>OY728160.1:1041343219-1046343219 GCA_963277665.1 Viscum album | reverse complement strand
GTAAAGATTCAATATCCATTTCATCATGTCCATAAATACTGCTATATAATTTTTCCACCCAAATAGCATTACAACAAACTCATAAAGTCCGTACATACTTTGAAAAGTTGTTCTTGGTATATCAGAGGTCTGAACTCTTACCAGATGATACCCTGATCTCATATCGATCATTGAGAACAAACATGCCCCCTTAAACTAGTCAAAATGATCATCATTATGGAAAAGAGGAATTATCTCTTCACTGTCATTTTATTCAACTTTCAGTAATTGACACACAAGCATAATCTCTCGTCAACCTTTATTTCAAACAATATAGGTGATCCCCATGGCAGTGTACTTGGATGGGTAAATCCTTTATCCTCCAACTCCACTAACTTAATTTTGAAATATTTAAGCTCAGCCAGTGCAACTCTCTAAGGTTGAATAGATACAGGCTCAACCCCGACATGAGCTCAATAGTGAATTTCACATCTCTCTCAGGTGGAAACCCTAAAAAGTTTTCAGGAAAGACATTCTGAAAGTGTTATAATACTGGTGGAAGGACGTCTTGACTACTACTCCCATCATAAAAAAAATACTAGCTACATGGGATATGATAACACCATGTTGTTGAGTAATTGGCACAACTCTGCCTGTATAGATATCCCATTCTCCATGATGAACACACTAGTCATCCTTAGAAGATTCAAAGGTCACTCTCTTCTGGTAAAAATCATTGTGGGATTAGTGTGTGACTAGCCAGTCCATACCCATAATAAGTTCGAAGACTGTTATATCAAGGACATAGATATCCCAAAGAAAATGATACTCTCTAATTTGTAGAGAACTTTCCTTGCATAAACAGATATCCCTAGACCATGATCCCAATGGTGTATCGATATTCATCACCCCTCTTATGGAATCCACCTCCAAGGTCAAACCATTAAAATTATTTTTAGATATAAAGGAATGAGATGCACCAGCATCATACAAGGCAGTAGCTAAAGTAGAAGATACAAGAATAGTACCTCTGACTGTTGATGGACTAGCGTCACTCACCACAAGTGTAGGCTGCATTGCATGTAAATATCTTTTCACCCTTCCTTGCAGTGTCGTTTGACCCCCTTGAGTAGCACCACTATAATGATATGGGAACTCATACCCTGAAGCGCCATGTCCACTACCTCCCCCAACCTTTACCCATAGAGTTCCACATTCCATACCTATATGGCGTAAAATACCCCCTTCCCACACTCTGACTTTGAGCAGTTTCTCCCTCAGCACCAACCTACCATTGCTTCCAAGAGATTTTCTTTTGGTACCCCATCTTTCCACAAAACTGGAACTCCACTGGTGGTTAAGGACACTGTGTACAATAGTGTCCCTGTATAATGACCCAAGATTTATGTACATAGACATTATATTACTTTTTTGGAATACTTAATACATGAGATAAACAGACGCCCAAAGACCGTATTAGTTTATTATCTAGAAACTAGAATCATAATCTTCTAACTTGGTGAAAGATCTTCAACACATCCAATAAAGATATTCCCCTTTTATTTTCCTACTTAAAACCTTTCTTTATATAATGGGGAAATGAAAACATAGAAAGGCTGATCTAAAATGGTCAGTAAGGATAAACATGGAGTACATAAAACAAACCATAAATATAAGAATGTAAAAACATGAACATAAAGTTTAAATATCAAAATCCTGGGTCATGATATAAATATTGGAAGTTCATAATGAATAGATAATAATGGAACATTAACCTTTAAAAAATATCATTTGAATAAAACATGTAATTGTGGAAAATAATTAAGCACATAATATGATTTCCATAGTAGCCACAACATTGTTTCCAAGACCATTATAGTGGACAATGTCCATTACTGAACTGGGATTACATGCCGTTCAAGCCATGTATTACAGAACCAGATTTACTTTCGATTCTAGTCCTATCTATCTCATGATATATAAATATTTACCCAATGCATTGGAAGGATATATAGGTCCCAACCATCTCATAACTAAATCAGTATTATTTGTGCCACAAGAACATCAATCATTCATCACAGCGTGACCCAATAAATAAAATGGGTTTATTAAACATCATTCCATCATAAAATAATACATATAAAATATAAATCCATCATTAAAATAATAAAATAATAGTTACAATAGGGATAGAAACATAACCCTATTTAAGGGAATCATCTCAGATGGAAGATAATTTTGATAAAACATTTGAACTTAATTCTTGAGGAAAATATCTTTTTTTTTACAAAATTCAATTCTCAAAATGCCATGCAATTTTTAAAGAAAATAATTGATTTTAAAATACACTTGAGATGTTGTAGTGGAAGCTTCATGGAAACACGAAGTTTTGGAGATGTAAAAATCTGTTCATGTCATATAAGTTAAAAAAACATTCTCCTCATACTTTTGTAGAAAAAGTTAAAAAGTAGTTTTTAAGGTGAAAAAAATCCTTCCATACCATGTAATAAAAGTAAAAAATGGGTAAATATTATTTTAAACATACATAGAATAATAGTAAAAATTTAATGAAAACATTATTTAGAAAACATTGACATGGGTGATAAATATATCCAAAGTAAATAGTTATGTATAAACAATCTCAGATAAAAATGAGATTACAAAAATATCCCTCACCTTGAACATTTGGTTAATAGGGGATTTTCAACATCTTGTATAATGTATAAATCAAGTTATTAAATTATACTAGTACTAAATCCATATTTATGATATCATATATGATCCTATTAAATCATCTTATTAATAGTATTTCAATATTACCATTATTTTGGGTGTTAACTGCTTCATTTTCCCATTCGAGTTTACTGTGTATGTCATGTTTGATATGAATAGGATGTATTTTATTCATGAAATTAGGTTCATAATTATTATTTTCAGTCATCATATAAATTATATAATCATTCTTGAATTGATAACATGGAGAACGAATCTCACTGTGTCGTGGGGATGGTAGGTCGTACATACGTACGAGCGATGTTATCATTATTTTGATGGTTAAATGGTACGTAATTAGATGGTATATTAATTATAAAGAATAATTATCACATTATATTAATTATTTAAATCCATTATACACATCATTATACCCATCCTAATAAAGTATTTTTTTAATAACAAATTACACCACGATGTGGAGACAGTAAGCCGTACGTACACACACATGGTGATATTGTTATCCGTAGGATGGATTAAAGGATGTATAAGGCAGTCCCATAATTATAATAACATCTCAAAATTGATAATATACCAGATTTATTACTTTAGTATGGAATAATCATAGAAAGAGGAAGTAGAATAAGAAAATAAATGGAATTGAATTGGTAATGCAATTACCTCTTCTTCATTGGACATCCTTTGGATCTCTTCTTAGGGATAGTAAGGATAGATTTTTTTTGGAAAAACAAGACCTACAGAAGTTAAATAATAATTTTTATAGGATAATTGGGCCATGTTTGGTAGAGATTAAAGGCTCAAGTTTATGTGAGGAAATGTGGGAGGAGATGCCTTTTAATAAGATATGAGAGGGGCACTTTAGGAAATTCCAAAATTATTAAAATATTATTAAACTATTCTAGATCTAAATAAATAAAAATGGTGAATAAATGAAATTTATAATACACGTTTGAAATTATATTATCCCCTTGTGATTATTTAACATTTCTGTGATTTTTAAATATTTTAACAATCAATTAATTCAATAAGATATTATTATGGCCGAATTTAATACTATTCATTTAATTCGACTTAAAATACAATAAGACAAGTTGGGAATTTGAATATAATTCTTTCAAACATCTATATTATATCTTATAGATCATGGGAATTTATTGTAAACATTAACTAATCCAAAATACTACAAAATAAATATTAATAAAATCTTTTATTCTATTTTTATGTTAATTGAATAAATATTATTTTAGAATTGAATATATTTTTAAGGTAATTATATAACTTCTAAAAATTAAAAATAAATTCATAAAATTAAAATAATTTCATTTATATCAAAATAGATATTTATATTTTCTCATCACTTGATTTTGGCTATATGTGGACACATAAAATATATTAAAATACCAGATAGTGATATTTTGTAACTATCATTGATTTAAATAATATATAATTTATTTTCCTGTACAAGTGTCTATTAAACAAAAAAAAAATCAATCATATTTTTATAATTATTTAATATTATTTATCCAATAATTTTTCTGGACATGTTTTGGTTTTATTTTAAACCTTATAATTTTGATTTACCTTTAATTAATTCTTTTAACTCATACAATTACATCATATATTTTTTACTTACCAGGTGTTAATATAGTCACTATAAAATGACCAAGGAGCCATAGATATACCACTGGTGACATATTTAACAACATACCAATTAGTTCAATGGGTTTTATATTTTTATGAATTTTATATAATTTAATAAAACATTATTTATTTAAAATATCAATAGCGTCAATTTGGACACTATTCATTATTTTACATTTTATAAATATCATAACATAGATATATGTTCGAAAAAACTTCTTTAAACAAAAAATAACATGTCAAAACCATCCATAAAACTAGTGGATGGCGTTAATTCACTCATATTATATTTATTTTAATATTTTTAATACAATTTATTTGAACTTTCTATTAAGAAAATCATTTCGGCATCACTGATAAGTCATCATTAATGATAATTATTTAGTCTCTAAAAATTATAAATAAATTTATATCATGTATTTAATTTTATTAGATTTCTTTATACTAACTATAGTCTATTTTATTCCCTGGTAATCCCAAAATTAGAATTAATATACTATATAAAATGATAGTGTGACATTTTGTCACATTCATTATTATATTTATATTCATGTCATATTCATGGGAATGTTTCCATTAAGTGATTACATTTAGAACCATATATTATAAGGGTCTAATTTATTCATCCAATAGGATTTTGAAACGTGTTAAGGTAATTTTATAATATAATTTTTACATTTAATTTCCGGATTTACCTCTAATCGTGGTAATAAAAATAATTACTAATGTTACTGTTAATAATGACCAAAAATAAAAGTAACCAATTATTATAATTTGGACCCATTAATTCAAAATATTGAATTCATTTTTAATAATTAAATACAAATAGTTGACATAAATTAATTTAAAATTATTTCCCGTTGTTAAAACCGAAAGACGAGTTTTGAAGAAGTAAAAACTAATCAAAATATTGTCATGTGTTTATGTCCAATTTAATTGTGAAATTACATCTAATGACCCAAATTTGATGAAGTGATAAAAAATAATCCATGAAGAAATTAAAACCAATTATAAAGATAATTTAACTATCTAAATAAATTAGATGAAAATGATGTTTTGAATTAAAATGAAGTATTTTTCAGTATTCATATAAATTTTATTAGAAAATACAAAAAATTGAACAAAATTAAAATTTTATGTTCCTATTCAAAATAATAATTTTATTTTTTCTAATATAATATATAAAAGTGTTAAAAACTAAATTTAAAATGGATTCTCCATCAAAAGGAGGCCAAACTAAATTTTTGGAAAAATACATCATTTATCCGGAAAATTGAATTTATTCATAAATAATCCCAATAAAATACATAAGATTAATTCTGATGTTATATAAACTTCAATACATGGTCAATACTATTCATAATGGTTAGTTTATATCCCATTAAATAATTATAGTTTAATAATATATCATTTTTTAGTGAAACTTGATATTTTTTACAACACAAGCTATCGAGGAAGGTCGCTCTTGCATGTTACACAAGACCAGATAGTTTTGTATTCACTAAATGATAATGAGATATTGTGTATAGAGAAAATAATCATTTTTTAGCCTCAACACGATAAATCATTGAAATTAAAAGGAATATATCTCATAAAATCTTGGGGTGTCACATTCTACGCCCCTTAAATTGAATTTCGCCCCTAAAATTCATTAGGGTTATAAAAGGATTACTACTTGAAAGTTTTTTTTCATAGAAACCCACTTTGTAAAAATGAATACAAAAACCTAATTATAGAAAGGATTATAGGAAACATAAAAGTTACCCAATGTAACTCATCATTGGGTTTCTACATAAGAGAACACGAGTGAGAAGTGAAAACAAAGATATGGAAGGAAAATCTAACCATCATGTTATGGTGAACAATGATAGAGAATAAGGGTTGGATAATGTTAAATACCAAAAAGCCATAAATCCTTGATGATTTAAGGAACCATCTGATTTATTAGATAAGAAGGTACTAGGATAACATTTATGGTTTCAACATCATTTTACTTAAGTTGATGATTTTTTTCATGAGAAGAAATAATTACTTGATTTCAGTACAATCCCACCATTGATCATTCCCTAAAAAATTTCCACACCATATCTTATTTAATGAAATGACGTTTATTTTTTTATTCTTTATGTGTTAGCAGATCCTGTGGTAAAATGATAGGTTATTCCATCTATCTCAACAATAAGGTTAGAACAGGTAATCAAATATGTATAAGTCCACCTATAGTGAAATAATACATTAATCTAACAACATAAATTGGAATATAAATTATACTATCCATCAATGGATAACATTACAATCCATCCAAAAACTATAAATATAAACATTAGAAAGAGGTGCTCTAAATCAACTTAACATTTGTCTCCCATATATCATTTGGTAGTTCTTGGTAGTCACATTCCAAACATGTGAATACAATATTCATGTAATCTTTTGAAACATGGTATTGACATGTATTACCATATAACCATAGTGAAAACATTCATTGTGTGAAAATTAAATCTTTCCACACAAAAAAATACCGAAAATTCTATATACTCAAACCATGATACCACTATCAAACATCTCACTATCTCTTTATCCCTTCATTATACTCATATCACATTTTTCCAAAAATATTTCAATCACATTTCATTATTACTGGTACCATATAATTATGGAAAAACACAATGGACCAATATATAGATATTCCAATATTCTATAATACTATAAAATAGATCCTAGAACACTATTTTGGAATCCAATTATATAAATACATAAGCATTCCACCACTTCATTTTCTCACTCAACATCACCAATAGTTATTGCATGTGATTTTACTTTGTTTTTGGCCTTAAGAGGATACTGACATCGATCATCGTTAACCCTTGGATTAGGGCATTGGTTAGCATAATGCCATATTTTCTTGCACTTGTAGAATTAAAGTGTGGGTGGTGCATTCCCAATATTCTTGTCCCTATTCACATCATTAGAAACATTTTCCCATTAATTCGGAACTCAACTGCTCGATGACCTTTTTTCCACACATAAAATATTTTCTAGTTCCTTTAAGAAAATCTCCACCGAGTTTTTTTCAACACTTTGAGCATAATGAGACATTTAGCTTCTTCTGAACATTATTTTGAGATTTCCTTTAAAATCCATTTTTCATTTCTTGTCAAAACCATGAGATTGATAAGTAACACCAACATCCATTTTTACCTTGATATCACAAAATAAAATCTCTTCATAGCAATTGAAGTTTCTTATATCTAATTCCATTAGAATATTGGTTTTAAGACACTAAAGTATTGATCAAATTTACTTTCAGGTTGGATGATAAATCCAGGATCATACCTTGAATGTATTGTAATATTTGCCTCGTATATACTAACAGATTCATCATCCTTTTGATTAATATAAAGGAACCCCTTTTCCATATTTTTTAAAGAATATGTGGGAATTACTTATTGAAAAACATGTTCTTAATATAATTCCATTCCATGGATTCAATTTCATATTTCTTCCTTGTATTATTAATTAGAGTCCACCAGTATTCTGCTTAACCTTCTAAATGATAAAAAAACAAAATTATTATTTCATGTTTCGAATAGAAAAGGATGGAAAATATCTTTTCAATGGTATTGATCCATTTTTCAAAAATATGTGGATCAGAATACTCATTGAAATAAGGTGTACGTTGCCTCATGAAGGACTCAATAGAATGTTATTCCCTTCTCTACCCATTTGAAGTCCATAATGATTCATAGTTGGTGTAAGAATAGAAATAATATTTTTTATTCTATCTCCCAAAGAAATTTTTTGTTAAGGAGGACAATCATTACATTTCCTAGAGCATTGATCATTAACACAGTTCATTTGGGTTCCATCCATCATCTAATACCCCAAAAGAATAGCGTGAGAGGAAAAAATAATTCTAGGAAAAAAATATAATCAAGGGAGAGTACTTTACATTCTCTAACATCTTAATTTTAACCATAGGTTTTTCATGGTCATTACCATAAGTATTGGACTATAACCTATAGTTAGACTTAACCTTAGGGATATCAGTAGATGTACCTTAGAAACATCTCTAGGGATCCCACTAATGGTTTCGCAGCCTAGTTTCCATAGGATAACTAAGCCTTCTCTCTAATACCAACAATAACAACCCATGCTTGATGTACCTGGAAATTAAATTAATTTTTTAGAATACTCAATACCTAATAAAACCAGATTCCCAAAGACCGTATTAGTTTAGTGTCTTTGGAAAA
This sequence comes from Viscum album, assembly GCA_963277665.1. Taxonomy (NCBI): domain Eukaryota; kingdom Viridiplantae; phylum Streptophyta; class Magnoliopsida; order Santalales; family Viscaceae; genus Viscum; species Viscum album. The sequence continues at coordinate 1,046,334,616 of OY728160.1, read as the reverse complement.
TCGAAACATAATTTTATAACTTGTTGAAAGATCTTCAACACAACCCATAATGATCTTATGCTTTTTTTCCTAATTAAAAACATTCATTATATCTTGGGGAAAACGAATACATAAAATGGGTGAGCTCAAATTATCAGTAAGGGTAAACATGGATAAGATAAAACAAACCATAAATATAAGAATGTAAAAACTTGAATATAATGTTCAAATATCAAAATCATGAGTCATGAAATAAATATTTGCAGTTCGTAAGGTATAGGTCATAAAAGAACATTAACCATGATAAAATATAATTGGCATAAAACATGAAATTTTGGAAAACAATTAAGCACAAAATATTATTTCTGTATTACCTAAGTCATTGTTACCAATACCATCATAGCCGAAAAAGTTCATTACTGAATTGGGTTTAGAAGTCGTTCCAGCCATGTATTACTAAACCAGATTTACTTGTTGTTCTAGACATGTCTATATCATCAGATATAAATATTTAACAAAATGAATTAGTGGGATATATAGGTCCCACCAATATCATAATTAAATCATTCTTACATGTGACAGAAAAACAAAAATCATTCATTACAGCATAACCTATGAAATAAAATGGGTTTCTTAAAAATAATTCCATCATAACATAATACATATAAAAGATCATTCCATAATTAACACAATCATATCATATTATATACATGGATATAAACATAAAACAATTTAAGAACGTCATCTTAAATGGAAGATAATTTGGATAAAACATTTGAACTTAATTACTAAGGAAAATATCCTTTTTCTTAAAAATCATTTTATTTTCTCAAAATTAAACATAATTTTAAAAGAAAATAATTGTGTTGAAAATATACGTGAAAACATGTAGAGGAAGCTTCATGGAAATAAGTAATTATGTATATGTAATAATCCGTTCATGCTATATAAGTTAAAAAAAACATTCTCCTCAAACTTTTTCCAAAAATGTCAAAAAATACCTCATATGGTAAAAAAAAGAAAGATTCCTTCTATGCCATATAGTAAAAGTAAAAAATTGGTAATAATGACTTTAAACATACACTAAAAAATAGTAAAAATTTTGTGAAAACATTTTTTATAATACATGGACATGAGTAATAAATATATCCCCATTAAATACTTACGTATAAACAATTTCGGATAAAAATAAGATTACAAAATATCCCTTACCTTGTAGTTTTCCTTAGTTGAGGGTTTGGTCACCTCCTATATAATGGTTAAATAATTTTAGTAAATTATACCAGGACTACATCCATATTTATGATATCATATATGATCCAATTAAGTAATTTTGTTAACAGTATTTCAATATTTCCATTATTTCTGGAGTTAACTGTTTCGTTTCCCCTTTCCTATTTTTCTTTGTAAGTCATTTTTATTTTGAATAGGATGTATTTTATTCATTAAATTATGTTTATAATTAATTTTTTCAGACATTATATAAATTTTATAATCATTCTGGAATTGTTAACATGGAGAATGAATCTCACCGCGTTGTGGAGAGGGAGGTCGTACGTACGCACAAGCAACAATATCATTCTCTTGATGGTTAAATGATACTTAATTGGATGTTATATTAATTATAAATAATAATTATCATGTTATATTAATTATTAAATTCAATTATACTCATTATTATACCAATCCTAATAAATTATTACTGAATAACAAATTACACCACGATGTGGAGATTGTAAGCCGTACATACACATATATGGAGATATTGTTATTCGTTGGATGAATACAAGGAGGTATAAGGTTGTCCCATAATTATAATAACATCTAAAAATTAAGAATATACTGGATTTATTACTTTCTTATATAATCAAAATAGAAATAGGAATTATAAGAAGAAAATAAATTGAATTGAATTGGTAAATCAATTACCTCTTCTTCATTGGACTTCCTTTGGATATATTCTTAAGGAATATAGGGATGGAACTTTTGGACAACTAGGGCCTACATATGTTAACTAAGAATGTTTATATAAGAAAACTTCTGGGTTTGGTCGATCTAGAAGGCTCAAATAGGTTTGAGAAAATGTGGGAGGAGATGACTTTTTATAAGAGAGAGGAGGGTCATTTTAGGGAACATTCAAAAATATTAATATTTAACAAGATTATTCTAGATCTAAATTTTTAAAAATGAATAATAAATAAAATTTATAATACATGTTCGACCATATATTATCCCATTGTTATTATTTAACATTTTTTTATTTTTATATAAATTAATAATAACTTAATTCAATAAGATATTAATAGTGCCAAATTTAGTAATATTCAATTAATTTGGCTTAAAATAAAATAAGAAAATGTAGGAATTTGAATATAATTCTTTCAAAAATCTTTAATATATCATATAGATCTTATAAATTTTTTATATATATTAACTAATCCAAAATATAACAAAATTAATATTAATAAAATCAGTTGTTCTATTTTTCTGTTAATTAAATAAATATTGTTTTAGAATTGAAGAGAATTTTAAGGAAATTATATAACTTATAAAAATTTATAAAAAAATTCATATAATGAAAATGGTTTCATTTATCTCAAAATAGACATTTATATTCGCTCATAGCCTGATTTTGGCCCTATGTGGACACATAAAATATATTAAAATACAAGATATTGATATTTTGTAACTATCATTGATTTAAATAATATATAATTTATTTTAAGGTATAAGTGTCCATTAAAAAACTCAAAATAGATCATATTGTGATAATTATTTAATATTATTAATCAAATAATTTTTTTGGACACGTTTTGGTTTTATTTTATACCATATAATTTTGATTTACCCTTAATTAATTCCTTTAACTCTTACGAGGGCAACATGTATTTTTGTTAAGGGTTAATATATTCACTCTGAAATCCCAAAGGAGCCATAAATGGACCATTGGTAACATATTAAACTTAAAGCCAATTATTTGAAGGATGTTTTTATTTTTATGAATTTTATATAATTTAATAAAATCTAATTTATTTAAAATATGAATAGTGTCAATTTTGACCCTATTCATTATTTGAGTTTTTTGAAATATTATAACATAAAGATATGTTTGAAAAAACTCATTTAAACCATAAATAACATGTAAAATTCGTCCATAAAATTAGTGGATGACATCAATTCACTAGAATTATAATTAATTTAATATTTTTAATTTCTTTTATTTGATATTTCTATTAATGAAATATTTTCAACATCATTAATGAGTCTTCATTAATGATAATTACGTAATCTCTAAAAAATTTAAATAAATTTCTACAATGTAAGTATTTTTTATTATATTTCAATAGACTAACTATAGTTTATTTTATTCCCTAGTAATCCCTAAATTTAAATTAATATAATTATATAAAATGAGAGTGTGATATTTTTTCACATTTATTAATTCTTTTATATTAATGTCATATGCATGGGAAAGTGGCCATTAAGTGATTCTAATTTTAACCATATATGACGAATGTGTTATTTATTCATCCAATATGATTTTTATAGGTGTTAAGGTAAATTTATAACATTATTTTTACATTTAATTACCAGATTTACCATTAATAATGGTAATAAAAATTATTAAAAAAGTTACTATTCATAATGCCCAAAAATAAAAGTAAACAATTAACATAATTTATAAATACTGATTACAAATATTGAATCCATTTTTCATAATTCAAAACTCATAATTCGAAGAAATTAATTTAAAATTAATTCCTGTTGTCGAAACCAAAAAGCGGGGTTTTAAGAAGTAAAAACTTATCAAAAGATTGTCATGTTTTTATGTGCAATTTAAATGTGAAATTAGTTACAATGACCAAAATTGGATTAAATTAGAAAAACATAATCCAATTACACTTTAAAACCAATTAAAAATATAATCTAACTATATTAATAAATTATATATAAATATAGTTTTGAATTAAAATGCCCTATGTTTCACTATTCATATGAATATTATTTGGAAAATATCAAAATTTAAACCAATGTAAATTTATATGTTCCTATTCTAAATTATACGTATATTTTGTCATATAGAGTATATAAAATTGTAAAAAAATAAATTTAAAATGGATGTTCTATCAAAAGGAGTAAAACATCATTTTTGAAAAAATAGTTCTTTTATTAGAAAATTTTTATTTGTCTTCATATCATTTATAGAAAATACATTAGATGAATTTTAATTTTATATAAAATTAAAAATTAGGTTAATATTATTCATAAAGACTATTCAATATCCCATTAAATAAAAATATTTTAATAATATATCATCGTTTAGTGAAACTCGGTATTGAATATAACATAAGCTATCGAGGAAGGTCTGTCTTGTGTGTTACACAAGCCAAGTAAGTGTTGGATTTACTAAAATCTAATACGGTATTACGTATAGTGAAACTAATCTTGGTGTATCATACAACACAAGACATCAATGAAATAAAAAGGAATCTATCTCATTAAATCTCAGGGTGTCACACCCTGCATACCACACATGTGTAGAAGCACATGAGTAAGATCGAGTATAACTATTCCTCTTGGGTATCCACCTTGATTTCCACTATCCGGACTAGGGTCCTCGTAATGATGCTTCCTTCTATACTAAGGCACACTCTGAGATAGTCCAGGGATAACTACCTGTCCAGTACTTGAATCCTCCTCTTGGTTTCCCTCTGAAATGAGAGCCTTATTTACCACATAAAGAATTTCATCAGCCTAAAGATATTTACATGGGACTGAATTTCAAACCTAAGTCAATCTTGAAATCATTTTGCTGAAGAAGTCTTATCTACCACCTAAGTTGTAGAAAAATATTTTAAATCTATGAAAATTTCAGTGTAATACATTATGGACATGCTTCCTTAGGACCGATACATAGAATTTGAAGCCTTCTCTTGTCTCAACGTCTCTAAATAGAAGTTCCCCAATAAATTCTCCAGAAATTCCTTCCATAACATATCATCAGTCTATCCAGATTGAACCTGAATGTCCCACCAATGCTTCACTGACCCCTATATCATAGAAACATCCAACTTGACTCTCCTCCAAGATGAAGTCTCCAAATGGTCAAGTATCGTCTCTATAGATTCAACCTAGAATTTAACTCCCTCATGTCCACTATCTCCAATATTAGTAGGAGGGAACTACTGCTAAAACTCCCTTGTCAACTCAGACATGATTTTCAGAACCCTCACTATTTCTCTCTCTATGAATTGCATGAAATGAGAAAAGTTCTCTTGAAACTATTCCCCTTCCTCCTCAGCTCATACCAATGGTTCCTCATCTTCCCTTTCTGGAAGTTTGTTCTGGGCTATACCCCTTGGTCCCTCCCTCAAAAGCATCATGGAGGCATAACTCTACAAATCCAAACACACATCTTAGGTATCATAACGCAACCTTATAACATTTACATAAAAGGAGAAACTAATACAACATTTTTCAACATATTATTTCCCCCATTTTCTCACCACATGGTCAACACTGAGGCCTTATCACTACCCTTAACCATCAAAATCATAGGTCTTGGTTAAAAAGGGTACCATAATTATCATTAATTAATTAAACCATTAATTAATAACATTATCTCAAATTAATTAATTCAATAATTAATTAATTAATCATACTCATTTCATCAATCAAGGTTCTCATTAGATACCCATTTTTCACATTTTTTTCATTCTCTCAATCTCACATCAAGGAAAAATAGTTCATGTTCATCAACTTACCCATAACCCATTTTCCTATGAGTTCCTAGAATGATACATGTCATAAAAACCTAGAGCGCCTAGAATTGTGCATGAAGACTTAAGTATCATACCTCTTTATGATATGAATCAAAATTCAACAACTATCCAAAAAATATCACATCACATCACAAGTGCGTCACCCATGGTTAAATAATATACAACTACAACAACATACAACAATCACAATAATCCCACCATGAGTACTCATATTTTCCTACGTACATGGGTTTTCAATTCCCATGCATGAGATAATTACCAAGGCTTGACTCTTCCTAGTCTCCTATCTACCTTTCCTAAAAATAGTAAGACAAAAGAATAATAAATAAAATAAAACTCCTCTGATACCACTTTGTGACGTCCTGGCCTGGTTTCCACTAAATGGTGCCCCAAACTGGATGACCACTTTCCCTCAAGTGTGGCTCCCTATAAACCAGAGGGATCTGAATAGTAGTGAGGGTCTAGTAAGTGATTCTTGGGGATACTATACCGTCTTATGTCAAAATAAAACAAAAATAATAGAAATCAACAATAAACAAGTGCAGAAGCCTATATATAACCAAAACATAACAATGTCATATGATATTAAAAACAAGAGAATAAAATACTCAATAGAAAGGTAAAATATGCCATGATAATGATAATGTCATGTTTATAAAATGAAACTAAAAGTAAAGAAACAACGACTCCAAAGTGGGTCCTGAACCACATTTAGTTCCCTTTCCCATGCTCCAATCCCAAATATAAAAGTGTCCCAAGGCTTTCCCATTATCCCGATTTTCCACAACAATGTCGAATAGGGTGCTGATCAGGTGGCCAAAATAGGGTGTGAGTAGAACTCAGTAGGCCACCACCAAAGTTGTCTAATACAAGTCTAGTCAAGAGATAGTGTATGCCATTTTATAATGAAATGAATACCATACATAATTAAACAGTTATCAAATTGACATTTAATCATTAATCATCATATTTGGCCCAGTTTCAATTCATGTTTTCCCTTTGAATCATCATTCATTATTATCATTCCATTGGTGTTGAAGGTCATGTCAAGCACTCCAAATCTCATTCAGTGTAGGTCTCCATGCCTAAAACTCAGTATCTAATTCAGTATAGGTTGTCATGACTAGAACCCCATAATATCAAGCTTGGATAACTATTGGGGAGGAATTCCATGTCTATGTCCCAAATTCTAATCCATCCAGAATGCCAATTGTAGAACCAAATTTTTTTTATCCATTTATTCATTCTTTATTTAAAAGAATTATCCAAATAATTTAACTACTAATCCAAAAATTAATTAAACATTTAAAAGGACATTAGTTAACTAAACAATTATCTAAGTACATAACCCATTAATTAATTTATCAATTAATTAATAAATCTACACAATTCCAATTCCATAATTAATTCTTCACAATTAATTATCCATATCAAATATTAAATTTACATAATTAATCCCCACAATTAATTATCTTTGATCAACATTCTGGAACATAATTAATTCTCAAAATTAATTATATTACATAGAAAAACATCATTTTAAAATTAATTTCACCCAATTAATTATCTTAACACAATCAATTCAATATCCCACTTACCATATCTCAACCCATAACCAATCTCCAAAACAAATATCTTATAGGGAAACCCCTTTCATTTGTTCCATGATTAAATTATCAACTAATCACCAAAGAAATCAAAAGACAAATCCACATTCCTAATTACTCTAGTTTAGGAAATCAATTATCAAGGGAAGATAAAAAATCCATAAAATCATATTCACATATGAAATCCATGAATTTGAGAGTTTTATTTATTCCACCTACCTCAGTTTATTGATGGATGTTTTCCCAACAGAAATCCCAAAAATCCGAGCGGCACAACATTGTCGATCATGCTCCGTATCTAAATCCCTAAACCAAAATTAATATAAAAGGCCTCAAGGTCTTACAAATATGCATTTAGATCCTCAATTATAGATCTATATCTCAACTCAGAGGTTTATATCCATTGAAACGATGGAGTTATTCCCTAAAAAGATCAAGGAAATATAGAGGAATGAATGAGAGAAGCAATGGGATGAAATCCACTTACTAGGAAAAGATAATATCTTTAATCAGGGATTTCAATCTCGATTATTGATGTTTAAATCACCTTTTAATCCCTCTAAAAGGCTCTAATATCACCTAGAAGTTTTCTAGCACAATCCAAGGTCAAAATATGGGAGTCTAGGGGGGGGGGGGTTGGGTGGTTTTAAAATAGATTTTCATATAATTAATCCCACGCGCATGGTTTCCAGAGCAGGGTCGCACAGTTAGGTCAAACCATGCGCCAACCCTACAGACATATGTATTCAGGTTTTCTTGGTTAGCATGGTTTAGTCACACAATTTGTTAAACCATTCTCAAAAAAGTAATACCTCTCTGTCCATGTTGTCATGGTTGGTACTATTTAGTAGCATGGTTTTTCAAACTGTGCACAAACCGTGAACAACCTACAGTCTATTATTTTTTCTACAAAAAATTCATGAAAAATCACCCTAAGACACTACTCTAAAATAATGGTACCTAAACACTTCAAAAGTACCTGAAAATGTGCCTAAGATGACTCCAGTAAAGTCTGAGATCTTACATATTGTTTGGGAGAGTTTGGAGAACATTTTTAGTGTTTTTGGGTATTTTATACAGGTTCATGGTTGGTGCATGGTTTGAGAAAACTATGAAACACATATAATAATCCATTCATAGTGAGACATGGGAAAATATGAAGGTTCATGGGTGGAATAGGGATTTCCCAAATCATGTATCCACTAAGGAGAAACCATGCACTTTGAAAATTTGGTTTTGGATTTTTGATACAGTGGCTTCAACATGGTTGTCTCATGGTTTGGTTACTATGTTAGATAGCCATGAATGTTTCATACTTAAGATAGTGGATGAAACATGGTTATCACAAAATTTTTCGAACTGTTCAACTAAACCATATGCAGAAAGAAACTGGATCCTAAAAAATCATATCTTGGTTGGTTTAAGGATTAATGCAGAATTTGTGCCCCAAAATGGCCCTAGCATGGTATTTGTCCCTCTCAATGGTTAGAGAAACTCTCCCCATCAATTAGGATGAAAGAAAGAGGAGTCTATTGGTGTTTTGAATACATATTCTTATGGTAAGGTTCTATTCATGATAGTTTTGGTAGATCTAATTTTCTCTCTCTGTCTGGCATTCTTATATATATTACTGCTTTGTGTATTTATAAGGTTTTGGAAGTTGAATATGATTAGATTTGAACTTTTCTATGATTGGGGAATAGATAAAAGGTAATATGATGGATTTTCAAATAGGTTTTTGATGGTTTTACGACCATTTATCATTCTTTACAAAAATATATAGGTATGTTGCTTCACTCTTGACTCCTCTATTTAGAATATGAAGGCTCAGTTTACAATTTATTAATTTTTTCTGAAATAAATTTTTTATTTTTTGTGCAATGATTTTGGAAAACCATCTTGAGTGATTGTTTAAGGATTTAGGTATATTGGGTGTTTTTATGGAAAGCTATTTTTGTAACGTTATTTTAAAATGATGATTTTAAAATGATGGTTGGTTTTATGCATGGAAAAGGTTTTAAATAAAAATTTTGTTTATTGAAATGGTTGTTTGAAAGGTTTTTAATAGAGGATCAGTTTTATTGAAATTTTTTTATTGGGTTTCCATAAAATTCTATTTTTTTGAGATGATCATTTTTGAATGGTTTGGTATAATGAGTAGGAGTGAGTTAATATTGAATTTATGAGGCTTGGTTTAAATATGACCATGTTCTCAGTGCCAAAGGTGTAATGGAACGTGGGATTTAATTACCTTTTGAGGACTTTTTAGATCAATGATAAAACTCTCATGAGTATGGAACTCTCAGGCCCGGCTCGAGGGCAAGCCCTGTGAGCCCCCGGGCTAGGGAAACAACCTGTAAAGGGGAAACTGGGTGCCCTCTCCCCAATCGAAACCAGCATCCGCCGCTCCTCACCTTGCCTCCATTGTTGCGATTCCCTGCATCTCCCAGAATCAGCTCACGTTGGTGCCCCCTCAGTGTTTTCTGGTGATGGAGGAGCGGTGTTTGTCATCAGCAGTTGCTTCTGTCTCTGGCGGATACAAGTCTACTCTATTAATATGTGCATTCTTGGTTCCCTAGATTAAGATCCCAGTAGGTGGTAGTGACACTGGCACTGGGATGCATGGTGTGTGGGTACTCTTGGTTCTTCACACCTACTCACCCATGCACTTCACAGATTCTCTGTCTGCAACATATTCTCCCCTACATACTTGCCTGCCTTCTCGTCTAAAATTCTCCCTGTAGACAAGTCCTTATCAGGCCACCCTGACACCCTTTTTTCCTCCGCCACACACCTTCCCTGAAGCCGTCTGCCCGCATCCACCTACAAATGCCTCCCTTGCTGTGGCTGGCTTTATGTATATGTGAAACTGTGATTGAAATGAGTTTGTTAATCAAGCTACCAGTAATTTTATTTCTATTTATATTTTATATTAATCTTCACATGGTAAAGGAAAACGTTTTGAAGACCTTTCATTAGAAATAAAATTGCTCGGGATGGCCCTGGGAACTCTCATAATGATGAATGCATGGTTAAATGTTGTGGATATGTGGAATAGAATGATTATGGAAAATGGAACTTGCGAAATAGTTTTAAAGTATTGTTTGGTTTCTTTATTTGAAATAAGGGTTATTTTTCTCAGAAAATAGTTTGATATGCAATTATTTTCTATTTAGTTATAAACTATTTCAGAAATTAAATTAAATAAAATAAATTTTTTATATAAATGTTTCCAGCAAGATTTATCCTAATGGGATGGTTAGGGACTTCATTGGGCAAAATCTACTAGGTTTCATTACTCACCACTACTTTGGATCTTTGGTGCTTTTGTAGATATCATCTATTGAGACATGGGAAAAGGTAACGAATCACATTTTTCTAGTGGTTCATGGTGCTACTAGGTATGTTTTGGTGATGTTGGAGCATTAATATTTTCGAGCTTTGGAGTTTTTTTTTCTTGTTGAGTTTTTTTGGTCTTGTGGACTTATGCTGTGTAATTTCATATTGTAGTCCTCTATTATGGAACTTGGTTTTAGTTTGGTTTTGTTATGGATGAAATGATTATATTTCCATTAATTTTCCATGCATCATATAGAATTCATTGGTTATGTCTGGTTTGGTAGGTTGTGTTTTTATTATAGATAAAATTTTACCCCACATGTATTGAATCCCTTTAGCATTTATTACCACCATTTTTTCATTTTGGGGATGTCACTTAAGGCCATATAACTCCCTTTCACCTTATCAAGACAATGAGGAGGGGAATGGAGTAACAATATATATGATATTAAAATCATGGTTTAAATTATGATGATGATGAAATAATGATCTATGTAATAGGAACAAAAAAATACAATCAAAACATACACGAATAACAAGGAAACAAACACCCAAAATAATAAAAATAATGAAATACTATTAAAAAACAGATGATTACATGTTATAAAAGGATAATATATGATATTATACCAATGAGTATGGTTCTTTAATAAGTTGGAAACATTATTAAAACCATTATAAAGGATTTTAAATAATGTTCAACCAAAGGGAAGTGTAAAGTAAGGGGATTTATAGTTTGACTTTTATTTCTGCGAGACTTATGCCATATTCACCACTCATTTATTTTGTGTGTAATATATACTTCCCAATGAAATGTAATGTCATGAATTTAATTTATTTTAAGATATTAAAATTTTCAATAGATTATATTATTTCATATATCTCATGATTCGAATGTTACACTAATAGTAAGGGATTTTTTCTCAATTTATATTCCATTAATACTTATGTGTTATTATGCTCCAATTCAGTTTTATATAGAGTATATACTACCTTGGATATATAACATCATGATTAATTAATTCCTCATGTAATTTTAAACTTCACTATGTATTGTTTCATCCAAGGTGATTTGATATGAAAATTACAAAGTGACAAAATTTATCGTACAATATCACTTTCTTTTGTGATTGTTAACTTTCATTAAAAAACTCACTCTATTGAAATTATTTTTCATTATGAATTAAATTTATATTATAAATAAAAATTAGTGTATGATGGATATGATTATAGTTAGAACTATTTTAGACTTTTACCTATGATGTTTAATTTGAAATTTATTTGAATAATTTTGGAAATATTCATAAATACATATCTTCTATTCAATACATATATTTAATGATAAGGAACATTTTTATTAATTAAATAGATTATTTTACATATTAGGAATGATTTGGACTGGAAGACATGGATGGATCCTAATTATAGATAGCCCCTCAATGTATGGGTAGTCTCATGAGATGAATAAGTTAGTCAAATCAGATTAATTTAATCTGTATTGAGAATATATCACAATGGTATGGTGGTTCATGTGATAGATAAGTTGTGTTTAATATTTATTAATTGCCTTTATTTAGTATTGAGTTATTATTATCTAGATTATTTTCACTAGGAAAAAAATAAATTAAGGTATTTTATTCTCAGTTTATTTATTAAATGGAATGTGTTTTTAGTTATCAACCTTTCTATATTGGTTACGCCTTATTAAATTATTTAAATGGAATTTTTGTTTAGTTATTTACCATTCCATATTGATTTTTCATTATTAATTAATTATTTATTCTGAGTTACTTAATATTTACTCATCTTTTGAGATCACCCTTATTTTTTTTCCATTCCCCAGGTTATGAGGAAGAGATCTTTGAATGAGTTTTCGAGGGTGTAGTTTATTAGAATTCGATACGTATTATGTTTTACTTTATTTTCCCAATGTAAATATGCTATCATTTAAGTATATGGTTATAAAAACATCTAAAATAATTAGTCATTTATAATTTTAATCTTTTATAAATGATAATATAATAAAGTAAGGCACTGGCTTTGGGCTTTTGAGGTTGGAGTCACTATAGATGGTATCATAGAATGTTTATTAGAAACCATGGAAACTCAGTTTATGAAAACCTAGATTAGACAACATAATCCTATTATATAATTTTAGTATAATAACACCCCAGTCAAACCATGTTCATGATTAGAAGATCATATATGCATAAAATTTTCAATTTATGTTATGTATTGAACTTTTTTTGGGATTATACATTATGTTTCATAATGTTATGATATAATATAATGTATGCTATTATTTAGAAATAAAACTGGGATGAATGAAGGGTGTCAATAATCATGGAAAATATATAGTGGTTTCCTTACTATGAATGTTTATATATATAGTATTGGAACTGAGAATGTTATGGATATATTAGCAAATCATAACACGGTTATGAAAAATAACCTTTCTTATATAGAGAAACCTATTTAAAAATGATATTATTGTACATTTTATTGATTTATGTGACAGAGGCCCCCATAATTTAGTGGGTTTACTGATCCAATGGAATAGGAGAAATGGATTAAGTCTTTGGAGAAGATATTTATGGCATTGGGATGTGGTGTAAAGGAAATGGTTACACTTTAAGTGTATTATCTAAATGGAGATGTTGCTAAATGGTGGCCATTCATTTAGAATACTAGGGTAGAAGGAGAAATGGAACTCATAGAATAGAAGTCTATTAAGGTGAAATTATTTGAAAAATATTTCCCTCATGAGCAACAAATTGAGTTAAAGATAAATTAAACAGTTTAATGAAAAAAGAAGAAGAATGTTCTATAGAGTATGAATCTACGTACTAAAGGTTATCGAGGTATGCTATAGATTTAATACACATCATTGAATTCTAGATCGACCATTTCTTTGAAGGGATTAATCAAAGTCTCTGAAGGGTGTTGGTATCTCATTTTTTTTCGTATGATGAAATAGATTTATCTTATTTCAAGATAGAGAATGAATTATCAAATTTATATGGTTTCTATAGTAGGTAAGATAAAAATACGATAGTAGAGAAAATTATGGATAAAGGGAATAAGGTAAAGAAAAATTTTCCTACATGTGATAACAATAGAAATAAAAACCCTATAACTTACTTTATGGGAATGATATCTTTATATAAGTATGGAGATACGGGTCACCATGATAAAAATTCAAAGTGAACAATAAAAAGGATACTATTAAGTGTTACAACTGTAAGGAGATGAGGCACTATACAAAGTAATTCTTTAATAATCAAGAGAATATAAATAAGAATAAACAAAGGGAAAAAGGTCAATCATTTGCTGTTGATATAACTGAAGTGGAATGATTACTTTTATTCTATATTTTATCTCTTAAATAATGTTGTGAAAATATGTTATCAGGGATATCCTGGTTATAAGTATTATGGAATATAAATATAGTAATGTAGTAATTATTCATCAAGGATTTAAAAGCTTATGTTGATCGATATAGATAACCAGAAAAAATGATTCAGTGACAAGTTGAACTTCATTGAAAAAATATAATTGAATTAAATACAATCATTAATATATTCTATATGTTGATATAGTTTTTTTATATAAATAGATAATTGATATGAATAAAGTAAATTGGATATTACTAATTACATGAGAAATGATTAATTATTTGCTTAAAATGTGGTTTATGATATCATTAATGGATTTTATAATTTTTATAGAATTAAAGAATATATATAATAATCTATTTTATATTTAAATAATAAAAAATAATCCATGTTTTCAAAAATGTTTTATATAAATTCAAGTTATTAACTTTTTTAAGAGAATAAATGAAGATTTTATTCACTTGTTTGGTTTCATATGATTAAAGATGTACTTCATTTGGATTAAAGATTAATTCTATGTTCATTTTAGAAATTCAGTGACCTAATTTCTAAAGTTTTGTATCCTAATATTTTAGAAATGTTAACCATGTATTAAATAGTTTAAGTAGATATTTAGATGATGGTTTTGAGATTAATGAATTACTTGACCACATGATGCAACTAGATCTAATTTATAAAGGCACAATGAATGCATAATTTTGTGCTTATGAAATAGAAATTCAACATGGAATTATATTCCATTACATTCTCATAGAATTAATGACTTCCTCAACTCTAGGAAAAGTTTCTTGAAAGAAATATGTTTTCCTATCATCACCATTTTTGATGATATCTAAGAACTTTTTCAAACCGATGGATTAGGGATTTGTGGTAAAAACATTCTAATTAACATGATCTCCACCACTTTCCATCATAACTTTATACTTATATTTCTCTTCCATGTCTATATTTTCACTAGTGTTCTCTTATTCGAAATACTAGTTTGGTAGTGACCTTCACATTTCCTTTTCCCTCTAATTAGTAAGAGTTTTTATGAACCCTATTTATGATATAATTTTTTTAAAAATAATATTTTAAATTATCAAACTCTTGATTATTTAGATCGAGTTTAAATTGTGAGGACCCAATTCATTTAAGTTGGGGAGAATATTACACCCTAAAAATTATAAAAGAATAACCTTTTATTCAATATCATGTATAACATGAAACATCGAGAATAAAAGGGAATACAATATCACGACACTTTAAAATATATATAATATTTTATATAAATTTAATCTATGATATATCTTACAAATCATGGGACATTATTTTATCTTATGTTACACGCAACAATTAATTTCTTATATGGCATGAATTTCAGAGAAGACTAGGTTTTAACGAATAATATTAATATTATTATTAAAATTATTATCTATAAAATAGAATGGAATCAATTAATAGGATTAAATTAATTTGGAGAATATTTTTTATATATGTTTTTATAATTAATTGGTGATTAGTTAATTAGAAATGAATACATAAACCAATTGAATATAATAGAAATGTTTTTATTAGAAAAATATTTTATGAGCCCAAAGGGGTTTTATACTTATAGGTTAAATTAATTAATATATGTCACTGGTATTGATGAAATATATATATATATATATCATCTAATTAATAAAATATTTTTTTACAATCATCCAATATATTTGATATACATGAATTAACAATGAATCCAATTTTAAGCATAAAAGATATATTTTTCCAAATGGTAGTTTTGCTGCCTTTTAATGGTAGAATTGTATTAAAACAATTTTTTTGGAGTTTTATAAATTTTAATTGAAAAATTAAAATTCATTTTAGAAATTAGAATTTCAAAATCTTCTGAGGTTCAACCTTTTTTATTTTTTGTTAAGTTTCATTTTTTGGTGAATAATGAAAGATTATAAATTTTAATTGAAAAATTACATTTCATATAAATAGTTTTTAATTTTCATTTATATATTTAATTTTTTAATGTATTATTAGATAAATTATACATCAATTAATAAAATTTAGTTCATTTTAATAATTTTTTTACTGAATTTAGATATAAAAACATAGTGATGTTTTGAACATTTTCACATTGAAAACCCGCTTTCCCATCCTTTTTGGGAATAATTTTAAATTAATTTTCACTAATTATATGATTTGAATTTTGAAAAATGGATTCCATATTAGGAATAATCACAATTTATAATTTCTAGTATGGTTGAAATTGTATTTTACTAAAACTACTAGTGAAAATAATTTAAATTAATTACTACGATTTAGGTGAAAATGAGTTTACTTAGTGGTTAATCTTTAATCTTATGGGGAGAAATGACCTAGAACAATGTAAAAAACCCATTTAATGGACACATTTTAACTATATACACATATTTATATAATTTTGTTCATTATTGGTAGTGAATTATGTAAGGGAGGACTTCCAATAGCATTTTTAGTTTTATATTTATAAGGATACCACTCCTCCACAACTATAAAAACGTACTAATCCTCATAACTTACTCACACATATAATGAAATTTGGAATGTCTAAAAACTGGAAATATAAATTTAAACCTCCATAAAATCACCCTTTAGGCCTCACTATGTTGAAAAATCCAACCAAGGAAGTATTTTGGTATGAATCAAAAAGAGTTACCCAAAGAATAGGTAATGTTCTTCAACGAGCACTTTAGATTTATTTCATTCTCCACCCCATAAATAATTATTTTATATTGAATATATAATAAACCCAATAGAATAGATATAATTATATGTAGTTATCTTAAGCATAAATCCTACACCTTCACCAACTCTAATGAAATGGGATATACAATCATTATTCGTGTGTATGATAGACTACTGCCTCGCAAACCGATGTCATTCTTTCTTACATTATCACCATTGAAAGTTGGAAATAATGATGGATTTATAGTTTATATATAGAATATATTATATTTATAATTTATTTATTCTTCATTAATTATTTTATAACATATACCGTCATGCTTTCTATCTTTTTTGGAATACGATAACATCGTTTGTGGACATGTAGACTACCTCCTCCTCAAAACGATGTGATTCATTCACTCTTTACATAGAATTAATTAAGTATGGTTTTCATAAGGATGTTATATATATATATGTAAGATAATTTAAT
Organism: Viscum album; assembly: GCA_963277665.1. Lineage (NCBI taxonomy): Eukaryota > Viridiplantae > Streptophyta > Magnoliopsida > Santalales > Viscaceae > Viscum > Viscum album. Next base: position 1,046,317,341 of record OY728160.1, on the reverse strand, counting down.
AATGTAATTATAACATACATATATATTATTTAATTATAATTATTTTATATAATAATAAAATGGAAACAACATTCATGAGTAAATACAGTCTACAATCTCCATAAACAGTGTATTTAATTTCCTATTTATAAATTTTATGGATTAATATAAATAAATATATAAATGATTTATATAATATTAAAATCACGTTTTAAATTCTACATATGATGCAATCATGATCTATGTAACAGTATTAAAAAATAGTAAGGCATAACATACTCAAACAACAAGGCAATTAACTCCCGGGAAAATAAAAATAATGAAATATTATTAGCAAATGGGTGATATGATGTTATAAAAAGATCATATATGATATTAAAAACATTATTATGGTTCTTTAAGACATTTGTATCATTCTTAAAACCATTATATAGGAGGTTAAAAATCATTATACTAGAGGGAAGTTTAAGGTAAGGGGAATTATAGTCTCACGTTTATTTCTATGAGACTTAGGCCATATTGAACACTCATTTCTTTTGTGTGGTGTATATAATTAAATATGAAATTTAAATTTATGAATTTAATTTATTTCATGACATTAAATGTGTTAGTCATTTTTATTCTTTCATATATCTGACGATTCAAGTGTTACTCAAGTAGTTAGGGATTTAATCTCAATTTACTTTCCATTGTGACTTATTTGTTTTTATGCATCAATTCAATTTTAAGTGGTGTATATACAAACATTGACGTATAATATCATGAATGATTCATTAATCATGGTATTTTATTTTTAAAATTGAATTATTTCATAAAAGGGGATTTGACTTAAGAATTACCTAGTGATAAAGGTAATCATAAAATAAAACTTTCTTTTGGGATGGTTAATTTTCTATTGAAAAAATTCATTTTATTGTAATCATTTATTCAGTGGAAATAAAATTTATATTAAATATACACATTAATAAATTATGGATATTATTACAATATAAATTATATTATATTTTTACCTGTGATGTTTACTTTTAATATAATTTTATTAATTTGAGAAATATTGACAAATTCATATCTTTTAAAAAATATGAATATTTGATGATAAGAGACATTATTTATTAAATAAATAAATTATTTGATATATACGGAATGAATGAGATTGGAATACATGGGTGGGGACCGAATATATATTTCCTCTCAATGCGTCGGTATTCTCATGAGACGAATCAGTTGGCCATATCAAAGTAATATAAACTGTCTTTAGAATAGATCTTGAGGGTATAATGGTTCATGTGAAAAATAAATGATATAAAATATTTAATAATTTCATCCATTCAGTAATCGATTGTTATTATCTAGTGGATTTTCACTTTTACAAAATCTATGGATGCATTTCAATCTCTGTTAATTGATTAAAGTTTATGTGTTTTTAGTTATCTACTTTTCCATATTGTATATGCCTTATTGAATTATTTAAATGGAATGCATGTTCAATTATTTACCTTTCAATATTGATTATAAATTATTGATTAATGATATAATATAATGTAAATAATACATACTGAGGATTTGAGCTCATTGTTACTTTTTTTCCATTCCCCAAGATATGAGGAATAGATCTTTGAATAAGTTGTTAAGGTTACAGTTTATTAGTATTTTTATGTATTATCTTTAATTTTATATTCCCAATGTAAAATATCAATCATTTATGTATCTGGATTCCAAAAATTCAAAACTGATCAGTTCTTTGGGATTTTAATCATGTATCAATGTCAATGTAATAAAGTAAGGCACTACCTCTAGGCTTCTAGGACTGGGGTCACTACATTTCCTATTCAAAATAAGGATTGTAGTAAATGGGTAGGTAAATAAGTAAGGGGTTTAGATAGGGATTGGTTGAAATAAAATGATATTGGAGTATAGATTGTTGATGATAGGAGAGGTTCATTTATAATTGAGGAAATAAATCCACATGGAAACTACTAGGAAATTTCCAAAAATAATCCAAAGTGAAACTTTAATTCCACAAAAAATAATTTAAATGAAAATATATTATAAATTTTGAATTATAATAAATAAATATGTCCATAAAATAGGATTTAGAAAATTTTGGGGGGAAATATTACCCTTATCTTTCCAGTTTAACCCCCAGTAAACCTGTTTTAACCTTAACTGGGGTAATTAGTTTTTATAGTTATTACATTTCATTCTGAAAAAATATTTAGTTGAAAATATTATATAATATTAATTTTTATAATTAAAAATATTTAATACAATTTTCAAAATTATACTAACATAATTTTAAAAATTAAATTTGAAATTTAACATATAGACCCAACTAAAAATCATTTTACCATTTAGAAATTTTCAAAAATTTTAACGTTTTTACATAAAAATAAAATTTGAAATTGATTCTGATGACCTAAATTGGATTAAAATATATATAATTTAACTAATTTCACTTGTAAAACCTTAATAAAATAAAATTTATCTTGGGAATTACTTGAATGAAAAGACATGGTTTTTAATAAAAACTTGTATATTACACGATTCATCAAAAAATTTATCTTTTCTAAAAAGTAACAAAAATTCACACTAAGATAATTTTTAAATTTTAATTAAAATAACGATTTTAATTTGTTCAAATGAATTCTCTAATATAAAAAAATAATTTTAAAATAAGTGCATAAAATGTGAAAAATAATTTCAATAGAAAAATACAGTTTTATGTATTAAATTGGATTTATTATTATATAATGCCTAGAAAAAATATAACATGAATATTGAAACATTTTATTTAAAATTCATTAAAATAATTCGTGAAGTATGATTATTTAATTATATTAAGATAAATTGTGTGTTTTTGTGAATATGAATAGTTTTTCATAAAATTGATTTCCTTTATTTTCCAAATGGGTTTTCTTTTTATTTATAATTAATTGGGAACCATGTAATTAATTTTATATATTCATAAACCATATATTTTCATAATTTATGTAATCTAATTTATAAACACAATTATAATGTCTAGGCATTAATTATAATATTAAATAATAATATTTTAATAGTATGTCATATTTTATTTAAACTCAGTGTTACATGCAACACAAGATATTGAAGAAAATTAAATTTATTTTAATAAATTATTTTATAAAATATCGGGGTGTTACACTTAAATATATCTATATATGAATTTTATATTCTATGACTAAAGTGTGCTAATTTTATTGATAAATGACACCATTATCTAGATTCATAGGATATAACGCTCACAAGTTTTAAAATCCTTTTGATATAGCTTTAATACCCCTTTATTCACTAATAATCACATATTATTATCACTTAAATGTCTAAGAGGAAATAAATAAACTTTAGAGTTTTGGAAGTAATATTTTTGGAAATTATTTATACATTTTATCTTTCCATTAGATCTAAACATCCATATTTAACACCTTCGACCACCAGTATGGATCCCTATGTGATCTTCCTAATTCTATTAGAAAATCTTGTTATGAAACCTTCTTTATCTAAATAAACTACAAAAATAGATTATTCTATAACCATGGCATGTGAAAAAATCCTTGAAACACTATGATGTATTTTTTTTGAAATTTAGAAGTTAACATCCATATTCCCCACAATATTGAGATGTTCATCATTAACAAGAAGAACCCAACTAACAATTCTAGATATATAATTCACCTCACATATTATATTTTTTAAAAAATAGAAAAAATCCTCTAAATAAATAATCAATGTTTCTAAAGGATTGTAAACCGTTGCAGTAAATTACTTTTATCCTTATCGGTGTTGTTTAAAAAACTGTAGGTATCTCCCATTCCAAAATTAACTATGTAAATCATCAATACTTCTTTAGGTGACCCTTATTCTTACAATCAAAAACATACAATTCTGGGTCCATCAATTTTTTTTAACATACTTCCATATTCTCCCCATACTTCTCCTAACCTATTAATAAAATATAATATTCTCTTAGGGTTTCACTGAGTTCAATTCTTATGGTTATTATAATTCTATCCTCATTACATCTTCATTTTTAATGGAATCACTAACAGATTTAGACTAGAGGTTAGTCATTCCATAATAATTGTTTATAGTAATCACTATCACATCCTATGATTCTAGAATCAATATGAATAACAAAAAAACCAACTAGAATCTAATAACTTTATTCCTACTGATTCCAACAAACTCTATACCATTTTTAATTTATTTACATGGCCACTGATTTTCCTTACTTTCGATGTAATTATGATGAATAACCTCTCCACCATGAACAATTTTTTCATAAATATTGTTTTCACATACATATTGGAATGGTATTTTATCAACACCACTATGGTCTTCACATCCCAAATGTTATAAGTAATATTCTATTATGATGACATATGTATCACTAAAATTTACATCCTATCATAAATTTACAATTTGAAATTATACATTGATTATAGTTTGAATACTTTCAATGGAATATAAATGTTCTTATAAAATAGTTAATCATCCATATGTATATTTTATAAACCATAATTTATCCCTTATAACTTCATTATCCATAGCTTTCTTTCTTGCAATGCAATTCATTCAAAAATATTTTACTCTAATTGAAAAAGAAAAGATAAAAAAATAAATGTTTCTAAAGAGTTTGATGCTGATTTCACTAAGAATTTCTAAACCAAAAGATTTTATACCACTTATGGGGATTTAGAATCATTGTCCAAGAAGAAACTACCTGAACATCAACCATAGAAACATTTCTTGAACTCATACAATTAGATGACCCCATAAATTTTTGTATGAAACTAATAAAATATATTACCCTATCTACCAAAAAAAATGTTAACACTTAGAACTACCAAAATAAACACACATGAAAAACTAAATGAATAAAGTAAATGAAAATAATAAATTACAGGGTTAAAAATTTAGTTCATCTCCATGGGAGAGAATTTATATATTATTTATACCCACTAAATAAGAAAATATAGTTCATATTTATATATAAAAATTATCCAACCCCATAAAATTATTGTGGAGATCAACTAGTTAACTGGTTGCACCACTTTTTGAGGTATATAGTGAGACCTCTATTGAATATAGTCACCTATAGTTTCCTATATATTTCACCACCTAAATTTATATCTTTTATTGAATAGTTATATACATTCATACATATATATATTATGATGATAATAATTTATATTTTTATACCTAATAATAATATAACACATCAACATAATTCAAACTACATAAAAATATAATATTCATTTCTATCACCGAGACATCAATAACTTAGAACATTGGTTTATGAACACCACCTTCTGGACTAGAAAACAACCACAAGACATCCACTACTAGAATCCCTCTACTAGTCAGAACCCCATGATATAAAATTTATAATGTAAGATGTATAAAATTGAAACCATGAATGATGTCTTCAATTTCTTTACAATATAATCAAATTAACATTATCAAAAATATGGGAAACTATAAGGATATTTTATAATAACCCCTCAATAAAGAGAAAATCTATAGATTCATGTTTCTTAAATATGATTTTTGTGCTCCAACATCCTTTTAAATTTTGTGATACACAATTTCTAAAAGTAATAGTTCTTCCACAACACCTTAATATATCTTTTAACAATTTTTTGTTGTAATTAATGTGTTATAATCAATTGCGATCAAGTATTTAAAGCTTTCAACCTTTAACTTATTTTTTGTCACCTAATTCACAAATTATTTATCATTATTATTTTTTATATTAATATATTTATTTTTCTATTTAATCTATTATTTATCTAGTGGTAGAGTGGTGAACTTGTTGACAATGGTTCCACATTGATCAGATATCCCTCATGTTTTCCAAAAAAAAATAAAAAGAAATATGAAATTTTACCTAATATTTTGGATATTATTTCAGTTGGATTCTTAGAAAATATTGTTTTCCTCCCTGAATTTTGTTGGAGATAATAATATAGTTTCAATATATTTTAATATTTCACATGTTTTAATTCTAAAAAAATATCCATTTGTTTTACTAATAAATATATCGTAAGTGTTTGTAGAAAATTAATCTTTTTTCGAAATATTTTTTCATTTTGTATTATTTTGGTTTAAAATGAATTTTTTATGTTCTAAGAAATTTTCTACTAATAATATCATATAATATGATAAATTATCCTATATGATAATGTTTTTTCATATGAGATGAAAATCATCATATGCTATAGGGAAATTTGTTTTCTCTCAAAGGAAATCATCTTATGAATAGACAAATATCTTCGTACATGATTTTATACATTTTAACAAACTAAAATATCCAATGAATGCCTCAAATAGAAATATTATCATAAAAGGAATAATAACTTCATATATCATATAAAGATAAAAGTATCATACAAAGAGTCTATTTTTCGTACGAGCTCAAAAAATCAACATACTAATATTTGATAGAATAAAATATCATGATATTAATAAAATTATTATAAAATGATAAAAAACATCACAAAATGACTGAAATTATCTTAAAAAACAATGTTTCCAGTTTATTTATCCTTCTACCACATGATTATCTTATGATGATATGAAAATTAATATACAATAGTCTATCTTAAGAAGTTGAAAATTTATTTGAATGTAAAAAAATATACATTGGAGTTACAATTTAAGTATTTCTATAATTCTTATAATGTTTCTAATATAGAAAATACATTCAAGGGGGAAATTTACTTTTAAGATATAGTCATTCAATGTGAGTATTTTTAAGAGTATTTATTTACTCTTTTAATGATTTTATTATTATTTTGGGAATTTGAGTGATTTTCATGAATACTTTTAATTTTTTCAGGAATTTTTGGGGCTAGATAAGAAAATAATAATTAAATAAAATGTCTACATGAAAAAACTCATATAGTTCCAATGAGGAACTTAGTTACAAACATCAACTATCTTTGTGGTTATTATTTTTAGAATCAAAGGTCACATATTAGAAAAATAGAAATGTATATTGATTATTTTATTTAATACTAACCATGGGATTATATAAGGTAATTATAATTCAAATGAATAATAATAATAAAATAACACTCGATTAATAGAGAATATTCTGATGAATAAGAATGATACTTTTATTACAGGCACACACAAGATTTTTTTTAATTTTTTTAGTAAAGAATAAAATTATATTTATATTATTTAATTAATAGATATAGTAAAATAAAGATAAATTTTAGAGATGTTCGTTAAAGCTATATTCACTTTTCAGAATAATCTCTCATATTTTTTCAAGTTCTATCTTCCAACTATGAGCTGAATTTAAAACAAATTTCTATAACATTTTTTATCTTCTGTAAAGTGAACACCCCAGGATCCAAGTGTGAAAAGTATATGGATAGGTCTTGTAAAAACTGAAAACCATATAAAACTATGGGAACCTTTTTTAATAAGTTTTATTTACTTTCATTGAATTTCTGAGGTCCATAAGAAAAATACCTTCATAGTGAACTTTATGGAGTTTGATGAGAGAGTTTTGGTAGAGTGGACTAAGGAATATTTGTTACATGAAATATTCTAATTTAACTATATTCTCATCATTTTCCTATTTTTATTTCCACTTCTTATCTAATAAAATATTGAAGAAGAGTTCTTGGGGTGATTTTAATTGGAGTAAAAATTTCCAAAACTCAATTCAGCCCCTCTTGATTAATATTGTATATTCCAATGGGTCAAAAAGTGGTAATAAAGGTTTATGTTATTGTGTTATCAAATATATCAAGTTTAAGTCATAAGTATATTTTTCAAATGTTTGAAATGGATTAAAATAGAATATGAATGTCTATAGTTAGGTATTCTTTTTATAATGGATATAACTATGGGTGATAGATTCCTAGGATGATTATTTATCCTAAAAAATTTGGTCTAAAGGTTTATTAAAAAGTTTTAAATCCCTATAGATTTCCAAAAAAGATATCCAAAAAATTTGGATTCTTCTGTGGAAGAAAAATATATACTAAAAATCATGGAAATGAATTATATTATATATGTATTAGGCCATGATGAGTTAAAACATATTTAAAAATGTGATACAACACATGAAACCTGAACAACAATATATTTTTCTTATGAAAATACTATTTATGTAAGGAAACATAGATAAAACACATAAAAGTTAATGTTTGATATATCTAGAATAATTGATGGTTAGAGCATCAGTAAGATGAATAAAAGGTTAACTAAAATTGTAAATAATGTAGCTACCTTAGGAACTCCAGTTCCTGAATAGGACCAAGATATCAAAGTACATAGAGTTCTACTTAATTTTAGTTTATATTGGGAAATCAACTTCTATGAAGTATTTTAAAATAATGGATATTATTGGTACACATATGATGAATAAAGATAAAATGGAATCCAAGATTGGATAATATAAGATGACAAAGAGGAAAAATACTTTTATAAAAGAATCCACTTCAAAATACGGGAAGAAAAATAAAGAGGCATCATTCTGATAATCATACACTAAATAGAATCAAGAAACTGTTATTCAAATAATGATCTTTCTCAATTTTTCCAAAATGTTCAACAATATATACAATAATATCAGAGGATTATATAAATCCTTAATTTTTTTAATAAGTTCTAATGAAATTAAAAATAAGTAAGATGCTATGAGTTTAAGATGCTAGAGAATATCAATTCAGATTGAGATCATCATATGGAGAAAAAATAATGAAAATAAGTATAAGAAGATATCAGTTTATAAGAATTAAAATAAAGAAATGGTGGACAGATTGAGTTACCTAATGGACACCAGTTACGACTATAATTATAATTTGGAAGCTGAAGTATATAATTGTAAACAAAATATATGGTTCATGGCACAAACTAATGAATTAACTCCTCTTGATTACACTTCCTTTTAATATTAATCCGAACAAAAAAACAATTCTTTAAATGAGTTGAATGAATACAATTCTATGATAGAAGGTAAATAAAAATTATCAATGAAAAAGAAAATTTTCCTCAGGAAATATTAGGTTATAATGTCCAAATAATAGGATGAACTGACCCAAATAATTTTAGAATTGAAATCTATTTTTGAAAAATACAAATCTAGTTGTTCTATCTCTAAATTATAAATAATATAATCTAAGGTTGAAATTAATTTCTTTCTACCTTTCTTATAAATAGAGTTATTATATAAATAAAATCGTTGATAAGAATGAATCTCACAAATAAAAATGTGGCCTGAGAATTAAAAGGAAAAAACCCAAACTATATAAGAATTATATTGTGCCTGGATACCAAAATAATTTTTTTTTCTAATATCACGTGTTTCCACTATGGAATAAATTTTCATTTTCAAAATTACTTTTACCTAATGTATCCTTAGATATGTTTAATAACTAAGGCATTTATTTCTATAAATTTATAAAATTTTAATTATGAAAATTCATAATATTTTAAAATTTATATGTAGATTTGGGTTCTCAAATCATTTATAGTTAACATTGTAAGTCCTAAGAGAATTTGCTTTCCAAAATATATTTTTATTAGTTTGTTTATGTAGGGAACAAGACATAAGAAAAAATGATTTTTTTTAACTTAAACGGCCATTCAAGACATATGAGTAAATTTTTTACATTCAATCACTAACTAAATCATATGGTATGTTTTTCACATTCAGCAACAATTATAAAGGAATAACTAGTATCATTGGATATTTCGGAGACCCCCCACTCAATCATCATAAAGAAATTAGTATATGTTGAAGGATTAAATCACAATAAGGTAAGTATTTTTCAACTCTATGATGATGGATATTATATAAATCTTTCTAATAATTGATGTTATATTTTAATATAAAAGTTTCATAAATTTAGTGCATGAAGAAATGAAATTTTTTTCACACGATGTCTGTAATGCTTCTGAAAATAAAATTCTAACTATTTAAAGGATGTGATCAACAAATATTATATTTGGGATTATATTCCTAGACATTTTAATATACAATCACTGAAGAAGATATGTATAAAAAATACAATTTTGGAATTTCCCCAACACCATGTGGTTGAAATAAATTATATGATTGAATCTGAATGGGAATGAAACACAAATAATCATTTAAATGAATTACACAAGTTTCCTCATCTAGGAAACTTCAACTTATTCACCTGGATCTATTTTGACATTCTATGATAATAATTCCCTATGTTGAACAATATATATATATATTTTTTGATGATTTTTTATGATTTACAAGATTTTATTTATTGATACTTAAAAGTGATGATTATGATGTAATTATTATATTATTTAAGCCTATTCAAAATGAAAAAGGTTCCAAATTCATTTCCCTAAGAATTGATCAAATATGGGGATTTAATTATTATTAATTCAACTCATTATACCTAAAATATGGAATTAAAAACACCTTCTCTACTCCCATAACTCCTCAACAGAATTATGTTGTTGAAAGTAGAAACAAGACCTCACAAAACATTCTAGATTTATGTTGTGTGAATATATTCATCCCACTCACTATGGGGATAATATATTAATACTACATTCTATATCACCAATAGAGTTATAATAAGGCTTATCTTTAAAAACCCATTATGATATATAATAATAGAAAACTAAAGGTTGGTTGCATTTTGTTTTTTTGATGAAAAGTTTATATCTTGAAATCTAAGTATAAACTTGGTAAGTTCAATCCAAATTCTGATAAAAGAATCTTCCTAGGTTATTCTATATATTCTAAATCCTATTTAGTTCTAAATAAAAATTAGTGGATAGGTGAACTGCTTAATCATATGAAATTTGATAATGTTATCCCTTTGATCATATAAAAATAATTCATGACTTGAGTTTTTTAATGGATAACCCGAGACTTATTCTTCTATTTGAAAATAAAAAGGATTATTTATACATGATCATGAATAATATAATCATGAATGGGAAAAAATTTATGAAACTAAAAGTATACTACCCAGACAACCTTGGAATCTTAAGATCCATCATTCAGAAACTATAATAGGAAACCTTGATAAAAAATTTGACAATAAAAAGACTATAAGAAATATTACTTAATTTTATTCCATTTTGTCTCATATTGAACCTATAAAAATTAAGGAAGCCTTAAGTGATGAGATATTGTAATTTATTTATTGGAGGAATTAGACTATTTAAACAAGAACAAGGTATTATAATTAGTTTATAGAAACTCTAATAATACTACCATTGAGACTAACTGGGTATTTAAAAATAAAAAAAATATCATGGCATAATCGCTAGGGATAATTCTAGGTTAGGTTCCAAAGGTTGTAATCAAGAAGAAGGGATATATTATGAAGATACATTTTCCTTGATTTCTAGGGTAGAATAAATTGGAATTCTTTTATCTTGTTTATCATTTATGAAATTTTAACAATACCAGAATGAATTCAAATCTATTTTTTTAGTTTATCAATGGTGGAAATTTTTATTGAACACCTTCCAATTTTTGAAGATCCTTATTTACAAAAATATTTTTTTCAGGATTACAATAGCTCTATATGGTATTAAAAAAGAACCTATAATTGGGATCATTCTTTATTTAATTGAAAATATACTTGATTTTAGGTTTTTAGTTTGTTTATGTGATATTTTTATTGAAAATCTAAAGGACTATCATTTAATATATTCTAAATGTATTTTAACTTATTTAAAAGAATAATTTATCAATCTCTACTTTATCTAAAAACATATTTTTTTGATTTATTTTAATATTATGATGTTTATTTTGGTAATTTTTGACGTGTTAAATAATGTGCATTTGTACCCATTCAATTTTCAATAAAATATACTGTTTATTAGTCAATTTAAAATAAAAATTTTATTACATTATAGACTACGGATACTAAATATAGTTCATTTGGTATTGGTTGTTCCCAGTTGTTGTTGATGAAGAAAACCTTAGTGGACTTCATATTTAATTTTAATCACATACTAATAATATGTGATAACACATATTCTATAAAAATTTCTAAAAATATAATGCACTATTCATGGACTAATAATATTAATTTAAGACATGATATCATAAAAGATAATACTCTAAAGAGTGAAATTTCTATTGAATTTATTTGTATTGAAAACCAATTAGTTGTTATTTTGTCTAAACTATTGTCTACTGATCCGGTTTGTTGTATTAAAAGTGAATTAGGGTTATTTTATATAAAACAATTTCATTATAATTTTAGTTTTCATTAGAATTTTTTTACTTGTCTCTTTAAACTTTAAATACTTTATGAGATATTTATTCATTTCCAAATTTATGTTTAAAGATCACACTTTTTCTATGTTATAATAACGTGAAAAATGACCCTATCTTACTTTCAAAACAATATTTATTATTTTATCACAACACCTTGTAAAAATTATCTACATATTCCAAAGAACATACTCAGTCATTTCTTAAAAAAATTAATCCATAGCATACTTAAAGACTCCTTATCTTCCAAATCCAAACTCTTATTTCCCAAATCGCTCTTTTTGAAGATAAATCCACTTCACTTTCCATGAACTTATGAATGTAAAAAATAGAGTAAGGGTTTATCAAAAAAATTTAAGGGGAAATGTTATTTGAGAATGTTCTGAGTAGAAAAGCTATAGATGTAACTTGGATATAAAAAATAGACTTGTTGTTGATAAAGGTTTCAATCTTAAAAGGATGAGAGTTTTTATTTGAAAAAATGATAATGGGGTTATAATCTAAGAATGAAGATAGAGATTTATACGAGAAAGATAAGTATGTATTTGGTGATGTAGAAGATTTAGTAGGGTAAAAAGGTAATGGGATGAGATTTTAAATAACTTTAGTGGAGTTCGATGATGTTTTTCATTACCACCAGAAATAACCATTGAGTTTAATTGATATAAGGCAAAAATAAATGGTATATGAATTTAAAATAAAATGAAATATTTATATGGATCTCACATCATATATAAAATTCTATTTAATTATTTAAAGATTTAAAGGAATATCTATGTTAAATTTATCCAAAGAGGAATCACTTATAGGAATGGTAAATTTGAGAGAGTGCTGAAGTTGGATATTCATCTTTTTATATAATAATAGTTGAAAGGAATTAAAACTACTAAGGTAAATATTTAGATATATATATCATTAATACCATAAGTATTGCATATTATATCCTTTTAAGAGAATTATATGTTTTCATTTGAGAATAATGGGATAAATTTAAGTGATGTTATGAAAACTATGTTCCATCAATTGAATACTCTTTGAGTCGGGTTGATTATGAATATTTTATACTTCTAGATCCACTCTCTAGGGATGTTAATTCCCATTAGGTCTAGATAGATATAGGAAAATCATGCTCATATTGAGGGGGGGGGGGGTGGGATCCTGAGGGTGTTTCTTCCACTATTGATTATGAAATAGAGGACTCAATGTATGATGAGCCTTTAGATATGAGAATAAGGTAAAGAATAATTTTATCTAAATAAATTACTTCTCCAAATGTTTGTTGAGTTAGAATTGAGAGGAAACATGCTTTTCAATAAAATAAATCCAGAGTAAGATGTGGTTGGTGAAGGCATTGAATCTATTTTATCTCAAAATGTGGTTTTAGAGCTTGTTATTGAGGTTAATGATTCTTAGTAAAATGATAAAGAGACTATTGTTGGTGAAAATGAGTTGCTAAGGACCTACGATAGAGTTGATATTGATGCTACACTCATAGGGGTGATATTTTTTGAATCATTTTAATCAAAAAATATTTCTTTTAGGTATATATTCACTCTAATATTATTCATCTAGATTTTGAGGAAGTTGGGATCCTTCTACCAGACTATCTTTTGGAATTTACAATTCATCAATCTCATCAAGTTGTTAATGTTAAAAAAGAATGAATTCTTGATATCTTTTGGCATATTGGTTCTGAAGAATATTTTTGTGATGAACCTTCATTGGTTTGGAAGGATAAATGAATATGAACTACAAAGGAACCTACTCTTATTTTTTTATATAACAGCATTACAACTCCTCTAGTTGAGGAACCTAAAAGATTTAAATTTAATGATGATAAGGAGAAAATTTTTAACATGTTTATTGATGTATTCAATTTTATGAAGTCTGTGATTGATCAGATGAAGAGATAAGTGGTAGATGTTATAATGAATTTTATTTCAAAGTAATATTTTTATGATCTAGAAGAAATATTAAAATATTACTATGATATGATGAAGAATTCAACAAATATCCAATAAGACATTACTACTTTAGTTTAGGAAGAAACCATGTCTATCAGAATAGGGATTGAATATTAAAATAAGATTTTAGTCTCAGAATTTGAGTTCAATAAGTAGATTTCATACGTTACAAACCTATCCCAAGTTGATAAGGTATCTAATGTTGCTTCATAAAACCTAATCAATTTATCATATATTTAGTGAAGTTATATTGGACAGTTCATGATTAGAGATGACGTGTGTTATCTTTTGAAACTATTCAATTATTATAAAAATATACCCATTTTACCATCTTCTGGTTAAGAATGATTATAGAAAATGGAGATAGGGCCTATATAATAAGTTGAATGATCTAGTTAGATTTGTTAAAGATGTTATTACCTATTTAAATTAAAATTCAATTAAAACCAATGACCAAAATGGGAAGGTAGTAAAATTAATTGGTACATAGAAATATGCTATAACACCATCCTACCATCCATGAATGTCCCCTTACATCATAACTTGAAGGAAGTTTAAAAATTTTATTCTTTTGATTCTGAGTCTGCATAGTCTAATTGTGTAGTCATACAATGTGAGTAGACTGATAGGCTTCTAAATATTGAGATAGTTGTTTTCAAGGGAAATAAATTATCTCAACCATTAATTTTAGATATTGGAATTCATTGCATCAAAATCAATTTATGATACTATTGTTAAATAATAAAAGTATTGAAGTGATGAAAAATAACATGAATTATTGACATTGAGATTCAAGGATGATCTCTTTAATATTCAAGAATAATTTGAGGTCAAAATTAAGGAATGAATCTTTATCTTATTAGACATATTCCAGGTATAAATTTTCATAGGGTTGAAAATATGTTGTAATTCCTTATTTGAGCTTAGGGGAAGGATTATTTTGGTGGATAATCCGCAAATTTCATTTATAGTCATCATTTAGAGGCTTATAAATCTATTTCCACCTCCTCTTACAATTGAAATGGATAATACTATAGCGGATGCATCAATTCAGTTGGAAGAATATTTATATGAACCATAAATTCATTTTAATATATTAAACTTCCCATTATTTTATGATGACAAAAATGTTAACTAAATATCTATAAATGTCTTGGATGATATTACAGATATTCTTAGGAAACATTCTGGAGATACTACTGGTGCTGGTTTAGATAGATCTAAAATTTCATTGTCTATCCCTAACCTTAGAAACTCTCATCCTATCCATAGCTCTTCAAAATCTCACCCCATGATACAAGACTAATTTATTTCTTCTTTGGTTTATGTTAATGATACCCTAAAATGTGATCATGTAATTTAATTATTTTCCCTAATAAAATTTAGTGTGCTATGATTCATTTATCATATCATTTGTTTTATTTATCACTTTACTATATTCCTCTCTATAAATTCCAAATCTATTTTTTTATTAATGTATTTTCTTCATATTCATAATTCAATGTGTTTTATTGAATATATTTTATTTAACTCCACTGTTCAAATTTTTGATATCATCAAAAGGGTAGAAGTTATCCATCCTATTTTTTTGTCTTCACTAACACTTAATTACGTATGAGAGAAGATTAAATGATTATATCATTTCTATGAAAAAATATGTAAATGTTTTCACGTAAATTATCTTGGGTTTTGTTATCATTAGGGGTGGGGGGTTGTTAGACATTCTATTATCATTCAAATATATATCAATATATCATATATTTTGATGCTCACAGAATTATCATTGGGTTTACTCATAAAATTATCTTAAGTGTTTTCAGGAAATTATGATTTTCTCTTTGTTTTATTTTGTTTTATTGTATTTTGGTTAGTTTTTTCATGTTTAAATAAACTTTCTAAGGAAAATATCTTACACATTCATAAATTATTATACAAGATGAAAAGTTATCATACAGGCTGTCAAATGTCATACGCTACTAATAGATCATCTTTTTTCAAAAGAAATGATCTTAAATATAGAAAGAAATATTCACACTATATTTCATATTTCTTGGAAAATTAAAAAATTATACAAAATTCTCAGAAAGGAGGATTATTGTATGAGATAGAATAAAGTCACAAGACTAATGAATTGTGGAGAAACCATTTATCAGAAAAATAGAAATTTATATTACAAAGAGATAATTTGTCCCACGATCTCAAAAATTTAATTTATTAATATTTTATAAAGGAAAATATCATATGATATTAATAATTATCAAAAAAGGATCCTAAACTTCATATGAGGACTAATATTATCTTATGAAATACTGTTTCTAGATCATTTATCCTCCAAAAAAAGTATTATCATATAAACAGATGAAATATCATATAAACCAGACTATCTCATGAATTTAAATATTTATTTACAAGTAAAAATATTAATAGGAGTTAAAATTAAAGTATTTCTCCAAGTCTAATGTTGTTTTGAAGATAAACATGGAATATAAGGATGATAATTTCATTCTAAGATATATTTATTTTATGTAAGTATATTTAAAAAACTTTATTCAATATTTTAAAGATTTTATAAATATTTTATCGATTAAAGTGATGTCCACACCTAATTTTATTTTTTTCATAAATTCTAGTGGATGGATATGGAATGATGAATTAAATAATATGTTTATTTCCATGAAATAAAATAGTTCAAATGGATACCCTGGGTATAGTCAACAATGATATATGGATTTTGTATTTTAAAAAATTAAGGTCACATGTGATATTAAATCCTATATCTTTGGATTATTCTGTTTTCTATTTTCCATTGGAGTATATTTATAAATTTTATAGATGGAAAATTATGAATAATGATAATGGTACTCTAATTTATTATACATGAAATAATTTGTTTATTTTCAATGAAGAATAAGAACATTTTTTTATATTTTTTAAGAACTCATCAAATATAGCCAAGATATCTTTTAGAGATATTCATTGAATCCTTATTCGTTTTATAGAAGAGCCTCTCATATTTTAGTGTGTTTCTTCTTGAAACTATGAACTAAATCTGAATATAATTTCTATAACCTTGTTACCTTATGTAAAGTGAACACTAATTTATTTTAGTGTGATAAGGATATGGATAGTTATTTAAAAAGGGAAGATCTATATAAAATCTTTTATAACATTTTGTTATAAGTTTCAATTACTTTCACTCAACTGTCATGGCCCCCAGGAAAAGAAATTTCATAGTAAAATTCACCAAACATGAAGAGTGAGTGTTGGTTGTGTGGACTAGGGGATTATTATATACCAAACATCTATATGTTATCTTGGTTTCACTAATTTTATTATCTGTTATTATTTCATCTTCTTATATTAATAAAAGAGTAAATAATAGTTCAAGGTATTATTTTAATTATAGTATAAGTTTGAAGAACTCAATTCACCCCCTCTTGATTCATTGTGTAACTCAATTTGGGTCAACAGATTCATGAATATTATTTTATTTTTCGATTGAAAATTTATACCAACACACGTCGTCTTTTTATCCATACAATCCATAACACCAATGACTTCTTTTCAAATGTAGTCTACCTTATTAAAAATAATATTCATCAAAATATATTAATTTTATTTCCTTTTGATTTGAAATCATTTTCATCCAATAATATAACTCCTGATTAATAAAACTATATTTAATATTTACTTTTCCCTTAGTCTTAACATTTCCTTAGTTCTTCTTCCACAAAAAATTTATTTTATAATATTTAACACCCTTAAAATATGTAACAATGGATGTATCAGCTTTAATTGGTGAAAAGAAACATATTATTCTACTTATTATTACTACTTATAAATTCTTAAATTCAATATTGATTGTTTGATACAATAGTTATCAATACCATAGAATAACTAAAATGTTTCTTTTTAGAATTTACAACTTTACTAAATAATTTAGACTATTCAAAAATTTATTTTAGAGAAATTTGAAACTCTACTTCTTTGAATTATTTTACGAAATTTCCATCATCATGACGTTTTTCCTCAAGTTTCATCACCTCATTATTCATATTAATTATTTTTATAGTAATTTAAATGATCTTATCTATTACTTCAAGGTTTTTATTAAGATCACACATATTCCATGTAAACTCTCTTCCCATATCAGTATTATCCTTATCTTTTGATTCATTAAAATATTTCTTCAATGAATAATTCTCAATTTTTAATGTATTATTTTAACTCTCAATTCGTGTATTATTTTAAATTCACCAATGTCATTTTCATTAATTAAATATCACTTTCTATCACCTCTTCATTTATTTCCTCTTCACTAATACATTTTTCTTTAGTAGAGTGGTCATTAGATGAATTTTATTTAGTTATAAAATCAATATGTCATAATTAATATGAACTAAAAAGTTTTGATCATATTATTATATTAATATATATCATAATTCATAAAATTTATATAATTATTATCATATATAATTATATAAAGATGAATCATAAAGCATGAAAGGCCTACACCATTTCATATTATGTGCTCGTTGTTTATAAAATGTGATATTTAGTTCATGGACTTCTTTTACATCTCCAAAATGGTATATCTTTGATTATGATTTATTACTATTATTCATTTTTTAATTGATGAGAATATTATGATTATTGAATCTTCCAATGATCTAAATACTCTAAAATAGTAACCATAAGAGTTATATAAGGAGGATTCCAAACATTTAAAGATAACACTCAACTTCTTTCATTGATTGATATGGGCCTATATAAATGATATGATCCTTCATATTATAGAGTGTGTGGTAAATTATAAATACAATCCAAATTTCTATTATTCCATGTTATTTATTTTTCTTCAAGGAGAAGATGTTAGTACTCCTTTAGAAGAATAAAGGGACACCACATAGTGTGTGTGCGGATTACATTGACTAGTGTACAACCTATGGAGGGAAGATCCCAAGTCAAATTTCTTAGTGGTATTCATAAAGAATAATTAATCATGATCAAGGGAATTAAATTAATAAAATTTATTTCATGTTATTTATTTGACCATGTTGGGGGGAATTATTTCATTATATAGTACTCTTATATATATTTAATATATGTTCAGAAATCTTTTCCAAATCCCAACATAGGACAAGTTACCATCATAAGGGTTATTGATAGAAACATTGTGTCTATTTTATCATTTTTATATTTCATTGGTTCTCTCTATTATTAATATTATTTAGTGATTCTATAGTTTAAATCCACAAAATTAGCCACTATGGGGGTTTTAATCATCAAAAGAAGCTGTATATGTTGTGGAGTGTGGATTAAATCTTTAATAGGGGATTCCTACATATCAATATAAAGATAATCAGAAACCATGAATTTTATTTATTCATAATGAATCACATAATAGATTTTTAGGTCCCAAGATAAATACCATTGTGGTTCCATTTAATGTTAACAAACCATGACCAAGTGAAGTTGCTTGTAAGTCTGTGCATCCAGTACCAACAAGGTGTTAGTATTGAAACCTAGAGTGGTGTATTATTTATCTTTGTTAATATGAATCAAATACCATATAGTTTTAGTTTTATAGTCCATGATAATGTGATAGGAATTTACCATGTTGTTTAATGTCATGCAGTGAGTATATATACAATACATTTGAGAGTTTTGATTATAATACTTGTACAGGTAGGATTCCTAGAAATGGTTGGTGTTGGACTTATATATAGGAGGCCCTCTCTATTTCTTCCTTCTTTATGGTGATAAAAAATAATAATAAATGACTATTCATAGGGAATATATCCCTCTGAGGTACGATGAATCAAATAAAATATAGACCTTTGAGAAACATGTGTCTCATAGAGAATATGTCCCTTTGGGAAGGATTGATATTAGGGAAAATGGACCTCTGTTGAAGGTATATCATAGGAAATATAACCATTTTATAAGGATAAATCACAAAGAGTATGTCACCTTGTAGGTGGGTCTATGGGGGATATAGTATCTTGAGAATGTGTTAAGGCTTACACATTTACTACCCATATACAATATGTTTAGGGATTACACTGGTTAATAGTCCCAAATATGTGTTCAATTACCCCCAATAAATGATTAGAAGAAGAGAGATGACTAGATGGATGTGAGACATGGCCCAATGGGAATGATATTTGGGATTATGTATGTTATACCCATATATGAATTTTTAAGTGATTACAATAGGTAGAAAGACACATATACATCGAATTCTTTATGAATATTGGTTGGATGAGGGCGGATTACTGGATGCATGTAGGATATGACCCTATGAGGAGGGTGTCTTATAATTAATATGAACCTTTGAGATGATTTTTAAATCATAGGGACTATGAATTTTTGAGTAGGGTGAAGTGTCACCCGGGTCATAAGTTTAGTAAAATATGGTACCCTAGTAGTAATATTGGTTGAATTGGTAAAACTAATTATGGGTAGGGAGAACTGGCCACCTTAATGAGAAGGCCTGAGTTAGTTTTTACCATATTAAAATGGCATGGGTGAGGAATCTCCCTATATATATGGTGTAGGGTAATTATGGATCCCTATTTAGGAAATGGTGATGTTTTCACCCTAGTAGTGAGTTCTGGTGAAGTTTTCTATCTAAATGATGATTCGAATGAGGTGTCTCCCTAATGAATGGAAATGAGTGATTTTAATCCCTTGTATAAATTCATGAGGTCAAAGTTATTCTCCCTAGTCTTTGAGGATATATGGGAAGTGTTTTTCCATGAAGGCTTAAATGTTTTAAAAGTTTAGGTAACTCGATTAAAATAATTTAATGCTAACTCCATTTGGTTTTATGATTATTTAGGATACCTAATGTTGGGTTAAAAGAATATTTTGTGCATAGATATTTGGTAATTTCACTGTATTTCAATGTGCATGTATCAGTCAAAAAAAGGAAGACTGATGGGGCCAATTTATTCGAAAACATGAATATTAGGGTGTATGATGTCAATCCATGGAATGCAATTTATGTAGATGGACTGAGCATGATATAAAGACATAAAAGTGTGATCATGCAAGTAGGATATCTGAGAAAGGAATATATGATGGTGTTTTCATACAAGTAAGATAATTCATACGTGAGGGAATCAAACTAGGTGCATGCCCAAGGAATTGGATAATGAGTCATGGGAGCTTTAAGGGGGGCCTTTGATAAGTGACAACGTTGTCTTTCCTGTACCCTGGGACCATGTTCACTTCTCTTCCTCACAGATTTTTCCTTCATCATATCATTGTTTCCACCATTTCAAAAACATTGCACTAACTAATTACACCTAAAAATTAGATGTAATTATAATATGGAATATTTAATTACAAGAAAATTTGTACTCTGGACTGAACATTTATTCAAAGGAGAAATATTGGATCTTTGGTTAGACTCAGGCATGACATGGGCATAGTCAAATTCAGCCGCACACTATGTCTGCGAGAAAATGAGTGATTCACTTTGATATATGGGAAAATGATGTGTACTATAACTTTAGTGAACAAGATATATTTTTGTATAAATAGTAGTCCCACACATCAATGCATTCATATGAATTGAGTGAACTCTAAAACTTTTTTCTCACCACTCTACCAAGATATTCACACTACCTCAGGTAAGCATGCTCCCTCATTCTTTGCTCTTACCTAAACATGATGGTTCTAGGTGTGAGCATGATACAATCATAACTTTGAGTTAGGTAATGAAACTTAAGTTTAGATACTAGGTTAATACACCTATGTGAAGGAATTTAAGTGATGATTCCTTGAGAAAGGCTGCCCCTATGAAGTAATTTTGTTGTACTCACTTGGGTGGAAATATTTATTATTTCAAATTTTCATGAAGTTAATTTCCTACATAGATTGTCCTAAATTTGGGGTATTTCTATATTTCTGATTTATCTTACTGATAAAATATTGGAATCTCTTCTTGTAATAATATAAACCATACATTGGTAACTATTTTTTAATCTAAAGTTTCTACTCAGATTGAATATATGAAATAGGATGTTGAGGCCATTTAGAGAAATATTATTACACCATGCCATGAGGCCTTAAATATTATTCATGAATTTTATTGACTCAACCAATCACTACCAAATAACCATTTTTTATATTTATTATTCCTTCAAATTAACTCCTTGATTCCAAACCTAGACATTAATCTTCCTTCCATATAGACCTTATGACCATGAGGTATCATACAGTCGAATTTTTCCTTTGATGGGAAGATTATTTATGAGGATAAAAATATTGGGATGGGTTTTAAACACATTATATGTTTGTAACATGTGATGATCCATGAGAATATAAAAAAATAAAAACATCTTCCTATCTAATCCAATAAACATTATAAACTCTTCAATAGGAACTATACCTCAGTGGAATTTATTTGTGGTGTTTCAATGGCACAATTGAGTGAACCAAATTTGTGTTAAATGATAGGGATATTTGAGAGATATTAAACTTTATGTGGCCATGTATACTTCTTAATTTTCAATTTACCAACCTTCTAACTCAACCCTAAGTTGGTCAACTTGTGGATCTTCAAGACCAACACATTTCCAATGAAATATATAGAGGTTTGAATTAGTTCATATGAAATCAATAAGATAGGTGGATTTACCATTCTAGGTGACATGTTCGATAATTTAATTACATTCAGGGTTCAGGGGACAATATCTAGAATACTCCTATCTTATATAGGGTCTTATTGAGGATGTATAGGGGTGAGATGAAGAATAAAATTATCTCGTCTATTAACACCACCCTTAGTACATGGATTAAAATATTTTTACTCCTCCATGGATCAAGAAAAAGGTAGAAAATGTAAAATAATTTCTAGATCTAGCATGATAGTGGGTCCAAAGAAACATACTTTCCCATTACTGATAAAGGTTAGTGCATAACATGGGGTTTCCAAACCAATTTAGATATAAGCTTCTATCCATAGTTTTTGGGACTTCTAATGATGTTATTTTTTGGGTGGTTTCTACCTACCCAATATTCTTATACTTGTTTGAGGGTAACAACTTTCAAAATGGATATGGAGCAATGTATGGGGTATTAAACGACCTTTACATCCAATGCTTGGCAGGATATATCAAGTATTAGCCTTGGTTCAATGAGGTTAGACCCCTCAAGCTAACTATAGCCCAATCAAATTTCTACATGGATAGATAATGTTCCACCATAAAAGATATGTTTCATGTAACTTTGTATTGGATCGTTAATTTTACCATAGAACCATAGTACTAAACATTTCAGGGGTATAACCAACAATCATAGAATCCCTAACCCCAAACTGCCACATAATGGATCATTTTTGATTCATTTCCACCCTGTATGAAGATTTTATTCGCATGGTGGTGGATGATATCAGTTACTTAGCTATCCACTACTCATATAGAATTTTATAGTAATATGGAGAACTTAAAACAAAGGTTTAAGAGTTTTTTATGTATGAGCCTTATATTACATCAATGTTCGGGGGATATTGTTGGTTTGTACATGAGGTGTACTTGTCTCCCTCTCGCAATGTGCACGAGGAGCAACATATGATGATACTATTTGAACTCCTAAAAATTATAACTCATATGGATAACAAGGTTCAAATCACCCTATAATTAGTCAAAGCTATCAATAGTCTATATTTGGAGTAATCTTGGTTGGAAAATAAATTTTACAATGACATGGTCCGGAGTGGAGTTACTCTATGAACACGTAGACCACCCTTTAGAGATAAATAAAGGGATCAATAGGAAGTATAATAGAGAGATTAGGTTTTCAAGATATTATATAAAACTAATGATGGTGATACTTATATAGTTTTATGTGGAATCATAGATTATGTCCCTTAAAATTAGGATGCTAATGTAGAATATCTACAGGTATCAACAAATTAGATGTTCTCAAGATATACCTCCCCATAATAGATACATCTTAAAAAATTAGTCCCAAACCCATTCTTAGATTAATTCTTTTTATCTAAATGATCATTCCCCACAAGGGAACTTATCCTAGAATACATATCAGTTTTAGTGGATGAAGCACCTCCTAGTTCATAATCTACCACAATGAACAACCTCACTTGGGATAGGGTAAGACAAAATTATCATTCAATAATCACCCAAACCCTACTAACTAAGATGGGGATAAAAGAATATCAACTATTCCAATTATTCATTGGATAAGAAACTGGAAATTTTGTATAACACAATTTATATGATATTATTCAACAAATAATGGTTTCTTGATAAAAACTAGTGATCCAATAGAGGGATCTACATACATTTAAATGTTGAAAGAGATAAATGGAATTCATGTGGGTGAGCCAATGATGAACTAAAATAGAAGAATTTTAAAGAATATTGAATTCATGATATTATGGATAATCTAATTATAGTGGTCAATGAACATGAGGCTCATATAGTAAAATGAGAGTGAACCTATCAGAAGTTATGATCAACTATAAAGCTTCCCAGTAGAGAAAATAATAACTGGACACACTAATTAAGGCGGTGTGTTCAATGTCTAAATCAAAAGATGTTATATGGGAAGTACTTTAAAAATTAATAAATTACTACCATATTGTGTTAGCTAATTTTTAACACTCTATAATAAAAATAATTGTATCTATTTTTTTCAACTTTATGTTTTGAGAACTGAAGGGAGACTATAGCTTATGGATATTCTAATTCTTTTAGGATAATGAAATACCTAACTATATTGTTCCAAATTTTATTAATATCTTTATTTTTTATTATTTTAATCATAAATTTAAGATAACCAATGACACTCATGAAGATATCATAATAACTTATATCAAAATGAACATTGAATGAAGTCAGTTATGTAAATTGTGATTCCTAGATACTAGAGTCAAAGGGGTTTCCTTCTAGACATGAACTCATGGATGGGAATAGGAAATATAGATATAGTTGAATATGTACCATCCCTATACACTATATTTAGATCATTTGGATATGAAATATTATTTACTCATGGAATTTCACCCATGGATAGGTATATTTAAGATGGATATGGTGGAATCTATAGCATCACCATACACTAGAGTTAGTCCAAGGAAATATTGAAGATGATTTCCTCCCAGAAATGTTCTAATAGGTGGGAATATGAAAAGATGATAAATTATAATATGTAGAATCACGATACACTAAAGATATTCTATTTTAATATAGAAGATGAGTGACTCATCATAAAAAAAATCAAAAAGGAATTTGGCATGAGGAGTCCAATTATATTGACACACATTTTCATAAACCTCACACCATTAATTCATCCCTAAAATGAGTGTTTCTGAGTTTTTTTTTCTTGGGTGATGCCTTAGGTACCTTCTGGATGGTTTTAGAGGATTTTATAGGAATTTTATGGGGTTAATGGTTTGATAAAGGATATGGGGAACCATACAAACTAAACTAGGAAATAATGTGGCCAGAATAGTGAAGGAGAGTGGGTTAAACATGGTCTACCAATAAAAGTTGGAAAATTTAGTGTGTTATTAGAAAAGGTAGTGATCCTCAATAATTTTTCACACAAATTAGAAAACTATGAAAAAAAAATTCATGGGGTTTTAATTAATCATAAATTTAATATTTTAACCCAAAACCTCCTTAAAACCTCTCATTTTGCTCTTACACCTAGGGAAGTTGAACCAAGGGACTTTGATGGCCATTCTTGGTGAATTAATTATATATGTATAGAAAATATGTTGAATATTAATATATCAATCTTTGAGATTTTATGGATTGTGATTGATTTCCCCTTCATTCTATATGTTCTTCCTTTATCCCTTCTCTTCTCATGGAATGTATGATAGATTGATATTTTTATGAAATGTATTATTTAAATAAATCTTCAAAATCTTAAACTGAAAAAATTCACGGGTTTAAATGAATAGGGAGACATATTTAGTCTGAAAGGAACATTGTAACCTAACCATGATAAATATAAATAACTAATGAAAAAGTATGGTGAATGCTCTCGGTACTAATTATTTATGAATAATATAAACTAATTAAGTGTAAAGTAAATATTTTTATATTTCTATAATGAAATTACGTTTTTTTAAATTATTAAATATAATTAATGAAATATATATGTTATATATTTTTTAAAATATTTTTAATATTTATTCAATATAAATTTTAGTCATAGGATATGAATAAACTCTATTTTATGTATAAAAAACATATATATTTTAAAAGGTTAATTTTACCACCTTTTAATAGTGAACCCATTTCAAACTAAAATTCTGACACAATTATAATTTTAATATTACAATAAAAACTTTTTCTTAGGAATCAGAATTTAAAAATTTACTTTGGATGAATTTTTTATTTTTTCTGATAAGTTTCATGTTTTGAAGAATAATAAAAATGTACTAAATTTTATTTTATTTTTTCTTTCATAAAAATAATTGTTTTCCATAAATTTTATTTTTGAATGGTTTTAATGTATAAATAGATTATATTTTTTAGTTAATTTATTTTACCTTGAGTTCATATTAAAAAACATTTCCATTTTTTGCGATGTTATAACTTTTAAAACCCATTTTCTGATTCGGACAACGATATTAATTTTAAAATAAATACTAAAACTTTAATGTTTTGAATTTTGAGAAATAGATTTCTATATTAGGAATTAGTAGGTCCAAATTATGTAAATAAATATCTTCTGTGTCTGGGAATTATGAATAGTAACTTTAGTAACTTTTATTAATATTGTAAAATAGTAAATCATGTAGTTAAAGGTAAAAATATTATTATAAAATTAACCCAACACATTTCATAATATTATAGAATTAGGTTATTGACCTAAATCATCATTTTTTTAAATGGTAACCTTCGGAAGTGACTTGTAAGATATTTAGACATTTAATTTAATTTATTTAATGAATATTTAAATATTTATTTCTCAATTTTTAATAAATATATAATTTTTAATATAAGGTTATACCCAAGATAAATTCATGTATAAATACTAATTAGAAATATATAATGTATTTATTTGTAAAGGTAATTTATTTTTAATTTTTGGAAAATAAATAATTACCTTAAAGGTTTATGCATTGATAATGCATAAATTATTTAATCGATGAAAACAAAAAAATGATTTTTATTAAAATGATAATAACCATTAAAAGAAAAAAACCTAATGAAATATTATTAGAAAAGTATATACTGACCATAATCACTTATGGATCAAGTTATTTTCCTTTTGGATCTGTATAGAAATAAATATGACATCTATTTTATTTAAAGTGATGTAAACATTGTTACATTAATGTTTTAATACATATAACATTTTCTAATGTTGGATTTTGCAGAAGATATACTTAAAAATATGTATTTTGTAAGAAATCTTGAGGATTTAACTTTGTCATAGTA
Organism: Viscum album; assembly: GCA_963277665.1. Taxonomy (NCBI): domain Eukaryota; kingdom Viridiplantae; phylum Streptophyta; class Magnoliopsida; order Santalales; family Viscaceae; genus Viscum; species Viscum album. Next base: position 1,046,289,697 of record OY728160.1, on the reverse strand, counting down.
TTTTATTTTAAAATGTTATTCAAAAAATAAGTATACTAAGTAAGTACACAAAATTGATTTTGTAATTATTTTATTAATGCAGATAAAAAAATGTCATTATAATTTTATAGATAAATTTAATTTTGGATAATTAATACATACAATGAATTTTATATATGACCTTAAACACTTAGTAATATAATAAATTTTTTTATTGAGGTTAAATTGTTATCTTTATTTTTTTAATAATCAATAAATTGAATTGTGTCAAAAGTAACAATATTTTTTATTTATCAGAATAATGTACTGTTAAATTATTTAAAAAATAGAAAAGATTTTTAAAAATATATAATAATTATGATATTTTCTTGAATGTTATAAGTTATTCATTTATATTCTAACTAAAATATATTAAGTTAATAATTCACCCTTTTAATATTGAAATATTTGTTACCTTAGTTAAAACATTAATTGAATAACTAACTACTAATTTAAATGATAAAGTTTAAATTGACATAAAAACTATTAGAGTTCTGATTTTTTTATTAGATTAGAACCTTATATCATCTCATATTTAAAACTATGATATTTTGGTTTGTTTTGGATGTTTTTTTTTATTAAAAATTAATATCCTCAGTGTTTTGAAAAGTACCCCTCACCTCAATTATAAAAGGGCATATTTTCCCTCAAATATTCACACCCCATTGAGCCTTCAAGATAATAAATAACCTAACAATTTCAATTATAAAAAATCCTAGTCATATTATAGAGGTTTTGGTTCTCTCCAAAGATCAACTCGAGTTCCTTAAGAGGAGATGTAGAGGGAGCTCATTAAAGAAGAGGTAATCTCCTGTACCGATTCTTTCAAACTCATTTATTCTAATAATTACTCTTCATGCATTGTTTCCATTATAAAGTAGTAAATATAGAATAAACTATATAGTAATATATTATTATAATTATGTAATAACCATATTCCACCTTCTATCCATCCTACCAAAAGTGAAATAACCACACACAGGTAAGTATGACTTACCATCTCCACACTGTGGTGTAATCTTTTTTTAACGACCACCTCACTTGGATTTGTATAATGATGAAAAAATAACTATATATGACTATTATAACATGATATGGATTCTAAAAGAAAATATATACCATCCACTTCCCTCCCATTCCACAATTATGAGAATGATATCGATGCATGTTCATACTCCAGGCCAACCATTTCTATGCTGTGATGCGGTTCATTCTACATGATATCCATTAAAGCAAGATTATATAAAGTTTTTTAATGAATAAATATGATATATATTATATTAATATCATTCTTTAATTAATATAACTATAAAATAATAATGAGAACTAGATTTTATTCTAAAAACTTGTATAAAGAAAATGATGTAGTTAATACCCAAATGACGAGTAATAATGAAATGATATTAAGAAACGAATGATTATTAAATGATATATGTTATCATAAAATCACTATTATTGAATAATATGTCAAAGGAATTATTAAAATTATTATACATGATGATTGGATACATACAAAGTATATCGTACCTTGGGTAAGAGATAATTTCTCAATCTCATTAATATCCGAGATTATTTACACGTAAGTATTGACTGTGGTATATTTATCATCTATATCCATGTTTCAAAAATATGTATTCCAAAATATTCTTTCTATTCTTATTCATTTATTTAAATTAAATTTTACCCATTGGTAAAAGTTATTAAATATTATTAAATGAAACATTTTCTGTTTTCAATACGAGGTAATTTTTGACTTATTCAACAAAAGTATGAGAAGAATGCTTTATTTTAACATATACAACTTGAATTTTCTTCAAATTTTAATCAAACCTTATTTTAATGATTATTTATTTACAATATATCGACATTGTTTTAAAATAAATTTATTTTTTTTTAAATTTCATTTCATTTTGAAAAAATTAAATGTTTTTGAAATAGAAAAGATATTTTTCTAAAGAATCAATTTCTTGTGTTCTATCAAAAATTATTTTCCATAAAAGAAGGAGTTATTTAGTGGGGTTATCATTCAATTATACTATAAATATTATTACTAGGTTTGATTATTTTTAGAATGGAATTATATTTATGAAATCCATTTGTTTTACCTAGATTATGTTATAATGAAATGATTTTTAAGAAACCCATTTAATTCATTGGGTTATGCTATGATGAATGATTTATGTTTTTTTGGCCCACTTTAGAATGACTTAATTATGAGATTTGTGGGACCTATATCTACCTCCAATTCACTGGGTAAAGATTTAAATCATAGGAGATATATAGGTTTGTAACGGGAAATGAACTCATTTCAGTAATATTGGGCTAGAACGGGAAGTAAAATCGATTCAATAATATAGGGATGGAATGAAGAGTGAAATCAGTTTAGTAATGGACGTTTTCCAGTTATATGGTCTTGAAAATGACCTTATACTAATCTGAAATAATATTTATGCCAATGTGTATGCCACAAATTCCATGTCTTATGTTATTAATTTTGGGAATTTGTTCATTTATTCATTAACACCTTTTATGATTTATCTCATGACAAGATATCATGACCCTTCATATACAGGATATGATTTTAAAATGCTATATTATTATGTCAAATTATTATGATATGATTGATATCTCCCTTCTTTACCCGTACCGAGCAAATGAGATCACAATTTTCTATGTTTCTTTCCCCCATGTTATGAAGAAGGGTATTAAGTAAGATATGAAAAAATTAGGTCTAGTTATGAAGGAATAAGTGAGAGACAATGTAAATGTTCTATTAAACAATTATTTATTTTTCCCAGTTTCTAAATGCACTAAACCAATACTATTATAGCATATTTTTGTTATGTTTTTAATGAATATTCTTTAATTTTGATGAAATATCTAGGTTTTTAAAGTATGGTCCATTATATTTGGTATCATAAAATGTTATAATTATTACTTGGAATCAAAGATGAAAAAACCTTAGTAATTACCCTATGTATTTGTCAATTTTTAGGATGAAATTCTCATTTCTTATAAATGATCATGAATAACCTAGGATGAAACCAAAAGTTTTCTAATTTTAAATTTTATTCGTGATTATGTGGTTTTCAAACTCTAAATCGTATTTTCCACACTATGATTCTTGGATTTATTCAATGGATGGATCCCGATGGAACAATGTTAACTATGAATGTGAAAGGGAATGAAATGATTGTTCTCCTACGCAACTAAATAATATGGGTGTTGGAATGAAAAATCTGGTCACTATGCTCGCATAACCTTTTTAGGATATGAATCATGCAAGGCTTCCAAATGAGAAAAAGAGGGAACAAAATTCTGTTGGGTCCTTTATGAGTGAGCGTCCACCTTCTTTCAGTGGGTCTTATGATATGATAATATCTGAACAATGGATTAGTACCACTGAGATTATATTTTTAATTCACTAATGTTAAAATCATGAGAAATTCATCATGGAAATCCATCATTTGGAAGGTGAAGGTGATAAAAGGTGGAATCTTATCAAGAACATGATGTAAATAAATGAATTGACTCAATGGATTGAGACGATTTCATGAAATTATTTTTTAACAATTTAATTCCCCATATTATTGAATAAAATATAGATAAGGAATTCCTTGATTTTAAAAAAGGACGATGAATCCATTGGTACCTATGAAAATAATTTTTATAGACTTCGAAGGTATGATTCGGGAATTATTATCCAACCTATGAGTAAAATTGATCGATTATATAGTGTATTAAAACTAAGTATCTAAAGTGAACTAGAAATATGGGGCTTTAATAGCTATGATGAAATCATTCAATGTTCTCTCAAGGTTGATATGGAGATTAGAGTAACCCATCAGTTCCATGGGTTTGATATGAAAAGAATAATGGAATTCAAGGGAAAATATAAAGACCACACTGAAAAAGAAGTTGAGCTTTCATGTATGCACAAATTTTGTAAATAAACATTGACGAAATTATATTAAAGTGACTAGAAAATGTTTTATGTGTAACCGAGAAGGTCATCAGGTAGTTGAATACTGAAGTGCTGAGAAAAAGATATATAATGATGTGAATAGAGAAAAGGCTACACAGAATGAACCTCACACACTTTAATGATTAAATTTCAAGAAAAAGGGGCATTATTTGAACAAATTACCTAATACAAGGTTTATCAAATATGGACGACCTCATCAAACTCTTAAGGCCAAGGACAAGGTCAAGTTATATGCAATCAATATCGATGATGTGGAGTCTGATAATAAGGTGGTGAAAGGTACACTTGCCATCAAATATAAAGTCAAAAATGTTTTATTTGATTATGGACCCACCCAATAGTTTATTAATGAAATTTTTTCGAATGGTATCTCTATATTACCTCATCAATTAGATGTTGAGTTAGCTGTGACAACTCTTAATGGGACAATGGTAACATTAAAAATTCATAATTCCTTTATAATTTATTTTTATGGGATAGTGCTTCCTAAAAATATTTTGAACCTTCTTTTAGTGAGATTTGATGTCATTATTAGCATAGATTGGATTTTTTTATATGGATATCATATCAATTTCTTAAGAAGGAAAGTCGCATTTCATAATCCAGATCAATCCATGATCATCTATCGATGAATGTATGAATATGAACTTGAAAAGGAAATTTCATCCATGTTATGGGTCTTGGTTCCTATAAATGACGAATATCTGTCTCAAATGGTTGGGGAGAAACTCACCATTAATAATACACCTATTGTAGGATTGATTTTTTATGTCTTTATAGAATAATTCCCAAGACTTCCATCGAATTGTGATGTTGATTTATCAATAAAACTCATACTGGGTGATTTTCCTAATTCAAAGACACCTTATAGAATTTACACAATTTATTTTTAGGTATTTAAGATGAAAATCCAAGAGAATCATGAAATGGGAATCATACACCCCAGTGTGTCACATTGAGGTGCACCTATTCTGGTTGTTAAGAATTAAGATCAATTAATGAGACTCTACATTGATTATCAAGAACATAAAAAGATAAAAATTAAGGAAAAATATCTTCTTCCCCATACTTATGACTTATTATACCAACTATTTGGAGCTTAATACTTTACCAATATAGACCTTCATTCAGGATATCATTAATCATGCTTCAAGAAGGAGGATATACCAAAGAAGAGATTTCGTACAATGTATGGACACTAATAATTTATAGTGATTCGTTTTGGTCTTACTAATTAACCTTCTATCTTCATGGATATAATGAATAGAGTCTTTAGAGACTATCTTGATTATTTTGTGGTAGTCTTTATAGATGATAATCTTGTATATTATACAAGAAAGGAGGAACCTGAATATCACTTTATAATTGTACTAAAGACCCTAATAAAGGAGAATCATTATTAAAAATTACCAAGTGTTAATTTGGGATTCATAAAGTTTTATTTTTCGGTACATAATCTCAAGAGAAGGGATATATGTTGATCTAGCAAAAAAATATCTTATTTACCATTGGCCTAGTCAAATAAAAAATGGATATATGAAGTTTTCTTGATTTGGATAGATATTATCAATGTTTTGTGAAAGATTTTTCAGGACAATCTAATCCACTCACCAAGTTGACTCGGAAAGCAGTTATGTTGATGTGGATGGAGGAATTTGATGATAATTTCAAGGATCTAAAAAGAGGGTTAACCAGTAACCTAGTTATAAAACTTTTTTGTAGTGGATAAAGGTTTGAGATCAATAGTTATATAGAAAATAATGGGTTATGATGCATTGTCATAAAAAATGAGACAATTATAGCTTATTCTTCATGAGAATTTAAAATCCATGAAAAAAATTACCCAACTAATGATTTTGAGTTAGTTGTGGTAATAATTGCATTAATGATATGAATGCATTATCTTTATGGTTAAATATTTGATATTTATATTGATCATTAAATTTTAATGTATAATTTCACAAAAAAGGACCTGAATATACGCTAGAGAAGATGTTTGGAGATGATTAAATACTACGACTGCTCTATACATTACCACCATGGGAAAGAAAACAAGGTGGTAGATGCATTGATTTGAATGTACCCTGATAGCCTATCTATTATGATGATCATAAAAGATCAAATATTTATTTATTTTCACTGGATGGATCATTTAAATTTTAAAAAGGGCATAAATTTTATCTTTCTCAAATTAATGTTAAACCGTCAACACAAGTGAGGATTAAAGAGGTACAAAAGGAAGATGCAAAGGTATAAAAGAATTTGAGAAATGTTCCCAAATTCAACCTTGATTAAGATAGAATAACAAGATTCACGAACTGTCTTTTTATTCCCCCCGTACCACAATTAAAGAAGGATATATTGGATGAGGCTCATAGTTCATCGTTCTCTATTTGCCTTTGAAGTACATAGATGTACATAGACCTAAATGAGTATTTCTAGTGGGATGTTATAAAAAAAAGGTGTTGCTGAATATGTATCTCTTTTAAGTTATTTTTTTAAATGTTAAGGTTGAGAGATAGAAGTATAAGGATATGTTACAACCATTACCTATACAAGAATCCTAATGTGAAAAAATCACTATGTACTTTATCGTCAGACATCCAAAAAAATCTAAACACCATAATTCTATATGGTTTATATTTTATCGGCTTATGAAGTCAAAACACTTCAATACTATTAGTCATGATTTTAATATTCATCATATTTCCAAGATATATGTAAAGAAATTGGTAAGATTACATGGAGTACCATATTCTGTTTTATTTTATTGGGATCCGAGGTTTACCTCAATTTTCTGGTGATGTATTCAGAAGGATTTGGAAGTAGAGTTATGTTTCACCACTCTTTATAATACTCAGTAAGATGGTCCATCTGAGTGCACAATTCAAACATTAGAAGTCCTATTGAGTGATTTCTCTATAGAGTTCAAATATGTTTGGTATTAACACCTATATTTGGTAGATTTTTTTTAAAACAACATATTTAAATCAAGTATTAAAATTTTTGGGTTGGTATGGAGTATGATAATCTCCTATGATACCAAATGTAGATGCTCAATATAAAAGAGGGGGGGGGGGGGGTGAATTGTATACTTTAAAAGTTCCTTAAAGAAATCTTTCATAACCAAAATTCACAACACCTCTATGTTCTAATAGCTTGCTTGATTCCAGAAATGTAATTTCAAAAAGGATATTCTAGAAATGAAACTTAACAAAAGTTTACAACAAAAAGATTCTACCTTAAAGCATATAGAATCCTATTTAATCAGAGTACAAGTATAAGGAATTATAAGAAAGTTATACTTTTCTCAACAACCAAAATTACAACAAAAACAAACATGAAACACTACAAGTAACAAGTAGTAAATATTTTAACCCAAAGATATGGGTATCCAACAACGTTGGATCAAGGTCTCTTGATTTATACTTTCAAGAAAGTATGTCATACCCAAACCTAGGTAAGCCCTTAATCTGAAGATCGACATCTGTCTTGTTATCCCCACAAACCCTTGATTTTTACAGAAATTGGCACCTCTGACTTCACAACCCGATGTATCTGATTTTAAGGAAATTATACCTCTATAAAAATCAATTCTGCACGAAGAAAAGTTTGAGAAAGCCGGTCAAACTTTCTACACGAAGCCTGAGATTTTATAAGAGCCTCTATCTCTCTCCAAAAATCACTTCAATAGAATGTAAGTATGTTCTGCCAGAAGTTGGTCTGCAAAAAGTTATGATCTCTTTCAAATAAGCTTCTATTTATAGGTTCAACTCCAATGGTCGGCTCCCTCCTCTAATGGTCATATTTTCCTTTAATTTCGAAGAGACCTATACACATGTCACTCTAACAAAGGATAGTTATTAACTGAATGCACGAAATCATTTTATAACCAAAACATGAGTATGTAAAAACATGGTTACTTAAGAAAATTCATTTTTCGGAATATAAGAAAAAATGAAAGTTCGGAGTCTACCCAAAAACTATTCGGAGTCTATAATACAAGGATATTTAGATTCTGTTTTCTATAAATTTGGAACCAAAATTCTATAGAATTATAGAGTCTGAATTTTAAGGAAATTTGAAATGTAGATTCACAAGAATTAGGAACCTGAACTTAGAAAGTTTGGAATCTGAATTCATAAGAATTCGACTTCTTAACTCAGAAGTGATCGGAGTCTAATTTTAGATAACTCGGAGTCAGAAATCAGAAGAGTTTGGAGTCTGAATTCAGAGAACATGGAGTCAGAACTCAGGAGAGTTCAGAGTCTGAATTCAGAGAACTCAGAGTCAAAACTTAGAAGAGTTTGGAATCTGAATTCAGAGAACTTGGAGTGAGAACTCAGAAGAGTTCGGAGTCTGATTTTAGAGAACTTAGAGTTAGAACTCAAAATAGTTCAGAGTCTGAATTCAGAGATTTCGGAACCTAAATTCGTATCCTGAAAACATAATTCTTTATATCTAAGTATTATATGATTCCATGTATTTTGATACAACACCGAATTTTATACTTAGACAAAATGAAAAATGAAAAACATGGTAATGATAAATTTCCTTGGGGAAGGAAAATTTTCCTTATGAATGTAAAACATAGTGTAAAATAAAATTTTCTTTAAGATTATGTGTTTGTGATTTTAAAAACAAGATGTAATGGAAAAGTCATAAGGAAACCTTATTGACCCAAAAATCTCCCCAAACATGAAGGAATGGAAAATTAATAAGGAAACCTTATTGACTCAACAATATCCCCCTTTTTGGAAAGCACAAACATCCTTAGGAAAAATATTATAAGGACTTAGAAAATATTTTTATAGAATTTGAAAATAAAACTTATCTCCATTATCACATGGGAAATGATGAATATGACTAACTCCCCCTTAGGCTTTGGAACCCTAAGGATCATATTGTAGATTTCCAGAATGATATTTTTCATTATCTTGAATACAGAAATCTTTTTAATGAAAACTCCCCCTTAGATGAAATCCCCCATACTTAGGGAGATTTATTATTTACTCAGTATTCTTTTTCCTTTCTCCCCCTATGTGATTTTAAAAAAGAAATTTGAGGGAGTGGAAAAGAAATTATGATAGCAGAAATATTAGTACAACTCATCCAAAAGACAAGCAACTAAACATTTCATTATGATAGGAAAAATTTATACACAGAAGGAAAATATAACAAAAGATCCTATTTAAACAATGTTATCCTTCCTTTTCCTGGGGCATCAGCTTCTTTACTATTGTCTTCATCTTCTTGAGCTCCTTATGGTCTTCCTCAGCTCGCTTAAGAATATGATCCCGATCCTCAGATTTCTTCTCTAAAGCATTGATTCTATCTTCCTGAGCCTTAAGAGACTCTGCCCGAGCCTTGAAGAATTATTCCTGCTTGACAAGATTTTCTTCTATCTCAATCTGAAGATCTCTTTCTCTCTTCCAACTTTTATCCACTAAATACAGTTTCCCATTCAAATCATTCACTTCTTAACTCATATAATTCTGTTCCAGAGTCATCTTTTCTTCCAAACTACTTGTGAGATCCTTGATCTTACCATCGTCAATGTCAAATGCCTCCTTGACACTATCTTGGAACTCATCAATACATTTCATGTGTTCTATGTTTTTTCATGACCAACTGGTCATCTTCTTACATGATATTCTGTGTGCTTCATAGTTGATGAAAACATTCTTGAAATCAGCCTCATGATTTACACACTTATGTATCCCCAGGGATACTGAATTTTATTTTTGGTTTAATATGTGTTGAAGCATATGAAATCTCTAGTCAATGCTTGGAAAATTGTAATGGTGTCGATGAGCTTCTTGAGCATCTGAACAATGAAATCATGTCCAAGGGATGATGATTCCAAATATGAGACTTTTCTAGGTGAGGGATCCTTCTCTAGCTCAGCAGATTTCCCCTTTGATGATCTAGTAGCTTCCTTATTCTTCACAATAACTTTACTAGGTGTATCAATAAACACATTTTTCCCTTATTAGTTTTCATAATGTATTCCTCATCCGGATGTTCATGTTCACTGTTAAGAAGATGAACAATTTTATCTTCATCTATCTCTTATTTATATGCTCTTTCTTTAGCATCCTCTGGGTGTATGAAATGATGATTGTAACGTTCTTCTTCAGACATCTTATTCACTTCTTCTCCAACCATGTCATCTTACCCAGGAGTAACACGATTTGATGATTCTGCTTGAGAGGTTCAGATTGACAGCTTCTCGGATGGACTTTCCTTCTCATGAAAGTGTTCCACATTCTTAATCAAGTCTTGGATATCACCACTGCCTTCTTCTTTGTTTTCATCTTCCATTAATTTTTCAACTTATTTTTCAATGACTTTTTATAAAGTCAAAAACTTCTTTCCAGGGGTTTTAGGTAAAGCTTCTACTAAGAAAGATTTTGGTACCGGGATATTTTCGGAAGCTTTCTCAGTATCACTCAAAAGGTATTGCACCATCTCTGCATCATCCATATTCTTCCTTTGATTATTTTCTTTCTCTTGGGTTTCAATATCATCAATTGTATTCTCTTTTAAAGCTTTTCCTTCAACAGGATCCAATCCAAAGCTAGGATCCCCTTCTTTCTTATTCTTCTTGTCTTCACTCTATTTAGCTACAACCTCATCCGAATATGATTTTTACTTCTATAGTTTTGGAGGTGCGAATTGGATTTCCTTGGGATCTATAGTTTTTCTTTCCAATACTAATTCCTTCAACATCCTCTTCCTTCCTCCCATTTTGGACAGTTCAACAACTTCTTTTTTTTCTGAATAGCTTCAGCTTCTTCCTCTAGTATGTCTTAAAATTCTCCGAATTCTTTAGAAAAAACAATGTTCATCCTCTTCAGGGTATCATCACTGACTAAAACGACTTTGAAATTCCCTGGCTTCGAGCTGCAAGGAATTTTAAAATATTCTAAGCAATTAACAATAATCTTAGAGAGAATGGCATGATATATAATTTTCTGATCCTTCATGTTTCCATTCATAATATTCACAATCGTAATCAGAATATTCTTAACCAAATTTACCTTCCTCAGATTCACAAAGAAATCTAGGATATACATGTCACTCTTTTTCAATGTGTCTTTGTCCCCTTTTCTCGGAATTATGAAACCTTGAACCTATAATTCTAGAATCTGATGATTTGTTGACAATTGGGCGATCTTCGGAGTCTTTAAATTAGAGACTCCAAGACATTTCATAGACTTCTTCATAAAAATATTCCTTTGACATCTGGAAACCTATAAGAACAAAAATCACCTTCCCCTTCATATGGAACTCTAATCAAGCTTTCAACCTTGGAGTATGAGAGAGAATAAGCCTTTCCATAGATTTTTAAAGAGAACATATCTCTGCCTTATTCCTTAAAAAAACTTACTGACTCATAAATTTCTACTAAAAAATCTGGATATACTAAATCTTGAGCACCTGGCTTTGATATGAAAACATTGTCCCATCCATTGAGCTTGATGTTCTTCAAGATTATATAATAATACATGGTGAAGAATTTCGGATGCACCAACCTTTATCTATATACCTGCCACTTTGAGATTTATTTGAAAGTAAAAATATCTTTCTGAGAAGATTCTTCGACATACATTCGGAATTGAGAAACCATTGAAAATCCGAAATGTGCTTTTGTAGAAGGGAATAAAATCAGCACATGAGAGCTTGAGATTTGACGTGGGATAACCATCAGTGGGTCCTTTATATAGGAGTTTGATGTGATAATTCATCATAAAAACTGAATCCAATAGCTGAAAATCTGTCCAATCAGATATGACAATTGATAAGATAGCCGCAAGGAAAATTTGGTAGAATCCAATATTTTGAGTTTTGAAAAAGCATTCGGATTTAAGGAAAAATGAATCCAAAAATTTAAAAACAAAATAAACTACCATCAAGTAAAGGATGATTATGAAAACTTAGAAAAAGAAAACATCCCTTTTGAATTTCTAGTAACATTATTCATAATGGGGAAAATTCTTCTTGAAGAAATTTAGATTCCAAAAAATTTTGACTAGGAAAAAAAAACTAGAAAAACACACTATGAATTTTAAAAAAAACTTCATTATGAAAAATTTGGAAAATTTTCATTACGAAAAATTATAAAATATTCATTACGAAATCATAGAAAGTCTTCAATACAAAAAAATAGATAGTCTTCATTATGAAAATTCTGAAACTCATCATTACAAAAATTCAATGACTACGAAAATTTTTTAGACTAAGAAAATTTTTATACTACGAAAAAAATTTCATTACGAAAGTTTTGAAAAATATAACTACGAAAATTTTCATTATGAAAGATTTGAAATTTTGACTACGAAAATTTTCATTACGAATGATTTTTATCTAACTAATAAGAAAATGTACCCCCTATGAAAAACAGTTTATTACTGTAATTAGATTGGTTTCAATAAGAATTTAACAAGGTTGATTACCTTATGGTGGTCATTCCTAAATTTTGTTTAATTTATTCAAATCTATCGGAGGGTAAAGATTTTTTGAAAATATCAGCAAGTTGATCTTGTGTTCTGATAATTTGAAGAATGATTTCCCCTTTTTATGTGTGGTCCCTAAGAAAGTTATGCCTAATATTTATGTGTTTTTCATGGGAGTGGTGTACATGGTTTTTACATAGGGAAATGGAACTAGTATTATCGCACAGAATTTGTGTTTTTGTAAAACTCATACCATAGTCTCTGAGTGTGTGTTTCATCCACAATAATTGAGAATAAGAACTTCCAGCTGCTACATATTCGACATTAACAGTGGAAAGTGAAACTGTGTGTTTCTTCTTGAATGACCAAGAAAATAATGAATCTCTTAAGAAATGACATGTTCAGAATGTACATTTCTATCCATTCTACATCCACCAATGTTAGCATCTGAAAAACTATTTAAAATAAATTCATTTCCAGAAGTATAAAATATTCCTAAATCCATGGTTCCCTTTAAGTAGCGAAAAATTCCTTTCACTGCCTTTGAATGAGATTCCTTAGTATTGGATTGATATCTTTCATATAATAATATTGAAAACGTTAAGTCTAGACGACTAGCTATCAGGTAAAGTAAGCTTCCTATCATACCTCTAAAAGATGTATGATCTACTAGTTTGCCAGCTTCATCAAGATCAAGTGTGTTTGAGGTACCAGTGGGAGTAATAATACTCTTAGTGTTTTCATATCCATACTTTTTAAGAAGATCTTTAATATACATATGTTTGGATATATATATTCTTTCTGGTTTTTGAGAAATTTTAAAACTAAAGAAAAATGTTAACTAATCCATCATACTCATTTCAAACTCAGATTCCATTAGATTCGCAAAGGAATTAGTTAATGATTGCTGAGTTGAACAAAATATAATGTCTTCAACATAAATTTGAAAAATCAAAACAATTTTCTTATCTTTCTTTATAAAAAGGGTTGGATATTTATTCCCCTTAACATAATTATTTTTATGCAAAAATCATGTAAGCCTATCATACCATGCTTGAGGGGCTTGCTTAATCCCATACAAAGATTTGGTAAGTTAATAAACATGTTCGTGATGTTTTGTATCTTCAAAATCAGGAGGTTTTTCAACCAAAACATCCTCTTGAAAAAAACCATTATGGAAATCACATTTCACACCCATTTAAAAAAGATTTAAATTGAAGAATTCTTCAAAGGCAAGTAAAATACTAATAGATTCATGTCTAGATACTAGAGCATAGGTTTATTCATAATCTATTCATTCTTGTTGATTATTGCCTTTAGCAACCAAACTAGATTCATTTCTTACTATGATTCTATTTTCATCACGTTTATTTCTGAAGACCCATTTTACTCCAACAACAGAAGTTTCCTTAGGTAATTTATCCAAGGTCCAGACTTTATTCCTTTAAAAAAAATTTAACTCATCTTGCATAGCTTTTATCTAATCATCATCACCTAAAGCTTCATTAATGTTTTTTGGTTCTAATTGGGAAAGGAATGCTAGATGTTATACTTCATTCCTAAAGAAACTTCTAGTCCTTACATGTTGATTTACATCACCAATGATACTATCACTGGGATGATTCTTAAGAAACAACTGATTTGGGTTTTGTAAAACCTGTTCATCAACATAGGGTTGGAAATATTCTATGGTAAATGCTATAGAAACATCTTCTTGGACATTCTCTTTATCAGAAGGATCTTCTAACAAAGGTTGATGATCAGTTTTTAAAAACTCATCCGACGATGTAGATTGAGGTTGTTTAAAAACAAAGGGATCCGTTACATCAAATTTGACATGTACAATCTCTTCAACAGTACAAGTGTTTTTACTAAAACTCTATAAGCCTTAGAATTTGTGGAGTAGCCTAGGAAAATTCATTAATCATATTTTTGTGCGAATTTGTGTAAGATATCTTTAGTATTCAAAATGAATACCTTGCAACCAAAAACCTTAAAGTAGGAAAGTCTACTTTTTCTAACATTCCATAACTCATAAGAAGTTTTATTAAGAAAAGGTCTAATCAAAACACGATTTATAATATAACAAGTAGTACATACAACTTCACCCCAAAAATGTTTGGCTATAGAATATTCACTCAACATGGTACTTGTTATCTCTTGAAGAATTGTATTTCTTCTTTCAACAACACCATTTTTTGAGATGTTCTAGGTGCTGAGAAGTTATGAGTAATTCATTTTTAACTACAAAAAGTATCAAAATCTTAATTTTAAAATTCTCCTCCATGATTACTTTGAATAGTTATCAAAGGAAGATTTTTATCATTTTTAAAATGGGCTCTAAAACTTTTAAAATAAGAAAAAGCTTTAGATTTATTTTCTAGAAAATAGTCCCATGAAAATATAGTGTAATCCTAAACTAAGACATATACATAATATTTTCCTGCAATGCTTCAAGTTTGTGTTGGACCAAAAAGATCCATATGCACTAACTGTAATGAATCAATGGTTAAGAATTCACCGACTGATTTAAAACTTGATTTATGTTTCTTTCCATATTGACAAGGATTACACACTTTTGAAGAATCAATTCCAAGCTCTAGTAAATCCTTAAATAATATTTTCTTAGAGAGTTTTCAAAGGATCTTAAGGTTAAAATGACCTAACATTATATGCCACAAGAAAGAATGATCTTCCATTGCACTAAGGCAAGGTAGGTCTTGGATCCTAAGGTCTTCTATGTTTAGTGTGTAAACATTCTCTTGCCTATTGGCAGAAAGAATAAACTCTTCCTTGGAATTGTGTACTAAGCACTTTTCATTCCTAAAATTCAAAAGGTAACCTTCACCACATAATTGACTTATGATAATGAGGTTGTGCTTATGAACCTTAACAAATAAAACATTTGAAATCAATGTTCTTCCAAGAAGAATGATCTTACCTATATCAATAATTTCTCCCTTAGCATTATCTATGAATGTTACTTTACCTCATTTAGTTTTGATAATATTTTCAAATAAGATTTTGTTAGTAGTCATATTTCAGGAACATCCACTATCCATGTACGAAGTATTTCTGTTCATACATTCTTTTTTGTCCAAAAAATTAGAATGTTATACTTTTGGAATCCAAACATTCCTGGATATAGAATTATTAGACAATAAAATTTTGCGATTTCACATTCGATTAGAATAATAAAATTTATGAAACCCAATAGATTAAACATTATTCAAAGAACAATTTTTCTTCCAATGTCCACCACTTTGATATTTAGTACAAAAGGGGCTCTTGATGAAATAAAATAGTTGTTTTTGAAAACAGGTTTTTTGTGAGTATAACATAATCTAGTTGTATTTCCTTGAGGTTTTATTTGAGAATACATCTTTTCAAAATTTTATTACTAGAATTAAAGTTTGCAAGATGTTTCTTAAGGGAATATATTTCACATTTTAGTCCTATGACTAAATTCCTATCCTCAGGAATTATTTTCATAGAGTTAGATTTTTCCTCAAAAAAATTTATTTTTAAAATAGCATTATTAAGAACATTAGAAAGCTTTTCCATTTCAGAATTTACGTCCTTAAGGTCTTTAGAATGTTTTTCTAGAAGCTCATCCTTATCATTAAGATCTCCTGAAAGGTCTGAAATCTCTTTTATAAGAGTTTCATCCCTAGTATTTTCCTTGTATAGTTTCTTATAAATTTTACAATTTCTTGCTTCTAACAACTTGGAAAATCCAGATACTTATTCATATAAAGGTATTCCTTCATTATCTGAAGATAAAGTATCTTAATTATAAGTAATATCTTCAGAATATTCATTATTATCAAGAGATAATATTTTTAAAGCCTCGGCAGAGTGTACCATGGCCATAAGACATGTAATTAGGAAAGAAGTAGTAGCAATGAATCCGATATTTTTCATTGATGATGATTTATATTCAAAAGATTCACTTCACAAAGTGTCTCCAGTACTAGAACTCCAAGTATCATTACCTTTAAGACTTTTCTTGTGCTTCAAACAACAGAACTTCTTCTTGTTTCTCTCTGAATTCCTTTCCTTCTTTTCCTTCTTTTTCAACAGAGGTAAATCATGTAAGATATGACATGTTCTTCTACATTCATAACAATTAACTTACCCATAATTATTCTCTTAGTATTATCTCTTCTTGAACTTATTATGATAGTTCTTCTGAGCTACTATCTTTTTCATTCTCTAAGAAAGATTAGCTAATTCATTCTCAAACTTTTCTGTATCGCTAGATTCTGACTGAATAGTAACTTTCTTTGACTTTGATCTAGTTACTCATTCTAGAGTTTTGGCTTTAATATGTTTTTAAGTACTTGTAAAATCCACTCCTTTGTTACCATTCTTCTTTATAACATTATCAACACCTCTCTACATTCTAGTCTCATGCTGAAGAAGAGTTCCAAATAGCACAACTAAGGAAATTTGGGAGACTTTCTTGTTCTCATCAATTGTTGTCTTCTTGGACTCCCACTCATTTGGCATGATTTCTATGATATTATCTATAAAGGCATCATCATACAAGACTTTCTCTCACATATATAGTAAGGTATTCACGATTGTCATGAAACATTGCTGAACTTTTCTTATAGGTTCTCCATAAGGAATGTTAATTCCATGGTATTCAGCTCTCAACATAGTTCTTATTGTCTCTATAACTTTAGAAGTACCAAAATGTGTAACTTCAAGATTCTTCTAGATAATGTTTTCATCTTCACATGAATATATTTTTCTATAGATGTTCCTAGTCATGGAACATAGCCAAGTATTTTTGACTCTGAAAGATTCTTGATATTCTGATTTCTCCTGATTAGTAAAAGTTATCAATTCCTTATAGGGAATCTTATAGTCTCCTATCAGCATTAAGTAGTTATAAACACTAGTGTTAATAACAAAAGTATTCATCCTATCTCCCAAGTACTCATAATAATTTCCATAAAAAAATAGGAGGTATGGTAGGATTTAGATTGTCGATCGATCCAACATTTAAACCTACCATCTTAAGGAAAATCTATCTACATAAACTTGTTAGTAATAAATGTTTGTAAACAAGGAAAAAAATATCCTAAGAAAGGAAAATATGACTATAGTATCTCTAAACAAAATATGAATATGAAAATTTTGAGTCTGAAATTCAGATTCTGAAAAAGTAAAGAAGAAGATTTCTCTTCTGAATCTAATAATGAGATTAATTCAGATTAAACCAATCCTCTAATACCAACTGTTGGGTTGGTATGGAGTACAATAATATCCTATGATACCAACTGTAGGATCGAAATGATACTTTAGATTCTCAATATACAAGAGGGTGGGTGGGTGAATTGTATACTTTAGAAATTCCTTAACGAAATGTAGTATAAAAAAATTCACAACACCTCTAAGTTATAATAACTTGCTCGCTTCTAGAAATTTAATTCTGAAAAGGATATTCTAGAAATGAGACTTAACAAAAGTTTAGAACAACAAAGATTCTACCATAAAGAATATAGAATCCTATTTAATCATAGTGAATGTCTAATGAAGTATAAGATAGTTATACTTTCCTCAAAAACCAAAATTACAGTAAAAAAAACATGAAACACTACAAGTAACAAGTAGTAAATATTTTAACCCAAATAGAAGGGTATCCAACAAACCTGGATAAAGATATATTGATTTATAATTTCAAGAAAGTCTGTCTTACCCAAACCTAGGAAAGGTCTCAATAAGAAGACTGGTTTATATCTTGCAATCCCCGCAAGCCCTCAATTTTAAGGAAATCTGCTCCTCTAACTTCACAACCTGAAGTCTCTGATTTTATGGAAATCACACCTCTGCACAAAGCAATTCTGCACAAAAAAAAGTTTGGACAAGCTGCTCAAACATTCTGCACAAATCTTGAGAGTTTATAAGAGTCTCTCTCTCTAAAAATCACTTCAACAACATGTATGTAAGTTCTTCCAAAAGTTTGTCTGCAAAAAGTTATGATCTATTTCAAATGATCTTTTATTTATAGGCACAACTCCAATGGTCAGCTCCCTCCTCCAACGATCATATTTTTCCTTGAATTTTAGAGGGACATGTACACTTGTCACTCAAACAACGGTTAGTTAGTAACTGAATTCATGACATCATTTTATAATGAAAACATGAGTAAGAAAAATTATGGTTACTTAAGATAATTCATTTTTCAGAATGTAAGAAAAAAATGAAATTTCAGAGTCTTCCCAAAAACTATTTGGAGTCTATAATACAAGGATATTCAAATTCTGTTTTCCAGAAATTTGAAACCTGAATTCTATAGAATTCCGGAGTATGAATTTCAAGGAAATTAAAAATCTGGATTCACAAGAATTCAGAACATGAACGTAGAAAGTTTAGAATATGAATTCATAAGAAATTGGAATCTAAACATAGAGTAGTTCAGAGTCTAAATTCAGAGAACTCATAGTCAGTACTCAGAAGTGTTTGGAGTCTGAATTCAGAGAACTCAGAGTCAGAACTCAGGAGAGTTCGGATTCTGAATTCAAAGAACTCGGAGTGAGAACTTAGAGGATTTCATAGTCTGAATTGAGAGGACTCAGAGTCAGAACGTAGAAGAATTTGGAGTCTGAATTCGGAGAACTCGGAGTCAAAACTCAGAAGAGTTCGGAGTCTGAATTCAGTGAGTTCAGAACCTGAATTCATATCCTGAAAATAGAATTCTCTATATCTAAGTATTATATGATTCCATGTTTTTGGATATGAAAACGAATTTTGTACATAGACAAAATGAACAATGAAAAATATGGTAATGATAAATTTACTTGGGGAAGGAAAATTTTCCTTATGAAAGTAAAAAATAGGGTAAAACTTAATTTTCCTTAAGATAAGGTGTTTGTGATTTTCAAAACAAGAATAAATGGAAATGTTATAAGGAAACCTTATTGACTCAAAAATCTCCCCAAACATGAAGGAGTGAAAAATTCATAAGGAAAATTTATTGACTCAACAAAAATGGCTCTTTTTGAAATCCTACATGGAAAGAGGCATAAAACTCCAAATTTTTGGGATAATGTTGGTGAAGAAATCTATTAGGACCATATATTGTTGATGAAATGATAGAGGATATCATATTTATTCAAAAACACATATGATAATGGAAGAGTCGAAATAATTTATCATGAAAGATGAAGAAAATACCTAGAGTTTGAAGTGGGTTACAAGGTGTTTCAATGAATATCTCCCGAGAAGTGGGTAATGAGAATTGGAAAGAAGGTAAAGTTTAGGGCGAGGTGTATCAGTCCTTTTAAAATTCTTGTTCATACTGGGATGGTAGCTTATAGATTGGCGCTTCCACCGAATCCCTCTAAAGTTCCTAATGTGTTCCATGTATCTCTCATGAGAAAGTATATAGCTGGTCTTTCACATGTACTAAACTTAAAATTCATACCACTAGAAGAAGATATTTCTTATAAATAACAATTTATAGAGATTTTGGATCATAGAAAAAATGTTCTATGAATAAAGACAAGTTGTTTTGTTGAAGTATAATGGAGGAACCATCCATTTGAGGAATCATTGCAGGAACTTGAGGATGTGATGAGGCATAGGGACCATCATATTTTTGTAACAAATTGATGAATTTCGAGTGATATAATCATATTAACAGGTGTATAATTAACTCTCATATGTCTTTATGAAATATTTTCATTAAACAAATATTCAATAGATTTAATTGCATAAAATCCTGAGTTTAAATGAATCATGAGAAATAATTAGTATAAAATGACCGTTATAACTTATCCTAGAAAAAAATAACTAACTTATGAAATTTTATGGTGAATTCACAGGCTACCAATTATTTATGAAAAATATAAACCAATTAATTGTGAAGGAAATATTTTTATTTTTGTATTAAGAAATTATGTGAATTACAATTAGAAAATGAAATTAATGTAATATATATGTTATAAATTTAAAAAAATATGTTTTATATTAATACAATAGATATTTTAGTCATAGGATATAAATAAACCCAATTTTAGGTATTAAAAAAATATATTTTTCAAGAAGGTTATTTTATAAAAATATAATGATGAACCCATTTTAAATTTAAATTTTGAAACATTAATAATTTTAATATGGAAAATTATATTTCTACTTTGGAATTAAGATATAAAAATTTACCTAGAATGATTTTTTCATATTTTTCTGATAGATTTCATGTTTTGATGAATAGTAAAATGGTGATAAATTTTAATACAAAAACACTTTTTCCACAGAAATAATTTATATGGTAAAATTATTTTATTGAATGGGTTTAATGTATAAATAGATTATATTTTTATCTTTTAATTAATTTTTCATTCAATTCATATGTAAAAACATTTGAGTCTTTTGCAATGTTTTAACAATTAAAACTAATTTTCTCATTCTAACAATGAGATTATTTTTAAATAAATCCCTACAACTTTTTTTCATTGAATTTTGAAAAATGTATTTCTAAATTAAAAATTATTTGGCCAAAATAATGGTAATATATTTATTTTATTTTTTGGCATCATGAATAATAATTTCGGAAATTTTTAGTAATACAGTAAAAAGGTAAATTGGGAAATTAAGGATAAAAATAATATTACAAAAGTACTCTAACACTTTCCCTAATATAATTGTATGAGTGTGTTCCAACCTAAATCAACCATCAGTAAAAATGTTATCCTTTGGTAGCCACTTCTATGATATTAGGAAATTTAATTTATTTTAATTACTGAAAAGTTAAATATGTCTTACTCGAATTTTAAGAAATATATCAATTTTATTTTGAGGTTGAACTAAGTTAAATTAGGCTATAAATACTCATTTTAAATATAATTTTTTTTATTTATCATTTTAATTTTTTTTAATTTTTGGGAAATAAATAACTACCTTAAAATATTATACATCGATGATGAGAAAAATATTTAATTGATTGAAAATCAATAAAATTATTTTTACTAAAATTATAATAACCATTATAATACAAAAAAACATGCCCAAATCTTATTGGTAGAACATATTTCTACCATAATCATTAAAGGTTAGAGTTATTGACCATTTCGATCTATATGTAAAATATTCAGACACTTATAATATTTTATTTAAACTGATGTTGAAGTTGTCACATTGATGTTTTAATACATATAACATTTTTAATATAGGATTTTTAGATGATATATTATACTATAAGAATTATAATGAAATACCTGAAGACTTATCTTCATCATAGTATTATATTTTTTACTTTTATTCTAAAACTAAATATATTAAATAATTACACAATACTGATGTTGTAATTATTTCATTAATGGATATAAAAAATACATTTTATTAAAAATATTAAAATATATATAATTTATGATAATTAATATATCAAATAAATTTTATAGATTACCTTAATCTATTAAAAATATAAATAAATATATTTTTCTAATTTAACCTATAATATTTATATTTTTAATAATCAATTAAATGAATAGTGTCAAAATTGGAACTAATATTTAATTATCAAAAAAATGAATTATTACATTATTTAAAAACAATAATATATTTTAAAAAATTTATAATAATAATTATTTGGTATAAAAGTTTCTAATTTATTAATATATGGTTTAATTGATGAAAAATATGTAATTATACTACATTTTTATTATTAAAATATTTTTTTACCTTAGTTAAACATTAAATAGAATAACTAAGTGTTAATTAAAATGATATGGTTTAAATTAAAAAAACATATCTTCAAAAATTGATTGGTTGAAGAGATTACAACCTTATATCATTTTATCATCTAATCTATGATATTTTTGTGGGGTTTTTATGAGATTTTATTTTATTATAAATTTATATTTTTATAGATTTCAAAAGTGCCCCTCTTCTCAATTATAAATGGGAAAATCCTCCCACCTTTATTCACTTCACTATGATCTTTCAATCTCATCCATACCCTACCCATTTCCATTATAAACTTACCTATTCACATTATATATGTTTTATTCCTTCTTCAAATACCAACTGTAGTGATTTAAGAAGAGATCTAGAGGGAGCTCGTCGAAGAAGTGGTAATATCCTATATTGATTCTTTGAAAAATGTTTTTTTCTTATACTTCCTTTTCATGAGATATTTCCAGTATAATATAATAAATAAAGTTCCAATTATATATTGAGATTTTATTATAAATATGGAACAACTTTATTCCACCTTCTATCCATCCTATGAAAAAGGAAATCTCTACATGTGCGTACATAAAACATGCGGTATCCACACAATGGTGTAATTTTTTTTTCACAACAGCCTTACATGGATGGGTATATTAATGGAAATAAGGAATATATATTATAATTATAACATTATAAGGATTCTAAAAAAATATACCATCATGCTTCATACAATTTCACAATTTTGGGAATGATATCATCGATCGTGCATACGTACGACCAACCATCTCTATGATGCGATGTGATTCATTCCACATGATATCCACTAATTAATTATTATATAAATTTATAGAAAGAATAAATATGATATATATTATATTAATATCATTTTAAACCATATTTATGTTACCTATGATAAATAACTGGTATTTATTTGACAAACATGCATACGAAAATGAAGTAGTTAATAATTGAATAACAAGTAAGAATGAAATGTTATTAAAAAATGAATAACTATATGATCACATATGTTATCTTAAAAATGTCTATGATTCAAGAATAAGTCAATGAAATTATTTAAATCATTATATAGATGTTTTACCTATATATAAAGGATATCAAACCTTATGTGTGAGATAATTTTGCAGTCTCATTATTATTCAAGATTGTTTATATGAATGTATTTACAATGGTATATTTGTTATCAAAGTCCATATTTCCTAAATATTAATTCTATTATTATAAAATTGATTAATGTAAATTTTACTCACTTTTGAATTATATTAAATAGTATGAATAGAATCTTTTGTCATTTTCAATATGAGGTACTTTTTGACTTATCTGACAAAATTATGAGAAGAATGTTTTATTTGAACTTATATGTCATTATATAATTTGTACATTTTCATAACACAGTATTTCCAGGAATCTTACTTTACAATATTACTATTTTATTTTGATATAAATTCCCTTCTTTTAAAAATTTGTGCCATATTGAAAACATAATTTTTCATTGAAGAAGAAAGGATATTTTTCCCAAGAACTAATTTCCAGTATTATATCAAAAATATTTCCCATATAATATGGAATTATTTAATAGGGTTACATTTCAAGTATACTATCCATTTTTTTCAATGGTTGATTTTTTTATATTGGAATAGTATTTATGAAATCAATTTTTTATGTGGATTATTTTATGATGGAATGATGTTTAAGAAACCCATTTTATTCTTCGGGTTATTCTATGATGAATGGCTTATGTTTTCGTTGAAACCATAATAATGATTTCATTATGATATGGGTGTGACCTATATATCCCTCCAATTCATTGGGTAAAGATTTATTTCTCATGATATTGATAGGTCTTGGATGACAACTCATCTCGGTTCAGTAATACATGGATAATACTGGAATTAAACCCAGTTCAGTAATACAGGGCTGGATTGAGGAGTGAACTAAATTCAGTAATGGACTTTGTCTGCTATGATGGTCTTAGAAATGAGACTTCACTACTATTAAATTATTTTCTATTCTTATGTGTTAGACACAAATTCCATGTCTTATGTTATGGATTTTAGGAATATGATTATTGATTCTTTATGAACATTTATGATTTATCCCATGACATGATATCATGATATTTTATATACAGGATAAGGATTTCAAATTTTATGTTCTTATATTTTATGATTATGATATGATTGATATATCCCTTTTTACCCTTACTAAGCATACCACATCACCATTTATTAAGTTTCTTTTCTAAGGGTTTTGAAGAATTTTATTTAGTATTATATGTCCAAATGGGGTATAGTTATGAAGGAATAAGCTAAAGAAAATATAGATGTATTATGAACCATTTTTTTTATGTTTCCTAGTTTCTAAACACACTAAACCTATATAGTTCCGAAATGGCTTTGTTACATTTTTAATGAATATTCTTCGGTTTTTAAGTAATATCTATATATGTAATGTATGGGATGTTATAGAATGAGTCTTAGATCTAGGTTACCATTGATAGATCTATAAATATCTTCTTGTATTTAAATTGTTCATTAAAGATTGATTGATAGATCACTATTGGATTATGAGAATTTATGACCTCTACTCAATAAATCCCATTTCATCCCTTCAAATAAAATATCTTTTAGTAAGTTGATGTGGATTGAATCTCTTAGCATGATCAGTTCCTTGAATCCTAATTCTAGATACACTTTTATGTTGGATCAGGTCATTCTATAGTGAATGTTAGTGTGTGGGAAATACCATTGTATCATCCCTTGAAATATATTAGAAATTGGCATTAACACATAAATGGTAGGAAGTCCTTACCATTTTGGATGTATGTATAGAGTTTTTCGGAATCCTTGGTTGTGTTCTTATGCCCTATTTAGAGACCCTTTCATGATATGGTATGATTACATGCATGGGTAGCTCGTGAGACCTTATTTTAGTATTGATTGTGTTTTCTTTTCTATATTGTACCTTATACATGGTTATTTCATTATTATGTAATATTTTTTATGCCATGATTGTTTCTTGACATGTTTTTCCTTACTTTTGTATTATTTTGTAGGACATATAATATTTTTTATGGTATATTTCTCCATGATATGCCATGAATTGTATGTGGATATTTTATAAACAGTAGAACATTTATTTGCATGATTAGGTTGACAAGTGTCCATGAAAGATTTATCCACACCCTTAGAGGGGGAGAAATGATGACATGAATTTGGGATTGTGATTCTAGACATTAGATAGATAATTACCTAGCTTTTCGTGTCATTAAATCATGGGAGTACAACACCATACTTCATTTTATGTGGTTCTAAATTCCATCATGATGTGATGATAAGGAACATACTTGCATATATGTAGAGTTCCATTGACTCAAGCATTCCAATAGAGTATTCCATCAGAGGAGAGTATGCATCCATGGGTAATGGGAGAAAAATTACCTTAATGGAAGAAGTAATGTTGTTACTAAAAGGTATAACATGTATTTTCATTTAAGGTTAGAGATTCACATAACATGATCTATCTCATCCGATGACTACTTATGATATTCTTTCTGCAAGACATTGAAGTAGGCATAGCTGGGGTTTGTGGTAGGATGATTAGAAAATGATCACTCAGTATAGGATTTAATATATTTTTATGTGAATTTACCATTCCATCATGACACACACCTCTATATTCATGTGAAATTTTATTAATGAAACATTAGTGGCATCCTACAAGGTTTATAATAGCACACTTCATGGTCATCTTGGTGTGCATATAGACTTCGTGATCTGGGACCTAGAGAAGTGTAAGGGAACAGTGGAAAGTTACTAAGGAACTTGGAGTTAGGATATGAATGAAATACCGGGATAAACTCTAGATAGATTCTGAAAAATACTTTATTTATTTTCCTCTAGTTTTATTACTTATACGCTTTTTCTCATTGACCTTCCACACTAGCAGTGTGTTTGGTTGTTATTATTAGAATTCTCATGAAATCTACTATAATGTAGATTTATGTTTCTTTTCCAATATAATGTTTAGTGAATTATGTATTTGTTTTTATATTATAGTGTATAGATATGATTACTTATGGTATAATCTCCCCACACCATCTCTAAACCCTCACCACCAGTCTACAGCCTGTTGCGCATGGGGAGGCGTGTATGAGGTCATGTGGAACTTTGTCTTAAAACTGATGATTCGAGTATGCATAATGACCTGGGATTTTCATTCATAAGTATTACATATTTTTAGATTAATATTCAATAAAATTCAAAAATACATGCATGATTATTATATATATTATGTTTCTTTGAAAACTAGACACACAATAGTCTTTTTTAAAAAATTATCTATGACATCTACCACAAAGATCTCCAAATTTAATACTCTATTTAGACATACCCTTATTAAAAACTTTATTCATATATAGGGGAAAGGAAATATAATAAAGGGTGATCTTATATGCTCAGTAAGTGTAAACAAAGATGATATCACTGTAACATGAGCATAAGGGTATGATAAAATTTGAATAATATTTTAACACCATACCTTGAATATCATAGCTCATCATCATTCATCATGTCAGAAATCCTGGAAGTTAATAATACATAAATCATAATGAAATCTAATTATGTAATCAATGATAGAATAAAATTTTCATAATTCATATATTTTTGGCATACCCATAAGAATATAAAACATTACTACAAGGCTACTCACCAAGAAAGTTATAACATGTTAGGATGGTGGTAATGAAACATGTACCTACATAGGGCATGGGGTAACCTCCCATGTACCCACTGTTGGGATTGGGATATCCTATTGTGTACCCCCTTATAGGTTTGGGATAACCTCCTATGTTCCCTTTGAACTCATAAAGATATAATCATTAACCAATTCATAGGAAACCTATATAATTTCAGTCCAACCCTTTATATAATTAAAATCAAACTTATATGTCCCATTGGATCATAAATCAGTCATCATATCATATCCTATGAAAAAGAAATTAATTTTATAAACATTTCATCAAATAATAGAAAATAGAAAATAAATGAGTTTCATACAGATTTAATTAATTCATTATAGCATAACCAATGGAAAGTGGAAGGGTTCCATAAACATAATTTTTTCATAATCATAAACCATCCAAAATAATAATAATTACGATATCCTTGAATCATATAACCAATAAAGATTAAGTAAAATAAAATAATGTCTTATTATATGGGAAATTACTTTGAAATAACATTTGGAACATTACTTAAAGAGAATATAATTTTCACTTTCAAATAACTTATTTAAAATCAAAAATTTTGTTAAATAATAAAGAAAACATTTTCATTGAAAATAAACTTAAAAACATTTAAAGGAATCTTTAAACCATTGGGTGTCCATGATGATTAAAAACACATGTAACATCCCACCCCTCGCCCATTTTCTTGGGAAGAGGTGAAAGTGCTACTAACCACAACTGATATCCCCCTGACACTAGAGGATGGAAATAAATGCTATAGGATTAGTAAACTGTTTGGGGAAATTTTGCAAAATTACTCCCAACATCATGAAAAGGAAGATTGAACCAAAACTAAACTACACGATTCATGATTAATCTGTAAAATAACTCAATTAAATGCCAATAGAAAATAAAATCAGTGTAAAATGGAAAAATAAATTAATTTTAAGGACACAACTATAAATTGAATGACATTAACACCAAAGTGAAACTATCCTAGACTAATATTTAGTCAATCACTATCTCCAAATTCAATAACCAAACCATGTCATGAAGGATAGACAGAAGAGAAGTATGCAACATAATCTTCCTTGAATTTCAGTAGATTAAATATACAAATTTAATGAAGTTCCCTAATAGGGGTGACTATATCACTCACTAGGATTTCCAAAAAAGACTTTCCAACACACTGCACTAGGAAAACAATAACTTAGAACATTTTAAATAAAATAGTGAGTGAGAATATCAAAAAAAATTATCAAAAGGAATTAGTTAAGGAAATAAATTTAAACAATTCAATCCTTCCAAATTTCATTTCCCTTTCAACATGGAATTCCCATTACTATGTTCAATAGTCACACACCCATTCTAGAAAAATAAAATTCCTGAAACTCACAAGTGAAAATCCATCTTTCACCAAGTCGTCATTAGGTAATACTCCATTATGCATTTCCAGTCAGTACAAAGCACCAAGTATATTTCAACAAGGCCTCATAAAATGTAATATGAACACACACCCATGTATTCCAAGACCATGATCCATATCAAATAGTTTTTCAAAAAACATTCTTTTGAAAACCACGTCCGTTGAACAAATTTAATTAAAATATCTCATGAGAATCATTCAAAACTACACTTTTGAAAAAAATCAAAACAATTGTTTTTTATTCAAACTAATCATAAGATTTAAAATCAAATAATAATAAAAATTTATCAATATTCAATCAAAAATACCTATATTTTAATAGTGATAGAGATTCAAACTACCTCGATTATGTTTTAATTTTAAATGAATTTAAAAATAAACCCATACTTCTTTTCCACTATCAAAATATATGAATATATCATCACTAAAAATAAAAATCCATAGATCTGGGTATCGCATAGTTATATATGATTATGATCAATCCAATACAAAGTTATCTTAAATGAGAATGATGAATTTATCCCCAACATTTGGTTTCCAGAAAAAAATGAACAAAGATCCATTAGTATAGGAGTCTAGACATTGATGTTCACAAAAAATCTCCTAGAGAAAACCTGTAAGTTGGGAAGAAAATAGAGGAGGCTGAATGAGAAATATTAAACCCATAGGTCGGGTAAAGATGGTTGGGACCAATGGATTTACAATGTGAATTGGGAACCCACATCATTAATTCCTTGAGAGACCACTTATACCGATATTCATATCTTTTCAGTTTATTTTCTAGGAGAAAAGAATTTCACATCATGAATGTATTTCCAATCATGAGTGCACTTTATATACTGAGTGCACCTAGTGAAACCATTCTTGCTATGAATTATACACAAAACAACATCCTAGATAGTTATAACTATGAATCCCTCATTCATGATGTGAATTTTTCATGTCAAATTTCCTATAGCAAGATTTAGATTAATTTATATTTCCTCTTCCAAACATTTCAATAGATTTAGCTAAATCATGAAAAACATAAAATAAAAACAATAAAATAGCAGAATACCACAAACTAGGGAGGAAAATTCTCCCCACCAATGGTATTTTCTTCCTCAAGATGTTGTATATCAACATTTCCCTTAAACAAGGCATGCCATTTCTCCCATATAATATTTTCCATTCCAAATTTTCCTCTTGAATGTGACCATACATCCATATTACTCACATTATAGTAATCGATCCCCCCTAAAGAGATTTTATTTTCATTCCAATAACCGAATAGGTTCATGGATAAAAGTTTCATCTAGATTAAGAGTAACATGATCCAAATAGATCACCTGTTGTGGATCGAGATGATACTTCTTCACTTAAGAAACATTGAAGAAGTTGTGGGTAATAGTGAATCTATGTGGTAACCCCAACCAGTACACAATAGTTCTTATGTGTTATATAACCCGAAATAGTCCCACATACTTTGAAACTAAGTTCCCTTTTCCCCTAAAGAATTGATGATAAATTTTTTGTGAACCCTTCATGAAAACAAAGTCACTAACATCAAAATATAAAGGTCAGTCGAGATTTTCTACAAATGAATTCTATCTTTTTTATGATTCGTCCAACTGATTCTAGATCATTTGGACTTTATCCTTAGTATCATGGAAGTATAATCCAATATTTCCCTCTTTTTACACCCAAAATAATGGAGAATGACATGGGAGGCCATACAAAGACTCAAATAGGGGAATCTATATTGTCACCTAATAACTATTGTTATAGGAGAATTAAGATAAGGTCATATGATTCTACTTTGAACTGAAAAAATCAACAACACATGCTCGAGTCATATCTTTAAATATATAAATAGTGTGTTCCATCTTCATTATCATCTATGGATGGGTTTTTATGCTCATAGTCAATTGAATTCCTAGTGACAATTGTATTGATCTAAAATATCCAGAAGTAAAATCCGGAATATTTGAGATATAATAAAATTTGTAACTCCATATAACCTTAAAACTTCTCTGATATAAAATTTCCCTTATTCTCTACCATTTTATATTCTCTAATATGGATAATGTGGGTTGAGTTATTTATATGATCCACTACTAACCATATATAATCATGTTTACATAACTTCTGTGGTAGTCTTATAAGAATATCCAACACAATTTTATCCATATTCCATATGGGTATAGGAAAAGACTACAATATACTTGCTGATATTTCGTGTTTTCCTTTATATGATGACATATTAGACATTTCATCACGTAGTATAAAATACTATGTTTCATTCATGGCCGCCATAAATGTGATTTCATCACGTTTTACATTTTCTTGAATACTTGGATAAATAGACCATTTGAATTGTGGATTACTAAAAGGATATATTCCTAATAATATTTAGGAACTAAATAATTGATTTGGAAATCATAATAAATACTTTTCATTTTATTTGTATTTTTTATAAGTCTACACACAATTTAGGACTGAAACAATGGTTAGAAAATCAGTATTTAATGTCTAAGGTACTTTTAACAAACCTATCAAGACTACAAAAGAATGACATCAAAGAAAATTGCATATTCACCCGATGCAGCATAATCAAAATTCATATTAGTGATCACCATCATCAACTACCATTGGTCATGAGATTATTAGATCAATTCATTGTAAAATTTCCATCTCAATGAATCTCCTATAAAATTTCATTTACCAGGTGTGTATACCAAGAAAGAATTAATAATCTAGAGGTTCTCAATCCATATTCTTTGCCTCGAGTTGAAGTATAGATGAGAAAATATGTATTTAAAACTCTTATGGTTTGAAAAAATTGTAAAAAATATATAAAGACGGAATTCCTTGATGACTTTAAGGACACACAAATCTAATTATAGTTCATGCATAGGAAAATTATTCTCATGAACTAAAAAATACCTCAAAACATAGGCCAAAAAATGGTCTCTATACATGATAACACTACCACGACCATATACAAATGAATCAAAATACACCACATCACTGTTACATGATTCTGTAAATATTAGGATGGTTTCCAATGCGAGACAAGTTTTATGTTCACAAAATAATTTATAAAATTTATTATTCCATATGAATGGAAGACCTTTTCCTGTCAAAGATGTCCTTAGAGAAGAAAGTATTGTGAAATCTTGAACAAAGAGGTGGAAAAAGACTGGTAATCCTAGAAAGCTATGTTCCTTAAAAAAGTATTAATTTTATACCAAGATACTACCACATCTATCTTTACAAAGTCAAAAAATATTCTTTTTTAGAAATTATGTGATTGAGGAAATGGAATTCTTGGGTACAGAAGTTTCTCTTAGAAAAATTATCATACAAATGATGTAACCATAATGTACTCAATACATTTTTTATGTGATCCTCATGGTCATTACTATTTATTTAGTATATCGGGTTATCATCAATAAACACAACAAAAAAGGAGTTTATGTACCTATAAATGATATTTTTCTTCAAATCCATGAAAATAATCTGTGTATTCGGGAGAAAAATGCATGAAGGAATATTCATAGTGGCCATGGAAACTCTCAAATGATGCATTATGAATGTCATATTTTTTTAATCTATACTAATGATTTTCTAATCTCAAATAAACTTTATTGAATCACTTGGTTCCACGTAACTGATAGAGACAATCATATTCTATATGGAATAGGATACCAATTTTTAATCATAGCTTGATTTAACTTATGAAAATAAACACATAAGTAGAAAATAATATATTCCTCCTTTAAGAAAAAATTAGCGTATATGGAGGTGATTTACTAGTTATGATAAATCCATTGTTTTCTAACTCTATAGCTAAGTCTTCAATTACTACAACTCAGTCAGAGCCATTCTATAATATGGTAGTGAAATTGAGATTGTTTTGGGTAGTGGGATGATAGTAAAATTGATTTACGATTCTGGTGGTATCCAAAAGAAACCATTCAAAAAAATATCATGGAATATATCCACTATTTTTGGAAGATTCCAATTCCCCATTTCTTTAGATACACTCAAAGACAATGATGCTAATTGGACTGAGATGGTTCTAACCAATGTCATTAAATGGATGAATCTTCTTGCATTTGTATCCCAATTACAAATTCAAATGGTGATGGATTCTATCCGAGTATATAAACATTATATGTCAATATTAATAGTTAATATGGGATTTAAATCCCCCCATCCTATCCATACTAAATAATAAAAAAAACACCCATCTTGAGGACTATAAACTTCGAGAGATATTTCACTACATCAACCTTAATGAAACATGCAATATATTTAAATCCTATGTACTCTTGTTGTCCAAGGAGTGACTTGATACTCATAAAATGAGGAATAATTTTCATGGGTAAATCCTAATTAATTAACCATATAATAATCAAGGAAGGAATAATATTTACCAGTATAAAATAAAATATTCATAAGAGTAGAGTTCAGAAGAATGTTACCTCTCACTGCATAGGGACCCAGTTACTTGCTTGAAATAGATTTTTCTTCTCCATATTACTAAAAATCAGCTATGATGGGATATATATTTCTTCCCAATTAAGGAGTTTATTGAAAAAATAAATTGATCCTAGAAACATTGTTGTTCGCATGTGTCTGTCAACATAACATAGTTTGATTGGACTGTTTCTTATGTGCATACAAAAGTTGAGGCTAAGTTGATCTAGTTCCACCTGATGATATCTCATGTTTTAGAAAAAACTTCTTGATATGTAATCTCCTTAAATTGTGGGGGAAATCCATTTTGGGGTAGTAAATTCTTTCTTCTTATGAATTAGTGAAACACATTAAAACCCCTATTTTAACATCCGATCTTTGAGTAACATTACTAATTTTATTATCTGATTGTGAGGTGTACTGCATCCATTATAGTAGACACCCCACTTCATTTTACTTCAAGAAGTAGAGATAGATCAAATCTCGAGGGGAAAAAAATATAATTACACATATAGGATTATAAAAACACAGCATCCATCCACTGATTCCCTCTTAACCATCACTATATAATCAATAATACAAATAACAACTATCTTGGATCAAATCACTAGTTAAAATCTTGAGTCAATGATATGTGGCTTTAGGGGTGAACTATTTACTTATAATAGGTTAAAATGAACTATGTTCATAAATATGGATGCATAGTCTATCAGTATGAGGTTTTTATTCTTCAATATAACAAAATATATTATTATTGATATTTTGAATGTCTGTGGGAAGAATTATTTATTGAACAATTTCTCAAAATACCCCCAAATTAGTCCTTGGTTAGATTTAGGTTATATAACTAAATCCAAATATTTGTCTAAAATATATTCCAACAAGTAGTTTACAAACATAATATTTATCTCTAATAGTGAACAAAGAACATTGAATATTCTATTCAGTTAGTTTATCCTCACTTTTTCTTTATTAGGTTCATAATCCCATAAAAAATAGGAGGATTTTATTTTTTAAAACTATACTAATAGATATATTTTCCTTTGATCATCATTTTAATTTCCATTTTCAATGGATTAAAATTAATTAATAATACACTATAATGGTTTTTGGTTCACCGATGTATTAGGTTTGACCACATTTTTAGCAACTTCATCCTAATGATTTCTATGATGTCTTCATGGTTCCATTTTCTATAAGAGAAAATAAATATTTATACCATTTTCGTCTAGTAACATAATGATTAAATAAATTACAAAATATTAAAATCAATTATCATCCTCATAATAAACAACCAGTGAAACCCTCATTTTATGAATAATAATTTTAATAATTTTAATAATTTTTCAAAAATCAACAAAAACCTGATGAAAAATGTGTTAGAGTTGGTGTCATCAAACCATATTTTATGTATTTTATGATAAAATATAGAATAATTTTTACTATTAATGAACTAATTATCATTTATTGATTGTTATTGTGAGTAAAATAGTATGTGTGATGTCCTAAGACTAGCTGTCACACTAAAATGTCATAGTAGTTCACTTCCATGATGAGAGCCCAGAAGTGTTATGAAAATATTCTTAAATATATGTTCTATAGTCAGATGATATCATTTTATAAACAAAAATGATACATGATATTAAGGGTTGATACTCATAGAACATTGAGGCACCTTCGCATGGTGTATTCCCTTGGTAATATCTAGTGTAGGATATTATGAAAATGAGAACCTCAAGTAGGAATTCTACATTTATATGTGTCATTGGGTGTTAGTTTCAATGGATATGATTATTTATCCTTAGATATTAATATTAATTTTAATGAGTATTATGAGTCACACAATTTAATGTATTGGTGAAATCCATGGTGACACATGTTTGTGGCGAGATAGGATACGTTGGGTGTGTCACGAGTAATATTACATTAATGAATAATTTTGAAGTATTTTTTCTCCTACTACTTTACATATGTTTATATCTTTGGCCCTCTAATATAGATGATATATCCTAAAAAAATCCATGTCCATGAGGTTCTATAGGAAAGTTCGATTTCTAAAAATTCAAATAAAGAAACATTGAGCACATAGGTTGATGGAACCAGTGTGAAACATGCTTGATTAGAGATATCATAGTAAATATATTATATTACAGAATGATCATTAATATGACCAATTATGTCATTGAAAAATTAAATTCTTTCTCTATGGATTCATTTTCATATTTCTAGATTTTATACTTGGACTTTAGGATAATTCACCTAATTCCAATAATAAAGAGGCAAAGAGGGTCACATAGTAAGTGTATCCAAAATCTCCATTAAGTAATATATTATTATTTATTATTCAAAAAGTTGAATAAATATTATTCCTGTGCATGGTATAATAATTATTCAGGTTTTCTTGGTTGCACATATTCCATCCCCAGTTAGTTGAATGAATATTATGTGTGCATAATATTTAGTAAATATATATTTTCTATTTAGTTAAAATAATATTTATTTATTTATTACTGAATAATTAAGTGATATATACATTTAAATAAATAATCATTATTTAAGGCCCAATGAATATTTTAGAGGAATAGAGGACCAAGATTATTGGACTTATGAGAAATAATATATATTGAATATTAAATTAATAAATAATATTTAATTTTAATTAATGAATTTAGTGCATGTTAAGTAACAATGATATTATTTATATTATTATTGACATGGGGTTTCACATGGATTCAATAAATAATACGGGGAACTTGAGATGTATCTATTTCTAAACCCAGTGGTATATAACCCTAATTAATGTATTTTTCAAGATATCCAATTCCATTTGGGGTGTGCACCCCAAAAACTAGATAGAATCCTCTTTAACCATAGAGAGCTCCCAATCTAAGAATTATATCAAGAATTGGGAGTGATCTTCCTCCACCAAACTCTCTAAAGTCTAGAGATATCACATAGAATTCTGTTGAAGTGATTCACATGGATATCAATAGTGAACGAAGAAAGCATTAGGATCTACCGCATTATAACCAGTAGCTTCCTAAGATGACATTCAAAGATTTACAAAACATTTGTGGATAACCTCTATAGGGAATATTCTATTTATTAATATAATGAAGTTACAATACAATATACATCTATTTTTTGATCCATCAATGAAAAATGAATTCAATAAGGTTGATTATTTATTTTGTTAAATTAACTATAAATAATATTTCATGATTTTGTGATTTTTTCTAGCATTCTATCCCTTATCGGCATTCTTTTATACAATTCCATTGAATATGAAATTAATATTGTAAATATCATATATGTCATTGACCATGAAAAAGAACCAACGTTGGGCATGAAATATCACATGCTTCCGCTGTGCCTGGAACCTTCATGTGGTATCAGAGTGGTCACATAATTGTTTATAATTTTTTTAAAGATCATTGATTTGTTTACACATTTTTTTCTTTAGTTTTCAATTCAAGTTTAATCATTTTCTAAATTGAATTGGGAGATATTATTCTTCCACTTTTTTTTTCAAATTTAAATATTAAAATTGATTAATTTTATAAATGAAATAGAATTGGATATCTCCTTCATAGGTTCTAACTATTCAATCCAAATAAAATAAGAGTACATGATTTATACCCAAAGGTACATGTCGTGTACTGGTGTTCAATGC
Organism: Viscum album; assembly: GCA_963277665.1. Lineage (NCBI taxonomy): Eukaryota > Viridiplantae > Streptophyta > Magnoliopsida > Santalales > Viscaceae > Viscum > Viscum album. The sequence goes on along the minus strand of OY728160.1, from coordinate 1,046,253,244 downwards.
ACCAGAAATCAATTCAGAATTAATTCAAAATGTGTGCGTTGAATACATATGGTATATTTAATTATAAACATCATATTGACCCTACTATCCTGGAACACAACAAGATAGAGTAAACACTGTGTAGCCCACGAGCATGACCTATTGTCTTATAGTCACAGATAGGCTATGTATCTTCTAACATGGCCTACAGGACCAGTGATCATGTAACTCGGATACCACACACTGTGTAACACATATAAATGTCTTGAACTCTAATATTTCTTGTGGAACATTTCATTTTTCATGTCAATAGGCATCTACTATGGATAAATTTTTATAAGGTTATACACTATGTAGCTAGATTCTACACTCTGTGTACTTATAAAAAAATATGTATAATTAAAATTAATTTATTATACTGTCTCAACCTTATCAAAATGTGATTTCTTGTGGTATATATGTTAATTGGAAACTCCATGTGATGTGTTTTAATATATATAAATATAATTTTATAATTACGTTATACATAATGTTTAGATATGAATATCACATATGACTCATATTAAATTTATTAATATACATGCATTGAAGCATAAAATGTGACATAAAGATAGTGTAATTCATGTAATCATCAAGTTTATAGTACAGATCCAGAAAGTACATGATATTTCACACATTCCATACGTTAGAGGAGTACAAATTATATGCGAAAAATACCTATTGGGTATATTCTAACAGGTATTCACCTTGTTGACTCCATGGTATATTTATGTATAATGTTAATTTGAAAACAATGTTTATTTCTTCTAAAATTATTATGGATGATAATACAAATGAAATTCAAATGAGAATTTTGATAAAATAATCTATTAATTAAATAAGGTAAATAATTGATTTGAGTGTGATTTATCTTAATTACGAATGATTATAACTGAATGCTAATTTTAAAAATTGTTTAATTAATTTCATGAATGAAGATGAACCTGGGGAAAGACCAAAAATTTTTATGTGATTTTTTGTTTAATTTATCATTAAATTAAATTGGTGGCTCCCTTTTCATCTCTCATCTCATTATGTATGAGAATATGGGCCCATGGGTTGTTTTACGTAAACCCTTTTCCCATAACATACATGTGAATAAAAGAATATTTAGTTGATGAAGTTCCAAAACTTGTGGAGGTAGTTCATGTTTCGATCTAATGAGAAACTAGTCCGTGAGAGATACATAGGTAAATGGGTGGAAATTAGAAACATGAACATTAATTAGTTCAATCTGTTTCTCCCTATTCCGATAATTAGTTTTTCATTCTCTAGATAAACCAACCATTATAGAAAATCTTGATCATACCATCTTATTATTTTCTTTCTTTCATGTTTCATGGTTATTTCTTTATTATTGTTTTTTCATGATCATATGAAATAATGAATTAATAATAATGCAAGATAAATGTAAAATAAACTGATTTACTGGTAAATTTTATCTATGACATTTTTAATCACTTGAGTAAATCCACATAATATTAACAAGAATGTAATGAAGATAATAATTGGAAATTTATATATAAAAGGATAAAATAAAAAAAATAATATATATTAAGTCAGTATTGGATTCCACTACTTTAGTTGATAACAATCCATAGTTTAATGTTTCTTACTAGTTAATGTTAGGGTGCTTTCAGTTATTGGGGAACTATAACTTGATGTTTTGGGTCGACTTAACTTAGTTCGAATAAATGGATGCCTTTCAAAGTAGGACATAGTGTATCTAAGAGGCAGAGTTTGAGGAAATATAATTTATTTATTGTAGGATTGGGGAGTCCACTCAATAGATCATTGAAATTTGAATTAATGCAAATATCATTTGGAATACTATTCAAAAACTATTAAATATTATTAACAACTCAATGTTGGGGTAATGAGAAGGTTAATATGGATCCTTAACACTATAATGTCCTTGAAACATGATATTTCGAACCCCATTGTAAGGAATATTGGGTTTCAATAAATAATGGGATATAAATAAATGTAATATTTTTTATCTATCATTATTTTATCAGATAAAGCACTAAAATTATTCCCAAATTATTTATTGAAAAATTAATATAAATTACATGAAACATATCACTATGTTCCCTAATTGACAAGGATAACACTCTCATAAATATTTTTTCAAGAGTGTCAAAGGTGCTTACATGTTATCCTTTTCCATGAATGTAAATTGTAGGTATTGGAAGAACCAATTCCTAAGGATCCTAGAAATGAAGATAGTGATGAAGAGTTATGTCTCTGTGATAAATATTAGAATAATTATATAGACGTTCAATGTTTTATTCTATCATCCATGGCCAATGAGATTTTAAAGCAACATGAGGATATGGATACAGAGAACATGATGTCTCACCTTCAGGATCTATATTAAGAGAAGGCAAGATAAGAGAGATACACGATCTATAATGATTGGTTTACAACTATCCTTGGAGAGTCTACACCAGTTGGGCCTCTTTTAGTCAAGATTACTATATATAATGAACACTTAGAAATCTTAGGGATTAAATTCCTTGATGATTATTGAATATTTTTTATAATTTTATCACTAACTAAGAACTTCACTAGTTTTATTGTTAATTATATTATGGAAAAAATGAGAAATGTTTTTCATAAGATATTGCATTGATTATGCAAATAGATAAGTACATGGGGCATGAGGAACCCAAAATCGTTATGGTGAATATGAAAAGGAATAACAAGGAAATGGGCCCCAATAATGACAATAATTATAAAGAAAATGATCACTAACCTTCCAAGAATAGGATGGTTCAGTGTAATGGTATTGAAAAGGAGGTAGTGTGATTTTAATTTGGAAAGAAAGGCTACTGGAAGAAGAAAGGCATCCAAAAATCATGGGTAAGATTAAGGTGAATTAATTATTGAGGGTAATCTTTCTATATGTACCCATTGCTTATTAGATACACCTTTTGGTACTCACTTATGTATCTGAATGTAAGAACTAAATATATTTCAAAATATTTCTAGAGGAGAGGTGGATCTTTGTGCTTCCAATCATGAAAGGATTTCTTCTCTATCTATTGCTGACTACCAACATTCATTTTTAATGAAAATGATTTCAGTTTTAAAATATTATTATTATATAATTGTATTTACCATGAAACAATTTTTTGTATCATTCCACAATGAAGATGCATTTATTTTCAACTTTAGAAATAAATGTTTTTTAATTTTATAAATACAACTCATGTTATGGTATATAACATTTAAATAATGGTATTTAGGTATAAAATTGTGAAAAATGAGCATTTTCAATTGATAAAAAATATGTCCACAAGATGCATATAACACCCCACCATTGAATCACCATCTTCGTCATGTAAAAAAGAGGTATTTGACAAAGCTATGTCTTGATTTTCATTTATAATCATCTAAAATAAAACCACTTGAATGATGTCATGTTTTTTTATAATGAGAAATGACCAAAACCCCATTCAGTGGAGAGGTGAAAGGGAACCAAAGCTTCTATGATTGGTACACACTAATGTGATTGGACCATTTCAAGTAAAATCTAGAGTTGAATATTCTAATTCAAAAATTTTAAATAAGAATTCAGTTGATATGGTTATTTATACTAGATGAGGAATAATTCTAAGTACTTTTATAAATTAACAGAATTCACGAATGAAGTATAAAATAATCATTTAAATAATATAAAGAATATTCAATTGGATCGAGGTGGTGAATATCTTAAAAAATGTTTTTTCGAATTTCTATAGAAGTTTGGTATTCTAGATCAACTCACCCCACCTTACACACCACAATGGAATAATGTTAGTGAAATTAATAACCGTACCTTATTATACATAGTAAGGTCTATGATGAGTCATGCATGTATTTCATTATACTTTTAGGGATATGTATTACAAAATATGGAATACACATTAAACTGAGTACCAACTAATAGAATTCCCTATGAGTTATAGAGTAGAGAAAACCTATTTTGTTTCCTAAATGTGTGTGGGGTTTTGATAAATTTGTTAAGGCCTCATTAGGAAATAAAATATCACCTTGGGGAACAAAGTGTCTCTTTATAGGGTATCCCAAGGAGACGAATGGATACTCTCTATATAATGGCTCAGATATTAAAGTGATAGTCACCATAAAAGTCATCATTCTTGAGAGGGATCATATCCTAAAAAATGATAGTGTGATATGGATTTAATCTGATGAAGTTGATTCTCAAGATACACAAGTGTCGATATAGGAAAAGATTCCACAATTCTCCTTTGAATAAGTATTTTTCTGAAACACAAGTACTTCCTAGGACCACAAGAAAGGTAAGAGAATTAGAGAGATATGGTTTTCTACTCACGGAAAGTGGTTACTCATTATTACTTGATAATGATGATCCTATATCATATAAAATGGTAGCAGACAGATTAGAAACAACAAAATGGAAATAAGCCTTGAATTTTAAAAGGGATTCCAAGTGTCAGAACCAAGTTTGGGTTCTAGTCGATATGCCAATTGATGTAAATCTCATAGGGTGTAAATGGGTATTCATGAGAAAAATGGACATGGAAGGTAAAGTAAACAGATTAAAATAAATGGTAGTAGAAATAGGGTTTGAAAAATTCTAAGGAATTGACTACGTTGAAACCTATTCACCATTTCCATGTTTAAATCCATCTTAATTATACTTATTCTATAAACTTACCATATCTATGAAATTTGATAGATCGATATAAAACATGTTTTCCTTAATGGAAAACATTAAGAAGACTTCTATATGACACATCTAGAATGTTTTGTGACTCTTGTTGATGCCAAAATAATTTTCTAGTTGCAATGATCCATTTATTTGTTGAAGAAATCATCTTGGTCCAAGAACATTAGATTAAATGAAGCAATAAAATAATTTGTTTTTGTAAATAATGAATGTTATCCTTGTTTTTTAAAGAAGTTTAGTTGAAATGAAGTCAATATCATAGTTTTATATATTGATGAAAAATCACTTATTGGAAATTATATACCATTATTATAGTATTTTAATGATTGGTTAATCAAATGTTTTTCCATGAAGGACATAGGTGAAGAAACCTATTTTATAAGGATCAAGATCATTCGTGATAGATACAAGAGGCTACGTGGACTAAGTAAATGTATATAAATTTACCAGATACTAATGTGATTTAATATGGAACAGTCCAAGAGGGGATTGGCTCTGTGTAAAATGGTTTACATCATTCAAATATAATGTTTCCTCAAACGTTATAATAGAAAGAGAGAATGAGTAAGATCCCTAACACTTCAGTGACATGATCAATCTTGTATTCCATGTTGTTTACTAGACTTGAAGTTTCCTATGCATTGATCATGGTAGGTAGATATCAAGAAGACCCAGGAGAAAAAAATTTGTATACTATTATGGATATAATCTTGTATCTAATAATAACTAAGAATATGTTCATCATGTAGATGAGGATCTGGTCATCAGGGGTTATATTGATGAAACTTTTTTTACAGATCAAAATGATCTGAATTTCAAGTTAAGATATGTTTTATATCTCAATAGGGGAGGTACAACCTATAATAGTTCAAATAATCTAGATGTTGTTGATTCTACAATGGAGCCCAAGTATATAGTGATTTTAGATTCTTCCAGGGAAGCCATATGGATATAATTTTTTTTAGAATATTTATGTGGACCTAGAAATAATTTCCCAATCACATTATATTGTGGTAATACTGCACTGGTGACTCTTTCAAAATAACGAAATGTCAAACCAATACGTAAATAATAAACTTCATAAGTATCACATGCTGAGGTATTTTTATTATTGTGGTAAATTATTAGTATGAAAAGTACCCATGGAAGAGAACATGGTAGAACCCTTAAGTATATTCCTATCTAAACTGATGCACAATTTTCAGGTGAGAGAAAGCGGACAGAAGGTTATCAGTAGGTGGATCCTGTGAAAGTGGGAGTATATTGGATTTGGTTCCCTAGAACCAACGTTTTTGTATTTTATGGAAAAATGTATTCATATTTTTTTAATATTAATAGTATATTTATTTCATCATTATTATTCTTATTAGTAACATAGATTGTGATAATTTCATAAAAGTAGTTAGTCAATCGAAAAGGTCTTAGTTGTTACCCACCATGATAAGAATATAAAAGTTCTACGATACTATTCTTAAATATATGTTTTCTAGGTAAATGTTATAATTTAAGGGGATAAAATGATACAAGATATCAGGGCTGGAGACTAATGGGACATTGTGGATCCTTCTCAGGGTGTACTCCCTTGGTAATACCCAGGCTAGGGTTTTTTTTGAATGAGAACCGCTAGTAAGAAATCCAAATTTATATGTGTCATTTGATTTTCCTATATATAGACATGTGGATTGATCCTTAGACATTAATATTATTATTAATGTGTATTATGTGTCACATACTTTGATGTATTGATGAAAACCGGGATGATATATGTTCATAGAGAGGTAGGATATGCTAGGTGGATCCTGAGTAATATTGTATTAATGAATAATGAAAGAAAGGTTTTTTCCTTTATGTTCTTTAATAGAATTTTATATCTCAGTTTCATTTATGGAAATTATATAGCCTAAATAAATCAATTTCTATGGCGTTCAATAGTAAATTTCAGTTTTTGGAAGTTCAATGAAAGGGACATCGAACATACAGGTTGATGGTACCAACATGCAACCTGCATGATTAGAGATAACTTGGTAAAGGGATTATGTTACATAGTGAGAGTCCATATGTGGTATTATGTTGTTTTAACATGAAATTCATTCTATATGGATTACTTAACATGTTTCTAGATTCTAATATTTTACTTTAGGATGCTTTACCGAATTCCATTGAGAAAGAGGCTAAGAGGGTCACTCAATAAGTGTAACCAGAATCTCGGTTAATAATATATTATTATTTATCATTTAATAAGTTGAAAAATATTTTTCCCACATGTGGTTTAATAATTATTCATATTTGAATTATTTCATATATTCCATCAATAGTTATTTGATCAAATATTATGTGATCAAAATATTTAAAAATTATTTTTTTCTATTTGGAGAATAAAATATTTATTTATTTATTTGAGAATAATGATGTGACATTTATGTTTAAATAAATAGTCATTATTCAGGGCTCAATAAAAATTTTTATGGAATAAAAAAATGAATATAATCATCTGGTGGGATATAATATATATTGAATATTATTTGAATAAATAATATTAAATTTTAATTTATGAGATTAGAGAACGTCAAGAAATAATGATATTATTACTAATATTTTAGACCTAGGGTTTTGAAGGGATTAAATAAATAATAACGGGAACTTGTGAAATTATTAATTTCTAACCTTAGTGATATAAAAACTCAATTATATAATGATTCATAATATACAATTCATTTTTTGTTGTGAACAATTATAGTCAGATGGAATCCTCTCAAGCTCTAGAGAGGTCTATCTTCAATAATTATCTCCAGAATAGAGAGTGACCTTGCTACACCTCCCACTCTCGAGTGTGGAGAGATAAAGGGAATTTTTTGGAATATATTCTTGTGGAGATCAATAGTGAATGACACAAGAGTTACAATCTTCCGTGATATCACCCATATATTTCTATGATGATATTTAGATATTTTTGGAACACATTTGGATCACAGATAGATGGAATCTGCTTTTGATTCTTACAAATCAATGACGGTATAATGTAGATATTTTTTTAGATCCAAGAATGAATAAATAATTCATAAAATGTAATTATTTAGTTGATTAAATTAATTATATATAATATGTGATGATCCATTGCTTGGTTCTAGGTTTCAATAATTGTCTGTTTTCTTTGATTCAATTCTAGTGATTATGGAATTTGTCTTTGTGTAAATGTCATATTGATCATCGATCATGTCCAAAATAAAAGTTTGGCATGACCCATCACATGGTTATAATGAGCTCAAAACCTTAAAAATGTAGTCCTAGATGGTATTCTCTATATTAATGCATTATATTAAATAATAATTTAATAAATCTATAATGATGAGATAAAGACACCCATAGAATAGTATTAAAGAACTTTTGTACCTAGAAACCATGGTAAAATGAAGTTAAACATAAAAGTATAGCTTCATAATTTTATGTGATACATTTTATGTTTTGATAGTCTTATATCCTTACTACTAACCCAACTCGCAAACTAAACAAGACTGATACAATTTTTAATATCATGCCCCTCAACCATTGTCCTGGGAAGAGGTTGAGGTGATAATAACCTTAGGTGATTTCACCAAGACCCATAATGCCGGAAATAAATTCCATGGGCTTAGTAAACAATTGGGGGATGATTTTCTATAAAGAATACACATCCTACTAAAACAGAAGAGTATAATAAAACTCAACTACATGATTCACGAATAATCTATCACATAAATCAATGAAATGTTAATATGGAATAATATGAGTGTAACAACAAAAAATTAAATTACATTTCAAATATAAGACCCCATATAGAAATATATTGACATCAATATGTCACCATCCAAGAAAAAGATGCAAAAACTCCTTGGATCCATCTTCATAAACCAAAAATGACATTAAGAATCACCTGTATAGAAGTGAGAAACATGATAGTAACCTATACCATGGAAGAAAACATTTTAAAATGCACTGAATATTCATATAATGGGGTTAATATATAACATAATATGATTTACCTAAGATATTCCCAATACTATACACTTCAATAAAAAAATATATCACATTTTATATAGATAATTTGGTGAAAATATCAAAATTGTTTATCAGTAAATGATAGTTAATGAAAGTAATTTAACTAGATCAATCATTCCACAATTTCTTTACCATTAAAATTTTACTAACCATTTCCATGTTATATAGTCACAAAAACTTGCATGAAAAATTTCAACCCCAATACATGAGAGCGGGAATCTGTCTTTCACCAAGATGTCACTTGGTGATATCTCATTATTCCTTTCTAGTCAACATTAAGCACCATGTATATTTCATCATATTTTCATATAATGTAATATGAATACATTCCCTCATGTATTCAATGTTGATCATCTATATTAAATATTTTTCAACAAAAAAAATTTAATCTAGAAACCAACCCCTTGGAAAAAAATTAATTAAAACATGTCATGAAAATCTTTTAAAACCACCCTTTAGAATTAAAATAAAAAGGATTCTCTACATAATATACTCATGATATTTGAAGTCAATGTATAAGAAAAATTTATCATTATTCCATCCAAAAAGTTCTAGAATGGTAGAGTGGGAGACAATCCACCAAACTCGATTACGTTTTCACAAAGGATCATAAATGATACAAAGAAGAAACAACTTCCTTTAATTACTCTATTTAATTCCATGATGATATAAACCCCATAAATACAAAACATTATATCTGGGAATAAAACACTGATCTATGGTTCTAATCAATCAAACACAATGAGTACTAAAATAATAAGGAAGAACATAACCCTAACATATTATTCAAAAGAAAGACCATGAAATATCATTTTTAATTAGAATATAGATGGTGATGTTCATTGTAAATCATATAGGGAAACCCTAAAAATAAATAGGAAAAGATAATAGGATTAGAGATAAATATCATACCCCTATTCCAGGTAAATAGGTTAGACCAAATGGATTTATGATGTGAATTTAGAACTCATGTCATGAATTCATCCGGAGTCCATTTACCCTAATATTCACATCTCCTAGGTTTATTTTCCATGAGAAATTGATTTCATGTGGTAAATTTATTTCAAATATTTAATTAATTTAAAATCCTGATCACAACCTGAGAAAAAATTAATGATACGAACTAAAATCCTGACATCTCTCTCAAATAATCTGTATCATGAAACCATCATTCACAATGTGATATTTTCTTATAGAATTTCCTACATCCAGATTCAAATTTATTACATTTTCATCTTCTAAAAACATCCAAAACTTTATACAACTGAAGCAAAACCTGAATGAAGAAGAACGAAATTATGAAAAACCTCAAATTGGGGTGCTACAATACCTAAATTTCCATACACATTAAAATAAATATTCCTTTCATGTTTTCAATAAAAATTCAAAAGTACCTCATTTGGAAAATAATTGAAAGGTTCATTTTAAACAATTTTTTATAATTTAAAACATGATTAAAATTTTCATTAAATATTCATTGGGTAATAGTCAATAGTTCCTTAAAAACATTTATAGAAAACATGGACATGGAAGAAAAATGATTTTCGACTAAAGAGAAAAATAAGGTTGATTTTTATTAAAATAATTTGTTATATTTTGTTATTAAAGAGAATTAAATGAAAGGAAACATGTAATATATATAAATTACTAGTCTATGATGAAATAATTGAGTATCTATAGTGGTATATCATAACATTTGATTATTATAAACTTAAAAAAAACAATCCTAATAAAAAATGAAATTGAAATATAAAAATTTTAATATTTTGGTAACATTTTAATAGTAAGAACCATGAGATAAATAAAAATATTTGTATATATAAATCCCATAAATTTAATGGTAATAATTATAAAATATATTTATGGTTAGTGTATACTCCACCCAAAAGAAACTAGTTTTGATTATGACATGTGTCCCAAAAAAATAAAAGTGGGACAAAAATATATTACCACTTGAGAAACTTTTGAATGGGTATCCCAATTAAATAATAACATAAAATGAATATATAAATATAATTAAAGAAGTATACTCATGATATAAAATTTTTATTAGGTATTATATACACCACATAAAAGAAACAAATTATGTATATGTAATATGTCTCCAAGAAATAAATGAGAGACTGAAAATCCATTACCACTTTGGAATCCTTGGAATCGTAATCCCCATTAAATAAGAAAATAAAAAATATTAAAATTTCATTAATATAATTTGATTAATAATATAACATGTAATATAGATAGTATGTATACCAAATAAAATAAATTAGAGGTGAACATGGCATATGTCTCTAAGAAATAAAAGAGAGAATACAAATCCCTTACTAATTCAATAACATTTGAATATTAAGATCCTTATAATAATAACATTTAATGAAACAAAAAATATCATTAAAATAAATATAATAATGAAATAACATGTATAATGGGTATTATATAGATTAAATAAAAGAAACTAATTGCATAACAATATAATATACCATAATTAAGGAAATCTAAGACTAAATCCCTTACCTCAAGTCTCGATATTGTTAGTACATGTTGGAAACTGTTATATTTTAGATATAGTTTCGTTATAAATATATTACATACCATAATCAGATGTATCGTAACATATGTTAATGAAAAATAAAATTTTATCACTAGTTTATTAACAATTCTTTGTTAAAATCACAGTTTGTAGTGATATCTACTTCATTTTTCATGTATGTTTTGTCTTTGTGTTTTTGGTCCTTTTACATTGATCAGGGTTCCATAATATCAATAATTTTAACCATGATAAAAATTTAATATATATTAATTATTGGATTATTTATAATAACCCATAAAATTTAGATATAGAAAATGAATTACACCATTCATGAAGACGGTATGACGTATGTACGCATGAACACTATTTGAATTTTCTCAATAGAGGGAATGAAATAATGGTAAATAACATATCAAAATTAAATAATAATTTTTATTTCATATATATAATATATATTCATTTAATATATTTTTATTATTATATATGTCTAAATAAAATTACAAATGAATCACATCGCTTTATGAATGCGGAAATCCACACATACACACAAGCGACATTACATTTTCCAATGGATTGGATTGTAAGAATGTATATGTGATATTATAATCAAATTAGTGTAAATTTTTCATAAATAAATTAATTAAACATTTAATCAATCATTACCTCTATTCGTGATAAGTTGTGATGATAAATGAATCCCATCGGTTCGGGAGGTGGTAGTCCATTGTACAAAAGATCAGCGATTTCATTTCCCATTTGATGGAGGAGGACATGGATATAGATTATTCCATTCAAATAAAAATAAGTGAGTATAAGGAATATTATTATTTATTATTTCATCATAGTTTAATAAATTTCTAATGAGGTGGAAGAAGAAATGAAACAAAAATGCTCAGCTAAGAATGATACATATTTTTTAGACAACCTTCTTAGGTTTACAAAACAATATTTATTAAAAGGGATTAATAATAAAAATAAGGATTATACATTTTGGTAATGGAAGTAAAGAAGGTATTTCTATTGTTATTGTAAAATAAAAAAGGCTTTGGATGTGTGAAAATGAAAGGATATGTGGCTTCCTTTTATAAGTAGTGGAGATGACAAATTAGAATTTTTGAAAAGAAAAATTTATACCCAGATTTTACACATTCTGAAAGAATAAAAAATCAATAATTAATGAAAAATAGATATGACAAGGTCTAAATATTTCTATACAATATGAATTGGACAAAAGTTTTTCATTTTAATGCTAACATTTTTAGTTTAACCCCATATAAACCCAAATTAACATTAACTACAATAATTAATTTTTAGTATTTTTACTATTCATTTTTAAAAAATACATTTAACTTATCATATAATATTAACTATTATGATTAAAAATTTTAAATACTATATAAAAAATTAAATTAAAATTATTTTTATAAATTAATTTAATATTAAATCTATTGACGTGATGAGAATGTTTTTTTCTAAAGAAAAAATTTTCATAAGTATAAAAGGTTTTTATTTTGAAATTCAATATTAAGATGATTCTTATGATCTAAGTTTTATTTTATCATAATATAATTTAAATAATTATTATTTTAAAACAATTTAAAATAATATTGATCCTTTTAAATTCTTTAGACCATAAATTCAATTTTAATAAAAAGTAGTATTTTTTCTATTCAATGAAAAATTAATCTTTTCAAAAAATTATTAAAATATAAATATAAGATAATTTTTAAATAATTATTTAAAAAATGAATATAAAATTTTCAAATAAATTTTCTGAACTATAAATATGTAAATTCATTATTTTTAAACAAAAATCAATGAAAATCATCATTGGATAAAAATGTATTTTCGAAACAAATAAAAATTTACTAAAAGTTAAGTAATAATTTATTAATATATTACCGTTATCTAATAACATCATACATAAGTCTCAAAATATGGTTATTCCTAATAATAAAAACAAATTTAATAGCTTCTTTACAATGGCCATGTTTACATATTTATATTATTAAAAGTATATTTTTGTTTTTTACAACTCAGTTTTTCATGTAACTCAATATTTTGATGAAATTTAATTTATTTCCAAAAATATATTTCATAAAATAATAGGGTGTTACATAATATCCCCTTAAAATGACTTATATCCTTAAAATTTAATCAGCTTGATAAAGAAAACTAAGGATACCTATATCTCATCATATCATTTGGTTCCCATGAAGCTTCTTAGTAATTGTGGGCTTCCTATAATGTTTTGACCTAGTGAGTGGTATTGTTTTTTAGAACTTTTTCTCTATGATCTAGAATCTCAACAAGTTATTATTCATAAGAAAGATAATGATATAGAAGTATTACCTATGAGTTTAGAATATGTGAAAGTTCAGGTATATACATTCTCAAGAGTGATACATAGAACACAACATGGACTTAAGAGAGGTTCAGTGGAAGTTAAAAGTGACAAGATACTATCAATATTTGATCGATAATCATAAAGGGTAAAATATTCCTTGGGATCAAAATTTATATATTACAAAATCTCAAAAACGTTTCCCATGGATAAATAAATAGAAAAACCTTATAATTAATTTCAAACCCCATATCACGTCGATGATTGTGAGCATAAATTTTATGTCAGATTTGTGCTTCACTTATGTTTTTCTAATCGGATCTAATGTTCTATTCCATTTCTTTCGCTATATTTGGTCCAAATATCATTATTTACCCAACTTAATCCCAACACATTGGAGATTTAGATTTATTTCCATATGGGTCCTCATAAATATCCATATGTATGATCAAGTGAAATCTATTTTTGTAAGAAAACTCAACTAGAGGATGGTGTTGATCCCATACACCATTGAATTATATAGAATAAGATCCTATAATATGATGAAAGGTTTTATTTTTTCTCTCTGAATATTTTTTTAATATGGATGATAGGATGTTCTGAGACATAAGTACATATCGAAATATTATTGAGGACTTATCCAGATCTTCATTTAAAACCTAGGATCCCAATTGGAAACAACATAATATAGTACTCCATGAAACCTTACAATTTAGTTAATGTATTTCATAGAAGGTTGATATAGATAAAAGTATTCTCTAATGGAAATTAAGTGTACCAACTTTGTAAGGTGACCATATACAACCCGTATAGCATTAATTCGTTTAGATGTTTTTGGGTGTCTCATGAAAAAATCCATGGTGATGTTTTCCAATTTTCATTCTAGTATGGGAAACGGTTGTAACATCCATATAGAATTCTTTTTCTCAGCCATAAAATATAGGAATAAAAAGTAATAAGATATAAAATCTAAAATATATCTCTCCATGAAATCCTACCAGGAATACTCTTTCAAAACTCAAGACATATTTATAATTCAGGATTAATAGATAATAATGAATTATGAGATTAATCTAATATATCCTTCTTCAAATTAGGTATGGACAGAACAAATACATGGTTTTAGAACCTTATAATTCCATCATAATCAAGGTTAAATTCATGAAAATTTATTACCTTCTTCTAAAACTCTATATGTTACTCTTTTCCACCTTAATCTTACTAGGATATATGGTTGTACACTCATTTGAGAATGATAATATTTTTCCACTTCCTTATATATTTCTATATCCTAGATTTGAAAATCCATAATAATGGGATATTTTTCGATACTCATGATAGATAAGATTGAATGATCCCTTCAAATCAAAGTATCAGCTACCATGATTTCTTTCACAATTTTGTAAAGTATTGAGCATTCATAATCATAAATTATACCCAACCATTATCTATGGAGAATACTCATATTTTTC
Organism: Viscum album; assembly: GCA_963277665.1. NCBI lineage: Eukaryota > Viridiplantae > Streptophyta > Magnoliopsida > Santalales > Viscaceae > Viscum > Viscum album. Next base: position 1,046,238,146 of record OY728160.1, on the reverse strand, counting down.
TGTGTGAACATATATTTTTAACATTAGTGATTAGTATATATGTCACACCTATATTCATAAATGTATTGAATCTATATATTTAATGAATAAAATACCATAGGTAACTTTAAATCATGAGATAAATAATTTTTCTCATGAAACGTTAATTTTCATGAGGCCTAAGATATCACCATATAATTCTGCATGACACCACATCCATGTAACATATTTTTTTCCATCAGTATCGATTAAAATACCTTATCCACTATAGGGTAGTGTATCAATAGGTTCGCTAACTAATATTTTCCTCAGTTCCTTGAAATATTTCACTCATTCATATATCCAATATACATGGTTCCTTTCCATGTTAACTTGGTGAGTATTTTTGAAAACCATAAGAAACTTTCCACAATGTGTTGGTAATATCAAGAAAAACCAAGAAAACCATAGATTCCAGTCACTATTCCTGGTATTTTCCAACTCTTAATAGGCTTCATATTTGAAGGATCCACTAATATACCCTATCTTGAGATTATATTACCCAAAACGAAGATTTTTGTAGCCACAATTCACACTTAGTAAATGATTCATACAAATCTTGATTCAGTAGGGTCTTCTGCACAATACTCAAATGATCTTTCATGATATTTGAATATATAAGAATATCATATATAAATAGTACCACAAAATGATCAAGGTAATATTTAATGTCTTTATTTATTAAACCATAATGATATATGGGGTATTAATAAGACCAAAAGGAATCACTATATACTCATAGTGTCAATACCTTATACAAAATGCAGTCTTGGGTATATCATCTTTCATGGCCATCAATTGATGATATACAGAATGAAGATAAATTATGAAAAGTATTGAGCACCACAGAGTTGATCACACAATTTTTCAATATAGGGTAGATGATATATATTCTTGATTATGATCCTTTTCATTTCTTGATGATTAATTAAGAGTTGTATCGATCCATATTTAATCTAAGCAAAAAGATCCAATTCTCTCTATAGTGACACCATTTTCCATATAAATCCATTATCACAATTCTACTGGATTTCATCCATCAATTCATGTAAATATATTGGGTTTATTCTGTAGGGAATATTTTAAATATGTATAACACTTGTTATGAGTTCTTTTGAGAACTCAAATTCACAATTTGGAGGAATATCATTCATGTCATCCAAAAATATGTTAAGAAAGTTGTTTACAATATGACCATCATTGATGTTGAGTTCCTCCCCAACCGTCTAGGATAAAAAATCCTTTTTAATATGAATTAAGACCCATAAAATTGATTCAATTTTCATAATATGGTCATATTTATCAACAAATTGATAGAAAATCATAGTTTCATTCTAAATATCAAACATAAATTTCCTTCCTCATCAATTGATTTGGTATTTATTTAGAGAAAACTAATCCCTACTCATGATAACATGAAATTAAACTTTAGGAATATTGAGTCATCTATTGGTAGCACATCCCTAAACAAATTTACCAGGAAGAAACATATACTTGATATATAATCATTAGTAAATTAGGGGGTTTAACTAAAAATTCTATATCTAACTATTTGGGAGGAATATTGATACCCCAATTAAATTTTTCAGTTATAAAACTATCGATCGATACAGAGTCAAAAAAGGTATAAAAAATAATAGAGTGGTTTGTAAGTGTACCATTCACTATGTCATTATTGTAACTCTCAGTAGAAGTAGTGATCACATGATATTTCCCTTTATCTTTCATATTAAGAGTTTTCTAATGTCGATCATCATTATTGACCATTATATTTGAGAAATAGTTAGCACAATTCCCATACTCCTTGAATTTGAAGCATTTGAGTGTGGGATGTAAATTCAGAAGATATTTCTATCTATTCACATCATTAGCTAACTTCGTTCCTTTGTATCATAATTCAAACATTCTATGAACTTTATTTCCATAATTTAAACATTTAGTATCCCTCTTAAGATAAATACTCCATTTTTACTTATATACTTCTAGCCTAAAGGAAAAATCATCTTCCTTTACCCATGGTTTATAGAGTTTCTATTGAATTCCATATTTCTTTTCATATCTAAACCAGGAGATTGATGGGTATCTACAATATATATTTCCAACATGATTACACATCAAATGATTTCTTCATTTCTAATAAATTACATTATGGATAATTTTCTTTAGATTCATGGTTTTAATAAAATGATGAATTGATCAACTTTACTTCTAGGTTTGATGATAATACTAGAAGCATGTATTATAAGGCTTGTAAATTTTACAACACAGGAAGAAAAAAATACACCATCCTTCTACAATAGAATTATAATTTCCTTCCCAATTTTATTTCAAATAAATGAGATCAATACTTAATGGAAAAAATCTCTTAAACTAATCCCATAATATGAAGTCAATTTATTCTTGTTTTGTCATATTCATGATAAGTGTCCATTATTGATCCACTTCACCATCCAAATGATAGAAAACCAAAATGATTTTTTTCACTCTCCAAACACTAGAGAACGTAAAATATATTTTAAATTATACTGATCCATTTATAAAAAACATGTATATTAGTGGAACCAGTAAATTAAAGAGGATGTTTCCTCATTATGGACTCAAAAAAAAATTGTTCCCTAATTTTCTTTTCATATGTTTGGAATGATTCATAGAATGAGAAAGATGTGTGAGCATAACAACATGATTTTCCATTCTAACTTGCATATTTTTTTTTTCTCAGTTGAATACTTATTTCAATTTTTATTTTATTCATCATTAAAAAAACTCCATTAGGATCTATATATTGACTAAAACCAAACAGAACATAGTTTGAGGAACAATAATCATAGTTAGAAAAGCACAGAATCACGAAAAATCATTTACTGGATCTCTAAATCATGAAACATTATTTTAAATATATCACACCTTAAGTTTAAAATTGGTCTTTCATGGTCATATACAATTAAAATCCTTTTCGATGGTTCATAAAGTGTTTGGGAATTTCTAAAACATATCCACCAAAGTGTCAAACTAGGTGTGCAATAAGGTCCATTTCCGTTCACCTGGTGGTGATTGAATCAAATCAAAACAAACCATTTTCATATTTATAATACATAGGTGTATCTATTCTATAACCACAATCACTTATATTAATCAAACATTGATGCAGTTTCATGTAAACTACTCAATCTATTATTCACTAAAATTCAACGAAATTTTCATTTACATTTACATATCCTTAGAATTATCCCTTAGGTTCCCACTAATGTTTTATCATCAAAGTTACAATTTTTAACTAAAAATTTCCTCTCATACTAACTATAGTGACCCATGATTTTTATGCATATATATATTACATATTAATTTGTGGATATTTAATTAAATTTAATAAATCATGCAAGATAACCATAATGTTTTAGTGTCATTGGAAATTGGGATACATAAACATCTGTTTCATAAGTGAAATTCATTATATCCCAATATGTTATTCATAACTAGAACCCTTATTATACATATAATTCATAATACCTTTCTTCATAACCTAGGTAAAGTAAAAATAATAAATAATGAACTTAAGAAGCTCAGTTAGGGTAAAAAAGGGAGATATCAACATAATATTAGGTTAAGAGAATGATAACATGAGAATAAAATTTGAAAAACATAACCTATATACCATAGATCAGGTAATTGATTCATGGGATAATGAATTGAATTCATAAGACATGAATCATAAAGGAATAAATTAAAATAATCCCTGGGAGCACAATATTTTCATAAGATATAGATTTTTGGATAACCCATAAGCATAGAAAATCTTATGCCGAGGCTACCCACTAAAACATTTATGAAATGTTAGGCCTAGGATAACCACCCAAGTACCTAATTAAAGATTGGTATAACTTTCCATGTATCATCTTTCATGCTTGGGATAACCTCATGTGTACCTAATTTTAGGATTGAGAAAACTTTTTGTTTACCGTTGGATCTCATTGAACATTAATCATTACCCAATACATTTATAGGATATAAAATTTTTGTCGAACTCATCACATAATGAAAATAATAAATATGAATTCCAAAAAATCATAAATAATTCATCATATCATAACTCATGAAAAGGAAATAGGTTAAATAAAAATTTCATCAAATCATAACCTGTGGGAATGAAATGGGTTTCATAAACATTTCATTAATTCCGCATAGCATAAAACATGGATGATAGATCGATTTAGTATATATATATATATATATATATATATATTCTTCACAATAATAAACCATATAGTGAAATAAAAAGAATGGTATAATTGGATAATTTCTCCACAAAAGGTTAAGTAACATCATGTAATGTTATCTTAGATAGAAAATGATTCAGAAATATCACTTGGAACATTTATAGAGGAAAATATCAATTTCACATTCAAATCACTATTCTAAAATAGAAATAATTATTAAATAATAAATAAAATAGTTTTTAAAGATATCCATGTAAACATATAATGTAATATTTAAATCATTAAGTGGTCAAGATTGAGGAAAATACCATTCATTCCAAACTTGTTAAAACAATGTTTCCTTTAACATTTTTGGTAAAATATCAAAAGTAACTTGTTTAGAAATCCAAAAGAAGTTTCCGTTATATTTTTTTAAAAAATTAAACATGAGTAAAAATTTATTTATATAATCACTTTAGACTAGTAATTAACTCCTTCATTTTTTTGAAAACATTGACATGGAATAAAAAAGTTTTTTATCGAAGGGAGAAATTAAGATGATTTATATTAATCTTTTTCCTATTTAGTTGTTAATTAGAGAAAAATGAAAGTAAAAAAAAATTATTCTCTATAAATAACTAGAGGATACTAAATGGAAGTCATTTCTTGAGAGGTAGATAGTAAAATTACATTATCAGAAATGTAAATATAAAAAATCCTAATAAACATTGAGACTATAACATAAAATGTTTACCAAATTGGTAAATTTTTAATCGTAAGAACCTTGAGTGAAATAATTTTAGATTGATATTTATATCCCATATTTTTTATTATATGAATCATAAAATAAATTTATTGTATTTATATACACCACAGAAAAGTAACAAGTGTTGAATGTGGCTTGTGTCCCCTAAAAATAAAAGATAGACACAAATCCCTTACCACTTTAGAAACTCTTAAATTGTAATAAAATTTAAATAATGATAAAAATTAAACATTAAATATCATTATATAAGGAAATTCGTGATATTATATGTTAAAGGGGTAATATATACACCACACAAAATACATTAGTGCTGAAAATAACATATGTCAACCAGAAATAAAAGACAGACTAAATGTCCCTTACCACTTTGGAAAATCTTGAATTGTAAGAATTGGTAAAGAATAAAGTCAATTTAAATTTTAAACATTATGAAAATAATGATATTTATGATATAATACATAAAAGGGGAAGTATATAAAACACACAAAAGCAAGGAGTGGTGAATATATAATATTTCTCCAAAAATAAAATAGAGAGTAGAACTCCCTTAACACTTCAGTACAATTTGAATCATAATCACCATGTAAAAATAAAATAAAATAAAAATTTAAATATAATTTAAATAAGTACAATAATGATTAAATATTTCTAAATGATATTATATAAAACACATAAAATAAACTAGGTGTATTAAAATATAATTTGTCTCAATGAAGGAAAATTGAGACTAAATCACTTACCTCCTATCTCGACATTCATCATACACATTCAAACCTCATATATAATAAATATAGTATTACTATAAATATATTATATACCATACTAAAATTTATAATTTCATATATTATTTAATTAGAACATAATATCACTAGTTTATAGAAAAATATGTATTAAAATCACTATTTACGGTGAAAACTTCTTCGTTTGTCGTGAATGTTTTTGTTTAGTGTTTTCAATCATTTTATTTTGATCATGGTTAGAAAATATAAATAAAATTAAACAAAATATAAAGATCATATATATTTATTATATATGTATTTATATTATTCCATAAAAGTTAAAGATATAAAATAAATTACAACATTCATGGAAACTGTAGGTCGTACATATGCATGAACATTGTTTCCAATTTCTCAATAGATGCATTAAAAGAATGGTCAATAATATAACACCTTTAAAAAATACTTTTTGTGTGTGATTGATATCATTTATATCAATTAAATATATTCTTATTAAAATCCATTTCAAAATAAAAAGAAACAATAATCTCATTACTATGTGGAAGTGATAGTCCTCATGTACGTGCGAGTGATGTTATCATTAACCAAAATATTGGAAGTTAAGAAGGTTTGTATGATATTATAATTATATTATTTTAAATATTTAATAAATAAAATATATAACCAAAAAATACATCATTATATCCAATTATGAGAGGAGGTGATGGAGAATGAATTACATTGGTTCGCTAGGTGGTAGTCCGTCATACAAATGATAAGTAGTTTCATTTTCCATTTGATGGAGGATAAGATGGATATAGGATATTACATTAACATTATTATATAAAATTATATGTTATAATATTTTTTATTATATAATCATATTTGAATAATAGTTTAATTAGGTTTAGGAAGAAATGATACAAAAATACTCGGTTAAGAACAACACCTCTTCTTCGAACAACTTCCTTAGGTATTGCCCAAAATGATTCTTAAGTGGTTATATTTATCAAAATAGTAACTATAAGAAGTGGGGGTGAGGAGTATAGACTTTATTTGGACTGTTCTTATCCCAAACAAATGGAATTATAAGAGAGGAGAGGGAGTTCCCTTTTATAAGAGGGGGAGAGCACACAAATTTAAATTTGGAACATAAAAAGTTATAACCATGATTTATACATGAAAAATGATTCAAAATGGATCATAAACGAACTGTATATGATATATTGTAACAAAAAGTGTGGAAAATATGATCTGTATAAGTATTTAGGTCATTTTAACCCTTATTATTTTGGTTCAACCCCCAATAAACCCATTTTAACCTTAAACGTGGTAATTATTTTTAATGCTTTTACTATTTATTTTTATGAAAAATAAAGATAAAAATATTATATAATTTTAAATATTATGATTAATAATATGTAATGAATTTTTTAAAAATAAGTTTACCTAATTGGGTGAATTAAATTTAAAAATAAACCCACAGATGTGATGAAAAAGTGGTTTTCCAAAGGGAAAATATTCAAAAGTATACAATTTTTTTAAAAAAAATTAATCATTAAAAGATTAAAATGTACTAAATTTTATTAATAATAATATAATTTATCTAATGTTACTTTCCATATTTTTTGAAACAATATAGAACTTTGAAATTTCTTTAAATGAGAAGGTAATTATTAACAGAAAAGCATTGCTCACTATTCATAAAAAAGGAATCTTTTTTTGGAAAATTCTTTAAAAATTAACAGTATGATAAATTTGACATTCTTATTGAAAAAATGAAGTTAATTTTTCCAAATTAATTTTATAAAAGTGGAAATATTTAATTCAGTATTTGTTCATAAAATAGTGGAAACAATATTTATGGAGAAGTGTAATTTCAATACAAATAAAGTATTTACTTAAAACTAAGTGCAAATTTATCAATATATTTTATTTATCTAGAACCTTTATAAATAATTTTTTAAATATGGTTATTCTAATTCATACCACCAAATTTAACAACATGATTATAATATTCATATTTAAATAATAATATTTTTAATATATTATTATTGTTCGTAACAACTTGACGTTGTGTCTAACACAAGCTATTGATGAAGTTAAATTTATTTGTAAAAAAAATATCATAAAAACGTAGGGTGTTGCAGCCAGGGTTTTAGAAAATTTATCTAAGGAACTAGCTTTCCGTTATCTTCTTTTTGGTTTTTTGGGAGACAATATAAAATAGATAGGCTTTGTGGATCTTAGGTTGGGGAGTTTGTGTAATTGACCATTGAGTTACCTTGACAGAATTATTTTTACAATTTATGGTATTTTCATGCATTTATGCATCATTAGTAGTCACATAGGATCACAATTTATATATAAACCAATTGTTTTCCATATAATAGTTACTTAATTAATAACATTTATTTGTGCCACTTATTTTTTGATATATCTGAATTATCTATATTTGTGATATATCTATGTTATTATTAATTAGTTGAACATATCTGTGTTATTATATATATATATATTTGATTGTGACTAGAATGATGGTATGAATATATAGTCTTAAGTATTAAGTTGAACAAAGAGGGTCATACCTTATGTGTGGTATCTCCTTGGCTGGGTCTTCCTATAAAAATACCATACATGTTCTATATAGATACTGTCACAATCTGTCCCTGTGGGGTTCATGCCACAACTCCCCAAGCCCACCTCCAATAGGCCATGGGCTAGTGACTAGCACCAAGTAGGCATGTCACTAACATGGGAGGCATTTCCCATGAACCTGTACACACACACACACACACACACACATCTCCAAGCCCAAAAATCACATATGTAAAAACTAATAGAAATGGAAATGTATGCATACACTAAAATCCCAACAAACAGAGTATGACTGGAAAGTAAAGTATTGTATTGTAAAACCCTGGGCAAAAAGTACAAGCTCACTAAAAGAAAGTATGAAACAGAGTCCAACCTATAAAGAATGGTACTGGGACTGCAATCTGTAGTCGTAGGAACACACCTCGGCCTGCCTGATCTCACTGAGCACTGTACGGTCCTGGTCCACCTATAATCCTTTCAAAGGCTCACTCATCTTCACAAGACACGACACATGCGGGTAAAGCCTGTGCATGGGTGAGTATAAAAATAACCAGTAGGACACCCCAAAAACCACAAAGGAATAAAAAAAGGAAATAACACAAAGGAATGATACAGTCAGCTCTACACAGTATATGTTTATAGAACATATAACAAGAATATCCAGATATAGTCATACATGATCGACTATATCAAAACCACCACTAAGATCCAGCTCGAAGATTACACTAATCATGTAATAGGGAGAACAAACTTCAAGGTCTGAAGAGAGAGATACGAAGTACTCATTCCGAGAGAACTCACTCCAAAAGTACTTAAGAATACGATGCTCAGATGAGGATCACAACCAATAGCCATGTGGTGATTCCAATAACTCATTCTGAACTAATCCGCTAAACAGAGGATCAACGCCTGGGTAAGGTAGGTCACGTCGATACCAGAAACTCTACCTAGGGTACCAGAAAGGAATAGAGGATCTAGATCTAAGTCTCACAGAGGGGATTCCAACAACTCTACTTAGGAAGTCCTGCTTAAGGGATCGTACTCATGTACATAAGAAATGATACCTGGAACCATTAGGGGAAAGACCAAGGGTACGAACCCTAAGAAAGATAGTCCAAGTCACGGAAGACAAATGGCTCAAGCCATGTAAAAACAGGTTACACATCATGTAGTAGGATCACACGCCATGTTCCATGACTCTGGGTACTGGCTGTATAAACGGCCCATGTCTCTAGTCCAATTTTGTAAAAATACACTACATGGCATGTAGATGGATCACACGCCATGTCCAAGTAACTGGGGTTCACTCCGTGTACGCTGGCCATGTGCCCATACACGGTCTATGTCTGTGTCACCTAACCAGTGTACCAGTACATGAGGTATCCCATGTATCTGGACAAGTCTGGCTAGGGAAGGGTATACACACAGTGTCCTTGTCCATTTACCCAACCCATGACTGTGTACTCTCGGAGTACACACTAGGTGGCCCGCCAACGAACACACGCCATGTATCCCATACTACACACCATGTAGTCGGGAAATTTACAGAACCATCGTCTTCCTCCTCGTGCCTTGGTTTGATCTCTGGATTCGTGATCCCTCATCCTTTCATCCCGATACATCTGATCCTTATTCATTCCATCATAAGAACACCGAATTGGGTGATTTCGGGCCTTCGATCGGGTCGTAAACCTCCAATGATCCATCCGAAGGAAAAACGCCCAAAAACTCATATCTCTCGATCCGCTCTGAGTCGTCTACTGAAAATGTCATCGCAGCTCTGTACCGTCATTCCATGGTTGGATCTATCATCTCAGATCATTACGCCGCTGATCGAAGGCGAAATCGATCGTTGTTCTTATCCCGTGAAGAACAAAGAACGCATAGGCAAAAATAATGGGGAAAAGGATTCACAAAGAAACAAACCGAGGAATAAACCTCGACTATTGATCGTTCCGGCCTCGATCCATTCTCGTAAGAACGATCCTAAAAACAATTAGATCTAAATTACAAGGATTAAGATCTTCCCCAAAATCCCCGAAAAAAGCCCATCCAGCAAATACGATCAAACCGCGGGCTTATCTGTTCATGGATTAGTCTGCATTTGTCGTAGGAATCGAGAACGGGGATAAGAAACCAAAATCAAACATCATAGCTGGATCTACGATGTTCTTTGGGGAAGATCCGGTCACCGCGTCGTCATCGCCGGCAAAATTATTCTTGAACGTCGTCGCCGCATTGGGAGGTTTTCTCCAGAGCTTTCCAGATCCTCCAGGGAAAATTTAGGGTTATGAGATCTGTAACCCTGATCCCCTGCTAAATCTTTAATTTAAATGATTAAAATAATTCACTGTAGAAATATTTTATAAAATATTTTTATTAAATATTTTATTACAATTATGTCCAAAAATAGATTTCACCACAGAACTGCGACGACTGATGTTAGGCCTCACGTAATGTAAAATCGCGGCTCTGAATGCAACTGTGCCCTCAGATTTCTAATCCGAGTACCCATTCATGAGTTATTCCACTTTTTCAGGAAAACCCCACATATGTGTTATTTAATTATTTAATTAAATTCAAACATTTGTTCCGGGCACTCAGGGCCTTAGAACTGCACGCCGTCTCAAAGCCTGGTCTTGAAATAATTCCCATATAATATTAAAATAATACACAGGAAAAAATCTGGGACATTACATCCTCCCCACCTTTGGGCTTTACGTCCCCAAAAATCCAAAACAAAGGCTACTCAAAAAGATACTGGTACTATGCATGGATCTGAGCCTCCCACTCCCACGTGCTCTCCTGGAGATTCCCGTGCTACCATCGGACAAGCACCAAGGGAATAGCTCACCCACAAAGGATATTCTCCTACCGATCCTCTATCTCCACTGGGTACTCAGTAGAGGTTTCTCCATCCTCGATGTCCAACTCTCCCCAGTTGATAAAGTGCGATGGATCATTCACATACTTCTGTAGCTACAACACATGAAAGATGTTTTGTACCCGGTCCATCTCAGGAGGTAGATCCAAGTGGTACGCCACCTCGCCATATCTAATCAGAATATGAAGAGGGCTGATAATCCTCTGAGATAGCTTGCCGCCTCGGCAAAATCATTGCAATCCCCATCGAGGTGAGACCCGAAGGAACACATGGTCCCCCTCGTCGAACTCAAAGGCATCCGTCTCCTGTCGGCATAAGACTTTTTCTGACTCTATGCAGTCTTCATTTGCTCCTGGATTACCTGCACCTTCTCTATTGTAGCTCACACCATCTCTAGGACCATGGGTGTTGACTCCCCTGGGTCAGTCCAACATAGTGGTGACCAGCAAGGTCGCCCGTACAAACCCTCGAATAGTGCCATACCAATAGTGGAATGATAACTGTTGTTATAAGAAAATTCCACCAGTGGTAGTTGATCCTCCCAAATATGACCGAAGTCAAGTATGTAAGCTCATAGCATATCTTCCAGAACATAGATGGTCCGCTCTATTTGTCCATCAGTCTGAGGATGAAACGCTGGGTTCAAGCGTAACTGAGTCCCAAAATCTTCCTGAAATCCCTTCCACAAATGGGATGTGAAACGAGCATCACGATATGAGACGATCGTTTATGGAACACCATGAAGTCGAACTATCTCCTGCACATAGAGACGTCCCAAGCTCTCTACTGAATTTTGCTCCCGTATGGCAAGGAAGAGGGACGAATTGGTGAGTCGGTCAATGATCACCTTGATGGCATTGTGTCTCCTAGACATACGTGGTAAACCCATCATGATGTCCATGGATATCCCATCCCACTTCCACTTTGGAACCTCAAGGGGCTGAGTTAAACCTGCTAGAACCTGGTGCTCAGCCTTTACTTGCTGACAAGTAAGGCATTGAGAAACAAACTCTACCACACTATTCTTCATTCCTGGCCCCCAGAACTAACGTTGGAGGTCCTTGTACATCTTTTCCATGCCTGGATGAACCGTCAAAGGAGATTCATGGAACTCCCTCAGAACCTCCTCCCACAATCTCACTGGTACTATTATGCACCCTCTGAAAAGAACAACATTCTCCCCACCTTTTGAATATCCATCAGCAGCATCACCTGCGGATATCTGAGCACATAGAGTCTCATAGCTAGCATCCTCGAGCTATGCTTACCTAACACGCTATAAGACTAGAGGGGTAATGACCATAAACTAAAGTTAAGCCCCCTCATCTCTATCCATGAAGGATAACTGTAAAGAGTACAAATGCCACATCGCCTCATCCAGCAACTGAAAACTGGATTTCCTGCTGAGAGCATCTTCCACAACGTTCCCCTTCCCAAGAGTATAAACGATCTCAAATTCGTAATCCTGGAAGAACTCAAGCCACCACCTCTGTCTCATATTCATATCCTTCTGAGAAAAGATATATATGAGACTCCTGTGATCAGAGTAGATGATAAAACGCTCACCCATCTGGTAGTGCCGCCACATCTTCATGCGAAGACTACCACTCCCACCTCAAGATCATGGGTCAGGTAGTTCTGCTCATGTGGCCTCAACTGACATGAGCGATAGGAAATCACCGCTTTCCTCTGCATTTGGACACAACCAAACCCGGTTTTTGATGCATCGCATAACACTACGTACTCGAAACCCTCTTCTGGTAGTCTCATGATCCAGGTGCTCGTCAGACTCTGTCTCAACTACTGAAAAGCATTTTGGCATCTCTTGGTCCCCACGAAAGGCTACCCCTTTTGGGTCAAAGCTGTCATGGGTGCTGAAATCTTGGAAAAATTAGAAATGAATCTCTGATAGTAGCCAGCCAACCCAAGGAAACTCCGCACCTCCATCATGCTCCGGGGAGGCTCCCATTCTAACACAGCCTCTACCTTGGCTGGGTCCACTGCTACACCATCTGCTGAGATAACGTGTCCCAAAAAGTGGACCTCCTGTATCTAGAATTGACACTTTGAGAGTTTCCCGTAAAACTAGTCCTCTCGAAGTGTGTCCAGAACCATCCTTAGTTGCCTCGCGTGCTCCTCCTTGGACGCAGAGTACACAAGGATATCATTGATGAAGACCACCACAAATTGATCTAGATAGAGCTGAAAAATTCTGTTCATGAGTCCCATAAACACTATCGGGGCATTTTTCATGCCGAAGGGCATCACCAAGTATTCATAGTTACCGTAGCAACATCTGAAAGTCATCTTAGATATATCCTTATCCCGTACTCGCAAGTGGTGATAGCCTGATTGTAGATCAAACTTCAAGAACCATCGTCACCCTCTTAACTAGTCGAAGAGGTCATTGATCCTCGGTAGTGGAAACCGGTTCCTCACGGTCACCTGATTCAATCACCGATAATCCACACACAACCTCAATCACCCAACCGCCTTCTTGGAAAACAACACTGGGGCTGCCCAGGGTGAAACACTAGGTCTCATGAAGCCCTTCCTCTGCAAGCCTTCCAGCTTCACTCTCTTCTCATGAAGCTCTTTAGGAGCCATCCGATATGATGATGCTGATATCAGTGTCATTCCAGGTTGCAACTCAATGCAGAAATCTAACTCCCAATGGGGAGGTAGTTTGGGGACATCCTCCGAAAAGACGTACTCGTTCTCTGCCACTACTGCCAGAAACTAGAAACTCGTAAAATCTGATGCGCCAAGTGATAGTCTAGCCAACTAATATGGAACCAGCTGTACCTTCTTACGCACGAGTCCATATTGTGCTTCTTGGGTCTCCTTTTCACCGATGAAGGAGAACCTCATTCCATCACTATGGACACACCGCACCCTTCACCTAAAATAGTCAATCTGTGCATGAATAGTGGATAGACAATCCATACCATGAATGACATCGTAAGGCCTCGATGCTACCAAAAATAGGTTCTAACCGAAACTCTCACCTCCAAAGGTCAGGTCCCACAGTATACGAAGGTGTGTAATCTCTAAATCTTCTCCAATTGGTTTTTCTAAGTGTAAGGGTCGAGTCAATGGCTCAACTTCAATCTCAAGGTCTCGAACAAGATAAGCAGCATGAAAAGAATGACTATCACCTGTGTTTATCAGTACGACAACCAAAGTAGAAAATAAATATATTGTACCTCTAATCATTCCTGGAGTACCTAGGTCATAATCCTCTACTTCCTATAGCTATCCCTAACTCTGACCAACATCTCCCTGAACCAAGGGTGGATCTCCTGGGGGTGGTGGTGGTAAAGGGTCAAAATGCCGAACACCTCCAGCGACTCTCCTAACTCCTCTAACATATCTTCCGCCCCGCGAATTTGCCTTCTCCACACATTACCTCTACCTCAGTGGTCCATCCACTGCTCCCATGTCAGTTGTACGGCGGGTCGGACAATCTCGAGCGAGATGTCCCCTACCATCACAAGAGTAGCATCACCTCTCTCGAGGCTGGCTGGATGCGCCCTGTGAACCCTGTATGGTAGATCTCTATCATAGGATCTCCTCTGAAAACATCTCCCATGCTTGGGGCCCTGATGTCAGCTCCCTGCTACCGAGGTCTCTACTCCAGCTCGCTTACTACTGACAATAGCTAGCTGTCTCTGCTCGGCCAAGAAGCCCTCGACCACCAAAGCTCGATCGAGAACCCCAACATAATTAGGAATGATCCTAGGGAAGATTCTATCTCGGATATCTCTACGTAAGGCCCGCTCAAAAGACCGAGCTTTGAAGTACCGATCCCTAACCATATCCATCGAGTACCGTGAGAGGTCGGTAAACCTTAATGAATTGTCAGCCACTGTCATAGTTCTCTGCTGGAGTTGAAGAAGCTCCTATATACGTACACTACTGGAAAGATGATCTTTCCCAACACTTCTATGCCAACAGTTTGTAAAAACCGTTGGTATAGCTACCATTTCGCAATGATTCACCAAAACCGTTGGGAAAGCCATAGATTTCCCCACCTTTCCCAACAGTTTATGCTAAATCGTTGGGAAAGGGAGTGTTTTGAGCCTCTTTCCCAATGGTTCACCAAAACCGTTGGGAAAGAGTCCTCCCTTTCCCTCCTCTTTCCCAACGGTTCAACAAAACCATTGGGAAAGAGTCCTCTTTCCCAACGGTTCACCAAAACCGTTGGGGAAGGGTCCTCTTTCCCTATGGTTCACCAAAACCATTGGGAAAGAGGAAGGAAAATTTCCCAGCATAGATTAAACCCACCCAAACCTATCCCAACGGTTTTCAAAACCATTGGGAAAGGGCTATCCCAACGGTTTTGAAAACCGTTGGGATAGGTTCTTTAATTGTTTTCCAGATCTACTAACTGAGAACGTTATATAAATCAAAATTTTAAATAATTATGATAATACATATATATATTTATGAAATTATGTTTACAAAGTGATGTTAGCTTAGTGGTTAAGTCGTTCGATTATAAACGAGGGGTCCTAGGATCAAATCCCAACGGGTGTTTTATTTTTGGAATTTATATACCAACGGTTCCATTACCGTTGGTATAGATTTCAAATTACCTATACCAACGGTTTCCAAAACTGTTGGGATAGGTCTATACCAGCGGTTTTCGGAAAACCGTTGGTATAGACCTATCCCAACGGCTTACATGGCTACGGTTCTCCAAACCGTTGGTATAGGCTATACCAACGGTTTGGAGGCCTATACCAACGGTTCCAAACCGTTGGTAAAGGTTAGTTTTCCAGTAGTGGTACTTCTCTTAGGGTAACAAGTGAAAACTCTTCCCCTAAAGAGATGCTCAAACTCTGACCATGAAAGATTCTCCTCGTTGTGAGTATGGATAACCAAACTCCACCATCGCCCTGTTGAGCCCTACAGAAGGCTTGCGACCAGGATCACCATCTTTTCTGCTGGTGTCCTGACCAAATAGAAGACTCTGGCCACTGCATCAAGACAGTTCTCTACATCCTGAGGGTCAAGCTCACGTTGAAACCTGAGGGGTCTCTGCCTCTGAAACTCACAGAGTGCTCTCAGCCTGCGATCCTCCTCTACTGGTACAACATGCACTAAAAACTGCTCTATAGGTGGTGGAACAACTGGCACACCACTCGAATGTAAAACTGGGGGATCTAGTCCATGTATTTAAGCTTCATCACTGAAGGGGTCATGCTCATGATCGAGCTACTGGATCCTAGTAGGTGTGCATCACAGAGGCATCCTGTAAAGAAACAATATGTATCATAATCAGTGAGTATATCTGGAGAGCTAAATCAAGAAAGACCTGGAAAACAAAACCCATTCCTATATGATGCATGTACCATTATTTTCCCCTGCAACTAGTGTTCTCATGTTCCAATTAAAAAATAAAGTTATCAGAGTCCTGGTGTATGGATACATTGGTCGCCTGCACTAATACTGGGGTCCCTGGCCTGAAAGACAAACTCAAAACACATAACACTGTTTCCCCAAATCTACTCACAGAATCACGGTCCTAAGGTAGAACCAACCACCTATGATACCACTCTGTCACAACCTATCCCAGTGGGGTCTATGCTGTAACTCCCCAAGCCCACCTCCAATAGGCCAGGGGCTAGTGACTAGAACTGAGTAGGCATGTCACTAACATGGGATGCAATGCCTATAATCCTATACACACACATTCATCTCCAAGCCCACAATGCCAAAAAGTAAAAACTACTAAAAATGGAAATGTATGAATACACTAAAATCCCAACAAACAGAGTACGACATGAAAGTAATGTACTGTAATGTAAAACCCTTGGCCAAAAGTACAAGCCCACCAAAAGAAAGTCTGCAACAGATTCCAACCTGTAATGAAAGGTACTGGGACTGAAATCTATAGCTGTAGGAATACACCTTGGCCTGCTTGATCTCACTAAGCACCGTCCGGTCCTGGTCCACCGAGAATCCTGTCAAAGGCTCGCTCTTCTGCACAAGGCATGACACGTGTGGGCAAAGCCCATGTAGGGGTGAGTATAACAATACCCAGTAGGACACCCCAAAAACAAAAGTGGAGTAAAACAAAGGAAACACCACAAAGTAATGATACAATCTTGTCTACACAGTATATTTTACAGAAAATATAACAAAAATATCCAGATATACACATACCCGATCGACTATCGCAAAACCACCACTAAGATCTAGCTCGAAGATTCCACTAAGCAAATAACATGGAGAATACACTCCTAGGTTTGAAGAGAGAGATACAAAGTACTGGTTCCGGGAGAACTCACTTCACAAGTACTTAAGAATATGATTCTCAGATGAGGATCACAACCAGTGGACTTGGGGTGATTCCAACAACTCAGTATGAACTAATACATTAAGCGGAGGACCGACGCCCGGGTAAGGTAGGTCATGTCGATACGAAGAACCCTACCTAGGGTACCAGGAAGGAATAGAGGATCCGGATCAAAGTCTCACATAGGGGATTCCAACAACTCTATTTGGAAGCCCTGCTGAAGGGATCATACTCTTGTACGTAGGAAATGATACCAAAAAACTTCAGGGGAAAGACCAAGGGTACAAACCCTATGAAATCCACTCCAAGTCACATAATACAAATGGATCAAGCCATGTAAAAACAGGTTACACAACGTGTAGTAGGATCACACGTTGTGTTCATTGACTCAGGGAACAGCCAGTATAAATGGCCAGTGTCTCTAGTCCAGGTCTAAAAAACTAGACTACACGGTGGGTAGAAGGATCACATGCCATGTCCAAGAACCCGGGGTTTGCTCTGTGTACACTGGCCATGTGCCCATTCATGGTCTCTATTCGTGTCGCCCTACCCGTGTACCAGAACAAAGAGTATCCCAGGTATCTGGATGGGTCAGGCTAGGGATGGGTATACAAACCATGTCCTTGGATGTGTACCCATCTCGTGTCTGTGTAATATCTGAGTACACACCAGGTGGCCCACTGACAAACACACGCTGTGTAGCCCATACTACACACCGTGTAGTCAGGAAATTTCTAGAACCGTCGTCTTCCTCCTCGCACCTCGGCCGGATCTCCAGATTCGTGATATCTCATCCGTTCCTCCCGATACTTCATATCTTGGTTAGTTCCATAATATGAACACCTAAATGGGTGTTTTCGGGCCTTTGATCGGGTCGTAAACCTCCAATGATCCATCCAAAGGAAAATGCCCAAAAACTCATATCTCTCGATCCACTCCGAATCGTCTTCCAAAACCATCATTGCAGCTCCTTACTATCATTTTGAGGTTGGATCTATCATCTCAGATCATTACGCAGCAGATCAAAGGAGCAATCAATCGTTGTTCTTACCCCGTGACGAACAAATAACGCCTAGGAAAAAATAATGGGAAAAATGATTCAAAAAGAAACAACGCGAGGAACAAACCTTGGCTATTGTTAATTCCGGCCTCAATCAGTTCCCGTAAGAACGATCCTAAAAACAATTAGATCTAAATTACAAGGATTAAGTCATTCCCCAAAATCCCCACAAAAATCCCATCCTGCAAATATGATCGATCCGCAGGCTAAACTATTCGTGGATTAGTCCGCATTCATCGTAGAAATCAAGAACGGGGAAAGGAAACCAAAATAAAACGTCCTAACTGGGTCTGTGGAGTTCATTGGTGAAGATACGGTTTCCGCGTTGTCATCGCTGGGGAAACTTGTCAAGAACATCATCGCCACATTGGGAGGTTTTATCCAGAGCGTTCCAGAGCCTCCAGGGGAAATGCTGGGTTATGAGATCTGTAACCCTGATCCCCTGTAAAACCATTAATTTAATGGATTAAAAGACTTTGATGCATAATGATATTATAAAATATTTTTATTAAATATTTTATTACAGTTACGTCCAAAAAATATATTTCCCCACCAACCTGCGCCGGCCGATGTTAGGCCTCGCCTAAGGTAAAATCACTGCTATGAATGCAATAGTGCCCTCAAAATTTTGATCCAAGCACCCATTTAAGAGTTATTCAACTTTTTTAGGAAAACCACACACACATGTTATTTAATTATTTATTTAAATTAAATCATTTGTTCTAGGCTCACCGGGCCTTGGAACAACACGCCATCTCAAAGAATGGTCTCTAAATAATTCCCATATAATATTAAAATAATACGTGGAAAAAATCCAGTACATTACAGGTATATAAGTTATTTTCATAAGTATTTTGTTATAGAAAATCTAAAAAATAGGTTGAAATTTCTGAAAATTCATCCTCATATATGTTTGATGGGACCTCTTGGTGAGGAATTCCTGAATTCTTTTGTTAAGGAGGATGCATCAGTTCCACAAAAGGCCTTGCATAAGGAGGTAAGTGAGAATTCTACCATAATCACTCTGGTGATTCAAGTGGGAAACCTCCTACATTTGAGACTCCTCCAGACCATGTCATCTAAAGGTGGAGGGTAATTGAGGGTGCTAATGGACTATGCCTGAGATTTCCATCTCCATCACCCTATATCCCTTATAGGAAATATTGGAACAAAGGATGTTGGATAATATATTTAAATAATTGATGGAATATTTGATCTAATTGAGAGTCATGAAGATAAGTGGGAGAATATGTATAACATTATAATTCAATGGCCCACATAGATATGGTTGGGAATTATATGATAGTCAGGAAGGCATGAGAGCCTTACTTGGGAGGCCTTCAAGGAGATATTCTTCAAGGAGTTCATTCAAGACACACTAGAAATTCATTGGGAAAAAGATTTTATAGAGATTTAGGTGGGAAAAAAAATTCAATTTCTATTTACTAAACTCAATTTATAGAGTTACAACTCTTTTCTCCTATTTTGGTTGCGAATGAGGTGCATAAATATAAGAAATTTGAAGTTTTACTTCATCCAGATTTTAGATCTATGGTTAGGGGATTTGGCCTAATTAAATATTAAAGTGTGATTCAAAAGTTCATTATTTTTTATATCTATCTTATGGTGTAAAATTATATTGGTTTTATTCTAGCTTAATGTACTTTGGCAACTAGACTTCTCAATGTTACAGAAAGTGACTCTTTTAGTAGTCGGAACTAGAATGATGATGAGGTAAAGTAGGATGGTAGATAGGTGGAGTATTGTAGGGATTGTTTTTTTCCCTAGGTGGGTGGAGGGAGGTTCTACCATGTGCTACCACTATGGACTTAAGGGAACTTTGGTCAATCATCTAAAAATACACTATGGGAATGTCACCAATGTGGAAATATAAGTCATCTAAAATAGTTTTATTCTATGGTTTCGTGTCTATACATGAAGATTTGATATAGCTGTAGGTAGGGGTCCTCATCAGAAGTCCCAGGTACCATATAATATAGTGAATTAAGTGAGTTATATACCAAAGAGGAAAGGTTGTGATCAAGATTTAGGTAGGAATTACATGATGGGGGAGGTTCCAACAATTAGTGCAGATAGAAATTATATAGCTAGATTCATATTCTTTATTAACTATACATAAATCAATAATTGTTTGAAACATAGGCTTATAATTATTTTATATCTTCTCAAGTCATATATAGACTTGATTTACTAGTTTAGTTATCTTTAATGTTTCTCTATATTGAAATACCCTAGGGATAGAATGTAGACCACATAAAGTGATGTATTGAGTGTTCCATAGTTTTTGTATACTATGAAAATCAATGTGACTTCATGAACATAGACATAACCTATTTCGATGCGATATTAAAAATAAAATTGTTGTCTAGTCATCATGATCACATTGACTACTAGAAGAGATGTTTATATTTGAACTTTCATATAGGATAGAGGTTCTTGTTGACAAGTTTGTAGGACTTCATCTCAAGAATTATGTGACCATAAAGACATATTAGAGCTATCATGGAGAAAGTAGTATGCTTGGATCTCAAAGAAGAATCAATAGTATCCCGCTCTATCTTCCATCCAGTTGGGGGTTATTGTTATGATGTTTTCCTAGTTGACATACTAGGTCATCCTATAGACAGATGAATTGAGATTGATATTCATCTAAAACCTTGGGTACTATTAATATCGATTCCTCTTTTTCATATAGAACCAGATGAGTCGATATAGTTTAAGGTATAGTTAGTGGTTTTGGGGGTTAAAGAAAATTTTCAAAATGAGTACATCTCCTTGTGGAACTATACTTTTCTTTTCCAACAAGTTATAATATAGTGTATGGATCTATTTGTAATAATGAAGTATAAATCAGGTAATGGTGAGAACCAAGTACTTGTTACCCCATATTTATGATTTGTTTGATTAGTTACAAGGATCCCTATGGTTTTTGAAGATTAATATTTTTCAATATACCACCATCTACGGGCTAGAGAAGCATAAATTACAAAGACCACATTTATGAGTAGATACAAACTTTATGAGTATGTTTTCATTACTTAGGATTATCCAATTATCTAGTGGTGATTTTGGATATCATGACTAATATTTTCCATCAATATCTGGAATCCTTCGTTGTGGTATTTATGGTATATATAAATATATATTCAAAGAATTGATATATTCAAAATAGGAACCTTTATATTTTATTGAGTAGACTCTGAGCACATTGAATTTATTCCAACCTTTCGAAGTTACACTTATTGAGTCAGGAGTTATGGTTACTTAGGAATGTAATTTTTAGTGCGGAGAATTTAGTGGACTTGGGGAAGGTAATTGTAGTGATTTCTTCAGAACATACTATGAATGTGTTTGATATCAGGAGTTTCCTTGGGCTTATGAGGCACTTTCAATGTTTTATCAATGAATTATCCTTTTTGGTATGACTAATTAGTGAACTAATTAAAAATTGGATGAAGTCTGAGTGGATTTATTAGTATAAAGAGGTATTTCTAGGGATGAAGAGGATACTGGTGACAAATACAAATTTGATTATTCCAAACATGGGGTTGGTCACATATTACAATATAATTCATTAGACTTTGGGTTGGGTGATATTTTTATATAATGGAATTTGGTAATAACTTATGGGTCATGCGCACTATGACCCTAGGAATGGAACTTCATGACACATGGCTTGAATTTCAAAACTATGGTTCTTTCTATGATGTGTTATTGAAATTATCTCATTAATAGGAAGTCTTCCATCTTCACCAACCTTATGATCATATGGAACATATTCTCTCAGTGGGATATAAATATCATATAGAATAATTTGTAGGAGTATATAGAGATAATATACATTGAGATGGAATATGATATAATATAAGGTAATTTCATTATAAATTCTCTTAGTAGAAAAATTCCTAAGATGGAGGAGCTTAGTGAGTGGCCTTTACCTAAGTAACAACTTCTAAAAATTTGGATGGATCATAGGATAGTGGATTTTTATGAGGATAATGGTGTGATGGTATGTGGTCCTTTGGGTTTAGTTATTATTTAGTTGATAAATTACGTTCTATTCAGAAGTTTTATCCCAAGTGTACAGTGCTACTGGCTAACTTTGAAGGTTATGATTAGTCCCAAGGTGGTCCATAGATGATGAAAAAATGATCTACATTAATGGAAGGGTAATAGTGCTAGCCTCTTTAAGGGATGAAATAATTAAGAATACAATGTTTTGAATTGGACTATGATTATAGGATCAATGAAAAAGTACCATGATATTTGAAGTTATATTTATTGGCTTGGTATAAAGACATACAACACTAATTTTGATTAACAATGACTTACCTACCTAAGGATAAAGGCCAAGCATCAGTTCCTTGGTGGTTTGCTTAAAGTACATAAAATGCCTATGTGGAAGTGAGACAAAGTGAAAATTCACATTTTGAGGGGATTACCCAGGACCCCAATGAGTTTTGATGTTGTGTGTGTGATATTTGATCAGCCAATGAATGTGTCTTATTTCTTACCAACTTGAGAGACCCTTTAAATTGATGAGTTTGGAAATAAGTTTTCACAAGTTGTTGTATGATTTCATGAGTTAGATTATATTATCATACTAGATAGGGATACATGTTTCACATCGTAGTTTTGGAATTTCTAATATATGTATTTGGGTAACCACCTGAAAATGTGTACAATGTATCATCCATAGACTAATGTACTGTCAGAGATGATGATTGTTATAAAATATGATATACTAGGGGAATGTGTTTGGGACTTTAGTGGAGATTGGGATTAAAATATAGGATTGGTAGAGTATATATATAATAATAGTTTCCACGCTTTAATTTAGATGGAACCATTTGAGGAACTTTATGGACATCCATGTCTCTCGCCATTATGTTGACATGAGGTAGAAGATGCAACTATTTTTGGGACATGTTTTCTATAGGAGACATACATGATGGTGTAGTTGATAAAGAATAAAATATTTTCACTTCTAAAACATGAAAATTATTATATGTTGACTATAGGAGACATGCTTTTTTAGTTCATTATGTGAGACTAGGTTTTCTTGAAGGTCTATCCTCAGTTGTGGAATCATCATTTGTGGAGGTAAGGGAAACTAAAACCTTAGTTTGGGGGGAAATTTAATATCATGGAGAGTATCATAATAGTGGACTAACATTTATCCCATACTCCATAATATTATTTAGGCATAATGTGTTCCATGTATCTCATCTTTAGAGGGAAATGAAACATCCTTTTCAATGTGATTGACGACATGGAAATTGAGCTAGAGATTAATTCTTCATTTGTGGAGAATACAGTGGAGATTGTGAACCAATGTGAAAAGGTGTTGAGGGAGAAAAAAGGTATCACTAGTTCATGTTTTGTGGTAGCATGGATATATCCAAGAGGAGAGTTGGGAGAGAGAATATGATGTACAAGATAAATTGAAGGAGTTTTTTAGAAATAATTCAAGAGGAACTTCTTAAAGATGAGAAGTAGTTATAGGGGAATATTATAATGGCCTAGAAATTTTGGGTACCTTACTCCTTAGGTCTATGGATGTGATCATGATGTCAAGTAACACTACGTCTCAGACCTAGTTATTTAGGATGGGGTGTTACACTGATGTTTTGGAGGGTATGCGAACACTAAGATTATACCCTCATATATTTCACATGGTAAATCAATACATGTATATGGTATGAACAAAATAGGGATATAATTTTTACCTAGGCCAATGGACCTGGTGAGCATAACTTGAATTCTTTTGGTTCATATGGTTGGACCGACAATATTATCTTCTATTTTTAGAAATTTTATTTTTCTAATAATCATATGAAAGAGGATTATTGGGAAATAGGTTGTAATTTTCTTTGTCTTCCATTTTTGGGGTTCTAAATTGATAGGTTTTGTGTCCTCTCCTTATTCAAATTGTCCATTTTTTCTTGGAAATGCAAGGTGTAGGAATAGATAGTGGAGACCAAAATTTTAACAAGATTCCAATTTCAATTTTTTCAAGATGGTGATTATTTTCTATATTACTATGAAATATTTAATCACGTGAAAGTTAGACTAATGTATCATATGTTTTAGGTTAACAAATATTGAAAAAAATTATTAGGTATTCTGCACAGTAGCATGATTAAAGTAAACATGACGTGAATGGATAACTCATCACTAGAAATATAGATAACCTAGAGGAATGATATAGAAACCCATGCCTTTTACACATATTAGGACACGATTTTTAACATAAATAACCATTAATTTCAAATTAAGGATAAAAAAGGTCTAGTTCCTTTGGAAGTATTGGGTCATGATACATCTAAATGAAACATAAAACAAGGGATCCTTATTTTTTTCACCCTAACGAGATCCTAAATCCATTTGATCCCTTAAAATGTTATATCATAACATGATAAATTTATAAAACAAAGGGTTGACATAAAAATCCCTATAAGGAAATAAACATGATAAGGAAACCTAAAATGCGAGTCAATACTATAACTTGATATTATAAAAGGGAAGGCTCATGAGTGATTCACAAGATAGAATAACAAAAAACCTGGTATCTTAAAATCATGGAATCATAAGAAATGTGGAATCAACATATATCATGTCAGAAACATGATTCAAGGTTAATTTCCCAAACAATATCACCCGGTTGTCAAAGTCCAACAATGCTATAGGCTTACTCCCTAATATGATACATGATATCTCATGAGACTAAAGCATTACCCAATGAATTTGATTTCAATCTAGGAAAACTAATCCCAACATGATTATATTTAAATTCTCAACAAAAAGGAGAAAAATCATAAGGATTAAATGTAAGAATTACCCATGGAAAGAAAATAAATTGAATAACCCTACCTCATATCATAATCAATTGAGATTTCATAAAGGATTCATTTGAGAAATGAACATAAGATATGTGTTACCCCATAAATGGATTGTATAATTAGTTAGGAATATATGTGAGAGAATTATATATATAATCTAAAATCATAAAAATAAATAGAGAGATAGAGTAAGGGAGTTAGAGAGAAAATAGCCATAACCTAAAGAAAAATATTGTTTACAGAGACCCCGTAACTTAATCCCAACTCCTCACATGCATTATGTATCATCCAGAATAATAATTTTTTAATTATTAATTTCCATCAATTTTTTTATGTTTGTTGATCCTTTTATTTTATTTATGACAATGTTATATTTAATTATTTATTAATTTTGGTTCAAGTCATACATTTTGGTGATGATCAAATCATATGTCCAAAATGTATTTGGTAATTTTAATAACGTCAAATACATTATTAAACCATAATCTCCATAATAATATTCATGATATAATCATTATTTGTATACACCAATTATACTTTTAATTCCAATCATGTATAATGGTTATGAAAAATGAACTATCTTACAATCATGGAAATGATAGGTCGTATGTACTTCAGAAAAAAAATTTATTTTTCAATGATCATGATTGAAAGAAAATAAGTGATATTTTTATTAATTAAAATGGATAAATTTCATGAACTGAAAAAGAATTTGTAGAAATACACATTTTATGAATAAAAATGAACTTATAAAACATCATGAAAATTGAGGATTCAAATAATATTTAATATGTTATTATAAATAAAATAATTCATACATAACTTTAATAACATAGAAATTACTATTTAGAAATTTAAATTACTTCATTTAATGAAATTAAATTATATTATTTTAGAGAATTAGAAATTATCACTATTCAGTAAACAAACATTTTAGAAGAATATGAAAATTTCCCCCTAAGTTAATTTTGATATGATGATTTCAAAAACGAGGATCATTTTATAAAATAACATTTTTCAAATTTCCTTAAATTTATTATATCATCTACCCCCAAAAATTAATAAAAAAATATTTGTGATTGAAAATTATTTTGAAAAAAATAAAATTCTTATTAAAATACTCAGTACTCATTTCCTAATTATTAATCATTCATTTATATTTATTAAAGACATTAAATACATATTTCCTAAAGCACTGAATAATATTCATACCCACCAACTTAATGGTTAGGTCATTTTAATCATAAATAAGCATCAATCATTAAAACTTGGTGTTGCACGTCATGTCTACTAAAAGGAATAGTTTATTTTTAAAATATCTCGGTGTTAAATTATAACCCACTAAATAAATTGTTCCCTGGTAAGTTTAAATTATTATCTATAATCCAGGGTTTAACATTTGAAAATTCATTTGTAGAAAAACCATTTCATAAAAAGGGTTAATAAAACATCATCTCAAGAAGATTCAAAAAGAAATATAAAGGCAATCACATAACTATGTTTCAAAATAGTAGATCATTTGTATGAAGTAATAACATGGATTTTTAAAGATTTTAAATTTAAAAGATAACATTATACATTTTTTTTAAGAGATAAGGGAACAATAATTTATAAAAAAATGAATAATTTTTTTATTTATAGATCATTTTCCTAATGTTGAGGGATTGTTTTACCATATGACAGAAAACATAAGGAAATATTATTACATTAAAAGTTTAATTTCATCATTTATTCATTTTGACCAAAAACTCATATTTTTCTCCAAACCATGAGTAATCAAGATGTATTTTTCATGGCTGGAACACTAAAATTAACTTCAAATAGCTGACATGATTCTACAAAATGATATCTAGATATTACTCTAATATTTACCAATTATCCAAAACCAAAATTGGTTAACACAAGGAAAGATAATTATCTAAATTAATAAAACATAATATTATTCTATAAATCCAATTTTAATCCTAAACAATTCCAAGACAAAATAACTTTAGATCCCAAATAACCTCAACATTCAAAGATTTAATCGATTTCATCCAAAATAAAATTTCATGTTAAATAACATGGTATACCGAAGAGTTATATATACCTTAACCCAATTAAACATTTATTAAAATATAATTAATCATCTCAAGATCCTAAAAGTGGAAAAATATTTGATCTTAAAACATGTCTTCAAAACTCAATGTTGTATTTATTGAAAAAATAGTGTAAGAAAAAACAACTTCTAACTAACAAGTACATCATGCAGTCTGGTGGCATGTGCTTCACCCTTTTCCCCCTTCAGTTGTTGGTTCAAGCCAAGTAAAATTTCTAGATTGGATGAGTTTTCACACATCTTAGGGATGTCATTTTTCCAAAACTATGACTAAAAAGGTGATAATAATATTAAAAAAATCATCGTGACCCTATATGTTTTCCAAGAATATGTTAAAAATCATAAAAAATAACATTAGTTATCAAATAATTTTTTTTACCCTATGTGATTTTTTATCGAGCTCACATTTCTGACAGAAGATCAAATAAAAATGATTAAAGATAATTACATTAATATCATGCACATCCCAAAGATTATTTTTTCGTCAATCATGTGTTTCACTATACAATATCACTATACTATTAAATAATCATTCAAGTTCATTATTAGCATTCAACATATTATATAAATCCTTAAATAAATACTATAGAAGAATAATCCTTAGATGTTTCATGATTATTATAATCATAATACCAATGATAAAAATACATTAAATGAATTATTTTTAAGTTATAAGATATAAAAAATTCATTCATTCCACTATAATGATTGTTATGACATATGACCTTAGGAATTATTCCTTGTATTGTTGCATTGAATAAAATAATGACCATGTTCCCCACATCTATGACATTAAACTTTTTGTAGTGCCTTTGGCTGAAATTTATTTCCTTGCATCATGTAAACCATACTATTCACTTTTATTTATCAATTAGATACTTTATACACTTCCTTTCTACACAAAAATCATATTTTGGTTCCATGGTGCCTCTTCCCAAAATTTGACATGTAGGAAATTGAATCTTCATTTCTTTATAATCTTTAAATCTTGAACTTACATGAGATGACATGATTCTATTGATTGATGTTTTTTGGAAATTTAAGTATTTTCATGTTTTATTCATAATTAGATGTAACTTATTTGGCATTAACCAAATATTTATAACTTATATTCCAATAAGGTTAGGAATCTTATTAGGGATATATTTCTTTTTCATATCACATATATTTTTGGACTAATTTGTCCAATTTCCCTCCAATAACTAAATAGAATAAAAGAAACAAAATGTGAATCCATTAAAAAGGGGAAAATTATAAACCAGGAAATAATAACTTACTAATTATAAGTATATCCTAAATTATGAGTATCAATATTTAAATCTAGGTTATCTATGGTGACGTTTCCCATTTGGTTTTCTAAACAATCAAACTTCTCAATTTATTTATAATGGTCCAAAAAGAGTTTAATAAACTTATGAAGCATATCCTCTAAGAGTGTCAAACCTGGTGCTCAAAAAGTATAATTTTTTTACACTAGATGATGCTCGATTCCATCTCAATTCCCTCTTTTCAGAGTTATTACCCTTGTTACAACAGTTCCAGAGCTATATCCTATTGTATTTTATAGATAGGGATGTAATTTCATGGAAACCACTCACCATATTCTTTACAATAATTCCATGATGTTTTTTAGTACATAGTCTTACCCTTAGGCTTATCGCAAGGGTTCTGACCAAATTATTCTAGTACTAATCCAAAAAATTAACTTTCCCATTCCTCTGATACAAATTATAGTGACCCAATACTTTTAAACATAATTTTACTAAATATTTAACAAAAATAAAAATTAAATATAAACTAAACATCGAAAAGGGATAGTGTCTTCCGAGGAATAGGTTCATGGAACATAAAAAATAAACTTTAAACATGAAATATATATTTTTTCTAATTAATAACCTCTGAAATAAATATTTTACCCAAAAAACATCATATGATAACGTGTGGAATACATAAAAGAATGGGGTGAGCTAAAAAGACCAGTATGGGAATAAAGATGATAAGGACACATAACTTGTGAGTAAAAAGTATAACATGATATCATAAAAGAGAAGGATCATGGGTGAGTCACGTGGGATAATAAAATAAATTTTGTTATCATAAGATCATGTAATAATACTAAATGTGTCATTAACATATAACATGATATAAACATGATTAACGGATAACTTCCTAGATAATATGACATAGTGGAAGAAATCCCAAAATAGATTAGGCTTACTCCATAATAATATTCAAAACATTTAATGAGATTAATACGTTACCCAATTCATTGGAGCAGTATATTGGAAGAATCATAATAATATGTTCATACTTTATGTGTTCCACAAAAAGGATAATAATCATAAGGAATAAAGTTAATAATCAGAAATGGAAATAAAATAGATTTTCTAATCTTACCTCATATCATAATCAATAGAAATTTCATAAAGGATGCATCTATGAAATGAACATAAGGCATATATTACCCCATAAAAGGAAGGTAAAATAATATATGATTATATATGATATTCATATATACATAATATATAAATATAGAATTAAAGATAGATAGTAAGTGAATTTGAGAGATAATGATCATAACAAAAAAGGTGGTTTAGTGAGATCCCATAGATCGAGCGTGATTCATCACATGGGTTATTTATTTTCCTGAATAATTAAATTATATTAATTATTTAATCTCTTGAGAACCTTTATCATGTTAATTATTCCTTTTTATATTGTTTATTATCTTCCTATATTCAATTACTTAATCATTGAGGTTCAAGTCAGATGTTTTGACAATGTTTGCCTCATATGTCCAAAATCACTCAGGTTTGTTGACCAATGTGAAAGGGATTATTAATCCATGATGTATATAAAAATAATAATGACATAATTAACATATCTTTAAATAAATTAACCTTTTAATATAAACTATATATGATTAATTTGAAAAATGTAATATGTTAAAATCATGGAGTTGGTATGTCCTATGTACACTTGAGTAACAATTCTATTTTTAAATGATCATGATGGAAGAAAGTAAGTGTTATTTTAATTAATTAAAATGGAAAAACATTATGTACATAATTTTTTTAAATAATGTTTTAAGAATAATAATAATCTTATACCAAAATCTTGAAAATTATTGATTCAAATAAAATTAATAAAATTATAATAAATCAATTGTTTGAATGTATCATTAATAAAAAATACATATTATAATTGTACATTGAAATTGCTTCATAAATTAAAAACAAATGATAATATTTTAGAAAATTGTAAATTTTCACTATTCACTAAAAAATCAAACACTTCAGAAAAATCCCAAAATTCATCCGTAAGTTAATTTTTATATGATGATTTAAAAAATGTGGCTCAATTTTATAAAAAAAATATTTCAATAATTTAAATAATTAAATTAAGATATTTTCTAGAAAAATTGAAATAAAAACCATATATGAAGGAAACATATTTTTGATGTATAAAATGTATTAATTAAAACAATTGAGAGACAATTTTATAATAATTTACCAATAAGTTCATAATTATTAGGGGAATATTTTACATATTCTATAAAGTATATAAAACTATCCATACCTTCCAATTTAACGTATATGTTATAATGGTTATAAATAATGATGATTCTCTAAGACTTGATGTTTCATGTTTTATATGCTATCAAACATTGTATTATTTCAAAATCATGGGGTGTTAAAAATAGTGAACAAAATTTAATGTAATAATTGTTGGATAAATGTATTTGTAAATTTGGGTAATAAATTTTGTTACCACAATTTATGGTGGACTATCTAGAATTTTATGTGATAGAAACTCAATGTCAATGAACAACCTTATAAAAACATCAATGACAACCTCATGGGTGGGCTCATACAGTTTAGGGTATGGGTTCTCAGACCATTTTTGTTGTTTAATATTGGAAATATTTTTTGAAAAGGTGAAGGGTGATGTTTTTAATCTGATATATAGGAAAGGTTAACAAAACATAAATGATCGCATGCCTCTTTCTATACAAAGATACACATAAATTTGTGCATTAATTTTAAGGAAATAATGCTTGAAACATTGTAGCTATCAATTAAGGTCATAAAAATTTGAAAAAAAGGATGAGATTTACCTTTTGGAAAATAGACAAAGTAAAACCCAACATGAATGAGGAGGCCAATTCAAGTGTTGTAACACCCCAATATTTTATAGTCATTTCCTTTAAAGTAAAATTTGTAAATATAATAGATTTCATTTTAGGAAACAATGAGTTTTAAAGAACCATATTCTACTATTGAATTATTATTGTTTAATTTGAACGTAATCACTAATCCATTACATTGGTGGGTAGTAATAAGAGAAACTAAATTAAAAAAAATATTGTTTACAAAAGTATAAATTGATTTTATTTGTTATCAATTACTTAAAATTTAAAAAGTAAATAAGGAATTTTTCTCTAAAAACTATTTCTTTTCATGAAATGAGTTATTACAATAATAAAAAATATTAATCACTATTGATGAGTGATTTTAATGAAAATATTATATATTCAATTAGTTTTTTATCATTAATATAGTGATTTTTACTAGGCATTAGACAAGAATAATTCTAGTATAATTCTTAAAAATTCATTTTTCTTAAAAATGGGTCTCGTTACATTTTTCACTCTTATTTTTTAATTTATTTATAATACTTATAGAAATTTAATGTTGAATAATTTATTCCATATTTTTAATCTAATTGTATAATGTTGGTAAATATGAAAAATTTATTTTTGGTCATTATGAATAGTAATCATGGTAAATATTTATCTATTTAGTAAGGAGAAATATAGTAATTAAGGTTCATTATAAAGGTGTAGGGATTTTAAAAATCCATATAAAACCTTCATTATTTATATTGATATAATTTAGTTGAAAAATTATAAACCAATATTCAATTATATGGAAACATTGTTCAATTTCACAATGATAATGACCTTAATATTATTTTAAGTAAGGTAAAAATCTAAAATGTCACTATTGTTATTTTAATAACTATAATATTATTTCATACTGATAAAAGGAGTCCATGTTCAGTTTTAAATTATTATTTTGAATATTAATTTTTTTTTAATTTTTTTATTTTTTAATTTATAGTTATGTAATAATTACCTTAAATACTTATGCATTGATGACACAATACATGTTCATCTAATAAAAAAATCAAATAAATAATTTTAAAAATAATAAAAAAAATTAAATTTGATTTAATTATTATTTCAGATGAATTTTAATATTAATATATATATATATATATTAGTTATTATTTAAATGTTATTATTCAAATTTCCTTTCTATCTAGCTAATATTAAATTAGAACTCTGTGAATAGCCACAAAAATGACATTAATGATATCATATATGAAATAATTATTGGCTAAATGATTTAAAATTCATAAAATAATATCTTTGAACAAGTGAACTGAATATGTTTAAGAATCTTATACATTGCACACTCATACATCACTTGTAATTTTATAATCATATTCATGACCTGTAAGGAGTAGAAAACATTGATATCATGATAATCATAAAAGGGTTAATGGGGCATTACAACAAATAGACAAGGGTTAAAAAACCTAATAATTTCCAAATTTCATTGTACGAGATTATTAAAAATATTATTATTCCTATAATATATATATATATATATGTATATATATTTATAAACGTGAACATGAAAATTAATTGATATTAATTTAATACATTTTCTAATTCAAAGGGTACCCCTCCCCTCTCTTATGAAAGCGAACCACATATTCTCCCTTCTTCAGAAAGTTTTAGAATTTAATATCATAAAATAATAGAAGTTATACCATAAAAACATCAAATTCCATGTACTAGTAGTCCTGGTTTTATCAGAATATCATACTTTCATGGATTAAATTTTAAGCTAATGGAGGTTTCTCAACGAAGTGGTATAACTTTTAAACTGATTACTTTAAATTATATTTATTATCCCTCCATATATAAAACTAATGTATCATTAATAAAATGACTAGTATTGAATCATAAATTTAATTATATGTTATTATGTTGATAGAATAATTATTTTCTTTATCCTTTCTATTGAATGATAATTTAATGTGTCTCTCATGTGCCCGTGTGGACTACGACCTCCGCATAGCGATATGATTCATTTTATATCAATATATATCATGGATATTTTTAATAATGGATTTACTAAATTTATATTATCAATATAATACAATAATTATTTTTTAATGATAAAATAACACTTATCATTTTTTCCTTCTTTTGGAAAAAAATGAAACCAACATTCCATTATACGTATGAACTATGATCTACATGAACGGTGTAATTTGTTCTTCTATAGCTGATTTTAATGGATGATTATAAATATATACATATATATACATATATATATAATTAAAATATATTATATTTAAATTATTATTAAAATTCAATTGATAAGGGACCCCTAATAAATGTATAAGGACCAAAACATTTGAACCAAATATTTTAGGAAAAATTAAACACCTAATACCTAGAATTTTTTTTAATAATGAATTATAAATATAAAGTTGTTAAAATTCTATAAGAGAACCATATATGATATTATAGGTATTAATATATTTATTTCAATTATAATGAATTTAAATTTATTATATAGTTTGTTAGAGTTCTTATGAAGAAAGAAAGACTAGTTGTAAGAGTTTTACATTATAGTCTCATTTTATTGGGAATGTTAAGGATTAAATTTACAATGATGAAATAATTTTATCATTCAATGAAAAATATAAAGAATATATTTTTAATATATTTATTTATTGCGTTTAAAATTTTTTCATTTTATTTCCCTACCTTTTAGTAATGTGGAGGCCAAAAGAATATTTTTAAGGAAAATAGACTTTGTTTTACTATCAATTTGGGAATATTTTACTTCAATGTCTATGATTTCTAAAAAATGTTTTCAATAATGATTTTAATATTAATATATGAGTGTTTAAAGTAATTGAAATCCATTTTAAAATTTCTATAATTTGTTTAAAAGGAATCTCTTTGTTATTTTTAGAATATGGTACATTTGAATTTTAACCAAAAATGTGAAAGGAATAATTATTTTTACCTATATGGAATGACCAGAATTTATTGCCATCATGACCAAATATTGATTTGAATCTTTATTTTCAATTTTACATGGTTTATTGAAAATATATTTTTTCCATTAATATTTTTCAAATTTCTAGATTTTAAATAAGTGATTTCAAAATGAAATGTATAATTTCCTTTTGAAAAGTTATAGGGATCTGTAAAAGGTCTTTATTATATATTATAACAACTTTAACGTTAATTATGCTTTACAAGAGATAATATATTGTAATACCATCCATATTATTACTTTGTATGGTTTATGATTATTATGATGAAATATTTATGAAACCCATTTTTTCCGTGGGTTAAGTTATGATGGAATGATAAATGATTTCAGGATTATATGGAATACATATTCATAGATTTTTATTATTTAATGGATGGTTCTATTTTATCCATACAATAAATTGGGTAAATATTAATGTCTTATGTGCTCAAAGGGTACACAAGAGGTAATCTGAAGCCCAAAAGTGGCCACAAATTAGGTTATCCCAAGCCCAAAATATTGTACAAGGGAGGAAATCCCAATTTCATCCTTTTTATATGTGTGGGTATCCAAATAATGGAATGAGATGAATGCATTTTTCTGTAGCTTTTAGATAATATTAATATGGATATGATTATTCCACACTTTATTGCACTCTTTTATGACATAATATTGTGACAATGTTTTCCTCTCAAGGCACATGTTCTTTGATTCCTTCATGATTTATGTCTTGTGAACTGTAGATATTTTATCCATGAATCATGATTATGAAATATGTTTTTTGGATATAATTTTAAAATGGTAATATTATATTTTAATACCATTATTCTCAAGTTATGATTAAATTATAATTTATATCTCCCTTTTTACCCTTATGAATCATATAATGTCACCTTTTACTATGTTATCCCCAAGATATGAAGTATGGTATTGATTATAATATTAAGAAGAAGGGTAGTGATTATGATGTATATAGTAAGAGATCTTATAATTCATTTATGTAATATTTTTTTATGTATCCTTGTTTCGAAATACATTAACATATACAGTTCAGAAATTAATCGTAATGACATGTAATGAAGATATATCCAGTAATATGTAATATTTGTATATGAAATATTTGGGTCACCATAGTTGGTATCAAGAAAGGGTTTAGTTATTTTTTTAAATAAATGATGAGAATGATTAAGTGGGAAAACATATTATATGCCTAGGTATAGGAGATAATCATATGTTATAGTAAATAAAGGAGTGTACTTTTATTATAAAATACATCACTATTTGGATCTTAGAAATTGGATGTGGCTATAAAAAAATGACCTTAGGGGTAAAAAATACGAATAGAGAATATTATGTATTAAATTTATCGTTAACAGTCTATGATGAGTGTGCCTAAAAATAAAAAACCTAGATAGACACTCCCAAGGTATATATGTGGGTCAAACAAAAAATTAGTTATAAATCATTATGATGGATTTTAATTGATGATGATAATTGATGTGCTAGGTAATACCTAAGGTGTCATATATTGAAAAGAAGGTGTCATGATTTTGACATCCTAAAAATGATTTTCCATGATTATGTGGTTTCTCACTATGATTATTGTTGCTTACACTGTGATTTTTGGATCTAGTCAATGGCTAGAACCTATAAGAGCCATGTTACTACTGAATGTGGTGGAATATGAAATGCTTTCCCCACCACAAAAATCAAATGTTACGGGAGATGGAATAAAATATCTTTTTGTTATTCATGTAAACTTTTTCAAGCCATGAATCTTGTTTAGATTACAAAATAGAAAATAAGGGAACAATATTCTATTGAGCCCTTTATGATGTGACATCAATCTTATATTTTTTGGTCTATTAATCGACCAGATATTGAGTAATGGATCCATACAACTCAAAAGATATATTATATTATCCAGTGTTTGGAGCATGAAAAGGTTATTTTGGTTGTTTATTATTTGTATGGTGAATCCAATCAATGATGGACGCCCATCTTGAAATGAAAAAATAAGAAGAAATTGAAAAATTGGAGTGAAATGTGTTTATAATATTATTTTTGAATATTTGATTACACTATATTATTCCTATGAAAATGGAGTAGGAATTTCTTGAGAAAAAATAGAAGGATAATGATTCCATTTATAATTATGAGGAAAATTTTAAAATACGTTCAAGGAATGATTTTGGCATTATCATTGAATCATAAATTAATATTGATCAATTATTTAATGGATTAAAACCATATATCCAGAGGGACACAACCATAAGGGACTCTATAAGGTATAATGAAAAAATTCAATATAATATCAAGGGAGAAATGGATATTTATTTACCCATCAATATCATGGTTTTGATAAGAAAAGAAATATATAATTTAATGAACATTATAATTATAAAAACCATGGAGAAAAGAATACAATTCTTCCTTTATATAAGATATTCAATAGGTAAATTGTAGGAAATCCTATTAAGGCTGATGTTAAATTATTTTAGTGTGGAATGGAAGGCCATTGGGAAATAAAATTCGAAATTGATAGGAAGAAGTAAGCTAATGAAGTGAATATAGGGGAGGCTATATAGATTTCACCATCCTTTCTTTAGCATTAAAAATTCAAGGATTATATGAGTTATGATATCCAGTACACAAATATGATGATAATGATCGATTTTAGCATCTTTTTAAGCCTATAAACAATGGGAAATATCATGATATCACTGTTACTAATATCAAGTATGATAACAAAGTAGTGAAAGGAATACTTACCATCAACTGTTTAACTACTAATATCTTAGTTGATTGTGGATATACCCACTCATTTCTGTATGAATAATTTTTCATGTGTAGTACAACAACACCTTAATGATTAGATATTGAATTAACAAGTGAAATTATAATGACTTAATGATCCCATTCTTATTCTATCATTATTCATTGATTGTAGTTTTTGATAATTTAATCCATGAAAATATTATAATTATTGTCCTAGTGGGATTTGATGTTATTTTGGGTATCGATTAGATTTATTTATATAAATCCCATAACGATTTCTAAGGAAGGGAAGTCATATGTTATATTCTAATACAACCTATGATTTTTTATTCGTGTGAGGAAAAATGTGATTTTATAATTGAAATTACTTCAATTGAATGTGTCTTGATTCCTATTTTAATAAATTATTTATCTTAGATTGTTTGAGAGAAACTCAAAAATATAATATATAAATATTTAATGGGAATTTAATTAGGTTTTTCTAGAATGGTTTTATAGTATTAATCTAGATGATGAAGCCGGTTTTTTAATATAACTCATCCATGGAGATACACCAATTTAAAATAATTTTTATAGAATTACGCTAATTGAGTTACATGAATTCAAGAAGAAACTATAAGATAATCTTGATGATGGATTCATTTGGTAAAGTTAATCACTATAGGGTGCATCTATTCTTTTTAATATGAATAAATATGAATCAACAAATCTTTTCCTTTCATATCAGTAATTTAACAAGATCAAAAACCAGAATAAGAATTCTATTATCCATATTGATGATTTTTTTGATTGATTTTGAGGAGATAAATATTTTTACAGGATTAAACCTAAATCTGGATACTATTAATTAAGAAAAAAAGTGAATACATACCCAAGATAACATTATATATGGGGTATAGACACTATGAATTTCTTATTATTCAATTTTTATTTTCTAATTCCACTCCCATTATCATGGATTTCTTGAATAGATTCATTAGATATTACCTTGATCACTTTTTCGTAGTGTTTTTTAGATACTATTATGAAATATTCCAAGAGAAAGTAAGATAATGAATATCACATGAGAATTGTACTAAAGACCCCAAGGAGGGACAAACAATATGAAAAATTAACCAAGTGTGAATTTTGCATATATAAGCTATAGTTCATGGGTTATATATTCTAATGTGGTGGTATATTAGTGAATCCATCAAATATTGATGTCATTGAAAAATGGGCTAGACCAACCACAATTAATAAGATTCGAATTTTTCATTGTTTTGATGGATATTATCGATGATTAGTGAATATTTATTCACAGATATCTAAACCAATCACCATGTTGAATCAAAAGGGAGTCAAGATCCTTTAGACAGATTAATGTGAGGAAAATTTCAAGAGAATAAAGAGAATATTGTTCAGTTCATCTATTCTCACACTACCCTATAGTGGATAAGTGTTTTTTATATTTAACGATTCATTGAACAAGGGACTAGGTTGAATCCTCATGAAGAATTATATGGTGATAACTTATTGTTTATTACAACTGAAGGTTCATGGAAAAAATTACCCAAATCATGATCATGAGTTAGATACTGCAATTTTTGTATTTATATATGGAGTGATTTTCTTTATAGAAAACGGTTTGACACATATACTGATTATAATAGTTTTAAGTATATATTCACTCTGAAAGAGTTAAATATTATCCAGAGAAGATGTTTGGATTTGATTAAAGATTATGACTGATTGAAAAATTAACTCCAATGAAATATAAATAATGTAAATGATACTCTGAGTTGAAAGGAATGTTCTTGATTATCTATTTGAAGGTTCACAAAATATCCAATATCTATGGATTTTCAATTTATGGATATTGGTGTCTTGAAGGAAGGGAGAAATATTATGTAACTCAAATGAATTTTTGACTATCTATCCATGTGAATATTAAATAGGCGTTGAATGATGATAAAGATATGTAAAATAAAAATACAAATTTTCATGAGATAAAAATTGATTATGATGGAATGATAAGGTTCATGATCCATGTATATTTCCGACAAATACAATACTTGAAGAACGATTTATTGGAAGAAGCTCATAGGTCCTCATTGTCTACTCATCCAAGAAGTAATAAGATGTATAAAGATATGAAAGAATATTTCTATATGGAAACAATGAATAGAGATATTGTATAATATGTATCTGGGTGTTTTATATGTCAGTAACCTAAGGTTAACAGAAAAAATTATAAGGATATGTTACTACTATTACCCATACTAGATTAGAAATTAGAAGGAATCATCATTAATTTCATCATTAGACTCCCCAAAAAATCCAAATTTTATAATAGTCTTTGGGTTTTGGTCAACCATTTTATGAAATTAATTTAGTTTATTTCTATTAAATAATATTTAAATCTTGATCATATTTCCAAAATATACATTAAAGAAATTGTAATGTTTCACAGAGTACCAAATTCTTTTATATTTAATCGAGATCTGAGGTTAGTGTAATGGATAAATAAATGTTTTCAATAAGATCTAGATACTATGTTTTATTTCATTAATTCCTATCATCCTCCGAATGATATTTTGTTTGAGAGAACCAATTAAACCATTTTTGATATTTTGAGATTCTTTTCTATATATTTCAATTTTTTTGGGATCAAAACCTTCCTATATTAATGTGTTCCTACAAAATTATATTTCATTTATGAATTCAAGTGGATACTTATGGACCCCTATATGTAAATATGTACGGAACCTTGAAATATAGGGATAATATAGAAGAATGAATGATATTAGGACCCAATATTGATGAGGAAATATAATAAAATGCTAGATTCATTGAAAACCTATTAAAGACACTCATATTATCTAAAATAGTTATACTGAAAATGAATAGAGTGAAATGGAATTTGAATTTAGTGATAAGGTATTCCTCTGAATATCCCCTTAGAAGAAGGTTATATTATTTGGAAAGAAGTGAAAACTGAGCCCTAGATATATTGGTCTCTTTGATATTCTTGATTGTGTTAGGATAATAACTTATCTCATAATAGTTAAACCAAATCTCTCTCAAGTTTACATTTGGTTCCATGTATCTCTCCTGAAAAAGTACATACCAGATCATTAACAGGGATTGAAATAAGATATTTTTGCATTAGATAATGATATTTCATATGAATAAAAAAATAAAGAAATATTGGATCACATAGATAAAATTCTATCTAAAAACACTAATCACAATGATATTGTTCTCTAGAGGCATTAGAAATTGAAAAGATACATGAGATCCCATGGATGTGATGAAATAGATATATCCTCATTATTTATATTAGAGTGATGAAATTTCTCTCAAAAATATTAATCATAAGTGGGGTAGAATTTAACACCCCAATATATTATGTTTCTTTCCATTAAAAAAATATAATATATTTTATAGATTTATTTACACACTATACCATGTTTAAACAAACCATGTTATACTACTGAATTATTAATATTTAATATGATATTAATTTCCAATACATCGTATTAGAGAGTGTGAATATGACTAAATAAATTATAAAAATATTATTTACACATTTATTGAAAAAATTAATTTATTATCAATTGATTATATCATCTGAAAGTAAAATAGAGTTGTTTTTATGAAAAAACTATTTATATTCACATAATGTGTTTTCTATCTTAATAACTCAAATTAATCACATTTGATGAATGATTTTAATAAAAAATATATATTATTTATTAAAAAAAATGACTAAACATTCATCAAACTTTTTTACCAGGAAAGATATAATAACTAATATAGTTTCATGTTTAAAAATACATTTTTTATAGAAGGGGTTTTTTGCAGTTTTGATGAGTTATTTTATAATGGATTTATGTCACTTATAGATATTTAATCATGAAAAATAAATTCAATATTTTGGATCATTATGTTCCAATCTATGAAATCATTAATATTTATTTTTTCATTAGGAATAAATATTTTGGTTAATATTCATCACCTCAGTAAGGGTAAATCGGGAAATTAATGTTAAAATTAACAAAGTAAGGATTTAAAAATATATATATAGACTATATTATTTATATTTAATGAGTTTATTTAGACTATAATCATCCAATATTTTAATATATGAGAACATGGTTCCATTTTTATTTGATAATGACCTTAATATTATTTTATGAAAAGAATAATTCAAAATGTCACTCTCTTTTAAAAAATATTAATTTTTTTTTCATAGGGAAAAAATGAGTTTATTAATTTATAAATGGTTATATTAAATATGAGGGTATTTTTTATCATGTAAATTTATTTTTAATTTTTATTGTTCTTATAATCACCATAAATTCTTATGTAACACCGACACAATACCAATTCATGTAAAAAAAAATAAAATAAATTATTTTAAAAATATTATGTTCCATTTATTTTTTAGATATATATAAATAATTAATGATTATTTAAATGTTTTTATTCTACTTCCATTTCTTTCTTGTTGTCATTCTAGTAAAACTACGTGAATAGTCCTAAAAAGGATTTAATGATATCTTATATTAAATAATATATTATTAATCAATTTAAAATTCAATGAAATATAATATTTTAAAAATTATATAACATATGTTATATAATATGAAATATTTTCAACTTATGGGACATTTATCATTTTATATTAATATTGATGACCACTAATGTTTAAAAAACAAATATATCATGATAATTATGGAAAGGGTAAACATGGGGTGAAAACTAATAAATAGAAGTTAAAGTACACCAAAAATTGTCTAAATTTAAATATATGAGTGGATTAGGACTCATAATAATCCTATCTTAGAAAAATATCAATTTTTTGTAACTTTTATGTAAAGATTAATTTTTGTTATTTTAATACTTTAACTAGCTCCAAGGGTGTCGTTACCATCACTAATAAATGAGGACCTTTTCATCTCTCTTATTCATAATGTTTCTGAATTCGATATTTGATGATACCTGCCATAATATCATCGTAAAAACCCTTAAAACATATTATAAGTCCTAGCTTAGTTATAATATCATTCTTTCAAGGCTTAATGTGTAATCCAACGGTAGTGTATCAGCTAAGAGGTATAACTTTTTAACTGAGTATTTTCAATTTTATATCTTCTTATACCATATATAAACATATTTTATCCACCATAAAATGATAAATTGAAATAACAAATATACATAGATGTTCTTATGATTATTTCACCACCATTTTCCACCACTTTCCATCAAATGATAGCATAATATATCACTCATTCATTGATGCAGACTACTGCCTCCACGTAGGGTTATGATTTATTTTTAATCACAATTTTCATTGTTTTTATAATAATGGATTTCAAAAATATATTAGATATTTATTACATGATAATTATTCACGTATGATAATGTATTACTTATCTTTCTTTCCTTCTTTTATTATAAAATGAGAACAACATTCATATGTACATATAAGGTACTGTCTCCATAAAAGGTGTCATTATTTTTCAATGTATAAATTTTATGGACGTCTTAAAATATGTATATAATACATATATATTATATTTATATTGTGATTAAAATTATGGAGATTATGGAATCATGATCAAATTACAAGGACTAGAACTACAGAATAGAAACATTCTTTAAAAATGAAGTAGTTGACACCCCAAATTGATGTTTTTAAAATTGAATTATTAATAAATCACTGTCAAAAATTTATAAGTGAACTATAAATTATATTATATATATAAATATGTATTTTTTATATAAATATAATGAATTTAAATTTATTATATAGGAAGATAGATCACTTAATAATTAATATTACCTTGAGGCAAGAGTATTATATTACATTATTCTTTTTATCAAGATTAATTATGATTAAATTTTTGTTGATGAAATTATATGATGTTATTAACCTATATGTTATGTATTTAATTCTCCTATTTATATTTATTGATATAAAATAATTTCTATTCATTTTACGATCCTTAATTATTCAAGAGTTCTAAATAATGTTTATAAGGAAAATTTAATATGTTTTATTATTCTCCAAAGAATTTTGTTCTTCCATGTATGTATTTATACTAAAATATTTTGAAGAATATTTTTACTTTTATCCAATTATTTTTAAATTTCATTTTTTCCATATTTAAATTTCTATATCATTTTAAAAAATTAATTGTCCTACTATTTTATGAATGCGGTAAATTTGATTTCTTATAAAATACGTGAAATGATTATTTGTTTTCACCTAAATGAAATGAATGAAATTTAATACTTCCATTAGAAATCAAGTCTGTTAATATTAATTTTAATGTTTTCATTTTTAAATTCAATGAAATTTTTTCATTTAATTTTTGGATGTTTTTAGATTTAAAATAATTTATTTCAAAATATAAAGGTTATTTTCCTAAATAAATGTTCAAATTACCTTTAAAATACCTTTTTTATCTACGATAACTTCCAATAATTTTACTTATGTTTCAATAAGAATATGATTCTCTGATGAATGGAATATGGTTATGTTGATGAAATATTAACAAAACGTTTTATCTTTTTCATGTGTTTTGTTATAATGAAATGATACATGTTTTCATGATATAGTGGTATTTATATGAATTGATTTTGATTATGTGATGGGATGTTCAATTAGACCCCTATAATTTACTGGGTAAA
Organism: Viscum album; assembly: GCA_963277665.1. Lineage (NCBI taxonomy): Eukaryota > Viridiplantae > Streptophyta > Magnoliopsida > Santalales > Viscaceae > Viscum > Viscum album. The sequence continues at coordinate 1,046,194,057 of OY728160.1, read as the reverse complement.
TATTAAGGCATTATAGACACAAATGTTATACATGGGGTTATTGATCACACCGTGATTCACTATTTCATTTAAACCCATACACCAATGTTCTGAACTAGTTTTGTATTGAAAATTATAACAATAAAAAAATTTCACTTGACACATTATTGCATAATTTTGTGTTTATCACTATTAAAAAAGGCAAAAGTTACTTTTTTTATAATTGAATTGAAGGTGGATGTGATTTGGAGGGCTCATGACGAAGTCCAGAAAAAATGGGCCAAGCCGTGAATGATCTAAAAACTCCAGTTTTATAAACTTGACCAATATACTAAACCATGCATCCAAATGGGATGAATTTTTGTGGTATGATTGAATATTTATGGGATACATTTCATCTGAATTAAACTGTTCCCAATTCGGCCATTATGAAGTCCTTCAAACATGGTCTGTTCAGCACATTGATTCTAAACAATTTCAAAAGTGGTGCATTGTGATCTGTCCATATCTCAATATGTATGAGTCCAAATGAAATCAAAATTTTATTAGAGATAATCAAGAGGGGGAAAACAAACTTATAGTTTTTACAAAAGCAATATAAGGGTGTATACCCACCGAAAATAATGAGACAACCATTTTTACACAATCTATGTTTCAAAAACTACCTTCCACTTTTCCTATAAAATTATACCTTGGGTACTTCATTTGGGACTTCTAACCAGAAGAAAATATAAATCATTTTGTAATCCTAAAGGATTATTCTCTTCACCGAAGAATTTTATGCGGCCCCTATCAACCTAGGGGGATCAAGAATGAAGAAGGAGTTCCACCAGAGCTTTCTCCTCCTCCATATGTCATGCTAAACAGTGGGTGTTTGTTGTGAGGGAGCTACACCCATGAAAAGGGTTTTCTAACAAATATATTATTTACTGTATTGGATTGATTTGGGTTTTTAAAAATTTATTTCAATTTATCATACATTAATTCATATTGTAATTCTTGTTTTGATGCATGTGATTTCTATTCTCTTAATTTACATCTGATTGGTGTGAGGTTTTGAGTGTGTGACTTATGTTGTTCTGATTGGATAACATAATAATGATCATATTACCCAATTTCCAGATATTTCAATCTGATTTGGAAACTCTTATTCCTTGCATAAGTTCTAGACCTTGAAAATACGATTTCTATGTCAAGGTTTGTTTCTTGATGAAATGAAATAAAGGCATAATAATTAACTGGGATTCATATTAATTCCAAAAATATATTTACTCCAAACCTAAATGATTATATAAGAAAAATGAACTAGAAATGTGTGTAGGGAAATCCAAATAACCCCTTTGTATCATATTCTTTCAAAATCCACTTTTGTTTTCAACTATTAATCTCTTTATGTTAGGTTATTTTCTTAAAATTGTTTTCAAAATCACCCCCCATTTTAGTACATTTTATTTAATACTCATACTCTAAACCTATCAAAACATCTTGAGAGATGACCTAGGGTCTTGCATATACTCTTAATCAAACATAAAATCATAATAAATGTGACATTTCATGAAAAAATGATCAAATGTTGGGACCGTTTCAAGAGAGAAAATTAGTTTTTAGTGTGTGTTTTTATATTTTTTTGTAATTTTTGTTAATATTTATTTGTTTTATCTTATAAATTTTCATATGTTTTTGGGTTTTGATTTATTTATTTTGTAGGTTCTATGCATGATACTTTTTACTCCAGGAGACTTACCACCTTTTGAACCTGAACCAGAGAGGATCCGACATCAGTGACACCAAGATGCAAAAGTCAACCCTTTGAAGGAGGAAACACCAACTCTTGAGACTTTTGTAAACCCATATTCATCTGGAACAAAATTTGAAACTGATATTAACATGTATAACATTTCTGAAAACAATCTAACAATAGAATAACTAACATCTCCTAATGTTGATATCCAACCCACATATATACAAATGCAAAGCCAGGAACCCAATTTTGAACTAAAATCTAGTCTAATTCACTTATTACCATGATTTCATGGACTTGATAGAGAAGATCAAAAAAGGAACTTAAAATAATTTCATAATATTTTTTCTACAATAAATCCTGATAATGTTGATAAAGAATAAGTAAAGCATAAGGAATTAGAATTTTCATTAGAAGAAACTGTGAAATATTGGTTGTATTATGTTATTTCACTAATTATAGTTTAGGCGGACATGAAATTCCTTTTTCTTTAAAATTATTTTCCTCTCTATAGAACCACACTAATAAGGAAAAAATATGTGGGATAACAAATTCATATGTTGAAATACTTTATGAATATTGGGAGATATTTAAGAGGTTATGTAAATGTTTTCCACACCACCAAGTACATGATCAAATTTTAAATCAGAAAATTTATGAAGGAATATTTCCTTTTGATAGAAGAATGATAGATGTCATTGTTGGTGGTGAAAAAGTTGATATGACCCCAATTGATGCAACAACACTAATTGAAAACGTGGCACAAAACACTCAGCAACTCGGTTCACAGTCCATTGTACACAATAAAGGTGTCCATGAGATGTAATCTACCAAATTAGAGAATAAGGTGTACACAATGTTTAATGAGGTAAGTACCCTTCTAATAAAACATTCTCTTTACCAAGGGAAATTCCATTCTACTCTTCCCATTCATTTTAGAATATGTTTTATTGACACTGACTACATTGTCCAATTTCATCAATTGAGGGAAATGTCTGAGTGTTGTTAGAAAATATTTCTATGATTCCCTAATAACCAATACTTTTGGAAATAACCACACTATCTATCCAATCATGGGACTAAAGAAAACCAAGATTATTAGAAAGGGGGTATTCCAACCATCCTCAACAGTTATGGAACCATCTAAGGCAGAGAAGTAATACACCACCACATAGAAATCCTCAACTATAACAACATATATTCCAATAACCCCCTCCAAAACAAAATCCTAGACCAGAATATATGATGCAAAAAATGGATTCTAACATACTCCAATTCCAACAAACCACCCGAGCTTCTATACAATACCTAAAAACCCAATTATTCCAACTATCTAACTTAGTGGGAGAAATACAATGTCATGGGTTGGGTAAAATACCCTCTCAACCAATTTTTAACCCTAGTGATAAGGTAAATGTAAATTCCATTACCCTTAAGAGTGGTAATCAACATAATAGGAAAATTATAACTCCTTTAGAGTCATCCCATCCTATTTAAAACACCATCCCAACTATTGAAATCCATGCAAATTTTGAAAACCCTTATCCTGAGAGAATCACTTATGATGGAATGAGTGTGTTCATTGATGAGTCACTAAGCCCAACCATTCCTCATACATTCCCCAAAAGGGAAAATGAACCATGAAAACAAAAAAACTAAACTAGATAAGGAAATATTGGAAAATTTCAAAATTAATAGTTTAAAATTATTTTGATTCAAGCAGCGATGAAAATTTGATGATGTTCTATTTTTCCAAAGGATATGTGTACTCACCAATGGTTACATATAAGTGATAATAATGTTATCTGGGAGAGGAATGTATTATCATTAATAGAGGCATATCTTCCCACCAAATTTAATGATCTATGAACATTCTCAATTCTGTGCACCATTGGGGAGTATTCCTTTTCCAATGTTATTATTGATTTAGGTGCTTCTATAAATGTGATGCCTCACTTTATTTACTCTTTATTGTAGGTCGGGGAACTGAATCCCATAATAATTTCCATTCAGTTATATAATCGGAGTACAAAACACCCTTTTGGGGTGTAAGAGGATTTTCTTGTGAGGGTGCAAACATTAATTTTTTCAAATGATTATTATGTGAATAAAATGGAAGAAGATAGGATGAATGGACATGCTCTGATTAAATTATGGATAAACTTCTTGAAAACCTCCAAAACCATAATTAATATCCATAATGGTAGATTATCTATGTATTTTAGTGGTAACATTTTCCACTACAACATCCTTGATTCTCGGAAGCATCCCTCGTAAGAACATTCCTCTCTCTCTATTAACTCATTTGATGTACTCCCTTCCCCTAAAAAAACTTCTTTTATCATTCCCATGATCCCCTTTATGTTTTTTCATAATTAGTTTAATTCCTAGGAAATTAATCATGAATATAATGTTATACCAGTTTAGAAAAATTCCATGCAAGTTTATTAGTTATTGATTTCTTGAACACTAAGGATCACATGACCATCGATGATAATTCTAATCCTGAAAAATCACTTTCTTCATACGAGGATGATACAATAGAGTAGTTATATGATACTATTTACATCTCACTTTCACACACACTCCCGTAAATCATAAATCCCTCTGAATTGGTACAAAAAAACTTCCTCAATATTTAAAATATTCATTTCTTGAGAATGGAAACGAGTTGCCTGTAAAAATTTCTAGTTCACTCCCTCTTGAGCATGAATTTCTACTACTTGAACATTTGAGGGTTTATAAACAAGATTTAGGATGGAAATTTATTAACATTCTGCATATTAGACCATCAATTTACACACATAATATATTATTAAATGATGAGGCTAAACTAGTGAGGCAGACTCAATGCCGACTGAACCCAAACCTCTTAGATGTTGATAAAAAGGATGTAACAAAATTATTGGATCCTAGATTTATTTACCCCATATATGATAACCAATGGCCCAGTCTAGAACAAGTAGTTCCTAAGAAGTAGGTCAAATGGTAATTAAAAATGAAAACATATAATTGGTTCTAACTCATGTGCAGAATAGTTGGCATGTCTATATAGACTATCACTAATTAAATCAATGCACTAGTAAGAATACATTCCCAATGCCATTCATTGAACAATTTATAGATAGTATAGTAGTGATGTCCAATTATAGTTTCCTTAATTGGTATTATATACACTTTAGGATCCATATTAACCCCATGGATTAGGAAAAAATGATATTCACTTCCCCATTTGGCACATTTTCATATAGGAGGATGCCATTTGGTCTGCGCAATGCTCCAGGTACATTCCTGTGAGGCATGGTTAATATTTATTTGTATTACTTGGATAATTTCATTGATGTATTCATGGAAAATTTCACTATCTATGGATCCTCTTTTTATGATTTCTTGACTAGTTTTCGTTCAGTCCTACCACTCTATATTGAAAATAATATCATATTAAATTATGATAAATTCCATTTCATGGTGTGACAAGGTATATTTTTGGGAAATTTCATTTTTGGGGATGGTATCCAAGTAGATAAATAAAAATTGGATGTCATTTCTTCCCTACCAATGCCCAAAAATGTACATGATGTGTAGTCATTCCTAGGTCATGTTGGATTTTACCATCATTTCATTTGGGACTTTAGAAAAATTGCACTCCCCTATCCCGATTGCTCCAAAATGAAAAGTAATTTGTTTTTTATAATGAATGTGAGGAATATTTTAATAAGTTAAAATGGAGTATCACGTCTCCACTAGTAATCTAACCACCTCGGTGAGATTTACCATTTGAGCTCATGAGGGATGCCTCTAACTATGCAGTGGGGGCAGTCTTATCAGAAAGAGTCAATTGAGCTCCACATTTCATTGACTAAGCCTCATGTACACTAGACCCTACCAAATAAAACTACACCACAACTGAGAAATAATTTATTACAGTTGTGTTTACCTTGGATATATTCAGGTTGTATCCATTAGGGTCGAAAGTCATTGTGTTCTCAAACCATGACTCCCTTTGATATCTCCTTAAGAAACCCAAAGGCAAAAACATATCATTCTTTATACGCTCCTTCTTTAGGAATTCAATTTATAAATTAGAGATAAAAAAGGAGTAGAGAATGTGGCAGAACACCATATCAGTATGATCCACCCATCCCTGGACATTTACACATCCCCTTATATTCTTATAAATGACATGTTTCAAGATGAGAAATTGTATGTAGTGAAAGATTTTTTTCATTGGTATACCAAAATTGTTAATTATTTGGTATCATCTTTCATTCCTACTGATTAAAAAAATAGGCCCACAAACAAAACATGAGTCTCGTTGGTATACTTGGTATGAACCCTACCTTTGGAAAACATGTAGTGATCATGTTCTTAGGAGTTGTGTTCCTGATAGCGAGTTTTAGTCTTTCCTTAGGTTTTTCAACACTCATTCTTATTGGGGCCAGATTGGTCCCCAACAAACAGCTTGAAAGGTCCCAGATTCAGGTATCCTTTGGCCAACACATTTTTGGGATCCCCAGGATTTCTGTACATCTTGTCCTCACTATTAATGAATGGGTAATTTATCTAAAAAAATCGAAATTCCACAAAAACAGTTTCTTTTCCATGGAAGTTTCAATGTTTGGAAAATTGGCTTAATGGGACCATTCCAAAATTCATTTTGGAACCTTTACATTCTTCTAGAAGTGGGTTATGTTTCAAAATGGGTAGATTCATGATATATAAGGACTAATGATTCGAATACTATTGTGGAATTTTTGAGAACACAAATGTTTTTTAGGTTTGGAGTACCTTGGTTTATCATCAGTGACAAGGTTTCTCATTTCTACAACCGAACAATGCAATCTCTTTTACATCATTATGAGATCATACAAAGAGATTCTATTGAATATCACCCTAAAACCAACTATCAAAATGAGGCTTAAAATAGGGAGGTAAAATAGATTATTTAAAAATAGTTCAACCTAATTGAAAATATTGGTGTCTTAGACTCAATGATTATTTATGGTTATACCATACTTCTTTCAAAACTGCCATTGGAATGTAAGCATATCATCTAGTGTTTGGAAGGAGTTTTCACACAACTATTGAGATTTAGCACTGAGATAACTAGGACACTAAAAAATAATCTATAGTATTTTTGTTGGAGGTTTTCAAAGTATTTTACAGATTAAAGAGCTGGAGGAAATGCATATAGATGCATATGAGAACTCTAGGAATTATAAGGAGCTAACCAATGAAACCCATGACCACACCATCCTTCAACATCAATTCAACATTTGGTAGAAGGTCCTCCTCTATAATGTGAGGATGAAGTTACATCTACATAATCATATTTCCCTCTAGTTTGGACTATACACTATTACTAATGTCTATCTATCTTTTTCCAGGTTAAAAATGAAGAAACAATTAAAACATTCACTGTCAATGGGTAGTGGCTGAAGCATATTCATGAATCTACTCTGGAGTCCTATATGGAGGAACACAATGTTCAAGAAGCAATCTATGAATGATTCTCTCTAGGACTTATCCTCCCTTCCCCAATTCTCTTTTATTATAGTGAGGACACTATAAAAATTATGTGGGGGGTATTGGCATATTTTTGGGTTATTTAGAAATTTTCATCATCTTTCTTCTTCAACACTTTTTGCCTTACTTGATTATATTTTCATTTTCTCCCCCTTTCCTTCCCCCTCACTTTTGTTCCAAAATGTTCATTTTTTATGCCTACATTATCATGGAATATGATGCGTGATTAATCATGGAAGTTATTTAAAATTCATGAGTGATTTATTAATTTTATGTTGTTTTTACATTACTAAAAAATTCGGATGAAATGTGATTTTAAGAAAGAATTCAATACTGTGGTGTGAATTTCTCATGAAATTTGGTTGTTTGTCAATGATATAAATGTTTGCATCGTTTTGAAATTTTTGAGAAGAATAGTACCCTATGTGTGAAGTGTATAAGGGAAAATTGTGTCACTTAATTTCTCCACACAACATTGCACACAACCATGAAGTGTGAAAATATCTACTTAATATAAGTAAAATATAAGTTAGGTTGATTTTTCTCAACATTCCAAAATCATTTTCAATATATTTTTTCCTTAAATGATCTATTTTATTGTTGTGCCATATTGGACTATGCAGGTGTACCTATTAACCATATGTTTTATTCCCTAAAAAACAAAATATAAAATAAAAAGTGTTCTATATTGGAAGGTCAAAGACCACCCTTCCACAAATTTTTATCTTGTTATAACTATTATAATTAGTGTTGTGAGGAAATAAAACATGGGTTGAGAGAAGAGTGTGAGATATGCTTCAAGATAAAATCTTGAAGAAATTAAGAAATGAGTGTGGTGATGAAGTGGAAAACATATGGGGATATTTAGTTTGGGAGATTATGGATTGAATTATAGTAATTTTTAAGATAGTGGGTCATGAAATTTGACTACAATGGATGTAGGGATGGTTCGGTGGAAAGGATCATTGTAACGCCCCAACCCCAGTTACCCAGAGTCGGTGCATTAATTACATAACATTGGCATGATCACAAGAAAGATCAAATCTCGAAAGACCGATTGGTTTAGTAGCCTTGGAAACACTAGATATAATCATAAAGTTTTACATTACATTTCAAAGTGAAAAACTACTACAACAACAAAGTCTTCATATCCACACTATTAACCCCTCATAATATCCCTGCAAGTCATTCATAATTTACTTCTTCACTACCTGGGAAAAATAAAACATAGGAATGGGGTGAGCTCAAATGCCCAGAAAGGATAAAAATATAGCGGAAACTTTCATAAATAAGAATAAACATTTAAGGAAATGAATAACTAAAACATAAGCCTTTTAAACATGAACTTTTAACATGGTATGGCATAAATAAAATTAAATAATGCCATTTACTTATTCACATGGATATTCTACTAATCGAATAATCAAATGCAAAAATCAATAACCACTTTCATAATTATGGAATGGATAATGTCAAACGTTAATTTCATTGTCTAGGCCTCATCCCAAGACCTAGGGGTTACTTCTAACCGGAACCCAACCCGAAGTGCCTCTAATAACCGGACACCAACCCGGAGTGCCTCTGATAACCGGACACCAACCCGGAGTACCTCTAATAACCGGAGACCAAACCGGAGGGCTTACTTTTACCAGTCCCTAACCTGGAGGGCTTACTTTAACCAGTCCCCAACCTGGAGGGCTTACTTTAACCAGTCCCCAACCTGGAGGGCTTACTTTTACCAGTCCCCAACCCGGAACATACTTGTTCAGCACATTCATCTGAAGAAAAGTTTGAAATATAACATAAACATTCAGATTAAAAATAACTTCTGAAATGTCAACACTTTAAACATAAACCATGAGTGATATAAAAATAGCACATCCACAATCAAACATAACTCATTCGATAAAATATGGAAGATTGTATTGTATCACATTGACCTCAATCAATAATAATGAAGGATGTTGACATAGATGAAATCAAAATTTTTAAAGGAATATCTCCTTTTACTTTTGAAATCATTTAAGAGCCATATAAAATAAAACATTTTCTTGAAAATATTCTTATAAGCTTGTAAGGAAAGCTTTGAATATTTTATAACGGCGAAAAATTACCGCACCCACCGTATAAGTTAAAAAAAACATTCTTACCTTAATTTTGTCGAAAAGGTTAAAAAGGACCTTGTTTTGAAAACGACGGAAAGATTCCTTTATAAACCTCTTATAAAAAGTCAAATAAGGGTATAAATGACTTTAACCCATATTCTTGTAAATAATAAAAATGTTTTGAAATACATTTTTAAGAAAACATGGATGTGGATGATAAAGAGATCCCAGTAGATTATTACATATAAACAACCACGGATAATGAAGAGATTGTGAAATAACCCTTACCTTGTACTTTTCCTTGGTTGGGGTAGGTTAACCTCCTTTAATTTAGGTAACTCACTTTGGTTGGAACCAAAGGACTTCTTGAAATGCTTTCTGCCTAAGGGGAAGCTTCAAGGAGGAGAGGGATGTGGGGAACTTAGTTGGGCAGAGTTTGGACGAGCCAAGTGGCTTGAGAGGTGTGAGGAAAAGAGAAGGAGGAGTGCCCTTTTATAAGAGGGGTGAGGGGCACCTTTGGAAAAGCTAGAAATACTAATTTATAATAAATTCATATTCGGTTTCCAAAGGCTCCAAATTTGTCTATTCAAAGGATGAGGTGGGGATAGGTCGAAAACAACTCATCCAATAGAATTTAGACAGGTTTGGGTACTTATATTAACCTTATCTTTAAGTATTAACTCTAAGTTAATTAGTTTCACTTTTACAATGTCTCTTTGTATTTTTATATAATATGGTTAATAAACTTACTATATACATCCAAGCGACCCCCAAGTGGTCCATTAATGATTAACCTATCATGATATAAGTCTCTTGGACGAACCTTAGATTTTTAGGAATTTAATATCAATTAATAATATAATATTTATTTTAAGAACTCTTTTATGTCAATTTTGACACTATTCAATAGTTGATTTTTGTGAAACTCATAACAGGTTGATTACTTCGAACAAAGTCAATAAAATAAATCCTAATATATCATATTATACTATAAAATTAGTTTAATTCATTAAAAGTTTCATATTATATTTATTTGGGTATTTATAATATCAATTAATTTAATTTTTCACTATTATAGTAATTACTGCATCATCATTGTGTCATAAATAAAATAAATTATTTAATGTCTAAAAATTATAAATAAAATATCATTCTGTAGGAAATCGTTTTATATTTCTAATGAATATTTATAATCTAAAATCCAACATATATAACCCTATGTAACAATTGTTTTTCTAAAAGATATATGCTTGTGTCATTTTTGTATTCATTTTGACTTAATTAAAATAAAGTATCATTATCACTTACAAGTGGATCCATGGGGTCCCAAAATAGACCCAAAGATTACCATGGTCGACCATGTATCAACCAATAGGGTTAAGACACGTTTTAGGGTAATTTTGTATTATTATAATATTATTTTTTAACCCTTATTTACCGGATTTACCTTAACCATGGTAAATAAAATATTTACCGCAGTAATTATTCAAAATGTCTAAAACTAAAAGTTACCTATTTACACAATTTGAACATCCTGATTCCAAATATGGAATCCATTTTCCCAAATTCAAAACACAGAAGTGGCAGAAAATAATTTAAAATTAATTCCCGCTGTCAAAACAAAAAGCGTGTTTTTAAGAGATAATAACTATCAAAAGATTGACACTTGTTTATGTTCGGTTTAATTGTAAAATTATGTCCAATGACCAACATTATATTAAATAGTAAAAATATATTCTAAATATACTTTAAAAACACTCAAATTCATAATTTATCACTGTTAATTATTTTGATTAAAAAAGTTGTTTTTAATTAAAATTTAGAAATTTTCACTATTCATCAAAATATGAAAGTTATCCGAAATGTACCAAAATTTCACCCTAGGCTAATTTCGATATTCCGAATCCAAAAATGAAGCCCATTTTGAAATATAAAATATATATGATTTCAAAAATTAGGTATTACTATTCACAACGGCTAGTTTAATTAGTTGTGGTGTGTGTTAGAACTCGAGGTTGCGTACAACACACACTATCACATTATTCAAAGAGAAGCGTACCGTAGAAGCTTGAGATGTTTTATTTTAAATTTTTTTTTGATGTCACCATTTAGTCAAAAGTTTAAAATATTTTATTTTAAAAGGGTTCACTATTAAAAGTTGGTAAAACTACAATTATGTCTAAGAAACTCATAATATGGATTCTAAAATTATAAGGATTATATAAAGTTTAAAATGTAGTTAATGCTATTCATGACCTCTTTTAATGGCTTTTTTTGGTAAGTCATGGTGCAATTGAACTCGGTGTTGCGTGTAGTGCAAGTTATTGAATTATTTTGAAGAAATAACACACTATGAAATGTTGGGGTGTTACATTCTCCCCTCCTTCAATAAATTGCGTCCTCGCAATTTGATATTGTTCTTAGAAAATAAAAGGTTGAAAATAGATAATATATTTGTGTGAAAACCCACATCGGAAATTGGGTTACTAAAATTTAGTCTTAATATGAGGAAAAGAAAAATGAAAGGGTCACCACCAAATTATGATCTTGATTAGGAGAACATTGGTGGCAATTAGAGACATATAATCGGAGGAAAAACGTAAATATTTATAGGTAGTGATTGAGGTCATCAATCACAAACAAGTGTATAATTGAGGTCCTTAAACTCATCAATCTTTGATTATTTGAAGTACCATCGGTTCAACAAAATATAGGGTATTGGGATAACACATTTTTGACGTTTCAAAATATCTTAGTTGAAATCCCACATCGAAAAATGAATTAACGAGGCCTCTATTTAAAATAAAGAGTCGAAAGTATGAAGATTACCGAAAATAACACATACTAGGGTTCCATGTAGGAAAATATGGATATGGAAGAAAAATCTAACCATCAATTATCTGATGGAGAGTGGTAGAGAACATGGCTATGAAATGTCCAACAATCCCAAAGCCATAAATTAGTGATGATTTAAGGTACCATCTAGGAAAACATTTTTGTTCTAAGTTGCTTTTCTTAATATTGAGGAATTTATTTATGAGATTTGCTAAGATCATAAAGAGATATACTTACTTTATAATTAGAGTTTTATCCATTAATAAATTTCTACCACAAACTCATCGTTCACTCTAAATGATAATAGAATGTAAAAAAAATTCTATTTACACTATTCGTATAGGGTTCCAAAATAAACGAATTTATAATTCATCTACAAGATCTTTTAATAAAAACTACATTATTTAATCCAGGACATCTCGTGGTCCAGTGGTAGGTGATACACCCTTGTCGCCCTTCGGTTGCGGGTTCAAGTCTCGTAGCCTTACCGGACGCGACGGGTTGCCGCCCGACCTCCGGGTTGTCCTTTTATGGCAATCCAAAATAATCCAAACTAGAACTATCCAAAATACTTCTATCCAAACTCATAGTCCAACATTTATAAGTAAGGTAAACATAATGTAGAACCTTTTTACCCCGTAATAGTATATGAATACCATCATCATGTATTCTTTTAATACACCGAAACATCCTGAATTACCATATTCTATATTGATTACATTCATGCTCCCTTATTCCATATAGAAAGCTGGATATACTTCATTAATCCAAAAATGTTTTAAACACCAACAATGATGGAATATACAAATCATTAATCAGTTCCAGGGTAGTCCAGAATATCCAATATAATTTATCCAAAACAATCACATATTATTCCAAAATCACTACTTCAGTATCAGAACTATATTATGATTTATCATTCTCTCAACCATATATTTTCCAAAAATTTATCCTGCTATTGAGTCACTTTTATTTGTTCCACACAATCTCAAGTCCTTAATGAAATAGTACTGCAGTACAATCCTTATATACTCCATGATTACTGTAACAAGTACATTGTTGATACAACACTCAATTGACATAATCAACATAAGAACACTAATCATTCCTCTTCATCTGTGGTAGTATCATAACTTGATTATTATCCAATAACATCATTTGCGGCATAGTCTGATGACTGGGACATAGGTTCGCGTAGTGTCCAAACTCCTTGCAAATGAAGCATTGTACATTTAAAACCATTTTCTTACCCTTGCAGTCACGTACTTTGTGCCCTTTTCCTTCACACTTATAACAAACTCCCATTCCTTTCAGGAAAGTTCCAGGGTGTTTCTTTCCACAGTTACCACATATGGGAAAATTCTTCTTTTCCCTTTTCCCTTTATCCATCTTTCTCTCTTCCATCCTTTTCTTCTCTTGATTCCCTTCAAAGCCATAGGACTCAGTAAACTCTTTACTTATCTTATCAACACATGATATTATTTTTTCATATGATGATAATACATGGGAGACTATTTCTCTTATAAATTCTAGCTTAAGACCACGAAAGATATGATCCTTCCTTCTCTTTGAATCATGTGTATTTCTGGAGTTCTCATTCCTTCTACTGGGCGCCATTTCTAAACAATGGCATAAACTAGATCAGTTTATGAATCAAAATACATAATCCCATAATTATAAAACACTTAACATAAATTGAACTATTTATGGATATAATCCATAATCATAAAAATGTTTTCTTTGAGTAAGTATATACTCATAAACCCTTCATAATGATTTGTAAAGAAAATGAGAGTTATCCTAAGCATATCCCCCGGGAGTGTCGTAACCAAGAGTGCAGCAAGGTCCGTTGTCGTGCACCAGTTCCCGTTCGAGTCTAGCTCAAAGTGGTGTTTTCGGGTTTTACCCCTAGGTACATCTGTGCCAGAGCCGCCTCTACCTGCTCGTATCCAGACAGGGATGTATTGCTCGGAAAACTCACAAAATCTCTACAATACCAAAATTCTAGGAAGTTCTTCTATACTAATCCTCAAAGTTCATCTTAGGTCTACGTGCTCTAATCAGAGTTTATCTAAATCTAGCTTCCAAGGTTTGTACTAAACTTCCTCTGATACCAACTGTAACGCCCCGACCCCAGTTACCTAGAGTCGGTGCATTAATTACATAACATTGGCATGATCACAAGAAAGATCAAATCTCGAAAGACCGATTGGTTTAGTAGCCTTGGAAACACTAGATATAATCATAAAGTTTTACATTACATTTCAAAGTGAAAAACTATTACAACAACAAAGTCTTCATATCCACACTATTAACCCCTCATAATATCCCTGCAAGTCATTCATAATTTACTTCTTCACTACCTGGGAAAAATAAAACATAGAAAAGGGGTGAGCTCAAATGCCCAGTAAGGATAACAATATAGCGGAAACTTTCATAAATAAGAATAAACATTTAAGGCAATGAATAACTAAAACATAAGCCTTTTAAACATGAACTTTGAACATGGTATGGCATAAATAAAATGAAATAATGCCATTTACTTATTCACACGGATATTCTAGTAATCGAATAATCACATGCAAAAATCAATAACCACTTTCATAATTATGGAATGCATAATGTCAAACGTTAATTTCATTGTCTATGCCTCATCCCAAGACCTAGGGGTTACTTCTAACCGGAACCCAACCCGGAGTGCCTCTAATAACTGGACACCAACCCGGAGTGCCTCTGATAACCGGACACCAACCCGGAGTACCTCTAATAACCGGAGACCAAACCGGAGGGCTTACTTTTACCAGTCCCTAACCTGGAGGGCTTACTTTAACCAGTCCCCAACTTGGAGGGCTTACTTTAACCAGTCCCCAACCTGGAGGGCTTACTTTTACCGGTCCCCAACCCAGAACATACTTGTTCAGCACATTCATCTGAAGAAAAGTTTGAAATATAACATAAACATTCGGATTAAAAATAACTTCTGAAATGTCAACACTTTAAACATAAACCATGAGTGATATAAAAATAGCACATCCACAATCAAACATAACTCATTCGATACAATATGGAAGATTGTATTGTATCACATTGACCTCAATCAAGAATAATGAAGGATGTTGACATAGATGAAATCAAAATTTTTAAAGGAATATCTCCTTTTACTTTTGAAATCATTTAAGAGCCATATAAAATAAAACATTTTCTTGAAAATATTATTATAAGCTTGTAAGGAAAGCTTTGAATATTTTATAACGGCGAAAAATAACCGCACCCGCCGTATAAGTTAAAAAAAACATTCTTACCTTAATTTTGTCGAAAAGGTTAAAAAGGACCTTGTTTTGAAAACGACGGAAAGATTCCTTTATAAACCTCTTATAAAAAGTCAAATAAGGGTATAAATGACTTTAACCCATATTCTTGTAAATAATAAAAATGTTTTGAAATACATTTTTCAGAAAACATGGATGTGGATGATAAAGAGATCCCAGTAGATTATTACATATAAACAACCTCGGATAATGAAGAGATTGTGAAATAACCCTTACCTTGTACTTTTCCTTGGTTGGGGTAGGTTAACCTCCTTTAATTTAGGTAACTCACTTTGGTTGGAACCAAAGGACTTCTTGAAATGCTTTCTGCCTAAGGGGAAGCTTCAAGGAGGAGGAGAGGGATGTGGGGAACTTAGTTGGGCAGAGTTTGGATGAGCCAAGTGGCTTGAGAGGTGTGAGGAAAAGAGAAGGAGGAGTGCCCTTTTATAAGAGGGGTGAGGGGCACCTTTGGAAAAGCTAGAAATATTAATTTATAATAAATTCATATTCGGTTTCCAAAGGCTCCAAAGTTGACTATTCAAAGGATGAGGTGGGGATAGGTCAAAAACAGCTCATCCAATAGAATTTAGACAGGTTTGGGTACTTATATTAACCTTATCTTTAAGTATTAACTCTAAGTTAATTAGTTTCACTTTTACAATGTCTCTTTGTATTTTTATATAATATGGTTAATAAACATACTATATACATCCAAGCGACCCCCAAGTGGTCCATTAATGATTAACCTATCATGCTATAAGTCTTTTGGACGAACCTTAGATTTTTAGGAATTTAATATCAATTAATAATATAATATTTGTTTTAAGAACTCTTTTATGTCAATTTTGACACTATTCAATAGTTGATTTTTGTGAAACTCATAACAGGTTGATTACTTCGAAACAAGTCAATCAAATAAATCCTAATATATCATATTATACTATAAAATTAGTTTAATTCATTAAAAGTTTCATATTATAATTATTTGTGTATTTATAATATCAATTATTTTAATTTTTCACTATTATAGTAATTACTGCATCATCATTGTGTCATAAATAAAATAAATTATTTAATGTCTAAAAATTATAAATAAAATATAATTATGTAGGAAATCTTTTTATCTTTCTAATGAATATTTATAATCTAAAATCCAACATATATAACCCTATGTAACAATTGTTTTGCTAAAAGATATATGCTTGTGTCATTTTTGTATTCATTTTGACTTAATTAAAATAAAGTGTCATTATCACTTACAAGTGGATCCATGGGGTCCCAAAATAGACCCAAAGATGCCCATGGTCGACCATGTATCAACTAATAGGGTTAAGACACGTTTTAGGGTAATTTTGTATTATTATAATATTATTTTTTAACCCTTATTTACCGGATTTACCCTTAACCATGGTAAATAAAATATTTACCGCAGTAATTATTCAAAATGTCTAAAAATAAAAGTTAACTATTTACACAATTTGGACATCCTGATTCCAAATATGGAATCCATTTTCCCATATTCAAAACACAGAAGTAGTAGAAATTAATTTAAAATTAATTCCCGCTGTCAAAACAAAAAGCGTGTTTTTAAGAGATAATAACTATCAAAAGATTGACACTTGTTTATGTTCGGTTTAATTGTAAAATTATGTCCAATGACCAAAATTATATTAAATGGTAAAAATATATTCTAAATATACTTTAAATCCACTCAAATTCATTATTTATCACTATTAATTATTTTGATTAAAAAAGTTGTTTTTAATTAAAATTTAGAAATTTTCACTATTCATCAAAATATGAAAGTTATCCGAAATGTACCAAAATTTCACCCTAGGCTAATTTCGATATTCCGAATCCAAAAATGAAGTCCATTTTGAAATATAAAATATATATGATTTCAAAAAATAGGTATTACTATTCACAACGGCTAGTTTAATTAGTTGTGGTGTGTGTTAGAACTCGAGGTTGCGTACAACACACGCTATCACATTATTCAAAGAGAAGCGTACCATAGAAGCTTGAGATGTTTTATTTTAAATTTTTTTTGATGTCCCCATTTAGTCAAAAGTTTAAAATATTTTATTTAAAAAGGGTTCACTATTAAAATATGGTAAAACTATAATTATGTCTAAGAAACTCATAATATGGATTCTAAAATTATAAGGATTATATAAAGTTTAAAATGTAGTTAATGCTATTCATGACCTCTTTTAATGGATTTTTTTTTGGTAAGTCATGGTGCAATTGAACTCGGTGTTGCGTGTAGTGCAAGTTATTAAATTATTTTGAAGAAATAACACACTATGAAATCTTGGGGTGTTACAATCATATAAGAAGAAATTTATTAAAATTAATTATATTTACATAATAGAAAGGGGAAAGAATAGCATGAAATATTTGTCACTAACATAGAAGTGGATAATTAGTGATATTATTATATTTTGAATTATTTTCTTTGATTAGTATCATTACTCTCTTGTAATATCATTTGGTTACAATTTCTGAGACATCTTTTTCCATGATTAGTGAGAATAAATTCTTAATGTGATTTTTTCATTGATCCCATTTCTATCATGAATTATATTTTCATTGAATGTTAAATATTTATGAAGTTTGAAATATCTACATGCATAATTATTAGAAATATGAATTTTCCCAAGAGTGAAATTGTAAAGGTGCGGGGGTGTGATCACTCAAAGATTCACTATTCCATTTTCACCCTTACACCACTGTGCTAAGCTTGTTTTGTATTGATAATTTTAATAATAACAATATGAATTTTCAATTAGGGTTTTATTCCATTTTTTTGTTTGTCACTGTTAAAAAGGGAAATGTTATTTTTTTGAAAATTTGATTGAAGGTGGAGGTGATTTGGAGGGCCCATGATGAAGTTCAAGAAAAATGGGCCAAGCTACGCACGATCCAAGTAGACCAGTTTACTAAACCGCAGACTTCTACTAAAAGGTTTATTCAAATTGGATGAGATTTTGTGGTCTGATCAATATTTTAATGGTATTCATTTCATCTGAAGTATCCCAAGCCAAATTCGGCCACTAAGCAGTCCATAAGACCTAATATTTCTAACACACCGAATCAGAACAAAGTCCAAAGTGGTGTGCTATGATCTGTCCATATATATAGATTTAGGTGTCCAAAATAAGCCAAAAATTATGTGAATATAGTCAGGAGGTTTAGAAATAACGTTTTAGTTTTTTACAAAGCATGATAAGGATTTATACCAACCTAAACTAATGGAACAAGTGGTTTACACAACCAGTGTTACCAAAACCACCTTCCACTTTTCTTATAAAATGATACCTTGGGAACCTCATTTGGGAGTTCGACCGAAAAGAAATTCTCTTCCATTTTGGTGTACTATTGGATTATACTCTTCATACAGGAAGTACTGGAGTCCCCTATATTCCAATTTCATTTATGAATGAAAATGAATTCAACCCAAGATTCCTCCTTCTCCATATGTTGAGATAAATAGTGGGCGTTAATAGTGACGAAGCTACACACATGTAATGGGAGTTCTAACGCATATATTAACTACTATTTTGGATTTATTTTTATGTTTAGAAATTTTTTCAATTTATCATACACTATTTTTTATTTTAATTCTTGTTTTGATGCATTAGATTGATTTGATCTTAATTTCTCATCGATCAGGGTGTGGTTTTGAGTGCATGATTTTGTTGTTCAAATTGGAAAACACCAGAATCCTTTTCCTATGATCTTTAATGATATTTCAATATATGTTGGAAACTATTATTCCACACATATGTTCTAGACCATTACAATTCGATGGTTATGATAAGGTTTGGTTCATTAATTAATGAAATAACGACATATGAATTAATCTGGATTCCAATTAATTTCAACCACTGAATTTCTCCAATCATAAATGAATATCTATTAAAAATGAACATTAAATGTGTTTAGTGAAATCAAAACAACCCCTTTGACTCATTATTTTTCAAAATATATGTGGGTTTTCAAGTATTAAAATCATTATGTAATGTTATTTTTTACAAACTATTTTCAAAATCACACCGCTTTTTTAGAACTTTTTATTAAACATTCATTCTAAAAAACTATCAAATC
Source organism: Viscum album (assembly GCA_963277665.1). Lineage (NCBI taxonomy): Eukaryota > Viridiplantae > Streptophyta > Magnoliopsida > Santalales > Viscaceae > Viscum > Viscum album. The sequence continues at coordinate 1,046,174,453 of OY728160.1, read as the reverse complement.
TCCTTGAGAGACAACCTAGGGTCTTCCTTATACTATAAAACAACCATAAAATCATAATCAATTTAATGTGTCGTGAATATATTGTTAGTTATCTACATCCCAAAAGAGGGTACATGCGGGGATAAACCAAGCCCAAATAGGGTACAAGGTAGGTTATTTCATGCCCAAATTAGGTACATGGGTGGTAAACCTCGGACTAACATGTGATAAATGTATTATTTTGTAGACTTAACCTAATATTTTCATGACTATGAATATTTCACACTTTATTCTAAAATTTGATGAGAAGTTATTTTTCCAATGTTATTCTCTCTTGGATAATTACCTTTGATTCCATTATGATTCAGGTCTTATAAATGTCCAATATATATACGATGAATCATGAATATGATATATTATTTTTTGGGTATGATTTAATAATTTTAGGTCCATGTTCTCATAACCTTGTTCTCATGTTATTCACAAATGATATTTGATATCTTAATTTTTTACACATAATGACCATATAAGATCAGGCTTTATTTTGTTTTTACTCGTGATATGAAGAATGGTATTAAATAAGATATATATAGTAATGCTGTTAGTTGTGAATGACATAGTGTGGGGGTGATTTTTTTTATTTTATGTACCAATTTTTTTGTAACCAAGTTTCCAAGAACATTAATCCTTTACTGTTATATCATGGATTGTAATGATATGTAATCAATATTCATATAATAAAATTATAAAATTATATATGAAATGTTTGGGACTCTATAAGTGAAAAAATTAGATGGGTAGAGGAAAACATGTTTAGGTAATTGTGATCAAATCATTTTTTTCAGTTTGTTTAGGGTCATGATACATAGACCCGTGGATGTTTAAAAAGAGGACATTACACTCTTTCCTTGATAATGGTTACAATATATGAATGTCTAATATCAAGCATATTCAAATACATGAGAATATCTAGATTGTAAGATGCATAAATTAGAACTCAAAATATTTAAATTAGGTAATAATGGTATTGAATAGCTTCGAATGGGATTACCATCAACAACATTTAAATGTCTGGTTCAACAAAAATTATATCTAGGTGTAAATTGATTGTATGTAATTCCCCTTATAATTAATATGCCTTTGGTTGGAATTATCAAAAATATTCATATGAATATTACCATGATGAAGTGTCCATTGGATCTTAATTAACTCATTACCGATAGACATTGAATTGTTATAAAGTATTTAATGTACTAATTTATAAACTAGGATTATGGGAAAAAGAGTATCTATAAGGTTTAATATACCTTGAAGGTTATTAGACCTTGTGATGAACAAATTTTTAGAGTGAAGGGATATTATATGAATATATAAGTTTAAGACAAAAATATTACCGAAGCATTTTCCTTATACAACAAGTATAATATGGATTTTTATAGTGCTATATAATGGATCCTATATGTATTTTTCTTCTTTATTCTTTTACACTAACTTTTTTGTAAGTCATTGAAAGGGAGACAGAACGAGTAGAGACATGAATTTTGGGAACTAATATATTTTCACATTATTAAACCTAATTTGTGATAGATGGTTTTCTAGAAACCCAATATTTCTCACTGAAGTTATTATCCCATTTTTTTGTTCATTGGTATAATCACTACATTATCCATTTTATCTATTATTACCCAAATTCCTATATCCCTCAACTATTATGTGAATCGAGGAATGCTTTGGGGTGGTAATAATTAAATCAGTAAATTCATAGGAGGGTCACTTATAATAAATTAGATAAAAATGGTGTAAATGCACTTACTTAAGAATCAATATGTTTTCATCAAGGTTATTCATGATATCTCCCATATTAAGTTCTCAAAATAGTATATTTAAATACTTAATAATGGCTCATAAGGTGTATGTGAATCATCCAAAGTATTTCTTCCATGATTGTATAGTGAGGTGTGAAGTCATAGTGCCAATAATCATTCACTAAGTGAAGATTGAGTTGAAAATAAACTATCATTTTTCAAGGTGATAAATCCTAGGAGCATATATTCCATATCCACATCCACGTGTCAGTATCTAGATAGGGATATAGTCACTCGAAGGCCACACATACAATACTTCACCAAAATTTAGTATATTTTCTTATACATAAACTCATACATAGGATTTTATCTAATCTTACATCTTCCAAATTCCAAAATAAAAGATATTATATTCAATATTACATTATCCAATGTAAAAACTTATCTATACATTTTATAATTATGATCAAACATAACTTATCAACACTTGATGACATTTATAAATCATAAATTTTCCTCAACTGATAATATCCTAACCTCTAATATTATATAAAACCTACTTTGACACAATATTTGACAACCCCAACATAACAACAAAATAATTAAATGATTTATAGAAAATATTACATTACATACATTCCCATGATCTTTTAGGTTGATTTTTAGAGAATTAAGACATATAATTTACTAATATATTTTATTTCATTATCAACTAATGGGAATAATTCCCAATATTATAGGAGATAATTAATCAAAAATAGATCTTCCACATATACCATAAATTTTCCACAAAAGATAATTTTTTGGAAATACCATACATATTAAATATCTTCATAACATAGAGAAATAGAAACATAATATTGAGTGAGCTAAAATTTCGAGTAGAATAATAATCAAGGTAAATCATGATTGTGGGTCAACATATATAAGTAAAGACTGAAAAAATGATATCATAACAGGAATAGAAACATGGAATAAGGAAAAAGTATCACATGATTATGGGATCTTAAATATATATAAAAAATAAAAAATTGACATCATAAGAATAAGTTAAGGCTCAATTGAAAGAAAAAATAATATAGGTTTCCAGGATAACTACCCACACACCATAAATTTTATCTCATGAGATAAAAACATTATCCAATGCATTTTAGGGTGATAAAATTTTGATCCCACCTACCACATAATGAAAATCATACTTATGTGTTCCAAAAGATTACAATCATCATAAAAAACCATTGAACTAAGATGCATTACATGCCATTTCAAATGGTATCCTATAAAGAAAAATTCACAAATCCATTAATACTTATAACAAAAGAAACTCTGGGAAATTAAATGGTATCCAATGATATTATGAAACTTTCTAGAAAATCACACATCAATTAAGATACTGAAGCATTGTTTATTTACACCATATAATTAAATACTATATTATTAATTAAATAACATCCATGGTCAATCAAAGAATGATTTTAATATTAATCCATGGGTGAATTTATTCTATCTAAGCATTATTTTTTGGGTTATATATTATAATGTTGTTGTATATTAGTGGATCCCTAAAATATAGATGTTATTAAAAAATTGGCCAGACCAACCACAATTACTAAGATTCAAATTTTTCTTTGTTTGGATGGATATTATCGATGATTAGTGAATATTTTTGGAAAGATATATAATCCAATCACCATTTTGAATCAGAAGGGAGTAAAGTTCCTTTGGACAGATTAACGAGAGGAAAATTTCAAGAGAATGAAGAGAAAATTGGTCAGTTCATATATTCTCACACTACCCAATAGTGGATAAGTGTTTTCTATATATAATGATTCATTGAAAAAGGGACTAGGATGAATGCTCAAGAAGAATTATATGGTGATAGCTTGTTGCTTATTCCAATTTATGGTCATTGGAAAAATTACCCAAATCATGATCTTGAGTTAGATACTGTAATTTCTATATTTAATATATTGAGTGATTATCTTTATAGAGAATGGTTTTACACATATACTGATTATAAAAGTCTTGAGTATATATTCACTCTAAAAGAGTTAAATATTATCCAGAGATGATGTTTGGATTTGATTAAAGATTATGACTGATTGAAAAATTACCTCACAGGAAATATAAAAAATATAAATGATACTCTGAGTTGAAAGGAATTTTCTTGATTATCTATTTGAAGGATCACAAAATATCCAATATCTATGGATTTTCAAATGACGCATATTGGTGTCTTGAAGGAAGGGAGAAATATTATGTAACTCAAATGAATGTTCAGATATCTATCCATGTGAATATTAAATAGGAATTGAATTATGATAAAGAGATGTAAAATAATAATATAAATTTTCCTGAGTTCAACATTGATTACGATGGAATGATAAGGTTCATGAACCATGTATATGTCCCCCAAATATAATACTTGAAGAATGGTTTATTGGAAGAAGCTCATAGCTCATCATTGTCTACTCATCCAGGATGTATAAAGATGTATAAAGTCATGAAATAATATTTCTATTTGGAAAAAATGAATAGAGATATTCTATAATATGTATCTGGGTGTTTTATATGTGTAAGAACCCAAACCTTCTTTTCAGGTATGTTCTTCATTTTTCTAGAGTTTTTGAGAAAATAGGGGTGTTTGGAAATTTTTAAAGAACATGTAATGTACTTTATAAGCACATGTCGTGTACTTTGATGTCGCTCGAGGCCGTGTGCTGGACGTGTCATGACCATGCACATGGCCATGTAGGGGTGATGTGGAGGCCACCTAAAGCAGAGTACAGAAAAGGTAAGTACACGCCGTGTACATTGTTTTTTTTCATTAAACGGACCAGGGTCACGTCTTAACCCCAGAACTATCTTCTTCTCTAGCTTTTTCCACAAAGAGCGTCTCGTACGACCACAAATCTCCTCTAAGACCCCAATACTCTGTATGTTCTCTAAATCGACCGGCGTCGATTGGGTTAGAACCACAACGGTAAGCTCTTCATTCTTCTAGAGCATCGTTTTCCAATTCATCCTCTTTATCATGTTATCGTGGGGTGAGTGTTTTGTACATTTTTTTTAGATATAAGAATTTATAAGGATATTCAAGCCTAGTGGTTCAATTATATAGATCTCCTAGAATCACGGTAGGTGTTTTGTGACTTTCAATTAAAATTCTTTTAGTTTTATGTGCAACTTCCACCAATACCCTTGAATGGGGTATTGTGTGTTTACTAGTTTTCCCCTGTTGTTTTTCCATCCTTGATTGTATAGATGTGTAGAGGTAATTGGGTTATGTATGAGGATAATTTCTATTTTTGGAATTTTTTCCCATGCCTTGTTCTGTTTACATCCTTTTGGTCTTGTTCAGCCTTTGGCCGCTATACCTGTTTTCCATGCCTTATGACCGTAGGATGGAGTGCTGTTCCTTGACCTGCTTGTTATGCTGTAGACTAGTTAGCCAAGTATCTCTATAGGTTTACAATGGTCTTATAGCATTATTATTCATTGAATTGCATGGGACTGTGAGAAACTGGTGCTATAGAAAATAAGGGGATAGACCGAGTGATCTTCCTCAGAGAGTCTTGGACATTATAGACTATAGGGGATTGACCAAGTGAGGTTCCCAGAGAGTCTTGGATATTATAGACTACAAGAGGATATAACTAGTGAGCTTCCTCAGAGGATCATGAGCATTATATACTAATGGAGAATAGACTGAGTGAGCTTCCTCAGAGAGTCTTTGTTTGGTTTGAATTTCCTTAAATAACTCCGGGCTATAGGAGGAATTGACTGAGTGAACTTCCTTGGAGAGTCTATGATAGACCTGAGGCTATAAAAGAAATTGACTGAGTGAGCTTCCTCAAAGAGTCTCTATACCTTGGGTCTATAAGGGGAATAAACCACGTGATCTTCCTCATATATTCCATTACTACCTTAGACTATAAGGGGAATTGACTGACCGTGCATCCTCAGGGAATCTTATAATTTCATATGACTAAACTAGACGGGTTAGGATGTGTGTACAGCCCAAAGGGTTGTTGTTACTTCTTAGATAGGACCATAGGGGATGGCTATGAGTACTTACCAGTGGGATTCCTGTTTGTGGTTAGCTGTTTTCTTCACTGCTGCTTGTTGATCTGTGGATAGTTTTCTGTTGTGTATCATCTTTTCTACGGGTTACTGTTTACAACTTACTATACTATTACCTGCCATATTCTCACTGACTGTTAGGCACAGATCTTCTGGTGGTTACCTACTTTGATTTAATCTCACACCCTATTTGGGTCATGCTTTTGGGCCCAAAAGATTATATTTTTATAGGTATAGACAAGGGCAAGCACCCTTCGACTTCAGGTACTTGACTTGCATTGGAGCGGAGAGCATGGGACCAAGCCTAGGATTGCGATGATGAGGAGTTGCTTATCTATTTTTATTTTGTACTTTGTCTTAGTATTGTACTCATCATTGTGACTTGTTTGGATGCTTTCATAGACATATGTATTATGAATCATTTCATATATATATATGTGTGTGTGTGTGTGTGTGTGCTCTAGTTGTTTATTATTTAGTTTTCTGCTATTTACTATTGTTGGAAATTACGGCTTCTGCTATTGTATGTGTTGTTTACTTCCGCTGTGTACTCTTCCAATAAGGGAATAGTTTCCCCACTAACACACCCAAGACCCTCACTGCTAGTCAGCCACCTCTGGTATTTGGGGAAATGTGCTTGAGGACAGGTGACCAATCGACTACGGGGCACCTCTAGGTGGATTTCGAAACCGGGACGTTACAAAGTGGTATCAGAAGAATGTTTTTCCCTTGATATACTGTTTGGAGCCTATAGCCAGGGAAATGATGGAATAGGTACATGGTAATAAGTTGTGACCATGAGTAGCTAACCCGTGTATAGGTTAAAGTCATACTACCTCGTTTATTGCAGTTTTAATGGTTTTCACATTTATAGTTTATTTGATTTTATCGTTGGGTGAATCACTTTATTTGTGGTGTTACCGTTGTTGTTATTGCGGTTTTATTTCTGTCGAAACTTGAGGAGATGAGGTTATTACATCTCATGCATCATATAAGAACTTGTTAGAAATCACATGTCTTGCATTCTTTCCATGACATCTAGGATACATTGTTGATTTCATGTTGTTGTGATAGACTTTGTGTAGATTATTCATGTTGTTGTGATAGATTCCTTGATAGAATATCTTCTGTTTGATAGAGAATTTGTTTTATAGTACATTGCTAACATGGATTCCAAAAATTGGTTTCTTAGGTGTTATGGGCCCTCATGGATCCGAATTTGGTGGATCATTGCCTGGATACATTGTTATAACTAGTTTAAGGTGCCAAAATTTGATTCTCGGGGAGTATGGGCCCTCACAGATCGGAATTTGGTACCTTAACCCTTGTTTTCTGTGTTTTCTGGGCTTCAGAGCTATTTCTGATCTACTACCAAGAAAAACCCAGAATACATAGCATGTAATTTATTAATACACGCTGTGTAGTTTGTAAACCGTGTCACTGACTGTGTTGGAAGAAACACGGGGTTGTGAAAAATCTTTAGAATCAGGCCGTGTACGGTACGTACACACCATGTTGTAGTGATCGTGTGTCTACCCATGTGGCTAATGACACGGATGGATGAAACATTGACATTACACACTGTATCTTGTTATTACACACCATGCTGTGTAACCTAAGTACCCGACCGTGTCACGAACAACACGGGTTGGGGAAAACCTTCAAGTACACGCCATGTTCTCTGGGAGCATGCCGTGTATGAGTGAACTGTGTAGTCGACCATGTAACTAACAACATGGGTGTTGAAACCTTGTCTAGTACACGCCTTGTCCTTCGTGAACACGCCGTGTGGTCTATGATTAAGAGGTCCATGTGGGTTAGCCATGTAAGGAGACTCAGGCAGGGTAATAGATTTCAAGTACATGCTATGTGTTGGGACAACACATCATGTGGTTGGGGTATTACATGACCAGTTGTGGAAGAAGTAAACTTCCATGTGAATGGCTTAAAAGAACATGACCTGTAGTTTTTATACACGCCATGTAGTCGTGTTTTGTAAACTGGAATGTTTCTTTCTCCTATTTTCCCATCTTGTACTCTTGTGTTCTCAGTCTTTGATAATCATGATCTAAGGTGTGATTTTGACCTTTCAGAGATATTCCACCGAGACGTCCTCCGGTTGTACGTCAGCTGCCAGATGGTGATCAGACACTGGATATGGCTGATCAGGGACCTCCCGTAGATCTTCTTATTGTGCAAGCCTTGGCACCAGCAGTTATTCCAGTTTCAGGCATCGATACGCAGTTTAGGGAAGAATTTATGAGGATGATTCTGACCTTACAGAGAGCACCATCTCTTTCCCTGTCGATGCCATAGTTGAAGGGTATTTCCCAGCAGCAACATCCTCCTACATTCTTCGGGGATGGAGGACCTCGGGCTGTAGAGTTGTGGCTAGAGGCCACACTGACAATTTTCGAGCATCTGGAGATACCTCCATAGAAGAGGGTGAAGCTCGCTACCTATATGCTTCAAGACTACGCCAAGAGGTCGTGGGAGGTGATCTCATAGTCAGGGCGCCAGCAGAGTATGACTTGGGATGAGTTTCGTCACATATTCTATGATTACTTCTACCCGGAGACCTTGAGGGCCGATCAAGCCTAGGAGTTTATGAGTTTGGAGCAGGGTGCTATTTTTTTTATGGAGTACTCATCTCGCTTTACCGAGTTGCAGCGTTTCATGCCGATTCCAACAGGTGATGAGTTGTTCCTTATGCGGAAGTTAGAGGATGGTCTGAGGCATGAAATCCACTTTCAAGTGAACATTTTCATGGTGAATTTGATATCATCTATCGTCAACCAGGTGCTAATCACAGAGCGCGATCTGAGGGATTCTGGGGCAGTGAGCCATGGCGTTTCGACATCCAGAGTCAGTGTTCCTCCTACTGATAGCACTAAGCGCCCCAGGGAGTCTAGTCAAGGAGATCAAAGTATGCCAAATGTATGTTTGGGTAGCCAAGTAGTATGGTACCAGTTAAGGGGGAGCAGGTTTACTATGCCTCAGTGCTTGAGAGACCTAATGGTGTTCTGATCTTGCAGCAAGTAGGGCCATCTTCACCGTTTTTGTCAGATCTTCTCACCAACAGCTGGTGGTTGGGGTTCTTCTATGACCCCGTGTTCAGGAGATGCATTGCCTGTTTCTCACCAGTCTAGGAACTGGAGTTCTTTCGGCCATTCAGGCTGTAGTGGGGGTCATGGCCGTGGTGGTTAGTTTCTAGGTTACCAACGACAACAGAGTGGATCAGCTCATAGTGGTTTTCTAGGGTCATAGGGCCGCGGTAAAGGCCAAAATTTCGCAGTGTAGCAGACCCATCAGGAGCAGGATCCCTTCCCTTATATAGTTTGAGGTATGATCATAGTAGCCCCAGTTTTATCTTCATATCTTTTCGATATTGGCGTTACGCATAGCTTTATCTCTGTTTCTGTTGTGGAGAGCCTTGGGCTCTGCATCTTTTCCTCTGCCGATACTTTGACTCTATACACACCGTTGGGGACTTGAGAGGTTAGCGTATGTCAGTGTAGAGATTTCCCTCTCAAGGTTGCAGGGTGTCACTTCTTATGGGACCTTTATTTCCTTGAGATGAGAAGCTATTATGTCTTTCTCGGAATGGATTGGTTAGTCCCCTTCCAGGTTGACGTCAATTGCTATAGCCGCAGGGTGAGTTTCATATCACCAGAGGGTGGATCCTTTCTTTATAGAGGCGATTGGGATGTCCAGGTGAGTCGAGTAGGAACCAAGAATCATGGGCTAGGAAGAGTTATAGCCCAGATTTTTAGTCTATAACTAGACGACTAGGGGAATTCATAGTTATAATTTCCTCCAGTTTTGGATCGTTTTAGAGATGTCTTTCCAGAGTTATTTTCTGGTTTGCCTCTGGAGTTTGAGGTAGAATATTCTATTGATCTCCTGCTAGGAGTGGCACCGGTGTGCATTTATCATTATAGGATGACTACACATGAGTTGTAGGATCTCAAGAAGTAATTATAGGAGTTGCAGGGAAAGGGTTTCACCCGACATAGTACTTCTCCTTGGGTTTCGCCTATCCTATTTGTGAAGAAGGCAGACAAAACCATCAAGCATTGTGTAGATTATCGGATGCTAAACCAATTGACGGTTATGAACCGATATCCCTTACCGTGGATTGATGACCTCTTTGATAATCTTTGATGAGACTGGGTGTTCTCAAAGATATATTTAAGGTCCGGTTATCATCATTTGTGCGTTAGACCATCTAATATACCTCTTACAGCTTTCTGGAGTAGCTATGGTCTATAGGAGTATATGGTTATGCCATTCGGCCTCACGGACGCGCCGACAGTTTTCATGGAACTGATGAACCGGGTGTTCCATCCATACTTGGATTCCTTCATGGTGGATTTCATGGATGACCGCTTGGTGTACTCTCACAATCGACACAACCATGCCACCCATCTTGAGATTGTTCAGAGTACAATGAGAGGGAATCAGTTATATGCTATTCTCTCGAAATGACACTTTTCGATGGATTAGATTCACTTATTATGTCATGTTATCTCAGAGACAGGAGTATCAGTACACCTAGAGAAATTGAGAGCTGTAGTTTTTTGGGAGAAACTGAAGAATGTCTTTGAGGTGCAGAGTTTTCTAGGGTTGGATGGATACATCATGCATTTCATAGAGGACTTTTCACGCATAGCAGCACCACTGAAAGGTTTGACCAAGAAAGGGGAAAGGTTCTTATGGTCAGATTCTTGTGATTCATCCTTACAATAGCTTAAAAATGGTTGATGTCAGCACTAGTATTAGTCTTTCCAAAGCTGGGTGAGAGCTATACAGTATACTATGATGCTTCAGGTATCGGGCTTGGAGCATTGCTTATCCAAGGAGATGGAGTCATTGCTTACGAGTCTTGAAAGTTGAGGCCACATGAGAGAAATTACCCGATGCATGATCAGGAGTTGGTAGATGTTGTTCAGGCCCTATGCTATTGGAGACATTATCTTTTGGGTGAGCACTTTGTGGTGTTTACTGAACACAAGAGTCTCAAGTACATCTTCCCTAAGTGTGCTTTGAATCTGAGACAGCGCAGGTGGGTTGAGTATCTTCAGTCTTTTGACATTGTGCTTCCCTATACACCTAGGAAAGGTAATGTAGTGGCTGACATGTTGAGCAGGAGGACTCAGATACAGGAAGTTCAGGAGGCCAGCAGTGAGTGGCAGCTTATGGCTATGTTCTCTAGGATGTATTTGGAGGTGCACGACAGAGAGGGGTAGGCCTTTATATCTCCTGTAGCTGTTACCTCAATATTTCTTGATCGGGTAAAGATGAGGCAGCTATCAGACTTAGAAGGCCTAGTCCTGTGGGAGAGTGTGTCAAGAGAGGACCCTCTTCATGGATGGATAGTGGGTGAGGATGAGATCTTGTTTTTCCAGGGATGCGTATGGGTGCCATCAGACAAACACAAGGAGCTGATGTGTGATTTTCATTCCCCAGTTTGGGCAGTTCATCCTGGCATCCCCAAGATGTATCATGATCTAAACCTCAAGTATTGGTGGACAGGTATGAAGAGAGATGTTGCTGATTTTTTCATGAGGTGTTCCACTTGTTAGCAGGTGACATCATAGCATCAGCGAACAACATGTCTTTTGCAGCAGTTACCCCTTCCAGAGTGGAAGTTGAATGATGTCGCGATGGACTTTGTGACCGGTTTTCCGAGGTCTCCTCGAGGGAACGAGTCTGTTTGGGATGTCATTGACAGACTCACGAAGGTTTCTCACTTTTTGTCGATCAAGGAGACCTTCAGTGTTGATGATCTTGGATAGTTGTACAACCGAGAGAATGTACGTCTACATTGATTTCCACACTCCATTTTTTCAGACAGAGATGCACATTTTACTTCTCTGTTCTGGCAGGGGCTTCAGAAGGCTTTGGGTACACATGTACATTTGAGTACAACATACCATCCCCAGATAGATGGCCAGTCCGAGCATATGATTCTGGTGCTTGAGTATATGCTCATTGCTTGCATTATGAATTTTGGAGGTTCTTGGGAGAAGCATATTCCACTTGTGGATTTCTACAACAACAACAGTTTTCAGGAGACTATTCAAATGGCACCTTACAAGGATTTTTATGGTAGGCTATGCCGATCAACTTTATGTTGACTAGAGGAAGGAGAGGCAGCTTTGTCGGGACCTTGTCTTGTTTATGAGTTCTCAGAGCAGATAGAATTGATTCGGAAGAGTATGGCTACGGTACAGTCTCGACAAAAGTCTTATGCTGATCAGTGGAGATGACCTCAGGAGTTCTAGGTCAGGGATCAGGTTTTCTGGCATGTCGCACCAAGGTTCGGACACAAGAGGATTCGAATACACGGTAATCTTTCACCCAGGTACATCGACCCATTTGAGGTGTTGGAGAGTGTTGGGATGGTTGCCTATCGATTACAGTTCTCTCAGAGGTACCGGGTTATGCAAGACGTCTTCCACGTTTCATTGCTCCGATGTTACTTTTCAGACCCATCTCATGTATTTCAACGTGAGAAGTTTGAGCTCAAAGCGGATGCATCATTTGAGGAGCATCCTATCTACATTGTTGATTGATGTACAAATGTTCCCCATGGATGGTCTATTCCATTGGTATGGGTGCTATGGAAGCATGAACGAGTATATGCCGAGACTTGGGAGAGGGAGGCTGATGTACGATCACAGTGGTCAGATAAGTTCAGGTTTTCTTTATCTACACTTTGCTAGGGAAATTTGGGGATAAATTTATTTAACAGGAAAAGTTTCTAGAACCCAAACCTTCTTTTCAGGTATGTTCTTCATTTTTCTGGAGTTTTTTAGAACAGAGGGGTTTCTAGAAATTTTTAAAGTACACACTGTGTACTTTACAAGTACATGCCATGTGCTTTGAATTTGCTCGAGGTCGTGTGTTGGGCGTGTCATGACCATGCACATGGCCATGTAGGGGTGTTGTGGAGGCCGCCTAATATGGAGTGTAGAAAAGGAATGTACATGTCGTGTACTTCAAAATTACATGTTGTGTACTTTGTTTTTTCATTAAACGGACTGGGGTCATGTCTTAACCCCAGAAATGTCTTCATCTCCATCTTCTTGGATGGAGAGCATCCAGTATGGTCGTGAATCTCCTCCGATCCCCCGAGCCTCCATCCGTTCTCTGAATCGACCACCGTCAATTGCATTGAAATCACAGTGGTAAGATCTTCCTTCTTCTAGATCATAATTTTCCAGTTACCCCTCTTTCTCATGTTATCATGGGTTGAGAATGTTTTTAATTTTCATAGATATATGATGTTCTAAGGAGATTCAAGACTCATGGTTCAAGTATATCGATATCCTAGAATCAACGTAGGTGTTCTGTGCTTTTCTGTTAAAAGTCATTGAGTTTTATGTGAAATTTCCACCAATACCCTTGAATGTGGTATTGCAAGTTTACTGTTTTCCCCTATTGATTTTACTACCTTTAATGTATTCTTGTGTAGTGGTAATTTGGTTTTGTATGAGGATAATTTCTATGCCTGGATGTTTTTCCCATGCCATGTTCTATTTATGACCTTTTGGCCTTGTTCAACCTTTGGCCGTTATACCTATTTTCCATGGATTGTGACTATAGGACAGAGTGATGTTCCCTGAAATGCTTGTTATGCTATAGACTGGTTAGCCGAGTAGCTCTATAGGTTTACGTTGGACTTATATAATTATTATTCATTGACTTGCACGAGACTGTGAGAACATGGTGCTATAGACTATAAGGGGATAGACCAAGTGAGATTGCGCAGTGAGTCTTGGAAATTATAGACTATAGGGGATAGACCGAGTGAGCTTCCAAAAGAGTCTTGGAGATTATAGACTACATGAGGATAGACCGAGTGAGCTCCCTCAGAGAGTCTTGAGCTTTATAGACTATAGGAAGATAGACCTAGTGAGCTTCCTCATAAATTCTTTGTTTTGTTTGAATTTCCTTAAACCACTCCATGCTATAGGAGGAATTGACCGAGTGAGCTTCCTCAAAGAGTCTGTGATAGACCTGAGGCTATAAAAGGAGTTGACCAAGTGAGATTCCTCTGAGAGTCTCTAGACCTTGGGACTATAAGGGGAATAGACCGCATGATCTTCCTCAATGAGTCCCTGACTACCTTAGACTGTAAGGTTAATTGACTGAGCGTGCTTCCTTAGAGAGTCTTATAAGTTCATATGACCAAACCAGAGGGGTTATACTGAGTGTACTACCGAGAGTGTTGTCGGTACTTCTTGTATAAGACCAGAGGGGATGGTTGTGAGTACATCCTAGAGGGATTCATGTTTGTGGTTAGCTATTTGCTTCACTACTTATTATTGATCTGTGGATTGTTTACTGTTGTGTATCATCCTGTTTACAGGTTACTGTTTACTACTTACTGTATTATTATCTTCCATATGCTCACTGACTATTAGGCGCAGAACTTAGGGTGCTTTCCTAATGGGATTTAGTCTCACATCATGTATGGGTCTTGCTTTTGGGCCCAAATAGATTATATTGTTGCAGGTATATATAAAGGAAGTGCCCTTCGACTTCAGGTACTTGACTTGCATTAGAGCAGGAGAGAATGGGAGCAAGCCGAGGATTGCGATGCTGAGGAGTTACTTATCTATTTTTCCATTTTACTTTGGCTTAGTATTGTATTTATCATTGTGACTCGTTTTACTGCTTTCCTAGACATATGTATCATGCATCATTTCATATATATATATATATGTGTGTGTGTGTGTGTGTGTGTGTGTCCTCCAGTTGTTTATTGTTTAGTTTTTGGGTGTTTACTATTATTGGATATTAGTGCTTCTACTATTTTATGTGTTGTTTACATCCACTATGTACTCTTCCAATGAGGGAATTTTTTCCCTACTAACACACCCAAGGCCCTCACTGCTAGTCAGCATCCACTGGCGTTCGGGGAAATTCACTTGAGTCCATGTGACCAACCTGGTACGGGGCGCCTCTGGGTGGTTTTCATAACCTGGAATTTACAATATGTCAGTAACCTACGATTATGAGATAACAGTATAAGGATATTTTACTACTATTACCCATACTAGATTAGACATTAGAAGGAATCATCATCGATTTCATTATTAGACTCCCATAAACATCAAATGTCTATAATAGTCTTTGGGTTTTACTAAAACATACTATTAAATTAATTCATTTTATTTCCATCATGTAATATTTAAATCTTGATCATGTTTCCAAAATACACAATAAAGAAATAGTAATGTTTCAAACAGTACCACATTCTATTATATTTAATTGAGATCTGAGGTTATGGTAAAAGATCAATAAAAGTATTCAATAAGATCTGGATACTATGTTTTATTTCATTAATTCATATCATCCTCCAAAAACTATTTTTTCTGAGATAACCAATTAAACCATTTTTTATATTTTGAGATTCTTTTCTATATATTTCAAATTTTTTTGGGATCAAAACCTCTCTATAGTAAAGTCATCCTATAAAATTATATTTCACTCATGAATTCAAGTGGATACTTATGAACCCCTATATGAAAAGATGTATGGAACCTTGAAATATTGGGATAATGTAGAAGAATGAAAGATATTAGGACCCAATATAGACGAGGAAATATAATAAAAGGTTAGATTTATTGAAAACACATTAAGGACACTCATATTTTCCAAAATAGATATTTTGAAAATGAATAGACTGATATGGAATTTGAATTTAGTTATAAGGTATTCTTCGGAATATCTCTTTGGATGAAGGTTATATTATTTGGAAAGAAGTGAAAATTGAGCCCTAGATATATTGGTCCCATTGATATTCTTGATTGTGTTAGGATGAAAACCATTCTCATAAAAGTTAAACCCAACCACTCTCAAGTTTACGATGTGTTCCATGTATCTCTCCCGAAAAAGTACATACCAGATCCTTCACAAGGATTGAAATAAGAGATAATAACATTAGAGAATGATATTTAATATGAATAAAAAAATCAAGAAATATTGGATCACAAAGATAAAATTCTATTTAGAAACAATACTCACAATTATATTGTTCTCTAGAGTCATTAAAAATTGAAAAGATACATGTGATCCAATGGATGTGATGAAAAATATATAGCCTCATTTTTTATATCAGAGTGATGAAATTTCTTGGAAAAAATTAATCATAAGTGGAGTAGAATTTAACACCCTAATATATTAAGTTTATTTCCATTAAAAAACAAATTTTATTTTATAGAATTCTTTTCATAGAATTCATGATTAAACAAATCAGGTTATACTATTGAATTATTACTATTTAATATTATATTTATTTTCAATATAGTGTATTAGAGAGTATGAATATGACTAACTAAACTATAAAAAATATTATTTACACATTTATTGAAAAAATAAATTGATTATCAATTGATTATATCATTTGAACGTGAAATGGAGATGTTTTTATGAAAATGTATATTTATATTCACACAATATGTTCTGTATCTTAATAAATCAAATTAATCACAGCTGATGAATGATTTTAATAAAATTTATAGATTATTTATTAAACAAAATGGCTTAACATTCATCCAACTTTTTTAGTAGGAATGATATAATAATTAATATATTTTCATGTTTAGAAATACTTTTTCATGAATGTGTTTTTTGGAGTTTTGATGAGTTATTTTATAATGGATTTATGGAACTTATAGATATGTAATCATGAAAAATGAAATCAATATTTTGGATAATTATGTTCAAATCTATTAAATCATAAAAATTTATTTTTTTCATTAGGAATAATTATTTTGGTTAATATTCATCACCTCAGTAAGGGTAAATCAGGTAATTAATGTTTAAATTAACATCGGAAGGCTTTAAAAATATATATATAAACTATATTATTTGTATTTAATGAGTTTATTTATACTATAATCATCCAATATTTTAATATATGACAACTTGGTTCCATTTTTATTTGATAATGACATTAATATTATTTTATTAAAAGAATAAATCAAAATGTCACTCTATTTTAAAAAAATATTATTATTATTTCATAGGGATACAAGGTTTTTATTGATTTATAAATGGATATATTAAATATTAGTGTATTTTTTATCATGTTAATCTATTTTTAATTTTTATTGATCTAACAATCATCTTAAATTCTTATGTAACTTCGACAAAATACCTATTCATGTAAAAGAAAAATAAAATAAATGATTTTAAAAATATTATGTTCTATTTATATTTTAGATAGGTATAAAATATTAATGATTCATTAAATTTTTTTGTTCAAATTGCATTTCTTTCTTGTTGTCTTTCAATTAAAACTACGTGAATAGTCCCAAAAATGACTTCAATGATATCTTATATTAAATAATATATTATTAATCAATTTAAAATTCAAAGAAATATAATATTTTAGAAATTATATATTATATGTCATATAATATAAAATATTTTCAACGTATGGGCCATTAATCCTTTTATATAAACATTAATGACCACTAATGTTTAAAAAACAAAAATATCAGGATAGTCATGAAAAGGGTGAACATGGGATTAAAACTAATAATTAAAAGTTAAAGTACACCAAAATTTTTCTTAATTTAATTATATGAGTGCATTAGGACTCATAATAATCCTATCATAGAAAAATATCAATTTGGGAAAAATTGTATGTAAAGATTAATTTATGTTATTTTAATACTTTAACTAGCTCCAAGGGTTCCCTTCCCATCACTAACAAATGATGACCTTTTCATCTCTCTTATTCATAAAGTTTGAGCATTCGATATTTGATGATACCTACAATAATATCATCTTAAAACCCTTAAATCTTATTATAATTCCTATCTTAGTTATAATTTCATTATTTCAAGGCATAATGTGTAAGCCAAAGGCAGTGTATCAACTAAGAGGTATAACTTTTTAACTGAATATTTTCAATTTTATTTCTTCTTATACCATATATAAACATATTTTATCCATCATAAAATTATAAAATAAAATAATAAATATACATAGATGTTATTATGATTATTTCACCACTATTTTCCACCACCTTTCCAACAAATGATAACTGAATCTATCAATCATTCATAGTTGCAGACTACTGGCTCCACATAGGGATATGATTTATTTTTAATCACCATTTTCATTATTTTTAGAAAAATGGATTTCATTAAAATATATGATATTTATTACATGATAATTATTCATTATTGATAAATTATTACTTATATTTCTTTCCTTCTTTTATTATAAAATGAGAACAACATTCATATGTACGTATGAGGCACCTTCTTCATAAAAGGTGTCATTATTTTTCAATGTATAAATTTTATGGATGTCTTAAAATATGTATATAATAAATATATATTATATTTATATCGTGATTAAAATTATGGAGATTAAGGATTCATGACCAAAGTACAAGGACTAGAATGATAGAATAGAAACTTTCCTGAAAAATGTAGTTAAGACCCAAAATTTATGTTTTTAATAATGAATTATTAATAAATCAGTGTCAAAATTTTATAAGTGAACTAAAAATTATATTTTGTATATAAATATGGATTTTTTATATAAATATAAAAAATTTAAACTTATTATATAGGATGTTAGATCACTTAATAATTAATATGAACTTGACGTAAGAGTATTTCATTACAGTATTCTTTTTATTAAATTATTTTTGATTAAATTTTTGTTGATCAAATTGTGTGATGTTTATAACCTATATATTATTTATTCCATTCTCCTATTGATATTTATATGGATAAAATAATTTTCTTTTTATTTTACGATCTTTAATTTTTCAAGAGTTCAAAAAATGTTTATAACGAATATTTAATTTATTTTAATATTCTCCAAAGAATTCTATTCTTCTATGTCCATATTTTCTATAAAATATTTAGAAGACAGTTTTTACTTTTATCCAATTGTTTTTAAATTTCATTTTTATCTATATTTAAATTTAGATATTTTTTAAAAATGAATCATCCTATCATTTTATGAATGAGGTAATTTTGACTTCTTATAAAATATGTGAAATGATTATCTCTTTATACATAAATGGAATGAATAAAATTTAATACTTAAATTATATATCATGTATTTTAATTTTAATTTTATTGTTTTATTTTTTTAATTCAATGAAATTTTTTCACTCAATTTTTTTGGAAATTTTTAAATTTTAAATAATTTATTTCAAAATAAAAAGAATATTTTCCTCAAGAAATGTTCAAATTGACTTTAAAATACATTTTTTAAATATGATAACATCCGATCATTTTACTTATGTTTCACTGAGAATATGATTCTATGATGGATGTAATATGGTTATATTGATGAAATATTGATGAAATGTTTTATCTTCTTCATGGGTTTTTTATGATCGAATGGTACATGTTTTCATGATCTAGTAGTATACATATGAATTGATTTTTATTATGTGATGGGATGTTCAATTATACCCCTATAATTTATTGGGTAAACATTAAGGAATTATAGACACAAATGGTACACATGTGGTTATTGATCACACAATGATTTACTGTTTCATTTTCACACTTACACCACTGTTCTCAACTAGTTTGGTATTGAAAATTATAAAAATAATAAAAAATTTCATTTCATGATTGATTGCATTATTCTTTATCACTATTAAAAAAGGTAAGTGTTACTTTTTTTTTATAATTTCACTAATGGTGGAGGTTATTTGGAGGTCCCATGACAATGTCCGGAAAAAATGGGCCAAGATGTGAATGAACTAAGCACACCAGTTTAATAAACCACACACTTATTCAGAACTGTGCATCCAAATGGGATGAATTTTTTTGGTATTATAGAATATTTATGGGATAAATTTCATCTGAATTAAACCATTCCCAATTTGGCCAGTACGAAGTCCATCCAACATGGTCTGTTCAGCACATTGATTCTAAAAAATGTCAAAAGTGGTGTGTTGTGATCCGTCCATATCTCGAGATGTATGAGTCCGAATGAAACCAAAATTTTAGTATAGATAATCAAGAGGTGGAGAAACAAACTTATAGTTTTTAAAAAAGCGATATAAGTTTGTATACCCACTGAAAATAAAGGGACAATTGGTTTTACACAATCTGTGTTTTGATAACCACCTTCAAATTATCCTATAAAATGATACCTTGGGTACTTCATTTGGGACTTCAAACTAGAAGAAAATTTATACCATTTTGGAATCATAAAAGATTATTCTCTTCATCCAAGAAGTTTACGATGCCCCTATCCTCCTAGGGGGATAAAGAATGAAGAAGGAGTTCCACTAGAGCTTTCTCCTCCTCCAGATGTTGAGCTAAACGATGAGTGTTTGTTGTGAGGGAGAAACAACCATGAAAAGGGAGTTATAACAAATATATTAGTTACTATATTGGAATGATTTTGGTTTTACAAATTTATTTCAATTTGTCATAGATTATTTATTATTGGAATTATTGTTTTTATTCATGTGATTGATATTCTCTTAATTTCCAACTAATCAGCGTGAGTTTTTGAGTGTGTGACTTGTGTTGTTCTGATTGGAAATCACAATAAGAATCATACTACCCAATTTCAGGATATTTCATTCTGATTTGGAAACTAGTATTCCATGCATATGTTCTGGACCTTGAAAATACTATTTCTATGTCAAGGTTTGTTTCTTTATGTAGTGATATAAAGTCATTATTATTAACTGGGATTCATATTAATTTCAACCATATAATTACTCCAAACCTATATTATTATGTATGAAAAATGAACCTCAAATGTGTTTGGGGAAATCCCAATGACCCCTTTGTATCATATTATTTCAAAATCCACTTGGGTTTTCAAATATTTATCGCTTTATGTAAGGTTACTTTCTTTAAATTGTTTTCAAAATCACCCCCTTTTCAGAACATTTTATTTAATACTCATACACTAAACCTAACAACACTTCTTGAAAGACAACCTAGGGTCTTGACTATACTCTAAATCAAACTTAAAATAATAATAAATTTTAAATTTCATGTAAAAATGATCAAATTTTTGTACCGTTTCAGGAGAGAACCTTAGTTTTAGTGTGTTTTTTCTATGATTTTTGTAATTTTTGTGAATATTTATTTGTTTTATCTTATAAATTTTCATACGTTTTTCTGATTTGATTTATTTATTATGTTGGTTATGTGCATGATACTTTCTACTCTGTGAGAGTTACCACCTTTCGAACATAAACCAAAGATGATCCCACATCAGCAACACCGAGATGCACAAGTCAACCCCTTTGAAGGAGGACACACCACCACTTGTGACTTTTCTAAACCCATATTCATCTGGATCGAAATTTTTTCATGAAATTAACATGTATAAAATTTCTGAAAACAATCTGAAAATAAAATAACTAACCTCTCCTAATGTTTATATCCAACCCACTTATATTCAAATGAAAATCCAGGAACCCAATTTTGAACTAAAATCTAGTCTAATTCAGTTATTTCCATGTTTTCTTGGACTTGTTAGAGAAGATCCACATAAGCACTTAAAATAATTTCATAAATTTTGTTCTAAATTAAAACCTTCTAATGTGGATGAAGAATAATTAAATCATAGGGCATTCCTATTTTAATTAGAATACACTGTCAAATATTGGTTGTATTATGTTATTTCAACAATTATAGGTTTGGTGAACATGAAATTCATTTTTCATTAAAATTATTTCCCAGTCTCTAGAACCACAATACTAATGAAAAAATATGTGGGATAACAAAATCCTAAGTTGAAATATTTCATGAATATTGGGAGATATTTAAGAGGTTATGTAAATATTTTACACAACACTAAGTAAGAGATCAAATTTTAATTCAGTATTTTTATGGAGGTTTATTTCCTATTGATAGAAGAATGATAGATGTTTTTTTTAGGTGGTGCACTAGTTGATAAGACCCTAATTGTTGCAACAATAATAATTGAAAACATGCCACAAAACACTCAGTAATTCGGTTCATGGTCAATTGTACACAATAATGGTGTCCATGAGATGTAATCTATCGAATCCCAGAAGAAGGCGTACTAAAATTTTAAAGAGGTAAGTGCCCTTCTAATAAAACATTCTCTTTACCAAGGGAAATCCCAATATACTCTTCCCATCCATTTTGGTAAATGTTTTATTGACACCCACTACACTAACCAATTTCCTCAATTGAGAGAAACAACTGAGTGTTGTTAAAAAATATTTCAAGGATGCCCCAACAACCAATAATTTTGGAATGAACCTCACGATCCATACAATCATGGGTCGAAAGAAAACCAAGCTTATTGATAAGGGGGTATTCCAACCAACCTTAACAAGCATGGAACCATCTGAGGCAGAGTAGTAATCCACCACCTCATAGAAATCCTCAACTACTACAACATACATTCCAATAACCCCAACAAAAACCCAAGCCTAGACTAGAATATATGATGCAACAAATGGCTTCCAACATACTTCAATTACAACAAACCACCCAAGCTTCCATACAAGACCTAAAAACCCAATAATTCCAACTAGGTAACTCAGTGGGGGAAATAAAACGTCATGGGTTGGGTAAACTACCCTCTCAACCACTTTTCAACCCTAGGGAAAAGGTAAATGTCAATTCCATTACCCTTAGGTGTTCTACTCAACATAATAGTCAAATGATACCTCCTTTAGAGTCATCAGATCCTGTTGAAAACACCATCCCAACTATTGAAATCAATGCAAATTTTGAAAAACCTTATCCTGAGAGAATCCCTTGCAATGGAAAGAGTGTGTCCATTGATTACTCACCAAGCCCAACCATTCCTCTTCTATTCCCCAAAGGGAAAACCAACCTTGAAAACAAAAAGAAACTAAACTAGATAAGGAATTATTGTAAAATTTTAAAAAATAATTGTTTAAAATTATTTTGATTGAAGCTGTGAAGAAAATTCCATGATATTCTATGTTTCTGAAGGATATGGGTACACACCAACAGTTACTTATAAGTGATGAGAATGTTACCTTGGAGAGGAATGTATCATCATTAATAGAGATATCACTTCCCACCAAATGTAATGATCTATGAACATTCTCAGTTATGTGCACCATTGGGGAGTATTCCTTTTCCAATGATATTATAGATTTAAGTGCTTCTATAAATGTGATGCCTCAATTTATATACTCTTTATTATAGGTTGGGGAACTGATTCCCATAATAATTTTCGTTTAGTTAGAAAATCAGAGTACAAACACCCTTTTAGTGTGTTAGAGGATGTTCTTGTGAGGGTGAAAACATTAATTTATTTAAAATATTATTATATGAAAAAAATGTAATATGAGAGGATGAATGGGCATGCTCTGATTACATTATGGAGAACCTTCTTGAAAACCTAAAAAAGCACAATTAATTTCCATAATGGTACATTATCTATGGATTTTAGTGGAATCATTTTACACTTCAACATCCTTGATTCTAAGAAGCATCCCTCGTAGGAACATTCCTCTCTCTCTATTAACTCATTTGATGTACTCCCTTCCCCTAAAAACACATTTTTTATCATTCCCATGATCCCCTTTATGTTTTGTCATAATTAGTTTAATTTATATGAAAATAATCATGCATACAATATTATACTTGTTTAGAAAAATTCCATGCATGTATATTAATTGTTGATTTCTCGAACACTAAGGATCACATGAACATCGATGATACTTCTAATCATGTAAAACCACATTCCTCATAATAGGATGATACAATTGGGTAGTTAGATGATAATAGTGACCTTTCACTATCACACAAACTCCCATAAATCGTAAATCCCTTTGAGTTAGAACTAAAAAATTTCCTCAATATTTAAAATATTCATATTTTGAGAAGGGAAACAAGTTGCCTGTAATAATTACCAGTTCACTCCCTCTTGAGAATTAATATCGACTACTTGAACATTTGAGGGATTATAAACAAGATTTGGGATGGATAGTTACTGAAGTTCTTTAGACCATCAATCTACACACGTCATATATTATTAAATGATGAGGCTAAACTAGTGTGGCAGAATCAATGCCAACTGAACCCAAACCTTTTAGATGTTGATAAAAAGGATATAACAAAATTATAGGATCCTAGATTTATTTACCCCATATTTGATAACAAATGGGCGAGTCCTGTTCAAGTAGTTAATAAGAATCAGGTCAAATGGTAATTCAAAATGAAAAAATATAATTGGTTCCAACTCATGTGCAGAATAGTTGGTGTATTGGTATAGACTATCACTAACTAAACAAACGCACTAGGAAGAATACTATAACAATGCCATTCATTGACCAAATTCTAGAGAGTATATCAGTGAAGTACAATTATTGTTTCCTTTTTGGGTATTATAGACACTTTAATATCCATATTAACCCCAAGGATTGGGAAAAGATTAACTTCACTTGCCCATTTGGCACATTGGAATATAGGAGGATGCCATTTGGTCTGTGCAATTCTCCAGGTACATTTCTATGATGCATGGTTAGTATTTTTTTGGTATTACATGGATAATTTCATTGAAGTATTCATGGACGATTTCACTATATATGGCTCCTCTTTTGATGATTTATTGACTAGTCTTGGTTCAGTCCTACGTCTCTATATTGAAAATAATATCATATTAAATTATGATAAATTCCATTTCATGGTGTGACAAGGTATAGTTTTGGGACTTGTTATTTTTGGGGATGGTATCCAAGTAGATAAAAAAATGTGGATGTCATTTCTTCCATACCAATGCCCAAAAATGTACAGGATGTGAACTCTTTTCTAGGTCATGTTGGATTTTACCATCGTTTCATTTGGGACTTTAGTAAAATTGCACTCCCCTATCCCGATTGCTCCAAAATGAAATGTAATTTGTTTTTTATAATGAATGTGAGGATTCTTTTAATATGTTAAAATGGATTCTCACATCTCCCCTACTTATCCAACAACCTAGGTGAGATTTACCATTTGAGCTCATGAGGGATGCCTCTAACTATGTATCTAGGGAAGTATTATCAAAAAGGGTCAATTGAGATCCACATTTCATTGCCCATGCCACACGTACACTGGACTCTGCCCAATAAAACTACACCAGAACTGAAAAATAATTTCTTACCATTATGTTTACCATGTCTAAATTCAGGTTGTATCTCTTAGGGTCCAAAGTCATTGTGTTCTCAAACCATGACACCCTTTTATATCTTCTTAAGAAACCTGAAGGCAAACAACATCTCATTCGTCAGATGCTCCTTCTTTTGGAATTCAATTTAGAAATTAGAGATAAAATCGGAGTAGAGAATGTGGTGGCACACCAAATCAGTAGGATACACCCATCCCTAGACATTTACTCATCCCCATATATTTTGATAAATTACATGTTTCAAGATGGGAAATTGTATCTAGTGAAAGATGTTATTCATTGGTATACTAAAGTAGTAAATTATTTGGTAACATCTTTTATTCCTACTGATTTAAAAATAAAACAGGCCCACCATCCAAAACATGAGTCTCTTTGTTATATTTTGGGATGAAAACTACCTTTGGAAAACATGTTGGGATCATGTCCATAGGAGTTTTATTTCCGATAGAGAGTTTTAGTCTTCCCTTAGGTTTTTTCACACTCTTTCTTGTGGGGGCCACATTTTTCCCCAACATACTGCTTGAATGGTCCCTGATTCAGGTCTCTTTTGGCCAACACTTTTTTGGGATTCCCATGATTTCTTTACATCTTCTCCTCACTATTAATGAACAGGGAATTTATCTAAAAGAAATTAAATTGCACAAATAAACATTCTTTTCCATGAAAGATTTTATGTTTGGAGAATTGAATTTATGGGACCATTCCAAAATTCATTTGCGAACCTTTACATTCATCAAGAAGTGGATTATGGTTCAAAATGTATAGAGTCATGAGATATAAGGACTAATGATTCGAGGACTATGGTGGAATTTTTGAGAACCCAAATGTTTTGTAGGTTTGGAGTACTTAGGTTTATCATCAGTGACAAGGTTTCTCATTTCTGAAACTGAACAATGTAAAATCTTTTGCATGAGTATGAGAATAGACATTGAGTTTCTATTAAATATCCCCCCAAAACCAATGATCCACCTGAGGCATCAAATAGGGAGGTAAAATAGATTATGTAAAAACAATTCAATATAATAGAAAAGACTGGTGTCTTAGACTCAATTATTATTTATGGTCATACAATACTGCTTTCAAAACTCCCATTGGCATGCCACCATATCATCTATTGTTTGGAAGGCGTTTTCACACACCTATTTAGATTGAGCATTGAGCTGACTAGGGCATTAAAAAATGAAACAATAGTTTTTTGGTGTAGGTTTTCAAATGATTTTTTAGATTCAAGAGATGGAGAAAATGCATAGAGATGCATATGAGAACTCCCGGATTTATAAGGAGCTAACCAATTCTACCCATGACCACCTCATCCTTCAACATCAATTCCACATTTGGTTGAAGGTTCTCCTCTATAATGTCAGGATGAAGTTACATCTAGGTAAGCTTCATTCCCACTAGTATGGTCCATACACTATTACTAATGTCTCTCAATTTTGTTTTTTCCAGGTTAAAAATGATGAAACAAAGAAAAACTTTACTGTCAATGGGTAGTGGCTGAAACACTTTCATGAATCCACTCTAGAGTCCTAGATGGAGGAACTCCATGTTCAAGAA
The DNA here is from genome assembly GCA_963277665.1 of Viscum album. Taxonomy (NCBI): domain Eukaryota; kingdom Viridiplantae; phylum Streptophyta; class Magnoliopsida; order Santalales; family Viscaceae; genus Viscum; species Viscum album. The sequence goes on along the minus strand of OY728160.1, from coordinate 1,046,147,880 downwards.
TCAATATATGAATGACACTCACTAGGTCTTATCCTTCCTTCCCACAATCTCTTTTATTATAGTGAGGACACTGTACACTTTATGTGGGGGGGGGATTGGTATATTTTTGGGTTAGTTAGAAATTTTCATCATCTTTCTTCTTTAACTCTTTTTTTCCTACTTGATTATATTTTCATTTTCTCCCCCTTTCCTTCCCCCTCACTTTTGTTCCAAAATGTTCATTTTTTAAACCTACTTTATCATGAAATATGATGTGTGATTAATGAAGGAAGTTATTTAAAATTCATGAGTGATTTGTCTATTTCATGTTGTTATTACATTACTTAAGAAATCAGATCAAATGTGATTTTTAGCAAGAATTCAACACTGTGGTGTGAATTTCTCATGAAATTTGGTTGTTTTTCAATGATATAAATGTTTTCATCATTTTGAAATTTTTGAGAAGAATGGTACCATTTGTGTGAAGGGCATAGGGGAAGAATGTGTCACTTAATTTCTCCACACAACATTGCACACAACCGTGAAGTGTGAAAATATCAACTTAATATAAAGAAAGTATAAGTTAGGTTGGTTTTTCTCAACTTTACAAAATAATTTTTCAATATTTTTTTCCTTATATAATCTATTTCATTACTGAACCATATTGGAGTATGCATGTATACCTGTTATCCATATGTTTTATGCACTAAAAAACAAAAAACAAAATAAATATGGTTGTATATTGGAAGGCCAGAGACCCCCAACCACAACTTTTTATCATTTTATAACTATTATAATTATTGTTGTGAGAAGATCAAACATGGTTTGAGAGAATAGTGTGAGATATGTTTCAAGATAAAATTTTGAAGATATTTATAAATGATTGGAGTGATGAAATGTAAAATATATTGAGATATTTAGTTTGGGAGGTTATAGTTTTAATTGTAGGAATTTTTAAGAGAGTGGGTCTTGAAATTTGACTAAAAAGGATGTAGGGAAGGTTCGGTGGAAAGGATCATATAAGTAGAAATTTATTAAAATAAATTATATTTACATAATAGAAAGTGTAAATAATAGCATGAAATATTTGTCACAAACAAAAAAATGGAGAATTAGTGATATGATTCAATTTTTAATTATTTTATTTTATTGGTATCATCCCCCTCTTAGAATATCATTTGGTTACAATTTTTGAGACATATTTTTCCATGATCTCTGAGAATAAATCCTTGATGTGATTTTTTTCAATGATCACATTCCTATCAGGATTTATATTTTCAATGAATGTTAAATCATTATGAAGTTGGAAATATCTACAGGCATAATTTTTGGAAATATGAGTTTTCCCAAGAGTGAAAATGTTTAGGTGCGGGGGTGTGATCACTCAATGATTCATTGTTCCATTTTTACCCTTACACCACTGTGCTAAACATGTTTTGTATTGAGAATTATATGAAAAATAACGAATTTCAATGAATGTTTTATTCAATTATTTTGCGTTTATCACTATTAAAAAGGTAAATGTAACTTCTTTTGATAATTTCATTGAAGGTGGTGGTGATTTGGATGGCCCGTGACGAAGTTCATGAAAAATGGGCCAAGCTGTGCACTATTCAAGCAAGCCAGTTTACTAAAATGCACACTTCTACTAAAAGGTTCTTTAAAATTGGACGAAATTTTGAGGTATGATCCCCAATTTAATTGTATGCATTTCATCTGATTTATCTGAAGCCCAATTCAGCCACTAACCAGTCCATATGACCTGATATGTCCAACACACCGAATCTGAACAAATTCAAAAGTTGTGTCCTGTGACCTATCCATATATCAAGATTTAGGTGTTCAAAAATAATCCATACATTATGAGGAGATAGTTAATATGTTTATAAATAATTTTTTAGTTTTTTTACAAAGCATGATAAGGATTTATACAAATATAAACAAATGGACCAAGTGGTTTTACACAATCATTGTTCCCAAAACAACATTCCAATTTACAAAAAAAATGATACCTTGGCAACCTCATTTGGGAGTTCGACCAAAAAGAAAATCTCTTCCATTTTGGAGTACTATTGGATTTTACTCATCATACAAGATTTACTGGATTCCCCTATATTCATATTTTGGTCAAGAATGAAAATGAGTTCCACCCAAGATTCCTCCTCCTCCAGATATTGAGCTAAACGGTGGGTGTTAATTATGAGGGAGCTAAACACATGTAATGGGAGTTCTGAAACATATATTAACTACTTTTTTGGAGGGAATTTTGTGTTTAGAAATTTATTTCTATTCATGTTTCACTATATCTTATTTGAATTATTTTTTTGATGCATTAGATTGATTTGATCTTAATTTCTCACCGATCAGTGTGCAGTTTTGAGTGCATGACTTATGTGGTTCCAATTGGAAAACACAAGAATACTTTTCTTACCCACTTTAATGAGATTTCAATATATGTTGGAAACTATTATTCCACACATAAGTTCTAGACCATGAAAATTTGATTATTATTATAAGGTTTGGTTCATTAAGTAATGAAATAAAGGCATACGAATTAATCCAGATTTCAATTAATTTCAACCAAATAATTTCTCCAATACTAAATTAATATCTATTAAAAATGAACATTAAATGTGTTTAGTGAAATCAAAACAACCCCTTTGTCTCATATTTTTTCAAAATATACATTGTTTGTCAAGTATTAAACTCCACATGTAATGTTATTTTCTCCAAACTATATTAAAAATCAGACCCCTTTTTTAGTACTTTTTATTAAACATCCATTCTAAAAACCTACAAAATATCCTTGAGAGACAACCAAGGGTCTTCCTTATACTATAAAACAAACATAAAATCATAATCAATTTGAAGTTCCATGAATATATTGTTAGTTATCTAAATCCTAAAAGAGGGTAAATGCGAGGTTAACCCAAGCCCAAATAGGGTACAAGATAGGTTATTTCAGGACCTAATTAGGAACATTGGTGGTAAACCCAAGACTAACATGTGATAAATGTGTTATTTTTTAGACTTAACATAATATTTTTATGACTATGAATATTTCCGACTTTATTCTAAAATTTTATGTGACGTTCTTTTTACAATATTATTCTCTCTTGGATAATTACCTTAGATTCCATTATGATTCATGTCTTATAAATATCTAATATATATACGATGAATCATGAATTTGAACTGTTATTTTTTGGGCACAATTTAATAATTTTAGGTACATGTTCTCATACCCTTATTCTCATGTTATGCACAAATGATATATGATATCTTAATTTTTTACCCTTAATTCCCAAATAAGCTCACCCTTATATTTTGTTTTTCTTCGTGATTTTAAGAATGGTATTAAATAATAATTATCTAGTAAGTATGTTAGTTGTGAATAACATAGTGTGGGGGTGATTTATTAATTTTACGTACCATTTTTTTTGTATCTATGTTTCCAAGAACAATAATCCTTTAATGTTATATCCTGGATTGTAATGATATGTAAAGAATATTCATATAATAAAATGAAATAATTATTTATGAAATTTTTGGGACTCTATAAGTGAAAAAATTAAATGGGTAGAGGAAAACAAGTTTTGGTTAGGGTGCTGAAAACATTTTTTTCAGGTGGTTTAGTGTCATGATACATGGACTCGTGGATGTTTAAAACGAGGACATTACACTCTTTCCTTGAGAATGGTTAAAATATTTGAATGTCTAATATCAAACGTATTCAAATACACGTGAATATCTAGATTGTGAGATGCGTAAATTAGAACTCAAAATATTTTAATTTGATAATAATGGTATGGAATAGGTGTCAATGGGATGACCATCAACAACATTTTAATGTTTGGTTCCACAAAAATTATATCTCGGTGTACATTGATTAGATGGAATTCCCCTTATAATGAATATTCCTTTTTTGGAATTTTAAAACATATTCATATGAACATTACCATAATGAAGTGTCCATTGGATCTTAATTAACTCATTACTGATAGACAATGAATTGTTATAAATGATTTAATGTACTAATTTATAAACTGGGTTTATGGGAAAAATAATATATTGAAGGTTTAATATAACTTGAAGGTTATCCAACCTTATCATGAACACATTTTTAGGGTGAAGGGATATTATATGAATATAGAAGTAGAAGACAAAAACTATACCCAAGAATTTTCCTTAGCCAACAAGTACAATATGGAATTTTATAGTGCTATATATTGGATCCTACATGTATTTTTCTTCTTCATTATTTCACACTAACTTTTTCTTAAGTCATGGAAAGGGAGACATAATGAGTAGACACATGAATCTTGGGAAGAAATCTATGTTCACAATATTAATCCTAATTTGTGATAGATGGTTTTGAATAAACCCAATATTTATCACTACAGTTATTATCCCATTTGGTTGTTCATTGGTATAATCACCGCATTATCAATGTTATCTATTATTACCGAAATTCATATATCCCTCAACTATTGTGTGAATCAAGGAATGATTTGAGGTGGGAATAATTAAACTAGTAAATTCATAGGAGGTACACTTAAAATAAATAACATAAAAATGGTGTAAAGACACTTACTTATGAATCTATATGTATTCATCGAGGTTATTCATGATCTCTCCCATATTATGTTCTCAAACTTGTATATTTAAATCCTTAATAATGGCTCATAATGTGTATGTGAATAATCCAAAGTATATCTTCCATGAGTGTCTAAGGAGGTGTGAAGTCATATTCTCACCCATCATGCACTATGTTAAGATTGTGCTAATCCTAAACTATCCCTTTTCAAGGTGATAAATGCTAGGAGCATATATTCCACATCCACATCCACTTATTACTATCTAGATAGGGATATTATTTGTCGAAGACTGCACATATGATACTTCACCATAATTTATTATATTTTCTTATACATATACTCATACATAGGATTTTCTCAAATGTTACATCTTCCAAATTCCAAAAAAAGATAAAATATTCAATATTACCTTATCCAATGTAAAACTTTATCTATAAATTTTAAAATTATGATCAAACCTAACTTATCAACCCATGATGAAATTTATAAATCATAAATTGTCCTAAACCCATAATTTATTGACCTCTAATATTATATAAAACCTACTTTGATACAATATTTGACAACCCCAACATTACAAAAAAATAATTAAATGATTTATATTAAATATTACATTACATACATTCCCATGATCTTTTAGGTTGATATTTTTAGAGAATTAGAACATTTAATTTAATAATATATTTTATTTCATTATCAACTAATGGGATTCATTCCAAATATTATAGGAGTTAATTAATAAAAAAATTATCTTCCACTTATACCGTAAATTATCCACGAAAGACAATTTTTTGGAAATATCCTACATATTACTTTTCTTCATAACATAGAGAAATTGAAACATAATATTGAGTGAGCTAAAATTTTGAGTAGAATACTAATCAAGTTAAATCATGATAGTGAGTAAACACATATAAGTAAAGAGAGATAACATGATATCATAACGGGATTAGAAATATGGAATAAGGAAAAAGTATCACAAGATTATGGGATATTAAATAAATAGAAAAAATAAAAAATTGACATCATAAGAATAAGTTAGGGCTCAATTGAAAGAAAAAAAATTTAGTTTTCTAGGATAACTACCAACACACCATAAATTCTATCTCATGAGATAAAATCATTATCCAATTCATTATAGGGCTATATAATTTTTATCCCACCTGCTACATAATGAAAATCATACTTATGCGTTCGAAAAGATCTCAATCATTATAAAAAACCACTGAAATAAGATACATTACATGTAATTTCAAATGGTATCATATAAGGAAAAATTCATAAATCCATTAATACTTATAACAAAAGAAACTATGGGAAATTAAATGGTATCCAAGGATATTATGAATCTTTCTAGAAAATCACCATTCAATTAAGATATTGAAGCATAATTTATTTACTCCATATAAATAAATAGTATATTATTAAGTAAATAACATCCATGGTCAATCAATTTATAGTCATCTAAGTTAACACCCATTAATTAAATAACTGAAATAAAGGTCATTATTTGAGCTAACAATTGAAAGGAAAATCTTGTTTATAAGAAGTCTACAATTAAGTGTGAAAAATGCAGTAAAATACCATTAATCTTATAGATATTTCCCTTCCAAAAATATATAAGAACATATATGAGGAATCAAACAGAATATCACAAGTAAATATATAAGAAGACTAGTGAATCTATTTTCAATATAATATTAAATAACATTTTACTTTTGTAAATTTTAAAAAGATAAAATTAAGAAAAAATGACAGGAAAAGAATTTATTTTATAAAATCATGAGTACTTGTAGAGGAACACTCATAATTATTAAATGAAAAGATAATAGAAAAAAATATTTTTGTTAATGGTTTTTAAATGAAGATTAATATCAATTTTTTTTAAATAAGGATAGATTGTGGAAGACACAAGTTGCGTTAAAAAATTATTTTGAAAAATATATCAAGAAAAACATTTAAGAACTTATTTCTAATGATAAGCATGAAAAAATCATTCTTAATAACCAAATATAAGGAAAATATTTTAGTGAAAGATAATATATATATATATATATTAAAAAAGAATTTTTTTTTAAAATATTATCTTCCACAAGACTGAAATCAAATTAATGTGTAATAGATTTCAATTTGGAAAATAAATAAATAGATGTATGAATATGATATGAGATAAAATATATCAGTGTTTACATACATGAATGGAGATCATTAGTGAGAAAAAAATATGGATATTGAGGAAAACAACCAGTAGAATGAATGAATTATTATTTACAATTTCATATTTTAAAAGAGAATAAAATCCACTAAATAAGAAGGTTTTTAAATAAAGAAGCAATTTCTGAATGGGAAAATAGTAATTAATTTATAGAGTATAAAAATGTTGGCTTAAAAAAATAAAAATAGTATATCCAAAGAATATGGTTTATCACCCAAAGAAAATAAAACGAGTCAACTTTGAACACTTACTTCATTGGAACTCATTGAATAGAAAACCATTCAATAAAATAGAATTTGATATATATATATAAATCACTTAAAATTAATTAGAAATACGATGAAAATATATCCATGTTAATTCAAACACCAGAAATAAAAAATTTGGTCAATATGGAATAAGAATCAATGAATGAAAGTTGAGGTGAGAAACCCCTTATCTCGAGTCCTGATACACTATGTGCGTATAGATAAATTCTTTAAAAGTAAAAATAATTTTCTTAAAAACATTATTAATAACATTTTTCAACTATATTTTTTTCCATGTTCAATTCATTATCTTGTGATATTAATTTTTAATTAGTTTTCACCTATGTTTGTTACTTGAGGTGGTATAACAAATATATTTAAAATATCCCCCTTAAATAGACCATGGTTAAATGTTTCATAAAATAGATTTATAATTTTTATAATTATAGTGTTGTACCAATTTAATTATTAAATTTGTATAAAATTTAACAATTTCATAGGTTTTCTCAAATTAGACCCAAGACAAGACAGGTTCCCTGATATTTTCATTTATGGAGGCTAACTTTACCATGACTATTTTTCACTAATATAACTTATATAATGTCCATGATTATCAGTAAATAATATTAATAAGGTTATAAATATCACGTTTATTAATAAATATAAAATTTTCATTTCACCCACGTTGGGTGGTTATAGAAAATGAAATATTTTGTTTAGATGGAGGAGGTAGTCCAAACACACACACAAACTCCAATTTCATTTTTTATACCATGGGTGGGGGTGGAAAATGAAATATTTTATCATTTTAGAATCATAATTATGTTATAAATATCATATTTTTTAATTAAACAACTTTTTTTAAAATTGATAATAAGGATCTTCTTTAAAATATAACATGTAGTTCATAGAGGTGGTAGTACACACTTATGCATGAGGACATCATCATTTTTTCAAATGGGTTTTCAATTAATGTGGGAAATGGATGTTCCATTAATATAATAATATTTTATAATATTAATAATACGTATATTATAATAATTTTAGGGGTAGAATATATTATAGTGGGTATAATAAGAAATGAATTAAATGGTATTGATTGAGAACATGACATGTTCCTTTGGATGTTCTCCATTGGGTAACACCTTAAGGATCATTATCACGGTAGTTTGGAAAGACCATGGATTTTAGGAAATGGGGAGAGAATTTTACAGATACTAGGAAATAATTTTTATTGATATTTTTTGTTATAATGAGTGAAAAAATGGTGCGATGAAGGGTGACATTTATAAGTGGGAGGAGTGACATTATTATAATAATATAAATGATAATGTCACTATTTTAGGTTCTAATGTATCAAATAATAGAAAATAATGGATTATGGGATGGTTTAAGGTTGGTCTTCCCTTAAAAATCATTGTCAAACATGTTGTTAATATTTTTTATGCCTTTAACTCTTATATTTTTCACTCCTACCATTTTGGTTCTTATCATGGTTACTTAATTTATCTAAGTAATTTATTTTTTTATGAATATAAATTAAAAGGTCCCAATTAAATAATTCATACGGACTTATTGAAAATATGAAATTGTTTTTATTTAATTCAATTTTTAAAAGTGATAAAAACAAATTATAAAATAATGAATCTGTAAATCATTAAAAAATATTTTTGAAAATTATATTGATCACCATAAAAATGAATTTGGGATAAAATTATGAATTATATTTATTTTCATGAAATTAATATGTTTATTATTAAAAAATTTGTGATATATTGATTCTAAGGAAAAAAATATTATTCAACATTTTAAAATCATAAATAAAATAAAAATTTCAAAAATATATACTTATTATAAATATATATTACATTAGTTTCAAAGTGTTAAAAATAAGTTTTCTAGTGTCTGGTTCCATAATAGAGTTGTACTCAGCCGTTTCTCCAAACCCAGGAGGTTAGGGATCAAATAAAAAATGTACCATATTTATTCGCCCACATCATGGGTGGTAGTGGGGTTTTCTGAAACACATCTGTACGAGAGTGGTGCATGGTGACAACAGGTGGCATCTCCCTTTATTCAAGTGTCGGGATGCCAGGTCAATTCATGGAGATTGAGTTAAGGGAGGTTATAGGATCATTATCGTAGCCATAATGAAATTGAGAGTAGGATAGGTGGAGAAGTATTCTGAATTCACAATATTGACATAATGCCAACCTGGTAGACAATAGTAAGAAAACTGATGGTGATGATGGACTTAAGTAATGACAATGGGCATGCAGAAGACAATGATGCAACTGGAGTGGCAAGGGAGGATGTCAGTTTCATTACAAAATGCCAATATTTCTTGAAAACAATTAGTTGAAGCATTATATATAAAAAAGAATGGAAGGTCTATAAGATGGACCAAGAGGGACACATCCATTTGGTCTTTGTTCCTTGGGCCGACATGCCATGTTTCTTTGATTCATTTTCCACTGATTCCTACTAGGTCATTTTATCATGAAGCTTTACCTAATAAAAAAATTATATCATTGGTTTAATATCAAAAAGTGACTTCAAGACCAACTTCAAAAAATCACGGGTTCTCTAAATTGAATAGATTATTTTCAAATTAATCATTTTAATCCTAAAATATAGTTCATTCCAGGAGGAATGGTTTATAAATTATTTTGTAATAAATATTTCATGATACATTTATATATATTAATATATTAAATAAAAATGTAATTTTGAATATTCAACTATAAATCAATTATTTTAGAATAAAAAAATTCACACTATGTTAACTATGAAATATTTAATCTAAAAATAAATTTCCTTATATCAAATTTAATTTATAAAAGTTATTTAAATTAAATTTAATATAATATTTCATGATTCAAAAATTATTTTTATCAATAAAATGGTTGTTATATTAATATGAATCCTTTATTTTTTCTTCCTTAAATATAAATGTAAAATTTAAAATTTAAAAACCGTTAAATGTTTAGATCATCCTAATTTTAACTTACATAACTCAAAAAATATATCTGTATTAGACCTAAGAATGAGATAAGCTCTTGTGATAGTCGTGGTTGGTGATTATGCTCAAATGGATCTCATTGAAATTTTCTTTGGTTTGAACTTCTCTCATATATGATTTCTGTCATACCATAATTACTAGAGTTGAGCTTGATCTTGGTCACGAAAATCCCCAGGTGAAGCTACATTATTTAGAATCTTGGAAGATTGATCATTATAAGGGATACTTTTACTACATTATTCCATTTCTTTTAGAATTATTTATATGAATACATCTATTTATATCATCATACTCAACAACTATGTTATAATGGCCACAATTATTTTATTAGTAAAATAAAATACATTTTATTTTAGTTCTGTGTTGTTTGCATCACATGGTATCGAACAACTTATATTTTAAATGAAATTCTATAATTAGAAATATAAAGATGTTAAATTCTCCCCCATTAAATGAACTATATCCAGATAATTTTTATAATCATTTATTAACAAAACTTATGGATGTCTAAAAGATATAAATAACTCAATATATAATTTCAAATGAGGTCTGAACCTTAATATCATAGGTATAACTATGAAACAAATATTTTACCTTCATTGTTTTAACTGAACACATTATATTCCATTAGAAACTTATTACCCTATGGCCTCCTTTTAAACATATGAAACATCGTTCAATTTATTTAAGGCATTCCCCTAATTGTTTCTTCTGATATTTTTGACACGTTGAAAAATTGAACTTATTTCCATTACCATATTTATAAACCAAAATTTCCAGAGACTCCATGGTTATTTATTGTGTGTGTTTTGGGATTCAACAATGTTTAAATTATTAATTATAATTTGATACAACTAGTTTTATATAAACACAATATTTCTCACCTCAGTTCTTATCCTGTTAGTATTTACTACTAGTAAAATTAGTGCATTTTCATTTTCAATAATTTAAAACATGGTTCCTCTAATATTTATCCATCACATGAATCAATGAAATGTTAGGTGTGAGAATATATAAATTAGTAAATGTAAATGTGTAAAAATTAAAATAAAGTTCTTATAAATGATTTGTAAACATTAAATTATAAATCTATAAGTTTCAATCTCGGTAATCCATGGTAAATCCCTTATTAAGATCTCTAACGAGTATATCCATATCCTTTATAATGGTTATAAAGGTGTATGTGAATATTCCAAATCATATCCCCTAGGATTTTCCATCTAGGTCTCTAATCTTATACTGACTTGTTGTTCATTCTGTGAAGATTGAAATGAAAATCAACCAAAATTTTTTAGGTGATTACCCCATGATTCATATATTCCAAAACTACATCCACTTTTTAGTATCGAAACAAGAATGTAATTTATCAATGACTAAAAACTCCATTATTTTTCAAAATTTAGGATATATTTTTATAGATATTCTTATTATTTTTGGTTCATTAAAATTTTCTCGTCCAAATTCCAAAAAAATACTAAAATAATCAATATTACCTAATCTAAGATAATGTTTTATCTATAAATTTGACTATTATGATCAACCATAACTTATCAAGCCCTTATGAAATTTATAACACGTAAATTATCCTCAATAGAAAAAATTTAAACCTATAAAGTTATCTAAAACCAGGTTTAATATCAAATATAACACTACAAACACAACAATCCAATAATTACTTTATTTATTGAAACTATTACATTAAACAAATTTACAAACCCATTTAGGTTTATAATTTAAGAGTGTTAAGACATATCATTAAATAATATTACCCATGTGTTTATCAACTAATGGGAACTTATCCACTATTATAAGAGATTTTTTATTCATACAAGATATATATCATATCCCATAAATTCAATTCAAATGATACTTTTCGATAAGTATTAAACATTTTTTTTCTTCAAAACATTCAGAAATAGAAATATAAGTAGGGGTGATGTCAATTTTTTAGTAAGGAAATAATCATAGTAAATCTTGATGGTGAGTTAACACAAAAAATTCAGGATTCATAAAAAAATATCATAAAGATAATGGAAACATAGAATAGGGAAATGATATCAAAATATCATGGAATAAGAAAAATGTAGTAAGCACATAAATACTGACACCATATGCCTGAGTCATGTATTTATTCTAAGAAATCATTATATATGGTTTTAGGCTGACATCCCATACACTATATATGGTACCTCATGAGATATAAATATTACCAAACACATTGGAAGTAAATACAATCTTAGAACCAAAAATAACATATTTAAAATCATTAATACATATTCTTGATGATTTAAATTATCATAAAAAATTTATGTTACTAAAATATTCTTCATTTCAATTAAAATGGAATCCCTTAATAAAACGTTCTTAAATCCATAAATCCTCATAACACTATAAACCCATGGAAATTAAATTGGTATGAAATGACATTAAGAAACCTTATAGGTAAGTAGAATAAAATTAACATTATAAATCAAAAATCATTCACACCATATAGATAAATGGTATATGGTTATGTCAATAATTTTTCTAATAAATCGATTTATGGTCATCTAGATAAATTCCCTTCAATCAATGAAATGAAATATAAGGGCTTAAAAGTGGAAAGAATTTAAAATGAAAATCATGATTACAATAAGTTGATGAATTGGAATGAAATTAAGCATTAAATTAACAATTATTCTGTACATATTCCTCATCAATTCATATATAAGAATAAATATAAATAATCAAAGGGTTGAATAAGAATAATTTTAGAAGAACATTAGTAACATAGTTTCACCCACAACATAAAATAACATTTTAAATTGTTAAATTTTAAAAAGGTAACATTTAAAAAAATTATGAGATAATAATTTAGATTGTTAAATCATGATAACTTATAGTGGAATCCTAATAATGAATAAAATGAATTATTTAAAAAAATAAATTCTCTTAAAATGTGTTAAAAGGATGTTTCAGTTATAATTTTTGTAAGGAAATATTTATGAAGACACAAATATTTTTCAAAAATAATTAAAAAAAACATATTGATAAAACATTTTAAGAAATTATTTCAAAAGAGAAAAAAATTAATTCATCATAATAAAGATAAATAAGTTGGAATGTGGAATGGAAGAGAAAATATATTTATGTAAAATGACTATTTTTAAATATATTATTTCTTTATAGAAAAGAACATAGAAATAAATATTAATAGATCTTCATTTTTAAAATGACATAATTTGAAATATGAAGATCCTATGAGTTAAAGCATATCAGGTTTTCCATACAATAAAGGAGTACATTTTCAGGGATAAAAAAATATTTATGAAGAAAAAAACCATTGGATATGATGTGAATTATTCATAACAGTGTCAAATGTAAAAAAGTAAAGAATCCACCAAATTGGAATATTTTAATGTAAAAAAATAATTTACCAAATTTAAAATAGGAAATAAATTATAGGTAGAGAAATAATGGAATGAAATAAATTTTAAAGAGTATATCCAAAGAAGTGGATTATTGTATAATGAAAAGAAATTGAATCGACAGGAAACCCTTACAACTTTGGTACAAAATGAATAAAAATCCCATGAAATAATTATATTAAAAAAATTTAAATACCAATATTCATGAGGAATATAATAAAAATACATCCATGGAATTTTTTGAACCACACAAAATGATATAAGTGGTGAATATGACAAAAGTATCAATGATTGGAAGTTTAGATAAGATAACCCCTACCGTGGGCCTTGATTCACTTTGTGTGTGTTTTGAACGTCATAAAAAATAAAATTATGTTTATTAAAAAATTTAATACGAAAAATTTTCATCAAAATTAATTTTTCATAGGACTATTTTTTATCATGTGTTATTAGTTTTAAAATTAATTTTCATTGTTGTTTATTTGAGGAGGTTCAGCCAAATTATCTTAAACATCCATTATATGTTGGATGTGGTCAATTGTGTTGTAAAATTGATTCATAATATCAATAATTGTATATGTGTATTAATTTTATTATTTCTCTGGAAAAAATTTATACAAATTCATAGGTTTCTAAAAATGGACTGATGTTAAGAAAGATGTGTTGATATTTCCATTTTAGGTGGGTAAATTTACTACAACAATTTAGTGTTAATATAACTTATATAATGTCTAATATTATCATTAAAAAAATTTAACAGTGTAAAAAATATCATTTTTATTACTTAAATAAAATTTTAACTTCTTCCATGCTAAATGATGGTGGAAAATGAAATACTTCGTATACGTTGGGGTAGTATTCTACACGTACACACTGAAGACACATTCAATTTCCAGATAACTGGAAGGGGTAGAAAACAAATTATTTTATCATTTAAGAATTATAATAGTTTTTCAAATATTATATTTTTAAATAAATTACCCTTTTGATACATCCAAATAAGACAACAATGAAAAATTGAACACAACATTCATAAAGGTGGTAGTCTGGACGTACGCTTCACGCCTTCATTTTTTTTTGATTTTTTGGAGTAAAGTGGAATGTGAATTCTATATTAGTATAGTTTTTTTTATTAATATTGACAATAAAAAATTTTCCACACTTGAATGTATATAATAACTTTGAGGATGTAAAAGATGAAATAAATTAAAAGAGATTAGTTGATAATATTACCAATACCGTTGGATGTTCTCCAGTGGGTAACACCTTAGGTATCCATAGATTGTTATTGTGGAAAGAAAAAGTCTTCTAGTATGTGTTATGAGATTTGAGTATACTCTAGGGTATTGTTTTGGTTAATATATTTATTTAGAATGAGTTGTAATATGGTGTGGTGAAGGGTTGTATTTATATGTGATAAGAGTGTGATTTTTGTATTAATATAAAATTTAATGTCACTATTCAAGGGTCAAGTTTATCCAATAATGGAAAAATATAGAGAGTGGAATGGGTTAAGGATGAATATTATAGGGACCCTAAATTTTTCTTAAATGACTATTAAATCATTTTAAAGATAAATTACATAATATTGAATAGAAATCCAGGATCGAAAGGTTTAGTGTCTTGAGAAAATTAGAACCATACATAAATTTTACATAATATAAAATAAAAATTTATTTAATTCCATATTCTATAGCTTCTTAATAGACATAAATTTTTCCATAGAGAAAGTATTCACCTAGTTATATACATTAGAATAATGAGTGAGCTAAAATCCCAAAAAGAGGACAAATAAGAACATGAACCAATATAAAATGGGTTAGAATAATAATAATCATCATAACATATGTGAAGGATTAAAATCAAAATAATGAGAGTTAACATTAGAAAAATTAATGGAATGTGGAAATACATAAAATGAAACATAATGTGTTTGTGGTCAACTACCAAACATAGTTGGGAACAAAGCTAGCATCATGTTCACACAAATTTCACTTTATCTCATGAGATTCATCACATTCCCCAATGCATTGTAGAATTATATAATCCCAAGTGCACTAGTTACATCAAAAAAATTTCATTTTCTATACAATTCTGGGCGAATCTATCACATTATAACATTTTAATTATCACGCCTTTCACATAGAACATATATCAATCATGAACAAAAAATAACCCATAGAAAGGAATTAGTTTCATTATATAAAGCATACATTCCTAAACTTTTGAGTTCTTAAGATAAAAAGAGAATAATATTCTTGGCGATATTATTAATTTATTCATAACTTTCTATTTACTCCCATTACTGATTTTCTATGAAAAGTGCATAATTGGTGTGAAATACTCATGATTTAATATTAAATATAATTTTCGAGCATTATTATTATTAATCCAGATTTGAGTTAGTTTTTTATTTTAATTATAACTATCAACCTAATTATCTAAATTTCGTGTTTAACATTATTAGGGTTTATAATAGTATTTACTACAAATAATACAACTGATCATGGGCCAAATCGGCCATCTGAATGGTAAAATATACCACACAAGTAGGCCCAAAGAATTTTTCAATGAAACCAGACCAACCAAGATGAATGATTTTGTGGGATCAATCCAAAATCCCTTATTTTATAAAACTGTTAAATGTATTGATTAATATCCAAAAAATAATTCATTAAAATTTAAAGGCCCAACTCTAAAAAGTGTCCCTATATGATACATTCATGTCCAGCCCACCATTCTGTCTGATAATTAAATAAATCTCACCTTTATTGAAATTTATCTCAATCTAATAGTCTAATTTATTTGATAATTTTTTTTGTGTAAAGTAAATGATATATTTTTTCTACAATATAGAATAAATTTTTGGGATTTAATGGAATAATACTATCCTAAAGTGCATTCCAATTTAGACCAAAGAAAAAAGTCAATAGGAAAATCGATAGAATGAAATATTTTAGTAAAATAACCATAAACATAGATAAATAAGTTTAGTGGACTCAAAATATTTAGGGTTCATAGGGTACACTAATATATAAAACATCGAAGGAGAAGATATATCGATATTCACATGTTTGGATGGAGAAATGTTTGTTCCAAGTGGAGGGGTAGATTTGGAATGAGAATAGTCCACCACCATGGGCTACTAATACACCCATCTTCTACTTGAAGGGGTTTTGAATTTATTAATAGATTAGGATAAATTGTCATGAAAAAATCTTTGAAAAAGGATAGTGAGTACTTTAAAAACCCAATTACTCAGTCGAGAGACCCTTCATTCTCAATTGGTTTTTAGGTTATTTTATGTTGTATTTTAATTGTAATCGTGTATGTTTTTTTATTTCAATTCAATTTTAATGAATATTTCTTCTTTATCATATGCTATGATCATCCAAATTATGTTTCATAATACATATGGTCTTAAAATATTTTTTATCAATGAAAATAATAACTTTCCTCTTTTTCTTTCCCATTCAATTGAAATTTTGTGTTTAATTATACACACCCTTCATGCGTGTGTTTGACACAATAATATTTTCTTGTCTCGTTTATTTTCATCTATTATTATCTCATTACCCAAAAATTCATAAATCATATTATTGACCATATTAATGTTTGAGTAAATATCCCATTGGGGTGAGTCATAATTTGGGGATTTTAATTTATTTAGAGGTTTTTCTCGATTAATATTCATTAAATTAATATCATGTATGTTGAACATAAAATGTCCTGGATTATTGACTTGTTTTGTTTGAAAATATGATTCCATGAATTATTGGAACAACAAGTATACATGGGTTCAAGAATTATAGAACCTTATATAAACTATAATTGATTGATATCAACACCCATTTTGAGGCTTGTATTAAAGCCACAACATTTGGAAATTCCGATAAAAAATAATCTTGTAAAGTGGATGTTAATTTAATGAAATATATAGAAAAGGTAAAGGATATTTCAAGCCTAAAAACCTAATTATTAAATCATCCCAATAATTATTAAATGTAAAATAAATCTTGTGTAATAAATCATTTCATATAATCTCTACAAACAAACCCCTCAATGAAAATCCATTCAATTAAAAAAATCATACCTAAAATTTATACCATTCCAAATAATTTGACCAAAATACTTCTCTACGCATTAGAAAAGAATTATAACATTGAATGGTTTATAGGATAAAATCATCAATTTTTAAAATAGTTCCATTTCTAGTGATAGTGAAACGAGTAGTCGATATATTTTTATTTAAAAAACAAAAAACAAAAATAAATAAATAAATAAACACCTAATGAAAAACCCACCTTCTCTTAATAATCATAAATAGGAAAAACACACAAAGAAAAACCCACCTTCCACATCCTATCCAAGATTCTCTAAGTGCTCCATAGCATCCCAAACAATCCATCAGATTTTTTGAACCCTGAAATCTAGTGAAATATTTTGCAACTTATGATGAACATTTTATATAATCAAATCTCTCATGATTAATTTGTTTCCCATATATTTATTCTAGATATGGATAATACTAGGGAATAAACCATAAAATAACACATATCACCTCATATTAATTAACAAAACCCTAGTATTAAATATTTAAATAATGAGGCTGATTTCAAACTGAAATCATGTTTTATTCATCTTTAACCTCATTTCCATTGGCTTTCCGATGAGGATCCACACATTTCTCACAAATATTTCTGTGGGGTGTTTTCTACCCAGAAGCCTTAGGGGTTTTTTTACGAATAAATAAATCATTGAGCATTCCCTTTCTCCCTAGTCGACTATACCATGTAATGGATCTACTACCTCCCTCCTTGTTCCATAACCACATGGAATTAATGAAGTGAATCTTCTTTGAGAAATTATTCCCTTCCTTTCAAAATGATTCTCTTCGAAATGAAATAAGTTGTATCGATAAATTCTAGAATGAATCACTTAATGAGTATTGTGAGTGGATCAAGAAGATTATGTAAATTTTTACACACCACTAAATCCATGACCAAATCTTGATCCAATATTCTATGAGGGGTTATTTTACATGGAGATAACTCTCATTGATGCTGCAAGTGGCAGTGGTCTTGATGAAAAAATCCTACTACTATACGATATCTTATATCCAACATGGTTTTAAACATGCATCAATTACATACTGAAGAATATTATCATATAAAAAAAGTCCATGTAAATCAATCCATTGATCCTAACCAGATGACTGAGTGGATGTGTGAACTTACAATACTTTTGGGAAAAATAGTGTTTGAATTCAAATACCCAATCTCATATTCTCCACAATCTCTATTCATTGTACCTATCATGAATTGTGAAATATTTACCTCACCACCTCATCCAGCTGACACATTTCCATTACATCAAGTGGAACCATCTTATTCATTTAGAGAAATGGATCCCACTGCATCATATGCTCAGTGGAACAACAACCCTCAAAAATTAGATTAGTTCATTTGAAACTTTAATAAACCCCAGTCTATGAAATTATATGCTACCTTTAGCCTAGGCTTGAGGTATGGTAATCCAATTTATTATCCTACTCAGTTCCCTCATCAAAATTAAAACCAATTCAATTATGGTCAAGGTGGTGGTAACTTCAAGAAAACATATCATTCTATTCTTCAAAATTAAAGGATCAATCCTCAGCTTTCTACTCCTGGATACCACTCTCCAAATTAGACTTCCCAATTCATATCCTAATACAAGAACTTTCCCAAGAATCATAATCTAGGTAATCCTAATGCGGGACATACCTCTTATTGAAAGTAACAATGGTAAATAAAAGAAGTTGATCTTTCCTCCTTCACTTGTTCTAGACACAAAAACATTGAAACCGAAATTGGTGTACATACATTCCACATAAGTCAATAACAAACAAATTCGTCCAAAATCCAATATCAACCATTTCCCATCCCAAAGGATAATGTAAGTGAAATTTCACTTCAATCAGGAATTCTTTTCCAAACCTCATGATGGATACACAAATGAAAATTTGAAATTTGAGATTGAAAATGAAAATAAAAAATATATAAAAGGAACTTTAATCATCTCCCTCACATCCTTCATACCCACAAAAAACCCCAATTCATTTTTCTCAATCTATATCTAATTCATGTATGTCCTTTTGAACCTAATCCTGAAGTGCTCGACTTGTTTAGACATGTAAAAGTCAACAATACCCTATTAGATTCCATAAAAAATCCCTACATATGACAATGTTATTAAGTATTGGTTCACCCATAAGAGACAACTTAAGAACATTGATAATGTTTCAACCTAGCTGTCAATAGCCATAAAGTACAGTGAACCATGGACATTTACTGTTCTAGGAAAATTGGGAGTTTTAACATTGATGATTTAGTCATAGACCTAATAGCTTCGATAAATGTCTTGAAAAAATCCATATTATCTATCCTTGTTATAGGTACCTTACAGTCAATAATTGTTTTCTTCTAGTTACTTAATCGATGCAAAACCATTCCTAAGGAAATTACCAAGGATGTATTATTCTGAGTTAATTATCATATCATCACTGATGATTTCTATGTCCTTGACATGAATTGTGAGATGACCTCTTCTTAATCTCACATAATTCTACAAATACTATTCATCATGATGTCTAGAACTATGATTTATTCCCTTGTGGGAATCATTTTAATATAATTTTGTGATTAACTTGTCAACTTCTACATTTATTACGAAATGAGATACCCATGTAAGGATCATTCTGTCTTATAAATACATTCTTGTGAGGACACTTCTAAGAGTCAATTCAACCCATTTCATCATGTTCATCATGTTCTAATGAGAGAGTAGTGTGTGATATTATCACCATGATTAAACATGTCATAAATGGGGATGTTTTTGTTGACCTCCCATTCATAGACTCCGTAAATCTTGAGGATATTTAAAACTCTCTTGAATCCCATCTCAACTATGATCTCTTATTTTAAAAATTGGATAATACTATGGAAAATGAATCAAAACCAACTAAAATACCTTCCTCCATTCATGAGATTCCTAGAACACAAATGAAAGTTGATACTGATCTGAAACCCCTACCTGTAGACTTGAAATATGTATTTCTTTTCTATGAACACTCTTGTCCCATCATTATCACTACTTCACATTTTAAAATCTAGGTTTCCAAACTTGTTCATGTGTTAGAGGTGATCAAATATTCATTAGGTTTGAACAAAGATGACATACTAGGAATCAAACCTAACCTTTGAATTCATCACTCCCATCATGAAGAATCATCCAATCCAATCAGATATCCACAATGAAGACTCAAACCTCTAATAATTTAGGTAGTTTGGGAAGAGATTTCCTAGATTCATCAATATGGTATTATCTTCCCAATTTCCAATAGTGAATGGGTTATTTCGATTACAGTGGTACCTAAGATGGGTGGGATAATTGGTTTCACAAATGAACTAGGAGAGGTAGTCACAACATGGGTTAAAAAATGGGGTGTGTGCATCAATTATTAGAAATTGAATGTCAAAAAGTGGAAAGATCACTACCATCTTCCATAACATGATCAAATTCAAAAAATATTACCTATAAAGTGGCATTATTTCTTTATTAATAGACACCGACGCTACTTCTAAATCCCAATTTCAGCTTGGGACTAAGAAAAGAAAACTTTCTCATTACCCTTTGGAATATATGAATATAATATAATTCCTTTTGTCATTTTTAATTCTCTAGAAACATTCCATAAGTCTATGTTGAGTATCTTTTATGAAATCATTGAGAATTTAATGGAGTTATTCATGGATGACATTACCGTTTATGGTTATTCATTTGAATCATTCTTGCATTCACTCACTCTATTCCTTGAATAGTGTGTCAAATATAACCTTGTGATGAATTATGAAAAATATCACTTAATGGTTAATATTTGTGTTTTTTATTGTCACATAATTTCATAATATGGAATTCAAGTTGACCCATCCAAAATTGAGGTGGTCCAATAACTTCCTAAACCCAAAATAGTTTGACATATTCATTCATTCCATGGTAATTCTAGTTTCTCTCAGCAATTCATCAATATATTCAAAAGTGTTTCCCTCCCATTCACTTGGTTACCAATAAATTTCATTACATTGTATTTTGACAGGGCATGTAGTAGATAATTAATTAAGAACAAAGATATTCTTGCATCTTCCCCGGTGATCCAACCCATATATTCGTCCTTACACTTTTAATGGATGTGCAATGATTCTGATTGGGCCATTGGGGATGTTCATTGTCAATGTAGATAAAATATCCTCATGACATAAATTATCCCTCAAAAACATTTTATGGAACAAAATATCCCTATATTATTATTTAAAAGGAACATTTTTCAGTGGGGTTTTTCATAGATAAATTCTAGTGCTATCTATTAGGTTCTAATATCATCATATCTACAAACAATTCAGCTGTGATGTTTTTGCATCAGAAAAGTGATTCAAAACTGAGGCTAATAATATATATCCTAATTGACCAAGAGTTTTACATTGTAATTAAATATGTAACTCAAAAATAAAAACCTTTGGTTGATCACTGTATTATAATTTATAATTACTCTCATTTTGAAATAATTGATCCCAAAATTTTAACATAAAACTCCTCATATATCACTCTAATGTTTCCATGACATTCCACAATTGTAAACTACTTGGTTCCGAGTGTTTTTATATGAATGTTATTAAAATAACAAAAGGTGAAGCTAAAAATCTTTTAAAATTCTATTTTTGGGATGATAATAATCCCTTTAAAACTATGGCCGAAATGATAATTAGGATTTGTGTTGATGAAGATAAAAATTACTCTATATTATTATTTGGTCACTCAATTCCTAGTGGGGGCCAATTTGGACAAAAAAGGACCTCTTTAATTGTCCTTGAATTTGGATTCCTCTAGCCTCCACACTTTATGGACACACATGAGTTATGTAAATCATATCCAACATTCCAAAAGTTTTTCACAATTTCTAAAAAAAATGAAATGACCCAAAATTCCTTTATATTTTGCGAGATCGTTGATGTTTGGGGAATTGAATTCCTAAGAAAATTTCCTCCTTCCAATGGATTCTCATATATTCTTCCTACAGTCGATTATGTTTCTAGGTTGGTCATAGCCAAACCCACTTGAAAGGATGACCCACATACAATTAGTGAGTTCCTAAAAACCCATATCTTCCATGAAGTTGGAAGACCCCAAGTGTTGATAAGTGACTTAGGAATTAATTTCCATAATCAAAACATAGAATCTATTTTTAATATTAATGGGTTTTTACATAAAAATTTAACTTTATATCAGGCCAAAATAAATGGCATTGGTGAAATTTCTTATAGGGAAGTGGAAAGAGTGCATGAGGGAATTATAAAACCCACCAGATAATACTGGATTGAATGACTTGTTGAGAATTTTTTAGAATATCAAACTACCTTTAAAACACCCATTAGGATATCTCTATTTTGGAGAGTTTTTGTTAAAACATGTCATCTACCTGTTCAAATCCAATGTAATTCATTTTTTATTATGAAAACATGAAATTTTTATTGTCAAAAATATGAAGATGAGAGATTATTAAAATTGAATGAATTGGAGGATACTTTTCTAGATTATTATGGGAATTCAAATAGATTTAATGAAAATTATAAGGAACTCCCAGAAAAATTGATCATGTGAAAGGTATTCCATGATAGTGAGACGGGAATGCTCTTCAACTCATGATTTCTACTTCACCTTGGTAAGATTAATTCCTGATGGGAATTTCCTATTATTATTAACAATTTTTACCAATTTGGTGAAATGAAAGTCCAAGACCCCCTTTAAAAAGGACCATCATGGATAATTGGCATTTGTTAAAGAATCACCATGAGAGGACTAACAGCTCGGGAACCACATTTAATTTCACAAGATCCCCAAATACTGTAGTAGACCCAACTATAGATTAGAATGATGACCCACCAAATCCATACTAGGGGGAACCGCTTTCACTTCAACTCATACCTTATATATCTCTCCCTCATTCCTCTCTCTATAATTTTGTAAACATTTTCATCATCTAATAATTTATTTCCCTATTTCTCTTTTTTGTGGGTCTGTATTTAAAAAAATTAAAGAAGTAAAATATATATATATAAAAGAGAGTCATTATAACTCAACAATAAATTTTGAAATTTTGTCCAACATTTTTGGGAACTCCAATGATTTGTATTTATCTCAAACATTTTGTATTGTCATTATAAATTTGGATAATGATTAATGTGTCCAGACCAATACATATTGAATGGTGGATTTTTTATTTGGATTTTTTTACCTAACCTGGCATGAATAACAACCACTTTCATGCCAAGGTAACCTATAACCTTATTTTCATATTATGTCCCCCTCCTGATTGAGAGGCTTGAGTTTGTGGACTTTCGAGCTAAAATTCCCACATTAGCATACATTAATATGATACATGCATTTTCTGAGCCACATAAGAACCAATATAGCCAAATATCCTCCCATTACCCTTATATTAATCCTCATCTTGAAAACCCCTTAGGGAATATTAATAATTTATGTTTTAGAGGCACATTTTAGTCCCAATACATTATCCCACCAAATGTCTACCTGGATTTGCATTTCATAATTTATTAAAATTTATGTAAGGGGGGAATTGATTTTATTTTGGGTACCATTTACACTATTTAAATGTGTCATCAGATGCTTAAAGGGAAATAATCTATTAAATTGTGGGGGATATGTTTTAATTAATTGATTTTTGGGAGTGGGTTAACATTTAGGTAATTCTTTACATATTATTGAAAAGTGTTAACAAAAATGGGTTGTGTATTGGGAAAGTAAAAAATCACTCTTCCTCAACCCTTAAAATTTGTACAACTAATAATATTAGTTTCATGAGGAGATCTAACACATGTTTGAAGATTAGTGTGAGATTTTTTTAATGTTTAACTTTTGAAAAAAGAAAAAATGAAAAAGAAAAATGAACAGTTATGTCATTGGGAAAAGTTTTATGTTTTATAAATATTTCATGTATTCATCACCCTATATTTTTTTCTATTTTGTGTCTTTCTTAAATCAATCTTGTACTTTCAAATATATATTTCCATTTCCTTATACGTTTCCTTTAAAAATAATTGTACATTATTTTACCCATGTTTCTGTTTCACCCCTCTTTTCAACTCTTTCGGACAATATTCCTATAATCCTTTAGACACTAAAAACCGCCACAAATAACACATTATTTTTGGGTATATTAGAATAGGTAATGAAATAAAAGTGATTATATAAACTCTATGATTTCCCATTTTGTTTGGTGAATGAGTGAACCTACATGGAATGTTTTTATCATCTTGAGAGGAGTTAGTTATCAGATCCTAAATTTTCCATTTCTATTTTTGAGTGTAAAATATGAATTATTTTTGGAACATTATTACTATAAAAATTGTTTGTGTAACATTATATATGAGTGAACTAGTTTGGATACACCCAAATTTGGTGAAATTGTTTTTATTTTTTGGTGAGTGAATTTGATTTAGTAATCATTTTATATTATTAAACATAAGGACATAAAAACCATAGGTGTAGAGGACATGATGTTATTAATTTATATATAAATTTTTATTTACTCTTTTTACTTATTTTATATTAAAAGTGAAAAATTGGTGTGAGATACTCATGTTTTAATATTGAATATAATTTTTGAGCATTATTTTTATTAATCCAGATTCGAGTCAGTTTATTATTTTAATTATATCTCTCAACCTACTTATCTAAAATGAGCGATTCTTGTTTTTTAGGGTTCCTAATGAAATTTACTAAAAATAATTCTACTAGATCTTGGGGGGAAAACAGCCATTTAAAGGGCCATATGGACCACCAAAGGAGGACAAAATAATCTATCAATGAAACTAGATAAATAATAAAGATATAATTTTTAGGATCAATCCAAAATCCCTAGTTTGAAAAAAATAAATAATATATTTTTGAATATAAACAATAATTAGGGATAAAAATGTTCAAGGCCCAAATCCATGAAAGTCCCAACTGAATATTTGTGGGTCAACCCACAATTCTTTCTGGGAATTAAAAATAGTCTATGTTGATTAACATTTAACCCTATAAAATAGTCTAAGTGATATGTGATTTTGTGCTTTGAATTAAATGATATAGTTGGATGAATTTTTGGAATAATTGGTTGGGTTTTGAAGTTATCATCTTGGCCTAAAATACATTCATATTTATACTGAGGAAGAAATCGATAAAAAATGGATAAGATGAAATTCTTTAGTTAAATAGCCATAACATTGTCTAAAAATGTCATTTCCCACCAAAGATTATTGTTTTATATTAAATATAAAAATATAAGATTTCGAAAAAAATATCCATATTTAGATATCTGTATGGACATATTGGAAAGCCAAGTAAAGGGGTATATTTGGATTCCAAACAGTCCACTACCTTAGGCTATAAAATACATCCCCCTATTCTTCTTACAAGGTGTTGGATTTTCAGAATAAGGGAGGATAAATTAGCACAACCAAATCCTTTATATTGGCCTAGGAGGGCCTTTTGAATCAATATTTCACTTGAGGACCCTTACTCCCACAACTAGAAAAGAGCCTATTACAACGGTTCAAAACCGTGGTAACAGGCCCCCAAACCATTGCCATAGGCTAAAACCACAGTTTTTCCCAACTGTTGGTGTTATCCCCATGGAAGTAGGACCTGTCCCATTTCCACCATTTTCAAAACTATAGAAATAGGCCTCAATGTTTTCCATCGTGATGGTTGACCAATTGCAACGATGGAAAAATATAGCAATAGCCTTAGTAAACTGTGGAAATAGCTTAAAAAATATCACCACAAAGCTTCAATCCCTGCACCTTCTCTTTGTGAACTAACAATGCTCACCACTACACCATGAAACACTTCGTGTATATATATATCATGATATATATATATATATATATATATATATATATATATTAATATACACCATCAGAATAGCCTCAAAACCATGTTTATTGGTCTTCCCGCTATATTTTTGGAGTCATTTTTTCCCCGGAGAATCTCTGGTACCCTATACCCATGGTTTTAAAAAATTATGGAAAACAAACCTTCAAAAAAATGACTTATAGACGTGGTTTTCATAATCTTGTCTATAGGCCACCTAACAATAGCTATTGGCCCTATAAACGTGGCTATATACCCCATAAACATGGCTATAGGCCTCATAACTATGGTTATAGGCCACATAACGAGGGCTATATGATACAGAAAAATGACCTATAGCCCCGGTTTAAAAATAGTGGTTGTAGTTCCATGGTAGTATGCTCTTTTACTAATTTTGTCCTCAATTTTCATGTTTTTTTTCTGTTTTTCTTTATTGGTAATTATGTATGTTTGTTTTTATTTCTATTTAATATTAATTCATGTTTTTTATTTATCATATAATATTCTCATCCAACTTAGATTTAATAATATTAGCTATCTTAAATTAGTTTAAATCAATCAATATTAACACTTTCCTCCTTTTCTTTCTCATTGAATCGAAATATTGTGTATAATTTTATTCACTATTCATGTGTGGGTTTAGTGCACTAGTCTTATCTTGTCCCATTATTTTATTTTATTTATTACATTTTAATATAAAAATCATAAACTGAATTTCTAACCATATTAATTTATGTTTATATACACTATTAGTTTGAGTCATAATTTGGGGATTTTAAAATATTGAGAGATTTTTCTTGATTACTATTCTTTAAATTGATATTGTGAATAATGAACATTAAATGTCATGAATTAATGTATTTTTTTTGAAATGTGGATCCCCTGGATAATTGGGACTAAATGTACACATGGTTTCATGAAATATTTGACCTTCCATGAATATGAATTTATTGAGATTAATAACCTAGATGAGGCCTAGAAAGAATCCAAAACATTTGGTAATTCTGATAAAAAAAATATTATGAAGCGAATGTTAATTTAATTAAATATATATAAACCTCCATGATATCAAAATCATAAATCACTAAATATGATATCACCCCATTCATTATTATATTTTGAAATCAATCATTATTAGTTAATTATTTCATCTATGCTCAGTAAACAAACCCCCCAATAAAAAGACAATCAATTAAAAACAATTGAATCTAAAATTTATACATTACATGAGGATTCTACCTGAGTGATACTACAAAAAATTTTATAGCACCAGGCATTTTAATGGTTTATAGGAAACAATCATCCATCCATTGATTGGTATCAATATTTATTGATGAAGAGAAAATTTCAAGAGAAGTAAAATATGTGTTTTTAGAAAGATTTTTTTTGGGAAAAAACCATTAATATTTTCATAAAACCACATTGGAAACATGTATATATGTTAAAGGAAAATGGATGGAAAAAATAAATAAATTAACATCCATACTGATAATGGATTGAAAGAGGGAAGACCTAAATAAAGGGATCAAAATTTGAGAATTCCCTTTACATCATGTTCAGATGCTTTCTTCATTTTAATATCATGGAAAATGAAATTAAATTTCTCCATTGACAAAATAAAAAACTTTTAAACATTTATTTAATTCATTATTTTATTATTAAGTCTATTTAGGGGATTTTTTATGAGTTATATAGTTTAATTTCTTCATTATAGAGTGTTTATTTCAATGGTTTTCATGATCGATTTTCTTGTATATGAGTATGGAATAATTTTTAAAATGGGATAATTATCTAGAATTAAAAATATATGTTATTAATTAACATACATAAGTTTAAATTACATTATAAGTCTTTTTTATATTTTATCTGTATGAATCATTAGATAAAATTTTAATGATAATTGTTTAGATTAATTTGGATGTTTTTTATCACAACAAAATTATTTTGTTTTATTATTTAATATTGTGTCTATAAGTCAGTTACATAACATGAAAAAGGTTATGAAATACATTTTAAATTATTTTTTGTCCATTTTAATGGTTTTAAGACCATCCTTAAAGTCATTAATTTATAATAAAATCATGTCATACTTGAAGACAATAAAACAGAACCTCATGGAAAATGTTTCCATTTTTTGAATACAAGGGAGAGGAGAAGAGGATTGATGATGGATTATTACATTATAATAATAAAATCATAATATATTTAAGTTACATGAGTTATCATTACATTTTTATAAGGGGATGTGAGGAGAGAATAAGAAAATAAAATAACATGAAAAGAAATTAAAAGAAAGAAATGAGGATTTTACCTCTTGAATTTCTCATCCTTGAGAACCTACATAGGACAAATGTTCGGGTATTTTGTTGAGACCAATGGATCAAATATTTGGGGGAGGGTATTGTGAAGAGTATTGGGCCAAATATATATAAGGATTAAAACATAAAATGTGTGAGGAGAAGAGGTGATGAGGGTGGTATTTATAGTGGATGAGAGGGGTGTTTTCTCATTATTTTATTCGTTAGTTTATTATTTTTGGCTCAATACTATGTATAATTTCAATTCCCACAACTAAATATTGTTAAAATTGAATTACTGATAGATATTATGGTTCTTAGATTATCCTTACAGAAATACGAGTACAAAATTCTTGTATTTTTTATTTTTTGTAAATTATTATATTTTACAATTTAAAAAATTCAATTATTTTAGAAAGACCCTAAAAATACACCATAACATTTTTTAAACATTTATTATTAAAATATGAATACCATATTATGAAAATAATTTTATGATTATTAGAATTTTATTTTTTAATTAAAATCATCATTTACTCAAAAAATACATATTTTAATCTTTTAACTAATTTTATAACACTTTAAGAAATTAATTATGGTCTCATTAAATTATTTTAAAATAATAAGAAAAATAATAACTTATGAATACATTTCAGGAAATTTTTTTTTAAAATATTAAATTATTCATTAAATTGTATTTAAATGTTTTTGACTTATATAAATGTGAACAATTAATTAATAAATTTTAAAACATTTATTTACTTATAATATGATATAATTATATCAAAGTTTAATTTATAAATAAAAAATTTTTATTTATACCTTCATTGGTGAAGTTACAATTCATTAACAAAGTTTACAATTCATAGGGGTTATGTTACTACTCCAAAGGTAAAGTTACTATATCCTCAGTATAGGTTTATTAACTTCTAGAAATACTTCATATTCCATTCATTAATAATTTTTAATGTTTTTATTGTGTTCTCAATGTGATTTTATGTGGTTTATATTATATGAAAAAATTAAAAGAAGTGAATTTCCATTGATAAAATTTTGGGTCATTAAGCTCCCCCCTTATACAATTTCCCCCTCGAATTTTTTTTAACATAATATGGTGAAAACTAGTGAGGGTACTTCTAATTCATTACTTCCTCCAATTCCCATTTTCCCTCTTCATACTTATGGTTTTTCCACAGTACTTTGACTAGGTGAACAGTTTTGTTGTATATAACATTATCCCTATGTTCCAAGATCTTCACAAGCTTCTCCTCATAAGAGAGATCATTTTCTAACAGTTTTACCGTTGGATCTAGTACATGTGAGGGATCAGGTATTTACTTCTTCAATTGGGATACATGGAATACAGAGTGTACTTAAAACATGTTTGGTGGACGTTCTAGTCGATAATCCCCAAATCCAACTCTATCAATAATCTCTAAGGGGATAATGTACCGTTGAATAAACTTTCAGTTCTTCCCAAATATAATGATCATGTTAAATGGAGATATTGGGGGGAATACAATATATCTAGCCTTAAACTCAAGGTATCATGAAGGATTATCTGTATAGATATTTTTTCGACGTTGGGATACCTTGATGTGCTACTAACTGAATTGTACCTTTTCCAGCATTTCATCAACCATATCTGGTCCTATCAGCTTATGTTCATAGAATTCATCCCTTAATTCAAGTATTCTACATCTTTTCCCATAAAGGGTTTTAAATGGAGCCATTTGGATGATTTAGTTGAAACTGTTGTGGTAAGTGAACTCAACCATAAGTAGATGTTGGTCCAATCCTCCTTTGAATTCCATAGAAATTTCCCTCAACATGTCTTCTAGTCTCTAAACTTTTAATTCAGATTGGACATAATTTTGAGGATGATAAGAAGTACTTATGTTCTTTTGAGTATTTAGATCATGTTGAAGAATTTTTAATAACTTAGAGGTGAATCTGTGATCTTTATCAGATATAATCAATAGTGTTACTCCATGCAGCCTTATCATTTTCTTACTTATATCCATTAAATTTTAACTAGTGAGAAGTCCTCTCATGATTCAATAAATTGAGTTGTATTTGTAAAATGATATAGAACAACCCATATATAATTTTTTCCTCATGATTTCTTTAGAAGTCCGATGAAAAATTCCATAGTTATGTTTTCCCATTTCTCTGTTTTTATGGTTAATGGTTGCATCAAACCCATAGCATTTTTTCTTTCAGCATTCTGTTTCATACATACGAAGAAAATTGACGTATATTCAATGATATCCTTATTCATATTATCCCACCAATAGGTATTATTGAGACCTCGTTACATCATTATACTCCCTCAGAGAACAGATAATTTTGAGATATTCACATCATTAAGAATCTCTTTTTTATTTATTGATCAGATGTTATATATAATCCTGAAATGAATCTTTCAACTACTTCCGCATCAACATTAAACATTGAGGATTTACCATTTCCCATAGCTTCCACATTCATCAAAATTTCAACATTATTTCTTTTAAAATTTTGAATTTTCCCCCTAGGTCATGGTTGATGAATTATTTGAGAATTGATTGATGATGTACCTTCTTTAATTATTCCCATGTCCATCCATTGAATGTCTGAGAAGACTTTATCCTTTTCTATTCTCATCATTGATAATGTTTCATGATCCTTTCTATTTAGAGCATCTTCCACTTAATTTTCCTTACTAGGATGGTAGTAGATGGGGTAGTCATAATACTTGATAATATCTTACCATAATCAGTAGTGCATATTATGATCCTTCTGTGTGAATATTAATTTTAAACTCTTGTGATCAGTAAATATCTCACACTTATCTCCAGAGAGATAATACCAATAAATTATCAATGCAATATTCAGAACCACCACCTCTATATCTTTTGTAGGATAGTTTTTATTATAAATATTAAACATCCATGAGGTTTAGGCTATATAATCATCATTTTTCATTATTAAATAGCCTAATCAAATCTTTAAATAATCTGTGTATGCTAAAAAGAGTTCCCCACATGTTGGTAGTGTCAAAACAGGTGTACCGATAATTTTTTTTAACTCTTCGATGAAATATTAACAGTCACTAGTCCATAAAAACATTTATCCCTTATGAGTAATCATGGGTTGTGGGTTTGATAATCATGATAATTTCTTCACAGATCATCAATAATACCCAACTAGATCAAGGAAACGATAGATCCCTATTACAAAAGTTGGCCTCATACACTCTTTAATTTTCTTTTTCTTGGAATTTTCAAAATATTTTCCTTTTAACATGAATAACATAGCCTAATAATGATACTTCCTCATTCTATAACTCACATTAAATATACTTTTTATAAAGCCTCTCCCTTTTAAAAGTCTTTAGCGCAGTATTCTGGTTCTTCACATTATCCTCCTTGCTCTTGAATTATATTAGATTATCATCATTAAAGACTACCAAATATTTGTTGAGGTAATATCTAAAATAGTATTCCTTTATTCCATGAATATTTATAGTGAATTACTATATGAAGGGAATCACTATGAACGTATAGTTTCCATCCTCATTCGAAAGTCATTCATGGGAATATCTTTCTTCATCAACTTTAATTGGTGATATAACAACTAAAGGTCCACCTTGGAGAAATAATTATCTGCATTTAGTTGATCAAACAAGTCATATATCTATGGACGAGGAAACATATTCTTTATCATGCTTTTATTCACCTCATGATAATAAATTTGGAGGCACGTTGATGAATCCAAATTTTTTATGAAGTGGACTGGTGAACCCCATGGTGAAGCACTCGATCTTATAAAACCCTTTTACAAATTATCCTGTAGTTAATTCTTTAGTTTATCCAACTCGTTGGTGGAAATTCTATAAGGGATATTTTATATAGGTAGATATCCATGTATTAGTACAATTGATGAATCATCCTATTAGTCAGGATTAATACCTTGAAATTATTTAGGTGACACATATATGTAGTCCCATATAATTGGCATGTCTTCGAGCATGATTCTCTATTTTTTCTAAATCATTAGAGATTTATATGGATGCTCATAAGGAAATAATATATGCACTTGATATGATGTATTTTAATAAGATTCATCCTTCTCCTTAAACTTGTACCAAAATGGAGGATTCCTTAGGATGTGTAGTGTGATCACCCTTTCCCAATAGTTGATGTTTGCCTTATATAAAGATAGAAAATCCATGCCCAATATAGCATCAAACTCCACCAAAGAAGTATAAGTTGATTTACTAGGAGGTTTAATCTAAAAAAATTAATTATGGAAGAGTTATATACTTCGGATGCAATAATTGACCGATTTTATATTCCCATAGATATCTCATTTTTTATATTTTGACGTGGTTTTTTATAGTGCTACTAAACTTGTAAGATATGATATAAACCATAGAACTATAATCAAATAGTATATTATTTATTCATAAATGAATAACAAGAGTACTTTTCACCAGATCATTTTCAGGATCCACCTCATTATTTGTTATGGAAAAAGCCTTCCCTTTCTCCTTTTTTCATTGGTGGATGCTAATGCTGATTACCCTTGAAAACTCGAGGAATAGTTAAATGTCTTTTATAGTGACCTTTCACCCTATAGTTAATGAATTGGACAATGGGTGATTCTCTACTTTTTTAAAACACATTATTCAGCTTCCTTGTGTCTTTTTGACATTTATATTCATTGTGTCCTTCTCTCCCACACTTATATAATTTCCTAGTCCCGTCGAAGAAATTACTACGATTATTCTTCCAATATTTTTGACATGTGTGTGGTTGTGATTTATTTCCACCTTTGTCACTATAACCTAAATCTAAAGTCCATATATATTTTCTTATCACCATATCCATGAGACGATTCTATAAAATCTATCTCCACTTTGACAGCAGATCAAAAAACTTTTTCATAACTCCAAAATTCTAGAAATGATAGATCATTAAAAGGTGTGGGTTTAAACCACTAAACAATCTATTAATTTTTCTATAATTATAGATAATAAAACCTGAAGAGTACATTTCAAGACTTGTGAAATTTTATTTCTAGGTCATGAATGATTCGGCTTCCTTTCGCTTCATCTTTATGAATTCTCTCTCCATCCTTGTATGAAGAGTCTAAGGAAAATAATTGTTAAGAAACATTATCTTAATGTATTACCACTCTATCTATTCATTTCTTTCTTTCATAATCGCGTTCTTATTCAACACCCACCATTGATCAGATTATCCATCTATATGATAGCCAACTACAGTCATATTCTCCCTTTTAAAAGAGTAAAGTATATAAAAGAACATATTTATTGAGGTGACCCTATTTCATGACAAGTGGATCAATAGATCCACCAAATGTCAGTGATCGTTGTTGTATAAATGAATTGAAATCCAATTTATCCCTCTTAGGTGAAGGAGGACATTCCACATTATTCATGTCATTTATGATAGGTAATGATAGCTGGGTAATAATCACTATGAATTTTTGAACTCCACCTCCCAAGGCATTGGGGATGTCATTTAGGAAATCACAGCATTGTCCATCGCATGGGGTTTTTTCTTGATTTCTCCTGGTTCTCACTATTTTATAAAATAAAAAAGGTTATAACAAAAAATAAGTAAAAAATATATGAATAAATCATTTATTCCTTTATGAAAACAAGTCTAAAGGAATATCCTTGGGGATCCCTATATTTAGAGTCTTTTTAAAACAACTCTTTTGGGGTATATACTTAGTCTCATACTAAAGTTTTTCACTATGGTTCTCTAATAATAATTCCCAAATTAAGTAAAATGTTCTGTTATACAAACTATAGTGACCCTACCTTTTTCTGACATGACTATTACATTGTTTTAAAGTTAAATAACAAAATAGAGAATACAAAAATAGGATCCAAAGGTTTAGTGTATTGGGAAAATTAGGACCACACAAAAATTTAACATAATAACACATAAACATTTATTTAATTACTTCTTCTCTAGCATCTTATTTACACTTATTTTTTCAATAGAACATGTATTCAACTGAGGATATACATCCAAATAAGGGTTGAGCTAAAATACCTATAAGAGGGAAAATAAGAACATGAATCAATATAAGCTGAGTGAGAATAATCATTATCATGATAACATAATAAAAGGACCATAATAAAATACTGAGAGGAAATATTAGAAAAATACATGGAATATGGAAATGCATAAAAATGAAACATCATGTCTTAGTGGTCAAATACCACACATAGTTGTGAAAAAAATACAACATTATGTTAGTGCATATTTCACTTTATTTCATGAGTTTAATCAAATTACCTACTGTATTGGAGTTCCAAATAATTTTTAGCACACCCATATCATCATACCATTTACATAAGCTAAATAATTCTTGGCGAACCTGTGACATCATAACATTTTAATTATCATGCATACCACATATGACATATATCAATATTAAACAAAAAATGATCAATGAAAATGAATGTTTTTTCATTAAATAAAAATACATTCATTATATTTTAAGTTCCAAATATTAAAATGGAATAATATTATTGTTATCAATCTTGATTGAAGAAGAAACAATCTTAAGATAAGTAAAAGATGTGTTTTCTAGAATGAATAATCAATTTGAAAAAAATCATTACATTTTTCAACAATCTAGATGGAAAAGATGTATATAACAGAAAATAAAACGGAAGGAAAAATAAATGAAGGAACATAAATACAGATAATTGAGTAAAGGAGGGAAAACCCAAATAGAGGTTGTAAGGGTCCAGAATTAACCTTACCTTATGTTCGAATGATTTATTCACATTAATATCTTGGATTATGAAATAAAATTAATTAATTAACAAATCCAAGAACAATTATTAATTAATTTTATTCATTATATATTTATTAAGTACATATATGGGCTTTTATATGATTTATAGAGTTTAATTTCATTGTTTGGGAGTGTTTGTTTTTCTTGGTTTTCATTATCAGTTTTCTTGTATTTGTGTGTGGATGTTTGTATAAAATATGGATAATTATCCAGAATTAAAATCATATGTTATTAATGAAAATAAAAAACAATTATTTATATTATATATAATTATGTTATATATTATGGGGACAAATTTTTAGATAAAACATTAATGATAATTTTTTAGATTAATTTGGATGTTTATATCACAAAAAAACTCATTTTAATTAATTACTTAATATTATGTATATAATTTATTTAAAAAAATCAATAAATTTTATGAAATATACATAAAATAATTTTAAAATATTATAAATGTTTTACGACCATCCTTCAAGGTGGTAAAGTAAAATGAAATCTTGTCCTCCGTGAAGGTGATAAAAAACACCTCATGGATGAAATTTCCATTTTTAGAATAACATGGAGAGGAAAAGACAATTGATGACAGATTATTCCATTATCATAATAAAATTAAAATATATGTAAATTTCTTGATTTATTATTCTTTTTGGATACAGGGAGGTGAATTAGAAAAATAAAAGAAGAGAACATGAAAATATATTAAATGAAAACAAAGATGATTTTTTTCTCTTTAATTTATCCTACTTTAGACCCCCCTTAAAGAAATGGTTTTGGAATTTTGTGAAGACCTGAACCAATTAGAAATAAAGGTGGGTATGGGGAGATTATTGGGACTAATTTATACAATCCTCAATTCATGGGAGGTATGAGGAGAAGTGGTGGTGATTGAATGTATTTATAATGGAGGAGAGGGGTGGTTTATCATTATTTTATTCATTAGTTTTCTAGTTTGGATCAAGAATATGTTTATTTATTATTCCCATGAATAAATATAGTAAAATTATTTTATCTAAAGTGACTCAATAATTCATGTATACAACATTTAACATATATTCACCTATATTACGACTAAAAAAATTTATGTATTTTAGAAAAATACAAACAATTCACGCATACCATTTCTCGATGTATAGAATTAAAAGATTAACTCTATTTTATGAAAATATTATTATAAATATGATAAATTTAGTTTTTATGAATATCATCATTTACTCAAAAAAATTCATATTATGAAATTATAATTGATTTTATAGAACTTTGAAAAATTGTATAAGGGATAATAAAATTATATTGAAATTAAAAGAAAAAAAATATTATTTTATGAATACATTTTATGAAAATAAATTTTAATTTTAAATTATAATATCAATCGTTAAATATTAATTAAATATTTATGACTTAAAAAAATTACAACACTTAATTAACAAATTTTAAAACATTTATTTTCAAATACTATGATATAATTAAATCAAACCTTCATTTATTGGATGCATATGTTTTATTTATACCTTC
Organism: Viscum album; assembly: GCA_963277665.1. NCBI lineage: Eukaryota > Viridiplantae > Streptophyta > Magnoliopsida > Santalales > Viscaceae > Viscum > Viscum album. The sequence continues at coordinate 1,046,110,796 of OY728160.1, read as the reverse complement.
ATGGGTGTGGTTAATATTCATTTGGTTGGTTTCATATTTATAAGGTTCATATTACTATTACTATGGTCATGTTACAATTTCCTTGGTATTAGTTACTTTTCTTCTAGAAATAATTCTTATTTCATTCATTCTTCATTTATAAAGTTTTTATTGTGTTTGTAATGTGTTTTTATGCAGTTTAAAATATGTGAAAAAACTGTAAAATGGTAATTTACAGTGACAAAATTTTTATTTGTTACAATTATCCCTCAAATATTAATTTTTTAAATTTTTTTAACATTTTATCAAGTCAATTACTTTTAAATTGTTCAGTTTTACTATTTTTTGTGTTTACCACATAAACTACATGCTTATCTAATTAATTTTTATTATATATAAAATTAAAATGGAACTAATTGCATAATATGGAGCCACTTATTCAAAATATGAAATCAATTTTAATAAAATTATATATTAAAAATGAAAAAAAATCAATTCTAAAATAAAAAATTTATATCTTATAAGAAATTATTTTAATAAAAATACTTAATTTAGAATAAAAATGAGTCCGGTATAAAATTATGGAGGTTTTTAATGTTCATGAGATTAATTAGTTTTTATTAAATAATGTATAATTATATAGATTCCATATAAATAAAAAAGATAAATGAACATTATGAAAATGATATTAGATGAAAAAAATATTTTATTAGAATAAAAAATTACCAAAGTTCCAAATTGTAAAACATGGGTTCTCTAAATTAAAAATTCTATTTAGAAAACAATAAATTTTTTCCTTAAATATTTTTCCCCTGATGAAGTTTTTATAAGTTTTTAGGTAATAATTATTTCAGGATAATATTTTATATATTATATTATTAAAAATAATGTAATTTTTCACAATTCAACTAAAAATCAATTATTTTTGAAAAATCTAAGAAATATCGCCCAAAGATGATTCTAAAATGTTGAATCCAAAAACTGACTTCCTTTTATCCAACTTAATTTCTAAAAATTATTGAAAATAATTTTAACATAATAGTTCGTAATGGGAAAATCATTTCAAGAATAAAATGGTTGTTGTATTAATATATATCATTTATATTATTTTCTTTTAAAGGTAAATATACAATATTAAATGTACTAATAATTACATGTTTATATTATCCTAATTTCCAATTACATAATCCCTCATGGTCTGTTCATAATACCTAACCATAAGAAAATAACTACTGCCAATCAGAGGTGATGATTCCACTAGCATTGATATAGTGGAAATTTCTATGAACATGATCCATAATTGTGGGATTTTGACATTGGATTGGTTCATGGAAACCCTATTGAAGTTTTCTCCATTATAGTATTAGATATATTATATTCATAATGAATAAGTGTACTAATAGATTATATTTATTTCATATTTCATTATGTTCTTACTTCTATTTATGTAGACTTTCTCAACGACATTGTTATATTGATCCTATTTATTTTTTTGATAAAATTTATAATAATTTTGTTTACTTTAATATTTCATGAATAACATGATATCATGAAATTTAAATTTTATTGGAAAATAAATAATTTTAAATCTCAGGTTGTTTCATTTGGTGAGTAATGATATCAGGAGAGGAAAACTATACCATATAATATAAAATTCCTCAAGAAAAAGATCTTTTAGATTGAGTGATCTCTTACTCAAGGGATAATTTTTTCTTATATATATCAATATCATATGTTAAGGGAGTGTTTATGATAATAGGTTACATGGGATTTTTCAACCGATGTAGTTTATGGTTATATGGGTAGAACATTCAAAACAGTTTTTAATTTATATCAGATGAACTATATGTCATATAGTTTAATGTCTAGAGAAAAGGTATTAGGTTGCATGGAGTTTTAGGTTAATATGACCTATAATTTTATGTCGGGGATTTATGAAGATTTGGTCTCATGAAAAAGGTAAAATAGACTTATCTTATCATGAAGTGAATGAGTGATGTTTTAGACACCATGAAAATGTTGGGGTTATAATTGTGTTTGTGGCTGGGTCTAGTAGGATGGACATCATTACAAAAAATATACTAAAAAATCAAGACACACATAATTCTCGTGTGTACAATCTCCCTACACTTAACTAAATGATGAAATGAAATTTAAGAGGGAAATTAATGAATTATATGTAGGAAGATAAAAATGAAAACCCATCATGAATTAAGAAATGGCTCATCACTAGAGCAAGAAAAAGTGTGAAAATTGAAGTTTTTTCTAGGATAGGGTTAGGAGATCCCGACATCATTATGTAATAGTAGTTATAATTAATATATAATCACACATTCTATTTAGAAATTCACAGAATATGATTCATTTTAGAAATTGTATCCTGAATTGAGAGGTCCCACATAAAAGGAGATATAAAAATGAAGTCTATAGAGATTATGGATAGGCCAAGGACGTGGGATCCATGTATATCTATATATCCTAAAATAGTCAGAATCCTGTCATACATAGTTTTTATGAATAAAAAAATTACCCTTATTCCATTAATTTGTGTCTTTTGTGTATTTAAATTGGGGAGAGTGTCTTAGAGGAAGAATGAATGATTTTAGGTTGAGATTTTAGTTGTGTGCTATTAGTTCATTGTGATAGAGTGTGTCGCATCATGAGAGGCCAGTTTGGATATTTGGATATGGCATGGTTGGTTTGGATATAACATGGGGGTCTTGAGGTTAGGGTTCATTATTTATTATATATGATGGATCCATGCGGCATGGTTTAATGGATCTTCCATGGGTTTGGATTGGGGTTGATTGAGATAAATGATGGTTTGAAGTATTATAGTGTGCTAATCAAAAGTATAACATCGATCCTTAGGTGGCTGAAGTCTATGGTTTTCCTTTTAGGGTTCTCTACCCAATTGTTCCTAATCTATACCACGGAGGTTTGGAGGTCATGTTCCTTAGATCAACCATTTTTTATTTTGTTTCACAATGGTACCTTGGTTTCATTGAGGTTCCCTAGTTATGCCATGGGGTTTTTGTGGTGTTTTATTATAATTATAGAAATAGAATTTCATAGAGTAGTGATTCCCCATTTGTTGTAGACATTAATCAAATTTCTCAAATATAGGGGTAGAAATGGTGTGATTTTTGGATATTCATTCGACATGAACCCTCTTCAATGTGACCTATATGAATGAACCTTAATATGCTATTTTATCATATTGGGTAAAAATTTGGGATCCCCTTATATGTATTTTTTGTTTACATTGTTTCTACTTGACATTGGGTTACCCATGTGAACTTATGGGAGACCATTTAGTTCCATTTTTCTTATATTATATCCCCATCTTCGGATATCCCCTATTCATCGAGTGAGGTGAAATTTCACCATCTTATATTTCATTTCAATCCATATAATACCTTTAGAGTTCAGTGAAGAGGTGATTATTTAGACTAAGGGATATTGGTAACTGGCCATTGATGGGTTATTCGATGATTTATGTTTTTTATGTCTATTTTTATAGGTTTTTTCTTGGGGTATTCTCTTCCATTTGTTTCCTAAAGTAGCCTTAAATAATTTAATATGGTAGGGTATTATATAAATCTATTTTTATGTGTAAATTATTTAAGTTTCATGTTTTAAATTTCATTGTGTGGATGATAATGATTTATTTATTGATGAACATTAACTAAAATATAAAAAATGGAATTTAGGGGAAGGGGTGGTTCATATGTGTTTACTTTTTTTGCATGATATTGCTAATGGGATTTGTTTTGGATTACCAATATTTATAAACATTTTTTTATTATATATTTTTTCTATTTTTTTAATATATTTCTAGATTTATATTTCATAAAAGGTTAAGAACATTAAACTATAACTAAACAGGTTGTGAGTAATTTTGTATTGATGTGATATCGGTTGTGAAAATAAATAGAAGTGTGAAAATGTGTATGCACCATAATAGAGTGTTTATTAATCATTCATGAATTATTTTTATTATATGGACCATGTAGAAATTGTGGGGGATATTTGTGTTGTAATTGTTATTACTATTTTGGTTTTGGTGTGTGATGGGTAACAGTGCTATTGTTGGTTGGTATGGAAAAGAAATTTCTTATGGTAGTGATAGGGATTTTGTATATATAGTTTTTTAGTGGTTTATGTGACCAGATTATATGGTTGGTTGGGATATGCTGTAGGCTAGTTTTTTGGTAGTTAGTTCATTGTCAAGGGATATTTTTATATTTTCCCAAAAATTAGGAAATATGATACTGAAAAAAAAGTAAATGGGTGTGGGCTGAAATTTAGTAAACCATGGTCAATGATGGAATATTAAAATTTTAAATGAATGGGTAATGGCTTGGTTAAATTTGTGTGATGGATAAGAATACGTTTTCATTAAATAAAAATTTTATTAAAAAAATTAATGCAAAATTGTTGGTTAATGGTAAACCTAGAAATAATAAAATTATTTAATTAAATGGGAATTTTAATTAGTTATTATGGATATTTTTATAGGTAGTGTACTGGTTTATATGGTAGATGTGGAAATGGTTGTTGGTAGAAAGTGATGAAGGTAAAATATTGTCTTTAGTCTCTGATGTTTCTACCATGGTATGAACGAATTATTTTCAAAATACCTGTGGATTTATTAACATTTTATTTTATTTTGATTTATTTACACACCCCAACTGGGTTATATAACCTTAATGAATCCCATATGATATGGGTTATGGGTGTTTTCGATAACATTTAAGTTTGTGAGAGAAGGTATGGCCAATTAATCCATCTTCCATGATCTCATTTCTAGATGTGTTTTATTTGTGATGGCCAGATGAAGACATGTGATTAATGTGATGATGGTGGGATCATGATGTGGTATGTATAGTAAGAGTTGTTCAAGGTAGGAAGTGGGAACAAGGTTGATGTCCTTTATGTTCACGATGACTTACTATTATGGAAATGTGATGTGAATTTGAGATGTGGAAATGTGGTTATGGATATGGATTGCTTCCAATGAGTGCATTGGAACCTACATGGGATGCAGTAGGTATGGTTATGGTTTGATCGACATCATATTTGACTTATTATATATGTTTCATGGATTATGTTTTTATGATATGGAAGGGATAAGAGAACTAGGATTTTTGACATTGGGGAATGAGAGAGAAAAACTAAGTGGGAGGTATTTTTAGGGTACCATGTTCTAAATTGCTTCATTATTATGTTATCATACATTTATAAAATATATAGTGAGAGAGACATGGTGAGGATGAGTGATAGTTTAATTTTAAGTTGACAGTCATTTATTTTGTTTAATCATTGATGAATTAGTACTCTTCCATATTTCCACGAGGGGTATTAATGAAGATCCTACTGAGTAAACATGTATGGTCAACCATAAATTTATTAACTATTTTTTAGGTTTCCATATTGATTTTAGTGACTTTGTTGTAAAGTAATAGTTAAAATATTTGATATGTGGTTGGAGTCCCTACCTAGGAGTTTTACATATTCTAATTTACCATAGATACTGATACAGTATGAAATATCATGCATTTTGGATTATTGTATGTTATTGGTTTGTTTTTATATCAGGTTTTAATGGTGGTTTCCTTATATTTTTCAAAGATTAACTAGGGTAAATACCCTAATTTATATGTTTTATACTATATGTGCTAGTATCGAACCTGGGTATTTTCGATGGCGTTCCTCAGGGGTCACTCATGTTTTCACTAAAAGAATAGAATAGGTTATCAGTATGGGTAGGACATGGAAAAGAGGTATCAATGATAAAAATGAGATGTTGGATAGAGTTTGGTGTTAAGAACTGGTTATAATTTCTTTGTTTTACTAGGGATACAACGTGAGGTGAACTAATTGTATAATACAATAGTGGAGAACGGGTCAGAAATAAGTGACTAGGTCCCATATGATCTGACCTAATAAACTTAATCTTATTGAATTACATAGGTGGGATAATTCTAATACACAGTAAAGACCTATGATATGTACATGAATCTGGGTTTTTTATTCTTGTGAATGTATTTGGGTGAAACTTCAGAAAGTAAAATGAATATAATTAAATGAATCTGGTTTAAGAAATTCGATTACATTAGGTTCAAAGATAGTTTCCTTATTTTCATAAATGTGTTCAGGTCTTCATTTATGTATGGTTTAGGATGATAATCTTAAGAAGAACTATGAAGAACCTTACATGAATAACTTCTCAAAATAGTACTTGATCTAGATTTCAACATATGCAATGGGTGTTCCCAATCCCCACATGCTGGTGTCTAACACCCAAGGAAAAAAAATATAGGGAACTATATATTCAAAAATAAAGAATACAATAGGAAATATATAAAAATTTAGATAATGAAATAAAATAAAAGAACTAGAATACATAAATATGTCATACCAGAAAGAGAGAAAATGAATGAAAACAAATGAAACAGTAAAAAAAATATCTCAGTGAAAAGTCTAACCACAAAGGATGAAAAAGCTAAACCATTACTCTAATAGTATCCATTTGATATCATGGAAATATCCCACAATCGGAATATCTAGCTACCCAATCCCATCTAACAAAAATCCTTGTCACCCCACTATGATGCCTTTTCTTTCCCTGCATTGAAAGACTTAACCAGTTCTATGCATTACGGAAGGGGTATATGGGGATTGAACTAACAATATCAGTAGGATATCACCAAATCATTCTATATTAATGCTCTAACCAATAATCCAAGTAGTATATACTTTATAGAAAAAATGTATTGAAAAAATAAGCATTTTTTTCGCAAAATCATTGAAACAGAATTTAATTCCCCCCATTTCAACATTTCCAAATAAATTAGGTAAATTAGTTTCATAGATTTTCATATACATATTTCAAAACAAATATATCATTTCCAGCAATCACATACATGGCATATCATATTAAATTGAAGGTAGTACATCCAAATAGTATAAGATAAAAGAAAATCATAGGTAACATCATGCCAAGGATCAAACTAGGCCATGATATCTTGGAAACTCATACTTAATATAGACAATAATGTGTGAATAAATCCTCAAGACATATTCATCGAGTCTAACGGGAATAGGAATACCAAAGAATGTGAACCCCCAGCATTTATAACAAGTCCCTAGAACAACAAGCCTAGGGAGAAAAGGAAAACCCCCTGAGAAAACCCCCCAAAAATGGTTGATGCCTATTACTATACCTATAACCTAAGAAACCAAGGCCTCCTATGAGCTCTATTTTCCAAACCATTTCATCATACAATTTTATCATATCATACATTGAAAAAAAATTCATAAAACCATTTCACAATGTTCAAAAAAACCATTTCATTCACCATAACATAGGGAAAGCCATATTTTATCAATAACCAATTTCCAAACACACTAATGAAAATATTTAAGCATGAAATTTCATTTAGTAATTTTTTTATAAAAATAACGAGTAATTAAGTTCACCCATGAATGCTAGAAATGGAAAAACCTACAATAGAACTCAAGGCACACATTCCAACAATGAGATCCACCAATCCGAAGAACACATCAACGATAATGGAGGCCCAAAAATCAATATAAACATCTCAAAGTTGATTCAATTAAACAAAAGGGGCCACAATGAGGAAAGATCAAATCATACTTGAATGACACACAACCACCATACCACAACCATTAAGGAATCATCTCCATGAAAAAGATCACACAAAATATCTAGAAAGGAATGATGATAATTAACAACAGTGATCATAGGATTCGATAATTCAATGCAATGGTGCTACTACGATCAAATGAAATGAGGGAGAATTAAGGATTACTCCCTGGAGAGATATCACATGCAAACCTAATGTCAAATGTCAAATTAATCAATCCATAAGGGTTATAGGTTACAAAAAACATCATTGAGGATCTCTATGATTAAATAATGGAGACTAGACAATGAATAAATAAATATATCGCTCATAAAACTCCCTAAAATATCAGTTTGTGACATTTATATAGTGTGTTTTACTGTTACATATTGTATAATCCATGGGCATCAAATATGCAATAAAACCTATATCCATTTTATTTAAAAAATAATTTTTAACATTACCTAGATTGTACGCACTTTATAGAATGTAATATTTCATTCTATGTACTCAAATCATGACATGATCCAACAAAAAATTATATATTGTGCACTCCCATTACCCAATGTGTAAGTTGATAGCTGGAAACAAAAACAATATATTCATTGATGAAAATCCAATCCATGTCGGGAATTAACCAAACTTAGGGGGAACCCCTCTATGTCCTTAAAAGTATATACCTAGACTCCATTGATTAAAAAAAATAATATATACCTTATCTTTTGATCATTTCACATATAAAATTTATCTCCATCCTCAGGAGTTCCAAGATGCACCCAATTAAAGAGGAAAATAAGAAAAGAGATGGGAATACCCTTAATGAGAGTAACAGGATGATAAAAAATCCCAAACATAGTAATTTCTATCACTAGGTAGTCATATGATAGATTAAAATCTTATAAAGTGTTGAGACCACTTCTCCCACATCAAAGACTCATGCTCCAGATTTTCATCTAATTCTGACCCATGCCACCATAACACTATGGAAAACGGAATCGACTAACCCTGAGATAATCTCACTTGATAGTGAATGATCTCTATTAGATCCTATATAACAAAAACATCTAAATCTTACTCAATATCATTCCATCCCGGAGTGTGAGAGGGGCCATGATGGTATTTCCTAAGTTGTGTTATATGGTAATCATAATGAATGCATAAAAATTGAACTATAAATTCTATCTAATAACAAACCTTACCAAGATACTCAGTGACCCCATATAATCCAACATATCAAGAAGCCAACATTTTCATATTTTCAATGCTGATGGTGACCCAAATGATGGGAAAATTCCAGGAAAACCTGGTCACCTATGGAAATCTTAAATGGATGATTGAACAGATCCACATAAGACTTTTATTTAATATAACCTAAAACGAAACACCATCATATATCTTTAATCCTCATAGATATCTCTTCAACAAAAATTATCCCCACCAAATAAGATTCATCCACCTCTTCCCAACAAGGAGGTGAAATTTATGGTCAATTATAAAAATCCTTATAAAGAGACATTATGATTGATGAATGATAACTATTTTTATAGGAATACATAACCAGTACTAGATGGAAATCCCTCGATCCACAAAAATTCAAGACATAATAACTGAACATATCCATGGGGATTTGAATATAATTCTTTATCTTACCATCTCTCCTTGGATGATAAGTTTTACTCAAACTGATCAGAGTCCCCATTACGCAATGGAAACTCCTATAGAAAACTGATGTAAACCAATGATTCCTATTTGAAAAAATAGCATAAGGAATCCCATGTAACCTCACAATCACCTTCATATATAAATTACATCGATATTTAACTTTAGCAGTGTTCCAGATCATAATTAAATGAGATGATTTCTTAAACTAATCAATCACCACCAAGATAGAATTTATCCCTAGTTGAGTCTATTATAATTAGACAAAAAAATCCATGGATACCCTATCCCAATTTCAAAAAAACAATGGAAGAGGTTGGAGAATGATAGAATTCTTCATATGCTCTACCTTTATCCTTTCCCATGCATACCAACATGACACATTATCTGCAATTTAATGCTTCATTCAATAACACCAGAATCTCTTTATGATGTCATAATACATCTTCATAGTTCCAATATAAAGAGTCTATGAAGAATTATGACAATAAATAACCTAGCACCTCAAAGATTATATGATGAAAAACCATTCCCCAGAACAAGGAATACCATCTTAACAGATTGAAAAATAGAAAACGATCTCCCCACCATATAGACTTTCTCTAATTCCACTGAAATCATCATCCTTATATTGAATCTACCAAATAGATCCATGTTGAAATGATTATATATGAAAACATGATAGAACCAAACCTAAAAAATCCTCTGGATAATCTATAAGAAACTAAGAAAAGATACCCAAAATGTTCCACTCTGCCTTTGTTTCATGAATATCCAACAAAAAAACTATCCTACTATGATCTTCTACAATGACATTCCCCATCCCTGGGGTGTTGGGTATATTGAATTAAAAATTATGATAATATTTCATCAATCATCTATATATGGAAATGATTTATTTATATGAAAATATATATCTCAAACTCTTATAGTTAAAAAATATTGTGAACCCCTCCCCCAAGATATAGTTCCACAAACAGTTATGTTCATTCATAATTGTGGAAATATCTATACCACGAGTGTGGTAATTTTTATCCTTACATCAAATATAATTAGAGAAGTAAGATACCACATGATCATACTAAATAATAAAACAACACAAACAAGTTCTAGAATAATCACATAAAACCACATACCCATTACCTATTTCAGCTAATATCAAAATACATTCAAATTCCAGAAGTAGATTCAGCTCATTGAAATAATACTGGAACTTTTCATCCCATATTAATTTCACCCATTTCCTAGTAATAATAGTAAAACGTGACTCTTAATACAGGAAATACATGATGAATAGTTGATAATACCCAACAAGACCATGGAAGCTTCGAATCTCAAAAAAATTCTTGGGATTTGCCCGAGATAAGAAAACCATATCCTTCCCAAGATCAACTGATAAAACTTTATTAGAAATCACATTCCCTAAGAACTTAAATTCTACAATCCATAACATGAATATTGAATTACCACATAAAAAAGTTAATCTTATGATTCTAGAACTAGACATGTATGGTGCTCGTTCTCATTCTAGGATCTTTGATAAACCAAAATATCTTCCATGAACAGTTACACAAATGTATTGAGATACTCATGGAATATTTGATTCATCAATGCCATTAAAACTGAAGGAGTATTATTTAGAACAAATTGCATCACAAGATATTTATTATGGACACACATACTCATGATATCTATCATTGGTATATCACACTCTTGAACTCTAAGTTGATGATATCCCGATTGAAGATAAATATTTTAAAACCACTTTTGTCCTTTTATCTGACCATAAAAATCAATCACATCAGAAAATGATAAAAGTTCTTTAATGATACTCAGTATAACTTTTGACAGTCCATGTACAATCAGAGTGAACCACATGGATTCTTAGAGAAGAGAAATGGGGTCACCTATGGGAAACAATAGGGTGAACAAAAACCTTTTGTATCATGTAATCCAATTGATCCTTGAACTCCTTTAGTTGTGCTAGTGCTAGATGATAGTAAGGTATATAAATTAGCCATGTACCAAGAAAAAATTAAATTTTAAACTCTAACTCTATATCTTTAGGAATCTTAAAGAAATATTCTTAGAAAACTTCAAGAACATATTGAACAATAATAGGAAGATCAGAATTTAAGAAATGTCATCTAGTTCAACTTCTACAGTAGAAAAACACCCTAATCTCTTTGTGGGAGGGTCCTGCATGACCAGACCTTTGATCTCACTCTCCCTAAAACAACAATGATCTCCCATAAATAGTGAGGAAAGAGACAATCTAATGTTAACAGTCATCATCAACACAATGATATATAATAAAATCCATCCTAATGATAATGTTAAACAAATCCCAATTCGGATTGGTAAAATACAATACTAACTTCAAATAATATAGGGGTAATGCACAAGATGCACACTGAAACACCTCCTCTTTCCATTTCTAAATAGGATTATCTATCCCTATAACAATGGATATGAGTTCCATTTTGTGGTTATGAATATAAAAAAATGAAAAGTTACAAACAAGTGGGAAACACTTGTATCAAAACAATTATCTCTATGAAAGATACAATAAATATTACACCTATGAAAATCCCTAGACCCACATCAACTTCTTCTATAAAATCATTTATTTCATAATTGTTCTTCAATCACATGGCCTATAGCTAGATCCTTGTAGTCATTGAATCATTTTACTAGTCTATAGTACCATTTGGAGTTGACGATCCCTAACTATATCATAGTGTAGACATAGCCTGATTGAAACATTTCATATGAACCTAACATCCACAACTATTACACATCATTGTAGGTGAGGGAAGTGGATTCCATGTGTGGTTGACATTTCAACACCAATATCAATTTAGAGGCACACCACTTTCTTAAACTAGAAGTGCCAAAGTGGCCTACTAAAGAGATCTACCTCCAATACTCCTGTTAAGATCTTCATAATTTATCTTTTTCCAATTGTACACTACTGAAGTTAAAACTAGGTGGAAGAGAAGGGGGAGAATATACAAACATTATTTTCATATTCAGCTCTTCAACCAAAGACCTATCTACTGTCTCCGCATAGGTCAAAATATTCAACAAAAATACATGTGATCTAATATTCAGTTGCAGACCCTAAAACCACATCTGAGCTTTTAGTTGGTCATTCATTATAACCTCATGTGCAAATTGAACAATCTACCCAAACCAATTAGTGTGATTTGATAATTAATTCTCTCCTATTAAAAACGCGTAATAGTAGAGACTTCTCAATCATTAGTAACTCAGAAAAAAAACTATTGGTATAATAAATTATTGAAACCCTTCAATTTCAATCCCATGTGCCTATCCACCAATATCATAGGATCCCACCATCACTTCCTAGGACCTTCATGTATAAATGAAAAAATAAACCTTTATACAGTAAGGTTTATCCATGAAGTCAAAGATATGACCAATATTTTCCAGATTGTCTTCCACCTCTTGATGTTCATTCATACCCTTAAATGATGGTGGCTTCTCACACAAGAACTCATGTGATCGAACTCAGTATCCTAAAGCCCATCGATATACCTCAACAACTATTTTATGAGATTGTGGAACAGTTTGGACAATGACATGAACTATCCACATGAAAACCTCGATAAAATTATAATCCATAGGAGGAATTCCTTTTGGATCATCAGCTCCACCCTCCCAAGAACTAATAGAACAAATCTTAGAGGCATACTAATACAGACCCAAACATTAGAAATGATCATATAATGAAATAATATCAATATAAAATATAAAACATATAAGAAAAAATTTGGATTAACATTACGTACTTATATACATGAGACACATATTCCAACATATCATCGTAATATGAGTTTCATCATGAAACGAGTGGGCTAGGCAATCACTGAAAAAAACCTCTCAAGATCCCAAAATCATATATGAAGTCTAGAAAAGGTCCTAATACCATGACTATTGATAACTGACACCCATTTACACAAAACTATGATGAAATTGGGAAAATTTCTTCTAAAACTAGTTCCCAACTTGGATTGACACATAACTGATGGACATCCTTGATCCTCATGGGATGGCATCTAGAAACAAGGAATTGACAAAAAAAATTGAGGGAATTTTTTCCCATATTAAAATAGTCATCATGAAATATATACAAATATAATGAATGAAATAATAGATGAAAACATGAATACATATATATGTCATAATATAAATAGAGATAAAAAACTGAACTAAAAATGTGGAAAAGAAATCTCAAACATACAAGCCAAATGGAAATGATGATAACCCTAACCAACTACTCCAAAAATCTCCATGTGATAGCATGGGAAAACTCCCATCATTTCACCATCCATCTACCCAAACCTAGTTGATTGAAAACCTCAACGCCCCATTGTATCCCCCTTCCTTTCCCTACATCGATATACATTACCAGGTCTATGTATTGATGAAGGTGTATTCAGGTTATGAGCTATTAGGATTAACAGGGTATCACCAATGTTTTTTATATCACATCTCTAAAGAAATATTTAAGCATGCTAAAATTAAAATAAATATTTCATGATATGATTTTTAGTAGTTTTTATGTCAAAATAATTGAAAAAAAATTAATTTCACCTTTTTACGCATTTCCATATAGAGCAGGTAAATTAGTTTCAAGAAATTTCATATAAATATATAAAATTAGATATATCATGTAAAAAAAATAATTCAATATATATCATATCAAATCAATATTAGTACACCAAAATAGTAGAAGCCAAAATAATAGCATAGGGAACATCACACAAATGATCACACTAGGTCTGGATAGCTAGTACACTCATACCTAACATATAAAATATTGCGTGCATAAATCCAATAGACAAATGAATTGGGTTTAAATATAATTATAATGAATCAAAAATTGGACCCCACAATAGGTATAAAAAGTCTTGAGAACAATAGGAAAAGGGAGTAGAGAAAATACTTATAAGAGAACCCCCCGATAGTGGATGAAGCCTTTTACTACACCTTCCACTAAAACACACAAGGCTTTCTATGTGCTCTATTTCCAAAACATTTCAATAAACCATTTTATCACACCATTTAATTATATCACACTTTGAAAAGTATTTTTTTAAACCATTTATAAATGATATAGAAAATCATTTTCATTGACAAAAACCAGGGGACAACAATATTTTTTTCAAAAAACCATTTCCACACACACAAATCCAATATTTCAATTCATCTATTTCTTTTAATAAAAAATTTTATCTAAATACATAATAATGTATTTTACCAGAACATGCTAGAGATAGAACCACATAACTCAAAACATGGGTCACACCCTCCCAGAACGATATCCACTAATTGGACGAAAACATCAATGACAACAGATGCGCTTGAATAAATCTACAAATATTAAAATTGATTCAATTTAACAGAAGGGTTACTAAAGTGGAAATATTACCACATAAATCAAGAACACCCACTCGCCACACCACATCCAATTAAGAATCACCCCCAAAATAATATCACCCAATTGAAATTAGAAAAGAATCAAGAGAATTACCAACACAGATCAATCAATTTGATAATGTAATGAAATAGTTCTTCCACGATCAATAGAAATGGATTATTATAAATAATTACTCTCCTAGTGAGATATCATTCACAACCCTGATTGAATCGATCTAAAATAGTTGGAGGTTCCAAAAATACACAGATAGTATTTATAGGTCAAGATAATGGATGCTTCACATTGAATGAATAATCATATCACTCATATAGAACCCTAAAATCTATATGTGACATATAAAAGGTGTGTAATAAATTTACACATTGTGTAACCCTCAAGAATCACATACGCTGAAAAACCAATGTCATTTTCTAAAAAAATACAATAATTTTAACTTTAAATAATGTGTAATATCTATATAGAATGTAATCATTGATGTTGTGTACTCATATAATGACATGATCTTGAAGAACATTATAGATTATGAACTTCGATTAGAAGACATTGAAATTTATATCAGACATTGAATACTAAAAAATATTACTCTAAAACCCAAACCACCTCATGATTTTTCAGAACAGAAGGAGAACCCCACAAATCCATTACACATTTATACCTAGTCACTATTAATTATAAAAATCATATATCCCTAAATTATATGGCGTTTTCCTCATAAAATTTTCTCCATCCTTAGGATTCAAATATATCCCCAATTGAAAATAAAAATATATAAAGAGAATTGAATTACCTAAAAGTGGATAATAGAATGTTACAAAAATGATCTGATTGACTATAATAGGATTTATCAGGCTATATGGTATGAGGTCTATAGGAAGTCATTGTATGAGTTCAACCCTTTGGGGATAATAATGTATTATAAGAGTTTATTTGTTCTATAGATGGAGGAATAGTTGGTGGAGCTTTTAATCACATTCAATTTGACGCATTCTTGGGAAGAGTATCAATCCTTACTGTCTTTCATTAAAATTTGTAGGGAGGTTCTTTAGTGGAATATTTTTTATATCGGTGAGTGGAAGGAGGAGTATGTTTTGTGGGATGATTACTAGAGGTGATTTCTTGTTAATTTTATACAATGAATTATTAGGGTAGATAAGAGGTCAAATATATTATCCCTCATGTTGGAGAGACTTATTGTGAAATAGTTAGACATTGTATTTAAAAAAACTCCTTCACTTCACCCCTAATCTTATCCCAATTGAGGAGTTGAGAAAATGTACTTTAGAGAGGCACTATGCCCCTTTATTCTTATAATATTAACACTATTTTTTATACATATTTAGAGGTGCATAAGAAGGATGAGGTGATTTAGAGGAAAAGTATTCATCCAGGATCATCTCTAGAGGTATTCATTAGAGTTCCTTAAGGAGAAGGGATATTTGCAGAGGACCTCATATGTATTATCCATTGAGGTTTTTTCTAATAGGGTTTTATCCCTAATAGTTTTTCCCATTTAATTTTGGATTATGGATTCTATCCACCCACTAAAAACCTTGCAGTAGTGTATTTTATTTTTAAATGATATGGTTATCATTGATATCAGTGATTGGACATTATTTAGGCTCAACATGGGATGTGGGATGGATTACATGTCATCCATAGTAGTATTCGTTTTTTATACTTTTTATTTAGAGAAGGGAAAATTCGTTTATGTTTCATCAAGAAATAATAGAGCTAGTATATTTCATCTGCAATATATTCTTCATCCTTAGGTAAATCAGGCTGAGCATGTCTTTGTGAGTGGTATTCCATAGAAGGATAGAGTATCTAAATATAGGTAGTCTTATACAATAGAGATTCTATCTATAGAAGGGCCCTAGATCATGTGAGGTACTATATATTTATCATTTACATTCAATTATTCTTATCTTTATTCTAAAAAATCCCACTAATTTACTAAACTGTCCTTAATTTGTTCCTTAGGTTTTATGGTGGATTGGATTCAAGTCCCCTTAGTGTTGAAAATTCTAGATAGAGGTCAGAAGTGTTTTATTTATGTTTTCTATGGTAGTGAGATGATGGGGTAACAATAATCATCTATAGAATTATTCTGGTTCTAGAAACAACAATATAATTCCAACCTTAACATTGAATGGTTGTATATTGTAGATGTGATCATCAGTTACTTTTGGAGGATAGAGGTGTTCTATGTTTCTGAGGGACAATGTGTGGTATCTATTAGTGACCAAGATTATCATATCTGTGATGGAATTTTAGAGCCAATGTTTTCTCATCTACCAACTATCATGAACTAGACTGAGTACCCTGGTAACCTGATAACTGGGCTAGCACTGACATATCTTGAAGTTAATTCTTGATCCACATGGGATAGCGACCAACATTTGGCATCCTATAACATGCTAGTGGGAACTATATTTCTATAATACATTATTGAATTAATACAACCATGTTAGAATTCATATAAAATAATCTCCATTGGGAGTAATGTACAAGAATACAACAAAGAATTAAAATCCCAACTATTACAACCCTTGTACCAAAAATAGGGAAAACAACCACAAGGCCCCCAAGGACACGACTCACCATGTCCTAAGATCAATATCTAGATCCACCTCCATGATATCAATTTCCTTTTCTTGTACCTAGAAAAAGAAAGTATATAAACACCTGAAGTAAAAATTTGGGTGTGAGACTATGTCCCGTAGGATATAACAAAATATTATATAAAAAATTCCAAATATAGATTATCTAAAAAAATATTTCATTTTTTAAAATAATTTGGTTTGTAAATTCAAGAGAATATTTAATCAAAAAATCCTTTATAGATTTAAAATGATGAATATACAATTAAAGAATAGACTTTACAATACCAATGATGTAATATTTCGAAAACAATGTCTTAAATAAAACTTTTACAGAAAGTTGTTTCATGGAAATCCAAAAAAGGCTTGTAAATAGGTTTTACAACATTGACATACATTTTAATGTCATATATTAATAAACATGCAAGAAACATGTGTAAGAACTGGCATCTTCGTTTCCGGTATGTCTTTTCTTTTCTTGTCATTTTTGAGAAAAAGTGAAAATTTGGAAATTTTCAAAATACTCGTCATGTACTTTAAGAGTACATGTCGTGTACATTGAAGCCGCGCAGGCCGTGTGATGGTCGTTTATGGGCTACACACACGGTGTGTAGGGTCGATGCGGAGGCCCCTTAAAGCGGAGTATAGAAATTTCTAGTACATTCCATGTACCCCAGAAGTACATTCCGTGTACTTTCTTTTTTTTCATTAAACGCACATGGGTATCGTCTAATCACCAGAACGAACTTCTTCTAGGTCTCGTTCAGCCAAGAGCTCTCGTACTGCCGAGATCCTTCTCCGAGCCCCCGAGCTTACATCCGATCTCCAATTCAACTACCGTTGATTGCGTTGGGATCACCTCGGAAAGCTATATATTCTACCTTAGAATTAATCCATGATTTTCCCTCTTTCTCAAGATATCTTGGGTTGAGAATTTTGGACATTTTCTCAGATCTCCGACGTTCTAAGGAGAATCAATCATTGTGGTTCAAGTATATCGATCTCCTAGCATCGAGGTAGGTGGTTTGTGCTTTTCTGTATGATGTATATGAATATTTTGTGCAATTCCACAAATTCCCTTAAACAGGGTATTGTGTGTTTCATATTTTTCCCCTATTGTTTTCCTGCATTGCTTGATTTCTTGAGTAGAGGTCAATGCATGTGAATAGGGTAATTTTTTACTGTTCTCTGGATGTTTTTCAATGTATGTTTTTCCTGTTAGGCATTTTTTCATTTTCCATGCCTAGTTGTAGGATAGTGGAACTGTTGTACTATTATGCTGTTGTGCCTTATAATGTTAGAAAAGTAGTTCTTGAGGTTTTCTTGGGGAGATACGTGCGCTGTACATGTTTTTTTACACAGGGCTGTGAGAACCTAGTGTAGTGGACCATATGGAGAATGGGCATAAGGGCTTCTCCAGAGTGTCTTATTAATTCAATGCGAGACCAAAGGGGGAATTGACGATGAGTGATTCCTCAGAGAGTCCGTAGTTCCTTGATGTGGGCCACAGGGAGAATGAGATGTTGAGTGCTTCCCCAGAGAGCCTTTAGTATGATACAAGACTATAGGGAGAATAGACAGTGAGTGCTTTCTCAGAGAGTCTATTCTTTAGTTGAACCGGACTGGTGAGGCTTTGTGTGCCTCCCAGAGGGTTGGTAGTATATGTAGGTTAAACCATAAGGGTTAGGCTGTGAGAACTACCCAGGGGGTTACCTGTTGTTCTACTTGATGATTGGCTGTTACTTGTGTACTTTATATGCTAGACACTAATTGTTAGGCACAAATCATTTGGAAGTTGCCTACTAGGACCTTGTCTCACACCCTATTTGGGCCATGCTTTTGGACCTAAGCAGACTATTTTGTTGCAGGTATAGATAAGGGAAATCTTCCTACTACTTCAGGTACTTGACTTGTTGTGGAGCTGGAGAGCATGGGACCAAGATATGGATTGCAATGCTGAAGAGCTTACCTATTTTCTTTTTCACTTTGGATTAGAATTGTATTCATCATAGTGACTTTTTTGGTTGCTTTCCTAGACATATGTATCATGAATAATTTTTTATATATGTCTGTGTGCTCAAGTTGTTTATTATTAGTATTCCAATGTTTATCGTTTACTCTTGTATGGATGGTTACGGTTTTTGCTGTTGTCTATTTGTTTTTCTTCCGCTGTGTACTCTGCCAATGAAGGCATAGTTTCCCCACTATCACACCCAAGGACCTCTCCGCTAGTCAGTAGACTCTAGCATTTGGGGAAATGCGCTTGAGGCCATGTGACCAACCGGGTACGGGGCGCCTCTGGGTGGCTTCCGGAATCGGGACGTTTCAATGTGGTATTAGAGGGTTTCTTTTCTCTTGATTTACTTTTTGGAGCCTTTAGCCTGAGATAGAAAAGATTCGGTACTCGGTATTAAGCTGTGCTCGGGAGTAGCTAACTAGTGTATAGGGAAAAGACAATCTACCTCGCTTATTATAGTTTTCTAGTTTTTCTATGTTACAGTTGATCTGATTTCACCAAGAGTGATTCACATTATTTGTGTTGTTATTGATGTTGATATTGTGGTTCTATTTCTGTCCCAACCTTATGAGATGAGGGTATGCCATCTCATGCATCATATAGGAACTTGTTAGAAATCACATGCCATGCATTCTTTCCATTCCATCTAGGGTGAATTAGTAATTGAATTTTGTTATGATATACATTGTGTAGATTATGCATGTTGTTGTGGGAGATTCTTTGATAGTATCCCGGCAGTTTGATAGAGAGGTTTTTTCTATTGTACCATTCTTAAATGAACATGTAATTTTGGTTCTTGAGGTGTTATGGGCCCTCATGAATCGGAACTTGGTGGATCATTGACTTGTTTCCCTTATATATGATATATAGGATATGCCAAGCTTTGATTCACAGGGAGTATGGGCCCTCACAGATTATAATTTGGCACCTTCAAGCTTGTTTTTAAGTATTTTCTGGTCATTGGTGTAGTTTCAGAGCTACTGCATAGAAAAACCTAGAATACACGGCGTGTACTTTATATATACATGCCGTGTAGTTTTTAAACCGTGTCACTAACTGTGTCAGATGAAACACGGGTTGTGAAAAATCTCCAGGAACATGCCGTGTGCGGTAGGTACACGCTGTGTAGTAGTGATCCATGTACCCGGCCTTGTCACAAACAACAGGGGTTGGGGAAGCTCATGGAATGCACGTCATGTTTTGTAAGAACACGCCATGTAGCCTTGTTCTATGTACCCGACCGTGTCACGAACAACATGGGACAATGTTATCTCCTCCTATACAGGCCGTGTTTGTTCGGAACACACCGTGTAAGGGTCAGTCGTGTACCCGGCCGTGTCACCAACAACACGGGTCAGGAAAAATCTTCAAGTACACGCCGTGTTTGTTCAGAACACGCCGTGTAGCCTCATCTGTGTAACCGGTCTTGCAACTAACAACACTGGTCATTGAAACCTTGTCTACTTCATGCTGTGTCCACAAGGAACACGTCGTGTAGTCTCAATTTAGGAAGACCGTGTGGGTTAGCCGTGCAAGGATAATCGGGCAGGGGAATAGAGTTAAGTACATGCCGTGTAGAGTTTATACACGCCGTGTAGTCATTTTTTGTAAAACTTGAGTGTTTCCTTCTCCTGTTTTTTGTTTTTTACTCCTTTGTTCTCTGTCCATGATATTCCTGATCTAAGGAATGCTTTTTATCTTTCAGAGCTATGCCTCCGAGACGTCTTCTGGTTGTACGTCAATTGCAGGATAGTGATCGGACTCTAGATATGGCTGATCGGGGACTTCCTGCCGATCCTCCAGTCATTCCAGCCTTGGCACCGGCCGTCATACCAGTCACAGGCACTGATGCGCAGTTTAGGGATGGCCTTATGAGGATGATGTAGACCTTTCAGGGTGCACCTCCTCCTGCCACAACTATGGCAGACGTGATGCAGGTTTTCCAGCAGTAGTATCCTCCTACTTTCTCTGGGGAAGGAGGACCCCTGGCTGTAGAGTCATGGATGGAAGCCATGCTGACTATCTTAGAGCATCTAGAAATGCCTCTAGAGGGGCGGGTCAAGCTAGCTACCTATATGCTATGAGACTCCACCCAGATGTGGTGGGATGTGATATCACAGGTGGGTCATCAGCAGTTTATGGCTTGGGAGGAGTTCCAGGGCATGTTTTATGACTACTTTTACCCAGAGACACGGAGGGCCGATCGATCCCGGGAGTTCATGAGTCTAGAAAAGGGTACTCTTTCTATTATGGAGTATTCCTCTCGTCTCACCGAGCTACAACATTTCAAACCCCTCTGGGGTGGAGATGGGATTTTCTTTTCAAGGAATTTTGAGGATGGTCTTAGGCGGGAGATCCGATCGTAGGTGAATATCATCCAGTTGACTTCCATCACTTCCATCGTCAACTAGGCACTGATTGAGGAGCGTAATCTGAGAGACTCCAGAGCTGCGAGTCAGGGAAGTTCTGCATCCAGAGATAGTATTTCTCTTGTTGACACCAGGAAGCACCGTATGGAGTCTACGCGTGGTGATCCGAGGAGGAGAGATACATCTTCAGGTAGCCACGTAGTATGCTACCAGTGTGGAAGGGCAGGGCACTCGAGGCCGCAATGCTAGATATACCTAGTGGTGTGCTGATCTTGTGGAAAGATGGGCCACTTTCAGCGTTAATGCCATGTTTTCTCATCAGTATCTAGTGACGGGGGTTCTTCCATGACTCCTCATTCAGGAGTAGCACCACCAGTTTCTCACCAGTCAGGGAACTGGAGTTCTCCCGACCGTTTGGGCCGAGGTATAGGTCAAGGTAGTGGCAGTCAGTCACCAATCTTTCAGCATAAGCAGGGAGTATCAGCTCATAGAGGTCAGGAAAGGACATAGGGTCGTGGGGCTGGTCAAACATTTGCGGTGGAGCAGACCTATCAGGAGCAGGATCCCAGACCTTCTACAATTCAAGGTACGATCTTAGTATCCTCAGTTTTATCTACAGCTCTTTTCGATACTGGTGCTACGCATATCTTTATCTCTGTTGCTGTTGTGGAGAGTCTTGGGCTATGTATCTTTTCTTCTTCTGACTTGTTGACACTAGAAACACCTTTGGGGAAGAGGACATCTAGTGTACGTCAGTGCAGAGAGTGCCCTCTCAAGGTTGCATGGTATCGTTTCTTATTGGATCTCGATGTCCTAGAGATGACAGGCTATGATTTAATTCTCAGGATGGACTGGTTGGTTCCCTTCTAAGAAGTCATTGACTATTATCGCCGTAGGGTGAGTTTCATTTCACTAGAGGGTGAAACTTTCCTTCATAGAGGCGAATGAGATGTTCAGGCGAGTCGAGCAGTAATTGAGCATCATTGGCTAGGAAGTGTTATGGCCCAGATTGCTAGTCTTTATCTGGATGATTAGGGGACTTCACGGTTGGACTTTCATCCAGTGGTGTATCGTTTCAAAGATGTATTTACAGAGGATTTTTTAGGTTTTCCTTCGGAGCGTGAGGTAGACTTCTCTATTGATCTCATGCCAGGAGTTGCACTGGTGTCCATTCCTGCCTATAGGATGGCTAAACCTGAGTTGCAGGAGCTCAAGAAGTTGTTGGAGGAGTTTGCAGGAAAATGGTTTCATCCGACCCAGTACTTCTCCTTGGGGTTCGCCTGTCCTGTTTGGGAAGAAGGCAGATAGTACACTTAGGATCTATGTGGATTATCGGAAGCTGAACCTGTTTATGGTCAAGAAATGATATCCCTTGCCGAGGATTTATGATCTTTTAGATCATCTTCGAGGAGCCCGGGTGTTCTTGAAGATCGATTTGAGGTCCGGTTATCATCAGTTCCACATTAAACCATTAGATATACCTCTGAAAGCCTTCAGGAGCAGGTATGGTTTCTATGAGTATATGGTTATGCTGTTCAGTCTCACGAATGGCCCAACAGGTTTCATAGCACTGATGAACCGATTGTTCCATATTTACTTGTATTCCTTCGTTGTGGTCTTTATGGACAATATCTTGGTGTACTCTCAAACTCAACATGACCATGCTACCCATCATGAGATCATTCTGAGTACACTAAGAGAGCATCGACTTTATGGTAAACTCTAGAAATGACACTTTTGGATGGATCAGATTCACTTCATGGGTCACATCATCTTAGAGGAAGGAGTATCTGTGGACCCAGAGAAAGTGAGAGATGTAGTTACCTAGGAGCAGCTGAAGAATGTTTTGGAAGTATGGAGTTTCCTAGGACTGGCTGGATACTACAGATGCTTCAGTCAGGACTTTTCACGCATAGGAGCACCATTGAAAATTCTGACCAAGTAGGGGGAGAAGTTCTTATGGTCATATTCTTGTGAGTCAGCCTTTCAGGAGATGAAGGAAAGGTTGACTTCTGCACCGATACTAGTCTTTCCAAAGCCAAACAAGAGCTATACTATTTATTATGATGCTTCAGGAATCGTGTTGGGCGATGTTCTTATGTAGGGAGATGGAGTCGTTGCGTACAGGTCTTGACAGTTGAGGTCACATTAGTGGAACTATCCGACACTCGATATGGAGTTGGTAGCTATTGCTCATTCCTTGCATTGTTGGAGGCATTACCTTCTGGGAGAGAACTTTGTGGTTTTCACCAACCACAAGATTCTCAATTACATCTTCACTTAGCGTGATCTGAATCTGAGACAGCGCATGTGGGTCAAGTATCTTCAGTATTTTGATTTCGAGCTTGCCTATACATCATGAAAGGGCAATACAGTGGCAGATGGGTTGAGCAGGAGAACTCAGATTCAGGCAGTTTAGGAGGCCAGTAGTGAGTGGAAGCTTATGGATCTATTCTCTAAGATGCATCTAGAGGTGCATGACAGACAGGGACAGACTTTCCTATATTCTGTAGCTATTACCTCTACATTTCTTGATCGGGTACGGATGAGGCATCTATCAGACTCAGAAGGCTTAGTACTGTTAGAGATTGTGTCAGGAGAGGGCCCTCTTCCTAGATGGATAGTGGTTGAGGAAGAGAACTTGCGTTTCCAGGGATGCAAATGGGTGCCAGCAGACATACACAAGGAGCTGATGCAGGATTTTCATTCCTCAGTTTGGGCATTTCATCCTGGCATCACCAAGATGTATCGGGATCTTCATCCCCAATACCGGTGGCCAGGTATAAAGAGAGATGTTGCTGGTTTTGTCTTGAGGTGTTCTACTTGTCAATAGGTTAAGGTGGAGCATCAGTGACCAGCAGGCCTTTTACATCACCTACCCATTCCAGAGTGGAAGTGGAATGATGTCGCGATGGACTTCGTGGCTGGATTGTCGAGGTCGCCTCGAGGAAATGATGATATTTGGGTTGTCGTTGATAGGCTTACGAAGGTTCTTCACTTATTACTGATCAAGGAGACCATCAGTGTTGATGATCTAGGACGACTATACATCCGAGAGATTGTACGTTTTCATGGAGTTCCACACTCCATTGTTTCAAACAAGGATGTGCGCTTTACTTCTATGTTTTTGTAGGGGCTTCAGAGGGCATTGGGTACACATGAACTTTTGAGTACAACATACCATCCCCAGATAGATGGCCAATCTGAACGTACAATCTAGGTGCTCGAGGATATGCTCTATGCTTTTATTCTAGACAATGGAGGTTCTTGGGAGAAGCATATCCCTCTTGTGTAGTTTGCCTATAATAATAGTTTTCATGAGACAATTTAGATAGAACCTTATGAGGCTTTGTACGGTAGGCCATTCCGATCACCTTTTTGCTGGCTGGAGGCAGGACAGGGAGCTTTATTGGGACCTCGTCCTATTTAGGAGACATCAGAGAAGATAGAGTTGATTCAGAAGGGGATGACTGCAACACAGTCTCGATAGAAGTCTTATGCTGATCAGTGTAGATGACCTCTGGAGTTCGAGGTCAGGGACCATGTTTTCCTTCTTGTCGCACAAAGGTTGGGACACAAGAGGATTCAGATACAGGGTAAGCTTTCACCACGGTACGTTGGGCCGTTTGAGGTATTGGAGAGAGTTGTCCCGATTGCCTATCAGTTGCAGTTGCCTCAGAGGTATCAGGCCATCCACGACGTCTTCCACGTCTCTCAGCTCGAATGTTACTTTTCAGACCCATCCCATGTCTTTCAGCCCAAGGAGGTTGAGCTCGAAGAGGATGCATCATTTGAGGAACATCCTATCCAGATTATCGATCGCAGTATGAAGGGTCTCTGTGGGTGGTTTGTTCCTCTAGTATGGGTTCTATGGCAGCATGAGCGAGTACAGGACGAGACCTGGGAGAGGGAGGCCGATATACGATCGCAGTGGCCGGAGTTGTTCGGGGTTTCTTCTTCTATGCCTTGTTACTAAAATTCAGGGGTGAATTTATTTAAGGGGGGAAGTTTGTAAGAACCCAGATCATTGTTTCAGGTATTTATTTTCTTTTATAGTCATTTTTTAGAAAAAGGGAGAACTTGGAAATTTTCAAAATATACACCGTGTACTTTGAAGCCGCGCAGGCCGTGTGCTGGCCATGTCTGGGCTACACACATGGTGTGTAGGGGTGAGGTCTAGGCTACTTGAAGAGGAGTATGGAAATGCCTAGTACACACCCTGTACCCCAGAAGTACATGCCGCGTACTTTCTTATTTTTTCATTAAATGAATCGGGGTTGCATCTAATCTCCAGAATGACCTTCTTCCAAGTCTCGTTTGGCCGAGAGCTCTCATATGGTCGCGATCCTTCTCTGCGAGCCCGAGCTTCCGTTTGATCTCCATTTCATCCACTATCGATTGCGTTGAGATCGCCTCGGTAAGATCTCTCTTTTTTATTTTTCCTTGTTCCATTATTTTCCATCTTTCCAAAGATATTGTGGGTTGAGTGTTTTGGACGTTTTCTCAGATATTCGATATTCAAAGGAGAATCAATCATTTTGCTTCATGTATATTGATCTCATAGCTTCGAGGTAGGTGGTTTGTTCCTTCCTATAAGAAGTCTTTGAATATTTTGTGCAATTACACCAATTCCCTTGAACATGGTATTGTGTGTTTCCTATTTTCCCCCCTATTTTTTTCCTTCTTTGCTTGATTACTTGGGTAGAGGTCAATGCTTGTGAATGGGGTAATTTTTACTGTGCTCTGGATGTTTTTCCATGCATTTCTTTCTTATTAGGAATTTTTCCAGTTTCCATGCCTAGTTGTAGGATAGTGGAACTATTGTACTGTTATGCTGTTGTGCCTTATAATGATAGCCAATTAGTTCTTGAGGTTACTTGGGTCAATACATGCGCTATGCATGTTTGATTTACACAGGACTGTGAGAACCCAGTGTAGTGGACCATAGGGGGAATGGACGTAAGGGCTTCTCCAGATTGTCTTATTAATTTGATGCACCACCAAAGGGGGAATTGATGATGAGTTCTTCCTCAGAGAGTCTGTAGTTGCTTGATGTGGGCCACATGGGGAATGAGACATTGAGTGCTTCCCCATAGAGCCTTTAGTATGATATGAGACTATAGGGGGAATTAACGGTGAGTGCTTCCTCAGAGAGTCTATTCTTCAGCTGAACCAGAGGGGTGAGACTGTGTGTGCCTCCCAAAGGGTTTCTAGTACTTATAGGTTAAACCATAAGGGTTAGGATGTGAGAACTACCTAGGTGGTTACATGTTGTTCTACTTATTGATTGGTTGTTACATGTGTAATTTATATGCAAGACACTATCGATTTTAGTTGTTGTGTGATTTCCTGTACTTTTACTTTCCATGTATTCACTGACTGTCAGGCACAGATCTTTGGGTGGTTTCCTACTAGGACCTTGTATCACACCCTGTTTGGGCCATGATTTTGGCCCCAAATAGACTATATTGTTGCAGGTATAGATAAGGGAAAGAAACCTTCAACTTCAGGTACTTGACTTACTGTGGAGCTAGAGAGCATGGGACCAAGCTATGGCTTGCGATGCTGAGGAGTTTACCTGTTTTCTTTTTCACTTTGGTTAATTATTTTATTCAGCATTGTGAATTTTTTGGCTTCTATCCTAGACATATGTATCATGCATCATTTCATATATGTGTGTGTTTTCTCCTGTTGTTTACTATTAGTCTTATGCTATTTATCGTTTACTCTTGTATGGATGGATACAGTTTCTGTTGTTGTCTATTTGTTTTTCTTCCACTGTGTACTTTCCCAGTGAGGGCATAGTTTCCCCACTATCACACCCAAGGCCCTTACTACTAGTTGGCAGCCTCTGGAATTTGGGGAAATGTGCATGAGGCCATGTGACCAAACGGGTACGAGGCGCCTCTGGGTGGCTTCCGGAACCGGGATGTTACAACATGGTCATCTTCTAAAAGGTAGGGTAGTATTACTTGAATATAGGACTTCTCACTCTCTAAGTGATCTTAGAAAAATGTGTATAATCATGTCCCCCTGATAGTGGCTAGAGGCGACTCTTCACCCACCCTTTGTGCATGTGACCCACCGTAGGTATGTTTTAAAACATTGTAATAGAAAATAGTGCATCCAAATAACTCTCCAACTACCTAAGTATAGCATGTGCTCCTATATGATGAAATATTTATGTTAAGACATCATAAAATAAAATAAATACCATTCATAGATTTTAAAAATTCCAATTTTTTTCCCTTCAAAATACAATGGGTTTTAATAAATACATGCTTTTTTAGAAGATAAAACAACTGGATTTGTATCAAAAAAATTTAAATCCATTTTCACAGGATTGAAATCCATTCAAAACCAATTCCATCCTTTTCAAAAATAATTTCCACAATTAAATTTAACAACATAATTTAAAACATTTCAATCAAATCCACAATTTTAATTCAAAAATTTAAGTCATCCAACTACCATAAACACACACCAATTAAATGGAATTGGGGGTTCTCCAAATTTCAATGTCGAAACCATTTAATATCTACCGATTCAATGGAATAAACCTTTTATCAATTTAATTAAAATAAAATTTGATAAATTGAATTTATATCAATAATTACAAATCAAACAATAAAAGGATAATGAATTTGGATAATCGTGATGGAACCACCTATCTCTTTCATGAAACCCGACACCCGCAATGACCCCCGCCAACGAGAAAAAAGGTGTAGAAGATAAAAAAACACAACCTAGAAATGATATCCACATCATGGGGGAGGAGAATCCATAAATTTTAGGATGATACATTGAAATCCTAAAAGAGGAGAAATAGAGGTAGAGAATGACCTATAATTAACGCTTACCCAGGTATCACCCGCCAATGTAATGACGACTGATCACCAATGAAATGTATCTTGATGGGTTGGAGGGCTCTAAAATCTCATGAGAATGATTTTGGTCAATAGAGTTGGAATCAGAGAGGAGAGAATGAAGAAATAACCAAGAGATTTCTCTCTTTTATAGGCTGCTGTTGAGGCGTTACACAACATGTTATCCAGTTACACACCGTGACAAACATAATTTATATAATGGTAAAAACACGTGAGATCGGTAATTCTAATTTAAATTATGGGTTTTACATGATGTGTAACCATTATTAACTTTGTGTAACACATGATATTCATAACCTATGAAACCCCCATCATTATGCATTAAAAACCAACATGAAAATTCTTCATGATGTGTTATGGGAATTCACGACATGTACCCATCACACTGTGAAACATGCTCCACTTCTTAAAACAGACATTAGTTACACAATATTAAACATAGTTACATGATGTGTAATATCCAAATGTTTACCAAAACACCCAATTATAAGATGAAAAGTAAAGTGTCATACTTTACAATTACTGGAATCATCCCCATATAAACTAAACCCAACCCAGTTAACAAAAGTAAAAAACCATGAAAGGGATAAATGTTTACCTGTTAGAGTGGTAACAAGATGTTACAAACACCCCACCATAAGAACATTCTGTCCCCAGAAATCCTATGAATATTCCTCAATTCTAAAAAGATATTCTCACTGATCTATCATCAGTGCCTCACATTCATATTTATCATGACTATCAAAACCATTCTTCCATAGGACAAAAACCAAATCTATTATCCTCCCATGAAGTACCTTGGACTCAGAATCAACTATCCTAACTGGTTTCTCATTCAATGATAAATGAGGTGCAATCCTAAGATCACTGTAGCACAAAATTTGACATTTATCAGATAGATACTTTCTCAGTTTTGATACATGTAATTGATTATGTATCTATGTAAATTACGGTTGTATTTCTATACAGTAATCAAATTTACCCACCTTCTTAACAAACTCAATAGGCCCCACAAAACAAGGAGCAATATTCCCTTGCCTCCCAAGCCATCAATGACACAATTGTGGTGAAACCTTCAAGAATACCTATTCAGCCACAGAAAAATACAATGTTCTAGGACATGGATCATCATCAGACTTATATCAGTTATATGCTTTCAAAATTCCATAGCGAATCACCAAAATCTTAGCTATCATATCCTGTACCAAGCTTGGTCCAAGAAAGGAACATTCATCAACCTCCATCCTACACAACAAATATTTACAAGGTCAACCATACAAGGCCTCAAAAGAAGGCATTCTAATTATAGAATAATATCTTTTGTAAGAAGAGAACTCAACTAGTCCCAAGTGATCATCCCAAGATCAACTGAAGTAAATAACATAAGAGAAAAGCATAAACTCATGAATTTGTAGAGCTCTCTCTGTTAGGTCATTTGACTACAGATTGTAGGACATGCTCAAAGGAAGATGAGATCCCAGGGCTTCCTGAAGGCCTCTACAAAAAATAGAATTAAAATATGGATCTCTATAAAAATATTGTATCATATGTAACTCCATGCAAAAGACAAATATCTTTCAAATAGAGATTCCCAAACTCATCAAATATGGAGGCATATTGAATAGGTATAAAGTGAGTCGACTTGGTTAGCCTATTGATCACAACCCATATCCTATTCTTCCATCTCTGGGTACATGGAAACCCAATCAAAAAACCCATATAGATCTCATCCCACGTCCAATAAGGGACTGGATGTTGATGAAGAAAACCAAAAGGTTTATGCTGCTCAGCCTTAACCAGACAGAATGTATAAAATGAGAGACAAAGACATCAATATCTATCCTCAATCCAAGACACTATAACTTATACCTCATATCATAGAACATTTTTTGGTTCCATGGTACACTACCCACTAGGAATTATGACAATCCCCCATAACCACATTCCTTGCTGTTAATGTCACAACATAGCAGTTCTGATAAATCATAATACCTTCCTTGGAGAACGACCACTCGATCACTATTACATCACCATAAAGAGAGTCTATAAATCTTCAAAAGACATCAAAAATATTTTGAGCTTGACGAATCATCTCAAGAAGAACATATGGTAACTGAACTCTAATGAAAGAAACATCACCCCCTTTCTCTTGAACTATGCTATAAAACTATGCAATGAGAGACATCAAATACAACTATTCTAATGATTCTTTCATTACCAAGGTTGGAAGATTCCTTGTTAGTGGATCTACAATGGAAATCCCTTTCCTCAAGGTATAGGTGATGTCAAAGTCATATGATTGCAAGCATTCCACCCAATTCCTCTGGTGAATATTTTGATCATTTTGATAGAAGATATAACTCATGAATTAGTGGTCGGAATACACCATAAACCTTTCACCGAAAAGGTAGTGATGCTAAATTTTCAGTTCATACATAACCAATGCATGTTCCAATTAATGGGTAGGATAATTATTATTATGTGGCCTAAGACGATGAGATCCATAAGAAACTACATGGTCACCCTGCATAAGAATGCATCCCAAGCCTATACCCTGTTGAATCACAAATGGACACATAGTGTCGCCCAGCCTTTGGAATTGTCAATACTGGTGCAGTAGTCAAAATATGATTCAACTCCACAAAAGAATTTTAACATTTGACATTCCATGAAAACATCACCCCTTCCAAGATAGAGCACTCCATAGAGAATCTAACTTCTATAATTCCTTCACAAACCTGGGACAATATATGAATAAGACCAAGAAGCTCTAAATCATAAAGATATTTCATTGAACTCCCATGTCATAACTGACTTCACCTTCTTAGGATTAACTGGTATACCCTATTCAAGCACCACATTTCCGAGGAAATTAACTTCCCAAATATAGCAATCACACTTTGAAATCATTTTACAGAGTCAGTGACTTCTCAGCACACTCATAAATATTCTCAGATGATGCACATGATCCTCCTTAGTCATTGAGTAGACAAGAATTTCATACAAGAAGACTACCACAAAGGTATCTAAATACTCACAGAAAAAACTATTCATCGAATACATGAATGCAAAAAGATCATTTGTTTGTACAATGGGAATAATAATGTACTTATAATGGACATAACTGCTCTTAAATCTAGTTATATGACTGTTAGATTCCTTTATAATCAACGGATGGTAACCATATCAAATGTCGATCTTCAAAAAACACTTCACCCATTCCAACTGATCTAGTAGATCACCAATCCTTGTAAAATGATACATTTTTTTTACTAAAAGTCGATTGGGATTTTGGTAATCAAAACATAAGGGAAGGGAACCATCATTATTCTTATTAAAGAGAACTAGAACTTCCTAGGTTGACACACTCAAGTATCAAAATCATTTTCAAGAAGATATTCCTACTAGGACATTATTACTTCCAGTTCAGTTGGTTCCATGTAGTAGGAGGGAATTGAAACAGGTTGAATACCATTCATTAAGTCAATGGAGATCAAAACTTACCTTACCAGTGCAAGACTAGAAAAATCCAAAGGAAACACGTCAGGAAACTCAATGACAACCCAATGGAGAGAATTTCTCAAATATTCCCACTCCATATTTAAGGAAAATAGTTATATCACTTTCCCCAATATTGGATAAGAAGGTCCATCTCTGCTCAACCTTGGGTCCCAATATTATTGGAAGATAAGAGACACATCACCGGTTTTTGTAATGTAGACATGTCAAAGTTCAAAATCAATCTGGTATTTATTAGAAATTAGAAAATTCATCCTGAATATGATGTCAATAGATTTCATGGTGAGAACTAGACAACTCAATGCAATATCGAAATCTAAAAGAGAGATGACACATGAAGGACTATAAAGACCAAAATCTCTTTTCATACCAAGGGGTGTTGAAATATTCATTTGACAAGATAGTTTATCTATAAGATGATTAAGCAGACTAACAATACAGGTCCTAATAAATGATTGAGATGATATAGTATCAAATAGAGACGTAATTAATAATGATTCTATAGTAATGGTACCTCTCACAGTCACTAGACCCATGCATGCTTCCTCTGAAGGCTCTTACATTGTGTAAAGAAGCTTCGTTCAAGATTCCTATGGCTCGAACCCTATTTTACATAATGAATCTGGTTTCCCCATTGTTTTAGGAGGTGCAAATTATTACGATCCACTATGCAGAGTAGAAAAATGATGGCATAATCTCTGTAAATTCCCTGAATGACCGCAAGGGAAATAGTTATTGGGTGAATCAGTGGAAACCCTCTTAGAATTTCATGTCTTTACTCACTAATATAAAGTCAATTAAAAACCTATTGGTGATATATGAGGTCTATAAAAACACACCCCTTGAGAAATGATGTGAGAATTATCACATTCTCATTTTTATTTAAAGGAACCAACACTACCACTCAGAGTGAATGGAAATCCCATCAACCCCTACCTTATTTCAAGGTTCATTTCAACTGTCATCATGCAATCTAAACCCTTAGAATAAGTGGGAAAATTTAGTAGAGAAACCTAAAAATAAAAATATGATCGTTGTCCTAAATTGAAGCATCGATCCTTTATCCATTCATTAGATACAATCTTAGGAGAATACTTCACTATCCCGATAAAGTGATTTGAAATTTTAATCACGAATATATTAGCATACACAAGCATGAAACACTACACCATCTTGGCCAACACCATTGACTCTTGATTGAACAGGTCAGTGACAATAACCTTGAATTCCTTCCAATATATGCCCCCATGCTTCCCTTCCATCACCATCTTGTCCCACTGTAGAGACCCGAATCTTGACGTACATGGACATTACATTACATTTTCGGAATACTTAGTACATAACAAAAACACACACACAAGGACCGTAATAGTTTAGTGTCTTTGGAAACTCGGAATATAATCTTCCAATCGTGGTGAAATATCTTCAACATATCCAATAAAGATCTTTTTTTTATACCTAAAACCTTTCTTTATATCCTGGGGAAAAGAAAACATAAAAGGGTGAGCTCAAATGCTCAGTAAGGGTAAACAAAAGAAATATCAATCACATCTTATTCATAAGAACATAACATTTTGGAAATATTAATCCTGCAAAAGAGATCATAATTTCATAACATGGGATAAATCATAGTAGTGAAATGGAATCCCAATAATAATAACAT
Organism: Viscum album; assembly: GCA_963277665.1. Lineage (NCBI taxonomy): Eukaryota > Viridiplantae > Streptophyta > Magnoliopsida > Santalales > Viscaceae > Viscum > Viscum album. The sequence goes on along the minus strand of OY728160.1, from coordinate 1,046,076,984 downwards.
TAAACATGAAACTTTTTGGAATACACACATAATCCTAGAGAATCATTTCTTGTTAGTCAAGACTCATTTCCAAGAAAATCTTAGTGGACAAAGTCCATTTCTGAACCAAGTTCACTCCTCGTTTCAGTCCTGTTTCATTGAACCGGTATAACCTACCGTTCCAGCCATGTCTATCTCATGAGATATAAAATATTTACCCAATGCATTGGAGGGAGATATATTTCCACCCATCCCATAATGATACCATTCTTATGTGTTCCACAAAATCATAAACCATACATCATTGCATAACCCATGTAATAAAAATGGGATTCATAAACATCATGACATCATAACATAATATATGTAAAAGAAATGGATATAATTTCAAAATAAGAGAAGTGAAACCATGTAAATCATAGAGACATTATACTTAAAACATACACATATGAAATAATGTCATCTTAGATGGAAAATATTTTTGATAAAACACTTGAAATGAATTCTTGAGGAAAATATCCTTTCTTCTTCAAAATCGATTTCTTTTCACAAAACATCATGAAATTTTAAAAGAAAAGGATTTTTTTGAAAATAGTCATGAAATCTTTTGGAGTAATCTTCATGAAAATAAGGCTTTATAAAACCGTAAAAATCCTTTCATTCCATATAAGTTAAAAACATTCTTCTCGTACTTTTGTCGAAAAAGTCAAAAAGTACCTTGTAGGGTAAATAAAAGAAAGATTCCTTCCATACCATGGGGTAAAAGTCAAAATGGGTAAAAAGGACTTTAAAAATACATGAATACACATTTATAAAACATGAACATGTACTATAGCAATAACCCCTAGTAAATACTTACGAATAAGTAATCTCGGATAAAAATGAGATTGGAAAAATTATCCCTTACCTTAGGTCTGATTTGCTTCGTAAGTGTCCAAACCTCCTATATAATGATTTAAATAATGTCATTGACTTATTCCAGAATCATACTCATTGTTATGATATCATATATGGTTCACTTATGACTTTATATTACCCGTTCTTTTTTAAATACCATGTTAAAGAGTGTTTTGGGTAAAATTGTTTCATTTGTCGTCCGTGTTTTGACTTGTAATTATTCATATGATTACATATATCATGATTACTTAATTACAGAATATAAAACATGATTTATATATAATAGATATTCAGAATATACTTATATATAATAAATTAGTAAATGGAAAGAAATACACTGTTCATGGAGACGGTAGGCCGTACGTACGCATGAACGCTGTTTTCGTTTCCTTATTGAGTTGAATGGAATTAAGTAGATGACATACATATATATACACATAAATCCAGTATCATTATTATGTGATATATTTCATTATTACTTATTATATATACTTTATAGTCATTCATGAATGGTTAACGTGGAGAATGAATCTCATCGCATCGTGGAGATGGTAGTCCGTACGTACGCGCAAGCGATGATATCATTCTCATGATCGTGGGACTGTATTGGAGTGTATGTATACTATTTCAGAATCAATATCACTTTAAAATAATCATATATAGTTATTATTTACACCATTATACCCATCCAAGTAAGGTGGTGGTGGAAAGTATATTAGACCACGGCGTGGAGACGATATTCCGTACATACGCACGCGTGGTGATTTCATTTTCCATAGGATGGATAGATGGTGAAATAGGGTTGTTTCATACTTATAATAACATATCAGTATATGACTGATTCTGATGTTATTACTTCATGATGAAACAACTAAATAAGAAGAAGTGGTAGAAAAAATAAAGATGAAAGAATCGGTAACGGTCATTACCTCTTCTTGGAAGTGCTTCTTTGAGACCTCCTTTTGGGGCACTAAAATTGGTCTTTGAAGAAGACATGGACCTCTAGGATTTCTCTAGAGAAGTGAAAAGTATAAATTTTAAGGGGTTGTCCGAGCTTGGAGGCTCAAAGTGGTGTGAGGAAGAGAGGTAGGAGGTGCCCTTTTATAAGGGAGGAGAGGGGCACCTTTGGAATAACAAAAAATATTATTTTATTATAAAGCCAAATTCGGTTTTAAATAGCTCCAAATTGATTTATTTCGAAGCTAAGGTGGGGATGGGTCGAAATCCTCTCATCCAATAGAATTTAGACAAGTTTAGGTTCCTATTTTAACCTTATAATTTCGATGTAACATTAAGTTAAATAATTTTACTTTTACCGTGTCTTCTTGTGTTCTTACACTATAAGGTTAATAAACATACTATAACAAGACAAACAAACCCCAGGTTGCTTATTATTAATATATATAACCTTATATAAGTCATTTGGCCGAACCTTAGATTTTTAGGAATAAAATAACAATTATTAATATAATATTTGTTTTAAAAACTATTTTATGTCAATTTTCACACTATTTAGTAATTGATTTTTGTGAAAATCATAAAAGAATAATTAGTTCGATAAAGTTAATTAAATCAATACTAACATGTCATATTAACCTAGAAAATTATTTTAATTCATTAAAAGTCTCAAATTATATTTATTTGGGTATTTATAATATCAATTATTCTAATTTTTCACTATTATGGTAATTATTGCATCATCATTGTGTCATAAATAAATTAAATTATTTAATGTATAGAAATTATAAATAAAATATAATTATGTAGGAAATCTTATTATCTTTCTAATTAAAATTTACAGTCGAATTTATCTTCTGTATAACCCTATATTAAATGTGTTTTAGTAAATAAACATTGATTTTAACTCTTTTAACTTTTCTTTGAATTAAATAATAATAAATGTCCTAATCTAATCCAAGTGGGCCTAAATGGTCATATTTTATTCCTAAGGTTGTTTTTGGTCGAATTACACTTATCCAATAGAATTAGGACATGTGTTAGGGTAATAATAATATCATTTTTACCCTTAATTACCCTATTTACTTTTAACCGTGGTAAATAAAAGTAAAAAGTTACTATTCACCAAAAATTATTTTGTTCTCATTGAACACATTTTACTTACTGAAATCAACCGTGTCTCTTGGATTTTTGAAATTCCACTCACAGAAGCGGTAAAATTATGTTTTATGAAAAAAAAATCAGTCTTTTAACTACCACTTAGTGGTTTCACTATTCATCAAAAATTGAAAGTTTTTAGAAAAATACCAAAATTTAGGCCAAAGATATATTTGATATTATGAACTCAAAAATGATGTCTATTTTAAAAAATTCAAAACATATCAGTTTCATTAATTAATTTAAAAATTAATTCCCTTCGTCAAAACATATAGCGTGTTCTTAAGAGATAATAACTATCAAAAGATTGACACTTGTTTATGTCTGGTTTAAATGTGAAATTACATCCAATGACCTACATTGTATTAAATTGTAAAAATATATTCTAAATATAATTTAAAACCACTCAAATGAATAATCTATCACTATTAATTATTTTGATTAAAAAGGTTGTTTTTAATTAAAATTTAGTAATTTTAACTATTCATCAGAAAATGAAAGTTATCCGAAAAGTACCAAAATTTCACCCTAAGCTAATTTCGATATTCCGAATCCAAAAATGAAGTCCATTTTCCAAAATAAAATTTACAAATTTTCAAAAGGTGGTAATTAATATTCATAATGGCTAGTTTTAATAATATTTTAATAGCATATCGTTGTTTAGTGAAACTCGGTATTGCGTACAACACACGCTATCGAGGAAGGTCGTGATTGCGTGTAATGCAAGACAAGTTAGGGTTGCGTGTTATGCAAGAATCCTTCGTTGTTTCATATAACATAATCCAACCATATTTCATTTATACATTGATTATATATATGTATATACTCAATGTTGTGTAGAATAACTATTATCAAAATTTTGTGTAACACGATCCAAGAATAGTGTTGCGTATACTGCAAGCTAATACGGTGTTGTGTATAGCCCAAGGTAATATTGGTGTAGCATACAACACAAGACATTAATGAAATTAAAAATAATAATTTTTCATAAAATCTTGGGGTGGTACATTCTACCCCCCTTAAAATGAATTTCGCCCTCGAAATTCGTTGGGGTTATAAATTGTTTACTAGTCGACTGTTTCTTTAATAGAAACCCACATCGTAAAAAGGAATACCAAAACATGGCTTTAAAAACTAAATTATGAAATGTAACAGTTACCCAAATTAACTCATCACTGGGTTTCCACGTAGGAGAACATAGGTGAAAATATGGATATGGAAGAAAAATCTAAACATCATGTTCTGATGGAGAGTGGTAGAGAACATGGTTATGGAAAATCCAGCAATCAGAAAGCCATAAGTTTGTGACGATCTAGGGTACCATCTGATTCCTCAGATATAAGAGCAGTAGGACAATATTTTTGGTTTTTAAGATCATTTCCCTAAAATTGAAGAATTTGAATAAGAATAAATACTTACTTTATTTTGGTACAATCTCAGTGTTGTTCATGCCTTGAACAATTTCCACTTCATCTCTTAAAGAAATGAAGTTGAATTTGTTATTCGTGATAGTTCAGCAGATCATGTGATAGAATGACGGGTCATTCCATCTGTCTCAAATAAAAGTTATCAAAAATACATAAGTCCATCTATAGTGAGATTAGTCATATATGGTTCCTAAAATGGACGTGTACTTCATATATCATACTGCTTAATATAATAAAACTAGTTTCTACCAAATAGGGGCTTCCTGTAGGCCAGTGGTAGGCGATAAAGGCCAGCCGCACTTCGGTTGTGGGTTCGATTCCCATAGCCTTGTCCAACGCGATGGGTTGTCGCCTGTCCTACAAGTTGTCCTTTTTCTAAAACTACATTACTATAAGATCCCATCAATAATATCAAAAAAAATTCTATCCTTAAACAATACTAATTTATATCCAACATAATCCATTCCAATATTTAGGATTATCCATAATACTGCAGTCCACTCTCATAATATAGTGAAAATGATTACCAGAGATTTAATACCATCGTTATCCCCATATATCATAAGATATGTCTTGTTGGTCACATTCCAAACATTTGAAGGCCTTAATCATGTGTTCTCTTGAAAAATGAATACCCATTAAACCTTAGTGAAAACATGAATGCAGTTAAAAGTTAACACTTTCCACATACCAAAATCCTCAAAATTCTATATGCTCAAACCATGATATCACTTAGTCCTTATATCAATCATGAGCTCATGAATACAATCAAACATCTCATTATCTTCTTATTACTTCATTATGCGCATATCATCTACATTACAAAAATATCTGAATAACCTTCCATGGTTACTGGTACCATTCAACATATACATTCAAATACTTTTAGGAAAAACAATAGTGTAACAATCCTTAGATGATTCTTTATTCCATAGTACCATTAACTATACAACATAACTCTTCATAATCATACAATCATTACACTACCTTCTAAAACAACTGACTAAGCTTCAACACTTCTTTCAGCTCATATATCATTTGTAGTCTCCTCATCATCATCCACATAAATACTAACCATATGACCATACTGATTCTCTTCATGAGACTTTCCCTTAGGGCATTGGTTTGAATAATGCCCGTACATTCCACATTTAAAACATTTAACCATTGTTGATGTCGTAGCAATACCATTATCCTCATCCATGGTGTTAACTGAACCTGTTTCTTTGCACTTACTGGCTTTGTGTCCTTCTTTTCCACACCCAAAGAATCTTCCAGTTCCCTTTAAACAATCTCCCCGATGCCTCTTCCCACATGATTTACATGAGGGAAATTGAACTTTCTTTCCTCTATGATCATCATGAAACTCCATCATTCTCTTATTATCTGAGTCGGGAAAATTACCAAAGTTGAGAATATTGATCATATTATGAGATTGCTGATTCAGCATAATAATGATGTTTGGACTTCCAAATCCCATTTCATTTGGTTGCTCATGAAGAATATCATTCCATTGTCCATCATATCCTCTATTATCGTGAATCTTCCTATTTCCAGCCATTTTCTAAAACCCAAAAAGAATATTCTGAGAGGAAAAAATCATGCTAGGGAAAACAACATAATAATGGGGGAGTTCCCTCAATATCTATCATCTTAGGTTAAATTCTAAGATCGTTACTGTAGTTCTACGACTATATCCTATATGTATACTTATGCTTAAGGACATCCCTAGACATACCTTAGAAATATCTCTAGGGATCTCACTAACATTTTCGCATCCTAGTTTCCAAAGGTTGACTAAACCTTTCCTCTGATACCAACTGTAGAGACCCGAATCTTGACGTACATGGAAATTACATTACTTTTGCGGAATACTTAGTACATAACAAAAACACACACACAAGGACCGTAATAGTTTAGTGTCTTTGGAAACTCGGAATATAATCTTCCAATCGTGGTGAAAGATCTTCAACATCTTCCATAAAGGTCTTCTTTTTTTACCTAAAACCTTTCTTTATATCCTGGGGAAAAGAAAACATAAAAGGGTGAGCTCAAATGCTCAGTAAGGGTAAACAAAAAAAATATCAATCACATCATATTCATAAGAACATAACATTTTTTTAATCTTAATCCTGCAAAAGAGATCATAATTTCATAACATGGGATAAATCATAGTAGTGAAATGGAATCCCAATAATCATAACATAAAACATGAAACTTTGTGGCATACACACATAATCATAGATAATAATTTATTATTAGTCAAGACTCATTTCCAAGACTATCTTAGTGGACAAACTCCATTTCTGAACCGAGTTCACTCCTGTTTCAGTCCTGTTTCACTGAACCGGTATAACCTACCATTCCAGCCATGTCTATCTCATGAGATATAAAATATTTACCCAATTAATTGGAGGGAGATATAGGTCCACCCATCTCATAATGATACCATTCTTATGTGTGCCAAAAAATCATAAACCATACAGCATTTCATAACCCATGTAATAAAAATGGAATTCTTAAACATCTTGACATCATAACATAATCCATGTAAAATAAATGGATATCATTTCATAATAAGAAAAGTGAAACCATGTAAATCATAGAGACATTATACTTAAAACAAACACATATGAAATAATGTCATCTTATATGGAAAATAATTTTGATAAAACACTTGAAATGAATTCTTGAGGAAAATATCCTTTCTTCTTCAAAATCAATTTCTTTTCACAAAACATCATGAAATTTTAAAAGAAAAGGATTTTGTTGAAAATAGTCATGAAATAATTTGGAGGAATCTTCATGAAAATAAGGATTTATAAAACAGTAAAAATCCTTTCATGCCATAGAAGTTAAAATAACATTCTTCTCGTACTTTTGTCGGAAAAGTCAAAAAGTACCTTGTAGGGTAAATAAAAGAAAGATTCCTTCTATACCATGGGGTAAAAGTCAAAATTGGTAAAAATGACTTTAAAAATACATGAATACACTTTTATAAAACATGAACATGGACGATAATAATAACCCCCAGTAAATACTTACGAATAAGCAATCTCAGATAAAAATGAGATTGGAAAAATTATCCCTTACCCTAGGTCCGATTTGCTTCGTAAGTGTCCAAACCTCCTGTATAATGAATTAAATAATGTCATTGACTTATTCCAGAATCATTATCATTGTTATGATATCATATATGGTTCACTTATGACTTTATATTACCCGTTCTTTTGTAAATTCCACGTTAAAGGGCGTTTTGGATAAAATTGTTCCATTTGTCGTCCGTGTTTTGACTTGTAATTATTCATATGATTACATAGATCATTATTACTTAATTACAGAATATAAAACATGATTTATATATAATATATATTCAGAATATACATATATATAATAAATCAGTAAATGGAAAGAAATACACCATTCATGGAGACGGTTGGCCGTACGTACGCATGAACGCTGTTTTCGTTTCCTTATTGAGTTGAATGGAATTAAGTAGATTTCATACATATATATACACGAAAATCCAGTGTCATTATTATGTGATATATTTCATGATTACTTATTATATATACTTTATAATCATTAATGAATGGTTAACGTGGATAATGAATCCCATCGCATCGTGGAGACGATAGTCCGTACGTACGCACAAGCGATGATAGCATTCTCATGATCATGTGACTGTATTGGAGTGTATGTATACTATTTCAGAATCAATATCACTTTAAAATAATCATATATAGTTATTATTTACACCATTATACCCATCCAAGTAAGGTGGTGGTGGAAAATAGATTACACCACGGCGTGGAGACGGTATTCCGTACGTACGCACGCACGGTGATTTCTATTTCTGTAGGATGGATAGATGGTGAAATAGGGTTAATTCATAGTTATAATAACATATCAGTATATGAGTGATACTGATGTTATTACTTCATGATGAAACAACTAAAGAAGAAGAAGTGGAAGAAGAAATAAAGATGAAAGAATCGGTAACGGTCATTACCTCTTCTTTGAAGTGCTTCTTTGAGACCTCCTTTTGGGGCACTAAAATTGGTCTTTGAAGAAGACAAGGACCTCTAGGATGTCTCTATGGAAGTGGAGAGAAGAAATTGTCAGGGGTTGGAGGAGCTTGAAGGCTGAAAGTGGTGTGAGGAAGAGAGGGAGGAGGTGCCCTTTTATAAGGGAGGAGAGGGGCACCTTTGAAATAACTAAAAATATTATTTTATTATAAAGCCAAATTCTGATTTAAAAAGCTCCAAATTGATTTATTTCAAAGCTAAGGTGGGGATGGTTCGAAATACTCTCATCAAATATAATTTAGACAAGTTTAGGTTCCTATTTTAACCTTATCATTTAGATTTAACATTATGTTAAATAATTTTACTTTTACCGTGTCTTGTGTTCTTACACTATAAGGTTAATAAACTTACTAAAACAAGACAAAAGAACCCCTTGTTGTTTATTATTAATATATATAACATTATCTAGGTCATTTGGACGAACCTTAGATTTTTAGGAATAAAATAACAATTAATAATATAATATTTTTTTTAAATACTATTTTATGTCAATTTTGACACTATGTATTAATTGATTTTTGTGAAAATCATAAAAGAATTTTTACTTCGAACAAAGTTAATTAAATCCATACCAACATGTCATATTAACCTATAAAATTATTGTAATTCATAAAAGTCTCAAATTATATTTATTTGGGTATTTATAATATCAATTATTCTAATTTTTCACAATTATTGTACTAATTTCATCATCATTGTGTCATAAATAAATTAAATTATTTAATGTCTAAAAATTATTAATAAAATATCATTATGCAGGAAATCGTATTATCTTTATAATGAATATTTAAAATCGAATTTATCTTATGTATAACCCTATACTAAAAATGTTTTAGTAAATAAATTTTGATTTTAACTCTTTTAACTTTTCTTTGAATTAAATAACAATAAATGTACTAATCTAATCCAAGTGGCATAAATGGTAATATTTTATACCAAAGGTTGTTTTTGGGAGAATTACACTTATCCAATAGAATTAGGACATGTGTTAGGGTAATAATAATATCATTGTTTCCCTTAATTACCCTATTTACTTTTAACCGTGGTAAATAAAAGTAAAAAGTTACTATTCACCAAAAATTATTTTCATCTCATTGAACCAAATTTTACTTACTGACATCAACCGTGTCTCTCGGTTTTTTGAAATTCCACTCACAGAAGCGGTAAAATTATGTTTTATGAAAAAAAATCAGTTTTTAACTACCACTTAGTGGTTTCACTATTCATCAAAAATTGAAAGTTTTCAGAAAAATACCAAAATTTAGGCCTAAGATATATTTGATATTATGAACTCAAAAATGATGTCTATTTTACAAAATTCAAAACATATCAGTTTCATTAATTAATTTAAAAATTAATTCCCTTCGTCCAAACATATAGCTTGTTCTTAAGAGATAATAACTATCAAAAGATTGACACTTGTTTATGTCTGGTTTAAATGTGAAATTACATCCAATGACCAACATTGTATTAAATTGTAAAAATATATTCTAAATATAATTTAAAACCAATCAAATGAATAATTTATCACTATTAATTATTTCGATTAAAAAGGTTGTTTTTAATTAAAATTTAGTAATTTTCACTATTCATCAGAAAATGAAAGTTATCCGAAAAGTACCAAAATTTCACCCTAAGCTAATTTCGATATTATGAATCCAAAAATGAAGTCCATTTTCAAAAATAAAATTTACAAAATTTCAAAAAGTGGTTATTAATATTCATAACGGCTAGTTTTAATAATATTTTAATAGCATATCATTGTTTAGTGAAACTCGGTATTGCGTACAACACACACTATCGAGGAAGGTCGCGATTGCGTGTAATGCAATCCAAGTCAGAGTTTCATGTTATGCAAGAATCCTTCGTTGTTTCGTATAACAGAATCCAACCCTATTTCATTTATACGTTGAATATATATATATATATATATACTCAATGTTGTGTAGAATAACTATTATCGAAATTGTGTGTAACAAGATCCAAGAATAGTGTTGCGTATACTGCAAGCTAATACGGTGTTGCGTATAGCGCAAGGTAATCTTGGTGTAGCATACAACACAAGACATTAATGAAATTTAAAAAAAATAATTTTTTATAAAATCTCGGGGTGTTCCACCCACCATCTCGTACTTTGTCCTTCAGGCACGAAGGTGGAACACTTTACCATGATTACATATAGTGTTTCCAAGAACTCAAACATACCTTTTATCTTACTCAACCATTCCTCAGTATGATGAGATTTAGTGGAGAAGTTGAAAAATGGTGGCTTATGGAAAAGGAACTATTGAGAATGATTTATAAGAACATCCCCATGAGGATTTACAACTGCAGCTTTAATGAGAATTGGCGGCGGTGACTATCCTAGAGCATCGATAGTGCACATAGTCACCTCAAATAGATTATGGTCCAATGGAGTATTCTCTCACTGCGGTTCAAGAGAATCTTCCTCCTGGATCTGATTTGCATGTCTTCTTAGAGGAATGATTATAAACAATATAATAAGATAATTTTGAATACATTAGGTAGCGACCAAAAATAGAAAAAAGATAAATTAATCCCAACATATGGAACACCCAAATTTGGATTCCAATCCATCCAAATAGAAATAGGGAAAGGACTAAAACTAATTTATAAGATGTTATTCCCTCACAACCCATGGTGACTTAATGTTAATTGTGGTGAGATCTGGCAAGGTACTCAAATGAAAAAACCTCCTAAGTCCGGAAATGATTTCAAAAGTGCATACTAACTTCAAGAAAAATTCTCAACAACCTCCCTCTGATACCACATTTTCACGAACTAGCATGGGAACCTTGGTAACTAGATAACCAAAACAGCCCTAACATAGCCTAATGATAATTATTGATCTCCATGGGTCAATTACTAGCACATTAAATCATACAACATTCAAGGGAGACTGATTTTTTTACAAGGCATAGCATAAGTACGACAAGAAATTAAATATGCATATAAATGAAACACCAATGGGAGTAATGTACAAGAATACAATCTGGAAATAAAATCCCAAAGTACTACAACCCTAGTAGAAAAAATAGTGAATAAAACCCCAAAGTCCCTAATGAAATTTCTCACTATGTCCCAATCTCAACAGGTAGATCCATCTCATGGAGATCCATTTATTTTTCTTGAACCTGGAAGAATAAAGTCTATAGACACCCGAAGGAAAAATCATTGTGTGAGTATAAGTTCAGTAGGATACCACCAAATATTCCATAATAGATTCAAAATATATATTATCCAATGAAAATCCTTATATTATCAAAATAACTAGGTTTTCTAATTCAAGAGGATATTTAATCAAAACATGCTATACCGTTTCAAAATAATGGAAAATGAATTCAATGAAAAGTATTTACTTTCATGATATGGAAAATTTCTAAAACAGTGGATTAAATAAAATAGTTACATAATATATTTTTATGTAAATCCATCAATGGAATGTAATGTATTTTTACAACATTATCATACGTTTATATCTCATATATAAATAAAAAAGTGAGAAACATGGTCATCTTCGAAAAGGTATGACAGTATTACCCGTCTATAGAATTCCACAATCCTTACTTGATCTCATAAAAAGGAGTATACTAATGTACCCCTAAAACTAGCTAGAGGTGACTCGTCAACCTCCCATCAGGCTTGTGTCCCACATTAGATATGTTTTAGAACATTGTAATAACGTAGATTGTATCCCAATAACGCACCAACTACCAATGTCTTGCATGCGCTCTTACATGATAAGAAATTTATTTTAGGACTACTTAAAATACAATTACTTTCATTATTCAATTTAGGAAATGAAAATTTCATTACATTTAAATCTAGAAATGAGTTAAAAAAAAGTATTTTTAGATGATAAAACCAATGGGATTCTACAAAAACATTCAAATCCATTTTCACATGTTCGAAATCCATTAAAAACCAATTCCATCCTTTTCAAAATTAATATCCACAATTAAATATAAAAATTTAACTGAAATAATTTCCATCCAATCCAAAATTTAAATTCAAAAATTTAAATTATGCAATATCCATAAACAAACCCTAATTCAATGGAAGTGAGTGTTTTCCAAATTTTTGTTCCAAAACAAATTCAAATCCCCTGATTCTGTGGAATCAGGTCATTATCAATTTAATTTAATGAAAATTTTAGAAATTTAATTAAAATATATAATTTAAATAAATTAATAAATACAAGGATAATCAATTTGGCTAATCAGGATGGAAACACCTACATATTTCTAGAAACCCAACAGTCTCCACAACACCCATCAACGAGAACTAAGGAATATAAGATCTAGAAACTCAACCAAAAAGTGAGATAGAACATAATGTGGGAGGACCCATCAATTTTAGTATGATAAATTGAAATAAAAAAGGAGTATAAAGAGATACACACAAATAATGATGAGTATCTCCTACCCATAAATCACCTGCCAAAGCAATGATGATTGATCGTAAATGTAATGTACATGAAAGTGTTAGAAGGATCAAAAATAACATGGGGAAATGCATTGGGTTGAGAAAATGGGAATCAAAGATGATCTAATGAATAAATAAAAAAGATTTTACAACATTTTATAGGCTTTTATCAGCGTGTTACATGACGTGTAATCCTGTTACATGTCTTGAAAAACATAATTTCCGTAACAATAAAAATGCGTCGAATCTGTAACACCCCATTAAGGTCAGGGTATTACATGATGTATAACCCCTATTCATGTCAAGTAATTATTGATAATCATATTTGATAAAAACTCCATTATTATGCATTAAAAATTGACCTGAAAAATACATCACGTCGTGTAATGGGCATTCATCTCATGTACCCATCATATCGCGAAACACGCTTCACAGCTTACACACATCAAAGGTTATATAAATGGTGTGTAATATCCTTGTAGTTTACAACAACACCCTATTTAATGCATAAAAACTAAATAACTGTCATACATTAACATTATAATAATCCTCCCCATATAAACTTGACACAACCTAGAAAACAAATGGGAAAACCCATGAAATGGTTAAATACATACTTTTGAGAGATGTAACATGTTGTTTCAACAACAATTTCTTTTGATTAATTATAGGTTTAGGTGGTAGAGCCTCCTTTGGTCACGAAGAAGTTCCACGAAATATTACCTAAGGAGGTTGTGACACAACCCACTTGGAGTGAAATCAATTTCAAGATAGAGTTTCAACCTAGTGTCTCTTTGATTTTTATGGATTCCATTTAGATATTGTCTTCTGATATATGGGAGTGGAGGATTCATATTGGTGATTTTATGCATACGTTCAATGTATCACCATGGGGTTATCCTCTATTATAATCCAAGAAGGTGGACATTGGGATGATGTTTTTTTTATAGAATTCAGATGACTAAATATGATGATGAATAATGATATTTATCATCATACAAGGAGAGATTAAACGTTTGATCAATTAAATAGAGGTACATGTTTTTTAAGTTCGATTTGTAGTATGGATATCACTGGATAAGGTTGAAAGAAGTGGATATCCTAAAAACCAATTTATAGTGTCTCTATAATAAATTTATGTTTTTGGCTTTGTTTTTTAGTTCCACAAGCACCCCAAATATTTTAAGGGGAGTCATGAAATATATATTATGTGTTTTTATGATTATTTATTGTAGTTTTTTTACCACAATATCATTTAAAAGACATTAAATGAGGAATATTTAGAACATTTCAAGTCCATTTTACACATCTTTTATCACCATTAAATATATGGGAACGTTTCCAAGTGTATGTTTTGGATGTGGAAGGTGCATATTCATGGGAATTTGGTCACTTATTAGGGAGTGTAATTTGATCCTTTGAATAATTAAGAGGTGGATTATTGGGAATCCCCCAAGAATGTTTTATATGTCAATAGTTTCATGGGTCCCACAATCTATTATTGGATGTTAATGTGTAGCTTCTCTTAGATTTTACTCCAATTGAGAAATTTTAATTATATGTAACACCCCAAGGTTTTGAAAATAGATATAGAATGAAATTTCAAAATCTAACCATTAAACACAACTTTCCTCTTCTATGTTTTGAATTTTTAAAAATGGACATCTAGAGTTGTGTTCAGTAAGTCATTTGGAGTCTGATAGAACAAACTTGATTTTTGGTGAATAGTAATATACCTTTATGAATAGTAACATGAATAGTAATATGACACTTATCAATAGTAAATAATGATATTATTTTATTTTCATAAGGTAATATCATAATGGGATCTTAATTAATTTTTCAATGTCCCATAAAACTAATTATACCTCTAAGATTGTTATTTTTTGAATTAACAATGAATTTTTTAAAAATTAAATTAAAAATGTTTAGAAAATTAATTTTGAAAAATGTAGTTAACTTTTTAATTCTACACATTGAAAATTGTTAGGGGTGAATTTTTGGGTTTTTTCTGAAATTCGTGAATTTTTTGATGAATAGTGACATACGATAAAATACCGTATTTACAAATTATCAGTTAAATACAAAATTCCGGACATCAAAAGTGATGCAAGGCCACTTGGTTTGAACTCGCATGCACTTATTACTATTATGGGTCACATGAAACAACAATATTGGTTGTCTTGAGGGATATAATAAAATAATGAATTAAATATTCAAAATTTACTCATCTCCTCCACTATAAAAACCACTGACCACTCCCTCTTCTCTTTACAACTCAAAGCCTTGAAGCTCCACAGAGTTCTGCCCATTCAGCCTTACCTAGACTCCTCCCACGTCCAATAAGCTTCTGGTATTGACAAAAGGTAGAAACCCCTTCCTTTAAGTAGTTTCTCAATGAGGTTATTTCAAGAGGTAAAGCACTCTTCTTTTTCATTTGGTTTCATTTCAATTTATCTTCTTTTTCTATCCTCACCTCACCTTCTCAATCTGAATGATCATTTCATCTCTAGAATCATCTATATAATATAATTATATCATGTTAATTTAATAACCATCATAAATATTATTACTACCTCCCTTTTATTTTTTATAAATGAAATCAACGTCCATGAGGTTCCAATTTGTAGCCTGTGTGGACGACGAGGATTCGTTACTCAATTTTTTCTTCATTACAAGTCCTGAAACCATATTTATGGTTGAACCAGACTATAAAATATGTATTATGACATAAATAATATTCAGGAACCATAATATGTACATATAATTATGTTATATGACAAATCTAGATCATAATAATCCAAATACCGCTGAATAATCGAAGTAGTTGTCATCTAATGATTCTACCTCATTCCATGTAACAAAATGATATAAATGACCATTAACAATTATTTATGTTCATAGATAATATATAATTCCAATCCCAGAGATTTATAACCTTTCCACATGAACTCCATTACTTAAAAACAAGTCAACCGATAATGAAAATAAAGAAAATGAACACCCTGAAACAATGAAATTCAATATAATAACTTAGAAGTAAGGGTATAAATGAACTAAACAGAATTATGATAAACTAAATACATGTATAATAAGTTATTAAATAAGTTATTAATAATTATATTTTCATATTCTAGGAGCTTATGTTCAAGAGCGGAACACGTTTGGAGTTAAGATAAGGGTTTTCCACCCGAACATCCATTTTCATTCGAGTTACTTTTATTGTCTAATTTACTCAATGAGATTATTATGTATTGTTATGTATTCCTCATAAATTATGTGTGAGTATTATATATATGTACACCAACTATAACCCTTACCAATTTTCTGGATAGTTATATGTTTTAAAAGAAGCTCTCAAAACTATTTCCAAAAATATGATCCCTATAGAAGGGGATTTCTCAAATTCATATCTATTTTCAAGGGAAAGCTTTAATATATTTTTGTAAAACCTTTATCATTCTAAAAACACTAATTTTATCATGAAATACTATCTTACTTTACTTCTGTTTTTATACAAATATTTTTCCAAAATAACTCTTCTTTTCAAAATAAAAGAGTATTTATCACAAGAATTGCTTAATGATTTTAGAAGATTATTCTAGTTTGATTCAACACCCTTGTTTATTCTTATGAATTGTTGGGGTTAATAATTTATGATGTCATATACCATATTGTATTGAATGTTTTATGACTAACTTTATATTTGATGATCTATCCTAAAACCATTCACCATATTGCTCGGAATGGTTAGTGATTTATGTTTAATGATTGGGGAAAATTAGTTACATTTCTTATGATAGTTTCAATATGATTGTATATGTTGTTTATGTTGATCCCAGATCATATGAGGAATGCATTGGAATTATTATGTGATGTTTGGGGCCGACTATATCTACTCGATTAATCGGTAGGTCTCATGAGACATATAGACATGGAATTGGCTGAGGCCTTTCCCAATGTGATATATGGATTTTGGTCGAGGCCTTATTCATTAGACATCTTGTCTGAGACCATGAAAAAATGTTCCAGAATGTCCGGTATATGTACTTCCCCAATTATGAAGTTAATAATTGAAATTTCATGTGGTTATTTGACTAGTAGAATACCCATGATTATGTTTTATTATGGAATTATTTACTCAGGTCATATTCATGCCATAATGAGATCAAGATTATTAATATTGGCATGTGTTTTCAATTATTCACCATGATTAATGTTTATATTATCTTCTACTGTGTTTTTTACTCTTACTGGGCATTTGAGCTCACCCCTTTCTTATGTTTCATTTTCTCAGGACATGAAAAAGTAATTTATGAATGACTTGCAAGCATTATCTAAGAGACGTGATGTTTCTAGTGGAATTAAATAGTGTTTTGTTTTCCTTCATGTTGTAATGTTAAACTTATGTATGTATCTTGTTTCCAATAATACTAAACTACTCGGACTTTTGGGATTCTTATTCCTTGTATCTATGCCAACATAATCAAATAAGGCACCGGCTCTGGGAAAATGGGGTTGGGTCCATACAGTTGGTATCAGAGGAAGTTTAGTAGAATACTTGGAAACTAGATTTAGAAGACGTAGAATTAGGGAAGAGTCCCTAAGTTAGTCTTTGAGGATATACAAACAAAAATGTCCTGATATTTTGGTAAGGAATAGATTATGTGGATCTTTCAAGAAATGCATCCCTGTCTAGATACGAGCTTGTAGAGGCGGCTCAGGCACAAAAGTATCTAGGGGTAAATCCCGAAAACACCGCTTTGACCTAGACTCAAACGAGAACCGATGCATGAAAATGGTACTTATTTCACTCTTGGTTATGAAACTCCTATGGGATATTCTTAGGATAACTCACATTTTCATTACAAGCCATTATGAAGGGTTGAAATGTGAAATATTCCTCAAAGAAAACATATTTGTGAATATGGGATTAGCCATTCATAGGGTCTCAATTTTGTCTAAGTATTTTGTTAATTTAAGATTATACATTATGGTTCATATCCTAATCTAGTGTATTCCATTATCTAGATATGGCATCAAGTGGAAGGAATGGAAACAACATGAAAACACGTGTCCCATGTAGGGATTTTCCTCCGATGAAAGATAATGATGTTGACACTGGTGCTCTGACTGGTGCTGAGAAACTCATAACTATACCAGGACAACTTTCTTAAGTTATGAATGATATCCTTACCCGTATAGAGCATCCGGATCCACCACATGGAGGATCTATGCTGGATCTCTTTAGGCGACAATTACCTCCATTATTCAATGGGAAAAAAACCCATTTGTAGCAGTGGATAAGTTCCCTTGAGAAGATATTTCTTACTTCGGTATGTAATGAAAGTGAGAAGGTTGTCATGGTAGTATATCGTCTATCAGGAGATTCGGATCAGTGGTGTTCATTAATCCAAAACACAAAGGAGGAGGAATAGATAGAAGAGATGGAATGGAGGGATTTTAAGAAAATCTTCTTAGAAAAATATTTCCCTCGTGAGGAGTGAAAAGATGTGGAGATACAATTCATGAATCTGAGGCAGAAGGCAGATGAAAATTCTTCCAAGTATGAAGCCAACTTCACAAGGTAAGCAAGACATGCTCTGGACTATATTGGAAATCCAAATAGAAAAATTGATCGATTATTTGATGGCCTAAAGCCATTCATCTAGAGAGCACTGGTCTCCCAATGTTTATCATCAAATGAGGATATAGTTTCATGTACAATAAAGAAATAAAAAGAATTCCCTAACTGTTATGACATTAAGGGAAAGAAAGAAATGAATAGGGATACTGAAAACCCTGGGAAAGGAAATAATGAAACAAGGAATAATGGAAGAGTTGAATTTTAACCACGTGACAATTGTGGAAGGAAATACCCTGGTGCATGCTTAAAAGTAAAAGGAGTATTCTACAAATGTGGTCATAAATTCCATCTTTTTGGTGATTTCAAAGGGAATAAGGAATCCAATGGTGTTCAATGCAATAATTGTAGAGAGATGGGACACTATGATAATTATTTTCCAAAGCATCAAGTAAATATGCAACAGAAAAGGCCAAGGGATAAGGGATAAGCTTATGTAATCACAACTGCATAGGTTGAAGTTCCTAATGTCGTGGTGGCATGTACTTTAATCATTTCCTCAAATTTATCCAATACATTATTTGATTCTGGATCGTCACATTCATTTATATCATCCCAGTTTTCCATGAAAATTTGACATGTCAAATTTAATTTAATAAAGGAGTAATCAGTAAATACTCGTAGTGGATGTATCATTGAAACAAAGGCATGTCAATTAGTCCCCCTCTAGACACCAAAATGTGAAGTAGTTTCTAACCTTATCATCATACCAATGAATGAATTTGATATAATTCTCGGTATGGATTGGCTGTAAAATTATGATTCGAAGATTTATTGTAAGAATAATGAAGTTAGAATTTTTGAAAATGGTGTAGAATCCCTTGTGTTTAGGGTGGAAACATCGCCACGTGATTCCTATCTAAGACCACCATCAGTAGCTCTATTGAATATAATACTTGGTGAAGAAGATAAACCAATATCTATGTGAAAGGAAAGAAATATTCAAATTGAGGTTGTGCACATAGTGAAAGAGAAAATTGATTTATTTCCAGAGGATTTACCTAGAAATCCTCTAGAGCAGGAAGTTGAGTTATCTATTGATTTAACTCATAATGCAAGACCTCTATCAACGAATCCCTATAGAATAGACACTGTGGAATTAGTAGATCTAAAGAAACAACTAGAAGGTTTGAGTGAAAAAGAATTTGTTCAACCTAGTGTTTCCCCATGGGGATCCCCTGTCCACTTTTTCAAGATAAAAGATGGATCCATGAGGCTTTGCATTGATTATAGGTAAAAAAATGCTATTAATAATAAGAATAAGTATCCTCTACCCTAGATTGATGATTTATTTGACCAAATTCATGGAGATAAATACTTTTTGAAGATTGAACTTCGATTCAGATAACATCAGATGCATGTGAGGAAGAAAGATATTCATAAGACAACATTTTGGACTAGGTATGGGCATTAGGAGTTTACAGTGATGCCTTTTGGACTGACAAATGCACACTCTTTTTTCAGGGATTTAATGAATAGAGTATTCAAGGAATATATTGATAACATTATTGTGGTATTCATCGATTATATACTTGTATTCTCAAAAATCTATGAAGACCATGAGAATAACTTGTGGGTTATTCAGAGAACTCTTAGAAGAAATAAATTATATGGGATGTTTAGTAAGTGAGAATTCGGGCTTCAATCAGTTTCTTTTCTGGGCTATATTTTCTCTAAGGATGGAATCCTTGTTGATCCTACGATGATAAAAGAAATCCAATATTGGACCACGTCAACAAACATAACTGAGGTACGTAGTTTTATTGGATTTTTAGGTTATTATCAGTTTTTCTCTCAGAATTTTTCCCGACTGGCTAACCCACTAACCAAGATCACACATAAAGGGTTTATGTTTGCATGGAAAAAATATTTCACAGAATTCTTCGTTGAATTGAAAATAAGATTGGTCAATGCTCCAATTTTGACTCTTCCATCTAGATGATATGGATTTGTAAAATATAGTGATGCATCAAAGAATGGACCGGGTTGCATCCTTATGAAAAATGATAATGTTATTGCTTCTGAATCAATATAATTGTAGACTCATGAGAAAAGTTATCCAACTCATAATCTTGATTTAACAGTTGTAATCTTTGTTCTGAAAATATGGATCCATTATCTCTACAGATAGAGATGTGAGATTTATACGAACCACAAGAGTTTGAAATAATTTTCACACAAAAAGAACTCAACATGAGGAAAAGAATATGGCTCGAGTTACTCCAAGATTTTTATTTTCCAATACAATACCACCTAGGAAAGGTGAATAAGGTGACAGATGCATTAAGCAGGACATATCATGGACTTCTTACTCAAATGACTAATGAAAGAGATCCTTTGTTCATGGATCTAATAAAGATGGATATGGGAATTGTTAAGGAAGGGGAAACATCAATCCTATTTCAAATGATTTCTAAACCATCTTTACTAGAGAAGATAAAAATTTCTCAATCTGATGATGAGATTCTACACAAGAAAATTAATGCAGTTAAGGATGGGAGACTGGATGACTTCATGTATGAAGAAAGAGTTCTGATGTTTGGGAAGAGGTTATGTGTTCCATCTGTATGTGAGCTAAAAATGGAATTATTAGATGATTCTCATAGCTCAAATTTCTCTCTACACCCAGGTAGAACCAAGATGTATAGAGATCTGAAGGAATATTTTTGGTGGGAAAACATGAAGAGGGTGATTGCTAATTACATTTCGAGATGTTTAGTTTGTCATCAGGTGAAGGCAGGAAGACAACATCCCGGTGGAGTCATGTAACCCCTTTCTATACCTATGTGTAAATGGGATGATATTTCGATGGACTTTGACATGGGGCTACCAAAGACTACTAGAAAGAATGATACGATATGGGTCATTGTTGACCGTCTTACAAAATCTGATCATTTTCTTGCTATAAGGGAAGATTTACCACTTAAATGTTTAGCAAGAATATTGATTAATGATGTTTTAAGACATCACGGTGTACCCTCGTCAATTGTTTCTGATCCAGATCCCCATTTTTCAACACGATTGTGGAAGAGTCTTTAGAAGGTCATAGATACTGATCTTTGTTTGAGCACTTTTTACCACCGACAAACTGATGGACAATCAGAACAGATTATTCAAACATTGGAAGACATGTTGAGTTCTTGTTCACATGATTTTCAATGCATGTGGGATCAGTATTTACCTCTCTTAGAATTTTCCTACAACAATAGCTTTTATTAAAGTATTGAAATGGCATCCTATGAAGCATTATATGGGAGGATATGTGATACACTAACTTGCTGGGATGATGTTGGTGAAAGAAAGCTCGTGGGCCCAGAAGATGTTGAAAAAGCAACAGAGAAGGTGAAGATTATCCAAAACCATATCAAAATAGATCAAAGTAGACAAAAGAGCTATGATGATAACCGAAGGATGGATTTGGAGTTCCAAGAAGATGGTCAAATTTTCATAAAGGAATCTCCATGGAAGGGTATTATACGATTCGGTAAGAAGGGAAAAATATGTCCCAGGTACATCGGACCATTTGAAATTCTGGACTGAATTGGAGCCTTATCTTACTGTTTGTCAATGCCGTCAAGTCTCTCCAAGGTGCAGAATGTGTTCCATGTGTCAATGTTAAGAAAGTACATGTCAGACCCAACACATGTACTCACTTATAAAGAAGAAGAACTTGAGCCTGATCTATCTTATTGTGAAGATCCTATCATGATTATTGATACTAGGGAACAAGTATTGAGAAATCTGATGAATCGTCTGGTATTGGTTCTATGGAGGAACCATAAGTTGGAGGAAGCAATATGGGATCCTGAGGAGATTATCTTAAATACATACCCGAATATTTTTAGGTAATATTTTGTGAATTTGGAGGACGAAATTTTTGTAAGAAGGGAAGAATGTAACACCCCATGGTTTTGAAAATAGATATAGAATATAGTTTTATAATCTATCCATTAAACACAACGTTTCCTATTCTATGATTTGAATTTTGAAAAATGGTTATCTAGTGTTGTGTTCAGTAAGTCATTTGGAGTTTGATAGAACAAACTTGATTTTTTGTGAATAGTAACATACCCTTATGAATAGTAACATGAATAGTAATATGACCCTTATGAATATTAAATAATGTTATTTTATTTTCATAAGGTAATATGATAATGGGATCTAAATTAATTTTTTAATGTCACATAAAACTAATTATACCTCTAATATTGTTATTTTTAGAATTAACTATAACTTTATTTAAAAATTAAATTGATAATTTTTAGAAAATTCTTTTATAAAAAAATTCACTTTTGAAATATACACGTCGAGAAATGGTAGGGGTGAATTTTTGGTATTTTTCTGAAATTCTTGAATTTTTGATTAATAGTGAAATACGATAAAATATCATATATAAAATTGTCAATTAAATACACAATTCATGACATCAAATGTGATGAAAGGCCACTTGGTTCAAAATCACATGCACTTATTACTATTAGGGTTCGCATGAAACAACACAATTGGTTGTATTGAGGGATATAATAAAATAATGAATTAAATATTCAAAATTTACTCCTGTCCTCCACTATAAAAACCCCTCACAACTCCCTCTTATCTTCACTCCTCTAAGCCTTGAAGGCCCTCAATTTTCTTCCCACTTACCCTTACCTAGTCTCTCCCCACGTCCATGAGGGTTCTGGTCTTTCTAAAAGACCAAAACCCTTTCCCTTAATGAGTTTTTCAAGGAGGTTATTTCAAGACGTAAAGGACCCTTCTTTTCCATTTGGTTTCATTTCAATTTATCTTCTTTTTCTATCCTCACTTCAGCTCCTCTATCAAAATTATAAGTTTAACTAAATTATAATATATATACAGGAATTATATCATGCGAATGGAAGAACCATCATAAATACTCTTACTCCCTCAATTTTATTTTTTATAAACGAAATCAACGTCCATCAGGTTCCAATTTATAGCCTTCGTGGATGATGAGGTTTCTTTCTTCAATTTATTATTCATTACTGGTCATGAAACCATATTTATGGTTGAAACAGACTATAAAATATTTATTATAACATAATTAATACTCAAGAAACCAGAATATGTACATATAATTAAGTTATATGACAAAACTAGTTTATAATAATCCAAATACCATCGAATAATCGATGTGGTTGTCATCAAATGATTCTTCCTCATTCCATGTAACCGAATGATAGAAATGACCATTAACAATTATTTATGTTCATAAATAATATATAATTCTAATCTTGAAGATTTATAACCTTTCCACATGAAATCCATCACTTAAAAAAATGTGAACCGATTATGAAAATAAAGAAAATGAACACCCCAGAACAATAAAATTCAATATAATAACATAGAAATAAGGGTATAAATGAACTAAATAGAATTATGATAAACTAAATACATGTATAATATGTTCTTAAATAATTATTAATAAGTATAATTTTATATTCCAGGATCTTAAGTTCCAGAGCGGAACATGTTTGGAGTTAAGGTAAGGTTTTTCCACCCGAACATCCATTTTCATTCGGGTTACTTTTATTGTCTAATTTCATCGATGAAATTATTATGTATTTTTATGTACTCCACATATGTTCTATGTGAGTATTATATATATGTAGACAAACCATAATTATTCCCTATTTTCTGGATAGTTACATGTTTTAAAAGAAGCTCTCAAAACTACTTCCAAAAATATGAGCCTGATATAAGGGAATTTCCCGAATTCATATCTATTTTCAATGGAAATATATAATATATTTTTACAAACATTTATCCTTTGAAAAACAATAATTTTATCATGAAATACTATCTTACATTACTTCAGGTTTTATACAATGATTTTTCCAAAATAAATCTTCTTTTCAAAATAAAAGAGTATTTATCACAAGAATTGCTTAATGATTTTAGAAGATTATTCTTGTTTGATTCAACACACATGTTGATTATTATATATTGTTGGGGTTAATACTTTATGATTTCATATAACATGTATTATTGAATGTTTTATGACTAACTTTACTATGGATGATCTATTCTGAAACCATTCACCATATTGCTCGGAATGGTTAGTGTTTTATGTTTAATGATTGGGGAAAGTTAGTTACATTTCGTATGATGGTTTCAATATGAATTTATATGATATTTATGTTGATCCCCACTCATATGAGGAATTAATTGGAAATATTATGTTATGGGTGGGGCCCGCTATATCCCCTCGATGCATTAGTAGGTTTCATGAGACAAATTGACATAGAATTGGCCGAGGCCTTTCCCAATGTGATATATGGAATTTGGCCGACGCCTTAATCACTAGACGTCTTGGCCAAGGCCTTGAAAAAATGTTCTTTAATTTCCACCATATGAACTTCCCTCATTATGAAGCTAGAAATTTAAATTTAATGTGTTTATTCTACTATTAGAATACCCATGATTATGTTTTATTTTGGAATTATTTACTCAGCTCATATTCTTTCCACAATGTGTTCAAGTTTATTATTAAAGGCACGTGTTTTCAATTATTCACCATGACTAATGTTTATATTATCTTCCGCTGTATTTCTTACTCTTACTGAGCATTTGACCTCACCCATTTCTTATGTTTCATTTTCTTGGGACATGAAGAAGTAATTTATGAATGACTTGCAAGAATAATCTTGGAGACATGATGTTTCTAGTGGAATTAAATAGTGTATTTCTTCCCTTCGTGTTGTAATTTTAATCTTATGTATGTAACTTATTTCCAATTATAATAAACTACTCGGCCTTTCGAGATTCTTATTCCTTGTATGTATGCCAACATAATCAAATAAGACACCGGCTCTGGGCAACTTGGGTTGGGTCCTTAAATTAGATGCATTATATTTTATTATAGATAGATCTCTGCTTGGTGGATTTCAACTACCTAGAGGGTAATTTGATTAGTTCTCCATTTGTTTGTAATCTTGATGAGTGAGTGACATTTGATTTTTCCTTTGAGACTTATTTTTTCATTTCAGTTACATATTGATTTAGAAGAGGGATGTGATATCATATAGGTTTAGGAAGTTATATACACTTAATTTTATCTATTACAACGATGACCTCATCTTAAAAAAATTGGGTTTTTCTCTAATGATGTGGCCATAATACCTCATTGGTGAGTTCTTTAATATCATCACAGATCATAAGATCCAGAGGTAAAATTAACTCAGTTGGATTTTAATTCACTTTAGTGTTGGTGGATTTAGTTCTTGAAGAACTATGACATTGAGATCTTATATACCTTGAAGAAATGAAATCTTATAGAAATTTAAATGAGCATAATGTCACAAGGATATTCTATATTGGAATCTACAGATTATGGAAGAATGGTTTAGGATATTGAAATGATATATTTCAATTAAGAGTACGATGTTGGTAGAGGTTTCCTATTTAATATGTTATTGCAATCATCTATGATCAAATATATAGATGAGTCTTAGTGGAGAGACTCAAAGGTGGAAGTGATGCTTGATCGTGTCTTTCAAAGCGATTCTCTGGAATGATGGTTAGAGGATGGTCAAATCAGATGTTGTTGAATGATAGATTGTTTATCATGTTAGTGATGTCATAAGATGTTCTATATGAGATTCATATCTTATATTTTTTCGGGTATCTTAGTCTGTCAAAGATGTATCATTACACGAGGATTCATATTTGGTGGTCCATAATAATGTGATCAGTATCATAGTACATGTCACATTGTTTGGTCCTCCAGCTATTAAATGAAGAAAAAATTATTCATGGTATTTTTCTATAGCTTTTGGATCTTCCAAGGTGGATGTAAAAGGATATATTAATACATTTCATCACTAGTTACTATGACCCCCTTGGGGATCTATTTTTTGTTATCTTGTATTGGTTGATGAAGTTGGTTAACATTATAGTGAATACTAAGTCTGGTGTTGTGGATTTATTGTGTGGAAATATATGAATGAGCTAGTGTGTCTTCCTAAGGTTATAAAGAATATCATTTCTCATCAAGATCATTGATCTACATAGTGAGTGTGGGTATGTCTTTAGTGTTATTTTGGCACTTTGATATATTATATTATGACTTTTTTCCCTCATATGAATGGGAAAATTTATCATACCATTTTATAATTAAAGGATATTATTAGATTATTTGTTATGGATATTGGTAGATTATGGGTGATGTAATTACATATGGATGATTCTTATTATATTAAAAATTTTCACTCTTCCATTAGAATTGATCTATTTAAGAAATTATATCAACGGTCTTACAAGTATACACTGTGACAGATTGAGATTAGAGAGTGAGAAATCTTTGGACTAGATGTAATGAAAATCACAAAATAGATAAAATTATTCATGAGAGTATAAAGGTATAACATAACTATCTGAAGTATTATATGGATTGTATGAGGAAAACAGTGGATTTTTATGTTGGTGATCATGTGCTCTTGAGGGTTTACCCTCATTTAATGAAACATATGTTTATAAATTGGAGTAAGATTCTATCTAGTTTTTTATTTTCTTCAAGGTGTTGGGGTGTATTAGTGAGGTAGAATATTGGTTTTCACTTCCTTCGTAGATGGAGAAGATTTATGACATATTTATCACATCAAAGCTTCATAGATATCTTCACGATGCATCTTTAGTCATCGATTAGGAAGAATTAGATGTGTAAGATGATGTGGCATTCATGGGGTGGCTATTAGAGATTATAGACCATTGAGAGAATTAATTCTATTGGTTATTAATTCTAATGTTTTGTTTTTTGTGAAGGGATGGTAGTTTATAAGATAGTACATAGGAACATGAGTCAGAAGTTCATGCTCATTATCATGAGTTTTTATGATTTTTTTGGATTTTGGGATTCAATGTTAGTATTAGTGATGACTGTGGGGTTTTTTATTTTTTATGCTCCACACGCATTTGTGATGGTATAGTTCTATTTTAGAGATATCTCCCATGGAATGATGGGTGGGTAGTTTATGGTTTCCCTCTTGGACTTGGTTTTGGTTCTTGGGAAAAAGAATTATTTGAGATTTATTTAATGTAACTGAATAAACATTACATGGGTGATTGATTTGTGTTTTATTAGTTTTTAATGTGTCAAGAGTGGATAAGAGGAGAAAAATTATAACTAAAGATGAGATTTATATTGGACTATTATTTTATAATGTAATGTAGTGTATTATGCTACGAAGAGTTACTTGGGATGTTTAGATGTGTAATGATTTATTTTGTTTTAGTGTAGAGATTTTATGGTCCAGATTCCATAGTTATTATATTTTAGGGATCCATGTAGTGTGATACTCTTCCAATGTCATGGTTCTAGTATAGGGTTGATCTGGATAAATGAATGTCCTAGGGATTGTAACATGGTTCTCATAGATGAATCTTGGATTTATGAGTGGTTAAATTATTTTGTTGTCCTTATATGATTCACTATGATGTGGTTCCTAAAATTTGGTATGGAGGTCGTAAAGATTATTTTAGTAGCTCTACTATTTTTGGAATCAATTTATCATGGTTCCTTAGTTGTTTCATGGTTTTTTTGGGTTCCATCGTATGGTTTCAAGAATGGGTATTGTGGAGTGGTGATGATCTTTTCACCATAAAAATTTCCTAGATTTTTCATATCTGGGGGATGACTATGATATGATTTTTGTAGATTCATTAAAAATAAAAGCATTGTAGTGTGTCTTATACCATTGTGTCAAGGACATATGATTTTATAAACCTCAAATAAATTTAAGATCCCTTGAAATCAATTTGTATTTCCTCTCCCCTCATGACTATAGGAGACCCTATTGAGTTTTTGGGATACCTTCCAGTTCTATTTTTCTTGGATTTGATCCCCATGTTAGATGATCATTTTTTTGGGATTCGAGGAAATAATTAATCTTATTATTCGTTACTTTATTCCATTTTATAATAATATGATATTGGGATAAAAATGATAGTTCAACTCCATGTATGTTGGGGAATTAGTCTTGATGTGGATTTATGATATTTATATTGATTTTGGATTCCTTATACATGTTTGGTCTTTCTGTATTTTCATCCCTTTTTGAGAAAAAATATATTATTATGTACTGACTGGGTAAGGTATTCATAAAACTCGATTTCTATATGTATATTATGAAGGTTCCATGCACTCTTTTTCATTTATTAGATGTAAAGGACGGATTAAAAGAAGATAATGAGATGAAATAAAAATGGAATTGATGGTAAGTGGTGTTTCAAATGTGATTAATTGTTTATGGGACATTAATCATGTGATTTATTTATATTGATGAATAAAATTATTATTATCAGTATGATTATATTATATTGTTGTGAATATAATTCTGAAATTGAAATTTATAAAATGACACAAAGATAGTAAAAAAGTTTATTGTTTTTAATATGATATTTATGTGATGTTTCTTGTGAAAAGGGGACTTTTATATAGAATAATTGTTTTTGATCATTTTTTCATGTATTTTTATTTTCTTTTAACTTATGTCGCTTTTGTAAAGCCTATTTTGTGGCAATTGTTATATCTTATTTTGGATATGGGATTTGTTGGGTAGTGTGGTTTTGGGTTTCTGGTATGAAAAGGAAATAATTTTTGAAAGTATTTGGGGTTTTTTATATATGGTTGGGAAGAAATTTGTGTTTTTAGTTTATTTTTTTGTGGTGTGATGTGTTTCATGTAAGTTTTATAGAAGTTGTTGGATGGTTGTGGAATAATTTTTATAACATATTGGTTGCATAAAAATTTTTTTTTAAAAGGAAATTGTAAATTCATGGTGTGAAAATTGAATAAACCATGGTCTTTGAATAGAATATTATTAAATATAATGGATGGTTAATGGATGAGTTAAGAAAGGATGATGTTTCATAATGGGTTGTCATTAACTATTGAATTGAATAACATAAATATTCTAAAATGGTTTCAAAAGATAAATTTAGAAAGTATTAAATGATGTGAATAAATGGGAATTGTGAATGGTTGTTTTTTCTATTTTTTTGGAAAATGGAGATGTTGATAAGGTAGAAGTGGAAGTAGTTGTTGGTGGATAGTGGTGGAGGAAAGATAATGATTATGGGTAGTAATAGTTATATTTTGGTATGAAGCTTATATTTTGGTTTTTTGTGTGGTGTTATTATACTTTAATTTTCTTTTTTATTTATTTATGCACCCCACCTAAGCCATACATACTTACCAAAAACCAAATATTTCGGTTTCTAGGTGTTTTTTCTAAAATATTGGTTACAAGGGAATGAAGGACTCACTACTAAATCTTCCATGATATATCTTGTATACATTTAATGGATGTGATATCCATATGATAAAATGTGATTGGTGTGATTATGGGGTGACAATGATGTGGTATATATAGTATGGATTGTGTATGTTATGAGGAGGGCATGAGGTTGATTTCCTTCATGTTCATGATTCCTTAATATTATAGAAAATATACATGAATTTGAGATGTAGATATGTTATTGTTGTTAAGGACTTATGGAAATGAATATATTGGACCCTACATGGGTTGGAGTTGGTGAGGATATCGTCTAACCTATATCAGATGTAACATGGTATAAATGTTGTTTAGATATGGTTCTGATGACATGGAAGGTATGGGACAAGAAAAAGTTTGATATTGGAGAATAAGTGGGAAGAACATATATAAAAGTGGTTTTAGGGTACCATTTTTTATTCAATCATTAATATGTAATCACACTTGTATACACTATTGGGTGAGTGAACCTTTGTAAGGATGGGTGATAGTTTCCTTGAACAGTGCATTGGATTCTAATATTTTTTACTGATTCAATAGTATTCCTTTTTACATTTTCAGGAGTTGAATTTAAGAGGATATTATTGAGTATATATTTATTAACATGAATATATGTAATCAAATTTTCATGTTTCCAGGGAGTTTTTTAAATGGGATAGAATACAGTAGTTAAAAACATGGAGCATGGGTTGGATTCAAAATCCATGAGTTTTATATTTTGTAATTTTCTTCAAAGACTTATTTTATGTGTCATATAATTCATTATATATTACTATAAGACCATTATTTATTATATAATGGGGTTGATTAGTGGTTTCATTATCTTATTCCTTGGATTTACGAGTGTAATACCTCCTATTTTAATGTTTTAGGACTCAGTACTAGTCTCCAATGTGGGACCTATTGCATGTGGTTCTCAAGGGCCACTCTTGTCATCAGTGGGGGCCTACAAGGGGTTCCTAGTGGGGGTATTTTGTGAAAATTATAATATATTTGGTTTATGTTTCTTGTTATAATTCAGGCGGGCTATGTCATTAGGGTTGTATAGGATTACCATAATCATTTCATAGCCTGATAAATGACATATAAACTAATGTGTGTTGAGATCTCACATTAGGTAGGAGTATTTTTCATATATTTTATATATAATAAAACATTATATGATGTTTAAGGTCATGAAATTGGAACTATATGTTGTTTAGTTTAAAATAATGGGATATGGTACCATTTTAGTAATTCATGTGTGTAGGGTGGAATCATCACCATATAGTTTTATATAAAGAACCATATGTTCAGGGCTTATATATAAATCTAGGTCATATATAATAAAAATATTTGTAATGGCGAATACCACTCTGAGATGGTTAGTGTATTTATGTATAAACCACGTGTTATATAGTTTAATGTCATGTTACAATGAATAAAAAGATCAACATTTTACAGTCATGTGAAAAAGACTCCTATGTGAGAGTTTTTCCACCAATCATTCTTGTGCATAAAATACGATCACCTTATCTTAGAATCCATCAATGATAAATAACTAAATGTGAATAAATGAGGGTTCTAGAACTCAAAATAAGTGGGTGGAATAATTGTAATTGATTTACGTTCTTGTTCCAATAGTTGGGACATCACTACATATACTATAAATACAGGAATCAAGTTACACATAGTTATTTAATGGTGGGGTCATTCAATCTCAGTGTCGACTGATAAAATAAGGGATCATACTATGATAATTAATTCATGAGTTTTACTCTATTGTGGACCATATATCACGATGTTTATAATTGTGTGACTAGGTCTAAGATGTTCAATAGATTAAGGAATTGCATTGAGGACCCAATTTTCTACGTAGTTTATCGTAATATTTGTTGGATGAAATCATTATCAACTTAAAATCATATTTTTAGGAAATATAAGCTCTTTAGTTTGTATCCATATAATTATTGCTTTATGAACCTTTCATGAAATTACGAAATGTATTTCTTGAAAAACATTACATCAGTTGTATACATGATATTATCCGTTACAATTTTGATCATGTAATAAGATTAATTGGAGTATAAGTTGTGTAAATTATATATTAATTCTCATTTAGATACATGATTTAGTAGATTATTTCAGATAACTAAATGTATTCAATGAGTTATAACTAGATCTCCTTGAAGGAAGTAATAGAGGAGACCTCTCTTTTTAAACATAAGTGAAACTGGCTTATAGTGGATTTCAAGGTTATTCTATGTTCTTAAAAATTCTCCAAAACATATAGTTGTGTATGAGATAAATGATCATTAAACTATCAGTTAAAGATAGTAATGTGGAGTGAAGGAAAATAATCTCTAATGTGAATGACCACATTTGTCCAATATATAGGAGAATATCGGGTCTCTTTTCTAGAAGTACATGTTTTGGTGCGATAATACCACAAATTATATATAATTTTTTATAGAAAAAATATTTCATTATGGTCCCCATAATTTTAAGGATACTATATTCTATTCTGTTTAAATCCTCTATCTATCCATTTTCCATAACATTGAATCTGGATAAATGGATGGATTGGATATTATATTCCAGATAACCCATTTTTCAACTTAGAAGAGTAGAAATGGGTCCCATTTTTAGTCAACATTATGGGGGTGACACCAAATTTTGTAATAATAATAGCTTTTCAAAAAAATTTAACATCCTTTATCCGATGTTCCTTGAGGGATATAGCCACATCCCACTTGGATAATAAATCAGTGGAAGTATGGATGTACTTAAACATCCATGTTATAGCCATAGGATATAGCTCCATAACATCAATTCCCTGTATGAAAAAAATACAAGAGTATTTATAAATGTATAAAATTTATATGGTTTTTTATGAAATGTGAATGTATTTGACTAGAACAACATTCCTACATGAATTTGAGGAATGTTTTTTATTTATAACTAAAATTATCCATATATCTTGATTTGATATAATATCTTAGATTATTTCTAGTAGGAACTATAATTTTTTAAATAGACTTATTTAATAATGACAAGATTATCTCCATTGAATCCATTAAAGACTCCCATAACAACACATTTATACAAGACTTCCATAGAATTTGATTCATAATAGATGATGAAATTTACTTCCGACTAAAATATATTTTCATTCTTAGATCGATATAATTGATGAATTACACTTTGGAGGTATTATATTATATTATACATTCACCCACTTATGGAATCAATTGAAATGTTTATGGGATTTACATGGTATGAGGTATTATTAAAATCCTTTATCAACTTCACATCATTATTGATCAATGGTAATACCACCCGATGGTGTATGATTCCAATGGTTTTATCATCTTGGTCTAGATCTACTAGGGGCATGTTTGAATTTTTCAATACATCATCTTGAGCATTTTTTGAACATGATATGTGAGACAATGTCGACTTCTTGGGGAGTTTAACCTTAAAACTACATACATTATCATGAAATGGGATTAATTATTCAATCATTACATTATATACATAATTTATATAATTTTTTACCAACTACAACTCACCATTAATGTTCATGAGATCCACTAATATATATAGTTCTAAAACTATTCCTATAATGAGGTCTTTTTATTATTCATCATTTTTGGTACATCCTTCTGATAGAAGGAAGTGTTACATAAAAATTTATTTGGATGGAGAGATGTTTATAATACCGATGAAATCCTTTTTATTCTTTATGTTTTCCACCCTATACCAACTAGGATTACAGAATAATTTTAAATTTATATATCCCATGTTTATGGACTATCATAGATTGGGGAAACAACTTCCCAAATGTTTTTATCTTTAATAGTGACTTATTTGGGGTAGGGTTTCTTGCGAGGAAATTTTCCAATGCCTTCCATTAGGTTACCTTTTGAGGCATTAATTTGATGTAAAACTGATACAGAATATCTACCCATCCTAATAAATGTTTAGTTATCATTGATTAATAGAGAATATATTTGAGTAGGTCCACAAGAGATATGAGACAAACTTCATAATGATGCTGGTAAATCCTTATCTTTTTCACTGCAAAGATTAACACCATGCCATTTTTGAGATATTAGATTATTGTGTCTCAGTATATATAATGATTCTTAACAGAAAATAGTATATATTTCAATTTCCTAAATAATTATTCTACAAAAATATCATTCAATGTGGGTTTTCAATGATTACAACATAAATTAGGATAAATTTTTCTTTTATTAATCAGCATTGGTAGCCATAGAAGATTCTTATTGAGATTATTGATGGCCTCCTAACCATATCATCCCATAGATAAGAAACCCCTTTCTTTAGAAACATAGTTAATGTAAGTAATTTACCAACATTATTGGCTTTGATGAGCCTATTATAGTAGATATGTACCAGGAATACCCTAAACACATGATGGTTTTAAGGATGTGGCATACCAAGGAATGAATTAGTTTTTTTATGTTTAAAATTTATCTTCTGATAGTGTGACATTATGTGAATGAATTTTAATGATTTTACCCAAAAATTTCATATCAGTGTTTTAATTTTAAAGTTATAATGCCATATTTTGTTGAAAATGGTCTCCATATTGACAAGATTTTCACAATGTTATTGAGGCATGATCACCAAATGATAAAAATTTCATTCCACTATCGTCCCATGGAGGGGATTGAAGATGCGATGCATGGTTAATTGGTATGTAGGGCTAGTGTTATTTAAGCCAAAGGGCATCACTTGGTAGAAATATACTCCTTGAGGTTTCCTAAAAGTAGTGTCCACATCATCATTGGGGGACAACTAGATTTAGTTATAACTTAAATACCCATACCTGAAGGAGAGAACCTGGAATCCATCAGTTACATTGATCGATAATTACATGATAAAGGATTAGATTTCATCCATTGAGTGGTTCTCATTAATAGTTGTGAAATCAATGAAGAATAATATTTTCTTCTTCGTTACATTAATGTGGGAAATATTGGTGAGTCATTTGTGGTGGCCACTACCATGGAATATGGGATGTATGAATTCTCTCAGATACCCATATAAATCCAAATTAGTTGTTTGGAAAAACCAAAGGATGTGTAGCCAAATTAAGATCTATTTCTGGAAACATAGTATAATTATAGGAAGAGACACCACGACAATATTTGATGAAGGATATATATGTATATTTGTCTCATAGGGGCATTAAGGTTATAATAAACATTGATTATAAATATTCCTCTATACTTAAATTCCCCCACCGATGTTCATCCATGTTGGTGGAGAGACCTTCCTCGAATGATGGAGGAGAATCTTTGAAATTTTCATTTACTTCCCAACTTCTATATGATTATCTGAAGAAGATGGTAAATGGGATTTATAGGAACTATTTAATGACATGGGAGTGTATTTAGTTCCTAATGTTTATGTCGTGTTACTATAAATATCATCCCATTTAACTCCACTATCATCCATGGAAGATGATTCATAGATATTGTGAGATTTACAATATGATGTGGAAACATTATTAACATTTTCATTTTTATATTTTTAAAGATCACATCACTCTCTATCATATTTGTGTCT
The DNA here is from genome assembly GCA_963277665.1 of Viscum album. NCBI lineage: Eukaryota > Viridiplantae > Streptophyta > Magnoliopsida > Santalales > Viscaceae > Viscum > Viscum album. The sequence continues at coordinate 1,046,041,517 of OY728160.1, read as the reverse complement.
GACTAAGATAACTAATATCATGTAGACATGTGTATATTTTCATAGGACAAATACTCATCTTCTTTATCTTCATAGATTCATATCATCTTCTTCAAAGATGTTTGGATGTGTTCATTGAATCTGAGGATCGATCATACCTACATGGTAGTAAAGACACTTAGTATCCAACTTGATACCCATGGATTGTGATGTAGTATTTTCATTCACTGGTTGAGATTTCCCTATGATGAAATTTCCATAACCACTATATATAAAAATGTGGTTGAATCATTTGTATTATTTTCATGAGGAACACAACTAATTTGATGAATTCTTATATTAGGATGGTTTCCTAAATCTAGTTTATTGAGAACACAGAGTGATTTTTCAGTTCAACCCATGGTTTGTTAGTCCTAGCCTTTAGGTTATTAGGATAATTTATCTCAATGGTGTTATATATGGTAGGTTTATTATTGTTGGACTCCTCATGTACTAATCATGTTTTAATGATCACAAATCCTATTCAACTTGGTTAAATCCCATAAATTATATCAAATCATGTATATTATTTCTTAAGTATTCTCAAGCATTAAGAAGATCCATTCTAGATCTTAAATTCTCTACATTCAGTTTAATTACTTTATAATATCCTTAATTTAATTTTATAATACCTCTTTTGACAAATGATTATGTCTAATCCATTCTATGATCATCATTGCTTAAGTAAGAATATTGTTATTTTGAAAAGCCTGAGACATCGTAAGTCAGCCACTGGTTATGTATTTCTCGAAAATTGAAGCAGACAACATGAATAAGACACTGTGAAGCAGACACGGTGAAGCAGACATCATGAAGCTAACACCATGAAGCAGACACCATGAAGCAGACACTGTGAAGCAGACACCGTGAAGCAGACATCGTGAATAAGACACTGTTAAGCAGACACTGTGAAGGAGACACCATGAAGAAAACACCATGAAGCAAACACTGTGAAGCAGACACCATGAATAAGAAACCATGAACATGAAACTTTGACCATGAGACACTGTGACCATAAGACACCGTGACCACGAGACACCATTACCACGAGACATCGTGACCGTGAGACATCGTGACATTCAAACACCGTGACCAATCCAGACACTTTGTGAAGGATACACCTTTTTTATGACATACTGTGACACTATTTCCTAAAATATTTTTTCATATTCAAATTTAATCTCTAAAGTTTATATTTTAAGATTTTAATGCACTAATTTAATTAATGTTACTTTGTAGACACATTATCGGACAGTATGAGGAACGAGGTGAAGAATACATGCAACCTGTCGGCCTCATCGCGTGCACTCCAAGATAAAAGAGTATTGCGGGCCAGAAGCAAAACGAAGTTATACGCGAGAATAGTGTGCAACAAAATATTTGAAAGAATAACAAAATGGTGACTGTGTGCACTACAACGAATAAGATACTTAGAAGAAATAATTGCCCCATGCAACTAGACAATACTGAGGAATACACGAAGCGTACTGGAATCCCAAGAACATATTCGCATGGTCAAACATGACGAAGAGAACAAGCTGAATCTGTCTGACATACGACACTTTGTTTTTCATATGAGGACTCAAGTTGTGCATCTACTTCATCTAAGAAGTCCAGATCTGCAAAGACTAACACTCAGAGAACTTCTAAAACTATCTGAATATTTCGTCTCTGTTGTGTATATTTTTATTAACTTTCAAGTAGAGTGTGTTCCTATATAATAACACACTATGTCCCCTTCATCAAACTGAAGGATACAATATATCCTTACTCAAAAATTATTTTACTCTTATACCCACAGATATGTGTGGAAGAGGTCCTAGTGCGGCCTGGTTATTTACACCCACGAAGAACTATTGAAGAGGTCGCCGTGTGGACTATATCATCCAGTGTATTATTGTTATCCCCGATCCAGGGTGTGGATAAATGTTTATTTATATAAAAATCTCGGTGGCAGGTGATCACCACATAGTGTGGATTAGGTCTGAGCTTGAGACTGAACCACTGGTTTCATATCCGCGGTGCAATTTAATTTAGTTTTCTTTGTATTACTGCTCTTTTGTATAATTCAGAAATCACTAAATTCACTTTCATAGTTAGTCCTGGAATGACGTTATAACTGTTTTTTCTTAGTAGAATAGCTTCAAAAGTAATATTAATGACTAATTTTAAGATTACTAAGAACTAATCAATCTTCTAAGAAGTTAGACAAACAGTCAAACTCTTATAGTCGTATAACCTTGATTAACTGGGCTGTATCTAATTTTTGGGGAAATATTTTGGAAATAATATTTACAGAAATTTTTATAGTTTCTAAATTCACCACTCCCCTATTGAGTAATCTACTCCGACCAACATTTTGTATCGATGGTTGTTTATTAGGACTCTGTTTATTCAATTCAACTATGATTGTAGTTGAACCTTAACGATCTGTAAATTTCTGTTTATTCTAAATTTCTAGCTCCACAAACTTATTCAGTTATTATGGATTATATATTGGAAGCGTCTGCAACCAACATACCACCATTCTTTAATGGAACAAACTATGATCAAGGGAAAATTAAAATTAAAATGTATTTATAGAGCATGAGTTTAGAAATTTGGTCTTCCATTATAGATGAATTTAATATTCCTTCTACTGATAGAATCCTATGGGTTTATCCTACCAAAAATTCTTACATTAATAATTGCAAAGCAATGGATGCTCTATACTGCTCCTTAAGAGATGAGGAATTCCATTGAATTTCTGCTTGTAAAACTGCCAATGACATTTGGGTTACCCTGTCCATCTCACATAAAGGAACAGATAGTGTAAAAGAAATGTGACTTAATAGTTATACTATAAAATTTGATAATTTTAAAATGAAACCTAATGAGCCTATTTCTGACATGTATCTTTGGTTCAATGAGATTTTCAACACAATGACCTTGCTTGGAAGATAAGTTACAACCAAGGAACAAATCATGAGATTCCTTAAATGGTTACTCGATAGATGGAGGGGACCCTCTATCTCTATTAAAGAATCATGCGACATTAGAAAACTATATGTAAAAGAAATCATTAAGAAACTGATGATATATGAGGAAGAATTGAAAATCAACAAGGAGGGGGAGGATGAACCGCAGAGGAAATTTGTTACATTCAATACCACCACCTCTAAATAAAAATATGAAGGGAAATTGGAATCTTCTGTAGAATGCTCCACCAGTGAACTGTCATCATCTGACAGTGATGAGGAGATGGTTCAATTAGTCATAATATTTGAAAGATTTTACAAGAAGAAGATGTTTTTCAGAAAACATTACTTCAATGGAAAATACGACCAAAAAGGAAATTGGAAGGACTAGGAATGAAGTCACAGGCTGATGGAATTGTCTTCTTTGAATGTAAGTGCAAAGGGCATATCAAGGCAGACTGTCCAAAGATCATGTACAAAAATAAGTATGAGGGAAAGGACAGGAAGTATAAAAAGGCCATGAAAGAAACATGGAGTGGTTTTGAGGATAGTTCAAGTGACTCAAAAACATCACATGATGAACTAGAAAACAAATCCAATATTTGTTTTACCACAAAAACATATGAGGTAACACATGACTCCTCTATACATAATTTATACTATTCTAGAGATGAGAGTGACTTTGAAAAAATGACTAATGAAGAAATGTTTGAATATTAGAACATTCTAGAAGAAACATGCAATGAACTAAAATAAAGATTTAAATCATTGAAGAAACAACATACCCTCACTATGAATGTTAAATCTGAACTCACAATAGAAAAAATAGAAAAATGATATACTACACAAAGAAAGAAACCAATTAAAAATGTCTAATGAACAATTGAAGAATGAATTTGAAATGATTACCCATGCGAAGAATACCCTTACACAAATTTTAGGAAAATGGATTTCCCCTAAATAAAACACTGGCATTTCTTATCAACCTGGAAAAATAAATATTGGAAGAAAAAATTCTGTTTCATAATCTTGGATATATAGTATTACTCCCAGTTTAGGACAAAAATCATCTGATGATACATATTCTACTATTTTACATTTTCCTGGACCGAATAGAGTTTATTTTTTAAAAACATTACATAATGCTTATAGGAAACCTATGTGGAAAATATTGGTTCCCAAAGCACATACCAATAATATTACTGGACCCAAACAAGTATGGGTACCAAAATCAATTTTTGCTTAATCTTTTTGTAGGAAAGCTACTTAAAGAGTTCTTGTAAAAGTGTATGGTACTTGGATAGTTGATGTTCAAGGCACATGATAGGAGACTACTCATGCTTCCAGAATCTAATAAAAATACATGGAGGAAATGTCACTTTTGGTTACAATTCCAAAGGATAGATTATTGGCATCGACCAAATAGGTAACTCTAATTCTGTTTTAATTTCTAAAGTACTATTTTTTTATGGATTAAAATATAATTTTCTTAGTATCTCACAATTATGTGATGATGGATTTCAGTTTAGATTTGAAAATGATGATTTCATTGTCATTAATTATAGAGATCAATTAATATTTTCTACATTAAGAAAGGAAAATATTTACTCTATTAAATTAGATTCTTTAGCTTCACAAAATGTTTCATGCTTAAGTGTATTTCAAAAAGAGTCTTGTCTCTGGCATAGAAGACTAGGATACTATAATGTCCACTCCCTTAGAAAGATAACTTGGAAAATGTTAGTTAAAGACAGACCAAAACTATAGTTTCCAAATGACCAAGTGTGTAGTCCTTGTCAAAAAACGAAAAAAACAACAAAGATTCCTTCAAAAGAAAGAAAGAAGTGTCAAATTATCATCCTCTCGAACTGGTTCACATGGATTTATTTGGACCATCTAGAGTTTCTAGCTTAAATGGGAAGCACTACATCTATGTTCTTGTAGGTGACTTTTCTAGATATACTTGGACATTCTTTCTAGCTCCAAATAGTGAATCCTACTCTTATTTTACTAAATATTCCAAGTATGTAGAAAATATTAGTGGACTTAGAATTAAATCCTTAAGAAGCGATCATGTCCTTGAGTTTAAATATCAAGAGTTTGAATCCTTTTTCTCACAAAATGGTTATAATTAGAATTTCTCTACACCTAGAACACCTCATCAAAATGAAGTTTTAGAATGAAAAAATAGAACCCTGTAAGAGATAGCTAGAATAATGCTTATTGAATATGACCTACCTATTTATTTTTGGGCTGAAGCTGTCAATACAACTTGCTATATAATCAATAGAGTGTTAATTATACCCATTCTTAAAAAGACTCTTTATGAGTTATAGAACAATAGAACAACCAAAGTTAACTACTTCAATGTTTCTGGCTGTAAAGTATATATTCTTAATACTAAGGAAAATATTTATATATTTACATCCAAAAGTGATGAAGGTATATTTTTAGGATAGTCCATGTCTAGTAAAGCCTATAGAGTGTTCAATAAAAGAAATAAATTTGTAGAAGAATATATCCAGTAAAATTTGATGAGACCGATCCACATGGGCCTAAAACCTCTTTAGAAAACATGGAGGATGGTGTATCAAACATGAACATCAATTCAAAATCCTCAAAGACCTCTGTGAAAACATCTAGTCCTGTAGATTTCCTAGAATCAAGTCATAATGAAACTGGACCTATCGATGAGACTGAAATCACTAGTACCTCCTTTTCTAGAATTGTTAGAACTCTTAAGAACCATCCCTTAGATGCTGTTATAGGATAATTAGAAAAAAGAATCTCAAACTAGAGCTTCTCTTAGAAATCAGGTTGATCATCAAGTCTTCTTAACACAACTTGAACCTAAAAACATTGGTGATGCTATAAATTATGAATTTTGGGTGATGGCTATGCAAGATGAACATAATCAGATTGAAAGGAACAATGTTTTGAAACATGTTGAAAGGCCTAAGCACTATTTCACCATAGGCAATATGTGGGTGTTTACAAATAAGTTAGATGAATATGGTAACATAGTTAGCAACAAGGTTTGATTTGTTGCACAAGGTTATAGTCTAGAAGAAGGAAATGACTATGCGGAGACTTTTGTATGAGTAGCTAGACATGAAGCAATCAAAATCTTTCTTGCCTATGATGCACATCTAAATTTCAAACTATATCAAATGGATGATAAAATTTCATTCTTAAATGGGTATATACCTGAGGATGTTTTTCTGGAACAACCCCCTGGTTTTACAAACCCCATTTTCCAAATCACATTTTTAAACTATCAAAAGCTTTATATGGTTTAAAGCAAGATCTAGGAGCTTGGTATGATATGTTGAGTACTTTTCTTATTTACAAAGGTTTTACAAATGAAATAGTTGATCCTACAATTTTTATAAATTCAATTTCTAATGATGATTTAGTTGTTCAAATCTCGGTAGATGACATTATTTTTGGATCTTCAAAATATTCCGTATGTGTTTATTTTTCTAAAATGATGAAAAATGAATTTGAAATGAGTTATATTGGTGAACTAAAATTATTTCTTGGATTTCAAATCACTCAAAATAATGATGGAATTGTTCTAACTCCACGAAAACATACTAGAGGTCTTCTAAAACTTTTTGGATTGGATATCACTAAAAGTAGTAACACTCCCATGAGTACAACTTGTAAGTTGGATCTTGATGAAGATGAAAACACTATTTATCAAACCAATTATAGAGGAATGATTTAAGTTCACTCTAATTAGATACTAGTCGATGAGAAATTATATTTAGTGTTTGTATGTCTTCTCATTTACAAGAAAATAATAAGGAATATCATTTAAATGATGTAAAGAGAATTTTCCAATACCTCAAGTATACACCCAATTTAGGACTATTCTATCCTAGAATACAATCATTTGAATTAGTAATTTATTCTGAAGCAGACTTCGGTGGCTATAAGTTAGATTTAAAAAGCACCTCTGGAACATGTCACTTTTTAGGCAAGTCACCATTATCATGTTATAGAAAGATACAAAATTCGTATGCATTATCTACTATAGAAGCTGAATACATAGCTGCTGGCAGTTGTTGTGCACAAATTTTGTGGATCAAATTTATAATACTAGATTATGGATATCAATCCAGGAATGTACCTATAAATTGTGACATCACAAGTTCTATTAACAACTAAAAAATCATGTTTCACATTCTAGGACAAATTATATTGATGTAAGACATCAATTTTGGAGAGAACATTATCAAAAAATTGATATCACTTTGGAATTCATTGGTATTGAGTATCAGCTTACTGATATATTCACCATACCATTAACTTCTAAAATAATAGACTAAATCATACATGAATTAGGCATGGTAAACCTCAAATAGATATCTTACTGTTTCGTGTCTTACAGTTTGATATCTTACTATTTCTTGTCTTATTGTTCGATATCTTATGGTTTCATGTCTTACTGTTCGATATCATACTATTTCATTTCATACTGTTCGATATCATACTATTTTATACTTTACTGTTTCATGATTATGGTTTCTCAGTTAGTGTTTCATGCTTATTGTCTGACAGTTAATATCTAACCGTAAATTTTATGTTTACTGTCTCACCGAAACTCTTAGTTACAGTCTCACCATAACAATCAGTTACTATCTCACCATAAAATTTCATTCGCTGTATCACTGTAAAAATTCTTTATAATTTTTATTAAAAACCATATCGCGGTAATTATTCATTTCACCTCCTTACTTTCCTGCGTTTTTACATTTATGACGTTAGGTATTCATAAAAGATAAAATAAAGAAAGTTTTACTCGATTCTTCACTCATACATTCTTTTATTCACACTTTTGAATCCATCTTGAACCCTGCAACCCTTTTCTCTCTCTATAACTATTGGTGGATGCCCAAGATGAAACGCCCCTCATTGTTGACTCCTGAGAAACATAGAAAAAGAAGAATAAGATTGCACCTAAGCAAGAACCAGAAGGACCTCTAAATCCAAATCTCGTAAACCGAGTTGTCTTACCTGAGAAAGAGGTTTTCCCCAATTGGATTCTATCTACTAAGTCTTTGGTCTTGAAAGTGTTAGAAAAACACAGCTGGTTAGAGTTGTTTTTGAATGAAGATAGACCTATCTATCCTAGGTTAGTCGCTCAGAATTATCAATATGTTATGTTCTCCATTGAGTTTGACGATGGATATGTTGTGAGATGTTGGATAAATGGACAAAGATGCTCATTCTCTTCGTGGTTATAGGATGCATGCCTTATGATAACCCATTAAGGAATCTGTGAGGATTATCAGAGAGGTTCTCCACCTTCTACCGAATTTTTTGATCTGGAATATGCTTTGAAAGCCTTAACTAGAAATGGCACCAAAAAGAGTGCCATTTCTGATGAACAAGATAGAGAATACAGATTTTTGTTCATGTTTATTTAGAATATGGTTAGCCCAAGAAAATGTGATTTTTCTGTACTGAAATATCAGGATGTGTTTCTAATCCACCTTATAAAAAATGGGCATAAGATCAACCTTTGTAAGTATATCGTTCACCACATGTGTGAACTGATCAAATACACATCACAGTCAACTTTCATGTTTTACTCTCGGTTTATCTCAGCCATGATTCATTCAAAAGTTATGGTTGGACCCATTGATAATGTTATTAAGGATTGTTAATTCTGCCTCTCGAAATCCACAATCAAGAGAATGAAGATAAATTGGAATCCTTGAAAAAAGGAATGGGTTTAAGATAATGATAGATTTTATGAGAAATTCAATCTAGTGGAAAATTCATCAAGACCAAGAAATATTTATGATCCTGGTTTGGAACCAGATAATATTTTTGAGTACTCTTCATATGAAGAAGAAGAGGCTGTTGTACCTCCAAGTGAAACTATATCTGTTAAGGAAGACAGTACTCCTGTCCCTCTTGTGATAAGAGAAAAAGAAGTCCCTACACCATTAGAAGCTGTTAATCTGGAAGATCATCCTGAAGTTGAAACTAAATATGTTTCCGAATAAACTGAAAAGGATTCCATGGAAGAACCTATAGTGTAAGAGATACCTAGTATACAAGTAGCAAATTTGACGGAACTCCCAGTGGAAAAATCTTTTCTTGAAATCATTCCTTCAGCTGAGGAAAGGACGGAGCTGGCTTTTCAATTGGCTAGGAAGGAAATGGTTGTGGAACCAAGAGCAGTTTTTGTGGAATTAGATCAAGATCCTAATACTCTCAATCCTAAGAAAGATGCTACTATTGTGGGTGAGAAACTCCCAAATCTAGAATCTACTGAAGTACCAAACACAAGTTTTTCAAGTCCTATAGACACTCGATATAAGTTTACAAGTTTCTATGACGTGGATGAATCTATGCATGTTTCAGTAAAAGGTCTTGACCATTATACTATGTTCCAACTGAAATTTGTCTCCAATATTGCTCTTGAGAAGGAACCTAAGCCTGTATCAGTCCCTGTTTTTGAACCTTCATCTAAACAACCATCCTTTTTAGGTAAGGGTTATCTAAAGGAATTGGGTGCTACCCTTTTTTTTGGTGTTGAAATAGTTATGAATTCTCAACCTGCTCTTGTGACACACCTAAGTGAGATTGATGCGTCTTTATTGTTGGAGAATGTTATTTGTAAAATAAACCCTGAGATGCTTTATGAGATTTAGGATGTTAGAGTTGAAAACAGGCTTCTTAGCGATGAAGTGAATATTCTAAGAGGTATGATCGAAGAAATGCAGAAAGAGATGCATTGCACACCAAAACATGTTTCTCCTCTTCTAGAACATACTGTTACTCAAACCCCATAGGATGTTGTGTCTCAGATTCAACCTTATATAGATTCTTTAGATGAAAATTTCACAGAATGGAACAAAAATATTGTGAAAGAGATGAGAGAGCTAGTGGTTAATCTAAAAAAACTCACTGATGAGTATATGGGGAGTCTTCAAAAAGTTCTGAATCAACTGAAATATCTCACCACCATTTTCAATTCTTATAAAGCCTCTGGTCCTTCCTCCCAACCCACTTTAGACAGTGACCTGCTACGAACCGTGGTCAAATAAGAGCATTAGACTATGCTTAGTGGCTTCAATAAAGAGTATCTACATGAAGATATCAAGAACATTGACTGTGTTAGAATTTTGGAGGGAGGTAAACTATTTGGTATTCAATTTTGACCATGCCAATCTCGATCTTTCATAGGTTATGTTTGAACGAAATCACATATAGGAGAGGTTCATATTAGTGGAAATTACTACATTGATGATGTTATCCACGCTTCACCAAGAGTTTATCAATATCACACACTTTAACCTTTGGTAGTATGTGGGTATTATAATGTGGTTTGGGTTAAGGCCATAGTCACTCAATGTGTAATCCATTTCTTTAAATAAAACTTTTTCCACATAAATTCCATTTTGAGTATATTTTTTCCTAAAAAAATATGACAAATATAATAAAGTGGTTTTTTGGATTGAAATTATACTTTTAATAAAAGTTATAGTTATTATAATATACTAAGGTATTATTAATAATGATTACTTTAATGAAATTCTATGATTAAAACACTCTTATTTAAATTTAAATGATAAAATAAGTTCTTTTCAATTGTAAAAAATTTTACTATGCATTTTCTATACACCAATATTTTTAATAAATAAGGATTTTTATATTTTAATGTTAATTTTATCATACTTAGAGAAATATTATTATATAATAAAAACCATTTTTGATATCATCACATCAAAATTATGGTTATGGTGAATTTCTGGGAATAATCTAAAATATTATGTTTTCCAGTGAATAGAAAAAATACAGTTTTGATTTTTCAATATGTATAATGACATCATAAACATGTAATAAGTAATATTAAATTATTATCAACTCCTATGGATTAAAATTAAAAATTAGGTTTCCTAAGTGGACAATACCATGGGAAAATAACATGGTCTATCCCATTGTTTTTCAAATACCATTACTAAGGTGTCCAAGGAAATTAATAAAAACCTCCCTCACTTTTTCTACCAATACCCACCCTTATATAATTTCATTTAATTAAAAATTAATTCTCTGTGAAGAATTAATATTATTACCTCCCAATTAGTCCTCCTAATATGTCTTAAAACCCCCATGGTCTTGATCTTCCAGTTTTAGGAGTCACTCTTCAAGGTAAGTGAAATAACAACTTCTCTTTTCAATTCACGTTCTCTTTCTATGTGGTAGGTTTCTAAATTTTTGTAGCATGTTCATATGTCCATTTTATTAATTCCATTAAATTTATTGAGATTATTTTATGAATTTTAAACTTTCACCCCAATTTTTAATGTTTTTTAAAACCATTTTTCTTACCCATTATGTTGCTAAAATTTCTTCACAAAATTTATCTATTCTTCTAATGAAATTGTTTTATTTTCATTACATGAATATACAATCCTCTTTCTTTCATAGGGTTATTCACCCTGAATTAAAAATTACTTATTTTATTTTTGAATTGACCTACATTAAACCGTTATTCCATTTTTATTGGTCAAAAATAACATAATTATCATTTTAAGGACTTTTCAAAATTCCATGACTTTGAAATGAAAATAATTTATTTTATTCTCCATGGGTTATTTATATGATTTTTTTACTTTGATCAATGTGTCCTACATAAAATATAATAAATATTTAGGGTGATCCCAAATAGAACTCCAATTCATTTGTTATATAATTTAATCTGTAGAGATGATATTTTTTATTATACATTGGTGAATAACCTTGGAAATTTTTATGACACCTTAGTGAAAAACCATGGTGATATGCTTATGAATGCCTAAAGAATATTTTTATCCACATTTCGATGTTATTATTCATGTTATTTTATTTATGGAATGACTCATTGTAACACCTTGAGATTTTATGAAGAATATTATTTAAATTTTGTTGCTGTATTGTGTTGTACACTACACCAAAGAGAGATTGCACAACATGCAACCCTGACCTGTCTTGCATTACACGCAATCGCGACCTTCCTCGATAGCGTGTGTTGTACGCAATACCAGGTTTCACTAAACAACGATATATGGTTATAATATTATCATGAACTAGCCACTATAAATAGTATTAACTACATTTTGAATTTTATAACATTATTATTCATCTTACTCATTTTCTAGAACATGGTATGAGAATAAAATAAAATTTTCAGGTAAAATAAGAATTTTCCCAAAAAATGCAGTTTTGCCACCTTTTGATGGATCACCCACCTTAAATCATGTTTTTGACATTTCTATAAGTTCAGTTTGACAAAATAAAATTCTTCTTTGTAATCAGGATATAAAAATTTACTATGGATAAATTTTTCATATTATTCTCATAACTTTCATATTTTAATGAATAGTTAAAACACGCTATATTTTAATTAAAAAAACTTTTTTTTATCACAATAATTTATATGGTTAGATTATCTTTTTAATTGGTTTTAAAGTGTAATTAGAATATATTTTTACCATTTAATCCAATGTTTTTCATTGGAATTAATTTCACTTTGAAATTGGATATAAACAAGTCTCAATCTTTTGATTGTTTTTGTTTCTTAAAAACACGCTATTTGTTTTGATAACGGGAATTAAATTTAAAATTAATTAATTCCACTTATATGTTATGAATTTTTCAAAATAGACATCAATTTTGAATTCTGAATATCAAATAATGCTTAGGCTGAATTTTTGGTATTTTTCTGAAAAACTTCAATTTTCGACGAATAGTGAAACCACTTAGTGGTAGTTAAAAAACTTAATTTTTTTTAATTTAAACATAATTTTACCTCTTCTGTGAGTGGAATTTTGAAAATACGAGAGACACGGTAAATATAAAGGACTAAAATGTGGTTCAATGAGATGAAAATAATTTTGGTGAATAGTAACTTTTTACTTTTTTTTACCACGGTTAAAAGTAAATAGGGTAATTAAGGGTAAAATTGATATTATTATTACCCTAACACATGTCTTAATTCTATTGGATAAATTTAATTCGACCAAAAACAACCTTAGGAATAAAATATGACCATTTAGGTCCACTTGGATTAGATTAGGACATTTAATATTAATTTATTTAAAGAAGGGTTAAAATAGTTAAAGTCAAAGTATAATAAGTAAATAATTTTTAGTATAGGGTGATACATGAGATACATTCGACTATAAATATTCATTAGGAAGCTAAAAAGTTTTCCAACATAATGGTATTTTATTTATAATTTTTAGAAATTAAATAATTTAATTTATTTATGACACAAAAATGATAGAGTAATTATCTTATTAATTAAATATTTACATAATTGATATTATAAAAACCCAAATAAATGTAATTTTAGACTTTTTAGGAATTCAAATAATTCTATAGGTTAATATGACATGTTATTATTTATTTAATTAACCTTTTTCGAACTAATCATTCCGGTAGGAGTTTCACAAAAATCAATTACCAAATAGTGTCAAAATTAACATAAAATAGTTTTTTTAACAATATTATATTATTAATTGTTATTTTATTCCTAAAAATCTATGAATCGGCCAAATGACTTAGATAAGGTTATATATATTAATAATAAACAACTTGGGGTTCTTTTTCCTTGTTATATTATTTTTATTAACCTTATAGTGTAATAAAACAAGAAGACATGGTAAAAGTATAATTATTTTACTTAAGGTTAAATATAAATGATAAGGTTAAAATAGAATCCTAAACTTGTCTAAATTCTATTTGATGAGTGGATTTCGACCCATCCCCACATTAGCTTCGAAATAAATCAATTTGGAGCTATTAATAACTGAATATGACTTTATTATAAAATGATATTTTTAGTTTTTCCAAAGGTGCCCCTCTCCTCCCTTATAAAAGGGCACCTCCTCCCTCTCTTCCTCACACCACATTGAGCCTTCATGCTCAGCCAACCCTGGAAAATTATCTTCTCCACTTCCATAGAAACATCCTAGAGGTTCTGGTATTGTTCAAAGACCAATTTTAGTGCCCTAAGAGGAGGTCTCAAAGAGGCGCTTCAAAGAAGAGGTAAAGTCTGTTACCGATTCATTCAACTTTATTTCTTCTTTCACTATTTCTTATTTATTTGTTTAATTATAAAGTAATAACATCAGTATATTTCATATAATGATATGTTATTATAATTATGAAACAAACGTATTTCACCATTTATCCATCCTACGGAAAATGAAATCACCACGCGTGCGTACGTACGGAATACCGTCTCCACGCCGTGGTGAAATCTGTTTTTCCACCAACACCTTACATGGATGGGTATAATGGTGAAAAGAATAACTATATATGGTAATTATAACATCATACTGATTCTGATATATTATACCATCCACTCCAATTCTATTCAATAATTATGGGAATGATATCATCGCTCGTGCGTACATACGGACTACTGTCTCCACGACGCAATGAGATTCATTCTCCATGTTAACCATACATGAATAATCATAATGTTTATATAATGAATAATAGTGAAATATATGAAATAATAATTCTACTAGATTTATTTATATATATATATGTGTATGTCATCTATTTAGTTTCATTCAATTCAATAAGGAAACGAAAACAACGTTCATGCGTACGTACGACCTACCGTCTCCTTGACCGTTGTATTTCATTCCTTTTATCGATATATAATATATATGTATATAATGAATATATATTATATATAAATCATTTTTTACATTCTTAAATTATGTAAATCAGGATATAAGTAATAATATCACGAACGACAAGTCTAAACACATACGATAAATGAAATGATTTTACCCAAAACGCTACTTTAACATGGAATTTACAAAAGAACGGGTAATATAAAGTCATAAGTGAAACAAATATGATATCATAACAATGAATATGATTCTGTAAAATGTCAATGACATTATTTAAATCATTATACAGGAGGTTCAGATACGTATGAAGCATATCATACCTAAGGTAAGGGAAAATCTCACAATCTCATTTTTATCCGAGATTGTTTATACTTCAGAATTTACTGGGGAATATTTATCATCCACATACATGTTTCCTCATTATGTAATATTATTTCAATCCACCTAAAATTTTTTAAATCCAATTTTACCCTTAAGTGAGTTTTTAGTAAATGATATGAATGGAATCTTTTGTCGTTTTTCGTACGAGGTACTTTTTGGCTTTTCCGGCCAAAGTACAGGAAGAATGTTTTTTTAACTTATACGGCATGAATGGATTTTTAGAACATTATTTCCAAGAAGGTTCCTTTACATGTTTTCAAGTTTATTTTTAATCAAATTCTTTTTGTTCAAAATTATATGGCATTTTAATAAAGGAAATTGTTTTTGAAGTAGAAAGGATATTTTCCTCAAGAATGGAGTTCAAGTGTTTTATCAAAATTATTTTCCATCTAAGATAATATAGGGTTCTGTTTCTATCCCTATTATTTCATTGATTTGATTATGTTGTGATGGAATTATTTTTATGAATTCCTTTATCTTATATGAATTGTTTTATGATGTCACAATGTTTAAGAATCTCGTTTTTATTACATGGGTTATGCAATGATGTATGATTTATGATTTTGTGACACACATAAGAATGGTTTCATTATGAGATGGGTGGGACCTACATCTCCCTCCAATGCATTGGGTAAAGATTTATATCTCATGAGATAGATATGGCTGGAACAGCATGTTAAACCGGTTCAGTAATACAGGACTGGAATGAGGAGGGAACTCGATTCAGAAAGGGACTTTGTCCACTTAGATGGTCTTGGCAGCAATGCCTTGGCTACTATGGAAATCATAACAAGTGCTGAATGGTTGCCAGAATTACATGTTTTACTCCCAAGCTATTTTATCATGATTGATGTTACTTTATTATAAATGCCTTACGTACTTCCATGATTTATGTCTTTGCTCAAGATTTTGATGTTTTAATTTCATGTTCAAGTTTTTTCTTCCAAATGTTTATGGATTGTTTTATGTTATCTATGTTTTCCCTTACTGAGCATTTGAACTCACCCTTTTTATGTTTTATTTTCCCCGGGAATTAAAGAAAGGTTTTAGGTAAGGAATCAAAAAGGGGAATATAATTATGGGAGTTGTTGAAGATTTTTCAATATGATTAGATGTTTATATTCCGAGTTTCCAAATACACTATACTATTACGGTCCTTCTGTGTCTATTTTTGTTATGTATTAAGTATTCCACAAAAGTAATGTAAAGTCCATGTAAGTCAAGTTCCAGGTCTCTACAGTTGCTATCAGAGGAAAGTTTTAGTCAACTTTTGGAAACTAGGATGCGAAAACGTTAGTGAGATCCCTAGTGATATTTCTAAGGTATGTCTAGGGATTTCCCTAAGGATAAGTATAAATATAGGATATAGTCCTAGAACTATGGTAACGTTCTTAGAATTAAACCTAAGATGTTAGATATTGAGGGTACTCCCCCTTTACTATGTTTTTTTCCCTAGCATGATTTTTGCCTCTCACACTATCCTTTTTGGGTTTTAGAAAATGGCTGGAAACAGGAAGATTCACGATAATGGAGGATATGATGGACAATGGAATGATTCTTTTCATGAGAAACCAAATGAAACGGGATTTAGAAGTCCAAAAATCGTTATTATTCCTAATCCGAAATCTCATAATATGAACAATAATCTCAACTTTGGTAAGTATCCTGACTCATCTAATAACAAAAATATGGAGTTTCATGATGATCATATAGGAAATAAAGTTAAATTACCCTCATGTAAATCATGTGGGAAGAGGCATCAAGGAGAATGTTTCAAAGGAACTGGATGATGATTTGGGTGTAGAAAAGAAGGACACAAATCCAGTAAGTGCAAAGGAAAAGGTTCAGTTAACACCATGGATAAGGATAATGGTATTGCTATGACATCAACAATGATTAGAGGTTTTAAATGTGGAATATACAGGCATTATGAAAAGCAATGCCCTAAGGGAAAATCTCATGAGGAGAATCAGCATGGTCATATGGGTGGTATTTATGTAGATGAAGATGAGGGGACTACAAATGATATATGTGATGAAAGAAATTTTGAAGCTCATTCAGTTGTTTAAGAAGGTAGTGGAATGATTGTATGTTTATTAAGAGTTATGTTGTAATGTTAATGGAACTATAGAATAATGAATCATCTAACGATTGTTACACTATTGTTTTTTCTAAAGTATTTAAATGTATATGGCTAATGGTACCAATAACCATGAAAGGTTATTCAGATATTTTTGGAAAGTAGATGATATGTGCATAATGAAGGGATAAGAAGATAATGAGATGTTTGATTGTATTCATGAGCTCATGACTGATATAAGGACTAAGCGATATTATGGTTTGAGTATATAGAATTTTTGGGATTTTGGCATGTGGAAGGTGTTAAAATTTAACAACATTCATGTTTTCACTAAGGTTGAATGGGTGATCATTATTCAAGAGAATACATGATTAAGGTATTGAAATGTTTGTAATTTGACCAACAAGATATATCTTATGATATATGGGGGATAAATTATGGCATTCACGTGATTGTTTTCTGACATTTCAAGTAATAATTTTCTCTATACTATGAGCTTGGACCGAAGTATTTTAGATAAGACTAAAGATTGGAATGGATTATGTTGGACATAAGTTATTATTGTTTAAGGATAGAGCTTTTTTCGATATTATTTATGGGATGTTATAGTAATGTAGTTTTAGAAAAAGGACAACCTGTAGGACGGGCGACAACCCATTGAGTCGGACAAGGCTGTGGTAATCGAACCCATAACCAAAGTGTGACTGGCCTTTATCGCTTATCACTGGCCTACAGGAAGTCCCTGGTTAGTAGAAACTGGTTTTATTTTATTAAGAAATGTGATATATGAAGTATAAGTCCATTTTAGGAACCATATATGATTAACCTCACCATATATGGACTTATGTATATTTCATAACTTTTGCTAACCTTTTGTTTGAAACAGATGGAATGTACCATCATTCTATCACATGATCTGTTAACACTTCACGAATAACAAATTCAACTTCATTTCTTTAAGATATGAAGTGGAAATTGTTCAAAGCACGAACAACAGTGAGATTGTACCAAAAACAAGAAAGTATTTCTTCTAATTCAAAATTTTCAACTTTAGGGAAATGATATTGAAAACCAAAAATGTCGTCCTAGTACTCTTATATCCAATGAATCATATGGTACCCTAGATCATCACAAATTTATGGCTTTGTGATTGTTGGCTTTTTCATAGCTATGTTCTCTACCACTCTCCATCAGATCTTGATGGTTATATTTTTCTTCTATATCCATATTTTCACCTATGTTCTCCTATATGGAAACCCAGTGATGAGTTAGTTTGGGTAATCATTACATTTCATACTTTAGTTTTTAAAATTAAGTTTTAGTATTCCTTTTTACGATGTGGGTTTCTATGAATAGTAAATGATTTATATCCCCGATGAATTTTGAGGACGAAATTCATTTTAAGGGGGGTAGAATGTAACACCCCGAGATTTTATGAAGAATATTATTTTAATTTCGTTGATGTATTTTGTTTTACGCTACACCAAAGGAATATTGCACTGCACGCAACCCTGACATGGCTTACATTATACGCAATCGCGACATTCCTCGATAGCATGTGTTGTACGCAATATCGGGTGTCACTAAACAAAGATATATGGTTATAATATTATCACGAACTATCCGTAATAAATATTATTAATTAAATTTTGAATTTTATAACATTATTATTAATCTTACTCATTTTCTAGAACATGGTATGAGAACAAAATAATTTTTTCGGGTAAAATTAGTATTTTTCAAAAAAATGCAGTTTTGTCTCCTTTTGATGGTGCACCCACCTTAAATCTTGTTTTTGACATGTCTAAAAGTTCAATTTGACAAAATAAAATTATTCTTTGGAATTAGGATATAAAAATTTACTATGGATAAAATTTTCATATTAGTATAATAACTTTCATATTTTAATGAATAGTAAAAACACGCTATATTTTAATTAAAAACAACTTTTTTTATTGCAATAATTTATATGGTTAGATTATATTTTTAATTGTTTTTAATGTGTAATTAGAAAATATTTTTACCATTTAATCCAATGTTGTTCATTGGAATTAATTTCACTTTGAAATTGGATATAAACAAGTATCAATCTTTTGATTGTTTTTGTTTCTTAAAAACATGCTATTTGTTTTGATAATGGGAATTAAATTTAAAATTAATTAATTACAATTATATGTTATGAATTTGAAATAATAGACATCAATTTTGAATTCAAAATATCAAATAATGCTTCGGCTGAATTTTTGGTATTCTTATGAAAAACTACAATTTTCGAAAAATAATGAAACCACATAGTGGTAGTTAAAAAACTGACTTTTTTTTCTAATTTAAACTTAATTTTAACGCTTCTGTGAGTGGAATTTCGAAAATCCGAGAGACACGGTTAATATCAAGGACTAAAATGTGGTTCAATGAGATGAAAATAATTTTTGGTGAATAGTAACTTTTTACTTTTTTTACCACGGTTAAAAGTAAATAGGGTAATTAAGGGTAAAATTGATATTATTATTACCCTAACACATGTCTTAATTCTATCGGATAAATGAAATTCGACCAAAAACAACCATAGGAATAAAATATGACTATTTTGGTCAACTTGGATTAGATTAAGATATTTAATATTAATTTATTTAAAGAAGGGTAAAAATAGTTAAAATCAATGTTTAACAAGTAAATCATTTTTAATATAGGGTTTTACATAAGATAAATCCGACTATAAATATTAATTATAAAGATAAAATTCTTTACAACATAATAGTAGTTTATTTATAATTTTTAGAGCTTATATAATTTAATTTATTTATGACACAAAGATGATGCAGTAATTATCTTATTAATGAAATATTGACATAATTGATGTTATAAATACCCAAATAAATGTAATTTTAGACTTTTTATGAATTAGACTAATTTTATAGGTTAATATGACATGTTAGTATTTATTTAATGAACTCTTTTCGAACTAATCATTCTGTTAGGACTTTCGCAAAAATCAATTACCAAATACAGTCAAAATTAACATAAAATAGTTTTTAAAAAAAATTATTATATCATTAATTGTTATATTATTCCTAAAAATCTAAGGTTCGGCCAAATGACTTAGATAAGGTTATATATATTAATAATAAACAACTTGGTATTCTTTTGGCTTGTTATATTATTTTATTATCCTTATAGTTTAAGAAAACAAGAAGACACTGTAAAGTAAAATTATTTAACTTAAGGTTAAATCTAAATGATATGGTTAAA
Source organism: Viscum album (assembly GCA_963277665.1). Lineage (NCBI taxonomy): Eukaryota > Viridiplantae > Streptophyta > Magnoliopsida > Santalales > Viscaceae > Viscum > Viscum album. Next base: position 1,046,021,178 of record OY728160.1, on the reverse strand, counting down.
ATAGAAACCTAAGCTTATATAAATTCTATTTGATGATATTATTTAGACCCATAACTACATTATCTTCGAAATAAATCAATTTGGAGCTATTAAAAACCGAATATAACTTTATAATAAAATAATATTTTTTGTTTTTCCAAAGGTGCCCCTCTCCTCCCTTATAAAAGGGAACCTCCCCCCTCTCTTCCTCACACCACATTGAGCCTTCAAGCTTGGCCAAACCTGGACAAATTCTCTTATCCACTTCCATAGAAACATCCTAGAGGTTCTGGTATTCTTCAAAGTCCAATTTTAGTTCCCTAAGAGGAGGTCTCAAAGAGGCGCTTCAAAGAAGAGGTAATGTCCGTTACCGATATTTTCAACTTTATTTCTTCTTCCACTTCATCTTCTTTAGTTGTTTAATTATGAAGCTATAACATCAGTATAAATCATATACTGATATGTTCTTATAATTATGAAACAACCGTATTTCACCATCAATCCATCCTACGGAAATAGAAATCACCACGCGTGCGTACGTACAGAATACCATCTCCACGACGCGGTGAAATCTTTTTTTCCATCAACACCTTAAATGGATGGGTATAATGGTGAAAATAATAAAAATATATGGTTATTACAACCACATACTGATTCTAATATATTATACCATCCACTCCAATTCTATTCAATAATTATGGGAATGATATCATCGCTCGTGCGTACGTACGGACTTCCGTCTCCACGACGTGATAAGATTCATTCTCTATGTTAACCATACATGAATGATCATAAAGTTTATATAATGAATAATAGTGAAATATATGAAATAATAATGCTACTGGATTTATGTATATATATATATATGTATGTCATCTTTTTAGTTTCATTCAATTCAACAAGGAAATGAAAACAGCGTTCACGCGTACGTACGACCTACCGTCTCCATGAACGGTGTATTTCATTCCTTTTATCTATCTATAATATATATATGTATATGATGAATATATATTATATATAAATCATGTTTTACATTTTGGAATTATGTAAATCAGGATATAAGTTATAATATCAAGAACGACAAGTCGAAACACATATGATAAATGAAATGATTTTACCCGAAACGCTACTTTAACATGGAATTTAAAAAAGAACGGGTAATATAAAGTCATAAGTGAAACAAATATGATATCATAAAAATGAATATGATTCTGTAATAAGTCAATGACATTATTTAAATCATCATAAAGGAGGTTCAGATACGTACGAAGCATATCAGACCTAAGGTAAGGAAAATGTCACAATCTCATTTTTATCCGAGATTGTTTATACTTCAGAATTTACTGGGGAATATATATCATCTACATCCATGTTTCCCCAATATATAATATTATTTCCATCCACCTACAATTTTTTAAATCCAATTTTACCCTTTGGTGTGTTTTTAGTAAATGATATGAAAGGAATCTTTTGTCGTTTTTCGTACGAGGTACTTTTTGACTTTTCCGGCCAAAGTACGGGAAGAATGTTTTTTTAACTTATACGGCATGAATGGATTTTTAGAACATTATTTCCATGAATATTCCTTCACAAGTTTTCATGCTTATTTTTAATCAACTTCTTTTAGTTCAAAATTATATGACATGTTAATAAAGTAAAATGTTTTTGAAGTAGAAATGATATTTTCCTCAAGAACGGAGTTCAAGTGTTTTATCAAAATTATTTTCCATCTAAGATAATATTGGGTTCTGTTTCTATCCCTATTATTACATCAATTTGATTATGTTGTGATGGAATTATTTTTATGAATTCCTTTATCTTATATAAATTGTTTTATGATGTCACGATGTTTAAGGATCCCATTTTTATTACATGGGTTATGCAATGATGTATGATTTATGATTTTGTGGCACACATAAGAATAGTTTCATTATGAGATGGGTGTGACCAATATCTCCCTCCAATGAATTGGGAAAAGATTTATATCTCATGAGATAGACATGGCTGGAGCACCAAGTTAAACTCGTTCAGTAATACAGGACTGGAACGAGGAGTGAACTCGATTCAGAAAGGGACTTTGTCCACTAAGATGGTCTTGGAAGCAATGCGTTGGATACTATGGAAATCATAATAAGTTATGAATGGTTTCCACAATTACATGTTTTATTCCCTTGATATTTTATCATGATTGATATTCCTTTATGATATATGCCTTACGTACTTTCACGATTTATGTCTTTTCTCAAGATTTTGATGTTTAAATTTTATGTTCAAGTTTTTGCTTCCAAATGTTTATGGATTGTTTTATGTTATCTATGTTTTCCCTTACTGCGCATTTGAGCTCACCCTTTTTATGTTTTATTTTCCCCAGGAAATAAAGAAAGGTTTTCGGTAAGGAACCAAAATGGGGAAGATCATTATGGGAGTTTTTGAAGATTTTTCAACATGATTAGAAGTTTATATTCCGAGTTTCCAAAGACACTAAACTTTTACAGTCCTTATGTGTCTGTTTTTGTTACGTATTAAGTATTCTACAAAAGTAATGTAAAGTTCATGTACATCAAGCTCCGGGTCTCTACACTCATGTTCTATTTTTTCATTTTATAATGATATTCCTCTTGATCTTACAAATATTTCTTAGGATCCCATGTAAACTATTTGTTTTCCCTTACTGGGCCTTATGATCACCCCTTACATTGATGTATATACCCAGGTTAGAGATGAAATAAATGTACTTAGGATTAACCTTAATGAATAATTTCACATGGAATAGAATAATGTTCTCTGTATTTATGAATTACATATCTTATTTACAAGAAATGAAATGTTACAAGATCCTCTATTTGAATAATGTAATGAAAATATATGTAATAAAAAGGATGGATTCCATACACACAGTGTATGTGGTAGCTTAGTATTTGCATAAATTCTCAGGTTCATTGTATGTATCTAATTTTGGAATCAAACACATTCTTTAAGTAATTTTTTGTGGGTGATATTATGAATGTCTAATTCCACAACATTTACCTCTATTTTAGTATCACATTCAGTGTTATTTTTAGGATTATACCAATGTCATTTCATGATGTATAAGTAATGGTATGGATCATCTCTGAATTACAATCACATTGTGATGTATCATATTCAAATCATTTACCAAGGGAAAATCATTATCCACTTTTATATTTTCCTTTAAGGAGGACTATTTTTTATAGACCCATATTAAATTCAATTTCATTCCATAGGGTTTTGTTACCTAGACATAGTCTCCAGTCTTATTCATGGAGTGGACTCTTAATGAGGAGGATGGATGAAAACGTTAGAGGCACCATGATGTCCTTTCCTCCCAAGCGTATGCCAACCTAGAGAAGACTGATTTTCATAATGGAGGATGAATTGTTAATAAAAATGATCCAATCCCTTTGGTATGGTGTTGAATTCCCCTCCACCATCACACATTAGAGTCCCTATAACATTCATGTTATAATGGGTGGTGTTAAAAATCCCCCATACCTACATGTCTGGAGGCTATTATAACTCATTGGAGGAAGTTGATATTGCATCTATTATAATTTTACAAGACTTTACGTAATCTTGGGCTGGATATAGTGCCATTTTTGAGTGAGAAAATCCTTTTTTTTGTGGGATTTCTTATGCTATTAGTCTTGGATTCCGTTAATCAAGACACTTATTCAACCCTCTTGGAAGCTTGATATAGAAATTATTCAGCATATCTCTCTTATCAAGTACAAAATTTCTAGGATTTGAAAAATAATGACTATGTTGGATGGACCAACTAGAATTTTCATATATTGGTCCAAAAAATAGATGCAATGCAATGATGTCACATATTATGCTTCAAGATAAACTAGGTTGACCACTATATTGGGGGATGTGTAGACTCGTGTACTCTCTCCATCCCCTGATATGCACACCGAGTGAGGCATCCATGGTTATATGTGATATTTTTCTAATTCTTCTAGGGTAATCCTATCAGATGATCTCACATTGTTTTCATTAATTAGGGTTTCAATATAATGTAAAGGTATATTATTAAACATCTTGATTGAGATCACTTACTACCATGATTTATTTAGCATTCTACCCAAAATATAGATGTTTCTCCTTGAGATAGAGTAGAGTTTCCCATAAATTCAGGTGGAAGTAGGGTATATATTATTTTTTAATGATATTAGAATTTGTTACTAAGGGGTGTGAATACGTAAAAATATGAAAAATATATCATCATTGACTAGATATTTCCATATAACCATGGATTTATCTTCATACTGAAATAAGTATTCCTCACATGATCTGACCATAGTGGTTGTAATTTTATAACATTATCAAGGGAAGCGAGGTCATTATGAAATTGATCGGTGTTATTAAAGGGTAAGTCATATGGGTGAGTAATAGTAGATAAAAATCACCAAATAATATTTTTTAACAAGGATAAGATGTCACTAACCAATGATTAGTCACTTAGTGTATCTATCCTCATGCTCACATGTGAATCTCGATGTGTGAAATATTTGTTAGTGGTAGTGACCTGGGGAGGGTATTCTCGATGAGGATTGATGTCATTAAATAGTGTAGAATCATAATTTGAAACATTGGGAGGAAATAAAAGGTAATATTTTTACCTTATATGGGAAGGATTTCCAAGGTTACATACTCTTAATGGGTATAATATAGGAGGACCTTTATGCCAGATGACATTTACATTTTGGGGAGGATGTCCAAAAGTTTCACTATGAGGATGAATTACATGGATGGTATTTATACAAAAAATGGGAGGACATATATAGCTTGTAATCTAGCGATCATCCATATATTTTCTTATATTTGTACCATATGGAGAGTCTATGTTGAAATTTCCACCATCTCCTACTTTGAGTAATCATAAGATTCATGGGATGGTATCAAAATTCAATGAAGGGACACAAGAATCTCATTTTTAACAAAAGGTATAAATATGATCCTAACCCTGATTCATATTAATTCCCATGATGATAACTCTTGGATCTCTATTTTTGGGAAGCATTGATTAAAACCTTATAGTACTGCAACTTATCCACTAAAAGTGTATTTGATATAATACGGGTATGGATATGGTATAACCACTTTTATATGGAGACATAACTTTTACACATGGACATTAAAGTCTATTTCTTGGTGAAACACAATAAATTTTGAGTTATATATATGATCTATGAATTGGGATTTTAGTTTGATCCCCTCAAGTGGATTCTTTTCAATTTTATCATATTCGTAAATGGTTATGTCATAAGGATTCATGTTAGTCTCATTGAATCCTTTATGGTGGCAATTATATATTTATATGATATTTATCCTATAACAATAACAAAATAGGGCCCAAAGACATTGAAATCAAGAAAATTTATAGATATATACAAGATCATTATGTTCTAGGAGATTAGTAATTTTTTGACTTGATCCGTAAAATAAAGGACCATAATAAATTCATTGGGAAAATTATTTATGTGATATATATCAGCTGGAGTAAAAATATCCTTGAACATTTTCGGTGTTATGAGGGACTTGATCAGGTTATCCATAATATTATATGATAGGTGAAGGGAATCAGGGATAGAGATATTTACTAAAATGTTTAGGAACTATATTAGGATATTGTAACTTTGGTTAAAGGGTCTTCACTTCCTACTTTTGGGTTATTCTTGAGAATGGGGATTAGGAATCATGTTTTCTTATGTCAGAGACTCTTATACCAAACTAGAATTATGGTGCATTTCTTCCATCTTCGGGTTGGGCTATATTGGAACCCATGGAATCTGATGTTGATTGTACAATTGTACATATTTATATTTGTATTTCAATATGATTAAATTTGAATAAACCCTGTATGAATAAGGATTTGATTGATTATCCTTATAATAACATCAGAGGTCTTGTATTAATGTTCCTATGAAATATATTGCCTCATAAAAAATTGTTCCAGATTGTCCTGATCTATTTAAACCTAATATTTTGTGACATCATTTCCCTTTATATCCCTTTTCCTAGTTATAATCATGAAATAATGGCTCATTTTCATCTTCTTCACTAGTGAAGGGGTATGTCTTGTGGATAAATTTTAAAGATTCATATTTTCATCCTTCATCTAATGAAGATGATCTTTGATGGTATGTTGCATGTCCTCTAAGAAATGAAGGAAAGAAGTCTGGGAGAGTCATGAGTAGCTTGATTTAAAATAAGAACTCTTCTTCATGTAAATTATTTATCTAGTTATTATTTGATTATTTTAAAAAATACTAAGATTTCATGGATGTCATAAATGATATTTTAGTGGGTGATGTAGTAACAATTACCTGATTCCATTGTGTTATGAGTATCACATAAACAAGGGTGGTCGATTTCATGGTCATCTAATCATCAAAATTATATTGAAATATATCTAGAATTTTCTTTTATTTCTATTCATATCCTTATGAAGTGTAAGAAACATGGGTCACATGAGATGGATTCACAGCAATTCTGATTCCATTGCCTTTCTCAAGTCTAGATTCATCACCAAGCTTAAAAAGGGTAATCTGAGTTACATCACTTCTTCCATCTGGCCATCCATTAAATGCTATTTCTTTAATATCATGAACTTCTCTAGATGGATGGTTAGTGATAATTCCACTATGAATTTCTGGCTAGATAATTGGACTAGTGTCCCCTTAATCTCAATGCTCACGTCCACCACTCCTCCTGGAAATACAAATTCATCTATTAGGGACGTTCTTTACTCCCAAGACATCACTCTTCCTGATGAAATTGTTCATATCATTGATAATTATCATTTCTACAACACTGATGATTTCCTCATTTGGGAACCTGATTTTAATGGTGTTCTTGATTCCAAAAGTTTTTACATTTTTTTAGCAATTCTGATTCTAGCGTGGCATAGTTGATAATTTTTAACAAACCTTGGATCAAACCCTCAAGATTTACTCTTATCTGGAATATTTCCCATAATAGGGTTCCCACTGATATGTGACTACAATCCTTTGGGATAACTCTTTTCTCTAGAGTTCTTATGTGTAATCAACACCGAGAGGACTCTAATCACTTGTTTTTGTATTGTGGTACAGCTACAGCTCTTTAGAATTACACTTTTGACATTTTTGGTTGTAGATGGTCACTTCTTGACTCCATAATCTCCCAATTACAATGTTGTGTTAATGGGGCTTGCTCCATGCAAATCAAGAATATTTTTCTGACTGTAGTGGCGGAACTCCTACATGTGATCCGGTATGACAGAAATAATTTACTTCATAACAATTGTTCATCCAGTCTCACTGCAGGTAAAATGCGTATTCTCATGGCCATCAAGGATGATGCCTCTCTTTAGAAGGATCATTGTGACAATTCTATTGGAGACTTTATGATCCTTCGCTGTCTTGGGATTTCGGGATCTTATAGATAGCCTCAGCGCAATTTTGAAGTATTCTGGCAAGCCCCACATCCAAGATGGATCAAAGTGAATGTCGACGGCGCCTCGCAAGGAAACCCTAGTCCGGAAGGTTGTGGTTCCATTTTTAGATACCATCTTGGAAGGTGTTAGGGATTCTTCCTTGGTGGTTATGGTATGACCTTAGCCCTGGAAGTAGAAATGCTGGGTGTGATTCATGCAGTGGACTTTTCCAAACCAAAGGGTTGGAACAAGCTGCGGATTGAAAGTGACTCAACCACTATGGTGCAAGCTATTTGGAAGGGGGTGGTGCATCTGTCATGGCTGCTCACTCCTCTTTTTATTCAATGCCTTGCTTCACTCTTGGACCTCAGTTACATTTCCACACATGCTTACCGTGAAACGAACATGGTTACTGACAGTCTTTCCAACATGGGAGTCAACCAAGATATTACCTGGCTTTATGATTTTCCTGGTGATTTTCTCCCTATTTAGGATAAGGATTGTAATATGATTCCATATTTCAGACATTTTTAGCTTCCCTTCTTTTTATAAAATAAATTGCGCCTCGGTCTTTGACTGAGGCATCGTCTTCTAAAAAAATGGGTCACCTGTGATGGTGGTTTTCCAAAAATTACATTTCAAAATCATATATATTTCATAGTATATCCTTGTAAGTGAAGAAATTGTGGATATTGTTTCTCAACATCAAATGGAAGAGGTAGTAATTGGGGTGTTCGTTCTGATTAACTCCATTGGTATTATTGACCATTGACAAATTGAGATTATTATTATCAATAATAGTGATTAATTACCATAGAACTAACTCTCTTCAAAATGGATATACTTTATTCCCCTAATACTCATGTTATGGGTGTGGTTGATCCCTTCTCCCATCCTACTAAGATCACTGTTCTTGCTATTATCGTTTACAAGGAGGAACCATGACAAATTACATAGACTTTTTCATAGATATTATATTGGTTATAGTTCAATCAAGATGACTGTGGAATCTTCTTTACTGGGATTAATCCAAATTTTTGATGGTGTTGGTAGATATATATCCAAAAAGATTTATATGAAATCATCTAAGCATTTTATGACTAATTAAAACTCCCATAAACCATGAAGGTACGTCAAGGGAATCAATATTTTTTTATAGTTCATCATTTCAATTTTCTAGGATGATATCTAATAACCATTTTTAGGTAGTTTCATAGTCTAGGTGTACATCATTCCCTTCATCCTTTTTATGAAATAGTGGACCCTTTCATTCAAAAACGTCTTGTTATTCAATAGATCAAGGATCATTGGTTGATTTTTATCAAATTTAATTGATAACTGGATTTTTGAAAATGTTCTAGGAAATAAATAATACAACCTTTTGGTATGTTACTATTTTATTCAAGTACTAAACCATTTTAATAATTCAAATTATAACATGAGTTTTACAACTTATTGTTGTACCAAAATAACCATCATGGGGCTATAATGAGACAACAAGAATTTGAGGTACTGATATAGGGTTATAATTACACTAATGGTGGAAAAGTTAAAATTCCAAAATTTTAGAGGAGGAGGATTCATGTCTACCCTGTCAGGGTATAACATTCTCTATGGTTACACTGTTGAATATCGCCCCACCATAACTTCTATTAAAGAGAAAAGCTACTCAAATGAATCAATGAGATTGAGGGGAAATGTCTGCTATGATGATTCCATAATGAAAGAAATATATGGAACCTAAAATGAAAAGCTCACCTATGTCAATTATTTATGTACGACTTGAGCTGACTTGTGGTAGCCTATTGTAATTTAAATTGGATGTCCCAATTGGGTAAGTTTCTAATACTCTACGATTACTAGGATTGGATAAATATATAATATAGACTAGTACCATACAAGGATATTAAAATATTCTCTTATTAATTGAGTACTTTATTCAAGTTAGATAAATATAAGAGGATAAATATTATGTTATTCATAGGAATTGAACTCATTAGGAATATTTCCACTATGTAGTTTAATATTAATTTGTTTTAGTTTTTCCAAGTTATCTTCAAACTAGGAGAACCATTCATTAATTGGAAAATGTTTAAATTAATCTAGTGAAGTGTGGTTTAAGGACATGTACACAAATTTCCATTTATATTTATCTAAATCACACTAATAAGATGATATCTTAGTATTGCGAGAAACTCTCATGATCTTGGTCTGACACTGATTTTGAGTTCACACACCATCTTCATGTAATTTGGTGTGGGTCATATAATGAATGGATATTTCCTCAACATTTAAGTCTATATCAGTATAATGTTCTATGTTAATTGTGAAGAAGAGGATAATAAAATTTCATGATGAATAATCCACGGTAGGGATCATCTGCTCACTACAATCACATTTTGGTTTATCATCTTTAGATCATTCACCAAGGAAAGAATCATTTTCCACTTTGATATATTTTATTATAGAGGTTTATTTTTGTTTAGAGTCCCATAATGGTTTATATTTCTTTTCATTATTAATGTTTACCTAGATATAATATATTGTTTTATCCATTGAGTCCAGTCATAATGGGGAGGATGAATCACAATAGTAGAGGAACTATGATGTCATTTTCTAGAGATATTTTACAACCAATAGAGGACCAATTACCATTGTGGAGGATGATGGGTTAATATAAATTCTCCCAACCATTTTGGTCTAGTGTTGCATTTTCCACACCTCCATAAAATCTTAGAGTCACTATATCATTGATGATATAATGGGTGGGAGTAAAAATTCACCCAACCCTATAGGTCTGACTGAAATTTTAACTCTTTATAGAAATTTGATATTGCATCTATCATAATTTTAGAACTCATTACGAAATAATTGGCTGGATATAGTTCTATTTTGAGGTTAGTGACTCTTTATATTGTGGAATTCATTGTTCTTTTAGTTATTGATTCCCTTAATCAACACACTTATTTGACCCTCTTGAAATACCAATGTATAAATTATTCAACATCACTATTCTATCATGTAAAAAAGTTCTATTCTTTTCAAAAGGATGGATCTCATTGGATAGACCAACTAGATTTTTTAGAGATTGGTCCTAATAAATGATTCAATATGATGATGTTATATTTTTTACTTCCTGATGAACTAGGATGAGCACCTAAAAGGGTGATGTGTAGAGTCTTGTACTCTCCTCATTCCTTTATATGCACACTCAGTGAGGCTTCAATGGTTATATGGAAGAGTTACCTCATTCTTATATGGTAATCTTAATAGAGGATCTAACATTGTTTCACTGAGTTAGGGTTTCAATAGTATGAAAATGTAGAAATTTAAACCTTATTATGGAGCTCACTTACTATGATGATTTTTTACTATACTACCCAAAATATAAATGTTACACCTTGAGATGGATGAGAGTTTCCTGTATGTTCTGGTGTATGTAGGGTATGCAATCTTAATTTAATTAAATTGGAATTTTGTACTACGATGTGTGAATGGGTCAGAATATGACCAAAATATTATCATAATCTTGATATATACATGTAACCATGGATCTCTCTTCATCATGAAAGAGGTATTCCTTAGATAACCTAACCATTATGGTTTTATCCTTGTTACATTATAAAGGGAAGAAAGGCCATTAAGAAACAAGTTAGTTTCATTAGAGGGTAAATGATATGTGTGATTTATAGATGATAACCCTCAACATATACTATTTTTTAATAAGGATAAGATGTCCCCAACGAATGATGAGTCGCTTGGTGTAGCTGTCCTCATGCTCTCATGTGCCTCTCGACATGATGAAAATCCAAGAGTGGTTGCAACTTGGGGAGGGGATTATAAATGATGATATATTTCATTGCATAGAGTAACATCATAATTAGAACCATTGGTAACACATCCATTGTACTTGTTTTAGAATATATGGGAAGGAAATCTAGGGTATCCATTTGTAAATGGGTTAAATATGGGAGGAACTTTGTGGCAACATACCTTAATGTTTTGGGGAGGTCCCCCAAAAGTCTCATGATGAGTTTTAATTCTAGGGTTGGTCTTTATACTGTACGATAGAGGAGCAATATTGATGGAACTATTGGGAGGAACTCTAGAGTTGTTGATATTTATATGATATATAGAGTGTTTGTTGCCATTTACACCATCTCATATAGATGAGTAGTCATCAAATTATTGGAACACTATCAAAATGTGTTGAAGGGCCACAATAATGTCATTTTAACCAAGGTATATATATGAGAATTTCCCTGATTCATATAATTACCTTGATTATACCTCCAGGATATCTTTGTTTGTGAAACTAGGTTTAAAATATCAATTAGTTTTGGAGTCACATAGTGTGGGAAACGACCTTAATGTTTAGAAAACCCCATAGGTGTGTTCCTAACTATTTTAATATTATGGTAACTACTTTCATATGTGATTTCATGAATATTCCATTGTACCTTTCGGTCATTAGTAGGAAGATGGATATGAGACTAATTATAAAATTCAATAAATATTTAAATATGTCAATAATAATCCTTGTTGGGTATAAAATTGAGAGCCTATTTTTTAATGAATGTCTCTAGAATATGATGGTGAGCATCATGAACATGGGACTAATTTTATCTTGACCATTTTTTCCTAGGTTGTGTTATTGATCTATTTAGGCAGTCGCATGAATATGGGATTATTCCTGAGTGATTTCCAAAATATTCTAGTAAATTCTTCTAGTGGGAGTAGGGATGTGGGTCGTGTCCTAATTGATTTTTATGATTTTTCGATATTCTATTGTGGCATTTTATAGGATAAGAGACAACCCTATAATTAATATCAAGATACGATAATTGATTCTATTTGGGGTTTCAATATAATAACATCCTTTATATTTAATCATTTCCAGGGTATGATAGTTATAATCCAATGTTAGAGTGGGTATATAGGTCTAGTACTGAATATCTCATAGGATATACATATGATCTCCCCAAACATTGGTAGTAATATGAATATTGTCCTTCCCCCTTGCTGCCACTAAAAATTTATAACAATAATCTAATTTTAATAAAATTATATGTTGGAAAGACTAATGGATTTGAGGTGAATATAATATTTATACTTAATCACCACAAGTATCTACTAATTAACCTCATAAGTGAGATCCATAATATGGTCTTGCTCTCTAGTTTCTTTCAAGATACATCACTATGATCCTTATGATTCCATTTGAATATGGTAAAAGGATGTTTGATGGAAAATAGAAAAAAGGAATTACATCCAAGTTTTACCTAGTATAGGATATTGTTATTATTTGGATGCAATTAAGATATATTCCCACACCCTTCCCTCTGTGGTATAATTTCCTCCCTGAGACCACCTCCCTATAACCATGTAGTGGGTTACTAGAGTAATTTTCTCTTGGGAATCATCCATCGAAGGATTCTATGGGGATGAGGTTATGCGACATATCCATAAATGATATCCAATACCAGGATCCCTCCTAGGAATCTCTTGAATAATAGAGGTAATGTTTATGAAATTATACTTCACATGTATATGATAAGGATTATGAAAATCATCTCACACTGGGAAAGACACAAGAAGACGTTGAATTTGACTATGGGTTCTACTAGATTCATTTTGGTTCATTGATGCTATGAAAATAGGTAAGGATTAACCTCCTAGAGGGTCTATAGAGTTACATCTATTGTTGGGATTTAATCATTGAGATGAGACACCTAGATCAACGCATTGATCCCATAGTTCTAGAGAAACTGGGTCAATAATAATATCATTCTTGGTGGTGTGGCCATAGTTCTTTCCACTAATATGGAATTATTCAAGATAATCTAGTGGTTGGTAATAGTAGACTAAGGTGCCTGATAAATGATACTGATATGCGATTGTAGACTGACATGATATATAGAGTAACTAGTCATTTCCATTTGGATATATAGAATCTATGTGGGATTCACAGAAGGTCCTAAAATTCATGAGAGTGTTGAATGTGATAAATGGATCAACAAACACATATAAGAAACCAATTTATGTATTTCACAATTAAAATATTGTATATAAATCACACACATAAATAAAAGGGTATTTTTAGTTTCAATTTTGTGTTTTTGATGAACACAATTAAACTGTCAATAATTTTATTCTTGAATTCTTACATCACACAATCATTTTTATCCAAAATAATACATATTAGGTTTAATTTTTTTTAATTTACTAAATTTGTTATTCAAAAACTTTAAAACTAACACCTTACACCACTAAAATATTTTTTATTATAGAAAATCACATTAGGTTGACTAATTTTTTATACACACCATTTAGTATTCAAGAATGTGATGATTTGTCCCTTAAATCACTAATTGTTATTTATCAATATAATTCACATTATTTTTGATATTATTTTCCAAAGAATATCATTTAGTGTTTTGGGACATGAAACCAGATGACTTATATCACTCATCCATTTATGTTTAATATAATTCATATTGGGTTCACCATTTTTCTCACAATGAAAGGGAGGGAAATCGATATTACCAATGCATGTGTATTCAACCACTAATTTTTATTTCCATTTAATTAATAGGTGGATGAAAACAACAAGTCAATAATATATTATATTCATGTAATTGAACCACATTAGTTTTTAACAAACACAAGAACACATCGTATTAGAAAGTGGTCACTGAGGCTTTAATCATGACACTTTAGAATAACGTCTATCAATAGTGTGTGAAGTAAGGTTCCTCTTACCCAATGGGGGGGATTATTTCCTTCTCAAAGAATATATGATAGATTTATGATATGTTCATTAATCTTTCCGAGATCATAGCATTGCACTGTTTACCATGATGCAAGATATTAATCGAAACTGTGTGTCAAAAAAAAATTCCATATATATTATAAATATTATATAATCCTTTTATTGGTTTGCGATTATATATTTTAAATCTACCAAGTTGGTCACTTTGGAGTTTATATTCATCCAAGGAGTTTGTTGGTTTTTAAGAGTTATGATCTGGCCCATGGAAGGGTATTTATATATATCCCTTTGAAGAGAACTATGACCTACATAGTTCAATGCCTCTTAATAAGACACATTATCCCTTTTTGTGTTCATTTGATTTGGATCATTTTTTATCCTTCTATGTTTTTTCAGTAATGATAAATTAAAGTTCCTTTGTAGGTCAAGAATCCATGAACTATGATGTGTTTGGATTGAACCCAATAAATGTGTTCAATATATACTGGTTAATAAGACTGAAATCATACATAGTTAGAGTTTTATTGTTTAAGTTCATGTAATAGAAATGTACCACACTATTTTTTATCTTATGGTGATGAAATATTCGTTACAGTTTATATTAAAACACATTGGAATTCTAGGAGAAGGAGTCACAATAATGGATAAAATTGGAAATATATATGGATGAAACTGTCTAGTTTCTCCAACTTGTTTGTAATGAAATAGGCAATGGAATGAATACAATTAAAGAATATGGTCCTGTGAGAGATGTTGAATTTCATTGAATATGGATATTTGAGAAGGATTTTTCTCATAGAATATATGATGCTTTGTGGATTATATCCCATATAGAATCCGACACTTTGAGGAGAGTGTCTCGCATGGATTATATCCACTTTGAGACAGGAAAACCATAGGGAATATGGACCATTAATTTTGATTTCACACTGGATATGGACTAATGAAATAATTTTGGGGGTTTCACATGATCTTCCCAATATATATATATATATATTTTGGTAGGGTTATACACAATATAGGGGTCTTAGATAAGTGTTAATTCAGATTGATTGATGATTGGATGGGGAGGGATGGAAGAAAAATGAGTGATATGGACCCATTAGAAGGAGTTTGTGACTATGCATGGGATAAATATATAAGTACAAGTTGGATCATATGATGAGTAATAAGAAAAAATATACATATACTTCAATTTTATTTATGGCTAGATGAGGTGGGTTGAATAGAGGCATGGCAGATATGGCCCCATGTGCATGATGTATCACTGGAATATGACCCTTTGCTAAGGATATATGAAAGGGAATATTAAACTTTGTGGATTATTTCGTGGGGGATTTGGCATTGTGAGAATGAGTTCATACTTAATGCTAAGTACCCTATATATGGATTGGTTAGGGATTTCACTATGTTGGAGGGGCACATATGAAACAACCTCCTATCGACTAATGGTTTTTTGAGGACAGATGAGTAGATGTATATGGGATATGACCCCATTATAAACGAATATAAAAATTCATGTAACTATTTTATAAGTATATCTAATATGAAATATATTCTATTTGAGGGGGATTTCATAGGGGAAATGGCCTGGTGAGAATGAGTTGTGGCGTACACATGGTTGGATCATATGTGGATATATTAGTGCTTAACATTGGTAGAAATCCAATATATGTTCCGACTTATTATTGATTAATGGTTGGATGAAGATGGTCAACTATATGGATGAGATATATGACCCGAAATTTATGATATTAAGGCTTATATTTGGGTTTCCCATGTGTTACATAGGAAGTAATTGGGATACGTGTGGGGATTATGCATATTTTCCCCTGCGGTGTAGATGTTTTGTCCACGTATATTTATAATGAGACTAGAATGAATGAGTAGAATCATAGGGAGGATAGCTCAATAAGGACAGAGATCTGTGTTTTGTATTTGTTTATTGGCATATGTATAGGAATAATATGAATGAATTCCACTCAACCCCTTTCTCTCTCCATGTTTCATTGAATAGACCAAAGGGTTTGTCAACGTGATTCATTGTAGCCATGATTCACAATTTGATTTAGGTGGGGTTTCACCATTTTATTTTTGATTAATTCCCAAATTATCAAGGGAATATACAAGTGTAAACTCCATGGAGGCCCTATCAGTTTGAGAGGGAATGTTATAAAGGTTTTTTATCATGGGATCACATGATCAATGGGGTGATCACTATTGTAGAAGTCCCAATAAACCATTTTAGGAGGACATAGTGGGTTCCATGGTATGTTGGCTATGAGTCTGGAATCCTAGGTAAGAGTGGTTCTCGTTGATAAGGACCTACGTTAAGGGTCACACAGTAGGGTTCTTGGATGAAGGTTATCAATAGTGAAGGGTCATGGGTGAATTGTTTCCTGTAGTATGTGGTATGGATAAGTTGTCACCCCAGTAATATGTATTGAAACAATGGCCTCTTTAATTATAGGTAGAGTGAAATGGGATTCTTAATAGAGGGTCCTAGGATAAGGTTCTTCTTAGTGGTGAGAGGAGGGTGAAGTGTCAACCGAGTCATATGGTCGAGTGAATAGGGAAACCTAGTAGTATAATTATGTGAATTGACAACCTTATTTATGTGTATATAAACGTTTTATCCCTAATGAGGAGGATTAGTTGAGGGATAACCATAGTATAGATTCTCGGTTGAGGATTTACTCTAGTGATATGGGGCAGGTTTTATACAATGGTAAAATGGTAGGGTAATGTTTTAACCGCAGTATCGAGGTAGGGTGAAGTGGTTTTAGTAATTGAAGATTCATATGAATTATATCCCTAGTGAAGGGAATTGGGAAATGCTTCACTATAGTGAATGTTCTTCAGGTAAAGAGCCTTCTCCATAATACTTTATAATCTGGGGAAGTGATCATCAATGAATTTTCTAATGTCTTAAACCATTGGGATACATAATTACCATATTTTTTAGTTAATTAACATAGTTTTAAGCTTCTTTTTGCAACCTAATGTGGGGGAGGGTGCTGAAGACAGTAGGGTGTAGATGTCCAAATATGTCTCTTCATCTTACAATGTGTCGCTATAAATGACTAAAATGGAGACCCTTGGGGTATATTTATTGAAAAAATGGAATTAGGGAGGGTGACATATGTGAATTTAAGGTTGTTAACGCAAGTGTGCTAGGACAGATATACATGCTCACATGTATTGTCACTCAAGTAGGCCACTTGAAAGTGGGAATTTAACCAGTGTTTTCATTTATGCGGTCTAATATATAACATGGTGAATCACCTTCGACACACATCAAGAGTCTTGGGTGAATTGGATTGGGCATTTAAATGGGGATTTAGTAAGGCAATTGATGTTTGTTCCCATAACCTGGGTTCCATCTTCACTCCTCTTCACCGAGGATTATTCTTTAATTTATCATGACTTACATAAATATCAGAAATATATATAACTAATAATATGTTGATATTATGGATAATAAATATGTATTTAATCATGGTTTTCAATTTATGATCAGTTAATGGAGGTTGAAGATCACTTTTGAGATGGGATATTAAAGTATTCTAAAGACATAGTCAAAACACATAGTTCATAATGAATCATATATATTTTAATATACCACTAAATATAATACATTTAAATTTTTTTCAACAATAATTCTACAACCTTCTAATGTGGTCACATTGATCTTTTTAGAATAATAATCAGAGTCATATATATTGGACCCACCTCATAATGGATTACAAAAAAAATTAAGGATTTAATTTTTTGATTTTCTCTTCTGAAGTCCATAATGAAGTAATAAAATGGTGAATATATTTCTACCACTGATCTAAATAAAATCACTTATAAGACTCTAATGTATATATATAATAAACAGACTTGGAAATTGTAGAAGGAATCCCAGATAATAAAGGATGAATAATTATCAACCACCAAATGTATTAATCATAAATAAATCATAGTTATCATTAAAATGGAAGACATATAAAAAATCAATATTGATAAGATGGAAAACAATAAATGAGATAGGTCCTAAATCTTTATATGTATATCATATATATAAGCTATGTTATAAACATAAAAATTACGATTTGAATGCATGGGAATTTCATTGTTAAATCTTATGATTTAATTATCAATTATCAATGTAAGCTATCATTTCATTAATTGGTTTAAGTGATAAAACAACAGGGATGATAATTATTCACAAATTTATGAATGAGTTTACTGAAACAAATTTTATTTATGTGTTATAAAATTAATGTGTAAACACAACATACCAATGATTATAATAGTAGTGTTTAAAAATAATAACATATGATGACGGGTGTTTGTGATCGATTTATTCTATGATTAATCCCTCAAAAAATCATTTTTCTCCTCTTAATAATCCTTATAATATTGAGTTTTGGTAAAATATTGAGTGAATCATAATCCCTCTTGTATGACGAGAGATTTAGATCGATCCATGGATTGCTCCAGTAGTGGAAAAATTACCTTTTCTACTCTAATGTTCTTCATAAGACACATTGAATAGAAATCAATTATTCTATAAATGATTCATTAAAGAATAGTATATTATTTAATATGTTTTCAATTTTCATTATTTTCATTGTTTCATATTTCTATCAAGGGCTATGCTCAAGCAAGTGTTTTAAATTGATTCCATTTCATCCAATAATCATTGTTAGACTCGTTTAAAACCCAATAGTGATATCAAATGATATAATGATTTTGATTAATCAAATAATTCCTAAAAAATAAATACTACATAAAAAATAGCACTAAATTTCATAATTATTTAAATTCTATAAAAAACACATCCCCATTATAAAAAAAAGTGTTTTACATAATAGTCATAGAATGTTACCTTTATACAGAAAACCATCCACCTCACATAGAGGTTTAGAAATTTTATATATACATGGATGGGTTCATAATATAGGTTATCCCAAAATTATCTTATACAGATGTTTCTAGATATGGGTAAGGAATCCATTCCCTTAGGCATAAAGGTTCTATATAAGGTTCACTCGGTATTACATTTATATTGAATAGTCAGTATAAGGGTCATTATGATTTACCATAATGAAGAATGGTTATATGTAAGTGTAAGTGTATTTAAACATAAAAAATGTTTTTTTGAAGGTAAATATATTTACCCAAATCAAAAATTATTTTATGTAAAGGAATATGAAAAGAACTTCACATAGAAATGGGTTCATTCATTTAGATAATCAAATAATTTAATAATTTTATATTATATTATGTTTTCCTATTACTGGTAACAAAAGATTTAAATTATAATCAAAAGGAATATTGGGATTATTTTTTAATGATTAAATAGATAATTAATTAGTTATAATAATTTTATAATTAATTTTTTTATGAAACATATATTATTAAATATTACATGTTATAATTTGAAATTTTTTTAGACAAATTTTTATGGCATGTATTATGGATTATAAATAAATGTGTTTATTTTATAATCCAAAAAGGTTAATTTGAACATGTTTTCATAAATTTCATAAATGGTATTAGAGTGAAATTTTTTTATAGTGTAAATTTAAAACTATTTATAATAAATTATTTTGAATTTATCAAAAATTTGTTTGGGATTATTTTAGATACTTTTTATATGATATTTGGATTATGTAAAATAATTACATATTTGAAATTGGATTATAAGATAATTTATAATTCATAATAATATCATATATTTAAAATGAAATTCCATATAATGATGAATATCAGATATTAAAATTAAAATGAATGTAAAGTGTCATATTCATAATTATGGAATGTTAATAGTGAATTAAGATTAAATTATGAAGGTGTTTATAAGTAGCTATTATTTATTAATTGACTATAAAAGGTTGTCAAATGTTTAAATATTTAGGTTATATGTTCATTTAGAGTTTATTCACCTCTTCATTCTGTTTTATAAAATATTCATACAATTAATGATTTTTGATTTAGTTTTAATATTAAATTAAATCTTGATAGTTGAGCCTTGTATTACATTCTTGGTATGAAAATTAATTAATTTCTTCATCTACATTGATTTCATTTTTAAATTGAAGTTATGAACATGATTTTAGTTATTGAATATAGTTTATGCATATTAGGTTCCAGTCTTAGTGATGAATTTCATTATATATTGAGTAACATGTCCACAAGTAGAGGGAATTGGGATTAGACTACCTATTGGACTGGAGTCCTATTCTTTATTTAGAGAGGTTAAGGGGTTTAACAATATATTTTTTCCAGGATTACTCATGTAGAGATTGTAAATTGAATATGACTCTACTATTTAACATGAAACATTCATTTACGTTATATTAATGATGCATTCATATATGTAAGAATATACTTGACTTCTATTTTTGGGGAATAACAAAAAGATAAGGGTGGTATAATGAGTTATACTACATTATGGTTTGAAAATGTTTATTAGTTGGATGGAATTGGGTCCCATAAAATAGAATAACATGAGAATATATAGTGATTTTGAATACCCATTTAAATACTAAGATTTATATTCCTTCCACAAGAGCACATATCAGGACCTCGATAATTAAATATGGTATTTTTTAGTTCCACAAGAGTTCCCCGAGATTATCTTGCATGAGAGAAGAAAGTAAAAAGTGACTAATGATTAATATTTTTGGTTATTATTGATTATAGTATGAGTATTCCTTGATCATAATTTATTATATTAATCTTGGAATTTTCCTTGGGTTACACACTCCTAGAAACCCTAACTGTTAAAATAATAGAGGAATAAAGTTGAGTTTATCGATATAATGTATTTGATAAATATTTTTCAACGCAACAATCCAAGAGTCACTACTATTCTAATATGGGTGATGCCCTACCTTAAATATAATGGATTATTTATGAGAAAAAAATCATGTAACTCTTGGTGAAATATGGGTCTTGGCCCACTAATGGATATAATATTTTAAAGAAGGGTCATCAATTTAGTGGGAGCTAAATTAATAAATATTTTTTTTAAATGGGTATATAAATAATGATACTCATTTGATGAAATATTATAATGTAGATAAATTGAATCTTCATCAATATTAAAGAGAAGATTAATCCTTGAAAATTAAATTCTAGTTGGTATCATCCTTCTTAACTGGTAGCAAAATTTTTATAATAGTTCTAAAATAAGAATGAAAATATTATGTGTTAGAACAGACTCATCATGAAGAACCAACTAGTGAAAATATTCAATAAAAGGAATAATATGAATATAAATTCATGTAAAAGAATCAAAATAAGTATCCACCATCAACCTTGTTACCATGGAGTCAAAATTGAAAAAAAACCTGCGAGTATAGGTTCCTATAAAATTACAGACATCCTTAAAAGGATATATTTTGAAAAAAGGCTTGAATTGAATGAATTGTATGAGGATATTTTTAGTTCAAGATAATATGTGGAACTTCATTATCCACCAATGTACACAATATAATTGGGTAAGACAATTATTTTGTGTCTAGGGTTTCCACTTATGATTTAATTGGTCATGAATTTTTTTTAGTCATTAGTAGAAATGATCTGATATTTTTTTGAATTATATTTTGAATCAAATCTATAAAACGATACCATACCACCTCAATATGGTGAAGATTATAAAGAAGTAAATGACATGTCATGGATAAGGTACTACGTTTATGATAAAAAATGAGAATGGTAAATGTTTTTTCAAAAAGAGGAAGAAAATAGGTCATAGACAGTCCAAACCTCCCATCATGCTGAGAATGAAATATGAAGGAAAATGAATTCTTTGTGTAAAATATGGTCATTGTGAGGGAAATTATATAGAATACATAAGAGGTTAAAATTATTCTAGTGGAATGTCCACATTTATTATAAATGTTATAGAATTAATTTCCTTCCATTGAATGGTATGTGATACCAAATGTATATTTTATCAGCATTGTAAATAAATATGAAATTAAATTATTAGTATAAGTGAAAAATGGTTGATCAAGATTAATGGTTTCCAAGATATGGAATAAACTTTTTTGTACATTAGGGACTCAGATTCATTAAGAATATTTGAATAGGTCATAATATATGTAGTTTTACCATTTTTCTGTAGAGTTGATCAAGTAAATAAAGGTTGTTAAAATAAAATGAGATAGTTTTTTAATGAACGTAGTCTATGATTTTTTTATTTTAAGAAAATGATTTAAAGGATACAAAAATGATAATTTTGGTTAAATAAATCATCACATTTCATTTATATAAATGTTTTGATGATACGATTGAATTCATGAAAATTTTAACTTATATTCTCAAATGTTAAGGAATTAATCATATTTACACTTATGTCATTGAAAATTATGTTTATTAGGAACAAGGGGTCATAATTCCATATGATGGATTATCCCGGATTCCTGAAGGAGTTTTAAGAAGCTTCATGGAATTCTTATGATTGGTATTTGAGATATAGAAATAAATTATTTAATTTTGAAGGGTATGTGATAAAGAATATATATTTTAAAATTTTTATAAATATAAAAGATTTTAAAATCAAATAAGAAATTTATAGATCCTACAATTTTCATTTAAACGAATTTGAAAAGTGTTGTTATTATAATTATTTGATAGCAATGAAGTGTATCTTCATCTCAATTATCTTATATTATAAGAGAAGTGATTTAACAATGAATAATTATTATGGAAATCGTTGATATGATTGATTATAAACTCATGTTTTATGATTTATTGAATTCTATGATATAGTTTAAATGAAGTAAAAGAGAGTGTTTATTGAGGAATTTATAAAAATATGACGGAATGTTATTCCAAATCTTTAGTGGCATATTTAAATAAATAATACCTTCTCTTTAATGAAAAATATGAAAACACATACAATACCATATATTACATTTAAATAATAGTTTGTTCGCCAAATATTCTCATTAGATGAAAATAAATATTGTTTCATAAATAAACAATTAGTCTTTATTGAACATTAGTAAGATATTTTTAAAAGATTATTGTTTCTAAGAGGCCAAATGAGGTATTTTTATATTTAGATAAGTTAAAGGTTAAAAATTGGAGGTTAACACTAATCTGTAGTCATAGTGATTTCGACTTAGTGTCCTAAAGAGTTTAGGATATAATATAGTAAATAATATTATAAGGAATTGTGTTTTGTTGTCATAAAAAGTGCATATCACTATTTCCCAATGAAAAATTATTGGTCAAAAATAATATATTTTTTCACATTATATACTTTATTTTAAGATATTTTATGGGAAAGAAAAACATTTAATTTTTGACAACATGTTATCATAAAATATAGAAAACACTTCTACCAAAATTATTATACCAATAAAATTTTAAAATTGAATTATACTTGATATCCCAAAATACTTTTAGGATATTTTGGTGAATAGTATTGTAAAAAAAGTTATGTTAGATACCATATAATGGTATATTTTAATTTATCCTAATTTTTTTTACGTTCTAGTAAATAATAATGTAAGAAGATACATTATTTCAAGGATTTACTTTTGTTGAACAAGGATTCAGGTTGATGATGTACTTACAAAGAGTTATGAGTAGAAAATATAAGTTTAAATTATGTAATTTTTAATGATGTTAACAAGATTAAATATGTTCAAATATTCTAATGTTCGGAATATGATTCCAGAATTTCACTATTGTTAAAACTGTATTACTTCAGTGATGTTTTTTACTATATAATTTAGTGTGATATTTTTATCATATGGTCTCAAAGAGATGTAACAGGAAATAAATATGAAGTAATGAGTTAATAAAACCATAAAACTGTAGAATACATAAGATTGATCTATAAATTTATTGTATATGATTTCATAAATTGTTTCTTATATTAGATTTTTTGAATATTTTTTACGATTTTTGGAATATAATATGTATCAAAATATATAATATTAAATCTCCACATCAATATTAATTTAAATTAAGATCATATATTCATATATTGATATAAATTATATGATGTGAAATGATAAATAACCTTTTAAATAAGGACTATCCCCAACAATTTTTTTTCATAGAGTATTATATGTTTTGATTAAATATATAGGATAATATGAGTACGATTCCTCTATAAGGATATATAATACATTCATGAGGAATAACTCTAATAATATGATTCTCTATATATTCTATATGACTCTTGATTTATACCATGTGTAGTTTTTTACAGATTTATTCACTAAAATATGGTCGAATGGATAATACTTGTGTCCCCAATACAAGAGATCAGAGAGATAATTTGAATTAGCACCAACATACAGTGACAACTCACCAGTGTAATTTTGAAAATAACATATATAATATAGGGGTTTTGGGGTATGTTTTTGTCTATGTTTTCTATTTGAGATCATCCAAGATGAAATTTAACCTCTCATATAGTGAGTATGAAATCTAGGACATGGATTAACATAGACTATAGGATTTTACGAATAGAAAAATATGTTGTATATCAATCCAAAAATGAGACATGTAATGTGAATATCCAAAAAAATGAATTAAATGTGATCTAATCACTGAAAACTTCAGTTTGGGCTCTAAGAATTGGGATATTACTATTTGGCTATATGGGATTGACATGATATATTTTCTATAACAACAAGATGTATAAGACAAAGGGAAAATATGGGAATGAATGTTTACATATGATACATATTTTTGGAAACATGTATAGAGATACATGTTTTTAATGGAGATCACTCAGGATACATTTATATATTGAATAAGATTAACACTTTACTAGTGACATCTCAATTCTTACATTCTTAAAACCAAGGATTCGTAGTTTTTTTTATGAAATAATGGATAATTGGGTCATAATTTGTGGTTTACTATATTTGTATTGGTTTTGAGTTATAGAGACACTAAAAATTCTTTATATTTAACAAAAATTGTTTTCAATGTGTATTCAAAAGATATTTAATATGATTTAATAAAATGTGAGTATAATTATAGTTTTCCAATACTAGTTTGGACGATATCCAAAAGGAGTTTTGGATATCATTTCAGAAGTTATTGTATATAATAAATTATCATGTTAACCAACAAAAATTATATTGGGAGTTGGTGTAAGAGAAATATTGATGGAGATATTACCTAAATCCTTTTCTGTATAGGATATATTTAAGTTATATCTATTGAATTAAAATTAAAATTTTCATGAATGAGTATATTGTTTTTTGAAGCCTAAAAATTCATAATCAATTTTCAACATAATCTATCATTTTCTTAAATATATCATGAGATAAAATGGTTGGGAGGAGATTTATAAATGAATTTATGCATGATTTTGTGGATATATCCTTCACTCATTCATTATAAAACTCATAAGTAAACTAAACCACATAAAGAGCATATTTATATCCTTTAAAAACAATTCCATATGATTAAAAATGGGAATTATTGCTTCATGATTTTAAAAATCCCTCAATAATACATATCAAACTTATTCTTCATCTTTGGAATTGTGAGGTTATAGCTTAGTGTGGTAGAAAAACAATCCATTTCATATGATAAGAGATTTAGATTGATTCATGGATATCTTAAGAGGTGGGAATAATACATTTACCCCTCCTATTTTAGTAACTAAATTTATCAAATTAAGATCATGGATTCATTTTATGTTTATTCGGATAAGGATATTTCTTTATAGTATGTTATTAATTTTTCAGTATTTACCATGTTTCACACTTCTCGCATGGGATATCCTTAGGAAAGGGTTTTAAATTATTTCTATTGCTTCCAATAGTTGTTATTAGACTCATTTGAAACCCAATTAACACTTATACCTCTAATAGTTCAAAGTATTTACACGAAAAAGAGGTAATTGATATATCATACGATGATTTTCTTATGGATGAACTAATTATAAGTGGATAAGGTCATGATTTAAAGGAACTATATATTTTCTAACATTTGTTTTTGAAAAGAACCCGAAGAAGTTGTAAATATCATTTGTATCCCTAAAAAATACATATAACATGAGATATAAAAAAATTAATAAGAGTCTTTAAAATTAAATAATGATATATCCCGAAATGTTTTGGACATTTATCAATCTAACTAAACATGATGATGTCAAAATATCTATGAATTTGGAGTTTGAAAAAGAATATCTCAAAGGGAAAACGATTTTATTAATATGATCCAGGATAAATAAGATATCAAGAGTGCGATTGAAGACAATATTTATGGATTTACAAAAAAAATTGTTGTCATTTATTTCAAGACTGATCAACACGAAATCTGTGAAAAAAAGATAAAGGAGTTTGATAATTTATATCCAAATAAAAAAATTCACGAATGATACAAGAAGTATATTTAAAAGAGAATAAAGGATTTTCAATAATGTACAAAGTCTATATATTATCAAAATTGAACCTAACATTTGATTTATCCTCATCTAGAAGTCAAATTATGAAATTTTGAAGTTACATAAGCCGAGTCCTCACAAACAATTGAGAAAAGAGTCAATTCCATAAAAAATTCTCTTGATGATATTAATGAAAAAATAACTCTATATATTTGTAAAATTATCATTATATCATCAAATAATATATCTATTATTGTCCCAAGAAAAATTCTAACCATTTTACTTGAATATTATTTTGTACAAAATTTGTTTATATTAATAATTTAGGTCCAAAATAAAATTCTGAAAATATTTCTGAGGAGAAAAATAAAGATTATGTCACTACTAAATGATGGTTGGTTAAAAGAAATATAAAGAGTTTTGGTTCTCCAAAAAATAATCAAAATTAGGTTACTTTTAATTAAATATAACAAGGATCCAAATTTACTGAGATTATGTTCCAAAGTAATAAATAAATTCTCATCGAAGACTTTTGGTATTATGAAATATTTGGGAACATGGATAATTATTATTGGTATAACATGTCAATTCATGGTTGAAAAAGAATCCTGTCATCAACATGGAGAAATGATTATTTAAACTGAAGTAGACATAAGAAGAATATAATGAATCATTCCATTTCAAACTGATTTGGATGTAATGATATTCTCTGCAGAAATTATAAAAAAATGTTATCATTATAGTAATGAATTATGGTTAAAATAAAATAATAATGTAAAAAACATTATTAGAAGTACTAAGAATACAAAAGATTAGAAGTAATCAACAAAATAAAAAGGTGTGTTTACATTGGGTTATAATAAAAATATACATGTTGAATAACTCACAAAAAATTAGGATGAGTATATTGATATATCAAAGAGAAATTATTGATTCTATTTTATAATAAAAGGTTACACCATGGACTATTGTAATACCACTACGAGTATTAATATTAAAGAAGTAATGTTGAATAAATAAAAAATAGAATCAATCCATGAATGAATCAAATAGTCGAAATTGGTTGACTAAATCTCTAAGAATACGAAATAATTTTAATTTAATGACATGTTTCCAATAAAATTCAACAATATGATATTTGAGACACAATATATTAGGTTAAATAATTATCTTGTTAAAAAAATCAAATTTAGGGTCGTATTACCACCATGAAAGGTAATATTTAAAATAATTAATCAAGAACCAAGGAATACCTATACATTGATAGCTGAATATAAAATAGAAATTACACATAAGAAGATATGTTAAATGAAGAATAAGACCATGATGCTCAGTGTGAACATTTTTTTGAAAATTGGATGAGGAATTATGAAGATTTATCTCAACAATGAATTTAAAAATATAGTATGTTAGTTGGTAAGAAAATATTAACTTTGGTTCTCTCAGTAATTAGTCTGTAGAACCACTGTAATCCAGTATAATTTTTGTTTCTTCCTTTTTATATTGGTAGTTATAGGAGATCCATGTAGGGATAGAAATAGAATAAAGAGAATGTTATTAAAGTTCTATAGTAAGAAGAAATATACTTGTTGGATTGATATATTTTGAGTTGAATCAGTTTATATAGATATATTATTAAAATGATATTGGTATCATGATTAAAGACATGATTAAAATTGATGAATAAATGGTAGAGTATACACATTTATTGTGAGATAATTTTAGAAATTTTAAACAATTTAGATTTTTAATTGAATCTCCAAATTTTGGATTGTGATTAAGAATTTTGTTGATAAGGTTTATTTTCACAATTGTACTATCTTTTTCTATAATGAATGAATTATGAATTAAAGGTAGTGAAACTAGATGATTCTATGTATTAAGTATGAGAAAATATTAAGGAATACATATATGTGAAGTATAATTTTTGGTAGTTAGTTGGATAGTCTTCTTTATACACCAATCTATACTAAAGTATACACAGAGTAAATTAATTAAAAACTTAAACCATTAGTATCAACTTTTTCTTATTTGTTTTCAATTATGGGGAATGATAATAGATTTTTTGAAGAAATAATTTTGTTAATTTAAAAAATGTGTATTGAAATAAATCCAAATGAGGAAATTGTTTGTCCCTTGGACGATGATGTATTTTATTTATTTTCAATAAGAAATAATTTCAATATTTGTTGAATTGATGATGAATAAAAAAGTAGGCTTGCAAGGATTTTATAACGAGTTAAGTTAATAATGGTTGAAGAAAACATTGGATATTAGATATTGAATTATTCCATTTGATGATTCATAGAATAGAGTTCATTTTGAATCATATATATTTCTTATTCCACTATATATTATACTCGATATTCATTCATAGACTATAAAAGAAGTTTGAAGTGGGTTCTAGTATAATGAGGTTAATGTGTAGAATAATTCAAGAATGTTTGATGAATTTGATGATATTATATAGAGTTTTGATTATCAAAGAGTTTCAATGTCTTAATTAGATTAGTACAGATGAAGAAGACTCTAGGTTTTGTTTATATTGTAGAAATCTAGTAGATGGATTTACATTACTATTGAATACGAAAAGATAAAAAGAGTTATGTAGAGTGTTGACAACACTGAATGATGTATGTATATGAATGAGAGTGAATATTTATGATAATGAAAATGTACATGTAAGATATTATAATGTTGGGAAAATGAATATGAATGAGTACATCCAAATATAAGAGAAAAAGGATCATTGGTTCGAAGATCTCTTCAAAAATGATTTGACTATAGAGGTAATCTTGATCCATTGAAAATTATTTAAGGATAGTGTGTCAAATTGGCTTAAATAATATTTTAATTATTCAATCATCTCATATGCTAATTGTTGTTCATACTGTATTGGTTCTCACTTTCTATTAGAAGTGTTTAAAAATAAAAATGCAATTTTTAGTCAGGATTTCTAAGAAAGATCCTACTAAGCTATTGAATTGATGAGGAAGATTTCTGAAATAATTTTTGTGATATCAAGAATAATGATTGATAGATTAAATATAATTACACATATATTATGGTGTGTTATCAAAATAAGATTGATCTAAGTTATTATGGGATCTTGATTAATTTATGAACAAGTGGAGAAGTACGACTAATCAAAAATATTTAATTAAAATATGAATTAATTGAGGTAGTTGAATATTTCTTAAATTATTTCTTTTTTTCATTAAATAATAAAAAATAAGTTGTTAAAAGCTGCAAGAGAATGATAATATCTTTATATTGGATGATAAGGATTTGAAAATATCTCGTTGTTATCATATATGAATTAAATTGGTTTAATGTGTTTTGGAGATGTTATGTGATCATTAAAATATGTTTCCATTATCCTGATATCCTAAATAATTTCCCTGAGAAAGCATAAAATTGGTTAATGAAATCACAGTATCCTAGGAGAATAAAATGTATATGAATCATATTTTACACTATTATACAAAAAATCTCATTGATAATGCATAATATTATCACCTTGATAAATAATTTCACCAAAATAATATGTAAGAAAAAAAATTGAATAGTAAAAGATATACTATGATATCTATGAATAATTCTAATTTCTCACCAATAAAAAAAATACTTAATTAGAGTAAATAATAGATTAAAATTTTAGGGAAAAATTATTTTTAATGTTTCAAAACATATAAAAGTGTAAATTAGATCAAATGTGGGATTACATATGTGGTTAAAAATCATAAATAAGAAGAAATTTGGATCATATATGAATAATTTTGATTTTATGTAAGAGTAACGTGAAGATTTTTAGTGATATATAATATTTTAATAATTTTTAATAATATTAGACAGATGATGTGTAAAATTAAGTCATATGATTCTTATTTTTTATTTGTTTGTTTAATATATGGAAAAAATGGATCAATACATTATTTATTATGATATAGATGTTGATATATTAATAATATTATTGTGTTGTGAGAAGATAATTCACACCACAATTTTGTTATACGCACATGATTACACATATGGAAATAAAGACATAGGTTTTTATTAATGTTCATATAATGATGGTGCTGAGAAGAATATGATATTAATGGGAAGTCAAATATATATAATCCTTTCATTTAAATTAGTAATAATTGTAAATTCCTATTCCATAGATGTAATTGGTTACATAAAGAAATATTATCAAGGTAGATATCGAGGCTGCATAATGAAAGATAACCAAGCATTTAATATTAAAGAAATTGAATATGTAAACTGATGAGGAATTTGATGAATGTGGATATAAGTTTTTGAAAAAAATAAAAGGTGATAAAAGTGATGAAAATGGATATGGAGGTAGATAATGATACAAATATTATTTGAAATAGAGATAGATAGAAAGGGAAGATACTAAAACCGTTAAATTTTATTATTTTCAATTATTCAAGACTATTTAGGAGAGAGTTTTTGACATGTGTTTTTTTTTGTAAAAATATATCCTAGAGATCAAAAAAGAATAATCAGGAATGTTATTGAGAGGATAAAACTAAAAATATTTAATTTCATTAGTGTAAATGTTCTTTAAAAAGAGATTGTGAGATAGTGATAGGAGTGATTGGTGAGGGAAGAAGAGTGAAATCCATAGAAGATTGTTGAAACTATGTAAGTAGATATAAATCTGTTTAGGGTATAAAAAACATTACCTTACCTTTTTAATCATTCTCTATGTTGATTTACTATGATTTTCATTGTTACATGTCTGTTCTTTTGAAACTATAAGTTGGTTCACGTATAACATCTTGTTGGTTCTTGTGAAAGCTGTTTGGTGTTATGCATGTAATCTATTATATGATTAGATTAAGGGTTCAAGGACACCACAATGATGTGTTTTTTCAATAAAATATTAGTTATTTTTGTGTGGAATAATAACCACCATACACTGTAATTTTCGACGCTTTCACCGGGGCGTGTGCATCTGTCTTGTGGGAGGGTGGAAGAAACAGAAATGGTTTACCCATCATGAATGAGGACTTGGAGTTCGGATCATTTTGCTCGTGGTGGAGGAGGTTTCGGGTCGAGGGAGAAAATTGAAAGGTAGGCTGAGCCCGAGACAAGGTGAACAGACGTTCCTACGTACCCCATAAGTATGGATATCAATCCGCATGTAGTTCTACAGATGGTATAGTAGGATACCGGTGCTAGGGATAATAATGTTGTGTGGGTCTGGCCCTTGCACCAAATGAAGTGGTATTTGATATATCTTGTTTTTCATTTAGGATGAAGGGATTTTTTTGAGAAGTGACGGGCCTAGGATAGAAATTCTAGGCATCTCCACAAGAATCAAGCTATATGCAGGCGTTGAAAAATGGTATAACATGTGACTGATACCCAACAAGATTCCCCCTATAGTGAGGACATCACGGTGTAGCACCATTTTCCATCGTGCGGCCAGAACGATAATGTCACAGTTTAGGGTCATGTGATGGGACCATGCGACATAGTTTAACATCATATGGGCTAGATGTATATAGGAGAGACAAGATTCAAGAGGGAATGTGCATGGTGCGATAAATCATACTCGACGTGGATGAGGATGAGGTCCACATCACACCACATGCGATTCCATGAGTGAAACCTCATGCCTAGGGGCTATAAAAGGCTGGAGGATATGGGATAGGAGAGGCTAGCTCTTAATTGCACTGGACCCGAAGACGAGATGTCCGGGTCTTCCAACATTTTCCATAGGAATGGTAATCTATTTTTACATTGTTCTTGAAGGTGCCTTTTAACGTCGTGCATGAACACATATAGTTTAATGTCATATGGGACAGGTATTAGGGGGATTAACTCCAATAAAGGCTTATACGTGGTGCTGCTAATGAAAACCTGACATGAATGATGACATAATCACATACCAAGCCAAGCTGTCCCATAAGAGTTAAAGATTTGAAGGTAGAAAAGAAGAGATAAAGTAGTGGAACTCGAGCTGGACCCAACGACAAGACATCTAGGCATTCCTATGTATCCCATGGGAACGAGAATAAAGCTGTACTAAGTTCTAAAAGAGATATTATTTTATGGTCTTAGAGTTTGAGCAATGGAGAGGGGGAATCCATCCATGTAATTGTAGACCTCAAGCAGATCCCTAAGCCCATGTGAGTCAAACTCAGTGTGGGAAATAAGAAAAGAGGGGTATTTTTGTAAAACCTAGAACATACACCAAAGGGATGTCGGTGCGGAGCCCCGAATGATGCCTTTACAACAGCTATTGTCCTTCTAACGCGCAAATGCGCACTGAGGGATAGTTCCTGGAGTTTCAAAATTCCACTTAGACATGTTGAGGTGGAAAATGATGTGAATCATGCAACATATATTTTGGGCTTAAAGGGGCTGGAATGACGGTGGAGGATAACTGTTGACCGTGTTCGAAACACAGCATCCACATCACATTATCCTGAAATGGGGTCAAACAAACGATCTTTGATCGCTGACCATATTCACAATGCGGGACATATATCAACATGGTGTCTGAAACCCTCGAGGAAATTGGCCTGTAATGGTAGGAGAGCCCTTAAGCCTTGAATCCTTGCAATTTGGGGGTCCCTTCAGATGTGAAAGATAATGGAAGCCCAAATTAAGGGTAACACGAATCCTGAAAAATGGGTGAGAACATGTCCAGGTTAAATCTGACACTCCAGGTTCTAGACCGGAGTACTCATGGGCCAATTAGTGAATCTCCGTAGAGGGTCAAGGGGCTCAAGATGAAATTGGTCGATTTGAAAGGATGAGTATAGAACAAGGGGATAGAGAACTCTTTGGAGAAAGAGTCACATAACTTGGTTGTTATAGACCCGACATGAATGAGGACATAATCTTGTAGCACACCATATATCCCTCTCATGGAAGAATTCAGGCCATGGGGCCTAGATAACAAGGAAATCTCTACGTGATGGGGATGGACCAGAAGTTTAGACGTTCGGGCGATCCTACGTATCCCATAAGGATGGGAATCAAGCAACACATAGTTCTAGAAAAGGATGTCCCAAATTAGGGAAATATAGCACAACAAGGGGTGTGTATGGAATGGCGAGTAAACCGATGTGAATGATGATGAGACCCCACACTACACCATACAACCCGAAGTGGAAACATGGGCCAGGGGCCCGAGAAGGTGAATGGTCCTGGGGATGTCCCTCAGATGGAAATTACTCACCAATTTTCAGTTTAACGTCTTGTAATGAGGATGGAGGTAGGGGTAAGGTATCTCATTCGGGGATGTGCACGACATGCACCACAATATACAACCTTATGTGAGAACTTGGGATAGGGGCCCGAAAAGGCCATGGGACCTCAGGCTCGGCTATGGATAGAATGTCATGGCCAAATTTTAGTTTGACGTCTTACATTGAGGATGAAGGTGATCTTAGTTTAGGTTCATAGAGATCGGACAATATAAGCCTAATTTAAAGTCATATGCATGGGACAGGTGAATGAAAAGGGCGAATCATCGTGCCTATGGAAGACCATAGGGTGGAAACTATGATAGAGGACAACTATTGACCAAGTTCGCAGCACAACGTCCCCCATATTTTTCATGACCGAGGTAGACAATTTGGTCATCATCCATTGAACGCATCACTACATGGGACATGTACCAACTTGCCTCCAAAAAGCATTGGGGATGTTGGCCTGGAATGGTTGGATAACCCTTGGGTTATGTATCCAAGCCATTCAGGGGTCCTTTTAGATAAGTGAGATAATGGAATCCTGAGTGATGTGGCTCATGAAACATGGTCGGGGCTATATTCACAGAAGGTAGAATAATGGTGGCAGGAATGTCCCATGGGGATTTTTGGGGCATGGAAAAATATCCCGACATGAATGAGTACATGAGTCCTCACCACACCACACACTTCCCGAATGAGGACTACTACCAAGGGGACAAAAGGGTCGAGGGACCCAAGTTCGGGCATCCTGGCCAACTGTAACCTTATGTCCCCTCATGAAGGCATTGCCTCATCATAGATCTTAAGCCCACGGGAGCGATTCCTGTTGTGGGAAACAAGAAGTAGGACTAGAATATGCAGATTACACAAGGGGACAGCAACACAAATCATACTTCTACCCGTGGTGGACTGAAGCTTAAAAAGCCAATGGGGCAGGATTAACCACTACACTCCATGTTCGGGACATATGCGGGTAGTGAAAATGACAAACGATATCTATTGTCCATGATTGAAACAAAATGTCCTTATTGTGTGACCTGAAGAGGGCGAACAATTGAGAGTCCACTGCTGACTGCGTTCTCAACATAGGACTTGTATCAATTTCTTATCTGAAATCCTCAAGGACATTGGCCTGTAATGGTAAGAGAACCCTTGGGCTGATCATTCATGCTATTCAAGGGACCTTCTGGATATAGAAGGTGACGGAAGCCAAATTATGGGACTTGCAAAGCATGGCATGACCCATGCCCACATGACAAATGATAAATTAAGGGAGGGACATCTCAAGGGGATATGTGTGTCATGGAGAAATAACGCGATGTGAATGAGGACATGATTATGTGCCACACCACACAATCCTAAATGAGAACTTGGTCTAGGGGCCCGAAGGGGTTGAAGGACTGGAGCCTGAGCATCCCAGAAAAATGTATCCATATGACATCACATACAGGAATTTCCCTCACAACTTCTAAGACCATGTGAGAAATTCTCTATGTGGGAAACAAAAAGTAGGATTAGGCTCAACACATCACATAAGTGTCTAATAGCTTGAATTACACTCACGCTCAAAGCTAACCATGATTTGGAAAGTTGATGGGGAAGAATGAACCATTGCACTCCATGATTGGGAAATATGGGGGTGGTGAAAACGACAGAGGATAGATGTTGACCAGATTCAAGACACAGCCTCTATATCGCGTAACCTAAAATGGAAACACCAATGATCATTGACCACTGACCATATTCACAATGTTGTACTTGTATCAATTTGTTGCTCAACACCCTTGAGGGAATTGGCCTGAAGTGGTAGGAGAACCCTTAGGCAGAGCATCCATGGTATTCAGGGATCCTTTTTTATGTGAAAGATGATGGAGTCCCAATCAGTGGAGTGGGTGAATCATTGATGTGCCTCTACATTTTAACGTCAAGCATAGCGGTGAATGTGATCGACATCCCCAGGGAGTGGAACGTATGGTGGGATCGAGATGAGCTCAACGTGAATTGGGGAAAAATCATGTACCATACCATGTGTCCCAACCAGAGGGGGAATTTTGATGTTTGGGTTAGGCCAATAGAAAAAATGTCTGGTCATTCCTACATATCCCATTATGATGGGAATCCAACCACACGTAGTTCTTAAAGTCCATGTAGTTTAATGTTGTACGGTGAGGACGTGTGAGGCTAGAAGAACGAGGAGGGAGCACAAGGTGCGATCATCGTAATCCTGACATGATCGGGGCCAACGAACCCTTCATTACACCGTGTAAGGATCCTCCAAGTGGTCTACCCCCAAGGGGGAATATTCAAAGAAAAGAGTTTGGGGATGGACTCAAGATGAGATTTTTGAGCATTTCTACGTATCCCATGTGGATGGAAATCATGCCGTACGTAGTTCTAAGGGTGCAGTTTATCATCTTGTAGGACGACATGAAATTTAATGTCATGCGGTATGGTTTGTAGTTTAATGTAATGTAGGATCTGGCAGTTTAGTGTCATGTGGGACCAAATATTTTTGGTTCATGGCAGACCCCATGGCTCAGGAAAATTATTTCTTTAGGAACATGACAATGGTGGGAGGAGTTATACGCTTACCATCCATGGTTATCAGTGAGTACGCACCATTGGCGGAATCCTTGTGAACAATGAAAGGTCCTTCCCATTTAGTCTCCAACATGGGTGGTTTCTTTCCAGGTATCATTGGTGTCCTAAGGTCCAACACCAAATCACCGTGTAGGAAAGAGTGGAGGTTAACCTTCTTGTTGAAGGCTCTAGCTATCTTATTTTGATGCCTTTCCAGATTGTGCAGGGCACGATGAATATTCTCATTAAATGCTTCCAATTCATCCTGATGGATTTTAGGTACCTTATCTTGCACCTGCAGGTCATAGACCAATGTGCATAACAAAGGAGACTGAATATTGATGGGCTGGACAACCTCAGTTCCATACAACAGGGGATATGGGGTCACTTGGGTGGAATTACGAGTCATTGTCCGATAATCCTTGAAGGCATTGGGGAGCTTTTCCAGACAACTCTTCTTATTCTGACCAATCATTTTCTCCAAAATGGTAGAGAGGGTATTGTTGGATGCCTCGATCTGTTGACTATAATGCACATGATAATGGGAGGTATGGTTATAATGGATGTTGTACTTAGTGTAAAACTTCTTCAGCTCAGCTGCTCGGAAGGTGATGCCTTTATAGGTGAGGACTATGTGAGGAAATCCAAATCGGTAGATGATGTTGGAACTCACAAAGTCAATGATGGAATGGGCCTATACAACCATGAGTGGTACTGCCTCTTCCCACTTGGAGAAGAAATTCGTAGCGGTCAGGATGAATCTGCACTGTGGAGCTGTCGCCGATGTATATGATCCCACAACATCGAGTCCCGATACTAGAAATGTCCAAGAGTACATGGTGGAGTGGAGGGGATCTGGTGGACGATGCATAAAGTTAGCATGAATTTGGAATGCATGGCACCTCTTAGAGAACTCGATGCAGTCATGGATCATGGAGGGCCAGAAGTACCCTAGTCTCTGGATCTGGTGGGATAGCTTCGGTCCAGTCTGGTGGGCGTCGTAGGAATCATGATGAACCTTTTGTATAACCTATGAAATCCTGACTCATTTGATGAAATGGAGGAGAATAACATCAAACCTGTTCTTTTAGGGGATCTGATCATGACATGGACCGTCTTGGAAGGAAAATTGTAATGCGTGACATCAAATTCATTCATTCTTGGACCGATTAGCCGGTAGGTAACCATTTCGGAGATATTCCATAATGAAAACACTCCAGTAGAGAGTCACTTCCATAAATGAATCTGGGGTTCTTAATGTGGAGGCTCGGGCAATAAGATGGCTCACCTGTAGGCCGTTTTCATCATCTAGGGAGATAGGAGCAATGACTCTCTGATGTGCCACATGGATAATCAGATCATCCTGCTCGGGTTCTGCAAGTGATGCAGCTAGGCTGGCCAGGGCGTTAGCTCAACTATTCTAAGATTGAGGGAAATGATTAACTTCTGGCCCAGATGGGAACTAGGCCATTAGCTTGAGAGTGCACTCAAAAAATAGAACAACCTCTGGCTTTCTGACGATATAGTCACCGTTGATCTAGTTGATGACTAGTTCAGAATCCCCTTTCAGATGAAAACGGGGCATATCAATCTCGAGGGCCAGCTCGAGTCCAGTGATGAGAGCCTAATACTTTGCATCACTGTTGGTGTAGCCTTCTAACAATAGGAATGAGTATGGACGAATGGAAAGTTTCGGGGTAATGATGACAATAACCAGGCCCACCCTGTTGAGTTTGGGATCATTGAGCCTCCTACAAGTGGGGCTCTAGGAAGCACTATAAAAATGAATCTGGCCGCACGACAAGGCTTGGTCAACTGAGAGGATTGCCTCATTGGGGAAATCGAGTTCTAGAGACTAGTTAGTAGGAGATGGATGGGAATAGAGGATGTTTTCCAATGCTTTTCCATTGATAGCCTTCTGAGGCATGACCCTGATGTCGAACTATTGGGGGAATACCACCCACCGAGCTAGATGACTTGTCAACATGGGGTGGTTCAAGATGTACTTTAGTGGATCTATCCGGGACACCAGATATACATCATGGTGCTGCAGGTAATTCCGCAATATCCGTACTGCGAATACATGTGTGAGGCAGCTCTTCTCGATAGGGGAGTCTCTGGTCTCTGTATCAAGGAGCATGTAGCTGAGTTTGTAAAGGCCGTTCTCTGTCCCATAGTTGTTCTTCTAGGTGATAAGGGCAATGAGATATCATTCCAAGGTGGCCACATAAAGGAGCAGTGGCTCTACAGAGACAGCTGGAATTATGACTGGAGGATAGAGTAAATACAGCTTGATTTCCTTGAATGTAGTCTGGCATTCTTCATCCCACTCATCGAGTGTTCGTTTCTTCATGAGCTAAGAAAAGGACTTACAATTGATGGACAGGATCATGATAAATCAGCATATGTAGGCTGAGTGGCCTTAAAAACCTCAAAGCTCCCAAATATTGCTTGGGGTGGCATCTGGATAATGGAATTGATCTTCTCGGGGTCGATCTTGATGCCCCTATACAAGAAAATGAAGCCAATAAATTTTCCATAGGTGACCCCAAAGGCTCATTTCAAAGGGTTTATCTTCAAGTGGAGTGAACAGAGGAAGCCGATCACTTTCTCAAGGTCTTTGAGATGGTCTTGGCACTGAATAGATTTTTCTACCAGATCGTCTATGTGGAATTCCACTAATGTTCCAAGGATCAGATTGAATATGTGATGCATAGCCCGCCGATAGGTGGAACCTGCATTCATTAAGCCGAAAGGGCATGAATTGGGAATAGAAAGTACATAGGGGTAACCGGAAGGTGGTAGAATCCTCATACTCAGGGGACATCCAGATCTGATTGTACCTAGGGTACCCATCAATGAAGGAGAGGGCTTGGAACTTGGCTGTAGCATCGACCAACAATTCCGTCATTTGGAGGGGAAAGTCATCCTTCAGACAGTGACTATTTTGATCCCGGATGTCGATGAAGAATCTGATCTGTCCATTATTCATCCTGACTGGTACGATGTTGGCTATCCATTTGGGGTACTAGACCTCCTTAACGTTGTTGGCCCTGATGATCTTGTAAACATCGGCCTCGAGCATGGCACTGTGGGAAGGGTTCATCTATCTAGGAGGCTTCTTGAACCCACATTGATTTACCAGAAGACCAAGGCGGTGGACGTCTACATGAGTATCTAGACTTGGCATCTCATCGTAACTCCAGGAAAACATGTAATGGTGCTTTTTTCGGAAGTCTACGTACTGCTGTTGCTCCTCGGGGGGCATTGAGGCACTAATCAACATGGGTCTCAGGTCTACCTGGCTACTGAGGTTCACTTGTACCAATTCGTCGACCGTGGGGGAGACTCCCTTTTCCAAGGCAGGAGGGGCATCCTCTAAATCCTC
Organism: Viscum album; assembly: GCA_963277665.1. Classification (NCBI taxonomy): domain Eukaryota; kingdom Viridiplantae; phylum Streptophyta; class Magnoliopsida; order Santalales; family Viscaceae; genus Viscum; species Viscum album. Next base: position 1,045,981,434 of record OY728160.1, on the reverse strand, counting down.
TTCTCCACTTATGGAGGAGGGATCCTCCATAGAGGAAGTTTCTTCTAAGTTGGAAAATACTGATGGGAGGCTGGTATAAGCCTGAGCATCAATGGATACTATATCAAAGGACTTCTGTGCTACCACAACCATAATGATGAAGGCTATCGATCCAATCCCATCTGGTATTCGGCCCAAGGGATCATGCTTGATGATGTCAAAGCAGTAATGACGCATCATCGTGAGCCACTTTATATCAGCCTTGTGGAACCAGCAAGTATGACATATGGTTGTTCCCATGGGGAGGGCATCTCGATATATTACGGTAGTAGGAGGCTCCAAGGTCAACTAAGGATGAATTTTATAAGATTAAGAGGTGATATTCCACCATCTCATAGACCTCGGTATATGCTCCCCCTTGTTCCAGACACAACAACGCATTATCCTAGGTCTGGGGTTGTATCCTCCAAATGGTGAATTGGAAATATATAGGCATCATCTATATATATCCATGGGTTTGTCTCATTCATGGCATGCTCGACCTCGTTGGTATGAATCTGATTGTCCTTGCTCTTGTAGTAGTCGGGATCTAGATATCCGGATTTACAAGAGGAAAAGGGAGATGCATCTCCTTGAAGCATGACCACTCGTCCATTAAGGGAGGACTTGAGGCCGTTTTGGTATGATGATGGAACCACTGCATGTAGGTGGAGCCATGACCTTCCCATCAATGCATTGTAGGTGGTGTCCTGGGAGACAACCATAAACTCAGTGCTAGAAACTAGGCTACTAAACTGGGTCTTCAAGCGGATCTTACCGACCGGTGTCTGTTCCGACCTATCACAACCCTGGATTCTTAGGATAGAAAGGCTCAGATCTTCTTCAGATAATCCGAGTTTTTGCAATGTCCGAGTAGGGATTAGGATGATCCCAGAGCCCGTGTCAACAAGACAACGACGGACCTTCACACCATTGAACTGACCAATGATGTACAGTGGGAGAATGTGCCCCGGTATAGGGGAGACTTCATCTTCTCCAGAAAATGAGATAATGGCCTGTCATTTAGCATCTTCGATTGCCTCAGTATGGAAGGCTTCTGCGGCTGCAACTTCCATCTCAAACAAGAGGGGGCTTCTTAAAGCCTCGATGGGAGCCTCACGCATGTCTGACAACCAGTGAAGAGCATCAAGGATGGAGAGTCTTGCATGAATACTAGAAAGATGTTTGAGGATGACGTACTTCTATGCTAGGCACAAACTTCTACGTACTGGAGGTCACCCTATGACAGAATGTATGGTGGGCCTTGTCGATTGGACCGACAGATGATTGGTACTGGGAACATCCTGTTGTCAACTAGTGGAGGCCTACAGATTGGGTATCGGATGAGGACCATACATCCGAGACTGGCATGTAGCAGGGAATGGATGGTCGAGGCATGGTCGAGGTGGCTCTACATGTTCCAACAACACGAACAGTGGAAAAGGCGGGACTGATTCCACCAGGCAAGAAGGTTATGCATGTTGAGCTCTACACTGAGCCTATTTCTATGTTTCGGTAGCATGCATAGCCTGGCTGGAAGTGATGACCGAGGCACTCCGACGACCCATATAGCCACGACTCTGTCGATGCTAGCGATGACTGGGGATGTTTGGAGGATTCACGTGGTGCTCCTCATCATCAGGAATCATGTTGGGATTTACTATCTCTACATTGTTAACTGAGGTGTACCCTTAATCATTACTTGAAGAGTCATCCACTACTAGATGGATTCTGGGAGGTATCTCTATCTCCATGAGCATGAAGTCTCCAAGAGTACATGATGAAAATGACATTGGTGGGGTAGTTTTCATTCCCTTGCGTTGGTGATGTTTGCTCTTCTGCGAAGAGGCTGACTGAGATGATGAAGCAGAATTAGTGGTTGTAGTTTCTGAAGGATTTTTCCAATTCAGGCATGCTTGGTGACCCCATGGGCTTGGGAGACTATTTTGCGTGCCATCCAGTCATCATAATTCAGGGACCCGTGACTGGAAACCTGATTCCACTCACCCTCATTGTAACTACTGCTGTCTGGCCTCACAAAGACTCATGCTACATGTGCCAGGGGAGGGCCAAGCCGGACTATGATGTTGTCGACCTAGTCTTGGAGTCTGTATTTGAACACATAACACTTCTTGAGAGTGTTCCCCAGGATCTGATGGTTGGGGATGCAATTAGGGTGATCAGTGAGGTTCACCTCTTTTGGCCTTCTAAACATAGGCAAGCATACAATCCCCCGCTCTAAGGCGCTGCAGATGTAGCAGGGGACCTGTGTCTTATTGAATGAGTAGGTCTGGTTTCTCCTATCCAAAAAGGGGTCCCTTGATGCCTTCCCCTGATGGTGGAACAAGGATCTTGTCCATAAGGTGCAACTCTTTCCTTGCCAATGTCGGTGCATTGCGTGGAGGAACTTGCTGATTTTGAGGCGGCTGCTTCTGGGCTAGAGGCTACGCCTATGGTGGCGGGCCTCAGTGAGGTTGTGGAGGAGGCTCCACTGGTAATAATTCCAGCTATCCAGGGGTCTCTATTTGGGCAAATTTGGTGGGATCATCCATGGAGACCCTTCTCATAAGGATTGCATGAGGCAACAGACATGCTTTCTTAGCCTACGGTAAGGCTTCCTCTAGGTGTTGGGCCTTATTTGAGAAGTATCAGAATTCACCAGGGTAGTTCTAGGTGATCAGAGTGGGATCCAGTTCCCTCTTATCATATCCCACAAACATCGTCGGTAATTTTCCCGAGTCAGAGGCATGTCAATGGAGTATGTGAGCCCTTTCCACCAGGCGACAAAGTCGGCGACACGCTCATCATGCCAATGCTTGCACTTGTAGAGGTCTGCAATACTCTTTTTCCATGTGGGGAGATGAACTGCTAGAGGAATTGTCTATAGAGGTTCTCCCTACCAATAACCGATCCGACGGGGAGTTGGCTGTAGCAATAAAATGTAGGGCCTTCCAATGTCTTCAAAAACCACCATTGTTTGGAGGCATCCTGCTGCATAAGAGTTCCCAACATGGGGCCATGCCTTGAGGTAATGTCGGTCGGGTGCTGTTGTAACACCCTGAGATTTTATGAAAAATATTCTTTTTAATTTCATTAATGTCTTTTTTTGTACGCTACAGCAAAAGGATCTTTCACAATACACATCCCTGACTTGTCTTTCATTACACGCAATCGCGACCTTCCTCGATAGCGTGTGTAGTACGCAATATTGAGTTTCACTAAACAAGATATTATTATAATATTATTATGAACTAGCCATTATGAATAGTAATACCCACTTTTTGAAATTTTATAAATTTTATCTTTCAAAATTGACTTCATTTTTGGATTCGGAATATCAAAATTAGCTTAGGGTGAAATGTTGGTACTTTTCGGATAACTTTCATATTCTGATGAATAGTGAAAATTACTAAATTTTAATTAAAAACAACTTTCTTAATCGAAATAATTTATAGTCATAAATTATTAATTAGAGTGGGTTTAAAGTATATTTAGAATATATTTTTAAAATTTAATACAATGTTAGTCATTAGATGTAATTTCACATATAAACTAGACATAAACAAGTGTCAATCTTTTGATAGTTATTATCTCTTAAGAACACGCTATTTGTTTTTGACGACGGGAATTAATTTTTAATTAATTAATGCAAATGATATGATTTGAATTTGGTAAAAATAGACATCATTTTTGAATTCATAATATCAAATATATCTTAGGCCTAATTTTTGGTATTTTTCTGGAAACTTTCATTTTTTATTGAATAGTGAAACCACTAAGTGGTAGTTAAAAAACTGAATTTTGTATAAAACATAATTTTACCGCTTCTGTGAGTGGAATTTCGAAAATCTGAGAGACCCAGTAAATATCATGGACAAAAATGTGGTTGGATGAGATAAAAATAATTGTTGGTGAATAGTATCTTTTTACTTTTTTTTACCACGGTTAAAAGTAAATAGGGTAATTAAGGGTTAAAATGATATTATTATTACCCTAACACATGTCGTAATTCTATTGGATAAGTCTAATTCGGCCAAAACAACCTTCGGAATAAAATATGACAATTTAGGCCCACTTGGATTAGATTAGGACATTTATTATTAATTTATTTGAAGAAGGGTTAAAATAGTTAAAATCAAAGTTTAATAACTAAATAATTTTTAATATAGGATTATAGATAATATAAATTCGACTATAAATATTAATTATAAGGCTTAAAAGATTTCAAACATAATGGTATTTTATTTGTAATTTTTAGACTTAAAATAATTTATTTTATTTATGACACAATGATGATGCAGTAATTATATTATTAATGAAATATTGATATAATTGATGTTATAAATACCCAAATAAATGTAATTTGAGAATTTTTATGAATTACACTAATTTTCTAGGTTAATATTACATGTTTTTATTGATTTAATTAACTTGGTTCTAACTAATCATTCTGTTATGAGTTTCAAAAAAATCAATTACCAAATAGTGTGAAAATTGAAATAAAATAGTTTATTTAAAAAATATTATATTATTAATTGTTATTTTATTCCTAAAAATATAAGTTTCGGCAAAATGAATTATATAAGGTTATATATATTAACAATAAACAACTTGGGGTTCGTTTGTCTTGTTATAGTCTGTTTATTAACCTTATAGTGTAAGAAAATAAGAAGACATGGTAAAAGAAAAATTATTTAACTTAAAGATAAATCTAAATGATAAGGTTAAAATAAAAACCTAAACTTGTCTAAATTCTATTGGATGATATTATTTCTACCCATCCTTACCTTATATTCGAACTAAATCAATTTGTATCTATTAAAAACCGAATATGACTTTATAATAAAATAATATTTTTAGTTATTCCAAAGGTGACCCTCTCCTCCCTTATAAAAGGGCACCTCCTCCCTCTCTTCCTCACACCATTTTGATCCTTTAATCCCATCAAAACCCTACCAAAGTCTCTTCTCCACATCCCTAGAAACATCCTAGAGGTCCTGTTTATCTTCAAAGACCAATTTTAGTGCCCTAAGAGGAGGTCTCAAAGAGGCGCTTCAAAGAAGAGGTAATGTCCGTTACCGATTCTTTCAAACTTTATTTCTTCTTCCACTTCTTCTTATTTATTTGTTTCATTATGAAGTAATAACATCAGTATCACTCATATACGGATATGATATTATAAGTATTAAACAACCATATTTCACCATCTATCCATCCTACGAAAAACGAAATCACCGCGCGTGCGTACGTACGGAATACCGTCTCCACGCCGTGGTGTAATCTATTTTCCACCACCACCTTACTTGGATGGGTATAATGGTGTAAATAATAATTATATATGATTATTGTAAATTGATATTGATTATTTTATAGTATACATACACTCCAATAAAATTACACGATCATGGGAACGTTATCATCGCTCGTGCGTACGTACGGAATACTGTCTCCACGACGCGATGGGATTCATTCTCAATGATTAACCATTCACAAATGATTATAAAGAATATATAATAAGTAATCATGAAATATATGAAATAATAATGATACTGGTTTTATGTATATATATATGTATTTCATCCAATTAATTCCATTCAATTCAATGAGGAAATGAAAACAGCGTTCATGCGTACGTACGACCTACCGTCTCCATGAACGGGGTATTTCTTTCCATTTATCGATCTATTATATATATGTATATTCTGAATATATATTATATATAAATCATGTTTAATATTCTGGAATTATTTAATCATGATCTATGTAATCATATGAATAATTACAAGTCAAAACACGGACGACAAATGAAATGATTTTACCCAAAACGCTCTTTAACATGGAATTTACAAAAGAACTGGTAATATAAAGTCATAAGTGAATCATATATGATATCATAACAATGAATATGATTCTGTAATATGTCAATGACATTATTTAAATCATTATATAGGAGGTTTAGATACTTACAAAGCATATCGCACCTAAGGTAAGGGATAACTTTGCAAATCTCATTTTTATCCGAGATTGCTTATTCGTAAGTATTTACTAGGGTTATTTATATCATCTATGTCCATGATTTATAAAAGTGTTTTCATGTATATTTAAATTCATTTTTACCCATTTTGACTTTTACCCAATGGTATGGAAGGAATCTTTCATTTATTTACCCTACAAGGTACTTTTTGACTTTTTCGACAAATGTACGAGAAGAATGTTTTTTTCATGTATATGGCATGAAAGGATTTTTACGGTTTTATAAAGCCTTGTTTTCATGAAGCTTCCTCAAAAATATTTAATGAATATTTTCAACAAAATCCTTTTCTTTTAAAATTTCATGACATTTTGTGAAAAGAAAATGATTTTGAAGAAAAGATTATATTTTCCTCAAGAATTAATTTCAAGTGTTTTATCAGAACCATTTTTCATCTAAGATGACATTATTTCATACGTGTATGTTTCAAGTATAATGTCAATGATTTACATGGTTTCACTTCTCTTATTATGAAATGACATCCATTTCTTTTATATGGATTATGTGATGATGGGGTGATGTTTATGAAACCCATTTTATTTATTGGGTTTTTATGAATGATGTATGTTAATTTTCTGGCACAAGTAAGAATGATTTAATTATGAGATGGGTGGGACCTATATCTCCCACCAATGAATTGGGTAATGATATATATCTCATGAGATAGACATGGTTGGAACGGTAATTTAATCCGGTTCAGTATTACAGGATTGGAATGAGGAGTGAACTCGATTCAGAAAGGGACTTTCTCCATTAAGATAGTCTTGGCAGCAATGCCTTGGCTACTATGGAAATAATTACATGTGCTTAATGGATTCCACAATTACATGTTTTATTCCCATGCTATTTTATCATGATTTATGTACCGTTATGATCTATGCCTTATGTACTTCCATGTTATATGTAGTTGCACAAGATTTTATTGTTTAAACATTATGTTCATGTTTTTAAGTTCAAATGTATATGGTATGTTTTATTTTATCCATGCTTACCCTTACTGAGCATTTGATCTCACCCTTTTTATGATTTATTTTCTTCCAGGATTAAAAGAAAGGTTTTAGGTAAGGAAATAAAAAGTGGAAGATCTTTATGGAAGATTTTGAAGATCATTCACCACGATTAGAAGATTACATTCCAAGTTTCCAAAGACACTAAACTATTATGGTCCTTGTGCGTCTGTATTTGTTATGTATTATGTATTCCAAAAAAGTAATGTAATATCTATGTACAACAAGATTCGGGTCTCTATAGTTGGTATCAGAGTAAAAGTTTAGTCAACCTTTGGAAACTAGGATGCGAGAATTTTATTGAGATCCCTAGAGATATTTCTAAGGCATGTCTAGGGATGTCCCTAAGGTTAAGTATAAGTATAGGTTATAGTCCTAGAATTACGGTAATGATCGTATAATTAAACCTAAGATGTTAGATATTGAAGGTACTCCCCCTTTATTATGATGTTTTCCCTAGCATGATTTTTGCCTCTCACACTAATATTTTTGGGTTTTAGAAAATGGATGGAACCCGAAGGAACCATGTTGATTAATGCAATGGAAAATGCAATGATTGTCCTCCTAAACAAACAAATGTTATGGGAGATGGAGTGCAAAATATTTTTTCTATACTTACACAAGCTATGAATCATTCTGGACTTCCAAATGAGCAGAGAAGGGAAAAATATTTTATTGAGTCCTTCATGAGGCAAAGTCCACCTTATTTCAGTGGGTCTTCTGATCCACTTGTTGTTGAACAATGGATCAGTACCACTGAAAAGATATTTTCAGTTCTTCAATGTTATGAACATGAAAAAATCATCTTAGCAGTATATCGTTTGGTAGGTGAAGTTGATCAATGGTGGAATATTATCAAGAATACGAGGCCAAGAGATGAAATTGAGTCCTTGGAATGGGATGAGTTCAAGAACATATTTTTCAATAAGTACTTCCCTCATATTCTTCGAAAAAAGATGGAGAAGGAGTTTCTTGAAATAAAGCAAAATGATGATGAATCTGCTAGTGTATATGAAGTGAATTTTACAAGGCTTGCAATGTATGCATATGGCTTTATCATCCAACCTGAAAGTAAAGTTGATCGATTCTTCAGTGTCTTAAAACCAAATCTTCTAAGGGAATTAACTATAAGAGACTTCAGTAGATATGAAGAAATTGTGGATTGTGTTATCAAGGTATAAATGGAATTTGGTGTTACTTATCCATCTCATAGTTTTGACAAGAAACGAATGATGGAGTTCAAGGAGAAATATCAAAATAATGGTGAAAAGAAGATGAATGTTTCCTTATGCTCAAAGTGTGGAAATAAGAATGGTGAAGATTGTCTTAAAGGGACTAGAAAATGTTTTAAGTGTGGAAAAGAAGGTCATCGAGTAGCTCAGTGTCGAAGTAATGGAAAAAGGGTTTCTAATGATGTGAATAAAGAAAAGACTGCAGAGAACGCACCACCAACACTTCAATTCTTCCAGTGCAAGGAAATGGGGCATTATGCTAATAAATGCCCTAATCCAAGGGTTAGTGATGATCGACATGAGGAACCACTTAAGGAAAAGGATAAAGGGAAGTCACATGCGATCACTATTGGAGATGTTGAATATGAAAATGATGTGGTGATATAATTAAGTGTTTATGTAATGGGATTCCAAAATAATGTTGTATATAGTATCGTGGAATATTGGAATATTTATGTATTGGTCTATTATGGTTTTCAATAATTTTATTGTACTAGTAACCATGGAATGTGATTGAGATATTTTTGGAAAAAAAGAAGATATGAACATAATGATGGGATAAGGGGAAAATGAAATGTTTGACAGTATTCATGAGCTCATGACTGATATAATGAAATAGTTATATCATGGATTGAGGTTTTGGTATGTGAAAAGAGTTAACTTTTGACAGCACTCATGTTTTCACTAAGATTCAACGTGTATTTATTTTTCATGAGAATACATGATTAAGGCCTTCGAATGTTTGGATTGTGACCAACAAGACATATCTCATGATATATAGGGATCAACGATGGTATTAACATGCTTGTTATATGAACTCTTTGGTAATTGTTTTCACTATAATATGAGATTGGAAAACAGTATTTTGGAAAAGCCTAATGATTGGAATGGATTATGTTGGACATAAGTTAGTATTGTTTAAGGATAGAAGTTTTTTCGATATTATTGATGGGATGTTATAGTAATGTAGTATTAGAAAAAGGATAACCTGCAGGATGGGAGATAACCCATCGCGTCGGACATGGCTATGGGAATCGAACCCACAACCGAAGTGCGACTGGCCTTTATCGCCTACCACTGGTCTACAAGAAGTCCCTGTTTAGTAGAAACTAGTCTTATTATATTAAACAGTATTATATATGATGTATAAGTCTATTTTAGGAACCATATATGATTAATCTCACTATATATGGACTTATGTTTTTTTTGATAACATTTCTAACCTTTTGTTTGAGACATATGGAATGAGCCATCATTCTATCACATGATCTGCTAACACATCACGAATGACAAATTCAACTTCATTTCTTTAAGAGATGAAGTGGAAGTTGTCTAAAGAACGACCAATAGTGAGACTGTACCAAAATCACGAAACCATTTTTTCTAATTCCAATTTCATCAACTTTAGGGAAATGATCTTGAAAACCAAAAATACAGTCCTAGTGCTCTTATATCCGATGAATCAGATGGTAACATAGATTGTCAAAAATTTATGGAATTGTGATTGTTGCCTTTTTCATATCCATGTTCTCTACCACTCTAAATCAGAACTCGGTGGTTAGATTTTTTATCCAAATCCATATTTTCACCTATGTTCTCCTACGTGGAAAACCAGTGATGAGTTAATTTGGGTAACTGTTATGTTTCATAAATTATATTTTAAAGCCATGTTTTGGTATTCCTTTTTATGATGTGGGTTTCTATTAATGAAACTTTCGAGTAGTAAACCATTTATAACCCCGAGGAATTTCGCGGGCGAAATTCATTTTAAGGGGGGGTAGAATGTAACACCCCGAGATTTTATGAAAAATATTCTTTTTAATTTCATTAATATCTTGTTTTGTATGCTACACAAAACAGATCTTGCAGAACACACATCCTTGACTTGCCTTGCATTACACGCAATCGCGACCTTCCTCGATAGCGCGTGTAGTATGCAATACCGAGTTTCACTAAACGGGATATTATTATAATATTATTATGAACTAGCCGTTATGAATAGTAATACCCACTTTTTTAAATTTTATAAATTTTATCTTTCAAAATGTACTTCTTTTTTGGATTTGGAATATTGAAATTAGCTTAGGGTGAAATTTTGGTACTTGTTGGATAACTTTCATATTCTGATGAATAGTGAAAATTACTAAATTTTAATTAAAAACAACTTTTTTAATCGAAATAATTAATATTGATAAATTATTAATTTGAGTGGTTTTAAAGTATATTTAGAATATATTTTTACAATTTAATACAATTTTGGTAATTAGATTTAATTTCACATTTAAACCAGACATAAACAAGTGTCAATCTTTTGATAGTTATTATCTCTTAAGAACACACTATTTGTTTTGACGACATGAATTAATTTTTAAATTAATTAATTAAACTGAAATGTTTTTAATTTGGTAAAATAGACATCATTTTTTAATTCATAATATTAAATATATCTTAGGCCTATTTTTTGGTACTTTTCTGGAAATGTTCATTTTTTGATGAATAGTGAAACCACTAAGTGGTAGTTAAAAAAACTAAATTTTTCATAAAACATAATTTTACCGCTTATGTGAGTGGAATTTCAAAATTCCTAGAGACATGGTTAATATCATGGACTAAAATGTGGTTTAATGAGATGAAAATAATTTTTTGGTGAATAGTAACTTTTTACTTTTTTTTACCACGGTTAAAAGTTAATAGGGTAATAAAGGGTAAAAATGATATTATTATTACCCTAAAACATGTCATAATTCTATTGGATAAGTGTAATTCGGCAAAAAAAAACCTTAGGAATAAAATATGACCATTTAGGCCCATTTGGATTAGATTAGGACATTTATTATTAATTTATTTAAAGAAGGGTTAAAATAGTTAAAATCAAAGTTTAATAACTAAATAATTTTTAATATAGGGTTATACATAAGATAAATTTGACTATAAATATTCATTATAAATATAAAAATATATCCTACATAATGGTATTTTATTTTTAATTTTTAGACTTAAAATAATTTAATTTATTTATGACACAATGATGATGCAATAATTATCTAATTAATGAAATATTGACATAATTGATGTTATAAATACACAAATAAATGTAATTAGAGACTTTTTATGAATTAAAATAATTTTCTAGGTTAATATGACATGTTAGTATTTATTTAGATATCTTTTTTTGAACTAATAATTCTGTTATAATTTTCAAAAAAAGCAATTACCAAATAGTGTCAAAATTAACATCAAATATTTTTTAAAACAAATATTTTATTAGTAATTGTTATTTTATTCCTAAAAATCTACGGTTCGGCAAAATGACTTAGATAAAGTTATATATATTAATAATAAACAACTTGGGGTTCAATTGGCTGGTTATTGTATGTTTATTAACCTTTTAGTGTAAGAAAACAAGAAGACACGGTAAAAGAAAAATTATTTAACTTAAAGTTAAATCTAAATGATAAGGTTAAAATAGAAACCTAAAATTGTCTAAATTATATTTTATGATAGTATTTCGACCCATACCCACCTTATATTTGAAATAAATCAATTTGGATCTATTAAAAACCGAATATGACTTTATAATAAAATATTATTTTTAGTTATTCCAAAGCTGCCCCTCTCCTCCCTTATAAAAGGGCACCTCCTCCCTCTCTTCCACACACCATTTTGAGCCTTGAATCTCGGCCAAACCCTACCAAATTCTCTTCTACACTTCCCTAGCAACAGCATAGAGGTCGTGGTCTTCTTCAAAGACCAATTTTAGTGCCCTAAGAGGAGGTCTCAAAGAGGCGCTTCAAATAAGAGGTAATGTCTGTTACCGATTCTTTAAACTTTATTTCTTCTTCCACTTCTTCTTCTTTAGGTGTTTCATTATGAAGTAATAACATCAGTATCACTCATATACTTATATGTTATTATAAGTATGAAACAACCATATTTCACCATCTATCCATCCTACGGAAAACGAAATCACCACGCGTACGTACGTACGGAATACCGTCTCCACGCCGTGGTGTAATCTATTTTCCACCACCACCATACTTGGATGGGTATAACGGTGTAAATACTTAATGTATATGATAATTGAAAAGTGATATTGATTCTGTTATAGTATACATACACTCCAATAAAATTCTGCGATCATGGGAACGATATCATCGCTCGTGCGTACGTGCGGAATACCGTCTCCAGACGCGATGAGATTCATTATCAATGATTAACTATTCATAAATGATTATAAAGTATATATAATAAGTAATCATGAAATATATGACATAATAATGATACTGTATTTATGTATATATATATGCATGTCATCCAATTAATTTAATTCAATTCAATGAGGAAACGAAAACAAATTTCATGCGTACGTACGACCTACCGTCTCCATGAACGAGGTATTTATTTCCATTTATCGATCTATTATATATATGTATATTCTGAATATATATTATATATAAATCATGTTTTATATTCTGTAATTAAGTAATCATGATCTATGTAATCATATTAATAATTACAAGTCAAAACACGGACGACAAATGAAACAATTTTACCCAAAACGCTCTTTAACATGGAATTTACAAAAGAACGGGTAATATAAAGTCATAAGTGAACCATATATGATATCATAACAATGAATATGATTTTATAATAAGTCAATGACATTATTTAAATCATTATACAGGAGAATCAGATACGTACGAAGCATATCGGACCTAAGGTAAGAGATAATTTTGCAAATCTCATTTTTATCCGAGATTGCTTATTCGTAAGTATTTACTGGGGTTATTTCTATCATCCATGTCCATGTTTTACAAAAGTGTTTTCATGTATATTTAAATTCATTTTTACCCATTTTAAATTTTACCCAATGGTATGGAAGGAATCTTTCTTTTATTTACCCTACAAGGTACTTTTTTACGTTTTTGACAAAAGTACGAGAAGAATGTTTTTTAACGTATACGACATGAAAGGATTTTTATGATTTTATAAAGCCTTGTTTTCATTAAGCTTCCTAGAAAATATTTCATGACTATTTTCAACAAAATACTTTTCTTTTAAAATTACATGACATTTTTTGAAAAAAAATGATTTTGAAGAAAAAAGGATATTTTCCTCAAGAATTCATTTCAAGTGTTTTATCAAAACCATTTTTATTCTAAGATGACATTATTTCATATGTGTATGTTTCAAGTATAATTTATATGATTTACATGGTTTCACTTCTCTTATTATGAAATGATATCCATTTCTTTTATATGGATTATGTGATGATGGGATGATGTTTATGAAACCCATTTTATTTATTGGGTTTATATGAATGATGAATGTTTATTTTGTGGCACAAGTAAGAATGATTTCATTATGAGATGGGTGGGACCTATATCTCTCTCCAATGTATTGGGTAAAGATTTATATCTCATGAGATAGACATGGCTGGAACGGTAAGTTAATCCGTTTCAGTATTACAGGACCGGAACGAGGAGTGAACTCGATTCAGAAAGGGACTTTGTCAACTAAGATGGTCTTGGAAGCAATGCCTTGGCTACTATGGAAATAATTACATGTTATTAATGGTGCCACAATTACATGTTTTATTCCCATGCTATTTTATCATGATTTATGTACCATTATGATCTATGCCTTATGTACTACCATGTTATATGTCGTTGTTCAAGATTTTGATGTTTAAACATTATGTTCATGTTTTTAAGGTCAAATATATATGGTATGTTTTATTTTATCCATGCATACCCTTACTGAGCATTTGAGCTCACCCTTTTTATGTTTTATTTTCCCCCAGGATTAAAAGAATGGTTTTAGGTAAGGAAACAAAAAGTGGAATATCTTTATGGGAGATGTTGAAGATCTTTCACCATGATTAGATGATTACGTTCCATGTTTCCAAAGACAATAAACTATTACGGTCCTTGTGTGTATGTTTTTTCTATGTATTATGTATTCCACAAAAGTAATGTAATATCAATGTACGTCATGCTTTGGGGATCTACAGATGTGGTGGGTACCCTATCCCATTGAAGGGGGAAACTATGGAGTTCCCAAACCCAGAGGGTACTGGCATATAATCCAACCATGCCGCATATAGATTTCCATCATGTGAGTGTGCCAGCTATCACGTTTCCAACACCTCAAGACGGGTAATGAGTGCCCCCATTGGATCATCTTGGAAGGTATCCCTAACCACGAGTGCGTTGAAGGTTCTTCAAAATGGTAAGTAGGCCCAGCAACTCGTGGAGCAGCTGGTGGCACGACCCTCAGGGCATCTGGGGGAACCCGAGCTGGGTCTCATGTATTTTCACGCCACATCGGAGGGTTTGGGGAGACATACCATTCCCTATTTCCATAGGTACTGGCTTCAACCCTGTTCATGGGGGAAGGATGGTTAGGATCGCCAAGAGGCAGCTCACTGAGGGAAAGTTGTCTCTGTCCCTACTGCACTGGCCTAGGATTACCGTAGTATGGTTGTCAATCTGCAGCCCATCCAACCAGGAGGTCATCGACCAACTTCTTATGTTTGGAAAGTTACTGATGCAGCATTGATTTTTCAGGGTCTTCCTCTGTCTTCTATAGTGAGCTGGATGGTTTGGGGGGTTTTGCGCCATCAAGATGCTCTTTAATATTACCATGATTTTAGCTAAGGACTAATGCCTCGGTGGGCGCTGGGAGACCCAACAGGCTCCTCTGTTGACGAGTAACCCTCCCCCCGGGGGGGGGGGGGGCAGTAGCCATGGAATGCCTTTAGGGTGGAGATCCCCATATAGAAGCTCCAACTCATTTTCCTCTTCGGATAGGTTGGCCATGTTGACCGTGACTCTACTTGTGGGCATTTCCTCAATATTTCCTTGTAATTTGGGTTGCTGTCGAATAAGAATGAAGTTGAGGGAATTATAAAATCCCCAACCACAGATCTGTAGGTGGGGGAAGCCTCATTGATAATCCTACAGAGTACCTTGAAACTATGAACACACTACAGTTGGAGGGCCCAATGGAAACCTGGTGACTCAGAAAGCTGAGCCATAGGGAGTGAAGCCAAATCAACTAGAAAACATAGCTCTCCAATCTCTTCAAAATGCGCTTGGTGCCTGTAATAAACCACTCAATGATGAAAAAGACGAAAGTGCCTCACCCGGAGGGGTTGACGGAAACACTCAACTTCCTCTGGGGTGAGTGATTCCGGTGTGCAGAAATTCGGCACTACAACGGGCCAAAAAATATTAGGGATGTGGTCAACTGTGGGAATATTCCACAAGATCCTTGGCTCGGATTCTAGGTATGGCCCTTCATTACCCAACTCATCAACTGACGGGTAGCTGAGGAACCGGTAGTGGTATAGAAGAAGACTGCAGGGACGGTAGGCTGGTGAGAGGAGTGTATGGCGAGTAAGCTGACAAGACACCCCATCTCGGACTGTCCTCCGAAGAGTGAAGTGACTTAGCCACCACATCGAGGTTGGATAGGATAACAGCCACAGTTCCAAGTGTAGGGTCTGGGGATACTTGTGAGGGGCTGTACTGCTGCTCGTCTTCTATTGGTCCGTAGAACAGCTCTTCGTGATCTCTAGTCGAGGTAGAGAGTACTTCTTGTGATAACGGTGGTTATTTCACATCCATAACATATGGGGATACCAAATTTTATTCCTCCTAGGTATACCTATGGAGGTAGGTGGGAATCCGGTGGACTTCACATTCTGGGCGTACTAGGCTGATGCCCCTCATTCCAACCCAATCCCTTGATTCGGAGGAGGGAGGGGAGTGTTCCCACGCTGAGTCGTATTTTGCTTCGGAGTATGAGAAGTGGAATAGATTGATCTCTGTACGCACCTTCCTCGAATTCAATTTATGGAGGCGACGACCTACCTTCCTGCCCCTAGATGGCTTTTCAGGATAGGGTAGATTTTTATCTCGAGGGGGTCCTTTGGCCGTACTGGTGTTGGGGCGGAGAGGGTTTCTACCTAAGTAAGCCAGGGGCAAGGAGCAATGAGACATATATCAAAGGGGACATATGGAGGACCTCCGTGGGTAGTCCTCGAGAGGTTAAGACCCCTTCCTGAACTGGTAGGTGACTGGGGGACCTCAATGCTTGTTTCCCCATGTGACATCAGTATGAGGAGGATCCTCATACTTGTCGAGCTGAACATGGGTAGGACCTCCGTGTTGGGAACCGGTGAAGTGAAGTCGACCCTTGCTCCTCTGATTGCTGGGGTGAGGTGGACCTTCTCCAGCTGCTATGAGGACATGATGAGGGTCCTAGTGTTGGAGTCTGACCAGATGTGCAACGTACCCATACCAACGGTCGGTGGTGGGAGGAATGACTCCATATCTTGTGTAGTGGTCACGTGAGATACTTCTATACTGAGCATCACTGCCATGAGGAGGAACCTCATTTGGATTGACAGAGACACTGCGTGGACCTCCATTTTGAGCCTAGAAGTAGTTTAGGACTTCATTCACTATGGTAGTGGTACAAGGAGGACCTCGGTACTGGTTTTCGTCGCTGTGGGTTAGTCTGCGGTGGACACTGCTTGTGATGGTGACCAAGAGTGTTGACCTAACCTACCCGGGCGGTGGTTGGGGCCTTGATCCAGGTCGGGTGTATAAAATTCCTGGATTATTTTACATAGGGTGTTAGTGATATGCATCAGCGGTGGCTCGGGCCACAATAGCCGCTAACGTTGACACCCCTTGGAAGATGTCCTCTTCAGCTTGCGTCCGACGCTGGCATTGGGTGAGACAGACTAGAGCCAGTGGTGCAGGTACAAGGATTAATTTCTCCTCAGCTTGTAAGACTAGGTGGAGGAACTAACGCAGACTGGTGGGATCCATTGCTGGGAGCCCTTGGAATGGGGTCCTGGCTGGGCAGACCCAAATATCCCCTACCTCGTCGGCGTAGGGAGGGAGTCATCGAGATGTTCCAGGGATAGGCTCCCTAAATGGTTTCATGTTGAAGTCGGGAGCAGTGGCTCTCTTCGTGATCCCTAGGGGGCGTTGATGAAGAGACAAAGATGCCTCTAAATCTAGTCAGTCCATATCTTGAGTCTGGATAATACCCTCATCCTCGTACCGGCGTACGAGGTCATTGATCACCCTTTGTTTAATGAAATCTAATGGAGAGATGGGGAGGGGGTTTCCTATGGTCGTGGCCATTGGGACCGTCATAGAAGAGGTGGAACTATGCAAGAATGTCGTGTCGGTACTGCCCATGTCTCTGCATTAGTGGGAAGGAAGTGGTCCAGTTCCGGGTGCAACAGCCTGGTTCACTGAAAGCAGGGAGATTAACTCATCAGTGCTGAAATAAAAAAGTGAATTGATGACCAGTGCCCCAATGCCATTCTATTTTCCATGGCTGGTAAGATGGATCCACACTAACAACATCACAGACCGGGACGTCCAACGTTTTGATTGCCCCAACTTTTGGAGAGTTTCACGCCAGGACCACTATTTTCATGGTGGGATATGGTGTCAGATAGCTATATCTAGTGACACGTTAGTCCACTGATTTCTCTAATTCTACAAGTCTCCATATTGAGGAGGAGATATTCATGTCGGGTTCACCATTTCTGTTTCTGATGCTTTTGATGGTACGTGCATGTTCGTCTTGTTGGAGGGAGGTGGCGCTGTTTGTTGCCCGACATTCCCGCTTTCCAAAGGCGGGCCATATCCATTCCTTGTTTAGGGACGTTTGATCCCTGATCGAAATGGGATGATGGGATGTTAGTTCTTCCCTACCAGGGATTCCTCCTCGGATCTTGATTCCTAGTTCGGGCCCCCCTTATAGATTTAAGATGTTGTTCGTGAAAGTATTACATGTGCCATATATTTATGGACATCAGTTAATTACACTGCTTCTGTAGGGAAATTGCAAAGGGTCCAATAAGGGAAGTATCCTTTGGTCAGGGGAGTAGTCACACTGGACATCACTGACGTGTCTGGACACTGGGACACTGGCGCATCTGGATTTCATCCCCCTATTATAGGGCTTCCCTAGGGCATGAAATCTCGAGGCATCCCATGTCTAATGTGGGAAATCATATTCCATAGGCATGTATTTGAGTTTTTCCTCAACATCCCTTGTTTAAAATAGGGTAAGCCATGAGTTTAACATCTAGTGGAGATGGATCTGAATGATCTGAACACTGATTAGAGTGGATCAGATGGGTTCAACCCATATAAAGAACACTGATATTGGGGACAACATGTGGTTAGATTCTTGGTTGTTGTTAAGGGTAATGGGGAATGAGGTGGAATGATCTCGCTGGGATGTGGTGGCCTTGGTAAGAATCAGGATGGATGATGGAGGGTTTAATGAAGTGGATGGAGAATGATATGTAGTTGACTCGAGGATGAAGGTCATTGTAGAGACCCAAATCTTGACATACATAGAAATTACATTAAATTTGAAGACTACAAAACACATAAAAAAACAGACGCCAAAGGAACGTAATAGTTTAGTGTCTTTGGAAACATGTAACATAATCTTCTAATCTTGGTGAATGATCTTTAACATCTCCAATAAATATCATCACGTTTTTTCTTACCTAAAATCTTTCTTTATATCTTGGGGAAATGAAAACATATAACGGGTGAGCTCAAATTCTCAGTAAGGGTATGCATGGAGAAAATAAAACAAACTATATACATTTGAACTTCAAAACATGAACATAATGTTTAAATGTCAAAATCAGGAGTTGTGATATAAATCTGGGCAGTACGTAAGGCATAGATCATAAAGGAACAAAAATCATGATAAAATTTCATGGGAATAAAACATTTAATTGTGGCAACCATTAATCATATGATAAGATTTCTATAGTAGCCAAGACATTGCTACCAAGACCATCTTAGTGGACACGGTCCCTTTTTGAATCGAGTTCAATCCTCGTTCCAGTCCTATATTACTGAACCAGATTAACTTACCCTTCCAACCATGTCTATCTCATGAGATATAAATCATTACCCAATGCATTGAAGGGAGATATAGGTCCCACCCATCTCATAATGAAATCATTCTTACGTGTGCCATGACATAAATATAAATCATTTATCATAACCGAAAGACTAAAATGGGTTTCATAAACATCATCCCATCAAAACAGAATCCATATAAAACAAATGGATATCATTTTATCATAATACAAGTGAAAACATGTAAATAATAGGGACATTATACTTGAAACATACACATATGAAATAATTTCATCTTAGATGAAAAATGGTTTTGATAAAACACTTGAAATGAATTCTTGATGGAAATATCCTTTCTTCTTCAAAATAATTTTAATTTCACAAAATTCCCTGCAAATTTTAAAAGGGGATTTTTTTAAAATAGTCACAAAATCTTGTAGAGTGAGCTTCATGAAAATAAGGCGTTATAAAACTGTAAAAATCCATTCATGCCGTAAAAGTTAAAAAAACATTCTCCTCGTACTTTTGTCAGAAAAGTCAAAATGTTCCTCGTATGGAAAAAAGAAATATTCCTTTCATAACATGTGGTAAAAGTAAAAAATGGATAAAATGGACTTTAGAAATATGTAAAAACACTTTTAGAAAACATGGAAATGGATGATAATAGTATCCCTAGTAAATAATTACGAATAAACAATCTCGGATAAGAATGATATTGGAATAATTATTCCTTACCTTAGGTCTGATATGCTTCATATATATCTGAAACTCCTGTATAATGATTTAAATAATTTCATTGACATATTAACGGATCATATACATTGTTATTATATCATATATGGTTCACTTATGACTTTATATTACCCATTCGTTTTCCAATTCCATGTTGAAGCAGCGTTTTGGGTAAATCGTTTCATTTATCATCCGTGTTTGGACTTGTAATTACTAATATGATTACGTAGATCAAGATTACTTAATTCTATAATATAAAACATGATTAATATATATATTCAGAATATAAATATATATAATATATCGATAAATGGAAATAAATACACCGTTCATGGAGACGGTAGGCTGTACGTACGCATGAACGTTGTTTTTCATTTCCTTATTGAATTGAATGGAATTATGTAGATGATGTATATATATATATCCAGTAGAATTATTTTGTCATATATAGCATTATTATTCATTATATATACTTTATAATCATTCTTTAATGGTTAATATGGAGAATGAATCTCATCGCGTCGTGAAGACGGTAATCCGTACGTACGCACGAGCGATGATATAGTTCCCATAATTATTGAAATGGAATTGGATTGGATGATATAATATCTCAAAATCATTATGATTTTATAATAACCATATATAGTTATTCTTTACACCCTTATACCCATCCAATTAATGTGGTGGTGGAAAAACTGATTACACCATGGCGTGGAGACGGTATTCCGTACGTACGCACGCGCGGTGATTTCTTTTTCCATAGGATGGATAAAAGGTGAAATAGGGTTGCTTCATATTTATAATAACATATCAGTAAATAATTAATACTGATGTTATTACTTTATAATGAAACAACTAATGAAGAGGAAGTAGAAGAAGAAAGAAACTTGAAAGAGTCGGTAGAAGAGATTACCTCTTCCTCGACGCACCTCCTTTAAACTTCTTCATAGGGAACTAGAGTTTGTCTTTTGAGAAGACCAGAACCTCTTTGATATAACTAGATAGGTTTAGAAGAATAATTTTTAGGGGTTGGCCAAGCTTCGTGTCTCAAAAGGGTGTGAAGAGAAGAGGGAAGGGGTGCCCTTTTTATAAGGGAGGAGAGGGGCATCTTTGGAAAAACTTAAACTATTATTTTATAATAATGTAATATTCGGTTTATAATAGCTCCAAATTGGTTTATTTCTATGATAATGTGAGTATGGGTAGAAATAATCTCAACCAATAGGTTTTAGACAAATTTAGGTTACTATTTTAACCTTATCTTTTAGATTTAACTCAAAGTTAAATAATTTAACTTTTACCGTGTCTTCTTGTTTTCATACATTATATAGTTAATAAACATACTATAACAAGCAAAAAGAACCCCATGTGGTTCATTATTAATATATATAACCTTATCTAAGTCATTTTTCTGAACCTTATATTTTTAGGAGTATAATAACAATTAATAATATAATATTTTCTTTAAAAAATATTTTATTTGAATTTTTACACTATTTGGTAATTGATTTTTGTGGAAATCATAACAGAATGATTAGTTCAAAAAAAGTTACTTAAATCAATAATAAAATGTCATATTAACCTAAAAAATTAGTGTAATTCATAAAAGTCTCAAATTAAATTTATTTGGGTATTTATAACATCAATTATGTTAATATTTCATTCATAAGGTAATTACTGCATTATCATTGTGTCATAAATAATATAAATTTTTCAATGTCTTAAAATTATAAATAAACTACCATTATGTAGTAAATCTTTTCAGCTTTCTAATGAATATTTATAGTGGAATTTATCTTATGTATAACCCTATATAAAAATGTTTTAGTCATTAAACTTGATTTTAACTATTTTATCTCTTCTTTAAATAAAATAATAATAAATGTCCTAATCTAATACAAGTGGACCTAAAGGGTAATATATTATTCCTAAGGTTTTTTTGGTCGAATTAATCTAATCCAATAGAATTAGGACATGTGTTAGGGTAATAATAATATCATTTTTACCCTTAATTACTATATTTACTTTTAACCGTGGTAAATAAAAATAAAAAGTTACTATTCACCAAAAATTATTTCTATCTTATTGAACCACATTTTAATCCTTGATACTAACCATGTCTCTCGGATTTTCGAAATTCCACTCACAGAAGCGGTAAAATTATGTTTTATGTAAATTTTCAAACTCTCCTAGGAGGTGGGTAAAGGACGGTGAAAAGTTCAATAAAAATTTTATATATCTAAAATTAGTATAAAATGACTCCAATGAATTACTTTGAAATTATATATGTATTATGTATCAATTTTGAAATTAAATAAATTTAAATAAAATAAATATTTATTTAAATAAAAAATCGGTTTTTAAATAGTAACCTAGTGTTTTCACTATTTACAAAAAATTGAAAGTTTTCAGAAAAATATCAAAAATTCACCCTTGGAAAATTACGATGTTCCGAATCCAAAAATGAAGTCTATTTTGAAAGATAAAATTTATAAAATTTCAAAAATTTGGTATTACTATTCATAATGGCTATTTTAGAATAATATTATAATAATATCTTGTTTAGTGAAACTTGGTATTGTGTACTGCACATGCTATCGAAGAAGGTCTTGATTGCCTGTAATGCAAGCCAAGTCAGGGATGCATGTAGTGAAAGCTCCGTTTGATGTTTCATATAACATAATCAAAACATATTTCATTTATACATTAAACAAAATCTATACTTAATGTTGCATAGAATAATTTCCAAAAAATGAACATTAATTTGTGTGTAACACGAGCCAAGAATAGTGTTGCGTATACTGCAAGCTAATATGGTGTTGCGTATAGTAAAAGCTAATCTTGGTGTAGAAGACATCAAATAAATAAAAAAGAATAAAATCACAGGGTGTTACATTCTACCCCCCTTAAAATGAATTTCACCCTCGAAATTCATCAGGGTTATAAATCGTTTACTACTTGAAAGTTTCTTTAATAGAAACCATATCGTAAAAAGGAAAACTAAAGCTTAATTTTAAAAACTAATGTATGAAACGTAATGGTTACCCAAATTAACTCATCACTGGGTTTCCACATAGAAGAACATAGGTGAAAATATGGATATGGAAGAGAAACCTAACCTTCAAGTTCTGATAGATAGTGGTATAGAACATGGCTATGAAAAATCCAACAATCACAATGCCATAAATTTGTGATGATTTAAGGTACCATCTGATTCATCGGATATAAGGACACTTGGAAAACATTTTTGATTTTCAAGATCATTTCCCAAAAGTTGAAGAATTTGAATTAGAAGAAATACTTACTTTATTTTGGTATAATCTCACATTTGTTCGTGCCTTGAACAATTTCCACTTCATCTCATAAATAAATGATGTTGAATTTGTCTTCCATGAAGTGTTAGCAGGTCATGCGCTAGAATGATGGGTCATTCAATCTATCTCAAACAAAAGGTTAGCAAAAGTTATCAAATATATATAAGTCCATCTATATTGAGGTTAATCATATATGATTCCAAAAATGGACTTATAATTCATCAATCATACCGCTTAATATAATAAAAATAGTTTCTACTAAGTGGGACTTTCTGTAGGCCAATGGTAGGTGAAAAAGGCCAGTCACACTTTGGTTGTGGGTTCGATTCCCGCAACCATGTCCGACGCGACGGGTTGTCGCCCATCCTGCAGGTTATCCATTTTCTAAAACATTTCTATTATAACAATATTGAAATAATATTGAAAAAAGTTCCAGCCTTAAATAATACTAACTTATTTTCAACATAATCCATTCCAATCTTTAGGCTTATCCAAAATACTTCATTCTAAACTCATAGTATAAAGAGAATGTTTACTAAAAAGGTCATATAACAAGCACATGAATACCATTATTTATCCCTCGTATATCATACGATATATCCTGTTGGTCAAATTACAAACATGTAAAAACCATAATCATGTATTCTCTTGAAAAATTTATACCCATCGAAACATAGTGAAAACATGAATTCTATCAAAATTTAACACTTTCCACATAACAAAATCCCAAAATTTCTATATACTCAAACCATGATATAACTTTGTCCTTATATCTGTCATGAGTTCATGAATACTATCAAACATTTCATTTTCTCTTTATCACTTCATTATGCGCATATCATCTTCATTCCAAAAATATCTAAATAACCTTTCATGGTTACTGGTACCATTCAACATATACTATCAAATATATTATAAAAAACAATAGTGTAACAATCCATAGATGTTTCTTTATTCCATAGTACCACTAAATTACCTATAAAACATAACTCTTGCTAAACATACAATCATTCCATTACCTTCTTAAACCACCGACTGAGATTCATCATTTTATTCCTCAACACTTCTTTCATCTCATATATCATTTGTAGTCTCTTTATCATCATCAATATAAATACTACCCATACGACCATGCTGATTTTTTTCATGAGATTTTCCCTTAGGGTATTTGTTTTCATAATGCCCGTACATTCCACATTTAAAACATTTTACCATTGTTGATGTCTTAGCAATACCAGTATCCTTGTCCATGGTGTCAACTGATCCTTTTCCTATACAATTAATGTATTTGTGTCCTTCTTTTCCACAACCAAAGAATCTTCAAGTTCCTTTGAAAAATTATCCTTTATGCCTTTTCCCACATGATTTACATGAGAGAAATTGATCTTTCTTTCCTCTATGATAATCATAAAACTCCATCTTTCTCTTATTAGCTGAGTCTGGAAAATTACCAAAGTTGAGATTATTGATCATTTTATGAGATTTCTGATTAGGCATATTAACGACATGTGGACATCCAGATCTAACTTCATTAGGTTTCCCATGAAGAATATCATTCCATTGTCCATCATATCCTCTATTATCGTGAATCTTCCTATTTCCATCCATTTTCTAAAACCCAAAAAGAATAGTGTGAGAGAAAAAAATCATAATCAAGGGGGAGTACCTTCAAAATCTAACATATTAGATTTTATTTAATGATCGTTACTGTAATTCTAGGACTATAACCTATACGAATACTTATCCTTCGAGACATACCTAAACATACCTTAGAAATATATCTAGGGATTTCACTAAAGTTTTCGCATCCTAGTATTGAAAGGTTCAGTAAACCTTCGCCTCTGATACCAACTGTAGAGACCTAAAGCTTAACATACATAGACATTACATTACTTTTGTAGAATACATAATACATAACAAAAAAACAAACACTAAAGGACTGTAATAGTTTAGTGTCTTTGGAAACATGGAACATAATCTTCTAATCTTTGTGAAAGATCTTCAACATCTCTCATAAATAACTTCCTTTTTTTTATACCTAAAACCTTTCTTTATATATTGGGGAAAAGAAAACAAATAAACGGTGAGCTCAAATGCTCATTAAGGGTATGTATAGAGAAAATAAAACAAACCATATACATTTGATCTTCAAAACATGAACATAATGTTTAAACGTAAAAAATATTGAGTTGTGAAATAAATCATGGCAGTACATACGGCAGAGATCATAAAGGAACATAAATCATGATAAAATTGAATGGGAATAAAACATTTAATTGTGTTGACCATTAAGCAGATGATATGATTTCCATAGTAGCCAAGACATTTCTGTTTCTATCCCTATTATTACATCAATTTGATTATGTTGTGATGGAATTATTTTTATGAATTCCTTTATCTTATATAAATTGTTTTATGATGTCACGATGTTTAAGGATCTCATTTTTATTACATGGGTTATGCAATGATGTATGATTTATGATTTTGTGGCACACATAAGAATAGTTTCATTATGAGATGGGTGTGACCAATATCTCCCTCCAATGAATTGGGTAAAGATTTATATCTCATGAGATAGACATGGTTGGAGCACCAAGTTAAACTGGTTCAGTAATACAGGACTGGAACGAGGAGTGAACTCGATTCAGAAAGGGACTTTGTCCACTAAGATGGTCTTAGAAGCAATGCGTTGGCTACTATGGAAATCATAATAAGTTATGAATGGTTTCCACAATTACATGTTTTATTCCCTTGATATTTTATCATGATTGATATTCCTTTATGATATATGCCTTACGTACTTTCACGATTTATGTCTTTTCTCAAGATTTTGATGTTTAAATTTTATGTTCATGTTTTTGCTTCCAAATGTTTATGGATTGTTTTATGTTATCTATGTTTTCCCTTACTGCGCATTTGAGCTCACCCTTTTTATGTTTTATTTTCCCCAGGAAATAAAGAATGGTTTTAGGTAAGGAACCAAAATGGGGAAGATCATTATGGGAGTTTTTGAAGATTTTTCAACATGATTAGAAGTTTATATTCCGAGTTTCCAAAGACACTAAACTATTACAGTCCTTATGTGTCTGTTTTTGTTACGTATTAAGTATTCTGCAAAAGTAATGTAAAGTTCATGTACATCAAGCTCCGGGTCTCTACACTCATGTTCTATTTTTTCATTTTATAATGATATTCCTCTTGATCTTACAAATATTTCTTAGGATCCCATGTAAACTATTTGTTTTCCCTTACTGGGCCTTATGATCACCCCTTACATTGATGTATATACCCAGGTTAGAGATGAAATAAATGTTCTTAGGATTAACCTTAATGAATAATTTCACATGGAATAGAATAATGTTCTCTGTATTTATGAATTACATATCTTATTTACAAGAAATGAAACGTTACAAGATCCTCTATTTGAACAATGTAATGAAAATATATGTAATAAAAAGGATGGATTCCATACACACAGTGTATGTGGTAGCTTAGTATTTGCATAAATTCTCAGGTTCATTGTATGTATCTAATTTTGGAATCAAACACATTCTTTAAGTAATTTATTGTGGGTGATATTATGAATGTCTAATTCCACAACATTTACCTCTATTTTAGTATCACATTTAGTGTTATTTTTAGGATTATACCAATGTCATTTCATGATGTATAAGTAATGGTATGGATCATCTCTGAATTAAAATCACATTGTGATGTATCATATTCAAATCATTTACCAAGGGAAAATCATTATCCACTTTTATATTTTCCTTTAAGGAGGACTATTTTTTATAGACCCATATTAAATTCAATTTCATTCCATAGGGTTTTGTTACCTAGACATAGTCTCCAGTCTTATTCATGGAGTGTACTCTTAATGAGGAGGATGGATGAAAACGTTAGAGGCACCATGATGTCCTTTCCTCCCAAGCGCATGCCAACCTAGAGAAGACTGATTTTCATAATGGAGGATGAATTGTTAATAAAAATGATCCAATCCCTTTGGTATGGTGTTGAATTCCCCTCCACCATCACACATTAGAGTCCCTATAACATTCATGTTATAATGGGTGGTGTTAAAAATCCCCCATACCTACATGTCTGGAGGCTATTATAACTCATTGGAGGAAGTTGATATTGCATCTATTATAATTTTACAAGACTTTACGTAATCTTGGGCTGGATATAGTGCCATTTTTGAGTGAGAAAATCCTTTTTTGTGGGATTTCTTATGCTATTAGTCTTGGATTCCGTTAATCAAGACACTTATTCAACCCTCTTGGAAGCTTGATATAGAAATTATTCAGCATATCTCTCTTATCAAGTACAAAATTTCTAGGATTTGAAAAATAAGGACTATGTTGGATGGACCAACTAGAATTTTCATATATTGGTCCAAAAAATAGATGCAATGCAATGATGTCACATATTATGCTTCAAGATAAACTAGGTTGACCACTATATTGGGGGATGTGTAGACTCGTGTACTCTCTCCATCCCCTGATATGCACACCGAGTGAGGCATCCATGGTTATATGTGATATTTTTCTAATTATTCTAGGGTAATCCTATCAAATGATCTCACATTGTTTTCATTAATTAGGGTTTCAATATAATGTAAAGGTATATTATTAAACATCTTGATTGAGATCACTTACTACCATGATTTATTTAGCATTCTACCCAAAATATAGATGTTTCTCCTTGAGATAGAGTAGAGTTTCCCATAAATTCAGGTGGAAGTAGGGTATATATTATTTTTTAATGATACTAGAATTTGTTACTAAGGGGTGTGAATACGTAAAAATATGAAAAATATATCATCATTGACTAGATATTTCCATATAACCATGGATTTATCTTCATACTGAAATAAGTATTCCTCACATGATCTGACCATAGTGGTTGTAATTTTATAACATTATCAAGGGAAGCGAGGTCATTATGAAATTGATCGGTGTTATTAAAGGGTAAGTCATATGGGTGAGTAATAGTAGATAAAAATCACCAAATAATATTTTTTAACAAGGATAAGATGTCACTAACCAATGATTAGTCACTTGGTGTATCTATCCTCATGCTCACATGTGAATCTCGATGTGTGAAATATTTGTTAGTGGTAGTGACCTGGGGAGGGTATTCTCGATGAGGATTGATGTCATTAAATAGTGTAGAATCATAATTTGAAACATTGGGAGGAAATAAAAGGTAATATTTTTAGCTTATATGGGAAGGATTTCCAAGGTTACATACTCTTAATGGGTATAATATAGGAGGACCTTTATGCCAGATGACATTTACATTTTGGGGAGGATGTCCAAAAGTTTCACTATGAGGATGAATTACATGGATGGTATTTATACAAAAAATGGGAGGACATATATAGCTTGTAATCTAGCGATCATCCATATATTTTCTTATATTTGTACCATATGGAGAGTCTATGTTGAAATTTCCACCATCTCCTACTTTGAGTAATCATAAGATTCATGGGATGGTATCAAAATTCAATGAAGGGACACAAGAATCTCATTTTTAACAAAGGAATAAATATGATCCTAACCCTGATTCATATTAATTCCCATGATGATAACTCTTGGATCTCTATTTTTGGGAAACATTGATTAAAACCTTATAGTACTGCAACTTATCCACTAAAAGTGTATTTGATATAATACGGGTATGGATATGGTATAACCACTTTTATATGGAGACATAACTTTTACACATGGACATTAAAGTCTATTTCTTGGTGAAACACAATAAATTTTGAGTTATATATATGATCTATGAATTGGGATTTTAGTTTGATCCCCTCAAGTGGATTCTTTTCAATTTTATCATATTCTTAAATGGTTATGTCATAAGGATTCATGTTAGTCTCATTGAATCCTTTATGGTGGAAATTATATATTTATATGATATTTATCCTATAACCATAACAAAATAGGGCCCAAAGACATTGAAATCAAGAAAATTTATAGATATATACAAGATCATTATGTTCTAGGAGATTAGTAAATTTTTGACTTGATCCGTAAAATAAAGGACCATAAGAAATTCAATGGGAAAATTATTTATGTGATATATATCAGCTGGAGTAAAAATATCCTTGAACATTTTCGGTGTTATGAGGGACTTGATCAGGTTATCCATAATATTATATGATAGGTGAAGGGAATCAGGGATAGAGATATTTACTAAAATGTTTAGGAACTATATTAGGATATTGTAACATTGGTTAAAGGGTCTTCACTTCCTACTTTTGGGTTATTCTTGAGAATTAGGATTAGGAATCATGTTGTCTTATGTCAGAGACTCTTATACCAAACTAGAATTATGGTGCATTTCTTCCATCTTCGGGTTGGGCTATATTGGACCCCATGGAATCTGATGTTGATTGTACAATTGTACATATTTATATTTGTATTTCAATATGATTAAATTTGAATAAACCCTGTATGAATAAGGATTTGATTGATTATCCTTATAATAACATCAGTGGTCTTGTATTAATGTTCCTATGAAATATATTGCCTCATAAAAAATTGTTCCAGATTGTCCTGATCTATTTAAACCTAATATTTTGTGACATCATTTCCCTTTATATCCCTTTTCCTAGTTATAATCATGAAATAATGGCTCATTTTCATCTTCTTCACTAGTGAAGGGGTATGTCTTGTGGATAAATTTTAAAGATTCATATTTTCATCCTTCATCTAATGAAGATGATCTTTGATGGTATGTTGCATTTCCTCTAAGAAATGAAGGAAAGAAGTCTGGGAGAGTCATGAGTAGCTTGATTTAAAATAAGAACTCTTCTTCATGTAAATTATTTATCTAGTTATTATTTGATTATTTTAAAAAATACTAAGATTTAATGGATGTCATAAATGATATTTTAGTGGGTGATGTAGTAACAATTACCTGATTCCATTGTGTTATGAGTATCACATAAACAAGGGTGGTCGATTTCATGGTCATCTAATCATCAAAATTCTATTGAAATATATCTAGAATTTTCTTTTATTTCTATTCATATCCTTATGAAGTGCAAGAAACATGGGTCACATGTGATGGATTCACAGCAATTCTGATTCCATTGCCTTTCTCAAGTCTAGATTCATCACCAAGCTTAAAAACGGTAATCTGAGTTACATCACTTCTTCCATCTGGCCATCCATTAAATGCTATTTCTTTAATATCATGAACTTCTCTAGATGGATGGTTAGTGATAATTCCACTATGAATTTCTGGCTAGATAATTGGACTAGTGTCCCCTTAATCTCAATGCTCACGTCCACCACTCCTCCTGGAAATACAAATTCATCTATTAGGGACGTTCTTTACTCCCAAGACATCACTCTTCCTGATGAAATTGTTCATATCTTTGATAATTATCATTTCTACAACACTGATGATTTCCTCATTTGGGAACCTGATTTTAATGGTGTTCTTGATTCCAAAAGTTTTTACATTTTTTTAGCAATTCTGATTCTAGCGTGGCATAGTTGATAATTTTTAACAAACCTTGGATCAAACCCTCAAGATTTACTCTTATCTGGAATATTTCCCATAATAGGGTTCCCACTGATATGTGCCTACAATCCTTTGGGATAACTCTTTTCTCTAGAGTTCTTATGTGTAATCAACACCGAGAGGACTCTAATCACTTGTTTTTGTCTTGTGCTACAGCTACAGCTCTTTAGAATTACACTTTTGACATTTTTGGTTGTAGATGGTCACTTCTTGACTCCATCATCTCCCAATTACAATGTTGTGTTAATGGGGCTTGCTCCATGCAAATCAAGAATATTTTTCTGACTGTAGTGGCGGAACTCCTACATGTGATCCGGTATGACAGAAATAATTTACTTCATAACAATTGTTCATCCAGTCTCACTGCAGGTAAAACGCGTATTCTCATGGCCATCAAGGATGATGCCTCTCTTTAGAAGGATCATTGTGACAATTCTATTGGAGACTTTATGATCCTTCGCTGTCTTGGGATTTCGGGATCTTATAGATAGCCTCAGCGCAATTTTGAAGTATTCTGGCAAGCCCCACATCCAAGATGGATCAAAGTAAATGTCGACGGCGCCTCGCAAGGAAACCCTAGTCCGGAAGGTTGTGGTTCCATTTTTAGATACCATCTTGGAAGGTGTTAGGGATTCTTCCTTGGTGGTTGTGGTATGACCTTAGCCCTGGAAGTAGAAATGCTGGGTGTGATTCATGCGGTGGACTTTTCCAAACCAAAGGGTTGGAACAAGCTGCGGATTGAAAGTGACTCAACCACTGTGGTGCAAGCTATTTGGAAGGGGGTGGTGCATCTGTCATGGCTGCTCACTCCTCTTTGTATTCAATGCCTTGCTTCACTCTTGGACCTCAGTTACATTTCCACACATGCTTACCGTGAAACGAACATGGTTACTGACAGTCTTTCCAATATGGGAGTCAACCAAGATATTACCTGGCTTTATGATTTTCCTAGTGATTTTCTCCCTATTTAGGATAAGGATTGTAATATGATTCCATATTTCAGACATTTTTAGCTTCCCTTATTTTTATAAAATAAATTGCGCCTCGGTCTTTGACTGAGGCATCGTCTTCTAAAAAAATGGGTCACCTGTGATGGTGGTTTTCCAAAAATTACATTTCAAAATCATATATATTTCATAGTATATCCTTGTAAGTGAAGAAATTGTGGATATTGTTTCTCAACATCAAATGGAAGAGGTAGTAATTGGGGTGTTCGTTCTGATTAACTCCATTGGTATTATTGACCATTGACAAATTGAGATTATTATTATCAATAATAGTTATTAATTACCATAGAACTAACTCTCTTCAAAATGGATATACTTTATTCCCCTAATACTCATGTTATGGGTGTGGTTGATCCCTTCTCCCATCCTACTAAGATCACTGTTCTTGCTATTATCGTTTACAAGGAGGAACCATGCCAAATTACATAGACTTTTTCCATAGATATTATATTGGTTATAGTTCAATCAAGATGACTGTGGAATCTTCTATACTGGGATTAATCCAAATTTTTGATGGTGTTGGTAGATATATATCCAAAAAGATTTATATGAAATCATCTAAGCATTTTATGACTAATTAAAACTCCCATAAACCATGAAGGTACGTCAAGGGAATCAATATTTTTTTATAGTTCATCATTTCAATTTTCTAGGATGATATCTAATAACCATTTTTAGGTAGTTTCATAGTCTAGGTGTATATCATTCCCTTCATCCTTTTTATGAAATAGTGGACCCTTTCATTCAAAAACCTCTTGTTATTCAATAGATCAAGGATCATTGGTTGATTTTTATCAAATTTAATTGATAACTGGATTTTTGAAAATGTTCTAGGAAATAAATAATACAACCTTTTGGTATGTTACTATTTTATTCAAGTACTAAACCATTTTAATAATTCAAATTATAACATGAGTTTTACAACTTATTGTTGTACCAAAATAACCATCGTGGGGCTGTAATGAGACAACAAGAATTGGAGGTACTGATATAGGGTTATAATTACACTAATGGTGGAAAAGTTAAAATTCCAAAATTTTAGAGGAGGAGGATTCATGTCTACCCTGTCAGGGTATAACATTCTCTATGGTTACACTGTTGAATATCGCCCCACCATAACTTCTATTAAAGAGACAAGCTACTCAAATGAATCAATGAGATTGAGGGGAAATGTCTGCTATGATGATTCCATAATGAAAGAAATATATGGAACCTAAAATGAAAAGCTCACCTATGTCAATTATTTATGTACGACTTGAGCTGACTTGTGGTAGCCTATTGTAATTTAAATTGGATGTCCCAATTGGGTAAGTTTCTAATACTCTACGATTACTAGGATTGGATAAATATATAATATAGACTAGTACCATACAAGGATATTAAAATATTCTCGTATTAATTGAGTACTTTATTCAAGTTAGATAAATATAATAGGATAAATATTATGTTATTCATAGGAATTGAACTCATTAGGAATATTTCCACTATGTAGTTTAATATTAATTTTTTTTAGTTTTTCCAAGTTATCTTCAAACTAGGAGAACCATTCATTAATTGGAAAATGTTTAAATTAATCTAGTGAAGTGTGGTTTAAGGACATGTACACAAATTTCCATTTATATTTATCTAAATCACACTAATAAGATGATATCTTAGTATTGCAAGAAACTCTCATGATCTTGGTCTGATACTGATTTTGAGTTCACACACCATCTTCATGTAATTTGGTGTGGGTCATATAATGAATGGATATTTCCTCAACATTTAAGTCTATATCAGTATAATGTTCTATGTTAATTGTGATGAAGAGGATAATAAAATTTCATGATGAATAATCCACGGTAGGGATCATCTGCTCACTACAATCACATTTTGGTTTATCATCTTTAGATCATTCACCAAGGAAAGAATCATTTTCCACTTTGATATATTTTATTATAGAGGTTTATTTTTGTTTAGAGTCCCATAATGGTTTATATTTCTTTTCATTATTAATGTTTACCTAGATATAATATATAGTTTTATCCATTGAGTCCAGTCATAATGGGGAGGATGAATCACAATAGTAGAGGAACTATGATGTCATTTTCTAGAGATATTTTACAACCAATAGAGGACCAATTATCATTGTGGAGGATGATGGGTTAATATAAATTCTCCCAACCATTTTGGTCTAGTGTTGCATTTTCCACACCTCCATAAAATCTTAGAGTCACTATATCATTGATGATATAATGGGTGGGAGTAAAAATTCACCCAACCCTATAGGTCTGACTGAAATTTTAACTCTTTATAGAAATTTGATATTGCATCTATCATAATTTTAGAACTCATTACTAAATAATTGGCTGGATATAGTGCCATTTTGAGGTTAGTGACTCTTTATATTGTGGAATTCATTGTTCTTTTAGTTATTGATTCCCTTAATCAACACACTTATTTGACCCTCTTGAAATACCAATGTATAAATTATTCAACATCACTATTCTATCATGTAAAAAAGTTCTATTCTTTTCAAAAGGATGGATCTCATTGGATAGACCAACTAGATTTTTTAGAGATTGGTCCTAATAAATTATTCAATATGATGATGTTATATTTTTTACTTCCTGATGAACTAGGATGAGCACCTAAAAGGGTGATGTGTAGAGTCTTGTACTCTCCTCATTCCTTTATATGCACACTCAGTGAGGCTTCAATGGTTATATGGAAGAGTTACCTCATTCTTATATGGTAATCTTAATAGAGGATCTAACATTGTTTCACTGAGTTAGGGTTTCAATAGTATGAAAATGTAGAAATTTAAACCTTATTATGGAGCTCACTTACTATGATGATTTTTTACTGTACTACCCAAAATATAAATGTTACACCTTGAGATGGATGAGAGTTTCCTGTATGTTCTGGTGTATGTAGGGTATGCAATCTTAATTTAATTAAATTGGAATTTTGTACTACGATGTGTGAATGGGTCAGAATATGAACAAAATATTATCATAAGCATGATATATACATGTAACCATGGATCTCTCTTCATCATGAAAAAGGTATTCCTTAGATGACCTAACCATTATGGTTTTATCCTTGTTACATTATAAAGGGAAGAAAGGCCATTAAGAAACAAGTTAGTTTCATTAGAGGGTAAATGATATGGGTGATTTATAGATGATAACCCTCAACATATACTATTTTTTAATAAGGATAAGATGTCCCCAACGAATGATGAGTCGCTTGGTGTAGCTGTCCTCATGCTCTCATGTGCCTCTCGACATGATGAAAATCCAAGAGTGGTTGAAACTTGGGGAGGGGATTATAAATGATGATATATTTCATTGCATAGAGTAACAGCATAATTAGAACCATTGGTAACACATCCATTGAACTTGTTTTAGAATATATGGGAAGGAATTCTAGGGTATCCATTTGTAAATGGGTTAAATATGGGAGGAACATTGTGGCAACATACCTTAATGTTTTGGGGAGGTCCCCCAAAAGTCTCATGATGAGTTTTAATTCTAGGGTTGGTCTTTATACTGTAAGATAGAGGACCAATATTGATGGAACTATTGGGAGGAACTCTAGAGTTGTTGATATTTATATGATATATAGAGTGTTTGTTGCCATTTACACCATCTCCTATAGATGAGTAGTCATCAAATTATTGGAACACTATCAAAATGTGTTGAAGGGCCACAATAATGTCATTTTAACCAAGGTATATATATGAGAATTTCCCTGATTCATATAATTACCTTGATTATACCTCCAGGATATCTTTGTTTGTGAAACTAGGTTTAAAATCTCAATTAGTTTTGGAGTCACATAGTGTGGGAAACGACCTTAATGTTTAGAAAACCCCATAGGTGTCTTCCTAACTATTTTAATATTATGGTAACTACTTTCATATGTGATTTCATGAATATTCCATTGTACCTTTCGGTCATTAGTAGGAAGATGGATATGAGACTAATTATAAAATTCAATAAATATTTAAATATGTCAATAATAATCCTTGTTGGGTATAAAATTGAGAGCCTATTTTTTAATGAATGTCTCTAGAATATGATGGTGAGCATCATGAACATGGGACTAATTTTATCTTGACCATTTTTTCCTAGGTTGTGTTATTGATCTATTTAGGCAGTCGCATGAATATGGGATTATTCCTGAGTGATTTCCAAAATATTCTAGTAAATTCTTCTAGTGGGAGTAGGGATGTGGGTCGTGTCCTAATTGATTTTTATAATTTTTCGATATTCTATTGTGGCATTTTATAGGATAAGAGACAACCCTATAATTAATATCAAGATACGATAATTGATTCTATTTGGGGTTTCAATATAATAACATCCTTTATATTTAATCATTTCTAGGGTATGATAGTTATAATCCAATGTTAGAGTGGGGATATAGGTCTAGTACTGAATATCTCATAGGATATACATATGATCTCCCCAAACATTGGTAGTAATATGAATATTGTCCTTCCCCCTTGCTGCCACTAAAAATTTATAACAATAATCTAATTTTAATAAAATTATATGTTGGAAAGACTAATGGATTTGAGGTGAATATAATATTTATACTTAATCACCACAAGTATCTACTAATTAACCTCATAAGTGAGATCCATAATATGGTATTGCTCTCTAGTTTCTTTCAAGATACATCACTATGATCCTTATGATTCCATTTGAATATGGTAAAAGGATGTTTGATGGAAAATAGAAAAAAGGAACTACATCCAAGTTTTACCTAGTATAGGATATTGTTATTATTTGGATGCAATTAAGATATATACCCACACCCTTCCCTCTGTGGTATAATTTCCTCCCTGAGACCACCTCCCTATAACCATGTAGTGGGTTACTAGAGTAATTTTCTCTTGGGAATCATCCATCGAAGGATTCTATGGGGATGAGGTTATGCGACATATCCATAAATGATATCCAATACCAGGATCCCTCCTAGGAATCTCTTGAATAATAGAGGTAATGTTTATGAAATTATACTTCACATGTATATGATAAGGATTATGAAAATCATCTCACACTGGGAAAGACACAAGAAGACGTTGAATTTGACTATGGGTTCTACTAGATTCATTTTGGTTCATTGATGCTATGAAAATAGGTAAGGATTATCCTCCTAGAGGGTCTATAGAGTTACATCTATTGTTGGGATTTAATCATTGAGATGAGACACCTAGATCAACGCATTGATCCCATAGTTCTAGAGAAACTGGGTTAATAATAATATCTTTCTTGGTGGTGTGGCCATAGTTCTTTCCACTAATATGGAATTATTCAAGATAATCTAGTGGTTGGTAATAGTAGACTAAGGTGCCTGATAAATGATACTGATATGCGATTGTAGACTGACATGATATATAGAGTAACTAGTCATTTCCATTTGGATATATAGAATCTATGTGGGATTCACAGAAGGTCCTAAAATTCATGAGAGTGTTGAATGTGATAAATGGATCAACAAACACATATAAGAAACCAATTTATGTATTTCACAATTAAAATATTGTATATAAATCACACACATAAATAAAAGGGTATTTTTAGTTTCAATTTTTTGTTTTTGATGAACACAATTTAACTGTCAATAATTTTATTCTTGAATTCTTACATCACACAATCATTTTTAGCCAAAATAATACATATTAGGTTTAATTTTTTTTAATTTACTAAATTTTTTATTCAAAAACTTTAAAACTAACACCTTACACCACTAAAATATTTTTTATTATAGCAAATCACATTAGGTTGACTAATTTTTTATACACACCATTTAGTATTCAAGAATGTGATGATTTGTCCCTTAAATCACTAATTGTTATTTATCAATATAATTCACATTATGTTTGATATTATTTTCCAAAGAATATCATTTAGTGTTTTGGGACATGAAACCAGATGACTTATATCACTCATCCATTTATGTTTAATATAATTCATATTGGGTTCACCATTTTTCTCACAATGAAAGGGAGGGAAATCGATATTACCAATGCATGTGTATTCAACCACTAATTTTTATTTCCATTTAATTAATAGGTGGATGAAAACAACAAGTCAATAATATATTATATTCATGTAATTGAACCACATTAGTTTTTAACAAACACAAGAACGCATCGTATTAGAAAGTGGTCACTGAGGCTTTAATCATGACACTTTAGAATAATGTCTATCAATAGTGTGTGAAGTCAGGTTCCTCTTACCCAATGGGGGGGATTATTTCCTTCTCAAAGAATATATGATAGATTTATGATATGTTCATTAATCTTTCCGAGATCATAGCATTGCACTGTTTACCATGATGCAAGTTATTAATCGAAACTGCGTGTCAAAAAAAAATTCCATATATATTATAAATATTATATAATCCTTTTATTGGTTTGCGATTATATATTTTAAATCTACCAAGTTGGTCACATTGGAGTTTATATTCATCCAAGGAGTTTGTTGGTTTTTAAGAGTTATGATCTGGCCCATGGAAGGGTATTTATATATATCCCTTTGAAGAGAACTATGACCTACATAGTTCAATGCCTCTTAATAAGACACATTATCCCTTTTTGTGTTCATTTGATTTGGATCATTTTTTATCCTTCTATGTTTTTTCAGTAATGATAAATTAAAGTTCCTTTGTAGGTCAAGAATCCATGAACTATGATGTGTTTGGATTGAACCCAATAAATGTGTTCAATATATACTGGTTAATAAGAATGAAATCATACATAGTTAGAGTTTTATTGTTTAAGTTCATGTAATAGAAATGTACCATGCTATTTTTTATCTTATGGTGATGAAATATTCGTTACAGTTTGTATTAAAACACATTGGAATTCTAGGAGAAGGAGTCACAATAATGGATAAAATTGGAAATATATATGGATGAAACTGTCTAGTTTCTCCAACTTGTTTGTAATGAAATAGGCGATGGAATGAATACAATTAAAGAATATGGTCCTGTG
Organism: Viscum album; assembly: GCA_963277665.1. Lineage (NCBI taxonomy): Eukaryota > Viridiplantae > Streptophyta > Magnoliopsida > Santalales > Viscaceae > Viscum > Viscum album. The sequence goes on along the minus strand of OY728160.1, from coordinate 1,045,942,641 downwards.
AGAGATGTTGAATTTCATTGAATATGGATATTTGAGAAGGATTTTTCTCATAGAATATATGATGCTTTGTGGATTATATCCCATATAGAATCTGACACTTTGAGGAGAGTGTCTCGCATGGATTATATCCACTTTGAGACAGGAAAACCATAGGGAATATGGACCATTAATTTTGATTTCACACTGGATATGGACTAATGAAATAATTTTGGGGGTTTCACATGATCTTCCCAATATATATATATATATATTTTGGTAGGGTTATACACAATATAGGGGTCTTAGATAAGTGTTAATTCAGATTGATTGATGATTGGATGGGGAGGGATGGAAGAAAAATGAGTGATATGGACCCATTAGAAGGAGTTTGTGACTATGCATGGGATAAATATATAAGTACAAGTTGGATCATATGATGAGTAATAAGAAAAAATATACATATACTTACATTTTATTTATGGCTAGATGAGGTGGGTTGAATAGAGGCATGGCAGATATGGCCCCATGTGCATGATGTATCACTGGAATATGACCCTTTGCTAAGGATATATGAAAGGGAATATTAATCTTTGTGGATTATTTCGTGGGGGATTTGGCATTGTGAGAATGAGTTCATACTTAATGCTAAGTACCCTATATATGGATTGGTTAGGGATTTCACTATGTAGGAGGGGCACATATGAAACAACCTCCTATCGACTAATGGTTTTTTGAGGACAGATGAGTAGATGTATATGGGATATGACCCCATTATAAACGAATATAAAAATTCATGTAACTATTTTATAAGTATATCTAATATGAAATATATTCTATTTGAGGGGGATTTCATAGGGGAAATGGCCTGGTGAGAATGAGTTGTGGCGTACACATGGTTGGATCATATGTGGATATATTAGTGCTTAACATTGGTAGAAATCCAATATATGTTCCGACTTATTATTGATTAATGGTTGGATGAAGATGGTCAACTATATGGATGAGATATATGACCCGAAATTTATGATATTAAGGCTTATATTTGGGTTTCCCATGTGTTACATAGGAAGTAATTGGGATATGTGTGGGGATTATGCATATTTTCCCCTGCGGTGTAGATGTTTTGTCCACGTATATTTATAATGAGACTAGAATGAATGAGTAGAATCATAGGGAGGATAGCTCAATAAGGACAGAGATCTGTGTTTTGTATTTGTTTATTGGCATATGTATAGGAATAATATGAATGAATTCCACTCAACCCCTTTCTCTCTCCATGTTTCATTGAATAGACCAAAGGGTTTGTCAACGTGATTCATTGTAGCCATGATTCACAATTTGATTTAGGTGGGGTTTCACCATTTTCCTTTTGATTAATTCCCTAATTATCAAGGGAATATACAAGTGTAAACTCCATGGAGGCCCTATCAGTTTGAGAGGGAAAGTTATAAAGGTTTTTTATCATGGGATCACATGATCAATGGGGTGATCACTATTGTAGAAGTCCCAATAAACCATTTTAGGAGGACATAGTGGGTTCCATGGTATGTTGGCTATGAGTCTGGAATCCTAGGTAAGAGTGGTTCTCGTTGATAAGGACCTACGTTAAGGGTCACACAATAGGGTTCTTGGATTAAGGTTATCAATAGTGAAGGGTCATGGGTGAATTGTTTCCCGTAGTATGTGGTATGGATAAGTTTTCACCCCAGTAATATGTATTGAAACAATGGCCTCTTTAATTATAGGTAGAGTGAAATGGGATTCTTAATAGAGGGTCCTAGGATAAGGTTCTTCTTAGTGGTGAGAGGAGGGTGAAGTGTCAACCGAGTCATATGGTCGAGTGAATATGGAAACCTAGTAGTATAATTATGTGAATTGACAACCTTATTTATGTGTATATAAACGTTTTATCCCTAATGAGGAGGATTAGTTGAGGGATAACCATAGTATAGATTCTCGGTTGAGGATTTACTCTAGTGATATGGGGCAGGTTTTATACAATGGTAAAATGGTAGGGTAATGTTTTAACCGCAGTATCGAGGTAGGGTGAAGTGGTTTTAGTAATTGAAGATTCATATGAATTATATCCCTAGTGAAGGGAATTGGGAAATGCTTCACTATAGTGAATGTTCTTCAGGTAAAGAGCCTTCTCCATAATACTTTATAATCTGGGGAAGTGATCATCAATGAATTTTCTAATGTCTTAAACCATTGGGATACATAATTACCATATTTTTTTAGTTAATTAACATAGTTTTAAGCTTCTTTTTGCAACCTAATGTGGGGGAGGGTGCTGAAGACAGTAGGGTGTAGATGTCCACATATGTCTCTTCATCTTACAATGTGTCGCTATAAATGACTAAAATGGAGACCCTTGGGGTGTATTTATTGAAAAAATGGAATTAGGGAGGGTGACATATGTGAATTTAAGGTTGTTAACGCAAGTGTGCTAGGACAGATATACATGCTCACATGTATTGTCACTCAAGTAGGCCACTTGAAAGTGGGAATTTAACTAGTGTTTTCATTTATGCGGTCTAATATATAACATTGTGAATCACCTTCGACACACATCAAGAGTCTTGGGTGAATTGGATTGGGCATTTAAATGGGGATTTAGTAAGGCAATTGATGTTTGTTCCCATAACCTGGGTTCCATATTCACTCCTCTTCACCGAGGATTATTCTTTAATTTATCATGACTTACATAAATATCAGAAATATATATAACTAATAATATGTTGATATTATGGATAATAAAGATGTATTTAATCATGGTTGTCAATTTATGATCAGTTAATGGAGGTTGAAGATCACTTTTGAGATGGGATATTAAAGTACTCTAAAGACATAGTCAAAACACATAGTTCATAATGAATCATATATATTTTAATATACCACTAAATATAATACATTTAAATTTTTTTCAACAATAATTCTACAACCTTCTAATCTGGTCACATTGATCTTTTTAGAATAATAATCAGAGTCATATATATTGGACCCACCTCATAATGGATTACAAAAAAAATTAAGGATTTAATTTTTTGATTTTCTCTTCTGAAGTCCATAATGAAGTAATAAAATGGTGAATATATTTCTACCACTGATCTAAATAAAATCACTTATAAGACTCTAATGTATATATATAATAAACAGACTTGGAAATTGTAGAAGGAATCCCAGATAATAAAGGATGAATAATTATCAACCACCAAATGTATTAATCATAAATAAATCATAGTTATCATGGAAATGGAAGACATATAAAAAATCAATATTGATAAGATGGAAAACAATAAATGAGATAGGTCCTAAATCTTTATATGTATATCATATATATAAGCTATGTTATAAACATAAAAATTATGATTTGAATGCATGGGAATTTCATTGTTAAATCTTATGATTTAATTATCAATTATCAATGTAAGCTATCATTTCATTAATTGGTTTAAGTGATAAAACAACAGGGATGATAATTATTCACAAATTTATGAATGAGTTTACTGAAACAAATTTTATTTATGTGTTATAAAATTAATGTGTAAACACAACATACCAATGATTATAATAGTAGTGTTTAAAAATAATAACATATGATGACGGGTGTTTGTGATCGATTTATTCTAGGATTAATCCCTCAAAAAATCATTTTCCTCCTCTTAATAATCCTTATAATATTGAGTTTTGGTAAAATATTGAGTGAATCATAATCCCTCTTGTATGACGAGAGATTTAGATCGATCCATGGATTGCTCCAGTAGTGGAAAAATTACCTTTTCTACTCTAATGTTCTTCATAAGACACATTGAATAGAAATCAATTATTCTATAAATGATTCATTAAAGAATAGTATATTATTTAATATGTTTTCAATTTTCATTATTTTCATTGTTTCATATTTCTATCAAGGGCTATGCTCAAGCAAGTGTTTTAAATTGATTCCATTTCATCCAATAATCATTGTTAGACTCGTTTAAAACCCAATAGTGATATCAAATGATATAATGATTTTGATTAATCAAATAATTCCTAAAAAATAAATACTACATAAAAAAATAGCACTAAATTTCATAATTATTTAAATTCTATAAAAAACACATCCCCATTATAAAAAAAAGTGTTTTACATAATAGTCATAGAATGTTACCTTTATACAGAAAACCATCCACCTCACATAGAGGTTTAGAAATTTTATATATACATGGATGGGTTCATAATATAGGTTATCCCAAAATTATCTTATACAGATGTTTCTAGATATGGGTAAGGAATCCATTCCCTTAGGCATAAAGGTTCTATATAAGGTTCACTCGGTATTACATTTATATTGAATAGTCAGTATAAGGGTCATTATGATTTACCATAATGAAGAATGGTTATATGTAAGTGTAAGTGTATTTAAACATAAAAAATGTTTTTTTGAAGGTAAATATATTTACCCAAATCAAAAATTATTTTATGTAAAGGAATATGAAAAGAACTTCACATAGAAATGGGTTCATTCATTTAGATAATCAAATAATTTAATAATTTTATATTATATTATGTTTTCCAATTACTGGTAACAAAAGATTTAAATTATAATCAAAAGGAATATTGGGATTATTTTTTAATGATTAAATAGATAATTAATTAGTTATAATAATTTTATAATTAATTTTTTTATGAAACATATATTATTAAATATTACATGTTATAATTTGAAATTTTTTTAGACAAATTTTTATGGCATGTATTATGGATTATAAATAAATGTGTTTATTTTATAATCCAAAAAGGTTAATTTGAACATGTTTTCATAAATTACATAAATGGTATTAGAGTGAAATTTTTTTATAGTGTAAATTTAAAACTATTTATAATAAATTATTTTGAATTTATCAAAAATTTGTTTGGGATTATTTTAGATACTTTTTATATGATATTTGGATTATGTAAAATAATTACATATTTGAAATTGGATTGTAAGATAATTTATAATTCATAATAATATCATATATTCAAAATGAAATTCCATATAATGATGAATATCAGATATTAAAATTAAAATGAATGTAAAGTGTTATATTCATAATTATGGAATGTTAATAGTGAATTAAGATTAAATTATGAAGGTGTTTATAAGTAGCTATTATTTATTAATTGACTATAAATGGTTGTCAAATGTTTAAATATTTAGGTTATATGTTCATTTAGAGTTTATTCACCTCTTCATTCTGTTTTATATAATATTCATACAATTAATGATTTTTGATTTAGTTTTAATATTAAATTAAATCTTGATAGTTGAGCCTTGTATTACATTCTTGGTATGAAAATTAATTAATTTCTTCATCTACATTGATTTCATTTTTAAATTGAAGTTATGAACATGATTTTAGTTATTGAATATAGTTTATGAATATTAGGTTCTAGTCTTAGTGATGAATTTCATTATATATTGAGTAACATGTCCACAAGTAGAGGGAATTGGGATTAAACTACCTATTGGACTGCAGTCCTATTCTTTATTTAGAGAGGTTAAGGGGTTTAACAATATATTTTTTCCAGGATTACTCATGTAGAGATTGTAAATTGAATATGACTCTACTATTTAACATGAAACGTTCATTTACGTTATATTAATGATGCATTCATATATGTAAGAATATACTTGACTTCTATTTTTTGGGGAATAACAAAAAGATAAGGGTGGTATAATGAGTTATACTACATTATGGTTTGAAAATGTTTATTAGTTGGATGGAATTGGGTCCCATAAAATAGAATAACATGAGAATATATAGTGATTTTGAATACCTATTTAAATACTAAGATTTATATTCCTTCCACAATAGCACATATCAGGACCTCGATAATTAAATATGGTATTTTTTAGTTCCACAAGAGTTCCCCGAGATTATCTTGCATGAGAGAAGAAAGTAAAAAGTGACTAATGATTAATATTTTTTGTTATTATTGATTATAGTATGAGTATTCCTTGATCATAATTTATTATATTAAACTTGGAATTTTCCTTGGGTTACACACTCCTAGAAACCCTAACTGTTAAAATAATAGAGGAATAAAGTTGAGTTTATCGATATAATGTATTTGATAAATATTTTTCAACGCAACAATCCAAGAGTCACTACTATTCTAATATGGGTGATGCCCTACCTTAAATATAATGGATTATTTATGAGAAAAAAATCATGTAACTCTTGGTGAAATATGGGTCTTGGCCCACTAATGGATATAATATTTTAAAGAAGGGTCATCAATTTAGTGGGAGCTAAATTAATAAATATATTTTTTAAATGGGTATATAAATAATGATACTCATTTGATGAAATATTATAATGTAGATAAATTGAATCTTCAACAATATTAAAGAGAAGATTAATCCTTGAAAATTAAATTCTAGTTGGTATCATCCTTCTTAACTGGTAGCAAAATTTTTATAATAGTTCTAAAATAAGAATGAAAATATTATGTGTTAGAACAGACTCATCATGAAGAACCAACTAGTGAAAATATTCAATAAAAGGAATAATATGAATATAAATGCATGTAAAAGAATCAAAATAAGTATCCACCATCAACCTTGTTACCATGGAGTCAAAATTGAAAAAAAACCTGCGAGTATAGGTTCCTATAAAATTACAGACATCCTTAAAAGGATATATTTTGAAAAAAGGCATGAATTGAATGAATTGTATGAGGATATTTTTAGTTCAAGATAATATGTGGAACTTCATTATCCACCAATGTACACAATATAATTGGGTAAGACAATTATTTTGTGTCTAGGGTTTCCACTTATGATTTAATTGGTCATGAATTTTTTTTAGTCATTAGTAGAAATGATCTGATATTTTTTTGAATTATATTTTGAATCAAATCTATAAAACGATACCATACCACCTCAATATGGTGAAGATTATAAAGAAGTAAATGACATGTCTTGGATCAGGTACTACGTTTATGATAAAAAATGAGAATGGTAAATGTTTTTTCAAAAAGAGGAAGAAAATAGGTCATAGACAGTCCAAACCTCCCATCATGCTGAGAATGAAATATGAAGGAAAATGAATTCTTTGTGTAAAATATGGTCATTGTGAGGGAAATTATATAGAATACATAAGAGGTTAAAATTATTCTAGTGGAATGTCCACATTTATTATAAATGTTATAGAATTAATTTCCTTCCATTGAATGGTATGTGATACCAAATGTATATTTTATCAGCATTGTAAATAAATATGAAATTAAATTATTAGTATAAGTGAAAAATGGTTGATCAAGATTAATGGTTTCCAAGATATGGAATAAACTTTTTTGTACATTAGGGACTCAGATTCATTAAGAATATTTGAATAGGTCATAATATATGTAGTTTTACCATTTTTCTGTAGAGTTGATCAAGTAAATAAAGGTTGTTAAAATAAAATGAGATAGTTTTTTAATGAACGTAGTCTATGATTTTTTTATTTTAACAAAATGATTTAAAGGATACAAAAATGATAATTTTGGTTAAATAAATCATCACATTTCATTTATATAAATGTTTTGATGATACGATTGAATTCATGAAAATTTTAACTTATATTCTCAAATGTTAAGGAATTAATCATATTTACACTTATGTCATTGAAAATTATGTTTATTAGGAACAAGGGGTCATAATTCCATATGATGGATTATCTCGGATTCCTGAAGGAGTTTTAAGAAGCTTCATGGAATTCTTATGATTGGTATTTGAGATATAGAAATAAATTATTTAATTTTGAAGGGTATGTGATAAAGAATATATATTTTAAAATTTTTATAAATATAAAAGATTTTAAAATCAAATAAGAAATTTATAGATCCTACAATTTTCATTTAAACGAATTAGAAAAGTGTTGTTATTATAATTATTTGATAGCAATGAAGTGTATCTTCATCTCAATTATCTTATATTATAAGAGAAGTGATTTAACAATGAATAATTATTATGGAAATCGTTGATATGATTGATTATAAACTCATGTTTTATGATTTATTGAATTCTATGATATAGTTTAAATGAAGTAAAAGAGAGTGTTTATTGAGGAATTTATAAAAATATGACGGAATGTTATTCCAAATCTTTAGTGGCATATTTAAATAAATAATACCTTCTCTTTAATGAAAAATATGAAAACACATACAATACCATATATTACATTTAAATAATAGTTTGTTCGCCAAATATTCTCATTAGATGATAATAAATATGGTTTCATAAATAAACAATTAGTCTTTATTGAACATTAGTAAGATATTTTTAAAAGATTATTGTTTCTAAGAGGCCAAATGAGGTATTTTTATATTGAGATAAGTTAAAGGTTAAAAATTGGAGGTTAACACTAATATGTAGTCATAGTGATTTCGACATAGCGTCCTAAAGAGTTTAGGATATAATATAGTAAATTATATTATAAGGAATTGTGTTTTGTTGTCATAAAAAGTGCATATCACTATTTCCCAATGAAAAATTATTGGTCAAAAATAATATATTTTTTCACATTATATACTTTATTTTAAGATATTTTATGGTAAAGAAAAACATTTAATTTTTGACAACATGTTATCATAAAATATAGAAAACACTTCTACCAAAATTATTATACCAATAAAATTTTAAAATTGAATTATACTTGATATCCCAAAATACTTTTAGGATATTTTGTTAAATAGTATTGTAAAAAAAGTTATGTTAGATACCATATAATGGTATATTTTAATTTATCCTAATTTTTTTTACGTTCTAGTAAATAATAATGTAAGAAGATACATTATTTCAAGGATTCACTTTTGTTGAACAAGGATTCAGGTTGATGATGTACTTACAAAGAGTTATGAGTAGAAAATATAAGTTTAAATTATGTAATTTTTTAATGATGTTAACAAGATTAAATATGTTCAAATATTATAATGTTTGGAATATGATTCCAGAATTTCACTATTGTTAAAACTGTATTACTTCAGTGATGTTTTTTACTATATAATTTAGTGTGAGATTTTTATCATATGGTCTCAAAGAGATATAACAGGAAATAAATATGAAGTAATGAGTTAATAAAACCATAAAACTGTAGAATACATAAGATTGATCTATAAATTTATTGTATATGATTTCATAAATTGTTTCTTATATTAGATTTGTTGAATATTTTTTACGATTTTTGGAATATAATATGTATCAAAATATATAATATTAAATCTCCACATCATTATTAATTTAAATTAAGATCATATATTCATATATTGATATAAATTATATGATGTGAAATGATAAATAACCTTTTAAATAAGGACTATCCCCAACAATTTTTTTTCATAGAGTATTATATGTTTTGATTAAATATATAGGATAATATGAGTACGATTCCTCTATAAGGACATATAATACTTTCATGAGGAATAACTCTAATAATATGATTCTCTATATATTCTATATGACTCTTGATTTATACCATGTGTAGTTTTTTACAGATTTATTCACTAAAATATGGTCGAATGGATAATACTTGTGTCCCCAATACAAGAGATCAGAGAGATAATTTGAATTAGCACCAACATACAGTGACAACTCACCAGTGTAATTTTGAAAATAACATATATAATATAGGGGTTTTGGGGTATGTTCTTGTCTATGTTTTCTATTTGAGATCATCCAAGATGAAATTTAACCTCTCATATAGTGAGTATGAAATCTAGGACTTGGATTAACATAGACTATAGGATTTTACGAATAGAAAAATATGTTGTATATCAATCCAAAAATGAGACATGTAATGTGAATATCCAAAAAAATGAATTAAATGTGATCTAATCACTGAAAACTTCAGTTTGGGCTCTATGAATTGGGATATTACTATTTGGCTATATGGGATTGACATGATATATTTTCTATAACAACAAGATGTATAAGACAAAGGGAAAATATGGGAATGAATGTTTACATATGATACATATTTTTGGAAACATGTATAGTGATACATGTTTTTAATGGAGATCACTCAGGATACATTTATATATTGAATAAGATTAACACTTTACTAGTGACATCTCAATTCTTACATTCTTAAAACCATGGATTCATAGTTTTTTTTATGAAATAATGGATAATTGGGTCATAATTTGTGGTTTACTATATTTGTATTGGTTTTGAGTTATAGAGACACTAAAAATTCTTTATATTTAACAAAAATTGTTTTCAATGTGTATTCAAAAGATATTTAATATGATTTAATATAATGTGTGTATAATTATAGTTTTCCAATACTAGTTTGGACGATATCCAAAAGGAGTTTTGGATATCATTTCAGAAGTTATTGTATATAATAAATTATCATGTTAACCAACAAAAATTCTATTGGGAGTTAGTGTAAGAGAAATATTGATGGAGATATTACCTAAATCCTTTTCTGTATAGGATATATTTAAGTTATATCTATTGAATTAAAATTAAAATTTTCATGAATGAGTATATTGTGTTTTGAAGCCTAAAAATTCATAATCAATTTTCAACATAATCTATCATTTTCTTAAATATATCATGAGATAAAATGGTTGGGAGGAGATTTATAAATGAATTTATGCATGATTTTGTGGATATATCCTTCACTCATTCATTATAAAACTCATAAGTAAACTAAACCACATAAGGAGCATATTTATATCCTTTAAAAACAATTCCATATGATTAAAAATGGGAATTATTGCTTCATGATTTTAAAAATCCCTCAATAATACATATCAAACTTATTCTTCATCTTTGGAATTGTGAGGTTATAGCTTAGTGTGGTAGAAAAACAATCCATTTCATATGATAAGAGATTTAGATTGATTCATGGATATCTTAAGAGGTGGGAATAATACATTTACCCCTCCTATTTTAGTAACTAAATTTATCAAATTAAGATCATGGATTCATTTTATGTTTATTCGGATAAGGATATTTCTTTATAGTATGTTATTAATTTTTCAGTATTTACCATGTTTCACACTTCTCGCATGGGATATCCTTAGGAAAGGGTTTTAAATTATTTCTATTGCTTCCAATAGTTGTTATTAGACTCATTTGAAACCCAATTAACACTTATACCTCTAATAGTTCAAAGTATTTACACGAAAAAGAGGTAATTGATATATCATACGATGATTTTCTTATGGATGAACTAATTATAAGTGGATAAGGTCATGATTTAAAGGAACTATATATTTTCTAACATTTGTTTTTGAAAAGAACCCGAAGAAGTTGTAAATATCATTTGTATCCCTAAAAAATACATATAACATGAGATATAAAAAAATTAATAAGAGTCTTTAAAATTAAATAATGATATATCCCGAAATGTTTTGGACATTTATCAATCTAACTAAACATGATGATGTCAAAATATCTATGAATTTGGAGTTTGAAAAAGAATATCTCAAAGGGAAAACGATTTTATTAATATGATCCAGGATAAATAAGATATCAAGAGTGCGATTGAAGACAATATTTATGGATTTACAAAAAAAATTGTTGTCATTTATTTCAAGACTGATCAACAAGAAATCTGTGAAAAAAAGATAAAGGAGTTTGATAATTTATATCCAAATAAAAAAATTCACGAATGATACAAGAAGTATATTTAAAAGAGAATAAAGGATTTTCAATAATGTACAAAGTCTATATATTATCAAAATTGAACCTAACATTTGATTTATCCTCATCTAGAAGTCAAATTATGAAATTTTGAAGTTACATAAGCCGAGTCCTCAAAAACAATTGAGAAAAGAGTCAATTCCATAAAAAATTCTCTTGATGATATTAATGAAAAAATAACTCTATATATTTGTAAAATTATCATTATATCATCAAATAATATATCTATTATTGTCCAAAGAAAAATTCTAACCATTTTACTTGAATATTATTTTGTACAAAATTTGTTTATATTAATAATTTAGGTCCAAAATAAAATTCTGAAAATATTTATGAGGAGAAAAATAAAGATTATGTCACTACTTAATGATGGTTGGTTAAAAGAAATATAAAGAGTTTTGGTTCTCCAAAAAATAATCAAAATTAGGTTACTTTTAATTAAATATAACAAGGATCCAAATTTACTGAGATTATGTTCCAAAGTAATAAATAAATTCTCATCGAAGACTTTTGGTATTATGAAATATTAGGGAACATGGATAATTATTATTGGTATAACATGTCAATTCATGGTTGAAAAAGAATCCTGTCATCAACATGGAGAAATGATTATTTAAACTGAAGTAGACATAAGACGAATATAATGAATCATTCCATTTCAAACTGATTTGGATGTAATGATATTCTCTGCAGAAATTATAAAAAAATGTTATCATTATGGTAATGAATTATGGTTAAAATAAAATAATAATGTAAAAAACATTATTAGAAGTACTAAGAATACACAAGATGAGAAGTAATCAACAAAATAAAAAGGTGTGTTTACATTGGGTTATAATAAAAATATACATGTTGAATAACTCACAAAAAATTAGGATGAGTATATTGATATATCAAAGAGAAATTATTGATTCTATTTTATAATAAAAGGTTACACCATGGACTATTGTAATACCACTACGAGTATTAATATTAAAGAAGTAATGTTGAATAAATAAAAAATAGAATCAATCCATGAATGAATCAAATAGTCGAAATTGGTTGACTAAATCTCTAAGAATACGAAATAATTTTAATTTAATGACATGTTTCCAATAAAATTCAACAATATGATATTTGAGACACAATATATTAGGTTAAATAATTATCTTGTTAAATAAATCAAATTTAGGGTCGTATTACCACCATGAAAGGTAATATTTAAAATAATTAATCAAGAACCAAGGAATACCTATACATTGATAGCTGAAGATAAAATAGAAATTACACATAAGGAGATATGTTAAATGAAGAATAAGACCATGATGCTCAATGTGAACATTTTTTTGAAAATTGGATGAGGAATTATGAAGATTTATCTCAACAATGAATTTAAAAATATAGTATGTTAGTTGGTAAGAAAATATTAACTTTGGTTCTCTCAGTAATTAGTCTGTAGAACCACTGTAATCCAGTATAATTTTTGTTTCTTCCTTTTTATATTGGTAGTTATAGGATATCCATGTAGGGAGAGAAATAGAATAAAGAGAATGTTATTAAAGTTCTATAGTAAGAAGAAATATACTTGTTGGATTGATATATTTTGAGTTGAATCAGTTTATATAGATATATTATTAAAATGATATTGGTATCATGATTAAAGACATGATTAAAATTGATGAATAAATGGTAGAGTATACACATTTATTGTGAGATAATTTTAGAAATTTTAAACAATTTAGATTTTTAATTGAATCTCCAAATTTTGGATTGTGATTAAGAATTTTGTTGATAAGGTTTATTTTCACAATTGTACTATCTTTTTCTATAATGAATGAATTATGAATTAAAGGTAGTGAAACTAGATGATTCTATGTATTAAGTATGAGAAAATATTAAGGAATACATATATGTGAAGTATAATTTTTGGTAGTTAGTTGGATAGTCTTCTTTATACACCAATCTATACTAAAGTATACACAGAGTAAATTAATTAAAAACTTAAACCATTAGTATCAACTTTTTCTTATTTGTTTTCAATTATGGGGAATGATAATAGATTTTTTGAAGAAATAATTCTGTTAATTTAAAAAATGTGTATTGAAATAAATCCAAATGAGGAAATTGTTTGTCCCTTGGATGATGATGTATTTTATTTATTTTCAATAAGAAATAATTTCAATATTTGTTGAATTGATGATGAATAAAAAAGTAGGCTTGCAAGGATTTTATAACGAGTTGAGTTAATAATGGTTGAAGAAAACATTGGATATTAGATATTGAATTATTCCATTTGATGATTCATAGAATAGAGTTCATTTTGAATCATATATATTTCTTATTCCACTATATATTATACTCGATATTCATTCATAGACTATAAAAGAAGTTTGAAGTGGGTTCTAGTATATTGAGGTTAATGTGTAGAATAATTCAAGAATGTTTGATGAATTTGATGATATTATATAGAGTTTTGATTATCAAAGAGTTTCAATGTCTTAATTAGATTAGTACAGATGACGAAGACTCTAGGTTTTGTTTATATTGTAGAAATCTAGTAGATGGATTTACATTACTATTGAATACGAAAAGATAAAAAGAGTTATGTAGAGTGTTGACAACACTGAATGATGTATGTATATGAATGAGAGTGAATATTTATGATAATGAAAATGTACATGTAAGATATTATAATGTTGGGAAAATGAATATGAATGAGTACATCCAAATATAAGAGAAAAAGGATCATTGGTTCGAAGATCTCTTCAAAAATGATTTGACTATAGAGGTAATCTTGATCCATTGAAAATTATTTAAGGATAGTGTGTCAAATTGGCTTAAATAATATTTTAATTATTCAATCATCTCATATGCTAATTTTTGTTCATACTGTATTGGTTCTCACTTTCTATTAGAAGTGTTTAAAAATAAAAATGCAATTTTTAGTCAGGATTTCTAAGAAAGATCCTACTAAGCTATTGAATTGATGAGAAAGATTTCTGAAATAATTTTTGTGATATCAAGAATAATGATTGATAGATTAAATATAATTACACATATATGATGGTGTGTTATCAAAATAAGATTGATCTAAGTTATTATGGGATCTCGATTAATTTATGAACAAGTGGAGAAGTACGACTAATCAAAAATATTTAATTAAAATATGAATTAATTGAGGTAGTTGAATATTTATTAAATTATTTCTTTTTTTCATTAAATAATAAAAAATAAGTTGTTAAAAGCTGCAAGAGAATGATAATATCTTTATATTGGATGATAAGGATTTGAAAATATCTCGTTGTTATCATATATGAATTAAATTGGTTTAACGTGTTTTGGAGATGTTATGTGATCATTAAAATATGTTTCCATTATCCTGATATCCTAAATAATTTCCCTGAGAAAGCATAAAATTGGTTAATGAAATCACAGTATCCTAGGAGAATAAAATGTATATGAATCATATTTTACACTATTATACAAAAAATCTCATTGATAATGCATAATATTATCACCTTGATAAATAATGTCACCAAAATAATATGTAAGAAAAAAAATTGAATAGTAAAGGATATACTATGATATCTATGAATAATTCTAATTTCTCACCAATAAAAAAATACTTAATTAGAGTAAATAATAGATTAAATTTTTAGGGAAAAATAATTTTTAATGTTTCAAAACATATAAAAGTGTAAATTAGATCAAATGTGGGATTACATATGTGGTTAAAAATCATAAATAAGAAGAAATTTGGATCATATATGAATAATTTTGATTTTATGTAAGAGTAACCTGAAGATTTTTAGTGATATATAATATTTTAATAATTTTTAATAATATTAGACAGATGATGTGTAAAATTAAGTCATATGATTCTTATTTTTTATTTGTTTGTTTAATATAAGGAAAAAATGGATTAATACATTATTTATTATGATATAGATGTTGATATATTAATAATATTATTGTGTTGTGAGAAGATAATTCACACCACAATTTTGTTATACGCACGTGATTACACATATGGAAATAAAGACATAGGTTTTTATTAATGTTCATATAATGATGGTGCTGAGAAGAATATGATATTAATGGGAAGTCAAATATATATAATCCTTTCATTTAAATTAGTAATAATTGTAAATTCCTATTCCATAGATGTAATTGGTTACATAAAGAAATATTATCAAGGTAGATATCGAGGCTGCATAATGAAAGATAACCAAGCATTTAATATTAAAGAAATTGAATATGTAAACTGATGAGGAATTTGATGAATGTGGATATAAGTTTTTGAAAAAAATAAAAGGTGATAAAAGTGATGAAAATGGATATGGAGGTAGATAATGATACAAATATTATTTGAAATAGAGATAGATAGAAAGGGAAGATACTAAAACCGTTACATTTTATTATTTTCAATTATTCAAGACTATTTAGGAGAGAGTTTTTGACATGTGTTTTTTTTGTAAAAATATATCCTAGAGATCAAAAAAGAATAATCAGGAATGTTATTGAGAGGATAAAACTAAAAATATTTAATTTCATTAGTGTAAATGTTCTTTAAAAAGAGATTGTGAGATAGTGATAGGAGTGATTGGTGAGGGAAGAAGAGTGAAATCCATAGAAGATTGTTGAAACTATGTAAGTAGATATAAATCTGTTTAGGGTATAAAAAACATTACCTTACCTTTTTAATCATTCTCTATGTTGATTTACTATGATTTTCATTGTTACATGTCTGTTCTTTTGAAACTATAAGTTGGTTCACGTATAACATATTGTTGGTTCTTGTGAAAGCTGTTTGGTGTTATGCATGTAATCTATTATATGATTAGATTAAGGGTTCAAGGACACCACAATGATGTGTTTTTTCAATAAAATATTAGTTATTTTTGTGTGGAATAATAACCACCATACACTGTAATTTTCGACGCTTTCACCGGGGCGTGTGCATCTGTCTTGTGGGAGGGTGGAAGAAACAGAAATGGTTTACCCATCATGAATGAGGACTTGGAGTTCAGATCATTTTGCTCGTGGTGGAGGAGGTTTCGGGTCGAGGGAGAAAATTGAAAGGTAGGTTGAGCCCGAGACAAGGTGAACAGACGTTCCTACGTATCCCATAAGTATGGAGATCAAGCCGCATGTAGTTCTACGGATGGTATAGTAGGATACCGGTGCTAGGGATAATAATGTTGTGTGGGTCTGGCCCTTGCACCAAATGAAGTGGTATTTGATATATCTTGTTTTTCATTTAGGATGAAGGGATTTTTTTGAGAAGTGACGGGCCTAGGATAGAAATTCTAGGCATCTCCACAAGAATCAAGCTATATGCAGGCGTTGAAAAATGGTATAACATGTGACTGATACCCAACAAGATTCCCCCTATAGTGAGGACATCACGGTGTAGCACCATTTTCCATCGTGCGGCCAGAACGATAATGTCACAGTTTAGGGTCAAGTGATGGGACCATGCGACATAGTTTAACATCATATGGGCTAGATGTATATAGGAGAGACGATATTCAAGAGGGAATGTGCATGGTGCGATAAAGCATACTCGACGTGGATGAGGATGAGGTCCACATCACACCACATGCGATTCCATGAGTGAAACCTCATGCCTAGGGGCTATAAAAGGCTGGAGGATATGGGATAGGAGAGGTTAGCTCTTAATTGCACTGGACCCGAAGACGAGATGTCCGGGTCTTCCAACATTTTCCATAGGAATGGTAATCTATTTTTACATTGTTCTTGAAGGTGCCTTTTAACGTCGTGCATGAACACATATAGTTTAATGTCATATGGGACATGTATTAGGGGTATTAACTCCAATAAAGGCTTATACGTGGTGCTGCTAATGCAAACCCGACATGAATGATGACATAATCACATACCAAGCCAAGCTGTCCCATAAGAGTTAAAGATTTGAAGGTAGAAAAGAAGAGATAAAGTAGTGGAACTCGAGCTGGACCCAACGACAAGACATCTAGGCATTCCTATGTATCCCATGGGAACGAGAATAAAGTTGTACTAAGTTCTAAAAGAGATATTATTTTATGGTCTTAGAGTTTGAGCAATGGAGAGGGGGAATCCATCCATGTAACTGTAGACCTCAAGCAGATCCCTAAGCCCATGTGAGTCAAACTCAGTGTGGGAAATAAGAAAAGAGGGGTATTTTTGTAAAACCTAGAACATACACCAAAGGGATGTCGGTGCGGAGCCCCGAATGATGCCTTTACAACAGCTATTGTCCTTCTAACGCGCAAATGCGCACTGAGGGATAGTTCCTGGAGTTTCAAAATTCCACTTAGACATGTTGAGGTGGAAAATGATGTGAATCATGCAACATATATTTTGGGCTTAAAGGGGCTGGAATGACGGTGGAGGATAACTGTTGACCATGTTCGAAACACAGCATCCACATCACATTATCCTGAAATGGGGTCAAACAAACGATCTTTGATCGCTGACCATATTCACAATGCGGGACATATATCAACATGGTGTCTGAAACCCTCGAGGAAATTGGCCTGTAATGGTAGGAGAGCCCTTAAGCCTTGAATCCTTGCAATTTGGGGGTCCCTTCAGATGTGAAAGATAATGGAAGCCCAAATTAAGGGTAACACGAATCCTGAAAAATGGGTGAGAACATGTCCAGGTAAAATCTGACACTCCAGGTTCTAGACCAGAGTACTCATGGGCCAATTAGTGAATCTCCGTAGAGGGTCAAGGGGCTCAAGATGAAATTGGTCAATTTGAAAGGATGAGTATAGAACAAGGGGATAGAGAACTCTTTGGAGAAAGAGTCACATAACTTGGTTGTTATAGACCCGACATGAATGAGGACATAATCTTGTAGCACACCATATATCCCTCTCATGGAAGAATTCAGGCCATGGGGCCTAGATAACAAGGAAATCTCTACGTGATGGGGATGGACCAGAAGTTTAGACGTTCGGGCGATCCTACGTATCCCATAAGGATGGGAATCAAGCAACACATAGTTCTAGAAAAGGATGTCACAAATTAGGGAAAGATAGCACAACAAGGGGTGTGTATGGAATGGCGAGTAAACCGATGTGAATGATGATGAGACCCCACACTACACCATACAACCCGAAGTGGAAACATGGGCCAGGGGCCCGAGAAGGTGAATGGTCCTGGGGATGTCCCTCAGATGGAAATTACTCACCAATTTTCAGTTTAACGTCTTGTAATGAGGATGGAGGTAGGGGTAAGGTATCTCATTCGGGGATGTGCACGACATGCACCACAACATACAACCTTATGTGAGAACTTGGGATAGGGGCCCGAAAAGGCCATGGGACCTCAGGCTCAGCTATGGATAGAATGTCATGGCCAAATTTTAGTTTGACGTCTTACATTGAGGATGAAGGTGATCTTAGTTTAGGTTCATAGAGATCGGACAATATAAGCCTAGTTTAAAGTCATATGCATGGGATAGGTGAATGAAAAGGGCGAATCATCGTGCCTATGGAAGACCATAGGGTGGAAACTATGATAGAGGACAACTATTGACCAAGTTCGCAGCACAACGTCCCCCATATTTTTCATGACCGAGGTAGACAATTTGGTCATCATCCATTGAACGCATCACTACATGGGACATGTACCAACTTGCCTCCAAAAAGCATTGGGGATGTTGGCCTGGAATGGTTGGATAACCCTTGGGTTATGTATCCAAGCCATTCAGGGGTCCTTTTAGATAAGTGAGATAATGGAATCCTGAGTGATGTGGCTCATGAAACATGGTCGGGGCTATATTCACAGAAGGTAGAATAATGGTGGCAGGAATGTCCCATGGGGATTTTTGGGGCATGGAAAAATATCCCGACATGAATGAGTACATGAGTCCTCCCCACACCACACACTTCCCGAATGAGGACTACTACCAAGGGGACAAAAGGGTCGAGGGACCCAAGTTCGGGCATCCTGGCCAACTGTAACCTTATGTCCCCTCATGAAGGCATTGCCTCATCATAGATCTTAATCCCACGGGAGCGATTCTTGCTGTGGGAAACAAGAAGTAGGACTAGAATATGCAGATTACACAAGGGGCCAGCAACACAAATCATACTTCTACCCGTGGTGGACTGAAGCTTAAAAAGCCAATGGGGCAGGATTAACCACTACACTCCATGTTCGGGACATATGCGGGTAGTGAAAATGACAAACGATATCTATTGTACACGATTGAAACAAAATGTCCTTATTGTGTGACCTGAAGAGGGAGAACAATTGAGAGTCAACTGCTGACTGCGTTCTCAACATAGGACTTGTATCAATTTCTTATCTGAAATCCTCAAGGACATTGGCCTGTAATGGTAAGAGAACCCTTGGGCTGATCATTCATGCTATTCGAGGGCCCTTCTGGATATAGAAGGTGATGGAAGCCAAATTATGGGACTTTCAAAGCATGGCATGACCCATGCCCACAGGACAAATGATAAATTAAGGGAGGGACATCTCAAGGAGATATGTGTGTCATGGAGAAATAACGCGATGTGAATGAGGACATGATTATGTGCCACACCACACAATCCTAAATGAGAACTTGGTCTAGGGGCCCGAAGGGGTTGAAGGACTAGAGCCTGAGCGTCCCAGAAAAATGTATCCATATGACATCACATACAGGAATTTCCCTCACAACTTCTAAGACCATGTGAGAAATTCTCTATGTGGGAAACAAAAAGTAGGATTAGGCTCAACACATCACATAAGTGTCTAATAGCTTGAATTACACTCATGCTCAAAGCTGACCATGATTTGGAAAGTTGATGGGGAAGAATGAACCATTGCACTCCATGATTGGGAAATATGGGGGTGGTGAAAACGACAGAGGATAGATGTTGACCAGATTCAAGACACAGCCTCTATATCGCATAACCTAAAATGGAAACACCAATGATCATTGACCACTGACCATATTCACAATGTTGTACTTGTATCAATTTGTTGCTCAACACCCTTGAGGGAATTGGCCTGAAGTGGTAGGAGAACCCTTAGGCAGAGCATCCATGGTATTCAGGGATCCTTTTTTATGTGAAAGATGATGGAGTCCCAATCAGTGGAGTGGGTGAATCATTGATGTGCCTCTACATTTTAACGTCAAGCATAGCGGTGAACGTGATCGACATCCCCAGGGAGTGGAACGTATGGTGGGATCGAGATGAGCTCAACGTGAATTGGGGAAAAATCATGTACCATAACATGTGTCCCAACCAGAGGGGGAATTTTGATGTTTGGGTTAGGCCAATAGAAAAAATGTCTGGTCATTCCTACATATCCCATTATGATGGGAATCCAGCCACACGTAGTTCTTAAATTCCATGTAGTTTAATGTTGTACGGTGATGACGTGTGAGGCTAGAAGAACGAGGAGGGAGCACAAGGTGCGATCATCGTAATCCTGACATGATCGGGGCCAACGAACCCTTCATTACACCGTGTAAGGATCCTCCAAGTGGTCTACCCCCAAGGGGGAATATTCAAAGAAAAGAGTTTGGGGCTGGACTCAAGATGAGATGTTTGAGCATTTCTACGTATCCCATGTGGATGGAAATCATGCCGTACGTAGTTCTAAGGGTGCAGTTTATCATCTTGCAGGACGACATGAAATTTAATGTCATGCGGTATGGTTTGTAGTTTAATGTAATGTAGGATCAGGCAGTTTAGTGTCATGTGGGACCAAATATTTTTGGTTCATGGCAGACCCCATGGCTCAGGAAAATTATTTCTTTAGGAACATGACAATGGTGGGAGGAGTTATACGCTTACCATCCATGGTTATCAGTGAGTACGCACCATTGGCGTAATCATTGTGAACAATGAAAGGTCCTTCCCATTTAGTCTCCAACATGGGTGGTTTCTTTCCAGGTATCATTGGTGTCCTAAGGTCCAACACCAAATCACCTTGTAGGAAAGAGTGGAGGTTAACCTTCTTGTTGAAGGCTCTAGCTATCTTATTTTGATGCCTTTCCAGATTGTGCAGGGCACGATGAATATTCTCATTAAATGCTTCCAATTCAACCTGATGGATTTTAGGTACCTTATCTTGCACCTGCAGGTCATAGACCAATGTGCATAACGAAGGAGACTGAATATTGATGGTCTGGACAACCTCAGTTCCATACAACAGGGGATATGGGGTCACTTGGGTGGAATTACGAGTCATTGTCCGATAATCCTTGAAGGCATTGGGGAGCTTTTCCAGACAACTATTCTTATTCTGACCAATCATTTTCTCCAAAATGGTAGAGAGGGTATTGTTGGATGCCTCGATCTGTTGACTATAATGCACATGATAATGGGAGGTATGGTTATAATGGATGTTGTACTTAGTGTAAAACTTCTTCAGCTCAGCTGCTCGGAAGGTGATGCCTTTATAGGTGAGGACTATGTGAGGAAATCCAAATCGGTAGATGATGTTGGAACTCACAAAGTCAATGATGGAATGGGCCTATAAAACCATGAGTGGTACTGCCTCTTCCCACTTGGAGAAGAAATTCGTAGCGGTCAGGATGAATCTGCACTGTGGAGCTGTCGCCGATGTATATGATCCCACAACATCGAGTCCCGATACTAGAAATGTCCAAGAGTACATGGTGGAGTGGAGGGGATCTGGTGGACGATGCATAAAGTTAGCATGAATTTGGAATGCATGGCACCTCTTAGAGAACTCGATGCAGTCATGGATCATGGAGGGCCAGAAGTACCCTAGTCTCTGGATCTGGTGGGATAGCTTCGGTCCAGTCTGGTGGGCATCGTAGGAATCATGATGAACCTTTTGTATAACCTATGAAATCCTGACTCATT
This sequence comes from Viscum album, assembly GCA_963277665.1. Lineage (NCBI taxonomy): Eukaryota > Viridiplantae > Streptophyta > Magnoliopsida > Santalales > Viscaceae > Viscum > Viscum album. Next base: position 1,045,920,171 of record OY728160.1, on the reverse strand, counting down.
TGATGAAATGGAGGAGAATAACATCAAACCTGTTCTTTTAGGGGATCTGATCATGACATGGACCGTCTTGGAAGGAAAATTGTAATGCGTGACATCAAATTCATTCATTCTTGGACCGATTAGCCGGTAGGTAACCATTTCGGAGATATTCCATAATGAAAACACTCCAGTAGAGAGTCACTTCAATAAATGAATCTGGGGTTCTTAATGTGGAGGCTCGGGCAATAAGATGGCTCACCTGTAGGCCGTTTTCATCATCTAGGGAGATAGGAGCAATGACTCTCTGATGTGCCACATGGATAATCAGATCATCCTGCTCGGGTTCTGCAAGTGATGCAGCTAGGCTGGCCAGGGCGTTAGCTCAACTATTCTAAGATTGAGGGAAATGATTAACTTCTGGCCCAGATGGGAACTGGGCCATTAGCTTGAGAGTGCACTCAAAAAATAGAACAACCTCTGGCTTTCTGACGATATAGTCACCGTTGATCTAGTTGATGACTAGTTCAGAATCCCCTTTCAGATGAAAACGGGGCATATCAATCTTGAGGGCCCGCTCGAGTCCAGTGATGAGAGCCTAATACTTTGCATCACTGTTGGTGTAGCCTTCTAACAATAGGAATGATTATGGACGAATGGAATGTTTCGGGGTAATGATGACAATAACCAGGCCCACCCTGTTGAGTTTGGGATCATTGAGCCTCCTACAAGTGGGGCTCTTGGAAGCACCATAAAAATGAATCTGGCCGCACGACAAGGCTTGGTCAACTGAGAGGATTGCCTCATTGGGGAAATCGAGTTCTAGAGACTAGTTAGTAGGAGATGGATGGGAATAGAGGATGTTTTCCAATGATTTTCCATTGATAGCCTTCTAAGGCATGACCCTGATGTCGAACTATTGGGGGAATACCACCCACCGAGCTAGATGACCTGTCAACATGGGGTGGTTCAAGATGTACTTTAGTGGATCTATCCGGGACACCAGATATACATCATGGTGCTGCAGGTAATTCCGCAATATCCGTACTGCGAATACATGTGTGAGGCAGCTCTTCTCGATAGGGGAGTATCTGGTCTCTGTATCAAGGAGCATGTAGCTGAGTTTGTAAAGGCCGTTCTCTGTCCCCTAGTTGTTATTCTAGGTGATAAGGGCAATGAGATATCATTCCAAGGTGGCCACATAAAGGAGCAGTGGCTCTACAGAGACAGCTGGAATTATGACTGGAGGATAGAGTAAATACAGCTTGATTTCCTTGAATGTAGTCTGGCATTCTTCATCCCACTCATCGAGTGTTCGTTTCTTCATGAGCTAAGAAAAGGACTTACAATTGATGGACAGGATCATGATAAATCAGCATATGTAGGCTGAGTGGCCTTAAAAACCTCAAAGCTCCCAAATATTGCTTGGGGTGGCATCTGGATAATGGAATTGATCTTCTCGGGGTCGATCTTGATGCCCCTATACAAGAAAATGAAGCCAATAAATTTTCCATAGGTGACCCCAAAGGCTCATTTCAAAGGGTTTATCTTCAAGTGGAGTGAACAGAGGAAGCCGATCACTTTCTCAAAGTCTTTGAGATGGTCTTGGCACTGAATAGATTTTTCTACCAGATCGTCTATGTGGAATTCCACTAATGTTCCAAGGATCAGATTGAATATGTGATGCATAGCCCGCCGATAGGTGGAACCTGCATTCATTAAGCCGAAAGGGCATGAATTGGGAATAGAAAGTACATAGGGGTAACCGGAAGGTGGTAGAATCCTCATACTCAGGGGACATCCAGATCTGATTGTACCTAGGGTACCCATCAATGAAGGAGAGGGCTTGGAACTTGGCTGTAGCATCGACCAACAATTCCGTCATTTGGAGGGGAAAGTCATCCTTCAGACAGTGACTATTTTGATCCCGGAAGTCGATGAAGAATCTGATCTGTCCATTATTCATCCTGACTGGTACGATGTTGGCTATCCATTTGGGGTACTAGAACTCCTTAACATTGTTGGCCCTGATGATCTTGTAAACATCGGCCTCGAGCATGGCACTGCGGGAAGGGTTCATCTATCTAGGAGGCTTCTTGAACCCACATTGATTTACCAGAAGACCAAGGCAGTGGACGTCTACATGAGTATCTAGACTTGGCATCTCATCGTAACTCCAGGAAAACATGTAATGGTGCTTTTTTAGGAAGTCTACGTACTGCTGTTGCTCCTCGGGGGGCATTGAGGCACTAATCAACATGGGTCTCAGGTCTACCTGGCTACCGAGGTTCACTTGTACCAATTCGTCGACCGTGGGGGAGACTCCCTTTTCCAAGGCAGGAGGGGCATCCTCTAAATCCTCTTCTCCACTTATGGAGGAGGGATCCTCCATAGAGGAAGTTTCTTCTAAGTTAGAAAATACTGATGGGAGGCTGGTATAATCCTGAGCATCAATGGATACTATATCAAAGGACTTCTGTGCTACCACAACCATAATGATGAAGGCTATCGATCCAATCCCATCTGGTATTCGGCCCAAGGGATCATGCTTGATGATGTCAAAGCAGTAATGACGCATCATCGTGAGCCACTTTATATCAGCCTTGTGGAACCAGCAGGTATGACATATGGTTGTTCCCATGGGGAGGGCATCTCGATATATTACGGTAGTAGGAGGCTCCAAGGTCAACTAAGGATGAATTTTATAAGAGTAAGAGGTGATATTCCACCATCTCATAGACCTCGGTATATGCTCCCCCTTGTTCCAGACACAACAACGCATTATCCTAGGTCTGGGGTTGTATCCTCCAAATGGTGAATTGGAAATATATAGGCATCATCTATATATATCCATGGGTTTGTCTCATTCATGGCATGCTCGACCTCGTTGGTCTGAATCTGATTGTCCTTGCTCTTGTAGTAGTCGGGATCTAGATATCCGGATTTACAAGAGGAAAAGGGAGATGCATCTCCTTGAAGCATGACCACTCGTCCATTAAGGGAGGACTTGAGTCCGTTTTGGTATGATGATGGAACCGCTGCATGTAGGTGGAGCCATGACCTTCCCATCAATGCATTGTAGGTGGTGTCCTGGGAGACAACCATAAACTCAGTGCTAGAAACTAGGCTACTAAACTGGGTCTTCAAGCGGATCTTACCGACCGGTGTCTGTTCCGACCTATCACAACCCTGGATTCTTAGGATAGAAAGGCTCAGATCTTCTTCATATAATCCGAGTTTTTGCAATGTCCGAGTAGGGATTAGGATGATCCCAGAGCCCGTGTCAACAAGACAACGACGGACCTTCACACCATTGAACTGACCAATGATGTACAGTGGGAGAATGTGCCCCGGTATAGGGGAGACTTCATCTTCTCCAGAGAATGAGATAATGGCCTGTCATTTAGCATCTTCGATTGCCTCAGTATGGAAGGCTTCTTCGGCTGAAACTTCCATCTCAAACAAGAGGGGGCTTCTTAAAGCCTCGATGGGAGCCTCACGCATGTCTGACAACCAGCGAAGAGCATCAAGGACAGAGAGTCTTGCATGAATACTAGAAAGATGTTTGAGGATGACGTACTTCTATGCTAGGCACAAACTTCTATGTACTGGAGGTCACCCTATGACAGAATGTATGGTGGGCCTTGTCGATTGGACCGACAGATGATTGGTACTGGGAACATCCTGTTGTCAACTACTGGAGGCCTACAGATTGGGTATCGGATGAGGACCATACATCCGAGACTGGAATGTAGCAGGGAATGGATGGTCGAGGCATGGTCGAGGTGGCTCTACATGTTCCAACAACACGAACAGTGGAAAAGGCGGGACTGATTCCACCAGGCAAGAAGGTTATGCATGTTGAGCTCTACACTGAGCCTATTTCTATGTTTCGGTAGCATGCATAGCCTGGCTGGAAGTGATGACCGAGGCACTCCGACGACCCATATATCCACGACTCTGTCGATGCTAGCGATGACTGGGGATGTTTGGAGGATTCACGTGGTGCTCCTCATCATCAGGAATCATGTTGGGATTTACTATCTCTACATTGTTAACTGAGGTGTACCCTTAATCATTACTTGAAGAGTCATCCACTACTAGATGGATTCTGGGAGGTATCTCTATATCCATGAGCATGAAGTCTCCAAGAGTACATGATGAAAATGACATTGGTGGGGTAGTTTTCATTCCCTTGCGTTGGTGATGTTTGCTCTTCTGCGAAGAGGCTGACTGAGATGATGAAGCAGAATTAGTGGTTGTAGTTTCTGAAGGATTTTTCCAATTCAGGCATGCTTGGTGACCCCATGGGCTTGGGAGACTATTTTGCGTGCCATCCAGTCATCATAATTCAGGGACCCGTGACTGGAAACCTGATTCCACTCCCCCTCATTGTAACTACTGCTGTCTGGCCTCACAAAGACTCATGCTACATGTGCCAGGGGAGGGCCAAGCCGGACTATGATGTTGTCGACCTAGTCTTGGAGTCTGTATTTGAACACATAACACTTCTTGAGAGTGTTCCCCAGGATCTGATGGTTGGGGATGCAATTAGGGTGATCAGTGAGGTTGACCTCTTTTGGCCTTCTAAACATAGGCAAGCATACAATCCCCCGCTCTAAGGCGCTGCAGATGTAGCAGGGGACCTGTGTCTTATTGAATGAGTAGGTCTGGTTTCTCCTATCCAAAAAGGGGTCCCTTGATTCCTTCCCCTGATGGTGGAACAAGAATCTTGTCCATAAGGTGCAACTCTTTCCTTGCCAATGTCGGTGCATTGCGTGGAGGAACTTGCTGATTTTGAGGCGGCTGCTTCTGGGCTGGAGGCTACGCCTATGGTGGCGGGCCTCAGTGAGGTTGTGGAGGAGGCTCCACTGGTAATAATTCCAGCTATCCAGGGGTCTCTATTTGGGCAACTTTGGTGGGATCATCCATGGAGACCCTTCTCATAAGGATTGCATGAGGCAACAGACATGCTTTCTTAACCTACGGTAAGGCTTCCTCTAGGTGTTGGGCCTTATTTGAGAAGTATCAGAATTCACCAGGGTAGTTCTAGGTGATCAGAGTGGGATCCAGTTCCCTCTTATCATATCCCACAAACATCGTCGGTAATTTTCCCGAGTCAGAGGCATGTCAATGGAGTATGTGAGCCCTTTCCACCAGGCGACAAAGTCAGCGACACGCTCATCATGCCAATGCTTGCACTTGTAGAGGTCTGCAATACTCTTTTTCCATGTGGGGAGATGAACTGCTAGAGGAATTGTCTATAGAGGTTCTCCCTACCAATAACCGATCCGACGGGGAGTTGGCTGTACCAATAAAATGTAGGGCCTTCCAATGTCTTCAAAAACCACCATAGTTTGGAGGCATCCTGCTGCATAAGAGTTCCCAACATGGGGCCATGCCTTGAGGTAATGTCGGTCGGGTGCTGTTGTAACACCCTGAGATTTTATGAAAAATATTCTTTTTAATTTCATTAATGTCTTTTTTTGTACGCTACACCAAAAGGATCTTTCACAATACACATCCCTGACTTGCCTTGCATTACACGCAATCGCGACCTTCCTCGATAGCGTGTGTAGTACGCAATATTGAGTTTCACTAAACAAGATATTATTATAATATTATTATGAACTAGCCATTATGAATAGTAATACCCACTTTTTGAAATTTTATAAATTTTATCTTTCAAAATTGACTTCATTTTTGGATTCGGAATATCAAAATTAGCTTAGGGTGAAATGTTGGTACTTTTCGGATAACTTTCATATTCTGATGAATAGTGAAAATTACTAAATTTTAATTAAAAACAACTTTCTTAATCGAAATAATTTATAGTCATAAATTATTAATTAGAGTGGGTTTAAAGTATATTTAGAATATATTTTTAAAATTTAATACAATGTTAGTCATTAGATGTAATTTCACATATAAACTAGACATAAACAAGTGTCAATCTTTTGATAGTTATTATCTCTTATGAACACGCTATTTGTTTTTGACGACGGGAATTAATTTTTAATTAATTAATGCAAATGATATGTTTTAAATTTGGTAAAAATATACATCATTTTTGAATTCATAATATCAAATATATCTTAGGCCTAATTTTTTGTATTTTTCTGGAAACTTTCATTTTTTATTGAATAGTGAAACCACTAAGTGGTAGTTAAAAAAACTGAATTTTGTATAAAACATAATTTTACCGCTTCTGTGAGTGGAATTTCGAAAATCTGAGAGACCCAGTAAATATCATGGACAAAAATGTGGTTGAATGATATAAAAATAATTGTTGGTGAATAGTAACTTTTTACTTTTTTTTACCACGGTTAAAAGTAAATAGGGTAATTAAGGGTTAAAATGATATTATTATTACCCTAACACATGTCGTAATTCTATTGGATAAGTCTAATTTGGCCAAAACAACCTTCGGAATAAAATATGACAATTTAGGCCCACTTGGATTAGATTAGGAAATTTATTATTAATTTATTTGAAGAAGGGTTAAAATAGTTAAAATCAAAGTTTAATAACTAAATAATTTTTAATATAGGATTATAGATAATATAAATTCGACTATAAATATTCATTAGAAGGCTAAAAAGATTTCAAACATAATGGTATTTTATTTGTAATTTTTAGACTTAAAATAATTTATTTTATTTATGACACAATGATGATGCAGTAATTATATTATTAATGAAATATTGACATAATTGATGTTATAAATACCCAAATAAATGTAATTTGAGACTTTTTATGAATTCCACTAATTTTCTAGGTTAATATTACATGTTTTTATTGATTTAATTAACTTGGTTCTAACTAATCATTCTGTTATGAGTTTCAAAAAAATCAATTACCAAATAGTGTGAAAATTGAAATAAAATAGTTTTTTTAAAAAATATTATATTATTAATTGTTATTTTATTCCTAAAAATATAAGTTTCGGCAAAATGAATTATATAAGGTTATATATATTAATAATAAACAACTTTGGGTTCGTTTGTCTTGTTATAGTCTGTTTATTAACCTTATAGTGTAAGAAAATAAGAAGACATGGTAAAAGAAAAATTATTTAACTTAAAGATAAATCTAAATGATAAGGATAAAATAAAAACCTAAACTTGTCTAAATTCTATTGGATGATATTATTTCTACCCATCCTTACCTTATATTCTAACTAAATCAATTTGGATCTATTAAAAACCGAATATGACTTTATAATAAAATAATATGTTTAGTTATTCCAAAGGTGCCCCTCTCCTCCCTTATAAAAGGGCACCTCCTCCCTCTCTTCCTCACACCATTTTGATCCTTTAATCCCATCAAAACCCTACCAAAGTCTCTTCTCCACATCCCTAGAAACATCCTAGAGGTCCTGTTTATCTTCAAAGACCAATTTTAGTGCCCTAAGAGGAGGTCTCAAAGAGGCGCTTCAAAGAAGAGGTAATGTCCGTTACCGATTCTTTCAAACTTTATTTCTTATTCCACTTCTTCTTATTTATTTGTTTCATTATGAAGTAATAACATCAGTATCACTCATATATGGATATGATATTATAAGTATTAAACAACCATATTTCACCATCTATCCATCCTACGAAAAACAAAATCACCGCGCGTGCGTACGTACGGAATACCGTCTCCATGCCGTGGTGTAATCTATTTTCCACCACCACCTTACTTGGATGGGTATAATGGTGTAAATAATAATTATATATGATTATTGTAAATTGATATTGATTATTTTATAGTATACATACACTCCAATAAAATTACACGATCATGGGAACGATATCATCGCTCGTGCGTACGTACGGAATACTGTCTCCACGACGCGATGGGATTCATTCTCAATGATTAACCATTCACAAATGATTATAAAGAATATATAATAAGTAATCATGAAATATATGAAATAATAATGATACTGGTTTTATGTATATATATATGTATTTCATCCAATTAATTCCATTCAATTCAATGAAGAAATGAAAACAGCGTTCATGCGTACGTACGACCTACCGTCTCCAGGAATGGGGTATTTCTTTCCATTTATCGATCTATTATATATATGTATATTCTGAATATATATTATATATAAATCATGTTTAATATTCTGGAATTATGTAATCATGATCTATGTAATCATATGAATAATTACAAGTCAAAACACGGACGACAAATGAAATGATTTTACCCAAAACGCTCTTTAACATGGAATTTACAAAAGAACGGGTAATATAAAGTCATAAGTGAATCATATATGATATCATAACAATGAATATGATTCTGTAATATGTCAATGACATTATTTAAATCATTATATAGGAGGTTTAGATATTTACAAAGCATATCGCACCTAAGGTAAGGGATAATTTTGCAAATCTCATTTTTATCCGAGATTGCTTATTCGTAAGTATTTACTAGGGTTATTTATATCATCTATGTCCATGATTTATAAAAGTGTTTTCATGTATATTTAAATTCATTTTTACCCATTTTGACTTTTACCCAATGGTATGGAAGGAATCTTTCATTTATTTACCCTACAAGGTACTTTTTGACTTTTTCGACAAATGTACGAGAAGAATGTTTTTTTCATGTATATGGCATGAAAGGATTTTTACGGTTTTATAAAGCCTTGTTTTCATGAAGCTTCCTCAAAAATATTTAATGAATATTTTCAACAAAATCGTTTTCTTTTAAAATTTCATGACATTTTGTGAAAAGAAAATGATTTTGAAGGAAAGAGTATATTTTCCTCAAGAATTAATTTCAAGTGTTTTATCAGAACCATTTTTCATCTAAGATGACATTATTTCATATGTGTATGTTTCAAGTATAATGTCAATGATTTACATGGTTTCACTTCTCTTATTATGAAATGACATCCATTTCTTTTATATGGATTATGTGATGATGGGATGATGTTTATGAAACCCATTTTATTTATTGTGTTTTTATGAATGATGTATCTTTATTTTCTGGCACAAGTAAGAATGATTTCATTATGAGATGGGTGGGACCTATATCTCCCACCAATGAATTGGGTAATGATATATATCTCATGAGATAGACATGGTTGGAATGGTAATTTAATCCGGTTCAGTATTACAGGATTGGAATGAGGAGTGAACTCGATTCAGAAAGGGACTTTCTCCATTAAGATAGTCTTGGCAGCAATGCCTTGGCTACTATGGAAATAATTACATGTGCTTAATGGATTCCACAATTACATGTTTTATTCCCATGCTATTTTATCATGATTTATGTACCGTTATGATCTATGCCTTATGTACTTCCATGTTATATGTAGTTGCACAAGATTTTATTGTTTAAACATTATGTTCATGTTTTTAAGTTCAAATGTATATGGTATGTTTTATTTTATCCATGCTTACCCTTACTGAGCATTTGATCTCACCCTTTTTATGATTTATTTTCTTCCAGGATTAAAAGAAAGGTTTTAGGTAAGGAAATAAAAAGTGGAAGATCTTTATGGAAGACTTTGAAGATCATTTACCACGATTAGAAGATTACATTCCAAGTTTCCAAAGACACTAAACTATTATGGTCCTTGTGTGTCTGTCTTTGTTATGTATTATGTATTCCAAAAAAGTAATGTAATATCTATGTACAACAAGATTCAGGTCTCTATAGTTGGTATCAGAGTAAAAGTTTAGTCAACCTTTGGAAACTAGGATGCGAGAAATTTATTGAGATCCCTAGAGATATTTCTAAGGTATGTCTAGGGATGTCCCTAAGGTTAAGTATAAGTATAGGTTATAGTCCTAGAATTACGGTAATGATCATAGAATTAAACCTAAGATGTTAGATATTGAAGGTACTCCCCCTTTATTATGATGTTTTCCCTAGCATGATTTTTGCCTCTCACGCTAATATTTTTGGGTTTTAGAAAATGGATGGAACCCGAAGGAACCATGTTGATTAATGCAATGGAAAATGCAATGATTGTCCTCCTAAACAAACAAATGTTATGGGAGATGGAGTGCAAAATATTATTTCTATACTTACACAAGCTATGAATCATTCTGGACTTCCAAATGAGCAGAGAAGGGAAAAATATTTTATTGAGTCCTTCATGAGGCAAAGTCCACCTTATTTCAGTGGGTCTTCTGATCCACTTGTTGTTGAACAATGGATCAGTACCACTGAAAAGATATTTTCAGTTCTTCAATGTTATGAACATGAAAAAATCATCTTAGCAGTATATCGTTTGGTAGGTGAAGTTGATCAATGGTGGAATATTGTCAAGAATACGAGGCCAAGAGATGAAATTGAGTCCTTGGAATGGGATGAGTTCAAGAACATATTTTTCAATAAGTACTTCCCTCATATTCTTCGAAAAAATATGGAGAAGGAGTTTCTTGAAATAAAGCAAAATGATGATGAATCTGATGGTGTATATGAAGTGAATTTTACAAGGCTTGCAATGTATGCATATGGCTTTATCATCCAACCTGAAAGTAAAGTTGATCGATTCTTCAGTGTCTTAAAACCAAATCTTCTAAGGGAATTAACTATAAGAGACTTCAGTAGATATGAAGAAATTGTGGATTGTGTTATCAAGGTATAAATGGAAGTTGGTGTTACTTATCGATCTCATAGTTTTGACAAGAAACGAATGATGGAGTTCAAGGAGAAATATCAAAATAATGGTGAAAAGAAGATGAATGTTTCCTTATGCTCAAAGTGTGGAAATAAGCATGGTGTACATTGTCTTAAAGGGACTAGAAAATGTTTTAATTGTGGAAAAGAAGGTCATCGAGTAGCTCAGTGTCGAAGTAATGGAAAAAGGGTTTCTAATGATGTGAATAAAGAAAAGACTGCAGAGAACGCACCACCAACACTTCAATTCTTCCAGTGCAAGGAAATGGGGCATTATGCTAATAAATGCCCTAATCCAAGGGTTAGTGATGATCGACATGAGGAACCACTTAAGGCAAAGGATAAAGGGAAGTCACATGCGATCACTATTGGAGATGTTGAATATGAAAATGATGTGGTGATATGATTAAGTGTTTATGTAATGGGATTCCAAAATAATGTTGTATATAGTATCGTGGAATATTGGAATATTTATGTATTGGTCTATTATGGTTTTCAATAATTTTATTGTACTAGTAACCATGGAATGTGATTGAGATATTTTTGGAAAAAAAGATGATATGCACATAATGATGGGATAAGGGGAAAATGAAATGTTTGACAGTATTCATGAGCTCATGACTGATATAATGAAATAGTTATATCATGGATTGAGGATTTGGTATGTGAAAAGAGTTAACTTTTGACAGCACTCATGTTTTCACTAAGATTCAACGTGTATTTATTTTTCAAGAGAATACATGATTAAGGCCTTCGAATGTTTGGAATGTGACCAACAAGACATATCTCATGATATATAGGGATCAACGATGGTATTAACATGCTTGTTATATGAACTCTTTGGTAATTGTTTTCACTATAATATGAGATTGGAAAACAGTATTTTGGAAAAGCCTAATGATTGGAATGGATTATGTTGGACATAAGTTAGTATTGTTTAAGGATAGAAGTTTTTTTGATATTATTGATGGGATGTTATAGTAATGTAGTATTAGAAAAAGGATAACCTGCAGGATGGGAGATAACCCATCGCGTCGGACATGGCTATGGGAATCGAACCCACAACCGAAGTGCGACTGGCCTTTATCGCCTACCACTGGTCTACAAGAAGTACCTGTTTAGTAGAAACTAGTCTTATTATATTAAACAGTATTATATATGATGTATAAGTCTATTTTAGGAACCATATATGATTAATCTCACTATATATGGACTTATGTTTTTTTTGATAACATTTCTAACCTTTTGTTTGAGACATATGGAATGACCCATCATTCTATCACATGATCTGCTAACACATCACGAATGACAAATTCAACTTGATTTCTTTAAGAGATGAAGTGGAAGTTGTCTAAAGAACGACCAATAGTGAGACTGTACCAAAATCACGAAACCATTTTTTCTAATTCCAATTTCATCAACTTTAGGGAAATGATCTTGAAAACCAAAAATACAGTCCTAGTGCTCTTATATCCGATGAATCAGATGGTAACATAGATTGTCAAAAATTTATGGAATTGTGATTGTTTCCTTTTTCAAATCCATGTTCTCTACCACTCTAAATCAGAACTCGGTGGTTAGATTTTTTATCCAAATCCATATTTTCACCTATGTTCTCCTACGTGGAAAACCAGTGATGAGTTAATTTGGGTAACTGTTATGTTTCATAAATTATATTTTAAAGCCATGTTTTGGTATTCCTTTTTATGATGTGGGTTTCTATTAATGAAACTTTTGAGTAGTAAACCATTTATAACCCCGAGGAATTTCGCGGGCGAAATTCATTTTAAGGGGGGGTAGAATGTAACACCCCGAGATTTTATGAAAAATATTCTTTTTAATTTCATTAATGTCTTGTTTTGTATTCTACACAAAACGGATCTTGCAGAACACACATCCTTGACTTGCCTTGCATTACACGCAATCGCGACCTTCCTCGATAGCGCGTGTAGTATGCAATACCGAGTTTCACTAAACGGGATATTATAATAATATTATTATGAACTGGCCGTTATGAATAGTAATACCCACTTTTTGAAATTTTATAAATTTTATCTTTCAAAATGTACTTCTTTTTTGGATTTGGAATATTGAAATTAGCTTAGGGTGAAATTTTGGTACTTTTTGGATAACTTTCATATTCTGATGAATAGTGAAAATTACTAAATTTTAATTAAAAACAACTTTTTTAATCGAAATAATTAATATTGATAAATTATTAATTTGAGTGGTTTTAAAGTATATTTAGAATATATTTTTACAATTTAATACAATTTTGGTAATTAGATTTAATTTCACATTTAAACCAGACATAAACAAGTGTCAATCTTTTGATAGTTATTATCTCTTAAGAACACACTATTTGTTTTGACGACATGAATTAATTTTTAAATTAATTAATTAAACTGAAATGTTTTTAATTTGGTAAAATAGACATCATTTTTTAATTCATAATATTAAATATATCTTAGGCCTATTTTTTGGTACTTTTCTAGAAATGTTCATTTTTTGATAAATAGTGAAACCACTAAGTGGTAGTTAAAAAAACTAAATTTTTCATAAAACATAATTTTACCGCTTATGTGAGTGGAATTTCAAAATTCCTAGAGACATGGTTAATATCATGGACTAAAATGTGGTTTAATGAGATGAAAATAATTTTTTTGGTGAATAGTAACTTTTTACTTTTTTTTACCACGGTTAAAAGTTAATAGGGTAATAAAGGGTAAAAATGATATTATTATTACCCTAAAACATGTCATAATTCTATTGGATAAGTGTAATTCGGCAAAAAAAAACCTTAGGAACAAAATATGACCATTTAGGCCCATTTGGATTAGATTAGGACATTTATTATTAATTTATTTAAAGAAGGGTTAAAATAGTTAAAATCAAAGTTTAATAACTAAATCATTTTTAATATAGGGTTATACATAAGATAAATTTGACTACAAATATTCATTATAAATATAAAAATATTTCCTACATAATGGTATTTTATTTTTAATTTTTAGACTTAAAATAATTTAATTTATTTATGACACAATGATGATGCAGTAATTATCTAATTAATGAAATATTGACATAATTGATGTTATAAATACACAAATAAATGTAATTAGAGACTTTTTATGAATTAAAATAATTTTCTAGGTTAATATGACATGTTAGTATTTATTTAGATAACTTTTTTTGAACTAATAATTCTGTTATAATTTTCAAAAAAAGCAATTACCAAATAGTGTCAAAATTAACATCAAATATTTTTTAAAACAAATATTTTATTATTAATTGTTATTTTATTCCTTAAAATCTACAGTTCGGCCAAATGACTTATATAAAGTTATATATATTAATAATAAACAACTTGGGGTTCAATTGGCTGGTTATTGTATGTTTATTAACCTTTTAGTGTAAGAAAACAAGAAGACACGGTAAAAGAAAAATTATTTAACTTAAAGTTAAATCTAAATGATAAGGTTAAAATAGAAACCTAAAATTGTCTAAATTATATTTTATGATAGTATTTCGACCCATACCCACCTTATATTTGAAATAAATCAATTTGGATCTATTAAAAACCGAATATGACTTTATAATAAAATATTATTTTTAGTTATTCCAAAGGTGCCCCTCTCCTCCCTTATAAAAGGGAACCTCCTCCCTCTCTTCCACACACCATTTTGAGCCTTGAATCTCGGCCAAACCCTACCAAATTCTCTTCTACACTTCCCTAGAAACATCATAGAGGTTGTGGTCTTCTTCAAAGACCAATTTTAGTGCCCTAAGAGGAGGTCTCAAAGAGGCGCTTCAAATAAGAGGTAATGTCTGTTACCGATTCTTTAAACTTTATTTCTTCTTCCACTTCTTCTTCTTTAGGTGTTTCATTATGAAGTAATAACATCAGTATCACTCATATACTTATATGTTATTATAAGTATGAAACAACCATATTTCACCATCTATCCATCCTACGGAAAACGAAATCACCACGCGTACGTACGTACGGAATACCGTCTCCACGCCGTGGTGTAATCTATTTTCCACCACCACCATACTTGGATGGGTATAACGGTGTAAATACTTACTGTATATGATAATTGAAAAGTGATATTGATTCTGTTATAGTATACATACACTCCAATAAAATTCTGCGATCATGGGAACGATATCATCGCTCGTGCGTACGTGCGGAATACCGTCTCCAGACGCGATGAGATTCATTATCAATGATTAACCATTCATAAATGATTATAAAGTATATATAATAAGTAATCATGAAATATATGAAATAATAATGATACTATATTTATGTATATATATATGTATGTCATCCAATTAATTTAATTCAATTCAATGAGGAAACGAAAACAAATTTCATGCGTACGTACGACCTACCGTCTCCATGAACGAGGTATTTATTTCCATTTATCGATCTATTATATATATGTATATTCTGAATATATATTATATATAAATCATGTTTTATATTCTGTAATTAAGTAATCAAGATCTATGTAATCATATTAATAATTACAAGTCAAAACACGGACGACAAATGAAACAATTTTACCCAAAACGCTCTTTAACATGGAATTTACAAAAGAACGGGTAATATAAAGTCATAAGTGAACCATATATGATATCATAACAATGAATATGATTTTATAATAAGTCAATGACATTATTTAAATCATTATACAGGAGAATCAGATACGTACGAAGCATATCGGACCTAAGGTAAGAGATAATTTTGCAAATCTCATTTTTATCCGAGATTGCTTATTCGTAAGTATTTACTGGGGTTATTCCTATCATCCATGTCCATGTTTTACAAAAGTGTATTCATGTATATTTAAAGTCATTTTTACCCATTTTGAATTTTACCCAATGGTATGGAAGGAATCTTTCTTTTATTTACCCTACAAGGTACTTTTTTACGTTTTTGACAAAAGTACGAGAAGAATGTTTTTTTAACGTATACGACATGAAAGGATTTTTATGATTTTATAAAGCCTTGTTTTCATTAAGCTTCCTAGAAGAGATTTCATGACTATTTTCAACAAAATCCTTTTCTTTTAAAATTACATGACATTTTTTGAAAAAAAATGATTTTGAAGAAAAAAGGATATTTTCCTCAAGAATTCATTTCAAGTGTTTTATCAAAACCATTTTTCTTCTAAGATAACATTATTTCATATGTGTATGTTTCAAGTATAATTTATATGATTTACATGGTTTCACTTCTCTTATTATGAAATGATATCCATTTCTTTTATATGGATTATGTGATGATGGGATGATGTTTATGAAACCCATTTTATTTATTGGGTTTTTATGAATGATGAATGTTTATTTTGTGGCACAAGTAAGAATGATTTCATTATGAGATGGGTGGGACCTATATCTCCCTCCAATGTATTGGGTAAAGATTTATATCTCATGAGATAGACATGGCTGGAACGGTAAGTTAATCCATTTCAGTATTACAGGACCGGAACGAGGAGTGAACTCGATTCAGAAAGGGACTTTGTCAACTAAGATGGTCTTGGAAGCAATGCCTTGGCTACTATGGAAATAATTACATGTTATTAATGGTGCCACAATTACATGTTTTATTCCCATGCTATTTTATCATGATTTATGTACCATTATGATCTATGCCTTATGTACTTCCATGTTATATGTCGTTGTTCAAGATTTTGATGTTTAAACATTATGTTCATGTTTTTAAGGTCAAATATATATGGTATGTTTTATTTTATCCATGCTTACCCTTACTGAGCATTTGAGCTCACCCTTTTTATGTTTTATTTTCCCCCAGGATTAAAAGAATGGTTTTAGGTAAGGAAACAAAAAGTGGAATATCTTTATGGGAGATGTTGAAGATCTTTCACCATGATTAGATGATTACGTTCCATGTTTCCAAAGACACTAAACTATTACGGTCCTTGTGTGTATGTTTTTTCTATGTATTATGTATTCCACAAAAGTAATGTAATATCAATGTACATCATGCTTTAGGGATCTACAGATGTGGTGGGTACCCTATCCCATTGAAGGGGGAAACTATGGAATTCCCAAACCCAGAGGGTACTGGCATATAATCCAACCATGCCGCATATAGATTTCCATCATGTGAGTGTGCCAGCTATCGCGTTTCCAACACCTCAAGACGGGTAATGAGTGCCCCCATTGGATCATCTTGGAAGGTATCCCTAACCACGAGTGCGTTGAAGGTTCTTCAAAATGGTAAGTAGGCCCAGCAACTCGTGGAGCAGCTGGTGGCACAACCCTCAGGGCATCTGGGGGAACCCGAGCTGGGTCTCATGTATTTTCATGCCACATCGGAGGGTTTGGGGAGACATACCATGCCCTATTTCCATAGGTACTGGCTTCAACCCTGTCCATGGGGGAAGGATGGTTAGGATCGCCAAGAGGCAGCTCACTGAGGGAAAGTTGTCTCTGTCCCTGCTGCACTGGCCTAGGATTATCGTAGTATGGTTGTCAATCTGCAGCCCATCCAACCAGGAGGTCATCGACCAACTTCTTATGTTTGGAAAGTTACTGATGCAGCACTGATTTTTCAGGGTCTTCCTCTGTCTTCTATACTGAGCTGGATGGTTTGGGGGGTTTGGCGCCATCAAGATGCTCTTTAATATTACCATGATTTTAGCTAAGGACTAATGCCTCGGTGGGCACTGGGAGACCCAACAGTCTCCTCTGTTGATGAGTAACCCTTCCCCGGGGGGGGGGGGGGGGGCAGTAGCCATGGAATGCCTTTAGGGTGGAGATCCCCATATAGAAGATCCAACTCATTTTCCTCTTCGGATAGGTTGTCCATGTTGACCGCGACTCTACTTGTGGGCATTTCCTCAATATTTCCTTGTAATTTGGGTTGCTGTCGAATAAGAATGAAGTTGAGGGAATTACAAAATCCCCAACCACAAATCTGTAGGTGGGGGAAGCCTCATTGATAATCCTACAGAGTACCTTGAAACTATGAACACACTACAGTTGGAGGGCCCAATGGAAACCTGGTGACTCAGAAAGCTGAGCCATAGGGAGTGAAGCCAAATCAACTAGAAAACATAGCTCTCCAATCTCTTCAAAATGCGCTTGGTGCCTGTAATAAACCACTCAATGATGAAAAATACGAAAGTGCCTCACCCGGAGGGGTTGACGGAAACACTCAACTTCCTCTGGGGTGAGTGATTCCGGTGTGCAGAAATTCGGCACTACAACGGGCCAAAAAATATTAGGGATGTGGTCAACTGTGGGAATATTCCACAAGATCCTTGGCTCGGATTCTAGGTATGGCCCTTCATTACCCAACTCATCAACTGACGGGTAGCTGAGGAACCGGTAGGGGTATAGAAGAAGACTGCAGGGACGGTAGGCTGGTGAGAGGAGAGTATGGCGAGTAACCTGACAAGACACCCCATCTCGGACTGTCCTCCGAAGAGTGAAGTGACTTAGCCACCACATCGCGGTTGGATAGTATAACAACCACAGTTCCAAGTGTAGGGTCTGGGGCTACTTATGAGGGGCCGTACTGCTGCTCGTCTTCTATTGGTCCGTAGAACAGCTCTTCGTGATCTCTAGTCGAGGTAGAGAGTACTTCTTGTGATAACGGTGGTTATTTCACATCCATAACATATGGGGATACCAAATTTTATTCCTCCTAGGTATACCTATGGAGGTAGGTGGGAATCCGGTGGACTTCACATTCTGGGAGTACTAGGCTGATGCCCCTCATTCCAACCCAATCCCTTGATTCGGAGGAGGGAGGGGAGTGTTCCCACGCTGAGTCGTATTTTGCTTCGGAGTATGAGAAGTGGAATAGATTGATCTCTGTACGCACCTTCCTCGAATTCAATTTATGGAGGCGACGACCTACCTTCCTACCCCTAGATGGCTTTTCAGGATAGGGTAGATTTTTATCTCGAGGGGGTCCTTTGGCCGTACTGGTGTTGGGGCGGAGAGGGTTTCTACCTAAGTAAGCCGGGGGCAAGGAGCAATGAGACATATATCAAAGGGGACATATGGAGGACCTCAGTGGGTAGTCCTCGAGTGGTTAAGACCCCTTCCTGAACTGGTAGGTGACTGGGGGACCTCCATGCTTGTTTCCCCTGGTGACATCAGTATGAGGAGGATCCTCATACTTGTCGAGCTGAACTTGGGTAGGACCTCCGTGTTGGGAATCGGTGAAGTGAAGTCGACCCTTGCTCCTCTGATTGCTGGGGTGAGGTGGACCTTCTCCAGCTGCTATGAGGACATGATGAGGGTCCTAGTGTTGGAGTCTGACCAGATGTGCAACGTACCCATACCAACGGTCGGTGGTGGGAGGAATGACTCCATATCTTGTGTAGTGGTCACGTGAGATACTTCTGTACTGAGCATCACTGCCATGAGGAGGAACCTCATTTGGATTGACAGAGACACTGCGTGGACCTCCATTTTGAGCCTAGAAGTAGTTTAGGACTTCATTCACTATGGTAGTGGTACAAGGAGGACCTCGGTACTGGTTTTCGTCGCTGTGGGTTAGTCTGCGGTGGACACTGCTTGTGATGGTGACCAAGAGTGTTGACCTAACCTACCCGGGCAGTGGTTGGGGTCTTGATCCAGGTCGGGTGTATAAAATTCCTGGATTATTTTACATAGGGTGTTAGTGATATTCATCAGCGGTGGCTCGGGCCACAGTAGCCGCTAACGTTGACACCCCTTGGAAGATGTCCTCTTCAGCTTGCGTCCGACGCTGGCATTGGGTGAGACAGACTAGAGCCAGTGGTGCAGGTACATGGATTAATTTCTCCTCAGCTTGTAAGACTGGGTGGAGGAACTAACGCAGACTGGTGGGATCCATTGCTGGGAGCCCTTGGAATGGGGTCCCGGCTGGGCAGACCCAAATATCCCCTACCTCGTCGGCGTAGGGAGGGAGTCATCGAGATGTTCCAGGGATAGGCTCCCTAAATGGTTTCATGTTGAAGTCGGGAGCAGTGGCTCTCTTCGTGATCCCTAGGGGGCGTTGATGAAGAGACAAAGATGCCTCTAAATCTAGTCAGTCCATATCTTGAGTCTGGATAATACCCTCATCCTCGTACCGGCGTACGAGGTCATTGATCACCCTTTGTTTAATGAAATCTAATGGAGAGATGGGGAGGGGGTTTCCTATGGTCGTAGCCATTGGGACCATCACATAAGAGGTGGAACTATGCAAGAATGTCGTGTCGGTACTGCCCATGTCTCTGCATTAGTGGGAAGGAAGTGGTCCAGTTCCGGGTGCAACAGCCTGGTTCACTGAAAGCAGGGAGATTAACTCATCAGTGCTGAAATAAAAAAGTGAATTGATGACCAGTGCCCCAATGCCATTCTATTTTCCATGGCTGGTAAGATGGATCCACACTAACAACATCACAGACCGGGACGTCCAACGTTTTGATTGCCCCAACTTTTGGAGAGTTTCACGCCAGGACCACTATTTTCATGGTGGGATATGGTGTCAGATAGCTATATCTAGTGACACGTTAGTCCACTGATTTCTCTAATTCTACAAGTCTCCATATTGAGGAGGAGATATTCATGTCGGGTTCACCATTTCTGTTTCTGATGCTTTTGATGGTACGTGCATGTTCGTCTTGTTGGAGGGAGGTGGCGCTGTTTGTTGCCCGACATTCCCGCTATCCAAAGGCGGGCCATATCCATTCCTTTTTTAGGGACGTTTGATCCCTGATCGAAATGGGATGATGGGATGTTAGTTCTTCCCTACCAGGGATTCCTCCTCGGATCTTGATTCCTAGTTCGGGTCCCCCTTATAGATTTAAGATGTTGTTCGTGAAAGTATTACATGTGCCATATATTTATGGACATCAGTTAATTACACTGCTTCTGTAGGGAAATTGCAAAGGGTCCAATAAGGGAAGTATCCTTTGGTCAGGGGAGTAGTCACACTGGACATCACTGATGTGTCTGGACACTGGGACACTGGCGCATCTGGATTTCATCCCCCTATTATAGGGCTTCCCTAGGGCATGAAAGCTCGAGGCATCCCTTGTCTAATATGGGAAATCATATTCCATAGGCATGTATTTTAGTTTTTCCTCAACATCCCTTGTTTAACATAGGGTAAGCCATGAGTTTAACATCTAGTGGAGATGGATCTGAATGATCTGAACACTGATTAGAGTGGATCAGATGGGTTCAACCCCTATAAAGAACACTGATATTGGGGACAACATGTGGTTAGATTCTTGGTTGTTGTTAAGGGTAATGGGGAATGAGGTGGAATGATCTTGCTGGGATGTGGTGGCCTAGGTAAGAATCAGGATGGATGATGGAGGGTTTAATGAAGTGGATGGAGAATGATATGTAGTTGACTCGAGGATGAAGGTCATTGTAGAGACCCAAATCTTGACATACATAGAAATTACATTAAATTTGAAGACTACAAAACACATAAAAAAACAGACGCCAAAGGAACGTAATAGTTTAGTGTCTTTGGAAACATGTAACATAATCTTCTAATCTTGGTGAATGATCTTTAACATCTCCAATAAATATCATCACGTTTTTTCTTACCTAAAATCTTTCTTTATATCTTGGGGAAATGAAAACATATAAAGGGTGAGCTCAAATTCTCAGTAAGGGTATGCATGGAGAAAATAAACAAACTATATACATTTGAACTTCAAAACATGAACATAATGTTTAAATGTCAAAATCAGGAGTTGTGATATAAATCTTGGCAGTACGTAAGGCATAGATCATAAAGGAACAAAAATCATGATAAAATTTCATGGGAATAAAACATTTAATTGTGGCAACCATTAATCATATGATAAGATTTCTATAGTAGCCAAGACATTGCTACCAAGACCATCTTAGTGGACACGGTCCCTTTTTGAATCGAGTTCAATCCTCGTTCCAGTCCTATATTACTGAACCAGATTAACTTACCCTTCCAACCATGTCTATCTCATGAGATATAAATCATTACCCAATGCATTGAAGGGAGATATAGGTCCCACCCATCTCATAATGAAATCATTCTTACGTGTGCCATGACATAAATATAAATCATTTATCATAACCGAAAGACTAAAATGGGTTTCATAAACATCATCCCATCAAAACAGAATCCATATAAAACAAATGGATATCATTTTATCATAATACAAGTGAAAACATGTAAATAATAGGGACATTATACTTGAAACATACACATATGAAATAATTTCATCTTAGATGAAAAATGGTTTTGATAAAACACTTGAAATGAATTCTTGATGGAAATATCCTTTCTTCTTCAAAATAATTTTAATTTCACAAAATTCCCTGCAAATTTTAAAAGGGGATTTTTTTAAAATAGTCACAAAATCTTGTAGAGTGAGCTTCATGAAAATAAGGCGTTATAAAACTGTAAAAATCCATTCATGCCGTAAAAGTTAAAAAAACATTCTCCTCGTACTTTTGTCAGAAAAGTCAAAATGTTCCTCGTATGGAAAAAAGAAATATTCCTTTCATAACATGTGGTAAAAGTAAAAAATGGATAAAATGGACTTTAGAAATACGTAAAAACACTTTTAGAAAACATGGAAATGGATGATAATAGTATCCCTAGTAAATAATTACGAATAAACAATCTCGGATAAGAATGATATTGGAATAATTATTCCTTACCTTAGGTCTGATATGCTTCATATATATCTGAAACTCCTGTATAATGATTTAAATAAATTCATTGACATATTAACGGATCATATACATTGTTATTATATCATATATGGTTCACTTATGACTTTATATTACCCATTCGTTTTCCAATTCCATGTTGAAGCAGCGTTTTGGGTAAATCGTTTCATTTATCATCCGTGTTTGGACTTGTAATTACTAATATGATTACGTAGATCAAGATTACTTAATTCTATAATATAAAACATGATTAATATATATATATTCAGAATATAAATATATATAATATATCGATAAATGGAAATAAATACACCGTTCATGGAGACGGTAGGTTGTACGTACGCATGAACGTTGTTTTTCATTTCCTTATTGAATTGAATGGAATTATGTAGATGATGTATATATATATATCCAGTAGAATTATTTTGTAATATATAGCATTATTATTCATTATATATACTTTATAATCATTCTTTAATGGTTAATATGGAGAATGAATCTCATCACGTCGTGAAGACGGTAATCCGTACGTACGCACGAGCGATGATATAGTTCCCATAATTATTGAAATGGAATTGGATTGGATGATATAATATCTCAAAATCATTATGATTTTATAATAACCATATATAGTTATTCTTTACACCCTTATACCCATCCAATTAATGTGGTGGTGGAAAAACTGATTACACCATGGCGTGGAGACGGTATTCCGTACGTACGCACGCGCGGTGATTTCTTTTTCCATAGGATGGATAAAAGGTGAAATAGGGTTGCTTCATATTTATAATAACATATCAGTAAATAAGTAATACTGATGTTATTACTTTATAATGAAACAACTAATGAATAGGAAGTAGAAGAAGAAAGAAACTTGAAAGAGTCGGTAGAAGAGATTACCTCTTCCTCGACGCACCTCCTTTAAACTTCTTCATAGGGAACTAGAGTTTGTCTTTTGAGAAGACCAGAACCTCTTTGATATAACTAGAGAGGTTTAGAAGAATAATTTTTAGGGGTTGGCCAAGCTTCGTGTCTCAAAAGGGTGTGAAGAGAAGAGGGAAGGGGTGCCCTTTTTATAAGGGAGGAGAGGGGCATCTTTGGAAAAACTTAAACTATTATTTTATAATAATGTAATATTCGGTTTATAATAGCTCCAAATTGATTTATTTCTATGATAATGTGAGTATGGGTAGAAATAATCTCAACCAATAGGTTTTAGACAAATTTAGGTTACTATTTTAACCTTATCTTTTAGATTTAACTCAAAGTTAAATAATTTAACTTTTACCGTGTCTTCTTGTTTTCATACATTATATAGTTAATAAACATACTATAAAAAGCAAAAAGAACCCCATGTGGTTCATTATTAATATATATAACCTTATCTAAGTCATTTTTCGGAACCTTAGATTTTTAGGAGTATAATAACAATTAATAATATAATATTTTCTTTAAAAAATATTTTATTTGAATTTTGACACTATTTGGTAATTGATTTTTGTGGAAATCATAACAGAATGATTAGTTCAAAAAAAGTTACTTAAATCAATAATAAAATGTCATATTAACCTAAAAAATTAGTGTAATTCATAAAAGTCTCAAATTAAATTAATTTGGGTATTTATAACATCAATTATGTTAATATTTCATTTATAAGGTAATTACTGCATCATCATTGTGTCATAAATAATATAAATTTTTCAATGTATTAAAATTATAAATAAACTACCATTATGTAGTAAATCTTTTCAGCTTTCTAATGAATATTTATAGTGGAATTTATCTTATGTATAACCCTATATAAAAATGTTTTAGTCATTAAACTTGATTTTAACTATTTTATCTCTTCTTTAAATAAAATAATAATAAATGTCCTAATCTAATACAAGTGGACCTAAAGGGTAATATATTATTCCTAAGGTTTTTTTGGTCGAATTAATCTAATCCAATAGAATTAGGACATGTGTTAGGGTAATAATAATATCATTTTTACCCTTAATTACTATATTTACTTTTAACTGTGGTAAATAAAAATAAAAAGTTACTATTCACCAAAAGTTATTTCTATCTTATTGAACCACATTTTAATCCTTGATACTAACCATGTCTCTCGGATTTTCGAAATTCCACTCACAGAAGCGGTAAAATTATGTTTTATGTAAATTGTCAAACTCTCCTAGGAGGTGGGTAAAGGACGGTGAAAAGTTCAATAAAAATTTTATATATCTAAAATTAGTATAAAATGACTCCAATGAATTACTTTGAAATTATATATGTATTATGTATCAATTTTGAAATTAAATAAATTTAAATAAAATAAATATTTATTTAAATAAAAAATCGGTTTTTAAATAGTAACCTAGTGTTTTCACTATTTACAAAAAATTGAAAGTTTTCAGAAAAATATCAAAAATTCACCCTAGGAAAATTACGATGTTCCGAATCCAAAAATGAAGTCTATTTTGAAAGATAAAATTTATAAAATTTCAACAATTTGGTATTACTATTCATAATGGCTATTTTAGAATAATATTATAATAATATCTTGTTTAGTGAAACTTGGTATTGTGTACAGCACATGCTATCGAAGAAGGTCTTGATTGCCTGTAATGCAAGCCAAGTCAGGGATGCATGTAGTGAAAGCTCCGTTTGATGTTTCATATAACATAATCAAAACATATTTCATTTATACATTAAAAAAAATCTATACTTAATGTTGCATAGAATAATTTCCAAAAAATGAACATTAATTTGTGTGTAACAAGAGCCAAGAATAGTGTTGCGTATACTGCAAGCTAATATGGTGTTGCGTATAGTACAAGCTAATCTTGGTGTAGAAGACATCAAATAAATAAAAAAGAATAAAATCACAGGGTGTTACATTCTACCCCCCTTAAAATGAATTTCACCCTCGAAATTCATCAGGGTTATAAATCGTTTACTACTTGAAAGTTTCTTTAATAGAAACCATATCGTAAAAAGGAAAACTAAAGCTTAATTTTAAAAACTAATGTATGAAACGTAATGGTTACCCAAATTAACTCATCACTGGGTTTCCACATAGAAGAACAT
The DNA here is from genome assembly GCA_963277665.1 of Viscum album. Classification (NCBI taxonomy): domain Eukaryota; kingdom Viridiplantae; phylum Streptophyta; class Magnoliopsida; order Santalales; family Viscaceae; genus Viscum; species Viscum album. The sequence goes on along the minus strand of OY728160.1, from coordinate 1,045,894,800 downwards.
AGGTGAAAATATGGATATGGAAGAGAAACCTAACCTTCAAGTTCTGATAGATAGTGGTATAGAACATGGCTATGAAAAATCCAACAATCACAATGCCATAAATTTGTGATGATTTAAGGTACCATCTGATTCATCGGATATAAGGACACTTGGAAAACATTTTTGATTTTCAAGATCATTTCCCAAAAGTTGAAGAATTTGAATTAGAAGAAATACATACTTTATTTTGGTATAATCTCACATTTGTTCGTGCCTTGAACAATTTCCACTTCATCTCATAAATAAATGATGTTGAATTTGTCTTCCATGAAGTGTTAGCAGGTCATGCGCTAGAATGATGGGTCATTCAATCTATCTCAAACAAAATGTTAGCAAAAGTTATCAAATATATATAAGTCCATCTCTATTGAGGTTAATCGTATATGATTCCAAAAATGGACTTATAATTCATCAATCATACCGCTTAATATAATAAAACTAGTTTCTACTAAGTAGGGACTTTCTGTAGGCCAATGGTAGGTGAAAAAGGCCAGTCACACTTTGGTTGTGGGTTCGATTCCCGCAACCTTGTCCGACGCGACGGGTTGTCGCCCATCCTGCAGGTTATCCATTTTCTAAAACATTTCTATTATAACAATATTGAAATAATATCGAAAAAAGTTCCAGCCTTAAATAATACTAACTTATTTTCAACATAATCCATTCCAATCTTTAGGCTTATCCAAAATACTTCTTTCCAAACTCATAGTATAAAGAGAATGTTTACTAAAAAGGTCATATAACAAGCACATGAATACCATTATTTATCCCTCATATATCATACGATATATCCTGTTGGTCAAATTACAAACATGTAAAAACCATAATCATGTATTCTCTTGAAAAATTTATACCCATCGAAACATAGTGAAAACATGAATTCTATCAAAATTTAACACTTTCCACATACCAAAATCCCAAAATTTCTATATACTCAAACCATGATATAACATTGTCCTTATATCTGTCATGAGTTCATGAATACTATCAAACATTTCATTTTCTCTTTATCACTTCATTATGCGCATATCATCTTCATTCCAAAAATATCTAAATAACATTTCATGGTTACTGGTACCATTCAACATATACTATCAAATATATTAGAAAAAACAATAGTGTAACAATCCATAGATGTTTCTTTATACCATAGTACCACTAAATTACCTATAAAACATAACTCTTGCTAAACATACAATCATTCCATTACCTTCTTAAACCACCGACTGAGATTCATCATTTTATTCCTCAACACTTCTTTCATCTCATATATCATTTGTATTCTCTTTATCATCATCAATATAAATACTACCCATACGACCATGCTGATTTTTTTCATGAGATTTTCCCTTAGGGTATTGGTTTTCATAACGCCCGTACATTCCACATTTAAAACATTTTACCATTGTTGATGTCTTAGCAATACCAGTATCCTTGTCCATGGTGTCAACTGATCCTTTTCCTATACAATTAATGTATTTGTGTCCTTCTTTTCCACAACCAAAGAATCTTCAAGTTCCTTAGAAAAATTATCCTTTATGCCTTTTCCCACATGATTTACATGAGAGAAATTGATCTTTCTTTCCTCTATGATAATCATAAAACTCCATCTTTCTCTTATTAGCTGAGTCTGGAAAATTACCAAAGTTGAGATTATTGATCATTTTATGAGATTTCTGATTAGGCATATTAACGACATGTGGACATCCAGATCTAACTTCATTAGGTTTCCCTTGAATAATATCATTCCATTGTCCATCATATCCTCTATTATCGTGAATCTTCCTATTTCCATCCATTTTCTAAAACCCAAAAAGAATAGTGTGAGAGAAAAAAATCATAATCAAGGGGGAGTACCTTCAAAATCTAACATATTAGATTTTATTTAATGATCGTTACTGTAATTCTAGGACTATAACCTATACGAATACTTATCCTTCGAGACATACCTAAACATACCTTAGAAATATATCTAGGGATTTCACTAAAGTTTTCGTATCCTAGTATTGAAAGGTTCAGTAAACCTTCGCCTCTGATACCAACTGTAGAGACCTAAAGCTTAACATACATAGACATTACATTACTTTTGTAGAATACATAATACATAACAAAAAAACAAACACTAAAGGACTGTAATAGTTTAGTGTCTTTGGAAACATGGAACATAATCTTCTAATCTTTGTGAAAGATCTTCAACATCTCTCATAAATAACTTCCTTTTTTTTATACCTAAAACCTTTCTTTATATATTGGGGAAAAGAAAACATATAAACGGTGAGCTCAAATGCTCATTAAGGGTAATTATAGAGAAAATAAAACAAACCATATACATTTGATCTTCAAAACATGAACATAATGTTTAAACGTAAAAAATATTGAGTTGTGAAATAAATCATGGCATACATACGGCAGAGATCATAAAGGAACATAAATCATGATAAAATTGAATGGGAATAAAACATTTAATTGTGTTGACCATTAAGCAGATGATATGATTTCCATAGTAGCCAAGACATTTCTGCCTTGACCATCTTAGTGGACAAAGTCCCTTTCTGAATCGAGTTCACTCCTCGTTCTTGTCCTGTATTACTGAACTAGATTAACTTACCATTCCAGACATGTCTATCTCATGAAATATAAATCTTTACCCAATGCATTGGAGGGATATATAGGTCCCACCAATATCATAATTAAATCATTCTTACCTGTGCCACAACATAAACATAAATCATTCATCATAACCCAAAGATTAAAATGGGCTTCATAAACATCATCACATCATAACATAATCCATATAAAAATGGATATCATTTCATCAAAAGACAAGTGAAACCATGTAAATCATAGAGACATTATACTTGAAACAAACACAAATGAAATAACGTCATCTTAGATGGAAAATGATTTTGATAAAACACTTGAAATGAATTTTTGAGGAAAATATCCTTTCATCTTCAAAATCAATTTATTTTCACAATATGCCATGAAAATTTTAAAAGAAAAGGATTTTTTTGAAAATAGTTATAAGAAAATGTAGAGTAATATTCATGAAAATAAGGAGTTATAAAACTGTAAAAATCCATTCATACCGTAAAAGTTAAAAAAACATTCTCCTCGTACTTTTGTCAGAAAAGTCAAAAAGTTTCTCGTATGGTAAGAAAAAGAAATATTCCTTTCATAACATGTGGTACAAGTAAAAAATGGATAAAAATGAATATAAACATACATAAAAACACTTTTAGAAAACATGGACATGGATGATAATGGTAACCCCAGTAAATACTTATGAATAAACAATCTCGGATAAGAACGAGATTGGAATAATTATCCCTTACCTTAGGTCCGATATGATTCCTACGTATCTGAAACTCCTGTATAATGATTTAAATAATGTAATTGAATTATTACAGACTCATATTAATTGTTATGATATCATATATTGTTCACTTATGACTTAATATTACCCGTTCTTTTGTCAATTCCATGTAAAAGCAGCGTTTCAGGTAAAATCGTTTCATTTATCGTCCGTGTTTTGACTTGTAATTATTAATATGATTACATAGATCATGATTAATTAATTCCAGAATATAAAACACAATTTCTATATATATTAAGAATATAAATATATATAATAGATCTTTAAATGGAAAGAAATAACCCGTTCAGGGAGACGGTATGTCGTACGTACGCATGAATGTTGTTTTTCGTTTCGTTATTGAATTGAATGGAATTAAGTAGATGACATATATATATATATATATATCTAATATCGTTATTATGTCATATATATAATTATTATTCATTATATATAATTTATAATCATTCTTTAATGGTTAATATGGAGAATGAATCTCATCGCGTCGTGAAGACGGTAATTCGTACGTACGCACAAGTGATGATATCGTTCCCATAATTATTGAAATGGAATTGGAGTGGATGATATGATATCTCAGAATAATTATGATGTTATTATAACCATATATAGTTATTCTTTAAACCATTATACCCATCCAAGTAAGGTGGTGATGCAAAAACTGATTACACCGCGGTGTGGAGACGGTATTCCGTACGTATGCACGCGCGGGGATTTTGTTTTCTGTTGGATGGATAGAAGGTGAACTAGGTTTGTTTCATATTTATAAAAACATATCAGTATATAAGTAATTCTAATGTTATTACTTTATAATTAAACAACTAAAGAAGAGGAAGTAGAAGAAGAAAGAAACTTTAAATCATCAGTAGAAGAGATTACCTCTTCCTCAACGCACCTCCTTTAAACTTCTTCTTAGGGAACTAGAGTTGGTCTATTGAGAAGAAAAAAACCTATATGATATAACTAGAGAGGTTGAGAAGAGGAATTGGTAGGGTTTTTCCGAGCTTCAAGTCTCAAAAGGGTGTGAAGAGATGAGGGAATGGGTGCCTTTTTATAAGGGAGGAGAGGGGCACCTTTGGAAAACATAAAATATTATTTTGTAATAAAGTCATATTCGGTTTATAATAGCTCCAAATTGATTTATTTCTAAGATAAAGTTGGGATGGGTCGAAATCCTCTAATCCAATAGGCTTTAGACAAGTTTAGGTTACTATTTTAACCTTATCTTTTATATTCAACTCTAAGTTAAATAATTTATCTTTTACCGTGTCTTCTTGTTTTCTTACACTATATAGTTATTAATCATACTATAACAAGCCAAAAGAACCCCAATTCGTTCATTATTAATATATATATCCTTATATAAGTCATTTGGTCGAACCTTAAATTTCTAGGAATATAATAAATGTTAATAATATAATATTTGTTTTAAAAACTATTTTATGTCAATTTTGACACTATTTGGTAATTGATTTTTTTTTAAAATCATAACAGCATGATTATTTAAAAAAAGTTACATAAAACAATACTAACTTTTCATATTAACCTTTAAAATTAGATTAATTCATAAAAGTCTCAAATTACATTTATTTGGGTATTTATAACATCAATTATGTTAATATTTCCTTAATAAGGTAATTACTACATCATCATTGTGTCATAAATAACATAAATTATTTAATGTATAAAAATTATAAATAAAATACCATTATGTAAGAAATATTTGTAGCTTTCTAATAAATATTTATAGTCGAATTTAACTTATGTATAACCCTATATTAAATTTTTTTTATATATTAAACTTTGATTTTAACTATTTTATCCTTTCTTTAAATAAAATAATAATAAATGCCCTAATATAATCCAAGTGGACCAAAAAGGTAATATATTATTCCGAAGGTTGTTTTTGTTCAAAATAAACTTATCCAATAGAATTAGTACATGTGTTAGGGTAATAATAATATAATTTTTACCTTTAATTACTCTATTTACTTTTAACCGTGGTAAATAAAATTAAAAAGTTACTATTCACCAAAAATTATTTTTGTCTTAATGAACCACATTTTAGTCCTTGATATTAACCGTGTCTCTTGGATTTTCAAAATTACACTCACATATGTGGTAAAATTGTGTTTTATGTAAATTTTCAAACTCTCCTAAGTGGTGGGTAAAAGACGGTGAAAAGTTCAATAAAAATTTTATATATATAGAATTATTAAAAAATGACTCCAATGAATTACTTTGAACATATATAGGTATTATGTATCAATTTTGACCTAAAATAAATTGAAATAAAATAAAATATTATTTAAATAAAAAGTCGGTTTTTAAATAGTAACCCAGTGTTTTCACTATTTATCAAAAATTTAATGTTTTCAGAAAAATACCAAACATTCACCCTAGGCTAATTTTGATGTTCCGAATCCAAAAATGAAGTCTATTTTGAATGATAAAATATATAAAATTTTAAAAAGTGGGTATTACTATTCATAATGGCTAGTTCATAATAATATTATAACAATATCTCGTTTATTGAATCTTGGTATTGTGTACTACACATGATATCGAAGAAGGTCTTGATTGCATGTAATGCATGCCAAGTTAGGGCTGCGTGTAGTGAAATCTTTTTTTTGGTGTTGCGTAAAACATAACCAAAACATATTTCATTTATACATTAAATAAAATCTATAATTAATGTGGCGTAGAATAATTTCCACAAAACGAACTTGAATTTTTGTGTAACACTAGCCAAGAATAGTGTTGTGTATACTGCAAGCTAATACGGTGTTGTGTATAGTACAAGATAATCTGGGTGTAGAAGTCATCAAAGAAATTAAAAATAATAAAATCTCGGGGTGTTACAGTGATAATGGTCTTGAGCCTCAAAGAGACTGCCTACGTATCCCTGTGGCAGGGAATCAAAGTCCTCATAGTTCATCTGATAAAGATTTACCGCCAATTGGGGATTTAAATGGAATACCGCTAAATGGGGTAACAATGTCATACCGCTGGATGGGTTCTCAACAACTTATCATTGGATGGGGTCACAACGGCTTACCGCTGTATGGGGATGTTAACGAATTAACACTGAATGGGGGATGAAGTTTAACATCATGCGAGATAGAGGTGGTCCGACGTGAAGGGGATCAGAACCAATGGGCGTTGGGATTAAACCTTAGGGAGGCTACCTAAGTACCTTGCCTTGGAAAGTATTAAAGACCACATAGTTCAGATGGGGGTGATTGGTGTACCAACATGAAGATGTTCGGGACCAATGGTTGTTGGGCTTGAACTCCATGGAGACTTCCTATGTACCTTGCCTTGGTATGGATCAAAGACCACGTAGTTCAGATGGAATGTTTGGGGAATTGGCGTGAAGATGGTCGGGACCAATGGTTGATAAGCTTGAACCATAGGGAGGCTTCTTATGTACCATGCCTTGGAAAGGATCAAAGACCATATAGTTCAGGTTGGTTTGGGTGAACCAACTTGAAGGGGGTCAGAGCGACTGGTTGTTGGGCTTGAACTTTAGGGAGGCGTCTAACATACCTTGCCTTGGAAAAGATCAGAGACAGCATAGTTCAGGTTGGTTATGGGGCTAACACTCTAGGCTTCCTAGAGAGGATGTCATGGTCGATGCTTACTCTAAGTCCATGTGAGTCATGCTCGGTCTGAGAAACAGGAGGCCTAAATGACCTAGAATATCATGGTGCAAAAGGTGTGTCTGTGGATAGTAGAGTGGGGCTTACATGTGGTTAGCTTCCCAAAGCGGAAACATGGGATCATGTTTGGTTTATAGACCAAAAAGATGGATATTGAGACTTACTATAGGGTGGAGTCCCTGTGGAAACCAAGCCCACCAGGAGAGGGTTTTGTTACCAAGGAATGGAGGGGTAGGGATGTTGTCTCCTGTCGGAAAGGCTTGGGGATTAGACCAATGTGGTTTCCCATTCCCCAGGACAAACACCATTATAATAAAGAGGAAGTCATTCCGTGTGAGGAATGATCTCACTCCCATGGAGATCAGTGGGCATAGATAATGTACAAGACGAGGCACCACACGTGCGAGGCATGGGGTGAGGTCTCAATTTAACGTCGTGTGTAGATGATGATCACGTTTGGAATTTTAACGTCTCATAGGTCAGACGAGGTGGGTGGGCTCTGTACCCCCAGGAATTACATAACTGATTCCCTCCCACCCTTGGGGGAAGGAAGGAATTAGCAAGGTTGTGGTTATGGGGGGTTACTCAGCAATCAATTTGGGGGTCCACGTTAGTGAGACTATGCAAAGAAGCAACAGTTGTTAGTGTGAATATGAGAAGAAGCATGAGGTGAAGCAACACAACGGGAAGTATCATCCAAGGGAGATTGATGTTACTCCGTGCAAACTTGAAGGGCTGCACGGTAAAAGGATTTTCAGAGAAAAGGGGTTCATAGGAATCCTTGTGAAGCTCTGGTGCTCCATGAAGTAGAGGGGCTTCATGAAGGGATGTGCTTCGCGAAGTGAAGACACCTAGGCTAGGAATATTGAATAGGTGCATTTGGGAGGAGAATCACGAAGTAGAAAGGCATTTACAAAGAAATTCCTCATGATGAAAGGGTTCCCCGCGAGGTAAGGTGTTGCAAAGCAATGTGCTTAGCAAAGCACAGTGACCCTTCCTTAACATGTGGGTCATATTTGTGTGGAAGGTGTTTCATGAAGCATAAATACTTCACGACGACTCGAGTACCCATGGGGATCTCCTTCTATTGAGAAGGACCATGGGATTCATGAAAGTCATCCCTATCGGAAGAGGGGTTCAATTAAAGAAAAGGGGAGACAATTCGCAGAGAAAATCTACCTTGAGGAGCTCATGGTTTGCAGAGCAGGAAGTGCTCTGCGATTGGAGAGCTCAGAAGGTGAATGGTCCGGTGATCCATCCTTTGGGCTCGAGAGGAGCCCTATATTTATAGGAAAGAGGTGCCGTGAAGAAGAAATCTATTGGCATGAAGACATAGTTTTCTCCATGGTTGGTTGAAAATGAGAAATTTGGTCGTGTAGCCTCCCTCCTCCTTGTTCCTCGGCGGGGTCGCGAACATCAGATTCGTTTGCGGAGACTCCCACCTCCTTGTTTCGCAGCAGGGTCGTGAACATCACACCGACTCATGAAGGATCCCACCTCATTACTCCATGGCGTGGTCAAAAATGAAAAATTCATTCACGGAGCCTCCCACCTCCTCGCTCCGTGGTGGGGTCGCGAACGTCTATGGGGTTCACGGAGCCTCCCACCTCTTTTCTCCCCGACGGGCATGAGGCAATGGGGCTCCGCGAAAGGGCTACATGCGGCAGCACCTGAGACTTCCCTATTTTTCTTCTTGTTCCCAACCTTTGGTGTCAACATCTATGTACATGCTCACACATCTTTACTGAAAACAATAAAAATTTATACACCATGTTCTATGATGTTATTTTTTATACATCATGCATGAAAGCTGAGAGTGTAATGAGATTAAGAGATCTATTGACCATAATTGTGGTAGAGGAAAAATTATTTAAATATTTTAATTGGTAAAAGTTATTGGCATAGAATCACCCCTCTCATCATGTGTTTCCATTGATCCTTTTATAACAAAACCTAGACATTAGGTTTGCATTTGAATATAGTTATGATAATTACTATAATAAATTAGTAATGATCTTTTCCACCAATTAAAGGTCATATGTTATATGAACGAAAATATTGTTTAATATATATCATTATGTATTAATTTTGGATCTTATCAATGTTATGAAATGAAGAAATATGGATCTTGGGTCACTAAATGGAACTCATTTAAAGGGATATAATTTATAGTGGAAATAAATTCAACAAAATTCATTCAGGAAAATATTTAAATCTTGATCCACACTCATAAATATTTTTTTGATCGATTATGGAAAGCATTAGGATTATCATTTTATTATCACATGTAAAAATAAACTATAATATAATTAAATATAGGTGTCTATGCTAGTGAATTTTTCTCAAAGTGATTAATTATAAGAATATGAATGTGAATGTTTTAGAAATCATTCTCTATAGTTAAGAATAATGGGTATTGGATATCGGGTGTGAATTTACCATTTTTGCTTATAAATAGAGACTCATAAATATGGGAGAATTATTTAAATGTAATGAAGTTCTATATGTTATAAATGGGGAAAGAGTCTTGTGACTATCAGTTGTCACTGAAGATATAATTCTACCTAATATATTTATTCAATAATTAAATAACTGTAATTATGTTCTAACCAAAAATAAAAATTTTATATCAATTTATTGTTTTGGAAAATAAAAGTTTTTCATTCATTATTATGAATATGAGTTATTTCATATATAGGAATGAGTTTTTTTATGGTATTGGAAATATGGTGAATGTTTATGCATTATAGATATACATAATGAAATCTATAATATATAAGGTAACAAGATTAAGGCTTATTGTAACTGTAATTACCCATGGAATTGTCTCTATAAATTTAAATGATAAACTAATCCATATAATCTATAGAGATGGGTTTTTAAACTCATTATGTTTCTAATTATTTGGTAATTATATGTATTTTTTATTGGAATGAAATAAATACACAACCAATCATTGGAAAATGTGAGAGTAAAAGTGGAGTATTGGATTGTATACACATTGTTGCTTGTTAACTAATTAGTATTCAAGAAATTGGTGGGTATATGTTGATTTCAATTTTTTGTTATCATTATAGGTTGAATCGTTATATGTTTCTTATGTGATATATGTTTGAAATAATAAATGTTTCAAGATTTTAAAAAGAAATGAAAAGATGAATTGGGAAAAAATATTAATAATCATTGATTATATTTTGGTAGTAAAAATATTAATATTCATTGATTTTATTGTCCATTTAAGATATATTGGAATTGCGTCATAGATTACACCTCCTAGAACAACACAATGGAATGATGATTCTAAATGATGTAACTTTATATTATAGGACATGGTTCAATCAATAATGATTTTATATAACCATTGTATATAAATTTTTAGATATACTTGGAATCAATTTATTTTAGACTGAATAAAATTCCATGTAATAGAAAAATAAACATACCATATGTGATATAAATAAAGAAGAATCCCTATTTTGTTTAAAGGATATGGGGTTGTGAATAATATAAATGATGTTTGTATTTTAATAAAATTGACCCAAAATCAAGAAATGATTTTTTTGTTTATTGTCCCAAAGATACTACATGATAATAATTTTATGATACTATTTAAAACAAAGTTTTTTTGGATATACATAGAGTTTTCATTGTAAAAGATCATAATATTTAGGAAGTTAGTGGGATTTTGTTATAAAATTGAAAAGTTAAATTCAAAAAAATAGATATTTTTTTCAAAAATGGAATGTGGGATGGATCCACAGAATGTTGTGCAAGTAGAATATATACATGTTATACAATAAACATAGAGACATGGAAATGTAAATTATGTTCTAGAGTGTGGTATACTACATATGATTAATATGATTGGGTACTATTCATTGAAAACGAATGGAATACCTACCAAGAGGATATTGAGGGTTAGGATTCTGAGAAACATTTAGAGGTTATGAAATATATGACGGAGTCTATTGGAAAAAATGTTTGGAACATTTTCGATTCCCCCTAATTGGTGAGACGCCTATGATGCATGTGGGATTCAATACAAACTAGCATTTATGGTAGGGATTTCTACAGAAAAATCACTTCAGGTTGATAATGTTTTTAGAAAATATCATGTTATTGACTATGAATAAACATTAACTATAGTTTAGATGATAAGGTCGGTTCATATATTTTTTACCATAACATATCATTATCATTATGAGATATATCTAATGGTTGCGAAAATACATTCATTTATTAAAAATTTATTCAATTAAATGTTAATGAAATGTAATGGTTTTGAAATGCTAAATTTGAATATAAATTTTTAAAAGTTTCAATTTTACATTTATGGAATGAAGTAGGATTCTTGGAGTTAGAAAATATGCCATGATGATTTAATAAAATTGTTTTCATTCATCAAGAATTAGAATGATTATTTTGTATACAAGTTTGTTGGTGGGACTATTTTTATAATTTTAGTTTTGTATGTTGATGTTATACAACTCATCTGAAATGATTTCATGAATTTACATTTTATAATGTTTTGGTTTGGAATGTTATTATGGATGAATGAAAATAGATAATATACCTACATACTATGCATGAAGATATATAGAGATATATAAAAGAAGATTCTTGGACTGAGTCAAAATAAAATATATTTTTATAGTGTTAAAGAGGTTTAATATGTTGAACTGCAAGAGGGGATATTTACTCAAGTTTCATTGTGTGAATTATAAGAAGATTTAATATTCATTTAAAGAGTTATAAATGATAGATAAGATTCCTTATATACAATATACAAGATCTATCATGTATTATATGTTTTGTATAAGAGGTTTCTAAGTACAAATTATTGATTAATCAATATATTATAAATCATTAGAAACCATAAATCCAATGATCAACATCCAATTGAAACTAAAATTTAATAAATTATAAATGAATAATATGTTCCTTAAAGTAGAGTTATCTACTTATATTACCTTATATATATTATTTATGAGGATAATAAGGAACACAATTCATACACATCCCTCCATGGTGAACAATACTTATAAAAAATTAGATATATTTTATTAACAAGATATATTTTATATTTTTGAACTATATAAGAAAATTTAAAAAAACTATAAATTATTTCTTGTATGACATATCCTACATGGGAAAAAACTAGATTAAAACTATGTTTGATAAACTTTTAGTGTTTTGTGAAACTTATTTCATATTTTTTATAATTCATTCCACTATATCTATGTGTCCATATAAGAAAAATCACTCCCACGAGGATTTTTAGTGAGTAACATCTATAAAGAAATCATTTTTTATAAATGGTGGGACATCAGAATAATATTCATAAGATATGACTGATTAAATTGGTACTAAAACTCATTTACCTCACAATTCCAAATGTTATGATATTAATATCCTTTTTTCAACATAACTTTTTTTCTATATACAGTATCATCATCTTCCTTAGAAAAATTATATCAAACTATTTTCTTAAAATATTTTCATAAAAATATAGCTATATATATAAATATTTTACTGACATAACCTAAACAAATTTACGATATAATCCAATATAAAATATTATTTATAATTAGAATAATAATTTATCAGTTAAATTTTTACTTCTATATATATTGAAATAATACCACTACCCTCTTATAAGATAAATTATTTATAGAATATCATAATGAGAAACACAAAATATTTTTATTTTATGAAATACAACTTATTTCCATTATTGGTAAATTTAAAAAATAAAATAACAATTTCTATAGATTATATGGAATTTTATATTTTAAATAAGAATAATGAAAATAATATTTTAGTCTATTCATATATGATATAGAATTTTTATCATTGATAACATCGTTTATCAAAAAACCATATCATTTTATTGGAAATAAGAAGCAGTTCACAAAAAAATTCTTATCAAATAAGAATAAAATAAGAATGTTATCATTATGATGATATAATTGATATTGGGGTAATAAATTATAAACAATTTTTTAATCAACCCCGTTTTCACCTATAATAATTCACACATTAATATCTCATCATCAAAATTTCATCAATTTTATAATCCTATATATATATAACATTCGTGAAATATATAGTTGGTGTTGTGTACAATTATGAATATAATTATTTAATTATATAAAATTAATACCTAGCACAGAATATATATATAGTTTCTTCTAACCCTACAATAACATTGAACAATTCCTTATGCAATTGCTAGTTCCCCCACAATTAATTAACTAAATTTCCTTCATTGTACTTGTTTTATATGGTGTTACAGACTCTACATGAAATCTGTTATAATATATCAATCAAATATATTTTCCTTTATAAATCTACACTACCATCATGGAACATTATTAATGACCTCTTAATTCTTGTTCAGTGATCCTTATAATATTTATGAGATCATGTAAACATTTCTTGAAGTCGTTATTATTATAGTTTAAAAATAATCGTGGGGACCTTTTCATCAATGAATTTAGAATGAATCCCATGTGCATATCAACACCAATAAGTGAAAGCAGTTCATCTATGTCATTAAAATAGATAGTAATAAAAATTAACATTGTAGAGATTTACTTCCCTCCCACCATCATGAACTTAAAGAGTTCATTTGAAACCTCACCACACTATTTTCTATCTTGTTCCTGATTAATACTTTCCAGGTTCTCTATCATCTTGTATGCATCTAGTCTCTCACGTTTATTTTATAACATGGGATATATGGTCAAAAAATGATATGAGATAATTATACATAATATGTAATATAATTATTTTAGGTATATATATCCTTTTTTTGAATAGACTCACTGACCAGTTTCATGGGAAGGGTTTATCCAAGAAATAAAAATTAACTTATTACTTATGAAGTATTATTAATTTATGGTACCGGTCATGGAAATTAATACGATACATTTATTTTTTATCAAAGATATATATCAAGTTAAATTTAAAATGTTATGAGGATTCCATTATATATAATAAAATATTTTTCAATATGTATATCATATTTTAGATGCATTCAACAAGGTATGATATTAAATTTTCTCTTTATAAAATAATGAACAAGATTAAATTCATCAATCATATTACTAAAAATATGATCTATATTTTAGTATGAATATGAAATATTTTTTAAGTGAAACTCCTTTATTATATATTTTTGTTGGGAAAAATATCAATCATCTCAAACAGGACTCTGGGATGGTTGAGTGAGAAATCTTTTCTCAATCCATTATAAAAATCTAATAGATACTATTAATATGTTGTCTGAACACTTAAGTATTAAAAATAATTAAATCCTAAAGAAACTTCAAAAAATGAGTCACCCAAATCTTAAGGCCACCTCATTATTTTCTTTTACTACTCAAGGTAATCCATGTGCACCTTTCTTTAGCATGAAACAACTTAGTGGAATAGTCAAGGCCCTGGATTATTTTTTATGAGAAGTAATTTAACACGTATTGTTTTTAAATTGGAATAATTTTTAATTTAAAACCCCAAGGGTTTATAAATAAATTTAATATTGAATTTATGAAACACCGAGTCCCCAAAAAACCACACTTTTTCATAAAGTATCCAATAAACAAAATTTTTCCACCTCTTTGATTTTAATTTTGAAAAATTAACATACCCAGTTGTGTTCAGTAAGATATTCAGTGTATGATAAAACAAACTTATTTTTTGGTGAATAGTAACATACCTTTATGAATAGTAATATGACCCTTATTAATTTTAAATCATATTATAATTTTATCATCTTAAGGTTATAAGGAAATGAAATATTGTTTAATTTTTCCATGTGATATAAAACGAATTATAGTATTAAAACTGTTACTCATCAATAATTTTTTATTTTATTTAAAAATTAAATTAATAATATTTAGTATATTATTTTTAAAAAATGGAGTTCATTTTTGAATTCGTAATGAAAATATTAGGTTAATATGAATGTATGATATTTTTATAAAATAATTTAGTTTATTTGTGAATAGTAGAAATAAAATTATGAGTTTTCAGTATGATTAATGACATAATAATGATTTTATAATTAATATAAAATGGTGGTGAACTATTTCACATTAAAAATATGTTATTAGGTGTCCCTATTGGCCAAAACCATGGGAAAATACCCTATTAAGTCCCATGTTTTTTAAAATATAACTAATGTGGTGTCCTTTAAAATTAATAATAAACTCACCCTCTTTTCTTATAAAAATCTACTCATTCATTCGTTTTAATTCATTTTAAATTCATCATCCTATAAGATCTAGTATTTTTACATCCCTATGAGTCGTCCCAAGTTGTACTGAAGCCCCCAATGTTCCAATAATCATGTTTTTAGAGTTACTCTACAAGGTGAGGGAATCTACAACCCATTTCATCTTTAAGAACTATTTTAATATTATTATCTTTTAATTTCAATTATATTATGTTGGGATATGTAATTAAAAATTTCCATTACTATTTATATTATGTACTAATTGTGGGAGACACATTTTTATCTCATAATAATATTTTATGAAATTTACGTTATGTCGTTAGGCTACCGAATTTTCGAAATGAATTTCTCAACATCTACTTTTTTCTTTGAGTTCCTTTATTTTCTTTTTATTTAATCATATAATTTTATCCAAATGTTATGATAACTCCAATACCTTACATGTACTGGAATTTTGTTATGATAACGGAATAATTCATCATCATATCTCATTTTCCCTTATTTTATACAAGAAATGAAAACACTATCTGATATGTGTTAATTTATCTTATTCATGGGCAATGAGTTTTAAATTTTTATTTAAATATTAAATTCTGGTCATGAACCCATTTTTATGGTATAAAGAGACATTAATATATTTATTATAACTTAGTTAAGGTTTTGGAATATTTTTTTACACATTATATTAACTTATAATGCAAAATGATTTTGTTGTGATAAAAAACTATCAATTAACCCAGACAATTATCATTAATGTTTTATATGATGATTCATATTAACTAAAAATAACCAAATGGAATTTATAACCATGTAATCTTATAGATGTTAAAAAATAAAATAAAATTTCTATTTTGGACAACCATTCTCATCTCACTTATTTATCTTTACATGTATATAAGTAAAATTTCCATGAATACTAATGAAGTAAACACTCCCAAAAAATAAAATTAATCATATTAAACCCATCGATAAGGCCTTGAAGGAACTTAATAAGGATATAATAAATCAATTACATAAATATTAGGTTTTTTAAATATTAATTATTGAATTTAATTTGGTTATCTTGGATTCTAAGATCAGGTGAAGAACACCATCAGACTTAAGTTAACGGTTTTCTATTAGAACCTCCATTTTTATTCGGGTTACTCTTATTCTCTAAATACATCTGTTAAATTATTACTTATTAATATTTAATCCTCATAAATTCTGTTATAATGTACAATATATGTGTTCCAATAGTAATCTTACTTTCATTTACAGGGATTTATATGTTTTAAAAGGATCTTTCAAATACTCTCCCCAACATACAAGCCCGATTGAAGGGAATTTCTAAAATTGATACCTATTTTCAAGGGAAATCTATAATAAATTTTTTAGAAAAAATTATAGTTATTAAATAAATATTTTATTAATAAAATACTATCTTACTTAAATCTTATTTTTATAGAAATAAATTTCCAAAAGAACTATTCTTTTCAAAGTAAACAAGTATTTATCTCATGAATTAATCGATGATTTTATAAGAGTATATTAATCAATTTCTACACTATTATTGATTATTATATGTTATATAATCTACCATAACAAATTTAATGGTTTATTTTTATTTTTACGATGGATCTACTATCTTAAAACCATTCACCGATGTACTCTAAATGGTTTGTGTTCATGCTTAATGTTTGGGGATGTTATTTTCATTTCATATGTTAGTTTCATCATGAATTTATATGTTTTCTATGTTTATCAATATTCATAGAGAATGAATTGGAATTAATATGTTATGGTTGGGGATGCTCTATCCCCTCGATGCATCGGTAGGTATCATGAGACAACTACGGTCCTAGAACAAGGCCTTGACAAAATGATTATTTTTGTATTTGGATGAGGACATGATGTTACGGTTATGATGTATGGAATTATGAGTTCTCTGATTATGAAAATAGTAATTTAATGTTCATGAGAATTTTAAACTATTATAATAACCATGATCATTCTTTATTATGAATTATTTATTTAGCACTTAATCCTTCCATACTTTGTTCGAGTTCATTTTTAATGTCATGTGTTTTTAGTTATTCACCATGCCTATTACTTATTTTCAAGATATCTTCCTCTATATTATTTACCCTTACTGGGAATTTGATCTCATCCCTTTCTTATGTTTCATTTTCCCATAACACAAAGAGGTATAATATGAATGAAATATAGGGATAACCTGTGAGTTGTGGATATTGTGAAAGGAATTTCAATATTGTTTTTCCTTGAATGTTGTAATGTGGAACTTATGTATGTATCCAGTTTTCCTAAACTACTAAATTATTCATTCCTTCAAGATACAGATTTCTTGTAATCATGATTATGTTATCAAATAAAGAACTAGATTTGGGAAATTGGGGTTGGTTCCATATAATTGGTTTCATAGGAAGTTTATTAGAAAACATGGGAAATAGATTTAGATAAACTATATTTGGGAACAAAACCCTAAGATAGTCTTTGAGGATAAACATACATGAACATACTTAGTTTTTTGGTAAGGAATAGATTATGAGGAAATTTATAGAAAATAAATCCATATCTGGATACTAAAAGCGGACGTGGTTGTGGAACAAATGTACCTAGGAGTAATAACTTAGACGAGGAGTTTTTCATTTGACCCAGGGTATCCTGGTACATGAAAATGAGCCTTATTTCTCACTAGGTTTGACACACCTATGTGATATGCTTAAGAAAATTCATCATTTCATTAAAAGCGATTATGAAGGATTTCAATGAAAATTTCCTAAAAGAAAACATGTTTATAATTGTGAGATTATATTTTCTATGCATTTTTCTACGTTAATATTATACATTATGATTCATAACCAAATATAGTATATGCAATTATTTAGAAATAGAACCTAGTGGAAGGAATGAAAACCACCAGAAGACACATGTCCTACATAGGGATTTCCCTCTAATACGAGATAATAATGTTTGAACTGGTGCTGCGATTGATGCTAAGTAACTTATAACTATATTGGTATTTCTAACTCAGGTTATGAATAATAACCTTACCCATATAATGAATTTGGATCCCCAACGTGGTGGAGCTATGCTATAGCTCTATATAGGATAATAGACACCAACAATTAATGCGACTACAAACCCATTTTTATAGTATTAATGGATAAGTTTATTAGATAATATATTTCTATATTTAGCATGTAAAAAAGAGAGAAGGTTTTCATGGAGTTTTATCATCTATTGGAAGATGTAGATCAGTGGTGGTCTTTAATAAAAAACAGTGGAGGAGAATGAAATATATGAAATGTAATGGTGGTATTTTAATGAAATATTCATAGAAAAATACTTCCCTGGTGAACAACGAGTATATATGGAATTGAAGTTTGTGGAATATGAGGCAAAAATGTATGAAAATGTTGCATTGTATGAAGCTAACATTACAAGGTTATAATGTCATTTCCTGGAATACATATATAATCCATGGATCAAGATTGATCAATTAATTGATGGTTTAAAACCATTCCTCTAAGAGGATCTAGTATCCCAAAGTGTCTCATCACATGATGGTGTAGTCTCAAGTACAATCAATATAGAAAAGGAATTCACTAAGTCTTATGGTTTTAAGAGAAACCAAGAGAAGAAAAGGGCTACTGAAAACTCTGGAAAATTAAATAAAGAAATGGGGAAGAAGGGAAGATTAGACCTTCTACCCTATGATAATTGTTGGAAGAGACACCGTGGTACTTTCCTAAAGGGTATGGTTGTTTGTTACAAGTGTGGAGAAAAACTCCACCTATCTGAGATTCTAAAGGGAATATAAAAGCTACCAATGTTCAATTATATAATATTAGGGTGATGGGGTGCTATTCTAATGATTTCCCAATGAATCAAGGAAAAAATCCTCAGAAAAGGAAAAGGGAGCAAGGCCAATCTTATGCGATCAAAACTACTGACATTGAAGTCCCAAATGATGTTGTCGAATGTACTTCAATAGTTTCCCCAAACATATCCAATTCTTTATTTGATTATAGATCACCCATTTATTTTATATCTTCCCAGTTTCCAATAAAAATAGACATGTCTAATTTGATTTAATAAATGAGTGGTCAGTAAAAACACCCAAGGGAAATCTTATTTAAATAATGATATGTCAATCAGTCCCCCTTATGACACATAAAATGTGCTTTTGTTGCTGTCCTTATCATCATACCAATGATTGACTTGGATATAATCCTTGGTATGATTTGGATTTTTCATTATGATGTGTAGATCTATTTCAAGAAGAGGGATGTTATCATTTTTGAGAATGATGTGGAATCCATCATCTTTAGAGAAAAAACCTCACCATCTGATTCTCATGTAGATCCACCCCAACAGCTCTACTAAATACGATTATTGTTGAGGATGAGAACTAATTAAGTGAGTAAAATAATGTTCATATTGAGGGTGTGCCTATTGAGAAGGAAAATCATGATGTGTTTCCAAAGGATTTACCTAAAAATCTTCCAGAGTGGGAAGTTTAGTTCTATATTAATTTAATTCATAGTATAAGACCTATATCAAAGACTACTTAAAGAATGACCACTATTGAATTAGTATAACAGGGGAAAAACTAGTGTAATTGAGTTATAATGTATTTATTATCCCTAGTGTCTCTCTATTAGGATTCCATATTCTTTTTGTTATTAAATATTATGGATCAATGAGGTTATGCATTGATGATAGGGAGATCAATGGTATAATATTAAATAAAAAGTATCCCCGACATCACATTAATGATTTTTTTGATCAACTTCATAGAGCCCAATAATTTTTGAAGAATCAACATCGATTTGGATATCGTTTGTTACGAGTGAGGAAGGATGGTATTCTAAATACAACATTTCGAACCATGTATGGGCATTAAGAGTTTACCATAATGCCTTTTGGACAGACTAATGTACCCTATATCTTGATGGATCTAATGAATAGTCTTTTCAAGGAATATCATTATGAATTTGTGGTGGTATTTATTAATTATATCTTGGTATACTCTAGTAGCTATTAATATCAAGAAAATTACTTTTTCACTATTTTGAATACTCTTAGAATGAATGAATTATATGGTATGTTTAGAATGTGTGAATTTTTTCTTCAGTTAGTTTGCATAATTGGCCACATTGTCTCTAAGGATAGAATATCTGCTTATCCTACAAAGACAAAGGCAATTCATGAATGGCCTAGTCCAATGAACATAACTGTGGTACGTAGTTTTATTCTCTTAGCAGGTTGTTATCGACATTTTGTAAGAACATCGTCCATTTAGAAAACCCAATGACCGAGATTTCATGTAAAGGGGTTATGTTTATATGGACAGATGAATGTGAGGTCTTTTCGAAAAATTGAAGAGGAGATTATTGAATGCTCCGATCCTAACACTACCATCATGGAGTGATGGGTTTGTTATCTATAGTGATGCTAAAAAGAAAGGACTTTGTTGTATCCTTATATATAATGATATAGTTATTTCCTATGCTTCAAGGTAGCAAATAATTCATGGTCAAAACTATCGTACTCATGATATTTAGTTATCCGTTGTGATATTTTCTCTAAAAATATGTAGACACTATCTCTATAGTGAAATATGTGAGACATATATGGATCACAATAGTCTATATTATATATTCTCACAGAAATAGCTCAACATGAGGGAAATAAGATAACTCTAACTACTCAAGTATTATGATTATTCCATACAATACCACCAAGGAATGTAATATAAGTTAGGTGATGCATTGAACCTAAAGGATCATGGGGTTTTAAAAAAATGAGTATGGAAAGGGATCTCAAATTCAAGGTTTTAATAAGGATGGACATCAAAATTATCAATAAAATTGAAACATCATTACGTTTTTCTATTGGTTTCCCAACCATATTTATTAGAAAGGATTAAAAGGTCTCAACCTAATGACACAAACATTCAAAAGAAAATTAATTCTTTGATTGATGGGATGTTGGCTGACTTTGTATGTGAAAATGTAATTCTGAAATTTGGGAAGAGGCTATGTGTTCCCTCTATTCCCCAGATGAAAATGGAGTTATAGGATTATACCGATTGCTCAATTTTCTCTATATATCCTTATAGTACTAAAATGTATAGATATTTGAAGGAACATTTCTAGTGGGTCAACAGGAAGAGGGATGTTTCTGATTATTTATCAATATTTTAGTTTTTCAACAAGTGAATAATGAAAGAAAACATCCTAGAAGTGTCAATAAAATTATACCTATTTCTACATGGAAATTGGATAACATCACCTTGTATTTTTTACTGGATTACCCAAAAATCCATGAAATAATGATTCAATATGGGTAATTGTTGATCGACTTATAAAATATGCACTTTACTTGCTATAAGGGAGGGTGTTCCATTAGAGAGGCTTGCACAACTCTATATCAATGAATTTGTAAGACTTCATGGTGAACATCTTTCAATATTTTCAATTTATGATGCTTGATTTAAATTGATATTATGGAAAAGTCTTAAAAAATTATTGGACATTGAGTTTTTTTTTGAGTTCTTCTTATCATCCTCGACCTAGTGGGAAATCAAAAAGGATGATCAAAACATTTGAAGACATGTTGAGATCATGTTTGCTCAGCATCCAAGGTATGTGGGATTAGTATTTACCCATGGTGGAGTATTCCTAAAATAGTAGTTTTCATTCAACTATTCAAATGGAACCATATGAAGCATTGTACGCAAAGGGATAGCGTACACCAACATGTTGGGATGAAGTCGGTGAAAGGAAGCTTGTGGGTCCACAACTTGCTGAGGAAACAAAAATAAAGGTAAAAACTAAAAAAAACAAATCAATGTAGCAGAAACTTGGAAAAAGATCCATTCTTATGGTCGAATGAAGGATTAAGAATTTCAAGTGGGAGATCATGTTTTATTAAAAAAGTTTCCATAAAAGGGGGTTATAATATTTTGGAAGAAATAGAAAATGAGATATAGTTACATTGGACCTTTTTTAATTATTGAGGGAAATGGAGTTGTGGATTATCATTCTGTAGTTCCACATACCCTTTCTAATGTACATAATGTGTTTCACGTCTCATTTTTGATAATGTACATGCAATACCCAATGCATGTCCACACATATGATGGAATAGAATTGGAACAAGACATATCTTACTGTGAAGAGCCTATCTTGATTCTAGACACTAAAGACCAATGGTTGAGGAATTTGATGAGTTCACTGGAAAATATAATTTGGAAAAATCATAAAATCAAATAGGAAACATTGAAGCATGATGTTCTTAGGTTGAAGAACTTCCCAAATTGTTTTTGTTTGGTAACATTCTGGGAATATTGAGGAAAAAAATTTTGTAAGGAGAGGAGATTGTAACACCCCAAGGGGTTATAAATAAATTTAATATTGAATTCATGAAACACAAAGTCTCCACAAAATACCACTTTGTTACACCCTAGCATTAAAACACAAATTTTCTACCTATGTGATTTGAATTTCGAAAAACTAACATACACAATTGTTTTCAGTAAAATATTTAGAGTCTTATGAGAGAAAATTAATTTTTGGTGAATAGTGAAATACCCTTATAAGTAGTAATATGAATTAAAATATGATCGTTATGAATATGAAATCATATTACTATTCTATTATATTAATTTTAAAAGATAATGAGATATTAATAATATTTTCTAAGTGATATTCATAGAATTATAGTTTCAAAAATGTTATTTTTTAAATAAATTTGGATTGTAATTAAAAATTAAATTAATCATATTTTTAAAAAATTGAGTTCATTTTTGAATTCAGAACATTGATATTGGGTTACGCTGAATTTATGATAATTTTATAAAATACTTTAGTTTTTTTGTGAACAATAAAAATACATGTCAGAGTTTTCGATATGATTAATGGAAACATAATGATTTGATAATTAATATAAAATTAGATTAGACATGTGTACATTAATATATGATATTTGGTGTTCCAAGTGGCCAATTAAATGGTCAAATACCATGGGCAAGGCCAGGGTTTTGCAAATTCCACTAATGAGGTGTCCCTTGAAAATAATAAAAAACCTCTCTCACTTTTACTATAAATAACCACTCATTACATTGTTTTATTTCTTAGAAAATTAATCAAACAAAAAATTATAGAATTTTTACCACCCTAGGAGTCCTCACATGGTTTTCAGAATCACATAGGGTCTCAACCATCTTGTCTGAGGAGTTACTCTCCAACGTAAGTGAATCAACCACCCTTCTATTTTCGAAGCACACTATTTTATGTTATTATCCTTTAATTTCAATTGTATTATGCTGAAATATGTCATTAAATATTCCCCATAATCTCTATATTATGTAATAATAATGATAGACCACTTTTTATCTAATAAAAATATTTTATTAATTTTATGTGATGCTATTAGGCTCTTGGATTTTTGTAAGTGATTTCTCAACGTCTAATTTTATTTCGAGTTACTTTCATTTATTTTTATTTAGTAAACTAATTTAACCCAAATGTTATGATAAATAAAATAACATAAAGGTACTATAATGCTGTTATGATAATGGAAAAATTTATTAGAATCTCTATTTTCCCTTTCTTTTATGCTTGAAATGAAGACACTATCCGAGATGTGTTAATTTGTCACATTCTAGAACAAGAAGTTTTCAATTTATATTAAAATATTATATTATAGTCATGAAACCATTTTTATGGTTTAATTAGACACAAATATATGTTTTATTACTTATGTATGTTTACAAAATATTTTTTACACCTGATATTTATGGTAAATCAGTACGAGTTCATTGTGATAAAAACCTGCCAATTAACCCAAACAATTATCAATAATTTTTTATATAATGATTCAAATTCCTGAACAATAACAAAAATAAATTTATAATGACGTAAACTTATAGATTTTAAAAAATAAATTAAAAATTCAATTATGGAAAACCATTCACACCACACATTTTTATCCTTATATGTATATAAGTAAAGTTGTCACGAATACCAGGGAAGTAAATGCTCTGAAATAACAAGATTGAAGATCATAAACCCATAAAGAAGGCCATTAATGAACATAATAAGGATATACTAAATAAAATATGTAACTCCCCAAGATTTAACAGTAATTTATTTCATCAAAGTAATTCAATAACTTTTACTACACGCAACACCGAGTTCTAGCGCACCATGACTTAACAAACAAGCCGTTGAAAAGCGGTTACGAATAGTATTAAATGAATTTTGAACATTATATAATACTTATAATTTTAGAATCAATATTATGAGTTTCTTAGATATAATGTAAGAACAAATACATTTTATTCAGATAAAATATGTATTTTTCAAAAAATGTAATTTTACTGCCTTTTAATGGCGAACCCTTTTTAAATACAATATTTGAAACATTTATATATTAAATTTGACAAAATAAAATTCTTCTTTAGAATCGAGACATAAGAATTTAGATTCAATAATGTTATGGTTTTTTCTGATAACCTTCATATTTGGGTGAATAGTTAAAAATACTATATTTTAACAGAAAATCAATTTTTTAGTCAAAAAAATTTATAGTGTAAACTTATACATTTTAATGGTTTGGAAGTATATATAGATTATATTTTTACTATTTAATCCAATTATGGTCATTTTATGTAATTTCACTTTGAAATTGGACACAAACAATTGTCAAACTTTTGATAGTTATTATTTCTTAAAAATAAACCTTTTGGTTTTGACAACATCAATAAATTTTAAATTAATAAATTCAACTTCTATGTTTTGAATTTGGTAAAATAGACTTTATTATTGAATTCGGAATATCAAAATTAGCTTAGGGTAAATTTTTGGTATTTTTTTGAAAACTTTTAATTTTTGATGAATAGTGAAAAACACCGAGTTTTAGTTTAAAATGATTTTTTTTAAATAATTACTTATTTTATTTAAATTTATTTTAGGTCAAAATAGATACATAATACTTATATAATTTCAATGTAATTCATTAGAGTTAGTTTATAATAAATTTATATGTATAAAAATTTTATTGAACTTTTCACCGTCTTTTACCCACCTCCTAGGAGAATTTGTAAATTTACATTAAAATTAATTTTACTGCTTCTGTGAGAAGAAAATTTTAAATCCGAGAGACATTATTAATATCAAGGAGTAATATTTGGTTCAATATGATAAATTTTTTTTGGTTAATAGTAACTTTTTACTTCTATTTACAACGATTAAAAGTAAAAAGGGTAATTGAGGGTAAAAATAAAATTATTATTACACTGACACATGTAATAATTCTATTGGATAAGTTTAATTCGACCAAAATAAACCTTATGAATAAAATATGACCCTTTAGGTCTACTTGGATTAGATTAGGACATTTATAAAAATTTAATTTAATGAAAAGTTAAAAGTGTTAAATTTGAAGTTTATTGACTAAACCATTTTTAATATAGGGTAATACATAAGATAAATTCGACTATAAATATTCATTAGAAATATAAAAATATTTACTACATCATGGTATTTTATTTATGATTTTTAGATATTCAATAATTAAATTTATTTATGACACAATGATGATGCAGTAATTACCTTATTAATGAAAGAATCAAATAAATGGTATTATAAATATTAAAAAAATACCTATTTCATAGTTTTTATGACATCCACGAATTTTCTAGGTCACTATGACATGTTAGGGCTGATTCAATGTATCTTTTTCGAAGTAATAAAATTGTGATTACTTTTACAAAAACGAAATACCAAATAGTGTAAAAATTTACAAAAACTAATATTTAAAACAAATACTATTTTATTGGTTGATATAATATTCCTAAAAATTTAAGGTTCAGAAAAAGGGATTAAATAATAATATATATGTCCATAATGAGCCACTTGAGGTTATCTTGGATGTTTAGTGTAAGTTTATTAACCATATATAGTAAGAATACAAGAAGACACGGTAATAGTTAAACTATTTAACTAAGAGTTAAATCTAAATGATAAGGTTAAAATGGTAACCTAAACTTGTATAAAACCGATTTTTAGAGAGTATTTCGACCCATAACCACCTAATTATCGAAATAAATTCGGTTTTAGCCATTATAAACCTAATATTACTTTATAATAAATTAATACTTTAATCTTTTCCTAAAGTGACCCTCACCCCTCTTATAAATGGGCACTTCCCCTTCTCTCAAAATCACACCTCCAAAGCCATTTGGATCAGCCAAACCCTACCCAAATATCCTCCCAACTTCCTTCAATTCAACAAATATGAAATAGTTTGATCAATAATCTAACATATGGAGCCTTTTGGATCAAATAAAAAGGAAGAACCTGAAGAAGAGGTAATGATTTCACCACCCTCTTTCAAGTTCCTTTCTTATTACACTTCTTCATTCTTTGTTATTTCCATTCTAAAATACTAACTAAATTATGTTATATATAATTTAATGTTATTATAAATATTTCACTACTATATTCATTATTCTATGCATATTATGAATGATAATGTCACCATGCGTGCGTTTGTACGACTTACCGTCACCACGTCGTGGTGAAATTTGTTATTCAACACTATGTTATTTGGATGGATATAATGATGAGTAATATGTATATAAAAAATTAAAATAACAAGATAATGTCTTTGTAAAATTAATATACCATCCAATTCCACAGCTTTAAGGAAATGATATTGTCGCCCGTGCGTACGTACGAGTTACCGTCTCCATGACGCGATGAGATTCATTTCCACATTCACCATTCATCAACGATTATAAATATATATATTAATAATAAGGTTGTAATATATGAAATAATAATGATACTAGATATATATATATATTTACTTACATATATT
The DNA here is from genome assembly GCA_963277665.1 of Viscum album. Classification (NCBI taxonomy): domain Eukaryota; kingdom Viridiplantae; phylum Streptophyta; class Magnoliopsida; order Santalales; family Viscaceae; genus Viscum; species Viscum album. The sequence goes on along the minus strand of OY728160.1, from coordinate 1,045,867,592 downwards.
TTATTCACTTAGTTCCATTCAATACGTTATGAAAACAGAAACACCGTTTATGCGTACGTACGGACTACTGTCTCCATAAACTGTGTTTTCCATTTCATATATACATCTATTAAACATATTTATTTTCTAAATATATATGATATATATATCAGGTTTTATATTATGAATGTATTTAAATCATGATCTACGTGATACAATCAAGAGTAACAAGTTAAAACACGTACGATAAAGAAAGCGATTATTACCGAAAATATTAATATAACATGGAAATTATTATTAAATGGGTAGTATAAAGTCATAAATGAATAATATATGATATAATAAATATTAATATCGTTCAAGTATAATTTAATAAAATTCTATTTTCTTCATACAGGAGGTTAAACGTACCCTCCAGTAAAGGAAAGTGCAATGTAAGAGGTTTTCGTCTCACTCCTTATTCCTGTGAGATTCATGCCATATTTCCACTATTACCTTTTGTGTGGTGCATTTACTTCCCATAATTGTATTAATTGTGTAATACACTTTAATTTATGTGTATTTACATATTCACTGTATAATACTTCTTTCATGGGGTGTATGTTTCGTAAGTTACCAAATTGGTAAGGGTTTATTTTACAATCTCATTGTTATTCGAGGTTGTTTTTACGTACATATTTACTGGTAAATTTTTATCATCCATGTACATTTTTAATAAAAATGTTTTCAAAATTAATATTTTAATGATTTTTGAAAGTTACTATTTATCAATATCAGAATTTTAAATGTTTTAAAGATTTATCTTTCTATATCTTTTTAATTAATGTTCATGTTTTCAAAATGATTTTAAGGATTTATTTATATTGACATGAATGTTTTTAAATGATATTTATTTTCAAAATTTTCAAAGTGGTATGGGACACTTTGATTTGAAAATATCTTTTAAATTACATCCTTTATAAATGTGTGACTTTTAAATGATTTTAAAAAAGGATATTTCTCTCAAAAAGTTTTACTCATCATTTTCAACTATCTTATCATCCTTTACTGGATATTATTTATTGAGGTTGATTTATTATAATACAATATTACATATTGTATTGAATGAGTTATGATATGTTTTACTATGGATGTTCTATTTTTATACCATTCATTGTTTATGGTAAATGTATTGACATTGTGTATGCTAGTTTTAATACGAATGTTTATGTTATGTTTCAACTATTTATATGAGGAATGGAGTGGAATTAGTAAGTGACGGGTGGAGCCTGCTATAGCTCCTCAATGCATTAGTAGGTCTTATGAGACAAACTAGTGTCTTGGAACAAGGCCTTGAAAAAAAATTATTCGTAGTCTTGGCACGAGGCCTTGACTACGTGGTAATGATGTCTGTTATTAGGCATTCCCTCATTGTGAAATTAGTTATTACATGTGAATATTCAACTAGTATAATATCCATGTGCATGTTTATATGGTAATGATTCATTTATTTTTACCATATTATGTTTATGTTTATGTTTAAAAGGATGTTGCCTTTATTAAACATCTTGCCTTAAAAGTTTAAAGCTTCTGCTAAATTATTTACCCTTACTGGGCATCTGAGTCCACCCCTTTATTATGTTTTATTTTCCCAGGATTCCAAGAAGTGTATTATGATTGATATGAAGGGTTAAGATAAAGGGAAAAATAGAATTCACAAATAACTATTTATGTTGTGTTTTATGATTCAAATTTTAATGTAATGTTAATGTATGTAATATATTTTCCAAGACTGCTAAACTGATCGGTCCTTTCGGAATCGATTCCTTGTAATCGTGCCAATGTATTAAAATAATGCATCGGCTCTGGATAACAAGGGTCAAGGCGTTAGAGTTGGTATCATAGAAAGTTTATCAATATCCTTGGAAACTAGATTTAGATAAACTCTGATTAATGCACATTGCCCTAAGATAGACATTGAGGATTGTTATATAAAAACATCCTAGAATTTTGGTACTATAGATATTTTTTGAGTTTTGCAAAAATACATCCCTGTCTGGATATGAGCAGTTAAAGGCGGCTCTGGCACATATGTACCTAGGGGTAAAACCCAAAAACGCCGCTTCGATCTAGACTCGAATGAGAACTGGTGCACGACAACGGGCCTTGCTGCACTGGTTAGGACACTCCCGGGGGATATGATTAGGATAATTCTTGTTTTCTTCACAAACCACTATGAATGGGTTTATGAGTATATACCTACTCAAAGACATTTTTTTGTGATTATTGATTAAATCCATAAACTTTTCAATTTACGTTAGGTATTTTACATATTTTGAATTATGAATTGCATTTCATAAACAGAACTAGTGTATGCCATTGTTTAGAAATGGCACCCTATATAAGGAATGAGAACTCCAACAATACTTATGATCCAAAGAGTAAGAAGGGTCATATCATTATTGGCATTAAGACAACATTTAGAAAGGAAATAGTCTCCCACGTATTATCATCATATGAATAAATAGTATCATGTGTTAATAATATTATAAAAGAATTCTATAAATCCTATGTCTTTGAAGGGAACCCAGAGAAGAATAGGATGGTCGAAAGAAAGATGGATAAAGGGAACAAGGGAAAGATGGATTTTCCAATATGTGATAAATGTGGAATGAATGACCTTTGTAAATACTTAAAGGGATTGAGAGTTTGTTATAAGTGTCGAGAAAAAGGACACCATGTACGTTATTTCAAGGGTAAGAAAAAGTTTTAAAATGTAAAATGCTTCATCTTCAAGGCATTGAGACACGACATGAATTAATGTCCCATTCATAAGAGTATACCATGTTATTGGATAATAATCATGTTATGATACTACCCTAGATGAAGAAGAATGACTAGTGTTCTTATGTTGTTATTATAAAATTATTTCATTTGAGTGTTGTATCAACAGTATACTAGTTACATGAATTAAGGAGGTAAATAAGGATGGTACTGCAGTAATATTTTATTGAGGATTTGAGATTATATGGTTCTATGAAATGTGACTTAATAGTAAGATACACTTTTTGGAAAATCAATGGTTGAAAGAAAGGTAGTCCTTAATACGGTCATGATAATGAGGTAGTGGTTTTGGAATAAGAGATGGTTGATTTTGGTAATTCAGGATGTTGCGGTGTTGTAAAAATACACGATGAAGGTGTTCACATGTTATTACCTAGCAAAAAGGATCCTCATTTTGTTTAACTTCCTCATAAACATTGGACTGAGAGTTTGGATATAAGTATTTTGGATAATTATAAAGGTTGGAATGGATTAAGTTTGAAATTGGATACTATTGTTAAGTTCATTTTTGTATTACCGTAAAAAGTACAACCCGGAGGTCGGGCGGCAACCCGTCACGTCCGAAAGGGCTGCGAGACATGAACCCACAATCGAAGGGTGGCACAGGTGTATCACCTATCACTGACCCATGTGATGTACAAGATTGAAAAATGTAGTTTTTTAAAGGGTCTAATATGTGAATTATGAATTCATTTTTCTGGAACCCTATACGATTAGGATAAAGAGAATATATATGTTTTTTTTTTAAAAAAATTAGACTGAAATATGAGTTTGTGGAAGGAATTAGTTGAAGGATGAAACTATACTTGTCAAGTATATATATAAATATAGGCACACACACACACACCCAGATATATGTATATATATATATATTTCCCTATTATTTTATGTATAAATTAATTATTAAACATTATGGAAGGTATCTTAAAACCAAAAATGTGTTATCTTAATACCTTATGTGTTGTTGAACGAATGGTATTTTAAGTCATCATATATTGGTGGCTTTGAGGCCCACAATTCTATAATTATTTGTGATTGATGACCTCAATCGCTAATTATAAATATTTACGTATTTCCTCCAATTATGTGTCTCTAATTTCCACCAATGTTCTCCTAATCGAGATCACTATTTGGTGGCAACTTTTTTATTTCCCTTTTCCTCTTATCAAGACTAAATTTTATTAACCTAATTTCGGATGTGGGTTTTCCCAAATTTATTTTCTATTTTAAACATTTTATTTTCGAAGAATAATTTCAAATTTCAAGGACGCAATTTATTGAAGGAGGTAAGAATGAAACACCACAAGATTTAATAGTAAGTTATTTCTTCAATGTAATTCAATATCATTCACTACACGTAACACCGAGTTCTAGTGCACCATGAATTACCAAACTAGCTGTTAAAAAATAGTTATGAATAGTATTAACTGAATTTTGAACAATATATAATCCTTATAATTATAGAATCCATATTATGAGCTTCTTAGACATAATGTAATAACAAATACATTTTATTCAGATAAAAGAAATATTTTTCAAAAAATGAAATTTTTCTACCTTTTAATGGCGAAGCCTTTTTAAATCCAATATTTGTAACTTTTATAGAATCAATTTGAAAAAATTAACTTGTTCTTTAGAATCTAGACATAAGAATTTAGTTTCAATAACGTTTTGACGTTTTTCTGCTAACTTTCATATTTTGGTGAATAGTGAAAAATACAATATTTTAAATGAAATTTTTTAATCAAAATAATTTATGGGGTTAAATTATAATTTTTAATGGGTTGGAAGTATAAATAGATTATATTTTTACCATTTAATCCAATTTTGGTCATTTTATGTAATTTCACTTTGAAATTGGGCATGAACAAGTGTCAAACTTTTGATAGTTATTATTTTTTAAAATTACATCTTTTGGTTATGACAGCGGGAATTAATTTTAAATTAATAAATTCAACATCAATGTTTTTAATTTGGTAAAATAGACATCATTATTGAATTTGGAATATCAAAATTAGCTTAAGGGTAAATTGGTGGTATTTTTCTGAAAACATTTTATTTTTGATGAATGGTGAAAAACACCGAGTTAAAGATTAAAACCAATTTTTTATTTAAATAATTATTTATTTTATTTAAATTTATATTAGGTCAAAATAGATACATAATACCTATATAAGTTTTATGTAATTCATTAGAGTCAGTTTATAACAATTTTATATATATAAATATTTTATTAAACTTTTCATCGTCTCTTACCCACCTCCTAGGAGAATTTGTAAATTCACATAAAACATAATTTTACAACTTCTGTGTGTTGAATTTTGAAAATCCAAGAGACATGGTTAATATGAAGGAGTAAAATTAGGTTCAATAAGATAAAAATAATTTTTGGTAAATAGTAACTTTTTACTCTTATTTACCACGGTTATAAGTAAATAGGGTAATTTATGGTAAAATGATATTATTATTACCCTAACAATATCCTAATTCTATTGGATAAGTGTAATTCGAACAAAAACAACCTTAGGAATAAAATATGACCCTTTAGATCCACTTGGATTAGATTAGGACATTTATTATTTTTCAATTTAAAGAAGAGTTAAAAGTGTAAAATTAGAAGTTTATTATCTAAACCATTTATAATATAGGGTTATACATAAGATAAATTCAAATAAAAATATTCCTTAGAAATATAAAAATATTTCCTACATCATGGTATTTAATTTATAATTTTTATACATTAAAGAATTAAATTTATTTATGACACAATGATGAGGTAGTAATTACCTTATTAATTAATGAATCAAATAAATGGTATTATAAATATTAAAATAAATAAAATTTCAAAGCATTTAGGACATACACGGATTTTATAGGGGACTATGACATGTTGGGGATGATTCTCTGTATCTTGTTCGAGGTAATAAAGTTGTGATTACTTTCAAAAAAACAAAATACAAATAGTTTCAAAATTGACATAAATTAGTATTTAAAAAAAATACTATATTATTGGTTGGTATAATATTTTGAAAAATGTATGGTTAGGAAAAAAAGATTAAATAATACTATATATGTCATTAATGATCCATATGAGGTTCTCTTGGATGTTTATAGTATGTTTATTGACCATATATAATAAGAATACATGAAGACACGGTAATAGTTAAACTATTTAACTAGGAGTTAAATATAAATGATAAGGTTAAAATGGTAACCTAAACATATGTAAAACTTATTGGCTGGGAGGAATTCGACCCATAACCACCTAAGGATTGATATAAATTCATTTGGGACTATTATAAACCGAATATGATTGTATAATAAATTAATACTTTAATCTTTTCCTAAAGTGACCCTCGCCCCTTTTATAAAAGGGAACATCCCGTTCTCTAAAAATCACACCTTAAAAGCCATTTGTCTCGGCCATACCATACCCAAATATCCTCCCAACATCCTTAAATTCAACATAGAGAACTTAGTTTGATCATAATGCCAACCTATGGAGCCCTTTTGATCAAATTAAAAGGAAGAACCCGAAGAAGATGTAATGATTTCACAACCATCTTTCAAGTTCTTTTCTTCTTCCACTTCTTCTTTCTTTATTGTTTCCCTTATAAAATAATAACTCCAGTATATTCTATATACAGTGATGTTATTATAAATATTTCACAACTATATTCATTATTATATCCATCTTATGAATGATAATGTCACCATGTGTGCGTATGTACGGCTTACCGTCTCCACTTCTTGGTGTAATTTGTTATTCAACACTATGTTATTTGGAAGGATATAATGATGAGTAATATGTATATAAATAATGAAAATAACATGATAATTTCTCTGTAAAATTAATATACCATCCAATTCCACTCCTTTTTGGAAATGATATTGTCGCCCTTGCGTACGTACGGATTACCGTCTCCACGACGCGATGAGATTCATTTCCACATTCACCATTCATCGACGATTATAAATAAATATATATTATTAATAAGTTTGTAATATATGACGTAATAATTATACTGGAGATATATATATATATATGTACTTACATATATTTTATTCACATAGTTTCGTTCAATACGTTATGAAAACGAAAACAACATTTATGCGTACGTTCGGACTACCATCTCCATAAATGGTGTTTTCCACTTCATATATACGTCTATTATACATATTTATATTCTAAATATATATGATATATGAATCATGTTTTCTATTCTATAAGTATTTAAATCATGATCTTAGTGATACAATCAAGAGTAACAAGTTAAAACACGTACGATAAAGAAAGCGATTATTACAGGAAATATAAATATAACAAGGAAAATATTATTAAATGGGTTGTATAAAGTCATAAATGAATAATGTATGATATAATAAATATTAATATGGTTCAAGTATGATTTAATAACATACTATAGTCTTTATAGAATAGGTGAAACATACCCTTGACTAAAGGAAAGTGCAAGGTAAGGGGTTTTTATCTCACTCTTTATTCCCGTGAGATTCATGCCATATTGCCACTATTACCTTTTGTGTGGTGCATGTAAATCCCATAATTTTATTAATTGTGTAACACACTTTAATTTATCTGTATTTACATAATCATTGTATGATACTTATTTCATGGGGTGTATGTTTCGTAAGTTACCAAATTGGCAACGGTTTATTTTACAATCTCATTATTATCTGAGGTTGTTTTTACGTACATATTTACGGGGATATTTTTATCATCCTTGCACATTTTTAATAAAAATGATTTCAAAATGAATATTTTAATGATTTTTTAAAGGTAATCTAATTCAATATCATAATTTTAAATGTTTTAGAGATTTATCTTTCTAAATCTTTTTAATTAATGTTCATGTTTTCAAAATGATTTTAAGGATTTATTTATATGGAAATGAATGTTTTGAAATGATAATTCTTTTCAAAAGTTTCAAAGTGGTATGGGACACTTTGATTCAAAAATATCTTTTAAATTACTTCCTTTATAAATGTTTGACTTTTAAATGAGTCTACAGAAAAGGATATTTCACTCAAAAAGTTTTACTCATCATTTTAAACTATGTCAGCATCCTTTACTGGATATTATTTTTTGAGGTTGAATTATGATAATACAATATTCCATATTGTATATAATGAGTTATGATAGGTTTGAAAATGGATGTTATATTTTTATTCCATTCATTATTTATGGTTAACGTATTGACATTTCATATCCTAGTTTTAATACGAATGTTTATGTTATGTTTTAACTATTCATATGAGGAATGCAGTGGACTTAGTAAGTGACGGGTGGAGCCCGATATAGCCCCTTGATGCATCGGTAGGTCTCATGAGACAAACTAGTATCTTGGAACAAGGCCTTGACAAAAAATTTATTTGTAGTCTTGGCACGAGGACTTGACTATGTGGTAATGATGTCTAGTATTAGGTATTCCCTTATTGTGAAATTAGTTTTACATGTGATTATTCAAGTAGTAGAATATCTATGTGCATGTTTATATGGTAATGCTCCATTTATTTTTACCATATTAGGTTTATGTTTATGTTTAAAAGGTTGTTGTATTTATTACACATCTTGCCACAAAATTTTATAGCTTCTGCTAAATTATTTACCCTTACTGAGCATCTGAGCTCACCCCTTTCTTATGTTTTATTTTCCCAGGATTCTAAGAAGTGTATTATGATTGATATGCATGGTTAAGCTAAAGGGAAAAATGGAATTCTCATTGAACTATTTCTGCTCTGTTTTATGATTCAAATTGTAATGTAATGTTAATCTATGTAATCTATTTTCTAAGACTGATAAACTAGTCGGTCCTTCGGGACTTGATTCCTTGTAATCATGCCAATGTATTAAAATAATGCACCAGCTCTGGGTAGTTGGGGTTGGGGAATTACAAAATACATAATGGTTATGTTTTTTAATTATTAATTAATTAATTTAATTTGGATATCTGGGACATTAAGATCATGTGAAGAACACCATCATAATTTTGGTAAGGGTTCTCTACCCGAACCTCCTTTTTCATTCGAGTTACACTTATTTTCTACTAAAAAAAATTAAATTATTATTTATTCATATATCCTCATCTTAAATTTTTTTCAATGTACTATATATGTGTACCACCCAAAATCCTACATTCAATTATGGGGAGTTATATGTTTTAAAATGTTATTTCAAAAATTCTTCATGAAATAGAATCCCGGTTGAAGGGAATTTCTCAGAACCTTACCTATTCTCAAGGGATCTCAATAATATGTTTTTGGAAACATAAAATTTCTAAAGTAATTAATTTTATTATGAAGAAACTATCTTAGATCACTTATAATTTTATATAACAACTATTCCAAAATAACTCTTCCCTTCAAAGTAAAAGTATATTTATGTAACTAATTACTCAATGATTTTATTAGAGTATCTTCTTATATTTTAACACACTTGTTTATTATTATATATGATATAATGTACCATAATTAATTGAATTGTTTATGATTTTTTTGAATATGGATGTACTATCATAAAATCATTCTCTAATTTATATTGAATGTTTAGTGTTCATGCTTAATGTTCGGGGAATGTTATTTAAATTTCATATGTTAGTTTCTTTATGAATTTATATATTTTTTATATTTATACCCACTAATATAAGGAATGAATTTTAAATAATAAGTGATGTTTGGTTCCTTCTATATACCCTTGATGCATCAATATGTATCATGATAAAAACTACTATCTTGGCACATGAAAATGACAAAATGTTTATTTATGGTCAATGCATGAGGCCTCGACGGCATGTTTATGATGTACATCATTATGCATTCCCTAATTATGAAACCAGTAATTGAAATTTCACGAGGTTATTAGGCTAGTATAATAACCATGATTAAGCTTTATTATAGAATTATTTATTCAAATCATATTCCACCCATAATGCGTTCATGTTTATTTTTAAAGTCAATGGTTTTTGTTTTTTCACCATGCCTAATGATTAAATTTATGATATCTTACACAATATTATTTTCCATTATAGAGCATTTGAGTTCACCAATATCTTATTTTTCATTTTATCAGGACATGAAGAGGATTATTATTAATGGCATACAAGGATAACCTATGAGTTGTGTATATTTTCAAAGTCATTTCTATATTGTTTTTCCTTTCATGTTGTAATGTCGAACTTATATATGTATCTGGTTTTCCAAAATTACTAATATATTCATTCCTTTGGGATATTAATTTCATGTAATCAAGCCAATTTAATCAAATAAGGCACTTACTCTGGGCACCTGGGGTCGAATTCTCAAAGGTAATATATTATCTAATGTATTACAATAATATATATTCATACATTAGGAGATTTAATCTCCAATTTTACTCATTTCATAAAATCAATATTCTAAAACCATATAGATATGTTACTGTCTATGAAACTCATAAATTATGATATTAACCAAAAATAAAAAATCATATTAATAAAAATTCTAATCCAGCCTATACTAAAGAAAATGAAAATATTCTATGGAAAGTTTTATAATTTTATGAAATTAGAAAGCCACTAAAGAGTTAGACTAACACCACTGATATCGAACCAGAATATTTATAATCATGGGGTCAGTGTCTAGGACATTGAGTAGTCTGTCCGAAAGACATTCTACTAAGGGATTATTTAATGAATATAAATTTCAATCCAATAATAATTATAACAAATGATATGTATAAAATATTACTAAATTCTTAAATCAAGATCATAATCCAATACAATCAAAAGTAAAAGTGGAAGAAAATTAATTAAATTATCAGACCTAACATATAACTCCTTATATTCATTTATAGAAATCCATATAAGTAGTTTAACTATCGAAATCAGACTATACACATATTAAAAATATAAAAAATATATTTACGTAGAAAATATTGGAATAAAATAAATAAATAATAATTAATTATTTTAGACATGACATAAATATTTATCAAATGTTCTTAAATAATGAAATTATAAACAATAAATAATTAATCGTGTATTGCGGAAAATCAATAATTTAAACCAATATAAAAAATATTTACATAATCAAAATATCTCATATTTGATATCATTAAAACATTTGATCCAATAAATTATCAAAAATCATTTTGACATGTTTTAAATAATTTCTCTAAATAATACATTTTTGAATTGAATGGATTAAATTAATTATTATGAACAACTCATTATTCTAAATATAAACAATTATAACTTTTACCATATATTTTATTTTATAAACTCTTAATAAATAGGACTTCATAATTTCTATATAAACACACACATATATATAAATTATAATCATAGAGTGAAATTATAAAAGGTATTTAATAAAAAAATTATATTTTAGATGTTTAATTATTTAAATGTTTCATATAAAGTTAATAATTTATAATAAGCATTCTAAAATTAAATAATTTATCAATTAAACACATATCCAAAAATTCCTTTTAAAATTATTTATAAATATATTCTAAACCAATTTATTAAATTCAAAACTAAAATTTAAAAATTAATATTTTACATGATATCATATTTAATGATGCATAATTTATCATAATCAGAAACTTATTATATATCAATCATATTTTTTATTAATAATTTTCAGTAAAGATATAACCTTGATGTGTGGGGTATCATACCTTACGACACCTATTATATAAAAATATTGATACAATGACCATTATTTGAAACAAAGTCCATCACTGCCACCCCATTAGATATATTTTATCATATGATTTGATTTATTAAAAACTAACGAAATTTTAGTGAGTTTCTACCTACAGTATCCCATATTATATGTTGTGACTATATAATAACATTAAACGTACGATATTAGAATGAAATAGAAAATGTAATCCAATTATATTTAAAAATATAAATTATGTAATTAAAAATTATTCCAATAACCATCATTTCCAATATAATTTAACAAATAAAAAACATGATATAGACATTATACAATTGTTGGGATTTTCAGAATCAATTAATGATCAATCAATGCAGTCAAAACAGTTATAATCCTTAAATCCCATGACTGCGATGCCTTTGAAGCTGAATCTAAATAAATTATAACTGAATACTTTAAACTATACAATAGAATTCAATGCCTCTATTATGTTCGATCTATGCATTATAAGGATAATAAGGATCATCCTTTAGAATTCCTTCTTTAAGGGGTATCCATGAGACATATCAAATCACCCAAATGGTTTTGTTATGACCTCTATATCCACAATGATATGCTAGTATATGGAGTTCAAAAATAGAATTAAAGAAGGGTGATTTAAGTGGGAGAGAACATCAACTAATGACTTTCTCAGGTATTTCAACTAAAAAACAAACGGACAAACATTATTTATATATCCCTTACGTCATTCTTGAGTTACCACAACATTTACTCATGCGTTATGAAATGCATGAATAATGCTTTGACCTTTCTTGTATTCACCCCATTAAACAAATCTTCTATGTGATTCCTTTTATCAAATATAACCAATTATATTGGGATATTATTTTGTTATAATTTAAATATTTCACATAATTAATTCATTTAATGAAATTTATAATGATGCATGACATATGGTTCAATTATGAAATGCAATAAGACTTAGCCATGTATCCTTTATTTGATATCCATATATAATATGATATGATATAACATAAAGGCATGAAATAAATATTTTTTTCATATATATTTTGTACTATAATGAAAAATATATTGTAACATCCCAGGAAAATAAACAATATTAATTTTTCATATTTATTAATATTTGTGAATAAAATATTAATATTAATTTAAAGGGAAATCTATGCTCGATGGTGTACCCAATACGCAACAACGAGTTTCTTTAAAATCTTATGTTGTACACTAATAATAAAATAATATTATTTTAAATGGTAGTTAAAGCATAGCCGTTGTAATGGTGGGGATGAACAGAACTAACTAAAAAAATGATTATATATGTTTTTCAAATATTTTCACTTTTATCCAATAAATGTTAGAGGTTTAAAATGCGAATGAATCCAATTTTAAGCGTAAATATTCTAATATTCTTTAAAAGGTCGATTAACCGCCTTTTGACGGAGAACCCTTTTTTAAATCCACTTTTTGACAATTTTATATGTTATATTGGGCCAAATAAAATCCTTCTTTAGAATATAAACATCAAAATTTACTTTGTGTAATTATTTGTTATTTTTTCAATAAAGATAATTTTTATTGAAAATGATGTATTTTAATTCAAAACCTAGTTCAAATCAAATTTATTTATATGGATATATTATCTTTTTAATTGGGTTTAAAGTGTATTTAGAATATATTTTACCATTTAATCCAATGGTGGTCATCGGAATTAATTTCACTTTGAAATTGGACTTAAACTAGTGTCAATCTTTTGATATATTTTGTTTCGTAAAAACACGCTATTTGTTTTGACAACGGGAATTAATTATTAAATTGATTAATGCAACTTATATGTTTTGAGTTTTGTAAAATAGACATCGTTTTTGAATTTGGAATATCTAATATCGATTTGGGTGACTTTTTGGTATTTTTCTAAAAAACATCAATTTTTGATGAATAGTGAAAACACTAAGTGCTAGTTAAAAAAACTGATTTTTCGTTTAAATGAAATTTTACCGCCCCTCTGATTTGATTTTAAAAAATATGACATATATGGTTTTCATTATGATGTAAAATGTGGTTCAATGGGATGAAAATAATTTTGGGTGAATAGTAACTTTTTTGTTTTATTAATTGCGATTAAAGGTAATTTGTTTAATTTAAGGTAAAGATACTGTTATAATAATATGAAATGACCTTGAAACATGTCCTAACCTTATTCGATGAGTCACAGCCTACCAAGACAGTCCATGGGTCAACTTGGGGACCCCATGGAGCCACATGGGTAAGAAAATGACATTAATACCTTTTTATTTATAGTTAAAATAAAAATGTCATAAACATGTATTGTTTTACTAAAAATATTTACATGGGGTTATACAAGTCATATTTTTAAATATAAATATTCATTGGAAAGATAAAAATATTTCATACATTATAGTATTTTTTTTATAATTTTTAGACATTAAATAAATTATTTTATTTATGACACCATGATGATGCAACTATTACCTCATTAATGAACGATTTAAATAAAATGAAAATATAATGTAAAATCTAAAAAATAGACTTGTAAAAAACCTCTTGTATGGGTGTATTTAGAACCCTTATCAGATTATCCTCCAAATATATAATTGTGGGACCTTTGATATCCGAAAACATTTTATAATAAAGTATCTTTTCAAGACTTTCCAAGAGTGCCCATCCTCCCTATTATAAAATGCCCCCACCTCTACCTCCTTACCCACACCTCTCAGGCCCTTGGGTCATCAAACCTCTACTCATATTGTCTATACACATCCCTCTCTTACTCCTAGAAGACTCACTTTGGTCATAAGTCTTTTCAAGGAAGCCTTTGAGCTCAAATCAAAAAGAGTTATCCGATTTGAAGGTAATGTCTTCTCTTATGTTTTTTTGTTTTATTTTGCTTCTCCAACCCCCTTAAATCTTTTTATTCCATTATTTTATAATAAAACCAGTATCTTAAATATAATAGGATGATGTTATTAGAATTATTGGAGCTACATGGATACACACCTCCATCTAATGGTTAAAGAACATATTGTTTCTGTGGGTGGCGAATTACTGCCTCACGAAATAATGATTGTTAAATATTCTTTTACCACCTATCATGGTGGCCATTAAGATGTCACTGTATTTATATATGATATTTAAATTATGTTTATATATTCCTTATGCTTCTGTATTTTTTATTTATGCCATACCATTATGGTTTCAATAATGGGTAAACGCGATAATTTCATTTTAGGAAGTGCGGACTACCGCCCCCTCAAAGTGATTTCAATCATTAATACCATATGTAGGATTTATAAAGGATGTATTTAATGATTTTATATATTATATTATACTGTAATTATAATATACCTATGCATCATTATTTTTTTCATTCCATTAATGTATGAAATAGAAATGAAAGTAGAATTCAAGCATACGTACGACTTACCGTCTCCATGAATGGTACATTTCATTTCTTATCTCCAAATGTTATGTACTATTATAAGTACATATATATAATAGATATATATGTCATATATTACATATAAATGATGGATATTATTCTATAATTATAATATATATATCTATCATTTAGTTTTAATTCCATTAATATGACAAAGAAATGAATGTAGTATTCATGCGTATGTACGACCTACCGTCTCCATGAACGATGAATTTCATTTTTTATCTACAAATGTTATGTAATAGTATAAAATAAATATATACTGGATATATATGATATTTAAATCATTAATACTATTCTGGAGATGTTGTACATATAACTACATGGATAATTCTTTTCCAACAAGTTCAATTTTGACTCATGTACCGAACGTCGACAAAAACATCTGATATGAACTCACATTATTAACCAATTCTTATAATATTATAATATGTGATATGAACTGAATAATAATATTTAAAGGAAGTCCTTAAGCAATTATAAATTGACCACAGTTTTTTATTCAGGAATATAAAGAAACTAACAAGACAAGTCGGACCTAAGGTAAGAGATCCAACCTCTCTCTTTGTTTTTAAGTGCTCTCTTTTATGTCACTTCTTTTAAGCTCCTCTTTTTTATGTTGAGGGATGTTATTCTATATTACTCTTACTGTAATTTTAATGTTCATATGATGAGAGAACCTAATTGATATCTCTAATCCATTTTTTGATATTTTAAGTGGCGTCGTTAGGCTGCTGAATTTTTTTAAGGGATTTCTTATCTCACTTTTTATTGTGTGTGATTTCCATTGTTATCCACTTATTTATTGCATGTGGTGTACTATGTACTTCCCTTTCATATATATTATAATTATTATTTTTATATTCATGGTATTACACGATTCATTAGGTGTTTATTTTCATTTGGTCATACGACTCGATTGATCACAACGAGGTACGAGGTTTTTGTATCACTTTTTGTTCCCATGAGATTCATTATACATTTTCCACTATTTCCTTTTCTGTGGAGTATGTACTACTGTGTAATATATTTTAATTTATGGGTATGTACATCTTCACTGTATGACCCTTCTTTCATGTGGTGTATGCTTCGAACGTTACCCAAATCGGTAAGGGAACCTTTCACCCTCCTATTTTTAAAAGACTTATTTTTGTTAGGACATTTAATTTACATCTTATTATGTTGGGATATGTTCTTATATATCCTTATTGTTGTAAATGTTATGTCCATGTGATGAGATACCCTTTTTATCTCTCATCTTCTCATTTTCTGAATTTTAAAATGACGTCGTTAGGATGTCGAATTTCTGTAAGGGTACTTCTTAAAGCAATTTCAAAACATTGGGTTGAAACTCTACTTCTTGATTATGTCATTTTATGAATATGTGTGGATGACCTCTAATTGTTTCACACTTAACATCCTCTTATATTGGGTGTATTTATATTTTTTCACACAAAATTACATAATTGATTTATCCTTAATCTAAGGATACCGTCTTGGAACGGGACTTTGTCTCAATGTCCTTTCATTGATGCATATTTTGTTCTAATATAAGACTTTCTTTTATACAATTTATAAAAACCTTTGAATTTTCATTTCATTCAAAGGGAATCTTTTTCTACGAAATGTTTTACTAAAGGACAAAAAGAAATGTTTCTTTTTACCTACGCGGTGACAACGACCTTTTCTGCCGCCGCGAGTACTATTTGATCTTTGGCTTCCACAACAAGCCGTAATGTTTTTGAAAGTAAATAAATACCATATACTCTTTCAGGTATTTTGGTATTGGAAATGGTTTTGGTAATGGAATTTTTATGTCAATATATTTAAGTGATATATTGTGATTAAAATGTGTAAATGTTTTCTTTCATTTATAATTTTTTAATGTGTTATGATTTTATAATGGTACCTGGACATTTGATGGGTGGTTACGTGATAAACCATATGACGGGTGGTGCCGTGAATACTAGGATGGGTGGTTACGTTATAACCTCTAATGAATTGGGTATGGAAGTCAGCCGTATGGCTATTCCATGTAGTGATATGTGTGTAAGTCGACCGTATGGTTATTCCATTTAAGTATGTTTATGTCCCAAGTTACCTTTATATGTTATGTGTTATTTATATGGGTTTATGGTAAACTTTTGGTTAAAAAGCATAAGTAGTGATCATTTATTCAGTGAAGAGTATTTCCCACTTCATAAAGGTGAAATGTATTACTTTAATAAAGTATTCATGGTTTACTTGTTGTTTTGAAAAACAGACAGTTTTCTTTCTTTGTGTATCATTTAATAGGATTTTTACTCTCATCCCAAGTTTTTGAAATGTTGTCCACTGGACTTAAAGATGAATAGGGTCAAGGATGGGATCAAGGAAAGACTTTCTAACTAAAACATGGAACTATACATATTTCTTTTTAAGAGTTTTTATTTTATGGAATCATAGTATAAGTGTCTACTTTGTAATATTTTGAGATGTAATAGTTATGTCCTAATTCTCTAAAACTCTAAACCTGAAAAGATCCTCTATGTTATTTATCCATTTAATTCATGATTATGAATTTTTTTAAGGAATAGTCCTTATAGTTGGTATCAATGGTCAGTTTAGATAACTTTATTGTTTAGGGTATCCTTTAAGCACAAGTGACATTACCATAATGGTTAGGATTTTAGAAAGGGTTATAGTTTTAGATAAAGTGAATGAGTGTAAGATAACATGAATAATTATATCTTAGTATTATATGATGATTCTAATGATATACTCACACTGACATTTTTGGTTTGGTAAATGGATGGATCTAGCAGGCATCAATGTGAAAACGGGTTGGAAGGAAACTGTGGTGGTTCTCTGATTAAAAGACTGGATGAAATGGTGGATTTCATGAGAAATCTCGTGGTTATTCTAAACCAACTATTAGGAGTCATGATTAACCAATTGAAACTTTTTGCGTTCTATAATGCATCACGTATGAGATGACCAACTTGATGTGGAAGTTTACGTAATAATTATAAAGGTAACAGTTAGGGTTTATATGATCCTTACTTTTGAGGTAATAATGGGTTACTATATGTTATGATGGAAAATGAAAGGCATGAGATAAAATTGAGGTTAAATTATGATATTGTTAATTTTGATGATTTTATCTCTTTTTGGGGAATGTTTTGAGAATTATATTGTTTTGGAAAAAGGACAACACACAGACCATGGGACAACCCATCGTGTCGTACAATGCTGTGGGAATCGAACCCACAACCAAAGTGCGACTGGTATTTATAACCTACCACTGGACTACATGAAGTCCCTGGTTAGTATGCCAAATTCATTTTAGTTATATAATTTTATGAATCAAGAATAAGTTTATATTGGGTTATCTTGAAAAAAATTGACCTATCATGGAGGATATATGATTAGGTTAATTACTTTTCAATATGAGACTTTAAGAGAAAATGATTTTATTTGGAGAAAAATTTTAATTTTTACCTTGGATGACTATGTGATTAAATCATTGAAATATTTGGGTTCGAATCTTAGTTGGTTTTACTTTGAATACTTTTATGGACAAATTGTTTATCGAATGGTATTTGTTGAACTTTGGGTTTTATTGGACATATTTTGGAGATTAAAATAGATTTTTTTTATAAAGGATTATCCTGTTGTGGATTATCTGATCTTGTTCTATCAATTTTGGTTTTGGTTACGGTCTAAAGACATGGGAAATATATAGTTCTATTTTGTGGATTAGGTGATTCCCTAGAAGTTGATTATAGTGAACTTAATGTGAACCAGTCATCCTAAATACTCATCTAATGGAAGAAAAAATGAGTTTGTGTATAAAATCTAGTAAGAGATGAAAGTATAAATGAAAAGAAAGTATGTTCCCTAGTGATTTAGTTAAGCTCATAAATAAATTACTCGATGAAAAGTAACATAAAAATAAAATGTTTTCTGTTAACTTTTCCTACCGGGGAATCAAATACCATTTAACCCATCACAAGTTTGTGATTTTCTAGTGGTTAACTTTCTCCTAAACATGTTTCTATCACTCTCCATCAAAACTTAACCCTTTGTTTTTTTTCTTCCATATCCATGTTTTCATGGAATCCTAATACCTGTTGTCTTGGGTGACCCTGGTACTTTTCTTTCTATCTTTTGAAGTAATAGTTTAATTTACTCCTTTTCCAATGTGGCGCTTTCAATGATGTTTCCAATCCCAATATTAAAATTACGAGGACACAATTCCCAAAAAGGGGGGAAGGATGTAACATCCCAGATAAATAAAAAATATTACTTTATCATATTTATTAATATTTGTGAGTAAAATAATAATATTACTTTAATGGGAAGGCTATGCTCGATGGCGTACCCAATACGCAACAAAGAGTTTCTTTGAAATCTTACGTTGCAAGCTAATAATAAAATATTATTATTTTAAATGGTAGTTAATGCCTAGACGTTTTAATGGCGGGAATGAATAGAACTAACTAAATAATTTTTATATATGTTTTTAAAATATTTTTACTTTTATCCAACAAATGTTAGAGGCTTAAAATGTGAATGAATCCAATTTTAAGTGTAAATATTCTGAGATTCTGTAAAAGGATGATTAACCACATTTTTATGGTGAACCCTTTTTAAATTAAATTTTTTACAATTTTATATGTTATATTGAACCAAATAAAATCCTTCTTTATAATTTGGACATCAAAATTTACTTTGTGTAAATTTTTGTTTCTTTTATGATAAAGATCATTTTTACTGAAAATGTTGTATTTTAGTTCAAAACATCCTTTTAATCTGATATATTTATATGGATAGATTATCTATTTAATTAGGTTTAAAGTTTACTTATAATATATTTTTACCATTTAATCCAATGGTGGTCATCAGAATTAATTTCACTTTGAAATTGGACTTAAACTAGTGCCAGTCTTTTGAAATATTTTGTTTCTTAAAAACACGCTATTTATTTTGCCAACGGGAATTAATTATTAAATTGATTAATGAAACTTATATGTTTTGAATTTTGTAAAATAGGAATCATTATTTAATTAGGAATATCAAATATATCTTATGGTGTTTTTTTGGTATTTTTCTAAAAAATCTCAATTTTTGTTGAATAGTAAAACCACTAAGTGGTAATTAAAAAAATTAATTTTTCATTTAAATGAAATTTTACCACCACTGTGATTTGATTTAAAAAAATCCAACATACATGGTTGTCATTATGATGTAAAATTTGGTTCAATGGGATGAAAATAATTTTTGGGTAATAGT
Organism: Viscum album; assembly: GCA_963277665.1. NCBI lineage: Eukaryota > Viridiplantae > Streptophyta > Magnoliopsida > Santalales > Viscaceae > Viscum > Viscum album. Next base: position 1,045,847,377 of record OY728160.1, on the reverse strand, counting down.
AACTTTTATGTTTTATTAAATCTAGATTAAAGGTAATTAGTGTAATTTAAGGTAAAGATAATGTTATAATAATATGAATTGACCTTGAAACATGTCATACCCTTATTGGATGAGTCATGGCCGACCAAGAAAATCCATGGGTCAACTTGGGGACCCCATGGATCCACTTGGGTAAGAAAATGACATTAATAACTTTTTATTTAATGTTAAAACAAAATTGTCACAAACATGTATTGTTTTAATAAAACAATTTTTACATGGGGTTATACAAGTCATATTTTTGAATATAAATATTAATTGGAAATATAAAAAGATTTCCTACGTAATAGTATTTTTTTATAATTTTTATACATTAAATAAATTAATTTATTTGTGACACCATGATGATACAGCGATTACCTCATTAATGAACGATTTAAATAAAATGAAAAGATAATGTAAAATCTAAAAAATACACTTTTAAAAAAACCTATTGTATGTGAGTATTTTGAACCCTTATCATATTATTCTAGAAATATATAACTGTGGGACCTTTGATATCCGAATATCATTTTATAATAATGTATCTTTTCATGACTGTCCAAGAGTGCCCCACCTCCCTCTTATAAAAGGGCCCCACATCTACCTCCATACCAACACCTCTCAGGACCTTGGCTCACCCAATATCTGCTCATATAGTCTCTAAAAATCTTTCTCTTACTCCTAGAATCCTCACTTTGGGCAGAATTGTTTCTAAGGAAGTCTTTGAGCTCAAATCAAAAATAGTTATCCAATTTGAAGGTAATGTCTGCTCTTATGTTCTTTTGTATTATTTTTCTTCTCCAACCCCCTAAACTATTTTTATTCCTTTATTTTGTAACAAAACCAGTATCTTAAATATACTATGATGATGTTATTAGGAGTATTCAATCTATACTCATACACACCTCCATCTAATTTTTAAAGAACATACTGTTTTTGTGGGTGGCGAATTACTGCCTCACGAAACGATGATTGTTCAATCTTCTTTTAAAACCTCTCATGATGGAATTAAGATGTCACTATATTTATATATGATATATACATTATGTTTATGTATTCCTTATGCTTATTTATTTTTTATTTATGCCATACCTTTATGGTTTCCATATTGGGTAAACGCGATAATTTCATTTTTGGAAGTGCGGACTACCGTGCCCTCAAAGTGAATTGAATCGTTAATACCATATGTGGGATGTATAAAGGATGTATTTAATGATGTTATATATTATATTATACTGTAATTATAATAAAACAATGTATCATTATTTTTTTCATTCCATTTAAGTATGAAATAGTAATGAAAGTAGCATTCATGTGTACGTACGGCTTAACGTCTCCATGAACGGTACATTTCATTTCTTATCTTAAAATGTTATGTAATATTATAGGTACATATATATAATTGATATATATATAATATATTACATCTAAATGAGGGATATAATAATGTAATTATAATATATATGTCTCACATTTAGTTTTAATTCCATTAATATGACAATGAAATGAATGTAGCGTTAATGCGTACGTACGACCTACCGTCTCCATCAACGTTGCATTTCATTTTTTATCAAGAAATGTTATGGAATAGTATAAAATAAATATATACTGGATATATATTATATTTAAATCATTAAGACTATTCTGGATATATTGTACCTATAACTACATGGAAAATTCTTTTCCAACAAGTTCCATTTTGACCAATGTACCGAACATCGACAAAAACGTCTGATATGAACTCACATTATTAACCAATTATTATAACATTATAATATGTGATATGAAATGAATAATAATCTTTAAATGAGGTTCTTAAGAAGTTATAAATTGACCAATGTTTATTATTCATGAATATAATGAAACGAACAAGACAAGTCAGACTTGAGGTAAGGGATCCAACCTCTCTCTTTCTTTTTAAGTATGCTCTTTTATGTCACTTCTTTTAAGTTCATCTTTCTTATGTTGGGGGATTTTCTTCTATATTACTCTTACTGTAATTTTTATGTTCATATGATGAGATACCATAATTTATATCTTCAATCCATTTTTGGATGTTTAATGTGGCGCCGTTAGGCTGCCGAATTTTCGTAAGGGATTTATTATCTCACTTTTAATTCTGTGAGATTTCCATTGTTCTCCACTTATTTATTGCATGTGGTGTATTTTGTTCTGGACTTTAATATATATTATATTTATTAAATTTATATTTAGGGTATTATGTGATTCATTTGGTGTTTGTTATCTTTTGGTCATACGACTCGATTGATCACAACGAGGTAAGGGGTTTTTATCTCACTTTTTGTTCCTGTGAGATTCATGCAACATTTGCCACTATTTCCTTTTGTGTTGTGTTTTTACTACCCATGATTGTATTATTTTTGTAATATAATTTAATTTATGGGTATTTAAATCTTCATTGTATGACCCTTCTTTCATGGGGTGGATGTTTTAGACGTTACCCAAATCGGTAAGGGAACCTTTCACCATCCTCTATTTAAAAGACTTATTTTTGTTAGGTCTTTTAATTTAAATCTTCCTATGTTGGGATATATTCTTATATATCCTTATTTCTGTAAATGATATGTCCAAGTGATGAGATACCCTTTTTATCTTTCATCGTCTCATTTTCTTAATTTTAAAATGACGTCGTTAGGCTGTCGAATTTCTGTAAGGGATCTTCTTAACCTAAATATAATTCATTGGGTCAAACCTCTACTTCTTGATTATGTCATACTATGATTATGTTTGGATGAACTCTGATTGTTTTACACTTAATATCATCTTATCTTGGGTGTATTTATATTTGTCACACATAATAATGTAATTGATTTATCCTTAATCTAAGGATACCGTCTTGGAATGGGACTTCGTCTCAATCTCCTTTCATTGAGGCATATTTTGTTCTAATAAAAGAAATTCTTTTATATGTTGTATAAATGCCTTTGAATTTTCATTTCATTCAAAGGGATTATTTTTATATGAAATGTTTTACTAAATGACAAAAATGAATGTTTCTTTTTACGTACGTGCTAACAACGACCTTTTCTGCCGTCATGAGTACTATTTGATCTTTAGTTTCCACAACAAGCTATAACGTTTTTAAAAGTATATAAATACTATATAATCTTTTAGTTATTTTGGTATTGGAAATGTTTTTGGTAATGGATTTTTTATGCCAATATATTTAAGTGATATATTATGATTAAAATGTGGAAATGTTTTCTTTCATTTATAATTGTTTTATGTGTCATGATTTTATAATGTCCCTTGGACATTTGATGAGTGGTTACGTGATAAACCATTTGACGAATGGTGTCGTGAATACCAGGACGGGTGGTTATGTTATAACCTCCAATTCATTGGGTATGGAATTCGGCCGTATAGCTATTCCATGTAGTGATATGTGTGGAAGTTGACCGTATAGTTATTCCATTTAAGTATGTTTATGTCCGAAGTAACCTTTATATGTTATGTGTTCTTTATATGGGTTTATGGTAATTTTTTGGTTAAAAAGAATAAGTAGTGATATTTTATTCAGTGAATATTGTTTAATACTTCATAAAGGTGAAAATTATTACTTTGATAAAGTATTCATGGTATACATGTTGTTTTGAAAAACTGATAGTTTTCCTTCTTTGTGTATCCTTTACTGGGCTTTTTATGCTCATCCCAAGTCTTTGAAATGTTCTCCACAGGACATAAAGATGAATAGGGTCAAGGATGGGATCACGAAAAGACATGCTCTCTAAAATATGGAACTAGACATGTTTCTTTTTAAGAGTTTTTATTTTATGGAAACATAGAAGAAGTGTCTACTTTGTAATCTTTTGAGATGTAATAGTTATGTCTAAATTCTCTAAAACTCTAAACCTGAAAATATCCTCTTGGTGAATTATTCATTTAATTCATAATTATGTTATGTTTTAATGCTGGGTCCTTATATATCATACCAAAATATATCATATGTATTTATGGAATATTCTCTTAAATCTCCTAGATGCACTAAGTCTAAACAAACTAAGGTACCATTTAACCATATATCATATCATATATGGTAAATATTGAATCCACATTGACTCAATTTGGATATAACATAAATAATTTGATTAAATATATCAACTAATTCACCGTGTATCACAACATATGTAATACCTTATAAATAAACATCCAAGACTATTTTTTTGGGGTGAAACGATAATTTGTTTTGACAATCACTGGGAATTTGGAAATAATCATTCCTTATTTGGTTCGACACAATGCATGACCCCAATGATTTGGTAACATTTTAAAAAATATGAATTCAAAAATAAATATATGTAAGAAAATACTATCCATGAGAAAAAAAATTAAAGCTTACTAAGCTTAAATGGGGTTTTGAATAATCTTAATCAAACACGTGTATCTCCATATCGGTATCCCTCAACAATATCATATGTAGGTAAGAATAATCATATAATACATTTTTCAAAAATATCGAGTAGTCATGGTACATGAAGTGTGTAGATCTCATATAACCTCTTCACATGTTATAAACTCTCTCTATATAGTCTTATCATGTCGATAAACACATCAGTTACATTTATCTTAGTGGTGATAAAATCTCATTCCCCTCAACCATATAGATAATCACCTAATATATAATTTCTAAGTATAAAAATATGTATCCTTAGTCTCTCTAAATAGAGTAAACATATTTCATACTAATCATATGAGAGAATGTGTCCCATATTAGTTATGCTCCAACTAAGGACAAGATCTAGAACATACCCAACCACCCTTTGATTAGCTACACCATGAGGTTTTTTTAAGAATGGGTTCAATGAATGAAGGTTCTTAAGCTAGGTATATTTACATGCTCTGGTATAGGGAATGAACAAGAAATACACACCCTATTAAATTGAATGACATATTGTATTCCACTCAATGTGGTATATTCTTCATGGGTCATCCAACACTCAAAACCCATTTTATTCTATATGAGAATATTTCATATCTCAGTAAAAGAATAATCCCAAAAAAATTATAATTTCATCACCAAATATGACACTACAAGATAGAAATTAATTAGATATAACTCAAATTCATTCATTTAGAGGTCGATCACTAGTTCACTTCATTATATATATATATAGCCAATGTGAAATAATGATGATGTGGAGATAGAATTTTGTATAACATGGTACATTTTATAATCTTAAACCTATTAAGAATATTTAAAAAAAATCATACATGATAGAATATCAAACATATCAGGTATCATAGACTATTAGAATGAATTTATATTTTCCACTCTTTTATTATATTTTTAAACTCATTAATTATTTATGTAATTCATGAGTCATATCTATTTTAAAATCTGATAAAAATCCTTCCAAAATATTATTTAGTGAGTATTATATAGGAAGAAAATAAATTTAAATAATGTATAGACTTACTAATGATATTCCTTTTATTTAATGCATTTAATTGGTTTTTGAAATCTTCAATTTCATGACATATAATTTTATGATGTTAATAAATTTTATTTTATACATTGAAAATTTTTCTATGTATATAATCATCATCATTCGTGGAAAAATCCCACTAAATGTTTTCCTTGAAATACTTTGGGAGATAATATAAGAATTTATATTTATAATTTAATGAAATACAGTAAAATCCTTATGAATATAAATTAATATACAATATTAATATTGTTAATATAATCTTTTATTTATTAACTTTCAACCAGTATATGACTCAATTTACTCCCTTAAGTATCTTAGAAAGTATATTTATAATAGAATATCATGCAAAAACATAATATTCATTTTGTTTATAAAATTACACACGTTTCTTTTAGTTAGAATATTAAAAAAACTCCCCATTTCTATATCATATATTGTAATCTATGTATTTGGATCATTATTGTGAAAATTTGCATTTTTTGTTTTTAGAATTGTTATATAATTTGGATCATTCAATACACTTTTAATTAAAACAAACATATTAGTTTTTTTGATATAACAAATTTTAAAAAAAAAATTACTATCGTATAATTATTAAATGATATCTCAATATTTATTATGTCCCAATCAAGATTTATGTAATCTATCATATTTAATACCATGATGTAATAACCCCTTTCTTCAATAGTCATATGCATTCATTATACATATTTCATCAATTATGAAAACTTTTATATTAATAATTTTTGAAACATATAGTTTTTATCCACATACATTCATACAGGGAACTATATATTTTACACATATTATAACATTGTTCTTAACATAACTATGCAATAAAAACAAACCAAGTTTCATGTGGCCAAGTGTTAATGGGATTCTGGGTTCATAATAAATCATTGTGAATCTAAAATAAAAATATATATTTTATTCTCTATAATGAGATCCAAAATCTAATTGATATCCTAAAATTTAATAAGATAACCTTGGGAATACATAAATAAATGTGGTGAACTAAATAACCCAAAAAGGAAATAAATATGATAATGAAGCATAACATGTGAGTCAAAAGGAATAACATGATATCATAAATGATAAGTGTCAAGAAAAATTAAAAGGGTCCATAACGTAAAAAAACATAGAATCATATTATTATGGTATCATAGGAATGTGGAAACTACATCAAAAATTAAATAAGCATAAGTCAATGATACCTTTCAAGAAAACTTCACATAATAGACAGAGTTCCATCATATATTACGATTACTACATAATAGAATAAATAACATCTCATGGGATGTAAACATTACTCAATTAACTATAGGACTATATGGGTGCACCCAACACAACATGTACAAGCTTATGTGTTCCACATAAATAAAAACATAAAGCATAAAAATAATTATTATACATAGAATGAAGTAGGATCCATTAACATTTCTTATAACATAAATATATGGAATATCATAGTCGTTTTCATGAAAGATGGGGTCAAATAATAATTAGGTGTTAATATGATAAATAATAAGAAAATGAAATCAAAATTAAGCCAATGTAAATTGAATATGTTAGAATTTGGGTAGAAATAGCTTTGGAAACACTTCTTTTAATCGAGGTTTTAGAAAAAATGTTAAAGAGTCATTGAAGAGGGTTAGGGAATAATAATTTCCATAAAAAATTAATTTAAAAAAATGGTTCCAATAATAAAATTATCAATTTTTGTCATAATTTTTGTTTGATGATATTTATGGGGTGGTACTTGAAAAAGGGAAAGAAATAGAGATATTCCCTTTAATCGGGTTTTCTTATCTAAATAAATTGATACAAGAACATATAAAAAATATATGTAACCATAAAATATAGGTTAATTAATATAGGTATATATTTTTGGTACATATAAATAGAATGTATTTTTATTATATAAAAATAAAAAATAGAAAAATTGACTTAAGAGAGAGAAAGAATAACCTGAAAGAAGGTATAGTGTTTTAAAGATATCCCTTACCTTAGTCCCAGAATCATTATGTCCATACACTTGACATATTGAATTACCAAATTAGATTCATAATTTACATAATTAAGAAAACTTTACATATATATTTTATTTAATATAATTGTATTGTGTTCATTTATCAATATTATATTGAGATATAGAGTTTAATTTAACTATTTTGAGGTCATTTGTTTCATGGTTCCAAGGTCATATCAATTATAGTTAATTATTGATGTTCATTTAAAATACGAAAAAATTGTAGTTGTGAAATTAAATGATATAAATGTACCGAATTATATTTAAATGGTTCCAAATACATTATTTACAGAGTAGGGACAAATCATTAAGAAAAATTATAACGTTAAACAGCTTGTTCATTTAAGATATTTTACTGTTCTTCACGAATAAGATTCATTTTATTTAATTAAATTGTTATTACTAAATTATTTAAAAATAAATTATGTTATTATATAATTATTATCATAATATTTCAAAATAACGATATTTCTATGACCATCCATGAATAGAGTGTAGGAAAACGAATTATGTTGTTCATAGAGGTAGTGGACCCATCTAATGGGAAACATATTTTTTTAGAATATAAATAAGGGATAGTATAATATTAATATTTCACCATAATAATAATATATTAGTATATTTTGGAAATTTATGTTACTATTTTTGGGTTTATGGATAACATAAATGGGTTATAGTAAAATAATAAAAGTGAGATATGTTTAGTTGAGAATTTTAGATCTTCCTTTGGTTGTATCCTCTTATGATACCCCTTATGGCTCCTTGAAATGGTATTTTATGTGAAAAGTAGTACTAGGAAGTTTTGGAGAGTGTTTGGAAGATAATAAGTCTTAAAATAGTCTATCTCAATGTCTTAGAAGGTGTGAGGAGCATCAGTCGTATTTATAAGGGCAGGAGAGGGGTGTTTTGAATTTTACAATAATTTTTATTATTTTATATAAAGTCTATAAATAGTGTTTATTACTATGAATATATATAGTAATTATTTCATGGGAGTTTTAAATAATTCCCCCTTACATCATCATTGTAAAATTTGTGAATGTATTATTTTTTGCAAATTAGCATATTTTTTCGTATGTCACTATTCACCCACAAATAAACTATTTTGAAAAATACCCAAAATTCACCAAAAATATTTAGTGATGTGTATATAAAATAAGTAAATCATTTTTTAATGAAATTTTAATAAATTTAAAAAATTATCTTTGTATATAGGATCCTTAAATATTTTAGAAACACCAAATTTAATATTAAAACCAAATTTCCAAAAATTTTAAAAATTAATTATTTTATCATAAAATTATATTATACATACAATGAAACATAATATAACTTTATAAACCCTTTTTACAAAAAGAATAATTATTTCAAATCATTAAATTATCTATACTAATTCAAATAAAACATTTATGTTTTAGAAAAATACAAATAGTAATTTTATCATTTTAAAAGCATTTATTAAATTGTATCAATACATAAATATGTCATATTTTCATTTTATAATTTATGAATAATATTATTTTACAGATAAATAGATGAGGATACTATTATAACATTAATTTTACTATTCATAATGGCCAGATTACTATTCCAATGGCCATATTACTATTTCAACATTCATATTTGTGATAGCCATATGAGTTACAAAAATTATATAAATACCCCATATTTCATTCATTTTTAATTCAATTATATATTTTATAAAGGTTATATATATATTTAGTTTCAATATAAAAATTTGAAAATTAATATTGTGCTTGATTTTTAGAGTGTTCTTCACGAGTGCAGTTACTATGGATGATTTAAGAGAGCCAAATTTTCATGTTTAACATATCATATTTTTTATTTTTTATGCCATTGTAAAATATCAAATTATTATAGCCATGTTTATTCTTTAAATTTAATGATCATAGTTATAAATTGTTATTGGTGGTATCAGTTGGTCTTGGCGCTTTATATAATACTACATTATTAAATATGACACAAATGTTTAATCATAAGGTAAATTTCATTAACAAACTTATTTTTCATCACATCATTCACCCTTTAGAAATTTCATTATCTAAATTTTGGTTTCCATAATAATTTTAAAAAAGGAAAGGTTACGTATGATTCATAGATTCAACTAGATATCATTTTTATATATGTACACATAGTTTCTCCATAATAGTCTAAATATTGGAATTTTCATATTATGTAGATAATTCTATCTACCGGCAAAGATAATGACTAGATATTTTTCATAAGAGAGATAATTTTATATTTGTACTACCTATGAATTTATTATATGTGAGTGATCATTAATATACATTCACAAGATAGATACATGGAATAATTCATGAACAAGGGGCATGGTTGGAGGTAGTTCTAGTCGATAATCCATTGCATCAATGTGATCAAGAATCTAAAAGGGTATGATGTACTTGGTAATATGTATTCCCTTTTTCCAAAACCTCTTGAATCTATTCCATGTATATATGAAGATGATCAATTTATCTTTAAAATCAAACTCAAAGCCTCTCCAATGGTTATCAACATATCTCTTTTGTTATCTCTGAGCTGCCCCGGTGTTATTTTGAATGGTCTTAATTATTTCAACAATTTCTTTTACCATTTTAGGTAGCATAATCTTATTTTCACTAAATTAATTTTATAATTTAGGTGTAATATATATATTAATATAATGGGATTCATAAGTATCCATTTTTAATCTTGATTGAAAGATATTATTTTATGAGAACTCGATCCAAGTGTGATGAAGATCTTATATCGCTTTTAAGTCAATAATGTATGCTCTCAAAATATATACAACTATTTAAATAGTCTGATTATATTGGAATTTAGTATTTGGGTGATAATATTTACCAAATTTCAACTCTATTTTTACATCACATTTGAGACTCATCTATAACATGGAGGTAAATATTGGATCTTCATTTGATAGAATATATTATAGTTTTTCATGAAGCCTAAACACTAATATGATGTAAATCCTTCCATGCTATGTGAGAAATAATTCTAATGAAATTTAAATTAAGTGAGTAGTATTTTTGAGATGATACACCACATCCCATATGCAATTATTTACTCTAGATGTATTTGGAATAACTCAGAGAAAATCCATAGTGATGTTATCTCATTTCTATATGGGTATAGGTAATGGTTACATCATCCCATTGTACATCTAACATTATACTATCACGTGAGTACATACTAGGAACCTTTATGAATTTTATTCAATCTCATTATTCATATTTTACCAACAATACTATTATGAGAGATCTCAATATGTCTTCATTCTCTCTGGGTATATGGATATGGTTGAAATATAGGAATCATTTTAAAAATATTTTTTTATATTAGGATTTTATGGTATACATAGTCTTAAAAGAAATCCTATAAATAATTATTTATCAATTTTTAACTCTAAGGATTTACATTTTTTTATAGCTCCAACTACTTATGAATTTCCACACTACATATTTATAAATGATTTTTATTCACAACAAGTTATGGTTGAGTAATCATTTGAGAAATGAAAAATGATATTACTTCATTTATGATTCCCTTTTTAGAGACCCAAATATTGACATACATGGACAATACATTACTTTTTCATAATACTTAATACATAACAAAAAAATACACAAGGACCATAATAGTTTAGTGTCATTGGAAACTAGGAACATAATCTTCTAATCATGGTGAAAGATCTTTGACATCTCCCATAAAAATCTTCCCCTTTTGTCTTCTTACCTAAAACCATTATTTATATCCCGGGGAAAATAAATCATATAAAGGGTGATCTCAAATTCTCAGTAAGTGTATGCATGGAGAAATTAAAACAAACCATATAAATTTTAACTTCAAAACATGAACATAAAGTTTACACATCAAAATCATGAGTCGTGAAATAAATCTTGGTAGTATGTAAGGAATGGGTCATAAAGGAATATTAATCATGATAAAATAGCATGGGAATAAAACATTAAATTTTTGAAAACCATTAATCACATGATATGATTTCCACAGTATCCAAGGCATTGCTGCCAAGACTGTCTTAGTGGACAAAGTCCCTTTCTGAATCAAGTTCACTCCTCGTTTCAGTCCTGTAACACTGAACCAGATTAACTTACCGTTCCAACCATGTTTATCTCATGAGATATAAATCTTTACCCAATGCATTGGAGGGAGATATAGGTCCCACCCATCTCATAATTAAACCATTCTTATGTGTGCCACAAAATCATAAATGATAGCATAAACCATGTAATAAAAATGGGATTCTTAAAAATCATGCCATCATAACATAAACCATATAAGATAAAAGGACATCATAAAACTAATTCCATCATAACATAATAAAATAAATGTAAAAATAAGGATAGAAATAGAACCCTATATTATCTCAGATGGAAAATAATTTTGATAAAACACTTGAACTTCATTCTCGAGGAAAATATCCTTTCTACTTCAAAAACAATTTTCCTTTCTTAACATGTCATACAATTTTAAACTAAAATAAGTTGAAAAAATAAACTTGAAACCTTATAAAGGAATCTTCATTTAAATAATGTTCTAAAAATCCATTCATTCCGTATTAGGTAAATAAAAACATTCTTCTCGTACATTGGCTAGAAAAGTCAAATAGGTACCTCGTACTAACAACGAAAAAATATTCCTTTCATATATTTTACTAGAAACTCACCGATGGGAAAAATTGGATTTAAAAAATTGTAGGAGGATATAAATAATATTACATATTAAGGAAACATGGATGTGGATGATAAATATTCCCCAGTAAATTCTGAAGTATAAACAATCTCGGATAAAAATGAGATTGTGAGATTTTCCCTTATCTTATGTCCAATTTATTCCGTATGTGTCCAAAACTCGTGTATAGTGGGTATAAAAATATTATTAACTTGTAAAAGAACCATAATAATATTTCTGATATCAAATATGATTCAGTTACGACTTTATATTATCCGTTCATTTGTCAATTCCATGTTAAAGCAGCGTTTTGGGTAATATCATTTCATTTATCGTCAGTGTTTTGACTTGTAATTATTAATATGATTACTTAGATCATGATTACTTAATTATATAATATAAAACATTATTTATATATAATATATATTCATAATATACATATATATAATAGATCTATAAATGTAAATAAATACACCGTTCATGGAGACGGTGGGCTGTATGTACGCATGAACGCTTTTTTTCATTTCCTTATTGAATTGAATGGAATACTGTATATGTCATACATATATATATACATAAATCTAGTAGAATTATTATGTCATATATTTCCGGATTACTTATTATATATACTTTATAATCATTCTGGAATATTTAACATAGAAAATGAATCTCACCGCGTCGTGGAGACGATAATCCATACATACGCACGAGCGATGATATCGTTCCCATATTTATTGAATAGAAATGGAGTGGATGATATAATATAGTAGAATAATTATGATGTTATAATAATATATAGTTTTTATTTACACCATTATACCCATCCATGTAAGGTGGTGGTGGAAAAACCGATTACACCACGACGTGGAGACGGTATTCTGTACGTACGCACGCGCGATGATTTCATTTTCTGTAGGATGGAAAGAAGTTAAACTAGGGATATTTAATATTTATAATAACATATCAGTATATAATTAATACTGATGTTAATACCTTATAATGAAAAAACAAAAGAAGAAAAAGTAGAAGAAGAATGAAACTTGAAAGAGTCGGTAGAAGAGATTGCCTCTTCCTCGACGCACCTCCTTTAAACTTCTTCATAGGGAACTAGAGTTAGTCATTTGAGAAGACAAGAACCTCTATAATATAACTAGAGAGGATTAGAGGAGGAATTGATAGGGGTTGTCATAGCTTTATGTCTAAAAAGGGTGTGAAGAGAAGTGGGAAGTGGTTCCCTTTTTATAAGGGAGGAGAGGGACACCTTTGGAAAAACATAAATTATTATTTTATAATAAAGTCATATTCGGTTTATAATAGCTCTAAATTGATTTATTTCGAAGATAAAGTGGGGATGGGTATAATTAAGCTCAACCAATTGGTTTTAGACATGTTTAGGTTACTATTTTAACCTTATCATTTAGATTTAACTCTAAGTTAAATAATTTAACTTTTACCGTGTCTTCTTGTTTTCTTACACTATATGGTTAATAAAATTTCTATAACAAGCCAAACGAACCCCAAGTGGTTAATTATTAATATATATAATCTTATCTAATTCATTTGGCCGATCCTTATATTTTTAAGAATATAATAACAATTAATGATATAATGTTTGTTTCTAAAACCATTTTATGTCAATCTTGACACTATTTGGTAATTTATTTTTTAGGAAAAGAATAACAGCATGATTAGTTCACAAAAAGATAAATAAATCAATAATAACATGTCCTATTAACCTATAAAATTAGTTTAATTCATTAAAAGTCTCATATTACATTTATTTGGGTATTTATAATATCAATTATGTTAATATTTCATTAATAAGGTAATTAGTGCATCATCATTGTGTCATAAATAAATTAAATTATTTAATGTCTAAAAAATATAAATAAAATACCATTATGTAAGAAATATTTTTATATTTATAATGAATATTTATAGTCGAATTTATCTTGTGTATAAACCTATATTACAAATGTTTTAGTGATTAAACTTTGAGTTTAACTATTTTAACTCTTCTTTAAATAACATAATAATAAGTGTCCAAATCAAATCCAAGTGGACCTAAAGGGTAATATTTTATTCCTAAGATTGTTTTAGGTCAAATTAAACTTATCTAATTGAATTAAGACATTTTTAGGGTAATAATAATATCATTTTTACCCTTAATTAAACTATTTACTTTTGACCGTGGTAAATAAAAGAAAAAAATTACAATTCACAAAAAACTATTTTTATCTTATTGAGCCACATTTTACTCCTTGATATTAACCATGTCTCTAGGATTTTCTTAAATTCCACTCACATAAGTAGTAAAATTATGTTTTATTTATATTTTCATATTCTCTTAGGAGGTGGGTAAAAGACGGTGAAAAGTTCAGTAAAATTTTTATATATCTAAAATCATTATAAAATCACTCAAATGAATTAAATTGAACTTATATTGGTATTATGAATCAATTTTGACCTGAAATAAATTTATATAAAGTAAATAATTATTAAAATAAAAAGTCGATTTTTAAATAGTAACCCAGTGTTTTCACTATTCATCAAAAATTGAAAGTGTTCAGAAAAATACCTAAAATTCACCCTAGGCTAATTTCGATAGTCCAAATCCAAAAATGAAGTCCATTTTGAAAGATAAAATTTATAAAATTTCAAAAAGTGGGTATTACTAATCATAACAGCTATTTTATATAATATTTTAATAATATATCGTTGTTTAGTGAAACCCGTTATTTTGTACTACACACGCTATCGAGGAAGGTCGCGATTGCGTGTAATGCAAGATAAGTCAGGGATACGTGTAGTGAAAGCTCCCTTTGGTTCTACGTATAACATAATAAAAACTTATTTCATTTATACATTAAACAAAATCTATACTTAATGTTGCGTAGAATAATTTCCACAAAACGAACATGAAATTGTGTGTAACACGAGCCAAGAATAGTGTTGCATATACTGCAAGCTAATACAGTGTTGCATATATTACAATATAATCTTGGTGTACCATACAATAGAATATAAGAAAGAAATTAAAAATAATATATCTTATAAAATCTTGGGGTGCTACATTATACCCCCATTAAAATGAATTTCACCGTCGAAATTCGTCAGGGTTAGAAATGGTTTACTACATGAAAGTTTCTTTCATAGAAACCCACATCGTATAAAGTAATACTAAAACATCATTTTAAAAAGGGAAGTTAGAATCATAATAGTCACCCAAACTAACAGGGAACTAGGTTTCCACATAGGACAACATAGGTGAAAATATGGATATGGAAGAGAAATATAACCATCAACTTATGATGAATAGTGGTAGAGGAAATGGCTATGAAAATGACATTAATCACAAATCCAGAAACTTGTGATGATATAAGGTACCATATGATTCATCAGATATGAGGGTACTAGGACAACATTTTTGGTTTTCATGATCATTTCCCTAATGTTGAAGAATTAGGAATTTGAAGAAATACTTTCTTGATTTTGTTACAATCTCACCGTTGGTCGTTACTTGGACAATTTCCACTTCATCTATTAAATAAATGAAGTTGAATTTGTCATTCATGAAGTGTTAGAAGATCATGAGATAGAACGATAGGTCATTCCATCTGTCTCAAACATAAGGTTAGAAAAAGTTATATACATAAGTCAATCTTTAGTGATATTAATCGTATATGGTTCCTAAAATGGACTTATACTTCATATATCATACTAATTAATATAATAAAACTAGTTTCTACTAACCAGGGACTTCCTGTATTCCAGTGGTATGCGATAAAGGCATGTCACACTTCAGTTGTGGGTTCGATTCCCACGTCCTTGTCTGACGCGATGGGTTGACGCCCATCCTACAGGTTTTCCTTTTTCTAAAACAACATTATTATAACATTCCATAAATAATATCGAAAAAAGTTATATCCTTAAACAGTATTGACTTATGTAAAACATAATCCATTCCAATCTTTAGGATTATCCAAAATACTTCTGTCCAAGCTCATAGTATAAGGGAAACAATTAGTAGAAATGTCATCGGTCAAGCATGTGAATACCATAATTTATCCCCCATATATCACATGATATATCTTGTTGGTCAATTTACAAAAATGTGAATACCTTAATCATGTATTCTCATGAAATATGAATACCCATTGACTCTTAGTGAAAACATGAATGCCGTCAAAATTTAACACTTTCCACATACCAAAATCCCAAAATTTCTATATACTCAAACAATAACTATGTCCTTATATCAGTCATGTGCTCATTTCATTTTTTTCTTTATCACTTCATTATGCGCATATCATCTTCATTACAAAAATATTTCAATCACTTTTCATGGTTACCGGTACCATATAATTATTGAAAACTAATACCTAGATATTACAAAATTCCATGATTCCATAAATGAGATTCCATGATACTATTATGAAATCCCATTACATAAACACTTAATCATTACAAAACATCATTTTCATACTCAACATCACAAATAGTGACTGCATGTGACTTCCCCTTATCCTTTTCCTTAAGAGGTTGCTCACCTTGATCATCATTACCCCTTGGATTAGGGAATTGATTAGCATAATTCCCCATTTCCTTGCACTTGAAGCATTGAAGTGTTGGTTGTGCGTTCTCTATAGTCTTTTCATAATTCACATCATTAGAAATGCTTTTTCCATTAATTCGACACTCCGTTTCTTGATGACCTTCTTTTCCACACTTAAAACATTTTCTAGGACCTTTAAGTCAATCCCCACAATGCTTCTTTCCACACTTTGAGCATAAAGAAACATTCATCTTCTTTTCACCATTATTCTGAGATTTCTCCTTGAACTCCATATTTCATTTCTTTTCAAAACCATGAGATTGTTATGTATCACCAACATCCATTTTTTACCTTGATAGTACAATGCACAATTTCTTCATAGCTAATGAAGTCTATTATAGTTATTTCCCTTCAAAGACTTGGTTTTAAGCCACTGAATAATCGATCAACTTTACTTTCATGTTGGATGATAAAGCCAAATGCATACCTTTCAAGCCTTGTAAAATTTTATTTGTATATACCAACAGATTCTTCATCCTTTTTCTTAAGCTCATGGAAATTCTTCTCCATCTTTGTTCAAAGAATACGAGGGAAGTACTTATTGAAAAACGAGTTCTTGAACTCATCCCATTATAGGGATTCAATTTCATCTCGGGGACTCGTATTCTTAATTAGAGTCCACAATTGATATGATTCACCTTCTAAACAGTAAAATAGACCGAATGAGTTTTTCATTTTCTGAATAGAAAAGTATGGAAAATATCTTTTAAATGGTTCTGATCCATTGTTCAGCAACAAGTGGATTAGAAGACCCACTGAAAAAGGTGGACGTTTCCTCATGAAGGAATCAATAAGAAAATTGTCCCCTTCTCGGGTCATTTTGAAGTCCAGAAGGATTCATAGATTTTGTAATTATAGCAATAATATTTTTCACTCCATCTCCCATAATATTGGTTTGTTCAGGAGGACATCATTGCATTGTCCGTTACATTGATCCACATGGTTCCTTTGGGTTTCGTCCATTATCTAAAATTGAAAAAGAATAGTGTGAGTGGAAAAAATATTTCTAGGGAAAAAAAATAAATGGGGAGTACCTTCAATATATAACATCTTAGGGTTAATTCTAATATTGTTACCGTAATTCTAGGACTATAACGTATACTTATAATTATCCTTATGGACATCCCTAGACATACCTTAGAAATATATATAGGCATCTAACTAATGTTTTCACATCCTAGTTTCCAAAGGTTAACTAAACCATTCCTCTAATACCAACTGTAGAGACCCAAAGCTTAACGTACATGGACATTAGATTACTTTTGCAGAATACATAATATATAACAAAAACAAAAACATAAGGACCGTTATAGTTTAGTTCCTTTGGAAACTCGGTACATAATCTTCTAATCATGGTGAAAGATCTTCAAAATATCCCATAAAGATATTCCTCTTTTGTTTTCTTACCTAAAACTGTTCTTTATATCCTGGGGAAATGAAAACATATAAAGAGTGATCTCAAATTCTCGTAACGGTATGCATGGAGAAAATAAAACAAACCATATACATTTGAACTTCAAAACATGAACATAATGTTTACAACTCAAAATCTTGAGTTGTGAAATAAATCTTGGCAGTACGTAAGGAATAGGTCATAAAGGAACATTAATAATGATAAAATAGCATGGGAATAAAAAAATTAATTGTGGAAAACCATTAAGCACATGATATGATTTCCATAGTAGCCAAGGCATTGCTTCCAAGACCATCTTAGTGGACAAAGCCTCTTTCTGAATTGAGTTTACTCCTCATTTCAGCCCTGTAACACTAAACCGGATTAAATTACCGTTCCAGCCATGTCTATCACATGAGATATAAATCTTTACCCAATGCATTGGAGGGAGATATAGGTCCCACCATCTCATAATGAAACCATTCTTATCTGTGCCACAAAATCAAAAATCATAGCATAACCCATGTAATAAAAATGGGATTCTTAAACATCATGCCATCATAACATAATCCATATAAGATAAAAGGACATCAAAAAATTAATTCCATTATAACATAATCAAAAAAAATTAAAAATAGGGATAGAAATAGAACCCTATATTATCATAGATGGAAAATAATTTTGATAAAACACTTGAACTTCATTCTTGAGGAAAATATACTTTAAACTTCAAAAACATTTTTCATTTCTTAACATGTCAGAAAATTTTAAACTAAAAGAAGTTTATTAAAAATAAACTTGAAAACATGTAAAGGAAGTTCATGGAAATAAATTTCTAAAAATCCATTCATTCCATATAAGTTAAAGAAAAACATTCTTCTCGTACATTGGCTAGAAAAGTCAAAATAGTACCTCGTACTAAAAACGACAAAATATTCCTTTCATATATTTTACTAAAAACTCTCCAAAGTGTAAAATTGGAATTAAAAAACTATAGGAGGATAGAAATAATATTACATATTGAGGAAACATGGATGTGGATGATAAATATTCCCTAGTAAATTCTGAAGTATAAACAATCTCAGATAAAAATGAGACTGTGAGATTTTCCCTTACCTTATGTCCAATTTCTTCCGTTTGTGTCTGAGAATCCAGTATAGTGTGTTTAAAAATATTATTAACTTATAACAGAACCATAATAATATTTATGATATCATATATTTTTCACTTACAACTTTATATTGTCCGTTCATTTGTCAATTCCATGTTAATGCATCATTTTAGGTAAAACCGTTTCACTTATCATCGGTGTTTTGACTTGTAATTATTAATATGATTACTTAGATCATGATTACATAATTCTAGAATATAAAAAATTATTTATATATAATATATATTCAGAATATACATATATATATAATAGATTGATAAATGGAAAGAAACACACCGTTCATGGAGACGGTAGGCTGTACATACGCATGAACGCTCTTTTTCGTTTCGTTATTGAATTGAATTGAATTATGTAGATGTCATAAATATATATATACATAAATACTGTAGAATTATTATGTAATATATTTCATGATTACTTATTATATATACTTTATAATCCTTCTTTATTTGTTATCAAGGAAAATGAATTTCATCTCGTCATGGAGACGGTAATCCGTACGTACGCACGAGCGATGATATTGTTCCCATATTTATTGAATGGAATTGGAGTGGATGATATAATATCATATAATCAGTATGATTTTATAATAAAATATAGTTATTCTATACACTATTATACCCATCCAAGTAAGGTGGTGGTGGAAAAAACTGATTACACCACAGCATGGAGACAGTATTTCGTACGTACACATGCGCGGTGATTTCATTTTCCGTAGGATGGATAGAAGGTGAAATAGGGTTGTTTAATATTTATAATAACATATCAGTATGTAATTAATACTGGTGTTATTACTTTATAATGAAACAACTAAAGAAGAGGAAGTGGAAGAAGAAAGATACTTGAAAGAGTCAGTAGAAGAGATTACCTCTTCCTCGACACACCTCCTTTAAATTCCTTCTTAGGGAACTACAGTTGGTCTTTTGAGAAGACCAGAACCTCTATGATATAACTAGAGAGTTTGATAAGAGTAATTTTCAGGGGTCGGCTGAGCATCATGTCTCAAAATGGTGTGATGAGAAGAGGGAAGGGGTGCCCTTTTTATAAGGTAGGAGAGGGGCACCTTTGGAAAAACTTAAATTATTATTTTATAATAAAGTCATATTCAGTTTATAATAGCTTCAAATTGATTTATTTCGAAGAGAAAGTGGGGATTCGTTGCAATCCACTCAACCAATAGGTTTTAGACATATTTAGGTTACTATTTTAACCTTATCATTTAGATTTAAATCTAAGTTAAATAATTTATCTTTTACCTTATCTTCTTGTTTTCAAACACTATATGGTTAATAAACATACTATAATAAGCCAAACAAACCCCAGGTGGTTCTTCATTAATATATATATCCTTATCTATGTCATTTGGCCGATCTATAGATTTTTAGGAATAAAATATCAATTAATAATATAATATTTGTTTTAAAAACAATTTTATGTCCATTTTGACAATATTTGGTAATTAATTTTTTGTGAAAATCATAACAGCATGATTAGATCGAAAAAGGTAATTAAATCAATAATAACATGTCATATTAACCTATAAAATAATTTTAATTCATTAAAAGTCTCATATTACATTTATTTGGGTATTTATAATATCAATTATGTTAATATTTCATTAATAATGTAATTTCTGCACCATCGTTGTGTCATAAATAAATAAAATTATTTAACCTCTAAAAATTATAATTAAAATACCATTATGTAGGAAATATTATTAGATTTCTAATGAATTTTTATAATCGAATTTATCTTATGTATAACACTATATTAATAATGTTTTAGTTACTAAACATTGATTTTAACTATTTTAACTCTTCTTTATATAAAATAATAATAAGTGTCCTAATCTAATCCAAGTGGACCTAAAGGGTAATATTTTATTCCTAAGGTTTTTTTTGTCTAATTACACTTATCCAATAGAATTAATACAGGTGTTAGGGTAATAATAATATCATTTTTACCCTTAATTAACCTATTTACTTTTAACCGTGGTAAATAAAAGTAAAAAGTTACTATCCACCAAAAAGTATTTTTATCTTATTGAACCACATTTTACTCCTTGATATTAACCGTGTCTCTTTTATTTTAGAAATTCCACTCCCAGAAGTAGTAAAATTATGTTTTATGTAAATTTTAAAATTCTCCTAGGAGGTGGGTAAAAGACGGTGAAAAGTTCAATAAAATTTTTATATATCTAAAATAATTATTAAATAAATCAAATGAATTACATTGAACTTATATAGGTATTATGTATCAATTTTGACCTAAAATAAATTTATATAAAATAAATAATTATTTAAATAAAAATTCAGTTTTTTAATAGTAACCTAGTGTTTTCACTATTTATCAAAAATTAAAAGTTTTCAGAAAAATACCCAGAATTCACCCTAGGCTAATTTCGATATTCCGAATCCAAAAATGAAGTCCATTTTGAAAGGTAAAATTTATAAAATTTCACAAGTGGGTATTAATATTAATAATGGCTATTTTATATAATATTTTAATAACATATTGTGGTTTAGTGAAACCCGTTATTGCATACTACACACGCTATCGAGAAAGGGCGTGATTGCGTGTAATCCAAGACATTTCAGGGCTGCGTGTAGTGCAAGCTCCCTTTTGTGATGCATATAACATAATCGAAACTTATTTTATTTATACATTAAACAAAATCTATACTTAATGTTGCGTATAATAATTTCCACAAAATGAACTTGAAATTGTGTATAACATGAGACATGAATAGTGTTGCGTATACTGCAAGCTAATACGGTGTTGCGTATAGTACAAGATAATCTTGGTGTACCGTACAACAGAAGATATGAATGAAATTAAAAGGGATATACCTTATAAAATATCAGGGTGTTACACCCATGACCATTTTTTTGTTTAAGATGGTCAGTTCCATTTCAATCCTAATCACAGACTAGGTTACATGATCAATTGTACATACAACATCAAGGGTATTATTTTTATTCTAATGATGGTAATAGAATGTGAATTCTTAGTCCACGATAATATTTTACCATCTTTATTGGCACATATTAAGCACCTTCCATGTGAATATATACTTGAGGATCTTATGATCCATATATATTTCACACATCTCACAATAGAGATAGCTCCAGTAAATCATAAAAAGGAATATTACTATAACAAACTCTAGATCATGTGTTAAGTAGTTATGCTCATGAGAATTCAACTACATTGATTAATAACCTATTAATTACTCATTTTTCAAGAGTAAACAATCCTACAATTTTATTGTAGCTATCACGACCCATCCTCGGGACTCGTGCCGTGACCACCCCAAGCCCGCCTTCCATAGGCTAGGGGCTAGCGACTAGCACCAAGGCATAAATCCCGACAAAAAATGGGAAGGAATTGCCTTTATAAAGAAAAACAACACCACAGAGTAAGCCAGCAGATGTAAACACTAGGTAAACTGAGTACAATAGTATGCGCGGAAAGTAAATGGGCCAGAATACAAACCCAAACTGAAAGTAAAGTACAACTGGAAAGAAAGTACATCAACTGAAAGAAAAGCAGCAACATCGAGCCGTCCACTAGAAGTCCCACCAGAAGGGTGGGTAAAAATAGCCTCCTCAACTCCTCGGGTCCAGCCGTCCGCTCCATGTACGTCACGCCTAGTGGTCCACCTCTAGGTACAGACTGCTCCACAAGCCTCAACCACGATCAGCGCTATCCGTCGTCTGCATCCAACACAACGTAGTGCGGGCATAGACCGTGCAGGGGTAAGTATACGCTACTCAGTAGGGACCCCAAGACCCCCTAAGGTATCCCAGAATCCACAAAAGATAATCCACAAATGAAAGATTCAATCACGAAGTATCATCCAACACTACTTAGGTATATGCCCATACATATACCTAAGTCATCAATTTCAGTTCGGCTCCAACATCCGATCCCAAGTTTGATCA
Organism: Viscum album; assembly: GCA_963277665.1. Lineage (NCBI taxonomy): Eukaryota > Viridiplantae > Streptophyta > Magnoliopsida > Santalales > Viscaceae > Viscum > Viscum album. The sequence continues at coordinate 1,045,824,041 of OY728160.1, read as the reverse complement.
CATCTACACAGGATAGTACAACCCAATCCACACAGGAAAGCACAAAACAATTCACATAGGAAGCAAGTCAATCATATTGAAGATAATGATTGAAAGTCAAGACTTAGCTCACATATGTATACTTTTTTCGTAAGGTGATAGAGATGATCAGATATAGCCACTGATTCATATAAGCTGGGACCCACGTAGGATACTAGACCAGCTAAACTGTCGGACCCACGTAGGATACATGACCAGCCACTCTATCGGGCCCATGTAGGATGCTACAACAGAGGGCAAATTCTGCCGGACCCACGTAGGATACAAGAACAGTAGTACTGCCAGACCCACGTAGGATACAATAACAGTAGTTATCGTCGCCGAAACCATAGAGGATTTCAGTACGGTCTTCATTGTTGTCAAACCCACTGAGGATTTCAGTGCAGTCGTCGTTGCTGCCGAACCCATAGAGGATTTCAGTGCAGTCATCATCGTCGTCGCAGTCACAGCCAGCTCTAGGGTTCCCGCACACAACATGCTCGATTCCGGGAGGGTCCGCTCCATGATCCAAGGGGGTCGATACATCAACTAACACGTAGTTTGGAGTTGATGTATCCCAAAGTTTTGTCTCATCGATAGGAGCTCAACAGGACAGACATCACATCAATCGGACGCCCGGTCTGAGAGTTATTGGTTTTTTCGTTCCAGGGGCCCAGTTTGTTTTTAATTCAAAACCAACCCAACCACACTCCAACTGCGTCCAAACCTCGAGCAGAGTAATCCAAATGGTCCGTCTCACTAAGAGTAATCCAACAAAGTCAACGGCACGTCAATCGGACGTCCAGAGCTCATGTTATAAGCGTTTCTACTCCGAGGGCCCGGTTGGTTTCGTGTTCGAACCAACCCGGCCGTACCCAAAGTTCTCTAAAACCATGACTGTAATATACTGAAATAGACGTCTCGATCCAAGGATATCATCTCAACTAAGGATGCGTCGATCATAGATCCGTAGCCTAAGTTATGGGAAATTAAACAAACCTATTCATTTTTAGGGGGGTTTTGGGCCCGGACCGACCCGACCCAAGACCCCCTGGGTCGGCCTGAACCAGGAGACCCAACCCGGGTTCGGGTCCGGCCCCCCAGGGCATGGGCCAGACTGGTGGGCGCAGCCCGGCCCGGCCGGTGTGGCCCGGCCCGGCCTGCGTGGCCCGATTGGCCTGGCGCGGGCACGACCCGCGTGACCAGCTCGGTGCTGGCCGAGTTGTCGTGGAAGGGGGGGCGGGGGGGCACGGCCCCCTTGTTTTGAAATAGAGGCCCCCACGTGGGGACCGCCCCTTTTTCCAACCGGGGGTTATGACCCCCGGCCTTCTCCGAACGGCCGGCCCGGCTTTCCGGCCGGAACCGCCGACCACCGCCGGCCGCCGCTCCCTTCTCCGCTGCGGCCACAAGCCACAACCTTGGTCCAACTGGCGTGGCGAGATGTCGCCTTGTGCCTCTGCCATGGCCCTACTCTTTCTGCGGTCTCTTCGTGGTTCTCCGGTGCTGCGCGATGGTGTAGCGCCCCTTTGCCATGGCCCCGCTCTGGCCGCGGGTTCTTTCGGCCTCAATGGCACGGCGCGAGCGCGCTTGTTCGACGCATTCCTCAAAGTTTCCGCACGGTGCTATTTCACCACCCCACCTTCTTTCGAGCCGCAACAAACACAACAAAAACGGGGTAGGAGGGTCGGCCGTGTTCATGCGGTTTGACGTCCTCCTGTTAAATTGATAACAAACAGCCCAATGAAATTGACGATGAATTGAAAAGAAAAATCACAATCACAATCAAACCCCTACCACGATAACGAGCTGACGATCGATGAGCGTCGCAGAAAATGGATTCGCGGGGTGTGGCTCCATAGACGTTGATAGAGATTGACCGAGGTGAAATGGAATCTCCCTTCCTTTGATGTGGGAAAAAGAATGAAGGAATGCGCGTCAGTGTTCTTTGCGTTCTTCAAGGAGGATGATGAAGTTATTCGATGGTAGAACACTCCCTATGTCGACAAAACGAAGCAACCAAAATAAAATAAGGCTTTAGCCTTATTTTATTAGTTTTTACAACACTTTTAAATTTCAAACATTCATAATTTAATTCACTTAATTTCATTAAACACAACTTGTCAAATTTAATTGAAGTGATAAGTTGGCAACTTTAATGAAAAAAGAGGTTTTAAAAAGGATGTTAAGGAAAAAGGTAAGGGTGGGGGATCGTGTGGGCCCCAAATCAACTTAAATCTTTTTAAGGGTGGTTAGAACATCAGTGAGTCCCACCCCAACTCCCTCACATGGGATACAACACTTAAGAATGTGGAATAATAATTGTAACACGATTTTTATTTCACATTAATCTTAATCCATTTTTTAAACAACAAATTCCGAGCAAATGAAACTCTAGAAAAGGTCTTCCTAAGCAATAACCGACACTGCAGTTTCATCGGTGCCCTCAAATTTTGATTCTGAGCACCGGTTCAAAAGTTAGGAAAACTCGCTCGTTCGTTCACTAAACGTACCTAAGATAAACATTGATAATTAATTCAGGGCACACCGGGCCTCAGAATCAGGTGCCGTCAGATTCTGCGTATTTGTAAAATCCAAAAAAAATAAGAAAAAATTTCCCTAGAAATTTATGGGTCTTTACATTACTCCCACCTTAGGGATTTATGTCCCTGTAAAGATACATCACAATCTAGGGGGAAAAATGAGGGTACTGAGCACGCATCTGAGCCTCCCACTCCCAAGTTCCCTGCTTGAGGTTCCTGTGCTGCCACCTGATGCGCACTAGAGGAAACAAATGCCCACGTAGGACCCGCTCCTGTCGATCGTCAATCTCCACTGGGACCTCTGCAAAAGTTTCCCCATATTTAAGGACCAGCTCCCCATGGTCGATGATATGTATCGGGTCGTGCATTTATATCCTCAACTGAGATACGTGGAAGACTTCGTGCACCCGGTGCAATTGAGGTGGTAGAGCTAGGCGATAAGCCACCTCGCCTATCCTGATGAGAACCTGGAATGGTCCGATGAAGCGTGGAGATAACTTGTCGTCTCGTCCAAATCTCTGTAATCCACGTCGAGTTGAGACCCACAAGAAGACATGGTTGCCATCCTCGAACTCTAGTGGTCTTTGCCTCCTGTCAGCACAAGACTTCATTCGGCTCTGAGCTGTCCTCATCCGCTCCTGGATGACCTGGAATTTCTCTATCGTGGCCTTGACCATCTTCGGTCCCACAATTGCTGACTTCCTAGGGTCTGTCCAACACAGTATTGATCTGCAAGGTCATCTATACAATGCCTTGTATGGTGCCATCCCGATGGTGGAGTGGTAGCTGTTTTTGTACGCGAACTCCACCAAGGGTAAGTGGTCTTCCCAGCTATGACCAAAGTCAAGGACACATGCATAGAACATGTCCTCGAGGGTTTGAATTGTCCTCTCCGTCTGACCATCCGTTTGAGGGTGAAATGTGGTTCTAAGATGTAGCTCTGTTCCGAATGCCTCATGCAACCCCTTCCAAAGCCGGGAAGTAATGCGAGAATCTCGATCGGAGACGATAGATGATGGAACCCCATGAAGCCGTACAATCTCCCAAACGTAGAGACATCCCATGTTCTCTACTGAGCCCTGCTCTCTGATGGGTAAGAAGTGGGAATACTTGGTGAGTTGGTCGACAATCACCCAAATGGAGTCGTGACCTCTGAAATTACATGGAATTCCAGTCACAAAATCCATATATATCTCATCCCACATCAACTCTGGGACCTCCAAGGGTTGTACCAAGCCTGCTGGTACCCGGTGCTCTGCCTTCACCTACTGGCAGGTGAGGCATCGAGAAACAAACTTTGCCACATCCTTCTTCATAACCAGCCACCAGTGCTGATGTCTGAGATCCTGGTACATCTTTGCCAATCCTGGATGTACCGCTAAAAGGGATGTCTGAAACTCTCTCAGCACATCCTCCTGCAAAGCATCTGGTACCATGGTACGTACTCTGAAATGAACGATGTGCTCTCCTCCTACAGAAATCCATCAGGTGCATGTCATGAGGATATCTGTGCAGGCCGTGTATCATAGTCAACTTCCCCATGTTGTGCCTCTCTGACCCGCTGAAGAAGTGGAGGAGTGACTGTGAGTGACTGAAGAAAGGCTGCTCCATCATTATCCATGAAGGATATTTGAAAAGCGGCTAGCTACTCTGTCGCCACCCCAAGTAGCGGAATGCCCATCCTCCTGCTGAGAGCATTGGCTACTATGTTCCCCTTTCCAGGAGTATAAACTATCTCAAAGTCATAGTCTTGGTGGAACTAGAGCCATTTACACTGTATAAGATTCAAGTCCTTTTGTGAGAAGATGTACCTGAGACTCTAGTGGTTAGAGTAGACTGTAGAGCACTCGCCCATCAGATAGTGTCGCCACATCTTCAGAGAAAATACCACTACTGCTAACTCCAGGTCATGGGTAGAGTAGTTCTACTCAAGCTGCCTCAACTGCCGTGATCCATAGGCGATCACTGCCTACTCCTACATCAGGACACATCTGATTCCAGTCCCTGATGCATCACAGTAGACTATTTACCGTACTCCCTCCTCTGGTAGCCTCATGATAGGAGCGCTGGTCAACCTCAGTCTCAGCTCCTCTAAGCTCTGTTGACATCTATATGACAACACAAAGGTCTTCCCCTTCATTGTCAAAGCTAAGAGTAGTTCTGCAACTCTGGAGAAGTCTAGCACGAATTTCCAGTAGTACCCAACTATCCCCAAGAAACTCAACACCTCAGTCACGCTCCTTAGTGGCTCCCAGGCTAGCACTGCCTCGATCTTTGCAGGATCCACCGCAACTCCCGCCTTAGAGATGACGTGTCCCAAGAAGTGGACCTCACGTAACCAGAAATGACACTTCGAGAGCTTACCATAAATCTAGTGCTCTCGGAGTGTGTCCAGTACAACCTACAAGTGGTGGGTGTTCTCCTCCTCAGTGGTTGAGTATATCAATATGTCGTCGATGAAGACCACGACAAATTGAATGAGGTATGGCTGAAAGATCCTATTCATGAGACTCATGAACACTTCTAGAGCATTGGTCACACCAAAAGGAATCACCAAGAACTCATAATGGACATACCAACATCTGAAGGCCATCTTCGGCACGTCCTCATCTCGAACTCTAAGCTGATGATAGCCTGAGCTAAGGTCTATCTTTGAGAACCATCGTGATCCCTTGAGCTGATCGAAGAGGTTGTCAATCCTCGGTAGTGGATACTTGTTCCTCACGGTCACCGGCTTCAGGCGACAATAGTCGACACACATTCGCGAGCTCTCGTCCACCTTCTTGGAAAACCAAATTGGGGAAGCCCAAGGTGAAACACTGGGTCGGATGAATCCCTTGCCCTGCAATTCCTCCAGCTGTTCCCATAGCTCTCAAAGCTCAACAGGATCCATCCAATATGCCTGAGTGGATATCAGGGCTGTCCTGGGGTACAGGTCAATTGAAAATTCTACCTCTCTGTGAGGAGGTAGTCCTAGAACGTCGTCAGGAAAAACATCCGCATACTGATCCACCACTATAGGAAAATTCGGACTTCACACATCAAATGCTCCTAGGATGAGGCTAGCCAACTGATTAGTAGTGGGATTTCCTCTCCTCTGCGTGAGTCCAGCATGTTCTCCAAGGGTTCCCTTCTCACCATTGAAGGTGAACCTGCTCCCGTCGGTGCAAACACACCGCACCTAGTGCCTAATATAGTCAATCTATTCATAGACTTTAGATAACCAATCCATGCCCAAGATGACGTCGTAAGGCCTCGATGCCGCTAAAAGAAGATCCCAGCCGAAGCTCTCACCTCATAGAGTAAGCTCACACTGTCGGTACCAGTGCGTAATCATCGAGTCTACTCACTTAGGAGTCTCTAGCTGTGAGGATCGAGCCAACGGCTCAATCAGAATCTCCGAGCTCCGTACAAGGGAAGTGGAAATAAAAGAATAACTCGCTCCTGTGTCTATAATAACTATAGCAAGGGTGTATTAGACATAGATAGTACCTTGAATCATCTCTGGTGCACCATGGTCATAGGCCTCCGCTGCCTGAAGCAGAGCCCCCCTATGTCCGCCAGCTCCCTATGGTCGGGGGTGGACCTCCTGGTGGTGGTGGTGGTGGTAAAGCCTCAAAGCGTTTCCCACCACCTACTGCTCATCCAGCTCCTCTTCCTCGTCCACCTTCTCCCTGCGGACAGCAAAGGTCGACCCTTTGCCTCTGCCTGGGTTTCCCCTCAACCATCTACTGCTCCCCTGCATGACGGGTTGGGCAGTCACGATCCATGTGTCCCTGCCCGCCGCATGCGTAGCACTGTCTACTCCTTATAAGGCTAGCTATACGCTGGTTGCCCCGCACCTCTGAGCCAGTGTCCTGAAGTCATCCGCCTGATGGTCTGGTCCGCCTGGACCCCTGTGATGTCCGTTGACTGCCAGCTGTAGATGACTCTGCAACGTGCCGTTGTGCGGTAGGTCTCGCTGCTGGTGTAGGCTCAGCAATAAATACCTCTATGAGAAGGGCTCGCTCCAGTAATCATGAATGTGTCAGAATTATAAGGGAGATCATCGATTCCCTGATCTCATGCCTCAGTCCCTGCTCGATGGTCCGGGCCCGGAAGAATTGGTCCCATACCATGTTCGTCGGATAGCGCGAGAGATCGGTAAATCTCACTGAGTACTAGGTGACCGTCATGCTACCCTTCCGCAGCTGTAGTAGCTCCTGGATGTGCACCACACGGAGGGTGGATGGGACGAACTCTGAGCGGAAGAGACTCTCAAAGTTCATCCAGAGGAGAGATGCCTGGTCGTGAACCTAGAGCATCACGCTCCACCATCTTCCTGCTTCCACGTGCAGGAGGCTCGCTGCAAGGATCACCATGAGGTCAGCTGGTGTCCCCATTAACCTGAAAACTCAAACTACAACCTCCATCCAATCCTCAGCTGCCTTAGGGTCTGTCTCCCTGCAGAACCTGGGCGGTCTCTAATGCTGAAACTCGTGCAGTGCACTAAGGCGACGTGCACTCTCAGCGGCTGGGGCTGGTGGCATCGGTGGCTCGGCGGGTAGAGGTATCACCAGTGCCTCCGCTGAAAAAGGTCCCTGCACCGAGGTCTCGTCGCTCGGTTGGCTGTCATCTCGCACAAAGCTCTAAACCCTAGCTGGCTGCCGTTGTGGGACCATCCTGAAAAGAAACAGGTGCGCCACGGTCAAAACAGTATACCTGGTGAGCTGAAACAAAGTAATCACAAATAAAACTTTTGAAACACAGATGCAATCAATGTTATCATGCATTGAGTTAGAAATCAGAAGTCATGGTCCTGGTGTATGGATACATCGTCCGCCGCACCAACAGTGGACTCCCTGGACGGATGACCACACTCAATACCCTTAACACTATTGCTTCACATAGAAGGAAGATCAGAGTACTGAGTTCTTTGGTAGAATCGAACGCCTCTGATACCAATTTGTCACGAACCGTCCTCGGGACATGTGTCGTGACTACCCCAAGCCCGCCTTCCATAGGCTAGGGGCTGGAGACTAGCACCAAGGTGTAAATCCCGACAAAAAGGGGAAGGAATTGCCTTTATAATGTAAAAAAACACCACAGAGTAAGCCAACAGAAGTAAACACTAAGTAAACAGAGTACAATAGTATGTTCGGAATGTAAATGGGACAGAATACAAACCCAAAATGAAAGTAATGTATAACTGGAAAGAAATTACAACAACTGAATGTAAAGCAGCAACGTCGAGCCATCCAATAGAAGTCCCAACTGAAGGGTGGGTATAGATAGCCTCCTCAGCTCCTCGGGTCCGCCGTCCAATCCGTGTACGTCCGGCCCAGTTGCCCACCCCTAGGTACTGACTGCTCCACAAGCCTCAAACACGATCAGCGCTGTCCGTCGTCTGCATCCAACACAACATAGTGCAGGGATAGCCTATGCAGTGGTGAGTATATGCTACTCAGTAGGGACCCCAAGACCCCCGAATGTCTCCCAGAATCCACAAAGGATAATCCACAAAATAAAGATACAATCACGAAGTAACATCCAACACTACTTAGGAATATGCTCAAAACATAAACTGAAGTCATCAATTCCAGTTCAACTCCAACATCTGAGCCAATGTTCGATCACGTCCACATAGGATAGTACAACCCAATCCACATAGGAAAGCATAACACAATCCACATAGGAATCAATTCAATCATATTGAAGATAATGATTGAAAGTCAAGACTCAACTCACACAGGTATACTTATTCGTAAGTGATAGAGATGATCAGATGTAGCCACTGAGTCATCTAAGGTGGGACCCACGTAGGATACTAGACCAGTGAAGCTGTCAGACCCACGTAGGATACAAGACCAGCCACTCTGTCGGACCCACGTAGGATGCTACAACAGGGGTCAAATTGTAGAGACCCGAATCTTGACGTACATGGACATTACATTACTTTTGCGGAATACTTAGTACATAACAAAAACACACACACAATGACGGTAATAGTTTATTGTCTTTAGAAACATGGAATATAATCTTCCAATCGTGGTGAAAGATCTTCAACATCTCCCATAAATATCTTCTTTTTTTTACCTAAAACCTTTCTTTATATCCTGGGGAAAAGAAAACATAAAAGTGTGAGATCAAATTCTCAATAAGGGTAAACAAAAGAAATATCAATCACATCATATTCATAAGAACATAACATTTTGTAAATCTTAATCCTGCAAAAGAGATCATAATTTCATAACATGGGATAAATCATAGTAGTGAAATGGAATCCCAATAATCATAACATGAAACATGAAACTTTGTGGCATACACACATAATCATAGAGAATCATTTCTTATTATTCAAGACTCATTTCCAAGACTATCTTAGTGGACGAAGTCCATTTCTGAACCGAGTTCACTTCTCGTTTCAGTCCTGTTTCACTAAACCGGTATAACCTACCGTTCCAGCCATGTCTATCTCATGAGATATAAAATCTTTACCCAATGCATTTGAGGGAGATATAGGTCCCACCCATCTCATAATGATACCATTCTTATGTGTTCCACAAAATCATAAACCATACATCATTGCATAACCCATGTAACAAAAATGGGATTCTTAAACATCATGACATCATAACATAATTCATGTAAAAGAAATGGATATCATTTCATAATAAGAAAAGTTAAACCATGTAAATCATAGATACATTATACTTAAAACATACAAATATGAAATACGGTCATCTTAGATGGAAAATAATTTTGATAAAACACTTGAAATGAATTCTTGAGGAAAATATCCTTTCTTCTTCAAAATCAATTTCTTTTCACAAAATATCATTAAATTTTAAAAGAAAAGGATTTTGTTGAAAATAGTCATGAAATATTTTGGTGGAAGCATCATTAAAATAAGGATTTATAAAACCGTAAAAATACTTTCATGCCATATAAGTTAAAAAAACATTCTTCTCATACTTTTGTCGGAAAAGTCAAAAAGTAACTTGTAGGTTAAATAAAAGAATGATTCCTTCCATACCATGGGGTAAAAGTCAAAATGGATAAAAAGGAATTTAATAATACATGAATACACTTTTCTAAAACATGAACATGGACGATAGCAATAACCACCAGTAAATACTTACGAATAAGAAATCTCGGATAAAAATGAGATAGGAAAAATTATCCCTTACCTTAGGTCCGATTAGATTCATAAGTGTCTGAACCGCCTGTATAATGATTTAAATAATGTCATTGACTTATTCCAAAATCATACTCATTGTTATGATATCATATATGGTTCACTTATGACTTTATATTACCCGTTCTTTTGTAAATTCCATGTAAAGAGCGTTTTGGGTAAAATTGTTTCATTTGTCGTCCGTGTTTTGACTTGTAATTATTCATATGATTACATAGATCATGATTAATTAATTCCAGAATATAAAACATGATTTATATATAATATATATTCAGAATATACATATATATAATAAATCAGTAAATGGAATGAAATACACCGTTCATGGAGACGGTAGGCCGTACGTACACATGAACGCTGTTTTCATTTCCTTATTGAGTTGAATGGAATTAAGTATATGACATACATATATATACATATAAATACAGTATCATTTTTATGTGATATATTTCATGATAACTTATTATATATACTTTATAATCATTCATGAATGGTTAACGTGGAGAATGAATCTCATTGCATCGTGGAGACGGTATTTCCTACGTACGCACGCGCGGTGATTTCATTTTCCGTAGGATGGATAGATGGTGAACTAGGGTTGTTTCATAATTATAATAACATATCAGTATATTATTGATACTTATGTTATTACATCATGATGGAACAACTAAAGAAGAAGAAGTGGAAGAATAAATAATGATGAAAGAATCGGTAACGGGCATTACCTCTTCTTTGAAGTGCTTCTTTGAGACCTCCTTTTGGGGCACTAAGATTGGTCTTTGAAGAATAAAAGGACCTCTAGGATGTGTCTAGGGAATTGGAGAGAAGAAATTGGAAGGGTTTGGCAGAGCATGAAGGCTCAAAGTGGTGTGAGGAAGAGAGGGAGGAGGTGCCCTTTTATAAGGGAGGAGAGGGGCACCTTTGGAATAACTAAAAATATTATTTTATTATAAAGCCAAATTCGTTTTAAAATAGCTCCAAATTGATTTATTTTGAAGCTATGGTAGGGATGGGTCGAAATACTCTCATACAATAGAATTTAGACAAGTTTAGGTTCCTATTTTAACATTATCATTTAGATTTAACATTAAGTTAAATAATTTTACTTTTACCGTGTCTTCTTGTGTTCTTACACTATAAGGTTAATAAACTTACTATAACAAAACAAACGAACCCCAAGTTGTTTATTATTAATATATATAACCTTATCTAAGTCATTTGGCCGAACTTTAGATTTTTAGGAATAAAATAACAATTAATAATATAAGATTTGTTTTAAAAACCATTTTAAGTTAATTTTGAAACTATTTAGTAATTGATTTTTGTGAAAATCATAAAAGAACGATTAGTTAGAAAAAAGATAATTTAATCAATACTAACATGTCATATTAACCTAGAAAATTAGTTTAATTCATAAAAAGTCTCAAATTATATTTATTTGGGTATTTATAATATCAATTATTCTATTTTTTCACTATTATGGTAATTATTGCATCATCATTGTGTCATAAATAAATTAAATTATTTAATGTCTAAAAATTATACATAAAATATCATTATGTAGGAAATCTTAATATATTTCTAAATAATATTTACAATCGAATTTATCTTATGTATAACCCTATATTAAAAATGTTTTAGAAAATAAAATTGGATTTTAACTATTTTAACTTTTCATTGAATTAAATAATAATAAATGTCCTAATCTAATCCAAGTGGGCCTAAATGGTCATATTTTATTCCTAAGTTTGTTTTTGGTCGAATTACACTTATCCAATAGAATTAGGACATGTGATAGGGTAACAATAATATCATTTTTACCCTTAATTACCCTATTTACTTTTAACCGTGGTAAATAAAAGTAAAAAGTAACTATTCACCAAAAATTATTTTAATCTTATTGAACCACATTTTAGTCCTTGATATTAACCGTGTCTCTCGGATTTTCAAAATTCTACTCACAGAAGCGGTAAAATTAAGTTTTATGAAAAATTCAGTATTTTAACTACCACTTAGTGGTTTCACTATATATCAAAAAATGAAAGTTTTCAGGAAAATACCAAAAATTAGGCCTAACCTATATTTGATATTATGAAATCAAAAATGATGTATATTTTACCAAATTCAATGAATATCAGTTTCATTAATTAATTTAAAAATTAATTCCTGTTGTCAAAACAAATAGCGTGTTCTTAAGATATAATAACTATCAAAAGATTGAAACTTGTTTATGTCTGGTTTAAATGTGAAATTACATCCAATTACCAACATTGTATTAAATTGTAAAAATATATTCTAAATATACTTTAAAACCACTCAAATTAATAATTTATCACTATTAATTATTTCGATTAAAAAAGTTGTTTTTAATAAAAATATAATAATTTTCACTATTCATCAGAATGTGAAAGTTATCAGAAAAGTACCAAAATTTCACCCTAAGCTAATTTTGATATTCCGAATCCAAAAATGACGTCCATTTTGAAAAATAAAATATAAAAAATTTCAAAAAGTGGTTATTAATATTCATAACGGCTAGTTTTAATAATATTTCAATAGCATATCATTGTTTAGTGAAACTCGGTATTGCGTACAACGCAAACTATCGAGGAAGGCCGCGATTGCATGTAATGCAAGGCAAGTCAAGGATGTGTGTTGTGCATGCTCCTTTTGGTGTAGCGTACAAAACAAGACATTAATGAAATTAAAAAAATATTTTTCATAAAATCTCGGGGTGTTACATACTACCCCCCTTAAAGTGAATTTCGCCCCCGAAATTCATCGGGGTTATAAATGGTTTACTACTCGAAATTTTCTTTAATAGATACCCACATCGTAAAAAGGAATACCAAAACCAATCTTTAAAAAAATGTATGAAACGTAACGGTTACCCAAATAAACTAATCACTGGGTTTCCACATAGGTGAAAATATGGATATGGAAGAGAAATCTAACCACCATGTTCTGATTGAGTGTGGTAGAGAACATGGATATGGAAAAGCCTACAATCACAAAGCCATAAATTTGTGATGATCTAAGGTACCATATGATTCATCAGATATAAGAGCACTAGGACAACATTTTTGGTTTTCAAGATCATTTCCCTAAAGTTGATGAAATTGTAATTAGAAGAAATACTTTCGTGATTTTGGTATAGTCTCACAGTTTGTCATTCTTTGGACAATTTAAACTTCATCTCTTAAAGAAATGAAGTTGAATTTGTCATTCATGATGTGTTAGAAGATCATGTGATAGAATTATGGGTCATTCCATCTGTCTCAAACAAAAGGATAGAAAAGTTAACAAAAAATACATAAGTCCATCTATAGTGAGATTAATCATATATGGTTCCTAAAATGGACTTATACTTCATATATCATACTGCTTAATATAATAAAACTAGTTTCTACTAAACAGGGACTTTCTGTAGGCCAGTGGTAGGTGATAAAGGCCAGTCGCACTTCGGTTGTGGGTTCGATTCCCACAGCCTTGTCCGACGCGATGGGCTGTCGCCCATCCTGCAGGTTTTTCTTTTTCTAAAGCTATATTACTATATCATCCGATCAATAATATCGAAAAAAAGTTCTATCCTTAAACAATACTAACTTATGCCCAACATAATCCATTCCAATCTTTAGGCTTATCTAAAATAGTATAAATAAAACGATTACTTGAAATGTCATCAACCAAGCATGTGAATACCATCATTTATCGCCCACATATCTAGTTGGTCACATTCCAATCATGTGAATACCTTAATCATGTATTCTCTTGAAAAATGAATACCCATTAAACCTCAGTGAAAACATGAATGCTGTCAAAAGTTAACTCTTTGCTCATACCAAAATTCAAAAATTCTATACACTCAAACCATGATATAACCTTCTCCTTATATCAGTCATGAGCTCATGAATACTATCAAACATTTAATTTTCTCCTTATCCCTTCATTATGCGCATATCATCTACATTCCAAAAATATCTGAATAACCTTTCATGGATACTGATACCATTAATCATACACTTTCAAAACTCAAGGAAAGACAACAGTGTAACAATCCTTAGATGTCTCTTTATTCCATAGTACCATGAGATTACTTATTCAACATTACACTTGATAAACATGTAATCATTCCACTACCTTCTTCAACCATTGAACGAGCTTAAATAATTCTTTCATCTCACATATCATTTGTAGTCTCTTCATCATAATCAACATAATTACTACCCATACGACTGTACTAATTCTCTTCATGAGACTTTCCCTTAGGGAATTGGTTTGCATAATGCCCGTACATTCCACATTTAAAACATTTAACCATTATTGATGTCGTAGCAATACCATTATCCTCATCCATGGTGTTAACTGAACCTTTTCCTTTGCACTTACTGGCTTTGTGTCCTTCTTATCCACACCCAATGCATCTTCTAGTTCCCTTGAAACAATCTCCCTGATGCCTCTTCCCACATGATTTACATGAGGGAAATTGAACTTTATTTCCTCTATGATCATCATGAAACTCCATCTTTCTCTTATTATCTGAGTCGGGAAACTTACCAAAGTTGAGATTATTGATCATATTATGAGATTTCTGATTAGGCATAATAATGATGTTTGGACTTCCAAATCCCATTTCATTTGGTTTCTCATGAACAATATCAATCCATTGTCCGTCATATCCTCCATTATCATGAATCTTCCTATTTCCAGACATTTTCTAAAACCCAAAAAGAATAGTGTGAGAGGTAAAAATCATACTAGGGAAAACAACATAGTAAAGGGGGAGTTCCATCAATATCTATTATCTTAGGTTAAATTATAAGATCGTTACCGTAGTTCTAGGACTATATCCTATACGTATACTTATCCTTAGGGACATCCCTAGACATAACATAGAAATATCTCTAGGGATCTCACTAACGTTTTCACATCCTAGTTTCCAAAGGTTGACTAAAACTTTTCTCTGATACCAACTGTAGAGACCCGAATCTTGATGTACATGGACATTACATTACTTTTGCGAAATACATAGTACATAAAAAAACACACACACAAGGACCGTAATAGTTTAGATGTCTTTGGGAACTCGGAATATAATCTTCCAATCGTGGTGAAAGATCTTCAACATCTCCCATAAAGATCTTCTTTTTTACCTAAAACCGTTCTTTATATCCGTGGGAAATGAAATCATAAAAGGGCGAGCTAAAATGCTCAGTAAGGGTAAGAAAAAGAAATATCAATCATATCATATTCATAAGAACATAACATTTTGGAAATATTAATCCTGCAAAAGAGATCATAATTTCATAACATGGGATAAATCATAGTAGTGAAATGGAATCCCAATAATCATAACATAAAACATGAAACTTTGTGGAATACACACATAATAACAGAGAATCATTTATTATTAGTCAAGACTCATTTCCAAGACTATCTTAGTGGACAAAGTCCATTTCTGAACCAAGTTCACTCCTCATTTCAGTCCTGTTTCACTGAACCGGTATAACCTACCGTTCCAGCCATGTCTATCTCATGAGATATAAAATCTTCACCCAATGCATTGGAGGGAGATATAGGTCCCACCCATCTCATAATGATACCATTCTTATGTGTTCCACAAAATCATAAACCATACATCATTGCATAACCCGTGTAATAAAAATGGGATTCTTAAACATCATGACATCATAACATAATCCATGTAAAAGAAATGGATATCATTTCATAATAAGAAAAGTGAAACCATGAAAATCATAGAGACATTATACATAAAACATACACATATGAAATAATGTCATCTTAGATGGAAAATAATTTTGATAAAACACATGAAATGAGTTCTTGAGGAAAATATCCTTTCTTCTTCAAAATCAATTTCTTTTCACAAAACATCATGAAATTTTAAATGAAAAGGATTTTTTTGAAAATAGTCATGAAATATTTTGGAGGAAGCATCATGAAAATATGGCTTTATAAAACCGTAAAAATCCTTTCATGACATATAAGTTAAAAAAACATTATTCTCGTACTTTTGTCGGAAAAGTCAAAAAGTACCTTATAGGGTATATAAAAGAAAGATTCCTTCCATACCATAGGGTAAAAGTCAAAATGGGTAAAAAGAACTTTAAAAATACATGAATACACATTTATAAAACATGAACATGGACGATAGCAATAACCCCTAGTAAATACTTATGAATAAGCAATCTTAGATAAAAATGAGATTGGAAAAAGTATCCCCTACCTTAGGTCCGATTTGCTTCGTAAGTGTCCGAACCTCATGTATAATGATTTGAATAATGTAATTTACTTATTCCAGAGTTATACTCATTGTTATGATATCATATATGGTTCACTTATGACTTTATATTACCCGTTCTTTTGTAAATTCCATGATAAAGAGCGTTTTGGGTAAAATTGTTTCATTTGTCATACGTGTTTTGACTTGTAATTATTCATATGATTACATAGATCATTATTACTTAATTCCAGAATATAAAACATGATTTATATATAATATATATTCAGAATATACATATATATAATAAATCAGTAAATGGAAAGAAATACACATTTCATGGAGACGGTAGGTCGTACGTACGCATGAACGCTGTTTTCGTTTCCTTATTGAGTTGAATGGAATTAAGTAGATCACATACATATATATATATATATACATAAATACAGTATCATTATTATGTGATATATTTCATGATTACTTATTATATATACTTTATAATCATTCATGAATGGTTAACGTGGAGAATGAATCTCATCGCATCGTGGAGATGGTATTCTGTACGTACGCACGCGCAATGATTTCATTTTCCGTAGGATGGATAGATGGTGAAATAGGGTTGCTTCATACTTATAATAACATATCATTATATGAGTGATACTGATGTTATTTCTTCATGACGAAACAACTAAATAAAAAGAAGTGGAAGAAGAAATAAAGATGCAAGAATCGGTAACGGGTATTACCTCTTCTTTGAAGTGCTTCTTTGAGACCTCATTTTGGGGCAATAAATTGGACTTTGAAGAATACAAGGACCTCTAGGATGTCTCTAGGAAAGTGGAGAGAAGCAATTGTCAGGGGTTGGCCGAGCTTGAAGGCTCAAAGTGGTGTGAGAAAGAGAGGGAGGAGGTGCCCTTTTATAAGGGAGGAGAGGGGCACCTTTGGAATAACAAAAAATATTATTTTATTATAAAGCCAAATTCGGTTTTAAATAGCTCCAAATTGATTTATTTAGAAGATAAGGTGGGTATGGGTAGAAATCCTCTCATCCAATAGAATTTAGACAAGTTTATGTTCCTATTTTAACCTTATCATTTAGATTTAACATTATGTTAAATAATTTTACTTTTACCGTGTCTTCTTGTATTCTTACACTATAAGGTTAATAAACATACTATAACAATAAAAACGAACCCCAAGTTGTTTATTATTAATATATAACCTAATATAAGTCATTTGGACGAACCTTATATTTTTAGGAATAAAATAACAATTAATAATATAATATTTGTATTAAAAACTATTTTATGTTAATTTTGACACTATTTAGTAATTGATTTTTGTGAAAATCATAAAATAATGATTAGTTCGAAAAAAGTTAATTAAATCAATAATAACATTTCATATTAACCTATAAAATTAGTGTAATTCATAAAAAGTATCAAATTATATTTATTTGGGTATTTATAATATCAATTATTCTAATTTTTCACTATTATGGTAATTATTGAATCATCATTGTGTCATAAATAAATTAAATTACTTAATGTCTAAAAATGATAAATAAAATATCATTATGTAGTAAATCTTATTATCTTTATAATGAATATTTACAATCTAATTTATCTTATGAATAACCCTATATTAAAAATGTTTTAGTAAATAAACGTTGATTTTAACTATTTTAACTTTTCTTTGAATTAAATAATAATAAATGTCCTAATCTAATCCAAGTGGGCCTAAATGGTCATATTTTATTCCTAAGGTTGTTTTTGGTCGAATTAAACTTATCCAATAGAATTAGTACATGTTTTAGGATAATAATAATATCATTTTTACCCTTAATTACCCTATTTACTTTTAAACGTGGTAAATAAAAGTAAAAAGTTACAATTCATCAAAAATTATTTTCAACTCATTGAACCACATTTTAGTCCTTGATATTAACCTTGTCTCTCAGATTTTCGAAATTCTACTCACAGAAGCGGTAAAATTATGTTTTATGAAAAATTCAGTTTTCTAACTACCACTTAGTGGTTTCACTATATATCAAAAAATGAATGTTTTCAGAAAAATACAAAAAATAAGGCCTAACCTCTATTTGATATTATGAAATCAAAAATGATGTCTATTTTACCAAATTCAAAGAATATCAGTTGCATTAATTAATTTAAAAATTAATTCCCGTTGTCAAAACAAATAGCGTGTTCTTAAGAGATAATAACTATCAAAAGATTGACACTTGTTTATGTCTGGTTTAAATGTGAAATTACATCCAATTACCAACATTGTATTAAATTGTAAAAATATATTATTAATATACTTTAAAACCACTCAAATTAATAATTTATCACTATTAATTATTTCAATTAAAAATTTGTTTTTAATAAAAATATAATAATTTTCACTATTTGTCAAAATATGAAAGTTATCAGAAAAGTACTAAAATTTCCCCCTAAGCTAATTTTGATATTCCGAATCAAAAAATGACATCCATTTTGAAAAATAAAAATTAAAAAATTTCAAATAGTGGTTATTACTCTTCATAACAGCTTGTTTTAATAATATTTTAATAGCATATCATTGTTTAGTGAAACTCGGTATTGCGTATGACGCAAACTATCGAGGAAGGCCGCGATTGGGTGTAATGCAAGGCAAGTCAAAGATGCGTGTTATGCAAGATCCTTTTGGTGTAGCATACAACACAAGACATTAATGAAATTAAAAAGAATATTTTTCATAAAATCTCAGGGTGTTACACAAATACTGTCGGACCCACGTAGGATACAAGAACAGTAGTACTGCCAGACCCACGTAGGATACAAGAACAGTAGTCATTTTCGACGAACCCACTGAGGATTTCAGTACGGTATTCATTGCTTAGAACCCATGAAGGATTTCAGTGCAGTGGTCGTCGCTTCCAAACCCACAGAGGATTTCAGTGTAGTCATCATTGTCGCCGCAGTCGCAACCAGCTCTAGGGTTCCCGCAAACAGCATGCTCGATTCTGGGAGGCTCCGCTCCCGAGCCAAGGGGGTCGATACATCAACTGAAACTTAGTCCGGAGTTGATTTATCCCAAAGTTCTGTCTCGTCGATAGGAACTCAACACGACAAACGGTGCGTCAATCAGACGCCCGGTCTGAGAGTTATTGGATTTTTTGTTCCAGGGGCGTGGTTGGTTTTTAAGTCAAAACAAACCTGACCACACTCCAACTACGTCCAAACCTCAAGAGGAGTAAGCCAAAATGTCTGTCTTAGTAAGAGGAATCCATCAAAGTCGACGGCACATCAATCAGACATCCGGATCTCATTTTATAAGCGTTTCCGCTCCGAGGGCCCAGTTGGTTTCGTGTTCAAACAACCCCGCCATACCAAAAGTTCTCCAAATCCTTGAGTATAATATACCAAAACGACCATCTTGATCCAAGTATCACATCGCTACTGATGATGCATCGATCGGAGATCCGTAGCCCAAGTTACGGGCAATTAAACAAACATATCTGTTTTTAATGGGTTTTGGGCTCAGACCGACCCAGCCCAAGACCCCCTGGGTTGACCCGAACTGGGTCGAGTCGACCCGGGTCCGGGTCCGGCCCACCAGGGCACAGCCCGACCTAGTGGGCGCGGCGCGGCCCGGCCTGCACGACCCGGTTGGCCTGGGGCATGCACGGCCCGCATGACCAGCTCGGCGCTGGCTGAGCTGTCGTGGAAGGGGGGGGGGGGGTGTTGCCCCCCTATTTTGAAACGGCGGCCCCATGTGGGGGCCGCTCTTTTTGCCAGATGGGGTTTACGACCCCCAACCTTCTCCAAACGGCCGGCCCGGCTGGCCGGTCGGAACTGCCGGCCGTCGCTCCCTGCTCCGCGGCGGCCAAAAGCCGCGTCCTTGGTCCGACCGACGTGGAGCAACGGGACCACGCCCCTTTTCTGCGACCCTACTCTGGCCACGGTCTATTCATGGTTCTCCAGCGCAGCGTGAGGGCGTCGCACCCCTTTTCCGCGGCCCCACTCCGACCGTGGCTTCTTTCGTCCTCAAAGGTGCGGCGCAACGGCGCCGTGCTTCATCGACACATTCCTCCAAGTTTCCACAGGGTGCCATTGCACCGCGCCACCTTATTTCGAGCCACATAGAACACAACAACAAAGGGGGAGGAGGGTCGGCCATGTTTGTGCTATCCGACCTCCTCCTGTTAAATTGATAACAAGCGGCACGAAGAAATTGACGATGAATGGCAAAGAAAATTCATGAACAAAATCAAACCCCTACCTCGATAACGAGTTGACGATCGATGAGTGTTGGAGAAAACGACATCATAGGGTGTGGCTCTATACAAGTTGACGGAGATTGTCCTAGGTGAAACATCGTCTCCCTTCCTTTGACGTGGGAAAAAGAATGAAGGAAGGTGCGTTGGTGTTCTTCGAGTTCTCCAATGAGGATGATGAAGTTCTTCGATGGTAGAACTCTCCCACTCTCGACACAATGAAGCAACCAAAATAAAATAAGGCTTTAGCCTTATTTTATTACTTTTTACAACACTTTTAAAATTCAAACATTCAAAATTTAATTCACTTCAATTAATTAAGCACAACTTGTCAATATTAATTGAAGTGATAAGTTGGCAACATTAATGACAAAAGAGGTTTTAAAAAAGAAGATAAGGAAAAATGATAAGTTGGGGGCTTGTGTTTCCCCACCTCATCTTAAATCCTCTCAAGGGTGGTTAGAACATCAGTGGGTCCCACCCCAACTCCCTCACATGGGCTAAACAACATAAGAATTTTGAATAAAAATTTCAACATGATTTTTATTTCAATTTAATCTTAATCCCTTTTTTTACAATTAATTCTGAGCAAACGCAACTCCAGAAAAGGTCTTCCTAAGAAATAACTGACTCTACGTTTTCATCGGTGCCCTCATATTTCGATTCAGAGCACCGGTTCAAAAGTTAGGAAAACCTGCTCGTTTGTTCACTGAACGTACCCGAGCTAAACATTGGAAATTAATTCTGGGCACACCGGGCTTCGGAATCATGTGCCATCAGATATTGCGTATTCCTAAAATCCCAATGAAAATTAAGAAAAAATTTCCCTTGAAATTTATGGGTCTTTACAGAAGCATCATTGTATACCATGTGAAGCCCCACACAGGAGAGAATCATGAAGACTAGTGTAATTGTAACATCCCACGAACCTAAAATCATTAACATGGAGACAAAGTTGTAGTTTTTAGATTTCAAGGGCACCTCCCCATATGCTAGAGGATGGTAACTATAATAGAGGGTGTGATATGTATATTGGGGAGACTATACCCACAAGATTCAAAGATTACTACATAACATAAAATATAAAGTAATAATAAATAAATAATAATGTGAATAATTAATAAACACAATATAATATAGTGGAAACAGACAATAAAAGACAACTAAATAATCCAAAGAATAATAAATGAATAATGTAATTAAGTGTTGGAATTTACGTAAATGTAATACCAGAAACAAAACATGTAAAGGACCAGTATACTCAAATAAATACTCTATAGTCCCCTATCTCGAAAAACATATTGGCCCCCTATCAAAACTCCATACTATCAAAATAAAAAATAAACAACAAGGCCCCTTTCGCTTTTCCAAAATTTCATCCAAATAATCTGGTCGAGTACAATATGATGGATGAAATAGGTTAGAGTTATCTAAGTTGATCGACACATCTGTTTCTAAAGAAACTGATATGATAAGAAGTGTGGGTAGTAAAATGATGGACAACTGCATTAATTAATTAAAAGATTAATAAAATAAAAATAAACCCTTATTCAACACCGTGTTGGAATATTTATAAGAATGAATATGAACAATTCAATTAAAAACAATATAATCATGGTGACATAACCTTGTTCGACTTCTTGTGGGAATATATATGATCATGTCTCACAAAAATTTAAAACATAACCATAAGCATGGAATGATCACAATAATCCATGTAAAATATCTATAATAATCACAAAATCCATGTCAATGACCTATAAGAATTATAGCAAAGATTTAATTCCCTATACGAATTTCAAATAAGGTCTAGTTTAACCCCTCTCTATATAATCATCATAGAATCTGAGTCAAATTCCTATAAGCATTACAATGTTGGACTAGGCTGATCCCACTAACAATAAGAAATACAACATATAATTGTGCATGCTCTAAGACCATTCCTGATATATAAACCTTTTATCTAGGATAAAAAACTTGTAATCAAAGCATGGATACTAGAATATCACATCATAAGACTCAATGGTTAATTATAAGAATTACCATTTCTCTTTCAATTATCTCTTTCATTTTTATCACAATTGATCAAAAGTCTAATCAATATGTAGTAATCCAAGAAATAGGGATTTTATATCACGAAATCACCTAAGGTCTTATTTCTTGCTAAAAATATAATTCATCATCCAATTCAATTATGTTCAGGGTTTACTCACCCAACATGTATCCATAATCAAGGTCAGTAACCTATTGAAGCTACCAAAATCCAAGAAATAATCCCATTCATTATTTAATTAATTAAAAATCATGTTACATTGTTTTATTATCAATATTTCACATATTAGACATTTTATAAAACTATATTTTTAATATTTATACCCACTACCATTACACAGTTAAAAAACAAAACTCTTCCAATGGAAAAATCCCATAAGAAATAATGTTTAGATTATCTCCAAGAGGATCCTAGATAAAAAATGATTATAATGTAAAAAAATGTAAAAATTCAGGGGATTAAACCACAATGGTTGGGTAAACAAGTGCGAGAAGGAAAAAACAAAACAAAACCCCCTTTTTATGGATTTTTCATGTTTTTGGAATATCCAGAAGGTATGTTGGTAATCCAAAACATCCGGGAGGACTCCCAAGGGTTAGGAGGATAAGTCTAAAATGAGATGAAAAGTAAAATCATTCATACAACATTATCCAAAATATATTGTCAGTAATTACTTGGTATGTAATATAGTTACATGTCATGTAACTCTTTTGGATGGGATATAGTGAGAAAAAACATCTCCTCAACTGAAAATATTAAAATATTAACAAGAATTACATGATATGTAATCCACATATACGATGTTTAAATGATATGAAGATGGTATTTCAGCGAATTTACCTATTAAACAACTGATAAACCCATTAAGGATTATAAAATTAAAAATATACTAATTTAAAACTTGTCCCATTTATACACAGAATCCATTAACTAGGAAAATATAGAGCCCTAAACATTATGGTATTTTCCACAAAAAATGATCTCCACTTAGATCCTCTAGTTTTCTCATGTTTCCCAGCACCAAAAGAGTTATTTTATTCAAATGATAGAAATATATTATGAAAACACAACCACCGAGGTTTAAAGATTAGAAAGAAACTCAAATGAATGATTATTAAATAAACAATTAAAGGGAGACACACCTGAAAAAATATTTGATCATACAACCTCCCCATTATATAATAGATTATCCCTAAACTACTCTAATGATCACTATAGGTTCATGGAGAAAATGGTTGACCATTTTGTTCTCATATAAGACACTCCCTCTCTAGTCTCATCCTAATAATTTCCATGTTTCCACGACACACAAACCAAGAGAATTTTCCAACCATAATTATATTTCTCATTAGGATCCACAACTAGTATCAGATTCACCTCAAAGGATGCATCAAGACAAAGCTTTACATTTTCCACTTATATCACATGGAAATGGTCTAGATTATATCATTGAAGATGCGACACATGAAATACCGCATGTATGGAACTATAGCTCAGTAGAAGGGTGAAAAATTATGTCTCTGGACCAACCAATTCCACTATCTCAAACGACCTAAAAAACTTGGTGCTAGTTTTCCCTATTTAATGATATGACATTTACCAAATCTATGATACGCTCAATGAAAAAAATATAACCAACCTTGAATAATTGAGTACATATCTAATGGTAAGCATAAGATTTGTTCCTGCATTGTGTTGTCACAAACCACTATCTTATCAATTGAACTTGATCAGACATGTCTAACATGAGGCTAGGCCCATCAGCAAATGAATCACCTCCTTCATACCAGAAAAATAGGTGAATGACACATCATACACAAAAATCCTTTAGGGGTTCCATTTTTATATATAATTTGATGTTATTATTATATGAATCCTCAATGAGTTCCAAATTTTCCTTCAATATACTAGAAAAATAGAAAACATAGGCCAATAAAATATTATCCCGAACCCGAATAGTCCACTCACATTGACCATCAGTTTGAGGATGATATGATGTGATCAAAAGGTACAATGATCCCAAAGCCTTATTATGTTCCCTAAAAAAATATGATGTGAAATAAGGATCTATATTAGAATCAATAATCCTTAAAACAACATGAAAGCGATCTATCATTGACACACAAAGGCTATCCAGATATTCAATTGTGATGGTATTATATATAGGTAAGAAGTGGGATGACTTCATTAGTTGATCCCAAATTACCCATACTTCATCATTATTACGATTTTTCCAAGATAATCCTATCACAAAATAAAAAGTGGAATCATCAAATTTTCACTCCAGAATGGTCAAATGATGTAAAATCCCAGATGGCCTATGATTCTCATCTTTGACCTATTAAAGAGAGAATAATCTATCCATGAAGACATACATATCCATCTTTATTCCAAAATATTGGTATTTTATATTGCGATAATAATAAATCTTGGTCAAACATGGATACACCTCCTATATTGAAGTATTAAACTCCTTCATCAGCTCCTTTTATTATCATGTAGGAACCCTTACTAATTCATGAACAAGATGAGAATTTCCATTTCCAATAGACATTCATGATGATGTATTCCCATCAAATTAGTTGACTCTCAGAACTGATCCCTCTGGACTAGATAACTACAAGATACTAATCTAGTCCAAAATAATGGGTATAACAGATGTGGAAGTTAGAGTTTCTCATCACTGAGAATCATCAACATCTAGATGCATGTCTCTAAAGAGATAAATTATCCTATAATCATTACATGAATCTCATTCTTCCTCTTCCTAGAACCTTTTTTCTTAATTCATCAACAAAAACATGGACCTCTCTTGTTTTGTAATCCAAATAAATGTTAAATGTCTATAGATACACGACCCACCTCCTCTACAGAAGGTTTAGGTCTCTCTAATTAAAGATGTACCTGATTCTCATCTAGTCCATGTATAACAAAAACCTCTAATCCATAAGAAGTATTCTACAACATATCATGTCATGTACAACTGCTACATACTATAGATCATTATTAGGGTATTTCCTCTCATGTGTTATTAGCTTCATGGACCTATAAGAGACCACTCAATCATCGAACATCAAAACTACTCTAAGTCTAGGTTAGAATACATCACAATACATAGTATATGCTTTACCAAGATCTTGTAAAGTGAGGATAGGTGATGAGGTCATCCTTAATTTGATATCATGAAAATAAATATCTCAAGTACTAGAACAAAAAAACATCACCCCTTTCTTGGTCACCACTGACATTAATTATAAAAAATTTGATAAATCCAAGATAAATCACCGATAAAATCCGACTAAACCCAAAAAGCTCTAAATCACGAAGTTGGTCTTGGGTTGTTCCAAATATACTAGAGTTTCATATTTCTTTTATTCTACTAAAACTCATACCTTTGTGATGACATGGACAGTGAAGTGAAACTTATTATTCAAGAAACAATATTTTGATTGTTTGGCATAAATATGATTCTTTCCAAATGTACTTAAGATGATGTCAACATGTTTGGAAGGATCATATAATGGATGAGATTTCACTATGATATCCACGAAAAAATCACAACTATCTTATCTGAAAAGGTTTAATGTTATGATTCATCAAGGTCATGAATACTTGTTGTGTGTTTTTCAAACCAAATGACATCACTATTAACTCATAAAAACAATAAATTATTCTAAAATATGCTAGGGGAATATCCATTTGTCTCATCCTTAACAAGTGGTATCCATGTCACGAATAGATATTTGATACGATATTATAACCAGTCAAATGATTAAAAATTCCATTAATGCGAGGAGAAGGACACTGTTTCATGACTATGATCTAGTTAATCCTCAAATAATCCACACATAAGAGCAAATACCAAACTGTATTTTTGGTAAAGATAACCAAGGAACCCCAAGGAGATATACTAGAACATATTAAGACTTTATATAACGGATATTTTAACTGAAATTTCAACTCCAGAAGATCTGTCGGTGCCATTCTGAATGGTGGAATAGATAGTCTTTTTACTCCAAGCTCTATCTTGATAATGAACTTGATCTCTCGCTCAATCAGTAATTCATATAACATGTCAAGAAAAAAATCTGGAAAATTATCTTCCACTAGAAGAAAATAATCCTTTAGCGTTCCAGCATAATCTAGAAGAAATATCTATTATCAGATAAATGAGACAATCCAATCTACACTAAATTTGTGCTATATGAACTGCCTAAATATCCCACTCACCCATGTTAAAATAGAACATGCCTTTTAGATATAGGATGGAAACTATCCTACTGTAATAGTTGATATGATCCATTTATATAACTAACCAATCAATACCAAGAATCGAGTTGCAACCTTTCATTTCTAGCACAAACAGTTCCCAAAGGAAACTGTCACTAGTAATCTCAATACAACACACCTTTCTATGTTTGATATTCTCTAACCGAACTCCCAATGTTGTATCAGTGGTCAAAAAGAAAATAATGTGATGCTACTATATCAAAAAAACACATGCAATGCCAGATGATACAAGAATCATACCTCTTACGGTAGATAATCATGTGTCAATGATAGCTGGAGTATTTTGCACAACGTGAAGATGATTTGTCCCTCTTAACTAGGATCCATTCAGAATACCCTGATATATTTACCCTACGTGGTACTAATTCTACCCCATTGTGTTACTATGTACCATTACTCATCTGGATTGCCTAGTGGAAGTCAAGCTACATACCGACTAAGGGGTAACTCAGTGCCTGCTCAAAATAGTATTGTTTTCTGATCCCCTAGAACTAGTTTATTATAGACAGTTCATACAAATCCTCTGAAGATAACCCAATCTACAACACATATAAAACTCAACTATGGGACAAATACACTATAAATAATAATGTATACAATTTTATTTTCTTCAATTTTCCTTTATTTAACAATAGAATCCCTAAGGTTCTTGTTGACACTCGAACCACAGTACCTGATTCGACTCATGCCAGAGTCTAATGTATTCAAAAAGAGGAATCCAAAATCTGAATTTCTATTTTACTATTCATTATAATAGTTTATATGGCTTTTATCATGTAGATAAACATGTTAATTTGTCTAACATGAATAATATGCACTATGGGGTCCAACCACAAGGGTCTATAGTGTCAAATACAAAACAAAGTATAAATGCTTCGTCGGAGATACATGAAATATCTTGGGATATTTCCCCCAAAAGGATCACATTGTTATTGAAAAAAAAGAAAAATATCACATAGTGTTCTTCCTCAATGACTACCACTACCAGTAACGTCCTGGATCTTGGTTCCACACTACGGGTGGCCCGATCCCAGTTGGTCACATGCCCTCAATCACATTTTTCCAAATTCCAGAGGCTATCGACTAGCAACGAGGGCCTAGGTATGATAGTGGGGAAACTATTACCTCATTTTTCAAAGTGTAGTGTAGCGGGAAAAAATATATACATACCAAAAGAAGAATTAGTAAACAATATAAGGATGAAATGGACAACGATATTAAAGTGAAAGATAACCTATAAAAATACATATGATAATGCAATGTGTCTCTATCTCTATGAAATCAGTCAAAACAGGATACACTGCAATATAATACAATACAACAAAAGGTACAAGTAGAATAAATCAAAACCACAACAGTGCAATAGGAACTCAGTAGCATCACAAGCCTAATCTTGGTGCCATGCTCTCCTACTCCTTTGCAAAAATCATGTTCCTGTATAGGGACCTTTCCCTTATCGACAACTACAAAAATATAAGATGTTTGGGCCCAAGACATGACCCAAATAGGGTGTGAGAAATAAATCTCAGTAGGCAACCACCAAAGGTCTGTGCCCAACTGTCAGTGAAAATGTGAGACAACAGTTTCAAATAATGAAATGCTGTAAACTAGGAAGTACTCAAAAGTAACCATTCCTACCAGTTACATTATCATTTTAAATTTATTTAACAATTCAATATAATTGAATTCTGAGTTTTTTGAGGCTCGACCTCAACCTTCAATATCCCATACCAATGCCACAATAGAAATAAAAACATATTATTTAACAAGTAAATGATAGGAAATCACCACAATGAATATTCAATGTAAACCTTGTCCTCAGACATGCAAATCTTTACGCTAAGGCAAACAGAAACGAAACCCCCAGGTGACTACCCTCATACGTAACGAATATTTCCCTCATGAACATGAGATATTTCCCCCAGGAACAGAAGCTACTGCCCTCAAACATAAGAAACGTATCCCTTAGGCTAAACAAAACCTTGCCCTCAGGCTAAACAGAATCTTTCCCTCAGGCTAAACAGATCCTTGCCCTTAGGCTAAACAAAACCTTGCCCTCAGGCAAAACAGAACCTTGCACTCAGGCTAAAAAGAATAAAAACAAGTAACCGGGCTGAGAATAACACATAAGAAAGCAATTAATATATGTTTCCTCTCCAAAAAACACAAAAATTCTATCATCACAGCATACCCACAGGTATCCTGGCCAAACGACTAAACAAGAGAAACACACATGTGGGATGGCCTTGGATCAAAGAAACAATCCCAAAAATTAGTTTATTTTTGTTCATTAGATTACCTCTATAATTCTAGGTATCATAATAATTAAGTACTCAGCCACACAACACACCAAACATGGGCGTGTGGTATAAGAATACACAAAATCAACTCGATAGTTGGAAATAAACACAATTCCACCTACCTCGATCTACTCTGATTGATATACGTGAAAGATGCCTCCCAAAAAAGCCGAGAATGGGGTTGATATGAGAAAATTAGTTTCCCTTTCAAACCCAAATAACATCCATTAGGGAAAGAATTGGAAGGAAAGACTCAAGGAGATGGAAGACCATACTCACACGGTTCAAACTATATCGTAGGTGGATAAATTAGAATCTCAGTGAGCGTTCAGGAGCTCCTCTATGCCTCGACCTCCCCACCTCGGTGCTCCTATTGAGTTTTCTTCCTCCTCTGCCGAATGAGGTGGCTATTTCCTATTTTTAAGGAAAAAACATTACTACTCAGTGTGTACTCTCAAGTACATGGCATGTAATTTCTTTTTAACTGCTCACTGGTATCAACTCTTCATCTCCATACTATTCATCTGCTGACTGATTACATGTCGTTTGTTACTAATTATACGACATGTACCATCATTCCTCTGGCGGCTACTTCTGTCACCTTACTATTCACCTACCGACTGATTACACGGCGTGTATTAATAATTACATGGCGTGTAGTTAATTTTTACACCCTGAATCACCGACAAGCCTACACAACCTGTATTCTCATCCCACATGGCCAAAGTACACGGCGTGTGAAAAATTACTCGGTAGGTACCCAAAAATTTGTGATTTTTCTAACATTTTCCTTTTTTTCTCAAAAACAGTTAAAGAAAAAAGGGAAAAAAGAAACTTGTAGCTCAAGAATAAGAACCGGGTTCTTACACTATCCTTCGGGAATGAAACAGAATCATAAATGGTCTTTTTCCTCGAAAATTCACATGACCGTCTAGAAAAAAATAATTGAAGCTCTCTCCATATTCCTATTTAATAAATTTCTCACACTATAGTTATCCCATGGGATAATACTTTCCATCATAATAAAAACCAATTTCCATTTCACAAATATTTCTATAAATTAATTTACAATAATTTAATCATATTTAACCCTTCAATTAATTCATCAATTAATTCGTCATTCCATATCTATTAATTAATTCAACAATTAATTAACTACATACATTCCATTAATTAATTCACCAATTAATTAATCATTACCCATTTCCATTAAATAATCCAATTATCAACTAATAACATTTATTTATTTAATTAATTTTCAAAATTAATTAATCATTTGAAACCCTTTAATTAATTCAACAATTCATTGGTCACTTCGACTCCGTTAATTAATTTGATAATTAATTAACCATATAAATCCCATTAATTAATAGGAAAATTTAATATTCATTTATCAACTCAACATCCAATAATTAATTCACCAATTAATTATTCACAATTTTTAATTCTAAAATATGAAAATTTACTCCACAATTAATTATCTCCAAATACATTACTAATTAAACCATGTTTTTTCACATAGATACCATTAATTAATCCCCCAATTAATTAAGTAATTAAATTACATTAATTAAATAATAAATTACATAATCAATATCAACAAACTCAAAATTCCATAATTAATTCTGTAATTAGTTATCTCATTAAAAATATCAATACTTCATAACTAATCACACAATTACTTATATGAATTCTCCGAATCTCAGTATCTCCAAATTAATTCATCAATTAATTATCCAATTATATCAATTAAATATCATATCAATTCGTATTAATTAATTCCCTAATGAATTATTTCAATTAATTTAATTACATAAACACAATAGTCTCAATTAATTAATTCAAAATTTAACTAATCTTACTCATTTAATTGCTTTAATAGATCAATCTCCATTAATCAATTCACCAATTAATTAATCTACCTCATTAAATTTCTTCATCACAACATTTTCCTTTAATTAATACACAAATTCATTAATCTAACTCATTCAATTATTTCAACACAATAATCTCCATTAATTAATTTTCCAATTAAGTAATATCATCATTCTCATTAAATATTTCAAAAATTTAATAAAATCCACAATACTAAATTTTAATTTAACAGTTAAATAACCACATAACAACCATTATTAATTCATCTATTCATTATTCAATTTGTTTAATTCAAAAATTAAATAATCACATAACTCTCATTAATTAATTCCTCAGTTAATTAACCAATTTATAGAATTCGAAATTAAATAATCTCAGTACTCATATTAATTAATAAATTAATCCATGTATTTAATTAAACTATTAAAAAATCACATTACATACATTAATTAATTCATCTATTATTTAGTCCTATTATTTAATTCAATAATTAAATAACCACATTGGGTACATTAATTAATTATCCTATTAATTAACACCGTTATATAATTAAAAAATTAAATAATCACGATGCAACCAATACATCATTCATCAATAAATTAATTCCACCTCCAAAAATTCTTTATCATTAAATAATTTATCAATTATTCATTCTATATACATTAATTATACTACCCCAATTAATTTTTCTATTAATTATTCCATCTTAACCAATTTAATAATCATAAACATCTCAAATAATTAATTTTACAGTTAAATATCCCAATTCAAAAACTTCAATATAATAATAATTATTTTTGTCAAATTATATTTCATTTTGAAAAGTGGAGGAAGCGGTGACAATAACACTACCATTTCTATAGAATTGGGTAACATGATTCCTCTAAAAAAGAACCATATAATCCATTCTCAACATATATATATGTAGATGAATAAATGGAAGGAATAACATAAATATAAATGGATATATATCCATGATCTGATATGAGATCACTTCCAAATTGATGCAGACTCTCAAAATTTACAGCAGAATACCCACAATAAGGAGAGAGGTTCACGAAGGTTCTTCTATTGAAGAACGAAATGCCCAGAGGTGTTATGTTCAAATACAGGATGCGTGAGTGGTCTTTGGTCAAAGATGTTGGTGCATGGTGCTTCTTCAATGACTGAAGAGGGTTTACGTGATGCTATAAAAGAATTTTATGAAATTTTCAAATGATAACTACATGCAATGAATATTAATTCCACATCATGTAATGATTTGTAACTTATTTCCCATAGAAATCCCAACAATCCATTTAAAAACAATAATTAAATATTACAAGTTTTGTAATCTAATTAAATATGGTATGATATTACATGGGGTGAAATCTAATTACATGTGGTGTAATATTACATGTGGTGTAATATAATTACATGTGGTGAAATATAATTTCATGACATGTCAACATGTGGTGAATGACAGTTACATGGGGTGTAATCTACTTTAATGACATGTCATCATGTAGTGAAAATGATCACTTACATGGGGTGTAATGTTTCAAGGTTGTGGATGAATTTAACCCAGGAATTAAATTGAAAACAACCCATATTGACCAATAATTTTAAAAGATTCATATTTGGAAAATAATTAGATATTTCAATATCCAATACTTATAAGAACTTGTCCTTGAGTTTTACTCCCAATAACCTCTAAGATTCTATGTCAATGAAATTACGGACACTCTTCCCCCTTATCCAGTTCTCTCTCCCATGTTTCCTATTCAACTTTTTACTATCTTCCCTCTTGATAAGAAATATTGGAATAAAGTTTTTATAAAAAACCATTCCGTATTAACCAAACACATGTGTCAGATTCTCCTAAATGGATGCATTGGTCTCAATATTTAATTCCACAATATAACGAACCCATTTTCCCGACCCACTATTCACAACAACCATAAAAGCCCTGTCCAACATTGGCACATAGCATTTTCATCAAATACAGCCTAGAAGGTACACTCATCAACCACCTCTAGAGCCCATATATTCTTTCCATAATGAATTTAAATGTGAACCTTATGTGTTCATCATTGTAATTCTGAGGCCACCACTTCCAACCCACGATTTTTCTCTATGCACCTTCTACAGACACATCACACCCCACTATTAGAGCACTATTAACACCACCTTTCAAGAAATTCAACCACCATGACCGATGGTCCATAGTATTTATCAAACTCTATTCCATCCTAATAACCCCATTTTAAACATTTTATGGAGTACCTCACACCATTTATCTCCAAATATATACTTCCTCATAAGAAAAATCCCAAGGGGATTAATATCTAACTAGAAAAAATTTAGGTATCTAGGTGTAACGCTAGATCATTATCAATGTACCCAGGACAATGTCCAGGTTGGGGACATGCTCATCACAAATTAAAATTTCACTAATAATTATTTGATGGAAACCAAAAATCCCTTATCATTGGTGCTAACTCATACTATAAAAACACCTTAATCTGTTGAAAGTCTTGGGCTTTCATTCCCACCCACATATCAACATACTGGTATAAAGGCAAATAGTTTCTCCCACAACCCAAAACTAATTTACGAAAATAGGTCCTTCTCAATTCCCAAACTACCGAAATCAATGGTAAAAAAACAAAAAGGATTTTTATTTCACAAAATTTACCATAGATGATAGGATGGATTTACACAAAACCATATCAAGTGTTTTCATCTGTTTTACTTCCACATGGTTAAAACTGAGGCACTATCACTACCCTTATCCATCCAAAACCTAAGTAATTGTTAAAAAGGTTAAAACATTATCATTATTCAAGTCTCTCTTTTAGTAACCCATTTATTCTAATCTTACGTCATTTTACACTCTTTCACAATTTCATGTTAGGAACCATTTTTATTTCAATTTTCCATGAAAGGGAAAAAATAGTTCATGTTAAACAACATTCCCAAAACCCATTTTTCCCATACGTTCATTGAATTATGCATGTCATTATAAACCTATGTTCCTAGAATGTTGCAGTTAGACTCAAATATCATGCAATTCAGACCCAAAAATCAATCTCCACAAACCATAAAACCAATAATTACATCACACAACTATTGTGTAACCAAAGATGAAATAACATCAATTTTAAGAACACATAGTATTAATAACAATCCCACCTCGGGAACAATGATTTAACCCTCATACATGGGGTAGCTAATCCCATGCATGAGCTCTTGAGAAAAACCTACTCATCTTTTTCTCATGTATACCTTTCCCAAATCATAAGAGTAAAAGATGAAGGAAAGAAACTCCTCTAATACCACATTGAAAACTCGTTACATAGGTTCCACAAAACGAGTCCCTAAACCGGTATGCTATATGACCCTAGGTACAGGTCCCCATAGGCTAGAGGTTGAAGACTAGAAGAAAGGGTCTAATATAGATCATGGGGAGACTATACTGAATATTTTACAATTTATTAGCTTAATATAACATTGAAAATAAATAAATAACAGTGATATATTATATAATCATGAGAAATACCAATATCCAAGATATACAATGCAGGAACAAACATTTCTAATAAAACTAGAATCATGAAATGCTAGAGTACGTGTCATGTGTATCAAATCAAAACCCAAAAGGAGGACACTGATGATGTCTAAGAAGGTCCTTAACCATGTTTTGTTCCCACATCCATGCTCTGTACCCAAATAATCTATCCAACACGAGGCCATTTCAGTTAAACTGCCTAGAATACACAATGTCTGTTCGTGTACGGATTAGGTCTGTTGAGTAGGGTATGAGTACACCTCCTAGGGCCACCACAAATAAAGTCTAAAACAATACTAGTCAATAATAGTGTATAGAGTTGTATAATGATTAAAATGAAAGTAATAATGTAAACAATTTTCATTTATTCAATTATCCTTTTTTAATTGCAAAAACCTCGTGTTCATTTGGTCACATGAACCACAATACCATCTTAAGCCCTCACCAGAGTCCGATCTATTCCCAATGGAGACAAAAAATCTATATTTCCATATTATCATTCATTATTATAATTCATATGTCATTTATCAAATACATGCACATGGTAATTAGTCTGGTACAATTAATTTTCAATATGGATTCTAACCTTTAGGGTCTGTAATGTGTAATAAAAAAAATAAATTATTTGTTGAAAAAAAAGGAATGGTCTCGTAGTCTTTGACGTCAAAGGCTCACATGGTCATTTGACAATCAAATTAAATCTCACACAATATTCTTCCATGAAGGCCTATAGGGTCTTTTCGAAAATAAACAAAAGCTCACATGATCTTCTTTCTCAAAGTCTAAAACGGTCCTTCGAAAAACAATAATATAATATCTCTCAGTATTCCTAGTTAATCTATTTTTATCACCCCAACTATCCTATGTGCTACTCCATGCCATAATAATCACAACCATTTCCATTTAACCAAACATTACATTAATTAATTCATAATTAATTATTCATATCTTACCCTTTAATTAATTTATCAATTAATTGGTCATTCCATCTCTGTTAATTAATTCAAAATTTAATTAACTACATCCATTCCATTAATTACATCACCAATTAATTAATCATCGCCCATTTCTAGAAATTAATCCAATTATTAATGAATGACAAAAATTTCAATAATTAATTTCAACAATTTATTAATATTATCCAACCCTTCAATTAATTCACAAATTAATTGGTCACATCAACACCTTTAATTAAATAAATCATTAATAAACTATATAAATTCCATTAATAAATTCAAGAATTGATTAATCATTTGACAAATCCACAACCAATAATTTATTCATCAACAAATTATTCACAATTTATAAGTAAACAATTTTATAATTAACATGAAAATTTATTACCACACAATTCCTATACTAATTAAAAAATTAGTTTTTCATATAAATACCCTTGATTAATTCTATAATTAATTAAGGAAATCAATCCTTTTAATTAATTCATAAATTAATTAATCAATATCCATAATCTAAAAATCCCATCATTAATTACTCAATTAACTGTCTCATTCAAAATCTCAATACTTTATAATTATTCCTATAATTAATTTTTTCAATTATGAAATATCAATATTTCATAATTAATTCGTCAATTAATTATCATATTCAATCAATTAAAAATCCCAAAAATCCACATTCATTAATGCACCAATTAATTAATCCAATTCATTCAATTTCTTCAATATAATAGTATAAATTAACTAATTCTCTAATTAATCAACCTAATCCATTCGATTACTTCAACCTATCAATATCCATTAATTAATTTTCTAATTAATTAATCTACCTTAATCAATTTACTCAACACAACAATCACTATTAATCAATTAACTAATTAATTAATCTAACTCATTCAATTTTTTCAACAAAACAATCTCCATTAATTAACTAACCAATTAATTAATCTCATCAATCTCAATAATTAATTCAAAAATTAATTAATCCTTTAAATCCAATTAGTTAATTCCTCAATTAAATAATCACACAAATCTAACTAAATAATTCATCAATTAATTAATATGTTTGTTTAATTTTAAAATAAGATAATAACATAACATTCATTCCTTAATTATCCAATTAATTAATCGTTTTATTTAATTCAAAATTAAATAATATCATTACTCAAATTAATTAGTTCATAAATTAATTAATAACTTTATTTAATTCAATAATTAAATAATCTCATACTAACATTATCTAATTCATCAAATTATTAATATAAATATTTAATTCAATAATTAAATTAGAAAAATTGGTACATTAATTAATTCAATGAATAATTAATAGAATTATTTTTCACAAAAATTAAATAATCACAATACACCCATTAATACACTCATCATTTAATTGATTCTATCTCCAAAAATAAAATATCAGTAATTAATTCATCCACTAATAGTCATATATCCATTAATTTAACCACCTCAATTAATTACTCAATTAATTTTTCCATCTCAGTCAATTTAATAATCATAAATATCTAAAATAATTAATTAAAAAATTAATTTTCCCTATTCAACAATTAAATATAATAACAATATTGTCAAATAATTATTCAATTTGAACAATCTCTAACTCACAATAATTAATTCAAAAATTAACTATACAAAATAACAATTTCATAATCCTAACTATTTCCATTAATTAATTATACAATTAATTAATCATGTTTGAAAATATTAATAACTCTATAATTAATCTCAATAATTAATTAACCAAATCAAAATTTCATAGTCTCGTAATTAGTTCACCAATTAATTATTCAGTTCATCACATCAATATCCCAAAATTAATTATACAATAAATTATCTAAATTCAACAATCTAGATATATTATAATTAATTTAAGAATTAATTATCTGTGATCTAAAATCACAATATCCCAATTTCAAATTTCCCTTAATTAATTAATTCACCAAATTAAATAATTTAATCAAGAACAGAATTACTAATCATCAAAAAAAATTCTAAAATTACATTCACATAATTGTAATCAAGACAATGGGATTTAATTTTTACACCACCTACCACAATAATGCGGACAGACACATTCCAATGGATAATCCCAATTTGAATGTAATTAATCCAAAATTAATTTATGAATTTTATTTAGATCTTAATGCATAAAAGTAGAGGATAAAGTTAAAAAACCCCTATGTTTTCGATAGAAATATTTTATTGGAATCCCTTTAATAAGAACAAGAGAATCCATTAGTAGTGGATATAGAAGCCGATTAATTACCCTAAGGAATACCTTAAAAATCTAGGTTTGGATATCTAGGATACAATGTAAGATCACTTCTAGATAAAAGAAGACTCACCAAAATTAAAGGTAGAATACTTGAAAAAATAGGTCGGTGTACATATGGTCTTCAATCGAAGAGTCCAATGTGTGAAGGAGTTTCAGTCCAAGGTGGAGGTGTGAAGGATATATTTGGTTGAAGATGGTGGTGTGTAGAGCCTTTATAGTGAAGGAAAATGGGTATAGATGGTTTTCATGATATTGGAGGATAATTTTCAAAAAGATGGATATGATAATTACTTGATATGAATCCTAATTTCACCTCATGTAATGATTTGTAACTAATTTACAGAGGATTTCCCATTATTCCATTCAGAAAAACATTAATTAAATATTACACATGTTGTAATCTAATTAAACACAGTGTAATCTTACACATGGTGTGATCTGATTACACATTGTGTAATATTTCACATGTTGTAATCAAATTTCATGAAATGTCGACACGTGGTGAATGAATTTTATAGGGGGTGTCATCTACTATTGTGACAGGTCATCATGTGGTGAAAACCAATTATAGTGTCTGTAGTATTTCAATATTTTTAATGAATTTATGCCATTAATAAAATTCAAAACATCCCATATAGACCAAATGTTTAAAAATATTCAAACATATAAAAGAAACGGATCTCACAAAAGTTTATTAAATAATTAAAAATTTAGTAAAATACAACCAAAAAGTTCTTCAGATCCATTTCCTAATATATATTAGCATGTTTCACAACAATGCCAACCATATCCATATAATTATTTTGAAATAAAATAGTTTTACATCAAGCTAGAATATCTTTGAGCATGTATCACAACCCTAACAACCACTACCAGAAACATGGAATAATCACAATTTTTTGTGTCAATGACTTATGTGCATTAAAAGTTCTATGTTAAATCCCTATAAGCATTAAAAAACTCAGTCAAATCCTTCTATGCATTTTAACATAGAACTAGGTCGAGATTGCTGACTATAAGAATTACATCATATAGGTGATCATTTCTAGGGTCATGAGTGATATATAATCATTTACGAAATGATCAAAAAAATATGTTAAAAACATTAATATCTCAATATCACATCATAAACCTCAATGATTAATTATGATAATTACCATTTGTAATTCAATTTTCTATTCAATTTGTATCAAAATTCATCCATAGTCAAATAAATATGTTTTATTCCATAAGATAGGGATTCAATATGAAAAAATCAATAAAGGCCCCATGTCAATCTAAACAGACATTTGGCTATTATAAAATTAAATTATGTTAATGTTTAGATCACCTGATGGGTCTCCATAATGGATGTCAATATCCAATTGAATCCAACAGACTCCAAGGAATAATCCCATTCATTATTTAATTAATATTGATGTAGGCTACATTGAATCAATGAATATAATTCTTATACTATGAAATTTTTAAAACCATATGGTTATGATTTTCCCCTTACATTTAACAGTATAATAATACGAAACTTCTTATGGAAAATTCCAATGAGGAAGAAGGTGCAGATGATTAAAAGGAGGATATTTGATCAAACCTGACCAAGATGAAAAAAAACAATACACGTGGCCAATGAATTATATATAAAAAGTATTATTACCATGGTTGATAAGGAAAACACCTTATCAAAATCTTATAGAAAAGATTTATCTTGTTCTTGGAATGTACTAAATGTAGGTTCTCAATCCAAAAGCACCATGAGGATGCACTAGTGTCAAGGGGAGAATACAGCTGTGAGATGAATGGAAAAATCAATCACACAAAATAAATTAAAATAGAAGGGTGT
This sequence comes from Viscum album, assembly GCA_963277665.1. Lineage (NCBI taxonomy): Eukaryota > Viridiplantae > Streptophyta > Magnoliopsida > Santalales > Viscaceae > Viscum > Viscum album. Next base: position 1,045,784,650 of record OY728160.1, on the reverse strand, counting down.
AGAATTAAACAACATGTAATATAGGTAAATGAATTATTACACTATTTAACTTTATATTCTAAAAGACACATCTCCATGGATCAAAATATTAAAATTATCCCAAAACATACATGATTATTAATCAACTTTTATGACATGTAAATATACTTCAAATTGATTTTTAACCAATTTTTCTATTAAACAACCCAAACACCCTTGAAGGATTCTCTACATACCAGGAAACCATGTTAAAAATTGGCCCATTTATACTCATTGTATGTTAATTAAAACAAACATATACCCCTAAAATTTAATTCATTTTCCCCAACAATGTCTCTCTAGGTGGATCCGCTACAGTTGCCTATAGTTTCCTTGTAAGACTACATTTATTAAAATGATAGATATTCCAGATCAAAACACAACCACAAAGGTTCAAAGAATTTGGAAAACCCAAAAAAATAAGTTTAATGAAAAAATAACTATGGAAAAATATAGTATCATATAGTAATGATAATACTCATCATCATTACATTAAATATTTCTTCACATTTATCAGTCTAGAAAAGCATTACTCCCTTTTGAGTCAGCATGGTTAACATGGATTAAATTAATTAGATGTTCCTCATAAATCATTTATATTATGCATTTAGTCTACAGAAACTATATATCTTTATTAAAAATTTTGGATTCAACCACTCCTCAATATGTCCATTCTTCTATGGATCTATACACATCCCTTTGATAGTGATAAAAGTAAACAATAATGAAACTTCATCCAATCAGAATACAAATTTACTCTATCTATATTATAAATTCTAAAATTAATTAGTAGAATATTCAAATAATCCCCATTTTATTCTTGATTTTGGAGTATATTATAATATAATTGTTGGATCAGTCTAGAAATTCAATATTTTAGTGCCCAAAAATCATATTTCTTATGTAACTAATGAACATAAAATTTTTTGATTGTAATTTCTATCCAACTAAATTTATAATAAAGGTATAATTCGTGAAGTGAGAGTTTAAAACCACCACATAAAGATGTTAAACTAATAGTGAAGGACAATGGACCATATAAAAGTGATCATTAGTGGAAATCCATGCGACCGTATGAACAACCATTTAATTGTGCATCAGATAAAAAAAATCATAAGGTCTTAAATAATTATATATTGATTTTAAGTGACCAAAAAATGGTTCAACCTATTAGAAGAATAAAATTAATGAATATAAGAAGTAATTAAGTTACCATGATAAGAAAATGAGTGGCCACAAGAAGTAATAAAGAGACCACATGATGAAATGAACTGACCACATGATGTAACCATGTTTCCATGCCAGGTGACTATTCCAAGAGACCATGCCAAGGGAAAACTCCAGGTGACCATGGAAAGTAACCATGTGAGTTACCATGGAAATTAAAAACAAGACAATATAACCATGCTTATGTTAAGACTATGTGATGCTGTATAAGAGAATTAGTGAGATAGATTCAAATCTCCAACTAATATATTTTTGGAGAATTTATTTCAAAGTCAGTAAATTTATGGTTTCTAGATCAAACAAATGAGTATGAGGAATAAATTATGAATATCCTACAATGACTAATTAGAAAAGATAATCTCATGAAGAAGGAGATTCACTCAATTACAAAAAAGGTGAGAGTGTGTGTACAGGAAAATGATAGATATAATAAGGACTTACTTTGTCATACTACTTTATTGAATTCTTCTACAATAGTTTATTATGTTTCCTCTTGTGTAACAATCAATCGAAACTTTTCATGGGATGTTTTAAATACTTCTGATCAACTAAAGCTAATAATAATATTCTACTCTACACATTCACTCTTTTGATCTATTTCTATCTATAATTTAGCTTAATATTTTATATTTGTTTTCCTTTATCTATATATTAATTAACAAATGCTCCAAAATTGTACTGAAGAGTAATTTATACTCATTACATTATTCATTTATACCTTTTATCCCACATATAGATGTGGAATAGGCTATGTCTATCCTGAAATGACTATAGTGATTTTTAATGAAAAATCTTGATTTTGGTTGTAGACCTGTATATATGTGTTTAATGAACCACATGGTAGTTGATTATTTCATAGTGGAGAGGCCTTTTCTAATATTTATACTGAAACTCTGATTTTTTATTCTACTATGTGTTTTATTATTTTTTTATTTTCTTTTAAAGAAAACATCTTTTAGTTTTCAAAATTATATAAAAACCTTTATTTGATAGTTATATTTAATCATTATTTTAAATAATATTTTCTATGTAATAATAATTATTTAAAAGGGTAAAGTGGTTTCAATTTTTTTAAGGGAGTATTGATAAAGACTTGGTGAATTATTTAGGAATATTAAAATTATTTATACCTACTATCTTGGTGTGGTGTTTACTTTTTAAAAACTGATAATTTGATTTTAAATTGTTTTTTATAATAGAATTATAATTGTAAACTCAATTCATTCCGCCCTAAGTTGTCTACTCTATCCAATATTAGGTTTCAAAGGTTCGTTAATTTATTTTTATCTAGTATTTTGATATGATAATCATTTTAAAAAACGATTTAACGTTATGTTTATTCTAAAACATATATTTTTGGGATATCAATAGAGTTGAGGGGAGTAATATTAATGGAACTCCATACATCAATGGTAAAAATATACTGAATGGATGATTAAGACGAAAATACATATTTAGAGATTGTTATTTGATATTTAGATTTCAATGGAAGTAAAATTCGAAAAAACTAAAGTAATAAGAACTGGTTTTAGTGGTGTAATTTAATCCACTTATGATTGTAATTATAAATAAATTTATGGGATTATGATACTGATTAGAAAAATACAAATTCAAAAGAATTTATAGATGTTATACTACTTTTGATATTATGGAGTATCATTCTATGTATCATGAAGGAACATAAAATTATAATGAAATCCACCTGAATAAAAATTATATAAATAACACACTATTAATATGAATGATGATGAAGAAATTTTTTAATTGTATCTTAGGATCATTGAAATTTTCAATATGAATAATGCACATGGAAATAAAATCGAATAAAAAGATCTATTTATGGTATTCTTATTGTGTTTACCAGATCAAAAAATATGGAACTCTATATCCATTAAATAATAATGTAATAAAATAAAAATACCATTAAAAGAGATGATTGAAAAAATCATGATGTCTGAGGATGATTTGGAAGTGAACAAAAATTATAATGAAGAAAATATTAAATTGGATTCTTTCAAAATTTCTGAGAAAAAGAAATAGGATAAAATTAATGAAGATATCTCATATGAGGATGAACCACACTTTGATAAAAATATAGAGATACCTCGTCTAGGTTGGAGAGTTAATAAGATTTACTAGTAGAATAAACTATTTAAGAAATCAAACTATAAAGGAATGTATGAAAAATAAATAAAATGTAAAAAACAAAAATCTACCAGGAGATGTCACTAACTTTGAGTGTAAGAGAAAATGTATAATTAATTATGAATGTAAAAAATTGAATTATAAGAAAAATTGTAAGAGAAAATGATGAAAGATAATAGAAAGCTATGAATTAAACCTAGACAGCCTGTGTTGATACTTCTAGTGAGTCTGATTTGAGAAGAGAAGATTTGGATAATGGGGAAAACATGTAATTTATGAAAAACACATTAGAGGTAAAAAATAACACCTCCACATATCCTTTCCATTTTTCAAGTATTCATCAAAATGAAAATATTGATTAAAATATGACCAATGAATATTTATTGGAATATTAAAATATACTGGAAGAGACTTTTAATAAACTTAATTATTATTATAAAATTTTTAATAAACAACATGTTTTTTGAATTTATATTTACTGTGATATTAATATATAAAAAATGTATAATTATTAAAAAATAAAAATGAATATAAAAAGTCGAATGAGAAACTTAAAAATGGCCGTTAATGGTTTATGATTTGAATAGAATCTGTGATCAAGATTCTTGGAAAATTGACCACAACCAGGTATACAACTGGGGTTGGATACCATCTTAGTCAAAGGAGAGTTTATAAAAATTATTATATTCCTGAGTTTATCTCTTCGAATTACTTAAATAGTTCATATTCTTGTGAATCTAATAAGGCACTTATTTATATTTTTTCCCTTAACGTAAACATGATAAATATATTTGGATTAAAAATATATATTACTTATAACATCTAGGGATCAATGAATCCTTGGGTATCAAAACATTTTGATATTTAATTTTTTTGAAGGAAACATACTTGAAACGTTCCTATGAGAATTTATGGAATTCTGATACTGGATGTTGTAGATACCTAACTAGATACTATTCAATAATTATGTTCCCTTTAAGGGTGGATGGTGGAAATGTCACTTTTGGCGTGAAAGCCAATAGAAAAATAATAGGAAATATTGAAATTGGTAACTCTAATTCTTCTTTAATTTCTAAAGACACAATATTTGACAGTTTGATATATAATATACTTATCAAGCATTTATTAGGTATTAGTGACTAACATGTAATGTTTGAAATCAATGATTTCAAAATATACGATTCTATCAATTATTTACTCTCTACAAATTTATATAATGATAATGTTTTTGTAGATAATTTATATTCATTATTCTCATAAAACATTTATATCTTAAGTTCCATTGACAAAGAATCATGGCTATGGGATAAGAGACAGGGTTATTGAAACCCTAACTCATCTAAAAATAAAATTGGGAAATGATTTTTAAGGATCTTCCAAAATTATAATCCCTAAAAGGTAATTTTAGTAACCCCTATGAAATAAGGAAACAAAAAAATATTTCATTAAAACCAAAGAAATAAATTTCAACTTTACCATAACAAGAGATAGCTTAAAAAACCTTTTTGAGAACTTCTAGAGTATCTATATTAAATACGAAGAATTATTACTATTTTCTTATAAATTACTTTCTAGATATACTTTGTTGTTATTTTTAAATCAAAAAATGAATCATGTTCCAATTTTTTAAAATATGAAAAATCTATAGAAAATATTTTTAAACATAATAATAAAGCTGTAGATATTGATCATTAGTGTGAGTTTGAAATTCAAGGTTGTGGAACATATACTAAAAAAGGATACAATCACATCTTTTTAACTCCTAGGAATCACCCAATAGAATTCTGTTGTTGAAATAAGGAATACAACTCTTTAATATATTTACAAGACCATGATCAATTTTTATGAACATCCTATTAATTATTTGGAGGAGGATGTTAATACTACACGATATATTATCAAAATGGTTTGTATGAGACTAATGTTAAATAAGAAGCCTTTTAGTTATATAATGTATGAAAACCAAACATTATTTAATTTATAGTTTTTGGTGGAAAAGTTTATATTTTCAACACAAAGGAATGTATAGAAAAATATTAATAAAAATGTGATTAATGAATTTTACTTATCTATTTAACCTCTCGTAAATACTATAGAGTGATCAATAAAATAAAAAAACTAGTGGATAAATATTTACATGTCCAATTTGATAAAACATAACAATATCAGCCTAAAATATATTTATAAAACATTTTGTATGATCTTTCTGACATGAATATAAACACCTTACCCAATCAAAGTAATTGTTCTATAAAATGTTTTATAGAAAAATAACAATGCGATGAAGAATATTTTGAACAAGATTTTGAAGAATAAAATGAAGCATGATGTAATTTTAATACTAGATCTGTTTCAAATCACATAGCCCATACTTGAGATTCTTTTGTAGGAGATAAATAAATAGTTACTTAGAATAAAGCTTCTATTAGAAACTAGGTTGAACATCTGACCTTATTATAAAAAATCAAACACAGAAAAAAATCTAAAGTTACCGATGATAAATTTTGGGTGAGGGATTTGAAACAAGAGTAAAATCAATTTAATAAAAATAATGCCTTTGAACTAGAGGAAGGATCTAAATACTTTTTGACTGTTGAAACTGAATGGGTTCTTCGGAAAAAGGATTATGATTATAGAAAATAATAATAAATAATGATAGACTGGTTTCATAAGGGTACTTTCAAGTAGAAGGAATTGACTATAAAGGAACCTTTGCATCAATTGAAAGACTTGAGGATATTAGATTGATTCTTTCCTATATTTCAAATTCGAAATTAAAACTATAACAATTCGATTTAAAGAGAACATTTTTAAAAGGATATATATTTTTGTGATTTTTTTCAAAAAACCATGTGATTTAAAAACCATAATTTAACCAATCATTTTACAAAATTAACCAATGATTTTATGGCTTAAAATTATCTCCTAGATCATGGTATTATAGGCTAAATAATATTTTTATTTCAAATGGGTTTTAAAAAGATACAGATAAAACAACATTAGTTATAAGTTCTATTTCCACATATGTTTTGGCAGTTCAAATTTATATTTATCAATTTTTTTGGTATAATGGAAAAACTAAATGTGTTTGTAGTATTCAGGAATTAAGAAAACTGAAATTGAAATGAGTTTAATGGGTGAATTAAAATTCTTAAATAGATTTAATATTTTTAAAAACAATTATGGAATAATTTTATATCAAAGAACATACAAAGGATCATTAGAAATATTTTGGTTTGGATTACTAAAAAAGATGTGATAATACAATGAGTACCACCATTGAATTAGATCTTGATGAAACTGGGAAATAAGTTTATCAAATAATTTATAGATGTTTGATTGGATGTTTAAATTATATAATATATAGTGGAACTGATATTATGTTTTGAGTGTTCATGTGTACTCATTTTCAAGAAAACCCAATAGATTCAAATTTAAATGATGTAAAAATAAATACAAATACATCAATAATACAACTAATATTGGATTGTTTTACTCTAAAGGATAATAATTAGAATGAGTTATTTATATAGATTCATATTTTTGGTGGATGTATATTTTAAAGATGAAGAATATATGGAACATATACAAATATTGTAAAGTGATTTATTTCATGATTCAGTAAGACATATAATTTCTTTATATTATCAAATACTCTGATATGTACATATAGCTATGGGTAGTTTCAAGGAAAAAATTCATTGGATGAACCCCACATTACATTATTGTGGATATAAATTTTGAAATGTCCCTATAAAATATAATAAAAAAAGTGGTATAAATATTCCAGAAAAATAACCCATCTTATTCAAAGAAAAAAAATATTGAAATAATTCATCACATTTAAATATACTATTTTCAAAAAACGGGATATTACTCTTGAGTTCATTGGAACTGAACTTAAATTTGATGATATTTCTATAAATCTATTGAATATTTAGATAATTAATTAAATTATAAATGATTTAGGAATGATTAATTATTCCTAAATCATTCAATTTACTTATAACTCGTATATTTTTATAATTCTTGTTATAATATTTAATATATATGGTTACTATTTTGTTTAATATATGATTTATTTAAATTTTTTTGTTATGTATTCATGAATTTTTTTGTTCCCTCGGTCTGTTAGGTGACTATGGTATTTTTTTCACATGGTTAGTTATGTGATTGTGATATTTTTTCAAATGTCTCATTAAGTGATCGGAATAAGTTAGCCTTTTTATAAGTATACCAACCATTACTTATCTAAGTTACCTTGAGATTATGGTTTGTTAACATGTTGTGACTATTTGAGTTTGAAATTATATTTTACATGGTAGAGATGTATTTTCATTAGTTAATTATCAGTTTATACCTTGATGTATTTAATTAAATTCATGATAGAATCCAAATCATCCCCTATATATGCCCTAAAATTCATTTCACTTTTTTAAAAACCATACATTCTCCACTCTTCAAAACCTCTCAATAAAAGGCCAATTATCCTTTCAAAATGAAACCAAATCTTATGATATTTAATCAATTATATAAATTTGATAAGATTAAAATGATATCATAATTCTGCATCTCCTAGAAGATTACATCATCCAATGAAATAGAAAAATAACAAAGGTAGATCGAGTTTTATGGTCAAGAACCGCAATCCCCATATGATAAAATATATTGTTAGTATATAAAATGAAATAGATTATGACTGGACTCAATAAATTAAATCATTATTATAGAATTCAATTTAGAAGCATGGATGGAGATAATGGTTCATGGACATTGTTAAGCCATTTTATCAATAATTGGTTATAGATTTTTATGAAAACATGGAACAAATTTCTACTTATTTTGGGTAAATCACTAAAACAAGTTTGAATGGGGGAAAATATAGTATTCCATTCATAACATTTGTAGGATTGATTTAGTGTCTATTATATATGGGAATATAAGCACTATCAAGGATTATATAATAGGAATCATGCTCATTGTGATATTTCAATTTTTTTGGGGAATTAACTTGGAGAAAGAATCATAGGAGAACAACATCCCTATAATTTAGGGCATAACATATATTTTTCGTAATGTTTTTCTAACCTCCAATCAATATTATTAAATGGTAATTAAGAATCTTAAGGAACAAATATATATTCATTATTAATATAATGAATAATGGAATTAATATATGCTTATCATGTTATATAATGAGGATAATGGGTAATATATGTATGTTCTCTTGAAATCACAATTACATTACTTACCCTAAATTAAAGTAATTCTCTTAATGTTTAATGTATAATTTGCTGAGTGGGGAAAGATTCAAATCCTCTTAATGTTTCTTTCTAAACTGAATGATCTCTAGGCACATAATGGTGAATTTGAATCCTTAGAGAATGAAATAGGTAAAGTTAATCAAATTATTAATGAAAATTATAACCCAGTTATGAATTACAATAGACTTGAAGACTAAGTGGATACTAGCATAGAGACGGATATAATAGCATAATATTCTTTTGATTTTAAAAAATAATTTTTATAAGATTAAGAAGTTGAAATTATGTTAGATGACATAATTTATGGAGTTAGGGAAGAATTTTCAGATGTCATCAATACATATACTTGAGTATCTATTCATTATCTTGAATTTACCTTATACATACCATCTTGTGAGTAAGAGTTAGAAGATGGATACACTGAGGAAATTTATGTTTTATTGAGTTTTTCTATTGAGGAACTGGAATGGGATAACAGTAAATCATGTGAGTCTAGATAATGTGAATAAATTTCTGAAAAATATACCACTCTAATCCCTATCATTTGATGTACTTCTAGGATAGGTATAAGAGAATCATAATATCTGGGTGAGGAACTTGATGATGATGATCGTGGTGGTATCGTAAATTATTATATTGGATATTACATATCTTTTTCATAGAATGTAATTTAAGGATATCAAATTATAGTGCTTCATTATAAGAAATACATCATATATATAATCCTAGACTATTAGATGACCATTTAAAGGAATAATGTTTTTTTCTAACTCCTACTGAAAATTATGATGAACATGGGCATAATAATGAGTGAGATCATCTTATATCTCTTCATACAGTTCATTTTAAATGGTGAGAAAGAATATGATCATAATAAGATGTTCAGTCCTTGAGATAAGAGTCAGTGGATTATGATGGTGTGTTAGATGATACATAACATACTTCTGTCTCATATATGCCTATACCTTCTTCTTCACCTTTTATATCCCTTGTGACTAAGTAATATTTTAATGTTTTTTAATTAGATTTGATGTGTGATTTGATGGAATTATTTATTGGGTTTTGGAGAACAATGTAACCAATCAGTGAATATAACATATCATCAAAAGTCACTCAAGTTACTTCCCAATTACTAAATAAAATGCTACATAAATTATATCTTATGTGAAATTAAAATGAATAATTAATTGATCAAGTTGGTGGCATGAAGGTCTATTTTGGTTATATGATGTTGAAGTTAGATAAAATATTTTTTAATTTATTATTTCAGTCATCTACATCATTTTATTTTCACGTATATTATAAAGATGTTCCCCTTGTGCCTATAAGAAGTGTTCTTGTTTGAGGCAATATAAAAAAAACATATTCATGAAGAGTTGGAAGAAGTCTTGAATGGGTTTTAGAAAGCCGCATATATTATGTTTTCCGGATTTTAAAATCATTTAAAAACAACATTAGAACTTGATATGAAAGGTGTAAATAATTCTTGACGATGTAGAGGCATAATCTGGAGGCACATTTTTTTTAACTCAGTAGCATATTTATGAAATAAGATATGAAGACAATGTTTAGATCCTTAGTCAGTGATCTCAGAATGCATCTTCTAACATAGTCCTTAAAATCTAAAGTGGAGAAGATAAAAGTTATTGCTCTAGTTTTGGAATCATTTTTAAGTAATATGGAAGTTTAATTTTAGTCTATAGATCATTATTCAAGTGATGTGATTTTTTTACTTGGAAACATGATCATTACCCTTACACTATAAATATTCCCATCATGAGTCTTCTTTCCATACCCATTACTTCCACCTCTCTTTATTATACACCTTCCCCCCTTCAAATATGTTGGTTCATCTACTTGAAAATTAGTTGAACACCATCATCTTGTTTCTTGGTGCGTGGTTATCCAAGAACCAACTTACACCTATTTATCACAATATATACCTCTTGTATAATCATCTAAAGCTGAAGGAAATGATCACATTATTCTACATGATATCAATGAGATGTCTAATTTGGATTCTGACTAGTGTACCTGATAGGGCATCTTTTTTAAATCCATTTGATGTTAATGAAATAATTTGTTAATAGGTGTATCTTTTATTTTTTTCTACCAATACTGATTTTAATTTTGCTGTTAATAAAAAAAGGGTGATAAAACATGATGTTTCACATTCATGTATATTAGATTAAAAATGTCTTGTTTTTTTCTCATAAAAATATGGATATTTTTTGTTTACATTAGATACTCCTTATTTTAATATCCAAAAATTTTATTTCTTATATTACTAAATAATGTTATGTTTTATCACTGTAATTTTTTTCAATCCAAATTAAAAAAAGGAAAGGTCTTGATGTGATCATGTCAAACATTGGTATGAATAAATTCAACTGATCAAGAGTCCCAAATGACCATATAGATGTCGACACACGTGGAAACCCAAGTGACTGAATAAATAACAATGTAACCATGCATCCAATAAGAAAAAATACACAATGTCTTGAGTTGACAACTTGAAGAGTTCACGTGATCACCTGAAGGATTAAACCATCTCTAAAATGAAAATAAGTGACCATGATAAGTAATGATGTTACCGAATGAATAAAATGAGTGACTTTATAAGTAATTATGTGATCATAATAATAAATGAAATGATCAAAAGTAATGCCTCGACCCTAGAAGCCCATACCAAGTGAATTTTTTATTATATTGCCATGTTTATGAAGAAATAAATACTAAAGGACTAATCATTTTTGTTGTATTGGAAGGCATGATTAAAAACATGATACCCATAATACACTTGGAAAATTGAAATACGAATGGGATACATAAAAATAAAATATACTGCACCCTTGAATGCTTATTCAAAGAGTTCTTCTTCATAACATGGGGAAATGAAACATAATAAGGGTGAGTTGAAATTCCCAGTAATGGTATGTAATGCTGACAGAATAATGAATCAATAGGAATAAATTAACATGGGAAGGTAAATAATTGATAACACATTCTATTAAAATAAATAGAAAAAGAAATATCAATATGGGAATGTAAAAAACTAAAAACATGTTCCATTAAATAAATAATCTTTAAATGAAATGAATCTAAACATATATCGAGACAAAATCTCAAGGGTAAATAATAACTGAATTATAAATAAAGGAAATTCATAATTATCCGATGTCATGTATCCTAGATGCGTGATACCTTTACTATAAATAGCTAGTATGAACTATTTTCTAAACAAAATTGTCTCAGGAGACTACTGATGCATCGAGGATCTTTCATTAACTAGTACCCAACCCATAAGTATTGCCTTAAATGATCCAAAACCCATGTATTTCATATGTAAATCATTACTAAAATATTTAAAAAACAATGTGATTTATTGAAATATATCTATATTGAATAGAAGATACATATTTTTCAATAACTTCTAGTTAATCCAATAACTATCAATGTGAGCAATGTATGTAAAATGATATATAGATTAGGAAATAATAAATACATTGAGTGAGAATATGGATATTCAAGGTAATTTCCAGGGAAAAAATATTAAAATAAAGTGATTGTTTCAAGATACATTTTACAATAAAAAGGATATGATACTACATATAAAATTATTAAGAAGATTTTAAGGAGAATAATTTTTAAACATTCCAAAGTGTCACATACCACTTTGAAACATTTGTATTATAATATCCAAGAATGTCTGAAATTAAATGAAACATACAATATCATGATAATAAATATATTCATTATAAAACATTAAAATGGAATTATATACCCCAAATACATGTGAATTGGCACAAAATAACAAATAAGTTTTAATGGAATGTAAATTGAGAAGAAATTCCCTTAATACATGAGTAGATTTTGAATAATGGGATCTATGAAAGATTAAAAAACAATTATCAAATTAAATATAATTTAATAAAGGGAAATAAATATATAATATATAGAAATGGATAGTATTTTTAAACCATAAAAGATGTGAGTGGTGAATTTTACATTTACTCATAGGTGTTAAAAATTATATTAAAATCCCTTAACTCATCCTTCCATTTGTTGTGTAGTATTTGGACTCCTGTGAAGTTTTATAAATTATATTACTAAAAAATATCATAAAAATACCCATATATATAATTACATATATTAACATATTATAATATCTTATTTACTGTCTGTTAACAACATTTATTAATTTTTCTATTTCCTATGTTAGTTTTCTGGGTTTCTCGAGTATGTTATAACATGTTATTTATTATTATCATTAATTAGATAATGTTTTAATAATATAAAATAACATAAAACATGAGTCATTTATCTTATATAATCAGTATATATGTATTTATAGTTGTCTATAATATCTTGAGATGGGAGATAAAGTGCACCGTTCATGGAGAAAGTAGGCCATACATATACATGAACACCACTTTCAATTCATTATTGTATTAATATATTGAAAAATAAGTCATAAAATTGGATATTATAATTATAGTATCATATATATTTTATAAATGTTATGAATTTTTAATAAAACCATCCTTTATATGTTCCATTTTTGTCCAGAACTAATTATATTGCTTTGAGGGGCGCTGTCCACACTTCCTTAAACAAAATTATCATATCTACACAAGATGAAAATAATAAAGGCATGTTATATATTAAAAGTAAATAAAAATAATGAAATTATTTATATAATACATAACACATATAACCATATTTTCAATCATAATTTCCATCATGAGATGTGGTAAAGGAAAAATGGACAAGCATTACTTCGTGAGGAAATAGTTTGTCATACACAAAAACAATATGTTATTACCCTTTTGATGGAGGTGTGTGTAAGTGTAGGTCTAATTATTAAAATAAAAAAATACTAGAATATTTATGATACTGGTTTACTTAATTAATAAAATAATAAAAATAGTATATGGATTAGAGAATTGAAATAAAAATAAAAAGTTTGATAGAAGATGTAACATCTTTATCGTGTAACATCTTTTGGTTTAAACAAAACGAAATTCATTGTTTAATTTACCCCAAAAGGGAGGATTAAAGGTTAAGGGGAGGGATGTTGGGAAGCTATTTGGGAATATATTTTTGAAAACTAAGTTGTTTATTGGTGTGAAGTAGCTTTAGATTATGTTTCCTTTTTAGAAGGAATGAAAAAGACTCCCTTGAAATTTTTGGAACCACGTTAGGTGTGTGCATGTTATTACAATAAAAAAGTCATAAAAAAGGAACCAAACTCAATCATGGAAGGTGTTTGTATGGGAAAACTCTGGTCAATAGGTTTTTGACAAGTGTATAGGCCATTTGGCCCTTATGATAATGTTTTAGTCCTTTATTATACTTAATCTTTCCTTAATAATTGTAATTAATTGTAATTACATTCAATAATATTTTTTTCCAAAAATTATGTTGACCATATTAGACATTAAAAATTAATTAGATTCCAAATATTGAATTTGTTTCTCAAAATTCCAATAACAGAAGTGGAAAAAATTAATTTTAAAATTTATCCCGCTTGTGGGATGACAATTCATGTTTTAAATTAAAAATTTCCAAAAGTTTGATATGTTTTTTAAATTAAATTTCAAATTTAAATTAATCCAAATTACCCAAAATTTACTAATTGATAAAAATATAATATAATAAATCTTTAAAAAAAATTAAATTTATATTTTAACCATATATATTAATTAGATGAAATATCTATTTTCGATTAAATTTCATTATTTTCACTAATCATTTAAAAATGAGACTTAATAGAAAAATCCAAAAAACTCACTGAAAGATAAATTTTCTATCTCTCATTAAAATATTTAGTTTATTTTTCAATATTAAATTTATAAATGAGTAAAAATTGGCATTTAAAATGGGATCTCCATCAAAAGGCGAAAAAACTACTTTTAATTAAAATATCATATTTTATGTTTAAAATTAAAAAACATTTATCTTAAGAATATAAAATCTATGATATGAATATGGAAAATATTTTATTGAATATATAATATATATATATCATATTTATTAAATTAAAATATCTTTGTGTGAATAAAAATAAAAATATTATCCTTTATATTTAATGAGTTTTCATAATCATTTATAATTAATTCATAACAAATGAATTTATTTTATATTTCTGTAATCCATATATTTTTATCAGACACATAATTATATACATAAACACTCATTTTAAGGCTTGGTTATTTTAAATAACATTTTAATAATATATCATTATTCAGTAAAATTACATTCATGCATGTAACACAATCCATTTTGTTAAACACATTATTACGTGTGATGTATGCTATCTTAGTATCAAGTTCATTTAAAGGTTTATCAATGATTTAATTTACATAAGGAGATAATATATAGGAATTTATACGGGTATTATATTCTCTTATACACTTTCTATTGGGTTGCATAAATGCTATCGAATATTATATTCATGGTCTAAAATTCTATGGTGTTACATTCTCCACCACATTAATTAAATTGCGTCTTCAGAGTTTAAACCTAATATTGGGATTACATTTATTTATATTTCCTTCTTTTAGATTACACATCGTGATAAGGGTTCATAAAATATCTTCTAGAAAAGAGTGAATGGAATGTTCCATGTTCACATGGACTAACATATAACTATGTCTCTAAGGATGTGAACATTAGTGTAAAATAGAGATACATAATTAGAGAAAAACTACAAATATATATAAGGAATTATTGAGTTCATCGACCAAAAACAAATGAATTATTAGTTTAATGTTGAGGGCCTTAAATCAAAAAATCTTTGATTATTTAGAATACTATCGATTCAACCAAAATTAAGCTATTAGGACAACATTTTTGTTTCCAAAACCTTTTGAGGAATTCATTAACTCTATCAGAATATAAATAAATATACATACATGGTACATTTCCATATGTACAATATTATCCTATGGTTATTCCTTGAACTATATCTAATTCATCTCCTAAAACAATATTCATTGTATAGTGATGTAACATAACTATATTTAAAACCAAATCCAAAGTTCAACTTAATCCATTTTAGAAATGGTTAACTTTTTTAAAATACTTGGATCAAATAAAATGGATTTAATCTTGCTAGATTTCCCAAATTAACTTTTCATTATCCATCAATCAATGTGATGTTTCTCAAAATTTTCACATTCAAAACATGTGAATAAATATATCGTATATCCTCTTAAAATTTGGTAATAACTGAAATCACCATAAAATATCATTTGAATCACCAATTACTCAATATTAATAAATTAAGACACATGTTATTAGATATATTACATAGATACAAAATGTTATTATAAACTACCATAATGATAGAATAGAAAACTTTTAAACAAGTCATTAATCAATGCAAAAGTACTGAATTTTTTTCCAAATCCATCATTTCATCATAATTATCTCAACATCAGGAACATATTACGGGTTTATTCCCCTCAATAATGTGCTTTAAAAAAATTTACCTTTCAACTTAATATGTTTTCTTGGTACCATTCATAATATGATCTCAAATTCTAAATGGGAAACAACTACAGTACAATCCTTATATATTCCGTAATTCTTATAGCCAGTACATTACTGATAATAGATTCAAATGAAATATTTTTTGAAGGGAAATATTAATTATTCCTCATTATATATGAAAGTATAATAAAGTGATCATTATACAATAGAATAATTTGGGGTATATTTATTTGACTATGGGAATATTGATTCACATTGTGTCACATCTCCATGTTGTTAAAGAATTTTACTTTGGAAACTTTTTCTTACACATGAAATCACTAAAATAGTGTCCTTTTTCTTCAAGTTTATAACAAACTCGCATTCCATTCACATAAGTATAAAACATTTTCTTGATATAATTATCACATATCGTAAAATCCTTCTTTCCCTTCATCTTCATTGACTCATTAATTTTATCATGGTTCTCATATGGCCTCTTTTTGTTAGGGTTTCCTTCTAAGATATAGGACTTGGCGAATTATTTACACATCTCATTATCACAATATAATATCTATTAATATGTTGATAATGGTTGGGAGAATATTTCATTTTGATATATTGTTTAAGATCATGAAATATTTGATCATTTTTACTCTTTGAATCACGTGCATCTGTGAGGTTCACATCCCTTCTAGTAGGTGCCATTTCTAAAAAAAGAAATATAATAGAAAAAAATAATATCATGAAGTATAATTAAAAATATGTTATATCACATAAATTTATACATCTTGAATCCTAGAAATATCAACAATGGATACATTGGGGAAATAGTTACTTCTAAATCCACCATAAGGGTAGATAAAGAAAATGTATAATATCTTATGTGTATCCCCTGGGATTTTCCAAATAAGTGCATAGTAAGGCCCATTATCTTGTAATATGTTGCCTCATGTTATGATTGAAAAACCTTGTCATAGCTTTTACTCCTAGATTCATATGTGCTAGAACCACATCCATTGTAGTTTCCACACATGGATGTATTTCTAGTAATACCAGCATAGTCACAATCTTAAAAAAATATAAGAAGATTTTATATACTCATACTCCATTATTCTTTTATGTTTGTTCTCCATAATATATGTTTAACAAAATCTTGTTTCGTGGGTTCTTGATAAACTTCCCCAAAAACAAATTTTAATTCCATGACCGCAAAATCACAGAGAGGGTGCATTATTTTATTATAATTGCGTGTTTACGTAGAAAAAAACCCAAAGGACTAATCTATTTTACAGTAATGGATATCCAGATTACATACATAAACAAGATACATTAAATAAAAATAAACCGCCTCTTTGATTTCTTATTCAATGTGTCCTTCTTCATAACCCTGGGAAAGGAAACATAATAAGGGTAAGCTCAAATTATTAGTTTGAGTTAGTAAATATGAAGAAATAATGAATCAACATGTAATTTTTACATGGAAATTTAAATAAATAATAACAAATTCTATACAAATAACTAAATAGTGAAATATCAATATGTCAAGGCACAAAACTAAAAACACATTCCATTAAATCATTGAACAGAAAATGAAATGCATCCAGAGATTTGTCAATGAAAGATCTCATGGATAAATAATAATTGAATTCTCAATAAAGGAAATGATTAATTATCAGATGCTATGTTTCTGAGTAAAATGATATCTTTGACATCATGAGATATTTTAATGATTTGTGTCCAACTAATTCATCTCCTGAGACTACCAATTCATCAAGGGGCATTCATTAACCGGTCCCCAACCAATATGGATTTCCTTAAATTATTTCTAACCCATTCATTTAATTTTTATAACATTACTCATATATTTAATATAAAATGTGACTTATCAAATTTATCTATATTGAATAGAATAGATAGATTTGTTAATAATTCTTATTTAATTAAATGACATTCAAAGTGAACACTATATGTAAAATTTTATATGGTTTAGGAAATAATAATATAAATTGTGTGAGAATATCGATATTCCAGGTAATTTCAAATCAAAAAAGATTACAATAATGTTATTTTTTCATAATAATGTTAACAATCACAATATGATGTGAGCTTTTGTAGATAATCCATAAAAATATTCTTGGGGAGAATAATGTTTAAACATTTCAATGTGTCCCATACTACATTGAAACCATTGATTAATAATATCATAAATGGTATGACCTTAAATGAAACTTTTAATATCATGATAACAAATTTATTCCTGATATAACTTGTAGAATTCATTATATACTCTAAATAAAAGTGAATTGGTGCATAATAATATATAAGTCTCAGTTGAATGTATATTGAGAAGAAATTTATTTACTACATGACTAGATTTTAGATCATGTGACCCATGAAACATTAATAATCAATTTAATGATTTTAATTAATTAAATAAATGTAAAAAATAAATAATACATAAATATGGGTAGTTGGTATACCCCCAAATATGATAGTGGTGAATATGAGATTTATCTCACATGAATAAAATGTTAAATAAAAACACATTCCTTATCCCTAATTTTGTTGTCTGTTCATCATCCTTGTTTATAAAGGTTTGAAATACGTTAATAAATAATATGATAATAGTAATCATGTTTATAATTCCATATATTAGGTTCTTATAATATCTCGTTACTCTTTTCTTAATAACATTCATTAAATTTACGTTTTTGTGTGTCAAGTTCCCAGTTTTCTCGAGAAAAGTTTTACACGTTATTTGTTGTTATCATTAATTAGATAATGGTATAATAATATATAGAATTGAAACCATGTCTTCATTATCATATATTATCAGTATATATGTATTTATAGTAGTCCATAATAGTCGTGGATTAAATATGAAGTGAAGCATTCGTGGAGATGGTTGGCCATACATACACATAAATTATTTTTTATTGTTTTAAAAGAACGAAAAATAAATGATACATATGTATATTATAATTATATTATCATTTATATGTTATATATGTTATATAGGTTTATGAGAAAATCCTTTATATGTTCCATATATGGCATAATCATGTCATATCGCATTGAGGGATGATAGTCCACACTTCCTCAAACAACATTATCATATTTATACAACATGGAAGGAATAATGTTATATATTAAATAAAAATAAAAGAAGAATAATTTAATTTTAAATATAATACATATCAAATATTAAAATTGTTTCCATCATAATGGCTTCCATGAGAGGTGGTAAAGAAAAATGAACAATCATCATTTTGTGAGGTTGTAGTTCTCCGTATACATAAACAATATGGTTGTTTACCATTAGATAGAGGTTTGTGTAAGTGTGGGTTAGAATATTAACATAAAAAAAATTAATTTTATTTATTATACTTGTTTTTTTATGAAATAATAATATAATAATAATATAGGTACTAGATAATTGAAATGAAACTAAAAATATTCATAGAATATGTTACCTGTTAATCGGGTAAAATATTTTGGATTATATGAAAAGGATAACTTGGAATGATTTAATACCAAAATGAGGCTTCAAGTCTAAGGATAGGGATATTGGGAAGCTATTTGGAGATTTATGTTTTTATCCAATGTGGTTTGAGGGTGTGATGAAGTGGGAGAGATGGTGACCTTTTATTGGGAAGGAAAAGGACTCAATTGTAATTTTTGGAAACAAGTTATGTGTACAAATGTTCTAACCTAAAATAGTCATAATGAAAAACCAAACTAAAAAATGTAAGGATTTATGGCCGAGATATTTCCAGACAATAGGTTTATGATAAGTGGAATGGTCATTTGGGCCCATATGTTAATAGTTTATTCCATTATCAAGATTACTATTTCATTAATAGTTATAATTATTTTTAATTACTTTTTGTAATATTTTTTGTCAAAAACGTTGTTGAACGTATTATAAATTATAATTTATTTTGATAAAAAAATATTGAATCCATTTTTACAAATTCAAATCACATAGGAGGAAAAATTTAAGATAAAAATTCATCCCATAGGTGGGACGACAATGCATGGTTTTAAAGTAAAAATGTCCAAACATTTGATATGTTTTTATATTCAATTTCAAAGTAAAATGGATCTCAATTATGTCAATTTTATTAATTTATAAATATATGATATAATAAATGTTAAAACCTATTTAATTATATTTTAACCATAATAATAAATTTGATGAAAAATTAGTTTTGAATTAAATTTTGCTTTTTCATTATTCATTAAAAAATGCAACATACCAGAAAAATAAAAAAACAACCTAAAACTGATTTATATGTTATTATATGAAATATTATGTTTATTTTGAAAGATTAAATTTATAATATGGTGAAAATTTTAATTTAAAATGGGTTCACCATCAAAAGGTGGTAAAACTACTTTTAGAAAAAATATAGTATTTTATGTGGAAAATTAGGTTTGTTTTCATATTAAGAAAATAAAATTTGTTAGATGAATATAAAACACAATTGATTTAATATATAATATATATCAAATTTATATCACTAATTAATTTTAATGAATTTAATATATTAACGTAAACTATTTTTGTGAGAATAAAAAGAATAAAATTTTCCATTATACTCAATATGTTTTCTTATTCATTTCTAATTAATTCATAACCATTGAATTAATTTTATATTTATGTAATCCATATATTTTATTATGATATTTAATTCTATTAATATACACTAAAATAATTTCATGTTTATATTAAAAAATATTTTGCTTTTATATCATTATTCAGTAAAAAATTGGTCTTTCGTGTAAGAGAAGCCATTTGAGGAAACTCATTGTTGTGTGTGACATATGATAACTCAGTATCAAGTTAATTGAATGATATATCATATATTTAATTTTATTCAAATAGTAAATATATATAAAATACATAGGTTATTATATTCCCTTACATGCTTGTTGTTGCGTGTCATACACACTATCGAATATAATATTCATTCGTGATAAATTCAGGGTGTTACATCACATGAAGTAACCAAGTGCCCATTCTAAGAGAACATTCTAAGTAACCATACCATGTGACCATGGTATATAATCGTGGAAATTAATCACAAGAATATATACCAATTCTTATTTGATGATTATGTGATTGTGACTAAATTTTCTAGTGAGGTATATTCAAATCATGAAAGGATATAATTGAGAGTTTTTATTGCAATTTTAGTGAAGCTATGGATTCCAAATTTGACTAATTAGTACGAGGATTAAATAATTAATATCCTCCAATAAGTAATTAGAGAATTTTATCCATTTATGAAGAAGGTATATTCATGACCTGACCCACTGGGGCCAGCCAAGCTGGTTGTAAGCCGAGTGGGACCCCCCATTCTTCCCACCACTAGGCTAGGAGTGGTGAAAAGTGTCAAGTAGGGAATGTAGAAATGGGAGACGTGATCATAATTACCAATAAACACATAAATAAAAAACTCTAGGTAATAATTTTATGATATAATAATATATTGAATATCTAGAGAGAATGTTTTTCATTAAATAACCTATAAGAAGGAATGAAAGAACCAAAGTGAGGTATAAAAGTATAAATGGGAAAATTACATGACCAACAAGAAATGAGGTCCATGTATAATGAAAAAAACAATACATAAATAGGTATTACATAATGATTTGAATAATATTCATTAAAAAACATAAAAAACAATTCCAGGACCATATAGGTTTAGTGTCATCTGAAATGTGGAAACATAAAAAATTGGTTCGAAAGACATTCACCTTGTCTCCAACTTATTCGTTCATATCTAGACCCCATTTAGACCTATCTTACTTCTACACTTATTCTTAACATGAGGAAAAGAAACATAAAAAATTGTGATCTTAGATGCTCGGGAAGGGTAAACAAGGGAGATATCAATCATATCAAAATCATATGACATAATAATATAACATTTGATAATATCATCTTGTATATGAAGGATTAGGATTTCATATCATCAGATAAATCATAAAAATTCACAAAGAATAATTAAAAATACTCCAAAAATTAATAACATTAGTCATTTAATTTTTGGAATACACATAATCATAAAAAAAGTATTTCATAATAGTCATGGCTCATTTCCCAGACCATTATAGCGAACAAAGTCCTTTATTGAACTAGGTTTACATCCCATTCCAACCCCACATTACTGATCCAAGATCATTTCCAATTCCAGTCCTATATATCCCATGAGATATAAATTTTTTCCCAATACATTAGTGGGAGATATTGTTCCCAAAAATCACATAATGAAATCATTCTTACATGTTTCAAAAAAACATAAATCATTCATCATATCCTAACCCAAAGAATAAAATGGATTTCTTAACCATCATTCCAACATAACATAATTCATATAAAACAAATGGATTTCTTATATATCATTCCATTATAAACAAAATTAATCATAGGAATAACATGGATAATATACTTGAAATATAACACTATTAGGGAATCCCATCTTATATGGACAATAAAAATGATTGAACACTTAAATTAATTATTTTAGAAAGCATCCTTTGGTCATCAAAAACAAGTTCTTTTAACAAAATTCTACACAATATTAATGGAAAATAATTTCTTTGAAAATAACCCTAAAATATTTTAAAGTAATCATCATTGGAATATGGTGTTATGAACTAATAAAAACCCATCATACCATATATGTTAAATAAAAACATTATTCACATACATTTATCTCATAAGTCCAAAAGTACATCGTATTGAAAAATTAAAAATGATTACATTAATAAAATTTATAAAAAATTCACCAAATAGGAAAAATGATTTTAAAAAATTATATAATAATATAAATAATATTACATATTTATTAAACATAGACTTGGATGATAAATATACCCCACTAAATTCCTATGTATAAACAGTCTTGGATAATAATGAGATTGCCAAATTATCACTTTACATTGGATTGATATCCATTACATTTATCTAAAGATCCTTTATAATGATTTAAAAAATTTAATTGACTTATTCCAGAATCATAATCATTTTTATGATATCATATATGATAATATTATCATCCGTTTGATAATAACATTTCATTATTATTTGTTATTCTGGTACAAGCACATTTATTTTCTTATGTATTTTTATTCAAATAAGTTTTGATTCTTCATCATAGGTTATAGTTATATCATTTCTCTAATTATATTTAAATAATATATATCATATTTATTCATTATGAACATTTATATAATCAGTATTTAATGGATATCCTAGAGAATGAATCCAATCCATCGTTGAGATGGTAGGCCATACGTACACACGAGCAATGAAATCACTCATTTAATTATGAAATTTTATATAAGTAGATGGAATATCTATTTTTAAATATAAAATATATTCTTACTGTAACACCCCAAGCTTCCACGGTATGCTTCCCTTTGAATAATACAGTAACGTGTGTTGTATGCAACTTCAAGTTCTAACACACACCACAACCAATCAAACTAGCTATTATGAATAGTAATACCCACTTTTTGAAATTTTATAAATTTTATCATTCAAAATCGACATCAGTTATGGATTCATTATATCGAAATTATCCTAGGGTGATTTTTTTGTATTTTTTAGAAAACATTCAAATTTTGATGAATAGTGAAAAATACTAAACATTAATTAATTTTTTTTAAATCCAAATAATTTATAATGATAATTTATACTATTGAAAGGTTTTAAAGTATATATATAATATATTTTTACCATTTAATCAAATATTGGTAATTGTATGTAATATCACACTTAAACCAGACAGAAACCAGTGTCAATCTTTTGATAGTTATTATTTCTTAAAAAACATGCTCTTTGTTTTGACAACGAGAATTTATTTTAAATTTAGTTATGCCACTTATGTGTTTTGAATTTAGAAAAATGGATTCCATATTTAGAATCAGGATGTCCAAATTTTGTATATAGGTAACATTTAATTTTAGACATTTGGAATAATTACTTCGGTAAATATTTTATTTACCATGGTTAAAGGGTAAATCCAGTAAATAAAGGTAAAAAATAATATTATAATAATATTAAATCACCCTAATACGTGTTCTAACCCTATTGGTTGATACATTTCCGACCATGGGCATCTTTGGGTCGATTTTGAGACTCCATGGAGCCACTTGTAAGTGATAATGACACTTTATATTAATTAAGTTAAAGTAAATACAAAAATGACATAAGCATATATATTTTAGAAAAAAGAATTTACATTGGGTTATATATGTTATATTTTGGACTATAAATATTCATTAGAAATATAAAAATATTTCCTACATAATGGTATTTTATTTATAATTTTTAGATATTATATAATTAAATTCATTTATGACACAATAATGATGCATTATTTTCCTTATTAATGAAAGAATAAAATAGTTGGTATTATAAATGTTAAAATAAATAAAATTTGAAATTTTTGATGACATAAAAGAATTCTATTGATTAATATGACATGTTAAGATTTATTAAATGATTTTTTTTTGAATTTATAAGGTTTTTAAAACGTTATCAAAAATCAATTTTTAAATTGTGTCAAAATTGACATAAATGAGTTTTTAAAACAAATATTATATTATTAATTGATATTCTATTCAAAAAATATAAGGTTTGGCCAAAGGAAATATATAATTATATTTGTATCATTAATGGACCACTTGGTGGTCTCTTGGAATATATAGTATGTTTATTGATTATATAATATAAAAATACAAAGAGACATTGTAAATGTCAAACTATTTAACTACGAGTTAAATAAAAAATATAAAGTTAATATAGTAACACAAACCTATCTAAAACCTGTTAGTTTAGTGGTTTTAGACCTATCCCAACCTTAAACTTTAAATAATCCACTTTTTATCCATTAAAAACCGAATATGAATTTATTATAAAATAATATTTCTAGCTTTTCCTAATGTGCCCCTCACAAATCTTATAAAAGGGAACTCACCCTACTCACTAATTCACACCTTAAAATACTTTTTGATCCAAAAACCCCTACCAAATTATCCTCTAAACATCCATAACTTCATCCTAGAGGCCCTACATTGGTCATAAAGCCAACTTAAGGATCCCTTTTGATCAAATCAAAAGGAAGAACCCGAAGAAGAGGTAATAATTTTACCACCCTCTTTCAAATTATTTTCTTCTTCCAATTCTTCATTTTTTGTATTTACATTCTAAAATAATAACTCCAATATCATCTATATACCGTGAAGTTATTATAAATATGCTATATCCATCTACATTATTCTATCCATCCTTTGAATGACATGCCACCATACGTGCGTACGTATGGATTACCATCTCCACGTCGTGGTGTATTTGTTATTCAATACATTATTATTTGGATGGGTATAATAATGATGTGTAATTCATGTAAATAATAAATATAACATGATAATTATTCTTTATATATGATATTCCATCCAATTAAATATTATTTTAATATCAAAATATGGATATTGTCGCTCGTGCATACGTACGGATTACCGTCTCCATGAACGTGATGAGATTAATTCCCCATCATATCCATTCAGGACTAAATTCCATTTGTTGATTAAAAATAATTTTTAGAGACATTATATCATTCAGTATATGAATAATATAGATCCCACCCTTAACAAATACAGCTCACATAACAAAGAATACAAAGGAAAATGAATCCTTTAACACCCAAAACAACGATAATACTAAGATATTATTACCAAATCAATGTTATAAGATCATATATGATATCATATTTATGTATATAATTTTCAAATAATTAAATAATAATTTTTTCACCATTATACAGGAGGTTAAACTACCCTCCACCATTGATAAAGTACAAAGTAAGGGGTTTCTTATATCACTTTTAATTCTGTGAGATTTCCATTGTTCATGGTTTATTTATTACATGTGGTGTGTGCACTACACATGATTGTATTCATTGTGTCATATAATTAAATTTATGGATATTTACATCATTATTTTATGATCCTCCTTTCATTGGTGTATGTTTGGTAAGTTACCAAATCGATAAGTGATTTTGAATTTTCAAATTCCATTCATTCGGCTTTATGCATACTTCATTGATTATTTTACTCCAAAATTATGTGTGGAATCACTATTCATTTTATTATGTCATAATTTCCAATCCCCTTTCTGTGGATATACTTTTGATATATATAATCACTCCATTGATAATTTCTCAAGTCATCGATATGAACTTGATAAGAATAAATTTAACTCAATCTCCATTTGTTGAGTTAAATATTCAATTCATTGGTGTTGTCTTCCCAAGAATATGTGTGAATGTCCTATGATTGATTTACACTAAATATCAAATAATATTGAGTGTATTTATAATTTTAAAACACAATTATGTCATTGATTTATCCTTAAACTAAGGATGTGGTCTTTATAAGAGATTTCATCTCAAATTACATTCCATTGAGACTTATTTGTTGTTATACACCATATCACATTTATATGGTGTATATAATGTACTTTGACATAGTATATAATGAATACCTTAAATCTCATGATATTAAAATGTTTTTATTACCTTAATTATTTATATTCAAATTTCTCTCTTTTTTTAGGAACTCTATCTAAAATATCATGTTAAATGTTTTAAATATTTATTATTCAAAATCATTCTCATTAATGTCCATGTTTTAAAAATGGTTTTAAGGATTTATTTATATGGACAATGAAGTTTTAATATTAAAATTACTTTTAAATGTTTCAATGTGGTATGGGACACTTTTATTCAAAAATATATTTTTAAATGGATTCATGACAAATAGTTTGACTTTTAAATGTTTTCAAGAAAACAGGGGATATTTCTCTCAAATAGTTTTGATCATTATTTTCTTCTATGTAAATATCCTTCATTATTCTTGATTGAGGTTAATCTGTTACAATAAAATCTTCCATATTGTATTGAATGAGTTATGTTTCACTGTGGATGTACTATTTTTAGTATATTCATGGTTTTTGTATAACGTATTGACATTACGTATGCTTGTTTTATTACAAATGTTTATGTTATGTTTAAACCTATTCATATGAGGAATTTATTGGACTTATCATGTAATGGGTGGAGCCCTCTATTATTCCTCGATGCATCAGTAGGTCTCATGAGACAAACCTGTATCTTGGCACATGGCCTTGACGAATTCTTATTTGTAGTCTTGGCATAAGGACTTGACTATGTGGTTATGATAGTATGACATTATGCATTCCATAATTATAAAAGTGGTTATTGATATTGAATTTTATTATTGGACTAGTATAATATCCATATGAATAAGTAAATGGAATTATTTGATTTTATCGTTTCCATATTATGCTGAAGTTCAAGTTTAAAAGACTTTTGTTCTCGTCTTATACACTGCCTTAAAGGTTTATGATTATATATGAATGTTTCCGCAATAATGTTATCCTTACTGAGCATCTGAGATCACCCCATTCAATGTTTTATTTTCCATGGATGAAAAGAAGTATATTATGACAGAACTACAGTGATAGTCTATGGGATCTCAGTGTTATCTATGGATACAATGTTGTTGTAGTTTTCTATTTTATGATATAATGTATACCATATGAATGTATCTAGTAATTCCAAGGCTACTAAACTAATCAGTCATTCGAGACATGGTCTTCTATGATCATCCCAATGATATATAATAATTCACCAACTCTGGGCTTCTGGGTTCAGGGCATTACAGTTGGTATCAGAGGAATTTTATTACAAACCTTGGAAACTAGATTTAGATAAACTCTTATTAGAGAACATAGACATAAGATGGACCTTGAGGATTAGTATAGATGAACTTCCTAGAATTTTAGTATTGTATAGATTTTTTTGTGTTTTCAGAGAAATACATCTCTATCTAGATATGAGCAGGTAGAGGCAGCTTTGGCACCAATGTACCTAGGGGTAAAACCTGAAAACACCACTTTGAGCTAAACTCGAATGAGAACTGGTGCACGACAATGGGCCTTGCTGCACTCTTGGTTACGACACTCCCGGGGGATATGATTAGGATAATTTACATTTTCTTTAAAACCCGATTTGTAGTATTTTAATATAAGATGAGAATAAACGACCTTGGTAAATCCTAAGGTGTTTCAAATTGATAATATGGTGTCATGATATTCTCTAAATGATTTTATGACTACTGTTACTCACACAATGCTTTCTGGTTTTAGTCAATGGCTAGATTCCAAGGAAGTCATAGTAACATTGAGAATTATTTACAAGGTTGGAACAATGGTGTAAATGAGCAACAAAATGGTATATTGATAGGTGTAAAAGATATTGTGTTCATGCCACATTAGTTTTCCAAAAATATGATCAATAACATATATATTAACCAACTCTCGGACTCAACAAAGAAGATAAAGGTGATGAATGATAAGATCTCCAGCAGTGGAGACCATGGAGAAAAGAATCCTCAATTTCCATCATGCAAGAAATGTGGAAAGAGACACCTAGAAAAGTGTCTCAATGGAACAAAGAAATGCTTTACGTGTGGCAATGAAAGACATAAAGTGAAGAATTGAAGTGGAAAAATTAATAATACTATGGAGGAAAATAAAAATGGTCCCAAAAATCCATTTACAAACATTTTCCGTAAATGTAGGGGACCTGGACATTACCCAATTGAATGCCTCATTCTATATGATATTTTCTAGGTCAAAGAAGAAGCTATGTGGAAATAAATGGTTGGAAAAATTCTTAAAAGTACTAGTACTCCTTATTTATGGGATTACTTTGGAATAATTTTCTCTGGTATTTTTAACCCTACAGTTTGTCATGTGATAATGATATTTGAGGAAGACTTATCTTTTCTCTTGTGGATATAGTTATAAATAACCAATTGGTTTTATATGATCATTGGGTTTGAGGTAATTAAAAGTTATTATATTTTGGGATGAAAATGAAAGGTATGAGATAAAATTGGAGGTTAAATTATGTTATGGTTATTTTGAGGAATTTATCTAATTTTGGTAATGTTACAAAATATAGTTTTTGAAAAAGGACATCACTTAGACCGTGTGACAACCTACCACATCGGACAAAGCTGTGGGAATTGAACCCACAACCAAAGTTCGATTGGGATTTATCGCCTGCCATTGGACTATGTGAAGTCCCTAGTTAGTGTTACTAATTACTTTTAGTTAAATTATTTTATTTATCAATAAAAAGTTGTTTGGGATCTTATGTATTATCAAATGAATACCCTTAGTACAGGAAAATGATTCGGTGATTAAGTGATAAATGATATTTTAGGTGATGTTCGCTTTTTTGGGAACACTATATACCCAAGGAAAATTGAATACTATGGGATTTAATTTGAGGATTAATGGTGGATTTTTATCTATGTTTGTTTTGTGGATTTATAGTGATTAGGGTTATTTTTGGAATTTATTAACAAATAATAGAGAATATGTGATTAGTTTAATTACCTTTAAGTATGTGACTTTAAGAGAAGGTGATGTCATTTAGAGGTACAATTTAATGTAGAAGACTACATAACCATATTCTTCTATGTTTTGGGTTTCAATATTATTTTGGATTATATTGAAGTATTTTAAGGACAATTGTATATTGAATGGTCTTTATTTAACATTGGGGTATTGTTTGTTTAGTTTTAGAAATTTTGATTAGTGTTTATTTCTCTAATAGAATATCCTTTTGGGGGATCATCAGATCTTATACTAACCATTTTGGTTTTTATTAATCTCTAAAAACAAGGTAAATATATAGTTTTTCCTTCATGGATCATGTGATTCTATAAAGGTTTATTCTATCTCTTCTAGTGTGACCATGTCTTCTTGAATAATCATTGTTTAAAAAAATGAGTTAGGGGTAAAAATTTATTAAAGAATGATACTCTACTTAAAAATGAAGTATATCTCTTTATTTTCTTAGTAAATCTCATAAATTAATTCCTCATCTTTATGTAATGTAACTTAAAACAAAAAAAATGTTGTCCGTTTACTTTTCCTACTGGGTGACTAATGGCCATTTGTCCCATCACAAATTTTTTGTTTTCTTGTTGTTAAATTTATCCTGATCATGTTTTCTATCTCTCTCCATTAGAACGTGACATGTAGTTTATCATCCATATACATGATTTCTTACATGGAATCCCAGTATGGGTTATCTTGGGTGACCTTTGTACTTCTCTTTCTTTCTTTTAAAGTGATAATTTTATTGAATCTTTTTCCGATGTGGGACTTTCCATTATATTCCCAAGCCAAATTTCCAAAAAAAAATCTAGGATGAAATTATTTGAAGTAGGGGACAATGTAACACCCCATGCTTCCACGGTACTCTTCCCTTTGAATAATACAGTTGCGTGTGTTGTACGCAACTTCGAGTTCTAACACACACCACAACCAATCAAACTAGCTGGTATGAATAGTAATACCCACTTTTTGAAATTTTATAAATTGTATCTTTCAAAATGTACATCATTTTTGGATTCATAATATCGAAATTAGCCTAGGGTGAATTTTTGGTATTTTTTAGAAAACATTCAAATTTTGATGAATAGTGAAAAATACTAAACATTAATTAAAAACAACATTTTTAATCCAAATAATTTATAGTGATAAATTATATTATTGAGATGTTTTAAATTATAATTGGAATATATTTTTTACCATTTAATCCAATATTTGTAATTGGATGTAAATTCACATTTAAAATTGAATAATCAAGTGTCAATCTTTTGATAGTTATTATTTCTTGAGGGGAAAATAAATGTGGTAGAATACAATCAATCATGGGACAAGTCGGCCTACCACTTCAAGGATTTCATCAAAGATGATATATATACAAAGGTAACATCTATCTCATGGAGCATACATAGGATTACTAATTCATATGCTTTAAAGTTTTTTTGGAACAGTTCGGTAATTTCTTATGAGGTTTGAATTGGGTTACTATTTCGTAAAAAACACATTCTTTGTTTTGACAATGGAAATTAATTTTAATTTAATTTCTGCCACTTCTATGTTTTGAATTTAGAAAAATTTATTCCATATTTATAATCAGGAGGTCTAAATTGTGTAAATATGTAATTTTTATTTTTAGACATTTTGAATAATTACTTCGGTAAATATTTTATTTGTCATGGTTAAAGGGTAAATATTGTAAATAAGGGTAAAAAATAATATTATAATAATATTAGATTATCCTAAAACGTGTCCTATCCCTACTGGATGATACATGTCTAAACATGGGAATCTTTGGGTCTATTTTGAGACCCCATGGAGCCACTTGTAAGTGCTAATGACACATTATATTAATTAAGTTAAAGTAAATACAAATATCTCATAACCATATATCTTTTAGAAAAACAATTTTTGCATAGGGTTATATATGTTATATTTTCTACTATAAGTATTCATTATAAATCTAAAAATATTTATTACATAATGGTATTTTATTTATAATTTTTATACATTTAATAATTAAATTTATTTATGACACAATAATGTTGCAATATTTTCCCTATTAATTAACGAATCTAATAATTGGTATTATAATTGTCAAAATAAATATAATTTGAAAGTTTTGATGACATACACGAATTGTATTGGTTGAAATGACATGTTATAATTGCCTAAATGAATTTGGTTAAAATTTATAAATATTTTATGACTTTAACGAAAATCAATTCTTAAATAGTTTCAAAATTGTCAAAAATGTGTTTTAAAAAAAATATTATATTATTATTTGATATTCTATTTCTAAATATCTAAGGATCATCCAAAGGACTAATATAATGATAGTTGTATCATTAATGGACCACTTGGGGGACTCTTGGATGTATATAGTAAGTTTATTAACTATATAATATAAAAATACAAAGAGACATGGTAAATGACCAACAATTTAACTAAGAGTTAAATCAAAATGATAAAGTTAATATTGAGACCCAGACCTATATAAAACCTATTGGTTGAGTGGTTTTCGACCTATACCCACCTTAACAATTAAATATTCCACTTTTGAGCCTTTATAAACCATGTATGAATCTATTATAAAATAATATTTCTAGCTTTTCTTAAGGTACCCCTCACCCCTATTATAAAAGGGAACTCCCCCTACTCACTAATTAAAACATTCAATGCATTTTTTCTAGGACAAACCCTGCCAAAATATCCTTTCAACTTCCCTAAATTCATCCTAGAGGCCCTTATTTGGGCAGAAACCAACTTAAGGAGCCCTTTTGTTCAAATCAAAGGGAAGAACCCGAAGAAGAGGTAATAACTTCACCATCCACTTTCAAGGTCTTTTCTTCTTCCACATATTATTTTTTTTGTTTCCATTAGAAAATAATAACACTAGTATAATATATATATTGTGAATTTATTATAAATATGGTATATCCATCTTCATTATTCTATCCATCCTTTGAATGACATGTCACCATACGTGCATAAGTACGTATTACCGTCTCAACATCGTGGTGTAATTGTTATTCAACACTTTATTATTTGGATGGGTATAATAATGATATGTAATTCAGGTAAATAATTAATATAACATGATAATGATTTTTTATATATGATATACTATTCAATTATATATTATTTGAATATCGAAAGAGTGATATTGTCGCTAGTGCGTATGTATAGATTACCGTCTCCACGAACGCGATGAGATTCATTCCCCATCATATCCATCTAGGACTAAATATCATTTCAAGATTAAAAATAATGTTTAGAGACATTATATCATTCTGGATATTAATAATATACATCCTATCCTTACCAAATATTGCTCACATGACAAATAATATGAAGGAAAATGAATATGTTAACACCCGAAACGACGATAATACTAAGATATTATTAAAAAATAAATGTTAAAAGATCATATATTATATCATATTAATGTATATAATTGTTTTATTATTAAATAACAATTATTTCACCATTATACATGTGGTTAAACTACCCTCGACCATGGAAAAAGTACAAAGTAAGGGGTTTCTTATCTTAGTTTTAATTCCGTGAGATTTTCATTGTTCACCACTTATTTATTTCATGTGTCGTTTGTACTAACCATGATTGTAGTCATTGTCTAATATAATTAAATTTATGGATATTTACATCATCATTTTATGATCCTTCTTTCATGGGTGTATGTTTTCTAAGTTACCAAATAGATAAGTGATTTTGAAATTTCAATTTCCATTCATTCAGCTTTATGCATACTTCATTGATTATTTTACTCCAAGATTATGTGTGGAATCACAATTCATTTACTTATGTCATAATTTCTGCTCCCATTTCTATGGATATACTTTTGATACACATAATCACTCCATTGATAATTTCTCAAGTCATCGATATGAACTCGATAAGAGTAAATTTAACTCATTCTCAATTTGTTGAGTTAAATATACAATTCATTGGTGTTTTCTTTACAAGAATATGTGTGAACGTCCTATGATTGATTAACACTAAATATCCTATCATATTGAGTGTATTTATATTTTTCACACATAATTAGGTCATTTATTTTTCCGTAACCTAATGATAAGGTCTTTATAAGAGATTTCATCTCAAATTACATTGAATTGAGACTTGTTTGTTGTTATACACCAACTCACTTTTATATTGTGTATATAATGTACTCTAACATAGTATATCATGAAAACCATTATTCTCATGATATTAAAATGTTTTTATTACCCCAATTATTTTTATTCATGTGTCTATATTTTTGTTAAGAACTCTAACTAAAATATCAATTTTAATGTTTTAAATACTTATTATTCTAAATCTTTCTCATTAATGACCATGTTTTAAAAATGGTTTTAAGGATTTATTTATATGAACATTAAAGATTTAAAATTAAAATTCCTTTTAAAAGTTTAAATGTGGCATGGGACACTTTGATTCAAAAATCTATTTTTGAATGGCTTCTTGACAAATAATGTGACTTTTAAATGTTTTCAAGAAAAAGGGGGATATTTCTATCAAATAGTTTGGATGATTATTTTAATCTATGTCAATATCCTTCATTATTCTTGATTGAGGTTTATCTATTACAATAAAATCTCTCATATTGTATTCAATGAGTTATATTTGACTGTAGATGTGCTATTTTTATTCCATTCACGATTTGTGGATAAAGTATTGACATTATGTATGCTAGTTTTAATATGAATGTTTAAGTTATGTTTAAACATGTTCAGATGAGGAATGCATTGGACATAGTAAGTGACGAGTGGAGCATGATATAGCTCCTCGATTCATCTATAGGTCTCATGAGAAAAACTAGTGTCTTGGAACAAGGCCTTGACAAAATATTATTTGTAGTCTTGGCACAAGGACTTGACTATGTGGTTATGACAGTCTGGAATTATACATTCCATTATTATGAAAGTGGTTATTGATATTGAATGTGATCATTAGACTAGTAGAATATCCATGTGAATAAGTAAATGGAATTTTTTGATTTTATATTTTCCATAATATGCTGAAGTTCAAGTTTAGAATTCTTTTGTTCTAGTCTTTTACACTGCTTTAAATGTTTATGCTTATTTATGAAAGTTTCTACAATAATGTTATCTTTATTGAGCATCTGAGCTCACCCCTTCTGATGTTTTATTTTCCCAGGATGAAAAGAAGTATATTATGACTGACCTCCAGGGATAGTCTACAGGATCTCAGAGTTGTCTATGAAGATAATGTTGTTGTATTTTTCTATTTTACGATGTAATGTAAACCATATGATGTATCTAGTACTTACAAGGCTACTAAACTAATCAGGCTTTCTAGACATGATCTTTTATTATCATTCCAATGATACATAATAATGCACTGACTCCGGGCTTCTGGGGTCGGGGCGTTACAGTTGGTATTAGAGGAACGTTTTTACAAACCTTGGAAACTAGATTCAGAAAAACTATTTTAAGAACACATAGACTTGAGATGGGCTTTGAGGATTATTATAGAAGAAGTTCCTAGAATTTTGGTATTGTAGAGATTTTGTGAGTTTTCTGAATAATACATCCATGTATGGATATGATAAGGTAGAGGCAGCTCTGGAATAGATTTACCTAGGGGTAATACCCGAAAACACCGCTTTGAGCTAGACTCAAATAGGAACTGGTGCACGAAAACGGTCCTTGCTGTAATATTGGTTATGACACTCCCAGGGGATATGCTTAGGATGATTTATATATTATTTACAAACCGATTTGTAGAATTTCAATATAAGATGATAATAAATGATCTTGGATAATCCTAAGGTGTTTCAAATTTAGAATGTGGTGTCATGATATTCTATAAATGATTTTATGAATAATTTTACACACACAATGATTTTTGGTTCTATTCAATAGCTGGATTCCAAAGAAGTCATAATAACATTGAGAATGATGTACATGGTGGGAACAAAGGTGGAAATGAGAAACAAAATGGAATATTGATAGGTGTAAAAGATATCTTGTTCATTCAAAATCAGTTTTCCAAAAATATGATCAATAACATATATATTAACCAACTCTCGGACTCAACAAAGAAGATAAAGGTGATGAATGATAAGATCTCCAGCAGTGGAGACCATAGAGAAAAGAATCCTTAATTTCCATCATGCATGAAATGTGGAAGGAGACACCCAGGAAAGTGTCTCAATGGAATAATGAAATGATTTACATGTGGGAAAGAATGACATAAAGTGAATAATTTCTGAGGAAAAATTAATATTACTATAGAAGAAAATAAAAATTGTCCCAAGAATCCATTTACAGTCATTTTCCATAAATATAGGGGACCTGTCCATTACGTGAGTGAATGTCCTATTATATAGGATATTTTATATGTCAAATAAGAAGCTATGTGGAAATAAATGGTTGGAAAACTTCATAAAAGTACTAGTACTCCTTGTTGATAGGATTACCTTGGAATAATTTTCCCTTGTATTTGTAACCTAGTAGTTTGTCATGTAAAAATGATATTTGAGGAAGACTTATCATTTACCTTGTAGATATAGTTATAAATATCCATTTGCTTTTATATTATCATTGGGTTTGAGGCAATTAAAATTTATTACATTTTGGGATGAAAATGCAAGGTATGAGATAAATTTTTTGGTTAAATTATATTATGGATATTTTGAGGAATTTATCTCATTTTGGTAATTTTATAAAATATGTTTTTTGAAAAAGGACAACATGATGACCATGTGACAACCCGTTGCATCGGACCTAGATGTGGGAATGGAACCAACAACCAAAGTGCGATTGGGATTTATCGCCTAACACTGGACTACGTTAAGTCCCTGGTTAGTGTGACTAATTTTTTTAGTTAAATGATTTTATTGATCAATAATAAGTTTATTTGAGATCTTATGTCTTATCAAATGAATACCCTTTTTATAGGAAAATTATTCGGTGATTAAGTGATAAATTTTATTTGGGATGATGTTCACTTTGTTGGGAACACTATATTCCCAAGGAAAATAGAATACAATGGGATTTCATTCGAGGAGTAATGGTGGATATTTATGTATGTTTTAATTGTGAATTTATATTGATTTGGGATATTTATGGAAATTATTAACCAATAATAGAGAGTATGTGATTAGGTTAATTACTTTTAAGTATGTGACTTTAAGAGTAGTTGATGTCATTTGGAGATACAATTTAACGGGGAAGACTACATAACCAAATTCTTCTATATTTTGGGATTCAATATTAGTTTGGATTATATGGAATGATTTTAAGGACAATTGTTTATTGAATGGTATTTATTTATTTTTGGGGTATTGTTGGTTTAGTTTTAGAAATTAAGATTACTGTTTCTTTCTCTAATGGAATATCCTTTTGGGGGATCATCAGATCTTATACAAACCATTTTGGTTTTGATTAATATCTAAAGACAAGGTAAATATATAGTTTATCCTTATTGGATCATGTGATTCTATAGATGTTTATTCTAGCTCTTCTAGTGTGACCATGTCTTCTTGAATACTCATCGTTTATAAAAGGAGTTAGTGGTAGAAATTTATTAAAGAATGAATATCTACTTAAAAATTATGTATTTCACTTTATGATCTTAGTCAATATCATAAATTAATTCCTCATCTTTATGTAATATAACATAAAAAAAGAAAATGTTGTCCGTTTACTTTTCCTACTGGGAGACTAATGACTGTTTGTCCCATCACAAGTTTGTGGTTTTCCTGTTGTTAAATTTTCTCCTGATCATGATTTCTATCTCTCTCCATCAGAACATGACACTTAGTTTATCATCTATATCCATGTTTCCTTACATGGAATCCTAGTATGGGTTATCTTGGGTGACCTTTGTACTTCTCTTTCTTTCTTTTAAAGTGATAATGTAATTGACTATTTTTCTGATTTGGTACTTTCCTTTATATTACCAAGCCCACTTTTTTTTAAAAAAAATTGAGGACGAAATTATTTGAAGGAGGGGAGAATGTAACACCCCAAGCTTCCACGATATGATTCCCATTACAGTAGCGTGTGTTGTACGCAACTTCGAGTTCTAACACACACCACAATCAATCAAACTAGCCGTTATGAATAGTAATACTCACTATTTAAAATTTTATAAATTTTATCTTTCAATATGGATATCGATTTTGGATTCTGAATATCGAAATTAATCTAGGGTGAATTTTTGGAATTTTTTTGAAAACATTCAAATTTTGATGAATAGTGAAAAATTAAAAAAACATTAATTACCAACAACTTTTTTAATATAAATAATTTATAGTGATAAATTATAATATTGAGAGGTTTTAAAGTATAATTATAATATATTTTTACCATTTAATCCAATATTTGTAATTGGATGTAATTTCACATTTAAACTAGACATAAACAAGTATCAATCTTTTGATAGTTATTATTTCTTCAAAAACACGCTCTTTGTTTTGACAACGGAAATTAAATTTAAATAAATTTCTGCAAATTCTTTGTTTTGAATTTATAAAAATGGCTTCCATATTTAGAATCAGGAGGTCCAAATTGTGTAAATATGTAACTTTTATTTTTAGACATTTTGAATAATTACTTGGTAAATATTTTATTTACCATGGTTAAATGGTAAATATGTTAAATAAGGGTAACAAAATACTATTATAATAGTACTAGATTACCCTAAAACGTGTCCTAAACCTATTTTTTGTTACATGTCCAACCATGGGCATCTTTGGGTCTATTTTGGGATCCCATGGAGTCACTTGTAAGTGATAATGACACATTGTATTAATTAAGTTAAAGTAAATACAAAAATGACATAAGTATATATCTTTTAGAAAAACAATTTTTACATCAGGTTATATATGTTATATTTTCGACTATAAGTATTAATTAGAAATATAATAAAATTTCCTACATAATGGTATTTTATTTATAATTTTTAGACTTTTAATAATTAAATTTATTTATGACACAATAATGATGCAACATTTTCTTTTTGAATGAAATAATCAAATAATAGGTATTATAAATGTTAAAATTAATATAATTTGAATGTTTTTATGAAATACAAGAATTTTATTGGTTAATATGACATGATATTATTTCTTAAATTTATTTTTTTCGAATTTATAAAGTTTTTATGACTTAAAAAAAAATCAATTATTAAATAGTGTCAAAATTGACATAAATGAGTTTTTAAAACCAATATTATATTATTAATTGATATTCTATTCATAAAAATCTACGGATCAGAATAAAGACTTATATAATGATAGGTGTATCATTAATGG
Source organism: Viscum album (assembly GCA_963277665.1). Lineage (NCBI taxonomy): Eukaryota > Viridiplantae > Streptophyta > Magnoliopsida > Santalales > Viscaceae > Viscum > Viscum album. The sequence goes on along the minus strand of OY728160.1, from coordinate 1,045,745,709 downwards.
ACCATTAAGGGGTCCCTTGGGATTATATATTATGTTTATTAACTATATAATATAAAAATACAAGGAGACATGGTAAATGTCAAACTATTTAACTAAGAGTTAAATAAAATATTTACAGTTAATATAGTGACCCAAACCTATATAAAACCTATTAGTTGAGTGTTTATAGACCTATAACCACCTTAAACTTATAATAATACACTTTAGAGCCATTAGAAACCGAATTTGAATTTATTATAAAATAATATTTTTAGCTTTTCATAAGGTGCCCCTCACCCCTCTTATAAAAGGGCACTACCCCTACTCACTAATTCACACCTTCAAAGCCTTTTGTCTTGGCCAAACCCTACCCAAATATCGTATAACCATCCCTAAATTCATCCTAGAGGCCCTCCTTTGGTCAGAAATCCAACTTAAGAAGCCCTTTTGGTCAAATCCCTAGGAAGAACCCAAAGAAGAGGTAATAATTTCACCACCCTCTTTCATGTTCTTTTCTACTTCAACTTCATCTTTTTTGTTATTTCTATTATAAAATTATAACTCCAATATCATATATATACTGTGATGTTATTATAAATATTTTAAAACCAACTTCATAATTCTATTTATCCTTTGAATGACATGTCACCATACGTGCGTACGTACGGATTACTGTCTCCACGTCGTGGTGTAATTGTTATTCAATATTTTATTATTTAGATGTGTATAATAATTATGTGTAATTCATGTAAATATTAAATATAACATGATAATTATTCTGTATATATGATATACTATAAAATTATATATTATTTTAATATCAAAATATTGATAATGTAGCCTGTGCGTACGTACGGATTACCGTCTCCACGAACGCGATGAGATTCATTCCCCACCATATCCATTAAAGAATAAATTTCATTTGATTATTAAAAATAATGTTTAGAGACTTGATATAATTCTGGATACTAATAAGATGCATCCCATCCATAACTAATATGGCTCACATAATAGAGAATATAAAGGAAAATGACTAAGTTAACACCCGAAACGATGATAATACTAAGATATTATTAACAAATTGATGTTAAAAGATCATATATGATAACATATTAATGTATATAATTCTTTTATAATTCAATAATGATTAATTCACCATTATAAAAGAGGTTCTCTTATGCTCTACCTAGGAAAACGTAAAAAGTATGGGGTTTTTTATCTCACTTTTAATTCCGTGAGATTTCCATTGTTCACCGCTTATTTATTGTATGTGGTGTGTGTACAACCCATGATTGTATTCATTGTGTAATATTATTAAATTTATTTATATTTACATCATCATTTTGTGATCCTTATTTCATGGGTGTATGTTTCATACTTTACCAAATCGATTAGGGAATTTGAAATTTCAATTTCCATTCATTCGGCTTTACGCATACTTCATTAATTATTTTACTCCAAGATTTTGTGTGGAATCACTATTCATTTTTTATGTCATAATATACACACCAGTTTCTGTGGATATAATTTTGATACACATATTCACTCCATTGATAATTTCTCAAGTCATCGATATGAACATGATAAGAGAAATTTTAAATCAAACTCCATTTTTTTAGTTAAATATCCAATTCATTGGTGTTGTCTTTACATGAATATATGTAAATTTCATCTGATTGATTTACACTGCATATCCAATCATATTGAGTGTATTTATAATTTACAAACATAATTATGTCATAGATTTATCCTTATTATGGAGCTCACTTACTATGATGATTTTTTACTATACTACCCAAAATATAAATGTTACACCTTGAGATGGATGAGAGTTTCCTGTATGTTCTGGTGTATGTAGGGTATGCAATCTTAATTTAATTAAATTGGAATTTTGTACTACGATGTGTGAATGGGTCAGAATATGACCAAAATATTATCATAAGCTTGATATATACATGTAACCATGGATATCTCTTCATCATGAAAGAGGTATTCCTTAGATGACCTAACCATTATGGTTTTATCCTTGTTACATTATAAAGGGAAGAAAGGACATTAAGAAACAAGTTAGTTTCATTAGAGGGTAAATGATATGGGTGATTTATTGATGATAACCCTCAACATATACTATTTTTTAATAAGGATAAGATGTCCCCAACGAATGATGAGTCGCTTGGTGTAGCTGTCCTCATGCTCTCATGTGCCTCTCGACATGATGAAAATCCAAGAGTGGTTGCAACTTGGTGAGGGGATTATAAATGATGATATATTTCATTGCATAGAGTAACATCATAATTAGAACCATTGGTAACACATCCATTGTACTTGTTTTAGAATATATGGGAAGGAATTCTAGGGTATCCATTTGTAAATGGGTTAAATATGGGAGGAACATTGTGGCAACATACCTTAATGTTTTGGGGAGGTCCCCCAAAAGTCTCATGATGAGTTTTAATTCTAGGGTTGGTCTTTATACTATAAGATAGAGGACCAATATTGATGGAACTATAGGGAGGAACTCTAGAGTTGTTGATATTTATATGATATATAGAGTGTTTGTTGCCATTTACACCATCTCCTATAGATGAGTAGTCATCAAATTATTGGAACACTATCAAAATGTGTTGAAGGGCCACAATAATGTCATTTTAACCAAGGTATATATATGAGAATTTTCCTGATTCATATAATTACCTTGATTATACCTCCAGGATATCTTTGTTTGTGAAACTAGGTTTAAAATCTCAATTAGTTTTGGAGTCACATAGTGTGGGAAACGACCTTAATGTTTAGAAAACCCCATAGGTGTCTTCCTAACTATTTTAATATTATGGTAACTACTTTCATATGTGATTTCATGAATATTCCATTGTACCTTTCGGTCATTAGTAGGAAGATGGATATGAGACTAATTATAAAATTCAATAAATATTTAAATATGTCAATAATAATCCTTGTTGGGTATAAAATTGAGAGCCTATTTTTTAATGAATGTCTCTAGAATATGATGGTGAGCATCATGAACATGGGACTAATTTTATCTTGACCATTTTTTCCTAGGTTGTGTTATTGATCTATTTAGGCAGTCGCATGAATATGGGATTATTCCTGAGTGATTTCCAAAATATTCTAGTAAATTCTTCTAGTGGGAGTAGGGATGTGGGTCGTGTCCTAATTGATTTTTATGATTTATCGACATTCTATTGTGGCATTTTATAGGATAAGAGACAACCCTATAATTAATATCAAGATACGATAATTGATTCTATTTGGGGTTTCAATATAATAACATCCTTTATATTTAATCATTTCCAGGGTATGATAGTTATAATCCAATGTTAGAGTGGGGATATAGGACTAGTACTGAATATCTCATAGGATATACATATGATCTCCCCAAACATTGGTAGTAATATGAATATTGTCCTTCCCCCTTGCTGCCACTAAAAATTTATAACAATAATCTAATTTTAATAAAATTATATGTTGGAAAGACTAATGGATTTGAGGTGAATATAATATTTATACTTAATCACCACAAGTATCTACTAATTAACCTCATAAGTGAGATCCATAATATGGTCTTGCTCTCTAGTTTCTTTCAAGATACATCACTATGATCCTTATGATTCCATTTGAATATGGTAAAAGGATGTTTGATGGAAAATAGAAAAAAGGAACTACATCAAAGTGTTACCTAGTATAGGATATTGTTATTATTTGGATGCAATTAAGATATATTCCCACACCCTTCCCTCTGTGGTATAATTCCCTCCCTGAGACCACCTCCCTATAACCATGTAGTGGGTTACTAGAGTAATTTTCTGTTGGGAATCATCCATCGAAGGATTCTATGGGGATGAGGTTATGCGACATATCCATAAATGATATCCAATACCAGGATCCCTCCTAGGAATCTCTTGAATAATAGAGGTAATGTTTATGAAATTATACTTCACATGTATATGATAAGGATTATGAAAATCATCTCACACTGGGAAAGACACAAGAAGACGTTGAATTTGACTATGGGTTCTACTAGATTCATTTTGGTTCTTTGATGCTATGAAAATAGGTAAGGATTATCCTCCTAGAGGGTCTATAGAGTTACATCTATTGTTGGTATATAATCATTGAGATGAGACACCTAGATCAACGCATTAATCCCATAGTTCTAGAGAAACTGGGTCAATAATAATATCTTTCTTGGTGGTGTGGCCATAGTTCTTTCCACTAATATGGAATTATTCAAGATAATCTAGTGGTTGGTAATAGTAGACTAAGGTGCCTGATAAATGATACTGATATGCGATTGTAGACTGACATGATATATAGAGTAACTAGTCATTTCCATTTGGATATATAGAATCTATGTGGGATTCACAGAAGGTCCTAAAATTCATGACAGTGTTGAATGTGATAAATGGATCAACAAACACATATAAGAAACCAATTTATGTATTTCACAATTAAAATATTGTATATAAATCACACACATAAATAAAAGGGTATTTTTAGTTTCAATTTTGTGTTTTTGATGAACACAATTTAACTGTCAATAATTTTATTCTTGAATTCTTACATCACACAATCATTTTTAGCCAAAATAATACATATTAGGTTTAATTTATTTTAATTTACTAAATTTGTTATTCAAAAACTTTAAAACTAACACCTTACACCACTAAAATATTTTTTATTATAGCAAATCACATTAGGTTGACTAATTTTTTATACACACCATTTAGTATTCAAGAATGTGATGATTTGTCCCTTAAATCACTAATTGTTATTTATCAATATAATTCACATTATGTTTGATCTTATTTTCCAAAGAATATCATTTAGTGTTTTGGGACATGAAACCAGATGACTTATATCACTCATCCATTTATGTTTAATATAATTCATATTGGGTTCACCATTTTTCTCACAATGAAAGGGAGGGAAATCGATATTACCAATGCATGTGTATTCAACCACTAATTTATATTTCCATTTAATTAATAGGTGGATGAAAACAACAAGTCAATAATATATTATATTCATGTAATTGAACCACATTAGTTTTTAACAAACATAAGAACGCATCGTAATAGAAAGTGGTCACTGAGGCTTTAATCATGACACTTTAGAATAACGTCTATCAATAGTGTGTGAAGTCAGGTTCCTCTTACCCAATGGGGGGGATTATTTCCTTCTCAAAGAATATATGATAGATTTATGATATGTTCATTAATCTTTCCGAGATCATAGCGTTGCACTGTTTACCATGATGCAAGATATTAATCGAAACTGTGTGTCAAAAAAAATTCCATATATATTATAAATATTATATAATCCTTTTATTGGTTTGCGATTATATATTTTATATCTACCAAGTTGGTCACTTTGGAGTTTATATTCAACCAAGGAGTTTGTTGGTTTTTAAGAGTTATGATCTGGCCCATGGAAGGGTATTTATATATATCCCTTTGAAGAGAACTATGACCTACATAGTTCAATTCCTCTTAATAAGACACATTATCCCTTTTTGTGTTCATTTGATTTGGATCATTTTTTATCCTTCTATGTTTTTTCAGTAATGATAAATTAAAGTTCCTTTGTAGGTCAAGAATCCATGAACTATGATGTGTTTGGATTGAACCCAATAAATGTGTTCAATATATACTGGTTAATAAGAATGAAATCATACATAGTTAGAGTTTTATTGTTTAAGTTCATGTAATAGAAACGTACCATGCTATTTTTTATCTTATGGTGATGAAATATTCATTACAGTTTATATTAAAACACATTGGACTTCTAGGATAAGGAGTCACAATAATGGATAACATTGGAAATATATATGGATGAAAATGTCTAATTTCTCCAACTTGTTTGTAATGAAATAGGCGATGGAATGAATACAATTAAAGAATATGGTCCTGTGAGAGATGTTGAATTTCATTGAATATGGATATTTGAGAAGGATTTTTCTCATAGAATATATGATTCTTTGTGGATTATATCCCATATAGAATCCGACACTTTGAGGAGAGTGTCTCGCATGGATTATATCTACTTTGAGACAGGAAAACCATAGGGAATATGGACCATTAATTTTGATTTCACCCTGGATATGGACTAATGAAATAATTTTGGGGGTTTCACATGATCTTCCCAATATATATATATATATTTTGGTAGGGTTATACACAATATAGGGGTCTTAGATAAGTGTTAATTCAGATTGATTGATGATTGGATGGGGAGGGATGGAAGAAAAATGAGTGATATGGACCCATTAGAAGGAGTTTGTGACTATGCATGGGATAAATATATAAGTACAAGTTGGATCATATGATGAGTAATAAGAAAAAATATACATATACTTCCATTTTATTTATGGCTAGATGAGGTGGGTTGAATAGAGGCATGGCAGATATGGCCCCATGTGCATGATGTATCACTGGAATATGACCCTTTGCTAAGGATATATGAAAGGGAATATTAAACTTTGTGGATTATTTTGTGGGGGATTTGGCATTGTGAGAATGTGTTCATACTTAATGCTAAGTACCCTATATATGGATTGGTTAGGGATTGCACTATGTAGGAGGGGAACATATGAAACAACCTCCTATCGACTAATGGTTTTTTGAGGACAGATGAGTAGATGTATATGGGATATGACCCCATTATAAACGAATATAAAAATTCATGTAACTATTTTATAAGTATATCTAATATGAAATATATTCTATTTGAGGGGGATTTCATAGGGGAAATGGCCTGGTGAGAATGAGTTGTGGCGTACACATGGTTGGATCATATGTGGATATATTAGTGCTTAACATTGGTAGAAATCCAATATATGTTCCGACTTATTATTGATTAATGGTTGGATGAAGATGGTCAACTATATGGATGAGATATATGACCCGAAATTTATGATATTAAGGCTTATATTTGGGTTTCCCATGTGTTACATATGAAGTAATTGGGATATGTGTGGGGATTATGCATATTTTCCCCTGCGGTGTAGATGTTTAGTCCACGTATATTTATAATGAGACTAGAATGAATGAGTAGAATCATACGGAGGATAGCTCAATAAGGACAGAGATCTGTGTTTTGTATTTGTTTATTGGCATATGTATAGGAATAATATGAATGAATTCCACTCAACCCCTTTCTCTCTCCATGTTTCATTGAATAGACCAAAGGGTTTGTCAACGTGATTCATTGTAGCCATGATTCACAATTTGATTTAGGTGGGGTTTCACCATTTTCCTTTTTATTAATTCCCTAATTATCAAGGGAATATACAAGTGTAAACTCCATGGAGGCCCTATCAGTTTGAGAGGGAAAGTTATAAAGGTTTTTTATCATGGGATCACATGATCAATGGGGTGATCACTATTGTAGAAGTCCCAATAATCCATTTTAGGAGGACATAGTGGGTTCCATGGTATGTTGGCTATGAGTCTGGAATCCTAGGTAAGAGTGGTTCTCGTTGATAAGGACCTACGTTAAGGGTCACACAATAGGGTTCTTGGATGAAGGTTATCAATAGTGAAGGGTCATGGGTGAATTGTTTCCCGTAGTATGTGGTATGGATAAGTTGTCACCCCAGTAATATGTATTGAAACAATGGCCTCTTTAATTATAGGTAGAGTGAAATGGGATTCTTAATAGAGGGTCCTAGGATAAGGTTCTTCTTAGTGGTGAGAGGAGGGTGAAGTGTCAACCGAGTCATATGGTCGAGTGAATATGGAAACCTAGTAGTATAATTATGTGAATTGACAACCTTATTTATGTGTATATAAACGTTTTATACCTAATGAGGAGGATTAGTTGAGGGATAACCATAGTATAGATTCTCGGTTGAGGATTTACTCTAGTGATATGGGGCAGGTTTTATACAATGGTAAAATGGTAGGGTAATGTTTTAACCGCAGTATCGAGGTAGGGTGAAGTGGTTTTAGTAATTGAAGATTCATATGAATTATATCCCTAGTGAAGGGAATTGGGAAATGCTTCACTATAGTGAATGTTCTTCAGGTAAAGAGCCTTCTCCATAATACTTTATAATCTGGGGAAGTGATCATCAATGAATTTTCTAATGTCTTAAACCATTGAGATACATAATTACCATATTTTTTAGTTAATTAACATAGTTTTAAGCTTCTTTTTGCAACCTAATGTGGGGGAGGGTGCTGAAGACAGTAGGGTGTAGATGTCCACATATGTCTCTTCATCTTACAATGTGTCGCTATAAATGACTAAAATGGAGACCCTTGGGGTATATTTATTGAAAAAATGGAATTAGGGAGGGTGACATATGTGAATTTAAGGTTGTTAACGCAAGTGTGCTAGGACAGATATACATGCTCACATGTATTGTCACTCAAGTAGGCCACTTGAAAGTGGGAATTTAACTAGTGTTTTCATTTATGCGGTCTAATATATAACATGGTGAATCACCTTCGACACACATCAAGAGTCTTGGGTGAATTGGATTGGGCATTTAAATGGGGATTTAGTAAGGCAATTGATGTTTGTTCCCATAACCTGGGTTCCATCTTCACTCCTCTTCACCGAGGATTATTCTTTAATTTATCATGACTTACATAAATATCAGAAATATATATAACTAATAATATGTTGATATTATGGATAATAAAGATGTATTTAATCATGGTTGTCAATTTATGATCAGTTAATGGAGGTTGAAGATCACTTTTGAGATGGGATATTAAAGTACTCTAAAGACATAGTCAAAACACATAGTTCATAATGAATCATATATATTTTAATATACCACTAAATATAATACATTTAAATTTTTTTCAACAATAATTCTACAACCTTCTAATGTGGTCACATTGATCTTTTTAGAATAATAATCAGAGTCATATATATTGGACCCACCTCATAATGGATTACAAAAAAAATTAAGGATTTAATTTTTTGATTTTCTCTTCTGAAGTCCATAATGAAGTAATAAAATGGTGAATATATTTCTACCACTGATCTAAATAAAATCACTTATAAGACTCTAATGTATATATATAATAAACAGACTTGGAAATTGTAGAAGGAATCCAAGATAATAAAGGATGAATAATTATCAACCACCAAATGTATTAATCATAAATAAATCATAGTTATCATGGAAATGGAAGACATATAAAAAATCAATATTGATAAGATGGAAAACAATAAATGAGATAGGTCCTAAATCTTTATATGTATATCATATATATAATCTATGTTATAAACATAAAAATTATGATTTGAATGCATGGGAATTTCATTGTTAAATCTTATGATTTAATTATCAATTATCAATGTAAGCTATCATTTCATTAATTGGTTTAAGTGATAAAACAACAGGGATGATAATTATTCACAAATTTATGAATGAGTTTACTGAAACAAATTTTATTTATGTGTTATAAAATTAATGTGTAAACACAACATACCAATGATTATAATAGTAGTGTTTAAAAATAATAACATATGATGACGGGTGTTTGTGATCGATTTATTCTAGGATTAATCCCTCAAAAAATCATTTTTCTCCTCTTAATAATCCTTATAATATTGAGTTTTGGTAAAATATTGAGTGAATCATAATCCCTCTTGTATGACGAGAGATTTAGATCGATCCATGGATTGCTCCAGTAGTGGAAAAATTACCTTTTCTACTCTAATGTTCTTCATAAGACACATTGAATAGAAATCAATTATTCTATAAATGATTCATTAAAGAATAGTATATTATTTAATATGTTTTCAATTTTCATTATTTTCATTGTTTCATATTTCTATCAAGGGCTATGCTCAAGCAAGTGTTTTAAATTGATTCCATTTCATCCAATAATCATTGTTAGACTCGTTTAAAACCCAATAGTGATATCAAATGATATAATGATTTTGATTAATCAAATAATTCCTAAAAAATAAATACTACATAAAAAAATAGCACTAAATTTCATAATTATTTAAATTCTATAAAAAACACATCCCCATTATAAAAAAAAGTGTTTTACATAATAGTCATAGAATGTTACCTTTATACAGAAAACCATCCACCTCACATAGAGGTTTAGAAATTTTATATATACATGGATGGGTTCATAATATATGTTATCCCAAAATTATCTTATACAGATGTTTCTAGATATGGGTAAGGAATCCTTTCCCTTAGGCATAAAGGTTCTATATAAGGTTCACTCGGTATTACATTTATATTGAATAGTCAGTATAAGGGTCATTATGATTTACCATAATGAATAATGGTTATATGTAAGTGTAAGTGTATTTAAACATAAAAAATGTTTTTTTGAAGGTAAATATATTTACCCAAATCAAAAATTATTTTATGTAAAGGAATATGAAAAGAACATCACATAGAAATGGGTTCATTCATTTAGATAATCAAATAATTTAATAATTTTATATTATATTATGTTTTCCTATTACTGGTAACAAAAGATTTAAATTATAATCAAAAGGAATATTGGGATTATTTTTTAATTATTAAATAGATAATTAATTAGTTATAATAATTTTATAATTAATTTTTTTATGAAACATATATTATTAAATATTACATGTTATAATTTGAAATTTTTTTAGACAAATTTTTATGGCATGTATTATGGATTATAAATAAATGTGTTTATTTTATAATCCAAAAAGGTTAATTTGAACATGTTTTCATAAATTTCATAAATGGTATTAGAGTGCAATTTTTTTATAGTGTAAATTTAAAACTATTTATAATAAATTATTTTGAATTTATCAAAAATTTGTTTGGGATTATTTTAGATACTTTTTATATGATATTTGGATTATGTAAAATAATTACGTATTTGAAATTGAATTATAAGATAATTTATAATTCATAATAATATCATATATTTAAAATGAAATTCCATATAATGATGAATATCAGATATTAAAATTAAAATGAATGTAAAGTGTTATATTCATAATTATGGAATGTTAATAGTGAATTAAGATTAAATTATGAAGGTGTTTATAAGTAGCTATTATTTATTAATTGACTATAAATGGTTGTCAAATGTTTAAATATTTAGGTTATATGTTCATTTAGAGTTTATTCACCTCTTCATTCTGTTTTATAAAATATTCATACAATTAATGATTTTTGATTTAGTTTTAATATTAAATTAAATCTTGATAGTTGAGCCTTGTATTACATTCTTGGTATGAAAATTAATTAATTTCTTCATCTACATTGATTTCATTTTTAAATTGAAGTTATGAACATGATTTTAGTTATTGAATATAGTTTATGCATATTAGGTTCCAGTCTTAGTGATGAATTTCATTATATATTGAGTAACATGTCCACAAGTAGAGGGAATTGGGATTAGACTACCTATTGGACTGGAGTCCTATTCTTTATTTAGAGAGGTTAAGGGGTTTAACAATATATTTTTTCCAGGATTACTCATGTAGAGATTGTAAATTGAATATGACTCTACTATTTAACATGAAACGTTCATTTACGTTATATTAATGATGCATTCATATATGTAAGAATATACTTGACTTCTATTTTTTGGGGAATAACAAAAAGATAAGGGTGGTATAATGAGTTATACTACATTATGGTTTGAAAATGTTTATTAGTTGGATGGAATTGGGTCCCATAAAATAGAATAACATGAGAATATATAGTGATTTTGAATAACCATTTAAATACTAAGATTTATATTCCTTCCACAATAGCACATATCAGGACCTCGATAATTAAATATGGTATTTTTTAGTTCCACAAGAGTTCCCCGAGATTATCTTGCATGAGAGAAGAAAGTAAAAAGTGACTAATGATTAATATTTTTGGTTATTATTGATTATATTATGAGTATTACTTGATCATAATTTATTATATTAATCTTGGAATTTTCCTTGGGTTACACACTCCTAGAAACCCTAACTATTAAAATAATAGAGGAATAAAGTTGAGTTTATCGATATAATGTATTTGATAAATATTTTTCAACGCAACAATCCAAGATTCACTACTATTCTAATATGGGTGATGCCCTACCTTAAATATAATGGATTATTTATGAGAAAAAAATCATTTAACTCTTGGTGAAATATGGGTCTTGGCCCACTAATGGATATAATATTTTAAAGAAGGGTCATCAATTTAGTGGGAGCTAAATTAATAAATATATTTTTTAAATGGTTATATAAATAATTATACTCATTTGATGAAATATTATAATGTAGATAAATTGAATCTTCATCAATATTAAAGAGAAGATTAATCCTTGAAAATTAAATTCTAGTTGGTATCATCCTTCTTAACTAGTAGCAAAATTTTTATAATAGTTCTAAAATAAGAATGAAAATATTATGTGTTAGAACAGACTCATCATGAAGAACCAACTAGTGAAAATATTCAATAAAAGGAATAATATGAATATAAATGCATGTAAAAGAATCAAAATAAGTATCCACCATCAACCTTGTTTCCATGGAGTCAAAATTGAAAAAAAACCTGCAAGTATAGGTTCCTATAAAATTACAGACATCCTTAAAAGGATATATTTTGAAAAAAGGCATGAATTGAATGAATTGTATGAGGATATTTTTAGTTCAAGATAATATGTGGAACTTCATTATCCACCAATGTACACAATATAATTGGGTAAGACAATTATTTTGTGTCTAGGGTTTCCACTTATGATTTAATTGGTCATGAATTTTTTTTAGTCATTAGTAGAAATGATCTGATATTTTTTTGAATTATATTTTGAATCAAATCTATAAAACGATACCATACCACCTCAATATGGTGAAGATTATAAAGAAGTAAATGACATGTCTTGGATCTGGTACTACGTTTATGATAAAAAATGAGAATGGTAAATGTTTTTTCAAAAAGAGGAAGAAAATAGGTCATAGACAGTCCAAACCTCCCATCATGCTGAGAATGAAATATGAAGGAAAATGAATTCTTTGTGTAAAATATGGTCTATGTGAGGGAAATTATATAGAATACATAAGAGGTTAAAATTATTCTAGTGGAATGTCCACATTTATAATAAATGTTATAGAATTAATTTCCTTCCATTGAATGGTATGTGATACCAAATGTATATTTTATCAGCATTGTAAATAAATATGAAATTAAATTATTAGTATAAGTGAAAAATGGTTGATCAAGATTAATGGTTTCCAAGATATGGAATAAAGTTTTTTGTACATTAGGGACTCAGATTCATTACGAATATTTGAATAGGTCATAATATATGTAGTTTTACCATTTTTCTGTAGAGTTGATCAAGTAAATAAAGGTTGTTAAAATAAAATGAGATAGTTTTTTAATGAGCGTAGTCTATGATTTTTTTATTTTAACAAAATGATTTAAAGGATACAAAAATGATAATTTTGGTTAAATAAATCATCACATTTCATTTATATAAATGTTTTGATGATACGATTGAATTCATGAAAATTTTAACTTATATTCTCAAATGTTAAGGAATTAATCATATTTACACTTATGTCATTGAAAATTATGTTTATTAGGAACAAGGGGTCATAATTCCATATGATGGATTATCCCGGATTCCTGAAGGTGTTTTAAGAAGCTTCATGGAATTCTTATGATTTGTATTTGAGATATAGAAATAAATTATTTAATTTTGAAGGGTATGTGATAAAGAATATATATTTTAAAATTTTTATAAATATAAAAGATTTTAAAATCAAATAAGAAATTTATAGATCCTACAATTTTCATTTAAACGAATTTGAAAAGTGTTGTTATTATAATTATTTGATAGCAATGAAGTGTATCTTCATCTCAATTATCTTATATTATAAGAGAAGTGATTTAACAATGAATAATTATTATGGAAATCGTTGATATGATTGATTATAAACTCATGTTTTATGATTTATTGAATTCTATGATATAGTTTAAATGAAGTAAAAGAGAGTGTTTATTGAGGAATTTATAAAAATATGACGGAATGTTATTCCAAATCATTAGTGGCATATTTAAATAAATAGTACCTTCTCTTTAATGAAAAATATGAAAACACATACAATACCATATATTACATTTAAATAATAGTTTGTTCGCCAAATATTCTCATTAGATGAAAATAAATATTGTTTCATAAATAAACAATTAGTCTTTATTGAACATTAGTAAGATATTTTTAAAAGATTATTGTTTCTAAGAGGCCAAATGAGGTATTTTTATATTTAGATAAGTTAAAGGTTAAAAATTGGAGGTTAACACTAATATGTAGTCATAGTGATTTCGACTTAGTGTCCTAAAGAGTTTAGGATATAATATAGTAAATAATATTATAAGGAATTGTGTTTTGTTGTCATAAAAAGTGCATATCACTATTTCCCAATGAAAAATTATTGGTCAAAAATAATATATTTATTCACATTATATACTTTATTTTAAGATATTTTATGGTAAAGAAAAAAATTTAATTTTTGACAACATGTTATCATAAAATATAGAAAACACTTCTACCAAAATTATTATACCTATAAAATTTTAAAATTGAATTATACATGATATCCCAAAATACTTTTAGGATATTTTGGTGAATAGTATTGTAAAAAAAGTTATGTTAGATACCATATAATGGTATATTTTAATTTATCCTAATTTTTTTTACGTTCTAGTAAATAATAATGTAAGAAGATACATTATTTCAAGGATTTACTTTTGTTGAACAAGGATTCAGGTTGATGATGTACTTACAAAGAGTTATGAGTAGAAAATATAAGTTTAAATTATGTAATTTTTTAATGATGTTAACAAGATTAAATATGTTCAAATATTCTAATGTTTGGAATATGATTCCAGAATTTCACTATTGTTAAAACTGTATTACTTCAGTGATGTTTTTTACTATATAATTTAGTGTGAGATTTTTATCATATGGTCTCAAAGAGATGTAACAGGAAATAAATATGAAGTAATGAGTTAATAAAACCATAAAACTGTAGAATACATAAGATTGATCTATAAATTTATTGTATATGATTTCATAAATTGTTTCTTATATTAGATTTGTTGAATATTTTTTACGATTTTTGGAATATAATATGTATCAAAATATATAATATTAAATCTCCACATCATTATTAATTTAAATTAAGATCATATATTCATATATTGATATAAATTATATGATGTGAAATGATAAATAACCTTTTAAATAAGGACTATCCCCAACAATTTTTTTTCATAGAGTATTATATGTTTTGATTAAATATATAGGATAATATGAGTACGATTCCTCTATAAGGATATATAATACTTTCATGAGGAATAACTCTAATAATACGATTCTCTATATATTCTATATGACTCTTGATTTATACCATGTGTAGTTTTTTACAGATTTATTCACTAAAATATGGTCGAATGGATAATACTTGGGTCCCCAATACAAGAGATCAGAGAGATAATTTGAATTAGCACCAACATACAGTGACAACTCACCAGTGTAATTTTGAAAATAACATATATAATATAGGGGTTTTGGGGTATGTTTTTGTCTATGTTTTCTATTTGAGATCAACCAAGATGAAATTTAACCTCTCATATAGTGAGTATGAAATCTAGGACTTGGATTAACATAGACTATAGGATTTTACGAATAGAAAAATATGTTGTATATCAATCCAAAAATGAGACATGTAATGTGAATATCCAAAAAAAATGAATTAAATGTGATTTTAATCACTGAAAACTTCAGTTTGGGCTCTGAGAATTGGGATATTACTATTTGGCTATATGGGATTGACATGATATATTTTCTATAACAACAAGATGTATAAGACAAAGGGAAAATATGGGAATGAATGTTTACATATGATACATATTTTTGGAAACATGTATAGAGATACATGTTTTTAATGGAGATCACTCAGGATACATTTATATATTGAATAAGATTAACACTTTATTAGTGACATCTTAATTCTTACATTCTTAAAACCAAGGATTCATAGTTTTTTTTGATGAAATAATGGATAATTTGGTCATAATTTGTGGTTTACTATATTTGTATTGGTTTTGAGTTATAGAGACACTAAAAATTCTTTATATTTAACAAAAATTGTTTTCAATGTGTATTCAAAAGATATTTAATATGATTTAATATAATGTGAGTATAATGATAGTTTTCCAATACTAGTTTGGACGATATCCAAAAGGAGTTTTGGATATCATTTCAGAAGTTATTGTATATAATAAATTATCATGTTAACCAACAAAAATTCTATTGGGAGTTAGTGTAAGAGAAATATTGATGGAGATATTACCTAAATCCTTTTCTGTATAGGATATATTTAAGTTATATCTATTGAAATAAAATTAAAATTTTCATGAATGAGTATATTTTTTTTTGAAGCCTAAAAATTCATAATCAATTTTCAACATAATCTATCATTTTCTTAAATATATCATGAGATAAAATGGTTGGGAGGAGATTTATAAATGAATTTATGCATGATTTTGTGGATATATCCTTCACTCATTCATTATAAAACTCATAAGTAAACTAAACCACATAAGGAGCATATTTATATCTTTTAAAAACAATTCCATATGATTAAAAATGGGAATTATTTCTTCATGATTTTAATAATCCCTCAATAATACATATCAAACTTATTCTTCATCTTTGGAATTGTGAGGTTATAGCTTAGTGTGGTAGAAAAACAATACATTTCATATGATAAGAGATTTAGATTGATTCATGGATATCTTAAGAGGTGGGAATAATACATTTACCCCTCCTATTTTAGTAACTAAATTTATCAAATTAAGATCATGGATTCATTTTATGTTTATTCGGATAAGGATGTTTCTTTATAGTATGTTATTAATTTTTCAGTATTTACCATGTTTCACACTTCTTGCATGGGATATCCTTAGGAAAGGGTTTTAAATTATTTCTATTGCTTCCAATAGTTGTTATTAGACTCATTTGAAACCCAATTAAAACTTATACCTCTAATAGTTCAAAGTATTTACACGAAAAAGAGGTAATTGATATATCATACCATGATTTTCTTATGGATGAACTAATTATAAGTGGATAAGGTCATGATTTAAAGGAACTATATATTTTCTAACATTTGTTTTTGAAAATAACCCGAAGAAGTTTTAAATATCATTTGTATCCCTAAAAAATACATATAACATGAGATATAAAAAAATTAATAAGAGTCTTTAAAATTAAATAATGATATATCCCGAAATGTTTTGGACATTTATCAATCTAACTAAACATGATGATGTCAAAATATCTATGAATTTGGAGTTTGAAAAAGAATATCTCAAAGGGAAAACGATTTTATTAATATGATCCAGGATAAATAAGATATCAAGAGTGTGATTGAAGACAATATTTATGGATTTACAAAAAAAATTGTTGTCATTTATTTCAAGACTGATCAATAAGAAATCTGTGAAAAAAAGATAAAGGAGTTTGATAATTTATATCCAAATAACAAAATTCACGAATGATACAAGAAGTATATTTAAAAGAGAATAAAGGATTTTCAATAATGTACAAAGTCTATATATTATCAAAATTGAACCTAACATTTGATTTATCCTCATCTAGAAGTCAAATTAGGAAATTTTGAAGTTACATAAGCCGAGTCCTCACAAACAATTGAGAAAAGAGTCAATTCCATAAAAAATTCTCTTGATGATATTAATGAAAAAATAACTCTATATATTTGTAAAATTATCATTATATCATCAAATAATATATCTATTATTGTCCAAAGAAAAATTCTAACCATTTTACATGAATATTATTTTGTACAAAATTTGTTTATATTAATAATTTAGGTCCAAAATAAAATTCTGAAAATATTTCTGAGGAGAAAAATAAAGATTATGTCACTACTAAATGATGGTTGGTTAAAAGAAATATAAAGAGTTTTGGATCTCCAAAAAATAATCAAAATTAGGTTACTTTTAATTAAATATAACAAGGATCCAAATTTACTGAGATTATGTTCCAAAGTAATAAATAAATTCTCATCAAAGACTTTTGGTATTATGAAATATTAGGGAACATGGATAATTATTATTGGTATAACATGTCAATTCATGGTTGAAAAAGAATCCCGTCATCAACATGGAGAAATGATTATTTAAACTGAAGTAGACATAAGAAGAATATAATGAATCATTCCATTTCAAACTGATTTGGATGTAATGATATTCTCTGCAGAAATTATAAAAAAATGTTATCATTATGGTAATGAATTATGGTTAAAATAAAATAATAATGTAAAAAACATTATTAGAAGTACTAAGAATACAAAAGATGAGAAGTAATCAACAAAATAAAAAGGTGTGTTTACATTGGGTTATAATAAAAATATTCATGTTGAATAACTCACAAAAAATTAGGATGAGTATATTGATATATCAAAGAGAAATTATTGATTCTATTTTATAATAAAAGGTTACGCCATGGAATATTGTAATACCACTACGAGTATTAATATTAATGAAGTAATGTTGAATAAATAAAAAATAGAATCAATCCATGAATGAATCAAATAGTCGAAATTGGTTGACTAAATCTCTAAGAATACGAAATAATTTTAATTTAATGACATGTTTCCAATAAAATTCAACAATATGATATTTGAGACACAATATATTAGGTTAAATAATTATCCTGTTAAATAAATCAAATTTAGGGTCGTATTACCACCATGAAAGGTAATATTTAAAATAATTAATCAAGAACCAAGGAATACCTATACATTGATAGCTGAAGATAAAATAGAAATTACACATAAGGAGATATGTTAAATGAAGAATAAGACCATGATTCTCAATGTGAACATTTTTTTGAAAATTGGATGAGGAATTATGAAGATTTATCTCAACAATGAATTTAAAAATATAGTATGTTAGTTGGTAAGAAAATATTAACTTTGGTTCTCTCAGTAATTAGTCTGTAGAACCACTGTAATCCAGTATAATTTTTGTTTCTTCCTTTTTATATTGGTAGTTAGAGGAGATCCATGTAGGGATAGAAATAGAATAAAGAGAATGTTATTAAAGTTCTATAGTAAGAAGAAATATACTTGTTGGATTGATATATTTTGAGTTGAATCAGTTTATATAGATATATTATTAAAATGATATTTGTATCATGTTTAAAGACATGATTAAAATTGATGAATAAATGGTAGAGTATACACATTTATTGTGAGATAATTTTAGAAATTTTAAACAATTTAGATTTTTAATTGAATCTCCAAATTTTGGATTGTGATTAAGAATTTTGTTGATAAGGTTTATTTTCACAATTGTACTATCTTTTTCTATAATGAATGAATTATGAATTAAAGGTAGTGAAACTATATGATTCTATGAATTAAGTATGAGAAAATATTAAGGAATACATATATGTGAAGTATAATTTTTGGTAGTTAGTTGGATAGTCTTCTTTATACACTAATCTATACTAAAGTATACACAGAGTAAATTAATTAAAAACTTAAACCATTAGTATCAACTTTTTCTTAATTGTTTTCAATTATAGGGAATGATAATAGATTTTTTGAAGAAATAATTCTGTTAATTTAAAAAATGTGTATTGAAATAAATCCAAATGAGGAAATTGTTTGTCCCTTGGACGATGATGTATTTTATTTATTTTCAATAAGAAATAATTTCAATATTTGTTGAATTGATGATGAATAAAAAAGTAGGCTTGCAAGGATTTTATAACGAGTTGAGTTAATAATGGTTGAAGAAAACATTGGATATTAGATATTGAATTATTCCATTTGATGATTCATAGAATAGAGTTCATTTTGAATCATATATATTTCTTATTCCACTATATATTATACTCGATATTCATTCATAGACTATAAAAGAAGTTTGAAGTGGGTTCTAGTATATTGAGGTTAATGTGTAGAATAATTCAAGAATGTTTGATGAATTTGATGATATTATATAGAGTTTTGATTATCAAAGAGTTTCAATGTCTTAATTAGATTAGTACAGATGACGAAGACTCTAGGTTTTGTTTATATTGTAGAAATCTAGTAGATGGATTTACATTACTATTGAATACGAAAAGATAAAAAGAGTTATGTAGAGTGTTGACAACACTGAATGATGTATGTATATGAATGAGAGTGAATATTTATGATAATGAAAATGTACATGTAAGATATTATAATGTTGGGAAAATGAATATGAATGAGTACATCAAAATATAAGAGAAAAAGGATCATTGGTTCGAAGATCTCTTCAAAAATGATCGGACTATAGAGGTAATCTTGATCCATTGAAAATTATTTAAGGATAGTGTGTCAAATTGGCTTAAATAATATTTTAATTATTCAATCATCTCATATGCTAATTGTTGTTCATACTGTATTGGTTCTCACTTTCTATTAGAAGTGTTTAAAAATAAAAATGCAATTTTTAGTCAGGATTTCTAAGAAAGATCCTACTAAGCTATTGAATTGATGAGAAAGATTTCTGAAATAATTATTGTGATATCAAGAATAATGATTGATAGATTAAATATAATTACACATATATGATGGTGTGTTATCAAAATAAGATTGATCTAAGTTATTATGGGATCTTGATTAATTTATGAACAAGTGGAGAAGTACGACTAATCAAAAATATGTAATTAAAATATGAATTAATTGAGGTAGTTGAATATTTCTTAAATTATTTCTTTTTTTAATTAAATAATAAAAAATAAGTTGTTAAAAGCTGCAAGAGAATGATAATATCTTTATATTGGATGATAAGGATTTGAAAATATCTCGTTGTTATCATATATGAATTAAATTGGTTTATCGTGTTTTGGAGATGTTATGTGATCATTAAAATATGTTTCCATTATCCTGATATCCTAAATAATTTCCCTGAGAAAGCATAAAATTGGTTAATGAAATCACAGTATCCTAGGAGAATAAAATGTATATGAATCATATTTTACACTATTATACAAAAAATCTCATTGATAATGCATAATATTATCACCTTGATAAATAATGTCACCAAAATAATATGTAAGAAAAAAAATTGAATAGTAAAGGATATACTATGATATCTATGAATAATTCTAATTTCTCACCAATAAAAAAATACTTAATTAGAGTAAATAATAGATTCAATTTTTAGGGAAAAATTATTTTTAATGTTTCAAAACATATAAAAGTGTAAATTAGATCAAATGTGGGATTACATATGTGGTTCAAAATCATAAATAAGAAGAAATTTGGATCATATATGAATAATTTTGATTTTATGTAAGAGTAACCTGAAGATTTTTAGTGATATATAATATTTTAATAATTTTTAATAATATTAGACAGCTGATGTGTAAAATTAAGTCATATGATTCTTATTTTTTATTTGTTTGTTTAATATAAGGAAAAAATGGATTAATACATTATTTATTATGATATAGATGTTGATATATTAATAATATTATTGTGTTGTGAGAAGATAATTCACACCACAATTTTGTTATACGCACATGATTACACATATGGAAATAAAGACATAGGTTTTTATTAATGTTCATATAATGATGGTGCTGAGAAGAATATGATATTAATGGGAAGTCAAATATATATAATCCTTTCATTTAAATTAGTAATAATTGTAAATTCCTATTCCATAGATGTAATTGGTTACATAAAGAAATATTATCAAGGTAGATATCGAGGCTGCATAATGAAAGATAACCAAGCATTTAATATTAATGAAATTGAATATGTAAACTGATGAGGAATTTGATGAATGTGGATATAAGTTTTTGAAAAAAATAAAAGGTGATAAAAGTGATGAAAATGGATATGGAGGTAGATAATGATACAAATATTATTTGAAATAGAGATAGATAGAAAGGGAAGATACTAAAACCGTTACATTTTATTATTTTCAATTATTCAAGACTATTTAGGAGAGAGTTTTTGACATGTGTTTTTTTTTGTAAAAATATATCCTAGAGATCAAAAAAGAATAATCAGGAATGTTATTGAGAGGATAAAACTAAAAATATTTAATTTCATTAGTGTAAATGTTCTTTAAAAAGAGATTGTGAGATAGTGATAGGAGTGATTGGTGAGGGAAGAAGAGTGAAATCCATAGAATATTGTTGAAACTATGTAAGTAGATATAAATCTGTTTAGGGTATAAAAAACATTACCTTACCTTTTTAATCATTTTCTATGTTGATTTACTATGATTTTCATTGTTACATGTCTGTTCTTTTGAAACTATAAGTTGGTTCACGTATAACATCTTGTTGGTTCTTGTGAAAGCTGTTTGGTGTTATGCATGTAATCTATTATATGATTAGATTAAGGGTTCAAGGACACCACAATGATGTGTTTTTTCAATAAAATATTAGTTATTTTTGTGTGGAATAATAACCACCATACACTGTAATTTTCGACGCTTTCACCGGGGCATGTGCATCCGTCTTGTGGGAGGGTGGAAGAAACAGAAATGGTTTACCCATCATGAATGAGGACTTGGAGTTCGGATCATTTTGCTCGTGGTGGAGGAGGTTTCGGGTCGAGGGAGAAAATTGAAAGGTAGGCTGAGCCCGAGACAAGGTGAACAGACGTTCCTACGTACCCCATAAGTATGGAGATCAAGCCGCATGTAGTTCTACGGATGGTATAGTAGGATACCGGTGCTAGGGATAATAATGTTGTGTGGGTCTGGCCCTTGCACCAAATGAAGTGGTATTTGATATATCTTGTTTTTCATTTAGGATGAAGGGATTTTTTTGAGAAGTGACGGGCCTAGGATAGAAATTCTAGGCATCTCCACAAGAATCAAGCTATATGCAGGCGTTGAAAAATGGTATAACATGTGACTGATACCCAACAAGATTCCCCCTATAGTGAGGACATCACGGTGTAGCACCATTTTCCATCGTGCGGCCAGAACGATAATGTCACAGTTTAGGGTCATGTGATGGGACCATGCGACATAGTTTAACATCATATGGGCTAGATGTATATAGGACAGATGAGATTCAAGAGGGAATGTGCATGGTGCGATAAAGCATACTCGACGTGGATGAGGATGAGGTCCACATCACACCACATGCGATTCCATGAGTGAAACCTCATGCCTAGGGGCTATAAAAGGCTGGAGGATATGGGATAGGAGAGGCTAGCTCTTAATTGCACTGGACCCGAAGAAGAGATGTCCGGGTCTTCCAACATTTTCCATAGGAATGGTAATCTATTTTTACATTGTTCTTGAAGGTGCCTTTTAACGTCGTGCATGAACACATATAGTTTAATGTCATATGGGACAGGTATTAGGGGGATTAACTCCAATAAAGGCTTATACGTGGTGCTGCTAATGCAAACCCGACATGAATGATGACATAATCACATACCAAGCCAAGCTGTCCCATAAGAGTTAAAGATTTGAAGGTAGAAAAGAAGAGATAAAGTAGTGGAACTCGAGCTGGACCCAACGACAAGACATCTAGACATTCCTATGTATCCCATGGGAACGAGAATAAAGCTGTACTAAGTTCTAAAAGAGATATTATTTTATGGTCTTAGAGTTTGAGCAATGGAGAGGGGGAATCCATCCATGTAATTGTAGACCTCAAGCAGATCCCTAAGCCCATGTGAGTCAAACTCAGTGTGGGAAATAAGAAAAGAGGGGTATTTTTGTAAAACCTAGAACATACACCAAAGGGATGTCGGTGCGGAGCCCCGAATGATGCCTTTACAACAGCTATTGTCCTTCTAACGCGCAAATGCGCACTGAGGGATAGTTCCTGGAGTTTCAAAATTCCACTTAGACATGTTGAGGTGGAAAATGATGTGAATCATGCAACATATATTTTGGGCTTAAAGGGGCTGGAATGACGGTGGAGGATAACTGTTGACCGTGTTCGAAACACAGCATCCACATCACATTAGCCTGAAATGGGGTCAAACAAACGATCTTTGATCGCTGACCATATTCACAATGCGGGACATATATCAACATGGTGTCTGAAACCCTCGAGGAAATTGGCCTGTAATGGTAGGAGAGCCCTTAAGCCTTGAATCCTTGCAATTTGGGGGTCCCTTCAGATGTGAAAGATAATGGAAGCCCAAATTAAGGGTAACACGAATCCTGAAAAATGGGTGAGAACATGTCCAGGTAAAATCTGACACTCCAGGTTCTAGACCAGAGTACTCATGGGCCAATTAGTGAATCTCCGTAGAGGGTCAAGGGGCTCAAGATGAAATTGGTCGATTTGAAAGGATGAGTATAGAATAAGGGGATAGAGAACTCTTTGGAGAAAGAGTCACATAACTTGGTTTTTATAGACCCGACATGAATGAGGACATAATCTTGTAGCACACCATATATCCCTCTCATGGAAGAATTCAGGCCATGGGGCCTAGATAACAAGGAAATCTCTACGTGATGGGGATGGACCAGAAGTTTAGACGTTCGGGCGATCCTACGTATCCCATAAGTATGGGAATCAAGCAACACATAGTTCTAGGAAAGGATGTCACAAATTAGGGAAAGATAGCACAACAAGGGGTGTGTATGGAATGGCGAGTAAACCGATGTGAATGATGATGAGACCCCACACTACACCATACAACCCGAAGTGGAAACATGGGCCAGGGGCCCGAGAAGGTGAATGGTCCTGGGGATGTCCCTCAGATGGAAATTACTCACCAATTTTCAGTTTAACGTCTTGTAATGAGGATGGAGGTAGGGGTAAGGTATCTCATTCGGGGATGTGCACGACATGCACCACAACATACAACCTTATGTGAGAACTTGGGATAGGGGCCCGAAAAGGCCATGGGACCTCAGGCTCGGCTATGGATAGAATGTCATGGCCAAATTTTAGTTTGACGTCATACATTGAGGATGAAGGTGATCTTAGTTTAGGTTCATAGAGATCGGACAATATAAGCCTAGTTTAAAGTCATATGCATGGGACAGGTGAATGAAAAGGGCGAATCATCGTGCCTATGGAAGACCATAGGGTGGAAACTATGATAGAGGACAACTATTGACCATGTTCGCAGCACAACGTCCCCCATATTTTTCATGACCGAGGTAGACAATTTGGTCATCATCCATTGAACGCATCACTACATGGGACATGTACCAACTTGCCTCCAAAAAGCATTGGGGATGTTGGCCTGGAATGGTTGGATAACCCTTGGGTTATGTATCCAAGCCATTCAGGGGTCCTTTTAGATAAGTGAGATAATGGAATCATGAGTGATGTGGCTCATGAAACATGGTCGGGGCTATATTCACAGAAGGTAGAATAATGGTGGCAGGAATGTCCCATGGGGATTTTTGGGGCATGGAAAAATATCCCGACATGAATGAGTACATGAGTCCTCACCACACCACACACTTCCCGAATGAGGACTACTACCAAGGGGACAAAAGGGTCGAGGGACCCAAGTTCGGGCATCCTGGCCAACTGTAACCTTATGTCCCCTCATGAAGGCATTGCCTCATCATAGATCTTAAGCCCACGGGAGCGATTCTTGCTGTGGGAAACAAGAAATAGGACTAGAATATGCAGATTACACAAGGGGCCAGCAACACAAATCATACTTCTACCCGTGGTGGACTGAAGCTTAAAAAGCCAATGGGGCAGGATTAACCACTACACTCCATGTTCGGGACATATGCGGGTAGTGAAAATGACAAACGATATCTATTGACCATGATTGAAACAAAATGTCGTTATTGGGTGACCTGAAGAGGGCGAACAATTGAGAGTCAACTGCTGACTGCGTTCTCAACATAGGACTTGTATCAATTTCTTATCTGAAATCCTCAAGGACATTGGCCTGTAATGGTAAGAGAACCCTTGGGCTGATCATTTATGCTATTCGGGGGCCCTTCTGGATATAGAAGGTGATGGAAGCCAAATTATGGGACTTGCAAAGCATGGCATGAACCATGCCCACAGGACAAATGATAAATTAAGGGAGGGACATCTCAAGGGGATATGTGTGTCATGGAGAAATAACGCGATGTGAATGAGGACATGATTATGTGCCACACCACACAATCCTAAATGAGAACTTGGTCTAGGGGCCCGAAGGGGTTGAAGGACTGGAGCCTGAGCATCCCAGAAAAATGTATCCATATGACATCACATACAGGAATTTCCCTCACAACTTCTAAGACCATGTGAGAAATTCTCTATGTGGGAAACAAAAAGTAGGATTAGGCTCAACACATCACATAAGTGTCTAATAGCTTGAATTACACTCACGCTCAAAGCTGACCATGATTTGGAAAGTTGATGGGGAAGAATGAACCATTGCACTCCATGATTGGGAAATATGGGGGTGGTGAAAACGACAGAGGATAGATGTTGACCAGATTCAAGACACAGCCTCTATATCGCGTAACCTAAAATGGAAACACCAATGATCATTGACCACTGACCATATTCACAATGTTGTACTTGTAACAATTTGTTGCTCAACACCCTTGAGGGAATTGGCCTGAAGTGGTAGGAGAACCCTTAGGCAGAGCATCCATGGTATTCAGGGATCCTTTTTTATGTGAAAGATGATGGAGTCCCAATCAGAGGAGTGGGTGAATCATTGATGTGCCTCAACATTTTAACGTCAAGCATAGCGGTGAATGTGATCGACATCCCCAGGGAGTGGAACGTATGGTGGGATCGAGATGAGCTCAACGTGAATTGGGGAAAAATCATGTACCATACCATGTGTCCCAACCAGAGGGGGAATTTTGATGTTTGGGTTAGGCCAATAGAAAAAATGTCTGGTCATTCCTACATATCCCATTATGATGGGAATCCAGCCACACGTAGTTCTTAAAGTCCATGTAGTTTAATGTTGTACGGTGAGGACGTGTGAGGCTAGAAGAACGAGGAGGGAGCACAAGGTGCGATCATCGTAATCCTGACATGATCGGGGCCAACGAACCCTTCATTACACCGTGTAAGGATCCTCCAAGTGGTCTACCCCCAAGGGGGAATATTCAAAGAAAAGAGTTTGGGGATGGACTCAAGATGAGATGTTTGAGCATTTCTACGTATCCCATGTGGATGGAAATCATGCCGTACGTAGTTCTAAGGGTGCAGTTTATCATCTTGCAGGACGACATGAAATTTAATGTCATGCGGTATGGTTTGTAGTTTAATGTAATGTAGGATCGGGCAGTTTAGTGTCATGTGGGACCAAATATTTTTGGTTCATGGCAGACCCCATGGCTCAGGAAAATTATTTCTTTAGGAACATGACAATGGTGGGAGGAGTTATACGCTTACCATCCATGGTTATCAGTGAGTACGCACCATTGGCGTAATCCTTGTGAACAATGAAAGGTCCTTCCCATTTAGTCTCCAACATGGGTGGTTTCTTTCCAGGTATCATTGGTGTCCTAAGGTCCAACACCAAATCACCTTGTTGGAAAGAGTGGAGGTTAACCTTCTTGTTGAAGGCTCTAGCTATCTTATTTTGATGCCTTTCCAGATTGTGCAGGGCACGATGAATATTCTCATTAAATGCTTCCAATTCATCCTGATGGATTTTAGGTACCTTATCTTGCACCTGCAGGTCATAGACCAATGTGCATAACGAAGGAGACTGAATATTGATGGGCTGGACAACCTCAGTTCCATACAACAGGGGATATGGGGTCACTTGGGTGGAATTACGAGTCATTGTCCGATAATCCTTGAAGGCATTGGGGAGCTTTTCCAGACAACTATTCTTATTCTGACCAATCATTTTCTCCAAAATGGTAGAGAGGGTATTGTTGGATGCCTCGATCTGTTGACTATAATGCACATGATAATGGGAGGTATGGTTATAATGGATGTTGTACTTAGTGTAAAACTTCTTCAGCTCAGCTGCTCGGAAGGTGATGCCTTTATAGGTGAGGACTATGTGAGGAAATCCAAATCGGTAGATGATTTTGGAACTCACAAAGTCAATGATGGAATGGGCCTATACAACCATGAGTGGTACTGCCTCTTCCCACATGGAGAAGAAATTCGTAGCGGTCAGGATGAATCTGCACTGTGGAGATGTCGCCGGTGTATATGATCCCACAACATCGAGTCCTGATACTAGAAATGTCCAAGAGTACTAGGTGGAGTGGAGGGGATCTGGTGGACGATGCATAAAGTTAGCATGAATTTGGAATGCATGGCACCTCTTAGAGAACTCGATGCAGTCATGGATCATGGAGGGCCAGAAGTACCCTAGTCTCTGGATCTGGTGGGATAGCTTTGGTCCAGTCTGGTGGGCGTCGTAGGAATCATGATGAAACTTTTGTATAACCTATGAAATCTCGACTCATTTGATGAAATGGAGGAGAATAACATCAAACCTGTTCTTTTAGGGGATCTGATCATGACATGGACCGTCTTGGAAGGAAAATTGTAATGCGTGACATCAAATTCATTCATTCTTGGACCGATTAGCCGGTAGGTAACCATTTCGGAGATATTCCATAATGAAAACACTCCAGTAGAGAGTCACTTCAATAAATGAATCTGGGGTTCTTAATGTGGAGGCTCGGGCAATAAGATGGCTCACCTGTAGGCCGTTTTCATCATCTAGGGAGATAGGAGCAATGACTCTCTGATGTGCCACATGGATAATCAGATCATCCTGCTCGGGTTCTGCAAGTGATGCAGCTAGGCTGGCCAGGGCGTTAGCTCAATTATTCTAAGATTGAGGGAAATGATTAACTTCTGGCCCAGATGGGAACTGGGCCATTAGCTTGAGAGTGCACTCAAAAAATAGAACAACCTCTGGCTTTCTGACGATATAGTCACCGTTGATCTAGTTGATGATTAGTTCAGAATCCCCTTTCAGATGAAAAGGGGGCATATCAATCTCGAGGGACAGCTCGAGTCCAGTGATGAGAGCCTAATACTCTGCATCACTGTTGGTGTAGCCTTATAACAATAGTAATGAGTATGGACGAATGGAAAGTTTCGGGGTAATGATGACAATAACCAGGCCCACCCTGTTGAGTTTGGGATCATTGAGCCTCCTACAAGTGGGGATCTAGGAAGCACCATAAAAATGAATCTGGCCGCACGACAAGGCTTGGTCAACTGAGAGGATTGCCTCATTGGGGAAATCGAGTTCTAGAGACTAGTTAGTAGGAGCTGGATGGGAATAGAGGATGTTTTCCAATGCTTTTCCATTGATAGCCTTCTGAGGCATGACCCTGATGTCGAACTATTGGGGGAATACCACCCACCGAGCTAGATGACCTGTAAACATGGGGTGGTTCAAGATGTACTTTAGTGGATCTATCCGGGACACCAGATATACATCATGGTGCTGCAGGTAATTCCGCAATATCCGTACTGCGAATACATGTGTGAGGCAGCTCTTCTCGATAGGGGAGTATCTGGTCTCTGTATCAAGGAGCATGTAGCTGAGTTTGTAAAGACCGTTCTCTGTCCCCTAGTTGTTCTTCTAGGTGATAAGGGCAATGAGATCTCATTCCAAGGTGGCCACATAAAGGAGCAGTGGCTCTATAGAGACATCTGGAATTATGACTGGAGGATAGAGTAAATACAGCTTGATTTCCTTGAATGTAGTCTGTCATTCTTCATCCCACTCATCGAGTGTTCGTTTCTTCATGAGCTAAGAAAAGGACTTACAATTGATGGACATGATCATGATAAATCAGCATATGTAGGCTGAGTGGCCTTAAAAACCTCAAAGCTCCCAAATATTGCTTGGGGTGGCATCTGGATAATGGAATTGATCTTCTCGGGGTCGATCTTGATGCCCCTATACAAGAAAATGAAGCCAATAAATTTTCCATAGGTGACCCCAAAGGCTCATTTCAAAGGGTTTATCTTCAAGTGGAGTGAACAGAGGAAGCCGATCACTTTCTCAAGGTCTTTGAGATGGTCCTGGCACTGAATAGATTTTTCTACCAGATCGTCTATGTGGAATTCCACTAAAGTTCCAAGGATCAGATTGAATATGTGATGCATAGCCCGCCGATAGGTGGAACCTGCATTCATTAAGCCGAAAGGGCATGAATTGGGAATAGAAAGTACATAGGGGTAACCGGAAGGTGGTAGAATCCTCATACTCAGGGGAAATCCAGATCTGATTGTACCTAGGGTACCCATCAATGGAGGAGAGGGCTTGGAACTTGGCTGTAGCATCGACCAACAATTCTGTCATTTGGAGGGGAAAGTCATCCTTCAGACAGTGACTATTTTGATCCCGGAAGTCGATGAAGAATCTGATCTGTCCATTATTCATCCTGACTGGTACGATGTTGGCTATCCATTTGGGGTACTAGACCTCCTTAACGTTGTTGGCCTTGATGATCTTGTAAACATCGGCCTCGAGCATGGCACTGTGGGAAGGGTTCATCTATCTAGGAGGCTTCTTGAACCCACATTGATTTACCAGAAGACCAAGGCGGTGGACGTCTACATGAGTATCTAGACTTGGCATCTCATCGTAACTCCAGGAAAACATGTAATGGTGCTTTTTTAGGAAGTCTACGTACTGCTGTTGCTCCTCGGGGGGCATTGAGGCACTAATCAACATGGGTCTCAGGTCTACCTGGCTACCGAGGTTCACTTGTACCAATTCGTCGACCGTGGGGGAGACTCCCTTTTCCAAGGCAGGAGGGGCATCCTCTAAATCCTCTTCTCCACTTATGGAGGAGGGATCCTCCATAGAGGAAGTTTCTTCTAAGTTGGAAAATACTGATGGGAGGCTGGTATAAGCCTGAGCATCAATGGATACTATATCAAGGGACTTCTGTGCTACCACAACCATAATGATGAAGGCTATCGATCCAATCCCATCTGGTATTCGGCCCAAGGGATCATGCTTGATGATGTCAAAGCAGTAATGGCGCATCATCGTGAGCCACTTTATATTAGCCTTGTGGAACCAGCAGGTATGACATATGGTTGTTCCCATGGGGAGGGCATCTCGATATATTACGGTAGTAGGAGGCTCCAAGGTCAACTAAGGATGAATTTTATAAGAGTAAGAGGTGATATTCCACCATCTCATAGGCCTCGGTATATGCTCCCCCTTGTTCCAGACACAACAACGCATTATCCTAAGTCTGGGGTTGTATCCTCCAAATGGTGAATTGGAAATATATAGGCATCATCTATATATATCCATGGGTTTGTCTCATTCATGGCATGCTCGACCTCGTTGGTCTGAATCTAATTGTCCTTGCTCTTGTAGTAGTCGGGATCTAGATATCCGGATTTACAAGAGGAAAAGGGAGATGCATATCCTTGAAGCATGACCACTCGTCCATTAAGGGAGGACTTGAGGCCGTTTTGGTATGATGATGGAACCGCTGCATGTAGGTGGAGCCATGGCCTTCCCATCAATGCATTGTAGGTGGTGTCCTGGGAGACAACCATAAACTCAGTGCTAGAAACTAGGCTACTAAACTGGGTCTTCAAGCGGATCTTACCGACCGGTGTCTGTTCTGACCTATCACAACCCTGGATTCTTAGGATAGAAAGGCTCAGATCTTCTTCAGATAATCCGAGTTTTTGCAATGTCCGAGTAGGGATTAGGATGATCCCAGAGCCCGTGTCAACAAGACAACGATGGACCTACACACCATTGAACTGACCAATGATGTACAGTGGGAGAATGTGCCCCTGTATAGGGGAGACTTCATCTTCTCCAGAGAATGAGATAATGGCCTGTCATTTAGCATCTTCGATTGCCTCAGTATGTAAGGCTTCTGCGGCTGCAACTTCCATCTCAAACAAGAGGGGGCTTCTTAAAGCCTCGATGGGAGCCTCACGCATGTCTGACAACCAGCGAAGAGCATCAAGGACGGAGATTCTTGCATGAATACTAGAAAGATGTTTGAGTATGACGTACTTCTATGCTAGGCACAAACTTCTACGTACTGGAGGTCACCCTATGACAGAATGTATGGTGGGCCTTGTCGATTGGACCGACAGATGATTGGTACTGGGAACATCCTGTTGTCAACTAGTGGAGGCCTACAGATTGGGTATCGGATGAGGACCATACATCCGAGACTGGCATGTAGCAGGGAATGGATGGTCGAGGCATGGTCGAGGTGGCTCTACATGTTCCAACAACACGAACAGTGGAAAAGGCGGGACTGATTCCACCAGGCAAGAAGGTTATGCATGTTGAGCTCTACACTGAGCCTATTTCTATGTTTCGGTAGCATGCATAGCCTGGCTGGAAGTGATGACCGAGGCACTCCGACGACCCATATAGCCACGACTCTGTCGATGCTAGCGATGACTGGGGATGTTTGGATGATTCACGTGGTGCTCCTCATCATCAGGAATCTTGTTGGGATTTACTATCTCTACATTGTTAACTGAGGTGTACCCTTAATCATTACTTGAAGAGTCATCCACTACTAGATGGATTCTGGGAGGTATCTCTATCTCCATGAGCATGAAGTCTCCAAGAGTACATGATGAAAATGACATTGGTGGGGTAGTTTTCATTCCCTTGCGTTGGTGATGTTTGCTCTTCTACGAAGAGGCTGACTGAGATGATGAAGCAGAATTAGTGGTTGTAGTTTCTGAAGGATTTTTCCAATTCAGGCATGCTTGGTGACCCCATGGGCTTGGGAGACTATTTTGCGTGCCATCCAGTCATCATAATTCAGGGACCCGTGACTGGAAACCTGATTCCACTCACCCTCATTGTAACTACTGCTATCTGGCCTCACAAAGACTCATGCTACATGTGCCAGGGGAGGGCCAAGCCGGGCTATGATGTTGTCGACCTAGTCTTGGAGTCTGTATTTGAACACATAACACTTCTTGAGAGTGTTCCCCAGGATCTGATGGTTGGGGATGCAATTAGGGTGATCAGTGAGGTTCACCTCTTTTGGCCTTCTAAACATAGGCAAGCATACAATCCCCCGCTCTAAGGCGCTGCAGATGTAGCAGGGGACCTGTGTCTTATTGAATGAGTAGGTCTGGTTTCTCCTATCCAAAAAGGGGTCCCTTGATGCCTTCCCCTGATGGTGGAACAAGGATCTTGTCCATAAGGTGCAACTCTTTCCTTGCCAATGTCGGTGCATTGCGTGGAGGAACTTGCTGATTTTGAGGCGGCTGCTTCTGGGATGGAGGCTACGCCTATGGTGGCGGGCCTCAGTGAGGTTGTGGAGGAGGCTCCACTGGTAATAATTCCAGCTATCCAGGGGTCTCTATTTGGGCCACTTTGGTGGGATCATCCATGGAGACCCTTCTCATAAGGATTGCATGAGGCAACAGACATGCTTTCTTAGCCTACAGTAAGGCTTCCTCTAGGTGTTGGGCCTTATTTGAGAAGTATCAGAATTCACCAGGGTAGTTCTAGGTGATCAGAGTGGGATCCAGTTCCCTCTTATCATATCCCACAAACATCGTCGGTAATTTTCCTGAGTCAGAGGCATATCAATGGAGTATGTGAGCCCTTTCCACCAGGCGACAAAGTCGGCGACACGCTCATCATGCCAATGCTTGCACTTGTAGAGGTATGCGATACTCTTTTTCCATGTGGGGAGCTGAACTGCTAGAGGAATTGTCTATAGAGGTTCTCCCTACCAATAACTGATCCGACGGGGAGTTGGCTGTACCAATCAAATGTAGGGCCTTCCAATGTCTTCAAAAACCACCATAGTTTGGAGGCATCCTGCTGCATAAAAGTTCCCAACATGGGGCCATGCCTTGAGGTAATGTCGGTCGGGTGCTGTTGTAACACCCTGAGATTTTATGAAAAATATTCTTTTTAATTTCATTAATGTCTTTTTTTGTATGCTACACCAAAAGGATCTTTCACAATACACATCCCTGACTTGCCTTGCATTACACGCAATCGCGACCTTCCTCGATAGCGTGTGTAGTACGCAATATTGAGTTTCACTAAACGAGATATTATTATAATATTATTATGAACTAGCCATTATGAATAGTAATACCCACTTTTTGAAATTTTATAAATTTTATCTTTCAAAATTGACTTCATTTTTGGATTCGGAATATCAAAATTAGCTTAGGGTGAAATGTTGGTACTTTTCGGATAACTTTCATATTCTGATGAATAGTGAAAATTACTAAATTTTAATTAAAAACAACGTTCTTAATCGAAATAATTTATAGTCATAAATTATTAATTAGAGTGGGTTTAAAGTATATTTAGAATATATTTTTAAAATTTAATACAATTTTAGTCATTAGATGTAATTTCACATATAAACTAGACATAAGCAAGTGTCGATCTTTTGATAGTTATTATCTCTTAAGAACACGCTATTTTTTTTTGACGATGGGAATTAATTTTTAATTAATTAATGCAAATGATATGTTTTGAATTTGGAAAAAATATACATCATTTTTGAATTCATAATATCAAATATATCTTAGGCCTAATTTTTGGTATTTTTCTGGAAACTTTCATTTTTTATTAAATAGTGAAACCACTAAGTGGTAGTTAAAAAAACTGAATTTTTTATAAAACATAATTTTACCGCTTCTGTGAGTGGAATTTCGAAAATCTGAGAGACACAGTTAATATCATGGACAAAAATGTGGTTGAATGAGATAAAAATAATTGTTGGTGAATAGTAACTTTTTACTTTTTTTTACCACGGTTAAAAGTAAATAGGGTAATTAAGGGTTAAAATGATATTATTATTACCCTAACACATGTCGTAATTCTACTGGATAAGTCTAATTGGGCAAAAACAACCTTCGGAATAAAATATGACAATTTAGGACCACTTGGATTAGATTAGGACATTTATTATTAATTTATTTGAAGAAGGGTTAAAATAGTTAAAATCAAAGTTTAATAACTAAATAATTTTTAATATAGGATTATAGATAATATAAATTCGACTATAAATATTCATTAGAAGGATAAAAAGATTTCAAACATAATGGTATTTTATTTGTAATTTTTAGACTTAAAATAATTTATTTTATTTATGACACAATGATGATGCAATAATTATATTATTAATGAAATATTGACATAATTGATGTTATAAATACCCAAATAAATGTAATTTGAGACTTTTTATGAATTCCACTAATTTTCTAGGTTAATATTACATGTTTTTATTGATTTAATTAACTTGGTTATAACTAATCATTCTGTTATGAGTTTCAAAAAAATCAATTACCAAATAGTGTGAAAATTGAAATAAAATAGTTTTTTTAAAAAATATTATATTATTAATTGTTATTTTATTCCTAAAAATATAAGTTTCGGCAAAATGTATTATATAAGGTTATATATATTAATAATAAACAACTTGGGGTTCGTTTGTCTTGTTAGAGTCTGTTTATTAACCTTATAGTGTAAGAAAATAAGAAGACATGGTAAAAGAAAAATTATTTAACTTAAAGATAAATCTAAATGATAAGGTTAAAATAAAAACCTAAACTTGTCTAAATTCTATTGGATGATATTATTTCTACCCATCCTTACCTTATATTCGAACTAAATCAATTTGGATCTATTAAAAACCGAATATGACTTTATAATAAAATAATATTTATAGTTATTCCAAAGGTGCCCCTCTCCTCCCTTATAAAAGGGCACCTCCTCCCTCTCTTCCTCACACCATTTTGATCCTTTAATCCCATAAAAAACCTACCAAATTCTCTTCTACACATCTCTAGAAACATCCTAGAGGTCCTGTTTATCTTCAAAGACCAATTTTAGTGCCCTAAGAGGAGGTCTCAAAGAGGCGCTTCAAAGAAGAGGTAATGTCCGATACCGATTCTTTCAAACTTTATTTCTTCTTCCACTTCTTCTTATTTATTTGTTTCATTATGAAGTAATAACATCAGTATCACTCATATACGGATATGATATTATAAGTATTAAACAACCATATTTCACCATCTATCCATCCTACGAAAAACGAAATCACCGCGCGTGCGTACGTACGGAATACCGTCTCCACGCCGTGGTGTAATCTATTTTCCACCACCACCTTACTTGGATGTGTATAATGGTGTAAATAATAATTATATATGATTATTGTAAATTGATATTGATTATTTTATAGTATACATACACTCCAATAAAATTACACGATCATGGGAACGATATCATCGCTCGTGCGTACGTACGGAATACTGTCTCCACGACGTGATGGGATTCATTCTCAATGATTAACCATTCACAAATGATTATAAAGAATATA
Source organism: Viscum album (assembly GCA_963277665.1). Lineage (NCBI taxonomy): Eukaryota > Viridiplantae > Streptophyta > Magnoliopsida > Santalales > Viscaceae > Viscum > Viscum album. The sequence goes on along the minus strand of OY728160.1, from coordinate 1,045,709,459 downwards.
TAATAAGTAATCATGAAATATATGAAATAATAATGATACTGGTTTTATGTGTATATATATGTATTTCATCCAATTAATTCCATTCTATTCAATGAGGAAATGAAAACAGCGTTCATGCGTACGTACGACCTACCGTCTCCATGAACGGGGTATTTCTTTCCATTTATCGATCTATTATATATATGTATATTCTGAATATATATTATATATAAATCATGTTTAATATTCTGGAATTATGTAATCATGATCTATGTAATCATATGAATAATTACAAGTCAAAACACGGACGACAAATGAAATGATTTTACCCAAAACGCTCTTTAACATGGAATTTACAAAAGAACGGGTAATATAAAGTCATAAGTGAATAATATATGATATCATAACAATGAATATGATTCTTTAATATGTCAATGACATTATTTAAATCATTATATAGGAGGTTTAGATACTTACGAAGCATATCGCATCTAAGGTAAGGGATAATTTTGCAAATCTCATTTTTATCCGAGATTGCTTATTCGTAAGTATTTACTAGGGTTATTTATATAATCTATGTCCATGATTTATAAAAGTGTTTTCATGTATATTTAAATTCATTTTTACCCATTTTGACTTTTACCCAATGGTATGGAAGGAATCTTTCATTTATTTACCCTACAAGGTACTTTTTGACTTTTTCGACAAATGTACGAGAAGAATGTTTTTTTCATGTATATGGCATGAAAGGATTTTTACGGTTTTATAAAGCCTTGTTTTCATGAAGCTTCCTCAAAAATATTTAATGAATATTTTCAACAAAATCCTTTTATTTTAAAATTTCATGACATTTTGTGAAAAGAAAATGATTTTGAAGAAAAGAGTATATTTTCCTCAAGAATTAATTTCAAGTGTTTTATCAGAACCATTTTTCATCTAAGATGACATTATTTCATACGTGTATGTTTCAAGTATAATGTCAATGATTTACATGGTTTCACTTCTCTTATTATGAAATGACATCCATTTCTTTTATATGGATTATGTGATGATGGGATGATGTTTATGAAACCCATTTTATTTATTTGGTTTTTATGAATGATGTATGTTTATTTTCTGGCACAAGTAAGAATGATTTCATTATGAGATGGGTGGGACCTATATCTCCCACCAATGAATTGGGTAATGATATATGTCTCATGAGATAGACATGGTTGGAACGGTAATTTAATCCGGTTCAGTATTACAGGATTGGAATGAGGAGTGAACTCGATTCAGAAAGGGACTTTCTCCATTAAGATAGTCTTGGCAGCAATGCCTTGGATACTATGGAAATAATTACATGTGCTTAATGGATTCCAAAATTACATGTTTTATTCCCATGCTATTTTATCATGATTTATGTACCGTTATGATCTATGCCTTATGTACTTCCATGTTATATGTAGTTGCACAAGATTTTATTGTTTAAACATTATGTTCATGTTTTTAAGTTCAAATGTATATGGTATGTTTTATTTTATCCATTCTTACCCTTACTGAGCATTTGATCTCACCCTTTTTATGATTTATTTTCTTCCAGGATTAAAAGAAAGGTTTTAGGTAAGGAAATAAAAAGTGGAAGATCTTTATGGAAGATTTTGAAGATCATTCACCACGATTAGAAGATTACATTCCAAGTTTCCAAAGACACTAAACTATTATGGTCCTTGTGTGTCTGTCTTTGTTATGTATTATGTATTCCAAAAAAGTAATGTAATATCTATGTACAACAAGATTCGGGTCTCTATAGTTGGTATCAGAGTAAAAGTTTAGTCAACCTTTGGAAACTAGGATGCGAGAATTTTAGTGAGATCCCTAGGGATATTTCTAAGGTATGTCTAGGGATGTCCCTAAGGTTAAGTATAAGTATAGGTTATAGTCCTAGAATTATGGTAATGATCGTAGAATTAAACCTAAGATGTTAGATATTGAAGGTACTCCCCCTTTATTATTATGTTTCCCCTAGCATGATTTTTGCCTCTCACACTAATATTTTTGGGTTTTAGAAAATGGATGGAACCCGAAGGAACCATGTTGATTAATGCAATGGAAAATGCAATGATTGTCCTCCTAAACAAACAAATGTTATGGGAGATGGAGTGCAAAATATTATTTCTATACTTACACAAGCTATGAATCATTCTGGACTTCCAAATGAGCAGAGAAGGGAAAAATATTTTATTGAGTCCTTCATGAGGCAAAGTCCACCTTATTTCAGTGGGTCTTCTGATCCACTTGTTGTTGAACAATGGATCAGTACCACTGAAAAGATATTTTCAGTTCTTCAATGTTATGAACATGAAAAAATCATCTTAGCAGTATATCGTTTGGTAGGTGAAGTTGATCAATGGTGGAATATTATCAAGAATACGAGGCCAAGAGATGAAATTGAGTCCTTGGAATGGGATGAGTTCAAGAACATATTTTTCAATAAGTACTTCCCTCATATTCTTCAAAAAAAGATGGAGAAGGAGTTTCTTGAAATAAAGCAAAATGATGATGAATCTGCTGGTGTATATGAAGTGAATTTTACAAGGCTTGCAATGTATGCATATGGCTTTATCATCCAACCTGAAAGTAAAGTTGATCGATTCTTCAGTGTCTTAAAACCAAATCTTCTTAGGGAATTAACTATAAGAGACTTCAGTAGATATGAAGAAATTGTGGATTGTGTTATCAAGGTATAAATGGAAGTTGGTGTTACTTATCCATCTCATAGTTTTGACAAGAAACGAATGATGGAGTTCAAGGAGAAATATCAAAATAATGGTGAAAAGAAGATGAATGTTTCCTTATGCTCAAAGTGTGGAAATAAGCATGGTGGAGATTGTCTTAAAGGGACTAGAAAATGTTTTAAGTGTGGAAAAGAAGGTCATCGAGTAGCTCAGTGTCGAAGTAATGGAAAAAGGGTTTCTAATGATGTGAATAAAGAAAAGACTGCAGAGAACGCACCACCAACACTTCAATTCTTCCAGTGCAAGGAAATGGGGCATTATGCTAATAAATGCCCTAATCCAAGGGTTAGTGATGATCGACATGAGGAACCACTTAAGGCAAAGGATAAAGGGAAGTCACATGCGATCACTATTGGAGATGTTGAATATGAAAATGATGTGGTGATACGATTAAGTGTTTATGTAATGGGATTCCAAAATAATGTTGTATATAGTATCGTGGAATATTGGAATATTTATGTATTGGTCTATTATGGTTTTCAATAATTTTATTGTACTAGTAACCATGGAAAGTGATTGAGATATTTTTGGAAAAAAAGATGATATGCACATAATGATGGGATAAGGGGAAAATGAAATGTTTGACAGTATTCATGAGCTCATGACTGATATAATGAAATAGTTATATCATGGATTGAGGTTTTGGTATGTGAAAAGAGTTAACTTTTGACAGCACTCATGTTTTCACTAAGATTCAATGTGTATTTATTTTTCAAGAGAACATGATTAAGGCCTTAGAATGTTTGGAATGTGACCAACAAGACATATCTCATGATATATAGGGATCAACGATGGTATTAACATGCTTGTTATATGAACTCTTTGGTAATTGTTTTCACTATAATATGAGATTGGAAAATAGTATTTTGGAAAAGCCTAATGATTGGAATGGACTATGTTGGACATAAGTTAGTATTGTTTAAGGATAGAAGTTTTTTCGATATTATTGATGGGGTGTTATAGTAATGTAGTATTAGAAAAAGGATAACCTGCAGGATGGGAGATAACCCATCGCGTCGGACATGGCTATGGGAATCGAACCCACAACCGAAGTGCGACTGGCCTTTATCGCCTACCACTGGTCTACAAGAAGTCCCTGTTTAGTAGAAACTAGTCTTATTGTATTAAACAGTATTATATATAATGTATAAGTCTATTTTAGGAACCATATATGATTAATCTCACTATATATGGACTTATGTTTTTTTTGATAACATTTCTAACCTTTTGTTTGAGACATATGGAATGACCCATCATTCTATCACATGATCTGCTAACACATCACGAATGACAAATTCAACTTCATTTCTTTAAGAGATGAAGTGGAAGTTGTCTAAAGAACGACCAATAGTGAGACTGTACCAAAATCACGAAACCATTTTTTCTAATTCCAATTTCATCAACTTTAGGGAAATGATCTTGAAAACCAAAAGTACAGTCCTAGTGCTCTTATATCCGATGAATCAGATGGTAACTTAGATTGTCAAAAATTTATGGAATTGTGATTGTTGCCTTTTTCATATCCATGTTCTCTACCACTCTAAATCAGAACTCGGTGGTTAGATTTTTTATCCAAATCCATATTTTCACCTATGTTCTTATACGTGGAAAACCAGTGATGAGTTAATTTGGGTAACTGTTATGTTTCATAAATTATATTTTAAAGCCATGTTTTGGTATTCCTTTTTATGATGTGGGTTTCTATTAATGAAACTTTCGAGTAGTAAACCATTTATAACCCCGAGGAATTTCGCGGGCGAAATTCATTTTAAGGGGGGGTAGAATGTAACACCCCGAGATTTTATGAAAAATATTCTTTTTAATTTCATTAATGTCTTGTTTTGTACGCTACACAAAACGGATCTTGCAGAACACACATCCTTGACTTGCCTTGCATTACACGCAATCGTGACCTTCCTCGATAGCGCGTGTAGTATGCAATACCGAGTTTCACTAAACGGGATATTATTATAATATTATTATGAACTAGCCGTTATGAATAGTAATACCCACTTTTTGAAATTTAATAAATTTTATCTTTCAAAATGTACTTCTTTTTTGGATTTGGAATATTGAAATTAGCTTAGGGTGAAATTTTGGTACTTTTCGGATAACTTTCATATTCTGATGAATAGTGAAAATTACTAAATTTTAATTAAAAACAAATTTTTTAATCGAAATAATTAATATTGATAAATTATTAATTTGAGTGGTTTTAAAGTATATTTATAATATATTTTTACAATTTAATACAATTTTGGTAATTAGATTTAATTTCACATTTAAACCAGACATAAACAAGTGTCAATCTTTTGATAGTTATTATCTCTTAAGAACACACTATTTGTTTTGACGACATGAATTAATTTTTAAATTAATTAATTAAACTGAAATGTTTTTAATTTGGTAAAATAGACATCATTTTTTAATTCATAATATTAAATATATCTTAGGCCTATTTTTTGGTACTTTTCTGGAAATGTTCATTTTTTGATGAATAGTGAAACCACTAAGTGGTAGTTAAAAAAACTAAATTTTTCATAAAACATAATTTTACCACTTATGTGAGTGGAATTTCAAAATTCCTAGAGACATGGTTAATATCATGGACTAAAATGTGGTTTAATGAGATGAAAATAATTTTTTGGTGAATAGTAACTTTTTACTTTTTTTTACCACGGTTAAAAGTTAATAGGGTAATAAAGGGTAAAAATGATATTATTATTACCCTAAAACATGTCATAATTCTATTGGATAAGTGTAATTCGGCAAAAAAAACCTTAGGAATATAATATGACCATTTAGGCCCATTTGGATTAGATTAGGGCATTTATTATTAATTTATTTAAAGAAGGGTTAAAATAGTTAAAATCAAAGTTTAATAACTAAATCATTTTTAATATAGGGTTATACATAAGATAAATTTGACTATAAATATTCATTATAAATATAAAAATATTTCCTACATAATGGTATTTTATTTTTAATTTTTAGACTTAAAATAATTTAATTTATTTATGACACAATGATGATGCAGTAATTATCTAATTAATGAAATATTGACATAATTGATGTTATAAATACACAAATAAATGTAATTAGAGACTTTTTATGAATTAAAATAATTTTCTAGGTTAATATGACATGTTAGTATTTATTTAGATAACTTTTTTTGAACTAATAATTCTGTTATAATTTTCAAAAAAAGCAATTACCAAATAGTGTCAAAATTAACATCAAATATTTTTTAAAACAAATATTTTATTATTAATTGTTATTTTATTCATAAAAATCTACGGTTTGGCCAAATGACTTAGATAAAGCTATATATATTAATAATAAACAACTTGGGGTTCAATTGGCTGGTTATTGTATGTTTATTAACCTTTTAGTGTAAGAAAACAAGAAGACACGGTAAAAGAAAAATTATTTAACTTAAAGTTAAATCTAAATGATAAGGTTAAAATAGAAACCTAAAATTGTCTAAATTATATTTTATGATATTATTTCGACCCATACCCACCTTATATTTGAAATAAATCAATTTGGATCTATTAAAAACCGAATATGACTTTATAATAAAATATTATTTTTAGTTATTCCAAAGGTGCCCCTCTCCTCCCTTATAAAAGGGCACCTCCTCCCTCTCTTCCACACACCATTTTGAGCCTTGAATCTCGGACAAACCCTACCAAATTCTATTCTACACTTCCCTAGCAACATCATAGAGGTCGTGGTCTTCTTCAAAGACCAATTTTAGTGCCCTAAGAGGAGGTCTCAAAGAGGCGCTTCAAATAAGAGGTAATGTCTGTTACCGATTCTTTAAACTTTATTTCTTCTTCCACTTCTTCTTCTTTAGGTGTTTCATTATGAAGTAATAACATCAGTATCACTCATATACTTATATGTTATTATAAGTATGAAACAACCATATTTCACCATCTATACATCCTACGGAAAACGAAATCACCACGCGTACGTACGTACGGAATACCGTCTCCACGTCGTGGTGTAATCTATTTTCCACCACCACCATACTTGGATGGGTATAATGGTGTAAATACTTACTGTATATGATAATTGAAAAGTGATATTGATTCTGTTATAGTATACATACACTCCAATAAAATTCTGCGATCATGGGAACGATATCATCGCTCGTGCGTACGTGCGGAATACCGTCTCCAGACGCGATGAGATTAATTATCAATGATTAACCATTCATAAATGATTATAAAGTATATATAATAAGTAATCACGAAATATATGACATAATAATGATACTGTATTTATGTATATATATATGTATGTCATCCAATTAATTTAATTCAATTCAATGAGGAAACGAAAACAAATTTCATGCGTACGTACGACCTACCGTCTCCATGAACGAGGTATTTATTTCCATTTATTGATCTATTATATATATGTATATTCTGAATATATATTATATATAAATCATGTTTTATATTCTGTAATTAAGTAATCATGATCTATGTAATCATATTAATAATTACAAGTCAAAACACGGACGACAAATGAAACAATTTTACCCAAAACGCTCTTTAACATGGAATTTACAAAAGAATGGGTAATATAAAGTCATAAGTGAACCATATATGATATCATAACAATGAATATGATTTTATAATAAGTCAATGACATTATTTAAATCATTATACAGGAGAATCAGATACGTACGAAGCATATCGGACCTAAGGTAAGAGATAATTTTGCAAATCTCATTTTTATCCGAGATTGCTTATTCGTAAGTATTTACTGGGGTTATTTCTATCATCCATGTCCATGTTTTACAAAAGTGTTTTCATGTATATTTAAAGTCATTTTTACCCATTTTGAATTTTACCCAATGGTATGGAAGGAATCTTTCTTTTATTTACCCTACAAGGTACTTTTTTACGTTTTTGACAAACGTACGAGAAGAATGTTTTTTTAACGTATACGACATGAAAGGATTTTTATGATTTTATAAAGCCTTGTTTTCATTAAGCTTCCTAGAAAAGATTTCATGACTATTTTCAACAAAATCCTTTTCTTTTAAAATTACATGACATTTTTTGAAAAAAAATGATTTTGAAGAAAAAAGGATATTTTCCTCAAGAATTCATTTCAAGTGTTTTATCAAAACCATTTTTCTTCTAAGATGACATTATTTCATATGTGTATGTTTCAAGTATAATTTATATGATTTACATGGTTTCACTTCTCTTATTATGAAATGATATCCATTTCTTTTATATGGATTATGTGATGATGGGATGATGTTTATGAAACCCATTTTATTTATTGGGTTTTTATGAATAATGAATGTTTATTTTGTGGCACAAGTAAGAATGATTTCATTATGAGATGGGTGGGACCTATATCTCCCTCCAATGTATTGGGTAAAGATTTATATCTCATGAGATAGACATGGCTGGAACGGTAAGTTAATCCGTTTCAGTATTACATGACCGGAACGAGGAGTGAACTCGATTCAGAAAGGGACTTTGTCAACTAAGATGGTCTTGGAAGCAATGCCTTGGCTACTATGGAAATAATTACATGTTATTAATGGTGACACAATTACATGTTTTATTCCCATGCTATTTAATCATGATTTATGTACCATTATGATCTATGCCTTATGTACTTCCATGTTATATGTCGTTGTTCAAGATTTTGAGGTTTAAACATTATGTTCATGTTTTTAAGGTCAAATATATATTGTATGTTTTATTTTATCCATGCTTACCCTTACTGAGCATTTGAGCTCACCCTTTTTATGTTTTATTTTCCCCCAAGATTAAAAGAATGGTTTTAGGTAAGGAAACAAAAAGTGGAATATCTTTATGGGAGATGTTGAAGATCTTTCACCATGATTAGATGATTACGTTCCATGTTTCCAAAGACACTAAACTATTACGGTCCTTGTGTGTATGTTTTTTCTATGTATTATGTATTCCACAAAAGTAATGTAATATCAATGTACGTCATGCTTTGGGGATCTACAGATGTGGTGGGTACCCTATCCCATTGAAGGGGGAAACTATGGAATTCCCAAACCCAGAGGGTACTGGCATATAATCCAACCATGCCGCATATAGATTTCCATCATGTGAGTGTGCCAGCTATCGCGTTTCCAACACCTCAAGACGGGTAATGAGTGCCCCCATTGGATCATCTTGGAAGGTATCCCTAACCACGAGTGCGTTGAAGGTTCTTCAAAATGGTAAGTAGGCCCAGCAACTCGTGGAGCAGCTGGTGGCACGACCCTCAGGGCATCTGGGGGAACCCGAGCTGGGTCTCATGTATTTTCACGCCACATCGGAGGGTTTGGGGAGACATACCATGCCCTATTTTCATAGGTACTGGCTTCAACCCTGTCCATGGGGGAAGGATGGTTAGGATCGCCAAGAGGCAGCTCACTGAGGGAAAGTTGTCTCTGTCCCTGCTGCACTGGCCTAGGATTACCGTAGTATGGTTGTCAATCTGCAGCCCATCCAACCAGGAGGTCATCGACCAACTTCTTATGTTTGGAAAGTTACTGATGCAGCACTGATTTTTCAGGGTCTTCCTCTGTCTTCTATAGTGAGCTGGATGGTTTGAGGGGTTTTGCGCCATCAAGATGCTCTTTAATATTACCATGATTTTAGCTAAGGACTAATGCCTCGGTGGGTGCTGGGAGACCCAACAGGCTCCTCTGTTGACGAGTAACCCTCCCCGGGGGGGGGGGGGGGTAGTAGCCATGGAATGCCTTTAGGGTGGAGATCCCCATATAGGAGCTCCAGCTCATTTTCCTCTTCGGATAGGTTGGCCATGTTGACCGCGACTCTACTTGTGGGAATTTCCTCAATATTTCCTTGTAATCTGGGTTGCTGTCGAATAAGAATGAAGTTGAGGGAATTATAAAATCCCCAACCACAGATCTGTAGGTGGGGGAAGCCTCATTGATAATCCTACAGAGTACCTTGAAACTATGAACACACTACAGTTGGAGGGCCCAATGGAAACCTGGTGACTCAGAAAGCTGAGCCATAGGGAGTGAAGCCAAATCAACTAGAAAACATAGCTCTCCAATCTCTTAAAAATGCGCTTGGTGCCTATAATAAACCACTCAATGATGAAAAAGACGAAAGTGCCTCACCCGGAGGGGTTGATGGAAACACTCAACTTCCTCTGGGGTGAGTGATTCCGGTGTGCAGAAATTCGGCACTACAACGGGCCAAAAAATATTAGGGATGTGGTCAACTGTGGGAATATTCCACAAGATCCTTGGCTCGGATTCTAGGTATGGCCCTTCATTACCCAACTCATCAACTGACGGGTAGCTGAGGAACCGGTAGTGGTATAGATGAAGACTGCAGGGATGGTAGGCTGGTGAGAGGAGAGTATGGCGAGTAAGCTGACAAGACACCCCATCTCGGACTGTCCTCCGAAGAGTGAAGTGACTTAGCCACCACATCGCGGTTGGATAGGATAACAGTCACAGTTCCAAGTGTAGGGTCTGGGGCTACTTGTGAGGGGCCGTACTGCTGCTCGTCTTCTATTGGTCCGTAGAACAGCTCTTCGGGATCTCTAGTCGAGGTAGAGAGTACTTCTTGTGATAACGGTGGTTATTTCACATCCATAACATATGGGGATACCAAATTTTATTCCTCCTAGGTATACCTATGGAGGTAGGTGGGAATCCGGTGGACTTCACATTCTGGGAGTACTAGGATGATGCCCCTCATTCCAACCCAATCCCTTGATTCGGAGGAGGGAGGGGAGTGTTCCCACGCTGAGTCGTATTTTGCTTCGGAGTATGAGAAGTGGAATAGATTGATCTCTATACGCACCTTCCTCGAATTCAATTTATGGAGGCGATGACCTACCTTCCTGCCCCTAGATGGCTTTTCAGGATAGGGTAGATTTTTATCTCGAGGGGGTCATTTGGCCGTACTGGTGTTGGGGCGGAGAGGGTTTCTACCTAAGTAAGCCGGGGGCAAGGAGCAATGAGACATATATCAAAGGGGACATATGGAGGACCTCCGTGGGTAGTCCTAGAGTGGTTAAGACCCCTTCCTGAACTGGTAGGTGACTGGGGGACCTCCATGCTTGTTTCCCTAGGTGACATCAGTATGAGGAGGATCCTCATACTTGTCGAGCTGAACATGGGTAGGACCTCCGTGTTGGGAACCGGTGAAGTGAAGTCGACCCTTGCTCCTCTGATTGCTGGGGTGAGGTGGACCTTCTCCAGCTGCTATGAGGACATGATGAGGGTCCTAGTGTTGGAGTCTGACCAGATGTGCAACATACCCATACCAACGGTCGGTGGTGGGAGGAATGACTCCATATCTTGTGTAGTGGTCACGTGAGATACTTCTGTACTGAGCATCACTGCCATGAGGAGGAACCTCATTTGGATTGACAGAGACACTGCGTGGACCTCCATTTTGAGCCTAGAAGTATTTTAGGACTTCATTCACTATGGTAGTGGTACAAGGAGGACCTCGGTACTGGTTTTCGTCGCTGTGGGTTAGTCTGCGGTGGACACTGCTTGTGATGGTGACCAAGAGTGTTGACCTAACCTACCCGGGCGGTGGTTGGGGCCTTGATCCAGGTCGGGTGTATAAAATTCCTTGATTATTTTACATAGGGTGTTAGTGATATGCATCAGCGGTGGCTCGGGCCACAGTAGCCGCTAACGTTGACACCCCTTGGAAGATGTCCTCTTCAGCTTGCGTCCGACGCTGGCATTGGGTGAGACAGACTAGAGCCAGTGGTGCAGGTACATGGATTAATTTCTCCTCAGCTTGTAAGACTGGGTGGAGGAACTAACTCAGACTGGTGGGATCCATTTCTGGGAGCCCTTGGAATGGGGTCCTGGCTGGGCAGACCCAAATATCCCCTACCTCGTCGGCGTAGGGAGGGAGTCATCGAGATGTTCCAGGGATAGGCTCCCTAAATGGTTTCATGTTGAAGTCGGGATCAGTGGCTCTCTTCGTGATCCCTAGGGGGAGTTGATGAAGAGACAAAGATGCCTCTAAATCTAGTCAGTCCATATCTTGAGTATGGATAATACCCTCATCCTCGTACCGGCGTACGAGGTCATTGATCACCCTTTGTTTAATGAAATCTAATGGAGAGATGGGGAGGGGTTTCCTATGGTCGTGGCCATTGGGACCGTCACAGAAGAGGTGGAACTATGCAAGAATGTCGTGTCGGTACTACCCATGTCTCTGCATTAGTGGGAAGGAAGTGGTCCAGTTTCGGGTGCAACAGCCTGGTTCACTGAAAGCAGGGAGATTAACTCATCAGTGCTGAAATAAAAAAGTGAATTGATGACCAGTGCCCCAATGCCATTCTATTTTCCATGGCTGGTAAGATGGATCCACACTAACAACATCACAGACCGGGACGTCCAACGTTTTGACTGCCCCAACTTTTGGAGAGTTTCATGCCAGGACCACTTTCATGGTGGGATATGGTGTCAGATAGCTATATCTAGTGACACGTTAGTCCACTGATTTCTCTAATTCTACAAGTCTCCATATTGAGGAGGAGATATTCATGTCGGGTTCACCATTTCTGTTTCTGATGCTTTTGATGGTACGTGCATGTTCGTCTTGTTGGAGGGAGGTGGCGCTGTTTGTTGCCCGACATTCCTGCTTTCCAAAGGCGGGCCATATCCATTCCTTGTTTAGGGACGTTTGATCCCTGATCGAAATGGGATAATGGGATGTTAGTTCTTCCCTACCAGGGATTCCTCCTCGGATCTTGATTCCTAGTTCGGGTCCCCCTTATAGATTTAAGATGTTGTTCGTGAAAGTATTACATGTGCCATATATTTATGGACATCAGTTAATTACACTGCTTCTGTAGGGAAATTGCAAAGGGTCCAATAAGGGAAGTATCCTTTGGTCAGGGGAGTAGTCACACTGGACATCACTGACGTGTCTGGACACTGGGACACTGGCGCATCTGGATTTCATCCCCCTATTATAGGGCTTCCCTAGGGCATGAAAGCTCGAGGCATCCCATGTCTAATGTGGGAAATCATATTCCATAGGCATGTATTTGAGTTTTTCCTCATCTTCCCTTGTTTAACATAGGGTAAGCCATGAGTTTAACATCTAGTGGAGATGGATCTGAATGATCTGAACACTGATTAGAGTGGATCAGATGGGTTCAACCCCTATAAAGAACACTGATATTGGTGACAACATGTGGTTAGATTCTTGGTTGTTGTTAAGGGTAATGGGGAATGGGGTGGAATGATCTCGCTGGGATGTGGTGGCCTAGGTAAGAATCAGGATGGATGATGGAGGGTTTAATGAAGTGGATGGAGAATGATATGTAGTTGACTCGAGGATGAAGGTCATTGTAGAGACCCAAATCTTGACATACATAGAAATTACATTAAATTTGAAGACTACAAAACACATAAAAAAACAGACGCCAAAGGAACGTAATAGTTTAGTTTCTTTGGAAACATGTAACATAATCTTCTAATCTTGGTGAATGATCTTTAACATCTCCAATAAATATCATCACGTTTTTTCTTACCTAAAATCTTTCTTTATATCTTGGGGAAATGAAAACATATAACGGGTGAGCTCAAATTCTCAGTAAGGGTATTCATGGAGAAAATAAAACAAACTATATACATTTGAACTTCAAAACATGAACATAATGTTTAAATGTCAAAATCAGGAGTTGTGATATAAATCTTGGCAGTACGTAAGGCATAGATCATAAAGGAACAAAAATCATGATAACATTTCATGGGAATAAAACATTTAATTGTGGAAACCATTAATCATATGATAAGATTTCTATAGTAGCCAAGACATTGCTACCAAGACTATATTAGTGGACACGGTCCCTTTTTGAATCGAGTTCAATCCTCGTTCCAGTCCTATATTACTGAACCAGATTAACTTACCCTTCCAACCATGTCTATCTCATGAGATATAAATCATTACCCAATGCATTGAAGGGAGATATAGGTCCCACCCATCTCATAATGAAATCATTCTTACGTGTGCCATGACATAAATATAAATTATTTATCATAACCGAAAGACTAAAATGGGTTTCATAAACATCATCCCATCAAAACAGAATCCATATAAAACAAATGGATATCATTTTATCATAATACAAGTGAAAACATGTAAATAATAGGGACATTATACTTGAAACATACACATATGAAATAATTTCATCTTAGATGAAAAATGGTTTTGATAAAACACTTGAAATGAATTCTTGATGGAAATATCCTTTCTTCTTCAAAATAATTTTAATTTCACAAAATTCCCTGCAAATTTTAAAAGGGGATTTTTTTAAAATAGTCACAAAATCTTGTAGAGTGAGCTTCAAGAAAATAAGGCGTTATAAAACTGTAAAAATCCATTCATGCCGTAAAAGTTAAAAAAACATTCTCCTCGTACTTTTGTCAGAAAAGTCAAAATGTTCCTCATATGGAAAAAAGAAATATTCCTTTCATAACATGTGGTAAAAGTAAAAAATGGATAAAATAAACTTTATAAATACGTAAAAACACTTTTAGAAAACATGGAAATGGATGATAATAGTATCCCTAGTAAATAATTACGAATAAACAATCTCGGATAAGAATGATATTGGAATAATTATTCCTTACCTTAGGTCTGATATGCTTCATATATATCTGAAACTCCTGTATAATGATTTAAATAATTTCATTGACATATTAACGGATCATATTCATTGTTATTATATCATATATGGTTCACTTATGACTCTATATTACCCATTCGTTTTCCAATTCCATGTTGAAGCAGCGTTTTGGGTAAATCGTTTCATTTATCATCCGTGTTTGGACTTGTAATTACTAATATGATTACGTAGATCAAGATTACTTAATTCTATAATATAAAACATGATTAATATATATATTCAGAATATAAATATATATAATATATCGATAAATGGAAATAAATACACCGTTCATGGAGACGGTAGGTTGTACGTACGCATGAACGTTGTTTTTCATTTCCTTATTGAATTGAATGGAATTATGTAGATGATGTATATATATATATCCAGTAGAATTATTTTGTCATATATAGCATTATTATTCATTATATATACTTTATAATCATTCTTTAATGGTTAATATGGAGAATGAATCTCATCACGTCGTGAAGACGGTAATCCGTACGTACGCACGAGCGATGATATAGTTACCATAATTATTGAAATGGAATTGGATTGGATGATATAATATCTGAAAATCATTATGATTTTATAATAACCATATATAGTTATTCTTTACACCCTTATACCCATCCAATTAATGTGGTGGTGGAAAAACTGATTACACCATGGCGTGGAGACGGTATTCCGTACGTACGCACGTGCGGTGATTTCTTTTTCCATAGGATGGATAAAAGGTGAAATAGGGTTGCTTCATATTTATAATAACATATCAGTAAATAAGTAATACTTATTTTATTACTTTATAATGAAACAACTAATGAAGAGGAAGTAGAAGAAGAAAGAAACTTGAAAGAGTCGGTAGAAGAGATTACCTCTTCCTCGACGCACCTCCTTTAAACTTCTTCATATGGAACTAGAGTTTGTCTTTTGAGAAGACCAGAACCTCTTTGATATAACTAGAGAGGTTTATAAGAATAATTTTTAGGGTTTGGCCAAGCTTCGTGTCTCAAAAGGGTGTGAAGAGAAGAGGGAAGGGGTGCCCTTTTTATAAGGGAGGAGAGGGGCATCTTTGGAAAAACTTAAACTATTATTTTATAATAATGTAATATTCGGTTTATAATAGCTCCAAATTGATTTATTTCTATGATAATGTGAGTATGGGTAGAAATAATCTCAACCAATAGGTTTTAGACAAATTTAGGTTACTATTTTAACCTTATCTTTTAGATTTAACTCAAAGTTAAATAATTTAACTTTTACCGTGTCTTCTTGTTTTCATACATTATATAGTTAATAAACATACTATAACAAGAAAAAAGAACCCCATGTGGTTCATTATTAATATATATAACCTTATCTAAGTCATTTTTCTGAACCTTAGATTTTTAGGAGTATAATAACAATTAATAATATAATATTTTCTTTTAAAAATATTTTATTTGAATTTTGACACTATTTGGTAATTGATTTTTGTGGAAATCATAACAGAATGATTAGTTCAAAAAAAGTTACTTAAATCAATAATAAAATGTCATATTAACCTAAAAAATTAGTGTAATTCATAAAAGTCTCAAATTAAATTTATTTGGGTATTTATAACATCAATTATGTTAATATTTCATTCATAAGGTAATTACTGCATCATCATTGTGTCATAAATAATATAAATTTTTCAATGTCTTAAAATTATAAATAAACTACCATTATGTAGTAAATCTTTTCAGCTTTCTAATGAATATTTATAGTGGAATTTATCTTATGTATAACCCTATATAAAAATGTTTTAGTCATTAAACTTGATTTTAACTATTTTATCTCTTCTTTAAATAAAATAATAATAAATGTCCTAATCTAATACAAGTGGACCTAAAGGGTAATATATTATTCCTAAGGTTTTTTTGGTCGAATTAATCTAATCCAATAGAATTAGGACATGTGTTAGGGTAATAATAATATCATTTTTACACTTAATTACTATATTTACTTTTAACCGTGGTAAATAAAAATTAAAAGTTACTATTCACCAAAAATTATTTCTATCTTATTGAACCACATTTTAATCCTTGATACTAACCATGTCTCTCGGATTTTCGAAATTCCACTCACAGAAGCGGTAAAATTATGTTTTATGTAAATTTTCAAACTCTCCTAGGAGGTGGGTAAAGGACGGTGAAAAGTTCAATAAAAATTTTATATATCTAAAATTAGTATAAAATGACTCCAATGAATTACTTTGAAATTATATATGTATTATGTATCAATTTTGAAAATAAATAAATTTAAATAAAATAAATATTTATTTAAATAAAAAATCGGTTTTTAAATAGTAACCTAGTGTTTTCACTATTTACAAACAATTGAAAGTTTTCAGAAAAATATCAAAAATTCACCCTAGGAAAATTACGATGTTCCGAATCCAAAAATGAAGTCTATTTTGAAAGATAAAATTTATAAAATTTCAAAAATTTGGTATTACTATTCATAATGGCTATTTTAGAATAATATTATAATAATATCTTGTTTAGTGAAACTTGGTATTGTGTACTGCACATGCTATCGAAGAAGGTCTTGATTGCCTGTAATGCAAGCCAAGTCAGGGATGCATGTAGTGAAAGCTCCATTTGATGTTTCATATAACATAATCAAAACATATTTCATTTATACATGAAACAAAATCTATACTTAATGTTGCATAGAATAATTTCCAAAAAATGAACATTAATTTGTGTGTAACACGAGCCAAGAATAGTGTTGCGTATACTGCAAGCTAATATGGTGTTGCGTATAGTACAAGCTAATCTTGGTGTAGAAGACATCAAATAAATAAAAAAGAATAAAATCACAGGGTGTTACATTCTACCCCCCTTAAAATGAATTTCACCCTCGAAATTCATCAGGGTTATAAATCGTTTACTACTTGAAAGTTTCTTTAATAGAAACCACATCGTAAAAAGGAAAACTAAAGATTAATTTTAAAAACTAATGTATGAAACGTAATGGTTACCCAAATTAACTCATCACTGGGTTTCCACATAGAAGAACATAGGTGAAAATATGGATATGGAAGAGAAACCTAACCTTCATGTTCTGATAGATAGTGGTATAGAACATGGCTATGAAAAATCCAACAATCACAATGCCATAAATTTGTGATGATTTAAGGTACCATCTGATTCATCGGATATAAGGACACTTGGAAAACATTTTTGATTTTCAAGATCATTTCCCAAAAGTTGAAGAATTTGAATTAGAAGAAATACTTACTTTATTTTGGTATAATCTCACATTTGTTCGTGCCTTGAACAATTTCCACTTCATCTCATAAATAAATGATGTTGAATTTGTCTTCCATGAAGTGTTAGCAGGTCATGCGCTAGAATGATGGGTCATTCAATCTATCTCAAACAAAAGGTTAGCAAAAGTTATCAAATATATATAAGTCCATCTATATTGAGGTTAATCGTATATGATTCCAAAAATGGACTTATAATTCATCAATCATACCGCTTAATATAATAAAACTAGTTTCTACTAAGTAGGGACTTTCTGTAGGCCAATGGTAGGTGAAAAAGGCCAGTCACACTTTGGTTGTGGGTTCGATTCCCGCAACCTTGTCCGACGCGACGGGTTGTCGCCCATCCTGCAGGTTATCCATTTTCTAAAACATTTCTATTATAATAATATTGAAATTATATCGAAAAAAGTTCCAGCCTTAAATAATACTAACTTATTTTCAACATAATCCATTCCAATCTTTAGGCTTATCCAAAATACTTTTTTCCAAACTCATAGTATAAAGAGAATGTTTACTAAAAAGGTCATATAACAAGCACATGAATACCATTATTTATCCCTCATATATCATACGATATATCCTGTTGGTCAAATTACAAACATGTAAAAACCATAATCATGTATTCTCTTGAAAAATTTATACCCATCGAAACATAGTGAAAACATGAATTCTATCAAAATTTAACACTTTCCACATACCAAAATCCCAAAATTTATATATACTCAAACCATGATATAACTTTGCCCTTATATCTGTCATGAGTTCGTGAATACTATCAAACATTTCATTTTCTCTTTATCACTTCATTATGCGCATATCATCTTCATTCCAAAAATATCTAAATAACCTTTCATGGTTACTAGTACCATTCAACATATACTATCAAATATATTAGAAAAAACAATAGTGTAACAATCCATAGATGTTTCTTTATTCCATAGTACCACTAAATTACCTATAAAACATAACTCTTGTGAAACATACAATCATTCCATTACCTTCTTAAACCACCGACTGAGATTCATCATTTTATTCATCAACACTTCTTTCATCTCATATATCATTTGTAGTCTCTTTATCATCATCAATATAAATACTACCCATATGACCATGCTGATTTTTTTCATGAGATTTTCCCTTAGGGTATTGGTTTTCATAATGCCCGTACATTCCACATTTAAAACATTTTACCATTGTTGATGTCTTAGAAATACCAGTATCCTTGTCCATGGTGTCAACTGATCCTTTTCCTATACAATTAATGTATTTGTGTCCTTCTTTTCCACAACCAAAGAATCTTCAAGTTCCTTTGAAAAATTATCCTTTATGCCTTTTCCCACATGATTTACATGAGAGAAATTGATCTTTCTTTCCTCTATGATAATCATAAAACTCCATCTTTATCTTATTAGCTGAGTCTGGAAAATTACCAAAGTTGAGATTATTGATCATTTTATGAGATTTCTGATTAGGCATATTAACGACATGTGGACATCCAGATCTAACTTCATTAGGTTTCCCATGAAGAATATCATTCCATTGTCCAGCATATCCTCTATTATCGTGAATCTTCCTATTTCCATCCATTTTCTAAAACCCAAAAAGAATAGTGTGAGAGAAAAAAATCATAATCAAGGGGGAGTACCTTAAAAATCTAACATATTAGATTTTATTTAATGATCGTTACTGTAATTCTAGGACTATAACCTATACGAATACTTATCCTTCGAGACATACCTAAACATACCTTAGAAATATATCTAGGGATTTCACTAAAGTTTTCGCATCCTAGTATTGAAAGGTTCAGTAAACCTTCGCCTCTGATACCAACTGTAGAGACCTAAAGCTTAACATACATAGACATTACATTACTTTTGTAGAATACATAATACATAACAAAAAAACAAACACTAAAGGACTGTAATAGTTTAGTGTCTTTGGAAACATGGAACATAATCTTCTAATCTTTGTGAATGATCTTCAACATCTCTCATAAATAACTTCCTTTTTTTTATACCTAAAACCTTTCTTTATATATTGGGGAAAATAAAACATATAAACGGTGAGCTCAAATGCTCATTAAGGGTAAGTATAGAGAAAATAAAACAAACCATATACATTTGATCTTCAAAACATGAACATAATGTTTAAACGTAAAAAATATTGAGTTGTGAAATAAATCATGGCAGTACATACGGCAGAGATCATAAAGGAACATAAATCATGATAAAATTGAATGGGAATAAAACATTTAATTGTGTTGACCATTAAGCAGATGATATGATTTCCATAGTAGCCAAGACATTTCTGCCTTGACCATCTTAGTGGACAAAGTCCCTTTCTGAATCGAGTTCACTCCTCGTTCTTGTCCTGTATTACTGAACTAGATTAACTTACCATTCCAGACATGTCTATCTCATGAAATATAAATCATTACCCAATGCATTGGAGGGATATATAGGTCCCACCAATATCATAATTAAATCATTCTTACCTGTGCCACAACATAAACATAAATCATTCATCATAACCCAATGATTAAAATGGGTTTCATAAACATCATCCCATCATAACATAATCCATATAAAAAATGGATATCATTTCATCAAAAGACAAGTGAAACCATGTAAATCATAGAGACATTATACTTGAAACAAACACAAATGAAATAACGTCATCTTAGATGGAAAATGATTTTGATAAAACACTTGAAATGAATTTTTGAGGAAAATATCCTTTCATCTTCAAAATCAATTTCTTTTCACAATATGCCATGAAAATTTTAAAAGAAAATGATTTTTTTGAAAATAGTTATGAGAAAATGTTGAGTAATATTCATGAAAATAAGGAGTTATAAAACTGTAAAAATCTGTTCATACCGTTAAAGTTAAAAAAACATTCTCCTCGTATTTTTGTCAGAAAAGTCAAAAAGTTTCTCGTATGGTAAGAAAAAGAAATATTCCTTTCATAACATGTGGTACAAGTAAAAAATGGATAAAAATGAATATAAACATACATAAAAACACTTTTAGAAAACATGGACATGGATGATAATGGTAACCCCAGTAAATACTTATGAATAAACAATCTCGGATAAGAACGAGATTGGAATAATTATCCCTTACCTTAGGTCCGATATGATTCCTACGTATCTGAAACTCCTGTATAATGATTTAAATAATGTAATTGAATTATTACAGACTCGTATTAATTGTTATGATATCATATATTGTTCACTTATGACTTAATATTACCCGTTCTTTTGTCAATTCCATGTAAAAGCAGCGTTTCGGGTAAAATCGTTTCATTTATCGTCCGTGTTTTGACTTGTAATTATTAATATGATTACATAGATCATGATTAATTAATTCCAGAATATAAAACACAATTTCTATATATATTAAGAATATAAATATATATAATAGATCTTTAAATGGAAAGAAATAACCCGTTCAGGGAGACGGTAGGTCGTACGTACGCATGAATGTTGTTTTTCGTTTCCTTATTGAATTGAATGGAATTAAGTAGATGACATATATATATATATATATCTAGTAGCGTTATTATTTCATATATATAATTATTATTCATTATATATAATTTATAATCATTCTTTAATGGTTAATATGGAGAATGAATCTCATCACGTCGTGAAGACGGTAATCCGTACGTACGCACAAGTGATGATATCGTTCCCATAATTATTGAAATGGAATTGGAGTGGATGATATGATATCTCAGAATAATTATGATGTTATTATAACCATATATAGTTATTCTTTAAACCATTATACCCATCCAAGTAAGGTGGTGATGCAAAAACTGATTACACCGCGGCGTGGAGACGGTATTCCGTACGTATGCACGCGCGGGGATTTTGTTTTCTGTTGGATGGATAGAAGGTGAACTAGGTTTGTTTCATATTTATAAAAACATATCAGTATATAAGTAATTCTAATGTTATTACTTTATAATTAAACAACTAAAGAAGAGGAAGTAGAAGAAGAAAGAAACTTTAAAGCATCAGTAGAAGAGATTACCTCTTCCTCAACACACCTCCTTTAAACTTCTTCTTAGGGAACTAGAGTTGGTCTATTGAGAAGAACAAAACCTATATGATATAACTAGAGAGGTTGAGAAGAGGAATTGGTAGGGTTTTCCGAGCTTCAAGTCTCAAAAGGGTGTGAAGAGATGAGGGAATGGGTGCCTTTTTATAAGGGAGGAGAGGGGCACCTTTGGAAAACATAAAATATTATTTTGTAATAAAGTCATATTCGGTTTATAATAGCTCCAAATTGATTTATTTCTAAGATAAAGTTGGGATGGGTCTAAATCCTCTAAACCAATAGGCTTTAGACAAGTTTAGGTTACTATTTTAACCTTATCTTTTATATTCAACTCTATGTTAAATAATTTATCTTTTACCGTGTCTTCTTGTTTTCTTACACTATATAGTTATTAATCATACTATAACAAGCCAAAAGAACCCCAATTCGTTCATTATTAATATATATATCCTTATATAAGTCATTTGGTCGAACCTTAAATTTCTAGGTATATAATAAATGTTAATAATATAATATTTGTTTTAAAAACTATTTTATGTCAATTTTGACACTATTTGGTAATTGATTTTTTTTAAAATCATAACAGCATGATTAGTTAAAAAAAGTTACTTAAAACAATACTAACTTTTCATATTAACCTTTAAAATTAGATTAATTCATAAAAGTCTCAAATTACATTTATTTGGGTATTTATAACATCAATTATGTTAATATTTCCTTAATAAGGTAATTACTACATCATCATTGTGTCATAAATAACATAAATTATTTAATGTATAAAAATTACTAATAAAATACCATTATGTAAGAAATATTTGTAGCTTTCTAATAAATATTTATAGTCGAATTTAACTTATGTATAACCCTATATTAAATTTTTTTTATATATTAAACTTTGATTTTAACTATTTTATCCTTTCTTTAAATAAAATAATAATAAATTTCCTAATATAATCCAAGTGGACCAAAAAGGTAATATATTATTCCGAAGGTTGTTTTTGTTCAAAATAAACTTATCCAATAGAATTAGTACATGTGTTAGGGTAATAATAATATAATTTTTACCTTTAATTACTCTATTTACTTTTAACCGTGGTAAATAAAATTAAAAAGTTACTATTCACCAAAAATTATTTTTGTCTTAATGAACCACATTTTAGTCCTTGATATTAACTGTGTCTCTTGGATTTTCAAAATTACACTCACATAAGTGGTAAAATTGTGTTTTATGTAAATTTGCAAACTCTCCTAAGAGGTGGGTAAAAGACGGTGAAAAGTTCAATAAAAATTTTATATATATAGAATTATTAAAAAATGACTCCAATGAATTACTTTGAACATATATAGGTATTATGTATCAATTTTGACCTAAAATAAATTTAAATAAAATAAAATATTATTTAAATAAAAAGTCGGTTTTTAAATAGTAACCCAGTGTTTTCACTATTTATCAAAAATTTAATGTTTTCAGAAAAATACCAAACATTCACCCTAGGCTAATTTTGATGTTCCGAATCCAAAAATGAAGTCTATTTTGAATGATAAAATATATAAAATTTTAAAAAGTGGGTATTACTATTCATAATGGCTAGTTCATAATAATATTATAACAATATCTCGTTTATTGAATCTTGGTATTGTGTACTACACATGATATCGAAGAAGGTCTTGATTGCATGTAATGCATTCCAAGTTAGGGCTGCGTGTAGTGAAATATTTTTTTTGGTGTTGCGTAAAACATAACCAAAACATATTTCATTTATAAATTAAATAAAATCTATAATTAATGTGGCGTAGAATAATTTCCACAAAACGAACTTGAATTTTTGTGTAACACTAGCCAAGAATAGTGTTGTGTATACTGCAAGCTAATACGGTGTTGTGTATAGTACAAGATAATCTGGGTGTAGAAGTCATCAAAGAAATTAAAAATAATAAAATCTCGGGGTGTTACAGTGATAATGGTCTTGAGCCTCGAAGAGACTGCCTACGTATCCCTGTGGCAGGGAATCAAAGTCCTCATAGTTCATCTGATAAAGATTTACCGCCAATTGGGGATTTAAATGGCATACCGCTAAATGGGGTAACAATGTCATACCGCTGGATGGGTTCTCAACAACTTATCATTGGATGGGGTCACAACGGCTTACCGCTGTATGGGGATGTTAACGAATTAACACTGAATGGGGGATGAAGTTTAACATCATGCGAGATAGAGGTGGTCCGACGTGAAGGGGATCAGAACCAATGGGCGTTGGGATTGAACCTTAGGGAGGCTACCTAAGTACCTTGCCTTGGAAAGTATCAAAGACCACATAGTTCAGATGGGGGTGATTGGTGTACCAACATGAAGATGTTCGGGACCAATGGTTGTTGGGCTTGAACTCCATGGAGACTTCCTATGTACCTTGCCTTGGTATGGATCAAAGACCACGTAGTTCAGATGGAATGTTTGGGGAATTGGCGTGAAGATGGTCGGGACCAATGGTTGATAAGCTTGAACCATAGGGAGGCTTCTTGTGTACCATGCCTTGGAAAGGATCAAAGACCATATAGTTCAGGTTGGTTTGGGTGAACCAACTTGAAGGGGGTCAGAGCGACTGGTTGTTGGGCTTGAACTTTAGGGAGGCGTCTAACATACCTTGCCTTGGAAAAGATCAGAGACAGCATAGTTCAGGTTGGTTATGGGGCTAACACTCTAGGCTTCCTAGAGAGGATGTCATGGTCGATGCTTACTCTAAGTCCATGTGAGTCATGCTCGGTCTGAGAAACAGGAGGCCTAAATGACCTAGAATATCATGGTGCAAAAGGTGTGTCTGTGGATAGTAGAGTGGGGCTTACATGTGGTTAGCTTCCCAAAGCAGAAACATGGGATCATGTTTGGTTTAAAGACCAAAAAGATGGATATTGAGACTTACTATAGGGTGGAGTCCCTGTGGAAACCAAGCCCACCAGGAGAGGGTTTTGTTACCAAGGAATGGAGGGGTAAGGATGTTGTCTCCTGTCGGAAAGGCTTGGGGATTAGACCAATGTGGTTTCCCATTCCCCAGGACAAACACCATTATAATAAAGAGGAAGTCATTCCGTGTGAAGAATGATCTCACTCCCATGGAGATCAGTGGGCATAGATAATGTACAAGATGAGGCACCACACGTGTGAGGCATGGGGTGACGTCTCAATTTAACGTCGTGTGTAGATGATGATCACGTTTGGAATTTTAACGTCTCATAGGTCAGACGAGGTGGGTGGGCTCTGTACCCCCAGGAATTACATAACTGATTCCCTCCCACCCTTGGGGGAAGGAAGGAATTAGCAAGGTCGTGGTTATGGGGGGTTACTCAGCAATCAATTTGGGGGTCCACGTTAGTGAGACTATGCAAAGAAGCAACAGTTGTTAGTGTGAATATGAGAAGAAGCATGAGGTGAAGCAACACAACGGGAAGTATCATCCAAGGGAGATTGATGTTACTCCGTGCAAACTTGAAGGGCTGCACTGTAAAAGGATTTTCAGAGAAAAGGGGTTCATAGGAATCCTTGTGAAGCTCTGGTGCTCCATGAAGTAGAGGGGCTTCATGAAGGGATGTGCTTCGCGAAGTGAAGACACCTAGGCTAGGAATATGGAATAGGTGCATTTGGGAGGAGAATCACGAAGTAGAAAGGCATTCACGAAGAAATTCCTCATGATGAAAGGGTTCCCCGCGAGGTAAGGTGTTGCAAAGCAATGTGCTTAGCAAAGCACAGTGACCCTTCCTTAACATGTGGGTCATATTTGTGTGGAAGGTGTTTCATGAAGCATAAATACTTCACGACGACCCGAGTACCCATGGGGATCTCCTTCTATTGCGAAGGACCATGGGATTCATGAAAGTCAGCCCTATCGGAAGAGGGGTTCAATTAAAGAAAAGGGGAGACAATTCGCAGAGAAAAACTACCTTGAGGAGCTCATGGTTTGCAGAGCAGGAAGTGCTCTGCGATTGGAGAGCTCAGAAGGTGAATGGTCCGGTGATCCATCCTTTGGGCTCGAGAGGAGCCCTATATTTATAGGAAAGAGGTGCCGTGAAGAAGAAATCTCTTGGCGTGAAGACATAGTTTTCTCCATGGTTGGTTGAAAATGAGAAATTTGGTCGTGTAGCCTCCCTCCTCCTTGTTCCTCGGCGGGGTCGCGAACATCAGATTCGTTTGCGGAGACTCCCACCTCCTTGTTTCGCAGCAGGGTCGTGAACATCACACCGGCTCATGAAGGATCCCACCTCATTACTCCATGGCGTGGTCACAAATGAAAAATTCATTCACGGAGCCTCCCACCTCCTCGCTCTGTGGTGGGGTCGCGAACGTCTATGGGGTTCACGGAGCCTCCCACCTCTTTTCTCCCTGACGGGCATGAGGCAATGGGGCTCCGCGAAAGGGCTACATGAGGCAGCACCTGAGACTTCCCTATTTTTCTTCTTGTTCCCAACCTTTGGTGTCAACATCTATGTACATGCTCACACATCTTTACTGAAAACAATAAAAATTTTATACACCATGTTCTATGATGTTATTTTTTATACATCATGCATGAAAGCTGAGAGTGTAATGAGATTAAGAGATCTATTGACCATAATTTTGGTAGAGGAAAAATTATTTAAATATTTTAATTGGTAAAAGTTATTGGCATAGAATCACCCCTCTCATCATGTGTTTCCATTGATCCTTTTATAACAAAACCTAGACATTAGGTTTGCATTTGAATATAGTTATGATAATTACTATAATAAATTAGTAATGATCTTTTCCACCAATTAAAGGTCATATGTTATATGAATGAAAATATTGTTTATTATATATCATTATGTATTAATTTTGGATCTTATCAATGTTATGAAATGAAGAAATATGGATCTTGGGTCACTAAATGGAACTCATTTAAAGGGATATAATTTATAGTGGAAATAAATTCAACAAAATTCATTCAGGAAAATATTTAAATCTTGATCCACACTCATAAATATTTTTTTGATCGATTATGGAAAGCATTAGGATTATCATTTTATTATCACATGTAAAAATAAACTATAATATAATTAAATATAGGTGTCTATGCTAGTGAATTTTTCTCAAAGTGATTAATTATAAGAATATGAATGTGAATGTTATAGAAATCATTCTCTATAGTTATGAATAATGGGTATTGGATATCGGGTGTGAATTTACCATTTTTGCTTATAAATAGAGACTCATAAATATGGGAGAATTATTTAAATGTAATGAAGTTCTATATGTTATAAATGGGGAAAGAGTCTTGTGACTATCAGTTTTCACTGAAGATATAATTCTACCTAATAGATTTATTCAATAATTAAATAACTATAATTATGTTCTAACCAAAAATAAAAATTTTATATCAATTTATTGTTTTGGAAAATAAAAGTTTTTCATTCATTATTATGAATATGAGTTATTTCATATATAGGAATGAATTTTTTTATGGTATTGGAAATATGGTGAATGTTTATGCATTATAGATATACATAATGAAATCTATAATATATAAGATAACAAGATTAAGGCTTATTGTAACTGTAATTACCCATGGAATTGTCTCTATAAATTTAAATGATAAACTAATCCATATAATCTATAGAGATGGGTTTTTAAACTCATTATGTTTCTAATTATTTGGTAATTATATGTATTTTTTATTGGAATGAAATAAATACACAACCAATCATTGGAAAATGTGAGAGTAAAAGTGGAGTATTGGATTGTATACACATTGTTGCTTGTTAACTAATTAGTATTCAAGAAATTGGTGGGTATATGTTGATTTCAATTTTTTTATCATTATAGGTTGAATCGTTATATGTTTCTTATGTGATATATGTTTGAAATAATAAATGTTTCAAGATTTTAAAAAGAAATGAAAAGATGAATTGGGAAAAAATATTAATAATCATTGATTATATTTTGGTAGTAAAAATATTAATATTCATTGATTTTATTGTCCATTTAAGATATATTGGTATTGCGTCATAGATTACACCTCCTAGAACAACACAATGGAATGATGATTCTAAATGATGTAACTTTATATTATAGGACATGGTTCAATCAATAATGATTTTATATAACCATTGTATATAAATTTTTAGATATACTTGGAATCAATTTATTTTAGACTGAATAAAATTCCATGTAATAGAAAAATAAACATACCATATGTGATATAGATAAAGAATAATCCCTATTTTGTTTAAAGGATATGGGGTTGTGAATAATATAAATGATGTTTGTATTTTAATAAAATTGACCCAAAATCAAGAAATGATTTTTTTGTTTATTGTCCCAAAGATACTACATGATAATAATTTTATGATACTATTTAAAACAATGTTTTTTTTGGATATACATAGAGTTTTCATTGTAAAAGATCATAATATTTAGGAAGTTAGTGGGATTTTGTTATAAAATTGAAAAGTTAAATTCAAAAAAATAGATATTTTTTCAAAAATGGAATGTGGGATGGATCCACAGAATGTTGTGCAAGTAGAATATATACATTTTATACAATAAACATAGAGACATGGAAATGTAAATTATGTTCTAGAGTGTGGTATACTACATATGATTAATATGATTGGGTACTATTCATTCAAAACGAATGGAATACCTACCAACAGGATATTGAGGGTTAGGATTCTGAGAAACATTTAGTGGTTATGAAATATATGACGAAGTCTATTGGAAAAAATGTTTGGAACATTTTCGATTCCCCCTAATTGGTGAGACGCCTATGATGCATGTGGGTTTAAATACAAACTAGCATTTATGGTAGGGATTTCTACAGAAAAATCACTTCAGGTTGATAATGTTTTTAGAAAATTCCATGTTATTGACTATGAATAAACATTAACTATAGTTTAGATGATAAGGTCGGTTCATATATTTTTTACCATAACATATCATTATCATTATGAGATATATCTAATGGTTGCGAAAACACATTCATTTATTAAAAATTTATTCAATTAAATGTTAATGAAATGTAATGGTTTTGAAATGCTAAATTTGAATATAAATTTTTAAAAGTTTCAATTTTACATTTATGGAATGAAGTAGGATTCTTGGAGTTAGAAAATATGCCATGATGATTTAATAAAATTGTTTTCATTCATCAAGAATTAGAATGATTATTTTGTATACAAGTTTGTTGGTGGGACTATTTTTATAATTTTAGTTTTGTATGTTGATGTTATACAACTCATCTGAAATGATTTCATGAATTTACATTTTATAATGTTTTGGTTTGGAATGTTATTCTGGATGAATGAAAATAGATAATACACCTACATACTATGCATGAAGATATATAGAGATATATAAAAGAAGATTCTTGGACTGAGTCAAAATAAAATATATTTTTATAGTGTTAAAGAGGTTTAATATGTTGAACTGCAAGAGGGGATATTTACTCAAGTTTCATTGTGTGAGTTATAAGAAGATTTAATATTCATTTAAAGAGTTAGAAATGATAGATAAGATTCCTTATATATAATATACAAGATCTATCATGTATTATATGTTTTGTATAAGAGGTTTCAAAGTACAAATTATTGATTAATCAATATATTATAAATCATTAGAAACCATAAATCCAATGATCAACATCCAATTGAAACTAAAATTTAATAAATTATAAATGAATAATATGTTCCTTAAAGTAGAGTTATCTACTTATATTACCTTATATATATTATTTATGAGGATAATAAGGAACAAAATTCATACACATTCCTCCATGGTGAACACTACTTATAAAAAATTAGATATATTTTATTAACAAGATATATTTTATATTTTTGAACTATATAAGAAAATTTAAAAAAACTATAAATTATTTCTTGTATGACATATCCTACATGGGAAACTACTAGATTAAAACTATGTTTGATAAACTTTTAGTGTTTTGTGAAACTTATTTCATATTTTTTATAATTCATTCCACTATATCTATGTGTCCATATAAGAAAAATCACTCCCACGAGGATTTTTAGTGAGTAACATCTATAAAGAAATCATTTTTTAGAAATGGTGGGACATCAGAATAATATTCATAAGATATGACTGATTAAATTGGTACTAAAACTCATTTACCTCACAATTCCAAATGTTATGATATTAATATCCTTTTTTCAACATAACTTTTTATTCTATATACAGTGTCATCATCTTCCTTAGAAAAATTATATAAAACTATTTTCTTAAAATATTTTCATAAAAATATAGCTATATATATAAATATTTTACTGACATAACCTAAACAAATTTACAATATAATCCAATATAAAATATTATTTATAATTAGAATAATAATTTATCAGTTAAATTTTTACTTCTATATATATTGAAATACTACCACTACCCTCTTATAAGATAAATTATTTATAGAATATCATAATGAGAAACACAAAATATTATTATTTTACGAAATACAACTTATTTCCATTATTGGTAAATTTAAAAAATAAAATAACAATTTCTATAGATTATATGGAATTTTATATGTTAAATCAGAATAATGAAAATAATATTTTAGTCTATTCATATATGATATAGAATTTTTATCATTGATAACATCATTTATCAAAAAACCATATCATTTTATTGGAAATAAGAAGCAGTTCACAAAAAAATTCTTATCAAATAAGAATAAAATAAGAATGTTATCATTATGATGATCTAATTGATATTGGGGTAATAAATTATAAACAATTTTTTAATCAACCCCGTTTTCACCTATAATAATTCACACATTAATATCTCATCATCAAAATTTCATCAATTTTATAATCCTATATATATATAACATTCGTGAAATATATAGTTGGTGTTGTGTACAATTATGAATATAATTATTTAATTATATAAAATTAATACCTAGCACAGAATATATATATAGTTTCTTCTAACCCTACAATAACATTGAACAATTCCTTATGCAATTGCTAGTTCCCCCACAATTAATTAACTAAATTTCCTTCATTGTACTTGTTTTATATGGTGTTACAGACTCTACAGGAAATCTATTATAATATATCAATCAAATATATTTTCCTTTATAAATCTACACTACCATCATGGAACATTATTAATGACCTCTTAATTCTTGTTCAGTGATCCTTATAATATTTATGAGATCATGTAAACATTTCTTGAAGTCGTTATTATTATAGTTTAAAAATAATCGTGGGGACCTTTTCATCAATGAATTTAGAATGAATCCCATGTGCATATCAACACCAATATGTGAAAGCAGTTCATCTATGTCATTAAAATAGATAGTAATAAAAATTAACTTTGTAGAGATTTACTTCCCTCCCACCATCATGAACTTAAAGAGTTCATTTGAAACCTCACCACACTATTTTCTATCTTTTTCATGATTAATACTTTCCAGGTTCTCTATCATCTTGTATGCATCTAGTCTCTCACGTTTATTTTATAACATGGGATATATGGTCAAAAAATGATATGAGATAATTATACATAATATGTAATATAATTATTTTAGGTATATATATCCTTTTTTTGAATAGACTCACTGACCGGTTTCATGGGAAGGGTTTATCCAAGAAATAAAAATTAACTTATTACTTATGAAGTATTATTAATTTATGGTACCAGTCATGGAAATTAATACGATACATTTATTTTTTATCAAAGATATATATCAAGTTAAATTTAAAATGTTATGAGGATTCCATTATATATAATAAAATATTTTTCAATATGTATATCATATTTTAGATGCATTCAACAAGGTATGATATTAAATTTTCTCTTTATAAAATAATGAACAAGATTAAATTCATCAATCATATTACTAAAAATATGATCTATATTTTAGTATGAATATGAAATATTTTTTAAGTGAAACTCCTTTATTATATATTTTTGTTGGGAAAAATATTAATCATCTCAAACAGGACTCTGGGATGGTTGAGTGAGAAATCTTTTCTCAATCCATTATAAAAATCTAATAGATACTATTAATATGTTGTTTGAACACTTAAGTATTAAAAATAATTAAATCCTAAAGAAACTTCAAAATATGAGTCACCCAAATCTTAAGGCCACCTCATTATTTTCTTTTACTACTCAAGGTAATCCATGTGCACATTTCTTTAGCATGAAACAACTTAGTGGAATAGTCAAGGCCATGGATTATTTTTTCTGAGAAGTAATTTAACACGTATTGTTTTTAAATTGGAATAATTATTAATTTAAAACCCCAAGGGTTTATAAATAAATTTAATATTGAATGTATGAAACACTGAGTCCCCAAAAAACCACACTTTTTCATAAAGTATCCAATAAACAAAATTTTTCCACCTCTTTGATTTTAATTTTGAAAAATTAACATACCCAGTTGTGTTCAGTAAGATATTCAGAGTCTGATAAAACAAACTTATTTTTTGGTGAATAGTAACATACCTTTATGAATAGTAATATGACCCTTATTAATTTTAAATCATATTATTATTTTATCATCTTAAGGTTATAAGGAAATGAAATATTTTTTAATTTTTCCATGTGATATAAAACGAATTATAGTATTAAAACTGTTACTCATCAATAATTTTTTATTTTATTTAAAAATTAAATTAATAATATTTAGTATATTATTTTCAAAAAATGGAGTTCATTTTTGAATTCGTAATGAAAATATTAGGTTAATATGAATGTATGATATTTTTATAAAATAATTTAGTTTATTTGTGAATAGTAGAAATAAAATTATGAGTTTTCAGTATGATTAATGACATAATAATGATTTTATAATTAATATAAAATGGTGGTGAACTATTTCACATTAAAAATATGTTATTAGGTGTCCCAATTGGCCAAAACCATGGGAAAATACCCTATTAAGTCCCATGTTTTTTAAAATATAACTAATGTGGTGTCCTTTAAAATTAATAATAAACTCACCCTCTTTTCTTATAAAAATCTACTCATTCATTCGTTTTAATTCATTTTAAATTCATCATCCTATAAGATCTAGTATTTTTACATCCCTATGAGTCGTCCCAAGTTGTACTGAAGCCCCCAATGTTCCAATAATCATGTTTTTAGAGTTACTCTACAAGGTGAGGGAATCTATAACACATTTCATCTTTAAGAACTCTTTTAATATTATTATCTTTTAATTTCAGTTATATTATGTTGGGATATGTAATTAAAAATTTCCATTACTATTCATATTATGTACTAATTGTGGGAGACACATTTTTATCTCATAATAATATTTTATGAAATTTACGTGATGTCGTTAGGCTACCGAATTTTCGAAATGAATTTCTCAACATCTACTTTTTTCTTTGAGTTCCTTTATTTTCTTTTTATTTAATCATATAATTTTATCCAAATGTTATGATAACTCCAATACCTTACATGTACTGGAATTTTGTTATGATAACGGAATAATTCATCATCATATCTCATTTTTCCTTATTTTATACAAGAAATGAAAACTCTATCTGATATGTGTTAATTTATCTTATTCATGGGCAATGAGTTTTAAATTTTTATTTAAATATTAAATTCTGGTCATGAACCCATTTTTATGGTATAAAGAGACATTAATATATGTATTATAACTTAATTATGGTTTTGGAATATTTTTTTACACATTATATTAACTTATAATGCAAAATGATTTTGTTGTGATAAAAAACTATCAATTAACCCAGACAATTATCATTAATATTTTATATGACGATTCATATTAACTCAAAATAACCAAATGGAATTTATAACCATGTAATATTATAGATGTTAAAAAATAAAATAAAATTTCTATTTTGGACAACCATTCTCATCTCACTTATTTATCTTTACATGTATATAAGTAAAATTTCCATGAATACTAATGAAGTAAACACTCCCAAAAAATAAAATTAATCATATTAAACCCATCGATAAGGCCTTGAAGGAACTTAATAAGGATATAATAAATCAATTACATAAATATTAGGTTTTTTAAATATTAATTATTGAATTTAATTTGGTTATCTTGGATTCTAAGATCAGGTGAAGAACACCATCAGACTTAAGTTAACGATTTTCTATTAGAACCTCCATTTTCATTCGGGTTACTCTTATTCTCTAAATACATCTGTTAAATTATTATTTATTAATATTTAATCCTCATAAATTCTGTTATAATGTACAATATATGTGTTCCAATAGTAATCTTACTTTCATTTACAGGGATTTATATGTTTTAAAAGGATCTTTCAAATACTCTCCCCAACATACAAGCCCGATTAAAGGGAATTTCTAAAATTCATACCTATTTTCAAGGGAAATCTATAATAAATTTTTTAGAAAAAATTATAGTTATTAAATAAATATTTTATTAATAAAATACTATCTTACTTAAATCTTATTTTTATAGAAATAAATTTCCAAAAGAACTATTCTTTTCAAAGTAAACAAGTATTTATCTCATGAATTACTCGATGATTTTATAAGAGTATATTAATCAATTTCTACACTATTATTGATTATTATATGTTATATAATCTACCATAACAAATTTAATGGTTTATTTTTATTTTTACGATGGATCTACTATCTTAAAACCATTCACCGATGTACTCTAAATGGTTTGTGTTCATGCTTAATGTTTGGGGATGTTATTTTCATTTCATATGTTAGTTTCATCATGAATTTATATGTTTTCTATGTTTATCAATATTCATATAGAGAATGAATTGGAATTAATATGTTATGGTTGGGGCTGCTCTATCCCCTCGATGCATCGGTAGGTATCATGAGACAACTACGGTCCTAGAACAAGGCCTTGACAAAATGATTATTTTGGTATTTGGATGAGGACATGATGTTATGGTTATGATGTATGGAATTATGAGTTCTCTGATTATGAAAATAGTAATTTAATGTTCAAGAGAATTTTAAACTATTATAATAACCATGATCATTCTTTATTATAAATTATTTATTTAGCACTTAATCCTTCCATACTTTGTTCGAGTTCATTTTTAATGTCATGTGTTTTTAGTTATTCACCATGCCTATTACTTATTTTCAAGATATCTTCCTCTATATTATTTACCCTTACTGGGAATTTGATCTCATCCCTTTCTTATGTTTCATTTTCCCATAACACAAAGAGGTATAATATGAATGAAATATAGGGATAACCTGTGAGTTGTGGATATTGTGAAAGGAATTTCAATATTGTTTTTCCTTGAATGTTGTAATGTGGAACTTATGTATGTATCCAGTTTTCCTAAACTACTAAATTATTCATTCCTTCAAGATACAGATTTCTTGTAATCATGATTATGTTATCAAATAAAGAACTAGATTTGGGAAATTGGGGTTGGTTCCATATAATTGGTTTCATAGGAAGTTTATTAGAAAACATGGGAAATAGATTTAGATAAACTATATTTGGGAACAAAACCCTAAGATAGTCTTTGAGGATAAACATACAAGAACATACTCTGTTTTTTGGTAAGGAATAGATTATGTGGAAATTTATAGAAAATAAATCCATATCTGGATACTAAAAGCGGACGTGGTTGTGGAAAAAATGTACCTAGGAGTAACAACTTAGACGAGGAGTTTTTCATTTGACCCAGGGTATCCTGGTACATGAAAATGAGCCTTATTTCTCACTAGGTTTGACACACCTATGTGATATGCTTAAGAAAATTCATCATTTCATTAAAAGCGATTATGAAGGATTTCAATGTAAATTTTCCTAAAAGAAAACATGTTTATGATTGTGAGATTATATTTTCTATGCATTTTTCTACGTTAATATTATACATTATGATTCATAACCAAATATAGTATATGCAATTATTTAGAAATAGAACCTAGTGGAAGGAATGAAAACCACCAGAAGACACATGTCCTACATAGGGATTTCCCTCTAATACGAGATAATAATGTTTGAACTGGTGCTGCGATTGATGCTAAGTAACTTATAACTATATTGGTATTGCTAAATCAGGTTATGAATAATAACCTTACCCATATAATGCATTTGGATCCCCAACATGGTGGAGCTATGCTATAGCTCTATATAGGATAATAGACACCAACATTTAATGCGACTACAAACCCATTTTTATAGTATTAATGGATAAGTTTATTAGATAATATATTTCTATATTTAGCATGTAAAAAAGAGAGAAGGTTTTCATGGAGTTTTATCATCTATTGGAAGACGTAGATCAGTGGTGGTCTTTAATAAAAAACAGTGGAGGAGAATGAAATATATGAAATGTAATGGTGGTATTTTAATGAAATATTCATAGAAAAATACTTCCCTTGTGAACAACGAGTATATATGGAATTGAAGTTTGTGGAATATGAGGCAAAAATGTATGAAAATGTTGCATTGTATGAAGCTAACATTACAAGGTTATAATGTCATTTCCTGGAATACATATATAATCCATGGATCAAGATTGATCAATTAATTGATGGTTTAAAACCATTCCTCTAAGAGGATCTAGTATCCCAAAGTGTCTCATCACATAATGGTGTAGTCTCAAGTACAATCAATATAGAAAAGGAATTCACTAAGTCTTATGGTTTTAAGAGAAACCAAGAGAAGAAAAGGGCTACTGAAAACTCTGGAAAATTAAATAAGGAAATGGGGAAGAAGGGAAGATTAGACCTTCTACCCTGTGATAATTGTTGGAAGAGACACCGTGGTACTTTCCTAAAGGGTATGGTTGTTTGTTACTAGTGTGGAGAAAAAATCCACCTATCTGAGATTCTAAAGGGAATATAAAAGCTACCAATGTTCAATTATATAATATTAGGGTGATGGGGCGCTATTCTAATGATTTCCCAATGAATCAAGGAAAAAATCCTCAGAAAAGGAAAAGGGAGCAAAGGCCAATCTTATGCGATCAAAACTACTGACATTGAAGTTCCAAATGATGTTGTCGAATGTACTTCAATAGTTTCCCCAAACATATCCAATTCTTTATTTGATTATAGATCACCCATTTATTTTATATCTTCCCAGTTTCCAATAAAAATAGACATGTCTAATTTGATTTAATAAATGAGTGGTCAGTAAAAACACCCAAGGGAAATCTTATTTAAATAATGATATGTCAATCAGTCCCCCTTATGACACATAAAATGTGCTTTTGTTGCTGTCCTTATCATCATACCAATGATTGACTTGGATATAATCCTTGGTATGATTTGGATTTGTCATTATGATGTATAGATCTATTTCAAGAAGAGGGATGTTATAATTTTTGAGAATGATGTGGAATCCATCATCTTTAGAGAAAAAACCTCACCATCTGATTCTCATGTAGATCCACCCCAATAGCTCTACTAAATACGATTATTGTTGAGGATGAGAACTAATTAAGTGAGTAAAATAATGTTCATATTGAGGGTGTGCCTATTGAGAAGGAAAATCATGATGTGTTTCCAAAGGATTTACCTAAAAATCTTCCAGAGTGGGAAGTTTAGTTCTATATTAATTTAATTCATAGTATAAGACCTATATCAAAGACTACTTAAAGAATGACCACTATTGAATTAGTATAACAGGGGAAAAACTAGTGTAATTGAGTTATAATGTATTTATTATCCCTAGTGTCTCTCTATTAGGATTCCTTATTCTTTTTGTTATTAAATATTATGGATCAATGAGGTTATGCATTGATGATAGGGAGATCAATGGTATAATATTAAATAAAAAGTATCCCCGACATCACATTGATGATTTTTTTGATCAACTTCATAGAGCCCAATAATTTTTGAAGAATCAACTTCGATTTGGATATCGTTTGTTATGAGTGAGGAAGGATGGTATTCTAAATACAACATTTCGAACCATGTATGGGCATTAAGAGTTTACCATAATGCCTTTTCGACAGACTAATGTACCCTATATCTTGATGGATCTAATGAATAGTCTTTTCAAGGAATATCATTATGAATTTGTGGTGGTATTTATTAATTATATCTTGGTATAGTCTAGTAGCTATTAATATCAAGAAAATTACTTTTGCACTATTTTGAATACTCTTAGAATGAATGAATTATATGGTATGTTTAGAATGTGTGAATTTTTTCTTCAGTTAGTTTGCATAATTTGCCACATTGTCTCTAAGGATAGAATATCTGCTTATCCTACAAAGACAAAGGCAATTCATGAATGGCCTTGTCCAATGAACATAATTGTGGTACGTAGTTTTATTCTCTTAGCAGGTTGTTATCGACATTTTGTAAGAACATCGTCCATTTAGAAAACCCAATGACCGAGATTTCATGTAAAGGGGTTATGTTTATATGGACAGATGAATGTGAGGTCTTTTTGAAAAATTGAAGAGGAGATTATTGAATGCTCCGATCCTAACACTACCATCATGGAGTGATGGGTTTGTTATCTATAGTGATGCTAAAAAGAAAGGACTTGGTTGTATCCTTATATATAATGATATAGTTATTTCCTATGCTTCAAGGTAGCAAATAATTCATGGTCAAAACTATCGTACTCATGATATTTAGTTATCCGTTGTGATATTTTCTCTAAAAATATTTAGACACTATCTCTATAGTGAAAGATGTGAGACATATATGGATCACAATAGTCTATATTATATATTCTCACAGAAATAGCTCAACATGAGGGAAATAAGATAACTCTAACTACTCAAGTATTATGATTATTCCATACAATACCACCAAGGAATGTAATATAAGTTAGGTGATGCATTGAACCTAAAGGATCATGGGGTTTTAAAAAAATGAGTATGGAAAGGGATCTCAAATTCAAGGATTTAATAAGGATGGACATCAAAATTATCAATAAAATTGAAACATCATTACGTTTTTCTATTGGTTTCCCAACCATATTTATTAGAAAGGATTAAAAGGTCTCAACCTAATGACACAAACATTCAAAAGAAAATTAATTCTTTGATTGATGGGATGTTGGCTGACTTTGTATGTGAAAATGTAATTCTGAAATTTGGGAAGAGGCTATGTGTTCCCTCTATTCCCCAGATGAAAATGGAGTTATAGGATTATACTGATTGCTCAATTTTCACTATATATCCTTATAGTACTAAAATGTATAGATATTTGAAGGAACATTTCTAGTGGGTCAACAGGAAGAGGGATGTTTCTGATTATTTATCAATATTTTAGTTTTTCAACAAGTGAATAATGAAAGAAAACATCCTAGAAGTGTCAATAAAATTATACATATTTCTACATGGAAATTGGATAACATCACCTTGTATTTTTTTACTGGATTATCCAAAAATCCATGAAATAATGATTCAATATGGGTAATTGTTGATCGACTTATAAAATATGCACATTTACTTGCTATAAGGGAGGATGTTCCACTAGAGAGGCTTTCACAACTCTATATCAATGAAGTTGTAAGACTTCATGGTGAACATCTTTCAATATTTTCTAATTATGATGCTTTATTTACATTGATATTATGGAAAAGTCTTAAAAAATTATTGGACATTGAGTTTTTTTTGAGTTCTTCTTATCATCCTCGACCTAGTGGGAAATCAAAAAGGATGATCAAAACATTTGAAGACATGTTGAGATCATGTTTTCTCAGCATCCAAGGTATGTGGGATTAGTATTTACCCATGGTGGAGTATTCCTAAAATAGTAGTTTTCATTCAACTATTCAAATGGAACCATATGAAGCATTGTACGCAATGGGATAGCGTACACCAACATGTTGGGATGAAGTCGGTTAAAGGAAGCTTGTGGGTCCACCACTTGCTGAGGAAACAAAAATAAAGGTAAAAACTAAAAAAAACAAATCAATGTTGCAGAAACTAGGAAAAAGATCCATTCTTATGGTCGAATGAAGGATTAAGAATTTCAAGTGGGAGATCATGTTTTATTAAAAAAGTATCCATAAAAGGGGGTTATAATATTTTGGAAGAAATAGAAAATGAGATATAGTTACATTGGACCTTTTTTAATTATTGAGGGAAATGGAGTTGTGGATTATCATTCTGTAGTTCCACATACCCTTTCTAATGTACATAATGTGTTTCACGTCTCATTTTTGATAAAGTACATGAAATACCCAATGCATGTTCACACATATGATGGAATAGAATTGGAACAAGACATATCTTACTGTGAAGAGCCTATCTCGATTCTAGACACTAAAGACCAATGGTTGAGGAATTTGACGAGTTCACTGGAAAATATAATTTGGAAAAATCATAAAATCAAATAGGAAACATTGGAGCATGATGTTCTTAGGTTGAAGAACTTCCCAAATTGTTTTTGTTTGGTAACATTCTGGGAATATTGAGGAAAAAAATTTTGTAAGGAGAGGAGATTGTAACACCCCAAGGGGTTATAAATAAATTTAATATTGAATTCATGAAACACTAAGTCTCCACAAAATACCACTTTGTTACACCCTAGCATTAAAACACAAATTTTCTACCTATGTGATTTGAATTTCGAAAAACTAACATACACAATTGTTTTCAGTAAAATATTTAGAGTCTTATGAGAGAAAATTAATTTTTGGTGAATAGTGAAATACCCGTATAAGTAGTAATATGAATTAAAATATGATCGTTATGAATATGAAATCATATTACTATTCTATTATATTAATTTTAAAAGATAATGAGATATTAGTAATGTTTTCTAAGTGATATTCATAGAATTATAGTTTCAAAAATGTTATTTTTTAAATAAATATGGATTGTAATTAAAAATTAAATTAATCATATTTTTAAAAAATTGAGTTCATTTTTGAATTCAGAACATTGATATTGGGTTACGCTGAATTTATGATAATTTTATAAAATACTTTAGTTTTTTTGTGAATAATAAAAATACATGTCAGAGTTTTCGATATGATTAATGGAAACATAATGATTTGATAATTAATATAAAATTAGATTAGACATGTGTACATTAATATATGATATTTGGTGTTCCAAGTGGCCAATTAAATGGTCAAATACCATGGGCAAGGCCAGGGTTTTGCAAATTCCACTAATGAGGTGTCCCTTGAAAATAATAAAAAACCTCTCTCACTTTTACTATAAATAACCACTCATCACATTGTTTTATTTCTTCGAAAATTAATCAAACAAAAAATTATAGAATTTTTACCACCCTAGGAGTCCTCACATGGTTTTCAGAATCACATAGGGTCTCAACCATCATGTCTGAGGAGTTACTCTCCAACGTAAGTGAATCAACCACCCTTCTATTTTCGAAGCACTCTATTTTATGTTATTATCCTTTAATTTCAATTGTATTATGCTGAAATATGTCATTAAATATTCCCCATACTCTCTATATTATGTAATAATAATGATAGACCACTTTTTATCTAATAAAAATATTTTATTAATTTTATGTGATGCTATTAGGCTCTCGGATTTTTGTAAGTGATTTCTCAACGTCTAATTTTATTTCGAGTTCCTTTCATTTATTTTTATTTAGTAAACTAATTTAACCCAAATGTTATGATAAATAAATTAACATAAAGGTACTATAATGCTGTTATGATAATGGAAAAATTTATTAGAATATCTATTTTCCCTTTCTTTTATGCTTGAAATGAAGACACTATCCGAGATGTGATAATTTGTCACATTCCAGAAC
The DNA here is from genome assembly GCA_963277665.1 of Viscum album. Taxonomy (NCBI): domain Eukaryota; kingdom Viridiplantae; phylum Streptophyta; class Magnoliopsida; order Santalales; family Viscaceae; genus Viscum; species Viscum album. The sequence continues at coordinate 1,045,667,972 of OY728160.1, read as the reverse complement.
AAGAAGTTTTCAATTTATATTAAAATATTATATTATAGTCATGAAACCATTTTTATGGTTTAATTAGACACAAATATATGTTTTATTACTTATGTATGTTTACAAAATATTTTTTACACGTGATATTTATGGTAAATCAGTACGAGTTCATTGTGATAAAAACCTGCCAATTAACCCAAACAATTATCAATAATTTTTTATATAATGATTCAAATTCCTGAACAATAACAAAAATAAATTTATAATGACGTAAACTTATATATTTTAAAAAATAAATTAAAAATTCAATTATGGAAAACCATTCACACCACACATTTTTATCCTTATATGTATATAAGTAAAGTTGTCACGAATACCAGGGAAGTAAATGCTCTGAAATAACAAGATTGAAGATCATAAACCCATAAAGAAGGCCATGAATGAACATAATAAGGATATACTAAATAAAATATGTAACTCCCCAAGATTTAACAGTAATTTATTTCATCAAAGTAATTCAATAACTTTTACTACACGCAACACCGAGTTCTAGCGCACCATGACTTAACAAACAAGCCATTCAAAAGCGGTTACGAATAGTATTAAATGAATTTTGAACATTATATAATACTTATAATTTTAGAATCAATATTATGAGTTTCTTAGACATAATGTAAGAACAAATACATTTTATTCAGATAAAATATGTATTTTTCAAAAAATGTAATTTTACTGCCTTTTAATGGCGAACCCTTTTTAAATACAATATTTGAAACATTTATATATTAAATTTGACAAAATAAAATTCTTCTTTAGAATCGAGACATAAGAATTTAGATTCAATAATGTTATGGTTTTTTCTGATAACCTTCATATTTGGGTGAATAGTTAAAAATACTATATTTTAACAGAAAATCAATTTTTTAATCAAAAAAATTTATAGTGTAAACTTATACATTTTAATGGTTTGGAAGTATATATAGATTATATTTTTACTATTTAATCCAATTATGGTCATTTTATGTAATTTCACTTTGAAATTGGACACAAACAATTGTCAAACTTTTGATAGTTATTATTTCTTAAAAATAAACCTTTTGGTTTTGACAACATCAATAAATTTTAAATTAATAAATTCAACTTCTATGTTTTGAATTTGGTAAAATAGACTTTATTATTGAATTCGGAATATCAAAATTAGCTTAGGGTAAATTTTTGGTATTTTTTTGAAAACTTTTAATTTTTGATGAATAGTGAAAAACACCGAGTTTTAGTTTAAAAAGAATTTTTTTAAATAATTACTTATTTTATTTAAATTTATTTTAGGTAAAAATAGATACATAATACTTATATAATTTCAATGTAATTCATTAGAGTTAGTTTATAATAAATTTATATGTATAAAAATTTTATTGAACTTTTCACCGTCTTTTACCCACCTCCTAGGAGAATTTGTAAATTTACATTAAAATTAATTTTACTGCTTCTGTGAGATGAAAATTTTAAATCCGAGAGACATTATTAATATCAAGGAGTAATATTTGGTTCAATATGATAAATTTTTTTTGGTTAATAGTAACTTTTTACTTCTATTTACAACGATTAAAAGTAAAAAGGGTAATTGAGGGTAAAAATAAAATTATTATTACACTCACACATGTAATAATTCTATTGGATAAGTTTAATTCGACCAAAATCAACCTTATGAATAAAATATGACCCTTTAGGTCTACTTGGATTAGATTAGGACATTTATAAATATTTAATTTAAAGAAAAGTTAAAAGTGTTAAATTTGAAGTTTATTGACTAAACCATTTTTAATATAGCGTAATACATAAGATAAATTCGACTATAAATATTCATTAGAAATATAAAAATATTTACTACATCATGGTATTTTATTTATGATTTTTAGATATTCAATAATTAAATTTATTTATGACACAATGATGATGCAGTAATTACCTTATTAATGAAAGAATCAAATAAATGGTATTATAAATATTAAAAAATACCTATTTCATAGTTTTTATGACATCCACGAATTTTCTAGGTCACTATGACATGTTAGGGCTGATTCAATGTATCTTTTTCGAAGTAATAAATTTGTGATGACTTTTACAAAAACAAAATACCAAATAGTGTAAAAATTTACAAAAACTAATATTTAAAACAAATACTATATTATTGGTTGATATAATATTCCTAAAAATTTAAGGTTCAGACAAAGGGATTAAATAATAATATATATGTCCATAATGAGCCACTTGAGGTTATCTTGGATGTTTAGTGTAAGTTTATTAACCATATATAGTAAGAATACAAGAAGACACGGTAATAGTTAAACTATTTAACTAAGAGTTAAATCTAAATGATATGGTTAAAATGGTAACCTAAACTTGTATAAAACCGATTTTTAGAGAGTATTTCGACCCATAACCACCTAATTATCGAAATAAATTCAGTTTTAGCCATTATAAACCTAATATTACATTATAATAAATTAATACTTTAATCTTTTCCTAAATTGACCCTCACCCCTCTTATAAATGGGCACTTCCCCTTCTCTCAAAATCAAACCTCCAAAGCCATTTGGATCAGCCAAACCCTACCCAAATATCCTCCCAACTTCCTTCAATTCAACAAATATGAAATAGTTTGATCAAAAATCTAACATATGGAGCCTTTTGGATCAAATAAAAAGGAAGAACCCGAAGAAGAGGTAATGATTTCACCACCCTCTTTCAAGTTCCTTTCTTATTACACTTCTTCATTCTTTGTTATTTCCATTCTAAAATACTAACTAAATTATCTTATATATAATTTAATGTTATTATAAATATTTCACAACTATATTCATTATTCTATGCATATTATGAATGATAATGTCACCATGCGTGCGTATGTACGACTTACCGTCACCACGTCGTGGTGAAATTTGTTATTCAACACTATGTTATTTGGATGGATATAATGATGAGTAATATGTATATAAAAAATTAAAATAACAAGATAATGTCTTTGTAAAATTAATATACCATCCAATTCCACAGCTTTAAGGAAATGATATTGTCGCCCGTGCGTACGTACGAGTTACCGTCTCCATGACGCGATGAGATTCATTTCCACATTCACCATTCATCAACGATTATAAATATATATATTAATAATAAGGTTGTAATATATGAAATAATAATGATACTAGATATATATATATATTTACTTACATATATTTTATTCACATAGTTCCATTCAATATGTTATGAAAACAGAAACACCGTTTATGCGTACGTACGGACTACCGTCTCCATAAACTGTGTTTTCCATTTCATATATACATCTATTAAACATATTTATTTTCTAAATATATATGATATATATATCAGGTTTTATATTATGAATGTATTTAAATCATGATCTACGTGATACAATCAAGAGTAACAAGTTAAAACACGTACGATAAAGAAAGCGATTATTACCGAAAATATTAATATAACATGGAAATTATTATTAAATGGGTAGTATAAAGTCATAAATGAATAATATATGATATAATAAATATTAATATGGTTCAAGTATAATTTAATAAAATACTATTTTCTTCATACAGGAGGTTAAACGTACCCTCCAGTAAAGGAAAGTGCAATGTAAGAGGTTTTCGTCTCACTCCTTATTCCTGTGAGATTCATGCCATATTTCCACTATTACCTTTTGTGTGGTGCATGTACTTCCCATAATTGTATTAATTGTGTAATACACTTTAATTTATGTGTATTTACATATTCATTGTATAATACTTCTTTCATGGGGTGTATGTTTCGTAAGTTACCAAATTGGTAAGGGTTTATTTTACAATCTCATTGTTATTCGAGGTTGTTTTTACGTACATATTTACTGGTAAATTTTTATCATCCATGTACATTTTTAATAAAAATGATTTCAAAATTAATATTTTAATGATTTTTGAAAGTTACTATTTATCAATATCAGAATTTTAAATGTTTTAAAGATTTATCTTTCTATATCTATTTAATTAATGTTCATGTTTTAAAAATGATTTTAAGGATTTATTTATATTGACATGAATGTTTTTAAATGATATTTATTTTAAAAATTTTCAAAGTGGTATGGGACACTTTGATTTGAAAATATCTTTTAAATTACATCCTTTATAAATGTGTGACTTTTAAATGATTTTAAAAAAGGATATTTCTCTCAAAAAGTTTTACTCATCATTTTCAACTATGTTATCATCCTTTACTGGATATTATTTATTGAGGTTGACTTATTATAATACAATATTACATATTTTATTGAATGAGTTATGATATGTTTTACTATGGATGTTCTATTTTTATACCATTCATTGTTTATGGTAAATGTATTGACATTGTGTATGCTAGTTTTAATACGAATGTTTATGTTATGTTTCAACTATTTATATGAGGAATGCAGTGGACTTAGTAAGTGACGGGTGGAGCCTGCTATAGCTCCTCAATGCATTAGTAGGTCTTATGAGACAAACTAGTGTTTTGGAACAAGGCCTTGAAAAAAAATTATTCGTAGTCTTGGCACGAGGCCTTGACTACTTGGTAATGATGTCTGGTATTAGGCATTCCCTCATTGTGAAATTAGTTATTACATGTGAATATTCAACTAGTATAATATCCATGTGCATGTTTATATGGTAATGATTCATTTATTTTTACCATATTATGTTTATGTTTATGTTTAAAAGGCTGTTGTCTTTATTAAACATCTTGCCTTAAAAGTTTAAAGCTTCTGCTAAATTATTTACCCTTACTGGGCATCTGAGTCCACCCCTTTGTTATGTTTTATTTTCCCAGGATTCCAAGAAGTGTATTATGATTGATATGAAGGGATAAGATAAAGGGAAAAATATAATTCACAAAGAACTATTTATGTTGTGTTTTATGATTCAAATTTTAATGTAATGTTAATGTATGTAATATATTTTCCAAGACTGCTAAACTGATCGGTCCTTTCGGACTCGATTCCTTGTAATCGTGCCAATGTATTAAAATAATGCATCGGCTCTGGATAACAAGGGTCAGGGCGTTAGAGTTGGTATCATAGAAAGTTTATCAATATCCTTGGAAACTAGATTTAGATAAACTCTGATTAATGCACATTGCCCTAAGATAGACATTGAGGATTGTTATATAAGAACATCCTAGAATTTTGGTACTATAGATATTTTTTGAGTTTTGCAAAAATACATCCCTGTCTGGATATGAGCAGTTAAAGGCGGCTCTGGCACATATGTACCTAGGGGTAAAACCCAAAAATGCCGCTTCGATCTAGACTCGAACGAGAACTGGTGCACGACAACGGGCCTTGCTGCACTCCTGGTTAGGACACTCCCGGGGGATATGATTAGGATAATTCTTGTTTTCTTCACAAACCACTATGAAAGGGTTTATGAGTATATACCTACTCAAAGACATTTTTTTTGTGATTATTGATTAAATCCATAAACTTTTCAATTTACCTTAGGTATTTTACATATTTTGAATTATGAATTGCATTTCATAAACTGAACTAGTGTATGCCATTGTTTAGAAATGGCACCCTATATAAGGAATGAGAACTCCAACAATACTTATGATCCAAAGAGTAAGAAGGGTCATAGCATTATTGGCATTAAGACAACATTTAGAAAGGAAATAGTCTCCCACGTATTATCATCATATGAATAAATAGTATCATGTGTTAATAATATTATAAAAGAATTCTATAAATCCTATGGCTTTGAAGGGAACCCAGAGAAGAATAGGATGGTCGAAAGAAAGATGGATAAAGGGAACAAGGGAAAGATGGATTTTCCAATATGTGATAAATGTGGAATGAATGACCTTTGTAAATACTTAAAGGGATTGAGAGTTTGTTATAAGTGTCGAGAAAAAGGACACCATGTACGTTATTTCAAGGGTAAGAAAAAGTTTTAAAATGTAAAATGCTTCATCTTCAAGGCATTGAGACACGACACGAATTAATGTCCCATTCATAAGAGTATACCATGTTATTGGATAATAATCATGTTATGATACTACCTCAGATGAAGAAGAATGACTAGTTTTCTTATGTTGTTATTATAAAATTATTTCATTTGAGTGTTGTATCAACAGTATACTAGTTACATGAATTAAGGAGGTAGATAAGGATGGTACTGCAGTAATATTTTATTGAGGATTTGAGATTATATGGTTCTATGAAATGTGACTTAATAGTAAGATACACTTTTTGGAAAATCAATGGTTGAAAGAAAGGTAGTCCTTAATACGGTCATGATAATGTGGTAGTGGTTTTGGAATAAGAGATGGTTGATTTTGGTAATTCCGGATGTTGCGGTGTTGTAAAAATACACGATGAAGGTGTTCACATGTTATTACCTAGCAAAAAGGATCCTCATTTTGTTTGACTTCCTCATAAACATTGGACTGAGAGTTTGGATATAAGTATTTTGGATAATTATAAAGGTTGGAATGGATTAAGTTTGAAATTGGATACTATTGTTAAGTTCATTTTTGTATTACCGTAAAAAGTACAACCCGGAGGTCGGGCGGCAACCCGTCACGTCCGAAAGGGCTGTGAGACATGAACCCACAATCGAAGGGTGGCACAGGTGTATCACCTATCACTGACCCATGTGATGTACAAGATTGAAAAATGTAGTTTTTTAAAGGGTCTGATATGTGAATTATGAATTCATTTTTCTGGAACCCTATACAATTAGGATAAAGAGAATATATATGTTTTTTTAAAAAAAAATTAGAGTGAAATATGAGTTTGTGGAAGGAATTAGTTGAAGGATGAAACTATACTTGTCAAGTATATATATAAATATAGGCACACACACACACACCCAGATATATATATATATATATATTTCCCTATTATTTTATGTATAAATTAATTATTAAACATTATGGAAGGGATCTTAAAACCAAAAATGTGTTATCTTAAAACCTTATGTGTTGTTGAACGAATGGTATTTTAAATCATCATATATTGGTGGCTTTGAGGCCCACAATTCTATAATTATTTTTGATTGATGACCTCAATCGCTACTTATAAATATTTACGTATTTCCTCCAATTATGTGTCTCTAATTTCCACCAATGTTCTCCTAATCGAGATCACTATTTGGTGGCAACTTTTTTATTTCCCTTTTCCTCTTATCAAGACTAAATTTTATTAACCTAATTTCGGATGTGGGTTTTCCCAAATGTATTTTCTATTTTAAACATTTTATTTTCGAAAAATAATTTCAAATTTCAAGGACGCAATTTATTGAAGGAGGTAAGAATGAAACACCACAAGATTTAATAGTAAGTTATTTCTTCAATGTAATTCAATATCATTCACTACACGTAACACCGAGTTCTAGTGCACCATGAATTACCAAACTAGCTGTTAAAAAATAGTTATGAATAGTATTAACTGAATTTTGAACAATATATAATCCTTATAATTATAGAATCCATATTATGAGCTTCTTAGACATAATGTAATAACAAATACATTTTATTCAGATAAAAGAAATATTTTTCAAAAAATGAAATTTTTCTACCTTTTAATGGTGAAGCCTTTTTAAATCCAATATTTGTAACTTTTATAGAATCAATTTGAAAAAATTAACTTGTTCTTTAGAATCGAGACATAAGAATTTAGTTTCAATAACGTTTTGACGTTTTTCTGATAACTTTCATATTTTGGTGAATAGTGAAAAATACAATATTTTAAATGAAATTTTTTAATCAAAATAATTTATGGGGTTAAATTATAATTTTTAATGGGTTGGAAGTATAAATAGATTATATTATTACCATTTAATCCAATTTTGGTCATTTTATGTAATTTCACTTTGAAATTGGGCATGAACAAGTGTCAAACTTTTTATAGTTATTATTTTTTAAAATTACATCTTTTGGTTATGACAGTGGGAATTAATTTTAAATTAATAAATTCAACATCAATGTTTTTAGTTTGGTAAAATAGACATCATTATTGAATTTGGAATATCAAAATTAGCTTAAGGGTAAATTGGTGTTATTTTTCTAAAAACATTTTATTTTTGATGAATGGTGAAAAACACCGAGTTAAAGATTAAAACCAATTTTTTATTTAAATAATTATTTATTTTATTTAAATTTATATTAGGTCAAAATAGATACATAATACCTATATAAGTTTGATGTAATTCATTAGAGTCAGTTTATAACAATTTTAGATATATAAATATTTTATTAAACTTTTCATCGTCTCTTACCCACCTCCTAGGAGAATTTGTAAATTCACATAAAACATAATTTTACAACATCTGTGTGTTGAATTTTGAAAATCCAAGAGACATGGTTAATATGAAGGAGTAAAATGAGGTTCAATAAGATAAAAATAATTTTTGGTAAATAGTAACTTTTTACTTTTATTTACCACGGTTATAAGTAAATAGGGTAATTTATGGTAAAATGATATTATTATTACCCTAACACATATCCTAATTCTATTGGATAAGTGTAATTCGAACAAAAACAACCTTAGGAATAAAATATGACCCTTTAGGTCCACTTGGATTAGATTAGGACATTTATTATTTTTTAATTTAAAGAAGAGTTAAAAGTGTAAAATTCGAAGTTTATTATCTAAACCATTTATAATATAGGGTTATACATAAGATAAATTCAAATAAAAATATTCCTTAGAAATATAAAAATATTTCCTACATCATGGTATTTCATTTATAATTTTTATACGTTAAAGAATTAAATTTATTTATGACACAATGATGAGGTAGTAATTACCTTATTAATTAATGAATCAAATAAATGGTATTATAAATATTAAAATAAATAAAATTTCAAAGCCTTTAGGACATACACGGATTTTATAGGGGACTATGACATGTTGGGGATGATTCTCTGTATCTTGTTCGAGGTAATAAAGTTGTGATTACTTTCAAAAAAACAAAATACAAATAGTTTCAAAATTGACATAAATTAGTATTTAAAAAAAATACTATATTATTGGTTGGTATAATATTTTGAAAAATGTAAGGTTAGGAAAAAAAGATTAAATAATACTATATATGTCATTAATGATCCATATGAGGTTCTCTTGGATGTTTATAGTATGTTTATTGACCATATATAATAAGAATACATGAAGACACGGTAATAGTTAAACTATTTAACTAGGAGTTAAATATAAATGATAAGGTTAAAATGGTAACCTAAACATATGTAAAACTTATTGGTTGGGAGGAATTCGACCCATAACCACCTAAGGATTGATATAAATTCATTTGGGACTATTATAAACCGAATATGATTGTATAATAAATTAATACTTTAATCTTTTCCTAAAGTGACCCTCGCCCCTTTTATAAAAGGGAACATCCCGTTCTCTAAAAATCACACCTTAAAAGCCATTTGTCTCGGCCATACCCTACCCAAATATCCTCCCAACATCCTTAAATTCAACATAGAGAACTTTGTTTGATCAGAATGCCAACCTATGGATCCCTTTTGATCAAATTAAAAGGAAGAACCCGAAGAAGATGTAATGATTTCACAACCATCTTTCAAGTTCTTTTCTTCTTCCACTTCTTCTTTCTTTATTGTTTCCCTTATAAAATAATAACTCCAGTATATTCTATATACAGTGATGTTATTATAAATATTTTACAACTATATTCATTATTATATCCATCTTATGAATGATAATGTCACCATGTGTGCGTATGTACGGCTTACCGTCTCCACGTCTTGGTGTAATTTGTTATTCAACACAATGTTATTTGGAAGGATATAATGATGAGTAATATGTATATAAATAATGAAAATAACATGATAATTTATCTGTAAAATTAATATACCATCCAATTCCACTCCTTTTTGGAAATGATATTGTCGCCCTTGCGTACGTACGGATTACCGTCTCCACGACGCGATGAGATTCATTTCCACATTCACCATTCATCGACGATTATAAATAAATATATATTATTAATAAGTTTGTAATATATGACGTAATAATTATACTGAAGATATATATATATATGTACTTACATATATTTTATTCACATAGTTTCGTTCAATACATTATGAAAACGAAAACAACGTTTATGCGTACGTTCGGACTACCATCTCCATAAATGGTGTTTTCCACTTCATATATACGTCTATTATACATATTTATATTCTAAATATATATGATATATGAATCATGTTTTTTATTCTATAAGTATTTAAATCATGATCTTAGTGATACAATCAGGAGTAACAAGTTAAAACACGTACGATAAAGAAAGCGATTATTACAGGAAATATAAATATAACAAAGAAATTATTATTAAATGCTTTGTATAAAGTCATAAATGAATAATGTATGATATAATAAATATTAATATGGTTCAAGTATGATTTAATAACATACTATAGTCTTCATAAAATAGGTGAAACGTACCCTTGACTAAAGGAAAGTGCAAGGTAAGGGGGTTTTATGTCACTCCTTATTCCCGTGAGATTCATGCCATATTGCCACTATTACCTTTTGTGTGGTGCATGTAAATCCCATAATTTTATTAATTGTGTAACACACTTTAATTTATGTGTATTTACATAATCATTATATGATACTTATTTCATGGGGTGTATGTTTCGTAAGTTACCAAATTGGCAACGGTTTATTTTACAATCTCATTATTATCTGAGGTTGTTTTTACGTACATATTTACGGGGATATTTTTATCATCCTTGCACATTTTTAATAAAAATGATTTCAAAATGAATATTTTAAGGATTTTTGAAAGTTAATCTAATTCAATATCATAATTTTAAATGTTTTAGAGATTTATCTTTCTAAATCTTTTTAATTAATGTTCATGTTTTCAAAATGATTTTAAGGATTTATTTATATGGAAATGAATGTTTTGAAATGATAATTCTTTTCAAAAGTTTCAAAGTGGTATGGGACACTTTGATTCAAAAATATCTTTTAAATTACTTCCTTTATAAATGTGTGACTTTTAAATGAGTCTACAGAAAAGGATATTTCTCTCAAAAAGTTTTACTCATCATTTTAAACTATGTCAGCATCCTTTACTGGATATTATTTTTTGAGGTTGAATTATTATAATACAATATTCCATATTGTATATAATGAGTTATGATAGGTTTGACAAAGGATGTTATATTTTTATTCCATTCATTATTTATGGTTAACGTATTGACATTTCATATCCTAGTTTTAATACGAATGTTTATGTTATGTTTTAACTATTCATATGAGGAATGCAGTGGACTTAGTAAGTGACGGGTGGAGCCCGATATAGCCCCTTGATGCATCGGTAGGTCTCATGAGACAAACTAGTATCTTGGAACAAGGCCTTGACAAAAAATTTATTTGTAGTCTTGGCACGAGGACTTGACTATGTGGTAATGATGTCTAGTATTAGGTATTCCCTTATTGTGAAATTAGTTTTACATGTGATTATTCAAGTAGTAGAATATCTATGTGCATGTTTATATGGTAATGTTCCATTTATTTTTACCATATTAGGTTTATGTTTATGTTTAAAAGGTTGTTGTCTTTATTACACATCTTGCCACAAAATTTTATAGCTTCTGCTAAATTATTTACCCTTACTGAGCATCTGAGCTCACCCCTTTCTTATGTTTTATTTTCCCAGAATTCCAAGAAGTGTATTATGATTGATATGCATGGTTAAGCTAAAGGGAAAAATGTAATTCTCAATGAACTATTTATGCTGTGTTTTATGATTCAAATTGTAATGTAATGTTAATCTATGTAATCTATTTTCTAAGACTGATAAACTAGTCGGTCCTTCGGGACTTGATTCCTTGTAATCATGCCAATGTATTAAAATAATGCACCAGCTCTGGGTAATTGGGGTTGGGGAATTACAAAATACATAATGGTTATGTTTTTTAATTATTAATTAATTAATTTAATTTGGATATCTGGGACATTAAGATCATGTGAAGAACACCATCATAATTTTGGTAAGGGTTCTCTACCCGAACCTCATTTTTCATTCGAGTTACACTTATTTTCTACTAAAAAAATTAAATTATTATTTATTCATATATCCTCATCTTAAATTTTTTTCAATGTACTATATATGTGTACCACCCAAAATCCTACATTCAATTATGGGGAGTTATATGTTTTAAAATGTTATTTCAAAAATTCTTCATGAAATAGAATCCCGGTTGAAGGGAATTTCTCAGAACCTTACCTATTCTCAAGGGATCACAATAATATGTTTTTGGAAACATAAAATTTCTAAAGTAATTAATTTTATTATGAAGAAACTATCTTAGATCACTTATAATTTTATATAACAACTATTCCAAAATAACTCTTCCCTTCAAAGTAAAAGTATATTTATGTAACTAATTACTCAATGATTTTATTAGAGTATCTTCTTATATTTTAACACACTTGTTTATTATTATATATGATATAATATACCATAATTAATTGAATTGTTTATGATTTTTTTGAATATGGATGTACTATCATAAAATCATTCTCTAATTTATATTGAATGTTTAGTGTTCATGCTTAATGTTCGGGGAATGTTATTTAAATTTCATATGTTAGTTTCCTTATGAATTTATATATTTTTTATATTTATACCCACTAATATAAGGAATGAATTTTAAATAATAAGTGATGTTTGGTTCCTTCTATATACCCTTGATGCATCAATATGTATCATGATAAAAACTACTATCTTGGCACATGAAAATGACAAAATGTTTATTTCTGGTCAATGCATGAGGCCTCGACGGCATGTTTATGATGTACATCATTATGCATTCCCTAATTATGAAACCAGTAATTGATATTTCACGAGGTTATTAGGCTAGTATAATAACCATGATTAAGCTTTATTATGGAATTATTTATTCAAATCATATTCCACCCATAATGCGTTCATGTTTATTTTTAAAGTCAATGGTTTTTGGTTATTCACCATGCCTAATGATTAAATTTATGATATCTTACACAATATTATTTTCCATTATAGAGCATTTGAGTTCACCAATATCTTATTTTTCATTTTACCAGGACATGAAGAGGATTATTATTAATGGCATACAAGGATAACCTATGAGTTGTGTATATTTTCAAAGTCATTTCTATATTGTTTTTCCTTTGATGTTGTAATGTCGAACTTATATATGTATCTGGTTTTCCAAAATTACTAATATATTCATTCCTTTGGGATATTAATTTCATGTAATCAAGCCAATTTAATCAAATAAGGCACTTACTCTGGGCACCTGGGGTCGAATTCTCAAAGGTAATATATTATCTAATGTATTACAATAATATATATTCATACATTCGGAGGTTTAATCTCCAATTTTACTCATTTCATAAAATCAATATTCTAAAACCATATAGATATGTTACTGTCTATGAAACTCATAAATTATGATATTAACCAAAAATAAAAAATCATATTAATAAAAATTATAATCCAGCCTATACTAAAGAAAATGAAAATATTCTATGGAAAGTTTTATAATTATATGAAATTAGAAAGCCACTAAAGAGTTAGACTAACACCACTGATATCTAATCAGAATATTTATAATCATGGGGTCAGTGTCTAGGACATTGAGTAGTCTGTCCGAAAGACATTCTACTAAGGGATTATTTAATGAATATAAATTTCAATCCAATAATAATTATAACAAATGATATGTATAAAATATTACTAAATTCTTAAATCAAGATCATAATCCAATACAATCAAAAGTAAAAGTGGAAGAAAATTAATTAAATTATCAGACCTAACATATAACTCCTTATATTCATTTATAGAAATCCATATAAGTAGTTTAACTATCGAAATCAGACTATACACATATTAAAAATATAAAAAATATATTTACGTAGAAAATATTGGAATAAAATAAATAAATACTAATTAATTATTTTAGACATGACATAAATATTTATCAAATGTTCTTAAATAATGAAATTATAAACAATAAATAATTAATCGTGTATTGCGGAAAATCAATAATTTAAACCAATATAAAAATTTATAATTATTCTCAATTTTAAATATTTTATATTATTCATGACATGAAATTTCATATATATATATATATATATGATATTTTATGAAATATAAAATTTTTATATTCAAATTTAGATTATATAAAATATTTACATAATCAAAATATCTCATATTTGATATCATTAAAACATTTGATCCAATAAATTATCAAAAATCATTTTGATATGTTTTAAATAATTTCTCTAAATAATACATTTTTGAATTGAATGGATTAAATTAATTATTATGAACAACTCATTATTCTAAATATAAACAGTTATAACTTTTACCATATATTTTATTTTATAAACTCTTAATAAATAGGACTTCATAATTTCTATATAAACACACAAATATATATAAATTATAATCATAGAGTGAAATTATAAAAGGTATTTAATAAAAAAATTATATTGTAGATGTTTAATTATTTAAATGTTTCATATAAAGTTAATAATTTATAATAAGCATTCTAAAATTAAATAATTTATCAATTAAACACATATCCAAAAATTCCTTTTAAAATTATTTATAAATATATTCTAAACCAATTTATTAAATTCAAAACTAAAATTTAAAAATTAATATTTTACATGATATCATATTTAATGATGCATAATTTATCATAATCAGAAACTTATTATATATCAATCATATTTTTTATTAATAATTTTCAGTAAAGATATAACCTTGATGTGTGGGGTATCATACCTTACGACACCTATTATATAAAAATATTGATACAATGACCATTATTTGAAACAAAGTTCATCACTGCCACCCCATTAGATATATTTTATCATATGATTTGATTTATTAAAAACTAAAGAAATTTTAGTGAGTTTCTACCTACAGTATCCCATATTATATGTTGTGACTATATAATAACATTAAACGTACGATATTAGAATGAAATAGAAAATGTAATCCAATTATATTTAAAAATATAAATTATGTAATTAAAAATTATTCCAATAACCATCATTTCCAATATAATTTAACAAATAAAAAACATGATATAGACATTATACAATTGTTGGGATTTTCAGAATCAATTAATGATCAATCAATGCAGTCAAAACAGTTATAATCCTTAAATCCCATGACTGCGATGCCTTTGAAGCTGAATCTAAATAAATTATAACTGAATACTTTAAACTATACAATAGAATTCAATGCCTCTATTATGTTCGATATATGCATTATAAGGATAATAAGGATCATCCTTTAGAATACCTTCTTTAAGGGGTATCCATGAGATATATCAAATCACCCAAATGGTTTTGTTATGACCTCTATATCCACAATGATATGCTAGTATATCGAGTTCAAAAATAGAATTAAAGAAGGGTGATTTAAGTGGGAGAGAACACCAACTAATGACTTTCTCAGGTATTTCAACTAAAAAACAAACGGACAAACATTATTTATATATCCCTTACGTCATTCTTGAGTTACCACAACATTTACTCATGCGTTATGAAATGCATGAATAATGCTTTGACCTTTCTTGTATTCACCCCATTAAACAAATCTTCTATGTGATTCCTTTCATCAAATATAACCAATTATATTGGGATATTATTTTGTTATAATTTAAATATTTCACATAATTAATTCATTTAATGAAATTTATAATGATGCATGACATATGGTTCAATTATGAAATGCAATAAGACTTAGCCAAGTATCCTTTATTTGATATCCATATATAATATGATATGATATAACATAAAGGCATGAAATAAATATTTTTTTCATATATATTTTGTACTATAATGAAAAATATATTGTAACATCCCAGGAAAATAAACAATATTAATTTTTCATATTTATTAATATTTGTGAATAAAATATTAATATTAATTTAAAGGGAACTCTATGCTCGATGGTGTACCCAATACGCAACAACGAGTTTCTTTAAAATCTTATGTTGTACACTAATAATAAAATAATATTATTTTAAATGGTAGTTAAAGCATAGCCGTTGTAATGGCGGGGATGAACAGAACTAACTAAAAAAATGATTATATATGTTTTTCAAATATTTTCACTTTTATCCAATAAATGTTAGAGGTTTAAAATGCGAATGAATCCAATTTTAAGCGTAAATATTCTAATATTCTTTAAAAGGTCGATTAACCGCCTTTTGACGGAGAACCCTTTTTTAAATCCACTTTTTGAAAATTTTATATGTTATATTGGGCCAAATAAAATCCTTCTTTAGAATATAAACATCAAAATTTACTTTGTGTAATTATTTGTTATTTTTTCAATAAAGATAATTTTTATTGAAAATGATGTATTTTAATTCAAAACCTAGTTTAAATCAAATTTATTTATATGGATATATTATCTTTTTAATTGGGTTTAAAGTGTATTTAGAATATATTTTACCATTTAATCCAATGGTGGTCATCGGAATTAATTTCACTTTGAAATTGGACTTAAACTAGTGTCAATCTTTTGATATATTTTGTTTCGTAAAAACACGCTATTTGTTTTGACAACGGGAATTAATTATTAAATTGATTAATGCAACTTATATGTTTTGAGTTTTGTAAAATAGACATCGTTTTTGAATTTGGAATATCTAATATCGATTTGGGTGACTTTTTGGTATTTTTCTAAAAAACATCAATTTTTGATGAATAGTGAAAACACTAAGTGCTAGTTAAAAAACTGATTTTTCGTTTAAATGAAATTTTACCGCCCCTCTGATTTGATTTTCAAAAATATGACATATATGGTTGTCATTATGATGTAAAATGTGGTTCAATGGGATGAAAATAATTTTGGGTGAATAGTAACTTTTTTGTTTTATTAATTGCGATTAAAGCTATTTTGTTTAATTTAAGGTAAAGATACTGTTATAATAATATGAAATGACCTTGAAACATGTCCTAACCTTATTCGATGAGTCACAGCCTACCAAGAAAGTCCATGGGTCAACTTGGGGACCCCATGGAGCCACTTGGGTAAGAAAATGACATTAATACCATTTTATTTATAGTTAAAATAAAAATGTCATAAAAATATATTATTTTACTAAAAATATTTACATGGGGTTATACAAGTCATATTTTTAAATATAAATATTCATTGGAAAGATAAAAATATTTCATACATTATAGTATTTTTTTTATAATATTTAGACATTAAATAAATTATTTTATTTATGACACCATGATGATGCAACTATTACCTCATTAATGAACGATTTAAATAAAATGAAAATATAATGTAAAATCTAAAACATAGACTTGTAAAAAACCTATTGTATGGGTGTATTTAGAACCCTTATCAGATTATCCTCCAAATATATAATTGTGGGACCTTTGATATCCGAAAACATTTTATAATAAAGTAACTTTTCAAGACTTTCCAAGAGTGCCCATCCTCCCTATTATAAAATGCCCCCACCTCTACCTCCTTACCCACACCTCTCAGGCCCTTGGGTCATCAAACCTCTACTCATATTGTCTATACACATCCCTCTATTACTCCTAGAAGACTCACTTTGGTCATAAGTCTTTTCAAGGAAGCCTTTGAGCTCAAATCAAAAAGAGTTATCCGATTTGAAGGTAATGTCTTCTCTTATGTTTTTTTGTTTTATTTTGCTTCTCCAACCCCCTTAAATCTTTTTATTCCATTATTTTATAATAAAACCAGTATCTTAAATATAATAGGATGATGTTATTAGAATTATTGGAGCTACACGGATACACACCTCCATCTAATGGTTAATGAACATATTGTTTCTGTGGGTGGCGAATTACTGCCTCACGAAATGATGATTGTTAAATATTCTTTTACCACCTATCATGGTGGCCATTAAGATGTCACTGTATTTATATATGATATTTAAATTATGTTTATATATTCCTTATGCTTCTGTATTTTTTATTTATGCCATACCATTATGGTTTCAATAATGGGTAAACGCGATAATTTCATTTTAGGAAGTGCGGACTACCGCCCCCTCAAAGTGATTTCAATCATTAATACCATATGTAGGATTTATAAAGGATGTATTTAATGATTTTATATATTATATTATACTGTAATTATAATATACCTATGTATCATTATTTTTTCATTCCATTAAAGTATGAAATAGAAATGAAAGTAGAATTCAAGCGTACGTACGACTTACCGTCTCCATGAATGGTACATTTCATTTCTTATCTCCAAATGTTATGTACTATTATAAGTACATATATATAATAGATATATATGTCATATATTACATATAAATTATGGATATGATTCTATAATTATAATATATATATCTCTCATTTTGTTTTAATTCCATTAATATGACAAAGAAATGAATGTAGTATTCATGCGTATGTACGACCTACCGTCTCCATGAACGATGAATTTCATTTTTTATCTACAAATGTTATGTAATAGTATAAAATAAATATATACTGGATATATATGATATTTAAATCATTAATACTATTCTGGAGATGTTGTACATATAACTACATGGATAATTCTTTTCCAACAAGTTCAATTTTGACTCATGTACCGAACGTCGACAAAAACATCTGATATGAACTCACATTATTAACCAGTTCTTATAATATTATAATATGTGATATGAACTGAATAATAATATTTAAAGGATGTCCTTAAGCAATTATAAATTGACCATAGTTTATTATTCAGGAATATAAAGAAACTAACAAGACAAGTCGGACCTAAGGTAAGAGATCCAGCCTCTCTCTTTGTTTTTAAGTACTCTCTTTTATGTCACTTCTTTTAAGCTCCTCTTTTTTATGTTGAGGGATGTTCTTCTATATTACTCTTACTGTAATTTTAATGTTCATATGATGAGAGAACCTAATTGATATCTCTAATCCATTTTTTGATATTTTAAGTGGCGTCGTTAGGCTGCTGAATTTTTGTAAGGGATTTCTTATCTCACTTTTTATTGTGTGTGATTTCCATTGTTCGCCAATTATTTATTGCATGTGGTGTACTATGTACTTCCCTTTCATATATATTATAATTATTATTTGTATATTCATGGTATTACATGATTCATTAGGTGTTTATTTTCATTTGGTCATACGACTCGATTGATCACAACGAGGTACGAGGTTTTTGTATCACTTTTTGTTCCCATGAGATTCATTATACATTTTCCACTATTTCCTTTTCTGTGGAGTATGTACTACTGTGTAATATATTTTAATTTATGGGTATGTACATCTTCATTGTATAACCCTTCTTTCATGTGATGTATGCTTCGAACGTTACCCAAATCGGTAAGGGAACCTTTCACCCTCCTATTTTTAAAAGACATATTTTTGTTAGGACATTTAATTTACATCTTATTATGTTGGGATATGTTCATATATATCCTTATTGTTGTAAATGTTATGTCCATGTGATGAGATACCCTTTTTATCTCTCATCTTCTCATTTTCTGAATTTTAAAATGACGTCGTTAGGATGTCGAATTTCTGTAAGGGTACTTCTTAAAGCAATTTCAAATCTTTGGGTTGAAACTCTACTTCTTGATTATGTCATTTTATGAATATGTGTGGATGACCTCTAATTGTTTCACACTTAACATCCTCTTATATTGGGTGTATTTATATTTTTCACACAAAATTACATAATTGATTTATCCTTAATCTAAGGATACCGTCTTGGAACGGGACTTTGTCTCAATCTCCTTTCATTGATGCATATTTTGTTCTAATATAAGACTTTCTTTTATACAATTTATAAAAGCCTTTGAATTTTCATTTCATTCAAAGGGAAGCTTTTTCTACGAAATGTTTTACTAAAGGACAAAAAGAAATGTTTCTTTTTACCTACGCGGTGACAACGACCTTTTCTGCCCTCGCGAGTACTATTTGATCTTTGGCTTCCACAACAAGCCGTAATGTTTTTGAAAGTAAATAAATACCATATACTGTTTCAGGTATTTTGGTATTGGAAATGGTTTTGGTAATGGATTTTTTATGTCAATATATTTAAGTGATATATTGTGATTAAAATGTGTAAATGTTTTCTTTCATTTATAATTTTTTAATGTGTTATGATTTTATAATGGTAGCTGGACATTTGATGGGTGGTTACGTGATAAACCATATGACGGGTGGTGTCGTGAATACCAGGATGGGTGGTTACGTTATAACCTCTAATGAATTGGGTATGGAAGTCAGCCGTATGGCTATTCCATGTAGTGATATGTGTGTAAGTCGACCATATGGTTATTCCATTTAAGTATGTTTATGTCCCAAGTTACCTTTATATGTTATGTGTTATTTATATGGGTTTATGGTAAACTTTTGGTTAAAAAGCATAAGTAGTGATCATTTATTCAGTGAAGAGTATTTCCCACTTTATAAAGGTGAAATGTATTACTTTGATAAAGTATTCATGGTTTACTTGTTGTTTTGAAAAACAGACAGTTTTCTTTCTTTGTGTATCATTTAATAGGATTTTTACTCTCATCCCAAGTTTTTGAAATGTTGTCCACTGGACTTAAAGATGAATAGGGTCAAGGATGGGATCAAAGAAAGACTTTCTAACTAAAACATGGAACTATACATATTTCTTTTTAAGAGTTTTTATTTTATGGAATCATAGTATAAGTGTCTACTTTGTAATATTTTGAGATGTAATAGTTATGTCCTAATTCTCTAAAACTCTAAACCTGAAAAGATCCTCTATGTTATTTATTCATTTAATTCATGATTATGAATTTTTTTAAGGAATAGTCCTTATAGTTGGTATCAATGGTCAGTTTAGATAACTTTATTGTTTAGGGTATCCTTTAAGCACAAGTGACATTACCATAATGGTTAGGATTTCAGAAAGGGTTATAGTTTTAGATAATGTGAATGAGTGTAAGATAACATGAATAATTATATCTTAGTATTATATGATGATTCTAATGATATACTCACACTGAAATTTTTGGTTTGGTAAATGGATGGATCTAGCAGGCATCAATGTGAAAACGGGTTGGAAGGAAACTGTGGTGGTTCTCTGATTAAAAGACTGGATGAAATGGTGGATTTCATGAGAAATCTCGTGGTTATTCTAAACCAACTATCAGGAGTCATGATTAACCAATTGAAACTTTTTGCGTTCTATAATGCATCACGTATGAGATGACCAACTTGATGTGGAAGTTTATGTAATAATTATAAAGGTAACAGTTAGGGTTTATATGATCCTTACTTTTGAGGTAATAATGGGTTACTATATGTTATGATGGAAAATGAAAGGCATGAGATAAAATTGAGGTTAAATTATGATATTGTTAATTTTGATGATTTTATCTCTTTTTGGGGAATGTTTTTAGAATTATATTGTTTTTGAAAAAGGACAACACACAGACCATGGGACAACCCATCGTGTCGTACAAAGCTGTGGGAATCGAACCCACAACCAAAGTGCGACTGGTATTTATAACCTACCACTGGACTACATGAAGTCCCTGGTTAGTATTCCAAATTCATTTTAGTTATATAATTTTATGAATCAAGAATAAGTTTATATTGGTTTATCTTGAAAAAAATTGACCTATCATGGAGGATATATGATTAGGTTAATTACTTTTCAATATGAGACATTAAGAGAAAATGATTTTATTTGGAGACAAATGTTAATTTTTACCTTGTATGATTATGTGATTAAATCATTGAAATATTTGGGTTCGAATCTTAGTTGGTTTTACTTTGAATAATTTTATGGACAAATTGTTTATCGAATGGTATTTGTTGAACTTTGGGTTTTATTGGAAATATTTTGGAGATTAAATTAGATTTTTTTTATAAAGGATTATCCTGTTGTGGATTATCTGATCTTGTTCTATCAATTTTGGTTTTGGTTACGGTCTAAAGACATGGGAAATATATAGTTCTATTTTGTGGATTAGGTGATTCCCTAGAAGTTGATTATAGTGAACTTAATGTGAACCAGTCATCCTAAATACTCATCTATTGGAAGAAAAAATGAGTTTGTGTATAAAATCTAGTAAGAGATGAAAGTATAAATGAAAAGAAAGTATGTTCCCTTGTGATTTAGTTAAGCTCATAAATAAATTACTCGATGAAAAGTAACATAAAACTAAAATGTTTTTTGTTAACTTTTCCTACCGGGGAATCAAATACCATTTAACCCATCACAAGTTTGTGATTTTCTAGTGGTTAACTTTCTCCTAAACATGTTTCTATCACTCCCCATCAAAACTTAACCCTTTGTTTTTTTTCTTCCATATCCATGTTTTCATGGAATCCTAATACCTGTTGTCTTGGGTGACCCTCGTACTTTTCTTTCTATCTTTTGAAGTAATAGTTTAATTTACTCCTTTTCCAATGTGGCGCTTTCAATGATGTTTCCAATCCCAATATTAAAATTACGAGGACACAATTCCCAAAAAGGGGGGAAGGATGTAACATCCCAGATAAATAAAAAAATATTACTTTATCATATTTATTAATATTTGTGAGTAAAATAATAATATTACTTTAATGGGAAGGCTATGCTCGATGGCGTACCCAATACGCAACAAAGAGTTTCTTTGAAATCTTACGTTGCAAGCTAATAATAAAATATTATTATTTTAAATGGTAGTTAATGCCTAGACGTTTTAATGGCGGGAATGAATAGAACTAACTAAATAATTTTTATATATGTTTTTCAAATATTTTTACTTTTATCCAACAAATGTTAGAGGCTTAAAATGTGAATGAATCCAATTTTAAGTGTAAATATTCTGAGATTCTGTAAAAGGATGATTAACCGCATTTTGATGGTGAACCCTTTTTAAATTAAATTTTTTACAATTTTATATGTTATATTGGACCAAATAAAATCCTTCTTTATAATTTGGACATCAAAATTTACTTTGTGAAAATTTTTGTTTCTTTTCTGATAAAGATCATTTTTAGTGAAAATGTTGTATTTTAGTTCAAAACATCCTTTTAATCTGATATATTTATATGGATATATTATCTATTTAATTAGGTTTAAAGTTTACTTATAATATATTTTTACCATTTAATCCAATGGTGGTCATCAGAATTAATTTCACTTTGAAATTGGACTTAAACTAGTGCCAGTCTTTTGAAATATTTTGTTTCTTAAAAACACGCTATTTATTTTGCCAACGGGAATTAATTATTAAATTGATTAATGAAACTTATATGTTTTGAATTTTGTAAAATAGGAATCATTATTTAATTCGGAATATCAAATATATCTTATGGTGTTTTTTTGGTATTTTTCTAAAAAATCTCAATTTTTGTTGAATAGTAAAACCACTAAGTGGTAATTAAAAAAATTAATTTTTCATTTAAATGAAATTTTACCACCACTGTGATTTGATTTACAAAAATCCAACATACATGGTTGTCATTATGATGTAAAATTTGGTTCAATGGGATGAAAATAATTTTTGGGTAATAGTAACTTTTATGTTTTATTAAATCTAGATTAAAGGTAATTAGTGTAATTTAAGGTAAAGATAATGTTATAATAATATGAATTGACCTTGAAACATGTCATACCCTTATTGGATGAGTCATGGCTGACCAAGAAAATCCATGGGTCAACTTGGGGACCCCATGGATCCACTTGGGTAAGAAAATGACATTAATAACTTTTTATTTAATGTTAAAATAAAATTGTCACAAACATGTATTGTTTTAATAAAACAATTTTTACATGGGGTTATACAAGTCATATTTTTGAATATAAATATTAATTGGAAATATAAAAAGATTTCCTACGTAATAGTATTTTTTTATAATTTTTATACATTAAATAAATTAATTTATTTGTGACACCATGATGATACAGCGATTACCTCATTAATGAACAATTTAAATAAAATGAAAAGATAATGTAAAATCTAAAATATACACTTGTAAAAAAACCTATTGTATGTGAGTATTTTGAACCCTTATCATCTTATTCTATAAATATATAACTGTGGGACCTTTGATATCCCAATATCATTTTATAATAATGTATCTTTTCATGACTTTCCAAGAGTGCCCCACCTCCCTCTTATAAAAGGGCCCCACATCTACCTCCATACCAACACCTCTCAGGACCTTGGCTCACCCAATATCTGCTCATATAGTCTCTAAAAATCTTTCTCTTACTCCTAGAATCCTCACTTTGGGCAGAATTGTTTCTAAGGAAGTCTTTGAGCTCAAATCAAAAATAGTTATCCAATTTGAAGGTAATGTCTGCTCTTATGTTCTTTTGTATTATTTTTCTTCTCCAACCCCCTAAACTATTTTTATTCCTTTATTTTGTAACAAAACCAGTATCTTAAATATACTATGATGATGTTATTAGGAGTATTAAATCTAAACTCATACACACCTCCATCTAATTGTTAAAGAACATACTGTTTTTGTGGGTGGCGAATTACTGCCTCACGAAACGATGATTGTTCAATCTTCTTTTAAAACCTCTCATGATGGAATTAAGATGTCACTATATTTATATATGATATATACATTATGTTTATGTATTCCTTATGCTTTTTTATTTTTTATTTATTCCATACCTTTATGGTTTCCATATTGGGTAAACGCGATAATTTCATTTTTGGAAGTGCGGACTACCGTGCCCTCAAAGTGAATTTAATCGTTAATACCATATGTGGGATGTATAAAGGATGTATTTAATGATGTTATATATTATATTATACTGTAATTATAATAAACCAATGTATCATTATTTTTTTCATTCCATTTAAGTATGAAATAGTAATGAAAGTAGCATTCATGTGTACGTACGGCTTACCGTGTCCATGAACGGTACATTTCATTTCTTATCTTAAAATGTTATGTAATATTATAAGTACATATATATAATTGATATATATATAATATATTACATCTAAATGAGGGATATAATAATGTAATTATAATATATATATCTCACATTTAGTTTTAATTCCATTAATATGACAATGAAATGAATGCAGCGTTAATGCGTACGTACGACCTACCGTCTCCATCAACGTTGCATTTCATTTTTTATCAAGAAATGTTATGGAATAGTATAAAATAAATATATACTGGATATATATTATATTTAAATCATTAAGACTATTCTGGATATATTGTACCTATAACTACATGGAAAATTCTTTTCCAACAAGTTCCATTTTTACCAATGTACCGAACATCGACAAAAACGTCTGATATGAACTCACATTATTAACCAATTATTATAACATTATAATATGTGATATGAAATGAATAATAATATTTAAATGAGGTTCTTAAGAAGTTATAAATTGACAAATGTTTATTATTCATGAATATAATGAAACGAACAAGACAAGTCAGACTTGAGATAAGGGATCCAACCTCTCTCTTTCTTTTTAAGTATGCTCTTTTATGTCACTTCTTTTAAGTTCATCTTTCTTATGTTGGGGGATTTTCTTCTATATTACTCTTACTGTAATTTTTATGTTCATATGATGAGATACCATAATTTATATCTTCAATCAATTTTTGGATGTTTAATGTGGCGCCGTTAGGCTGCCGAATTTTCGTAAGGGATTTATTATCTCACTTTTAATTCTGTGAGATTTCCATTGTTCTCCACTTATTTATTGCATGTGGTGTATTTTGTTCTGGACTATAATATATATTATATTTATTAAATTTATATTTAGGGTATTATGTGATTCATTTGGTGTTTATTATCTTTTGGTCATACGACTCGATTGATCACAACGAGGTAAGGGGTTTTTATCTCACTTTTTGTTCCTGTGAGATTCATGCAACATTTGCCACTATTTCCTTTTGTGTTGTGTTTTTACTACCCATGATTGTATTTTTTTTGTAATATAATTTAATTTATGGGTATTTAAATCTTCATTGTATAACCCTTCTTTCATGGGGTGTATGTTTCAGACGTTACCCAAATCGGTAAGGGAACCTTTCACCATCCTCTATTTAAAAGACTAATTTTTGTTAGGTATTTTAATTTAAATCTTTCTATGTTGGGATATATTCTTATAAATCCTTATTTCTGTAAATGATATGTCCAAGTGATGAGATACCCTTTTAATCTCTCATCGTCTCATTTTCTTAATTTTAAAATGACGTCGTTAGGCTGTCGAATTTCTGTAAGGGATCTTCTTAACCTAAATCCAATTCATTGGGTCAAACCTCTACTTCTTGATTATGTCATACTATGATTATGTTTGGATGAACTCTGATTGTGTTACACTTAATATCATCTTATCTTGGGTGTATTTATATTTGTCACACATAATAATGTAATTGATTTATCCTTAATCTAAGGATACCGTCTTGGAATGGGACTTCGTCTCAATCTCCATTCATTGAGGCATATTTTGTTCTAATAAAAGAAATTCTTTTATATGTTGTATAAATGCCTTTGAATTTTCATTTCATTCAAAGGGATTATTTTTATATGAAATGTTTTACTAAATGACAAAAATGAATGTTTCTTTTTACGTACGTGCTAACAACGACCTTTTCTGCCGTCATGAGTACTATTTGATCTTTAGTTTCCACAACAAGCTATAACGTTTTTAAAAGTATATAAATACCATATACTCTTTTAGTTATTTTGGAATTGGAAATGTTTTTGGTAATGGATTTTTTATGCCAATATATTTAAGTGATATATTATGATTAAAATGTGGAAATGTTTTCTTTCATTTATAATTGTTTTATGTGTCATGATTTTATAATGTCACTTGGACATTTGATGAGTGGTTACGTGATAAACCATTTGACGAATGGTGTCGTGAATACCAGGACGGGTGGTTATGTTATAACCTCCAATTCATTGGGTATGGAATTCGGCCGTATGGCTATTCCATGTAGTGATATGTGTGGAAGTTGACCGTATAGTTATTCCATTTAAGTATGTTTATGTCCGAAGTAACCTTTATATGTTATGTGTTCTTTATATGGGTTTATGGTAATTTTTTGGTTAAAAAGAATAAGTAGTGATATTTTATTCAGTGAAGATTGTTTAATACTTCATAAAGGTGAAAATTATTACTTTGATAAAGTATTCATGGTTTACATGTTGTTTTGAAAAACTGATAGTTTTCCTTCTTTGTGTATCCTTTACTGGGCTTTTTATGCTCATCCCATGTCTTTGAAATGTTCTCCACAAGACATAAAGATGAATAGGGTCAAGGATGTGATCAAGAAAAGACATGCTCTCTAAAATATGGAACTAGACATGTTTCTTTTTAAGAGTTTTTATTTTATGGAAACATAGAAGAAGTGTCTACTTTGTAATCTTTTGAGATGTAATAGTTATGTCTAAATTATCTAAAACTCTAAACCTGAAAATATCCTCTTGGTGAATTATTCATTTAATTCATAATTATGTTATGTTTTAATGTTGGGTCCTTATATATATCATACCAAAATATATCATATGTATTTATGGAATATTCTCTTAAATCTCCTAGATGCACTAAGTCTAAACAAACTAAGGTACCATTTAACCTTATATCATATCATATATGGTAAATATTGAATCCACATTGACTCAATTTGGATATAACATAAATAATTTGATTTAATATATCAACTAATTCACCGTGTATCACAACATATGTAATACCTTATAAATAAACATCCAAGACTATTTTTTTGGGGTGAAACGATAATTTTTTTTGACAATCACTGGGAATTTGGAAATAATCATTCCTTATTTGGTTCGACACAATGCATGACCCCAATGATTTGGTAACATTTTAAAAAATATGAATTCAAAAATAAATATATGTAAGAAAATACTATCCATGGGAAAAAAATTAAAGCTTACTAAGCTTAAATGGGGTTTTGAATAATCTTAATCAAACACGTGTATCTCCATATCGGTATCCCTCAACAATATCATATGTAGGTAAGAATAATCATATAATACATTTTTCAAAAATATCGAGTAATCAGGGTACATGAAGTGTGTAGATCTCATATAACCTATTCACATGTTATAAACTCTCTCTATATAGTCTTATCATGTCGATAAACACATCAGTTACATTTATCTTAGTGGTGATAAAATCTCATTCCCCTCAACCATATAGATAATCACCTAATATATAATTTCTAAGTATAAAAATATGTATCCTTAGTCTCTCTCAATAGAGTAAACATATTTCATACTAATCATATGAGAGAATGTGTCCCATATTGGTTATGCTCCAATTAAGGACAAGATCTAGAACATACCCAACCACCCTTTGATTAGCTACACCATGAGGTTTTTTTAAGAATGGGTTCAATGAATGAAGGTTCTTAAGCTTGGTATATTTACATGCTCTGGTATAGGGAATGAACAAGAAATACACACCCTATTAAATTGAATGACATATTGTATTCCACTCAATGTGGTATATTCTTCATGGGTCATCCAACACTCAAAACCCATTTTATTCTATATGAGAATATTTCATATCTCAGTAAAAGAATAATACCAAAAAAATTATAATTTCATCACCAAATATGACACTACAAGATAGAAATTAATTAGATATAACTCAAATTCATTCATTTAGAGGTCGATCACTATTTCACTTCATTATATATATATATAGCCAATGTGAAATAATGATGATGTGGAGATAGAATTTTGTATAACATGGTACATTTTATAATCTTAAACCTATTAAGAATATTTTAAAAAAATCATACATGATAGAATATCAAACATATCAGGTATCATAGACTATTAGAATGAATTTATATTTTCCACTCTTTTATTATATTTTTAAACTCATTAATTATTTATGTAATTCATGAGTCATATCTATTTTAAAATCTGATAAAAATCCTTCCAAAATATTATTTAGTGAGTATTATATAGGAAGAAAATAAATTTAAATAATGTATAGACTTACTAATGATATTCCTTTTATTTAATGCATTTAATTGGTTTTTGAAATCTTCAATTTCACGACATATAATTTTATGATGTTAATAACTTTTATTTTATACATTGAAAATTTTTCTATGTATATAATCATCATCATTCGTGGAAAAATCCCATTAAATGTTTTCCTTGAAATACTTTGGGAGATAATATAAGAATTTATATTTATAATTTAATGAAATACAGTAAAATCCTTATGAATATAAATTAATATACAATATTAATATTGTTAATATAATCTTTTATTTATTAACTTTTAACCAGTATATGACTCAGTTTACTCCCTTAAGTATCTTATAAAGTATATTTATAATAGAATATCATGCGAAAACATAATATTCATTTTGTTTATAAAATTACACGCGTTTCTTTTAGTTAGAATATTAAAAAAACTCCCCATTTCTATATCATATATTGTAATCTATGTATTTGGATCATTATTGTGAAAATTTGTATTTGTTGTTTTTAGAATTGTTATATAATTTGGATCATTCAATACACTTTTAATTAAAACAAACATATCAGTTTTTTTGATATAACAAATTTTAAAAAAACAATTACTATCATATAATTATTAAATGATATCTCAATATTTATTATGTCCCAATCAAGATTTATGTAATCTATCATATTTAATACCATGATGTAATAACCCCTTTCTTCAATAGTCATATGCATTCATTATACATATTTCATCAATTATGAAAACTTTTATATTAATAATTTTTGAAACATATAGTTTTTATCCAAATACATTCATACAGGGAACTATATATTTTACACATATTATAACATTGTTCTTAACATAACTATGCAATAAAAACAAACCAAGTTTCATGTGGCCAAGTGTTAATGGGATTCTGGTTTCATAATACATCATTGTGAATATAAAATAAAAATATATATTTTATTCTCTATAATGAGATCCAAAATCTAATTGATATCCTAAAATTTAATAAGATAACCTTGGGAATACATAAATAAATGTGGTGAACTAAATGACCCAAAAAGGAAATAAATATGATAATGAAGCATAACATGTGAGTCAAAAGGAATAACATGATATCATAAATGATAAGTGTCAAGAAAAATTAAAAGGGTCCATAACGTAAAAAAACATAGAATCATATTATTATGGTATCATAGGAATGTGGAAACTACATCAAAAATTAAATAAGCATAAGTAAATGATACCTTTCAAGAAAACTTCACATAATAGATAGAGTTCCATCATATATTAAGATTACTACATAAGAGAATAAATAACATCTCATGGGATGTAAACATTACTCAATTAACTATAGGACTATATGGGTGCACCCAACACAACATGTACAAGCTTATGTGTTCCACATAAATAAAAACATAAGGCATAAAAATAATTATTATACATAGAATGAATTAGGATCCATTAACATTTCTTATAACATAAATATATGGAATATCATAGTGGTTTTCATGAAAGATGGGGTCAAATAATAATTAGGTGTTAATATGATAAATAATAAGAAAATGAAATCAAAATTAAGCCAATGTAAATTGAATATGTTAGAATTTGGGTAGAAATAGCTTTGGAAACACTTCTTTTAATCGAGGTTTTAGAAAAAATGTTAAAGAGTCATTGAAGAGGGTTAGGGAATAATATTTTCCATAAAAAATTAATTTAAAAAAAGGGTTCCAATAATAAAATTATCAATTTTTGTCATAATTTTTGTTTGATGATATTTATGGGGTGGTACTTGAAAAAGGGAAAGAAATAGAGATATTCCCTTTAATCGGGTTTTCTTATCTAAATAAATTGTTACAAGAACATATAAAAAATATATGTAACCATAAAATATAGGTTAATTAATATAGGTATATATTTTTGGTACATATAAATAGAATGTATTTTAATTATATAAAAATAAAAAATAGAAAAATTGACTTAAGAGAGAGAAAGAATAACCTGAAAGAAGGTATAGTGTTTTAAAGATATCCCTTACCTTAGTCCCAGAATCATTATGTCCATACACTTGAAATATTGAATTACCAAATTAGATTCATAATTTACATAATTAAGAAAACTTTACATATATATTTTATTTAATATAATTGTATTGTGTTCATTTATCAATATTATATTGAGATATAGAGTTTAATTTAACTATTTTGAGGTCGTTTGTTTCATGGTTCCAAGGTCATATCAATTATAGTTAATTATTGATGTTCATTTAAAATATGAAAAAAATTGTAGTTGTGAAATTAAATGATATAAATGTACCGAATTATATTTAAATGGTTCCAAATAAATTATTTACAGAGTAGGGACAAATCATTAAGAAAAATTATAACGTTAAACAGCTTGTTCATTTAAGATATTTTACTGTTCTTCACGAATAAGATTCATTTTATTTAATTAAATTGTTATTACTAAATTATTTAAAAATAAATTATGTTATTATATAATTATTATCATTATATTTCAAAATAACGATATTTCTATGACCATACATGAATAGAGTGTAGGAAAACGAATTATGTTGTTCATAGAGGTAGTTGACCCATCTAATGGGAAACATATTTTTTTAGAATATAAATAAGGGATAGTATAATATTAATATTTCACCATAATAATAATATATTAGTATATTTTGGAAATTTATGTTACTATTTTTGTGTTTATGGATAACATAAATGGGTTATAGTAAAATAATAAAAGTGAGATATGTTTAGTTGAGAATTTTAGATCTTCCTTTGGTTGTATCCTCTTATGATACCCCTTATGGCTCCTTGAAATGGTATTTTATGTGAAAAGTAGTACTAGGAAGTGTTGGAGAGTGTTTGGAAGATAATAAGTCTTAAAATAGTCTATCTCAATGTCTTAGAAGGTGTGAGGAGCATCAGTCGTATTTATAAGGGCAGGAGAGGGGTGTTTTGAATTTTACAATAATTTTTATTATTTTATATAAATTCTATAAATAGTGTTTATTACTATGAATATATATAGTAATTATTTCATGGGAGTTTTAAATAATTCCCCCTTACATCATCATTGAAAAATTTGTGAAAGTATTATTTTTTGCAAATTAGCATATTTTTTCGTATGTCACTATTCACCCACAAATAAACTATTTTGAAAAATACCCAAAATTCACCAAAAATATTTAGTGATGTGTATATAAAATAAGTAAATCATTTTTTAATGAAATTTTAATAAATTTAAAAAATTATATTTTTATATAAGATCCTTAATTATTTTAGAAACACCAAATTTAATATTATAACCAAATTTCCAAAAATTTTAAAAATTAATTATTTTATCATAAAATTATATTATACATACAATGAAACATAATATAACATTATAAACCCTTTTTATAAAAAGAATAATTATTTCAAATCATTAAATTATCTATACTAATTCAAATAAAACATTTATGTTTTAGAAAAATACAAATAGTAATTTTATCATTTTAAAAGCATTTATTAAATTGTATCAATACATAAATATGTCATATTTTCATTTTATAATTTATGAAAAATATTATTTTACAGATAAATAGATGAGGATACTATTATAACATTAATTTTACTATTCATAATGGCCAGATTACTATTCCAATGGCCATATTACTATTTCAACATTCATATTTGTGATAGCCATATGAGTTACAAAAATTATATAAATACCCCATATTTCATTCATTTTTAATTCAATTATATATTTTATAAAGGTTATATATATATTTAGTTTCAATATAAAAATTTGAAAATTAATATTGTGCTTGATTTTTAGAGTGTTCTTCACGAGTGCAGTTACTATGGATGATATAAGAGAGCCAAATTTTCATGTTTAACATATCATATTTTTTATTTTTTATGCCATTGTAAAATATCAAATTATTATAGCCATGTTTATTCTCTAAATTTAATGATCATAGTTATAAATTGTTATTGGTGGTATCAGTTGGTCTTGGCACTTTATATAATACTACATTATTAAATATGACACAAATGTTTAATCATAAGGTAAATTTCATTAACAAACTTATTTTTCATCACATAATTCACCCTTTAGAAATTTCATTATCTAAATTTTGGTTTCCATAATAATTTTAAAAAAGGAAAGGTTACGTATGATTCATAGATTCAACTAGATATCATTTTTATATATGTACACATAGTTTCTCCATAATAGTCTAAATATTGGACTTTTCATATTATGTAGATAATTCTATCTACCGTCAAAGATAATGACTAGATATTTTTCATAAGAGAGATAATTTTATATTTGTACTACCTATGAATTTATTATATGTGAGTGATCATTAATATACATTCACAAGATAGATACATGGAATAATTCATGAACAAGGGGCATGGTTGGTGGTAGTTCTAGTCGATAATCCATTGCATCAATGTGATCAAGAATCTAAAAGGGTATGATGTACTTGGTAATATGTATTCCCTTTTTCCAAAACCTCTTGAATCTATTCCATGTAGATATGAAGATGATCAATTTATCTTTAAAATCAAATTCAAAGCCTCTCCAATGGTTATCAACATATCTCTTTTGTTATCTCTGAGCTGCCCTGGTGTTATTTTGAATGGTCTTAATTATTTCAACAATTTCTTTTACCATTTTAGGTAGCATAATCTTATTTTCACTAAATTAATTTTATAATTTAGGTGTAATATATATATTAATATAATGGGATTCATAAGTATCCATTTTTAATCTTGATTGAAAGATATTATTTTATGAGAACTCGATCCGAGTGTGATAAAGATCTTATATCGCTTTTAAGTCAATAATGTATGCTCTCAAAATATATACAACTATTTAAATAGTCTGATTATATTGGAATTTAGTATTTGGGTGATAATATTTACCAAATTTTAACTCTATTTTTACATCACATTTGAGACTCATCTATAACATGGAGGTAAATATTGGATCTTCATTTGATAGAATATATTATAGTTTTTCATGAAGCCTAAACACTTATATGATGTAAATCCTTCCATGCTATGTGAGAAATAATTCTAATGAAATTTAAATTAAGTGAGTGGTATTTTTGAGATGATACACCACATCCCATATGCAATTATTTACTCTATATGTATTTGGAATAACTCAGAGAAAATCCATAGTGATGTTATCTCATTTCTATATGGGTATAGGTAATGGTTACATCATCCCATTGTACATCTAACATTATACTGTCACGTGAGTACATACTAGGAACCTTTATGAATTTTATTCAATCTCATTATTCATATTTTACCGACAATACTATTATGAGAGATCTCAATATGTCTTCATTCTCTCTGGGTATATGGATATGGTTGAAATATAGGAATCATTTTAAAAATATTTTTTTATATTAGGATTTTATGGTATACATAGTCTTAATAGAAATCCTATAAATAATTATTTATCAATTTTTAACTCTAAGGA
This sequence comes from Viscum album, assembly GCA_963277665.1. Taxonomy (NCBI): domain Eukaryota; kingdom Viridiplantae; phylum Streptophyta; class Magnoliopsida; order Santalales; family Viscaceae; genus Viscum; species Viscum album. The sequence goes on along the minus strand of OY728160.1, from coordinate 1,045,633,487 downwards.
TTTACATTTTTTTATAGCTCCAACTACTTATGAATTTCCACACTACATATTTATAAATGATTTTTATTCACAACAAGTTATGGTTGAGTAATCATTTGAGAAATGAAAAATGATATTACATCATTTATGATTCCCTTTTTAGAGACCCAAATATTGACATACATGGATAATACATTACTTTTTCATAATACATAATACATAACAAAAAAATACACAAGGACCATAATAGTTTAGTGTCATTGGAAACTAGGAACATAATCTTCTAATCATGGTGAAAGATCTTTGACATCTCCCATAAAAATCTTCCCCTTTTGTCTTCTTACCTAAAACCATTATTTATATCCTGGGGAAAATAAAACATATAAAGGGTGATCTCAAATGCTCAGTAAGTGTATGAATGGAGAAATTAAAACAAACCATATAAATTTTAACTTCAAAACATGAACATAAAGTTTACACATCAAAATCTTGAGTCGTGAAATAAATCTTGGTAGTATGTAAGGAATGGGTCATAAAGGAATATTAATCATGATAAAATAGCATGGGAATAAAACATTAAATTTTTGAAAACCATTAATCACATGATATGATTTCCACAGTATCCAAGGCATTGCTGCCAAGACTGTCTTAGTGGACAAAGTCCCTTTCTGAATCAAGTTCACTCCTCGTTTCAGTCCTGTAACACTAAACCAGATTAACTTACCGTTCCAACCATGTTTATCTCATGAGATATAAATCTTTACCCAATGCATTGGAGGGAGATATAGGTCCCACCCATCTCATAATTAAACCATTCTTATGTGTGCCACAAAATCATAAATGATAGCATAAACCATGTAATAAAAATGGGATTCTTAAAAATCATGCCATCATAACATAAACCATATAAGATAAAAGGACATCATAAAACTAATTCCATCATAACATAATAAAATAAATGTAAACAAAAGGATAGAAATAGAACCCTATATTATCTCAGATGGAAAATAATTTTGATAAAACACTTGAACTTCATTCTCGAGGAAAATATCCTTTCTACTTCAAAAACAATTTTCCTTTCTTAACATGTCATACAATTTTAAACTAAAATAAGTTGAAAAAGTAATCTTGAAACCTTATAAAGGAATCTTCATTTAAATAATGTTCTAAAAATCCATTCATTCCGTATTAGTTAAATAAAAACATTCTTCTCGTACATTGGCTAGAAAAGTCAAATAGGTACCTCGTACTAACAACGAAAAAATATTCCTTTCATATATTTTACTAAAAACTCACCGATGGGAAAAATTGGATTTAAAAAATTGTAGGAGGATATAAATAATATTAAATATTAAGGAAACATGGATGTGGATGATAAATATTCCCCAGTAAATTCTGAAGTATAAACAATCTCGGATAAAAATGAGATTGTGAGATTTTCCCTTATCTTATGTCCAATTTATTCCGTATGTGTCCAAAACTCGTGTATAGTGGGTATAAAAATATTATTAACTTGTAAAAGAACCATAATAATATTTCTGATATCAAATATGATTAAGTTACGACTTTATATTATCCGTTCATTTGTCAATTCCATGTTAAAGCAGCGTTTTGGGTAAAATCGTTTCATTTATCGTCAGTGTTTTGACTTGTAATTATTAATATGATTACTTAGATCATGATTACATAATTATATAATATAAAACATGATTTATATATAATATATATTCATAATATACATATATATAATAGATATATAAATGTAAATAAATACACCGTTCATGGAGACGGTAGGCTGTATGTACGCATGCACGCTTTTTTTCATTTCCTTATTGAATTGAATGGAATACTGTATATGTCATACATATATATATACATAAATCTAGTATAATTATTATGTCTTATATTTCAGGATTACTTATTATATATACTTTATAATCATTCTGGAATATTTAACATAGAAAATGAATCTCACCGCGTCGTGGAGACGATAATCCATACATACGCACGAGCGATGATATCGTTCCCATATTTATTGAATAGAAATGGAGTGGATGATATAATATAGTAGAATCATTATGATGTTATAATAATATATAGTTTTTATTTACACCATTATACCCATCCATGTAAGGTGGTGGTGGAAAAACTGATTACACCACGACTTGGAGACGGTATTCTGTACGTACGCACGCGCGATGATTTCATTTTCTGTAGGATGGATAGAAGTTAAACTAGGGATATTTAATATTTATAATAACATATCAGTATATAATTAATACTAATGTTAATACCTTATAATGAAAAAACAAAAGAAGAAAAAGTAGAAGAAGAATGAAACTTGAAAGAGTCGGTAGAAGAGATTGCCTCTTCCTCGACGCACCTCCTTTAAACTTCTTCATAGGGAACTAGAGTTGGTCATTTGAGAAGACAAGAACCTCTATAATATAACTGGATAGGATTAGAGGAGGAATTGATAAGGGTTGTCATAGATTTATGTCTCAAAAGGGTGTGAAGAGAAGTGGGAAGTGGTTCCCTTTTTATAAGGGAGGAGAGGGACACCTTTGGAAAAACATAAATTATTATTCTATAATAAAGTCATATTCGGTTTATAATAGCTCTAAATTGATTTATTTCGAAGCTAAAGTGGGGATGGGTATAAATATGCTCAACCAATTGGTTTTAGACATGTTTAGGTTACTATTTTATCCTTATCATTTAGATTTAACTCTAAGTTAAATAATTTAACTTTTACCGTGTCTTCTTGTTTTCTTACACTATATGGTTAATAAAATTTCTATAACAAGCCAAACGAACCCCAAGTGGTTAATTATTAATATATATAATCTTATCTAATTCATTTGGCCGATCCTTATATTTTTAAGAATATAATAACAATTAATGATATAATGTGTGTTTCTAAAACCATTTTATGTCAATCTTGACACTATTTGGTAATTTATTTTTTAGGAAAAGAATAACAGCATGATTAGTTCACAAAAAGATAAATAAATCAACAATAACATGTCCTATTAACCTATAAAATTAGTTTAATTCATTAAAAGTCTCATATTACATTTATTTGGGTATTTTTAATATCAATTATGTTAATATTTCATTAATAAGGTAATTAATGCATCATCATTGTGTCATAAATAAATTAAATTATTTAATGTCTAAAAAATATAAATAAAATACCATTATGTAAGAAATATTTTTATATTTATAATGAATATTTATAGTCGAATTTATCTTGTGTATAAACCGATATTACAAATGTTTTAGTGATTAAACTTTGAGTTTAACTATTTTAACTCTTCTTTAAATAACATAATAATAAGTGTCCAAATCAAATCCAAGTGGACCTAAAGGGTAATATTTTATTCCTAAGATTGTTTTTGGTCAAATTAAACTTATCTAATTGAATTAAGACATTTTTAGGGTAATAATAATATCATTTTTACCCTTAATTAAACTATTTACTTTTGACCGTGGTAAATAAAAGAAAAAAATTACAATTCACCAAAAACTATTTTTATCTTATTGAGCCACATTTTACTCCTTGATATTAACCATGTCTCTAGGATTTTCGAAATTCCACTCACATAAGTAGTAAAATTATGTTTTATTTAAATTTTCATATTCTCTTAGGAGGTGGGTAAAAGACGGTGAAAAGTTCAGTAAAATTTTTATATATCTAAAATCATTATAAAATCACTCAAATGAATTAAATTGAACTTATATTGGTATTATGAATCAATTTTGACCTAAAATAAATTTATATAAAGTAAATAATTATTAAAATAAAATGTCGATTTTTAAATAGTAACCCAGTGTTTTCACTATTCATCAAAAATTGAAAGTGTTCAGAAAAATACCTAAAATTCACCCTAGGATAATTTCGATAGTCCAAATCCAAAAATGAAGTCCATTTTGAAAGATAAAATTTATAAAATTTAAAAAAGTGGGTATTACTAATCATAACAGCTATTTTATATAATATTTTAATAACATATCGTTGTTTAGTGAAACCCGTTATTTTGTACTACACACGCTATCGAGGAAGGTCGCGATTGCGTGTAATGCAAGATAAGTCAGGGATACGTGTAGTGAAAGCTCCCTTTGGTTCTACGTATAACATAATAAAAACTTATTTCATTTATACGTTAAAAAAAATCTATACTTAATGTTGCGTAGAATAATTTCCACAAAACGAACATGAAATTGTGTGTAACACGAGCCAAGAATAGTGTTGCATATACTGCAAGCTAATACAGTGTTGCATATATTACAATATAATCTTGGTGTACCATAGAATAGAATATAAGAAAGAAATTAAAAATAATATATCTTATAAAATCTTGGGGCGTTACATTATACCCCCATTAAAATGAATTTCACCGTCGAAATTCGTCAGGGTTAGAAATGGTTTACTACATGAAAGTTTCTTTCATAGAAACCCACATCGTATAAAGTAATACTAAAACTTCATTTTAAAAAGGGAAGTTAGAATCATAATAGTCACCCAAACTAACAAGGAACTAGGTTTCCACATAGGACAACATAGGTGAAAATATGGATATGGAAGAGAAATATAACCATCAACTTTTGATGAATAGTGGTAGAGGAAATGGCTATGAAAATGACATTAATCACAAATCCAGAAACTTGTGATGATCTAAGGTACCATATGATTCATCAGATATGAGGGTACTAGGACAACATTTTTGGTTTTTATGATCATTTCCCTAATGTTGAAGAATTAGGAATTTGAAGAAATACTTTCTTGATTTTGTTACAATCTCACCGTTGGTCGTTACTTGGACAATTTCCACTTCATCTATTAAATAAATGAAGTTGAATTTGTCATTCATGAAGTGTTAGAAGATCATGAGATAGAACGATAGGTCATTCCATCTGTCTCAAACATAAGGTTAGAAAAAGTTATATACATAAGTCAATCTTTAGTGATATTAATCGTATATGGTTCCTAAAATGGACTTATACTTCATATATCATACTAATTAATATAATAAAACTAGTTTCTACTATCCAGGGACTTCCTGTATGCCAGTGGTATGCGATAAAGGCATGTCACACTTCAGTTGTGGGTTCGATTCCCACGTCCTTGTCTGACGCGATGGGTTGACGCCCATCCTACAGGTTTTCCTTTTTCTAAAACAACATTATTATAACATTCCATAAATAATATCGAAAAAAGTTATATCCTTAAACAGTATTGACTTATGTAAAACATAATCCATTCCAATCTTTAGGATTATCCAAAATACTTCTGTCCAAGCTCATAGTATAAGGAAAACAATTAGTAGAAATGTCATCGGTCAAGCATGTGAATACCATAATTTATCCCCCATATATCACATGATATATCTTGTTGGTCAATTTACAAAAATGTGAATACCTTAATCATGTATTCTCATGAAATATGAATACCCATTGACTCTTAGTGAAAACATGAATGCCGTCAAAATTTAACACTTTCCACATACCAAAATCCCAAAATTTCTATATACTCAAACAATAACTATGTCCTTATATCAGTCATGTGCTCATTTCTTTTTTTTCTTTATCACTTCATTATGCGCATATCATCTTCATTACAAAAATATTTCAATCACTTTTCATGGTTACCGGTACCATATAATTATTGAAAACTAATACCTGGATATTACAAAATTCCATGATTCCATAAATGAGATTCCATGATACTATTATGAAATCCCATTACATAAACACTTAATCATTACAAAACATCATTTTCATACTCAACATCACAAATAGTGACTGCATGTGACTTCCCCTTATCCTTTTCCTTAAGAGGTTTCTCACCTTGATCATCATTACCCCTTGGATTAGGGAATTGATTAGCATAATTCCCCATTTCCTTGCACTTGAAGCATTGAAGTGTTGGTTGTGCGTTCTCTATAGTCTTTTCATAATTCACATCATTAGAAACCCTTTTTCCATTAATTCGACACTCCGTTTCTTGATGACCTTCTTTTCCACACTTAAAACATTTTATAGGACCTTTAAGTCAATCCCCACAATGCTTCTTTCCACACTTTGAGCATAAAGAAACAGTCATATTCTTTTCACCATTATTCTGAGATTTCTCCTTGAACTCCATATTTCATTGCTTTTCAAAACCATGAGATTGTTATGTATCACCAACATCCATTTTTTACCTTGATAGTACAATGCACAATTTCTTCATAGCTAATGAAGTCTATTATAGCTATTTCCCTTCAAAGACTTGGTTTTAAGCCACTGAATAATCGATCAACTTTACATTCATGTTGGATGATAAAGACAAATGCATACCTTTCAAGCCTTGTAAAATTTTATTTGTATATACCAACAGATTCTTCATCCTTTTTCTTAAGCTCATGGAAATCCTTCTCCATCTTTGTTCAAAGAATACGAGGGAAGTACTTATTGAAAAACGAGTTCTTGAACTCATCCCATTATAGGGATTCAATTTCATCTCGGGGACTCGTATTCTTAATTAGAGTCCACAATTGATCTGATTCACCTTCTAAACAGTAAAATAGACCGAATGAGTTTTTCATTTTCTGAATAGAAAAGTATGGAAAATATCTTTTCAATGGTTCTGATCCATTGTTCAGCAACAAGTGGATTAGAAGACCCACTGAAAAAGGTGGACGTTGCCTCATGAAGGAATCAATAATAAAATTGTCCCCTTCTCGGGTCATTTTGAAGTCCAGAAGGATTCATAGATTTTGTAATTATAGCAATAATATTTTTCACTCCATCTCCCATAATATTGGTTTGTTCAGGAGGACATCATTGCATTGTCCGTTACATTGATCCACATGGTTCCTTTGGGTTTCGTCCATTATCTAAAACTGAAAAAGAATAGTGTGAGTGGAAAAAATATTTCTAGGGAAAAAAAATAAATGGGGAGTACCTTCAATATAAAACATCTTAGGGTTAATTCTAATATTGTTACCGTAATTCTAGGACTATAACGTATACTTATAATTATCCTTATGGACATCCCTAGACATACCTTAGAAATATATATAGGCATCTAACTGATGTTTTCACATCCTAGTTTCCAAAGGTTAACTAAACCATTCCTCTAATACCAACTGTAGAGACCCAAAGCTTAACGTACATGGACATTAGATTACTTTTGCGGAATACATAATATATAACAAAAACAAAAACATAAGGACCGTTATAGTTTAGTGCCTTTGGAAACTCGGTACATAATCTTCTAATCATGGTGAAAGATCTTCAAAATATCCCATAAAGATATTCCCCTTTTGTTTTCTTACCTAAAACTGTTCTTTATATCCTGGGGAAATGAAAACATATAAAGAGTGATCTCAAATTCTCGTAACGGTATGCATGGAGAAAATAAAACAAACCATATACATTTGAACTTCAAAACATGAACATAATGTTTACAACTCAAAATCTTGAGTTGTGAAATAAATCTTGGCAGTACGTAAGGCATAGGTCATAAAGGAACATTAATAATGATAAAATAGCATGGGAATAAAACAATTAATTGTGGAAAACCATTAAGCACATGATATGATTTCCATAGTAGCCAAGGCATTGCTTCCAAGACCATCTTAGTGGACAAAGCCTCTTTCTGAATTGAGTTTACTCCTCATTTCAGCCCTGTAACACTAAACCGGATTAAATTACCGTTCCAGCCATGTCTATCACATGAGATATAAATCTTTACCCAATGCATTGGAGGGAGAGATAGGTCCCACCATCTCATAATGAAACTATTCTTATCTGTGCCACAAAATCAAAAATCATAGCATAACCCATGTAATAAAAATGGGATTCTTAAACATCATGCCATCATAACATAATCCATATAAGATAAAAGGACATCAAAAAATTAATTCCATTATAACATAATCAAAAAAAATTAAAAATAGGGATAGAAATAGAACCCTATATTATCATAGATGGAAAATAATTTTGATAAAACACTTGAACTTCATTCTTGAGGAAAATATACTTTAAACTTCAAAAAAAAATTTCATTTCTTAACATGTCATAAAATTTTAAACTAAAAGAAGTTTATTAAAAATAAACTTGAAAACATGTAAAGGAATCTTCATGGAAATAAATTTCTAAAAATCCATTCATTCCATATAAGTTAAAGAAAAACATTCTTCTCGTACATTGGCTAGAAAAGTCAAAATAGTACCTCGTACTAAAAACGACAAAATATTCCTTTCATATCTTTTACTAAAAACTCTCCAAAGTGTAAAATTGGAATTAAAAAACTATAGGAGGATAGAAATAATATTACATATTGAGGAAACATGGATGTGGATGATAAATATTCCCTAGTAAATTCTGAAGTATAAACAATCTCGGATAAAAATGAGACTGTGAGATTTTCCCTTACCTTATGTCCAATTTCTTCCGTTTTTGTCTGAGAATCTAGTATAGTGTGTTTAAAAATATTATTAACTTATAACAGAACCATAATAATATTTATGATATCATATATTTTTCACTTACAACTTTATATTGTCCGTTCATTTGTCAATTCCATGTTAATGCATCATTTTAGGTAAAACCGTTTCACTTATCATCCGTGTTTTGACTTGTAATTATTAATATGATTACTTAGATCATGATTACATAAATCTAGAATATAAAAAATTATTTATATATAATATATATTCAGAATATACATATATATATATATATATAATAGATTGATAAATGGAAAGAAACACACCGTTCATGGAGACGGTAGGCTGTACATACGCATGAACGCTCTTTTTCGTTTCGTTATTGAATTGAATTGAATTATGTAGATGTCATAAATATATATATACATAAATACTGTAGAATTATTATGTAATATATTTCATGATTACTTATTATATATACTTTATAATCCTTCTTTATTTGTTATCAAGGAAAATGAATTTCATCTTGTCATGGAGACGATAATCCGTACGTACGCACGAGCGATGATATTGTTCCCATATTTATTGAATGGAATTGGAGTGGATGATATAATATCATATAATCAGTATGATTTTATAATAAAATATAGTTATTCTATACACTATTATACCCATCCAAGTAAGGTGGTGGTGGAAAAAACTGATTACACCACAGCGTGGAGACAGTATTTCGTACGTACACATGCGCGGTGATTTCATTTTCCGTAGGATGGATAGAATGTGAAATAGGGTTGTTTAATATTTATAATAACATATCAGTATATAATTAATACTGGTGTTATTACTTTATAATGAAACAACTAAAGAAGAGGAAGTAGAAGAAGAAAGATACTTGAAAGAGTCAGTAGAAGAGATTACCTCTTCCTCGACACACCTCCTTTAAACTTCTTCTTAGGGAACTACAGTTGATATTTTGAGAAGACCAGAACCTCTATGATATAACTAGAGAGTTTGATAAGAGTAATTTTCAGGGGTCGGCTGAGCATCATGTCTCAAAATGGTGTGATGAGAAGAGGGAAGGGGTGCCCCTTTTATAAGGTAGGAGAGGGGCACCTTTGGAAAAACTTAAATTATTATTTTATAATAAAGTCATATTCAGTTTATAATAGCTTCAAATTGATTTATTTCGAAGATAAAGTGGGGATTCGTTGCAATCCACTCAACCAATAGGTTTTAGACATATTTAGGTTACTATTTTAACCTTATCATTTAGATTTAAATCTAAGTTAAATAATTTATCTTTTACCTTATCTTCTTGTTTTCAAACACTATATGGTTAATAAACATACTATAATAAGCCAAACAAACCCCAGGTGGTTCTTCATTAATATATATATCCTTATCTATGTCATTTGGCCGATCTGTAGATTTTTAGGAATAAAATATCAATTAATAATATAATATTTGTTTTAAAAACAATTTTATGTCCATTTTGACAATATTTGGTAATTAATTTTTTTGTGAAAATCATAACAGCATGATTAGATCGAAAAAGGTAATTAAATCAATAATAACATGTCATATTAACCTATAAAATAAGTTTAATTCATTAAAAGTCTCATATTACATTTATTTGGGTATTTATAATATCAATTATGTTAATATTTCATTAATAATGTAATTTCTGCACCATCGTTGTGTCATAAATAAATAAAATTATTTAAAGTCTAAAAATTATAATTAAAATACTATTATGTAGGAAATATTATTAGATTTCTAATGAATTTTTATAATCGAATTTATCTTATGTATAACACTATATTAATAATGTTTTAGTTACTAAACATTGATTTTAACTATTTTAACTCTTCTTTAAATAAAATAATAATAAGTGTCCTAATCTAATCCAAGTGGACCTAAAGGGTAATATTTTATTCCTAAGGTTTTTTTTGTCTAATTACACTTATCCAATAGAATTAATACAGGTGTTAGGGTAATAATAATATCATTTTTACCCTTAATTAACCTATTTACTTTTAACCGTGGTAAATAAAAGTAAAAAGTTACTATCCACCAAAAAGTATTTTTATCTTATTGAACCACATTTTACTCCTTGATATTAACCGTGTCTCTTTTATTTTCGAAATTCCACTCCCAGAATTAGTAAAATTATGTTTTATGTAAATTTTAAAATTCTCCTAGGAGGTGGGTAAAAGATGGTGAAAAGTTCAATAAAATTTTTATATATCTAAAATAATTATTAAATAACTCAAATGAATTACATTGAACTTATATAGGTATTATGTATCAATTTTGACCTAAAATAAATTTATATAAAATAAATAATTATTTAAATAAAAATTCAGTTTTTTAATAGTAACCTAGTGTTTTCACTATTTATCAAAAATTAAAAGTTTTCAGAAAAATACCCAGAATTCACCCTAGGCTAATTTCGATATTCCGAATCCAAAAATTAAGTCCATTTTGAAAGGTAAAATTTATAAAATTTCAAAAGTGGGTATTAATATTAATAATGGCTATTTTATATAATATTTTAATAACATATTGTGGTTTAGTGAAACCCGTTATTGCATACTACACACGCTATCGAGAAAGGGCGTGATTGCGTGTAATCCAAGACATTTCAGGGCTGCGTGTAGTGCAAGCTCCCTTTTGTGATGCATATAACATAATTGAAACTTATTTTATTTATACATTAAACAAAATCTATACTTAATGTTGCGTATAATAATTTCCACAAAATGAACTTGAAATTGTGTGTAACACGAGACAGGAATAGTGTTGCGTATACTGCAAGCTAATACGGTGTTGCGTATAGTACAAGATAATCTTGGTGTACCGTACAACAGAAGATATGAATGAAATTAAAAGGGATATACCTTATAAAATCTCAGGGTGTTACACCCATGACCATTTTTTTGTTTAAGATGGTCAGTTCTATTTCAATCCTAATCACATACTAGGTTACATGATCAATTGTACATACAACATCAAGGGTATTATTTTTATTCTAATGATGGTAATAGAATGTGAATTCTTAGTCCACGATAATATTTTACCATCTTTATTGGCACATATTAAGCACCTTCCATGTGAATATATACTTGAGGATCTTATGATCCATATATATTTCACACATCTCACAATAGAGATAGCTCCAGTAAATCATAAAAAGGAATATTACTATAACAAACTCTAGATAATGTGTTAAGTAGTTATGCTCATGAGAATTCAACTACATTGATTAATAACCTATTAATTACTCATTTTTCAAGAGTAAACAATCCTACAATTTTATTGTAGCTATCACGACCCGTCCTAGGGACTCGTGCCGTGACCACCCCAAGTCCGCCTTCCATAGGCTAGGGGCTAGCGACTAGCACCAAGGCATAAATCCCGACAAAAATGGGAAGGAATTGCCTTTATAAAGCAAAACAACACCACAGAGTAAGCCAGCAGATGTAAACACTAGGTAAACTGAGTACAATAGTATGTGCGGAAAGTAAATGGGCCAGAATACAAACCCAAACTGAAAGTAAAGTACAACTGGAAAGAATGTACATCAACTGAAAGAAAAGCAGCAACATCGAGCCGTCCACTAGAAGTCCCACCAGAAGGGTGGGTAAAAATAGCCTCCTCAACTCATCGGGTCCAGCCGTCCGCTCCATGTACGTCACGCCTAGTGGTCCACCTCTAGGTACAGACTGCTCCACAAGCCTCAACCACGATCAGCGCTATCCGTCGTCTGCATCCAACACAACGTAGTTCGGGCATAGACCGTGCAGGGGTAAGTATATGCTACTCAGTAGGGACCCCAAGACCCCCTATGGTATCCCAGAATCCACAAAAGATAATCCACAAATGAAAGATTCAATCACGAAGTATCATCCAACACTACTTAGGTATATGCCCATACATATACCTAAGTCATCAATTCCAGTTCGGCTCCATCATCCGATCCCAAGTTTGATCACATCCACACAGGATAGTACAACCCAATCCACACAGGAAAGAACAAAACAATCCACATAGGAAGCAAGTCAATCATATTGAAGATAATGATTGAAAGTCAAGACTTAGCTCACATATGTATACTTTTTTCGTAAGGTGATAGAGATGATCAGATATAGCCACTGATTCATATAAGCTGGGACCCACGTAGGATACTAGACCAGCTAAACTGACAGACCCACGTAGGATACAAGACCAGCAACTCTATCGGGCCCATGTAAGATGCTACAACAGAGGGCAAATTCTGCCGGACCCACATAGGATACAAGAACAGTAGTACTGCCAGACCCACTTAGGATACAATAACAGTAGTTATCGTCGCCTAAACCATAGAGGATTTCAGTACGGTCTTCATTGTTGTTGAACCCACTGAGGATTTCAGTGCAGTCGTCGTTGCTGCCGAACCCACAGAGGATTTCAGTGTAGTCGTCATCGTCGTCGCAGTCGCAGCCAGCTCTAGGGTTCCCGCACACAACATGCTCGATTCCGGGAGGGTCCGCTCCATGATCCAAGGGGGTCGATACATCAACTAACACGTAGTTTGGATTTGATGTATCCCAAAGTTTTGTCTCATCGATAGGAGCTCAACAGGACAGACATCACATCAATCGGACGCCCGGTCTGAGAGTTATTGGTTTTTTCGTTCCAGGGGCCCAGTTTGTTTTTAATTCAAAACCAACCCAACCACACTCCAACTGCTTCCAAACCTCGAGCAGAGTAATCCAAATGGTCCGTCTCACTAAGAGTAATCCAACAAAGTCAACGGCACGTCAATCGGACGTCCAGAGCTCATGTTATAAGCGTTTCTACTCCGAGGGCCCGGTTGGTTTCGTGTTCGAACCAACCCGGTCGTACCCAAAGTTCTCTAAAACCTGGACTGTAATATACCGAAATAGACGTCTCGATCCAAGGATATCATCTCAACTAAGGATGCGTCGATCATAGATCCGTAGCCTAAGTTATGGGAAATTAAACAAACCTATTCATTTTTAGGGAGGTTTTGGGCCCGGACCGACCCGACCCAAGACCCCCTGGGTCGGCCTGAACCAGGCGACCCAACCCGGGTTCGGGTCCGGCCCCCCAGGGCATGGGCCAGACCGGTGGGCGCGGCCCGGCCCGGCCGGTGTGGCCCGGCCCGGCCTGCGTGGCCCGATTGGCCTGGCGCGGGCACGACCCGCGTGACCAGCTCGGTGCTGGCCGAGTTGTCGCGGAAGGGGGGGCGGGGGGGGCACTGCCCCCTTGTTTTGAAATAGAGGCCCCCACGTGGGGACCGCCCCTTTTGCCAACCGGGGGTTATGACCCCCGGCCTTCTCCGAACGGCCGGCCCGGCTTTCCGGCCGGAACCGCCGACCACCGCCGGCCGCCGCTCCCTTCTCCGTCACGGCCACAAGCCACAACCTTGGTCCAACTGGCGTGGCGAGATGTCGCCTTGTGCCTCTGCCATGGCCCTACTCTTTCTGCGGTCTCTTCGTGGTTCTCCGGCGCTGCGCGATGGTGTAGCGCCCCTTTGCCATGGCCCCGCTCTGGCCACGACTTCTTTCGGCCTCAATGGCACGGCGCGAGCGCGCTTGTTCGACGCATTCCTCAAAGTTTCCGCACGGTGCTATTTCACCACCCCACCTTCTTTCGAGCCGCAACAAACACAACAAAAACGGGGTAGGAGGGTCGGTCGTGTTCATGCTGTCTGACGTCCTCCTGTTAAATTGATAACAAGCAGCCCAATGAAATTGACAATGAATTGAAAAGAAAAATCACAATCACAATCAAACCCCTACCTCGATAACGAGCTGACGATCGATGAGCGTCGCGGAAAATGGATTCGCGGGGTGTGGCTCCATACACATTGATAGAGATTGTCCGAGGTGAAATGGAATCTCCCTTCCTTTGACGTGGGAAAAAGAATGAAGGAATGCGCGTCAGTGTTCTTTGCGTTCTTCAAGGAGGATGATGAAGTTATTCGATGGTAGAACACTCCCTATGTCGACAAAACGAAGCAACCAAAATAAAATAAGGCTTTAGCCTTATTTTATTAGTTTTTACAACACTTTTAAATTTCAAACATTCATAATTTAATTCACTTAATTTCATTAAACACAACTTGTCAAAATTAATTGAAGTGATAAGTTGGCAACTTTAATGACAAAAGAGGTTTTAAAAAGGATGTTAAGGAAAAAGGTAAAGGTGGGGGATCGTGTGGGCCCCAAATCATCTTAAATCTTTTTAAGGGTGGTTAGAACATCAGTGAGTCCCACCCCAACTCCCACACATGGGATACAACACTTAAGAATGTGGAATAATAATTTTAACACGATTTTTATTTCACATTAATCTTAATCCATTTTTTAAACAACTAATTCCGAGCAAATGAAACTCTAGAAAAGGTCTTCCTAAGCAATAACCGACACGGCAGTTTCATCGGTGCCCTCAAATTTTGATTCTGAGCACTAGTTCAAAAGTTAGAAAACTCGCTCGTTCGTTCACTAAACGTACCTAAGATAAACATTGATAATTAATTCAGGGCACACCGGGCCTCAGAATCAGGTGCCGTCAGATTCTGCGTATTTGTAAAATCCGAAAAAAATAAGAAAAAATTTCCCTAGAAATTTATGGGTCTTTACATTACAATCTAGGGGGAAAAATGAGGGTACTGAGCACGCATATGAGCCTCCCGCTCCCAAGTGCCCTCCTGGAGGTTCCTGTGCTGCCACCTGATGCGCACTAGAGGAATCAAATGCCCAGGTAGGACCCCCTCCTGTCGATCGTCAATCTCCACTGGGACCTCTGCAAAAGTTTCCCCATATTTAAGGACCAGCTCCCCATGGTTGATGATATGTATCGGGTCGTGCATTTATATCCTCAACTTAGATACATGGAAGACGTCGTGCACCCGGTGCAATTGAGGTGGTAGAGCTAGGCGATAAGCCACCTCGCCTATCCTGATGAGAACCTGGAATGGTCCGATGAAGCGTGGAGATAACTTGTCGTCTTGTCCAAATCTCTGTAATCCACGTCGAGTTGAGACCCACAAGAAGACATGGTTTCCATCCTCGAACTCTAGTGGTCTTTGCCTCCTGTCAGCACAAGACTTCTTTCGGCTCTGAGCTATCCTCATCCGCTCCTGGATGACCTGGAATTTCTCTATCGTGGCCTTGACCTTCTTCAGTCCCACAAGTGCTGACTTCCTAGGGTCTGTCCAACATAGTAGTGATCTGCAAGGTCGTCTATACAATGCCTTGTATGGTGCCATCCCGATGGTGGAGTGGTAGCTGTTGTTGTACGCGAACTCCACCAAGGGTAAGTGGTCTTCCCAGCTATGACCAAAGTCGAGGACACATGCATAGAACATGTCCTCGAGGTTCTGAATTATCCTCTCCGTCTGACCATCCGTCTGAGGGGGAAATGTGGTGCTAAGATGTAGCTCTGTTCTGAATGCCTCATGCAACCCCTTCCAAAGCCGGGAAGTAATGCGAGCATCTCGATCGGAGACGATAGATGATGGAACCCCATGAAGCCGTACAATCTCCCAAACGTAGAGACATCCCATGTTCTCTACTGAGCCCTACTCTCTGATGGGTAAGAAGTGGGAATACTTGGTGAGTTGGTCGACAATCACCCAAATGGAGTCGTGACCTCTGAAAGTATATGGAATTCCAGTCAAAAAATCCATATATATCTCATCCCACATCAACTCTGGGACCTCCAAGGGTTGTACCAAGCCTGCTGGTACCCGGTGCTCTGCCTTCACCTGCTGGCAGGTGAGGCATCGAGAAACAAACTTTGCCACATCCTTCTTCATAACCAGCCACCAGTGCTGATGTCTGAGATCCTGGTACATCTTTGCCAATCCTGGATGTACCGCTAAAAGGGATTTCTGAAACTCTCTCAGCACATCCTCCTGAAAAGCATCTGGTACCATGGTACGTACTCTGAAATGAACGATGTGCTCTCCTCCTACAGAAATCCATCAGGTGCATGTCATGAGGATATCTGTGCAGGCCGTGTATCATAGTCAACTTCCCCATGTTGTGCCTCTCTGACCCGCTGAAGAAGTGGAGGAGTGACTGTGAGTGACTGAAGAAAGGCTGCTCCATCATTATCCATGAAAGATATTTGAAAAGCGGCTAGCTACTCTGTCGCCACCCCAAGTAGCGGAATGCCCATCGTCCTGCTGAGAGCATTGGCTACTATGTTCCCCTTTCCAGGAGTATAAACTATCTCAAAGTCATAGTCTTGGTGGAACTAGAGCCATTTCCACTGTCTAAGATTCAAGTCCTTTTGTGAGAAGATGTACCTGAGACTCTGGTGGTTAGAGTAGACTGTAGAGCACTCGCCCATCAGATAGTGTCGCCACATCTTCAGAGAAAATACCACTACTGCTAACTCCAGGTCATGGGTAGAGTAGTTCTACTCAAGCTGCCTCAACTGCCGTGATCCATAGGCGATCACTGCCTACTCCTGCATCAGGACACATCTGATTCCAGTCCCTGATGCATCACAGTAGACTATTTACCATACTCCCTCCTCTGGTAGCCTCAAGATAGGAGCGCTGGTCAACCTTAGTCTCAGCTCCTCTAAGCTCTGTTGACATCTATATGAGAACACAAAGGTCTTCCACTTCTTTGTCAAAGCTGAGAGTAGTTCTGCAACTCTGGAGAAGTCTAGCACGAATCTCGAGTAGTACCCAACTATCCCCAAGAAACTCAGCACCTCAGTCACGCTCCTTAGTGGCTCCCAGGCTAGCACTGCCTCGATCTTTGCACGATCCACCGCAACTCCCGCCTTAGAGATGACGTGTCCCAAGAAGTGGACCTCACGTAACCAGAAATGACACTTCGCGAGCTTACCATAAATCTAGTGCTCTCGGAGTGTGTCCAGTACAACCTACAAGTGGTGGGTGTTCTCCTCCTCAGTGGTTGAGTATATCAATATGTCGTCGATGAAGAACACGACAAATTGAATGAGGTATGGCTGAAAGATCCTATTCATGAGACTCATGAACACTTCTAGAGCATTGGTCACACCAAAAGGAATCACCAAGAACTCATAATGGACATACCGACATCTGAAGGCCATCTTCGGCACGTCCTCATCTCGAACTCTAAGCTGATGATAGCCTGAGCTAAGGTCTATCTTTGAGAACCATCGTGATCCCTTGAGCTGATCAAAGAGGTTGTCAATCCTCGGTAGTGGATACTTGTTCCTCACGGTCACCGGCTTCAGGCGACAATAGTCGACACACATTCGCGAGCTCTCGTCCACCTTCTTGGCGAACCAAATTGGGGAAGCCCAAGGTGAAACACTGGGTCGGATGAATCCCTTGCCCTGCAATTCCTCCAGCTGTTCCCATAGCTCTCAAAGCTCAACAGGAGCCATCCAATATGCCTGAGTGGATATCAGGGCTGTCCTGGGGTACAGGTCAATTGAAAAGTCTTCCTCTCTGTGAGGAGGTAGTCCTAGAACGTCGTCAGGAAAAACATCCGCATACTGATCCACCACTATAGGAAAATTCGGACTTGACACATCAAATGCTCCTAGGATGAGGCTAGCCAACTGATTAGTGGTGGGATTTCCTCTCCTCTGCGTGAGTCCAGCATGTTCTCCAAAGGTTCCCTTCTCACCGTTGAAGGTGAACCTGCTCCCGTCGGTGCAAACACACCGCACCTAGTGCCTAATATAGTCAATCTATTCATAGACTTTAGATAACCAATCCATGCCCAAGATGACGTCGTAAGGCCTCGATGCCGCTAAATGAAGATCCCAGCCGAAGCTCTCACCTCATAGAGTAAGCTCACACTGTCGGTACCAGTGCGTAATCATCGATTCTACTCACTTAGGAGTCTCTAGCTGTGAGGATCGAGCCAACGGCTCAATCAGAATCTCCGAGCTCCGTACAAGGGAAGTGGAAATAAAAGAATAACTCGCTCCTGTGTCTATAATAACTGTAGAAAGGGTGCATTAGACACAGATAGTACCTTGAATCATCTCTGGTGCACCATGGTCATAGGCCTCCGCTGCCTGAAGCAGAGCCCCCCTATGTCCGCCAGCTCCCTATGGTCGGGGGTGGACCTCCTGGTGGTGGTGGTGGTGGTAAAGCCTCAAAGAGTTTCCCACCACCTACTGCTCATCCAGCTCCTCTTCCTCTTCCACCTTCTCCCTGCGGACAGAAACGGTCGACCCTTTGCCTCTGCCTAGGTTTCCCCTCAACCATCTACTGCTCCTCTGCATGACGGGTTGGGCAGTCACGAGCCATGTGTCCCTGCCCGCCGCATGCGTAGCACTGTCTACTCCTTATAAGGCTAGCTATACGCTGGTTGCCCCGCACCTCTGAGCCAGTGTCCTGAAGTCATCCGCCTGATGGTCTGGTCTGCCTGGACCCCTGTGATGTCCGTTGACTGCCAGCTGTAGATGACTCTGCAACGTGCCGTTGTGCGGTAGGTCTCGCTGCTGGTGTAGGCTCAGCAATAAATATCTCTATGAGAAGGGCTCGCTCCAGTAATCATGCATGTGTCGGAATTCTAAGGGAGATCATCGATTCCCTGATCTCATGCCTCAGTCCCTGCTCGATGGTTCGGGCCCAGAAGAATTGGTCCCATACCATGTTCGTCGGATAGCGCGAGAGATCGGTAAATCTCACTGAGTACTAGGTGACCGTCATGCTACCCTTCCGCAGCTGTAGTAGCTCCTGGATGTGCACCACACGGAGGGTGGATGGGAGGAACTCTGAGCGGAAGAGACTCTCAAAGTTCATCCAGAGGAGAGATGCATGGTCGTGAACCTAGAGCATCACTCTGCACCATCTTCCTGCTGCCACGTGCAGGAGGCTCGCTGCAAGGATCACCATGAGGTCAGATGGTGTCCCCATTAACCTGAAAACTCGAACTACAACCTCCATCCAATCCTCAGCTGCCTTAGGGTCTTTCTCCCAGCAGAACCTGGGTGGTCTCTAATGCTGAAACTCGTGCAGTGCACTAAGGCGACGTGCACTCTCAGCGGCTGGGGCTGGTGGCATCGTTGGCTCGGCGGGTAGAGGTATCGCCAGTGCCTCCGCTGAAAAAGTTCCCTGCACCGAGGTCTCGTCGCTCGGTTGGCTGTCGTCTCGCACAAAGCTCTAAACCCTTGCTGGATGCCGTTGTGGGACCATCCTGAAAAGAAACAGGTGCGCCACGGTCAAAACAGTATACCTGGTGAGCTGAAACAAAGTAATCACAATTAAAACTTTTGAAACACAGATGCAATCAATGTTATCATGCATTGAGTTAGAAATCAGAAGTCATGGTCCTGGTGTATGGATACATCGGCCGCCGCACCAACAGTGGACTCCCTGGACGGATGACCACACTCAATACCCTTAACACTATTGCTTCACATAGAAGGAAGATCAGAGTACTGGGTTCTTCGGTAGAATCGAATGCCTCTGATACCAATTTGTCACGAACCGTCATTGGGACATGTGTCGTGACTACCCCAAGCCTGCCTTCCACAGGCTAGGGGCTGGAGACTAGCACCAAGGTGTAAATCCCGACAAAAAGGGGAAGGAATTGCCTTTATAATGTAAAAAAACACCACAGAGTAAGCCAACAGAAGTAAACACTAAGTAAACTGAGTACAATAGTATGTTCGGAATGTAAATGGGACAGAATACAAACCCAAAATGAAAGTAATATATAACTGGAAAGAAATTTCAACAACTGAATGTAAAGCAGCAATGTCCAGCCATCCAATAGAAGTCCCAACTGAAGGGTGGGTATAGATAGCCTCCTCAGCTCCTCGGGTCCGTCGTCCAATCCGTGTACGTCCCGCCCAGTTGCCCACCCCTAGGTACTGACTGCTCCACAAGCCTCAAACACGATCAGCGCTATCCGTCGTCCGCATCCAACACAACATAGTGCAGGGATAGCCTATGCAGTGGTGAGTATATGCTACTCAGTAGGGACCCCGAGACCCCCGAATGTCTCCCAGAATCCACAATGGATAATCCACAAAATATAGATACAATCACGAAGTAACATCCAACACTACTTAGGAATATGCTCAAAACATAAACTGAAGTCATCAATTCCAGTTCAACTCCAACATCTGAGCCAATGTTCGATCACTTCCACACAGGATAGTACAACCCAATCCACACAGGAAAGCATAACACAATCCACATAGGAATCAATTCAATCATATTGAAGATAATGATTGAAAGTCAAGACTCAACTCACACAGGTATACTTATTCGTAAGTGATAGAGATGATCAGATGTAGCCACTGAGTCATCTAAGGTGGGACCCACGTAGGATACTAGACCAGTGAAGCTGTCAGACCCATGTAGGATACAAGACCAGCCACTCTGTCGGACCCACGTAGGATGCTACAACAGGGGTCAAATTGTAGAGACCTGAATCTTGACGTACATGGACATTACATTACTTTTGCGGAATACTTAGTACATAACAAAAACACACACACAATGACCGTAATAGTTTATTGTCTTTAGAAACTTGGAATATAATCTTCCAATCGTGGTGAAAGATCTTCAACATCTCCCATAAATATCTTCTTTTTTTACCTAAAACCTTTCTTTATATCCTGGGGAAAAGAAAACATAAAAGTGTGAGATCAAATTCTCAATAAGGGTAAACAAAAGAAATATCAATCACATCATATTCATAAGAACATAACATTTTGTAAATCTTAATCCTGCAAAAGAGATCATAATTTCATAACATGGGATGAATCATAGTAGTGAAATGGAATCCCAATAATCATAACATAAAACATGAAACTTTGTGGAATACACACATAATCATAGAGAATCATTTCTTATTATTCAAGACTCATTTCCAAGACTATCTTAGTGGACGAAGTCCATTTCGGAACCGAGTTCACTTCTCGTTTCAGTCCTGTTTCACTAAACCGGTATAACCTACCGTTCCAGCCATGTCAATCTCATGAGATATAAAATCTTTACCCAATGCATTTGAGGGAGATATAGGTCCCACCCATCTCATAATGATACCATTCTTATGTGTTCCACAAAATCATAAACCATACATCATTGCATAACCCATGTAACAAAAATGGGATTCTTAAACATCATGACATCATAACATAATTCATGTAAAAGAAATGGATATCATTTCATAATAAGAAAAGATAAACCATGTAAATCATAGATACATTATACTTAAAACATACACATATGAAATACTGTCATCATAGATGGAAAATAATTTTGATAAAACACTTGAAATGAATTCTTGAGGAAAATATCCTTTCTTCTTCAAAATCAATTTCTTTTCACAAAATATCATTAAATTTTAAAAGAAAAGGATTTTGTTGAAAATAGTCATGAATTATTTTGGTGGAAGCATCATTAAAATAAGGATTTATAAAACCGTAAAAATACTTTCATGCCATATAAGTTAAAAAAACATTCTTCTCATACTTTTGTCGGAAAAGTCAAAAAGTAACTTGTAGGTTAAATAAAAGAATGATTCCTTCCATACCATGGGGTAAAAGTCAAAATGGATAAAAAGTAATTTAATAATACATGAATACACTTTTCTAAAACATGAACATGGACGATAGCAATAACCACCAGTAAATACTTACGAATAAGCAATCTCGGATAAAAATGAGATAGGAAAAATTATCCCTTACCTTAGGTCCGATTAGATTCATAAGTGTCTGAACCGGCTGTATAATGATTTAAATAATGTCATTGACTTATTCCAGAATCATAATTATTGTTATGATATCATATATGGTTCACTTATGACTTTATATTACCCGTTCTTTTGTAAATTCCATGTAAAGAGCGTTTTGGGTAAAATTGTTTCATTTGTCGTTCGTGTTTTGACTTGTAATTATTCATATGATTACATAGATCATGATTAATTAATTCCAGAATATAAAACATGATTTATATATAATATATATTCAGAATATACATATATATAATAAATCAGTAAATGGAATGAAATACACCGTTCATGGAGACGGTAGGCCGTACGTACACATGAACGCTGTTTTCATTTCCTTATTGAGTTGAATGGAATTAAGTAGATGACATACATATATATACATATAAATACAGTATCCTTTTTATGTGATATATTTCATGATAACTTATTATATATACTTTATAATCATTCATGAATGGTTAACGTGGAGAATGAATCTCATTGCATCGTGGAGACGGTATTTCCTACGTACGCACGCGCGGTGATTTCATTTTCCGTAGGATGGATAGATGGTGAACTAGGGTTGTTTCATAATTATAATAACATATCAGTATATTATTGATACTGATGTTATTACATCATGATGGAACAACTAAAGAAGAAGAAGTGGAAGAATAAATAATGATGAAAGAATCGGTAACGGGCATTACCTCTTCTTTGAAGTGCTTCTTTGAGTCCTCCTTTTGGGGCACTAAGATTGGTCTTTGAAGAATAAAAGGACCTCTAGGATGTGTCTAGGGAATTGGAGCGAAGAAATTGGATGGGTTTGGCAGAGCTTGAAGGCTCAAAGTGGTGTGAGGAAGAGAGGGAGGAGGTGCCCTTTTATAAGGGAGGAGAGGGGCACCTTTGGAATAACTAAAAATATTATTTTATTATAAAGCCAAATTCGGTTTAAAATAGATCCAAATTGATTTAATTTGAAGCTATGGTGGGGATGGGTCGAAATCCTCTCATAAAATAGAATTTAGACAAGTTTAGGTTCCTATTTTAACCTTATCATTTAGATTTAACATTAAGTTAAATAATTTTACTTTTACCGTGTCTTCTTGTGTTCTTACACTATAAGGTTAATAAACTTACTATAACAAGACAAACGAACCCAAAGTTGTTTATTATTAATATATATAACCTTATCTAAGTCATTTGGCCGAACTTTAGATTTTTAGGAATAAAATAAAAATTAATAATATAAGATTTGTTTTAAAAACCATTTTAAGTTAATTTTGAAACTATTTAGTAATTGATTTTTGTGAAAATCATAAAAGAACTATTAGTTAGAAAAAAGATAATTAAATCAATACTAACATGTCATATTAACCTAGAAAATTAGTGTAATTCATAAAAAGTCTCAAATTATATTTATTTGGGTATTTATAATATCAATTATTCTATTTTTTCATTATTATGGAAATTATTGCATCATCATTGTGTCATAAATAAATTAAATTATTTAATGTCTAAAAATTATACATAAAATATCATTATGTAGGAAATCTTATTATATTTCTAAATAATATTTACAATCGAATTTATCTTCTGTATAACCCTATATTAAAAATGTTTTAGAAAATAAAATTGGATTTTAACTCTTTTATCTTTTCATTGAATTAAATAATAATAAATGTCCTAATCTAAGCCAAGTGGGCCTAAATGGTCATATTTTATTCCTAAGTTTGTTTTTGGTCGAATTACACTTATCCAATAGAATTAGGACATGTGATAGGGTAACAATAATATCATTTTTACCCTTAATTACCCTATTTACTTTTAACCGTGGTAAATAAAAGTAAAAAGTAACTATTCACCAAAAATTATTTTCATCTTATTGAACCACATTTTAGTCCCTGATATTAACCGTGTCTCTCGGATTTTCGAAATTCTACTCACAGAAGCGGTAAAATTAAGTTTTATGAAAAATTCAGTATTTTAACTACCACTTAGTGGTTTCACTATATATCAAAAAATGAAAGTTTTCAGGAAAAAACCAAAAATTAGGCCTAACCTATATTTGATATTATGAAATCAAAAATGATGTATATTTTACCATATTCAAGGAATATCAGTTTCATTAATTAATTTAAAAATTAATTTCCGTTGTCAAAACAAATAGCGTGTTCTTAAGATATAATAACTATCAAAAGATTGACACTTGTTTATGTCTGGTTTAAATGTGAAATTACATCCAATTACCAACATTGTATTAAATTGTAAAAATATATTCTAAATATACTTTAAAACCACTCAAATTAATAATTTATCACTATTAATTATTTCGATTAAAAAAGTTGTTTTTAATAAAAAAAATAATAATTTTCACTATTCATCAGAATGTGAAAGTTATCAGAAAAGTACCAAAATTTCACCCTAAGCTAATTTTGATATTACGAATCCAAAAATGACGTCCATTTTGAAAAATAAAATATAAAAAATTTCAAAAATTGGTTATTAATATTCATAACGGCTAGTTTTAATAATATTTCAATAGCATATCATTGTTTAGTGAAACTCGGTATTGCGTACAACGCAAACTATCGAGGAAGGCCGCGATTACATGTAATGCAAGGAAAGTCAAGGATGCGTGTTGTGCAAGCGCCTTTTGGTGTAGCGTACAAAACAAGACATTAATGAAATTAAAAAAATATTTTTCATAAAATCTCGGGGTGTTACATACTACCCCCCTTAAAATGAATTTCGCCCCCGAAATTCGTCGGGGTTATAAATGGTTTAATACTCGAAATTTTCTTTAATAGAAACCCACATTGTAAAAAGGAATACCAAAACCAATCTTTAAACAAAATGTATGAAACGTAACGGTTACCCAAATAAACTAATCACTGGGTTTCCACATAGGTGAAAATATGGATATGGAAGAGAAATCTAACCACCATGTTCTGATTGAGTGTGGTAGAGAACATGGATATGGAAAAGCCTACAATCACAAAGCCATAAATTTGTGATGATCTAAGGTACCATATGATTTATCAGATATAAGGGCACTAGGACAACATTTTTGGTTTTCAAGATCATTTCCCTAAAGTTGATGAAATTGTAATTAGAAGAAATACTTTCATGATTTTGGTATAGTCTCACAGTTGGTCATTCTTTGGACAATTTAAACTTCATCTCTTAAAGAAATGAAGTTGAATTTTTCATTCATGATGTGTTAGAAGATCATGTGATAGAATGATGGGTCATTCCATCTGTCTCAAACAAAAGGATAGAAAAGTTAACAAAAAAATACATAAGTCCATCTATAGTGAGATTAATCATATATGGTTCCTAAAATGGACTTATACTTCATATATCATACTGCTTAATATAATAAAACTAGTTTCTACTAAACAGGGACTTCCTGTAGGCCAGTGGTAGGTGATAAAGGCCAGTCACACTTCGGTTGTGGGTTCGATTCCCACAGCCTTGTCCGACGCGATGGGCTGTCGCCCATCCTGCAGGTTTTTCTTTTTCTAAAGCTATATTACTATATCATCCGATCAATAATATCGAAAAAAAGTTCTATCCTTAAACAATACTAACTTATGCCCAACATAATCCATTCCAATCTTTATGCTTATCTAAAATAGTATAAATAAAACGATTACTTGAAATGTCATCAACCAAGCATGTGAATACCATCATTTATCGCCCACATATCTAGTTGGTCACATTCCAATCATGTGAATACCTTAATCATGTATTCTCATGAAAAATGAATACCCATTAAACCTCAGTGAAAACATGAATGCTGTCAAAAGTTAACTCTTTGCTCATACCAAAATTAAAAAATTCTATATACTCAAACCATGATATAAACTTCTCCTTATATCAGTCATGAGCTCATGAATACTATCAAACATTTAATTTTCTCCTTATCCCTTCATTATGCGCATATCATCTACATTCCAAAAATATCTGAATAACCTTTCATGGATACTGATACCATTAATCATACACTTTCAAAACTCAAGGAAAGACAACAGTGTAACAATCCTTAGATGTCTCTTTATTCCATAGTACCATGAGATTACTTATTCAACATTACACTTGATAAACATATAATCATTCCACTACCTTCTTAAACCATTGAACGAGCTTAAATAATTCTTTCATCTCACATATCATTTGTAGTCTCTTCATCATAATCAACATAATTACTACCCATACGACTGTACTAATTCTCTTCATGAGACTTTCCCTTAGGGCATTGGTTTGCATAATGCCCGTACATTCCACATTTAAAACATTTAACCATTATTGATGTCGTAGCAATACCATTATCCTCATCCATGGTGTTAACTGAACCTTTTCCTTTGCACTTACTGGCTTTGTGTCCTTCTTATCCACACCCAATGCATCTTCTAGTTCCCTTGAAAAAATCTCCCTAATGCCTCTTCCCACATGATTTACATGAGGGAAATTGAACTTTATTTCCTCTATGATCATCATGAAACTCCATCTTTCTCTTATTATCTGAGTCGGGAAACATACCAATGTTGAGATTATTGATCATATTATGAGATTTCTGATTAGGCATAATAATGATGTTTGGACTTCCAAATCCCATTTCATTTGGTTTCTCATGAACAATATCAATCCATTGTCCGTCATATCCTCCATTATCATGAATCTTCCTATTTCCAGACATTTTCTAAAACCCAAAAAGAATAGTGTGAGAGGTAAAAATCATACTAGGGAAAACAACATAGTAAAGGGGGAGTTCCATCAATATCTATTATCTTAGGTTAAATTATAAGATCGTTACCGTAGTTCTAGGACTATATCCTATACGTATACTTATCCTTAGGGACATCCCTAGACATAACATAGAAATATCTCTAGGGATCTTGATGTACATGGACATTACATTACTTTTGCGAAATACATAGTACATAACAAAAACACACACATAAGGACCGTAATAGTTTAGATGTCTTTGGGAACTCGGAATATAATCTTCCAATCGTGGTGAAAGATCTTCAACATCTCCCATAAAGATCTTCTTTTTTTACCTAAAACCGTTCTTTATATCCGTGGGAAATGAAATCATAAAAGGGCAAGCTAAAATGCTCAGTAAGGGTAAGAAAAAGAAATATCAATCATATCATATTCATAAGAACATAACATTTTAGAAATCTTAATCCTACAAAAGAGTTCATAATTTCATAACATGAGATAAATCATAGTAGTGAAATGGAATCCCAATAATCATAAAATAAAACATGAAACTTTGTGGAATACACACATAATAACAGAGAATCATTTATTATTAGTCAAGACTCATTTCCAAGACTATCTTAGTGGACAAAGTCCATTTCTGAACCAAGTTCACTCCTCATTTCAGTCCTGTTTCACTGAACCGGTATAACCTACCGTTCCAGCCATGTCTATCTCATGAGATATAAAATCTTCACCCAATGCATTGGAGGGAGATATAGGTCCCACCCATCTCATAATGATACCATTCTTATGTGTTCCACAAAATCATAAACCATACATCATTGCATAACCCGTGTAATAAAAATGGGATTCTTAAACATCATGACATCATAACATAATCCATCTAAAAGCAATGGAAATCATTTCATAATAAGAAAAGTGAAACCATGAAAATCATAGAGACATTATACTTAAAACATACACATATGAAATAATGTCATCTTAGATGGAAAATAATTTTGATAAAACACATGAAATGAGTTCTTGAGGAAAATATCCTTTCTTCTTCAAAATCAATTTCTTTTCACAAAACATCATGAAATTATAAATGAAAAGGATTTTTTTGAAAATAGTCATGAAATATTTTGGAGGAAGCATCATGAAAATAAGGCTTTATAAAACCGTAAAAATCCTTTCATGACATATAAGTTAAAAAAACATTATTCTCATACTTTTGTCAGAAAAGTCAAAAAGTACCTTATAGGGTATATAAAAGAAAGATTCCTTCCATAACATAGGGTAAAAGTCAAAATTGGTAAAAAGAACTTTAAAAATACATGAATACACTTTTATAAAACATGAACATGGACGATAGCAATAACCCCTAGTAAATACTTATGAATAAGCAATCTTAGATAAAAATGAGATTGGAAAAAGTATCCCCTACCTTAGGTCCGATTTGCTTCGTAAGTGTCCGAACCTCATGTATAATGATTTAAATAATGTCATTTACTTATTCCAGAATCATACTCATTGTTATGATATCATATATGGTTCACTTATGACTTTATATTACCCGTTCTTTTGTAAATTCCATGATAAAGAGCGTTTTGGGTAAAATTGTTTCATTTGTCATATGTGTTTTGACTTGTAATTATTCATATGATTACATAGATCATTATTACTTAATTCCAGAATATAAAACATGATTTATATATAATATATATCCAGAATATACATATATATAATAAATCAGTAAATGGAAAGAAATACACCTTTCATGGAGACGGTAGGTCGTACGTACGCATGAACGCTGTTTTCGTTTCCTTATTGAGTTGAATGGAATTATGTAGATCACATACATATATATATATACATAAATACAGTATCATTATTATGTGATATATTTCATGATTACTTATTATATATACTTTATAATCATTCATGAATGGTTAACGTGGAGAATGAATCTCATCGCATCGTGGAGACGGTATTCTGTACGTACGCACGCGCAATGATTTCATTTTCCGTAGGATGGATAGATGGTGAAATAGGGTTGTTTCATACTTATAATAACATATCATTATATGAGTGATACTGATGTTATTTCTTCATGATGAAACAACTAAATAAAAAGAAGTGGAAGAAGAAATAAAGATGAAAGAATCGGTAACGGGTATTACCTCTTCTTTGAAGTGCTTCTTTGAGACCTCATTTTGGGGCAATAAATTGGACTTTGAAGAATACAAGGACCTCTAGGATGTCTCTAGGAAAGTGGAGAGAAGCAATTGTCAGGGGTTGGACGAGCTTGAAGGCTCAAAGTGGTGTGAGAAAGAGAGGGAGGAGGTGCCCTTTTATAAGGGAGGAGAGGGGCACCTTTGGAATAACAAAAAATATTATTTTATTATAAAGCCAAATTCGGTTTTAAATAGCTCCAAATTGATTTATTTAGAAGATAAGGTGGGTATGGGTAGAAATCCTCTCATCCAATAGAATTTAGACAAGTTTATGTTCCTATTTTAACCTTATCATTTAGATTTAACATTATGTTAAATAATTTTCCTTTTACCGTGTCTTCTTGTATTCTTACACTATAAGGTTAATAAACATACTATAACAATAAAAACGAACACCAAGTTGTTCATTATTAATATATAACCTAATATAAGTCATTTGGACGAACCTTATATTTTTAGGAATAAAATAACAATTAATAATATAATATTTGTATTAAAAACTATTTTATGTTAATTTTGACACTATTTAGTAATTGATTTTTGTGAAAATCATAAAAGAATGATTAGTTCGAAAAAAATTAATTAAATCAATACTAACATTTCATATTAACCTAGAAAATTAGTGTAATTCATAAAAATTATCAAATTATATTTATTTGGGTATTTATAATATCAATTATTCTAATTTTTCACTATTATGGTAATTATTGAATCATCATTGTGTCATAAATAAATTAAATTACTTAATGTCTAAAAATGATAAATAAAATATCATTATGTAGGAAATCTTATTATCTTTATAATGAATATTTACAATCTAATTTATCTTATGAATAACCCTATATTAAAAATGTTTTAGTAAATAAACGTTGATTTTAACTATTTTAACTTTTCTTTGAATTAAATAATAATAAATGTCCTAATCTAATCCAAGTGGGCCTAAATGTTCATATTTTATTCCTAAGGTTGTTTTTGGTCGAATTAAACTTATCCAATAGAATTAGTACATGTGTTAGGGTAATAATAATATCATTTTTACCCTTAATTACCCTATTTACTTTTAAACGTGGTAAATAAAAGTAAAAAGTTACAATTCATCAAAAATTATTTTCAACTCATTGAACCACATTTTAGTCCTTGATATTAACCGTGTCTCTCAGATTTTCGAAATTCTACTCACAGAAGTGGTAAAATTATGTTTTATGAAAAATTCAGTTTTCTAACTACCACTTAGTGGTTTCACTATATATCAAAAAATGAAAGTTTTCAGAAAAATACAAAAAATAAGGCCTAACCTCTATTTGATATTATGAAATCAAAAATGATGTATATTTTACCAAATTCAAAGAATATCAGTTGCATTAATTAATTTAAAAATTAATTCCCGTTGTCAAAACAAATAGCGTGTTCTTAAGAGATAATAACTATCAAAAGATTGACACTTGTTTATGGCTGGTTTAAATGTGAAATTACATCCAATTACCAACATTGTATTAAATTGTAAAAATATATTATAAATATACTTTAAAACCACTCAAATTAATAATTTATCACTATTAATTATTTCAATTAAAAAGTTGTTTTTAATAAAAATATAATAATTTTCACTATTTGTCAGAATATGAAAGTTATCAGAAAAGTACTAAAATTTCCCCCTAAGCTAATTTTGATATTCCGAATCAAAAAATGACATCCATTTTGAAAAATAAAAATTAAAAAATTTCAAATAGTGGTTATTACTCTTCATAACAACTAGTTTTAATAATATTTTAATAGCATATCATTGTTTAGTGAAACTCGGTATTGCGTATGATGCAAACTATCGAGGAAGGCCGCGATTGGGTGTAATGCAAGGCAAGTCAAAGATACGTGTTATGCAAGATCCTTTTGGTGTAGCGTACAAAACAAGACATTAATGAAATTAAAAAGAATATTTTTCATAAAATCTCAGGGTGTTATACAAATACTGTCAGACCCACGTAGGATACAAGAACAGTAGTACTGCCAGACCCACGCAGGATACAAGAACAATAGTCATTGTCGTCGAACCCACTGAGGATTTCAGTACGGTATTCATTTCTTAGAACCCATGAAGGATTGAAGTGCAGTGGTCGTCGCTGCCAAACCCACAGAGGATTTCAGTGTAGTCATCATTGTCGCCGCAGTCGCAACCAGCTCTAGGGTTCCCGCAAACAGCATGCTCGATTCTGGGAGGCTCCGCTCCCGAGCCAAGGGGGTCGATACATCAACTGAAACATAGTCCAGAGTTGATTTATCCCAAAGTTCTGTCTCGTCGATAGGAACTCAACACGACAGACGGTGCGTCAATCAGACGCCCGGTCTGAGAGTTATTGGATTTTTTGTTCCAGGGGCCCGGTTGG
This sequence comes from Viscum album, assembly GCA_963277665.1. NCBI lineage: Eukaryota > Viridiplantae > Streptophyta > Magnoliopsida > Santalales > Viscaceae > Viscum > Viscum album. The sequence goes on along the minus strand of OY728160.1, from coordinate 1,045,602,036 downwards.
TTTTTAAGTCAAAACAAACCTGACCACACTCCAACTACGTCCAAAACTCAAGAGGAGTAATCCAAAATGTCTGTCTTAGTAAGAGGAATCCATCAAAGTCGACGGCACATCAATCAGACATCCGGAGCTCATGTTATAAGCGTTTCCGCTCCGAGGGCCCAGTTGGTTTCGTGTTCAAACCAACCCCGCCATACCAAAAGTTCTCCAAATCCTTGAGTATAATATACCAAAACGACCATCTGGATCCAAGTATCACATCGCAACTGATGATGCATCGATCGGAGATCCGTAGCCCAAGTTACGGGCAATTAAACAAACATATCTGTTTTTAATGGGTTTTGGGCTCAGACCGACCCAGCCCAAGACCCCCTGGGTTGACCCGAACTGGGACGAGTCGACCCGGGTCCGGGTCCGGCCCACCAGGGCACAGCCCGACCTAATGGGCGCGGCGCGGCCCGGCCTGCACGACCCGGTTGGCCTGGGGCATGCACGGCCCGCATGACCAGCTCCGCGCTGGCTGAGCTGTCGTGGAAGGGGGGGTCTTGCCCCCCTATTTTGAAACGGCGGCCCCATGTTGGGGCCGCTCTTTTTGCCAGATGGGGTTTACGACCCCCAACCTTCTCCAAACGTCTGGCCCGACTGGCCGGTCGGAACTGCGGGCCGCCGCTCCCTGCTCCGCGGCGGCCAAAAGCCGCGTCCTTGGTCCAACCGACGTGGAGCAACGGGACCACGCCCCTTCTCTGCGACCCTACTCTGGCCACGGTCTATTCATGGTTCTCCAGCGCAGCGTGAGGGCGTCTCACCCCTTTTCCGTGGCCCCACTCCGGCCGTGGCTTCTTTCGTCCTCAAAGGTGCAGCGCAACGGCGCCGTGCTTCATCGACACATTCCTCCAAGTTTCCACAGGGTGCCATTGCACCGCGCCACCTTATTTCGAGCCACATAGAACACAACAACAAAGGGGGAGGAGGGTCGGCCATGTTTGTGCTATCCGACCTCCTCCTGTTAAATTGATAACAAGCGGCACAAAGAAATTGACGATGAATGGCAAAGAAAATTCATGAACAAAATAAAACCCCTACCTCGATAACGAGTTGACGATCGATGAGTGTTAGAGAAAACGACATCATAGGGTGTGGCTCTATACACGTTGACGGAGATTGTCCTAGGTGAAACATCTTCTCCCTTCCATTGACGTGGGAAAAAGAATGAAGGAAGGTGCGTTGGTGTTCTTCGAGTTCTCCAATGAGGATGATGAAGTTCTTCGATGGTAGAACTCTCCCACTCTCGACACAATGAAGCAACCAAAATAAAATAAGGCTTTAGCCTTATTTTATTACTTTTTACAACACTTTTAAAATTCAAACATTCAAAATTTAATTCACTTCAATTAATTAAGCACAACTTTTCAATATTAATTGAAGTGATAAGTTGGCAACATTAATGACAAAAGAGGTTTTAAAAAAGAAGATAAGGAAAAATGATAAGTTAGGGGCTTGTGTTGCCCCACCTCATCTTAAATCCTCGCAAGGGTGGTTAGAACATCAGTGGGTCCCACCCCAACTCCCTCACATGGGCTAAACAACATAAGAATGTTGAATAAAAATTTCAACATGATTTTTATTTCAATTTAATCTTAATCCCTTTTTTTACAATTAATTCTGAGCAAACGCAACTCCAGAAAAGGTCTTCCTATGAAATAACTGACTCTACGTTTTCATCGGTGCCCTCATATTTCGATTCAGAGCACCGGTTCAAAAGTTAGGAAAACCTGCTCGTTTGTTCACTGAACGTACCCGAGCTAAACATTGGAAATTAATTCTGGGCACACCGGGCTTCGGAATCATGTGCCATCAGATACTGCGTATTCCTAAAATCCCAATGAAAATTAAGAAAAAATTTCCCTTGAAATTTATGGGTCTTTACAGAAGCATCATTGTATACCATGTGAAGCCCCACACATGAGAGAATCATGAAGACTAGTGTAATTGTAACATACCACAAACCTAAAATCATTAACATGGAGACAAAGTTGTAGTTTTTAGATTTCAAGGGAACCTCCCCATATGCTAGAGGATGGTAACTATAATAGAGGGTGTGATATGTATATTGGGGAGACTATACCCACAAGATTCAAATATTACTACATAACATAAAATATAAAGTAATAATAAATAAATAATAATGTGAATAATTAATAAACACAATATAATATAGTGGAAATAGACAATAAAAGACAACTAAATAATCCAAAGAATAATAAATGAATAATGTAATTAAGTGTTGGAATTTACGTAAATGTAATACCAGAAACAAAACATGTAAAGGACCAGTATACTCAAATAAATACTCTATAGTCCCCTATCTCGAAAAACATATTGGCCCCCTATCCAAACTCCATACTATCAAAATAAAAAATAAACAACAAGGCCCCTTTCGCTTTTCCAAAATTTCATCCAAATAATCTGGTCGAGTATAATATGATGGATGAAATAGGTTAGAGTTATCTAAGTTGATCGACACATCTGATTCTAAAGAAACTGATATGATAAGAAGTGTGGGTAGTAAAATGATGGACAACTGCATTAATTAATTAAAAGATTAATAAAATAAAAATAAACCCTTATTCAACACCGTGTTGGAATATTTATAAGAATGAATATGAACAATTCAATTAAAAACAATATAATCATGGTGACATAACCTTGTTCGACTTCTTGTGGGAATATATATGATCATGTCTCACAAAAATTTAAAACATAACCATAAGCATGGAATGATCACAATAATCCATGTAAAATATCTATAATAATCACAAAATCCATGTCAATGACCTATAAGAATTATAGAAAAGATTTAATTCCCTATACGAATTTCAAATAAGGTCTAGTTTAACCCCTCTCTATATAATCATCATAGAATCTGAGTCAAATTCCTATAAGCATTACAATGTTGGAATAGGCTGATCCCACTAACAATAAGAAATACAACATATAATTGTGCATGCTCTAAGACCATTCCTGATATATAAACCTTTTATCTAGGATAAAAAACTTGTAATCAAAGCATGGATACTAGAATATCACATCATAAGACTCAATGGTTAATTATAAGAATTACCATTTCTCTTTCAATTATCTCTTTCATTTTTATCACAATTGATCAAAAGTCTAATCAATATGTAGTAATCCAAGAAATAGGGATTTTATATCAGGAAATCACCTAAGGTCTTATTTCTTGCTAAAAATATAATTCATCATCCAATTCAATTATGTTCAGGGTTCACTCACCCAACATGTATCCATAATCAAGGTCAGTAACCTATTGAAGCTACCAAAATCCAAGAAATAATCCCATTCATTATTTAATTAATTAAAAATCATGTTACATTGTTTTATTATCAATATTTCACATATTAGACATTTTATAAAACTATATTTTTAAGATTTATACCCACTACCATTACACAGTTAAAAAACAAAACTCTTCCAATGGAAAAATCCCATAAGAAATAATGTTTAGATTCTCTCCAAGAGGATCCTAGATAAAAAATGATTATAATGTAAAAAAATGTAAAAATTCAGGGGATTAAACCACAATGGTTGGGTAAACAAGTGCGAGAAGGAAAAAACCAAACAAAACCCCCTTTTTAGGGATTGTTCATGTTTTTGGAATATCCAGAAGGTATGTTGGTAATCCAAAACATCCGGGAGGACTCCCAAGGGTTAGGAGGATAAGTCTAAAATGAGATGAAAAGTAAAATCATTCATACAACATTATCCAAAATATATTGTCAGTAATTACATGGTATGTAATATAGTTACATGTCATGTAACTCTTTTGGATGGGATATAGTGAGAAAAAACATCTCCTCAACTGAAAATATTAAAATATTAACAAGAATTACATGATATGTAATCCACATATACGATGTTTAAATGATATGAAGATGGTATTTCAGCGAATTTACCTATTAAACAACTGATAAACCCATTAAGGATTATAAAAATAAAAATATACTAATTTAAAACTTGTCCCATTTATACACGGAATCCATTAACTAGGAAAATATAGAGCCCTAAACATTACGGTATTTTCCACAAAAAATGATCTCCACTTAGATCCTCTAGTTTTCTCATGTTTCCCAGCACCAAAAGAGTTATTTTATTCAAATGATAGAAATATATTATGAAAACACAACCACCGAGGTTTAAAGATTAGAAAGAAACTCAAATGAATGATTATTAAATAAACAATTAAAGGGAGACACACCTGAAAAACAATTTGATCATACAACCTCCCCATTATATAATAGATTATCCCTAAACTACTCTAATGATCACTATAGGTTCATGGAGAAAATGGTTGACCATTTTGTTCTCATATAAGACACTCCTTCTCTAGTCTCATCCTAATAATTTCCATGTTTCCACTACACACAAACCAAGAGAATTTTCCAACCATAATTATATTTCTCATTAGGATCCACAACTAGTATCAGATTCACCTCAAAGGATGCATCAAGACAAAGCTTTACATTTTCCACTTATATCACATGGAAATGGTCTAGATTATATCATTAACGATGCGACACATGAAATACCGCATGTATGGAACTATAGCTCAGTAGAAGGGTGAAAAATTATGTCTCTGGACCAACCAATTCCACTATCTCAAACGACCTAAAAAACTTGGTGCTAGTTTTCCCTATTTAATGATATGACATTTACCAAATCTATGATACGCTCAATGAAAAAAAATATAACCAACCTTGAATAATTGAGTACATATCTAATGGTAAGCATAAGATTTGTTCCTGCATTGTGTTGTCACAAACCACTATCTTATCAATTGAACTTGATCAGACATGTCTAACATGAGGCTAGGCCCATCAGCAAATGAATCACCTCCTTCATACCAGAAAAATAGGTGAATGACACATCATACCCAAAAATCCTTTAGGGGTTCCATTTTTATATATAATTTGATGTTATTATTATATGAATCCTCAATGAGTTCCAAATTTTCCTTCAATATACTAGAAAAATAGAAAACATAGGCCAATAAAATATTATCCCAAACCCGAATAGTCCACTCACACTGACCATCAGTTTGAGGATGATATGATGTGACCAAAAGGTACAATGATCCCAAAGCCTTATGAAGTTCCCTAAAAAAATATGATGTGAAATAAGGATCTATATTAGAATCAATAATCCTTAAAACAACATGAAAGCGATCTATCATTGACACACAAAGGCTATCCAGATATTAAATTGTAATGGTATTATATATAGGTAAGAAGTGGGATGACTTCATTAGTTGATCCCAAATTACCCATACTTCATCATTATTACGATTTTTCCAAGAAAATCCTACCACAAAATAAAAAGTGGAATCATCAAATTTTCACTCCGGAATGGTCAAATGATGTAAAATCCCAGATGGCCTATGATTCTCATCTTTGACCTATTAAAGAGAGAATAATCTATCCATGAAGACATACATATCCATCTTTATTCCAAAATATTGGTATTTTATATTGCGATAATAATAAATCTTGGTCAAACTTGGATACACCTCCTATATTGAAGTATTAAACTCCTTCATCAGCTCCTTTTATTATCATGTAGGAACCCTTACTAATTCATGAACAAGATGAGAATTTCCATTTCCAATAGACATTCATGATGATGTATTCCCATCAAATTAGTTGACTCTCAGAACTGATCCCTCTGGACTAGATAACTACAAGATACTAATCTAGTCCAAAATAATGGGTATAACAGATGTGGAAGTTAGAGTTTCTCATCACTGAGAATCATCAACATCTAGATGCATGTCTCTAAAGAGATAAATTATCCTATAATCATTACATGAATCTCATTCTTCCTCTTCCTAGAACCTTTTTTCTTAATTCATCAACAAAAACATGGACCTATCTTGTTTTGTAATCCAAATAAATGTTAAATGTCTATAGATACACGACCCACCTCCTCTACAGAAGGTTTAGGTCTCTCTAATTAAAGATGTACCTGATTCTCATCTAGTCCATGTATAACAAAAACCTCTAATCCATAAGAAGTATTCTACAACATATCATGTCATGTACAACTGCTACATACTATAGATCATTATTAGGGTAATTCCTCTCATGTGTTATTAGCTTCATGGACCTATAAGAGACCACTCAATCATCGAACATCAAAACTACTCTAATTCTAGGTTAGAATACATCACAATACATAGTATATGCTTTACCAAGATCTTGTAAAGTGGGGATAGGTGATGAGGTCATCCTTAATTTGATATCATGAAAATAAATATCTCACGTACTAGAACAAAAAAACATCACCCCTTTCATGGTCACCACTGACATTAATTATAAAAAATTTGATAAATCCAAGATAAATCACCGATAAAATCCGACTAAACCCAAAAAGATCTAAATCACGAAGTTGGTCTTGGGTTGTTCCAAATATACTAGAGTTTCATATTTCTTTTATTCTACTAAAACTCATACCTTTGTGATGACATGGACTGTGAAGTGAAACTTATTATTCAAGAAACAATATTTTGATTGTTTGGCATAAATATGATTCTTTCCAAATGTACTTAAGATGAGGTCAACATGTTTGGAAGGATCATATAATGGATGAGATTTCACTATGATATCCACGAAAAAATCACAACTATCTTATCTGAAAAGGTTAAATGTTATGATTCATCAAGGTCATGAATACTTGTTGTGTGTTTTTCAAACCAAATGACATCACTATTAACTCATAAAAACAATAAATTATTCTAAAATATGCTAGGGGAATATCCATTTGTCTCATCCTTAACAAGTGGTATCCATGTCACGAATAGATATTTGATACGATATTATAACCAGTCAAATGATTAAAAATTCCATTAATGCTTGGAGAAGGATACTGTTTCATGACTATGATCTAGTTAATCCTCAAATAATCCACACATAAGAGCAAATACCAAACTGTATTTTTGGTAAAGATAACCAAGGAACCCCAAGGAGATATACTAGAACATATTAAGACTTTATATAACGGATATTTTAACTGAAATTTCAACTCCAGAAGATCTGTCGGTGCCATTCTGAATGGTGGAATAGATAGTCTCTTTACTCCAAGCTCCATCTTGATAATGAACTTGATCTCTCGCTCAATCGGTTATTCATATAACTTGTCAAGAAAAAAATCTGGAAAATTATCTTCCACTAGAAGAAAATAATCCTTTAGCGTTCCAGCATAATCTAGAAGAAATATCTATTATCAGATAAATGAGACAATCCAATATACACTAAATTTGTGCTATATGAACTGCCTAAATATCCCACTCACCCATGTTAAAATAGAACATGCCTTTTAGATATAGGAAGGAAACTCTCCTACAGTAATAGTTGATATGATCCATTTATATAACTAACCAATCAATACGAAGAATCGAGTTGCAGCCTTTCATTTCTACCACAAACAGTTCCCAAAGGAAACTGTCACTAGTAATCTCAATACAACACACCTTTCTATGTTTGATATTCTCTAACCGAACTCCCAATGTTGTATCAGTGGTCAAAAAGAAAATAATGTGATGCTACTATATCAAAAAAACACATGCAATGCCAGATGATACAAGAATCATACCTCTTACGGTAGATAATCATGTGTCAATGATAGCTGGAGTATTTTTCACAACGTGAAGATGATTTGTCCCTCTTAACTAGGATCCATTCAGAATACCCTGATATATTTACCCTACGTGGTACTAATTCTACCCCATTGAGTTACTATGTACCATTACTCATCTGGATTGCCTAGTGGAAGTCAAGCTACATACCGACTAAGGGGTAACTCAGTGCCTGCTCAAAATAGTATTGTTTTCTGATCCCCTAGTACTAGTTTACTATAGACAGTTCATACAAAACCTCTGAAGATAACCCAATCTACAACACATATAAAACTCAACTATGGGACAAATAAACTATAAATAATAATGTATACAATTTTCTTTTCTTCAATTTTCCTTTATTTAACCATAGAATCCCTAAGGTTCTCGTGGACACTCGAACCACAGTACCTGATTCGACTCATGCCAGAGTCTAATGTATTCAATAAGAGGAATCCAAAATCTGAATTTCTATTTTACTATTCATTATAATAGATTATATGGCTTTTATCATGTAGAAAAACATGTTAATTTGTCTAACATGAATAATATGCACTATGGGGTCCAACCACAAGGGTCTATAGTGTCAAATACAAAACAAAGTATAAATGCTTCGTCGGAGATACATGAAATATCTTGGGATATTTCCCCCAAAAGGATCACATTGTTTTTGAAAAAAAAGAAAAATATCACATAGTGTTCTTCCTCAATGACTACCACTACCAGTAACGTCCTGGATCTTGGTTCCACACTACGGGTGGCCCGATCCCAGTTGGTCACATGCCCTCAATCACATTTTTCCAAATTCCAGAGGCTATCGACTAGCAACGAGGGCCTAGGTATGATAGTGGGGAAACTATTACCTCATTTTTCAAAGTGTAGTGTAGCGGGAAAAAATATATACATACCAAAAGAAGAATTAGTAAACAATATAAGGATGAAATGGACAACGATATTAAAGTGAAAGATAACCTATAAAAATACATATGATAATGCAATGTGTCTCTATCTCTATGAAATCAGTCAAAACAGGATACACTGCAATATAATACAATACAACACAAGGTACAAGTAGAATAAATCAAAACCACAACAGTGCAATAGGAACTTAGTAGCATCACAAGCCTAATCTTGGTGCCATGCTCTCCTACTCCTCTGCAAAAATCATGTTCCTGTATAGGGACCTTTCCCTTATCGACAACTACAAAAATATAAGCTGTTTGGGCCCAAGACATGACCCAAATAGGGTGTGAGAAATAAATCTCAGTAGGCAACCACCAAAGGTCTGTGCCCAACTGTCAGTGAAAATGTGAGACAGCAGTTTCAAATAATGAAATGCTGTAAACTAGGAAGTACTCAAAAGTAACCATTCCTACCAGTTACATTATCATTTTAAATTTATTTAACAATTCAATATAATTGAATTCTGAGTTTTTTGAGGCTCGACCTCAACCTTCAATATCCCATACCAATGCCACAATAGAAATAAAAACATATTATTTAACAAGTAAATGATAGGAAATCACCACAATGAATATTCAATATAACCCTTGTCCTCAGACATGCAAATCTTTACGCTAAGGAAAACAGAAATGAAACCCCCAGGTGACTACCCTCATACGTAACGAATATTTCCCTCATGAACATGAGATATTTCCCCCAGGAACAGAAGCTACTGCCCTCAAACATAAGAAACGTATCCCTTAGGCTAAACAAAACCTTGCCCTCAGGAAAAACAGAACCTTGCACTCAGGCTAAAAAGAATAAAAGCAAGTAACCGGGCTGAGACTAACAAATAAGAAAGAAATTAATATATGTTTCCTCTCAAAAAAGCACAAAAATTCTATCATCACAGCATACCCACAGGTATCCTGGCCAAACGACTAAACAAGAGAAACACACATGTGGGGTGGCCTTGGATCAAAGAAACAATCCCAAAAATTAGTTTATTTTTGTTCATTAGATTACCTCTATAATTCTAGGTATCATAATAATTAAGTACTCAGCCACACAACACACCAAACATGGGCGTGTGGTATAAGAATACACAAAATCAACTCGATAGTTGGAAATAAACATAATTCCACCTACCTCGATCTACTCTGATTGATATACGTGAAAGATGCCTCCCAAAAAAGCCGAGAATGGAGTTGATATGAGAAAATTAGTTTCCCTTTCAAACCCAAATAACATCCATTAGGGAAAGAATTGGAAGGAAAGACTCAAGGAGAGGGAAGACCATACTCACACGGTTCAAACTATATCGTAGGTGGATAAATTAGAATCTCAGTGAGCGTTCATGAGCTCCTCTATGCCTCGACCTCCCCACCTCGGTGCTCCTATTGAGTTTTCTTCCTCCTCTGCCGAATGAGGTGGCTATTTCATATTTTTAAGGAAAAAACATTACTACTCGGTGTGTACTCTCAAGTACATGGCATGTAATTTCTTTTTAACTGCTCACTGGTATCAACTCTTCATCTCCATACTATTCATCTGCTGACTTATTACATGTCGTTTGTTACTAATTATATGACATGTACCATCATTCCTCTGGCGGCTACTTCTGTCACCTTACTATTCACCTACCGACTGATTACACGATGTGTATTAATAATTACATGGCATGTAGTTAATTTTTACACCCTGAATCACCGACAAGCCTACACAACCTGTATTCTCATCCCACATGGCCAAAGTACACGGCGTGTGAAAAATTACTCGGTAGGTACCCAAAAATTTGTGATTTTTCTAACATTTTCCTTTTTTTTCTCAAAAACAGTTAAAGAAAAAAGGGAAAAAAGAAACTTGTAGCTCAAGAATAAGAACCGGGTTCTTACACTATCCTTCGGGAATGAAACAGAATCATAAATGGTCTTTTTCCTCGAAAATTCACATGACTGTCTAGAAAAAAATAGTTGAAGCTCTCTCCATATTCCTATTTAATAAATTTCTCACACTATAGTTATCCCATGGGATAATACTTTCCATCATAATAAAAACCAATTTCCATTTCACAAATATTTCTATAAATTAATTTACAATAATTTATTCATATTTAACCCTTCAATTAATTCATCAATTAATTCGTCATTCCATATCTATTAATTAATTCAACAATTAATTAACTACATACATTCCATTAATTAATTCACCAATTAATTAATCATTACCCATTTCCATTAAATAATCCATTTATCAACTAATAACATTTATTTATTTAATTAATTTTCAAAATTAATTAATCATTTGAAACCCTTTAATTAATTCAACAATTCATTGGTCACTTCGACTCCGTTAATTAATTTGATAATTAATTAACCATATAAATCCCATTAATTAATAGGAAAATTTAATATTCATTTATCAACTCAACATCCAATAATTAATTCACCAATTAATTATTCACAATTTTTAATTCTAAAATATGAAAATTTACTCCACAATTAATTATCTCCAAATACATTACTAATTAAACCATGTTTTTTCACATAGATACCATTAATTAATCCCCCAATTAATTAAGTAATTAAATTACATTAATTAAATCATAAATTACATAATCAATATCAACAAACTCAAAATTCCATAATTAATTCTGTAATTAGTTATCTCATTAAAAATATCAATACTTCATAACTAATCACACAATTACTTATATGAATTCTCCGAATCTCAATATCTCCAAATTAATTCATCAATTAATTATCCAATTATATCAATTAAATATCATATCAATTCGTATTAATTAATTCCCTAATGAATTATTTCAATTAATTTAATTACATAAACACAATAGTCTCAATTAATTAATTCAAAATTTAACTAATCTTACTCATTTAATTGCTTTAATAGATCAATCTCCATTAATCAATTCACCAATTAATTAATCTACCTCATTAAATTTCTTCATCACAACATTTTCCTTTAATTAATACACAAATTCATTAATCTAACTCATTCAATTATTTCAACACAATAATCTCCATTAATTAATTTTCCAATTAAGTAATATCATCATTCTCATTAAATATTTCAAAAATTTAATAAAATCCACAATACTAAATTTTAATTTAACAGTTAAATAATCACATAACAACCATTATTAATTCATCTATTCATTATTCAATTTGTTTAATTCAAAAATTAAATAATCACATAACTCTCATTAATTAATTCCTCAGTTAATTAACCAATTTATAGAATTCGAAATTAAATAATCTCAGTACTCATATTAATTAATAAATTAATCCATGTATTTAATTAAACTATTAAAAAATCACATTACATACATTAATTAATTCATCTATTATTTAGTCCTATTATTTAATTCAATAATTAAATAACCACATTGGGTACATTAATTAATTATCCTATTAATTAACACCATTATATAATTAAAAAATTAAATAATCACGATGCAACCAATACAGCATTCATCAATAAATTAATTCCACCTCCAACAATTCTTTATCATTACATAATTTATCAATTATTCATTCTATATACATTAATTATACTACCCCAATTAATTTTTCTATTAATTATTCCATCTTAACCAATTTAATAATCATAAAAATCTCAAATAATTAATTTTACAGTTAAATATCCCAATTCAAAAACTTCAATATAATAATAATTATTTTTGTCAAATTATATTTCATTTTGAAAAGTGGAGGAAGCGGTGACAATAACACTACCTTTTCTATAGAATTGGGTAACCTGATTCCTCTAAAAAAGAACCATATAATCCATTCTCAACATATATATATGTAGATGAATAACTGGAAGGAATAACATAAATATAAATGGATATATATCCATGATCTGATATGAGATCACTTCCAAATTGATGCAGACTCTCAAAATTTACAGCAGAAGACCCACAATAAGGAGAGAGGTTCACGAAGGTTCTTCTATTGAAGATCGAAATGCCCAGAGGTGTTATGTTCAAATACAGGATGCGTGAGTGGTCTTTGGTCAAAGATGTTGGTGCATGGTGCTTCTTCAATGACTGAAGAGGGTTTACGTGATGCTATAAAAGAATTTTATGAAATTTTCAAATGATAACTACATGTAATGAATATTCATTCCACATCATGTAATGATTTGTAACTAATTTCCCATAGAAATCCCATCAATCCATTTAAAAACAATAATTAAATATTACAAGTTTTGTAATCTAATTAAATATGGTATGATATTACATGGGGTGAAATATAATTACATGTGGGGTAATATTACATGTGGTGTAATATAATTACATGTGGTGAAATATAATTTCATGACATGTCAACATGTGGTGAATGACAGTTACATGGGGTGTAATCTACTTTAATGACATGTCATCATGTAGTGAAAATGATCACTTACATGGGGTGTAATGTTTCAAGGTTGTTGATGAATTTAACCCAGGAATTAAATTGAAAACAACCCATATTGACCAATAATTTTAAAAGATTCATATTTGGAAAATAATTAGATATTTCAATATCCAATACTTATAAGAACATGTCCTTGAGTTTTACTCCCAATAACCTCTAAGATTCTATGTCAATGAAATTCCGGACACTCTTCCCCCTTATCCAGTTCTCTCTCCCATGTTTCCTATTCAACTTTTTACTATCTTCCCTCATGATAAGAAAAATTGGAATAAAGTTTTTATAAAAAACCATTCCGTATTAACCAAACACATGTGTCAGATTCTCCTAAATGGATGCATTGGTCTCAATATTTAATTCCACAATATAACGAACCCATTTTCCCGACCCACTATTCACAACAACCATAAAAGCCCTGTCCAACATTGGCACATAGCCTTTTCATCAAATACAGCCTAGAAGGTACACTCATCAACCACCTCTAAATCCCATATATTCTTTCCATAATGAATTTAAATGTGCACCTTATGTGTTCATCATTGTAATTCTGAGGCCACCACTTCCAACCCACGATTTTTCTCTATGCACCTTCTACAGACACATCACACCCCACTATTGGAGCACTATTAACACCACCTTTCAAGAAATTCAACCACCATGACCGATGGTCCATAGTATTTATCAAACTCTAGTCCATCCTAATAACCCCATTTTAAACATTTTATGGAGTACCTCACACCATTTATCTCCAAATATATACTTCCTCATAAGAAAAATCCCAAGGGGATTCATATCTAACTAGAAAAAATTTAGGTATCTAGGTGTAACGCTAGATCATTATCAATGTACCCAGGACAATGTCCAGGTTGGGGACATGCTCATCACAAATTAAAATTTCACTAATAATTATTTGATGGAAACCAAAAATCCCTTATAATTGGTGCTAACTCATACTATAAAAACACCTTAATCTGTTGAAAGTCTTGGGCTTTCATTCCCACCCACATATCATCATACTGGTTTAAAGGCAAATAGTTTCTCCCACAACCCAAAACTAATTTACGAAAATAGGTCCTTCTCAATTCCCAAACTACCGAAATCAATGGTAAAAAAACAAAAAGGATTTTTATTTCACAAAATTTACAATAGATGATAGGATGGATTTACACAAAACCATATCAAGTGTTTTCATCTGTTTTACTTCCACATGGTTAAAACTGAGGCACTATCACTACCCTTATCCATCCAAAACCTATGTAATTGTTAAAAAGGTTAAAACATTATCATTATTCAAGTCTCTCTTTTAGTAACCCATTTATTCTAATCTTACGTCATTTTACACTCTTTCACAAGTTCAAGTTAGGAACCATTTTTATTTCAATTTTCCATGAAAGGGAAAAAATAGTTCATGTTAAACAACATTCCCAAAACCCATTTTTCCCATACGTTCATTGAATTATGCATGTCATTATAAACCTATGTTCCTAGAATGTTGCAGTTAGACTCAAATATCATGCAATTCAGACCCAAAAATCAATCTCCACAAACCATATAACCAATAATAACATCACACAACAATTGTGTAACCAAAGATGAAATAACATCAATTTTAATAACACATAGTAATAATAACAATCCCACCTCGGGAACAATGATTTAACCCTCATACATGGGGTAGCTAATCCCATGCATGAGCTCTTGAGAAAAACCTACTCATCTTATTCTCATGTATACCTTTCCCAAATCATAAGAGTAAAAGATGAAGGAAAGAAACTCCTCTAATACCACATTGAAAACTCATTACATAGGTTCCACAAAACGAGTCCCTAAACCGGTATGCTATATGACCCTAGGTATAGGTCCCCATAGGCTAGAGGTTGAAGACTAGAAGAAAGGGTCTAATATAGATCATGGGGAGACTATACTGAATATTTTACAATTTATTAGCTTAATATAACATTGAAAATAAATAAATAACAGTGATATATTATATAATCATGAGAAATACCAATATCCAAGATATACAATGCAGGAACAAACATTTCTAATAAAACTAGAATGATGAAATGCTAGAGTACGTGTCATGTGTATCAAATCAAAACCCAAAAGGAGGACACTGATGATGTCTAAGAAGGTCCTTAACCATGTTTTGTTCCCACATCCATGCTCTGTACCCAAATAATCTATCCAACACGAGGCCATTTCCGTTAAACTGCCTAGAATACACAATGTCTGTTCGTGTACGGATTAGGTCTCTTGAGTAGGGTATGAGTACACCTCATAGGGCCACCACAAATAAAGTCTAAAACAATACTAGTCAATAATAGTGTATAGAGTTGTATAATGATTAAAATGAAAGTAATAATGTAAACAATTTTCATTTATTCAATTATCCTTTTTTAATTGCAAAAACCTCGTGTTCATTTGGTCACATGAACCACAATACCATCTTAAGCCCTCACCAGAGTCCGATCTATTCCCAATGGAGACAAAAAATCTATATTTCCATATTATCATTCATTATTATAATTCATATGTCATTTATCAAATACATACACATGGTAATTAGTCTGGTACAATTAATTTTCAATATGGATTCTAACCTTTAGGGTCTATAATGTGTAATAAAAAAAATAAATTATTTGTTGAAAAAAAAGGAATGGTCTCGTAGTCTTTGACGTCAAAGGCTCACATGGTCATTTGACAATCAAATTAAATCTCACACAATATTCTTCCATGAAGGCCTATAGGGTCTTTTCGAAAATAAACAAAAGCTCACATGATCTTCTTCATCAAAGTCTAAAACGGTCCTTCGAAAAACAATAATATAATATCTCTCAGTATTCCTAGTTAATCTATTTTTATCACCCCAATTATCCTATGTGCTACTCCATGCCATAATAATCACAACCATTTCCATTTAACCAAACATTACATTAATTAATTCATAATTAATTATTCATATCTTACCCTTTAATTAATTTATCAATTAATTGGTCATTCCATCTCTGTTAATTAATTCAAAAATTAATTAACTACATCCATTCCATTAATTACATCACCAATTAATTAATCATCGCCCATTTCTAGAAATTAATCCAATTATTAATGAATAACAAAAATTTCAATAATTAATTTCAACAATTTATTAATATTATCCAACCCTTCAATTAATTCACAAATTAATTGGTCACATCAACACCTTTAATTAAATAAATCATTAATAAACTATATAAATTCCATTAATAAATTCAACAATTGATTAATCATTTGACAAATCCACAACCAATAATTTATTCATCAACGAATTATTCACAATTTATAAGTAAACAATTTGATAATTAACATGAAAATTTATTACCACACAATTCCTATACTAATTAAACAATTAGTTTTTCATATTAATACCCTTGATTAATTCTATAATTAATTAAGGAAATCAATCCTTTTAATTAATTCATAAATTAATTAATCAATATCCATAATCTAAAAATCCCATCATTAATTACTCAATTAACTGTCTCATTCAAAATCTCAATACTTTATAATTATTCCTGTAATTAATTTTTTCAATTATGAAATATCAATATTTCATAATTAATTCGTCAATTAATTATCATATTCAATCAATTAAAAATCCCAAAAAGCCACATTCATTAATGCACCAATTAATTAATCCAATTCATTCAATTTCTTCAATATAATAGTATAAATTAACTAATTCTCTAATTAATCAACCTAATCCATTCGATTACTTCAACCTATCAATATCCATTAATTAATTTTCCAATTAATTAATCTACCTTAATCAATTTACTCAACACAACAATCACTATTAATCATTTAACTAATTAATTAATCTAACTCATTCAATTTTTTCAACAAAACAATCTCCATTAATTAACTAACCAATTAATTAATCTCATCAATCTCAATAATTAATTCAAAAATTAATTAATCCCTTAAATCCAATTATTTAATTCCTCAATTAAATAATCACACAAATATAACTAAATAATTCATCAATTAAGTAATATGTTTGTTTAATTTTAAAATAAGATAATAACATAACATTCATTCCTTAATTATCCAATTAATTAATATTTTTATTTAATTCAAAATTAAATAATATCATTACTCAAATTAATTAGTTCATAAATTAATTAATAACTTTATTTAATTCAATAATTAAATAATCTCATACTAACATTATCTAATTCATCAAATTATTAATATAAATATTTAATTCAATAATAAAATTAGAAAAATTGGTACATTAATTAATTCAATGAATAATTAATAGAATTATTTTTCACAAAAATTAAATAATCACAATACACCCATTAATACACTCATCATTTAATTGATTCTATATCCAAAAATAAAATATCATTAATTAATTCATCCACTAATAGTCATATATCCATTAATTTAACCACCTCAATTAATTACTCAATTAATTTTTCCATCTCAGTCAATTTAATAATCATAAATATCTAAAATAATTAATTACAAAATTAATTTTCCCTATTCAACAATTAAATATAATAACAATATTGTCAAATAATTATTCAATTTGAACAATCTCTAACTCACAATAATTAATTCAAAAATTAACTTTACAAAATAACAATTTCATAATCCTAACTATTTCCATTAATTAATTATACAATTAATTAATCATGTTTGAAAATATTAATAACTCTATAATTAATCTCAATAATTAATTATCCAAATCAAAATTTCATAGTCTCGTAATTAGTTCACCAATTAATTATTCAGTTCATCACATCAATATCCCAAAAGTAATTATACAATAAATTATCTAAATTCAACAATCTAGATATATTATATTTAATTTAAGAATTAATTATCTGTGATCTAAAATCACAATATCCCAATTTAAAATTTCCCTTAATTAATTAATTCACCAAATTAATTAATTTAATCAAGAACAGAATTACTAATCATCAAAAAAAATTCTAAAATTACATTCACATAATTGTAATCAAGACAATGGGATTTAATTTTTACACCACCTACCACAATAATGCGGACGGGCACTTTCCAATGGATAATCCCAATTTGAATGTAATTAATCCAAAATTAATTTATGAATTTTATTTAGATCTTAATGCATAAAAGTAGAGGATAAAGTTAAAAAACCCCTATGTTTTCGATAGAAATATTTTATTGGAATCTCTTTAATAAGAACAAGAGAATCCATTAGTAGTGGATATAGAATCCGATTAATTACCCTAAGGAATACCTTAAAAATATAGGTTTGGATATCTAGGATTCAATGTAAGATCACTTCTAGATAAAAGAAGACTCACCAAAATTAAAGGTAGAATACTTGAAAAAATAGGGAGGTGTACATATGGTCTTCAATCGAAGAGTCCAATGTGTGAAGGAGTTTCGGTCCAAGGTGGAGGTGTGAAGGATATATTTGGTTGAAGATGGTGGTGTGTAGAGCCTTTATAGTGAAGGAAAATGGGTATAGATGGTTTACATGATATTGGAGGATAATTTTCAAAAAGATGGATATGATAATTACTTGATATGAATCCTAATTTCACCTGATGTAATGATTTGTAACTAATTTACAGAGGATTTCCCATTATTCCATTCAGAAAAACATTAATTAAATATTACACATGTTGTAATCTAATTAAACACAGTGTAATCTTACACATGGTGTGATCTGATTACACATTGTGTAATATTTCACATGTTGTAATCAAATTTCATGAAATGTCAACACGTGGTGAATGAATTTTATAGGGGGTGTCATCTACTATTGTGACAGGTCATCATGTGGTGAAAACCAATTATAGTGTCTGTAGTATTTCAATATTTTTAATGAATTTATGCCATTAATAAAATTCAAAACATCCTATATAGACCAAATGTTTAAAAATATTCAAACATATAAAAGAAACGGATCTCACAAAAGTTTATTAAATAATTAAAAATTTAGTAAAATACAACCAAACAGTTCTTCAGATCCATTTCCTAATATATATTAGCATGTTTCACAACAATGCCAACCATATCCATATAATTATTTTGAAATAAAATAGTTTTACATCAAGCTAGAATATCTTTGAGCATGTATCACAACCCTAACAACCACAACCAGAAACATGGAATAATCACAATTTTTTGTGTCAATGACTTATGTGCATTAAAAGTTCTAGGTTAAATCCCTATAAGCATTAAAAAAACTCAGTCAAATCCTTCTATGCATTTTAACATAGAACTAGGTCGAGATTGATGACTATAAGAATTACATCATATAGGTGATCATTTCTAGGGTCATGACTGATATATAATCATTTACGATATGATCAAAAAAAATATGTTAAAAACATTAATATCTCAATATCACATCATAAGCCTCAATGATTAATTATGATAATTACCATTTGTAATTCAATTTTCTATTCAATTTGTATCAAAATTCATCCATAGTCAAATAAATATGTTTTATTCCATAAGATAGGGATTCAATATGAAAAAATCAATAAAGGCCCCATGTCAATCTAAACAGACATTTGGCTATTATAAAATTAAATTATGTTAATGTTTAGATCACCTGATGGGTCTCCATAATGGATGTCAATATCCAATTGAATCCAACAGACTCCAAGGAATAATCCCATTCATTATTTAATTAATATTGATGTAGGCTACATTGAATCAATGAATATAATTCCTATACTATGAAATTTTTAAAACCATATGGTTATGATTTTCCCCATACATTTAATAGTATAATAATACGAAACTTCTTATGGAAAATTCCAATGAGGAAGAAGGTGCAGATGATTAAAAGGAGGATATTTGATCAAACCTGACCAAGATGAAAAAAAAACAATACACGTGGCCAATGAATTATATATAAAAAGTATTATTACCATGGTTGATAAGGAAAACACCTTATCAAAATCTTATAGAAAAGATTTATCTTGTTCTTGGAATGTACTAAAGGTAGGTTCTCAATCCAAAAGCACCATGAGGATGCTCTAGTGTCAAGGGGAGAATACAGCTGTGAGATGAATGGAAAAATCAATCACACAAAATAAATTAAAATAGAAGGGTGTAGAATTAAACAACATGTAATATAGGTAAATGCATTATTACACTATTTAACTTTATATTCTAAAAGACACATCTCCATGGATCAAAATATTAAAATTATCCCAAAACATACATGATGATTAATCAACTTTTATGACATGTAAATATACTTCAAATGGATTTTTAACCAATTTTTCTATTAAACAACCCAAACACCCTTGAAGGATTCTCTACATACCAGGAAACCATGTTAAAAATTGGCCCATTTATACTCATTGTACGTTAATTAAAACAAACATATACCCCTAAAATTTAATTGATTTTCCCCAACAATGTCTCTCTAGGTGGATCCGCTCCAGTTGCCTATAGTTTCGTTGTAAGACTACATTTATTAAAATGATAGATATTCCAGATGAAAACACAACCACAAAGGTTCAAAGAATTTGGAAAACCCAAAAAAATAAGTTTAATGAAAAAATAACTATGGAAAAATATAGTATCACATAGTAATGATAATACTCATCATCATTACATTAAATATTTCTTCACATTTATCAGTCTAGAAAAGCATTACTCCCTTTTGAGTCAGCATGGTTAACATGGATGAAATTAATTAGATGTTCCTCATAAATCATTTATATTATGCATTTAGTCTACAGAAACTATATATCTTTATTAAAAAATTTGGATTCAACCACTCCTCAATATGTCCATTCTTCTATGGATCTATACACATCCCTTTGATAGTGATAAAAGTAAACAATAATGAAACATCATCCAATTAGAATACACATTTACTCTATCTATTTTATAAATTCTAAAATTAATTAGTAGAATATTCAAATAATCCCCATTTTATTCTTGATTTTGGAGTATATTATAATATAATTGTTGGATCAGTCTAGAAATTCAATATTTTAGTGCCCAAAAATCATATTTCTTATGTAACTAATGAACATAAATTTTTTTGATTCTAATTTCTATCCAACTAAATTTAAAATAAAGGTATAATTCGTGAAGTGAGAGTTTAAAACCACCACATAAAGATGTTAAACTAATAGTGAAGGACAATGGACCATATAAAAGTGATCATTAGTGGAAATCCATGCGACCGTATGAACAACCATTTAATTGTGCATCAGATAAAAAAAATCATAAGGTCTTAAATAATTATATATTGATTTTAAGTGACCAAAAAATGGTTCAACATTTAGAAGAATAAAATAAATTAATATAAGAAGTAATTAAGTTACCATGATAAGAAAATGAGTGGCCACAAGAAGTAATAAAGATACCACATGATGAAATGAACTGACCACATGATGTAACCATGTTTCCATGCCAGGTGACTATTCCAAGAGACCATGCCAAGGGAAAACTCCAGGTGACCATGGAAAGTAACCATGTGAGTTACCATGGAAATTGAAAACAAGACAATATAACCATGCTTATGTTAAGACTATGTGATGTTGTATAAGAGAATTAGTGAGATAGATTCAAATCTCCAACTAATATATTTTTGGAGAATTTATTTCAAAGTCAGTAAATTTATGGTTTCTAGATCAAACAAATGAGTATGAGGAATAAATTATGAATATCCTATAATGACTAATTAGAAAAGATAATCTCATGAAGAAGGAGATTCACTCAATTACAAAAAAGGTGAGTGTGTGTGTATAGGAAAATGATAGATATAATAAGGACTTACTTTGTCATACTACATTATTGAATTCTTCTACAATAGTTTATTATGTTTCCTCTTGTGTAACAATCAATTGAAACTTTTCATGGGATGTTTTATATACTTCTGATCAACTAAAGCTAATAATAATTTTCTACTCTACACATTCACTCTTTTGATCTATTTCTATCTATAATTTAGCTTAATATATTATATTTGTTTTCCTTTATCTATATATTAATTAACAAATGCTCCAAAATTGTACTAAAGAGTACTTTATACTCATTACATTATTCATTTATACCTTTTATCCCACATATAGATGTGGAATAGGCTATGTCTATCCTGAAATGACTAGAGTGATTTTTAATGAAAAATCTTGATTTTGGTTGTATACCTGTATATATGTGTTTAATGAACCACATGGTAGTTGATTATTTCATAGTGGAGAGGCCTTTTCTAATATTTATACTGAAACTCTGATTTTTTATTCTACTATGTGTTTTATTATTTTTTTATTTTCTTTTAGAGAAAACATCTTTTAGTTTTCAAAATTATATAAAAACCTTTATTTGATAGTTATATTTAATCATTATTTTAAATAATAATTTCTATGTAATAATAATTATTTAAAAGGGTAAAGTGGTTTCAATTTTTTTAAGGTAGTATTGATAAAGCCTTGGTGAATTATTTAGGAATATTAAAATTATTTATACCTACTATCTTGGTGTGGTGTTCACTTTTTAAAAACTGATAATTTGATTTTAAATTGTTTTTTATAATAGAATTATAATTGTAAACTCAATTCATTCCGCCCTAAGTTGTCTACTCTATCCAATATTAGGTTTCAAAGGTTCGTTAATTTATTTTTATCTAGTATTTTGATATGATAATCATTTTAAAAAACGATTTAACATTATGTTTATTCTAAAACATATATTTTTGGGATATCAATAGAGTTGAGGGGAGTAATATTAATGGAACTCCTTACATCAATGGTAAAAATATACTGAATGGATGATTAAGACGAAAATACATATTTAGAGATTGTTATTTGATATTTAGATTTCAATGGAAGTAAAATTCGAAAAAACTAAAGCAATAAGAACTGGTTTTAGTGGTGTAATTTAATCCACTTATGATTGTAATTATAAATAAATTTATGGGATTATGATACTTATTAGAAAAATACAAATTCAAAAGAATTTATAGATGTTATACTACTTATGATATTATGGAGTATCATTCTATGTATCATGAAGGAACATAAAATTATTATGAAATCCACCTGAATAAAAATTATATAAATAACACACTATTAATATGAATGATGATGAAGGAATTTTTTAATTGTATCTTAGGATCATTGAAATTTTCAATATGAATAATGCACATGGAAATAAAATCGAATAAAAAGATCTATTTATGGTATTCTTATTGTGTTTACCAGATCAAAAAATATGGACCTCTATATCCATTAAATAATAATGTAATAAAATAAAAATACCATTAAAAGAGATGATTGAAAAAATCATGATGTCTGAGGATGATTTGGAAGTGAACAAAAATTATAATGAAGAAAATATTAAATTGGATTCTTTCAAAATTTCTGAGAAAAAGAAATAGGATAAAATTAATGAAGATATCTCATATGAGGATGAACCACACTTTGATAAAAATATAGAGATACCTCATCTAGGTTGGAGAGTTAATAAGATTTACTAGTAGAATAAACTATTTAAGAAATCAAACTATAAAGGAATGTATGAAAAATAAATAAAATGTAAAAAACAAAAAACTACCAGGAGATGTCACTAACTTTGAGTGTAAGAGAAAATGTATAATTAAAGTTGAATGTAAAAAATTGAATTATAAGAAAAATTGTAAGAGAAAATGATGAAAGATAATAGAAAGCTATGAATTAAACCTAGACAGCCTGTGTTGATACTTCTAGTGAGTCTGATTTGATAAGAGAAGATTTGGATTATGGGGAAAACATGTAATTTATGAAAAACACATTAGAGGTAAAAAATACCACCTCCACATATCCTTTCCATTTTTCAAGTATCCATCAAAATGAAAATATTGATTAAAATATGACCAATGAATATTTATTGGAATATTAAAATATACTGGAAGAGACTTTTAATAAACTTAATTATTATTATAAAATTTTTAATAAAAAACATGTTTTTTTAATTTATATTTACTGTGATATTAATATATAAAAAATGTACAATTATTAAAAAATAGAAATGAATATAAAAAGTAGAATGAGAAACTTAAAAATGGTCGTTAATGGTTTATGATTTGAATAGAATCTGTGAACAAGATTCTTGGAAAATTGACCACAACCAGGTATACAACTGGGGTTGGATACCATCTTAGTCAAAGGAGAGTTTATAAAATTTATTATATTCCTGAGTTTATCTCTTCGAATTACTTAAATAGTTCATATTCTTGTGAATCTAATAAGGCACTTATTTATATTTTTTCCCTTAACGTAAACATGATAAATATATTTGGATTAAAAATATATATTACTTATAACATCTAGGGATCAATGAATCCTTGGGTATCAAAACATTTTGATATTTAATTTTTTTGAAGGAAACATGCTTGAAACGTACCTATGAGAATTTATGGAATTCTGATACTGGATGTTGTAGATACCTAACTAGATACTATTCAATAATTATGTTCCCTTTAAGGGTGGATGGTGGAAAAGTCACTTTTGGCGAGAAAGCCAATAGAAAAATAATAGGAAATATTGAAATTGGTAACTCTAATTCTTCTTTAATTTCTAAAGACACAATATTTGACAGTTTGATATATAATATACTTATCAAGCATTTATTAGGTATTAGTGACTAACATGTAATGTTTGAAATCAATGATTTCAAAATATACGATTCTATCAATTATTTACTCTCTACAAATTTATATAATGATAATGTTTTTGTAGATAATTTATATTCATTATTCTCATAAAACATTTATATCTTAAGTTCCATTGACAAAGAATCATGGCTATGGGATAAGAGACAGGGTTATTGAAACCCTAACTCATCTAAAAATAAAATTGGGAAATGATTTTTAAGGATCTTCCAAAATTATAATCCCTAAAAGGTAATTTTAGTACCCCCTATGAAATAAGGAAACAAAAAAATATTTCATTAAAACCAAAGAAATAAATTTCAACTTTACCATAACAAGAGATAGCTTAAAAAACCTTTTTGAGAACTTCTAGAGTATCTATATTAAATACGAAGAATTATTACTATTTTCTTATAAATTACTTTCTAGATATACATTGTTGTTATTTTTAAATCAAAAAATGAATCATGTTCCAATTTTTTAAAATATGAAAAATCTATAGAAAATATTTTTAAACATAATAATAAAGCTGTAGATATTGATCATTAGTGTGAGTTTGAAATTCAAGGTTGTGGAACATATACTAAAAAAGGATACAATCACATCTTTTTAACTCCTAGGAATCACCCAATAGAATTCTGTTGTTGAAATAAAGAATACAACTCTTTAATATATTTACAAGACCATGATCAATTTTTATGAACATCCTATTAATTATTTGGAGGAGGATGTTAATACTACACGATATATTATCAAAATGGTTTGTATGAGACTAATGTTAAATAAGAAGCCTTTTAGTTATATAATGTATGAAAACCAAACATTATTTAATTTATAGTTTTTGGTGGAAAAGTTTATATTTTCAACGCAAAGGAATGCATAGAAAAATATTAATCAAAATGTGATTAATGAATCTTACTTATCTATTTAACCTCTCGTAAATACTATAGAGTGATCAATAAAATAAAAAAACTAGTGGATAAATATTTACATGTCCAATTTGATAAAACATAACAATATCAGCCTAAAATATATTTATAAAACATTTTGTATGATCTTTATGACATGAATATAAACACCTTACCCAATCAAATTAATTGTTCTATAAAATGTTTTATAGAAAAATAACAATGCGATGAAGAATATTTTGAACAAGATTTTGAAGAATAAAATGAAGCATGATGTAATTTTAACACTAGATCTATTTCAAATCACATAGCCCATACTTGAGATTCTTTTGTAGGAGATAAATAAATAGTTACTTAGAATAAAGCTTCTATTAGAAACTAGGTTGAACATCTGACCTTATTATAAAAAATCAAACACAGAAAAAAATCTAAAGTTACCGATGATAAATTTTGGGTAAGGGATTTGAAACAAGAGTAAAATCAATTTACTAGAAATAATGCCTTTGAACTAGAGGAAGGATCTAAATACTTTTTGACTGTTGAAACCGAATGGGTTCTTCGGAAAAAGGATTATGATTATAGAAAATAATAATAAATAATGAAATACTGGTTTCATAAGGGTACTTTCAAGTAGAAGGAATTGACTATAAAGGAACCTTTGCATCAATTAAAAGACTTGAGGATATTAGATTGATTCTTTCCTATATTTAAAATTCGAAATTAAACCTATAACAATTCGATTTAAAGAGAACATTTTTAAATGGATATATATTTTTGTGATTTTTTTCAAAAAACCATGTGATTTAAAAACCATAATTTAACCAATCATTTTACAAAATTAACCAATGATTTTATGGCTTAAAATTATCTCCT
This sequence comes from Viscum album, assembly GCA_963277665.1. NCBI lineage: Eukaryota > Viridiplantae > Streptophyta > Magnoliopsida > Santalales > Viscaceae > Viscum > Viscum album. The sequence continues at coordinate 1,045,575,555 of OY728160.1, read as the reverse complement.
AGATCATGGTATTATAGGCTAAATAATATTTTTATTTCAAATGGGTTTTAAAAAGATACAGATAAAACAACATTAGTTATAAGTTCTATTTCCAAATATGTTTTGGCAGTTCAAATTTATATTTATCAATTTTTTTTGGTATAATGGAAAAACTAAATGTGTTTGTAGTATTCAGGAATTAAGAAAACTGAAATTGAAATGAGTTTAATGGGTGAATTAAAATTCTTAAATAGATTTAATATTTTTAAAAACAATTATGGAATAATTTTATATCAAAGAACATACAAAGGATCATTAGAAATATTTTGGTTTGGATAACTAAAAAAGATGTGATAATACAATGAGTACCACCATTGAATTAGATCTTGATGAAACTGGGAAATAAGTTTATCAAATAATTTATAGATGTTTTATTGGATGTTTAAATTATATAATATATAGTGGAACTGATATTATGTTTTGAGTGTTCATGTGTACTCATTTTCAAGAAAACCCAATAGATTCAAATTTAAATGATGTAAAAATAAATACAAATACATCAATAATACAACTAATATTGGATTGTTTTACTCTAAAGGATAATAATTAGAATGAGTTATTTATATAGATTCATATTTTTGGTGGATGTATATTTTAAAGATGAAGAATATATGGAACATATACAAATATTGTAAAGTGATTTATTTCATGATTCAGTAAGACATATAATTTCTTTATATTATCAAATACTCTGATATGTACATATAGCTATGGGTAGTTTCAAGGAAAAAAATTCATTGGATGAACCCCACATTACATTATTGTGGATATAAATTTTGAAATGTCCCTATAAAATATAATAAAACAAGTGGTATAAATATTCCAGAAAAATAACCAATCTTATTCAAAGAAAAAAAATATTGAAATAATTCATCACATTTAAATATACTATTTTCAAAAAACGGGATATTACTCTTGAGTTCATTGGAACTGAACTTAAATTTGATGATATTTCTATAAATCCATTGAATATTTAGATAATTAATTACATTATAAATGATTTAGGAATGATTAATTATTCCTAAATCATTCAATTTACTTATAACTCGTATATTTTTATAATTCTTGTTATAATATTTAATATATATGGTTACTATTTTGTTTAATATATGATTTATTTAAATTTTTTTGTTATGTATTCATGAATTTTTTTGTTCCCTCGGTCTGTTAGGTGACTATGGTATTTTTTTCACATGGTTAGTTATGTGATTGTGATATTTTTTCAAATGTCTCATTAAGTGATCGGAATAAATTAGCCTTGTTATAAGTATACCAACCATTACTTATCTAAGTTACCTTGAGATTATGGTTTGTTAACATGTTGTGACTATTTGAGTTTGAAATTATATTTTACATGGTAGAGATGTATTTTCATTAGTTAATTATCATTTTATACCTTGATGTATTTAATTAAATTCATGATAGAATCCAAATCATCCCCTATATATGCCCTAAAATTCATTTCACTTTTTTTAAAACCATACATTCTCCACTCTTCAAAACCTCTCAATAAAAGGCCAATTATCCTTTCAAAATGAAACCAAATCTTATGATATTTAATCAATTATATAAATTTGATAAGATTAAAATGATATCATAATTCTGCATCTCCTAGAAGATTACATCATCCAATGAAATAGAAAAATAACAAAGGTAGATCGAGTTTTATGGTCAAGAACCACAATCCCCATATGATAAAATATATTGTTAGTATATAAAATGAAATAGATTATGACTGGACTCAATAAATTAAATCATTAGTATAGAATTCAATTTAGAAGCATGGATGGAGATAATGGTTCATGGACATTGTTAAGCCATTTTATCAATAATTGGTTATAGATTTTTATGAAAACATGGAACAAATTTCTACTTATTTTGGGTAAATCACTAAAACAAGTTTGAATGGGGGAAAATATAGTATTCCATTCATAACATTTGTAGGATTGATTTAGTGTCTATTATATATGGGAATATAATCACTATCAAGGATTATATAATAGGAATCATTCTCATTGTGATATTTCAATTTTTTTGAGGAATTAACTTGGAGAAAGAATCATAGGAGAACAACATCCCTATAATTTAGGGCATAGCATATATTTTTCGTAATGTTTTTGTAACCTCCAATCAATATTATTAAATGGGAATTAAGAATCTTAAGGAACAAATATATATTCATTATTAATATAATGAATAATGGAATTAATATATGCTTATCATGTTATATAATGAGGATAATGGGTAATATATGTATGTTCTCTTGAAATCACAATTACATTACTTACCCTAAATTAAAGTAATTCTCTTAATGATTAATGTATAATTTTCTGAGTGGGGAAAGATTCAAATCCCCTTAATGTTTCTTTCTAAACTGAATGATCTATAGGCACATAATGGTGAATTTGAATCCTTAGAGAATGAAATAGGTAAAGTTAATCAAATTATTAATGAAAATTATAACCCAGTTATGAATTACAATAGACTTGAAGACTAAGTGGATACTAGCATAGAGACGGATATAATAGTATAATATTCTTTGGATTTTAAAAAATAATTTTTATAAGATTAAGAAGTTGAAATTATGTTAGATGACATAATTTATGGAGTTAGGGAAGAATTTTCAGATGTCATCAATACATATACTTGAGTATCTATTCATTATCTTGAATTTACCTTATACATACCATCTTGTGAGTAAGAGTTAGAAGATGGATACACTGAGGAAATTTATGTTTTATTGAGTTTTTCTTTTGAGGAACTGGAATGGGATAACAGTGAATCATGTGAGTCTAGATAATGTGAATAAATTTCTGAAAAATATACCACTCTAATCCCTATCATTTGATGTACTTCTAGGATATGTATAAGAGAATCATAATATCTGGGTGAGGAACTTGATGATGATGATCGTGGTGGTATCGTAAATTATTATATTGGATATTACATATCTTTTTCATAGAATGTAATTTAAGGATATCAAATTATAGTGCTTCATTATAAGAAATACATCATATATATAATCCTAGACTATTAGATGACCATTTAAAGGAATAATGTTTTTTTCTAACTCCTACTGAAAATTATGATGAACATGGGCATAATCATGAGTGAGATCATCTTATATCTCTTCATACAGTTCATTTTAAATGGTGAGAAAGAATATGATCATAATAAGATGTTCAGTCCTTGAGATAAGAGTCAGTGGATTATGATGGTGTGTTAGATGATACATAACATACTTCTGTCTCATATATTCCTATACCTTCTTCTTCACCTTTTATATCCCTTGTGACTAAGTAATATTTTAATGTTTTTCAATTAGATTTGATGTGTGATTTGATGGAATTATTTATTGGTTTTTGGAGAACAATGTAACCAATCAGTGAATATAACATATCATCAAAAGTCACTCAAGTTACTTCCCAATTACTAAATAAAATGCTACATAAATTATATCTTATGTGAAATTAAAATGAATAATTAATTGATCAAGTTGGTGGCATGAAGGTCTATTTTGGTTATATGATGTTGAAGTTAGATAAAATATTTTTTAATTTATTATTTCAGTCATCTACATCATTTTATTTTCACGTATATTATAAATATGTTCCTCTTGTGCCTATAAGAAGTGTTCTTGTTTGAGGCAATATAAAAAAAACATATTCATGAAGAGTTTGAAGAAGTCTTGAATGGGTTTTAGAAAGCCACATATATTATGTTTTCCGGATTTTAAAATCATTTAAAAACAACATTAGAACTTGATATGAAAGGTGTAAATAATTCTTGACGATGTAGAGGCATAATCTGGAGGCACATTTTTTTTTAACTCAGTAGAATATTTATGAAATAAGATATGAAGACAATGTTTAGATCCTTAGTCAGTGATCTCAGAATGAATCTTCTAACATAGTCCTTAAAATCTAAAGTGGAGAAGATAAAAGTTATTGCTCCAGTTTTGGAATCATTTTTAAGTAATATGGAAGATTAATTTTAGTCTATAGATCATTATTCAAGTGATGTGATTTTTTTACTTGGAAGAATGATCATTACCCTTACACTATAAATATTCCCATCATGAGTCTTCTTTCCATACCCATTACTTCCACCTCTCTTTATTATACACCTTCCCCCCTTCAAATATGTTGGTTAATCTACTTGAAAATTAGTTGAACACCATCATCTTGTTTCTTGGTGCGTGGTTATCCAAGAACCAACTTACACCTATTTATCACAATATATACCTCTTGTATAATCATCTAAAGCTGAAGGAAATGATCACATTATTCTACATGATATCAATGAGATGTCTAATTTGGATTCTGACTAGTGTACCTGATAGGGCATCTTTTTTAAATCCATTTAATGTTAATGAAATAATTTGTTAATAGGTGTATCTTTTATTTTTTTCTACCAATACTGATTTTAATTTTGCTGTTAATAAAAAAAGGGTGATAAAACATGATGTTTCACATTCATGTATATTAGATTAAAAATGTCTTGTTTTTTTCTCATAAAAATATGGATATTTTTTGTTTACATTAGATACTCCTTATTTTAATATCCAAAAAGTTTATTTCTTATATTACTAAATAATGTTATGTTTTATCACTGTAATTTTTTTCAATCCAAATTAAAAAAAGGAAAGGTCTTGATGTGATCATGTCAAACATTGGTATGAATAAATTCAACTGATCAAGAGTCCCAAATGACCATATAGATGTCGACACACGTGGAAACCCATGTGACTAAATAAATAACAATGTAACCATGCATCCAATAAGAAAAAATACACAATGTCTTGAGTTGACAACTTGAAGAGTTCACGTGATCACCTGAAGGATTAAACCATCTCTAAAATGAAAATAAGTGACCATGATAAGTAATGATGTTACCGAATGAATAAAATGAGTGACTTTATAAGTAATTATGTGATCATAATAATAAATGAAATGATCAAAAGTAATGCCTCGACCCTAGAAGCCCATACCAAGTGAATTTTTTATTATATTTCCATGTTTATGAAGAAATAAATACTAAAGGACTAATCATTTTTGTAGTATTGGAAGGCATGATTAAAAACATGATACCCATAATACACTTGGAAAATTGAAATACGAATGGGATACATAAAAATAAAATATACTGCACCCTTGAATGCTTATTCAAAGAGTTCTTCTTCATAACATGGGGAAATGAAACATAATAAGGGTGAGTTGAAATTCCCAGTAATGGTATGTAATGCTGACAGAATAATTAATCAATAGGAATAAATTAACATGGGAAGGTAAATAATTGATAACACATTCTATTAAAATAAATAGAAAAAGAAATATCAATATGGGAATGTAAAAAACTAAAAACATGTTCCATTAAATAAATAAACTTTAAATGAAATGAATCTAAACATATATCGAGACAAAATCTCAAGGGTAAATAATAACTGAATTATAAATAAAGGAAATTCATAATTATCCGATGTCATGTATCCTAGATGCGTGATACCTTTACTATAAATAGCTAGTATGAACTATTTTCTAAACAAAATTGTCTCAGGAGACTACTGATGCATCGAGGATCTTTCATTAACTAGTACCCAACCCATAAGTATTGCCTTAAATGATCCAAAACCCATGTATTTCATATGTAAATCATTACTAAAATATTTAAAAAACAATGTGATTTATTGAAATATATCTATATTGAATAGAAGATACATATTTTTCAATAACTTCTAGTTAATCCAATAACTATCAATGTGAGCAATGTATGTAAAATGATATATATATTAGGAAATAATAAATACATTGAGTGAGAATATGGATATTCAAGGTAATTTCCAGGGAAAAAATATTAAAATAAAGTGATTGTTTCAAGATACATTTTACAATAAAAAGGATATGATACTACATATAAAATTATTAAGAAGATTTTAAGGAGAATAATTTTTAAACATTCCAAAGTGTCACATACCACTTTGAAACATTTGTATCATAATCTCCAAGAATGTCTGAAATTAAATGAAACATACAATATCATGATAATAATTATATTCATTATAAAACATTAAAATAGAATTATATACCCCAAATACATGTGAATTGGCACAAAATAACAAATAAGTTTTAATGGAATGTAAATTGAGAAGAAATTCCCTTAATACATGAGTAGATTTTGAATAATGGGATCTATGAAAGATTAAAAAACAATTATCAAATTAAATATAATTTAATAAAGGGAAATAAATATATAATATATAGAAATGGATAGTATTTTTAAACCATAAAAGATGTGAGTGGTGAATTTTACATTTACTCATAGGTGTTAAAAATTATATTAAAATCCCTTAACTCATCCTTACATTTGTTGTGTAGTATTTGCACTCCTGTGAAGTTTTATAAATTATATTACAAAAAAATATCATAAAAATACCCATATATATAATTACATATATTAACATATTATAATATCTTATTTACTGTCTGTTAACAACATTTATTAATTTTTCTATTTCCTATGTTAGTTTTCTGGGTTTCTCGAGTATGTTATAACATGTTATTTATTATTATCATTAATTAGATAATGTTTTAATAATATAAAATAACATAAAACATGAGTCATTTATCTTATATAATCAGTATATATGTATTTATAGTTGTCTATAATATCTTGAGATGGGAGATAAAGTGCACCGTTCATGGAAAAAGTAGGCCATACATATACATGAACACCACTTTCAATTCATTATTGTATTAATATATTGAAAAATAAGTCATAAAATCGGATATTATAATTATAGTATCATATATATTTTATAAATGTTATGAATTTTTAATAAAACCATCCTTTATATGTTCCATTTATGTCCAGAACTAATTATATTGCTTTGAGGGGTTCTGTCCACACTTCCTTAAACAAAATTATCATATCTACACAAGATGAAAATAATAAAGGTATGTTATATATTAAAAGTAAATAAAAATAATGAAATTATTTATATAATACATAACACATATAACCATATTTTCAATCATAATTTCCATCATGAGATGTGGTAAAGGAAAAATGGACAAGCATTACTTCGTGAGGAAATAGTTTGTCATACACAAAAACAATATGTTATTACCCTTTTGATGGAGGTGTGTGTAAGTGTAGGTCTAATTATTAAAATAAAAAAATACTAGTATATTTATGATACTGGTTTACTTAATTAATAAAATAATAAAAATAGTATATGGATTAGAGAATTGAAATAAAAATAAAAAGTTTGATAGAAGATGTAACATCTTTATCATGTAACATATTTTGGTTTAAACAAAACGAAATTCATTGTTTAATTTACACCAAAAGGGAGGATTAAAGGTTAAGGGGAGGGATGTTGGGAAGCTATTTGGGAATATATTTTTCAAAACTAAGTTGTTTATTGGTGTGAAGTAGCTTTAGATTATGTTTCCTTTTTAGAAGGAATGAAAAAGACTCCCTTGAAATTTTTGGAACCACGTTAGGTGTGTGCATGTTATTACAATAAAAAAGTCATAAAAAAGGAACCAAACTCAATCATGGAAGGTGTTTGCATGGGAAAACTCTGGTCAATAGGTTTTGGACAAGTGTATAGGCCATTTGGCCCTTATGATAATGTATTAGTCCTTTATTATACTTAATCTTTCCTTAATAATTGTAATTAATTGTAATTACATTCAATAATATTTTTTTCCAAAAATTATGTTGACCATATTAGACATTAAAAATTAATTAGATTCTAAATATTGAATTTGTTTCTCAAAATTCCAATAACAGAAGTGGAAAAAATTAATTTTAAAATTTATCCCGCTTGTGGGATGGCAATTCATGTTTTAAATTAAAAATTTCCAAAAGTTTGATATGTTTTTTAAATTAAATTTCAAATTTAAATTAATCCAAATTACCCAAAATTTACTAATTGATAAAAATATAATATAATAAATCTTTAAAAAAAATTAAATTTATATTTTAACCATATATATTAATTAGATGAAAAATCTATTTTCGATTAAATTTCATTATTTTCACTAATCATTTAAAAATAAGACTTAATAGAAAAATCCAAAAAACTCACTGAAAGATAAATTTTCTATCTCTCATTAAAATATTTAGTTTATTTTTCAATATTAAATTTATAAATGAGTAAAAATTGGCATTTAAAATGGGCTCTCCATCAAAAGGCGAAAAAACTACTTTTAATTAAAATATCATATTTTATGTTTAAAATTAAAAAAAAATTATCTTAAGAATATAAAATCTATGATATGAATATGGAAAATATTTTATTGAATATATAATATATATATCATATTTATTAAATTAAAATATCTTTGTGTGAATAAAATTAAAAATATTATCCTTTATATTTAATGAGTTTTCATACTCATTTATAATTAATTCATAACAAATGAATTTATTTTATATTTCTGTAATCCATATATTTTTATCAGACACATAATTATATACATAAACACTCATTTTAAGGCTTCGTTATTTTAAATAACATTTTAATAATATATCATTATTCAGTAAAATTACATTCATGCATGTAACACAATCCATTTTGTTAAACACATTATTACGTGTGATGTATGCTATCTTAGTATCAAGTTCATTTAAAGGTTTATCAATGATTTAATTTACATAAGGAGATAATATATAGGAATTTATACGGGTATTATATTCCCTTATACACTTTCTATTGGGTTGCATAAATGCTATCGAATATTATATTCATGGTCTAAAATTCTTTGGTGTTACATTCTCCACCACATTAATTAAATTGCGTCTTCACAGTTTAAACCTAATATTGGGATTACATTTATTTATATTTCCTTCTTTTAGATTACACATCGTGAGAAGGGTTCATAAAATATCTTCTAGAAAAGAGTGAATGGAATGTTCCATGTTCACATGGACTAACATATAACTATGTCTCTAAGGATGTGAACATTAGTGTAAAATAGAGATACATAATTAGAGAAAAACTGCAAATATATATAAGGAATTATTGAGTTCATCGACCAAAAACAAATGAATTATTAGTTTAATGTTGAGGGCCTTAAATCAAAAAATCTTTGATTATTTAGAAGACTATCGATTCAACAAAAATTAAGCTATTAGGACAACATTTTTGTTTCCAAAACCTTTTGAGGAATTCATTAACTCTATCAGAATATAAATAAATATACATACATGGTACATTTCCATATGTACAATATTATCCTATGGTTATTCCTTGAACTATATCTAATTCATCTCCTAAAACAATATTCATTGTATAGTGATGTAACATAACTATATTTAAAACCAAATCCAAAGTTCAACTTAATCCATTTTAGAAATGGTTAACTTTTTTAAAATACTTGGATCAAATAAAATGGAATTAATCTTGCTAGATTTCCCAAATTAACTTTTCATTATCCATCAATCAATGTGATGTTTCTCAAAATTTTCACATTCAAAACATGTGAATAAATATATCGTGTATCCTCTTAAAATTTGGTAATAACTGAAATCACCATAAAATATCATTAGAATCACCAATTACTCAATATTAATAAATTAAGACACATGTTATTAGATATATTACATAGATACAAAATGTTATTATAAACTACCATAATGATAGAATAGAAAACTTTTAAACAAGTCATTAATCAATGCAAAAGTACTGAATTATTTTCCAAATCCATCATTTCATCATAATTATCTCAACATCAGGAACATATTACGGGTTTATTCCCCTCAATAATGTGCTTTAAAAAAATTTACCTTTCAACTTAATATGTTTTCTTGGTACCATTCATAATATGATCTCAAATTCTAAATGGGAAACAACTACAATACAATCCTTATATATTCCGTAATTCTTATAACCAGTACATTACTGATAATAGATTCAAATGAAATATTTTTTGAAGGGAAATATTAATTATTCCTCATTATATATGTATGTATAATAAAGTGATAATTATACAATAGAATAATTTGGGGTATATTTATTTGACTATGGGAATATTGATTCACATAGTGTCACATCTCCATGCTGTTGAAGAATTTTACTTTGGAAACTTTTTCTTACACATGAAATCACTAAAATAGGGTCCTTTTTCTTCAAGTTTATAACAAACTCACATTCCATTCACATAAGTATAAAACATTTTCTTGATATAATTATCACATATCGTAAAATCCTTCTTTCCCTTCATCTTCATTGACTCATTAATTTTATCATGGTTCTCATATGGCCTCTTTTTGTTAGGGTTTCCTTCTAAGATATAGGACATGGCGAATTATTTACACATCTCATTATCACAATATAATATCTATTAATATGTTGATAATGTTTGGGAGAATATTTCATTTTGATATATTGTTTAAGATCATGAAATATTTGATCATTTTTACTCTTTGAATCACGTGCATCTGTGAGGTTCACATCCCTTCTAGTAGGTGCCATTTCTAAAAAAAGAAATATAATAGAAAAAAATAATAACATGAAGTATAATTAAAAATATGTTATATCACATAAATTTATATATCTTGAATCCTAGAAATATCAACAATGGATACATTGGGGAAATAGTTACTTCTAAATCCACCATAAGGGTAGATAAAGAAAATGTATAATATCTTATGTGTATCCCCTGGGATTTTCCAAATAAGTGCATAGTAAGGCCCATTATCTTGTAATATGTTGCCTCATGTTATGATTGAAAAACCTTGTCATAGCTTTTACTCCTAGATTCATATGTGCTAGAACCACATCCATTGTAGTTTCCATACATGGATGTATTTTTAGTAATACCAGCATAGTCACAATCTTAAAAAAAGATAAGAAGATTTTATATACTCATACTCCATTATTATTTTATGTTTGTTCTCCATAATATATGTTTAACAAAATCTTGTTTCGTGGGTTCTTGATAAACTTCCCCAAAAACAAATTTTAATTCCATGACCGCAAAATCACAGAGAGGGTGCATTATTTTATTATAATTGCGTGTTTACGTAGAAAAAAACCCAAAGGACTAATCTATTTTACAGTAATGGATATCCAGATTACATACATGATTAATATAAGACATTGGAAAATGTGATACATAAACAAGATACATTAAATAAAAATAAACCGCCTCTTTGATTTCTTATTCAATGTGTCCATCTTCATAACCCTGGGAAAGGAAACATAATAAGGGTAAGCTCAAATTATTAGTTTGAGTTAGTAAATATGAAGAAATAATGAATCAACATGTAATTTTTACATGGAAATTTAAATAAATAATAACAAATTCTATACAAATAACTAAATAGTGAAATATCAATATGTCAAGGCACAAAACTAAAAACACATTCCATTAAATCATTGAACAGAAAATGAAATGCATCCAGAGATTTGTCAATGAAAGATCTCATGGATAAATAATAATTGAATTCTCAATAAAGGAAATGATTAATTATCAGATGCTATGTTTCCGAGTAAAATGATATCTTTGACATCATGAGATATTTTAATGATTTGTGTCCAACTAATTCATCTCCTTAGACTACCAATGCATCAAGGGGCATTCATTAACCGGTCCCCAACCAATATGGATTTCCTTAAATTTTTTCTAACCCATTCATTTAATTTTTATAACATTACTCATATATTTAATATAAAATGTGACTTATCAAATTTATCTATATTGAATAGAATTGATAGATTTGTTAATAATTCTTATTTAATTAAATGACATTCAAAGTGAACACTATATGTAAAATTTTATATGGTTTAGGAAATAATAATATAAATTGTGTGAGAATATCGATATTCCGGGTAATTTCAAATCAAAAAAGATTACAATAATGTTATTTTTTCATGATAATGTTAACAATCACAATATGATGTGAGCTTTTGTAGATAATCCATAAAAATATTCTTGGGGAGAATAATGTTTAAACATTTCAATGTGTCCCATACTAAATTGAAACCATTGATTAATAATATCATAAATGGTATGACCTTAAATGAAACTTTTAATATCATGATAACAAATTTATTCCTGATATAACATGTAGAATTCATTATATACTCTAAATAAAAGTGAATTGGTGCATAATAATATATAAGTCTCAGTTGAATGTATATTGAGATGAAATTTATTTACTACATGACTAGATTTTAGATCATGTGACCCATGAAACATTAATAATCAATTTAATGATTTTAATTAATTAAATAAATGTAAAAAATAAATAATACATAAATATGGGTAGTTGGTATACCCCCAAATATGATAGTGGTGAATATGAGATTTATCTCACATGAATAAAATGTTAAATAAAAACACATTCCTTATCCCTAATTTTGTTGTCTGTTCGTCATCCTTGTTTATAAAGGTTTGAAATACGTTAATAAATAATATGATAATAGTAATCATGTTTATAATTCCATATATTAGGTTCTTATAATATCTCATTACTCTTTTCTTAATAACATTCATTAAATTTACGTTTTTGTGTGTCAAGTTCCCAGTTTTCTCGAGAAAATTTTACACGTTATTTGTTGTTATCATTAATTAGATAATGGTATAATAATATATAGAATTGAAACCATGTCTTCATTATCATATATTATCAGTATATATGTATTTATAGTAGTCCATAATAGTCGGGGATTAAATATGAAGTGAAGCATTTGTGGAGATGGTTGGCCATACATACACATAAATTATTTTTTATTGTTTTAAAAGAACGAAAAATAAATGATACATATGTATATTATAATTATATTATCATTTATATGTTATATATGTTATATAGGTTTATGAGAAAATCCTTTATATGTTCCATATATGGCATAATCATGTCATATCGCATTGAGGGATGATAGTCCACACTTCCTCAAACAACATTATCATATTTATACAACATGGGAAGAATAATGTTATATATTAAATAAAAATAAAATAAGAATAATTTAATTTTAAATATAATACATATCAAATATTAAAATTGTTTCCATCATAATGGCTTCCATGAGAGGTGGTAAAGAAAAATGAACAATCATCATTTTGTGAGGTTGTAGTTCTCCGTATACATAAACAATATGGTTGTTTACCGTTAGATAGAGGTTTGTGTAAGTGTGGGTTAGAATATTAACATTAAAAAATTTAATTTTATTTATTATACTTGTTTTTTATGAAATAATAATATAATAATAATATAGGTACTAGATAATTGAAATGAAACTAAAAATATTCATAGAATATGTTACCTGTTAATCGGGTAAAATATTTTGGATTATATGAAAAGGATAACTTGGAATGATTTAATACCAAAATGAGGCTTCAAGTCTAAGGATAGGGATATTGGGAAGCTATTTGGAGATTTATGTTTTTATCCAATGTGGTTTGAGGGTGTGATGAAGTGGGAGAGATGGTGACCTTTTATTGGGAAGGAAAAGGACTCAATTGTAATTTTTGGAAACAAGTTATGTGTACAAATGTTCTAACCTAAAATAGTCATAATGAAAAACCAAACTAAAAAATGTAAGGATTTATGGACGAGATATTTCCAGACAATAGGTTTATGATAAGTGGAAAGGTCATTTGGGCCCATATGTTAATAGTTTATTCCATTATCAAGATTACTATTTCATTAATAGTTATAATTATTTTTAATTACTTTTTGTAATATTTTTTGTCAAAAACGTTGTTGAACGTATTATAAATTATAATTTATTTTGATAAAAAAATATTGAATCCATTTTTACAAATTCAAATCACATAGGAGGAAAAATTTAATATAAAAATTCATCCCATAGGTGGGACGACAATGCATGGTTTTAAAGTAAAAATGTCCAAACATTTGATACGTTTTTATATTCAATTTCAAAGTAAAATGGATCTCAATTATGTCAATTTTATTAATTTATAAAAATATGATATAATAAATGTTAAAACCTAATTAATTATATTTTAACCATAATAATAAATTTGATGAAAAATTAGTTTTGAATTAAATTTTGCTTTTTCATTATTCATTAAAAAACGCAACATACCAGGAAAATAAAAAAACCACCTAAAACTGATTTTTATGTTATTATATGAAATATTATGTTTATTTTGAAAGATTAAATTTATAATATGGTGAAAATTTTAATTTAAAATGGGTTCACCATCAAAAGGTGGTAAAACTACTTTTAGAAGAAATATAGTATTTTATGTGGAAAATTAGGTTTGTTTTCATATTAAGACAATAAAATTTGTTAGATGAATATAAAACACAATTGATTTAATATATAATATATATCAAATTTATATCACTAATTAATTTTAATGAATTTAATATATTAACGTAAACTATTTTTGTGAGAATAAAAAGAATAAAATTTTCCATTATACTCAATATGTTTTCTTATTCATTTCTAATTAATTCATAACCATTGAATTAATTTTATATTTATGTAATCCATATATTTTATTATGATATTTAATTCTATTAATATACACTAAAATAATTTCATGTTTATATAAAAAAATATTTTGCTTTTATATCATTATTCAGTAAAAAATTGGTCTTTCGTGTAAGAGAAGCCATTTGAGGAAACTCATTGTTGTGTGTGACATACGATAACTCATTATCAAGTTAATTGAATGATATATCATATATTTAATTTTATTCAAATAGTAAATATATAGAAAATACATAGGTTATTATATTCCCTTACATGCTTGTTGTTGCGTGTCATACACACTATCGAATATAATATTCATTCGTGATAATTTCAGGGTGTTACATCACATGAAGTAACCAAGTGCCCATTCTAAGCGAACATTCTAAGTAACCATACCATGTGACCATGGTATATAATCGTGGAAATTAATCACAAGAAAATATACCAATTCTTATTTGATGATTATGTGATTGTGACTAAATTTTCTAGTGAGGTATATTCAAATCATGAAAGGATATAATTGGGAGTTTTTATTGCAATTTTAGTGAAGCTATGGATTCCAAATTTGACTAATTAGTACGAGGATTAAATAATTAATATCCTCCAATAAGTAATTAGAGAATTTTATCCATTTATGAAGAAGGTATATTCATGACCTGACCCACTGGGGCCAGCCAAGCTGGTTGTAAGCCGAGTGGGACCCCCCATTCTTCCCACCACTAGGCTAGGAGTGGTGAAAAGTGTCAAGTAGGGAATGTAGAAATGGGAGACGTGATCATAATTACCAATAAACACATAAATAAAAAAATCTAGGTAATAATTTTATGATATAATAATATATTGAATATCTAGAGAGAATGTTTTTCATTAAATAACCTATAAGAAGGAATGAAAGAACCAAAGTGAGGTATAAAAGTATAAATGGGAAAATTACATGACCAAAAAGAAATGAGGTCCATGTATAATGAAAAAAACAATACATAAATAGGTATTACATAATGATTTGAATAATATTCATTAAAAAACATAAAAAACAATTCCAGGACCATATAGGTTTAGTGTCATCTGAAATGTGGAAACATAAAAAATTTGTTCGAAAGACATTCACCTTGTCTCCAACTTATTCGTTCATATCTAGACCCCATTTAGACCTATCTTACTTCTACACTTATTCTTAACATGAGGAAAAGAAACATAAAAAATTGTGATCGTAGATGCTCGGGAAGGGTAAACAAGGGAGATATCAATCATATCAAAATCATATGACATAATAATATAACATTTGATAATATCATCTTGTATATGAAGGATTAGGATTTCATATCATCAGATAAATCATAAAAATTCACAAAGAATAATTAAAAATACTCCAAAAATTAATAACATTAGTCATTTAATTTTTGGAATACACATAATCATAAAAAAAGTATTTCATAATAGTCATGGCTCATTTCCCAGACCATCATAGCGAACAAAGTCCTTTATTGAACTAGGTTTACATCCCATTCCCACCCCATATTACTGATCCAAGATCATTTCCAATTCCAGTCCTATATATCCCATGAGATATAAATTTTTTCCCAATACATTAGTGGGAGATATTGTTCCCAAAAATTACATAATGAAATCATTCTTACATGTTTCAAAAAAACATAAATCATTCTTCATAGCCTAACCCAAAGAATAAAATGGATTTCTTAAACATCATTCCAACATAACATAATTCATATAAAACAAATGGATTTCTTATATATCATTCCAGTATAAACAAAATTAATCATAGGAATAACATTGATAATATACTTGAAATATAACACTATTAGGGAATCCCATCTTATATGGACAATAAAAATGATTGAACACTTAAATTAATTATTTTAGAAAGCATCCTTTGGTCATCAAAAACAAGTTCTTTTAACAAAATTCTACACAATATTAATGGAAAATAATTTCTTTGAAAATAACCCTAAAATATTTTAAAGTAATCATCATTGGAATATGGTGTTATGAACTAATAAAAACCCATCATACCATATATGTTAAATAAAAACATTATTCACATACATTTATCTCATAAGTCCAAAAGTACATCGTATTAAAAAATTAAAAATGAATACATTAATAAAATTTATAAAAAATTCACCAAATAGGAAAAATGATTTTAAAAAATTATATAATAATATAAATAATATTACATATTTATTAAACATAGACTTGGATGATAAATATACCCCACTAAATTCCTATGTATAAACAGTCTCGGATAATAATGAGATTGCCAAATTATCACTTTACATTGGATTGATATCCATTACATTTATCTAAAGAACCTTTATAATGATTTAAAAATTTTAATTGACTTATTCCAGAATCATAATCATTTTTATGATATCATATATGATAATATTATCATCCGTTTGATAATAACATTTCATTATTATTTGTTATTCTGGTACAAGCACATTTATTTTCTTATGCATTTTTATTCAAATAAGTTTTGATTCTTCATCATAGGTTATAGTTATATCATTTCTCTAATTATATTTAAATAATATATATCATATTTATTCATTATGAACATTTATATAATCAGTATTTAATGGATATCCTAGAGAATGAATCCAATCCATCGTTGAGATGGTAGGCCATACGTACACACGAGCAATGAAATCACTCATTTAATTATGAAATTTTATATAAGTAGATGGAATATCTATTTTTAAATATAAAATATATTCTTACTGTAACACCCCAAGCTTCCACGGTATGCTTCCCTTTGAATAATACAGTAACGTGTGTTGTATGCAACTTCAAGTTCCAACACACACCACAAACTATCAAACTAGCTATTATGAATAGTAATACCCACTTTTTGAAATTTTATAAATTTTATCATTCAAAATCGACATCAGTTATGGATTCATTATATCGAAATTATCCTAGGGTGATTTTTTGGTATTTTTTAGAAAACATTCAAATTTTGATGAATAGTGAAAAATACTAAACATTAATTAATTTTTTTTAAATCCAAATAATTTATAATGATAATTTATACTATTGAAAGGTTTTAAAGTATATATATAATATATTTTTACCATTTAATCCAATATTGGTAATTGTATGTAATATCACACTTAAACCAGACAGAAACCAGTGTCAATCTTTTGATAGTTATTATTTCTTAAAAAACATGCTCTTTGTTTTGACAACGAGAATTCTTTTTAAATTTAGTTATGCCACTTATGTGTTTTGAATTTAGAAAAATGGATTCCATATTTAGAATCAGGATGTCCAAATTTTGTATATAGGTAACATTTAATTTTAGACATTTGGAATAATTACTTCGGTAAATATTTTATTTAACATGGTTAAAGGGTAAATCCAGTAAATAAAGGTAAAAAATAATATTATAATAATATTAAATTACCCTAATACGTGTTCTAACCCTATTGGTTGATACATTTCCGACCATGGGCATCTTTGGGTCGATTTTGAGACTCCATGGAGCCACTTGTAAGTGATAATGACACTTTATATTAATTAAGTTAAAGTAAATACAAAAATGACATAAGCATATATAATTTAGAAAAAATAATTTACATTGGGTTATATATGTTATATTTTGGACTATAAATATTCATTAGAAATATAAAAAGATTTCCTACATAATGGTATTTTATTTATAATTTTTAGATATTATATAATTAAATTTATTTATGACACAATAATGATGCATTATTTTCCTTATTAATGAAAGAATAAAATAGTTGGTATTATAAATGTTAAAATAAATAAAATTTGAAATTTTTGATGACATAAAAGAATTCTATTGATTAATATGACATGTTAAGATTTATTAAATGATTTTTTTTGAATTTATAAGGTTTTTAAAACGTTATCAAAAATCAATTTTTAAATTGTGTCAAAATTGACATAAATGAGTTTTTAAAACAAATATTATATTATTAATTGATATTCTATTCAAAAAATATAAGGTTTGGCCAAAGGAAATATATAATTATAGTTGTATCATTAATGGACCACTTGGTGGTCTCTTGGAATATATAGTATGTTTATTGATTATATAATATAAAAATACAAAGAGACATTGTAAATGTTAAACTATTTAACTACGAGTTAAATAAAAAATATAAAGTTAATATAGTAACACAAACCTATCTAAAACCTATTAGTTTAGTGGTTTTAGACCTATCCCAACCTTAAACTTTAAATAATCCACTTTTTATCCATTAAAAACCGAATATGAATTTATTATAAAATAATATTTCTAGCTTTTCCTAATGTGCCCCTCACAAATCTTATAAAAGGGAACTCACCCTACTCACTAATTCACACCTTCAAAGACTTTTTGATCCAACAACCCCTACCAAATTATCCTCTAAACATCCATAACTTCATCCTAGAGGCCCTACATTGGCCATAAAGCCAACTTAAGGATCCCTTTTGATCAAATCAAAAGGAAGAACCCGAAGAAGAGGTAATAATTTTACCACCCTCTTTCAAATTCTTTTCTTCTTCCAATTCTTCATTTTTTGTATTTACATTCTAAAATAATAACTCCAATATCATCTATATACCGTGAAGTTATTATAAATATGCTATATCCATCTACATTATTCTATCCATCCTTTGAATGACATGCCACCATACGTGCGTACGTATGGATTACCATCTCCACGTCGTGGTGTATTTGTTATTCAATACATTATTATTGGGATGGGTATAATAATGATGTGTAATTCATGTAAATAATAAATATAACATGATAATGATTATTTATATATGATATTCCATCCAATTAAATATTATTTTAATATCAAAATATGGATATTGTCGCTCGTGCATACGTACGGATTACCGTCTCCACGAACGTGATGAGATTATTTCCCCATCATATCCATTCAGGACTAAATTCCATTTGTTGATTAAAAATAATTTTTAGAGACATTATATCATTCATTATATGAATAATATAGATCCCACCCTTAACAAATACAGCTCACATAACAAAGAATACAAAGGAAAATGAATCCTTTAACACCCAAAACAACGATAATACTAAGATATTATTACCAAATCAATGTTATAAGATCATATATGATATCATATTTATGTATATAATTTTCAAATAATTAAATAATAATTTTTTCACCATTATACAGGAGGTTAAACTACCCTCCACCATTGATAAAGTACAAAGTAAGGGGTTTCTTATATCACTTTTAATTCTGTGAGATTTCCATTGTTCATGGTTTATTTATTACATGTGGTGTGTGCACTACACATGATTATATTCATTGTGTCATATAATTAAATTTATGGATATTTACATCATTATTTTATGATCCTCCTTTCATTGGTGTATGTTTGGTAAGTTACCAAATCGATAAGTTATTTTGAAATTTCAAATTCCATTCATTCGGCTTTATGCATACTTCATTGATTATTTTACTCCAAAATTATGTGTGGAATCACTATTCATTTTCTTATGTCATAATTTCCAATCCCCTTTCTGTGGATATACTTTTGATATATATAATCACTCCATTGATAATTTATCAAGTCATCGATATGAACTTGATAAGAATAAATTTAACTCAATCTCCATTTGTTGAGTTAAATATTCAATTCATTGGTGTTGTCTTCCCAAGAATATGTGTGAATGTCCTATGATTGATTTACACTAAATATCCAATAATATTGAGTGTATTTATAATTTTAAAACACAATTATGTCATTGATTTATCCTTAAACTAAGGATGTGGTCTTTATAAGAGATTTCATCTCAAATTACATTCCATTGAGGCTTATTTGTTGTTATACACCAAATCACATTTATATGGTCTATATAATGTACTTTGACATAGTATATAATGAATACCTTAAATCTCATGATATTAAAATTTTTTTATTACCTTAATTATTTATATTCAAATTTCTCTCTTTTTTTAGGAAGTCTATCTAAAATATCATGTTAAATGTTTTAAATATTTATTATTCAAAATCATTCTCATTAATGTCCATGTTTTAAAAATGGTTTTAAGTATTTATTTATATGGACAATGAAGTTTTAATATTAAAATTACTTTTAAATGTTTCAATGTGGTATGGGACACTTTGATTCAAAAATCTATTTTTAAATGGATTCATGACAAATAGTTTGACTTTTAAATGTTTTCAAGAAAACAGGGGATATTTCTCTCAAATAGTTTTGATCATTATTTTCTTCTATGTAAATATCCTTCAGTATTCTTGATTGAGGTTAATCTGTTACAATAAAATATTCCATATTGTATTGAATGAGTTATGTTTCACTGTGGATGTACTATTTTTAGTATATTCATGGTTTTTGTATAACGTATTGACATTACGTATGCTTGTTTTATTAAAAATGTTTATGTTATGTTTAAACCTATTCATATGAGGAATGTATTGGACTTATCATGTAATGGGTGGAGCCCTCTATTATTCCTCGATGCATCAGTAGGTCTCATGAGACAAACTTGTGTCTTGGCACATGGCCTTGACGAATTCTTATTTGTAGTCTTGGCATAAGGACTTGACTATGTGGTTATGATAGTATGACATTATGCATTCCATAATTATGAAAGTGGTTATTGATATTGAATTTTATTATTGGACAAGTATAATATCCATGTGAATAAGTAAATGGAATTATTTGATTTTATCGTTTCCATATTATGCTGAAGTTCAAGTTTAAAAGACTTTTGTTCTCGTCTTATACACTGCCTTAAAGGTTTATGATTATATATGAATGTTTCCGCAATAATGTTATCCTTACTGAGCATCTGAGATCACCCCATTCAATGTTTTATTTTCCATGGATGAAAAGAAGTATATTATGACAGAACTATAGTGATAGTCTATGGGATCTCAGTGTTGTCTATGGATACAATGTTGTTGTAGTTTTCTATTTTATGATATAATGTATACCATATGAATGTATCTAGTAATTCCAAGGCTACTAAACTAATCAGTCATTCGAGACATGGTCTTCTATGATCATCCCAATGATATATAATAATGCACCAACTCCGGGCTTCTGGGTTCAGGGCATTACAGTTGGTATCAGAGGAATTTTATTACAAACCTTGGAAACTAGATTTAGATAAACTCTTATTAGAGAACATAGACCTAAGATGGACCTTGAGGATTAGTATAGATGAACTTCCTAGAATTTTAGTATTGTATAAATTTTGTGAGTTTTCAGAGAAATACATCTCTATCTAGATATGAGCAGGTAGAGGCAGCTTTGGAACCAATGTACCTAGGGGTAAAACCTGAAAACACCACTTTGAGCTAAACTCGAATGAGAACTGGTGCACGACAATGGGCCTTGCTGCACTCTTGGTTACGACACTCCCGGGGGATATGATTAGGATAATTTACATTTTCTTTAAAACCCGATTTGTAGTATTTTAATATAAGATGAGAATAAACGACCTTGGTAAATCCTAAGGTGTTTCAAATTGATAATATGGTGTCATGATATTCTCTAAATGATTTTATGACTACTATTACTCACACAATGCTTTCTGGTTTTAGTCAATGGCTAGATTCCAAGGAAGTCATAGTAACATTGAGAATTATTTACAAGGTTGGAACAATGGTGTAAATGAGCAAAAAATGGTATATTGATAGGTGTAAAAGATATTGTGTTCATTACACATTAGTTTTCCAAAAATATGATCAATAACATATATATTAACCAACTCTCGGACTCAACAAAGAAGATAAAGGTGATGAATGATAAGATCTCCAGCAGTGGAGACCATGGAGAAAAGAATCCTCAATTTCCATCATGCAAGAAATGTGGAAAGAGACACCCAGGAAAGTGTCTCAATGGAACAAAGAAATGCTTTACGTGTGGGAATGAAAGACATAAAGTGAAGAATTGAAGTGGAAAAATTAATAATACTATGGAGGAAAATAAAAATGGTCCCAAAAATCCATTTACAAACATTTTCCGTAAATGTAGGGGACCTGGCCATTACCCAATTGAATGCCTCATTCTATATGATATTTTCTAGGTCAAAGAAGAAGCTATGTGGAAATAAATGGTTGGAAAAATTCTTAAAAGTACTAGTACTCCTTATTTATGGGATTACTTTGGAATAATTTTCTCTTGTATTTTTAACCCTACAGTTTGTCATGTGATAATGATATTTGAGGAAGACTTATCTTTTCTCTTGTGGATATAGTTATAAATAACCAATTGGTTTTATATGATCATTGGGTTTGAGGTAATTAAAAGTTATTATATTTTGGGATAAAAATGAAAGGTATGAGATAAAATTGGAGGTTAAATTATGTTATGGTTATTTTGAGGAATTTATCTAATTTTGGTAATGTTACAAAATATAGTTTTTGAAAAAGGACATCACTTAGACCGTGTGACAACCTGCCGCATCAGACAAAGCTGTGGGAATTGAACCCACAACCAAAGTGCGATTGGGATTTATCGCCTGCCATTGGACTATGTGAAGTCCCTAGTTAGTGTTACTAATTAATTTTAGTTAAATTATTTTATTTATCAATAAAAAGTTGATTTGGGATCTTATGTATTATCAAATGAATACCCTTAGTACAGGAAAATGATTCGGTGATTAAGTGATAAATGATATTTTAGGTGATGTTCGCTTTTTTGGGAACACTATATACCCAAGGAAAATTGAGTACTATGGGATTTAATTTGAGGATTAATGGTGGATTTTTATCTATGTTTGTTTTGTGGATTTATAGTGATTAGGGTTATTTTTGGAAATTATTAACAAATAATAGAGAATATGTGATTAGTTTAATTACTTTTAAGTATGTGACTTTAAGAGAAGGTGATGTCATTTGGAGATACAATTTAATGTAGAAGACTACATAACCATATTCTTCTATGTTTTTTGGTTTCAATATTATTTTGGATTATATTGAAGTATTTTAAGGACAATTGTATATTGAATGGTATTTATTTAACATTGGAGTATTGTTTGTTTAGTTTTAGAAATTTTGATTAGTGTTTATTTCTCTAATGGAATATCCTTTTGGGGGATCATCAGATCTTATACTAACCATTTTGGTTTTTATTAATCTCTAAAAACAAGGTAAATATATAGTTTTTCCTTCATGGATCATGTGATTCTATAAAAGTTTATTCTATCTCTTCTAGTGTGACCATGTCTTCTTGAATAATCATTGTTTAAAAAAATGAGTTAGGGGTAAAAATTTATTAAAGAATGATACACTACTTAAAAATGAAGTATATCTCTTTATTTTCTTAGTAAATCTCATAAATTAATTCCTCATCTTTATGTAATGTAACTTAAAACAAAAAAAATGTTGTCCGTTTACTTTTCCTACTGGGTGACTAATGACCATTTGTCCCATCACAAGTTTTTTGTTTTCTTGTTGTTAAATTTATCCTGATCATGTTTTCTATCTCTCTCCATTAGAACGTGACACGTAGTTTATCATCCATATACATGATTTCTTACATGGAATCCCAGTATGGGTTATCTTGGGTGACCTTTGTACTTCTCTTTCTTTCTTTTAAAGTGATAATTTTATTGAATCTTTTTCCGATGTGGGACTTTACATTATATTCCCAAGCCAAATTTCCAAAAAAAAAATCTAGGATGAAATTATTTGAAGTAGGGGACAATGTAACACCCAATGCTTCCACGGTACTCTTCCCTTTGAATAATACAGTTGCGTGTGTTGTACGCAACTTCGAGTTCTAACACACACCACAACCAATCAAACTAGCTGGTATGAATAGTAATACCCACTTTTTGAAATTTTATAAATTGTATCTTTCAAAATGTACATCATTTTTGGATTCATAATATCGAAATTAGCCTAGGGTGAATTTTTGGTATTTTTTAGAAAACATTCAAATTTTGATGAATAGTGAAAAATACTAAACATTAATTAAAAACAACATTTTTAATCCAAATAATTTATAGTGATAAATTATATTATTGAGATGTTTTAAATTATAATTGGAATATATTTTTTACCATTTAATCCAATATTTGTAATTGGATGTAAATTCACATTTAAACTTGAATAATCAAGTGTCAATCTTTTGATAGTTATTATTTCTTGAGGGGAAAATAAATGTGGTAGAATACATTCAATCATGGGACAAGTCGGCCTACCACTTCAAGGATTTCATCAAAGATGATATATATACAAAGGTAACATCTATCTCATGGAGCATACATAGGATTACTAATTCATATGTTTTAAAGTTTTTTTGGAACAGTTCGGTAATTTCTTATGAGGTTTGAATTGGGTTACTATTTCGTAAAAAACACATTCTTTGTTTTGACAATGGAAATTAATTTTAAATTAATTTCTTCCACTTCTATGTTTTGAATTTAGAAAAATGTATTCCATATTTAGAATCAGGAGGTCTAAATTGTGTAAATATGTAATTTTTATTTTTAGACATTTTGAATAATTACTTCGGTAAATATTTTATTTGTCATGGTTAAAGGGTAAATATTGTAAATAAGGGTAAAAAATAATATTATAATAATATTAGATTATCCTAAAACGTGTCCTATCCCTACTGGATGATACATGTCTAAACATGGGAATCTTTGGGTCGATTTTGAGACCCCATGGAGCCACTTGTAAGTGCTAATGACACTTTATATTAATTAAGTTAAAGTAAATACAAAAATCTCATAACCATATATCTTTTAGAAAAACAATTTTTGCATAGGGTTATATAAGTTATATTTTCTACTATAAGTATTCATTATAAATCTAAAAATATTTATTACATAATGGTATTTTATTTATAATTTTTATACATTTAATAATCAAATTTATTTATGACACAATAATGTTGCAATATTTTCCCTATTAATTAACGAATCTAATAATTGGTATTATAATTGTCAAAATAAATATAATTTGAAAGTTTTGATGACATACACGAATTATATTGGTTGAGATGACATGTTATAATTGCCTAAATGAATTTGGTTAAAATTTATAAATATTTTATGACTTTAACGAAAATCAATTCTTAAATAGTTTCAAAATTGTCAAAAATGTGTTTTAAAAAAAATATTATATTATTATTTGATATTCTATTTCTAAATATCTAAGGATCATCCAAAGGACTAATATAATGATAGTTGTATCATTAATGGACCACTTGGGGGACTCTTGGATGTATATAGTAAGTTTATTAACTATATAATATAAAAATACAAAGAGACATGGTAAATGACCAACAATTTAACTAAGAGTTAAATCAAAATGATAAAGTTAATATTGAGACCCAGACCTATATAAAACCTATTGGTTGAGTGGTTTTCGACCTATACCCACCTTAACAATTAAATATTCCACTTTTGAGCCTTTATAAACCATGTATGAATCTATTATAAAATAATATTTCTAGCTTTTCTTAAGGTACCCCTCACCCCTCTTATAAAAGGGATGCCCCCCTACTCACTAATTCAAACCTTCAATGGATTTTTTCTAGGACAAACCCTGCCAAAATATCCTTTCAACTTCCCTAAATTCATCCTAGAGGCCCTTATTTGGGCAGAAACCAACTTAAGGAGCCCTTTTGTTCAAATCAAAGGGAAGAACCCGAAGAAGAGGTAATAACTTCACCATCCACTTTCAAGGTCTTTTCTTCTTCCACATATTATTATTTTTGTTTCCATTAGAAAATAATAACACTAGTATAATATATATATTGTGAATTTATTATAAATATGGTATATCCATCTTCATTATTCTATCCATCCTTTGAATGACATGTCACCATACGTGCATAAGTACGTATTACCGTCTCAACATCGTGGTGTAATTGTTATTCAATAATTTATTATTTGGATGGGTATAATAATGATATGTAATTCAGGTAAATAATTAATATAACATGATAATGATTTTTTATATATGATATACTATTCAATTATATATTATTTTAATATCGAAAGAGTGATATTGTCGCTAGTGCGTATGTATAGATTACCGTCTCCACGAACGCGATGAGATTCATTCCCCATCGTATCCATCTAGGACTAAATATCATTTCAAGATTAAAAATAATGTTTAGAGACATTATATCATTCTGGATATTAATAATATACATCCTATCCTTACCAAATATTGCTCACATAACAAATAATATGAAGGAAAATGAATATGTTAACACCCGAAACGACGATAATACTAAGATATTATTAAAAAATAAATGTTAAAAGATCATATATTATATCATATTAATGTATATAATTGTTTTATTATTAAATAACAATTATTTCACCATTATACATGTGGTTAACCTACCCTCGACCATGGAAAAAGTACAAAGTAAGGGGTTTCTTATCTTAGTTTTAATTCCGTGAGATTTTCATTGTTCACCACTTATTTATTTCATGTGCCGTATGTACTAACCATGACTGTAGTCATTGTCTAATATAATTAAATTTATGGATATTTACATCATCATTTTATGATCCTTCTTTCATGGGTGTATGTTTTCTAAGTTACCAAATAGATAAGTGATTTTGAAATTTCAATTTCCATTCATTCAGCTTTATGCATACTTCATTGATTATTTTACTCCAAGATTATGTGTGGAATCACAATTAATTTAATTATGTCATAATTTCTGCTCCCATTTCTATGGATATACTTTTGATACACATAATCACTCCATTGATAATTTCTCAAGTCATCGATATGAACTCGATAAGAGTAAATTTAACTCATTCTCAATTTGTTGAGTTAAATATACAATTCATTGGTGTTTTCTTTACAAGAATATGTGTGAACGTCCTATGATTGATTAACACTAAATATCCTATCATATTGAGTGTATTTATATTTTTCACACATAATTAGGTCATTTATTTTTCCGTAACCTAATGATAAGGTCTTTATAAGAGATTTCATCTCAAATTACATTGAATTGAGACTTGTTTGTTGTTATACACCAACTCACTTTTATATTGTGTATATAATGTACTCTAACATAGTATATCATGAAAACCATTATTCTCATGATATTAAAATGTTTTTATTACCTCAATTATTTTTATTCATGTGTCTATATTTTTGTTAGGAACTCTAACTAAAATATCAATTTTAATGTTTTAAATACTTATTATTCTAAATCTTTCTCATTAATGACCATGTTTTAAAAATGGTTTTAAGGATTTATTTATATGAACATTAAAGATTTAAAATTAAAATTCCTTTTAAAAGTTTCAATGTGGCATGGGACACTTTGATTCAAAAATCTATTTTTGAATGGCTTCTTGACAAATAATGTGACTTTTAAATGTTTTCAAGAAAAAGGGGGATATTTCTATCAAATAGTTTGGATGATTATTTTAATCTATGTCAATATCCTTCATTATTCTTGATTGAGGTTTATCTATTACAATAAAATCTTCCATATTGTATTCAATGAGTTATATTTGACTGTAGATGTGCTATTTTTATTCCATTCACAATTTGTGGATAAAGTATTGACATTATGTATGCTAGTTTTAATATGAATGTTTAAGTTATGTTTAAACATGTTCAGATGAGGAATGCATTTGACATAGTAAGTGACGAGTGGAGCATGATATAGCTCCTCGATTCATCTATAGGTATCATGAGAAAAACTAGTGTCTTGGAACAAGGCCTTGACAAAATATTATTTGTAGTCTTGGCACAAGGACTTGACTATGTGGTTATGACAGTCTGGAATTATACATTCCATTATTATGAAAGTGGTTATTGATATTGAATGTGATCATTAGACTAGTAGAATATCCATGTGAATAAGTAAATGGAATTTTTTGATTTTATATTTTCCATAATATACTGAAGTTCAAGTTTAGAATTCTTTTGTTCTAGTCTTTTACACTGCTTTAAATGTTTATGCTTATTTATGAAAGTTTCTACAATAATGTTATCTTTACTGAGCATCTAAGCTCACCCCTTCCGATGTTTTATTTTCCCAGGATGAAAAGAAGTATATTATGACTGACCTCCAGGGATAGTCTACAGGATCTCAGAGTTGTCTATGAAGATAATGTTGTTGTATTTTTCTATTTTACGATGTAATGTAAACCATATGATGTATCTAGTACTTACAAGGCTACTAAACTAATCAGGCTTTCTAGACATGATATTTTATTATCATTCCAATGATACATAATAATGCACTGACTCCGGGCTTCTGGGGTCAGGGCGTTACAGTTGGTATTAGAGGAACGTTTTTACAAACCTTGGAAACTAGATTCAGAAAAACTATTTTAAGAACACATAGACTTGAGATGGGCTTTGAGGATTATTATAGAAGAAGTTCCTAGAATTTTGGTATTGTAGAGATTTTGTGAGTTTTCCGAGTAATACATCCATGTATGGATCTGATAAGGTAGAGGCAGCTCTGGAATAGATTTACCTAGGGGTAATACCCGAAAACACCGCTTTGAGCTAGACTCAAATAGGAACTGGTGCACGAAAACGGTCCTTGCTGTAATATTGGTTATGACACTCCCAGGGGATATGCTTAGGATGATTTATATATTATTTACAAACCGATTTGTAGAATTTCAATATAAGATGATAATAAATGATCTTGGATAATCCTAAGGTGTTTCAAATTTAGAATGTGGTGTCATGATATTCTATAAATGATTTTATGTCTAATTTTACACACACAATGATTTTTGGTTCTATTCAATAGCTGGATTCCAAAAAAGTCATAATAACTTTGAGAATGATGTACATGGTGGGAACAATGGTGGAAATGAGAAACAAAATGGAATATTGATAGGTGTAAAAGATATCTTGTTCTTTCCAAATCAGTTTTCCAAAAATATGATCAATAACATATATATTAACCAACTCTCGGACTCAACAAAGAAGATAAAGGTGATGAATGATAAGATCTCCAGCAGTGGAGACCATAGAGAAAAGAATCCTTAATTTCCATCATGCATGAAATGTGGAAGGAGACACCCAGGAAAGTGTGTCAATGGAATAATGAAATGATTTACATGTGGGAAAGAAGGACATAAAGTGAATAATTTCTGAGGAAAAATTAATATTACTTTAGAAGAAAATAAAAATTGTCCCAAGAATCCATTTACAGTCATTTTCCATAAATATAGGGGACCTGTCCATTACGTGAGTGAATGTCCTATTATATAGGATATTTTATATGTCAAATAAAAAGCTATGTGGAAATAAATGGTTGGAAAACTTCATAAAAGTACTAGTACTCCTTGTTGATAGGATTACCTTGGAATAATTTTCCCTTGTATTTGTAACCTAGTAGTTTGTCATGTAAAAATGATATTTGAGGAAGACTTATCATTTACCTTGTAGATATAGTTATAAATATCCATTTGGTTTTATATTATCATTGGGTTTGAGGCAATTAAAATTTATTACATTTTGGGATGAAAATGCAAGGTATGAGATAAATTTTTTGGTTAAATTATATTATGGATATTTTGAGGAATTTATCTCATTTTGGTAATTTTATAAAATATGTTTTTTGAAAAAGGACAACATGATGACCACGTGACAACCCGTTGCATCGGACCAAGATGTGGGAATGGAACCAACAACCAAAGTGCGATTGGGATTTATCGCCTAACACTGGACTACGTTAAGTCCCTGGTTAGTGTGACTAATTTTTTTAGTTAAATGATTTTATTGATCAATAAAAAAGTTGATTTGAGATCTTATGTCTTATCAAATGAATACCCTTTTTATAGGAAAATTATTCGGTGATTAAGTGATAAATTTTATTTGGGATGATGTTCACTTTGTTGGGAACACTATATTCCCAAGGAAAATAGAATACTATGGGATTTCATTCGAGGAGTAATGGTGGATATTTATGTATGTTTTAATTGTGAATTTATATTGATTTGGGATATTTATGGAAATGATTAACCAATAATAGAGAGTATGTGATTAGGTTAATTACTTTTAAGTATGTGACTTTAAGAGTAGTTGATGTCATTTGGAGATACAATTTAACGGGGAAGACTACATAACCAAATTCTTCTATATTTTGGGATTCAATATTAGTTTGGATTATATGGAATTATTTTAAGGACAATTGTTTATTGAATGGTATTTATTTATTTTTGGGGTATTGTTGGTTTAGTTTTAGAAATTAAGATTACTGTTTCTTTCTCTAATGGAATATCCTTTTGGGGGATCATCAGATCTTATACAAACCATTTTGGTTTTGATTAATCTCTAAAGACAAGGTAAATATATAGTTTATCTTTATTGGATCATGTGATTCTATAGATGTTTATTCTAGCTCTTCTAGTGTGACAATGTCTTCTTGAATACTCATCGTTTATAAAAGGAGTTAGTGGTATAAATTTATTAAAGAATGAATATCTACTTAAAAATTATGTATTTCACTTTATGTTCTTAGTCAATATCATAAATGAATTCCTCATCTTTATGTAATATAACATAAAAAAAGAAAATGATTTCCGTTTACTTTTCCTACTGGGAGACTAATGACTGTTTGTCCCATCACAAGTTTGTGGTTTTCCTGTTGTTAAATTTTCTCCTGATCATGATTTCTATCTCTCTCCATCAGAACATGACACTTAGTTTATCATCTATATCCATGTTTCCTTACATGGAATCCTAGTATGGGTTATCTTGGGTGACCTTTGTACTTCTCTTTCTTTCTTTTAAAGTGATAATGTAATTGACTATTTTTCTGATGTGGTACATTCCTTTATATTACCAAGCCCACTTTTTTTAAAAAAAAATTGAGGACGAAATTATTTGAAGGAGGGGAGAATGTAACACCCCAAGATTCCACGATATGATTCCCATTACAGTAGCGTGTGTTGTACGCAACTTCGAGTTCTAACACACACCACAATCAATCAAACTAGCCGTTATGAATAGTAATACTCACTATTTAAAATTTTATAAATTTTATCTTTCAATATGGATATCGATTTTGGATTCTGAATATCGAAATTAAGCTAGGGTGAATTTTTGGAATTTTTTTGAAAACATTCAAATTTTGATGAATAGTGAAAAATTAAAAAAACATTAATTACCAACAACTTTTTTAATCCAAATAATTTATAGTGATAAATTATAATATTGAGAGGTTTTAAAGTATAATTATAATATATTTTTACCATTTAATCCAATATTTGTAATTGGATGTAATTTCACATTTAAACTAGACATAAACAAGTATCAATCTTTTGATAGTTATTATTTCTTCAAAAACACGCTCTTTGTTTTGACAACGGAAATTAAATTTAAATAAATTTCTGCCAATTCTTTGTTTTGAATTTATAAAAATGGCTTCCATATTTAGAATCAGGAGGTCCAAATTGTGTAAATATGTAACTTTTATTTTTAGACATTTTGAATAATTACTTGGTAAATATTTTATTTACCATGGTTAAATGGTAAATATGTTAAATAAGGGTAACAAAATACTATTATAATAGTACTAGATTACCCTAAAACGTGTCCTAAACCTTTTTTTTGTTACATGTCCAACCATGGGCATCTTTGGGTCTATTTTGGGATCCCATGGAGCCACTTGTAAGTGATAATGACACTTTGTATTAATTAAGTTAAAGTAAATACAAAAATGACATAAGTATATATCTTTTAGAAAAACAATTTTTACATCAGGTTATATATGTTATATTTTCGACTATAAGTATTAATTAGAAATATAATAAAATTTCCTACATAATGGTATTTTATTTATAATTTTTAGACTTTTAATAATTAAATTTATTTATGACACAATAATGATGCAACATTTTCCTTTTGAATGAAATAATCAAATAATTGGTATTGTAAATGTTAAAATTAATATAATTTGAATGTTTTTATGACATACAAGAATTTTATTGGTTAATATGACATGATATTATTGCTTAAATTTATTTTTTTCGAATTTATAAAGTTTTTATGACTTTAAAAAAATATCAATTATTAAATAGTGTCAAAATTGACATAAATGAGTTTTTAAAACCAATATTATATTATTAATTGATATTCTATTCATAAAAATCTACGGATCAGAATAAAGACTTATATAATGATAGGTGTATCATTAATGGACCATTAAGGGGTCCCTTGGGATTATATATTATGTTTATTAACTATCTAATATAAAAATACAAGGAGACATGGTAAATGTCAAACTATTTAACTAAGAGTTAAATAAAATATTTACAGTTAATATAGTGACCCAAACCTATATAAAACCTATTAGTTGAGTGTTTATAGACCTATAACCACCTTAAACTTATAATAATACACTTTAGAGCCATTAGAAACCGAATTTTAATTTATTATAAAATAATATTTTTAGCTTTTCCTAAGGTGCCCCTCACCCCTCTTATAAAAGGGCACTACCCCTACTCACTAATTCACACCTTCAAAGCCTTTTGTCTTGGCCAAACCCTACCCAAATATCGTATAACCATCCCTAAATTCATCCTAGAGGCCCTCCATTGGTCAGAAATCCAACTTAAGAAGCCCTTTTGATCAAATCCATAGGTAGAACCCAAAGAAGAGGTAATAATTTCACCACCCTCTTTCATGTTCTTTTCTACTTCAACTTCATCTTTTTTGTTATTTCTATTATCAAATTATAAATCCAATATCATATATATACTGTGATGTTATTATAAATATTTTAAAACCAACTTCATAATTCTATCTATCCTTTGAATGACATGTCACCATACGTGCGTACGTACAGATTACTGTCTCCACGTCGTGGTGTAATTGTTATTCAATATTTTATTATTTAGATGTGTATAATAATTATGTGTAATTCATGTAAATATTAAATATAACATGATAATTATTCTGTATATATGATATACTATCAAATTATATATTATTTTAATATCAAAATATTGATAATGTAGCCTGTGCGTACGTACGGATTACCGTCTCCACGAACGCGATGAGATTCATTCCCCACCATATCCATTCAAGAATAAATTTCATTTGATTATTAAAAATAATGTTTAGAGACTTGATATAATTCTGGATACTAATAAGATGCATCCCATCCATAACTAATATGGCTCACATAATAGAGAATATAAAGGAAAATGACTAAGTTAACACCCGAAACGATGATAATACTAAGATATTATTAACAAATTGATGTTAAAAGATCATATATGATAACATATTAATGTATATAATTCTTTTATAATTCAATAATGATTAATTCAGCATTATAAAAGAGGTTCTCTTATGCTCTACCTAGGAAAACGTAAAAAGTATGGGGTTTTTTATCTCACTTTTAATTCCGTGAGATTTCCATTGTTCACCGCTTATTTATTGTCTGTGGTGTGTGTACAACCCATGATTGTATTAATTGTGTAATATTATTAAATTTATTTATATTTACATCATCATTTTGTGATCCTTATTTCATGGGTGTATGTTTCATACTTTACCAAATCGATTAGGGAATTTGAAATTTCAATTTCCATTCATTCGGCTTTACGCATACTTCATTAATTATTTTACTCCAAGATTTTGTGTGGAATCACTATTCATTTTTTATGTCATAATTTACACACCAGTTTATGTGGATATAATTTTGATACACATATTCACTCCATTGATAATTTCTCAAGTCATCGATATGAACATGATAAGAGAAATTTTAAATCAAACTCCATTTTTTTAGTTAAATATCCAATTCATTGGTGTTGTCTTTACATGAATATATGTAAATTTCATCTGATTGATTTACACTGCATATCCAATCATATTGAGTGTATTTATATTTGACAGACATAATTATGTCATAGATTTATCCTTAACATAAGGATACGGTCTTTATACGAAATTTCATCTCGAATTACATTCCATTGAGACTTCTTTGTTGTTATACACCAAATCACTTTTATATGTTGTATATAATGTTCTTTGACATAGTATATCATGAGTAAATTTATTCTCATGATATTAAAAAGTTTTTATTACCACAATTATTTGTATTCAAGTGTCTCTCTTTGGGTTAGGAACTCTAACTAAAATATCATTTTAAATATTTTAATGATTTACTATTCTAAATCTTTCTCATTAATTTACATGTTTTATAAATGGTTTTAAGGATTTATTTATATGGAAATTGAATTTTTAAAATTAAGATTCCTTTTAAAAGGTTCAAAGTGGTATGGGACACTTTGATTCAAAAATCTATTTTTGAATGGCTTCTTGACAAATAATGCGACATTTAAATGTTTTCATGAAAAAGGGGGATATTTCTCTCAAATAGTTTTGAGGATTATTTTCATCTATGTCAATATCCTCCAATACACTCGAATGAGGTTAATCTATTATAGTACAATCTTCCATATTGTATTGAATGAGTTTTGTTTTACTCTGGATGTGATATTTTTAACCATTCAAGGTTTGTGGATAAATTATTTACATTACATATGCTAGTTTTAATATTAATGTTTATGTTATGTTTAAACCTATTCATATAAGGATTGAATTGGACTTATTATGTGATGGGTGGAGCTCGCTATAGCTCGTCGATGCATCAGTAGGTCTCATGAGACAAACTAGGGTCTTGGCATAAGGCCTTGAAAAAATATTATTTGTAGTCTTGGCACATGGCCATGGCTATGTGGTTATGATAGTTTGAAATTATGCATTCCATTATTATAAAAGTGGTTATTGATATTTCATGTGATCCATATACTAGTATAATATCCATGTGAATATGTAAATGTCATTATTTGATTTTATCTTTTCCATATTATGCTGAAGTTCAAGTTTAAAAGGCTTTTTGTTCTAGTCTTATACACTGCCTTAAATGTTTATGCTTATTTATGGATGTTTCAGCTACAATGCTATCCTTACTGAGCATCTGAGCTCACCCCTTTCTATGTTTTATTTTCCCAGGATGCAAATATGTATATTATGACTGACCTCCAGGGATAGTCTATGGGATCTCAGTGTTGTCTATGGAGACAATGTTGTTGTAGTTTTCCATTTTATGATTTAATTTAAACCTTATGAATGTATCTAGTACTTCCAAGGCAACTAAACAAATCGGTTTTTCGAGACTTTATATTTTATGATCATGCCAATGATTTTTAATAATGCACCGACTCTGGGCATTTGGGGTGGGTAATTACAGTTATAATAATATTATATAGTTATTCTTTCCGTCGTTATACCCATCTACGTATAGTGGTGGTGAAGAACATATTACACCACGACGTGGAGACAGTAAGTTATACGTATTCACGCATGGTGATTTAATTTTCCATAGGATTGATAGAAGTTCTCACAAGGTTATATCAAAACCAAAATAACATATATGAATATATTTGATACTATAGTTATTATTTTATAAAGTAAAAAAACCTGTAAGTGGAAGTATAAGAAGAAGTGATCTTGAGAGATTTGGTAATGGAGATGATCTCTTCTTCAACAATCTCTATCTAAATATCGTCAAAAAGAACTAATGTTGGTATTTTGAGAATAAAAAAACTCTACAATGTGACTAGAGAAGTTTATAAGGGAAATGGTTAGGGGATGGATGACCTTTCATGCTCAATTACTTATGAAGAAATGAGGGAGGAGGTTCCATTTTAAAGTTGAGGTTGGGGGCACCTTTAAAAATTCAAAAATTACAAATTTATAATAAATTCAAAACACATCTAAAATCGTCAAAAATATTTTAGTTTATAATATGATACAAGGTAATATTTTAATATCATCAACCAATAATTTTAATAGATGTTTTTATGTCCATTTAAACCATTTAATTTTTTGTTGACACTTAGTTATTATATTTAATTTTAACAAAGGTAACAAAAATTTAAATATTAAAAGTGTAAATTATTTAATTATTGGATGTAAATTAGACCATAAACGAAGAACTTATAACATTTTAAACCATTTCATAATCAATATATATTTTTAAATAATGATTTATTATTTTTAATAATTTAATAATACATTATTTTGATAAACAATATATAATGTCAAATTTGATATTATACAATTCTTTGAATATTTGAAATATAAAGATAAGAAGTTAACATCAAACTATTGGGACCAAGTTGGATGGTGAAGGAAGTAAGAGGAGTTTTTTGTTACAAAGTGTTGTCTTTTTTTGTCAAATAAGATAAATCCATTCAGTTTTTAAGTGCTTGACGATCAGACGATACTTTTCTGATTTGTATTTCACAAATATCAGAAGTTAAGAGAACTTGTGATTCAAGACTTATGAAGGAAAGGGTGTGTAAAATGTGAATATAGTCATATTATGTTTTTATTGGAATGAAAGATGCTAGTGTAAGATAGGGAAGTTGCCGTACATCCCATTGAATATCTGAAGATGATAAAGGTGTGCGATCAAACACTATATATCACAATAGATATGGTTCTTGATGAAAGTAGATGTTTTTCCAAAAGGATGTTGTTTGGATATTTGATGATCGATTGGAATGTTGCGCGCAATTGGAGTTCCATGATCCAAACATCAAAATTTGGAAAAATTGAGGCTTGCAAGAAAGATTGGTTTTTTCAAGCTAGATTGAAGGGTGTTTGGAAGGTTGTAGTCCATGTATGATTCGAGATCAAAACATTGATAAAATGGAAAAGGAAGTTCTAGAAATATTCATGAAGTGTATGAAAGATGAGTTTTGTGAAGAAGAGACTTATGCACCCAATGAAATGTCAAATGTAGTTTTGTGCGATGCATCTGGATCTTTCGCGACACATTGGGGTTTTTCCGGGTGATGTTTGATGAGTACTATAAATAATAAGTGAACCCATAACATTTGTTAAGCTTGACACTCAGAAAAATCAGGAGATCTATGGAACGAAAGAATTTGATGTATAGGGGAGCAAAAGAATTTAATAGAGTTGTAAACAAGAAGGAGAAGTTACACACAAGTAGAGATTTTCATGCAAGGTTGAAGTTGCATGCAATAGGTGTTTCACGAAAAATTCAAATCTTCCA
Source organism: Viscum album (assembly GCA_963277665.1). Lineage (NCBI taxonomy): Eukaryota > Viridiplantae > Streptophyta > Magnoliopsida > Santalales > Viscaceae > Viscum > Viscum album. The sequence goes on along the minus strand of OY728160.1, from coordinate 1,045,537,996 downwards.
TGCATGGCCTAAAAGTTTAATGAAAGAAACCAATAAGGGTTTGCAAATGAATTTGGTTGTTCGCATGTATTCAATTGTGTGTAAGATAGTTCTTACCGGCTTCTGGGTTGGAATGTGAATATTTTGACTTCAGAGAATACATCTGTTAAATTATGAAGAAGCACTGAAATACTAGAATTCTGTATTAGTGCTAAAAAGGGGAAAAAACTTGAGTATTGTTTTCCAAGTGCTACATGAGTGTATGGGTATATCCAAATCCTTGTATTACACATCAAATGATTGTTTTATAGTGGATTGTGCGGTACTGGATTATTTCTGTACCATACCAAGGACATAGCTACTCTTGTTGAGTAGTGAACCTTGTTAATCTTGTGTTCCTGTGATGGTGTCTGTTCAGCAGGAAAATAACTCTCTAATAGGAGGGGAAGGTTGTTTCAAAAAGGGTAATCATAAAATAAAAATATATCATGGATTCACCCCTCTCCCTATTAGGGATACTTGGATCTTGTTTGGGTAACATCCCAAACCAAATGTTTTATTATATTCAGAAGAGGTCAAGATCATCTATAAAATTCATTTTATATATTAATTATAGCATGTAATATTTATTTTATTATTTTTAATAACATTAAATTATTATATCCATTAACCAAATAAATACAACGTCCTTTTTGTGTAATTATTTATAATTATTATTAGTTGAATAAAAATTAAAAATAACATAATATAATGAATATATATCATCTATATTTCATTATAATACATATATTAGAAAATCTATTCTTAAAAATCCTACATAAAAATGATATATTTGTTAAAATCTGAATGTGTCTACTTTCACTTCACTGTAAATAATATATTATAAGTTTAATATTCTTATCCACATTTCCCCAAAAGATCAATATCATGACCCTCAGATGAATTTGGTCGAGATATATTAGACCAATAAAATTTACTAGCATTTATTGTCTTTTAATGGTTGTTATAATTTTAATAAATATTATTCTATTGATTTTCCATCAATTAAAAAATTTCTACATCATTAATATGTAAGATGTTATGGTAATTATTTATTTGTTAAAAATATCATATAAATATTCATGAAAAATAATAAAATATTAGATTCCAAATTAGTATTTATAATCAAATTTATCTTCTATATAACTTTATATTAAGAATGATAGTGTTATTAAAATATGAATAATATATATTTAAATTTTCATTGACTGAAATAAATTAAATGTCCTAATATCATTAAAGTGGATTTAAAAAGATTCAATTTAAACCCATGAATTATTTTTCTGGAAATATAATAATCCAATTATATTAGGACTAGTGTTAGTGTAATTTAATAACATTATTTTTACACTTAATTATCTGATTTAGCCATTTACCTTATCAAAAACAATTTTCAAAGTTATTATTCATAATTTCAATAATAAAATATTTACATAATTGGAAAAACACTGATTCAAATATGAAATAAATTTTTCAAATCTCAAAACAAATAATTTGGTGTAATTAATTAAATATTCATCCCATTGTTGGAATGAGAAAACAGGTGTTAATAGTTAAAACATTGTAAAAGATTTAAATATTATTATAGATTAATTCAATGTAAAATAAATTTCAAAGACTATAATAATATTAAATGATAAAAATATATTCTATTTATATATCAAGACATTTAAATAATATAATTTAACTACTAAAATTGTTTCCATGAATTAATTTGTTTTCAATTTAAATTTAATATATTTTTCATATCCATTAAAACATGAATATTATCAGAAAGATATAAAAAACTCACCCAATGTAAATTTTTATATCCATCTACCAAATAAGAAGTTTAAATTGACATATATAAAATGTTAATGTATCTAAATTTTAATTTAATAAAGGTTCTCCATTAAATGGTGATAAAATTACCCCTTTGACAAATATATGTTTTTATATATAAAACATGGTTTATTTCTACCCTATGTCAAAAATATCTATTTGATTAATATCAAAAATATATTTATAAATGTAAAATATTTATACATATCATTAATTGAATTTAATAATTTCAATTCACTTAATTTATTAATACAAAAGTAAATATATTTCCATTACATTTAATTGGTTCATATATTTCATAAATAATTTGAAGCCAAAAAATTCACACAAAATTTTCATACATTAGTTATATTTATTCCCAATAATATAAAGGCTAAGTTATAATGGTTATTTTATACCAATTTCATCTCATTGATTTTTATACTCACTATTACGTGCAACAAAATCTATTAATGAATTAAAATAAATTTAATAAATATTTCATAAATAAATATGGGTGTTACATTCTACCCATATTAAACTGATTTTCTCCTTCGAAGTTCTTCACATGGATAAAAATAGATGAAGATGCCTATACCACATCACATCCTCGAGTTCCCATGTAGCTTCCACAAATTAGTGGTTCCACCATAAAAATTTAACCAAATGATTTTCCATGTTTTGTAGAATTTTTGGACTACAATCGAGAACCAATTTCATTTTTTTATATGAGAGATCCTCCTCTAGAGGTTTGAATTATATGTTTAGTAAATATGAAGGATCATGTATGTACTTTCATAGGATAGATACATGGAACACATCATGAACATGATTGAGATTCAATGGATGTTCCAAACTATAAGTCACCTTTCATACACAATCTATAATTTCAAAAGGACCAATTTACCTAGGGATCAACTTTACCTTCTTTACACATATAATTACTCTCCTTGAGGTAGATATTCATAAAAACACATTATCACCCACTTCAAACATTATGTCTTTTTTTCAGTTGTTAACATTACTTTTTTTTTCTGACTCTGAGATGCTCTAATGGGTAGTTTAATAGATCTGACCTTCTCTTCCATTTCATCAACATGATCTAGTCCTTATAGAATTCATTCCTAAACTATATTATAGAAATAATTAGTTCTTAAATTATTTCCATAAATGTATTCATAATAATTAATATTAATATTGGAGTGAAATTTATTGTTTTAAAAAAATTCTACCCAAGGTAGGGGTTGATCCCAAACACCATTGAAATCCATATAGAATTCTCTAAAAATGGCTTCTAGAGTTTTAATTCTGCTCTTAGACTAGCCATATATCTAAGATGATAATCGGTGCTGAAAAATAACTTTTTATCCAGATCATGATGAATACTTCACCAGATCATTGAGGCAAAACTCAGATCCCGATCAGATATAATGGATTGTTATATTCCATGTGGTCTTACAACATCCTTTATATATACCTAAGAAATCTAGTCTAGAGATAAATTCTCTCTAATAATAATGAATTGTTTCATCTTTATAAAGAGATCATCTATAACCCAAATAACATTACGACCTTTATATGTTTTGGGAAGTCTGAAGACAATGACCGTAATGATGTTTTACGATTTCCATTTTGGTATGGGTAATGGTTGTAACATCCACATAGACTTCTATCTGTCATCCGAAACATTAGGAAAAACAATGAATTGGGAGACATAATCAGAAACATTTTATTTCATTCTATCTCACAAAATATACTCTTTTAGGTCCTGGTACATCTTTGTTCTTCCAGGATGAATTGATAATGATGAACTATGAGCTTCATCCAATAGCTCCTTCTTTAATTCTGGATTTGAGGATTAGAAACACATTTCCTAAACCTTATTGTTCCATAACAATCAAGGTTACATTCAGGAAAATTTCTCACCTTATTTTATGTCTCTATATATTCCTTTAGATCCTTCTTAATCTTCAAATGTATATATGGTTGAACATTAATTCAAAAAATATATTATTTCTCTCCCACCCTTAAATCATCAAGATCCATCCTTTGAAAATCTATAAATTTTGGATCTTTTGTGATCCTCAACATAGATTGGCTAGCATGGTCTTTTTGACTCAAAGCATCTAACACCTTTTTTGGTCTGTGAGGGTGGTAATGTATTAGGAAATCATAATCATTAATCAAATCCAACCAAATTTTTTGGTACATATTCATCACCATTTGTGTCAAAATATTATTTATAATTTTATGATCAGTATAAATATAACATTGTTATTTATAAATATAATTCCTTTATATATTTAAGGAAAATAATATTACAGCTCACTCCAAATCAAGAGTTGGGAAATATGCCTCAAGGATTTTAAATTTTCATGAGGCATAAGTTATCTCCATATAAAATATCATGATAACACATCACAGTCCCTTCTTTGAGGCATCAAAATAGATCAAAAACCATTCTCCAATTCAAGGAAGTGTTAGAAAAGGTTCAATAGATAAGATTCATATTAGATCTTTTAATTATATTCATAATCCTCCATCCACATGAATTGAACTCTTTTCCAAGTCAACATGGTGATTGGATTAGATAGTTGTGAAAAATTATTCACAGAATTTCAATAATATCCAGCCAAACCAAGAAAAAATAAGATATCAGTTACCTTTTTTTCCTAGACCAATGTTCAATAACTTCTATTTTTTATGGATCCATTTATATCCCCTCTCTTGAGATTATGTGACCCAAAAATGAAACGTTTTGAAGAAAAAATTCACACTTGGTAATGTTTTCATAATGCTTCTCCTTTCTCATGGTATTTAGTAAAATTCTCAAGTGATTTTCTTGATATTCCATATTCGTTGAATATACAATAATATCATCAATATAGAGTAAAACAGAATGATCAATATAGTCTCTAAAGACTCTATTAATTAGCTCCATGAATATAGTGGGTGCATTAGTTAGACCAAAAGGCATTGTTATAAACTCATAGTGTCTATACCTTGTTTAGAATGAATACTTTGGTATATCCATCTGATTGAACCATAATTGATGAAATACTAAAAAAAAATAAACCATTAAACGTATTTACCTTCACATATTTTATTGTATAGGTAAAAAATTCCTGGAAGAGGATATTTGTTCATGATAGTGAACATGTTAGGATCTCGATAATCAGTGAAGTTTTTCATTGATACATAATTCTCATAATAAAAAGAGTAGTGCACCCAATTTGATGCATTAGAGACTATTAATCCCTTATCAAGATTCTCTTGGAGTTTCTTCTTCAATTCCTACAACTCAATTGGGGCCATTATATAAGGTGTTTTTGAAATAGGCATAATACCCGGTATGAGTTCTATTGAAAACTCAAATTCATGATTTTGTGGGAGACCTAGAAATTCTTCAATAGAGACATCAAAAATATCTCGTACATCATGATATTATTAATTGTGAGTTTCTCCCCAAACATTTGTGATAGATAACATTCATTTATAAGAATCAAGAACCATAATATGGAAGAAATTTCCACCAAAATGTCAAATTCATCCTTGCATCGATTATGGTTCATAGACTGATCCAGTATATGAAATGTGACTTCCTTCCATGGAAATTAATATGAGATCCATATAGAGATTGAAAAAAAATTCTACGAATAAAATAAAATTCCACAAAAGGAAGGATCAGAAAATTTACAGGAAACACTTTCCTACAACCTTCAACTAGAGAAGAATAATAAACCATTGATGCGACCGTTATGACATTAAGAGTTTTTATAGCCAACTCAACATGTAACTGGTGAGTTAATACAAAGATACCCTAGGAAAAATTTTCATAAATAAAAGGGTTGGTGGATCCAGATTCAAATAAAAAAATTTCTACATTAGAGAGGATGGTAAGTGTACCTTCCACTACTTCATGATCGTATTCCAAATCACCAATATTGATTGCATGTGATTATTCTGTATAATTGTACTTAAGAGTTTATTTTCATTTATCATCATTGATATCCCTTGGATTATGGTATTTATTGGAATAATGACATTTTCCTTTCTCATGTTGCATTTAAGGGAAAAAGGTGAATTTTATGTATCATTTTAAATATTTTTATCATTAGACACCCTTTTCCCATCACTTCGGCATTCAACTATCCAAAGACATTCTTTTTAACTCACAAAACAATTATCGAGACCCATTAAGGAAATTTACTCCGTAATTCTTTCCAAACATAGAGAATATGGGAGAACTCATATTATTTTTAGTGAGATCTTTATATATTCCCTTCAATTCCATTTTTCACTTCTTATCAATCCCACAGGATTGAGGGTTACCCCAATCCCCATCCCATCCTTGAGATCACATCAAAAAAAATCTCATAGTTATTAAACTCCATATGGCTAATTCCCTTCAATGACTTGGTTTTTAGCCACTAAATAATCAATAAAAATTACTACTAGGCTCAATAATAATTGGAGATGTGTACCTTACAAGGATTCTAAAATTATTTTAATAGGTACCAACAGTTTCATCATCCTTTTACTTAAGTTCAAGGAACCCCTAATCCATATTTTTTCAAAGAATCAAAGGAGTGTAATTATTTAATAATAAGTTATTCAACTTGTCCCAATATATATATTCGATTTCAACCCATTACCTTATATTCTTGATAGGATTACACCGTTGATCAACTTCAACTTCCAAATGATAGACTAATAAGATGTCTTTAACATGTTACAAACATTGTAGAACAAAAAATTTATTCTTAATGGTAATAATCCATTGTTTATTCGTTAGTGGATTAGAAGAACCTTTGAAATAAGGTAGTAACTGCCTCATGAAGGACTCAATAGAATGTTTTCCCTATATTGATTCATTGGATGTCATCTATGATTCATAGCTTGAGAATATTGTCTGAGCATAGAAAAAGGGATTTTAATTCTACCTCCAAAAACATTTGGTTTCTCAAGATGTAAATCATTGCATTTCCCATTGCATTCATCCTTAACGTGGTACCTCTAGGTTCTACCCAATTACTAAAACCAAGAGGTAGAGTATGAGAAAGAATAATAATAATGGGAAAACCACATAATCAATAATAATATTTCAATTTCGAGCACTTTAGTTTTTATCCATAGTTATTGGTGATCATTTATATAACGCTTTGATTATAACATATTCTTCGACATTTCCTTTGGGTTTTAACTATGTTTTTCTCATCCTAGTTTCCAAAGGTTGACTATACACTTTTTATAATACCAACTATAATGGCCCAAACATTTAATACATAGATATTACATCAGAATTTGAAGATTATTCAATACAAAACATAGCAAAACCCTGCCAGGACCATTTTTGTTTAGTGTATTTAGAACAAAAAATGGTTCATAATACATCTACACTATCTCCCACATATTACTTCATTTATGGACCCCATTTTGACATATATTACTAATATACTTCTTCAAAACCTAGGGAAGAGAAACATAATAAAGGGTGAGATCAGATACTCAGTATGGGTAAAAAATGGATATATCAATCATATAATAATATTATGACATAATAACATCACAATTGAACATATTATCCTGCATATGAAAGATCCGAATATCATTTCATGGGATAAATCATAAAAGTTCATAAAGTGTCAAGGAACATATTCCAAAAATTCATATCATAAGACATGGATTTTTTTTATACACATAAGCATATAAAAACATTTCATATTAGTACAATCTCATTTCGAATACCATTATAGTTGGTAAAATTCATTACTGAACTACGTTTAATTCCTATTTAATGCAGTATTATTGATCCTATATCATATCCCAATCTAGACATTTTTTCTATATGAGAGATAAGTATTTAATCTATTAATTTAAGGGAGATATAGGTCCCACCAATCTCATAATTAAATCATTCTTACATGCCCTACAAAAACATAAATCATTACTTTTAACATAACCCAAAGAATAAAATGGGTTTCATAAACATCATTCCATCATAACATATTCCATATAAAACAAAAATATTTCATAAATATAATTCCATTATAAAAATAATCTATCATATGAATTATTGGGGTAGTATACTAGAAACATAACCCTATTAGAAATTCCATATTATATGGAAAATAATTTTGATAGAACACATGAAATTAATTCTTGAGGAAAATATCATTTATTCTTAAAAACCTTATTTTCAAAAAATGCCACACAATTTTAAATGATGATAATTTATTTGAAAATCACATTCAAATGTTTTAAAATAAAGATTCAAGGAAATATGGATCTATGAAAACTGAAAATACCATCATTCTATATATGTTAAATGAAAACATTATTAACATAATCTTCTCAAATAAGTCAAAATGTACATTTTATTGGAAAACTCAAAATATTCTTTTAATATCATTTAATAAAAATTAACTAATAAGTAAATATTACTTTAAAAAATATAGAAGAATTGAAATAAAATTAAATATTTCAAAAACATAGACTTGGATGATAAATATACCCTAGTAAATACTAACATATTAACAATCTCAGATAAAAATGAGATTGTCAAAATGTCCCTTACCTTAGGTTTGATATCCTTTGTATGTTTCCATACATCTTTTATAATGATTTAAATAAATTCATTGACTTATTTCATAATAATAGTAATTTTGATGATATCAAATATGGTCATAATATCATCTGTTTGTTAATAACATTTCATTATTACTCGTTATTTGGTTATAAACAACTTCATTTTCTTATGCATGTTATATCAATTATGTTTCGATCCTTATTCATAGTTTATAGTTATATAATTTCCAAAATGATATTAATATTATATATATCAAATTTATTAATTATTCGAATTCATTTTATCATTCTTTAATGGATATCCTATTGAATGAATTGCATTACATCATGGAAATGGTTGGTCATACGTATGCGCGAGCGGTGATATCATTCCATTAATAATGAAATGTAATGGAAGTGGATGGTATATATATATATTGTAAAAATATAAATATATTTTTATAAGGATTATATATATTTATTATTTCCATCATTATACCCATCATAGTAATGTGGTTGTGAAAACAATACTACACTATGAAGTGGATATGGTAAGTCATACGCACACACACGTGGGGATTATGTTTTTTTAGGATGGATAGAAGGTGGAATAAGGTTGTTACAAAACTATAATAACATATCAGAATATATATTATACAAGATTTTTTATTTTATAATGTGAATGAATAATCAATATGAAGTAGAAGAATAAGGGATCTTGAGGGAGTCGGTAAAGAAGATTTCCTATTCTTCGGTGAGCTCCCTATAGATCACCACTTAATGGAACTAAAGATGGTTTTTTTGAGATGACCAGAACCACTAAAATTTGAATAAGGAAGTTGATAAGGTAAATAGTAAGGGTAAATATAAATTTAATGCTCAATTTCTTTTGAATAAATGAGGTAGGATGTTCGCTTTTATATTTTTGGTCAGGGCGCCACTGGAATTTCCAAAAATATAAATTTATTATAAATTCCAAAAACACATAAAAATCTAAAAAATGTTTTATTTTAGAAGAGTAGATGATATTTTGTTTGTAATATAATCATAATACCATTTCTAGACATGTTTTTATGCCTATTTAAACATTTTTATTTTCATTTAACACATAGTTATTATATCTAATTTTAACAATGGTAATAAATATTTCAATATTAAAAGGGTGATATATTTACATTTTTTATTTAAATTACAACATAAATGAATAATTTATTCAATTTAAAACCATTTCATGATTATTTTACAATTTTTTAAAAGAATTATATATTTAAATAATTGAATAATACATTATTTTGATAAACAATCAATAGTGCCAATTTTGATATAATACGATTCACTGATTATTAAAAATATAAGGACAATAATTTATCATCAAAATAATGTTTTATAATATTATTAATTTGTCTAGGTAATCTATAAAATTATTTTTATATATTAATTGTTCCAAATTAAATTTATTTTAATATTTTTAATGACATTTATTTATTATGTCCATTAATAAAATATTTACAACATCTGTTTTGTGTAATTATTTAACATTATTATTTGTTGAATAAAAGTAAAAAATAAAATACTATGATTTGTATAAATTTTTTATATATCATAATAATACTTCTAGTCAAATATATATTCTAATAAATACTGTATAAAAAATGTAATATTTATTAAAAAAAATGAATGTGACAACTATAACATCACCTTAAATAAATTATTACAATTTCATAATATTTTATATATGGATCCATATGGTATATAAGAAATTTTTTTGATGAATATGGTTGATATATATTCAACCAATAAGATCTGGCCAAGTATTATTTTCATTTAATGGTTATTATCATTTTCAAAAAATTATTCTATTGATTTATAATCAATTAAATAATTTCTGCATCATTGATGTATAAGTTATTAGGGTAATTGTATATTTCATAAAAATTATGAATAAATTTCCATGATAAATATAAACATATTATATTTCAAATTATTACGTATAGTTGAATTTATCTTCTGTATAGAATTATATTATAAATGATATATTTATTATAATTTGAGTAAGACATATATACCATTTCTTTAAATAAAATAAATTAAATGTCCAAATATCATCAAAGTGTCTTCCAAAGGATATCATTTCAACCAAAAAATTATTTATGTCGAAACAAACTGTCAAATTATATTAGGAGAAGTTTTAGGGTACTTTTATAACATTATTTTTAACCTTAATTAGCCGATTTACCATTTTCCAGTATTATAAAATTTTGGGATATTACTATTCATAAAACCCAAAAATAAAAGAAATATATTTAAATAATTTGGACTTACTGATTCCAAATATTGAATAGATTTTTGAAAATTAAAAACACATAATTTTTTGAAATTAATTTAGAATTCATCTCATTGTTAGGAAGATAAAACATGTTTTAAAATTTAAAAAATTGCAAAAGATTGAACTGTTTTTAGATTTAAATTCAATGTAAAATTAATACTAATGACCTAAATTGTATGAACTAATAAACTGTATTCTATTTATAATTTAAAATCATTGAATAATATAATTTATCACTAAATATTTTTTCGATGAAAAAAATCTGTTTTCAATTAAATTTTAATATATTTTAATTATTCATAAAAAAATGAAATTTATTTGAAAAATATCAAAATTTCATAAAAAGTGAACTTTTATATTTTTATTATAAATAAGAAGTTTATGTTGTAATATAAATATTATTTACGTGTCAAAAGTTAAATTTTAAAATGGTTCTCTATTAAAAGTCATTAAAATTTATTTTTTAAAAAATATAGGTTTTTATATATAAAATAGGGTTTGTTCATAAACAATGTCTAAAATATGTTCTGGATTATTATAATTTTTTTATTAAATAATATATATATATATATATCATTAATTTAATTTACTGACTATAATTCCCTTAATTTTTTAATACAAAAATAAAAAAAATATTTTACATTTAATTGCTTTATAATTTTAATAAATATTTGGTAGCCAAAGAATTCACCCTACATTTTCATAAGTTAGTTATATTTATTCCTTATAATCTAACGACAAGGTTATAATTGAAATTTTATACCAATAACATCTCATGGTTTTTTTAAACTCGCAATTGCGTGTAATGCAAGCAATTGAAGAGTTAAAATTAATTATAGAAAATATTTCATAAAAACATTTGGTTGCTACATACAAAATGATAACAAATGAGAAAAGATAGATTAAAGAGATATTCAATCAAAATATATATGGTTGACCACCAAATAGGGTTATCTTCACTAGGTAAATCTATGCTCCTCTCAATCCAACCCAAACAAGGATACTATTTATATATGTATGTTGTCTACATAAGCCACAACACATATAGGAAATGACCATGAATGGGTGAGTATATAAATACCTATAAGGATTACATGAAAACCAATATGGTAGGTATTTAAATATACATGAGCATCCAGAACAACACATTAGCAGTAGATAAATAAAAAAAGACTTATATGTTCTAAAAAAGGTTAAAAGAGAGAGAGGGAGAGAGAGAAATGTGACCTCCATCTCCACTACATAGCTAAAAATTATGAGTAATCCTATAGTTACCGTGGTCTATATCGGATTCCTAACACCACATAAAACTACACAAGAATCCAAGTGGAGGGTGCTACTCATTACTACTACTCTCAACAACTAAGGGAGGACAAACTCTGGCGGAGTTCCCACTCATTACCAGAGCTCAAAGATGAGGGTATAAAACTCAATAGATATAGGACACACACCCTATAATAGTATGATGGAGTACCAAATCAACCTATGTAAATATTATGGGGGACCCTTACCCTGGTAAGATAGTGGAATACACTCCTTGAAATCTCTTTGATAATCACACAAAAACACTACCATTAGTTACTTGTTAGAGAAATAGGTTTCTTAATTTTAACATGTTTCATCATATCTTTGATTCCATAGTGAAGGATACACTATTTTTATAGGTCAAAAATTTATTAGTATAGGAAACTCTCAAGACCAAATATGAGTCAGGAAGAAGGTGATAAGAAAGGTTGGAATCCCTCATGAATGTTTATGATGTGTACCTTGGGTCACATGGCACGCGACCTCACCTAAACATCGGGCCATGTCGTCACATGAAAATGGATTTCCATTAAATATGAGACTACATGAATTGTACCAGTGGCACATGTTGTTTCATGGAAATTTAGGGCCTTCATGTGTTCCTCTATCCTATAGCCATGTAATTTAGTGAATTCCCATATACATCGGCCCTTTCCCAGGTACACTAGTCGTGGCTATATACATGGTCATGCTCATGTACATTAACCATGAATGTGTGCCTGAATGTTCCTACACCCATGTACCCCTAGGTTACACATAGATCCTCCAGCACTGGATTACACAAAGATTATGGATCATAAATAGTATTTGATAATTATCATTTCCCTAATCCCAAGACTCCACAACCCAAGGACTACACAATGTGTGTTCCTATACTATATGTTTTGTATGTTGGGATTTTTCAATATCCATGGAACATCACATGTATTAACTCTAAACTACTAGAACCCGTGAAACATCACACCACTCCTCCGTATACCAGAAACCATGAACAAGGAACTCCTAATCTGCGACTAATCTGTTTGTTTTATTGAATCACCTAATAATACACCTTGATCATGATCCCAATCTGAAAACAAGACTTGTGGATATTCACCATTATTCCAATGATTAGTTTCACAATGATCGATTACCAAGTATTCATTGAACCACAATCCAAAGGTAAATCGATGATGATTTCATAAAGAACAGCGGGAAAAATAAAAAATAATAAAAGGAATGCGTATGGAAATTGTTTTAATTTTAATTTCATTTATAGATCTGTAAATAAATAGTCATAATATATTATATGATATTAAATTTATAAATAAATATTTAGGTTCGTGTGAAGAACTAAAATCAATGGAAACCAAATCAGATAAAAAATTCATGTTTCATCAAATAATCAATGGAATGAAAAAAACAAATAATTTTCCCTACCTAGATTTTATATTTATCATTTCTGACTATTATTTCTTTATGTGATGAAGATGATAATCCCACTGCGATTTCCATTTGTCTCAAAATCCACCTCCATCTATATTTCGTCGATAATCTATCCTCCAATGACATAAAATAACACTTCCTACATCTCAATAACTCTCCAATGGTTTTATTCCTAACCCTATAGAAAATCCTAATGAATTTTTTATTGATTATAATTGTGTATCTAGTTTATAAAATACTACTTATTTAATTTAATGCATCCCTAATAATTTCCATAAACTGGAAACCTGTAGCTTACTATATGTATGTCGTACCTAGGGTAAACCCAACATTTCCAAGTCATCCAAGGTCTTATATTTACAAACCAAAATATCAAACAATCATAAATTTATTTTTTAAAATATCCATTCAGGTGATTTTATGTATATTAATATTTTTAATATATTAATTATGTGGTTCTATGAAACCCAAACATTTTTCTGACTATGAGGAAAAATATAAAGATATATAAAGAACTATTATAATGACTAAATAATAAAACATAAAGTCATTACATTCTCCCCTCCTTCATGTATTTTAAACATAATAAAATATGAGTCATAAAAAGTTGGGGGTACTGATCTCACAACTGAATCTCATTCTTCTAGGAGCATTAATGTACACTCCCATGGTACCAATATACTCAAATCAATATTTTTTTCTATACATGTAGGATCCTCAAGGATTAGTCATCAATCACCATTATGTTCTCCTTGGATGTGGAACCATACTTAATGTCGACCTCACCCCATTCAATAACATTCTTAGGTTTATGCACATATCAACTCATGTGTGAAACATAGAATATACCATGATCATGGTCAAACAGTGGGGAAATACAAGTGAAAACCAACCTCACAAACCCTCTAGAGGATCTAGAATTATTGATGTACATTGGGAATCTCTTGGATGCCTAGAAATTATTCAACAATACTCATCATGGGGATAATATCATGAAAAAATAATCTCCTTCTTGATCTAAAAAATCCTACAACATCGATCCACATAAGATTTATATCAACTTAGGCCTTTGCTCATATTCTCATGGATCAACCATACATTCATGGTCATCACCTATACCATCTCTAGCCCAATAAGGGATTTCTTTAAATCTAATTCTAGAAAAATAGTGACCTAAAGGGTCTTCCATAAAGGGGATAAAAATATTCATGTTAATAATAGAGAGATAATTGTTATTATAAATGAACTCTACCAAGGGAAAGTCGTTATACCACATCAACCCAAAGACCTAAACATCGACTCACAACATATAGTCCAACACCTAGATATTCCAATTGGTCAGCATATTTTCATTGTGGAGAAACATATACCATTCTTTAATTGTTCCCTAAAATCCTCTTGATAACCTATACATAACTATGATGTGAACTATGTATCATGGTCATAGACGATCATTTTGGGTACCCCATGAAGCCAGATGATCTGACATGTGTACAACTATGCCAAAATCTCAATTTAACTATTTCTTATAAGGAAATAAATGTGTTATGACATTACAATTCTGTCAACAATCATCTTGATAGAATCATAGACTCTCACTGTCTTCAAAATACCTATAAAAACCCATCAATATTCAATAATAATTTTATTCCCAGATCTCTAAGACTGAGAAAAATATGATGAGACCTGCATTTCAGCCTTCACTTTATGAATTGTGAGACACATAGAGACAAACTTACCGATTATCCACCTCATGCCAACCACCCAAAACTAACACTAATCGTTAATGTAAATATGATACACACCATGATGTACAACCATGGTTTAATTGTGGAACTCTTTAATCATCTCTTAATTCAACGAGACTAAAAATTACATCTATACCATATAAATTATGACGTTCTACCATCCATAAAATCCATCTAGTGAATCTCCTAAGGTTTTATGGCCACCTATAACCACATAGTTGATATCTACGAACTAAGACACTCTCATATTCTGAAGATGTGTAGGATCCACTATCATAAAACGACTATAAAATAATCCATGCAACTCTTAAAGGATTATATTTAATAAATAAAAAAGATCATAAAACACCTCCACCGGGTAAGAATTGGAGTTCCTACTAAGGGAATCATCAACAAAATTTCTATTTATAGAAGTATTGAATGTATCAATGCTAATGTCATAATAGAACTCCAACCAATGCCTCTTTCTTAGGATGAGGTCTCTCTAGGTGAAGATGTATATGAGGTTCTGGTCATCAGATAAAACGAAAAAATTCTCACCCTTAGATAGCGCCTCCACATCATCTATGTGAAGTCTATCTAAACCATATCTGAGGCATGAGTCAATTAGTTCTTCTCAATGGGTCTCAACATCTTTGAACTATACTTGATCAAAACCTTCCCTATATTAACAGGAATTGAACCCTACTCCAAATGAATCAAATAACACCACATAGTCAATGCCCTTGTCCAATTGTCTCAGGACAATAGCATTGTTTATCCTAAGCCTCCACTCATAAAAGATTTTATGACAATGCTCAATCAAGGAAAAATGTCTTCCATTCCATTTTATTACATTAAAAGGTATTTTTATCTTGGAAAAGTCATCCAAAAACATAATTTAGTGCCTTTCAAATCAAATGTAATTCCACACCTCCAACATGATCTTGGGTGGTTCCAAGGGAATAAATATATCAAAATTCAGCAGATCCATATCCATGCCATTCTTAGAGATGATATTCACATAAATTTAACCTCACATATCCAAAATGGGAACTTTTAGGCCTTACCAAAACTCTGGTGCTCTATAAGTATGTCTACGACCACCCTAAAATTATTTTTTTACACCTCCTCTAACATAGAGTAAATGAGTATTTGGATGGTGAAAAATATGAAAAAATCCAAGTATGGTAAAAACTTTTTATTTATATGTGCCATGAACATATAAGTGGGATTCATCACTCTAAAAGGTATCACCATGAACTCGTGGTGTACCTAGAGACTTCAGAATGTGATCAACAGAATATCATCTTTTCGGACCTTAAACAGATGGTAGATAAATCTATTATTGAACATGGAGAACGAATTTTCACCTCTAAACTAGTCAAAGATGTCATAAATCCTTGTTAATTGTTTCTTTATATTTATCATTACTTGGATTTGGAAATGATATTCAACACAAAGCCTCAAAGTCCCATAATCATTTTTATAAACACAACTAGAGTTACATAGGGGGAGGCACTGGTAATGATAAAAATTTTCTTTCAATTTTCTTACAAAAACAAACTCAATTACAAAACATTTGTAGGGTATATCTGATATGACACAGAAGATATCGGTATAGTCACATGGTTCATGTCAATGCAAAAGTCAATATTTAACATTAGAGGTAGTCTTAGAACATCATCGAGGAAGACATAAATATAATCATCCACTATTTTTGAATATAGATTCCTAAATAGATATCTTCACGAAGTGATAATATCTACATCAGAGGGGTGATGAGTTTTAATTTAATATTTATGTGCCCCACATGATCAACCACGATATCTAACTCACCCACAAATGAGAATCTCATCCCATCAGTATGAAGACATCCAACTCTCCTATGATGATAGTCTATCTAGATATGAACCATGTACAATTATTCTATTCCAAATATGAAATACTAAGGTCTCAACATGACAACCAAGAGGTCCCATGAGAAACTACCTTAAATGGATACAAACTCCCACAACCGACAGATGTAGAATGTAGAAGAATCACTCCTAGTATGAACCTTTAAACATTGAAGCTGGGATAAGGTCCCAAAAAGTAGCTCTATCTATAAAAGAAGGGATAAGGAGATGATTGAATGACTTGTTCCTATGTCTAAATGTACTTGATAAATAGTATAAATTAAATAGATCATACCTTGAATAATCCTATGAGAAACGTGGCCATCTACATCCATAGACTAAAACTTATCATACCCTTAATTACAGACCCTATTAGCCTAGCATGGGTCACCTGGTAGTAGTGGTGGAAGTGCTCATAGCATCAACCTCCACCATAAGATCCCCCCCTTTGGAGATCTACCCGATCCTCTATTTGTACCTCCTCCATGGGGGTAACCCTAACCACACATGGGGAATCCCTGATCATGATTTTGCCTCTAACATGATGGATGATCCACATCTTACAAACCATGCTCAGTAATAAAGGTTAAGAAATCATGATCCATGTGACATTGACTATCACATGAATATAATATCCCCCATGGATTACTTTATCCATTTTCTAAACCCTATGACATAGATCCACATGTCTATGTCCATGAATTGATATTCACTATTCACTGAGACCTTGATGTCTATCCCATATTAACTACTCGGAATGACTCTACCCCATGATTTCTTCTACCAAATCAATCCACTAGATATCCCTATGCTAAGAAGATCTCTTTAAACTGATCTTGTTCTACAACTTCATTTTATGTAATAAAGAAAAAGGATACCATTATATCAAAAACTTCCCTACAAAGGATCTTCTCCAACTTCTATATCCAAAATAGTCCATCTCACACCATATTGGGTAAGTAATGTGTGAGGCAAGAGAACCTCATGGAGTACTCAAAAGATTTTATATCACTCTGTTGTAGCTTAAGACGAACTTAAATATACATATATTGCATGTATGAATGGTAATAGTCATTATTGAATAGATTTTTTATGTTAAACCAAGTTAAAATCATCTCATCATGGGTCTTCATGACCAGACTCCACTAGTTCCCTACCTCTCCATGAAGAAGAAAGGGTATAGTAACTACCATCTAATCAGTCAGGGTATGAAAAATCCGAATGAATGGGATCATGGAATCGATAAAATCATACACTAGTAGAGGTTCTATCCAACCAAAAAAACAATAGAATTCTCTTTCAATGGAACTCATGTAACACATTTATCCTTTATGAATTGTCTTCCTTCCCTATCTAAGCTATCAATTATCCCACAAGTAGTCGATCCTCCACTTAGACCATTAGGATGAACACCTTAGGAGATATTACCGAAGTTTAGGCATCACCACTCAACTAATCATTATCATGATAATGTATTATCATCCTAGCTGACCATCATCATGTATTCACCCTGAATGTTAACAGGACATACCATGGTTTGATGAACATATAAGGGTGGGTTACTCAAGAAGGACATGAAATTCAAAAGACACAATCCTATATAATTTAGTTTCCATTGCTTAAATACAACTGATATCATGGTATGTTTGTTGAGAAGTTGGTAGTCATAGCCCTGAAGAATGGATACGTTATCCAACACACTATAAGTGGGTTCCCTATCCTAAAATACACACATGAGACACTATGACATTCGTTTTTCAGGTTCCCAAACCAATCCTAACAACGAGGTCGGTCTCCAAACACCAAACTAGGTGAAAGATCATATCTAATAGAACTCTGACATGACCCGACCCACCAGGGATCACCTACATTGGAGTATTATGTGTGAGACACCCCAATAATATCTCTATTGGAAAAGAGGATAGTGGAAATCATAAAGTATGAAATGATGAAAAAAGGCCTTCGTGTAAGTACATATTCCCTGATAGAAAACCAGATACATTCTAGAGTGCAAAGTTATAACAAAATACTAAACATATATAGAGTAAATAAAATGAAAGAAGCAACCTATAGGAAAAATTAATTGTTCGGAAATGAATTATTGAAGTATCAAAAAGTTAATTTACATTCCCAACAAAAAATGAGCTCGTAACATGATCACAACTAGAATATGGGAGACTGAAAAGAAACTGACTCACAATATCCAAGGATGACCACCCAACATGGTCAAGTTCAATAGGTACAACTATTATTATCTAATTACATCCCCACCAAGGTCACCACTGATCAATCCATCATTTATATAATACACACCACATACAAAAGAATATCATATAGGGGTGATTATATACATACCTTGTAGGATTCCATGTAAAACATGAAGGGTTAAATAGAAATGTACAATAGTAATAATATAAAACGCTAAGAAAAATGGGAAAAACCTATCCAGTACATTCTCATAAAGAAATCCAAGTGAGAGAGAAATGATATATCTGTCATGATGTTTAAGCTAAGAATGATGAATCAGGATACACCTCAAAAGGTCTTTCTCTGATTCCTAGTATCAAGTATAATGCCACATGAGCTGTAATAAACCTAAACCTAGTATCCAAGAGTCGTCGTTCATTTTGTTACAATGTAATGGATAAAATGGAAGAAAACCCAAGGATTAATTAGATTAGTAGTCTTGATGAAACTAGATACATACATGGTTCCCTTATTACATTGGTAAACAAACAAAGTACATAACAAATTAAAATAAAATTATTATTGTTACTTTTTAAAAGATATCATCTCCACAACCTGGGGATGTAAAAATTAAAAGGGTGATTTCAAAAAAAAATTAAGAGTTACATATAGTTGAATAATTAATCAATAATAAGTGAATCATAATCAATTAGGCCTAGTCAATATGGAGTAGAGATAATTAAATAATACACTCCATCGATATGATGATAAATAAATTTCATCCAGAGACTATGTCATAATGAAAATACATTGGATAAAGCTAACATAATTCTGAATGAAAAAAATTATTTATAATTTGATGTCATTTATTTAGAACATGAGGCATTATACCATCTAGATGGTTTAAGTATATTAGTAGATACCTACCTGATCATTTTTTGGAGATAAACACCATGGGGTTGTCACTAACAGTTTATTCTCATGAGACATTTAGATGCATCAAGGGGATATAAAATTATATTCCCATTATTTAATATCAAAATAATTATTTATATATAGATTAAATTAAATAATAATATGCCTTATTATTATTTTTATATAGTGGAGGATACAGATTCATTAATATTTTCATAGTTAAAACAATATTTAAATAAAAAATGTACGTAAAATGGCATTTGGCTAAGAAAATAATCATATATATGATACAATAATATTGATGCATAATTGAAATGTATTTTCAAATGAAAAATGATCTAAATTTATTAGTAGATACACTAAATAAAAATTATTGGTTGAACAATACCACGTAAGTATCAATGAATTAGAAATTGATAAGAATTCCCTTACCTTATGTCTGAATGTGGTCTATACTAGATCTTAATGTCCTCAATAATAAGATTAAATAAATTAATTAATCAATTAAAATCTTTTTATACTTGTATTTTATTTAATATAATGTTAATAGGGTAAGTTATGTACTTTTATATGAGTTTTAATGTATAATTTAGTCGTTCAAGAGAGATTATTTCGTTGGTTTTCATTATCGATATACTTGTATGTATGTATATAATATCATGAAAATGATAATATTTGTCCAGAATTTAAATTATATTTTATTTTTGAAAATAAATAATGTGAAATTTGTATATATTACACACTTATATATGGTATGAATATGAATAATTAGATAAGACATCAGTGATAATCGGTAAGATTATTCTATAGTTTTTTAGTTCTTCATGAAATTTTTTTGTCTTATGAATTAATATAATGTATATATATTGGTTATAAATTATTAAATATATATTAATACATATATTATATACTTTTTTTACCATAATTTTCTTTTATGAATGTCCTTTAAGGATAAATTAGAAATCGAGCAATCATCATTCATGGAGGTGGTGAATCAGAATCTCACAGATGATGTTTTCATAGTTAGTACAAAATGAGAGGGGAAGATAAATGACGATGGATTATTCCATTAACATAATAAAAATTAAATATATATAGAATAACATAGTTATAATTAAACTTTGATAAGGGGATATGATTAAAAATAAAAAATAAATGATAACTAAAAGAAAATAAAAGTAAAAATGAAGACTGATTTACCTATAGAATTATTCTCCTCGAGAACCTCTTGAATGAACTTGGGATTTTTTATATTGTGTTACCAATGGATTATATATGCAAGGAAGGGACTTGGGAAGAGGATTGGGAAGAAACATGTAAATTCTCATAGCATTGAATTTGTGAGGAGGGGAGGTGGTGTTTATAGTGGAGGAGAAGTGTGTATTTTGAATATTTTATTCATTTGATTATTATTTTGGGTCAAGAGGATGAATTTTTAGATAATTATCGACAACAATATTAAAATCATGAATTTTAGTCCGGGATTTTGGTTTTAAAATCATACTTTACTGAAGTAATACTATATTTATTTTATAATGTACATATACCGCAAATTATAGTGTTTTACTATTCACAAAACATTCAAGTATATTTAGATATATCAAAAAAATTTACCTAAAATATTTGTCAATGTGTAGAATTCAAAAAATGAACTAAATTTTTTGAAATTATATTTCTAAATATGATAAATTTAATTTTCAATTAAAATCATTATTTACTCAAAAGTAATAACTTTAAAATTATAACTAATTTTATAACACTTTAAAAAAACACTAAGGGATAATTAAATTATAATATAATTATAAGAAAAAAAATATTAATTTGGGATTCTATTTTATAAAAATATATTTTCTATTACATAATTATATTAATTATAAAATTGTAAACAATCATATATGTTTTATTAAAATACTAATACGTAATTAAAATTTTCTAAAATATTTAGACACTTATACTATGATATAATTATATAATATTACCATTTATAATATTCATAAATTTTATTTTTATTTTGTTTTGTGAGGTTACTATTACACTATCCAAATTACTATTTGTAAGGGTCACATTACTATACCAAAAGTTGGGTTATTAATTGATTGGTATATGTTCTTTAATTTCTAGAGAAAGCATCTTATTTCACTCATTCTTTTTAATAGAGTTTGTTTTGGGTTATCTATGTGAAAATTTAGACTATAAGAAATATTTTTTTGTTCAATTTAAGATATTGAATGAATACATATGATGAAATCTGGGGGTGTTATATTCTTTCCTCTTATGGAAATTTAGTCCTTGAAATTTTCATGAATATTACCCTCTAAATAACTGTGGAAGGTTCTTGTTGATAGCATTATTTGGTTCCGACATTGCTTATTTCATTTTATGGTTTCTCTGAATTAGTTTTACCAGCTGGGTCATCTGGTTCCTCAATAAATTATCTCTAGTGTCAAGAATATTGATAGACTCTTCACATTAAGATAAATTTGGTTCCAAATCTACTTATTCCTAGGTGATTACATGGATTGGGTTTGGCATATAATTCAATATCAATGGTAGATGGAACACATGAAGAACTTTGTAATGGTTTTCCAAAATAACTAAATTGTTTTCTATTGCACAAATTCATTATAAAATTTCAAATGGTCTAATGGTCCTGGGGTTCTATTTCCCTTTCTTACCAAACCTTAAGACACCCTTTATTGTCGATACTTTTAGAAAGACATGATCTCTCACATGGAATTCCATATCCTTTATATAGTTTTCATCCTAACTATTTTTCCTAATTTAAGCTACATTAATATGATTCTCAATTATGATTACCCATTTAATTGTCTCCTCAATGATTTATGGTAATATATGTTTCCTCTCACCAACTTCATCCCAAAAATTAGGATTTTGAAATATCTAATCATATGATAGTTTATATGGAGACATTGGACTACTAGAATGGAAACTATTATTATAGAAAAATCCAAAATGGTATATATTGATACCACATACCCTGAAAATCAATATAGAAAGATCTCAACATGCCTTCCAATGATTGAATAGTCCTTTCCAAATGTTCATCGATTTGAGGGTGACATGTAGTAATCATCTGAAGCTTAGTATCCAAATCCATCTGAAGACATCCAAAATTTTTAATGTTTACCATGGGACTCTATATGAAACAATTGAAATAGGTTAACCATAATTTATTTTAACATCATTAAAATAGTGTATTTATATGTTCTCTAGAGGTAAATCATTTCTTATAGCATGGAAATGTGCTGATTTTGTAAGATGATCAACAATAACCCATATTGAAAAAATTCATTAAGGATTCGTTGGATGAACTATGTAAAAGTCCATCATAGTTTCATCCCACATCAACATGGGAAAAGGTAGAGGATTCATGACTGATTTAGGATGATGTTTCTTAGCCTTCACTTATTGAAAAACTAGGCACCTTGACACATAGTCAGAAATATCCAACTTGATGTTATCCCTCCAAAATGGTTCTCTCAGATACCAATACATCATGGTAATACCAGGGTTTATAGAGATATTTGACCTGTAAAATTGTCTAATAGTACTCTTTTTAGCTCAGCTATTGATGGAAAATGTGTCCTCTTACAAAATTTCATATCTCCTTCCACACAGAAAATGTTTTTCATTCTTCCATCCTTAATGAATTAACTTTTCTTTCAAAAATTATTGTCATTAAAATGAGTACTTTTTACCTTCTCTAGTAATGATTGTAAAGAAATCATTTGAAAAAGGGGTGATGTTTCTTTTCCCTCAACTCTTTTAATATCTATCTTCACTGGATACATGAACATATGATCTTTCTCCTTCCACATATGTGTTATAATTCCATGATATTTCATACATAATGCATCTTCCACATGATTTAGCATTCATGGATGGTAGTGTATTGAAAAGTCATAATTTTTTAGTAACTCGAGCCATCATCTATTCTAGATACAGGGTTCTTTCTTTGTAATGATTTATTACAAACCTTTTTGATATATATATTTCTCACATAATTTGCCATAGAGATAGTGTGTCCAATTATTTAGTGAAATAATTATGACAGATAACTCAAGATCACGAGTTGGATAATGCTTTTCTTGAGTCTTTAACTACCATGACGCATATGAAATTACTTTTATCATTTTTCATAAGGACACATCCATGTCCTTTCTTTAATGAATCACTTTATATCTAAAACCCATAAATTTTTTATGGAAGATTCAATATTGGAACACTGACCATTATTCTATTAAATTACTCAAATCATACTATACATTATTTTATGCATATATACATAACCCCTTTACATTTGAGCTTTGTCAGCATGTTAGCCCATATGAAAAAATTATAGACCTAATATCGATAACATATTACTAAACCAATGATACATTGCACCTCAATTATGTTCATTCAAGTTGGAAATTCATGGATTGCATTTTTTTATCAAAGGATCAACATAGATTCCATAGTGAAAATATGTCCCTAAAAAGAAACTTTTTGAAGCCAGAATTCACACTTGATAAGCATCCCATATAACTCATTTTATCTAGGGGTATTCAGAAAAAACTACATGTGGTTCTCATGATCATCATATATTTTAGAATATATAAATATATCATTAAAAATTACCATAACAAAATATTCAAGATATTACATGAAAACTTTGTTCATTAGATCCATAAAATTGAGGGTTCTTTTGTCTGTAAAAATTGAATGAATATAAACTCAAAATGTTCATAACCATTATGGAATGTAGTCTTAGGAATATCATCCTTCCTCACATGAAATTGATGATATCCCAATCATAGTTCAATCATTGAAAAGTAATCAGATATGTGAAGTTGATCAAATAAATCATCAATGTGAGACAACATGTACTTTTAAATTTATATAATAGAGTTTATTTCTCTATATTCAATTAACATATTGAAGGATACACCTTTCTTATTCACAAACAGCACAAGGGAACCCCATGGAGAAACATTAGGCAGAATAAATCCATTATTAATCAAATCCACTAGTTAGTTCTTTAGATATACTAATTACATAGTTTCCTTTCCATATGGTGTCTTATATATAGGTATTTCATTAGGGATATGATCAATAGTAAATTAAACTTCTTGTTCTGGTGGGTACCAAGGTAACTCCTCATGAAATACATCAATGTATTCATGAGAAAATGGTATATCCAGAATTCATAGATTTATTTCCACATCCCTAGATGTTTTTTCTCTTACACCCATATAATTTCATTTAGCAGAGATATTAGCCTTGGATTTAAATATTAATCAGACGATGTGGTTTCTTCTCAAAAGATAAGTGATTCTGCATGTTCTTCAGAAATCCTATTTTCATTATTCTTATAAACAAATTCATCATCATATTGAGAAAGTCAGTACAAACCAGTGACTATATCTATGTGAATAATGATTATGATAATAGTGACAATTACTTATGAATTTTTATGTGTCATAAAAGTGGTTGACCAACCCATTTTTTTTCTATGAGACTTCCCTTAAGAGTTTTGACTGATAACTTCGATGTAAAATAAAAAGAGAATTGTCTAATTTATCTAGAAAAATTGGTATATATAAAGGAGTGAGATGATACAGAATCAAATTAATCATTGGATATATGTGATGAGAGGATTAATGTACTGACCAACGCATCATTAGGTTCTTTCACTTATGCTTTAGTGATCACATAAGCATGGCCATCTCCCCATGGCCTCTTCTATGGTTGATTACCTTGAAACATGGGTCATTTATTTGTGTAATTACACATTTAATTGAAGTTTATGAAATAAAGAATATTAATCTATTACTTCCCATTGTATTATATTGAAGACCCTTTTTCCACTCTTAATGAAAACTCACAATCCTTCAAATCATTTCCCATGATGATTTTTTCCACAATTTTCACAAAATAAAAATTAATTAATTCCATTCAACTTCATTGATTATTTGACCATTCCATACATAACATAAGACCACTTCAATTATTGATTTACCTTGAAAAAACTTGATCTAGAAAAATCCTTCTCAGTTTTGATAGAACTTAACACTATTCCATCATATGATGAATATTCATGTGAAGCCAGTGCCCTTA
Source organism: Viscum album (assembly GCA_963277665.1). Classification (NCBI taxonomy): domain Eukaryota; kingdom Viridiplantae; phylum Streptophyta; class Magnoliopsida; order Santalales; family Viscaceae; genus Viscum; species Viscum album. The sequence goes on along the minus strand of OY728160.1, from coordinate 1,045,511,708 downwards.
AGAGACTTGTATAAAGACTTTATAATAAATGATCCATCTTATCTTCCATATCCTGTATGTAATATATAGCATATGTATCTAGTCCTTCGATGTAAGCCTCATATAATGTAAACATCTCCTCTTCCCTTTTCGTTATGCAGAGAAATATTCTCTTCATTTAAGTTCATTGCTCATGAAGGGATGTTTTTTTTCAGAGAATGTTTCCTTAAAAATTTTCAATTCCTTGTCCTCTATTTTGTACTACTTCTTTGTATTATGGATCAAATACCACAATTTATCTGCATCATCCTTGAGGTTATATACTGTCTGTACTACATTGTCATAAAACAGCCCGAGCCGACCCTGAACCGGTCACCTAGGCCCGCCCAAGACAAGTCCCAAGAGGCATTCCTGATACTCCTAAGATGGAGACAATCACTGAGGGCATACATAGTGTACAAAAGGGAACAATTTCTCCCAAATATAAACAATCAAACAAATAGTGGAAAGAAATGAACAGCCAAAAATACATTTACATAAAAACGGAACTGAACATTATTTGTAGAAGAGACTAAAAGTACAACTAAACCAACAACTCAACTGACCAAACCTGATAACCAAATAACTCCATGTTACCTCTGTAGTCACTCTCCCACACAATGATTACACATCTCCCAAGGAGATTGAACTAAATTTTAATCCTACACAAGGTCTAAAAATAGAAGACGACAATACATGTGAGTATTAAAACTCAGTAGGATCGCCCAATATTCTATTCCCAGTGCACATTTTTTAAAATAAAAGAAACATCAATTTCACGTTTTCAATACAAGATATAAATGATAGTTTTTTAATGAGGTCCCATTCTATAAAAAAATTACCTCAGAAAAAAATTTATTTTTTATAAACCAGAATGCTAGTAGTAATATTCAATGAGGTGCAACTTCAAAATGAAACTAGTTTTCAAGAGGGTTGCCTTAAAGAATATACACATTTAAATAAATCACACACACTTCTGAATTTACCAACCAAACACAGAATATTACAATGGTGAGTACAAAATAGCCAATGATCACTAGTCCCGAGAACACCCCTACACACTAGTTAGTTGTGAGCCTTAGGTACCTCATATCTCTGTGAAATTAACCATAATAAATATCGGTTCTAGTGCACACGAGCCACTACAAGGGATAATACCCAAAAACCAATGGTACCCCAACATCATCATCATCATTGTTTTGTTAGTGTTGTAATAGTAAAACATTCTATGTGATACAAGGGTCAAACCCCATTGGATCACAGGAAAACTAGTACACGTCCGCCCACCCAGATACTCGAGATTCCCATCAGTGTGAAATCAAGTTGTACATATTATCAAATACACACTTCATATAAAAATTCATTTTCCCAATAATAAAATCACAAATTTCCCACAAAAATGATTCATATTTCTTTCATGAATCAATAAACCACTAAACATTTTCGCAAAACAATTTCTTGGAATTTATTGAGGCTTTGCACATAATAATCATCCAAAAACACTCTTTTATTTATAAACAACCTACAAGACCATACCCAAACAAATTTGGAAGACATCTATATATTTAAAAAAATCATTTCATGGACCATAAAACAATCCCAATTTACCCAACATGTTATATACATGTAAAATAGTCATTCTTCAATTTTAGGAAAATCCAAACAACCCATTAAAATTTTTCTCAAAACTATCATTTGACAAAGTTATGAATTTAAATTTTATCATGGAGGTTTATACACACCATTTTCATCAGAAAAACATATTAATAAATACATTAATGCACTTAGGTTACATATTCAAAACAAAACCATTTTCATAAAGATGTGAAACGTGCCATTTTTCAGCAACTCAGGAAAAAACATGTTGTAAACCAAAACCAATTTGATTGAAAAATGAAATACAAATTGGAAATACATAAAAGGATCCCAAATATTTTTCCATTATTTCTATGTCTTTATAAATCTAAAAAAATAATTTTAAAATGCACTAGACACTTAAAATCCAACAAGGTAATTTACAGAACACATGACATGCACTCTTTAACAAAACAACTTATTTTATGAACTTAAATAGGGATAAACTACCATTTTAAGGCCATAAATTTATTAATATTACTAATACATACTCCAAATACCATAAACCAAGTTATAATGCTCAAGGAATAATTTATCAAACAAGAGGAGTGTACATTTATACCAAAATAACTATATTTTTAACAAAAAATGCATGAAACATCATTTTCACAAAAAAAAAATCAAAGAAGCTTTCACAGTAGATAATATCATATAAATATGGATTGAACAACATTATAATGATTAAACATAAATTATAAAGTCTTTTTCAAATGATATCCTCTCTCAAATCCATAGTGGAAAGAAAACATACACCTTAAATCACCCGTTGCGGTTCCAAACACTCTAGATCTATGAAGACCCACCATAAACGAACCAAACCCCCATCAAAAATAATTACATAACAGTACCCTAGGTTGATCATGATCAGGGGAGAAGAGGAAATCAAATGAAAATAGAAGGAGAAGGAATAGGGGGAAGAGAGGAGAGGGGATCTCACATTGGAAACTAAAGAATCTTCATATTCCCATTGTTATAAACCCTTAGAGGAAAGGTAATGGAATGTAAAATCTTGTTGATTATCCTGAGGTTTGAAAAAACCATGGAAATTATATTTGGGGTAAAAATAGTGAATGATAAATGATTTATGAAAGGTAAAATTTACCTTAGAAAATCTGGACGATTTCAGGAGGTTTGAGAAGTTTCGCCCTAATACAAGGCTATGATGAGCTCCAAAGAGTTAAAATCAACAATGGGGTGCGCCTAGGTATATTGGGATCATGTGGGATGTGGAATCACAAATATATATTAAAAACTAAAATGATGTAAGGGAATCAAATTAATTTTTTTAAATTGGAAATGGGCCCACGGGATGACCCAATACCTGAATTGATAACATAAATTCACCATGCTTATTAATTATTAAAGGGTAAAAAAGGATATTTAGGATTTAATATGTCAGGGTAGGAAAAATAAGAAATTAAATGAGTCAAAAAGGTTAAAAAATGATGTATTTACATAAGAAATTAAATATGTTTTTAAAAATGGAAATGCGCTCACAGGTTGGCCCCAATCATTAGTTATCCAACCTTTCTACAATAACTCCCAAAAAAGAGTTGTGGAACCCCATGCTAGATTATTAGATATAGATGACACTTCAAACTCAACATTAATCTCACCAAAGACCCATGAGGAGGTTTATAATTTCCAATGTACTACATCAAAATAAACACATGAAAAACTGGGTGAGAAAATTCTCCCCATCATTAATGCTTTTCGCCCCTGGGAATACATAGCACTTTCCTGCTGAAAGATAAACACCTAAGTATTCCTTATCAATATGATCCGGCCTCTCAAGCCAAAGAAATATTTTTCACAATTTGAGGAACATAATTCTCTTGCCTAAAAGAACACAAACTCGCAACAACTTCTATAGAATCAACCGATGAATCAAGTCACAACCTCCACAACAAAATTAAGAACCATATTGTTGGGCCTTTTCCCAATTAACACAACGATAAACCAAACCAAATATCACTCATGAAAACAAAATATTCTGGGGGAGTCCGGAATGGACTCCCCACCATTATGAAACAACTAGCACTAGAAATTTTCTTAGGATGAAAATCTAAGAGACTAATGGTGGGTATCCACACCATTAGAAACCAACTAGCAATGAACAAACAAGAATTCAACATGAGCTAGAATCAAGAATCACTCACACAATCCCACTAAAACTCTCCTGAAACAAACAACCAACCTATATTGATAGGAAGAAAACATGAAAATTTAAGCCACTCACTCTCGAATGGAGGTGGAAGAACTGGGCCAAAACTCTATGAATGGATCCAACCCCCCACAAATTAGAGAGAGGAGAGAAGGGGACGCAATCATTGTGCCATTAAAACCACAAAATAATCAAAAGGAACTACCACATGGAAATGGAAGAGGTATGATCTTATTAATAATTCCAACAATCCTAGGACTCCTGACTATGCGCCAACTTCACTCTCAATAGTCTATGGCTAGAGCTCTGATGGATGAATAATATCTTGCCTCACATTCAGGCTTTGATAATACCTAACTTGTACCAAATTCCTTAGAACTACACAGTACGACATAACACAACCATGAATAAAAAACAGATCAATAGAAACTATGATACTATCATCCTCATCAACACATTTTTAACAAAACAAGAACATTGATATACACAAAACTATTTTCTCTCACTCCAAACGAGGATCAGAATGAACATGGAACCCAAAAGCACCCATAAAAAATCACCATACACAACTACTACAACTGAGAGAATCACCATAATGGGAAGACACTATAAATCATGCCCAAACAGATCCCTATTTCAAAAAACGATCTGTGGTATCATTCTGATAGGTTGATTTAACATTTAAAACAAATCCTTATGTCGATAAACTGGAAATCATGCCAATGGAGAACCATCTCTGGCCACATCACAACATCCAACACATTTTCAGAAACCCACTAATAATTACCCCAAAACTGAGCCACCGACAAGATCCCATCTTAAGATGAAACAATAGCATGAATTATAGATCACAAGTAAGCATGCCAAATAGAAAACACTTCTAAGATATAGGATAAACCATCCACATAAATGTAGGTTCATAACAAACACTATAATTTTTTGGCTTAAAATAGTTTTGAAAAAAGTAAACCAACTTGGTGGATTTTTACATTCACAAATTGTGATTCATCAAGTCTCACTCACATGAATATTTCTGTGCCACCTCGAGCACTCAAATACCATGCCATACTGGCCATTAATTAATATATCAACAAAACCATGAATGTGAGAACCCATGAAATCCCCAAAATGAAAAAACAAAACATCATCATTAAAAAAAATAATCATGTACCTTCCAAAGGAACATTAACCACGAAATCAAAAACCATTTTCTGATTTCACAAGTCATGCCACTCTTCATCAAGAACCATTTGATTAAAAAAATTAATCCATATCATTCAATATAACTTCAGAAAACTATCATTCTATTCCTAATAGCCCCTTCCAATTTAAAAAAATTCTGTAAGGTCACTTTTCAAAATCTAACAACCAAAATGGCCAAAACCCCATATCAAGAAAAACACCAATCACTCAAAACCAAATTTCCAATACCAATTAATCATATTCAAACACTTTTCTACAGACCAAAACATCCCATTTAAAAAAAGGATCATAATTACTTTAAAATGATTCATACTTTCAAAAATATTTATTTCAAAAAACCACAAGTTTAAATTATAGAAAAACCAATCCCTTTAAATCATTTCCCCTTCCTCCGCAAAATTTGTTTCAAAAAAAGAACAACCTTCAAAAACCATTTTTATATATAATTTTTGAAAACCACTATTAAAATTTTCAAAATCCAATCCTTTATTCCAAACCCATTTCCATAATTCTTACATAAGTATTTTCAATAAAAAAATTCAGAATTCAAGAATGGTCCGAGAAACCCACTAAAGGGAACTTGTGTAGGTGGGTGACATGACCATATTGTCGGTGGCCATACGTAAAACAAAACACCGACACAAAGATACTTATTAGGACCATTCCCCAGCTCCACATGGCTTTCCAGGCCATACGAGCTCACATAGACCATTATTTAGACTCCCCTTCTCTTTTCAAAATGCCAAACAATCAACAAGAACAAAGGACACTAATAAAACCAAAATTCTCATGGAAACTCGAGGATCAGAATGAGAAAGAGATTGAAACTCTGTTCCCGCACCTACCCATCAAGTTCCAACAATACTACTACATCTACATTGAAACCCCCTAAATAATTAGGGCACTCTAAAAAGAAAGGTCTTCTAAGAGACGACCCCCTCTAATACCATTTTGTCACGAACCAGGCTGAGTCGACCCTAAACAGGTCACCCTGGCCAGCCCGCGACATGTCCCGAGAGGCGTTCCTGATTTTCCTAGGATGGCGACAAGAATTGAGGGAATCAATAGAGTACAGAAGGGAAAAATTTAACCCGAATAAAAATAATGAAAAAAATAGTGCAAATAAATGGAAATCCAAAAATACATTTATATAAAAATTGAACTGAACAATATTTGTACAAGAGACTAAAAGTAAAACTAAACCAACAACTCAAATTACCAATACTCATAACTAAGTATCACCATGTGACCCCTCTGGTCACTCTCCATCATAATGATTACACATCACCCAAGGTGATCGAACTCAAGCTGAAGCCTGCACATGGGCTAAAAAAGATGAAGATGATAGGTGTGAGTATTCAAACTCATTAGGATAACCCAATATTCAATTCCCAGGGCACATCCTTTAAAATAAAATAAAAATTCATGTATTATATACAAGATATAAGGGTATTTTTACCAAGCCTTTTCTCATTCTATAAGATATTTACTCAGAAAAAACATGCATGTTTTATAAACAAGAATTCTTGTAACAATTTTCCAGGAGGTGCATGTAACACCCAGATATTTTATGAGAAGTATATTTTTTTATGTCATCTGTTATACGCAACATCAACGGAATCTTTCACTGCACACAATACTATATTGGCTTGTGTTACATCCAATCACGACCTTCCTCAATAGCGTGTATAGTATGCAATACCGAGTTTCACTAAACAATGATATATTATTATAATATTATAAACTAGCCGTTATGAATATTATTAACTGAATTTTGAATTTTATAACATTATTATTCATCATACATATATTCTAAAACATGGTATGTGAAGAAAATAAATTTTACGAGTAAACTAAGTATTTTTAAAAAAATGCAGTTTTGCCACCTTTTGATGGCGCACCCACTTTAAATATAGTTTTTGACATTTTTATAAGTTCAATTTGAAAAAATAAAATTCTTATTTGGAATCTGGAAATAAAAATTTACGTTGGATAATTTTTCAATGTATTTTGGTAACATTCATATCTTAATGAATAGTAACAACACGCTATATTTTAATTAAAAACAACTTTTTTCATCGCAATAATTTATATGGTTACATTATAATATTGAATGGTTTTAAAGTATAAATAGAATATATTTTTACCATTTAATATAATTTATGTCATTGGCATTAATTATACATTGAATTCATCGGTAAAAACATTTAAATCTTTGGCATTGTTTTAAATTTTAAAACCTATTTACTTAACAACAGGATTAATTTTAAATTAATTACTGCAACTTCTGTGTTTTAAATTTTGAGAAATTGATTCCATATTATGATTCAGTGGGTCTAAATTATGTTAATAGGTTACTTTTATTTTTTTTATATTGTGAATAGTAACTACGGTAATTTTTATTACTAGAGTTAAAGGTAAATATGATAATTAAGGGTAAAAATAAGATTATAAAATTACCATAACACTTTAAAAAATCCTATTGGATGAAACAAAGTCGACCCATATAACCTAAGGGTCGGAATAGATTCATTTCATGGATTTTTGACCATGAAATAATATAATTATTATTAAAACCAAAGAAAGTGACAACATGGCACTCTCTTAAATCTTATAAGTGTAATAATTTTAATTTAGTGATAAAGAACATAAAACATAAGATATAAATAGTCCCTAGAAATATAATAAAATTATCTACATCATATAAATTTATTTATAATTTTTAGGGATTAAATAATTATCATTAATTATGACACAATAGTGATGTTGAAATTATTTTATTGATTTAAATGTCAAATAAAAGATTATAAATGTATTAAAATAAATATTATATGAACTATATAATGTGCTCCACCAATTTTATAGATAAATATGACATGATATTAATCTATTAAATATTTTATTTAGAACATATCTTCTGTGTATATTTTATTTAAATTCCAATAAATGAATAGTGTCAAAATTGACACTATTGTTATTTTATAAAAATTACCTATTATAAAATCGTTGAAAATTCAAAAAAATATTTAAAAATTATATATTCCAATTTATATGGTATACAATGTAATAAAGTATACAATTATTAAAAATTAACAACATATAAGTAATTATTTATAATGATTTAAAATTTAGAATATTATTACCACAAATAAAATAAAATAGATTATATAAGGATAAATCATGTTGATAATGTTTAAAATAAATTCCCAACTTGCCTAAATTTTATTGGTTGATGATATTAAAACCATATATAATCTAATATTCGGATTTGAGTCATTTTCAAGGATTTTAAGTGGGGTATAAATTGATATTTCTTATCATTTCAAAGGTGCCCCTCTCCTCCCTTATAAAAGGGAACCTCCTCCCTCTCCTCCTCACACCACATTGAGCCTTCAAGGTCAGCCAAAAACTGCCAATTTCTCTTCTAAACTTCCCTTTAAACATCCTAGAGATCGTGGTCTTCTTCAAAGACCAATTTTAGTGCCCTAAGAAGAGGTTTCAAATAGGCGTGTCAAGGAAGAGGTAATATCCGTTACCGATTCATTCAAATTTATTTCTTCCTCTACTTATTCTTCTTTAGTTGTTTCATTATTAAGTAATAACATCCATATCACTCATATACTGATATATTATTATAAATATGAAACAATCCAATTTCACTTTCTATTCATCCTACAGAAAACGAAATCAATGTGTGTGCGTACGTACAGAATACCATCTCCACGTCGTGGTGTAATATATTTTCCACCACCACCTTACTTGGATGGGTATAATGGTGTAAAGAATAACTATATATTATTATTGTAAAATGAATTTGATTCTGAAATAGTATACATGCACTTCAATACAATTTCATTATCATGGGAACAATATCATCGCTCATGCGTACGTATGACCTACCGTCTGCACGATGTGATGTAACATTTCTACATGATCTTCATTGAATAATGATTATATAAATGAATTGAATGAGTAAATATGATATATATTACACTAATACCATTATGCAGATGAGGTATCTATAACCTAAAAAGAAGAATAAGAATTTATTCGACAAAACACGCATAAGAACATAAAGCAATAAAAACCCGAATAACAAGTAGCAGTGAAATATTACAAATAAGAAGCTACGAATATAACCATATATTATGTCATAACAATTAGTATGATTCTGGAATAAGTCAATTACATTATTTAAATCATTATACAGGAGGTTCAGACATGTATGTAGCATATCAGACCTAAGGTAAGGGAAAATCTCGCAATCTCATTTTTATCTGAGATTGTTTATACGTCAGAATATACTGGGGAATATTTATCATCCACATCCATGTTTCATCAATATATAATATTATTTCTATTCTCATTCAATTTTTAAAATCTAATTTTACCCATTGGTGAGTTTTTAGTAAATGATATGAAAGGAATCTTTTGTCGTTTTCAGTATAAGGTGCTTTTTGACTTTTCCGGCCAAAGTACGAGAATAATGTTTTTTTAAATTATATGGCATGAATGGATTTTTATGATTTCGTATAACATTATTTCCATGAAGAATCCTTTATAAGTTTTCAAGTTCATTTTTAATCAACTACTTTTTGTTTAAAATTGTTTTACATGTTAAGAGAGGAAAAATGTTTTTGATGTAGAAAGGCTACTTTCCTCATGAATGGAGTTCATGTGTTTTATCAAATTATTTTCCATATAAGATAATATAAGGTTAAGTTTCTATCCCTATTTTTACATTGATTTGATTATTTTAGGATGGAATTAATTTTATGAAGTCCTTTTATCTTATATGGATTATGATATGATGGAATGATGTTTAAGAATCCCATTTATATTACATCGGTTATGTTGTGATGTATGATTTATGATTCTGTGGCACACATAAGAATGGTATCATTATAAGATGGGTGGGACCTATATATCCCTCCAATTCAATAGGTAAAGATTTATATCTCATGAGATAGACATGGCTAGAACGACAAGTTAATCTGGTTCAGTGATACAGGACTAGAATGAGGAGTGAACTCGGTTCAGTAATGGAATTTGTCTGCTATGATGGTCTTGGAAATGAGCCTTGAATAATATGAAATGTTTTTCTATGAATATGTGTGTATTCCACAAAGATTCATGTATTATGTTATCATTATTTGGGATTAAATTTCACCACTATGTATTATCCCATGTTATGATATTATGATCTCTTTTTCAAGATAAGATATTCAAAATGTTATGATCTTATGAATATGATATTATTGATATTTCTTTTGTTTACCCTTACTGAGAATTTGAGCTCATTGCTTTATATGTTTTCTTTTCCCCAGGTCTGGATGAAGGGTATTAAGTAGAATATTCCAAAGGGACTCTAGATATGGTGAAATAAATGAGAGACAACGTAGATGATTTATGAACCAGTTGTTTATGTTTCCCAGTTTCTAAATACACTATACCTATGCAATCCTTTCATGGTTTTGTTATATGTTGTAATAAGTATGCTTCAATTTTGAATTAATAACAATGAATGTAATGTATGGGTTGTAATAGTTGGTATCAGAGGAAAGGTATAGTCAACCTTTGAACACTAGGATATGAAAGCCTTAGTAAGAACCCTAAGGATATGTCTAATCATAGAACACAATATTAGTATTTTGGAAATGGCCATGAATAGCCTAGGATATGACCTAATGTGTGAAATTTTATTACTGATTACTTGGTTTTCCTATTGTAATTAGTGTTTCTCACATTATTCTTCTTGGTTTTAGTCAACGACTGGAACTCGAAGGAACCGTGTTAATGCTGAATGTGACAGAAAATGAAATGATTTCCCACCTGAGCAACCAAACGTTATAGGAGCTGGAATGAAAAATCTTGTAGCCATGCCCACACAACTTTCTCAAGTTATAAATCATGTAGGACTTCCAAAGGATTAAAGGAAGGAGAAATATTTTGTTGAATCTTTCATGAGGCAGCGCCCACCTTCATTCAGCGGGTCTTCTGATCCATTAGTGGATGAACAATTGATCATTACCACTGAAAATATATTTTCTATACTTCAATGTTCTGGACCTGACAAAGTCATCTTAGTATTGTATCGTTTGGAAGGTGATGGTGATCAATGGTGTAATCTTATCAAGAATACGATGCCATGGGATGAAATTGAGTCCATGGAATGGGACGAGTTCATGAAATTATTTTTTAATAAGTACTTCCCTCGTATTCTTTGAACAATGATAGAGATGGAGCTTCTTGAACTGAAGCAAAAGGATGATGAATCTGTTGGTACCTATGAAGATAATTTTACAAGACTTTCAAGGTACACTTCAAGAATTATTATCCAACCTGAAATTAAAATAGATCGATTCTATAGTGGCTTAAAACCAAGTCTTTGAAGGGAGTTTTCCATAAGGGACTTCAATAGCTACGAGGAAATTTTTCGATGTGCTCTCAAGGTTGAGATGAATATTGGAGTAACCCATCGATCATATGGGTTTGATAAGAAAAGGAAAATGGAATTCAAAAGAAAATCTAAAGACCACACTGAAAAAAAAGATGAGTTTTCCTTTATGCTCAAATTCTAGAAAGAATGATGGAGGGAATTGTCTTAAAGCGACCAGGAAATTATTTATGTTTTGAAAAGAAGGTCATCAGGAAATTGAATATCGAAATAATGTGAAGAAGATGTCTAATGATGTGAACAATGAAAAAGATACACAGAATGCACCTCCAACACTTCAATGTTTCAAGTGCAAGGAGATGGGGAATTATGCGAATAAATGCCCTAATCCAAGGTTTGTTGATGATGATCGACGTCAAAAAACTCTTAAGGCAAAAGGAAAAGGAAAGTCACATGCAATTTCTATCAGTGATGTGGAGTACGATAACGAAGTGTTGAATGGTACAATCACCATCCACTCTAAAGTCACAAATGATTTATTTGATTCTAGATCCACCGACTTTTTTATTTCTAATTAATTTACTAAGGGTATGATCATATTACCTCAACAATTAGATGTTGAGTTTGCTGTGACAACCCCTAATGGCACAACAATCGCATAAAAAGTTTATAATTCTTCTCCGATTGAAGTTTTTGGGAAAGTGCTTCCTGAAAATGTTGTGATCCTTCCTATAGTGGAATTTGATGTGATTCGTGGCATGGATTGGCTTTCTTTATATGGATCTCATATCAATTGCCAAAGAAGGGAAGTCACATTTCATATTCCAGTTCAATATATGATCGTCTATCAATGCAAGGATAAACATTACCTTCCAGTGGAAATTTATTCCATCTTATGGGTCTTGATTCCAATAAATGATGGTTATTTATCTCAAATGGTTGGAGAGAAACTCACGATTAAGAATACACCCATTGTACGGGAGTTTGATGATGTCTTTCCAGAGGAATTACTTGGTCTTCCACCAAATCATGGAGTTGAGTTTTCAATAGAACTCATACCGGGTGCTATGCCCATTTCAAATACACCTTATAGAATGGACCCAATTGAGTTGAAGGAATTGAAAAAGAAACTCCAAGCGAATCATGATAAAGGATTCATACTCCCTAGTGCATCACCTTGGGGAGCACCTGTTCTGTTTGTTAAGAAGAAAGATGGATCAATGAGACTCTGCATTGATTGTCGAGAACATAACAAGATCACGATCAAGAACAAATATCCTCTCCCATGCATTGATGAATTATTTGACAAACTAAATGGAGCTCAATACATTTACAAGATTGATCTTCATTCTGGGTATCATCATTTTAGGGCCAAAAGGGATGATATACCAAATATGGCTTTCCGTACAAGGTATGGACACTATAAATTTATATTGATGCCATTTGGTCTTACTAATTGCACTGTTATATTCATGAATCTAATGAATAGAGTCTTTAGATACTATCTTGATAAGTTTGTGGTGGTCTTTATAGATGATATTCTTCTCTGTACAAAGAGCAAGGAAGAACATGAAGATCACTTGAGAATTTTATTAAAGAGCCTATGAAAGGAGAAGCTCTATGACAAATTTACAATGTGTGAATTTTTGCATAAAATATTTTCATTTTTGGGTCACATAATCTCAAAAGAGGGGATATCTGTGGATCTAGAAAAGAAGGAGGTTATTGAAAGAAGGTCAAGGCCAACAAAAGTAACTGAGATCCGAAGTTTTCTTGGTTTGGATGGACATTATCAATGTTTTGTGAAAGATTTTTCATGATTATCTAATCCACTCAATAGGTTGACTCAAAAAGGAGTTAAGTTCATGTGGACGGAGTAGTGTGAAGAGAATTTCAAGGAGTTGAAAAGAAGGTTATCTAGTGCACCTATGCTCACACATCCTTATAGTGGAGAAAGGTTTGTGATCTATAGTGATGCATCCAAGAAGGGATTAGGGTGTGTTCTCATGAAAAACGATATGGTGATAGCTTATGCCTCATGACAGTTGAAATCCATGAGAAAAATTTCCCAACTCATGATTTGGAGTTAGCTGCGGTAATCTTTGCATTAAATATTTGGAGGAATTATCTTTATGGTGAAAGGTGTGATATTTATACTGATCATAAAAGTTTAAATTATGTTTTTACAAAAAAGGAGTTGAATATGTGCCACTGAAGATGGTTGGAGTTGATTAAGGATTACGACTGCTCAATTCATTACCACCCTGGGAAAGCAAACAAGGTGACAGATGCCTTAAGTTGAAAAGACCATGCTAGCTTATCCATGATGAGGATCTCAAAAGATCCAATATTTTTTGATTTACAAAAGATGGATCTTGGAATTATAATGGAAGGGGAATCATTTTCTCTTTCTCAAATGAATGTTCAACCATCTATACACGCGATGATTAAAGAGGCACAAAAGGAAGATGTGGAGATACAAAAGAAGGTGAGAAATGTTCCTAAATTCAACCTTGATTGTGATGGGATAATAAGGTTCAAGAATCAGGTTTTTGTTCCTCCCATCCTAGAATTAAAGAAGGAGCTACTGGATAAGGCTCATTGCTCTTCATTATCTATTCATTCTGGATGCACGGAGATGTATAGGGACTTGAAAGAGTACTTCTGGTGGGATGGAATGAAAAGAGATGTTGCTGAATATGTCTCTCGATGCTTGGTTTGTCAGAATGTTAAAGCTGAGAGAAAGAAGTCTAATGTGATCTTACAACCATTTCCCATACCCGAATGGAAATGGGAAAAAATCACAATCGACTTTGTCACTGGACATCCGAAAACATCCTAAGGCAATAATGCTATCTGGGTCATAGTTGATTGTCTTACGAAGTCAGCACACTTCATTGCAATTAGAGAATATTTCTCTCGGGATCAACACGCCAGGATATATGTAAAGGAAGTGGTAAGATTGCATGGAGTACCAATTTCCATTATATCTGATTGGGATCCGAGTTTTACCTCAATGTTCTGGCGAAGACTCCAGCATACTCTAGATACAGAGTTGAGTTTCAGTATTGCTTATCATCCTCAGACAGAAGGTCAGTCTGAGAGAACAATTAAAACTCTAGAAGACATATCGAGAGCTTGCTATATGGATTTCTAAGGTGGTTGGGATCAAAACCTACCTTTGGTGGAATTTTCTTATAATAATCGCTTTCACTCCAGTATTAAAATGGCTCCTTATGATGCTCTCTATGGAAAGAAAATCCGAACTCCAACATGCTGGGATGAAGTTGGGGAAAGAAAGCTGTTAGGACCTGATGTTGTTGATGAGATGGTAGAAAAGGTCCAATCTATTAAAAACACATAAGAGCAGCTCAGAGTCGACAAAAACGTTATGCCGAAAATCGAAGAAAAGACCTATTGTTTTATGTGGATGATAATGTGTTCTTACGAATATCTCCTTGGAAAAGAGTAATGAGATTTGGAAGGAAGGGAAAGTTGAACCCTAGGAATATCGGTCCTTTCAAAATACTGGATCGTGTTGGGAAGGTATCTTACTGATTGGAACTTCCACCGAATCTATCTCAAGTTCACGATGTGTTTTATGTATCTCTCATGAGAAAGTACTTACCTGATCCTTCACATGTACACATCTCAGAAGTTGTACCGCTGGAGCAAGATCTTTCTTATGAAGAACAACTGATAGAGATTCTGTATCATAGTGAAAAGGTTCTATTGAACAAGACCACTCTCTTGGTGGAATTTTTATGGAGGAACCACCAATTAGAAGAAGCTACATGGTAACTTGAGGATATGTTGCGGGAGAGGTATCCTCATCTATTTGTTACAAAGTGATGAATTTCGATGGAGAAATACATTTTAAGGTGGGTAGAATGTAACGACCTGATATTTTATGAGAAGTATATTTTTTTTATGTCTTATGTTATATGAAACATCAAAGGAATCTTTCACTACACACAACACTAGCTTGGCTTGCGTTACAATAAATCTCTACCTTCCTTGATAGCGTGTGTAGTACGCAATACTGAGTTTCACTAAACAATGATATATTATTATAATATTATAAACCAACCGTTATGAATTGTATTAACTGAATTTTGAATTTTATAAAATTATTATTCATCTTACATATTTTCAAAAACATGGTATGTGAACTAAATAATTTTTTCGGGTAAAATAAGGATTTTAAAAAAAATGCAGTTTTGCCGCCTTTTGATGGCGCACCCACTTTAAATTTAGTTTTTGAAATGTTTATAAGTTCAATTTGACAAAACAAAATTCTTCTTTTGAATCAGGATATAAAAATTTACTTTGGATAAATTTTTCATATTATTCTGATAACATTCATATTTTAATGAATAGTAAAAACACGCTATATTTTAATTAAAAACAACATTTTTCATTGCAATAATTTATATGGGAAAATTATAATATTGAGTGGTTTTAAAGTATAAATAGAATATATTTTTACCATTTAATATAATTTATGTCACTGACATTAATTTTACATTGAATTCATAGGTAAAAACATTTCAATCTTTGGCAATGTTTTAACTTTTAAAACCCGTTTTCTTATCAACAAGATTTATTATAAATTAATTACTGCAACTTATGTGTTTGGAATTTTGAAAAATGGATTCCATATTTGGATTCAGTGGGTCCAAATTATGTTAAAATGTTACTTTTATTTTTTTTCATATTATGAATAGTAACTACGATAACTTTTATTTACTAGAGTTAAAGGTAAATCTGGTAATTAAGGGTAAAAATAAGATTATAAATTTTCCCTAACACTTGCCAAAATCATATTGGATGAATAAAAGTCTACCCATATCACCTAAGGGTAGGACTAGATTCAATTCATGAATTTTTGACCATGAAATAATATAATTATGAATAAAACCTAAGAAAGTGACAACATGCCACTCTCTTAAATCTTATAAGTGTAATAATTTTAATTTAGTGATAAATTTCATAAAACATCGGATATAAATATTCCCTAGAATGATAATAAAATTATATATATCATATTAATATATTTATAATTTTTGGGAATTAAAATTTTATCATTAATTATGACACAATAGTGATGTTGAAATTATTTTATTAATTGAAATATCAAATAAATGATTTTAAAAGTATTAATACAAATATTATATGAACTATTTAATGTGCTAAACTAATTTTATAGATAAATATGATATGTTATAAATCTATTAAAGAATTTTTTTCGAACATATATTCTGTGTATATAATATTTTATTTCAAATAAATGAATAGTGTTAAAATTGACACTATTGTAATTTTATAATAATTACATATTATAAAATCGTTTACAAATCACAAAAATATATAAAATTTAAAAATTTAAATTTATATGGTCTAAAATGTAATAACGTATAAAATTATGGTCAATTCACAACATATAAGTAATTATTTATAATGATTTAAAATTTAGAATATTATTAACACAAATAAAATTAAATAGATTATATAAGGACAAATCATGTTGATAATGTTTAAAATAAATTCTCCACTTCTCTAAATTTTATTGGTTGATGAGATTACAACCCTATATCATCTCATATTCGGATATCAGTCATTTTTGGAGGTTATTAAGTGGGGTTGGAATTTATTATAAATTAATATTTCTAATAATTCCATAGGTACCCCTCTCCTCCCTTATAAAAGGGCACCTCCTCCCCTCCTCCTCACAGCACTTTGAGCCTTCATGATCGGCCAAACCCGGCCAATTTATCTTCTCCACTTCCCTTGAAACACCCTAGAGGCCCTGGTCTTCTTCAAAGACCACTTTTAGTGCCCTAAGAGGAGGTTTCAAAGAGGCGTGTCGAAGAAAAGGTAATATCCGTTAGCGATTCTTTCAAATTTATTTCTTTTTATAATTCCTCTTAATTAGTTGTTTCATTATTAAGTAATAAAATCATTATCACTCATATACTGATATGTTATTATAAATATTAAACAAACCTATTTCACCTTCTATTCATCTTACAGAAAATGAAATCACCGCGCGTGTGTACGTACAGAATACCGTCTCCACATCGTGGTGTAATATGTTTTGCACCACCACCTTAATTGGATAGGTATAATGGTGTAAAGAATAACTATATATGATTATTGTAAAACTATATTGATTCTGAAATAGTATATATACACTTCAATACAATTCCACGATCTTGGGAACGATATCATCTTTTGTGCGTACGTACGGCCTACCGACTCCACGATGTGATGTGACTCGGTCAACATGATCTTTATTGAATAATGATTATGTAAATGAATTGACTGAGTAAATATGATATATATTACACTAATAACATTATGGAAATGAGGTATCTATATCTAAAAAGAGGAATACGAATTTATTCGACAAAACACGCATAAGAACATAAAGCAATAAACACCTGAATAACAAGTAGCAATGAAATATTTCAAATAAGAAACTATGAATATGACCATATATGATATGATAACAATGAGTATTATTCTATAATAAGTCAATTAAATTATTTAAATCATTATACAGGAGGTTCAGACGCATAAAAATCATATCAGACCTAAGGTAAGGGAAAATCTCGCAATCTCATTTTTATCCGACATTGTTTATACTTCAGAATTTACTGGGGACTATTTATCATCCACATCCATGTTTCATCAACATATAATATTATTTCTATTCTCATAAAATTGTTTAAATCCAATTTTACCCATTGGTGAGTTTATAGTAAAATATATGAAAGGAATCTTTTGTCATTGTTAGTATGAGGTACTTTTTGACCTTTCCGGCCAAAGTACGAGAAAAATGTTTTTTTAAATTACACAGCATGAATGGATTTTTATGATTTCATAGAACATTATTTCCATTAAGCTTCATTAACAAGTTTTCAAGTGTATATTTAATCAACTTATTTTAGTTTAAAATTGTATGACATGTTAAGAAAGGAAAAAAAATTTGAAGTAGAAAGGCTATTTTCCTCAAGAATGGAGTTCAAGTGTTTTATCAAATTATTTTCCATATAAGATAATATAGGGTTATGTTTATATCCCTATTTTTACATTGATTTGATTATGTTATGATGGAATTAATTTTATAATGTCCATTTATCTTATATGGATTCTGATATGATGGTATGATGTTTAAGAATCCCATTTTTATTACATGGGTTATGTTATGATGTATGATTTATGATTTTGTGGAACACATAAGAATGGTTTCATTATGAGATGAGTGGGACCTATATCTCCCTCTAATGCATTGGGTAAAGATTTATATCTCATGAGATAGACATGGCTGGAACAGAAAGTTAACCTGGTTCAGTGATACAGGACTGGAACGAGAAGTGAACTTGGTTCAGTAATGGACTTTGTCCGCTATGATAGTCTTGGAAATGAGCCTTGAATAATATGAAATGATTTTATGTGATTATGTGTTTATGCCACCATGTTTCATGATTTTAGCTATGATTATTTGTGATTACATTTCACCACTATGATTTATCCGATGTTATGATATTATGATCTCTTTTTCGGGTTAAGATATTCAAAATGTGGTGTTCTTATGAATATGATATGATTTAATTTCTTTTGTTTACCCTTACTAAGCATTTGAGCTCACCCCTCTATATGTTTTCTTTTCCCCAGTTCTAGATGAAGGGTATTAAGTAGAATATGCCAAAAGGGACTCTAGGTAGATGAAATAAATGGGAGACAACGTAGATTATTTATGAACCAGTTGTTTTTGTTTCCCAGTTTCTAAAGACACTATACTAATACGGTCCTTTCATGGTATTGTTATATGTTGTAATAAGTATGCTTTAATTTTTAAGTAATAATAATGTATGTAATGTATGCCTCGTTATAGTGAAACTTCTAAATGAAACTAGTTTCCAAGAGGGATGATTTTAAGAATGTACACTTTTAAATAAATCACAAACACTACTAAATTTACCATCCAAACACATCGTATGCTGTCGTTAAGTAAAAAATAGCCAATGAGAAAAAGCCATGGGAACACCCCTAAGCACTAGTTAGTTGTGAGCCCTAGGAACCTCATATCTCAGTGAATGTAACCATAATAAATATATGTTCTCATGCACATGATC
This sequence comes from Viscum album, assembly GCA_963277665.1. Taxonomy (NCBI): domain Eukaryota; kingdom Viridiplantae; phylum Streptophyta; class Magnoliopsida; order Santalales; family Viscaceae; genus Viscum; species Viscum album. The sequence goes on along the minus strand of OY728160.1, from coordinate 1,045,492,150 downwards.
CACTAGTAGAGAGAATAACAGTAAGATAGTAGTCTCCATATATCATCATCATTATATCTTAGATATTGTTGTCATCATCAAGCATGCTAGATGAAACCTGGTCCAAACCCCATGGGATCTGTAGCATACTAGTACATATCTTCCCACATAGATACCCGGGATTCCATTTAGTGCTCAATCAAGTTCCACATATTATAAAATAAACATTTCACTTAAAAATACCATTCCCAAACCATAAACACACAAAAAAATCCACCCACTTTCTTCACATTTCTGTCACGGATCAATAAACCACAAACACATTTCGCAAAACCATTTCAAGGAGTGTATTGAGGCATTTCCCATAAAATTCATTAAAAACCACTCATTTATGTATATAAACAGAACCAAACCATACCCAAAAATATTTCAAATCCATAAAAACATTTAATTAAATTATTTTATGGACCATAAAACAATCCCAATTGACACTACATGGTATATACATTAAAAACACTCATTTTACATTTTTAGGAAAGGCCAAACGGGCCTTTAAACATTTTCTCAAAACAATCATTTGAAAAAGATATGCATTTCAATTTTATTAATGAGGTGTATATACACCATTTATAGTTTCAAACCATATTCATAAATCCCTTAAAACACTCAGGATACATATTCAAAACAAAATTATTTTTATAAGGAAGTGAAACCGGCCATTTTCCAGCAACTCAATCCAAAACATGTTGTAAACCAAAACCCATTTGATCGTAAAACCAAATACAAATTGGAAATCCATAGAAGGATCCCAAAATAATTTTCCCCATGCTTCCAATGTATTTATAAATCCAAAAAAAATCATTTTAAATTGCACATGACACATAAATGCCAACCAGGCAATTTACCGAACACATGACATGAACTCTCTAAAAATAATATTTTAAGCGAATAAAAAAGGATAAAATACCATTTTTATGCCTTAAATTTATTCAATATAACAAAACATATTCAAAATACCATAAACAAAGTGGGAAATCTCATGGAATAATTTATCAAACAAGAGGAGTGCACATTTATAACAAAACAACTATATTTTTAACAAAATAAGCCATAAAAAATCATTTTCACACAAAACAATTAAAACCAGGGTTTCAAAGTAGCACATATCATATAGATATTGTTATTACAGCATGATATTGATGATACTAAACTGGTAATGGTCTGTTAAAGTGATATCTAACCTCAAATCCATGGCAGAATGAAAACGCACACCCGAAATCACCCGATGCAGTTCCCAACACACATGATCAATGTAGCCCCACCCTAAAAAACAAAAACCCCATAAACAAATCCTTCAAAAAACAGTACCCTAGGTCAATAATTACTAGGGGAGAAGTGGAAAACAAATGAATATGGAAGAATTATGAAGATGGAGAATAAAGAAGAGGGAATATCACCTTGGAAACTAAAGGACTCTTCATATTTACATAGATCTGCACCATTTGAGGAAAGGTAATGGCATGGAATGTCTTGGAGATTCTCCTTATGTCTTGAAGAACCAGGGAAATTTTATTTGGGTTAAATAAAGTAAAATATAATGGATTAATGAAAGATACAATTTACCATAGAAAATATGGACGATTTCAGGAATCTTGAAAATTTTCGCCCTATTACTCAGCAATGATGAGCTCGAAAGAGTTCAAATCGACAATGGGGGTTCACCTAGGTATGTCTCTCTAGATTGGGAGAAGGAATCTCCAAAAACTGTCAAAAAAAAATGATGATATAAGAGAAAAAAATAATATTTTTTAAAAGTGGAAAGGGACCTATAGGCTGGCCTAATACCTGAATAGATAACCCAAATTCACCCATCTTATTAATTCATAATGGGTCCAAAAGGATATGTAGGATAGAATATGTTAGGGGAGGAAAAATAAGAAGTGTAATGAGTCAAAAATGTTAAAAATGAAGGATTTATAAAAGAAACAATATATGTTTTTAAAATTGTAAATGGGCACATGGTTTGGCCCAAATCATGAGGTAACCACCGTTTCTACAAAAACTCCCAAAAGAAGAATTGAGGTACCCAAAGACGGATTATGGGATATAGATGACACTTAAAAACTCAAAATTAATCTCACCCAAGATCTAGGAAATGGATCAGGATTTCCATTGAACCGGATCAAATCAAATACATGAAATACCAGGTGTGACAATTCTCCCCACCATTAATGATTTCCTCCATCAGAAAGGCATACCACTTTCCATCTAAAAGATAAAAACCTAATGATTCATCATAAATATGATCAAAACTATAAATCCAATGAAATATCAACACAATTAAATGAACTTAATCAATTTTCCACACAAAAAAACATCAACTCACAACCACATCCTTAGAATCCACCAATTGATCGAGTCACAACCTCCACAACCAAATTAAGAACCAGATTGTTTGGCCTTCTCCCTAAGAACACAACGATCATGCAAACCAAAGATCTCCCATGAAAACTAAATATTCTAGAGGATTTAGGAATGGACTACCAACTATTATAAAAAAACTATAAGTAGACATGTTTTTAGGATGAAAATCCATGAGACCCCTGGTGGGTCTCCCCACCATTAAAAACCCACAAGAAACAAACAAACAAGAATTCAATATGAGCTAGAATCGGGTCGAACTCACACAAGCCCACCCAAACTCTCCGGAAACAACCTACAAACCAAAGTTGAGAGGAAAATTGCATGAACATTTAATCCACACACTCTCAAATGGAGGTGAAAATAACAGGGACAACACTCTCTCCATGGATCTATACCCCCCACAAATTAGGGAGGGGAGGGAAGGGGACTAAATCATTGGGCCCTTGAAACCAAAAAATAATCAAAGGAACTACCTCACTAAAATGGTTGAGGTATGTGCTTAGAAATACTTCCCACAATCCTAGGACTCCTGAATATGCGCCATCATTACTCTAAAATATATTTCTGGAGCACTAATGGATGAGTAATCTCTTGCCTCGCTATCTAGCTTTGATAATACCCAACTTGTACTCCATCCAATAGTTCCACACAGTACCACATGACACTCCCATGAAGAAAAATCAGATCAAGAGACACCATGAAACTCTCTTCCAAACCAACAAATTATTACCCAAACAAGACCAAATATATACACAACATTATTTTCTCACACTCCGAACGAGGAGCAGAATGAACAAGGCACACAAAAACACCCACTAAAAATCACCGAGCACAACTACTACAACATTGAGAATTCACTTAATATTGAGCCCAAACATCTCTCTATTTACACAAATGGGAAGAGGTATCATTCTAAGAGGTGGATTTAACATTTGAAACAAATCCATAGGTTGATCAACTGGAAATCCTTCCATTGGAGAACCATCTGTTGCCACATCACAACACCCAACTCATCTTTAGAAACCCATTGAACATTACCCCAAAACCATGCCACCATCAAGATCCTATCTCAAGATGCAACATGAGTATGACTTCTAAACCATAAGGAAGTATACTGAATAGAGAAAAATTTTATGACATTGGATAAACTATCCATATTACCGCCAGTTCATAAAAAAAAGAACAATTTTTCAGCTCAAAACACCATTGAAAAAAATAAACTAACATAGTGGATTTTAACATTCACCAACGGTGTTTCATCAATTCTCACTCACATGAACATTTACGGGCCACCTTGGGCACTCAAATATCATTCCATACCAGTCATTCATCCATATATCCAAAAAACCTTGCGTGTGAGAACCCATGAAAACACCGAATGAAAAAGAAAAACATCATCATTACAAAAAATAATCGTGTACCAAACAAACGCACATTAACCACCAAATCCAAAACCATTTTCAGATATCACAATTCAAGCCACACTTCATCCAGAACCATTTGATAAAAAACAATATATTTCATTTAATAGAGCTTACAAAAACAACCACTCTATTACAAATAGCCCTTTCCAATTTTAAAAAGAATTCAGCATGGTCTATTTTCACAATCTGACAACTACAATGGCCAAAACCCCATTCAAGAAAACCACCTGCCCCTCAAAACCAAATTTCCAAAATCAATTCATCAGATTCAGACTCTTTTTGACATTCCATAACATCCCATTTAAAAAAAAGTTTCAGAATTACATTAAATTGATTCATACATTCAAAAAAATTTAATTCAAAAAACTACAAGTTTATATTATGGAAAATCCAATCCCATTAAACTATTTCCACTACCTCGACATTTATTTTAAACGAACACAACCTTCTAAAACCACTCTTATATTGAATTTTTGAAAACCCTTTTATCCAATTTTCAAAATCCAATCCTTCCTTTAAAACCAATATCCATAATTCTCACATATTATTTTCAAAACAAAAATTCATAATTAATGAAAGGTCTTAGAAACCCAAAGAAGGGAACTATAGTCACTAGGTGAATTGACCCTATGGTTGGCAGCCATATGTCAATCACAACACCAATACAGAGAGACTTATTAGGACTATGTCCCAACACTACATGGCTTTGTAGGCCCTACGAGCTCACATATTCTACTAGTCAGACTCCCATTATCATATCCCAACACCAAATAATCAACCAGAACAAATGCCTCTAATAACATTGGACTTCTCGTGGAAACTCGAGGATTAGAACGAGCAATAGTTTTCAATGATCTTCCCACACATACCCTCAAGTCCCAAAAATCACACTATATCTACCTTGACATCCACCAAATAACACGGGTTCTCTAAAAAGAAAGGCCTGCTAAGAGACGACCCCCTCTAATACCATTTTTTCACAATCCAGTTGGAGTCGACCTTGAACCAGTCACCCAGGACAGCCCGCAACAAGTCCCAATAGGAGTTCCCGATCCACCTAGGATGGTGACAAGTACCGAAGGCATGAATAGAGTACACAATGGAATGATTTCACCCAAATATAAAAAATAAACAAATAATGAAATGAAATGGGCAACCCAAAATACATTTACATAAAAATGGAATTACACATTATTTGTACAAGAGACTAAAAGTATAACAAAACCAAATATTAAAATTACCAAACCTGATTACCAACTAACTCCATGTGATCCCTCTAGTCACTCTCCAACACAATGATTTCATTTCAACCAAGGTGATCTAACTCAAGTTGAATCCTGCATAAGGGATAAAAAAATAAGAAGACTATAAAAAATGAGTATTAAAACTCAATAGGTTATCCAAATGTTCTATTCCCATATCACATTCACTAAAAAGCATCAATTTCAAGTTTTAAATACAATATATAAAGGTATGTTTTACAAATGAGGTCCCATTCCATGAAAAATTTTCCTGAAAATAACATGCATGTTTTATAAACAAGAATGCTACTAAAAATTTTCAAAGAAGTGAAACATCAAAATGAAACTAGTTTTAAAGAAGGATGATATAAAGAATGTATGATTTTAAATAAATCTCATAAACTTATGAATTTAAAACCTAACACAACATATTCCAATGGTGAGTGAAAAATATCCAATGAGCACTAGTCACAGGAACACCCCTAGGAACTAGTAAGTAGTGAGCCCCAGGTACGTAATATCTCGGTTGAAGTAACCATAATAAATATCGATTATCATGCACTCGAGCCATTAGTTGGGAGAATACCCATAACCTAGTGGTCCCCAAACAACATCATCATCATAGTTTAGTTAGATTTTTCATCATAAAACATTCTATGTGAAAGAGGAGACAAACCCCATGGGATCACTAGCATACTAGTACACGTGTTCCATCCAAGATACCCATGATTCTCTTTAATGATAAATCAAGTTGACATATTATCAAATACAAATTTCACATCAAAATTACATTCCCAAACCATAAAAAAAATCCACTAATCATTCTTCACATTTCAATCATGCATCAGTAATCCACATAAATTTTTCGCAAAACAATTTCAAGGAGTGTATTGAGGCTTTTCACATAAAACACATTCAAAAACACTCTTTTTAGTTTAAAAACACAAAAAACCATACCCAACACTATTTTTCAGCCCTAAAAACATTTAATAAAATCATTTCATGGACTATAAAACAATCCCAAATGACACAACAAGGTTTATACATGTAAAACACTCATTCTTAATTTTTTGGAAAGGCCAAACATGCCTTTAAACATTTTCTCAAAACTAAAATTTGACAAAGTTAAGAATTTAAATTTAATTAGGGAGGTGTATACAAACGATTTATAGTAGAAAACCATTTTCATAAATCTTTTAAAACACTCAGGTTAAATATTTAATACACAAAAATTTTCATAAGGATGTGAAACGTGCCATTTTCCTGAAACTCGGGCCAAAATGTATTGTAAATGAAAACCAATTTGTTTGTAAAAGAATATACAAATTGGAAAGCCATAAAAGGATACCAAAATATATTTTCCCATTCATATAATGTATTTATAAATCCAAAAAAAATCATTTTAAATTGTACTAGACACATAAAAGTTGATCGGGCAATTTAACGAACACATGGCATGCACTCTTTAGCAAAGAAACTTATTTTATGCACATAAAAAGGGATAATATATCATTTTCATTCCATAAATATATTCATTCTACTGAAAATTATTCCAAATACCATAAACCATGTGTGAAATCCCATGGAATAATTTATCAAACAAGAGGAGTGCACAATTATACCAAAACAACTATATTTCTATCAAAATAAGGCATTAACCATCATTTTCACACAAAAAAATTAAAACCAAGGTCTCAATGCAGCACATATCATATAAATAATTTTTGAACAACATGATAATGATGAAACATAAATTAAAAAGGCTTGCGCAAGGGATATCCTTCCTCAAATCCATAGCGGAATGAAAACGCCCACCCGAAATCACCCGTTGTGGTTCCCAACATTTATGATCTATGATATATGACCCTATACGAACCAATACCACAGATAAAATCATTCCAAAATAGTACACTTGGTCATGAATGACTAGGGGAGAAGAGGAAACCAAAATAAAATGGAAGGATAAGGAAGAGGGAGAATAAAGGAGAGAGAATATCACCATGGAAGCTAAAGGAATCTTCATATTTCCTTTGATTTCCACCCATAGAGGTAAGGTCATGGAATGGAACTTCATGGAGATTCTCCTTAGGTATGGAATAACTTGAGAAATTTTATTTGGGGTAAAAATAGTGAATGATACAGGATTTATGAAAGATGCAATTTACCTTAGATAATCTGGATGATTTCAGGAATCATGAGACGTTTCGCCATAATACACGTCTATGATGACCTCCAAAGAGTGATAATCAAAAAATGGGGTGTGCCTAGTTACATTGGGCTCGATTGGGAGGTCAAATAAAGGAAAAATGTCCAAAAATAAAAAGGATATAAAAGAAAAAATTTATTTTTTTAAAAACATGAAATGGGAACACGGGCTCGCCCAATACCTGAATATATAACCACAATTCACCAAGAATATTAATTATTAATGGGTCCAAAAGGATATGTAGGATTGAATATGTCGCTGGAGGAAAAATAGGAGTTTTAATGAGTCTAAAATTTTATGAAAATGAAGGATTTATAAAAGAAACTAAATATGTTTTTAAAACAGGAAATTGGCTCATGGTTTGACCCAAATCATGAGGTAACCACCTTTTCAACAAAAACTCCCCAAAAAAGAATTGAGGCACCCAAACATGGATAATTATATATATATGACACATAAAAACTAATCATTTATCTCACACAAGACAAAAGAATGTGATTAGGATTGCTAATGAACCAGGTCAAAACAATGAATTGAAAAACATGGTGTGACCATTCTCCCCACCATTAAAGCTTCCTCTTCCGAAAAGTTATAGAACTTTCTAGATGAAAGATAAAAAACTAAGGATTTCTTATCAATATGATCTATCCTCTCAAGACAAATAAATATCATTCACAATTAAAGGAACACAAGCCTATTTCCTCAGAAAAACACCAACTCCCAACCACTTCCTAAGAATGAGCTTACAGATCAAGTCCCAACTTCCACAACCTAATTAAGAAACAGATTGTTGGGCCTTATCCCAATGAATACAATGGTCACCCAAATCAAAGAGAACTCAAGAAAACCAATTATTCCATGGTAGTCTATAATGGACTCCCAACTATTAAGAAACAACTAGCAGTAGACATGTTCCTATGATGAAAATCCCTGAGACCCATGGTGGGTCTCCCCACCATTATAAACTAACTAGCAACAAATAAACAAGAATTTGACATGATCTAGAATCGTGCCACAGTCATAAAATCCCACCAAGACTCTCCTGAAACAACCTACCAACCCATGTTGTGAGAAACACAATAAGATCATTTAAGCCACCCACTCTCGAATGGAGGTGGCGAAAATTGGGCCAACACTCTCTGCATAGATCAAAACCCCCCACAAATTAGAGAGGTGAGGGAAGGGGACCTAAATATTAGTCCATTGAAACCTAAAATGAAAAAAAGGACCTACCTCACTGAAATGGAAGAGGTATGTGCTTAAAAATACATCCCACAATCCTATGACTCCTGACTACATGAATGATTCACTCCGAATCCAATGGTTAGAGCTCTAATGGATGAAGAATATATTTCCTCACTGTCAAGATTTTATATTCCCAAACTTTTTCTCCATCCCATTGTTCCACACAGTACCACATAACACTCTCGGGATGAAAAAACAGATCAAGAGACACCATAAAACTCTCTTCCTCAACAACTCATTTTTACCCAAACAAGGACATGGATATACACAACCCTATTTTTCTCACTCCAAAAGAGGAGAAGAATTAACAAGGAACACAAAAACACCGACTAAAAAACACTGAGAAAAAATAATACAATCGACAGAATCACCATAATGGGATATTAATTTAAATCGATCCCAAAAATCCCTCTATTTAAAAAAATGGGATGAGGTATCATTCTTTTAGGTGGTTTTAACATTTGAAACAAATCATTAGGATGATTAACTAGATATATTTCCAATGGAGAACCATCCTTGGTGACTTCACAACATCCAAAACATAATTAGAAACCAACTGAACATTACCCCAAAACCGAGCCACCCAAAATATCCCTTCCCAAGATGCAACAATAGTATGACTTCTAGATCATATGGAAGCCTACCGAATAGAAGAAACTTATACGAAATAGGATAAACCACACACATAACTTTAGGTTCATAACAAACACCACAATTTTTCAGATCAAAACACTTTTGAAAAAATAAAATAACTTGGTAAATTTTCACATTCAATAATAGTGTTTCATCAAGTCTCACTTACATGAACATTTACGGGCCACGAGAAAACTCAAATACCATGCCATACCATCCATTCATCAATAAATTTACAAAACCATGCATGTGAGAACCCATTAAAACACTGAATGAAAAAACAAAACATCATTATTACGTAAATAATCATGTACCTTCCAAAATAACATTAACCACCCAATCAAAAACCATTTTAAGATTTCAGAAGACAAACCATGCTTCATCAAGAACCATTTGATTTAAAAAAATACGTTTCATTTAATAGAACATCCAAAAAAACTATTATCCAAATAGCGATTTCCAATTTTTTTAAAAAAAACTAGCAAGGTCTCTTTTCATAATTTGACAAACACAAAGGCCGAAGCCCCATTCAACAGAACACCAGCCACTCAAATCCAAATATCCAAAACCAATTCATCATATTCATACACTATTCAATATTCCAAAACATCCCATTTAAAATAATGTTTTAAAATTACAATAAAATAATTCATAATATCTAAAAAAATTATTTGAATAAACCAAAAAATCAGATTACAGAAAATCCAATTCCGTTAAATCATTTCCATGTCTTCCCATTTTTTTAAAAAATCACAAAACCTTCAAAAAAACATTACTATATTTAATTTTTTAAAACCCTGTTTACATTTTTCAATGTCCAATCCTTCCTTTAAAACCCATTTCCATAATTATCACATATGTACTTTCAAAACAAATTTTCGGAATTCACAAAAGGTCTAAAAAACCCACAAAAGGGAACTAGTGTCAGTGGGTTACAAGACCATATGGCTGGCAGCCATATATAAAACACAACAACAGCATAGAGAGACTTATTAGGAAAATTCCCCAGCTCCATATAGATTTGTAGGCCCTACGATCTCACGGAGGACATTATTCATACTCCCCTTGACGTATCCCAACACCAAACAATCAACATGAACGAAGGAAACTAATAAAACATGACTTCCTGTGGAATCTTGAGGATCAGAACGAGACAGAGTTTGTGACGCTCTTACTGAAATTTCCCATCAATATCAAAAAATCATACTCCATATACATTGACATCACCAAAATAACAATGGTTCTCAAAAAAGAATGGTCTCTTATGAGCTAACCCCCTCTAATACCATTTTTTCATGAACCAGCCAGAGTCGACCCTGAAGCTGTCACCCAGATCAGCAGACAACAAATCCCAAGAGTCATTCCCGATACTCCTGGGATAGAGAAAAGCACCGAGGTCATCAATAAAGTACACAAGGGAACGATTTCAACCAAATATAAATAATCAAACAAACATTAGAAAAAATGGAAATCCCAAAATACATTTACATAAAAATTGAACTGTACCTTATTTTTATAAGAGACTAAAAGTAAAACTAATCCAATAACTCAATTTACCAAACATGAAAACCAAAAAACTCCATGTGAACCCTCTGGACACTCTCCAACACAATTATCACATGTCTCCCATGGTGATTGATCTCATGTTGAAACCTGCCCAAGGGATAAAAATATTTGAAGACAATAGGCGTGAGTATTAAAACTCACTAGGTTAACCTGATATTCTATTCCCCATGAAAATACATTAAATAAAAGAAACAACTATTTCATTTTATAAATTCATTGATATAAGGGTATGCTTTCCAAATGGGGTCCCATTACATAAAAATATTACCAGACCCAAACATGCATGTTTTAAAAATAAGAATGCGAGTAACAATTTTCAAAGAGGTGAAACTTCAAAATAAAACTATTTTTTAAGAGGGATACTTTAAAGTATGTAAACAATTAAATAAATCACAAAAACTTCTATATTTACCAAAAAAACATTGTATGTTAATGGTGAGTACAAAATAGATAATATGCCCAAGTCACGGGAACACACCTTGGAACTAGTTAGTTGTGAGCCTCAAGTACCTCGTATCTCGGTGAAAGTACCAATAATAAATATCTACTCTCATGCACATGATACTCTAGTAGGGATCATAAAAATAAACTAGTAGTCCTACAAATTCATCATAATAATAGTTTAGTTAGTGTTGTCATCGTCAATCATTCTTCATGAAACATGGACCAAACCCTGTGGCATCACTAGCATACTAGAACACGTCCTCACAACTAGATACCCGAGATTCCCTTTAGTGCTCAATCAAGTTGAAAATATTTTCAAATAAAAATTTCACATAAAAATTAAATTACCAAACCATAAACACACAAACATCCCACAAACATGCTTCAAATTTAATTCACGAATCAATAAACCACTAAATTTTTTAGAATTACAATTTCAAGGAGTGTATTGAGGCATTGCACATAAATCTCATTCAAAAACACTCTTTTAAGTATAAAAACTCAACCAAAACATACCAAAACATATTTTTAATCCCTAAAAACATTTAATAAAATAATTTCATGGACCATAAAACAATCCCAATTGAAAAAACATGCTATATACATGTAAATCACTAATTCTTTATTTTTAGGAAATTCCAAACATGCCTTAAAATATTTTCTCAAAACTAAAATTTGAAAACGTTATGCATTTATAATTTATTAAGGAGGTGTATAAACAACATTTAAATTATAAAACAATATTCATAAATCCCTTAAAGCACTTTGTATACATATTAAAAACATAACTATTTTCATAGGGATGTGAAACATGCAATTTTCAGGAAACTCTAGCCAAAACATGTCATAAACTAAAACCCATTTGTTTGTAAAACCAAATCCAAATTGTAATTTCATAAAGGATCCAAAAATAAATTTTTCATGATTCCAATGAATTTATAAATACAAATAAATCATATTAAATTGCTCTATACACATAAAAACCAACCGGGAAATTTACTGAACACATGACATGCACTCTTTAAAACAACTTGTTTTAAGCACTTAAAAGTGATAAAATAAAATTTTCAAGACATATATTTATTCAAGAAACTTAATAATATTCAAAATACCATAAAAAATATCAAAATCTCATGGAATAACTTATCAAATAAGAGGACTGCACATGTATACCAAAACAACAATATTTTTAACAAAATAGGGCATAAAATATCATTTACACGCAATGAAATTAAAACCAAGGTTTAACAGCAGCCCATATCATATAAAAAAGTTTATAACTACACGATAATGATGAAACTTTAATGCTAAAGTCTTGTTCAAGGGATATCCGACCTCAAATCCATGGAGGAATGAAAATGGACACCAGAAATCACCCACTACTTTTCCTAACAATGTAGATCTATGAAGAAACAACATAAATTTACTAATACCCCATAAAATATCATTCCAAAACAATGCCATAGGTCAATCATGACAATGATAGTAGAGGAAACCAAAATAAAATGGATGGGGAAGGATGGGGGAGAAGAAATGATATGGAATATCACCTTGGAAACTAAAGGACACTTAATATTCACTTAGATCTGTACCCTTAGAAGAAAGGAATTGGCATGGAAATTCTTGTAGATTCTCCTTAGGTCTGGAAGAACTAGGGAAATTGGATTTGGGGTAAAAATAGTGAATTAAAAAGGATTTAGGAATGATAAAATTTACCTGAGAAAATCTGGATGATTTCAGGAATCCTAAGAAGTTTCGCCCCAATTATCGGCTAAGATGAGCTCAAAAAAGTAAAAATAGACAATGGGGGTGCGCCAAGGTATCTTGGTCTCTTGTGGGAGGTGGAATCACTGAAACATTTCAAAAAATAAAAAATATATAAAAGAAAAAAATTATATTTTTAAAATTGGAAATGGGCCCATGGGCTGGCCGAATAGCGGAATAGATGACCCAAATTCACCATTCATATTAATTATTAATGGGTCTAAAATGATTTGATGGCTCTATAATTTCATGGGAAAAAATATTAAGTTGAATGAGTCAAAAATGTTGAAAAATGTAGGATTTATAAAATAAACAAAATATGTTTTTAAAACTGGAAATGGTCTCACAGTTAGGCCCATATCATAATGTAACCACCCCAACAAAAACACACACAAAAATTGGGGCACCCAATGATTGATGATTATATATAGGTGAAACATCAAAACTAAATAGTTATCTCACCTATGACCCAGAAAAGGATCAGGATTTCCAATGAACATGATCAAAACAAAGACATGAAAAACCTTGTGTGACAAACATTTTCATTTTTATTGCATCTCAATGCCAGAAATATATTTTCATGGCACTTGATCAACTAATTAGCTACTACATGAATAGTATTCAAATTAAAATATGGGGGATTCTACCAGATGAAATGATCCAACATAGGTCTTGTATGGCTATTCGTCATAACATGAGTAAGTAGTCCTAATATTTTCATGGTCTTATCATCTCCAGCGCCAACTATGCTGACTTTATCAGTGGGTAAATGCATATATTTTCTACAGATATTGGTACCATTATGTCCATTAGGTGTCATTTCTATATAATTTAATACACAAAATTAGGTTGTTAATGATAATTCATAATTTTGAACAAGATAAAAAACATTTCATAAATTGAATATTTATTCATAGATAATATCAAAATCATGGTTTCTTTCGGGAAATATTCACTTTTAAATTCATCAATATGGTTTTTAAAAAGAATGGGAATGATATTAATCATATACCATAAGAGATTCAAACCAGGTTCATAGTAAGTCCAATTTCCACATACCAGGTTACCCTGAGTTTTTCTTAGGACACGTTGTCAGAGTTATTACTAATAGGTACATTTGTGCCTTCACCACATCTACATATAGTATTTAGATAGGGTGTATCTATAAGAATACACAAATAATATCTATCTTAAAAAATTATAGGATGTAATTATATTCTAATCCTAAATTTCTATCATTGGTTTATGTTCCATAATCTATGCTTTCTAAATCTAGTTTCCATGTTTTCTACTAATCATTGGTCTAATACCAATTATAACAACCCCAACCCCATTATCCTGAAGTCCACAATCATTTTAATAAAAATCCATAGATATAATAGATTAAATAACCAAGGATCATCCGATTTGGTAGTCTTGAAGCAACAAGACACATACATGGTTTCCATGTAATATTTTTAAATTAACATTGTACATAAAACAATAAACATCTTCTTGGCACTAATTCAAATAAATTATATTCATATACTAGGGATGGAAAAAATTAATGGGTGAACTCAAACACTCTGTAAGGGTTAGAGATAGTAGAGTCATGAATTAATAATAAGTTAATCGTAATGAATTAGATATAATCAGTATAGAATAGTAAATAACTAAATAAAACATGCCATCAATACCATGAGAATGAAAATGCATCCATAGATTTTGTATTAGTGAAAATACTTTGGATAAATATTATATAATTATATATGAAGAAAATTTTTATTTATTGGATGTCATGTATCAAGAACATGAACTGTTATATAGTTGATAAAGATTATCTTTATGGGTAGATACATTTCTGATTATGTTTTGGAAACAAACACCTAGGATTTGTCTCCAATTGTCTTGTCTCATGAGACATATCGATGCATAAAAAGAAATAAAGGTTTCATCACATCAATTAAAGTATAAATAATTAATTATATATAGAAAAAATTGAAGAAAAATATAATTTATCAATACGAGTATTGATTAGAGGATACATATTCATCAATATTTACCAAGTTAAAATGATACTCAAATAAACACCATATGAGTAATGGTATACAACAATGGAAATAATCATATACATGATACATGAATATGGATATTTAATAAAATTATATTTTCATAAGAAAAATGGTATCAAAGGGGAAGTAGATACACAACATAAAAATGATTAGTCTCAGAATACCGAGTCTTAATAAAATGGTAATTAATAAGAAGTCCCTCACCTTATATAAAAATGGGTTCCACACTAGTTCTTCATGTCCTGTAAAATCACATTAAAATGATTAATTAATTAATTCATAATATTTTATACAATTATTTTATTAATAGTAATGTTAGTAGGTTCATTTATTGCCTTTCGATGAGTTATATAATACAATTTTGTCATTCGAGAGCATTCATTTCCATAGATTTCAATATCAGGTTACTTGTATGTTTGAATAGAAAATCATGGAAAATGATAATAGTTGTCCATATTTGTAATTATTTGTTATTAATTAAATTAAATAATATTAATTGTTTATATATTTTATTTGGTAATATGGTATTTGGATGAAACATTGGATAAGACATTAGTGATAATGATTTAGATTGATTTTATAATTTTTTTGATCATTATGAACTATTTTCTTCTTAAGAATTCATATTATATATATAATAGTTAAAAAATATAATTAAGTTTTAATAAATATTTTATAGTTTCTATTTCCATAAAAATTATTTTATAGAAATCTTTGAAGGAAATTTTTTAAGATGAACAATCATCATCACTAAAGATGGCGAATTGACACCTTACAGATGATGTTTTCATTTTTAGTACAAATGCAGAGGGGAAGAGAAATGATGATGGATTAATATTTTAACAAAATTAAAATCTAGTATATATGGGATACTAGATTTATCAAGCAACCTTGATAAGGGGATATGTGTAGAGAAATATAAAATAAATTAAAATGTATGGAAAATAAAAGAAAATGAAATAGGGATTTTCTTCATGAATTCTCCTCCATGAGAACCTCCATAAGGAACTTGGGATGGGTCATTTGGTGAGAAAAACGGCTCTTGGACATGGGAAAGGTGCTTGACAGAAATATTATTAATAAAATTGACAATTCTCAAAGCTTGGAATGTGTGAGGAGTAAAGGAGGTATTAATAGTGGAGGAGAGGGATGTTTTTTTGAATATTTAATTCATTTGTTTATTATTTTGGATCAATACTATTAATAGATATAGAATAGTTAAAAAATATTGAAATAATGAAGGGAAGTTATAGATTAGGGTGCTTAAATAATCCACGATCCATGTAATGGTGTATTTATATTATAACATACATATACTGTAAATTATAGTATTTTACTACTCACAAAATAAAATTATTTTATAAAAATAACAATAAATTACCATAAATTTTTTTTATCATGTAAAAATCAAAAATGAACTCCATTTTAAGGAAAGAAGTTTCTAAATTTTATGAAGTTAGTTTTTAAATAAAAATCATCATTTACTAAGAAATACCAATTATAAAATTATAATTGATTCTATAACACATTAAAAAATTAACTAATGTCTGGTAAAAGTAGCTTTTAATTATAAGGAATGAAATTAATAATTTATTATTCTATTTTATAAAAAAAATATCTTTTAAATCATTATATTAATTATAAAATTGTAAATAATCATTGATGATTTTTAAAAAATTATACTTAATTAATAATTCAAAAATCATTTATTTGCATATACTATGATATAATTATATTATATTACCATTTATAAGATGATTAAATTTTATTTATTATTTTTTTGGAGATGTTACTATTTAATTAAAATAATTTCTCTTCATAAGGGTCACATTTCTATTCAAAATATCAATTTAACTTTGAATTGGTGTAAGTTCCTTAATTTCAAAAAAACCTATAATTTCATTCATTTTTAAATAGAGTTTGGGTTGTGTTCTCTTTGTGATTTTATATGATTTATACTATATGAAATAATATATTGTGCAATGTATGATATTGAATGAATTAAATTTATTTAGAACGATACATAATGCAAAATCATGGATTGTTATATCAATAAACTTGGAGGGGCTTTCGACTAACTATTACAATCCATAGCCAAGGGAAAACTAAATATTGTGGAAGATATTCCCACCACTAGAGCTCAAACATGCGGTAGTACAACTTCATTGATAGAGGGTCCATTCTCGACTACAATATGGGTGAGTACTAATTCTACCTATGTAATGATGTATGGGGGACTTATGCCCAACTGTGATAGTGGAGTAACCATCCCTAAAATCTCATTGATGATTACACCCGATCACTTCCACTGGAAAATAATCCCTGAATGAATCATCATACTCATAACACCTTGGTTCATATCTCTGATTTAAAAATGAATTACACCATTAAATTCTATATGAAAAACTTCTTTTTATAGGATACCCACCTTCCAAAATTCTTGTCCAAAAAAAGGAGACAATAAAGATCGTAGTCTCTGAGGAAAGTGCTTGCCGTGTACCTAGTGTCACATGATGTATGAGCTGACCTCCACTTCGGGCCATTTCATTGAATGCACACTATTAGGCTACTATGTGGGACTAAAAAGGTATATGTGGTATATGGTGTGTCTTGGATGAATAGGTTTTACCCATGCCATTCTTGATCATGCATGTTTACTTTAGACCATGCATGTGTACTTTATCCCATGCCCATATAAACTGTTCGTGTTGGTGAACTCTAGTCACGCATATTTTCATAGTTGTTCTCGTGCCCATGTACTCCTAGGGTACATGATGATCTAAAATAAAGTATCCACAGAACATTTATGGGTCATACACAACATGTGATATTTAAATTTTCCAAAAATCCTAGCTATTTTAACCTGCAGACAACGAATTTTCTATTTCCGGAGGACACACCATCTATGCTATGATTTTATAGAATTGGATAAAATAACCCAAATTCACCATGTGATACCACCACCCCTAATTAAACTTTGAATCTCACCATATGGAGTAGATATGTTGTTGAACAAACCCCATTATTGTTAGTGGGATGATTTCAACCACACTAATACTCGCATGAGTCAATGTCATCATGGATCTCCTCTGTAGTCTAGAACCCATGAGAGAGGAAAACACAATATATATATGATCCATCTACATTTTTCCATCACACCAAAAGGAACCTAGCTCACTATCTCAATCCTATAACTAGGTCCAAGGAAACCAACCATCATACAAAATACCTATTTTTTAATGACTAGTTACTTGGTATTCATTAAACCACTAAACAAGGGATTACCAATATTGGTCTAATGATGAAAAATGGTTGAAAATAAATAAAAAATTCCGAATTAATGTGAATATTTTTTGTAATATTCCATTTGTAGATGACAAAATCAAAAAATCATAAGGGATAAAACAATATTCAATTTATAAATTTATATATGGGTTTATATGAAGAATAAAAATCACTGGAAACTAGTGCAGGTAAATAATAAATTATTTTATGATAATAAATGGACGGAATAAAAAATAAAATGAAATAATTTAATTTTAGATCAATAATTAGTGAATAACACATATACATGTGATGATGATGATGATCATATTGTATTATAAATCAATCTAATGATTCACTTCGATTCGTTCATCATCGATCCTCAATCCACCGGTGACAACGATGAATGATTCCTACTAATCTCTAATTATACAATGGATATGTATGTAACCTAGGAGAAACATCATAATAATGTATATATATAATACAATTAAGTTTCTAGGTTATTAAATAAATTAAATAAAATAACTATTTATTTTCTTCAATGTACTGCTAATAGATGTCCCCAACTAGAAACTCAACATTGTCCATCATTTTCCCTACCTAAGGTAAACCCTGCATTGTCTAATCAAATGGTGTCTCAGATATATAATCTAAGGTCATGAATAATTGGAAACCGATTTATTCTAAAAAAATTCTGGCACATTCTTTTATATATATTAATTTTTTTTAATATATTAATTATGGGGTCCTAGGGCACCAAATCAATATGTCGAATCATAGGAAAAATCTATAGATATATATATAAATATTGAGAAGCCTAATTTAAAAAAACAATGTTTTTATAGGGATAGTTATGGGAATAAAGGTGTCTGAGTTCATGATACATATACTACATTAATGAGGACATACTTTGATATTATACTTCACATAATTCATCAACATCATTCTATTTTCTGACCTCTTAGTTAAACAGTCAGTTGAAGAATTTCAAGGAATTTATTAAATATAAATCATAAATCAAATATGATAAATTGTGATGAATCAGACTTTCAACCATCCAATATATTACTATATTGGTTTATGATTACTTTTTTATCTAGGTTTTATTTAAAATATATATTCATTATCATAGGATCAAACACTGTATTGAATAGAATTTAGTGCTCATTCATTCACTCTTTTACACCCGTTATCACATGTGTGACCTTGGAAGATGAATTTTGTATCCCATACTTCCTATGTATATATTTTGTATGTTAAACCATGACCTAGGTTGTGGACCAGTTTATTTATTTAATAAACTATTTGGTTGTGGGATATTTCTTAATAGAGAGTAATTGGACTCTACATCAAATTGAACTAATTATTTTTATTCAAATATGTGGTTTCTTTCTTTGATTATGATATTTCAGAAAATACTAGATTTTTTAGTTAAATCGATATAAAAATAATTAAATGTACAATTTTATTCAATTAGTTTTTTATATAGTTTGTTTAATGAGATTAAATTAATTTTAAATTTTAAAGTAATTTTAAAATTGTCATAAATATGTTGTGATCATGGTTTTTAGAAATCAATCAGAGAAATTGAATTATATATTTTAACTATTTTAATTAAATGATTAGTTTTTATAAACTATGTATTTATATTTATGTTATTTATTTAATTGAAATTTTAGTTTCAAACTCAATTCACCCCCTCTTTTGTTTCCCACTTCAACCAAAAAACAACTATAAAAACATCGAAATATTTTTCCAGGTAATTTATAAATACTCTATTAATAATGTCCATAATGACTTTTGGATATTTAGTGAGTCAAAATGAAATCAATATGAACTCATAGTGTAAATAAATTGTTCTAAAGGTAGCCATATGAAAATTCCAATTCCTCATATTTATTTATTGACATTTGGACCAAAGGTCCACCATAGAGAAGTACTAGGCCCCACATTTCTTATCAAATAATTCATCAATACATGACATAGAATAATTTTTAATTATAATGATCTTTTGGAGTTCATGATAATCAATGTAGAGGCACATTGACCCATCATTTTTCTTGATGAATAGGACTAACACACCCCATGGAGAATTTCTTAGGTGTAGAAAACCCATGTATAAAATTACTTGTAACTACTTCATTAGTTGTTCTTACTCAATGGTTGATATTCCACATGGAATGTTGGATATGGGTAGAGAAAATTGTATATGTTCAATTAATAACTCAACCATTCAGTTAGAAGAAAGACTAGAATACTATTCAAAAAATATATCAGTATGGACCCTCATAATGGGAATGTCTCAAAACATGATTATTTAATTTGTTTCAATGAATTAAGAGAGATATTCTCACTCATAAGGAAATAATATCTATTTATGGTAGGATGATTCGAATTTGGAATCCTCCTCATCCTTATAGTTGTACAAAATCATATGATGATTTGAGACCCAAAGTGTGATCTCCCTCCCCAGATAGGTGATGATGTATTTATATATGGATAAGAAATCCATTCCCATTATTTTATCAAACACCAAAAATGGAAGTAATAATTTTTGATGTGGGAGTTTCAATCCAAAAAACATTGACTACTGATTTTTTATATACTAGGAATGAAATAACTTCCCCATTTTTATTATTATAGAGAGCTCAACCCACATATCATGAGGTGGTGTTTGAATTGTTTTGTAAACATACAATATTTAAATGATTTTGTAGCACCTGAATCAAATATTGTAGTTTCTATTCATGAATGAATAACCAGAATACCAATGAACATCATTTTGTCTAGATATACCTTAATATTAGTGGTAAGATATCCCCTTTATTACTCTCTAAGACATGGTGTTTTTCCATTAATAGGCACAAAAATCCATTGGATTAGGGAATTGCCTAGCTTTATAACCATGTTCCTTGAAACTGAAGAAGTATACATTAAGATGAGCACTAACATGAACCTTCTTTTCTTCTAATATATTTGTGGGAATCTTTGTCTATATTTGACATGGATTATCCAGATTCCCCTCTTTTCCACATTTGATGCATTGCCTGAATACCATGATATAATTTCTGGGAAACCTCTTCTTATAATTTAGAAACGTGGTGAAGTGATTTATCTATCCTCCAAGGGAACTATCTATTGATTCTCCCAAATATAAAACTATTTTCATTGATTTATTCCTAGAACCATGAGACTATCATGATTATCCAATATCTACCTCATCCTTAAGGGATCAATGGAAAATATCTTCAAAGATGTATAGTCTTGAAAAACCCAAGCATTTCCCATGCTTGGGTTTAATCCATTATTGAATTAGCCCACCTTAATTATATTTTTGAGGAAAAATATGGAGTCCTTCTTTGAAATACATGTGAGGTTTTCCTCATAAGACCACATCATCCATATTCATCACTATGAATAAATCCCAATCCATTTTATAATGGAGATTTTAGGGAATGTATATAAATAAAAATATTTTCTTTAATCCTTCACATTTTATATAATCAATTTCCTCATTGGAATTTTTTTCCTGATTAGTGTATATCACTAATATGCTTCCCCTTCCATATTATAAACAACAAGTATGAATTTCTCTTATTCAAATCATTGGAGGAAATATAATATCTCCTCTAATGAGTTATTCCTTTATTCCATGATGAGGGGATCAAATGGTCTACTAAAGTAAGGAGGCCTTAATCACATAATGGAATCATCTACACCATTATATTTTTTAGGGGAATGAGGCCACTCTATAGGATTCATGTTATTATTCATAACATGATTTAGATGAACTAGTTCATACATTCAATTTTTAGCTTCCACTACCATAAAATTAGGTATCACATGTAGGAAATAACCACAAAGCATATATCATTAGAAGTTTGTAGGGTTCCTCATATTTACCACAATTAACTAAAATAGTGAAAATTAAATTTTATATGAGAATAATCAAACTAAAAATCATATAATGGAAAATAGATACATTCCCTCCAGAACCAATGGGTCCATCCCAAAACTCTATGTAACCTCATGTGTTCCTCCTCATAAACAAGAGGCCTTAGACTACCAACAATGGTTTATGTTCGTTAGTGTGTGGTGAGGCATATTTACCCACAATATCATTTCATTGAGTGTATAACAATATTTAATATGATAATAGAAAATAATATAAATCATTAAAAAATGAAATATGGAATACAAGTCAACTAGAGGCAACCGGCTGAAATAAGGGTAAGGAAGACCAAGTAAAAGAGATCGTAATAAATTAATTAATAAATAGAGGGTCCCCTAGAGTCTATCACAGCAAGATACCATCGTTGTACTTTATTTTTAGACATCCATCATATGTTCATTTCCCTTCATTGGGTCTCTGGTCATGAAATCTACAAGAACACTAAAATGCCCAGGTTGGGTGTCAGTACCAGAATCAGTTGGACAAAAAGGATTCATCCATAACATTTTTGCATAATATATATATATATATCAATTTATTCCATGACCTATTTAAATTCTTAAATAATCATAAAACGATACATGAACTAAGTCACTGTGTTATGAATAAGCCACTATGAACCCCTTATTCGACTCATTTCTAGTAGGGATATCAGATAAGTTGACATGTATTTCCTTTAAGGTAACATATCTTACCCCACTCCTATGATGATTGTAATTAGAAACAGTTCATGTTCTACAACATCGATCACATATCATCTATGATCTAAAGTCCCATCACTCGTGTCCATAGGAAGACCATACCAGTATCTACAAATCATCCAATTATTCACATCCCTCTACAAGGATATCCATATGAACGTTTAAGGACATTTGGAATGTGTTAGGTTGGATAAATGACCACTAACACACATCTCTCTACTGGGATAACCACTCCCACCATTACGGTGTTTTGGAACACATGGCTCCAACTGTAAGGATCCACAAAATCATGTTGATACTTAAAATATATTTTAAAAACCTATGAAACCTAATAAGGAATACATTTCATATAATGGAACACAAATGAACATAATGAAATTAATTAGTATCCATGCATAATCATATGGTAGTAATTGAGAAATCCTCATGGCCACTCACTATTCCACATAAAACTCATAAAAATCATGGGTTAATCAATTATAAAAAACATATCATAAAATCATTATATACATGAAAAAAATAGTAATGATCTTCCTACATCATGGTTTCTAATGTAAACATCTTTGTTCATTAAAGGTTTTCTCACTCAAACTAGGTTATCATTGAAATATGAACACGATCACCCTCCAAGGAATCCTGAATTAGATTACAAAAATCAAAATAGATCACAATATATACAATGGATTATTGAAGTATAGAAGGATCCACAACACAAGAAGGAACTACAACATGGAGGTGTAATGAAAAGTTCCTCCATGACATAGAGGAAAGGATAACTATGATTTATATGGTAATATGGCATGGAGATTATTAGAAGTCGATATCTATGAAAAAAGAAAGAGGACTACAGTGTACAAATATATTGAAACGAGAACCAATGTTGTGTGGGATTGGCTGTCACGACCCGTCCCCCAGTGCCCATGTCGTGATCACCCCAATCATGCCTTCCATATGCCAAGGGATGGTTACTAGCACCAAAATGAATTTTCTCTAAACTGAGAAGGCATTGCCTTTATAACTTGTAATACAATGCAACCAAGCACCCATCAAGATAGGAACAAAATTTAACTGTATGGAAAATAGAATGGTGAAAGTTAAAAAGAGCGCCAGAATACAAGGCCAACTGTAATGATAAAAGTTCCACTAAAATACAAAATTACTAAAGTAAGAAAAAATATAGCTACTAGATCTTCCTCTGAGGTTCCTACCTAAAGGGTAGGTATAGATCGCCTCCTCAACACACCACATCCACCCGTCTCCTCTGCGTACTGACACACCGTATGGTCCACCACTGGGAACTATCCAATCCTAGTACTCTCAACCTCATTCAGCGCTTTCCGACGTTTGCATCCAACACAACATGGTGCGGGCATAGACCCTGTAGAGGTGAGTATAACGATACGCAGTATGGACACCAAGACCCTCAAGGTCTCACAAAAACCATCAAGGATAATCCAAAAAGTATAAAATCAACAGATAACCCTACTTCACTATATTCCCATACATATACCTAATTTATCAAGTAATCCATCTCAATCATGAAGAAAACACAGAGATACTGACTAATCTCGCACCACGATTTATTCTAGTGGTAGTAAAACGTAACATCCCCATTCACATCATTGAACACCCCAACTGCTAGGGATCCCCTATTCTATTTAATAAAGTGGGCCTACAACGTCACATAGAGGCGCTTCCCACAATCCTTGGACTGTTGAGGTACTCCTCTTGTCGAGTAACATTGGTCTACCGCGTCACATAGATGTGCTCCCCACCATCGGTCTGCCGCATCACATTGATGCACTCCCCCTCATGACTTGCTCTGGTACTTCTCATTTCGAGTACTATGGGTTTTCCACGTCACACAGAGGCGCTCCCCACCCTGGGTTGGCCATGTCATTAAGAGGTGCTCCCAACTGGGCCTGTCAAGTCCCACGAAGTTGAAAAGGTCATCAGTCATCATGTCTCAGCTAGCTACTGGGTTCCCGCACTATGCACGCTCGTCATCCGGAGGATCTTCTCCATGATCTATTGGTCGATACTCCAATAGCCATGAAGTCCCACTAATATGTATATCAATGGTCCTCCACATCATTGGGGTCTCAAAACAACAGGCGGCGCGTCAATGAAATGATTGGTCTGTGAGTTATTAGCATTTTAGTCCCAGGGGCCTAGTTGGATACATTCCCAATCCAAACTAACAGTTCCCCATCATATCCAAAACTCCAATGGTGTATACTCAAAGGGACCGTCTCACTCCATGATTTCCAGCACCACTAATGGTTTTTCAAATGGACGTTTGGTGCCACAGTTATGGATAATAGAATATAATTGGTTCATAGTGGGCCTGGGACCGGTCCGACCTGCTGGGTCCGGTACGGCAGGTCATGAGGGGCCACGGGGGTTTGACCGCTGACAGAATGAGGCCGCAGGGTGGCTCGGCCAGAGAATTACGGGGCCGCAGGGCGGCTCAGCCGGAGTGGCTTAGCCGCGGGTCAGATCGGTGGGAGCGGCTCAGTTGCAGGGTAGCTCGACCAGAGGCTTGTCCGGAGCAACTCGGAACACCGCGGGCGGTGCGGATGAGGTGGCTTGGTTGGCAGCTTGGTGGGACGGCGACAACTCGGCGGACAGCGGCAGCAGCTCGGCGGACAGCGGTGGCCGTTCGGCAGATGACAGTGGCGGCTCGGCCAGGTTGGCGGTGGCAGCTATGCCTAGATGGCGGTGGTCGTGGGCAGTGCAGCCGAGCCATGGGGGATGGATCCGTAGGGTGCGGTGGTCATGGGTGCTGTAGAACGGCTTGGCCACGAGGGCGTAGAGGTCGCGAGGTGGCGGTGGCCGCGGGGCGATGTCATTGCGCCCTCACCTTCGTCGCGTTCAAAACCACAACACATCCCAAGATTTGCGGAGGTGGCGGGAAATGTTTGTTAGGCCTGTACCCTCCGCGTTAGGGAGGTAGCATATGGCTCAATAAGAACTTGAAGAAGAAAGTGAAGCTTTACAACCTACTGCAATGATTTGTTCCCAATCTTGAAAATGAATTCAAGGAAAGAACATGGGAAAAGTATTCATGCACAAATACACCCCTCCCTCATTTTATTTGTCGACTGAGTCACAAGGAAGAAGACGAATCATTGGGAAAAGATGGACGTTGGTGTCATCAGTGTTTTCCTCGATTTTCGGTTCATGTGTTTTCCTCTTGTTTGATTTCGAAGAACATTATTCGATGGCTTTCTTTTTTAGGAGAAGAAGTTTTTCATTGGCATTCTTCGTTGGAGAGCTTTTCTCCCAATTCTCAAAGATTTTACCTTCTTGCTATGAATTTCCCCCAAATTCCACCCAAATGAGGATTAGCCAACTTAATAGATTAAGTTACCATAATTTCAAATACGATTAATTAATTATTTTATGGGTGGCATAATAAATTAATGAAGGCTGGCACAATTAATTTTGAGGAAGCTCAAGAGGCTCCTCCACATTAAAGGGGGGGTTGGGAGGTTTATACATCGTGTGGTCCCCACCACCATAATATCCACAAGACAGTCTAGGCTCGGGTGGTCCCCACCACCGAGCATTCAATTTGGAGAATAAAAATTTTGTGGTTCCCACCACCACAATATCCAGAAGGGGGTGGTTACGATAAACAAAATAAAATGTGTGATTTATTTTATTTTATTATTCCCACGAAAAATCCAAAAATTTATCTTTCACCCTCGAACAACTGCCATCGAGGTTAAAGTCTCCATAACAAAATATCTGTGTTGCGAGTTCAACTATTTCCTCAGATTTCAATGTTGAGCAATTGTTTAAATGTTACAAAAACCCACTTGTACGTTCACTGAACGTACCTAAAAGAAGGTTTAAAAATTCATTCCAGACATTCTGGGCCTCAGAATGACGCGCCATAAATTTTCCCAGACTCGTAAAATTCCGATTTATTTTTAAAAATATTACATGGAATTTATGGGTCTTTACATGGGAACCACATCAAAAAGTTATATCTTATGTCCATCATAAATTTTTAATGACATTAAACACCGAATAGAAAATTCTATTTATTAGGGTTGGATCCATTTGAAAAAACCACATTAAAGCCTCATAAATTTCTCTATATAATTCCAAAACCAAGGCTCCAAATCAATTTATAAATGTCCAATTTAAATTTATAACTCCTGAAGATGAAATGATTAATGAAAAACTATAATAGATATATAAATGTGACATGGATGAAGGATCTACAATGTGGTTTAGGTAAACACATAAAAACCTCCATGAATAGACATCCTTAGTGATGTCTATACTTTAATGTCAAGAAGTCAGAATCACCATACTGAAACCTTTTACTCTATTATGTGGAATTGATTCCACAACACCCCAATGGTGGAACTAACTATACAATGGAATAATATCACTTGTTTTGGAATAAAGCCTTCCCAAAACACACATTAATCTCCTTAACCTTTTTGAATCCATTATCCCTTTCACGTTAACATTGATCATTTAAAATTAATGATAACAAGAATGTACAAAATGTTTTTATTAAGTAAAAAAAAATTTAGTGATTTATATTACACCCCTCTAAATACTTTTCCTCCTCGAGAAGCAACTATATGTCCTCGAATCAAATTTACATGGATAATTAGATCCAATATTTTCCACCTAATCCCACGTCTCCTTTTATTTCTTCTCATTATTCCACCAATTCTAGACATGTAGTACAACCTTCACTAAGATTACATTCCACTACAGTATATAATCTACACCAGACAATCCTCATAAGATGAACAAAACATTGTTCAATGTCCTTGAAGTATATAACATGTGTATGATCATCCCTATACCTATGAAGCTAAGAAACAAGTAACACATCATGAATTTCTTCTTAACAAGAGGTAGAGATTGATGGTATTCTCCTATCACCTAGATAACGTCACGACTCCTATGGGTTTTGAGTAACTCTATCCAAACGTCCATCATAAAGTCCTTCAACATCCACATGTGTACCGAAAGTGTCTTGATTAGGACCCCATGATGTTAGTTCTCATCATTCACCCTATACTAGGAAAAACATCAATAGATGAACCTATCACTGTCCCTATTCATCCATGAAGAAAATAAATTCTGTCTGAATTCGTGGTACATCTACACCACATCAGGATGTATTAAACATCGATATATATGGTTATAGATCATAATTTATTCTCTAAATGTTATATGATTAATACTATCTGATGCATGAGGATCACATTATAATTTCTCAATGACCACCTATGTTTAAGATGACCTCCATCTATCTATTACATCATCATATAACACTATAGGTCAATACCTATCTTGAAATTACTTGGTTTGGAATATAATATGTGAAAATAAATGGATAACAAGTCTTCAATACATGCTCTTCTAAATAATCCACTTTCTAATTGGCTAACAAGATCAGAAAGAGAAAGAACTCCTCTACAAATGCCCACCAAGAATCTTGTCATCCCACAACTTAAGGGTCAGAGTATCCAAAATAATGTTACCTTTCCCTAGTGTATAATACATATCAATGTTGAAAATCCATAGAAATTAATCCTAGGGAATATATTGTAGATTCATTTTATATAGTGTAAAGATATTTTGAATGATCATATAGTCATTTTAGAAAATAAACATACTACTAGAGAGTTAATTTTTTCATAACATTAGAGAATGGACCACTGCTACTAAATCTAGATCACATGACTTTTATTTGAACTCATGAGGTCAAGATGATAATACCTGTAGGCTACCACCTTTTCCCTATACATTGTCACCACTCCCAAACTAACACATGATTTACAATAAGACAATGTATAATAAATCATAGGTTCAAGGAGTGTTACTACTGGTGTTTTCATCAACCTCATATTATGTTCAAGAAATTCCTCTTTATACTGGTCAATCTGCTAGCATTTCACTACATTATTCATAAAGGAAGTCATGTGTGCTAATAGTCATGCCAATTCTAGGATAACCCATCAGTTTTATCTTGTTATGTCTAGAATGCTTGTGATCTCAAACACATTCAAGGGATGTTCTCAAGAAACAAATGACTCAACATCCACTAGGGTGACTGATATACCTATCTCAAATACAACATTCCCCATAAATATCACCTACCATATCATGAAGTCACTCTTTGATATATTGGTGAAATGTTGATGTTCCCAAAGCATACATAGGACCATATTTCAGTTTATATAATGCAACTCTAGTGTTGATGAATAGATGAAGAATTGATTGATGAATACCATAATGAATGAATCTAGATATGGGTGGAATATCGTATTGATGTGGTCCATGAATATTTTTCTAATGTTCATTATTTCAAATGACATCATCATGCAATCATACATATAACACCTGATATGAAACACTGTCTTTAGAGTGTCATCCTCTATATCCCACATCTAGTGATATCCTGATCAAATATAAATCATAGTGAACCACCAGACTCCCCATAAATCGTTGAAGTGTTTGTAGATACTAGGAAATAGATATCTATTCATCATCATAACCGAGTTCATATTTTGGTAATTGATGTAGATTCGAAGACACCAATATACATCCATATAGAATAACATTGGTTAACCCCAAGGAAAATAAATCACCATAATAAAAACCTTCTCCTCCATGTCTCTAAGTTGTATATTGAGATACATGATCTTTGATGGAACCATATGTAATGTTTGTATCTAAATGGGTTATTCCCAAACAATGTGCTCAATATCAAAGTAAAATATCTATAAGGAGGAAGCCACTATAAGGTTCTAAAGAAAAACATATTGATAGAGATCCATGAATGGAGGAAATTCTTAGGTGTATTTCATAGGTCATTATAAGAGAACTAGACCCATCATCTGTGATGTAACTATCCAGAGTTGAATCATGTTTATTGAAAATCCTCCATCTATTAGTTCCCACTATCCAAACACCAAAAATTTATATCCCTTTAGTGGATTTAACATTAAAAATATTTGATAGAAATCAATGTGCGCTTCGAAACTGGTCAGCCAATCCACATCAAGAATCACATCAATTTTCGTCATCTTCAAAATAATGAGCTTTGATAGATGTCAATATATAGTTAAAACTATTGAAATCTCTATGAATTGTTGGATATTGTAAAATTTAATTTTCAATAGAGTATAAAAAGAGACTAACACAAATGATATCATGACTGATAATTCAATTACAACAATGAATTATGTTGAAATGAAAAAGTGGGAGACACCTTTATTTAATAAGGTGTTGGATAAAATTAAAGTTACAATGATAAGGAATATAACTTTAGATGGTCCCTGTAAATCAACTTTTAGAACATTTTCCACTCTATAAACTCACATCTCATCAACTATAAAACCATATCCTTTAGATTCAATCTTATGGAATGTACTTATCATATTTAAAAGTACCCAACACCAATATTTCCCTGATCACCTTGTACCCCTCTGAGAGAAAAAAAATTTAAATAAAGAATGTTGACAACCTAGCCACAATTGTGGAACTCCACCATCATATTACTATAATACCTAATATAATTCCCCATTTTCCATATTTTTAGTTCATGTTATAATCAAATCCAATAGAGGGTATTGAATAATTATTGATCTGGCATAATTTTATGCCACCCTCCAACTCCTGGTCCTCCTTCCCCCTACCACAATTATGAGGAAATCTTGTATTATTGAGATAATGTACAGTCATTGGTCTTCCATTGTTTGTATGTAAGCTTAGTTATATATACTCCTTCACCCCTTTATTAAATTTTAGGGCCTAGTGAAGAACAAGTGAGTATGTAATCAGGTCAAATCCACTAACCTGATATATAATCTATCTTTAAAGGACAATTTAGATCTTTAGAGTATTCCATACCAAATTCCCATGAAAAAAAGTAGAGAAGAGAAGTAACTCCATGAAATCAGAAGAGTGTGAAAATACAGTCACAGAACCCATTAATAAATTAACTAACCCCTTTCTGGACCTAAAATCTCATCTTTGACCACAAAATGTTCATTTTTTGGGTGAAACAAGCACGTGAATCACCAAGAAGAATAATTTTGGGGATGATGACCAATTTGCGCTGAAATTTTAATAGTTGTGTGCAATGATAATGTTAAAAAACAGTCTTTTTGTACAAAGGAGATGTATAGTTCCTCAGATTTCTCCATGACCGATGTGACTGCTATGGGCCTTTCAATCTTGAAAGGAATGTCATGTATAAGAACTATGATATTTAAGCATCCTCAGTATGAAACCATCCAATTGTGATCCCATGGAAATGTCAATTTGGAAGTCTTTCATGTACAATCCCTAGAGAAAAATGAAAAAGAAGTGCGAACCACAATTCCATATCCAAGGTGTTACAAGACAACATTTGAGTTTTTTTCTACAATTATATTCTCACCCCCACACTTAGAGGGGGATCTTTAGATAAAGAAGAAATGACCTTCTATGTGCAACTCCCTCTCTTCCACAACAACTCACAAAACATGTGATCATATAAACTAAAAGGTAGATAATATTCACAAGGGACCTCTGATGGTCCCAAAAATGACTTTTCATTTTGTAGAGTGATCCCCTGAAACTAATCCTAAGACTGTTTGGGTTCATACAAAGATTGGATGAAATTGAAATACCCTAATCATAATGAATCTTTGAATTTTGTGAGAATATATTCCACTATAATCTATATGTTTCCCTTGTTCTAGATCCCCCTACTCATGAATATTTTTTATGTATCCTAATAAAGTTGTGTGCTAAAACATCCCAGTCCACTACCCAATGTTTCCTTTTTTTCTTATAGAATATACATCACCCTACCTATTTCTCATAAACATTGGTACCCTAATTCCAATTTATTCTAATCATATTGGCCATAATGTTGGGCCTCTTGCTTTTCACTATCCCATGATAATGCCAATTCCATATTCCATTAGGAGGTGCATGAGTGGTGTCGATGTAATCCCATAGGGTGGTATCTTTCATGGAAGTTGTCAACATATCATAGAATGGATTCTTTATGTATAATATATATCTCCTTAACATGAAACCCTCGAGGAGTGTTCCCAACCACGACAGAGCTGTATGATGTAAATCTTCATTTTTCTGCATCCTTGTCCTATGATTTTAAAATACAAGAGAACATCCTTAACACATGATGTAAAACTGTAGCCTTAAACTTTTAAATAACATAGTAAACCACATCTATTATTTTCATGGGATGACCCCACACCCCCAATATTTAATATTAAACAAATGATTACCTATGATTGATACACATGGGATGAAGTATACTTCCTCATAATTGGATAAACTTATCACTATGGTAGCGTCCACACATAAGCCTCACACAATTCCCCCAAGAGTGATCATCTTGTGAAAGGAATCATCTGCATATAATCCCCAGACCATACCTTGTCGATGATACTTTTTCCATACGTTAATCCTTAATGAATGATGTTAAAATTCATTGATCAGGCCTATCAAAATACTATAAACTAAAGAATTTAACTACATTTGTTTTGATCCCAATCTCTAAATATAGTATGTAGAACAAATCCATGATGTTCAATCCAAATAAAGGTAAACTCAGGTGTAATATTGTCTTTCTAATGGATGTATCCCAAGATCTTCCAAAATAGGATATTTTGATCCATCCATCGATATGTTATATCTTCCCTCGTTGGGATGCATCTTTGGTGCCTCCTCAAGGGAATTATTATCCATACACCAAGTTCTAGAATAATTCCTCTTAAGTAAACACCTCTCGATCAATATCAATAGGGTTTTCTGATCTAACTGCCTTGGTCAGACACCACCTATCCAAGGGATGAATCTCCCAAATCCACCTTAAGAGGGTAATCTGATCCATTCACTGAAGCGTGACATCTTCACTCTGACGAACACTCCTCTAGATCAAACTGAAGTGGATTTTTTGATGCATCCACCCATGTGTGGCATCATACGTCTTATGAATGCACCCCCAGAACCACCTCAAGAGGGTGTTCGGATCCATATACCACGGTGTGACATCTTTTCTCATAATGATGAACCTCCCAGATCCTCCTCAAGAGGGAGTTCTGATCCATCAAAACAGACGTGAAATAATATCTTATAGGGATGCACCTCTATATCTTACTCAGGAGGGCATTCTGTTTCATTAACATAGGTTTTATATCTTCCTTCCTAGGGATAGATTTCTTGATCATCCTCAAGAGGGAATTTTGATCCTTCAACCTGTGTGTGAAAACTTTCCTTAAAGGTAATCACCTTCAGATCTACCTCAATAGTTAATTCTGATCTGTCAGCCTAGGTGTGAAATATATCCTACTATGTACACACCTCTAGATCCACCTATAGATGGTATTATGATCGAGAACCTAGGTTAGAAAACTTCCCTCACATGGAAGAACCTCCACGATCCACCTCAATTTGGCTTCCTAATCATCCATACTATCCCCAAAATCCATTAACCTTATTCCCTTCTACACATGATGTTAAACTTGTTCCCCAATCCATATTAACAAGATTTTCCAATCCATATTAATAGGATGTATAACATGTTATATGATCCACAACACCTTTCACATGTAATAAAAATGTGATTCCTAATGTAATAATACGTGGAAGCCTGACCCCCATGCATCAATTACCTCATCAGCAACATGGTATTCCCCTCATTCTATGAATAATAAGAATTTTTTGAGATTATCTCCAAATAAAGATATATATAGGTTCTCAACATAACAAATGTCTAGATATGTCTATAGATCCCTAATTTGATTAATCCCCTTACCAATGTTTTTTTATTTCAAGATAGAACAATGTAGTTAAACATTTTCCACATTGGCTTGTCACTAGGAATGAGTTTCAAGAACCTGACATTAATCTATGATGGAGACCCGAATAAGGTAACACAATCTGAGATGGGATCTGAGGATGAGGGAAATGACATTCCCTCTTCCTATTTTGTTTGAGGAGAAGACATCATTGATGAAAGTTATTAATGTCACTAAACTTTGTAAATTGGGAATATAAGGAAATAAAATCCAGCACACATCGACATTTCAGTTCCCTAATGAAAGTATCAAAATTAGAAATGATGAACCCAATGTGAATATACTCTCCTTAACCTTGGAGATTTGTAAGGTCTGGATAGTTAGTGGATTGAAATGTCACTATATTACATCATTTGATGAAGGGTTACACTAAAAATATGGAGGGACTAGCATTAATCTCACATTTTCATTAGCATGAAATTGTAGGAACTCATTTTTTTTGTGACCACTTTAGCATTAATCATTTTCTACATTTGAATTTGTGATGATGTTGGTGAATTGGGATTCAATTTTCTTGTACATGAATTGAGGGTGTCCTCCACATGAGTTAGAGAAAAAAACTATGGTAAATAAATAATTCAGTAGTCGTAGACACTGGACCAAGAGAAACGATGATGCAGAAATCCCACACAACTACGCCTCTTTCATGAATTTCATAACAGATTTGGCTGATGAGTGCCAATGCCCTATATACACATTTGAAATCATCTAGATGCTGGTGATAAATAGCATAATGGATTCGTATGATCAATAGGGGTCATCCCTACCAGATACAATGAATACAAGGACCAAGGGGCATCAATTCCTTGTCAACACGACCACCCCTATGGGTTGTACTGGGGAAGACCAATGTTCATTCCAATAATGTACAAACATAAATGTATCTCCCTAGAGTTCCTCAACAACAAATAGTTGGATCAAAATAGACTACGTAGGTTATCAATTATAAGAGAGGTGAATTTTATATTTAAAAACAATTTCATTTAAATGTATGTAAATCTATGTTTATCAATGTTAAATAATGTTAATTCACAAACCCTCATTGGTTCTTACATAATGGGATAATTAGAATGGTCTAAATAAAATTATAATAAACATAAACATAAACAAGTTACATTTAAGGAAACATTAGCAATTTTGTCTTAAAGAAATTTCCTACCTTATAGAGTATAGAATTATATTTATCATAGTATACAAGTATAGAAATGTTTATGAAATATATAATTTCATTATTTAACAAAATACAATGGAATTAAGACATGTAACAAAACATGTAAACAAGTATAAAATCTTTTAACCCCATGATAATGGTATCCAGCAACCTTGGATAAAGGTCCCTTGATTTATTTATTCAAGAAATTCTATCTTACCCATATGATGGTAAGCCCTCGATAAGAATATCAGAGTCAATATTTATATCCCCACAAGACCATTAGTTTTAAGGTAGTTGGAACCTCTATATTCCTATCTCTAGAAGGCCTTGATTGTGACTACATCAATCAAAGTCGCATAATGAAAGAAGAACAAGATGTACACAGTGGAACAAGAAGTTCATAAATCCCACAAGGCATATGAGTATTTCTATCTCTAGAAACCAATTCATAGTATTTAATCTCTTGAGTCATAGAACTATAGATTGATCTTCAATATTTTCCAAATGAGATCGTATTAATAGGTATGGAATCCAATAGTTGGCTCCCTCCTCGACCGGTCATTTTTTTCATGAAATTTGTAGGGACCAGTAGAAGTGTCATTTAACCAATGGATAGTAAGTAATAGGTTATATTCCATCATTTCATTGTAATAAAATCATGTGTATGGAAATTTAATAATGTAAGTAAAACATTCTTATGTTCAGGAAACTTTTTTAAAATGGGATCTGACAAATATGGAACAAAACATTAAGGAAATGAAATAACATTAAGGAAAGTTTTAATCAGAATAATATGGATATTAAAATAGGAGTCTAGAAAAGCTGATTTTTGGATTCTGTTTCACTAAGAATTCAGATAATGAATTCTATAGCTTTTAGAGTTTGAATTCTGAATAATTTAATGTTAGTGTTTTGGGGAATTCAGAGTCTAAATTTGGAGGTATTTGGTGTCTGAATTATGAAGAATCGGGAGTTTGAATTCTAAGGAATTATGAGTCTCAATTCTATGTAATTTGGAGTTTGAATTATATGCGATTTGGAGTCTTAATTTTTAGAAATTTAGATTCTGAATTTCTGAAAATTTGGATTCTCAATTTCATATAATTCGGAGCCTAAATTTCAGTGAATTAAAAGTTTAAATTTCATTAAATTCATAGTAATAATATACAAGAATTCAGAGTCTTAATTTTATAGAATTCAGAGTATGAATTTCAGAAAATAATGAGTCTAAATTCCAAATAATTTGAATTATAAATTTCATTGAATTCAGTGTCTGAGAATAGAAATACTCAATATCTATGGAACTATAAAATTCTGAATTTTTTGATAAGGATTCGAAGTATTGATATAATAAAAAAAATTATACTTTGGTTTGAGAAAAAATTTAATATGAAATTGAAAAACATGAATAAGTATAAAACATTTCATAGATAAAGAAGATTTTCATTAAAAAAATTATTCTTAGAGAAGGATAATTTAATTAAATAAATATATGTTTTTGATTTTAAAATCATAGAGGAATCGAATAGCCATATGTAAACCATATTGACTCAATAATCTCCCCCTTTTTGTAAAGCACAAACAACCATTAGGAAATGAATATAAATAATAAAGAATTTTTCTTTTTGGGATTTAAAAGAAATACTTATCTCCCTTTACATTATGAAATATGATAAATATGATTAAATTCAACTTAGGTTTTAAAATCCATAAGGATATTATTCTGGCCTTTCTTAGAGAAGTTAGTTTTTCGTGAATAAAAAGATTCTTCTTTTGGTAGACACCCATGACATAATCTCAACTTTTTACATAATATACATTTTATCATTATTTTCTCCCCCTTTACAGATTTCAATAATAATGGAGGGAATGAAAATAAATTCTACCAGAAAGGATAGTGATATATAAGACAAAAGTGTAGAGAGAAAAAAATTTACATTATGATAGGAAAAATTGTTACAAGAAGAATACAATAAAAGATCAGAATTGTATGAAAATAAACCATCCTTATTTCCATTTGGAATGAGATTCCTCAAGGTTGCCTTTTATTTCTTCAACTATTTTTGATAATCCTCAACCACTTTACCAACTAATCATGATCTTGAATCGTCGTTTTGAGAACCCTTGTTTTTTCTTCGTTGAAAATTAGAATTACTTTTGAGGTATTCAATACCTCTTCTTTATATTTAAACATTTCTTCCAACTATTCCTTGAGTCCCATTTCTATCTTTAGCTTTAGAGAAACTGAATTCAATTTTCGATTCATATCTCTACCCTCACGAAACCATGAATTTTTTTCAAGATTCAGATTCTAAAAAATTGTAACAATTTTTATTATGTCAAATAAATTATCAATATAATATTATACAGAATCATGAAATTCATCCTTGACTTTCATATAATCAACCATTCTCTTAAACCATTTGGTTATTTCCTTACATGATCTCCTTTGAGAATCATAACCAATATAGAAAATCATGATATCTATTTAATGTTTGAAAAATGTTTCCATGAGCATGCTTATCGATTCTGACATTTGATTGAATGAATGATGATGAAAATGGAATGTTGAATCGATACTTGGGAATAAGGGTATTGGGTTTACAAACTTTTTATAGATTGAACAACAAAATCTTGACCCATAGAGGATGAGGATTCATAAGATGATTCCTTTTTTGGTTTGGAATCATTATATAACTCTTCATCTTTCCTCTTTGATGTTACACCAACGTATTTCTTATCTTTCACAACCACAAGCTCTTTAGGTGTATCATCGACCACTAACTTTCCTTTATAAGATATATATATTTTGTTCTCAACTTTTGGAGTCTCATGGTCATTCTCTGAAACACGTATTATATATGTTTTTCAAAATCATTTTTTATCTTCTCCCTTTACATCATTAGGATGAATGAAATCATAGTCACTGATCTCATCGTCATAAGGATTATCAATTTCAACTTATCCATTATCATCTTTACTAAGAGAAATTATTTTGGTTGGCTCAAAAAGGGATGTTCTGGTCGAGAGATTATTTTATGTACATTCCTTCTCATGATATTCTTCCAATTTTTTGATGACATATTATCTTTCATATTTATCTTCGGATTCCTTTTATTCTTATACTTATTCTACATGGGCAATCTCTTCCCCAATATGTTTTTGAATTTGAATTTTATTTCTTAGTGTTTATACAGGAAATGAATCTTATAGAAAGGATTTTGGTACCTGAATATACTCAGTGTATTTTTCAGTATCATTGAGAAGGGCTTGGATGATCTCACCTTCTGGCCTTTTCTTTATCAACTTCATTCCTTGTTCATGCCTTTCAAGTTCTTCAGCAACTTTAAATTTTAGGTATTTTTCCTCGGTAGGATCTAGACCAAAGCTAGCATCTCATTGTTTCTTTTTATTCTTATTCTGATATCTCTACTTTGCTACAACTTCATCAGAAAATGTTTTTTATTTTTCATATTTGTTGGAGCTAATTGGGATTGCAGAATGGGAGCATTATCGTTAGATTCCGGTTATTTTTCAATTCCCTTCTTCTGGGTTTTCTTCATATTTTCCCCTACATCCCTATACTTGATTAAATATTGAATCTCACTTTCACAAAGATCATAAAATTCTTCTGATTTGGTACTAAATCCAACTATTAGTCTCCTCAGAGTTTCATCACTCAGTATCATGATCTTGAAGGTTTGGGTTTTTTAACTATAGTTAATTTTTAAGGATTCTAAACAGAGGAAAATTTTCTTAGACAAGATCACTGGGTATATGATAATTTGGGATTTGAGGGTTCTATTATTTATATTGATGATGGTAAGAAGGATTTACTTGATAAGATTTACCTTTATCCGATTCACCAAAAAGTCCATCATAATGTTATAACTTTTCTTAAGAGAGCCCTTGTCTCCCTTTCGTAGAAAGCAAAATCCATGTAACCACATGTCTAACAAAAAGTAGTTTGTTAAAAGATGATTGATATATGGTGATTTCACTCCATTGAGTCCAAGGAGCTCAATTTCCCTTACATTCTCAACACTTCCTATGTTATATGGAATCTTTGGGGAGAAAAATATTTCTTCACCTACATAAGTAATCGAGATAATATTTTCAGTTGTGTTGAAGGATAATGAATAGGTCTTCCCATAGATCTTAAACTAAAAATCTCCACTTCCTCATTCTTCATAAATACTCACTGTACCAATAAATTTTATAAGG
Source organism: Viscum album (assembly GCA_963277665.1). Taxonomy (NCBI): domain Eukaryota; kingdom Viridiplantae; phylum Streptophyta; class Magnoliopsida; order Santalales; family Viscaceae; genus Viscum; species Viscum album. The sequence goes on along the minus strand of OY728160.1, from coordinate 1,045,453,014 downwards.
AGTTTTGGATAAACCAGATCCTGACTCTTTGGATTCACTACAAATAAGCTCTCCCATCCATTCAGCTTGATATTCTTCGTGATCAATGCATTATACATGTAAATGAAATTTGGGTGAACCAATATTTCACTTTAAATTTTGAAATCATTGATTTCCCTATTTTAAGTCATCTGATACAACAAGGAAACTTTGACCAACATCCTAAATGTAAGGAAACATAGAAAACAAAATGATGGATTGGTAAAGGGGTAGAACATCAGTGCAATAATTATTGAAAAAATAATGTGGGACACAGATTAGGGGCCTTTATATTTGTATTCCTGCTTTAATACAACGATTGATATGAGCTTCATCAGATAGGAAGTTTGAAATAAATTCTGATAAGGGATTTAGTAGGTTTTGATCTTTTGAGGTTTTAAATAAATATAGTATTTAAGGAAAGCATATCTAACAGAGTTTTATTAAAACATGGTAAAAATAAAGTCATGTAAAAAATTCAATAATAAATATTTATGTAAAGAAACATACCTTAGATTTATTTAATCAAATTTTAGTGAAAAAATTAGATTCCAGAAAATTTTATTAAGAAATGAAAATGTTTTATTTCCAAAAAAATCTTACTTGTGAAATAAAAAAATATTTATGATCTGATAATTATAGATAATGAATGGACAATTTATTATAGAAACAACAAATTTACCCCCTATGAAAAGAGGATTCTTAATGTGTATACATAGGTTTCAAAAAAAAGTTAAAATATAAGATTACCTTATGGATATCACTCCTAACTTTTTTTTAATATATTTAAATCCTACATAGGGTAAATATTTTCTAAAAATATCAGCATGTTGATCTTGAATTCTGATAAATTGTAAAATCATATCTCATGTAAGTGTCTGACCCGTAATAAAGTGATTCCTAATTTCTATGTGATTTTCTTGAGAGTGATGTGCAAGGTTTTGGCTTTGGGAAATGGGTCTTGTATTATCAAAATGTGTCTATGATTTGGTAAAATTCATGCCATATTCTGGGAGTGTGTATTTCATCCACAACACTTGAGCATAATAATTTCTAGTTGATGCTTGCTCAACTTCAGAAGTCTAATGTGCTACTGAGTGTTTCTTCTTTCATGACCAAGAAACCAATGAATCTCATAAGAAATGACAAGTTCGAGATGTTTTTTTCCTATCAATTTTACATACACTAAAATCAGCATCTGAAAAACTATTTAAAATAATATAATTTCAAGAATAATTGAAAAATATTAAATCCATAGTAACCATTAAATACAAAAAAAATATTTTCTCTAATTTTAAATCAGAACCCATTAGATTAGATTGATATATTTCACATAAGAATACTGAAAATATTATTTTTGGCTGACTATCCATTAAGTATAATAAAATTCCTATCATACCTCTAAATGTTGTTTGGTCTACTAGTTTCTCATCATAATAATGATCAAGAGAAATTGAGGTACCAATTAAAGTATTTATACTTTTATTATTTTCATATCCGTACTTTTTACGAAGATTATTAATATACTTATGTGGATATATATGTGTTCTTTTTGGTATTGTGAAAAATTTAAAAACCAAGGAAATTTTTTAACTCACCCATCATACTCATTTCAAAATCTGATTTAATGAGATTCGCAAACAAATCATTTAAAGAATGATGAGTTTATATGAATATAATTTCATCAATATTTATTTTAAAAATCAAAACATTTTTTCATATTTTTATTTATAAAAAGTGTTGGATCAGCAATTCCCTTAACATAATCATTTTGTTACAAAATTCTTATAAGTCTATCATACCAGACTCTTGGGGATTTTTTATGTCCATATAAAGATTTAATAAGTTTTAAAACATTTTAAGGATATTTTGTGCCTTCAAAACCAAGAGGTTTGTCAAAATAAACTTCATCTTGATGATATATATTAATAAAAACACACTTCACATCCTTTTGAAAATGTTTTAAATTAAATAATGCTACAAAGGAATGTAGAATACTAATAGTTTCATGTCTAGCTACTGGATCATATGGTTCTTCATATTCTATTACTTCTTGTTTATAATTTCCATGAGTAACAAATCTATCTTTATTTTTACTATTATTTCATTTTAATGGAATTTATTCATGAAGACCCATTTTATTCCAATTATAGAATATTCCTTATGTATTTAAACCAATGTCTAGACTGTGGTCCTTTAGAATTCATTTAATTCATCTTGCATAGCTTTATTCCATTCATCATCACCTCAAACATTATTTGTGATTTTTTGTTCAAATTGGGAAAGGAAATCTATAGGTTATACTTAATTTCATAAAGAACATCTAGTCCTTATAGGTTGATTTTCATCAACCATGATAATATCACTAGAATGATTCTTAAGAAATAACTGAATTGGGATTTGTAAAACATGGTCAACAACATATAGTTGAATGTATAATAGGGTAAATACATCAGAAACATTTTTTTGAGTATTTCCCTTATTGTATGAATATTTTATCAAATTTTGATAAAAATTTGTTGAAAACACATCCGGAGATGTAGGTCAAGGTTGTTTGAAAACAAAAGGAAAAGTTTCACCAAATTTAACATGAATTGTTTGTAGCACCCCGAGATTTTATGAAAAATATTCTCTTTAATTTCATTAATGTCTTCTGTTGTACGCTACACCAAAAGGAGCTTTCACAACATGCATCCTTGACTTTCCTTGCATTACACGAAATCACGACCTTCCTTGATAGCGTGTGTAGTACGCAATACCGAGTTTCACTAAACGAGATATTATTATAATATTATTATGAACTAGCTGTTATGAATAGTAATACCCACTTTTTGGAATTTTATAAATTTTAACATTCAAAATGGACTTCATTTTTGGATTCAGAATATCGAAATTAACTTAGGGTGAAATTTTGGTACTTTTCGGATAACTTTCATATTCTGATGAATAGTGAAAATTACAAAATTTTATTTAAAAACAACTTATTAATCGAAATAATTAATACTGATAAATTATTAATTTGAGTGGTTTTAAAGTATATTTAAAATATATTTTTATAATTTAATACAATGTTGTTCATTGGATGTAATTTTACATTTAAACCAGACATAAACAAATGTCAATCTTTTGATAGTTATTATCTCTTAAAAACACGCTATTTGTTTTGATGACGGGAATTAATTTTTAAATTAGTTAATGTAACTCATATGTTTTGAATTTGGTAAAATAGAAATCATTTTTTAATTCATAATATCAAATATAGCTTATGCCTAATTTTTGGTATTTTTCTCGAAACATTCATTTTTGGATGAATAGTGAAACCACTAAGTGGTAGTTGAAAAACTGAATTTTTCATAAAACATAATTTTACCGCTTTTGTGAGTGTAATTTCGAAAATCCGAGAGACCCGGTTAATATCAATGTCTAAAATCTGGTTCAATGAGATGAAAATAATTTTTTGGTGAATAGTAACTTTTTACTTTTTTTACCATGGCTAAAAGTAAATAAGGTAATTAGGGTAAAAGTGTTATTATTATTACCCTAACACATGTCCTAATTCTATTGGATAAGTGTAATTTGACAAAAAACAACCTTAGGAATAAAATATTACCATCTAGGCCCACTTGGATTAGATTAGGACATTTATTATTAATTTATTTAAAGAAGGGTTAAAATAGTTAAAATCAATGTTTAATAACTAAGTCATTTTTAATATAGGGTTATACATAAGATAAATTCCACTATAAATATTCATTAGAAAGATAAAACTATTTCCTACATAATGGTATTTTATTTGAAATTTTTAGACTAAAAATAATTTAATTTATTTATGACACAATGATGATACAGTAATTATCTTATTAATGAAATATTGACATAATTGATGTTATAATTACCCAAATAAATGTAATATGACACTTTTTATGAATTCCAATAATTTTTTATGTTAATATGACATGTTAGTATTGATTTAATTAACTTTTTGCGAACTAATAATTCTGTTATAATTTTCACAAAAACCAATTACCATATAGTGTCAAAATTGACATAAAATAGTTTTTAAAACAAATATTATATTATTAATTGATATTATATTCATAAAAATATATGGTTCGGCCACGATACTTATATAATGATATGTGTATCATTAATGGACCACTTTGGTATCACTTGGATGTATATGGTAAGTTTATTAAATATATAACAAAAAAATACAAAGTGACATGGTAAATGTCAATCTAATTAACTAAGAGTTAAAACTAAAAGATAAGGTTAATATAATGACCTAAACATGTCTAAATTCTATTGTATGAGAGGTTTTCTACCCACCCCCACCTTCACTTCGAAATATATCAATTTAGAGCTATTAAAAAACGAATATGACTTTATAATAAAATAATATTTTTAGTTATTCCAAAGGTGCCCCTCTCCTCACATATAAAAGGGAACCTCCTCCCTCTCTTCATCACACCACTTTGAGACTTAAATCCTAGAAAAACCCTGCCAAATTCTCTTCTACACTTCCCTATAAACATCCTAGAGGTTCTGTTTTTATTAGATGATCAATTTTAGTTCCCTAGGAGGAGGTCTCAAAGAGGTGCTTCAAAGAAGAGGCAATGTCTGTTACCGATTATTTCAACATTATTTCTTCTTCCACTTCTTTTTATTAGGTTGTTTAATTATGAAGTAATAACATAAGTATCAATAATCTACTGATATGTTATTATAAGTATGAAACAACCCTATTTCACCATCTATCCATCCTACGGAAAATGATGTCACAACGCGTGTGTACGTACGGAATACCGTCTCCACACCGTGCTGTAATCTATTTTCCACCACCACCTTACATGGATGGGTATAATGGTGTAAATAATAAATATATAGGATTATTGTAAAGTGATATTGATTATTTAATATTATACATACACTTTAATAAAATTCAACGATCATGGGAATGATATCATCGCTCGTGCGTACGTACGGAATACCGTCTCCACGACGCGATGAGATTCATTCTCAATGATTAACCATTCATGAATGATTATAAAGTATATATAATAAGTAATCATGAAATATATGACATAATAATGATAATGTATTTATGTATATATATATATATATATATGAATGTCATCCAATTAATTCCATTCAATTCAATGAGGAAACGTAAACAACGTTCATGCGTACGTACGGCCTACCGTCTCCATGAACGGTGTATTTCATTCAATTTATCGATCTATTATATATATGTATATTCTGAATATATATTATATATAAATCATATTTTATATTCTGGAATTAATTAATCATGATCTAATTAATCATATGAATAATTACAAGTCAAAACACAGACGACAAATGAAACGATTTTACCCAAAACGCTCTTTAACATAGAATTTACAAAAGAACAGCTAATATAATGTCTTAAGTGAACCATATATGATATAATAACAATGAATATGACTATGTAATAAGTCAATGACATTATTTGAATCATTATACAGGAGGTTCGAATATGTACGAAGCATATCGACTCTAAGGTAAAGGATAATTTTGCAAATCTCATTTTTATCTGAGATTGCTTATTCGTAAGTATTTATCGGGGTTATTGTTATCATCCATGTCCGTGTTTTATAGAAGTGTTTTTATGTATGTTTAATGTCATTTTTACCAATTTTGATTTTTACTACATGGTATGTAAGGAATCTTTATTTTGTTTACATTATGAGGTACTTTTTGACTCTTCCGACAAAAGTACGAGATGAATGTTTTTTTAACATATACGGCATGAAAGGAATTTTACGGTTTTATAAAGCCTTATCTTCATGAAGCTTCCTCCAAAATATTTCATGACTATTTTCAACAGAATCCTATTCTTTTAAAATTTCATGACATTTTGTGAAAAGAAAATTATTTTGAAGAAAAAAGGATATTTTCCTCAAGAATTCATTTCATGTTTTTTATCAAAACCATTTTCATCTAAGATGACATTATTTTACATGTGTATGTTTCAAGTATCATTTCTCTATGATTTAAATGGTTTCACTTTTATAATGATGAAATGATATCCAATTTAATTTTGTATGGATTACGTTATGATGGAATGATGTTTATGAAACCCATTTTATTCTTGGGTTATGATGAATGATTTATGTTTATATTTTGGCACACAAAAGAATGATTTCAATATGAGATGGGTGGGACCTATATCACCATCCAATGCATTGGGTAAAGATTATATATGTTATGAGATAGACATGGCTGAAATGGTATGTTAATCTGGTTCAGTGATACAGGACTGGATAGAGAGGTGAACTTGATTCGGAAAGGGACTTTGTACACTAAGATGGTCTTGGCAGCAATGCCTTGGCTACTATGGAAATCATAACAAGTGATGAATGGTTGCCACAATTACATGTTTTATTTCCATGCTATTTTATCGTGATTGATGTTCCTTGATGATAAATGTCTTACTTAATTCCAATATTTATGTCTTTTCTCGAGGTTTTAAGGTTTAGATTTCATGTTCAAGTTTTTGCTTTCAAATGTGTATGGATTGTTTTATGTTCTCTATGTTTACCCTTACTGGTAATTTGAGCTCACCCCTTTTATGTTTTCATTTCCCCAGGATATAATGAAAGGTTTTAGGTAAGAAAAAAAGGGAATATCTTTATTGGGATATGTTGAAGATCTTTCACCACGATTAGAAGATTTTATTCCGATTTTCCAAAGACACTAAACTATTACAATCCTTGTGTGTCTCTTTTTGTTATGTATTAAGTATTCCGTAAAAGTAATGTAATATCTATGTACGTCATGGTTCGGGTCTCTACAGTTGGTATCAGAGGAAAGGTTTAGTTAACCTTTGGAAACTAGGATGCGAAAACTTTAGTGAGATCCCTAGAGATATTTCAAAGGTATATCTAGGGAGGTCGCTAAGGTTAAGAATACGTATAGGTTATAGTCCTAGAATTGTGCTAAGGATCTTAGAATTTAACCTAAGATGTTAGATATTGAGGGTAATACCCCATTACTATGTTGTTTTCCCTAGCATGATTTTTTCCTCTCACACTATTCTTTTTGGGTTTTCGATGATGGCTGGAACCCGAAAGAACCGTGTTGATCAATGTAATGGACAATGCAATGATTGTACTCCTTAACAAACAAATGTTATGGGAGATGGAGTGAAAAATATTATTTCCATACTTACACAAGATATGAATCATTCTAAACTTCCAAATGAACAGATAATGGAACAATATTCTATTGAGTCTTTCATGAGGCAACGCCCACCTTCTTTCAGTGGGTCTTCTGATCCACCTGTTGCTGAACAATGGATATGTACCACTAAAAAGATATCTTCAGTTCATCAATGTTCTGAACATGATAAAGTCATCTTATTAGTATATTGTTTGGAAGGTGAAGCTGATCAATGGTGTAATCTTATCAAGAATACAAGGCCAAGTGATGAAATTGAGTCCATGGAAGGGGAATAGTTCAAGAAATTATTTTTCAATACGTACTTCCCTCATATTATTCGAACAAATATTGATAGAGAGTTTCTTGAACTAAAGAAAAAGGATGATGAATATGTTGGTGTATACGAAGCGAATTTTACAAGGCTTGCAAGGTATGCATCTGGCTTTATCATCCGACATGAAAGTAAAGTTGATTGATTCATTAGTGGCTAAAAACCAAATCATCGAAGGGCATTAGCTATAAGAGGCTTTATTAGCTATGAAGAAATTGTGTGTTGTGCTATCAAGGAAGAAATGGATTTTGGTGTTACTTATCCATCTCATAGTTTTGACAAGAATCGAAATATGGAGTTCGTGGAGAAATCTCAGAATAATGGTGAAAAGAAGATGATTGTTTCCTTTTGATCAAAGGGTGGAAAGAAGCATAGTGGAGATTGTCTTAAAGGGAGTAGAAAATGTTTTAAGTGTGGAAAATAAGGTCATCGAGTAGCTGAGTGTCGAAGTAATGGAAAAAGGGTTTCTAATGATGTGAATAATGAAAATACTGCAGAGAACGCACCACCAACACTTCAATGCTTCATGTGTAAGGAAATGGGGCATTATGCTAATAAATGCCCTAATCCAAGGGTTAGTGATGATCGAAATGAGCAACCACTTAACGCAAAGGAAAAGGGAAGTCACATGCGATAACTATTGGAGATGTTTAATATGACAACGATGTGGTGGAATGATTAAGTGTTTATGTAATTGGATTCAAAAATAATGTTGTATATAGTATCGTGGAATATTGGAATATTTATGTGTTGGTCTGTTGTTGTTTTCAATAATTTTATTATACCTGTAACCATGGAATGTGATTTAGATATTTTTTGGAAAAAGATGATATGAACATAATGAAGGTATAAGGAGAAAATGAAATTATTGACAGTATTCATGAGCTCATGAATGATATAAGGAAATAGTTATATCATGGTTTAAGGTTTTGGTATGTGGAAAGAGTTAACTTTTGACAGCACTCATGTTTTCACTAAGAATCAATGGGTATTCATTTTTCAAGAGAATAAATGATTAAGGCCTTCGAATATTTGGAATGTGACCAACAAGAAATATCTCATGATATATGGGAATCAATGATGGTATTAACATGCTTGTTATATGAAAACTTTGGTAATCGTTTTGACTATAATATTGGACAAAACTATTTTGGATAAGCCTAAAGATTGGAATGGATTATGTTAGACATAAGTTAGTATTGTTTAAGGATTGAAGTTTTTTTGATATTATTGATGGGATGTTATAGTAATGTAGTTTTAGAAAAAGAACAACCGGAAGGATGGTTGACATCGCATCGCATCGGACAAAGCTGTGGGAATCGAACCCACAACTGAAGTGCGACAGGCCTTTATCTCCTACCACTGGCCTACAGGAAGTCCCTGTTTAGTAGAAACTAGTTTTATTATATTAAGTAGTATGATATATGAAGTATAAGTCCATTTTGAGAACCATAAATGATTAATATCACTATAGATGGACTTATGTATTTTATTGATAACTTTTCTAACATTTTGTTTGAGATAGATGGAATGACCCATCATTCTATCACATGATCTGCTAACACTTCAAAAATGACAAATTCAACTTCATTTATTTAAGGGATGAAGTGGAAATTGTCCAAAGAACGACCGACGGTGAGACTGTACCAAAATCACGAAAGTATTTCTTCTAATTCCAATTTCACCATCTTTAGGGAAATGATCATGAAAACCAAAAATGTTGTCCTAGTGCTCTTATATCCGATTAATCAGATGGGACCTTAGATCGTCACAAATTTATGTCTTTTTGATTGTTGTCTTTTTCATATCCATGTTCTCTACCACTCTCCACAGAACTTGATGGTTAGATTTTTCTTCCATATCCATATTTTCACCTATGTTCTCCTACGTGAAAACCCAGTGATGAGTTAATTTTGGTAACCGTTACGTTTCATACATTAGTTTTTAAATCCATGTTTTGGAATTGCTTTTTACAATGTGGGTTTTTATTAAAGAAACTTTCGAGTAGTAAACCATTTATAACCCTAATGAATTTCGAGGACGAAAGTCATTTTAAGGGGGGTAGAATGTAGCACACCGAGATTTTATGAAAAATATTCCTTTTAATTTCATTAATGTCTTGAGTAGTACGCTACACCAAAAGGATCTTTCATAACATGCATCCCTGAATTTCCTTGCATTACCCGCAATCATGACCTTCCTCGATAGCGTGTGTAGTACGCAATACCGAGTTTCACTAAACGAGATATTATTATAATATTATTATGAACTAGCCGTTATGAAGCGTAATACCAACTTTTTGGAATTTTATAAATTTTTTCCTTCAAAATGGACTTCATTTTTGGATTCGGAATATCGAAATTATATTAGGGTGATGTTTTGGTACTTTTCGGATAAGTTTCATATTCTGATGAATACTGAAAATTACTAAATTTTAATTAAAAACAACTTTTTAATCGAAATAATTAATAGTGATAAATTATTAATTTGAGTGGTTTTAAAGTATATTTTGAATATATTTTCATAATTTAATACAATGTTGGTCATTGGAGGTAATTTCACATTTAAACCAGACATAAACAACTGTTAATCTTTTGAAAGTTATTATCTCTTAAAAACACGCTATTTGTTTTCATGACGGGAATTAATTTATAAATTAGGTAATGTCACTGAGATGTTTTGAATTTGGTAAAATATATATCATTTTTTAATTCATAATATCAAATATAGCTTAGGCCTAATTTTTGGTATTTTTCTGGAAACTTTCATTTTTTGATGAATAGTGAAACCACTTTGTGGTAGTTAAAAAACTGAATTTTTCATAAAACAAAATTTTACCGCTTTTGTGAGTGGAATTTAGAAAATCCGAGACACACGGTTAATATAAAGGTCTAAAATGTGGTTCAATGAGATGAAAATAATATTTGGTGAATAGTAACTTTTTACTTTTTTTTACCACGGTTAAATGTAAATAAGGTAATTAAGGGTAAAAGTGTTATTATTATTACCCTAACTCATGTCCTAATTCTATTGGATAAGTGTAATTCGACCAAAAACAACCTTACGAATAAAATATGACCATTTAGGCCCACTTGGATTAGATTATGACATTTATTATTAATTTATTTAAAGAAGGGTCAAAATAGTTAAAATCAATGTTTAATAACTAAATCATTTTTAATATAGGGTTATACATATGATAAATTAGACTATAAATATTCATTAGAAATCTAAAAATATTTCATACATAATGGTATTTTATTTTTAAGTTTTATACTTAAAATAATTTAATTTATTTATGACACAATGATGATGCATTAATTATCTTATTAATGAAATATTGACATAATTGATGTTATAAATACCAAAATAAATGTAATTTGAGACTTTTTATGAATTTCAATAATTTTATATGTTAATATGACATGTTAGTATTGATTTAATTAACTTTTCTCGAACTATTCATTCTTATATGATTTTTACAAAAATAAATTACCAAATAGTATCAAAATTGACATAAAATAGTTTTTAAAACAAATATTATATTAATAATTGTTATTATATTTTTATAAAACTAGGGTTCGGCCACGATACTTATATCATGATAGGTGTATCATTAATGGACCACTTGGGGGTCTCTTGTATGTATATGGTAGGTTTATTAACTATATAATATGAAAATACAAAGTGGCATGGTAAATGTCAATTTAATTAACTAAGAGTTAAAACTAAAAGATAAGGTTAATATAATGACATAAACTTGTCTAAATTATATTGTATGAGAGGATTTAGACCCATACCCACCTTTTCTTCGAAATATATAAATTTGGAGCTATTAAAAACCGAATATGACTTGATAATAAAATAATATTTTTTGTTATTCCAAAGGTGTCCCTCTCCTCACGTATAAAAGGGCACCTCCTCCCTATCTTCCTCACACCACTTTGAGCCTTAAATCTCAGACAAACCCTGAAAAATTGTCTTCTCCACTTCCCTAGAAACATTCTAGATGTCCTGGTTTTCTTAAAAGACCAATTTTAGTGCCCTAAGAGGATGTCTCAAAGAGGCGCTTCAAAGAAGAGGTAATGTCTGTTACCGATTCTTTCAACTTTATTTCTTCTTCCACTTCATTTTATTAGGTTGTTTCATTATGAAGTAATAAAATCCATATCACTCATATAATTATATGTTATTATAATTATGAAACAACCCTATTTCACCATCTATCCATCCTACGGAAAACAAAATCACCGCGCGTGCGTACGTTCGGAATATCGTCTCCACGCCGTGGTGTAATCTATTTTCCACCACCACCTTACTTGGATGGGTATAATGGTGTAAATAATAACTATATATGATTATATTAAAGTGATATTTATTCTTTAATAGTATACATACACTCCAATAAAATTCCATGACCATGGGAATGATATCATCGCTCGTGCTTACGTACGGAATACCATCTCCACGACGCGATGAAATTCATTCTCAATGATTAACCATTCATGAATGATTATAAAGTATATAGAATAAGTAATCATGAAATATATGAAATAATAATGATACTGTATTTATTTATACAAATATGTATGTCATCCAATTAAATTCATTCAATTCAATGAGGAAACGAAAACAACGTTCATGTGTACGTACGGCCTACTGTCTCCATGAACGATGTATTTCTTTCCATTTATCGATCTATTATATATATCTATATTATGAATACATATTAGATATAAATCATGTTTTATATTCTGGAATTATGTAATCATGATCTAAGTAATCATATGAATATTTATATGTCAAAACACGGACGACAAATGAAATGATTTTACCCAAAACGCTCATTAACATGGAATTTAAAAAAGAACGGGTAATATAAAGTCATAAGTGAACCATATATGATATCATAACAAAGAATATGATTCTGTAATAAGTCAATGACATTATTTAAATCATTATATAGGAGGTTCGGATATGTACAAAGCATATCAGACCTTAGGTAAGGGATAATTTTTCAAATCTCATTTTTATCCGAGATTGCTTATTCGTAAGTATTTTATGGGTTTATTGTCATCATCCATGCCCATGTTTTCTAAAAGTGTTTTTATGTATGTTTAATGTACTTTTTACCCATTTTGACTTTTACTACATGGTATATAAGGAATCCTTATTTTGATTACGTTATGAGGTACTTTTTCTACTTTTTCGACCAAAGTACGAGAAGAATGTTTTTTTAACGTATACGGCGTGAAAGGATTTTTACGAATTTATAAAGTCTTATTTTCATGAAGATTTCTCCAAAATATTTCTTGAATATTTTTAGAAAAATCCTTTTCTTTTAAAATTTGATGTCATTTTTTGAAAAGAAAATGATTTTGAGGAAAAAAGGATATTTTCCTCAAGAATTCATTTCAAGTGTTTTATCAAAAACATTTTCATCTAAGATGAAATGATTTCACATGTGTATGTTTCAAGTATCATTTCTCTATGATTTACATGGTTTCACTTTACTAATGATGAAATGATATCCAATTTTTTTTGTATGGATAACGTTATGATGGAATGATGTTTATGAAACCCATTTTATTCTTGGGTTATGATGAATGATTTATGTTTATATTGTGGCACACGAAAGAATGATTTCAATATGAGATGGGTGGAACCTATATCTCCCTCCAATGAATTGGGTAAAGATTTTATATCTCATGAGTTAGACATGGCTGAAACGGTAAGTTAATCTGGTTCAGTGATACATGACTGGATCGAGAGGTGAACTCGATTCAGAAAGGGACTTTGTCCACTAAGATGGTCTTGGCAGCAATGCCTTGGCTACTATGGAAATCATAACAAGTGCTTAATGGTTTCCACAATTACATGTTTTATTCCCATGCTATTTTATCGTGATTGATGTTCCTTTATGATAAATTTCTTACTTACTTCCAAGATGTGTGTCTTTGCTCGACGTTTTATGGTTTAGATTTCATGTTCAAGTTTTTGCTTTCAAATGTTTATGGATTGTTTTATGTTCTCTATGTTTACCCTTACTGGGAATTTGAGCTCACCCCTTTTATGTTTTCTTTTCCCTAGGATATAAAAAATGATTTTAGGTAAGAAAAAAAGGGAATATCATTATTGGGAGATGTTGAAGATCTTTCACCCCGATTAGATGATTTTATTCTGAGTTTTCAAAGACACTAAACTATTACAATCCTTGTGTCTCTGTTTTTCTTATGTATTAAGTATTCTGAAAAAGTAATGTAATATCTATGTACATCAAGCTTCAGGTCTCTACATTGTTTCTTCAATAGTACCTGAATTTTTTATTAAAACTCTATAGGCCTCAAATTTTTTGGAGTGGCCTAATAAAATTCCATTATTAGATTTGGTTGAGAATTTATATAAGTAATCTTCTGTATTAAAGATGAATACATTGAATCCAAATATTTTGAAGTAACAAAAACTAGGTTCTCTAACAGTCCATAATTCCTAAGGTGTTTTATAAAGAAAAGGTCTGATTAAAACATTATTAATAATATAAAAAATTGTTCTAACAGCTTTATCCCAAATGTTTTTAGCAATATAATATTCCATTAACATGGTTCTCGATATCTCTTAAATAATTCAATTTATTCTTTCAAAAACACTATTTTATCAAGGATTTCTTGAAGCTGATAAGTTATGAGTAATGCCTATATCACAACAAAAAGTTTAAAAATCTGAATTTTTTAATTATCCTCCAAGATCACAATAAATTTTTATCAATGGAAGGTTTTTATCCTTTTTAACATGGCCTCTAAAACTACTAAAATACGAAATAAGTTCATATTTATTTTTTAGAAAATAGACCCATGTATATATGGTGTAATCAGTAACTAAAAAATACATAGTATTTTCCTCTAATACTTCCAGTATGTGTTGGACCAAAAATATCCATATGCACTAGATGTAACGCATCATAAGTTGATACATAAATGAATGATTTAAATCTTGACTTATTTTCATGAAATATTTAAAAGGATCACAAACTTTTAAAGAATAAAATCTAAGCTTTGGTAGATCCATAACAAGTCTATTCTTTGTGAGTTTGCATAGGTTCGTAAGGTTACAATGTCTTAGTATTCTATTCCATAACAAAGATTGTTCTTCTATTTCACTAAGGAAAGGTAGATATTATCACCTATGGTCTTCTAATTTATGTGTGTAAACAATATCATGCCAATGGGAAGAAAGAATAAAATCTTTCGTGGAAATAAAAACTAAAAATTTATCATTCCTAAAATTCACAAGGAAACCTTTATCACATAATTTTATCATGATAATAAGGATGTGATAAGAATTTTAAAAATAAAACATTTGAGATTAATACTTTTCCAGGAAGAACAATGTTACAAATATCAACAATTTATCCCTGAGAGTTATCTCCAAAATTTAATTTTTCTTCTTTCATCTTGATAATGTTTCAATGATGTTTTTGTAACATGTCATCTGCTAGGAATATCCACTATCGGTGTACCATATATTGTTATATGTACTACCATTATTTTCCAAAAAATAACGATTTATACTTTCGGAATCCAAACATTAATGGAACTGGAAATTTTATAAAGTTTAATATTAAGAATCCACATTTTCATAGAGAAATTAATATTTATAATAACATAATTATTTTGATTATTTAAATAAAAAATTTCTCCATGTTTCCCCCACAATTACAATTTGTGAAAAATAGAGCACTTTGGGGATCAAAAAAATGATTACTAAAAAAGGTTTTGAGTGAGAATAACCATATACATAACTTTTTGTAATAGGATGATGTTGTGAATTCATTTTATCAAATTCATTCCATCTAGTGGTAAAATTTGATAAAAGTTTATTTTAGGAAAAAATTTCTAATTTTAGCCTAAAGACAAAATTCATTTCCTCAAATCCATTTGATTTGGATCTTGTGTTAGGCTCTAAAATATTTTTCTTATAAATAAGATTTTCAATATCTTGAAAAGGTTTATCCTTTATAGAAATTACATTCTTATGATTTTTAGAAACTATTTCAAAATAAAAAGTTTTCTAATCAATATCCATAGAATGATCTTATATTTAATTTGTTAAAACAGAAATTTTGGAATTTTCTATCCACAAATACTTCTTTATCTTATAATATTCATTCATAAGTAATTTAGAAGATCTAGAAACATCTTCAAATGAAGGTAGTGTATTATCTTCTTATGATAATGATTCATCATGTGATGATTAATAATATTCTTCATTAGGAAAACTATAATTTAATGAAATATTGGTTTCAGATTCAACATTGTGTACCTTAGCAATAAGAAAATTATTTTCAATTGGTACATCGGAAATAAGCCCAATATTTTTTGGACTAGAAGATTCATATTCCAAATATTAATTTGAAGAGCCCCCACCAATAATCTCCAATTTTCATTAGCTTTTAAGAGGTTTTTAGCCTTATATATGTAATATTTCTTTGTATTTCTTTCATAATGCTTTTCCTTCCTATCTTTTCTTTTTTAGCATAGGAAAATCTAGTTTGATATGTCCAGCCCTTTTTCATTCATAGCATGTAACTTCAAAATATTTCTTATACTTTCTATCTTTCTTTTTATGTCTATACTGAAAATATTTCTTTAACAAAATATTATTCATCCTTTGAGAATGATTGGTTAATTAATTCTTACACAATTCCCAATCACCTGATTCATATATTACAATATATTTCATATCTTTTGATCTTATTACCCTTTCAAGATTCTTGTATTTATATATTGTAGTGAATGTTATCCTTCCACTGCTATTCTTTTTCTGGTGGAAACCAACATCTCTCTTCATTCTTGTTTATATCTAAATAAGATTTCCAAATAACTCATCAAGAGTAATGTTTGATTATTTTCTATTCTCATTAATAACATTCTTTTTCGATTCACGTTCATTGGGAATGATATCAATTATCTTTTCCACAAGAACATCATCATCATCATGTCCTTTCTCTCAAAAATATAGAAGATGGTGGAAAATGGTCATAAATCATTAGTGTACATGTCAAATAGGTTCTCTATATGGAAATACAAATCCATGATATTCAACTCTTAACACAGCTCTTCTAGTTTCTATTACATTGGAAGTTCCTGAATGTATAAATTCATGATTCATCCAAATATAGTTTGAAGCATCATAGTATGATATTAGAATAAAAATATTCTTGGTTATAGGACATAAATAAGTACTGCTTAACTGGTAGATTAAATGATATTCTTGTTTTTCCTCGTGGGTGAAGGTTCTCACTTCCTTGCCTGGAATTTGGTAATCAACAGTAATCATAAAAAAATTGTATACTCTAGTGTTGACAACAAAAGTCATTATCCTATCTCTTTAGTTCTCATAATCCTTACTATCAAATATGGGTGGTCTGGTAGGATTTAAATTGTCCATAGAACTGGCATTCATTCATACTATTCTTAATGAAAAATAATATTCCAGAATATTTGTTAATAAAAATGACTATAAACAAATATAATTTATTTTATGAAAAACATGACCAAAAAAGGTATGAAATAAATTTTGAGAAAAGAAAACATATATGTATGTGTAAGTATCTTAAATTCCCCATTTGATACCAATTTTAGTAATGAAATAGAATATGCAGATGCTCAATTACAAGAGTGGGGGAGGGGTGAATTTTATTTTTAAAAACATTTGATTTTAACTTTAAGGAAATATATTTTTAACCATGTTAAACATGGTAAATTCACTAACCCACATTGGTTCATACATAAGGGTATTATTCGAAGGGACCATGTCTAATAATAAGAAACCAAAGCATTAACAAGTTATTCTTATGTAAACATAAGAAAGATTATCTATAATAAATAATTCTACCATAAAGTCCATAGAATCTTATTTATCCTAGTATACAAGTATACGAAATTATAAGAAAGTTATATTTTATTTCATTTCCAAAATACAGTGGAATTAAGAATTTTAAAAAACATGTAAAAAATTAGAAATTATTTTAACCCAAAGAGAAGGGTATCCAACTACCTTGGACAAAGGTCCCTTGAATTATAAATTCAAGAATGTATATCTTACCCTCACCAGGGTAATCCCTCGATAAGAATATCAGAGTCAGTATTGTTATCCCCAAAAGTCCTAAACTTTAAGGTAGTTGGAAATTCTTTCTTCCTATCCCCATAAGTCACGATTGTACACAATAAAAATAGGAGTCACACAAATAAAACTGAACTAGATGTTCATGGCTGAACACAATGTTCCAAAATCGCACAAGGAAAGAGAGTATTTATATATCTAGAAATAAATTCATAGCATGTAATATCTAGGATCATCGATTCATCGATTGATGTTTGTGATATTTCAACTAAACTCCTATTTATAGTTATGCAATCCAACGTTTGGCTCCCTCCTCCAATGGTCAAATTTTACCTTGAAATTTGGCGGGACCTGTACACGTTTCATTCAACCAATGGTTAGATAGAAACAGATTATACAACATCATTTCATTGTAATAAAAACATGTGTAAAAAAATTTAATCAGGTAAGAAAAACATCCTTATGTTTAATAAAGATATGTAAAATAGGATCCAATAAAATTGGAATAATACATTAATGAAATGAAATAACTATAAGAAAATTTTTAATCAGATTCTTAACATTGTGAACAATGGAGTCTAGAAAAATATAAATTCAGATTTGGTTTTACTATCAATTGATTGTTTGAATTCAATAGCATTTAAAGTATGTATTTTGAGGAATCCAGAATATAAATTATGAGGAATTTGGAGTCTGAATTTTGTGGAATTCAGAGTTCAAATTCTGAGGACATTAGACTCCAAATTTTAGAGAATGTAGAGTCCGTATTTCAGATAATCCTATGTATAAATTTTAGAGAATTGAAAGTGTGAATTTCGTAGAATTCAGACTCTAAATTTAATGAATTTTGAGCCGTAATTTCTGACAATTTGGAGTCATAATTTCAATGATTTTGGGTTGTAAATTTCAATGAATTCAGAGTATTAATTTCATATAACTCGGTGTCTAAATTTCAGATAATTCGGAGTCTGAATTTCAAAGAATTTAGAGTTTTAATTTCAGTGAATTTAGATTGTGAGAATAGAAAGACTCTGTATCTAAGGAACTGTATTCTTCCGAGGTTTTTGTTAGGGATATGAATTGTTTACTTCATAAAATAATTAATATACTTGTTTTCAAGATAAAATTTAATAAGTCACTGAAAACCAATGATATGTATAAAAATTATGTTATAGAATGAAAATTTTCATTAAAAAAATTATTCTTAGGGAAGGATGATTTTCCTTAAGAAAAATGTGTTTGTTATATTCAAAACATAAAGGAATGGAATAGTCTTATGTAAAACTTATTGAATCAACAGAAACTCCCACATGACAAAGATATATGATACTTTGAAGCCTTGGTGACCATAAATACTATTTGGGAGACACCCAAGAGGTCTCTCATTAGACCTTGTCAATGCCATCACTGATTGGTTCAACTGGCCAAAGTGCTAGTGATCATGACCCCCATTCCACTATCCCTTGTTCGGATCACACAAAACCCACATCATGGAAATCCCATGGACCATTACCAATGCGGGGTATAATTTATGGATAATTTAGTTCCTTCCACCACTAGTCTATCCTTCTAGATATCTATGATCAATGAAAAAGGATCCATCTTTTCCATATTGGGATTGAGACCCCAGCCGCCTCATAGGCAGGCCAGAATGAATCTAGCATTTGATGACACCACCAATATCCATAATGGGTTGAACCATGGTTAGGAGACTTAGTGCAGAGGACCCCCTCAAATCATTACCAAAAATATTTATGGGCCTCTTCCCTCTTCCATCAACTAGCACAGAGGGCATCCCCATGCTCATACCAACCAAAGCATTGGTCCTCCCCGATTATTCTATAATTAGCTTGGAGGTCCTCCCCATGTTACCTTCCACCAAATCAGAGGTCCGAACCATGTTAAAGCCTATCATCATGGTGGTATTCCTCATTAAGAATATGCACCCTACCATTAAGAACCATCATGAGGGTGATGGGAAAATACTCACCATAGAAGGCAGACCCCAGGTAATTAACACACCATCATTGACCTCACTAAAATATCGGATTGCATTGGGATAGTTGACTTGATAACAGTGACTTCAACCAAACATATAGGGTCTAGGGAAGGATTTTGGAAATTTATATTCATGTTATCTAATGCTTAGGTCTATATGATCCATAGGTCCCTCTGCAAGTACATGTGGTTAGAGGACGTTATAGATCTATTCAGGGGGCTTGCAGTGCAGTCGTCTCTATAATTTACATTTCCCTCCTCTCATCCTCTATATAAGAAATTGGAGTGATATTTGGGTCTGGAATAATTCCATCGTATGGTGCACAATTTTCTAGGCCACAAATTGATTCCACTACCCTCAACCATGAGGTAGTGGTGAACACCCCATCCTATAGTGATGTGATGTTGTAGTTGGAACCTCCCCCTAAGATATCCTAGAATAAAATGAACATTTGTCTTGCACAATTAATCCTACCCCATAAGGACAACAGAATAACTAGTATACAATTGTTCCACCACCCATATACCTACTAATTTTAATCGGGGATTCATATAACTAAGAGAAATACCCCCTCAAAACAAGAGGGGATGAGGGAGGTTCTATCCACATATCAATTATTTTGGTTGTTCCAAATTCCCAAAGAAATTTTTTTTTCAATAACCGTGTCATTTACCTTGTGTCATGCCCTTCGTTTCCATCAGATTATCATGAAAATGTTTCACCACCTCTGTGATCATCAGTTAGCCTACCTAAGAAGCCACTAACACCAGGATTCCTTCGAACAAAAGATGAGAAGGGTTTAGATTACAATACTCCATGTGTCTCATCACATTGAGTCTTATAGTTACAACCAGATCCTTCAAAAAAAATTATCATGATATTCACTATGATCCACCATGTAATAGAAGATGTCTCTCTTCCCATACAGACCAACAATTGGGGGTAGTATTCATCTCTCCATTTCAGCCCTATCGTGCTGCTATTAGCCTATCTGAGGATGATGAAATTTAATATTCAACTAACTACATGGTTAATATGCTTATTCGAAAAAATATATAGAATAATAGGGATAGTGGAATCAACACAGGTCTTGAGAAGGAATTACCACCTCAAGGGGTGATGTTGTACAAGATATGCCATCTGATAGATGTACTCAATCATAAGAAGAGGTGGGTGGTTGGACTCTGAGATCCCATCAATGAGGTTTTTTTACCTATCTAGTGGCTTATAGATAAGGTAAATGGGCATGTTGAGCCCTATAATCCATTATAGGTTAACCCAAAAGTGGAGATAGAGACCATGGTAACCACCTTACTCGAGCTGGTTGAAGGGTATAAAAGGGTCATCGCTGACCTCATTGTCGTGAGGTTTTCATATTATAGAAATGACATACCTGGCCCATATCTACCTCAAAGGGGAACCCATTCCTTTTCGGAATATTACCCAATTGATGCTGGAGTCCCCTTCATACATAAAAAAAGCAATATAAGGGATATGGTAAGAAACTGAGGTAAAGATCACTAAACCCCCACCAAGTTGGTGTGATTACCCATTTCGGGATATAAGACATGGTTCTATGGGAGTTGAAAAGAATTAAATATAATTTAATGTTATTTTCAACACACTAATGGATAGATAACCTCACCTTGAAAAATTTATATTGACTCTCTTCACTCACATTCATTTTCATGGACACCTGAAATTTGGCAGTCCAGCCTATTTGAAAAGACATACCCAGTGTGGGTGGACAATATCTATGCACGCCCAATGTTTTGGAATCATAGATTTTCCCCCATTAAATGGGATAGATGACCTGTTTCCACACCTAAACCACTTTATTTGAAGGTGTGGACCAACAATGGAGACCTAGAAATAGAAATAGACCTCCAAAATTTGTTGTTTTGTTCGTACACTTGAAGAAAAATCATTTTTATTGTACAACCATATTTCTATATGATCCATTATAGGTTGGGAGGAATTTATGTGAAAATTAATATGCAATTTCAAATCCCCCCATGAAATAAATGTATTCAAAACATAATCATGTAAAGAAAACGGCATTTTACGTAATTCATAGATATTATCTCCCAGTGGAAGGGTCCTATGTATTCACTCGACATGTTATTTTCCCAAGAGAAGATGCCAACAATGTGAATAGGGAATGTAAAAGTGGATATGGTTCCAATTTTCATCTCCAAGAAAATCTCGGGTGGATTCATGGAGTTCAATGAATTGTCATAGTGCCTAGAGAAGCTCTGAAGTAGACTTGACAATAGTAACACTCATTTCCTCTTCCATCCGTAGTGGGAAGACCTGAAAAAATAGATACTACCTCCACTGTTCATGAAGTGGAACCCTTGATCTAGTATAGGTAATGATCCCATTTCAAGAAGTGATTCTCCATGTGTATCCATATCAAGTGAAACCTCTCCTAACATAAAACATTCATGAACCACGTCACCAAGAATTGCTCCCTAGATGAGATAATGTGGCTACATCACCTCATCAAGTCCAAAATCACATGCTTCCATTACCAATATTAAGGAACTGTAATCATTACATCATTCAATTACCAGTTCTGGTATACATCATCCATTCCCAAGAAAATGGGATTATAAAATTTATAATGTGTTGGAAAACCAAGGATGCTAGATACCCCAACCAAGATTACCATTACCCATACCATAGGATCCTCAAAAGATCCCTCACAAAATTATATGTATTCAATGATTGGATCCATGAACAAGTATATTGTGGGTTTCCAATGTCAGTTACATTTGGGAATAAGTGTCACATGTCACCACCAACCCTAAAAGTGATAGTGAATGATCTCGTGAATGGTAGTAATCTTCCAATCATGGGACATAGAAATATGATGACTAGTTTTCTTGTAGATTAATTTCGTATTCCCTTGTTTTCATCCATGTTTTCATTGAAAGGATGTAAAAATCATCTTCTTAAATTCCATCTCCTGACACCGTCTCCACATCCATGTCATAGACAACAATGTATTGAAAGAGTAGGTGTTAACAACGTATGGGAAACCGAATTCCCTTGCTGAGGACAAATCCAAATCACACTCTTGATGAATTCATTACCTATGGGTGGGGAAATCAACATTGGCTCTTCCCAGTACAATATGGTCTCACAGAATATGTACATGAACACACCGCTTTTAATACCGTCAAGCTAGTATAAAACTTCACAACACCCAACAATGAGGAATTCCATTCAAACACCCATGTTCCTTCTGCCGACACCATTAAATGAAAGTACAAGGATATACCATCAATTATAATGATTTACCTACTTCCAAAAATAGGGATTTATAATATACTGAGACTAGACATGAGGTTTTTTATAGATATTAATAGACACTTTCCTCCAAGCCTACTCTATTAGGTACACGTCTAAAAATGACTATGTTAGTTGACTAAATAGGTTAGCTATGACTAGGACCAGATCAACTGCATCTATCTAGAGAAAGACAAGAGCCCGCAAATAGACAACCAAAAGTTGTTTAGAGTAGCTATATAGCCGACATAATATAGATAAAATGTTCCAAACCCAATTTGATCTCTCAGAAACATTCATTGTACCCCCTTCCAAGGAGTAACCATCTATGTTGAAAAATAGGAGTTAGTGTAGAATTAGGATATACTTAATAACCTCACAAGAATACCCACAAAGAGTTAAATTTATAAGGAAACCTTCTTATTGAAGGATATACATGAGGCCTTTGTATAATATTTGAAATTATCCCTCTTGTTTAAAGTAGAGGTTGTTTTAATGGAGGACAATTAGGTCGAGATGGATGAGTAAGTGGAATGAGAATAAATAATGTAATTCTCTATAGAATATGTGGGAATCATCATTCCAAGGAACATACACCATATGTACATTAATGGCCAATTCAGTTTGATGGATATCCACCACTACCTGGTGGGCACTGGTTTTTGGATTCAACACATTCTAACCGACACACACCACATGATGGCACTGAATGAAGAAGATATAAACCCATCTAACCTGAAAATTCGAGGTTATGATATGATTGAGAAAAAACTACATGTAATGGATTAATTGATGACCCATATTGGTGGCTTGATATAAAGAACCTAATTATTGTTAGTCACATAGGATTCTGTCTATGAAATGATGATGGTTAGTACCTGGCTTCATTTTCATGTAGAAGCACCCTCCTCATATCCCCAACACCTCAAATACTCTCATAACTATCGAGTGGGGGAACTATAAGGTAATTCATCCAGCTTTGAATAGTGTGAATCATTCTATCTAGTTGTTGGATACAATAAGAGAGAGGGAAAGTAGGTCCATAACAATGAGGTGGAGTGCATCAATGCTCCAATGAAATGACAACCACCACTGTCAATCCATGGGAAGAATTGAATAGAAACTTCATTCTCCAAATTCATTAGTTAGAGGATATAATTCCAAACATAGGATATTACATTTTTTAATCATAGAAAAAGGATTACAATGCTGCTAAGAAAAAGTAGTATCTGTATATTATCTCATACTATTACACTAGATAATCTAGGGCGATACTAGAAGCTCCTACTCTTGTGAGGTACATAGAATTTTTACCCATGAAAACAAATTCATGGTATTACCATTTTTTAGAGAATAGATGAATTTAAATAGTTCAACATTCCACTATTTCTTTCACATCCTAAATAGAACTTATGTTTGATGGCTGAATGGAATTGGATTTATAGCTTCTATCACTATAGTTCCAGTAGAGTGGGAACCCTTTAATGAGGATTGTTTGTCTTCCCAAGAAATTAAGAGTTCTACACCTAAGTTTACTGGAATAGATGAGAAACATCCTCCCACTAATTCTCCTAGCTAAAATGATGAAGGGTGTTTGGAGGACTCCCCTTCTACATTGGAAGATGTTGTCTCTACTACCATTGATGAGCTAAATTAGGTGAATCTTTTAACATGGGATGATGAGAGGAAAAATATGATTAGTGAATCCATGTATCTTGAGGATCAATATAAGTATTTGACATTTAATGAAATAACCCAATGATAAGTTCACATAGAGTTACTATGAGATGCTAGGGATATACCCTCATAACTCAATTCTCTGTCTCAGCCTCCTAGATAGTCATCACTTGTTCAAGAAGATCCCTTGAAATCTGTACACCTATTTTGGTGATATGGTCAAGGAATAAGTTTATAAGTTTATTAATGAAAATTTTATCTGGGAGGCCCATTACCCTTAATGGATATCTAACATCATATCAGTAGGGAAGAAGAATATATAGATTAGAGTCAATATCGAATTTTGATACCTCAACCACGATTTCATGGAGGATAATTTTCTCCTTCAAATGAATGATACATGGATCAATAATATAGTAGGGATTCAAGAACTCTTCATTATGGATAGAGACTCTCAGTACAACGAGATATGAATCGACCACAAGGATGTGGATTCCATCACCTTTAGGGAACCACAAGAGAATTTATGCTATCAGGTGATTCCCTTATACATGAAAAACATCAGGAACATGTATCCAAATACCATGCATCATATCTTTAAATCAATCCTTGGCATTTTGGTTGAATGCTACATGGACTACAAGGTAGTCAAATCATGACTGTGTGAGGACCATCTCATGGAAATTGAGAAAGTGTTCGATTTCCTCCACCACTGAAATTTAAATATGATCCCTTAAAGTGTTAATTTAGGGTTACCTCAGGGAAGTTTATCATATTCATCATAAGATACATGTGCATCAAGATCAATTAAAATAAGATAAAATCATTCATTCAGATTCATACCCCAAGTTATCATTTGATGATGTGGGGTTTCCTATGCCACATAGCCCATTTAAGCCAATTTATCATAAATCATTCAAGAAAGTATAATCCCTTATTGAGGATCATAATGAAAATTATGGTTTACCAGGGGGATGTGGATTCCTAGACCATGTTAAAGGGAATCAAGAAACATATTCAACAACCTAAGGTTCAAATGACACCTATCTGAGGGAATTATCTATTCCACTATGTGACCACCTTGGAAAGGTACCACAACACACTTATCACCCAAGGAAATAAGGATGTTAGAGGGAACCATTAATATTATCTCAGTCCCAAGCTCCCCGACATAGAGACTAGATACTCCAATGTTGAGATGTGATTCATCATGTTGGTTTTTGGAGTTCATTTATTGCAATATTATCTAAAATATCCTGATATATAGTGGATGTTCTCTGTTGAAAAGATTCAGTATATCCTAAATATCCCCATGATGATGGAAAAACTAGCATGCTGGGTAGTGATCTTACCGTAGTTTGGAATCTCGTACATCCCATAGTAATTTTTCAGGTGTCAAAAATTTTAAAATCATTTTGGACACCCATCTGGCCCCTAAAGAAACTACCGAAGATATTGATTTCCTAGATAAAGCTATCCTATTTGGGGACCATACCATTCCATGTTGGAAGATTCATTTTGATGGCACCTCTGGGAGAAATATCGGTAAAAGGCTCAACGATCACATGATGAACCAAGCGGGCCTAGAAATTATCTTCATCACTCCTTCCTCGAATTTCCTTCCATAATAATTATTTCAATCAAAATGCTACACCTATAATTAGGAAGTTTAATATTATTTAATTAGTGTTCTCATGTTAGAACTTGAAATTGATGTCCCTTTCTTACATAATAAGGTATACTCTGAGGTAGTCAAGAAACTGATCAATGGTGACTAAATCATTAGAAATTAAGATATTGTACCCCAACTATTACATACCCATAAGCTGATGACCCATTTCGCTTCCCAGTTGAATGAGAATAATGTACTAGAGTTTAATAATTGTTGAGAATATTCATTGGCTAGTATGGCTGTGTATCTTTCCGAGCATGACTAAAATGAAATAATTATTCATGTAGTACATCAGAGGGTCATTGATACCACCATTCCAGATGATGATCATAGGGAAAATGTAAATAAAATGGATTCTTGTACTTATACAATAGGACCCTTAGGTCCCCTGATGTTGATGGAATGATAAACTAGAAAAATACCATCATTATTATCTACAGAGTGGAATTATCCAACCCGACCAATATGAGCATGAGTGAATGTATGAAATGTGGTGAATTTTACACTCCAATGTTTCCCTAACCACGAGAAGGCTCTCTATAGGAAGCATAATGACCATGAACTTTTATCAATGAAATTATGTTCTAATAATTATAACACAACCACATAAAATCACATTAATAATAGAATAAAAACATTACAAATAAAGAATTAATGAAATAAATGGATGTTCTGGATGTTAAAGAACATATAGCAAAGTTATAGATAAACTATGTCTAAGAAAACATTCCTATTTTTTTAAGAATAACCTAGTAAAATTTTATGATTAAGAATATAGTTCATTAGAAATAACATTATGTATATGACTATGTCTGAGAAAACATCTCTATATTTTGGAAAGTATACGAAATGTTGTTTATGAAGCCAATAAATCCCTGTATGGATACTAAATGTTAATGTGGTCAGAGAAATGATGTACATAGGGGTAACATATATGAAATCATGTTATGGGATAGACTCTATGTAACCTAGTAAAAGAAAATGGGCCTTACTGCGCGCCTAGTTTGATACTCCCATGGGATATTATTTGGAAATTTTATAATATCATTAAAAAAACTTATTAATGTAATAATGAAAATTCCAATAAAAATATATGTTAGGAAATTGATTAGGGATGACATAGATTTAAATCTAGGTAAACACAAGTTAGGATATACTTTTCCATTAATATTTTATCATTTTATATTTAAATTTTCCTTTTTATATTTATTTTATAATTTATAAATCCCCTTAATTTTGCTTTCTTTTTCTTCGTTAATAGACAGAAATAGAAGAACACATTCCAAAAATCAATGTGATAGATAGTGTAATGATTCCCTTAACGATATTCTATATTTGATGGGAACCAGTGCTCATAACATTATGAAAATAATTGATTATCTAGGTCATGTTGTGAATAATTAAATACACCATGTGGAACACCCTCCTTCAACTATGAAAGTTCTAGTTTCCAATGAATCCTTATTGCTGCAATGTCCTCCCATATTCAGTGGATCTTCTAATCCCCTCCCCAAAGAATAGTGGATTAACTCTATTGAAAATATATTCTCTGTCCCATTGTGCTCACTATATGTGAAATTTGTGATGTTAGTTTATCAT
Organism: Viscum album; assembly: GCA_963277665.1. NCBI lineage: Eukaryota > Viridiplantae > Streptophyta > Magnoliopsida > Santalales > Viscaceae > Viscum > Viscum album. The sequence continues at coordinate 1,045,425,099 of OY728160.1, read as the reverse complement.
TATAATGGGAATGTAGATTATTGGTGGAAATTGATTTGGATCCCAATGTTCTCGGAGGAAATAGATTCCATGGAATGGGATTATTTCAAGAAAATATTTTTCAACAATTATTTTCCTTTGGCCCTCCATCCAAAATATAAAAATGGAATTCCTTGGTCTGAAGCACATGGAATATAATTCCATCAGTGCGTATGAAGAAAAATTAACAAGGCTTGAAATATTCACCTCTGGAGTTTTCATGAACACCAAATTCTAGGTGGATCACTTCGTTAGCATACCAAATCATATTATACAAAAACCATTTGACATTTTTAAATTTGATAGTTGTAGGGAATATGTTCATTATTCCCATAAGGATGAAATTGAGAATATATATTCTTAGTGCTCTCATGTTCCTAGCGATAAAATGGAAAAATGGAGTTTAATAAGGGTGATATATCCCATTAGAATGAAGTCCCAACATCCCACATGCCAAAAAAAATTTAAGAAGCATCCTTAAATCTAATAAATATGAACGAAGGGATGCTTTATATATGTATGACAAGGGAACATGGATAACAAATGCCAATGGGATATGAATAATACCAATAATGTAAATAAATAATGAAATGTTCATATCAAATATTAGACTGTAGTGTAATGTTTAAACATCATTGAGCATTGGAATATTTCAAACCAATTCCCCAAGACCAGGGTTGTCAGAGGCAATCAACAACAACCTCTAAGGAAACTTGTAAGGGAATATTATATCACTATAGATGATGTGGAGCCGTATAATGATATGGTTACATGTATGATGGTTATTCAATCAAGAACATCAATAATAAAATTTGATTATGATTGTCCACATTATTTATCAACATGCATGTTTTGTTGGACTATTCAAACACCAAATAAAAATTTAGAGTATGAGTTATCTATGAGAACAACGACTGGGAAAACAATTGCATCCAAAGTGTATAACACTTCCCCAATAAATGCTTGTGGACTGAACCTCCAAGATAATATAGTCATACTCCTTTTGATAGAGTTTGATTCTATTTTGGGAATGGATTGGATATCATTATATAAATCCATCATCGTTTGTCAGTAATGGGAGACTAATATTCACATCTCAAAGCATCCTCCAATCCTGTACATGTGTATGGAGGAAGATTAATCCCCATAAAAATCATCATATCTAATGTGGATATGTTTTCTATATGAGCAATAATATCATTTCCAAATGATTGAGACAATGGATAAAATCGTGACCGAAGACATTCCCATCATGAGGGTTTACCCAAATGTGTTCCCTAAAGAGTTTCCTAGTGCTCCTTTAGATCAAGAGATTGAGTTCTCAGTTGTGATTATTCTGGGATCTATACATATGTCAAAGTCATTTTATAGAATGGCCATTGTTGAGCTAGAATAACCAATGAAGCACTTACAGAAAAATATAGAAAAGGGTTTTATATGCCCATGTTCTTCACAATGGGGTACACCAATCCCATTTGACCAACATATAGATGGATAAATGTACCCCTACATTTATTATTATGAGATTTATAAAATCATGATAATGAATAAGTATCCCCTACCACTGATAGATGACTTTTTTGATACACTATGTTGGGCTAGTTATTTCTATATGGTGAACCTTTGGTTAGGATATCACCGATTAAATTTAAGGTACGATAATATTCCCAAGAATTACTTTTAAACAATGTATGGATAATATGAGTTCGATGTGATTCCCTTAATACTCACTAATTCTTTTGAAATAATCATAGTTTTAATGAATATAGTCTTTAGATATTACCTTGATCAATTTTTGGTAGTATTTTTTGTTGATATAGTCATATTATCTAGGAGAAAGGAGGAACATGAGGATCATATTAATATTATTTTGAAGACATTTAAGAGGGAGAAACTATATGAAATTATAATGTAAATGTGAGTTCTAGAAGGTGTAATTATCATTCATAAGGTATGCTATCACTAATAAAGGGATATCTTTAGATTCTTCCCATATAAAGTAAATAAAATAGTGGACTATGCCAACATCTTTAATGGTGATATGTAGTTTCCCTGGAATAGAAATGTATTATCGAAGATTTTTTGAAACAATTATCATATTTTCAATCCCAATAACCTTGGGGAAAAATTTGATTGATGTCTTTATGGACTATAGAATTTGAGGAATGATTTAAGGATCTAAAAAGGAGGCTTATCACAGTTCCATTACTCACACTGTTGAAAATTATAGTACTATTTGTGGTGTACAATGATGATTTCCTGAATGTATTAGGATTTTTACTAATGAATAATGATAATGTGATTTCATATACATAACAGTAGTTGAAAATGATTGAGCAAACTATCCTATTCTTGATCTGGAGTTGTTATCTATTATATTGGCATTTGAAATATGGTGTCAATATCTTTACGGGTAGAATTATGAGATATATACTGATCAAAAGAGCCTAAAATATATATTCACATAGAAGGAGATTAATATGAACCAGTGAAAATGGTTTAAACATGTCAAGGATTTTGACAACTCAATCCACTACAATTCCGGTAAAGAAAATAAAGTGGAGAATTCTCTATGTAGAAAGGATCATGTGTATTTAACAATAATGAGAATTGAGAAGGATCCAATCTTCGTAGACCTCCAGATGATGAACATGTGAATCATTAAGTGAGGAACATCATCAATCCATTATCAAATGATTTATCAACCATACCACATGGAGAAAATAAAGGATTCTTAGAGAAATAATGTGGATATTCCGAAAAGGTTGGAAGCTATCAGAAATAGGAAATCCTTTATTTTCCAAATAGATGAAGGAGTCATGATATTTGGATCACGGTTATGTGTACCATCCGATATAGAGATAAATAAGGAGCTTCTGAATGATGCACATAGCTCAACATACTGTTTTCACCAAGGTAACACAAAGATGTATCGATATCTATGAGATAACTATTGATGGGATAATATGATGAAGGATATTTCATGATATTCATTAATGTGCATGGTATTTCATGATGCTAAGACTGAAAGGAAAAAATCTAAATGATTGAATCAACCATTACCCATACCAAAATGGAAATTGGAAAAATCCCCATGGATTTTGTTAATTGACAACCATATACATCCAAGGGATCAAAGATATATGTTTCGTTGAGGACCATCTTAAAAAAACATATCACATTACAAAAATTTGAGAGGAATTATCACTGGATCAAATTACATGGATATATGTCATAGTTGTGGTATGGATGCATGGAGTACCACTATCTGTTGTATCTGATCAAGATATGAGATTCACCTCAAAGTTCTAGAAAATAATTCAACATGCGCTGAGAATTGAGATGAACTTCATGATGGACTATCATCCCCTAACTAATGGAAAATCATAGTGCACTAATTATAAACTAGAAGACACATTTAGAGCATGTTATATGGATCTCCAAGGATGATGGAACCAACTTATATATATATTCATGTTCTCATACAACAATATTTTCCATTCGTGCATCCAAATGGATCCATATGAATCACTTTATGGGAAAATATTTAGAACACTATAATGATGGAACGAAGTCAATGAATATAAGCTGCTGGGAACTAAAATTGTCATTGAAATGGTGGAGAACATGAAAACCATTCAAGAGCACATCAAGCATCCCAAAGTCGAAAAAAGAGATATAACTTCAAATGTCCATGAGACCATGAGTTTATGGTTGGAGACATGGTATTCCTCCTCTTATCTCCATGGAAGATATTAAAAATATTTGGGAACAACGGAAAACTATGACACAAGTACATAAACACCTTCAAGATTCTTCATTAGGTTGGAGGTGGGGAATATCAACTAGAAAATCCACCTACCATGTCACAGGTACCTGATTTATTGAATGTATACCTCTTAATGAAGTACATATTGTATCCCTCACATGTACTGACATCAGATGTGGTACAATAGGAGAATGATATTTCATACGAGGAGTAGCCAGTGAAGATCTTTGATCATAATGATAAATTTTTGCACAACAAGACTAATCTCTTGGTAAATGTACGATGGAAGAACCATTTGTATGAAGAAGAATCATGGGAACATGAGGAAGAAATGAAGGAAAACTACCAACACCTATTTTCATCTTATAATGTATAATGGAATTTATATCTTGAAATTTAAAAAGGGGAAAGAATGTAATGTTTCAAAACATTAATCAATGAAATTAAATTCTTATAATTATATCAAAACCACATAAAATCACATCAAGAACACAAAAAAGAACAATATAATTGAGAAATTAATGGAATAAATAGAATTTCTAGAATTTAAGGAAGATATACCAAAGGAATAGTAAGTTGAACATTGATATACTAACATGACCCCTATGAGTAGTATACTAGACAATTGAATGGTAAACTCACCAATAATAGTATAAATTAAAATTTTCCATCATATAAGTTACAATTTTATATAATTATATCACAGTATATGTAAATAAATATTTTTAAAATTATTTATTATTTGTTGGTAATTTTATAGGTCATAAATATTTAATTACATTTTCCTATTTATTTGTTGAATTCAAAGAATTTTTATTTTAATAAAACATATACATCAAATATTAATTTTATGTCTTATGATTATAATATTTTTTTATGATACCTTAGTTGATTTTGTAGAGTGTTATAAAATCAGTTTTAAATTTAGAATTTGTATTTTTTTGAGTAAATAATGGTTTTAATTAATAATTAAATTTATAATATTTATTAAATTATTTTTATTAAATGGAGATATTTTTAATATCTACATATTGATAAATGGTTAGGCTGAATTTTTGCGATTTTTCTGAAATACTTGATTTTTTTAATAGAGAAATATAGTAATATACGATATTTAAATTAAAATTCAAATACATGATTTAAAAACATCATGCAATATTTTTGCACTAAAATCTACCACTTCACTTTATTTTTTATATTTTTTACTATAATTCAAAATATATTCATGGTCTTCAGTAAACCATATACACTAATTATTAAAATAATGAGAAAACACACACATCCTCCAATATAAATAGAACACTCACCACCTCTTCTCCTCATACATCTCAAGCCTTTTGCATTGTCAAAATTAAACAAAAATATCCTTCCCAGAACCTATCCCAAGTCTAGGATCATTTTTACATAATAATAGTCAAAAACCAATCACCTAAGAAGGTTCTCAAGAAGAAGGAATCTATAGATAATAACCTCTTACTTTTATTTTAATTTCCATTCAAGTTTATTTCAATTATTTTCTCTCCTCATCTCCCGTAATCAAAATGGTATGATAAATCTATTACCCTACATATAATGTATTTTTTTGTTCTAATGTTATAAATCATCATCATCATTGTTTTCCCTCCTTTTATTCTAAAAATAAATAAATCGTCTGAGATTTGTTAATTTATCACATTTAAGGAAGAAGAAGAATTAAATTACCATCTTCAAGGATAGTCATGAAAATAGTTTTATGGTTATAATAGATTATAAAATATGTATTATATATTATATATTGTTCTGGAATAATTTTGCACACATTATATTTATTTAAAAAACAACATTATATCATTACGATCAAAAAGATCTTAATTAATGAAAATGATTATCATTAACGATTTATTGAAGAATTCATACTCATGCTATAAAAAAAATAAATTATACGAAAAATTTTAACTCTATATATCACTAATAACATATAAGATAAACTCTAGGTAATTACCCCCACTTGACACATCCTTTCATACATGTATTCAAGTAAACAGATCATGAAAACCATGGAAACCAACACTCCCAAAAAATGAAATTGAATCTATTAAAAAATAAAAATGTCCATTAATGTTCTTAATAAAGTTATAATAAACCAAATACATGTTGAAATATTTATATATATATATTAATTATTGAATTTAGTTTCAATATTTATTACATTATGATGTAGTGAAGAATCGTTTTGGACATAAGGTAATCGATTCTACCCGAAACCTCATTATTCATTCGGGATAATATTTCTATATTTTTTCCCAAATGAAATTATCCTTTTTTATATATTATAAATTATTTTACATGTTCCAAACTCATGTATCACAATATTTTCATGCTTCTTTATGAGGATATTGTTTTTTGAAAGGTTCCCCACTCAATTCAGCCCAATAAGAAAGCCTAATTGATGTTAAATTCACAAATTATTACCCATTTCAAGTAAAATATATAATATATTTTATTCCACCATTATTATAAGAAAATCATTATTTTGTTATAATGAAAAACTACAATGGATCATTTATGTTTTTATACATTAAATTATGTCTTTACCATTTTAAATAATTTTTGACATTTTCGTTAAACTGGACTAAAATGTTTTATTTATAATATCTCTTAAACACTATTTTTACATGTATCCAATTTAGTAGACCTCACATATCAACATCTTACCTATTTTCCCTTATGAATTTCCATGTATATCTTTAATCCATTATTTCATGGACACATTTATGATATGCACATTTTTAATTACATATGATATAATTTTAAAACCCATTTATTTCCAAGTGTTACCCCATTGTTAATTCTTCATGTGACACCCATATTAATGAACTTGTTATGATTGGTTAACCAAGATAGATCCCCCATGGATTGGGTAATTTTTTGTCAGATGAGACGTCATGTTGGGACATGGAGTCAACTTGATTCCTTTATGGTACTTTGTCTACCGTGTTATATATGCTGGGTAGTTATCCTTGCTTCATGTTTATATAATTATTTATGTTGTTTCCACATCATTATTATTTTAGGATTATATCTTCCCCTGATATAAAAGATATTCATTATTATTTTTATTCATGTTCCATGCCTTTATGTCATCATGTTATGCCTTTAAAACCATATGTAATGTTTTATTCCTATTCTTATTCCCTAACTAGGATTTTTTGCTTATCCCTTTTGTTCATGTTATCCCCATGGTATCCTATGAAGATATAACGGATCAAAAAAATTTAGGATCTTATAATAGATCATAAATAACGAAATTTTTTATTTTTTATTTTTTTTGTTTTATGTTCCTAGTATTCTAAAGACACAAAACATGATGATCCTTGGCTTATAAGATGATGGTTAGTTGAGCCTAAATTTGTTGAATGATGTTTCTAAAGGGATAGGGTTGCAACAAAAAAGATTTTAATGTAATTATAATCAATATTATTCATGTATATGAGATACTCAATGTTATATAGTAATTTCATGTTGGGTCTCATGGCTCCCATCATATGGAATTGAAGCTCTCCCTCTAGATTTAGAGGTTGGGAAACATCTGGTCCACCATAGTCTTTGAATGCATTGGGTTTTCCAAGAGGTTTCATCCATGTTGTATCCATCATGTCCTTTTTATTCTATTATCAAATAGATCTTTTTCATACCACAATGTATTCATGTATCTTTTTGTTATGGGGACTCAACATTGTGGGGTTATACCTACAAACGACTACTTTCCAGTGCAAGTTCATTTAGACCAATGCCGGCTTCTTCTCCAAAAGCCTAGAGATAACCATCTTTAAGGAACTCAAATCTTATAATTTGATTGATCAGTAGATATCATGTATCATCCATCGATTTGGATAACCTCGAGATAATTTTACAAAAAATGACACTAATTTCTGAGATGCTGATATGAGGAAATTATATCTGAAGCACAACATCTCGAACAAATAGACATCTCAATTCCATTCAAATAAAAATATATAGATCAATGAATTTAATAAGGCCATATCTAGATTCATCTAGAAGATTCTGTGGTTGGAAAATAAGGGTTATCAATACAATCTCATCAACACCCTATTGGCCAATTTGTTGAAAACTTGTAATACCACTTGGGTGACCACATACTCTCTAGTGTATAGAACAATGGTAGTGTTCCAATTAATAATCAATTCCCATCACACTAAAAATCTATCTCTGAATAGAAGAGAGTTGAAAATATAGAATATGTCCTTATAATTGAGTTGGATACCCTTAAAGAGAACATGATCTAGAACATACACAATATTGAGAGGAACCAATATTGGGTAGTTAGATAATTCATCAAGAAGGTTATCCTCCACTCCTTCCTCTAGGGTGACATGGTACAATCCCTCAAAATGACTATGATACCCGAAATAAAAAAACCATTGTTGGAGCCCATATGGGAAGGGTCTTACAAAGTTCATAAGGGTTGCTCCACTGGGGAATATTATTTGATCACTATGGATAAAGAGCATATCATACTTCCCGCTACCAACAGTTTTCTCAAGCAGTACTTAATGTGATGGCACAGTGGTATAGAATGTACTACAATAAACTATTTTGAAATTTTTGGAGCCCTATGACCTTAAACTAATAGAAACATTTTCATCCATGATATACCACCTTAAAATAGTATCCCCCTTTGTCCAATCAACTTGAATTGAATCTGAATGGAATTTTTCACAACCTTACCCATACCTGAGATCAAGTCGCAACTCCCCATGCCTTCCCACATAGGCCAGAGGCTAAGGACCATCACTAAAGGAAAAGAATATTCGGGGAGGCCATTTCCTAAGAACCTATACAAACACATGCCGAAAATTCAATGAAAATGTGCAGAATGAAAGAAAAATAAGATAAAATACAACTATATATATAAGACACAAATATTCATAGTCCCTTCAATAGTACATGGAAAGAATAGTAAAATGAAAGGAAAAGGGTCAAAATACACACTGAGCCAAAAAATTGACACAACCCAACAATTGGTTGCAAATAAACAAATATGGGAGATCCCTACTCCTAGATCCTGAGTAATGAAAACCACACGTGGTCCAATCACTATGTATCCCTATGTTCCCTTGAATTCATGATCAACCGGTTCATTGTCTTCAAGGGCAGACTTAGTGCAGGAAAAGCCTAAGTAGGGTTGAGTATAAAAATACTCAATATGATACCCCAAAGTCTCAAGGGAGAATTAAGTAATGTACTGAAGTGAAAATTAGTAGATAGAAAAATGTAAAATAAAAGATTATAGAGTAACCCAATAAAGAAGATATGGAAGTTCATCCAAACACGAGGATCTAGAAATGTTTAGAAGATAAACATCTTTGCTAGTATTAGATACCTATAGTAGGAGAGTAAACTCTTCCAACCACAAGAAGCTAGAAACAGAAATCAAGTGTCATAACCTGTGTGTCTTAGACTCTCCTAGAAAGATATTAACCAAATAACAAGGGGTGGGTACTAAAATATAAAATATATATTTTCTCAACCAAAGTGGTCGAAATGAGAGAGTATGGGGATCTCCATATCACCAGCTCATCTGAGGAAAAGATTCACCAACAGTTCCAAATATAACCACAATCTAGGCCCTTCATCCCACACGTCTTCCTTGAACATCAATTCAATGGGGATCAATCACCGCACATTGATACTATCCACTTTGGGCAGGTCTGTCTCACCCATATAGTTTTAGGCCGCATCACATGTATGCGTCTTGGTTGGAAAATCACCAATATATCTCGAGAGTTCAAAGGTATATGAAAAAAGGTCTGCATATGCAAGAGATCTTGTCTCAAGGTCAGAAAACCACTACCAATCCTTGCTGGATGTATGCTCGGTACTGTAAAAGGTGATCACCACTTCCCAACTATGCTTGATGGAAATCCAAACAATCACAGCTGCCCTTCCACACAAGAGAGAAAGCCCTATAAATATAAATGGTGATAAACACATCCCCACATCACTAGAGGGAAAGACCTGTAAAGGTAAAGGATGATCAACACTAACCAAACTCACTGGAGGGAAATCCATGTAAATGTTAATGGTGGTCACCACTGGTCTGTCACATTGGACGGATATAAATGTAAATGTTAATGGAGATCACCACTTCCCTGCAGCGCTAGAGGGAAATCCCAGTAAAGGTATACAGGGATCACCACTACCTAGCCGCACTAGAGGGAAAGCATGGTGATCACTACTGCCCTTGTGATTATGAAACATTTCTATTATCACTGCCATCTGGGACCACATCCTAGCCTTGATAGAGGTAAACATGAAACTAAACTAACCATCCTTTTTGGATGGTACTTCTTGGGAGGCATCATGGAAACTACACATCTAGGAAGAATGTCACTGCATTCATTGGGTGATTCCACAGCTAGGGGTCACACCCAGATAATCTATCATCGCACCTCAAAGCCACTAAAAATGGAACCATCATGTTCAACATGAAAAGAAAATCAGGATAGGCTACTCACATGCAAAAATCAATTTTCATAAGAAAGAGATATGAGAGGAAGAATATTCCTAAAGTGGTATATAGAACTTGTGGGACCCACAAAACATGTGACTCGGTCTCATCATCTAGACATATACCCAGACATAATATAGTACTTAACTATGATAAATTACCCACAAGGCATGCTAGTGTACTCCCAGTGTACATGGAACCATTATCCAAAAGGATGAAGAGCGCACATTTCCCATTAATCTATAGGGCCAAAAACGTAATTACACTAGAACACCTCCTCAAATGGATCAATAACATTCAACAACATTTCTCCATACATCTTATTCACTCTCATAAGAGTTAAGAATGAACCAAGTTGTGGTTTCTCTTCAAACACATCATAAGGACCTGCCACTGATATTCCATTGATGTTTCCACAATTAATGAGATCATGAATAAGGATCTGCACAACTAAATGGATCACACCATTGTGATCCATGTGAATAAACACACATGGTGGGATATTCATTTTCCCTAAATGAAATTATGAATTATAGGTTGTGAAAGCACAGTATACACGTGAAAGCCTCCTTGTGGGGCCCACAGTTTGGCGCTAAATTTAGGTGGGTAGATTGAAACATTGTAATACCGTTGAAAAAAAACATGGGAACGAGTATTCAAACAACCCAAATGGATGCAAGTGGAAAAATTGGAATTTAACCGTAAAACGTGGGAACTAGGCCCTGTGGGGCCTACACCTTGTCATTAGCTCAAAACTATGGGGAAGTGTCTCAAAGAGTCCAAAACATTATTTGGGTTATGTTGCCATTGATGATGCGTCAAACAGAAGTCATGTGTAGATGTACTATCCGAAAGAAAGGTCTGAAATGTAGATGTTCAATCTGAACATCTCTACATATATTTCTAGTTGTACTATTATACTATTTCAAAATATTAAGATATATCCACTTTCCATTGTGTGAATAGTACAAAAACACATAATGTTTTGGTATAATATATTCTGAGAACACTGGGTCTCAGAATTGCACGTCTTTGGAGCATCGAGCTCTGTAAATATATGTAGAATTGTTCCAATGTCTTATAAAGAAAAAATAAGGTCTATACATCATTTCCACATTCATGTTTTTTCACCCTGAAAAGAAAAACTTGGAAAAAATTGAGATATTGAGCTCACATCTGGCTCTACCACTCCTTGGAAAACCTATACATCACCATGCTCATAAAACCTACAACCCAAAGGGATGGTATATACTCATAATGTGTGCTCCTTTTGATGAAGTTCATAATAACACACACATATCTCATTAGCTGCGACACAAGGAAGACGTCACATGCCTAATAAAAGTATTGGGGGGGAGGTGGTTGGAATCCTTCAACATCTATTTCATAATTTTGAAGTCTATAATGAAACTCTAGGGATAGTTTTATTCCCCAGAAATCCCACTACATTCCACATCGTTAATGGAAGCATGACTTGTCCATAGAGCATGGTATCATGATTCGCTCCTTCAGAATGTTTGTCTAGTGAGACAACCAAGGATATCTGGTAACACAAGATTACATAGTTGATGCATCACAACTGAGACTATGTAACATGACGAAGAAGAGGAGGTGTCAACCCCATCGAACGAGGAAATGTTGTACTCTTCTGCTCCACCACGGTCAGCTATAGGGAAGCTAACTACTACGATAGATCCCCACTTGGTGAGCCTCTGATTTCATTATAAGGGAATATGCTAAAATGCTACCACTTTCTGGAACATAGAATACCTTGATTTCATAGTCCTATAAGAATTTTACCCCACACTATTGTATTATGTTTAGGTCTGTCTAGGTGAATACGCACCTGAGACAATGGTTGTTTGAGTAAACCACATAGCGCTCTCTCAGAAGGAAGTGTCTCCAAATTCCCAACGTGAAGACAACCACATCTAGAACCACATAGTGAGTCAAATAGTTCTATTTATGGTGTTTCCATCACCTCAGCCTTTATATGATAACATTATCAAGATTGATATTAAGAACACAAGGTACCAACGAATATGGAACATGATAAACTCATCCAACCTCATGATGCTAGAAACGGAAAGCACATTGCATACACCATGCATAATTTCAGCTCTTGGAAGGAGTGTAAAACCCAGAACAAGCACAATAACAAAAAAACTACTAGAACCCCATGAAAAGGGAGGTCAATCAGCAATACTTCAATAGAAAATCCAAAACCTTATTTGAAAATTTATTGAACAATCCTTCCATGAACACACACGTCAGATGAATTATTCTACCACACCTTGATATTATCCACTTTTGGTGGAATGGACCCCCTCATTGTTTTTCCTTCAGAAAAAACATCATAATGGGGGAAGAAACCCTCTTTCTCATGCTTTCAAAGCTATGTTGAGAAACACTGACACATGGTTACCCCAACGCCCCACATAACCATTGGTTACTCCTCAAGAAATTAGTTGGATGAAAAGATTGCCTCAAATAATGTCAATCAAATTATATTGAAGAAGTTAGGAATGATAGAAAACGTACCTCTTATTGTCTCATCCACTACATGATCGTAGATATCAATAGAATGCAGCTGCCCTCAGCCCCAACCTTAATCTCCTGAAGCCTGACGTGGGCCACCTAGTGGGGTTGGAAGGACTTTATAACATCTCCCACCAACCATAGTTCTTCATGATGATATACAATCACTGGCTCCCGGAGGACCACACATTCCTCACAAAGAATATCCCTGATCAAGGAATTTCCACTTCTATGGCGGTGTATCTACTAACTTCCTGGGAAGCTCAACACATCTTGTGGGTGGTCTCATGTCACAAGACCTCACCCATAAAAATCATAGCACCAACACATCCCAGGCTCCACAACGCTCTATGCTTTCCCGGAACATGTGCCATAGCCTGATCAATGGGAGGTATCATTCATCGAGGGCCTTCCAACTAACATCTTCTAGCTGCTTTAGATGTCCCAACATTATTGCACGCACTTCCAATACTAGTAAACTGGAACCCCTCTAACAGAGAATACTTTGTCACCAATGCCTACTCTAGGACCCCGAGATATGTGATGAAGCAAAAGGGCTCTACCATGGTGTAAATCTACTCTCTAGAGACCCTGCTCAAACTTCTATAGCTAGAAGATTCCATCAGGGATCACGTTTAAAGAATATCATGTAAGGCCTTTGAACCTATTTGCATACTCAGCCACTGTCATCCCTCCCCGCTAAAGCTCCCGTAGCTCATAAAATTGAGTGGAGTGTAAAGAGGAGGTGTAGTTGTCCTCACAAAACATCAGATGGATTTCATCCCATGAGAGTACCGACTTATCATGCATATGGGTATCCTGGCTTTACCAACGCCTTGTAGATCCATTGGAAAAGGCAGGCTTCCAAAGCCACCATCTGATCAATCGGTGTCTGAACATGCTAGTAGAGGTGAACCAATGACTCTAGCCAAACCTAAACTGCCAGAGGGTATGGGTCACCATTGACCCTTATTGGTATCTGATGCGTTATCTTCTAGAACATGCTCAACATCACACATCCTCAAACTGCATTGTCGGTACAAAATACTGCTCCACGGGTGGAGGTGATTCTACCTACCGTCCTGAAGAATGCGTAATCATATGATGGATCCTGAACTGAGGTGTCATTGCTCACAGAATCATCCTTAGGAATCAGTTCTAGTATCTTGGATGGCTGTCTTCGTAGAGAAATCCCAAAACTGATGATGGAGTACATTGGTCAAATGAGAATATATATATGTCAATAACTATGGGGTAATGACTCAAGAAGAATAGTTAGATACTCAGTCCTATATGATTCTTGTACGAATGATTCCAATGGCTTGTGTCTTAGTATGCCGAGTCAACGTGTGGTAAATCAGGGTCCTGGTGAATGTCTATGTCGGCTGCCACACCACAACTGGACTCCATGACCTGAGATACTCTATCTAGACAAATTGACACCATTTCCCTAAAAACCATCCAATTCCTTTTTAGGGATCATCCGAAAAACATCCTATGTAATTAATCACATATAATACCACTTTTTCACGACCCAACCAATACCAGGTCTCAAGACACAACTACCCCAAACCCACCTTTATATGCCAGATGCTAGAGACCAACGCCGAAGCAAGAACAAACTGAAGGAGGATATTTCCAAAGTACATGTACAAACACAGACATCCAACTCAATGAAAAAGTGAATAGGGAAACAAAAACAAGATACACCACTTCTTTATATATATATATATATATATATATATATATATATAACATCAATACACATCGACCACTAAATATTACAAGTACAACAAATTAAACTCACAGGGAAAGGATCATAATACACTCCCAACTAGAAAAGGTACACAACCCAACAAAAGGTGGAAAATAAAACAGCTAAGAGATCCATGCTCCAGGATCCTGAGCTTGGACCACTACACTTAGTCCAAGCACCCCGTATCCCAATGCTCCTCCTAAGTCATGATCAATCTGTCCCTCGTCTACATGGAAAAATCGAGTGTAGAAAAATTCCATGCTAGGGTGAGTATAAATATACCCAGTAGGATACCCCAAAGGCCCAAGGGAGAAACATGTGAGGTACTGAAGTGGGGATCCTTAGATAGAACAATTAAAAATAAAAGAGATCAGATCTACCAAACAAACAAGTGAAGTAATCTCATCCTAACATGAGCAGTAAGAAATGGTGAGAATTTGAACTTCTCATCGAGTCTTCACTATAAATATTAGGGGAGTATACTCAACCAACCATGAGAATATCGATAAGGAAAGAATATCGAATACATCAAGTCTCTTCTCCTCTCCTAGAATGAGAGTAACCAAATTCAATGTAGTGTGTAACGAAATATGATATATATATATATATATATGTCCTCAACTAATAAAGACCGAATTAGAGAGTAAGGGCATCTTCCTATCACAATCTCAGACCATTAAGAGTCGCCAATAGTTCTAGAAGAAACCACCCTAGATTCCCATCATCCCACACATCTTCCCTGGACATCAAGTCATAGGGGCTCAATCTATGCACCATGATACTTTCCACTTTTGGGCAGGTCTATCTCACCTTCATGGTGTTATGTTGCCTCACAAGGACGCATCTTGGTGGGAAGAGCACCCGTCTTTCACAAGGGTCCAAATATATATCAAACAAGGTCTGCATACACGAGAGATAATGTCACAAAGTTGCAGACCCATTGTCCAGCCGCAATGGGGGTATGCTTGCTACTGTAAACAGCGATCACCACTACCCATCAATGGAGAAGGGAATTCCCAGAGATAAGAACTACCCAACCACGCTGGAGGGAAATCCCTGTACCGAAAAAAGAAAATTCCCATAACCCAGCAGAACTATATGCATAGCTCTGTAAAGGTAAATGGTGATCACCACAGCCCAGCTGTGATGGATGGAAATACATGTAAAGGTAAATGGTTATCACCACTGACCATCAACACTAGAGGGATGTTCCTATAAAGGTAAACATGGATCACCACTACCCAGCAGCACTGGAGGGAAATCCATTTAAATGTTAATGGCGATCACTATTGTCCAAAAACAATATAGGTAATGTCCATCAATATCCACTACCATAGTGATTATAAAACATTACTAAAATAACTTCTATTTGGGACCACTTCACAACCCTGCTAGAGGTAAAACCAAAACTACACTGACCATCCTTGTAAGAAGGTATTTCTTGAGTGACATCTTGGAAAATACAACTCTTGGAAGAACGTCGTTTTTATCATCGAGTGTTTCCTCTATTGGGAATCACACAAAGAGAATCTCACATCACATTTTGAATCCACTAAAAAGGGATCCATCGCCTTATATGCGGTAAAAAACTCATGATATTCTACTTGCATACGAACATCTGAGTTCAAAAGAAAGAGATATGTGATGTACAATATTTGTAAAGTGGTATATAAAAGGTGTGGGGCCCACACAATGTGTGACCCCATCTCAACATCTGGTTGTATACCTCTCCATACAAGGGTACAAAATTATGAACTAGTAGCCACAAGGCATGCCAGTGTACTCCCAGAGTACATGGGACCTTTAGCCAAAAGGATGACGAGCACACATTTCTCGTTAATCTGGAGGGCCCAAAGAATAATTTCACTAACACACCTCCTCTAATGGCTCAATAACATTCATCCACATCCCTTCATACATCTTCTAAACTCTTACAAGAGTCGATGGTGTCCCACGCAGTGGGTTATCTTCAAACATGTCAAAATTATCTTTTTTTCGATATTCATTTCATTTTTCCAATTTTAGTGAGATTACGAATAAGTCTCTAGAAATCTAAATGGATCACACCATTGTGATCATTGTGAAGAAACACACATTGTAGGATATTAATTTTCCCTGAACATTCATATGAAGAATAATTTGTGAAAACACAGCATACACCTGAAATCCACCTCATGGGTCCCAAACCTCACCCGCGATTTTATGTGGACGGATTGAGCCATTTCCATACCCTTAGAAAAACACTTGGAAATGAATATTCAAACACCCCAAAAGGATGCCAGGTGAAAAAGTGGAATTCCACTGTAAAATGTGTGGACCGGGCCCTATGGGGACGACACTATTTCTATGTCTCAAAAACTCATAGAAGTGTCACAAAACATCTATACAAATAGCATGGTAACTATCCAGCTGATGGAACATCAAACGGAATTCACAAGCAGATGTACGCTCCGAATGTATTGTTTGAAAAATTATAATAATAATATTATTATTATTAAAACCAAGCATCTCGGGTCACCTACCTTCAAAATGGTTATTAAAAATTACCATAACCATTTAAAAAAATTCCGGCATGACCGAACGATCACACTTCCGTGTACGACACCCGATTTGGAGCCCCACATCAAAAGATAAAGGTGTTTAAAGAATTCTGGCCCAAATTGGGTTGATCCAACCCGTTCTGGATGGACCTTTCCACCTAGTATGGCCCGCTCCAGCCTTCCCGGTTCCACCATATAGGCCCGAACCATTCTCCATAGCCTAGCCATCATGGCTTTATCCTCGCCTATATCCTGCAGCCGGCCCATTCTACATCAGCTGGCCAGCTGGCCAGTCTCCCCGCATGCACCATTTCTACACGGAGGACCCACGTTCTGTGGGTCCTCTTCCCCCACTCGATCCCCACCCCAGTCACCTCATCACCATGATCTTGCCACCACCTTGGATGGATCCCATACTATGCTACACACTCGCTGGCATCTACATGCCAGAGCCTTGGGCTCCTCCGCATCGTCCGTGCCCCAACACTCCAAGCTCACTGCACAACATGCCGACCCCAATGCCCCCATCTCCCTCGCACTCCGGCCTGACACTTTAGCCCATTTTTTTCCAATGATTCACCTTGGCTCACTATCCCACTACTTTGGCGATATCCTCCATCCTCGGCAGCCCACCGTCTACGAAGCCACATGCCCAGCACACCCACAATATGCCCTAGACACACCGGTACTCCACAACCACTGACTTAAACCACCGCTGACCTCCACCAGTGGTTCTTCTCTGGGGGTCCCTTCCACGGACCACTGTGATTACACCGGTCACCCAAAAATTATTCTAATCACATAATTATGATCTTAACGATGAGTACATTAAAACGCTTGCCTCTGATCAGAAAAGCGCTGAAGAGTAGACATGATTAATTGTAGATGCCCATGAATCCGAAGAACGGTTACAGATCATGACGAACAAAAAATGATTTTAATCATGGGTCGATGGCCGTGTTTATGTGGATATCAATGAAGATAATCAAAATGAAGAAACATTAGAAGAAAAATGATTTTAAAGATCAAACATTTATTGGAACTCAAACTAGTTGATGAAATCCCACACCGTTAGATCCATTCATTATTGACGATGCATCTACAATGATCTTTGTTCGATCCATGAATGTTCTGGCAGTGTTCTCTCCCTGATAAAGTGAATAGAGAGGAATAATGGAGGATAGAGGAGAGTTATATGGATTACTTCTGACCCTAATCCAAATCTCTAAAGTTTCTATTTATAGAAGATTTCCGGAACCTGCCAACAGTCAAAAAACCTAAAACTCCCGCGGATGCTCATTTTATGTTGTGCCAAGGTAAAATGCCACATTTTGAAATCAATGGTAGTCACATATTTCACTTTTGAGTCAACATTGAAATTTTATTTTAAAATAATTCCGGGTATAAAAATCCAAAAAGTGACTATTCAAAATGATGATATTTCCCTTGGGTGGCTTTCCTCACAGTGACCCTGAGTCGACAAAAGTTTTACCCCTCCTAGGGTAAAACACACACTCTAGACTCCACAGTGGCCACATATTTCTGATCCGAGTTACCTTTTGTTAGTTATTTGGTTTTGATCTATTACATGAAGGAATTAATAAATTAGTTCCTCCATTTAACATACTGCTAACGAGAGAGGGGTCTGAGTTCCCCACAGAGACATATTTTAAATTTCACCTTGGGTAAAAACAGCGTTCTGGACCCAACCATGATATCATATTTCACATCTGATCAACTTTTTAAGATATATCCTAACTCTATTTCGTGAATATTGACTAAACACAAAATATATTGGTAAAATATATTCTGGGCACACTAATCCCCGGAATGTCATGTCGTCTTAACGCCTAGCTCTAGAAATATATGTATAAATATTTCAAAGTCTTATAAGAAAAAAATCGGATCTCTATAGAATTTTTTAAAGATGTATGATCATAAACTATTTGTATCCCATACAATCAGGGTTGTATGAAATTAAACTAAAAATCCGGATGTCCTCAATTTATAACGTTAAAATGATATTCATCTCTGTATAAAAATCTAGAATGCCTCTTAATGAGAGAATATTTACCCTGTATAAAACATGGATGCGTCATATGATATGTATGATATGATCTTGGAAATACTACCCAATAAAAAATTGGGATGCATACAATGATATTTGTGAGATGATCAGAAAAAAATATCCCATTCCCCCAACATTGGATGCATTATGAAAACCATTGGAATCTCTGGTTCCCTCATCTAATAGGATTTCTCACATCGATGTCAGTATTCTACAAAACTATATGCTATAAATAAATTTGGATTGATTCCCAATCTCATGGGATATATAGTGATGACAAGACATTCTGTCTCTTAGCCCAATGGTAAATTCATCTACCTTTCAACATGTAACCCCATTCACAGTCACAACATCATGACCATAAATGGTGTGAATTTCATCTCAATGTTTTCATTTGGTCCACAAGACTTTGTGGATCCTTTCAAAAAGGGTATTACCTCTTCCCTGACACACAAATACACTTGAGGTGAACATCATCCTAGTATAAAAATAATGTCTTTAAACTGATTTCCTTTCCCCCTCTGATCCAAGAATTACTACCTTAAACTATGAGCTATTATTTTCTAGTACATGTGAAATACACATGCATGATTTCCTTCCTTCCATGATGGGTTCTACCACTTTATTACCGCAAAAATATACTAAAAAAATAGTCGATATTCCAAACATAATGACAGTACTTTTTTTCCATAGTCCTATAATAATTACATAAACAATTTTCCATATTGTAAGCACTATGACATCAAACTGTATTCCATGGTTTGGGATGTATCATCTTAAACAACCTTAAACTTGTTTTTGGATTGCTTCAATTGGCTTAAGGATTACTTATATAAATTAAAATTGTGTTTTGACACAATTTCACCAAAATATATACTTATATAACCCTCCCCATATTCCAAGCATTATGACCTTCAACTATTGAAAAATTGGTCCCAACTCTATAACCTCAAACTCGGAGACAATTTCTTGAAACTATGACTGTAATCTATGTGAATTTTACCTTATTTCTATTAGTTTTGTGCATCTCTTGTCATTAAAAAATACCATACCTCAATACTTTCATATAACACATATGGATGAGTTTCCAAATTCATGGGATATGAAGTGATGCCTAGACATTCTCTCTCAAGGCCCAGCCACAGATTCACCATAAAAACCTCTATTACATTTTGTTCAATTACCTGAAAATATACCATGGGATTCCATTTTAGGTATAATCACCATTAGTTTACCTATCCTCAATATCAGGCCATCATTCCCATATTTCATGATATGAGGAAGGAATGAATGGATAGCATAATGCGCAAGATCCGAAAAACTCTTTTGTACACTCCCTTAAACAATAATATTACCTTGTATAAATTCATAATTCCTCTTAATGAGGGTTTATTTACCGTAAATCAAACCAATATTCCCCATATAAGAAATATGGGATGAAAGAACACCAGTATCCTCAAATAAGACATTAACTTATGGCCTCACCCTTGGTAGATTAGGGATTCATCATATCCTGATATGGGAAGATTCAATATTCACATTCAAGAGGGTATCCCCCATATAGTGTTGGTCTCCAATCATTAATTGTTCTAGAACTATTTGTGGATTGATTCCTTTCATCATGGGACATATATTGACATATCAATATATCATCATGGTCCCAACCCCTATGTCATCTCACTATATATCCTTTCCTTTCCATGTGACATGTTGTCAACCAAAGGTAATGTTTTTATTTTTTGTGTAGAAGATGGTATGTAAGACTCTCCTTCCATGTTTTTATATCACTATCTCACATTATAAAATCCTCCTTGGGGCACCCATCCCACCTTAGTCCATGTTATATGAAAATAAACTTGAAGCAACAGCGTATAACACCCAGATTTCTCTTAATGAGAGATAATATTACTCTTTATACAATAAGTATGCCTATTAATGAGAGATAATATTACCTCATATAAATTTGGGATGCCTAATATGATGAGTATTGGATGAACTACACATTACCCCATCATAAACTAGGATGCCTGCTAGTGTGATAAGTTCTGATATCCTCACGAGAGAGGACTTCTCCATACTTACATCCATCTTCTACTAATTCGTGTTCTAGAACAAAACACAACATAATTCTCATACTCGTGGGATATGTGGTGACCGATATATATTTAATGATAGGACCATACCTATCATAAAATAACCTAGATATATTTTCCCTATGGTCTAGGATTTATTTTTTCCTACCCTAAATTTTCATCTATTTTGTTTGATCATTTTATGGTATAGATACCACGGCCCCTAATATTATCTCAGGGAAATTCCCCACACCACATGATGAAAAAAATCATTTTTTACAATATGGATAACAATAATACTACTTGATTGAAAAGAATATCTAATAGAATTTCCTCATTCCACTATAGCTCACCTATCATCATGGGCTCACGCATTGAATAGTCTTTAGTAATAGACAAAAGATCTTTTGTTTCAAACATAGTCAATGGTTGATCTTTCATTTTTTCACCTCATCTCCATCAAGTGTGGGTACCAAATTTTTTTTTGGAACATGGTCAAATTTTTTCCCCCATCCATTGGTTAGTCCATTTTTCACTATCCAGGCATTGAACATCCCAATCACCATCATGAGAATTTTTTAGTGTTTTTTCCTCTAATTGTGTTCTCCCTTACATGCAAAGGGAACTACATACCGCTTGTTGTTTCTCGAGGAAATATTGGTTCATACAAAATTAGGAGTCATGAGGTATCTTCTCCACATTAGTTCAAGAAAAGAGATAATACAATGGTCATGACACAATGAATTTAAACTTGTATTGTAATCCCAATAATTATTAGTTATAGCTATGTGTGGGTCACCCCAATGATATGTCAAGCATAGTGTCCTTCCTTGCATTCAATACATGTTTGGTTGTAACCCCACCATGTTAATGTTTTTCTTTTTGGGTATTCACACCATTAGTAGTAACTCTATTACATTAAAACTAGATTCCATGTCTAATAATAATTAGATTAAACTGTGTTGTTGTCCCCCAATGGATATGTTGTGTGGAATAGACAGGTCGTCCCTCAATTCAAATTAGGATCATCACTCTGCCACACTATAAATCACTATTTATGATGATCAACACTCTGGTCAAATAAAAATGACGACAAATTGTCTATAAACTGACTCAATGACGTTTTTTAAGACATCATGTGGAATCATAGTCTGTCCTATTATATAAGGTAATCTTCCTTCAATTCCACACATCTTCTTTCAAGATACGTAGCCCTTGGTCCAAGATTTATGACCTTAAAAAATTCCATGGTCCATGAATCTTGAATTTAAACTGTGTGAATATTTTATTCGAGATGTTTTGTGCCACATTTGGTGGTATACTAGGCCCCTATAATTAATTTGGGTATCTTTCCATTGATGGATCGTATGTTCCTTCTTGTCAATCCACCCTATGGTCCAATATGGATATCAAAAATTTTCCAATGGGACAAACTATATGAACCTATACTAAGATCCATTAGTATAATCCCAATGACATTAGACTATTTGGAAACATTCCAATATGTTTTTCAGGGCACAGGGTGTCCCATTCACCCCCCACTCACATTAGGTTACTACTCCTTCGTACCACAAAAATAACTAAAGGGTTCCCATAGTATGTACTCTATGACCATAAACTATGATGCCATGTCCAAGGATCATGAATTTAAAATATATTACCTTCCTCTAGTGATTTGTTTTTGTATATTTGGGTCCTCCCGAACCTAAATTAACATCGGGTTGTTACCCAACCACAAAACACATATCCTTTTATGATTCTCACCACTTTGTAAAAATATCATGACCTTAAACTGTTACACCTAGAGATTTAATGGGATATATTTTTAATAATTTAATTGATTTCTTATATTTTACGCTACACTAAGATTAGATTTCCTTATAGAAAACATAATTTATTAGCTTTCGGTATACACGACCCTATTTTCATCTTCTGTTACACACAATTTCATGTTATTTTGATATAATTCATTTCACATAAGACCGAGTATAATTGAACAACTAAATATTATTAAGTAAATTTATTACCTAGATGTTAAAATGGTAGGAATGAAAAGTAATAATTGTTTTATAAAAATATTTTTCAGATGTGTATTTAATTAATTATATTGTAAATAATTATTTATAAATGGAAAAAAAATTTAATTAAAAGGAAATGTTTTTCCGAAAAAAATTTAAATGAAAATAAGAGAGTATATAAAATAATAAAATCACTCATTATGGATTAAATGTTTTGTTTAATATTCATCTTATATTTTTTCTACATATGATATAAGAACAAATTCATTTTTTCAGATAAAACTGTTATTTTTTAAAATTGCAGTATTTCTGCCATCTCATGGCATAGTCATTTTAAATCGATATTTACATACATTTATATATTTTATTTAAAAAATTAAAATAATTCTTTGTACTCTGGATATAAAAAATTTATATGGTTGATTTTTTTTAAAATTTTATGATATGTTGTAAATATTTATGAATAATAATATTATACAAAAATATTAATAGAAAACAATTTTTTTCATTAAAAAAATATAAATAATTAAATTATATTATTGAATGCTTTTAATGTATAAATAAAATTGTATTTTCATTCAATATAATTTATGTCATTACAATTAATTTAATATTGAATTCATATGAAAAAACATTTCAATGTTTTTCAATGTTTAAATTTTAAAAAACCCCTTCTCTATTTCCAACGACATGAATAATTTTAAATTAATTACTTCAAATTTTGTGTTATTAATTTAGAAAAATTAATTCCATATTTTTAATTAGTAGGACCAAATTATGTGTATATATATATATATATATTTGGGTATTATGAATAGTAACATTAGAAATGTTTATTAATACAGTAAAAGGGTAAAACAGGAAATTAAGGGTAATAATAGTTTTATAAAGTTACCCTAATGCGTATATTAATACCATTGGATCAGTTTGTGTCAACCTAAATCATCCTTGTGTCCAAATGTTGTTCTTTGGAAGCAACATGGATGGGATTAGTACATTTAATTTTTTTTATTTAAAGAATTGTTAAATCCGTCTCACTCAAATTTTAATAAATAAACCATTTTTTATATACGGATATACAGAATATATATACAATTATAAAGACTTAATTGAAATATAAAATGTTTTTCTTTATCATTTTAATTTATTTTTAATTTTTAAGAAGTTTATAATTACCTAAAATACTTATACTTTTATGGTGTACATTTTTAATTAATGGACGATAAATTAATAAAACAATTATTATTAAAATATTAAAAACCATCAAAAGACCAGAAAACATTCCCAATTCATATTGGATGAGTATATCATGAAGATAATGATATAATGGTCTTGTTATTGACCTTTTGGATCCATCAATAAGGGATTGCGACACATATATTATTTTATTTAAATTTATGTTAATGTTGTTACATTCAATATTTATCAAGTATAACATTTTTAATGTTGAATTTTCTTGAAGAAAAATTGTACTAAAAGTATTATTATGAAATATAGTATATTTTTATTAATATAAGTATTATATATTTAATTTTTACCCCCAAAATGTGTATATTAAGTAAATATACAAAACTGTTAAAGTAATTATTTTATTAATGGAAATATCAAATTAATGTTATTAAAAATATGAAAATAAATATGATATAAGATAATTAATATATGAAATGATTTTTATTGAGGATATAGAGCCTATAAAGGTAAATTAAAATATATATTTGATGATAAAATCTTATCATGACATTTTATAAAATCCATGAATTGAATACTACCTAAATTGACAGTATTGTAGTTTTGTTAAAATAATATTTTATTAAATTTTTAAAAATCATTTTAAAATTTTAAAAATTATATAATAATTTTATGTTGTATAAAAATAATATAAGGTAATTTTTTATGTTATAATTGTTATCAAAAAAATAAATATTTCACTATTTTAATATTGAAATATTTTTTATCTTAAATAAAATTAAATAGAATAACTGAATGTTAATTAAAATGATAATGTTTTAATTGGAATAAAAAGATATCTACAAATCATTGGTTGTTTATATTACAACCCTATATCATCACATCTTATAAATTGGGATATTTTTGTGGGTTTTGAGAGGTTTTTTATTTTAGTTTAATTTAATGTTTACGTGGTTTCCAAAAGTGCCCCTTAGCTCAATTATAAAAGGGAAACTCCTATCTCACCTATTCACATCAATTTGAGTATTCAATATTTTCCATCACCTGTCATGTTCTGTTAACTTCCTTATTCACATTATATAGGTTATGTTCGTCTAAAATGACAAACTCTAGTGCCTTTATGAGGTGATTTAGAAGAAGTATGTTGAGGAAGAGGTAATCTATTCTATAGAATCATTGAAAATTATTTCTTCTTCTACTTCGTCATCATTAGTTATTTCATTATAATGTAATAACATTAATATCACTCATATTATTATATGTTATTATAATTATGAAACAAAAATATTTCACCTTCTTTCTATCCTATGAAAAATGAAATCACCATGTGTGCGTAAGTACAGATTACCATCTCCACACTGTGTTGTAATATATTTTCCACTACCACAATAATTGGATTGATATAATGAAGGAAATAATAACTATATTTGATTATTATAACATAATATGGATTATGTAACAACAAATATACCATCCACTTCCACACCATTTCATAATTAACAGAATGATACCATCACTCGTGCATACATACGACCTACCATCTCCACGATGCAATGTGATTAATTTACGAGATATCTATTAATAAATTATTACATAAATGTGAATAATTAATAAATGTTATATTTATTATGTTAATATCAGTTATTAATTATATAAATATTACCTAACAATAAAAACTATAACTTATTCGAAAAAATAAGAATAATAAAATGAAGTAGTTTATACCCGAATGACGAGTAATAACAAAATATTATTACCAAATAGATGATAATATGATTATATAGGATATCATAAAAATGAATATTATTATTTAATAAGTAAATTAAATAATATAAATCATTATATAGGAGGTTTTGATACACAAAAATGATAGGATAGCTAAGGTAATGGAATTTTCTATCTTACTTTTATTTCTTTGGGATATATGCCTTATACATCACCTCTTCCATTTGGGAGGTGTTTATGCTTCCAATGAATTATTATTGACATTTTTTATGGTGGTAATGATATTTAAATATGAATATAATATTATTTATATTATGATCCACATGATTTGATGGATTATAATTGGTAATGGAAAATTTTTCAATCTCATTATTATTAGATATAGTTTATATATAATTATTTAAAGGGGTATATTTATCAACCATGTCTATGGTCTCTAAAAATATATTTTCATAAAATGTTTAATACTACCCTATAGATGTTGAAAATCATTTGTAACCATTTTTACTTTAACTATATTGTTTGGAAGGAATATTTTTTTCATTTTTCAAATGAGGTACTTTTTGACTTCTCTGGAAAAAGTTAGAGGAGAATGTTTTTTAACTTTTACAGCATGGATGGATGTTTGGACATTATTTTCATGAATATTACATTATATGATTTCTATTTTGTTTTAATGTAAAATATTTTATTAAAAATTTTCATGTCATTTTGATAATTGAAAATAATTTTTAAGAAGAAATGTTATTTTAATCAAGAGTTAATTTAATTTATTTTATCAAAATTATTTTTCATCCAAGATTAAGGATATGTTTCAATTACACTATGCTATTATTATTATGTTTTATTATGTTTATGATATATAATTTTTTACATGTATTATTTTATGATGGAATGATTCTTGAATCCCATTTTATTCATTGTGTTATGTTGTGATGAATTATTTATGTTTTTGTGGTGTACATATGAATGGTTTTAATTATGTGAAGGGTGGGACCTATATCTACCTCCAATGCATTGGGTAAATATTTATATCGCATGAGATATAAATGACTGGAATAACATATAAATTGTGTTCAATAATACAGTGGTGGAACAACAAGTAAACATGTTTTAGTAATATAGGGTTGGAATTTCATGTAAACAGGGTTCAGTAATATAGGACTGGAATGACAATAAAACCCAATTCAATAATGGATGTTGTCCACAACGATGATCTTCTAAATAAGACTTGGATAGTTTTTAAATTAATTTCATTGCTTATGTTTCTTCCACAATTCCATGTTTTATGTTAATTCTATATTATCATGGTTCATGTTCATTTATGACTTATGCCTTATGAACGACCATGATTTATTTCATAACTCGTGATTTTGATATTAAAATTTTTTGTTCATGTTTTTACGTTTTTATGTGTATGTTTTGATTTATGTTCTTTATTTTTACCCTTACTGCGCATTTGATATCACCATTTTTTTTCTTTTCCCCAGGTAATAATGAAAGGATTTAGGATGAGAAACTATATGGAACAATCTTTATGAGAGATGATTAAGATCATTCACCAATATGGATGAAAGTCTTATGAGGTTCAAAATAAAGGATACTAATATGATTTTTGGGAGTCTATTTGTGTATTTTATTAAATATTCCACCAAAGAAATGTAATTTCCATTTATGTCATGTTTGGTTTTTTGGACTTTGAATCATAATAAAGGTTCATTCAAACATTGGAAACTGGGATTTGAACACTTTAGTGAGATCACTATAGATATTTTTAATGATATGTATAGGATTTCATAAGGATAAGATAATGTGTAGGTTACAATCTCGGAGTTTTAGTGATGACAATGAATAACCTAGGATTAAACTGAAGATATAATTGATTTAAATATTATATATAATTTAACATATTTATGCGTTTCTAATATATGATACGTGTTTATCAAAATGTTATTTTTGGTATTATTTAATAGAAAGAACAAAATAGACCTTATATAACCATTAAATGTTTCATATGTGTAATTTAGGGTAATTATGATGATCAATCTCCTAAGTGGAAATATCATGAAGAAAATCAGGATGATCGTATGAGTATTCATTATACTGTTGAGGATAAATATTTTTTAAATGACATGTGAATGGTCTCTGATGTTCTTCCAGTATTGATTACATTTAATATATGATTCTCGAGGTTCTGAAACCAAAATACATGATTCATATTCAAGGAACAATGAATATGATGTATCTTAAGAAATAGTTTAGGAATAATGTAGGATGACTGAGGATTATATGTATCATAATTCAACGACTGTGTTATATGAATCATGAAATACATAAGTGTTTTCAGAACGTGTTTTTCATTAAGGATTGGAAAGGATTTGTTGAATAATACTAAGTATCTGAAAGTTTATTTAAGGTTAAGGTGATATACTTTGAGAGAACATGATTAAGGAAAATATAACCCTTAATATGTCCCTTATGTTACGATAATGATGTTTGGAAAAAGATATGATGGATTTGAATAGGTAAATTGGATGTTAATAGTTTATTGGGATCTAATTACAGAGTTTTTGACAAGAGGATTATACTATCATGGCTGAATTATAAAACATTCTTGGGATTAAGGAATATATAGAATATGTTTTCGAATTAGAAAACATGCATTTTTTCAATAATGATATCTGATAATTTAGGTTGTTACCAAGTTTCAAGAAAATACGTGATGAATATTTTCAAATTCTTTGAAGGTGAAAAATAAGAGATACATTTTGATATATGAGGGACAAATATTTAACTATGTTAGTGATCCATTTTATATAAATTTGGATTTATATGTTTCAAAATTATCGTAGGTTTATCAAATTTATGGGAAGTTTATGTGAAAAATTTGATGATATTTTTTAGAATAAAGTATTATCTCACTATATATGGACATAAAAAAGTTTGATAACTTGTGATAACCTTTTGTGACAAATATAGATTAAATTAACTATAATTAAATTTATTGATCACATGATCTGCGAACACTTCAAGAATGAAAAATTCAACTTCCTTTCCTTGAATAAGATATGATGTTGTAATTATTCAACGAATTACAAATTGTGAGACTGTACTAAAAATCATTAATTATATTTATCATGTTAATTAAATTTAGGGAAATTATCGGGAAAAACAAAAAATCATATTGTTATATTATCATAATAATTAGATGGTTTCTTAAATCAAAGCTTCTTTATGACTGCCTGATTGTTACCTTTCTCCAAACCTTGTTCTCTATCATTCTCCATCAGAACTGGATGGTTATATTTTTCATCTATAACCATGTTTCCACTTTCCATATATGTTTTCTTATGTTGTAACCCGTTGATTAGTTACTTTGGGTATGTTTTAATTTTCTATCTTTTTTTTAAAATGATGTTTCAGTCAGTTTTACGATGTGAGTGTCTATGAATTAAACCTCCAAGTAGTAAACCTTTTGTAACAACGATGAATTTTGAGGGTGAAATTGACATTAAGGGGCGTAGAATGTTACATGCAGTGATTTTATGAGATATATTTTATTTAATTTATTTGGTGTCTTGTGTTGTATGCTACAACATGATTATCTTGTGCTATATGAAACAATATATTAGCTGACGGTATATGCAACACGATTCGTGGCTTTTGATACACACAATTTCATATTATTTTGATATAATTAATTTCACATAAGACTGAGTATAAAGTGAAAAACAAAATATTATTATGTTACCTTATAGAATATGTATTAAAATGGTGGTAATTAACTACATTAATTGCTTTTTGAAAATATTTTTTACACATTTATGTAATTAATTATTTTGTGAACAATTATTTATAATAGAAAATAATACCTTTTCTAATTAAAATGAAAATGTTTTTCTGTGATACTATTTAAATATATAAAATTGAGTCTATAAAGTAACAAAATCACAATTTATGGATTCAATATAATGTTTAAAATTCGTATTATATGTTTTAAAGGCATGATATAAGAACAAATTCATTTTTTTCAGATAAATCATGTATTTTTAAAAAAATACAGTGTTACCGCCATTTGATAGAGAAAAAATTTTAAATCTAGTTTATAACACTTTAATATATTCTATTTAACAAAAAATATTCTTTGGAACTTGTATATAAAAATATTATTTTTATGATTTTTCGACATATGTTGATAAGTTTTAAAATTTGATAAATATAAAAATTATATTAAATATTAATAGAAATTTTTTTTTTCAATGAAATAATTTATGTAATTAAATAACATTATTTAATGGTTTAAATAATAAATATAATATATTTTTATCATTCAAGATAATTTATCTCATTATCATTAATTTTATATTTAATTCAGATGTAAAAAAGTTTCAACCGTTTACAATGTTTTAAATTATGAAAATCATGTTCTCTCTTTCTAACAATGACAATAATATTAAATTATATAAATAAACATCTATGTTTTGAATTTTTAATAATACATCCCATTTAAATAATAAGTATTCCCAATTTATGTAATTAGATTTATTTTGAATCAATAAATAGTAACTTTATAAAGTTTTATTAATACAATAAAAGGGTACAACGAAAAATTAAGGGTAAAAATATTATTAAAAAATTACCCTAACACATGTCAGAATATCATTGGATGATTTTTTTACCTAAATCATCCATGGGTCGAAATTTTGTTCTTTAGAAACTAGTTTTATGAGATTAGGACATCTAATTATCTTTATTTAATGAAAAGTTAAATCCGTCTCATAAATTTTTTAATAACTATTCCATTTTTTATATAAGGATATACAAAAGATAATTTATATTATAAATACATATTATAATTCTAAATTTTTTTTATTTTACATGTTAATTTATTTTTATATTTTTGTCAATATATAATTTCCTTAAAGACTTATACATTGATAATGTACAAATTAATAAATTGACGAGAAATCAGTAAAACTTTTAGTATTAAAATACTATGAAGTATAAAAATACTCAAAACCTCCCATATTGTTATTGGTAAAGGATACATAGACTATATTCATTCAAGGGTTGAGTTATTTTACTTTTTGATCCATATGGAAGAGATTGTGACCCTTATATTATTTTATTTAATTTAATGTTAAATTTATCACATTCATAATTTTATAAGTTTATCATTTTTAATGATTTATTTTCTAGAAGCTAAATTTTA
Source organism: Viscum album (assembly GCA_963277665.1). Taxonomy (NCBI): domain Eukaryota; kingdom Viridiplantae; phylum Streptophyta; class Magnoliopsida; order Santalales; family Viscaceae; genus Viscum; species Viscum album. The sequence goes on along the minus strand of OY728160.1, from coordinate 1,045,393,684 downwards.
CTAAAAGTATTTTCATAAAATATATGACATATATCTTCATATTATCACTTTATTTTTATTTTTAACCAAGAAATATGTATATTAAATAATTAATGAAAACCGATGTTGTAAATTTTTTATTAATGGAAATATCAAATTAATGTTATTAAAAATACTAAAATAAATATAAATTGAGATAATTAATATATCAAAATATTTTATACTTGACTTAGAACCAATATATATATAATAAGAATATTTTTTTGGTGATAAAGATTCATCTGGATATTTTTAAAATTCCATGAATTGAATAGTGTCAAAATTGGCATTATTGTTGTTTTGTAAAAGAAATATATTATAAAATTATTTAAAAATAATAAAACTTGTTTTAAAAATAAATAATAATAATAATACGATATAAAATTCACTATGGAACATATTTTCTCTCTATTTAGCATCAAATAAATAAATATTTAACCCTTTTATATTGAAATTTTTGTTATCCTAAATAAGATTAAATAGAATCATTACGTGTTAATTAAAATGCTAATTTATAAAATGACATAAACGCTTGATTAAAAATAACTTTTGATGACATTAACACTCTATTTCATCTCATATTATAATTTGGGACATTGTGGAGGTTTCTGAGTGGGGTTGATTTTAGTATTAATTAATATTTTTGAGGTTTCCAAAAGTTCTCTCACATCAATTATTGAGGGAACCTCCTCCATCACTTATTCACTACAATTTGATATTTAATGAAATGTTCATACCATATAATTTTCCATTATAAACTTAATTAGTCACTTTATAAGCTTTTGATCTTCTCAAAAGACCAACTCTAGTTCCTTTAAGAGGAGATTTAGAATAAGCACATCGAGGAAGAGGTAATCTCTTATACCGATTCTTTCAAACATATTTCTTATTATACATCGTCTTCATTATTTGATTCATTAAAAAGTAATAACATAAGTATCTCTAATATAATTATATGTTATTATAATTATGAAACAACTATATTCCACCATCTATCCATCCTATGAAAAATGAAATCACCACGCGTGCGTACATATGGCTCGTCGTCTCCATGCTGTGGTGTAATCTATTTGTCACAAACACCTTATTTGGATGGATATAACGATGTAAATAATTATTATATATTGTAATTAAAAGTCAATAATTATTATGTAACTACATATATACCATCCACTTCCATACAATTTCACAATTATCAGAATGATATCGTCGCCCGTGCGTACGTATGAGAAACCATATCCATGATATGATGTGATTCATTCTACATGATATCCATTAAAAATTATTATATAAATATAAATAATGAATAAATATGATATTTATTATGTAAATATAATTTTTTAATGATATTAATATGACCTAAGAAGAATATCCAGAACATATTTAGCAAAAACTGCATAAGAAAATGAAGAAGTTTATACTCGAATAATGAGTAATAATTGTATATTATTAACAAATGGATGATTACATGATTATATAGGACATAAGAAATTAATATGATTCTGGAATAAGTAAATGACATCATTTAAATAATTATATAGGTGGTTCAGATACAAAAAAAAGGATAGAAGACCTAAGGTATGAGATTATTGTGTCTGAATTTTATTTCTTGGGGACATATGACTGATACACAACCTATTTTTTGTATTGGGTTTATGCAGCAAATGAATGTTTTGTTATAATTATAATGAATATAATTATATTTAAGTATTAATATAATTTTAATTTTTTATGAACTATATGATTCTACAGATTATAATTTGAAATGGAAAATTTCGCTATCTCTTTATTATCTGAGACTATTTTGACATAATTATTTACCAGGGTATATTTATCATCCATGTCCAGGATTTCAAAAAATGATTTTTCATAAATTGTTTATTATTCCCATATGGAGGTTTAATTACATTTTTACCCATTTCTTAATTTTCTTACTTGCTTTGAATGGAATATTTCTTTCGATTTCCATACGAGTTACTTTTTGAGTTTTTCTGGAAAAAGTACGAGGTGAATGTTTTTTAACATATATTTCTCGGATAGATTTTTACACCTTATTTCCATGTAGTATACATTAAAAATTTCCAATTTTATTTTCAATTAAATTGCATTCTTTTGAAATTTCCTGTCATTTTGAGAAAAGAAAACGTTTTTAAAGAAGAAAGGATATTTTCCTAGAGAAAAAATTTCAAGTGTTTTATCAATATTATTTTCCATCTATGATTAAAAATATTTTTCATGTATAGAATCATATTATTATTATGGTATATTATTTTTATGATATCCATTTTTATTACATAGATTGTGTTATTGGGGAATGATTTTTAAGAAACCAAATTTAATCCCTAGGTTATGCAGTGATGAAAAATATATGTTTTGTGGCACACATATGCTTGGTTTTCATTATGTGATGGGTGGGACCTATGACTCCCTCTAATGCATTAGATAAAAATTTATATCTCAAGATATATACATGAAGAACAATTGAGTAGAATCCATAGGAGTAATTTATAATAAAATGATCCCCTTATTGAATGAAACTCTCTCCTTGGCATTCTAGGTTTTTATCCCTTATTTCCTTCTCACCTTCTCACCTTCTCGTCCTCACTGTCTATAGATTTATTAGGTTTCCTATTTGGTGATTCTTTTTTCAGAATCACCGCTCGATTATTTTTTTCGGTTGTTCAGTTCCGATTTTTGTGTGATTTATTTCATCTGGGTCTTGTTTTGTTGTTGTTGTGATGGGTTGTTCAATGCGGCTTCATTTGGTGGCTATTCTTTCATCGAGGTCTTGTTCTCTGTAATAATTATTTATGTTGGTCTGAAAATTTCTCTCATGGTGTTTCATCCTCAACTATAATCGGTGATCAGCTTGCAAAAGCTGAGGTTTCTTGGTGGTGTTTCTGATGGAAGGATATGAATGGCCCGTCAAAGGTCGCAGCTCACTATTGTTGCATTGTTCTCTTGAAGCTCTACCCTGGCTTTCGATTCTTCACTCCCATTCCATGTCGGCATGTTGTAGTGTCTTTTTTTTATGATTTGGGAGGTGATGCTTGAGAGGCTAATGGTGTTCTAGGGGGTACGATCGATGCAGACATACCACCTATTGGCCCATTGTTAAAGTTATTCACTCTTATTCCCAATTTTCATTCTGGTTTAGTAGTGATGGATTTATCAAATGTTGTGTTTCCTTGTTTGGGAAAGATACTTGTTTCACTCCCATTTGCAACAACAATTAACTCATGCTTACCTCCACACATTTCTAAGGTTTTCTGGTTTCGACATCTACTCGCACGCGGTGTAAAGACCCGTAAAATTAATGGGAATTTTTTTTTTAATTTTCTTTGGGATTTTACAAGAATGTGGTTTCTGATGACACATGATTCCGAGGCCCGGTGTGCCCGGAATTTTTATCTGATGTTTAGCTCGGGTACGTTCTGTGAACGAACGAGTGGGATTTCTTAACATTTGGACCGGTGCTCGGAATCAGATTTCGTGGGCACCGATGGAACCGCAGCACCGATAATTTCTTAGGAACGCCTTTTCTGGAGTTGCGTTTGCTCGGGAGGAGATTTAAATAAACATTTGGTAGGTAAAATAAATTGAGCATCAATTTTATTTTATTTTCACTAAGTGGTTATCCATTATGTGGATGTTGGGAAACTATCCTAGATAGGTTATGAGGGCGGTGGGGCCCACCCGAACCCCACCCATTCATATTACCAATACTCCTATAACTCTCCTTTTAAATGACATGAATTAAATTAAGTGATTTAATTCAATGTTTGAAATTCAAAATTCATAAGACTTGAGTAATAAAATAATACTAGACCCTTATTTTATTGTTATTGGGTTTGGTTGTATTGAGTCTTTGGGAGAAAAAGAGAAGTCTTGAGGTTCTTCGTTCTTCGTCGAAGAACGCGAAGAACGCACCGCCGCCGACGATGAACGTCGACCACTGACGGTGGACGACGGCGAGAGACGCCTTCCTTGGATATCAACAAATGCCAATGACCCTCTCCTTCCACGACTCCTTCTTCAGGACGTGGAATTCTGCGACGAACCTCCGTTCAAACTACGCTCGAGGTAGGGGATTTTTATTGTTGTTGTTATTCGTGATTGATTCTATCGTCGTTCCTCGTTTCATTTGGACCTCTTGATATCGATTAACTTGATGGGTCCAGACCGCACAAATAGGGCTGACCCTTCTCCCTTATATGTTGTGTTGTTTCGGTTCGAAGGAAAGCGGCACGGTGCAACGACACCGCGTAGGGACATGCGACAAGGAATGCGCGGCGTTGTCGCGCCACGGCGTTGAATCGAACAAGGTCGCGGCGTCGTCGCGCCTTGCCGGAGAACCCCAAAGGCACCGCGGCCGGATCGGGGCCGCAGCGGAGGGGAGCGGTTCCATCATGTCGCGCCAGACAAATCAAATCCACGGCTTAGGCCGCGGCAGAGCAGAGACCGACGGCCGGTTCCGGGCTGCCGGCGTCGGAGCAGGGGGACCGGCCAGCGCCGGTCCCATGGCGGCAACAGCCGGCCGGGCGGAAGGGGCTGGCCGGTCAGAGGAACAGCCAGGGGTTACGACCCCCATCTGGCCGGAGAAGAGTGGCCCCCACATGGGGTCGCGGTTACAAACAAGCGGGGGCAGCCACCCCCCCCCCCTCCCCCCCGCACCTCAACACTCGTCTATTTCGGATGAGCCTCCGGGCCGTACCCAAGCAGGCCAAACCTGGACCCGGGTCGGGTCGACCCGGTTCGGGCCGACCCTGGGGATATCGTGTCGGGTCGTACCGGGCCCGAACCCCCTATTACCGGACCTCTCACGGTCTTTTGTCCCTAACTTGGGAAGGGGTCCTCCGATCGACGCACCGTCACCTGCGATGCGATCCTTGGATTGAGTCGGTCATTTCGGTATATTACACTCAAGGTTTCGGTGTACTTTGGGTTCAACCAGGTTGGTTCGAGCACGAAACCAACCGGGCCCTCGGGGAGAAAACACTTATAATTTGGGCTTCGGACGTCCGATTGACATGCAATCAACTTTGAAGGATTCCACTAAGTGAGATGGACCTTTTGACTTAATCCGATCGAGGTTTGGACGCAGTTGGAGTATGGTCAGTTTGGTTTTGACTTTATAACCAACCGGTCCCCTGGGACGAAAAAGCCAATAACTCTCCGACCGGGCCTTCGATTGACGCGCCGTCTATGACACTGAATCCCTGTTGATGATACAGAACTTTTGGATACCTCCACTCTGTACTATGTGTCAGTTGATGTTTCAGCCCCTTAGCTTTTGGAGCGGACCCTCCCGAACGAGCTTGCTGTCTGCGGGAACTCTAGAGCTGGCTCCCACTGCGACGATGATGAAGACTGTACAAAAATCCTCCGTGGATTCGACGACGATAACTACAGCACTCATCGATCCTATGTGGATCAGTGCTACCGATCCTGTGTGGGTCAGATCTTGTGTGGGTCAGCACTCAGCGGTCCTATATGGGCCAACTCCTACAGATCCTGTGTGGGTCCGATCCTGTGTGGGTCATTACGGGGGTTAGTTACCTATCGATCCTTTGTGGGTCATTGCGGGGGTTAGTACCTATCGATCCTGTGTGGGTCCGATGGCTTAGATGAATCAGTGGCTACATCTGATCATCTCTATCGTCTTACGAATATGTATACCTGTGTGATCTGAATCTTGACTTTCAATCCTTATCTTCGATAATATTGACTTGATATCATGTATGGATTACGTTATGCTTTCCTATGTGGATTGGGTTGTGATTTCCTGTGTGTACTGGTTTGTACTTGAACTCGGATGTTGGAGCCAAATGAGTATTGAAGACTTAGGTATATGTATGGGCATATGACTAAGTAATGTCGGATTTTACTTCGTGATTGTATCTTTCCATTGTGGATTATCCTTTGTGGATTCTGGGAGACCTTCGGGGGTCTCGGGGTCCCTACTTAGTTGCTTATACTCACCCCTGCATGGGTTATACCCGCACTATGTTTTGTTGGTTGCAGACGACAGACAGCGCTGATCGTGGTTGAGGCTTGCGGAGCAGTCGGTACCTAGAGATGGACCACTGGGTGGGACGTACTCGGAGCAGACGGCTGGACTCGAGGAGCTGTGGAGGCTATCTGTACCCACCCTTTAGGTGGGACTCCCGGTGGACGGCTCAAGGCTATGTCTTTACTTTTTAGTTGTTGTACCCCCTTTTTCAGTTGTACTTTACATTCATTTTGGGTTTGTATTCTGGCCCGCTTACTTTTCCACACATACTATTGTATACAGATTTTAGTTAGTGTTTACTTATTCTTGCCTACTCTGTTTGTTTGTTCACTTTACAAAGGAAATGCATTCCCTTCTTATCGAGAATCACGCCTTGGTGCTAGTCGCCAGACCCTGGCCTATGGAAGGTGGGCTAGGGGTAGTCACGACATGGGCCCCGAGGACGGGTCGTGAAAAATTGGTATCAAAAGAGTTCGGTTACACCGCAAAACTCTGGACTCTGATCTTTTTCTATGTGAAGCAATAGTGTTAAGAGTATTGAGTGTGGTTATCAGTCCAAGGAGTCCAGTGTTTGTGCGGCGGTCGACATATCCGTACACCAGGACCCTGACTTCTGATTTCTGACTTAATGCACGAAAACATTTATTGCATGTGTGTTTCAAGTTTTCTTTGTGATTACTTCATGTCAGCTCACCAGGTATATTGTTTGACCTTATCGCACCTGTTTCATTATAGGATGGCCCCACGATGGAAGCCAGCAAGGGTTCCAACCGTTGTGCATGATGACAGCCCACTGAGCGACGAGACCTCTGTACGGGGCCCTTTGATAGTAGAGGCACCGGTGGTACCTCTACCCGCCGAGCCACCGATGCTACCAGCCCCAGCCGCTGACGATGCATGTCACCTTAGTGCACTGCACAAGTTTCAGCGTCAGCGACCACCCTGGTTATGTGTGGTGATGGTCCCTCAGGCAGCCGAGGATTGGCTAGAGGCAGTTGTACGAGTTTTCAGGTTAGTGAGGACACTAGCAGACCTCATGGTGATCCTCGCAGTGAGCCTCATGCACGCGGAAACAGACAGATGGTGGAGCTTGATGCTCCAGGTGCATGACGAGGCATCTCTCCTCTGGACAGACTTTGAGAGCCTCTTCCGCTCGGAGTTCATCCCAGCCACCCTCCGTGCGGTGCGCATCCATGAACTTCTACAGCTGCGGAAGGGTAGCGTGACGGTCACCCAGTACTCAGTGAGATTTACTGATCTCTCGTGCTATTCGACGGAAATGGTACGAAACCTATTCATCCAGGCCCATACCATTGAGCAGGGATTGAGGCATGAGATCAGGGCATCACTGATCTCCCTCAGCATTCCGACACAGACAGGGGTACTGGAGCGAGCCCTTCTCATCCAGAGCTTCCATGCAGAGCCTACATCAGCAGCGAGACCTACCGCAGGGCGGCACATAGTAGATTCTTCTGCAGCAGGCAGTTGACGGAAGACTCATGGGTCCAGGAAGACCAGACCCTCTGGCAGACGACCTCATGACACTGGCTCAGTGGTGTGGGGCACACAGTGTGGAGCTAGTCTTTCGAGAGGCAGACAGTTCTACGCATGCGGTGGGCAGGTCCACATGGCTCGTGACTGCCCGACCCGCCGTGCCGAGGAGCAGCAGACGGTTGAGGGACCACCCAGACAGAGGCATAGGGTCGACAGTGGCGGTCCGCAGGGAGCAAGAGGATGAGGCAGAGGAGATGGTCGAGCAGTAGGTGGTGGGCGATGCTTTGGGGCTCTACCACCACCACCACCACCAGGAGGTCCACCCCGACCACAGGGAGATGGCGGCAAGAGACAGGCACAACTTCAGGCAGTAGAGGCCTACGACCACGGCGCACCCGAGATGATTCGAGGTAGTATCTGTGTCTATTCCACCTTTTCTGTTGTTCATAGAGACACAAGGGAGAGTCATTATTTCATAGCTGCTGTCCTTTTTCAGAGCATGGAGATTCTGACAGAGTCGTCGGCTCGAACCTTACGGCTAGAGACTCCTACGAGAATAGACTCGAAAATTACGCACTGGTGCTGGTAGTTTGAGCAAACTCTAGGAGGCGAGAGCTTTGGTTGTGATCTTCTTGTAGTGGCGTCGAGGCCTTACGACGTCATCCTGGGAATGGATTGTTTATCTACAGTCCATGCACATATTGACTGTATTAGGCGGAAGGTGCGGTGTGTACACACCGACGGGAGTAGGTTCACCATCACCGATGAGAAGGTAGGCTTCACAGAACATGATGGACTCTCGCAGAGGAGAGGATAGCACATCACTCATCAGTTGTCTAGCCTCATCCTAGGACCATTTGACATGCAGAGTCCTGGTTGTCCTGTAGTGGTGGATCAGTATGCGGACATTTTCCCCGATGACGTTCCAGGACTACCTCCTCGTAGAGAGGTATACATTTATATTAATCTGTACCTCATGACAGCCCCGATATCCACCCCAGCATATCGGATGGCTACCACCGAGCTTTCAGAGCTATGGGTATTGTTGTAGGACTTGCAGGGAAAGAGATTCATCCGACCCAGTGTTTTACCCTAGGCTTCCCCGATATTGTTCGCCAAGAAGGCGGATGGGAGCTTGCGACTTTGTGTTGACTATCATCGCCTAAACCAGGTGACAGTGAGGAAAAAGTATCCGCTACCGAGGATTAATGACCTCTTTGATCAGATCAATGGAGCACGGTGGTTCTCGAAGATAGACCTTAGATCAGGCTATCATCAGCTCAGAGTTCGGGACGAGGACGTGCAGAAGACGACCTTCAGATGTCGGTATGACCACTATGAGTTCTTGGTTATTCCATTCGGCATAACCAATTCTCTAGCAGTGTTCATGGGCCTCATGAATAGGATATTTCAGGATTACCTCGATTGATTTGTCGTGGCATTCATCAACGACATTTTGATTTAGTCGACGACCGAGGAGGAGCACGCCTACCACTTACAGATAGTACTGGACACACTCTGAGAGCACCTGCTTTATGGTATGCTCTCGAAGTGTCTGTTCTGGATACATGAGGTCCACTTCTTGGGACATGACATCTTTGAGGTGGGAGTCATGGTGGATCCCATGAAGATCGAGGCAGTGCTAGCCTGGGAGCCACCCAGGAGCGTGACGGTGGTGCAAAGTTTCTTGGGACTAGCTGGGTACTACCGGAGATTCGTTCCAAACTTCTCTAGAGTTTCAGCACCACTATCAGCTTTGAAGAAAAAGGGGAAACCCTTCATGTGGTCAGACAAATGTCAGTAGAGCTTCCAGGAGCTGAGACAGAGATTGACCAGTGCACCTATCTTGAGGCTACCAGAGGAGGGAGTAGGGTACGTAGTTTACTGCAATGCATCAGGGACCGGACTCAGATTTGTCCTGATGCAGGAGCGGGTAGTGATCGCCTATGAATAACGTCAGTTGAGGAAGTATGAGCAGAATTACGCTTCACATGTCCTAGAGTTAGCAGCAGTGTTCTTCACTCTGAAGATGTGGTGACACTATCTGATGGGCGAGTGATTTACAGTCTATTCTGACCACGAGAGTCTCAGGTACATCTTCTTGCAGAAGGACCTGAACCTGAGACAGTGGTGATGGCTCAAGTTTCTCCTATACAATGACTTTGAGATAGTCTATAATCCTAGAAAGGGGAACATAGTATCTGATGGTCTCAGCAAGAGGATGGACATTCAGCTACTTGGGGAGGCGACAGAGCAGCTAACCGCTTTGCAGATATCCTTCGTGGATAGAGATGGAGTAGCCTTCCTTTAGTAACTCACAGTCACTCCTCCAATACTGCAGCGGGTCAGAGAGGTACAGCGTGGGGACGCCGACTGTGAGACGCGGCATGCGCAGATATCCTCAGGACAGGCACCTGATGGTTTCTCTCTAAGAGGAGAGAACGACGTCCTTTTCAGGGGACGTACCTTGGTACCATTTTCTTTATGAGAGGAGTTGCTACGAGAGTTTCACATTTCCCCTTTGGTGGTACATCCTGGAGTGGAGAAGATGTACCAGGATCTCAGACGACAGCACAAGTGGCCGGTATGAAGAAGGTTGTGGCAGAGTTCTTTTCTCGATGCCTCACCTGCCAGTAGGTGAAGGCAGAGCACCAGGTACCAGAAGTCTTCGTACAACCCTTGGAGGTCCCAGAGTGGAAGTGGGGCGGCATATCTATGGACTTCGTTACTGGACTTCCATGCACTTACAGAGGTCACGACCTTATTTGGGTGATTGTCGACCGACTCACAAAGTCGGCTCACTTCTTATCCATCAGAGAACAGGGCTCAGTGGATAGCTTGGGACGTCTCTACATTCAGAAGTTTGTATGGCTTCATGGTGTGCCAACATCTATCGTCTCCGATCGAGATGCTCTCTTTACTTCCCAGCATTGGAAGGGGTTGCAGGAGGCATTTGGGACGCAACAATGTCTGAGCACCGCCTTTCACGGCCAGAAAGATGGTCAGACGGAGAGGACCATTTAGACTCTCGAGGACATGCTCCGGGCATGTGTCCTCGACTTTGGTCGCAGCTGGGGGGACCACCTACCCTTGGTGGAGTTCGCGTACAACAACAGCTACCACTCCACCATCGGGATAGCACCATATGAGGCGTTGTACGGCCAACCTTGCAGGTCACCCCTGTACTGGGCAGATCCTGGGGAGTCAGCACTTGTGGGACAAGAGATGGTCCAGGCCATGAAAGAGAAGGTGTAGGTCATCCAGGAGTGGATGAGGACAACTAAGAGTCAGCAGAAGTCTTATACTGACAGGAGGCAGAGGCCACTGGAGTTCGAGGATGGCAACCACGTCTTCTTGCGGGTATCACCTCGATGTGGATTATGGAGATTTGGCCAAGGTTGAAAGTTATATCCACACTTCATCGGACCATTCCAGGTCCTCAGCAGGATTGGCGAGGTGACTTATCGCCTAGCTCTACCACCTCAGTTGCACCGGGTGTATGACGTCTTCCACGTATCTCAGCTGAAGAGATATGTGCACGACCCGAAGAATATCATTGACCATGGGGAGCTTGACATAGATGATGTGGTGACTTTTGAAGAGGTCCCAGTGGAGATCGAGGATCGACAGGATTGGGTTCTACGTGGATGGTCGATTCCACTAGTGCGCATCAGATGACAGCACAGGAACCTCCAGGAGGGCACATGGGAGCGGGAGGCTCAGATTCATGCACAATGCCCCCATTTGTTCCCCTATTTTATGATGTATCTTTACAGGGACATAAAGCCCTGAGGTGGGGGTAATGTAAAGACCCGTAAAAATCAATGGAAATTTTTTTGTTAATTTTCTTTGGGATTTTACAAGAACGCGGTTTTTGACGGCATTTGATTCAGTGGCCTGGTGTGCCCGAAATTTTGATCCGATGTTTAGCTCGGGTACATTCAGTGAACGAATGAGCGGGATTTCCTAGTTTTTGGACCGGTGCTCAGAATTGAATTCTGAGGGCACCGATGGAACCGCAATAGTAGTAATTGCTTAGGAACACATTTTTCGGAGTTGCATTTGCTCGGGAGGAGATGTAATAAAATTGTGGTAGGTAAAATAAATTGAGCTTCAATTTTATTTTATTTTCACTAAGTGGTTATTCATTATGTGGATGTTGGGAAACTATCCTAGATAGGTTATGAGGGCGGTGGGGCCCACAGGAAACCCACCCCTTCATATTCTCAAAACTCTTATAACTCTCCTTTTAAATGACATGAATTAAATTTTGTGATTTAATTCATTGTTTGAAAATAAAAATTCTTAAGACTTGAGTAATAAAATAAGACTAGACACTTATTTTATTTTTGTTTGGTATTGTTGTATTGAGACATTGGGAGAAAAAGAGAAGTCTTTAGGTTCTTCGTTCTTCGTCGAAGAATGAGAAGAACGCACCGCTGCCAACGAAGAATGCCAACCTACGACGGTGGACGACGGCGAGAGACACCATCCTCAGAGATCAACAAACGACAACGACCCTCTCCTTCCGCGAAGCCTTCTTCCGCGACGTGCAATTCCGCGACGAACCTCCATTCAAACTACGCTCGAGGAAGGGGATTTTTATTGTTTTTTTATTCGTTAATACTTACGTTGTCGTTCCTCATTTCATTTGGACTGCTTGCTATCGATTAACAGGATGGGGCCGGACCGCACAAACACGGCCGACCCTCCTCCCTCAATGCTCGGTCGTTTCGGCCGAGCCTCTCGGCCAGCGCACCGGGCTGCCAGGATGGGCCGCGCCGAGGCCGGGTCGGGCCGCGCCAGCCGTGCTGGGCCACGCCCAAGCGGGCGGGACCTGGACTCGGGTCAGGTTGACCTGGTTCGGGCCGACCCTGGGGGTATCAGGCCGGCTCAGACCGGGCCCGAACCCCCAATTACCGGACCTCTCACAGTCTTTTTCCCATAACGTGGAATGGGGACCTCCGATCGACGCACCGTCAGTTGCGATGCGATACTTGGAACGAGTCGGTCGTTTCGGTATATTACACTCAAGGTTTCAGAGTACTTTGGGTTCATCCGGGTTGGTTCGAGCACGAAACCAACTTGGCCCTCAAAGCGGAAATGCTTATAACATGAGCTCCGGACGTCCGATTGACGTGTCGTCGACTTTGATAGATTCATCTAAATGAGATGGACCTTTTTTCTTACTCTGCATGAGGTTTGGACCCAATTGGAGTACAGTCGGGTTTTTTTTGACTTAAAAACCAACCGGGCCCCTGGGACGAAAAGGCCAATAACTCTCAGACCAGGCGTCTAATTGACAAGCCGTCCGTGACACTGAGTTCCTGTTGACGATACAGAACTTTTGGATACATCAACTCCGGACTATGTGTCGGTTGATGTAACAGCCCCTCATCCCGTGAAGCGGACCCTCCCGAACGAGCTTTCTGTGTGTGGGAACGCTAGAGCTGGCTGCGACTGCGACGATGATGACGACTATACAGAAATCCTTCATGGATTCGACGGTGACGACTACAACACTCAGCGATCCTATGTGGATTAGTGATACCGATCCTGTGTGGGTCAGATTCTCTGTGGGTCAGTGCTCAGTAGTCCTGTGTGGGCCAGTGCCTACAGATCCTTTGTGGGTCCTATCGTGTGAGGGTCATTATGGGGGTTAGTTACCTATCGATCCTTTGTGGGTCATTACGGGTGTTAGTACATATCGATCATGTGTGGGTCCGATGGATTACATGAATCAGTGGCTACATCCGATCATCTCTATCGTCTTATGAAGATGTATACTTGTGTGAGCTGAATCTTGACATTCAATCCTTATCTTCGATAAGATTGACTTGATATCATGTGTGGATTACGTTATGCTTTCCTGTGTGGATTGGGTTGTGATTTCCTGTGTGGACTAGGTTGTACTTGATCTCGGATGTTGGAGCCGAACGAGAATTGAAGACTTAGGTATATGTATGGGCACATACCTAAGTAATGTCGGATGTTATTTCTTGATTGTATCTTTCCTTTGTGGATTATATTTTGTGGATTCCGGGAGACCTTCAGGGGTCTCAGGGTCCCTACAGAGTAGCTTATACTCACCCATGCATAGTCTATTCCCACACTATGTTGTGTTGGTTGCAGACGATGGAAAATGCTGATCATTGTTGAGGCTTGCGGAGGAGTCCGTACCTGGAGGTGGACCACTAGGCGGGACGTACTAGGAGCGGACGACTAGTACCGAGGAGCTGTGGGGGATATCTTTACCAACCCTTCAGGTGGGACTCCCAGTGGATGGCTCGAGGCTGCGGCTTTACTTTTCAATTGATGTACTCCCTTTTTCAGTTGTACTTTACTTTCAGTTTGGGTTTGTTTTCTGGCCCACTTACTTATCCGCACTTACTATTGTGTACAAATTTTACTTAGTGTTTACTTCTTCTTGCCTACTCTATGTGTTTGTTCGCATTACAAAGCCCATGCCTTCCCTTTTTATCGAGAATCACGCCTTGGTGCTAGTCGATAGCCCCTGGCCTATGGAAGGCGGGCTTAGGGTAGTCACGGAACGGGCCCCGAGGACGGGTCGTGACACGTAGATCTGGATTCTGGGTTCATTTCCCCTTTCCAGGTCGGATGGGTTAGATGGATTCCGTGGAGGTTTTGGGATGTGTTTGTGTGAGCGGTGGGTGTTTGAGAAGGCATGTATAGATTTTTCTTCTACGTTTTTGAGTACCTTTAGTACCAATATTCCATTTTTTCTACTTCTGTACTAGTTGGATTCAGTTTTTTATTAGTAACGATGAATTAATTTTATTCTAGAGGTCCGGATGATGGTCTGAATTTGTGCAGGTAACTATGTGGAGGGAGTGATGAGAGGGGAATTCCAGTTCTTTTCTTGAGTTTTCTTGATACTTGCATGGTTCGAGATGTTTTTCTCACCGAGGTGGTGTTATAGTGTACTATATGAAAATTGATTAAAGATTCAGTTATAATTTTTAATCATGAATGGTTGTTTGTAGATTGAGGTTTTTCAATTTTCTATTATGGTGGTCTCAAGGTGACTGAACACTACCTATTCTGATTTATTGTCAATTCTGTTACCTTTTAATCTACTTTTAACATTAATTTTCCTTTCCATTGGTTTTTGTAGGTACAAATTTCATTGTGAGGTTCCCACTTATCTACAAAGTGGTTTATTAGAAAAATGAAAAAAAGTTATTTGGAGTGAGATAGACATTACAATAATGGTATGTAAATTTGGTTCAATAATACAGGTCTTGAACAACTTGTAATCCTGGTTCATTAATACAGGGCATGAAAGACAACTAATCTCAGTTCAGTAATACATGGAAATAATGGCATGTAAACCCAATTCAGTAATGGAAATTGTCTGAAAGTATGATATTGGAAATGAGTGTTGGAAAATATGGAAATGATTTTATATGATTATGTTTTTCCACAATTTAATGTATTATTTCAATGATTTATTATCATGGGTTGTGTTCATTTATGAATTATGACTTATGAATTGTAATGATTTATTTCAGGACTCAAGATTTCAATATTGAAAATTGATTTTCTTGTTTTTACATCATTATATTTATGGTTTGCATTATGTTATTCATGTTTACCCTTACTAAGCATTTGATCTCACCCTTTTTACATTTTCTTTTCCCTAGTTTATAAAAACATATTTTATGTAGGGAAAGTAAATGGAATGATCTTTTTGGGTGATGTTTAAGATCATTCACCATGATAGAATAATTTGTTCTGAGTTTCAAAATACACTAGACTAATACAGTCTTTGGGAATATATTTTTGTAATTTATTATGTATTATGGAAAAGAAATTTAATATCAATGTACATCATGTTTAGGTTGTTAGATAAATAGTATGCATTGTGTATTCAACATGTTCTGTGTGGCGAGGTCCCTTATCCCACTATTCTTTTTAGGTTACCTCAACTCCATGCCACACATATCACCTTTGAGACAAAAAAATTATCTGACAATTATGACCTTAAACTATTTTCCCCATTGTGGTCAAAGAATCACGACCTTAAACTGTGTGTGGATCACCCCATATTCATTTTCTTGTTTTATAGTATTTTTAGATTCTTCTTCCATAGAGGCCTCTCAAAGGTGCATCCCCATAATTCTACCATCATATGCCCCCTTCACTTATGTTTTTTTGGTATTATTCTTAATGGACAACATATCATCATCGTATAACATTATACTATGTGTCCAAAGTCCTCACTATATGAAATTAAAATATTTATCCAACATCCTCACCATATGATGTAAAATTTCAATCCCTAGTTCCACAATAAATAATGTTAAGAAGCATGTTAATCATCTATACTGCATGATCTAAGACTTCAAGGAATCTTAGTTTATATTTTTTGGAGAAGATCCTTCTTCGGTGTTGGTCACCTACAAAATATTTTATATTCACTGACCATCTATAAAAATTTGAGACGAATCTCCCCATGTAGATGAGTTTATCCTTTGGTAAGACCAATATATCTTCCCAATGTGCTCCATCTCATAGTGGAATAATTCCATGATGGTTGGAATCTACTCGAACATTCAATCACTTCATATCCACACTTGTTGTTACTCTTTATTTGGATCCTAAACATCCTCCAAATCCAATTGGCCCCATACCAATAATGATGTCTTTGTAGACTATCTCACCTACAATCATAGGCACATATCCCTATATTTTGAGATGGGTCCCATATTTTGAACATGGTTAGTGGTCCACTCTCATTTTTTTGTCTCCATCCTCAGTAGAATGATAATGGATGAAATAGTTTGAACATTTTCAGCAGTTATCCACCATTTTCATGCTACTCCCATCACATTTCAAAGACTAGGTGTTGTGTTTCATTCCCTCCACCCCCTTTGTTTGTGTAGAATCTAATGACCCTAATGTTACACCATTTGTGTAGTAGTACACATTGGAAGAAAAATTTATCTATATATAAAGACCCATTCTCTATCCATAGCCTTTTTTGGCCTAATTAATTACAATGGTAAGTCACAAAATGTGATCCATGAGTTTCCAATGATTATTTGATGATATGACATATATGAGAAATCACATGGTCACCCACTGGTTCTCACAGTGAGCATAACTCACATGGGATTAGGGTTGTTCATTGGGTGACTCATGAGTATGATTTCAGTGCAATAATAAAATATGATGAATGAAATATGTCAATACATGAAATATATTTTGATATAAAGAAACATAAATAGTTTTTTTGGGCCATCCACACATTGAAGCCACGCTCAATACTTTGAAAAATATTCCCCTACATCTCCACCTGAGTGATGTTGAGTAATGAGGGTTAAATAATAGTGATTGGTGGTATGATGGAATTTGGAAACACATAACCATTAATGTGAAATATGATCTAACCATGCAAGAACTAGAAAGGACCATAGATCCTCCTTGGCATTAATCCCCTCACAACATGTCCGAACAGGCTGTAGAGTCGGGACGGTACTAGTAGTCCCAGATTCACCATGTTATCTGTAACACCATGAAAATTTTATGAAATATACTTTCTAATATAATGGATAACTTGCATTTCAGGTTAAATGTAACACTCCAAGCTTCCACGGTATGCTTCTCTTTTAATAATACAGTAGTGTGTGTTGTACGCAACATCAAGTTCTAACACACACCACAACCAATCAAACTAGCCGTTATGAAAAGTAAGACCCACTTCTTGAAAAATTATAAATTATATCATTCAAAATGGGCTTCATTTTTGGATTCGGAATATCTAAATTATGTTAGGGTGAATTTTTGGTACTTTTCTGATAAATTTCATATTTTGATGAACAATGAAAATTACTAAATATTAATTAAAAACAACTTTTTAATACAAATACGTAATAGTGAAAAATTATGAATTTGAATCGTTTTAAAGTATATTTAGAATATATTTTTACCATTTAATCCAATTTATGTCATTGGAAATAATTTAAAATTTAAACCGGACATAAACAAGTGTCAATCTTTGGATAGTTATTGGTTCGTAAAAACACGCTTTTTTGTTTTGAAAGCAGGAATTAATTTTAAAATAATTTCTGCCACTTTTGTGTTATGAATTTGGAAAAATGGATTCCATATTTAAAATGTGTATTCAAAAAACTTATAAATAGGTAAATCTGATTTTTAGATATTTTGAATAATTACTTCGGTAAATATTTTATTTACCACGGCAGAAGGGTAAATATGGTAAATAAGGGTAAAAAATAATATTATACTAATATTAAATTACCCTAAAACATGTCCTAACCCTATTGGTTGATACATGTCTGACCATTGGCATATTTGGGTCGATTTTGGGACCCCATGGATCCACTTGTAAGTGATAATGACACTTTATATTAATAAAGATAAAGTAAATACAAAAATGACATAAGCATATATCTTTTAGAAAAACAATTTTTACAAAGGGTTATATATTTTATATTTTCATCTATAAATATTAATTAGAAAGATAAAAAATTTCCTACATAATGGTAGTTTATTTATAATATTTAGACTTTGAATAATTAAATTTTTTTATGACAAAATAATGAAGCAATATTTTCCTTATTAATTAAAGAATCAAATAATTAGTATTATAAATGATAAAATAAATATAATTTGAAAGTTTCGATGCCATACACGAATTGTATTGGTTAATATGACATGTTGGGATTGCATAAATGAATTTCTTTTAATTAATATTGTTTTTAAGACTTAAAAAATTAATTATTAAATATTGTCAAAATTGACATAAATGAGTTTTTAAAAAAATATTATTTTATTAATTGATATTCTATTCCTTAAAATATAATGTTCGGAAGAAGTACTTATATAATGATAGGTGTATCATTAATGGACCACTTGGGGGTCTCTTGGAGGTATATAGTATATTTATTAACCATGTATTATAAAAATACAATGTGACATGGTAAATGTCAAACTATTTAACTAAGAGTTAAATATAAATGATAAGGTTAATATAGTGACCCAAACCTTTCTAAAATCTATTGGATGAAAGGATTTAGACCCATCCTCACCATATACTTTTAATAATCTACATTAGAGCCATTAGAAACCGAATATGAATTTATTATAAATTAATACTTCAAGTTTTTTCTAAAGGGCCCCTCCTACCAATTTTAAAAGGACACAACTTCTAACCAATTCTTCATACCTTAAAAGCCTTTTGGATCAGAAAACCCCTACCCAATTATCCTCTAAAAATCCCTCACTTCAACCTATAGGCCTTCCTTTAGTCATAAATCTATCCTAAGGAGCCCTTTTGATCAAATGAAAGGAAGAACCCAAAGAAGAGGTAATGTTTTCACCACCATCTTTCAAGTTCCGTTCTTCTTCAACTTCATTTTTATTTGTTATTTTCATTCTAAAATAATAACTCCAGTATCTTATATATATTTTTATGTTATTATAAATATGGTACAACCATATTCATTATTCTATCCATCCTTTTAATGACATTTCACCATACATTTGTACGTACAGCTTACCGTCTCTACGTCGCGGTGTAATTGTTATTAAAAATATTATTTTTTAATGGGTATGATAATGTTGTGTAATTTATGTTGATAATAAATATAACATAATAATTATTCTTTATATATGATATACCATCCAATTATATGTAATTTTAATATCAAAAGAATGATATTGTCGCTCGTGCGTACGTACGGACTACCGTCTCCACGAACGTGAGGAGATTTATTTCTCAATGTATCCATTCAAGTATAATTATCATTTTATGATTAGGATTTCCTAAATGAATTTGTTTCTAATTAATAAATATGTTAATACATTAACAAAAATCAGTTATCAAATATTTTCAAAATTGACATAAATGAGTTTTTTTAAAAAATATTATATTATTAATTAATATTCTATTCCTTAAAATTTAGGGATCAGAAAAAGGACATATATAATGATAGGTGAATCATTAATGGATTACTTGGGGTTCTCTTTAGGTATATAGTATGTTTATTAACCATATAATATAATAATACCAAGTGTCATGGTAAATGTCAAACTATTTAACTAAGAGTTAAATATAAATGATAAGGTTAATATAGTGACCCAAACCTGTCTAAAATTTATTGGATGAAAGGATTTTGACCCATACCCACCATAGAATTCGAATAATCCACATTTTAGCCATTAGAATACTAATATTAATTTATTATAATTTAATACTTTAAGTTTTTTCTAAAGAGCCCATCCTCCCCATTATAAAAGGACACCACTTCTAACCAATTCTTCATTCCATCAAATATTTTTGGTTCTGCCGACCCCTGCCCAATTATCCTCTCAACTTACCTCACATAATCCTAGAGGCATTAATTTAGTCATCAAGAAAACCTAAGGATCCCTTTTGATCAAATCTAAAGGAAGAACCTGAAGAGGAGGAAATCTATTCACCACCCTCTTTCAAGTTCCTTTCTTCTTCAACTTCTTTTTTCTTTGTTATTTCCATTCTAAAATAATAACTCCAGTATCTTCTATATAATATCATGTTATTATAAATATGTTACAACCATATTCATTATTCTATCCATCCTTTGAATGACATGTCACCATACGTGTGTACGTATGGCTTACCGTCTCCACATCGTGGTGTAATTGTTATTCAAAACAACATTATTTGGATGGATATGAAAATTTTCTATAATTTAAGTAGATAATAAATATAACATGATAATTATTATGTATATATGAAATACCATCCAATTATATATTATTTTAATATCAAAAGAATGATATTGTTGCTCGTGTGTACGTACGGACTACCGTCTCCACGAATGCGATGAGATTCATTTCCCAATGTCTCCATTCAAGTATAATTCTCATTTTATGATTAAATATAATGTATAAGGACTTGATATAATTCTGGATATGAATAAGATACAACTTATTCATAACAAAAAAGTATTTTGTAAAAAAACATATAAAAGAAAATGAGAAAGTTAACACCCGAAACGACGATAGTGCTAAGATATTATTAATAATGCAATGTTAAAAGATCATATATGATATCATATTAATGTATATTATTCTTGTATAATTTAATAACAATTATTTCACCATTATACAGTATATTAAACTACCCTCAACCAAGGAAAAATACAAGTTAAGGGTTAATTTCACAATCTTTTCATTATCCGAGGTTGTTTATACGTAATTATCTACTGGGATCTCTTTATCATCCACATCCATGTTTCTTAAAAATGTATTTCAAAACATTTTTTACTATTTACTAGAAAATGGGTTAAATTCATTTATACCCTTATGTATCATGAAAGGAATATTTCCTTCGTTTTCCAAAGAAGTTACTTTTTAACCTTTTCGACAAAATTAAGGTAAGAATGTATTTTTTTAACTTATACGGAGGGTGTAGCTATTTTCGGCCATTATAAAATCATCGACACTTCCATTACAAGATTATAAGAGTAATTTCAAAGTAAATATTTTTTTGTATAATTTTGTGACTCTTAAATGATTTCAAAAAAGAGATATTTCTCTCAAATAGTTTTGATTTCATCTATGTCAACATCATTTTAAATGTTTTAAAGATTTTTTCTTCAAACCCATTCTCACTAATGTCCATGTTTTCAAAATTTGTTTAAGGATTTATTTAAATGTACATGAATGTTTTAAAATGTTAATTACATTAAAAAGTTTCAAAGTGGTATGTGACACTTTGATTCAAAAATGACTTTAAATGTCTTCCATTCTAAATTCTGTAACTTTTAAATGTTTTCATGAAAAGGTATATTTCAATGAAAGAGTTTTACAAATCATTTAAATATATTTTAAATCCTTTAATGGGTTTTAAACATGTTTTGATGTTGATTTATTATGATTAAAAACATCCATATTTTATTGAAGGTTTAGTGATATGTTTGACTGTGGGTGTGTTATTTTTATACCATTCATGGTTTATGGTTAAAGAACTGACATTTTGTATCCTAGTTCTTATATGAATGTTTATGTTCTGTTTCAACCTTCTCATATGAGGAATGTGTTGGAGATAGTATGTGATGGGTGGAGCCCGCTATAGCTCCTTGATGCATCGGTAGGTCTCATGAGACAACTAGACGTGGAATTGGCTAAGGACTTTTCCCAATTTGATTTATGGTTTTGGCCGAGGCCTTAATTATTTTTAGATGTCTTGGTCGATGCCTTGAAAAAATGTTTTAGAATGTCTGGAATTATAATTCCCTCATTATAGAAATAATATTGACAGTTCATGTGGTCATTCGACTAGTATAATACCAATGATTATGTTTTATTATGGAATTATTTACTCAACTCATATTCTTTCCATAAAAGTATTCATGTTTATTATTGGTAAAGGCATGAGGTTTCAATTATTCACCATGATTAATATTTATGTTATTTTCCACTGTATTGCTTACCTTTACATAGTTTTTGAGCACACCCATTTCTATGTTTTATTTTTTTCTAGGATTACAAGAAGTGTATTGTGATTGATATGCAGGGTTAAGCTAATCGAATAATGGAATTCATAAAGGATTATTTATGTTGTGTTTTATGTTATAATATTTAATGTAACATTCATGTATGTAATCTATTTTACAAGACTACTAATCCAATCAGTCCTTCGGTACTTGATTCCTTGTAATCATGCCAATTTATTAAAATAATCCACCGACATTGGATAACTGGGGTTGGGGTGTTACAGTTGGTATCAGATTAAGTTTATCAATAACATTGGAAACTAGATATATATAAACTTTGATTAGAGAATATATCCCTAAGATAGAATTTGAGGATTAGTATAGAAGAACATATTAGAATTTTGGTATTGTAGTGATATTGTGAGTTTTCTAAGCAATACATCCCTGTTTATATACGAGCCGGTAGAGGCTGCTCTGGAACAGATGTACCTAGGGGTAAAACCTGAAAACACCACTTTGAGCTAGACTCGAATGAGAACTAGTGTATAAAAATGGTCCTTGAAGCACTCTTGGTTACGACACTCCTGGGGGATATGTTTAGGATAATTCTCATTTTCATTACAGACCATTATAAAGGGTTTATGAGTATATACTTCTCATAGAAGACATTTTTGTGATTATGGATTATATCCATAAACTGTTTAATTTATGTTAAGTGTTTTACAAGTTAGGATTAGGTGTTGTTATTCATAAAATAATCTAGTGTATGCCATTTTTTAGAAATGGAACCCAGTAGAAGGAATGAGAACTCCAGCAATACGCATGATCCAATGAGTAAGAAGGATCATATCTTTCAAGGTCTTAAGCCAGAATTTAGAAAGGAAATAGTCTCCCAGGTATTATCATGATATGAATAAATGGTATCATGTGTTGATAAGATAATTAAAGAGTTCACAGAGTCCTATGGATTTAAAGGGATGACAGAGAAAAAAAGGATGGTAGAGAGAGGGATAGATAAAGGGAAGAAGGTAATGAAGGATTTTCCCATATGTGATAACTGTGGAAAGAATCACCTTGGAAAATTCTTGAAGGGAATGGGAGTATGTTATAAGTGTAGAGAAAAAGGACACCACAATCATGATAGTGAGGGTAAGAAAAAGGTTTAAATGTTCAATTCTTCTTCTTCAAGGAGTGGGGACACTACGTGAATCAATGTTCAAATCCAAAGAGTATGGCCCAAATGATTCTATTGGATAATAATAAAGTTATGATACTACCACATATGTAAAGTAATTACTAGTGTTCTTATGTTGTTATTAAAGAATTATTTCACTTGAGTGTTTTATCAACCATGTAATGGTTATATGAGTCATGGAGAAAAATAAGGATTGTACTGCAGTACTATTTCATTAAGGATTTGAGATTATATGGTACTATGAAAAGTGACTCAACAGAAAGTTAATTTTTTTTAAAAAAAATACATTGCGGAAGGAAAGGTAATCCTTAACTTGGTCTTGATACCTAGGTATTAATTTTGGAATAATAGACGGTTGATTTGGATAAATTATATTGGATATTCTTGACCTCCTTGGAACTGGTTAATAGTTTGTTTACTTCATTTTTGTTGGAATATTCAATATTTTTTGATATAAGGAATATATCCAGTATTCTATAAGGAATACGGGAGCATGAATGTTATCAATAAAGGGTTTATGGTAATTCAAGATGTTACCATGTTTTAAAATAATACATGACGAAGGTGTTCACTTGTTATTACAAGGAAAAAAGCATATTCATTGTGTTTACATTCCTTACAAATTTTGGACTGTGATTTTGGACAGAAGTATTTTGGATAATTCTAGTTTGATATTATTTTTGGATTTCCATAGAAAGACAACCCGGAGGTCGGGTGACAACCCTTCGTGTCTGACAATGCTGCGAGACTCGAACCCGCAACTGAATGGCAACAAGGGTGTATCACCTACCACTGTTCCACGTGATGTCCAGGATTGAAAAATTCAGTCTTTATTTGAAAAAAATTCTGGTAGATGAATTATAAATTAATTTTTTTGAACCCTATACGAATAGGATAAATAGAATATTTTTTAAGTTTTATTATCTTTTAGAGTGAACGTTGAGTTTGTGGTAGAAATTAGTTAAAGGATGGAACTCGACTTGACAAGTATTAATTTTTTTTCTTCTCTAATTATATGAAGAAATAAATTCTTAAACATAAGGTAAGGAAGCTTAAAACCAAAAATGTGTTATCCTATTACCTTACGTTTTATTGAACCGATGGTATTTTAAATCATCATATATTTGTGGCTTTGATGCCCACAATTCTACAATTGTTTTTGATTGACGACCTCAATCACTCACTATAAATATTTACATTTTTACTCCAATTTTGTGTCTCTAATTTCAACTAATGTTCTCCTAATCAAGATCATAATTTTGTGGTGACTTTTTAATTCCCCTTTTCCTCTTATTAAGACTAAATTTTATGAACCAAATTTCCGATGTGGGTTTTCCCAAAGGTATTTTCTATATTCAACCTTTTATATTTGAAAAATAATTTCAAATTACGAGGACACAATTTATTGAAGTAGGGGAAAATTTAACACCCCATTCTTCCACACTGCACTTCTCTTTGAATTATACAGTGTTGTGTGTTGTATGCAACTTCGAGTTCTAACCCACACCACAACCAATCTAACTAGTCGTTATGAATAGTAATACCTAGTTTTTTAAATTTTATACATTTTATCATTCAAAATGGACTTCATTTTTTGATTCAGAATATCAAAATTAGCTTAGGGTGATTTTTTTGTACTTTTCTGATAACTTTCATATTTTGATGAATAGTGAAAATTACTAAATTTCAATTAAAAACAACTTTTTAAATCAAAATAATTAATAGTTATAAATTAGGAATTTGAGTTGTTTAAAGTATATTTATAATATATTTTTACAATTTAATCCAATGTTGGACATTGGAAATAATTTCAAATTTAAACAGGACATAAACAAGTGTCAATATTTTGATAGTTATTGTTTCGTAAAAACACGCTTTTTTTTTGACAGCGGGAATTAATTTTAAATTAATTTCATCCACTTCTGTGTTTTTAATTTGAAAAAATGGATTCCATATTCGAAATCGGGATCTCAAATTGTGTAAATAGGTAACTCTTATTTTTATAAATTTTGAATAATTACTTCGGTAAATATTTTATTTACCATGGTTAAAGGGTAAATCCGGTAAATAAGGGTAATAAAATAATATTATAATAACATTAAATTACCCTAAAACCTATCCTAACCCTATTGGTTGATTGAAGTCCGACCATGGGCATCTTTGGGTCGATTTTGGGACCCCATGGATCCACTTGTAAGTGATAATGACACTTTATATAAATAAAGTTAAAGAAAATTCAAAAATGACATAAGCATATATATTTTAGAAAAACAATTTTTACGTAGGGTTAAACATGTTATATTTTAAACTATTAATATTAATTAGACAGATAAAAAATTTCCTACATAATGGTAGTTTATTTATAATATTTAGCCATTGAATAATTAAATTTATTTATGATAAAATAATGATGCAATATTTTGCTTATTAATGAAAAAATCAAATAGTTAGTATTATAAATGTTAAAATAAATATAATTTGAATGTTTTGATGCCATCAATGAATTTTATTGGTTAATATGACATGTTAGGATTTCATAAATGAATTTTTTCTGAATTGATATTGTTTTAAGACAATAAAAATCAATTATTAAATATTGTCAAAATTGATATAAATGAGTTTTAAAAACAAATATTATATTATTAGTTGATATTCTATTCCTAAAAATATAAGGATAAAAAATGTACTTATATAATGATAGGTGCATCATTAATGGACCACTTGGGGGTCTCTTGGAAATATATAGTATGTTTATTAACCATATAATATAAAAATACAATGTGACATGGTAAATGTCAAACTTTTAACTAAGAGTTAAATATAAATGATCAGGTTAATATAGGTACCCGAACCAGTCTAAAATCTATTGGATGAAGGAGTTAGACCCATCTCCACCTTAGACTTTTAATAATACACTTTGGATACATTATAAACTGAATATTAATTTATTATAAATTAATACTTAATGTTTTTCCTAAAGGTCCCCTCTTCCCCCTTATAAAAGGACACCAATTCTAACCTATTATTCATACCATAAATGCCTTTTGGTTCAGCCAACCCCTGACAAATAATCCTCTAAACATACCTAAATTCAACCTAGAGGCCTTACTTTAGTCATAAATCCATCTTAATCAGCCTTTTTGATCAAATCAAAAGGAAGAACCTGAAGCATAGGTAATGTTTTCACCACCCTCTTTCAAGTAACTTTCTTCTTCAACTTCTTCTTTATTTTTTATTTCCATTATAAAATAATAACCCTAGTATCTTCTATCTTCTGTGATGTTATTATAAATATGGAACAAACATATTCAGTATTCTATCCATCCTTTGAATGACATGTCACCATACGTGTGTATTAACGGCTTACTGTCTCCACGTCATGGTGTAATTGGTATTCAAAACATTATTACATTGATGGGTGTAATAGTGTTGTATAATTGATGGTGATAATAAATATAAAATGATAATTATTCTATATATATGATATACCATCAAATTATATATTAATTTAATATCAAAATAATGATATTGTCGGTCGTGCGTACGTATATACTACCGTCTCCACGAACGCGATGTGATTCATTTCTCATCGTATCCATTCAAGTATAATTATCATGTGATGATTAAAAATAATGTTTAAGGACTTGATATCATTCTGTATATGAATAAGATACAACCTATCCATTACAAACAATTCTTATGTAACAAAACATATAAAAGAAAATGAATAAGTTAACACCCGTAACGCTGATAATACTAAGATATTATTAACAAATAAATGTTAAATGATAATATATGATATCATGTTAATGTATAAAATTATTGTATAATTTAATAACAATTATTTCACCATTATACAAGAGGTAAAACTACCCTCGACCAAGGAAAAATACAAGGTATGGGTTTATTTCACAATCTCTTCATTATCTGAGGTTGTTTATTCGTAATTAACTACTGGGATCTCTTTATCATCCACATCCATGTTTCATAAAAAATGTATTTCAAATTTTTTTTACTATTTAATAGAATATGGTTTAAATTCATTTATACCCTTATGTTTTTTGAAAGGAATATTTCAGTCTTTTTTCAAACAAGGTACTTTTTAACCTTTTCGACAAAATTAATGTAAGAATGTCTTTTTTTAACTTATACGGAGGCTGCGGCTATTTTCCACCATTATAAAATCATAAAATCGTCCCTTAAAAGATTATAAAAGTATTTTTAAAGTAAATTTTTTCTATTATAATTATGTGACTTTTAAATTATTTCAAAAAACAGATATTTCTCTCAAATTGTTTTGATTTCATCTATTTCAACATCATTTTAAATGTTTTGAGGATTTATTCATCTAAACCATTCTCATTAATGTCCATGTTTGCAAAATGGTTTTAAGGATTTATTTAAATGGGCCTGAATGTTTTAATATTTCAATTAAATTAAAAAGTTTCAAAGTGGTATGGGACACCTTGATCCATAAACTCCATTAATGTCTTCCTTTCTAAATTGTATGAATTATAAATGTTTTCATGAAAATGGATATTTTAGTCAAAGATTTTTACAAATCATTTCAATCTATGTAAAATACTTTAATGGATTTTAAACATGTTTTGAAGTTGATTTATTTTGATACAAAACTTCTATATTGTATTGAAGGTTTTGTGATATGTTTGACTGTGGATGTGTTATTTTTATACAATTCATGGTTTATGGTTAATGTTCGGAAATTTCGTATCCTAGTTCTTAATGGAATGTTTATGTTATGTTTCATCCTTTTCATATGAGGAATGTATTGGACATAGTAAGTAATGGGTGGAGCCTTCTATTGCTCCTCGATGCATCGGTAGGTCTCATGAGACAACTAGACGTGGAATAGGTCGAGGCCTTTTCCCAATTTCATTTATGGTTTTGGTCGAGGCCTTAATAATTTTTAGACGTCTTTTCCGAGGCCTTGACAAAATGTTTTAGAATTTCTGGAATTATACATTCCCTCGTTATGGAAATAATAATGATGGTTCATGTGGTCATTCAACTAGTAGGATACCTATGAATATGTTTTATTATGGAATTATTTACACAGCTCATATTCTTCCCATAAAAGTATTCATGTTTATTATTGGTAAAGTCATGCGGTTTCAATTATTCGGCATGATTAATATTTATGTTATTTTCCACTGTATTTCTTACCTTTACTGAGTGTTTGAGCTCACCCCTTTCTATGTTTTAATTTTTTCCATGATTCCAAGAATTGTATTATGATTGATATTCATGGTTAAGCTAAGGGAATAATGGTGTTCATAAAGGATTATTTATGCTGTGTTATATGTTATAAATAGTAATGTTACATTCATGTATGTAATCTATTTTCCAAGACTGCTAAACAGATCGGTCTGTCAAGACTTGATTCCTTGTATACATGCCAATGTGTTAAAATAATGCACCGACTCTGGGAAATTGGGGTCGGGGCGTTACACTAGACCATGTTATGATTTCACTACACATAACATCTGCTTAGGTAGTTTTATAGAGAACCCGAAGTTTACACGAATCATTTTTTTATTGTTATTTAAGTATGATAATAACATAGATGTTATATTATCAGTTATTATTAGTATTAAAAAATTGAAAAAATATAGCATTCATGGGATAAATATACTACATAGAGATAAAAATAAATACCAATTGAATATAAAGGAAACATGATTATTACACCCCAAAATTGGTTTTTTTGTTATAAAAAAAATTATTAAAAATAGTAAATTAAATAAATGAAATATATATGTAATATATTAAAAAAAATTATATGCATGTGATATATATTTTATTCATAGGTTATGAATAAACATTATTTTATATAAAAAACACGTATTTTTCCAAAGGGTATTTTTACCACCAGTTATTGGAGAACTCATTTTAAATTAAAATTACGACACATTAATAATTTTTTATATGAAAAAATATACTTATTCATTGGAACAAGGATATATAAATTTACCTGGTTGATTTTTGATATTGTTCTAATATGATTCAAGTTTTCATGAATAGTAAAAACATAAAAAATTACAATTCATGAAATTTTTTTTCATTGAAATAGTTTATATGGTTAAATTATATTTTTATACGGTTATAAATTATAAATAGATTCTATTTTTTTTATTTAATATAACTTCGGTCATTAAAATTAATTTTTCAATAAATTTAGATGTTAAAACATTTCAATATTTTTTAAGTTTAATCTTTTAGTAACCATTTAATAATTTTGACAATGCCATTAATTTTAAATTAATTACTGAAACTCCTGTGTTTTGAATTAAAAAAAGGTTTCCATATTTGTAATTAGTAGGTCCAAATCATGTGAATATCTTTGTTTTATTTTCAAGAATTATGAATAGTATCTTAGGTAATTTTTATTAATGATGTAAAAATAATAATTTAATTATGTGTAAAAATAATATTTTAAAATAACCATAACACTTTCCCTAATGTCATTGGATGAGTGCGATTTACTTGAATAATCTTTGGGACAAACTTTTATCCTTTAGAATCCACTTCTAGGAGATCAAGACATTTAATAAACTTTATTTAATGAAAAGTTAAAGATATATTATTCATGTTTTAATAAATATATTATTTTGAATATAAGGTTATATGTGATATAAATTTGATTATAAATACTCATTTGAAATGTAAAATTTTATTATTTATCATTGTGATTTTTTTTAATTTTTAGGAAATTAATAATTATCTTCATGTCATACACAATGATGATGCATAATTTATTTTAATGATGAAAAATAATTAAATTTTTTTATTTAAATTGATAATAACCAATAAAAAACCAAAAAACATCAAAAAATATTATTGGTCATGTATAAATCGTCCATAATCATCCAAGGGTTGAAATATTGGCCACATAAAGTCACATTTAAATTATTATGAAACTTATAAGATTTTATCTAATGTAATGTTATTGTAGTCACATTTATGTTTTAAGAAATATAAAAAAATTTATGTTGGATTTCTAGAAGATAAATTATACTATAGGTAGTTTAAGAAATATAGGTGATTTATATTCATTGTATTCTTTTTTATTTTTTCATTCAATAAATAAATAAATATAATAATTATAGAAAACTAACGTATTTATTATATTATTAATGTAAATATCAAATAAATGTGATTTAAAGTATTAAAATAAATATCATTTGGTATAATAAATATATAAAAATAATGTTATAGATGACCTTGACCACTTAGTAATGTAATAAAATATATTTAGGAGTTATATTTTTATATAAATATTTTTAAAAATAATAGAATTGAAAGGTACCAAAAATGAAAAATATTTATTTTTATTAAAATAATGAATAATTAAATTAATTAAAAATAGAAAAACATTTTGATAAATATCAAATAATTTTAATATAGTATAAAATATTCAAAAGTTTCATTTATGTTTTAATTGGCATCATACAATTTATAAAATACAGTCTTTTAATATTGACATACTTGTTACCTTATAAAATCATGTATAAAATTAATTTTTTATGGTTATTACATCCATATATAATATCAACATTGAAAATATGACATTTTCGATGGGTTGTTATGTAGTTTTATTTCATTATAAATTATGATTTTCAAAGATTCCAAAAGTTCCCCACACTTCGATTATAAAAGGGAACCTCCTCCCCCATTTCCTCATATCAATTTGATCCTTCAAACTTATATATACCCAGATAAATTCTAATTTCAAAACTCCTATCTAGGTTGTAAATTTTCTTATCTTCACAAAATACCAACCCCATTGTCTCTAAGAAGAGATCTAGAGGGATCTCACCAAAGAAGTGGTAATCTCTTTACCGACTCTCCCAACGTCATTTATTATTCTACATCCTCTACCCTTTTTGTTTCCATTATAATGTAATAACTCCTTCATAAACTATAAACTATGTTTATTTCATGATTATGTAAAAACCATATTACACCTTCCATCAACCCTATGTAAAAAATCACAACACGTGCCTATATATGGCCTACCATCTCCACAACAAAGTGTAATATGTTTTCACCACCACATTAATTGGATGTATATAATGATGGAAATAACAAATATATTTGATTATTATAAGATGATATTAAATTTTTAACAAAATATATTCCATCCACTTCTTTACCATTCAACAATTTATTGAATGTTATCGTCGCTCATGTGTACATACGACTTACTATCTCCACGTTGTGATGTGATTCATTCTACATGATCTTTATTAGAGAATGAATATATAAATTTATATAATGAATAAATATTACACATATTACATTAAAAAAATTATATAAATGGCATAAATATTACATATAAAGAAGAACCATAACTTATATCACAAAACATGCCTATGAAATTGAAGCAGTTAATACTAAATAGATGAGTAATAATGATTTGTTATTAAAATATGAGTGATAAGATTATAATATTTAATATAATGGTTATAAAAGAAGATCATGTAATTATCTAAATTTTTATATAGGACATTTGGATACATAGTAAGGGAATCCGACCTAAATAAAGGGGTAATTTCACAGTCTCATTATTATCCATGATTTTTTATACATAAGTATTTATGGGGTATATTAATCAAAAATGTCCATGTTAATAAAATATATATTCAAAAATATTCTTACCATTCTTATAAAAAATTTTAATTTCATTTTTAACCATTTGAATATATTCTACACAGTGGATTGAAATGAATCTATTTTAATTTTCTCTATGTATTACTTTTGTCAAATATGAAAAAGTATGAGAATACTATTTTCTTTTATGTTATATGACATGAATGGATTTTTATTGTTTCATATCTCCTTATTACCATGATGATTCCATTAAAAAGTTTCAATGTTTTTGAATGTAAATTTTTTCTTTTAAAATTTCACATCATTGTTGGAAATGGGTTTTTTTCAATGAAGGATGTTTTCCACAAGAATTATTTTAAAGTGACCACTAAAAATTATTTTAAATAAAAAATTATGTTATTTTACATTAATTATGTTTAACTGAATA
Source organism: Viscum album (assembly GCA_963277665.1). Classification (NCBI taxonomy): domain Eukaryota; kingdom Viridiplantae; phylum Streptophyta; class Magnoliopsida; order Santalales; family Viscaceae; genus Viscum; species Viscum album. The sequence continues at coordinate 1,045,361,438 of OY728160.1, read as the reverse complement.
TATTACGAAATGAAACCATTATTATTAATTTTATTAATGGTTTATGTTTATTATGTAATGAAACCTATGAAACATATTTTTTTTCCTTCAGCTATATTTTGATTTAATGATATTTATGAAATCCATTTCGTTACATGTGATCTGATATGATGAATAATTAATGTTTTTGTGGAAAAAAATGCAGTGTTTTCATTATGGGATTGTTAGGACCTATATATAACTCCAATTCATTAGGTAAATATAGAAAACTCATGAGGTATTTATTATATGCATGAACCAAATTTCGTGTTACCAATTCTATGTGTGGACCTGGTTTTCATGTCCATAATATTATACATTTACCTAGTTTTCATGATCATTTTTTTATGAAAGTCCATGATATCATTTACCTCATTTAATGAGTTAATATGTTATTATTTATAAATTTTCACAATATTCATGGTTTATGTGTATTCCACAATTCCATAACTTATGTTATTGTTATGATTTAGTAGAAAATGTTCTTCATTTCCTTTTGATTAATGTTTTATAAACTGCCAATATTTTTGATATGATTCCAATTTATGATCTCTAATATGAAGGGTATTCTCGTCAATTTTCATTATCATGTTCACATAACCATATTATTATAATTATGTTTACTTATCTCTTATACTACCCTTATTGAGCATATAAGCTCACCCTTTTTCTTATGTTTTCTTTTCACGGGGTTTTAAAGAATAGTTTCATGTAGGAGTACTAATGGGAGATATATATGTGGTGAACATTGAATAAATTTAACTAGAATATATGTTTTTGTTCCATGCTTCCAAATTCACTAAATTTATAGAGTGTTTGGGTGTGAGTTTGTCTATTCCACAAAATTATGTAATATTCATTTACGTCAAAACGAGGTTCATATAGTTTGTATTGGAGTGCTGTTTTATTTAACCATTGGAAACTAGGATTTCAATACTTCTATGATGTACATAGATATATTTCTATGGATATTTATATTGATGTCTCTACGGATAAGTATGAGTATAGGTCAAAATCCAAGAATTTTTGGATCATATGTAAACATTGATTAAACCGAATATTTTTGAGATTGAATGTACATACACTTGATAATAATGTACACCTTATATGATTTTTTATACTCACATAATTCCTTTGGGGTTTTATAAAATGGATGGAAGTAGAAGGAATTGTGTCAATTGATAACGTAGTGGACAATTGAACGAATGTCCTCCTGAATAAGAAAATGTTTTTGGATCTTGAATGAAAATCCTTATCCCTATATTCTTAAAAGTTATGAATCATTATATGCTACCAAATGAGTATATAAGGGAATAAAATTATGTTGAATCCATCATGACCCATTTTCATCCTTCTTTTATTGGGTATTCTGATTCAATAATTTCTAAAGATAGACCTGTATCATTGAAAATATATTTTACTTCTTTTTGTCTTTGCAACATGAAAATGTAATTTTAGGAGCTTTTCAATTAGTATGTGAAGTCTATCAGTGATGGAATCTTATAAAAACATTATAGAATATGATGAAATTAAATCTATGAAATGGGAAGAGTTTCTAGGGATCTGTTTTTAGTAAGTACATACCTCATGTTATATGAAAAATTATGGACAAGAAATTCATTGAGCATATGAGAAAGGATGATGAATTCATTGGTACATATGATGATAATTTTACAAGATTTTTAAAAAATACTTTTGGTCTAATCATTATCCTTGAAAGAAAAATCGATTGTTTCTTTGGTGGCATGAATAGATGTTTAAAAAAGGCATTTTCCATAAGAGACAATGAATGCTATTAAGAAATCATCCTGTGTGAACTATAAATGGAAATGGAAGTTATCATCTCTCAAGGATATAGTGATAGGAAAAGGAATATGAAGTATAATAAAAAATATAACGGTTATTTTCATGGATGGAAGAATTTTTTCCAACCACACCGTTTCCAAACTTATTGAAAGGAACATTCAAGTGAATTCCTGAAAGGAACACCAAGATTATTCAAGTGTGGGAAGGTTCTCCATCGATCAAAAGAGTATCTTAGTGATATAAGGATTCCAATAACTGAAATTAATGTATAAAAACCTCAACAAATTTCACTATTCACACATCAATGTAATAAATGTATAGAGTTTGGAAGTAATGAAATTCAATTCCCCGATCTAAGGGTTAATATGGAATATAATCTAAATCAACCTATTAATTCCAAAGTCAAAGTGAAATATCAAGAAATTTTTATTGGAGATGTGGAGTAGGATATTGAAGTTTTGGATTGATTCAGTATTTAAGTATTAGAAATAAGGGTAAAAATTTTAGAAGTACATTTATGATATTATAGAATAATAAAATATCTATGTATTAGTCCACAATAGATTTCCCATAAGTATTTAAGAGCATTTGATGCATGGTACATGTAACCATGAAGTGTTATTAAGGTAATTAGGAGATAATTTTTGAAATGAAATGATTATGGGAGGCATAATACATAATATGAAAATTATGTTGAGATAATAATATTCAGATAATGATATGATGAATATGAATTAGAATATAGGGAAATGATGATTTCCTTGGAACTGATTAAGGATTTATTGAAATGTGGATTATGCTATCATGGATGAAGGTATTCACATGTTTAGAATGTTACAACCAAGAACATCCTTTTAATGGGAGATAGACTGTATGTTTACTTTTATCATCCATGAGGGCTAGGAGGTTAACCATTTTGGGATGCTTAAAGTTAAACATTAGATAAGGTATTAGATATTAATGTATTATCTCACCATATTTGTATTTATTCATATTGTATAACATGTTCTAACAATTTGTTTTGATGTAAATTTTTATCATTCTATCTGATGATATGCTAATTCTATAGGAATGAAAAATGCATCTTTATTTCTTGATATAAGAGATGAATTGGTAATTGATCAAGGCACAATGAATAGATGAGAATATACATAATTAAGTAAGTATTTCTTCTCACTATTCTACTATATGGAAATCATTTTCAACCCAAAATGATATCCTATAACCTTATTTACCGATGAATCAGATGTTTCCTTTTATTATAACAAATTTATTTATTTGGATTGATATCTTTCTCTTTATTATGTTCTATATCACTCTTAATCAGAAATTGATAATTCAATTTCTCTTCCATGTCCATGTTATCAATTATGAAATATTTTTTTCTAGGTGGAAACCTATTAAGGAGTGAATTGGACTTTCCTTTATAATTTTTTAATTTTTTTAAGAGTAAATTATAGTATTCATTATTATGATATGGGTTTCTATAAAAGAAAAATTCATGTATTAAATCTTTGATAACCTGATGAACTTCATGGGAAAAATTCATTTTATGCGGGGTAGAATGAAACTCTCTGATAATTTGAAAAAATAATTTTTCTGAATTATTTGTTACCATGCACTGTACAAGACACCATGTTAGGCTTTCTCTACATGCAATGCCATCTTAGCTTTCATTACCCATAACCATGACTTTATAAGAAAGATAAATTTAAAATTATTTAAATAAGATAATAACATAGCCTTTAAATTAGAAATTATGTATTTTATTATATAACATAGAAAATATTGGTTTTATAAGATAAATTTATTACATAGAGATAAATATAGACACCAATTAAATAAAAAGGAAATATTTTCAATTTTATATTCCCAAAGATGACATTTATTTATAAACTAATGTAATTATAATTATTAAATGAAGTAAATGAAATATATATGTTATATATTTAATAAAATATTCATTGATATTCATCAAATATATTTTTTTAGATATAGGATATGAATAAAAATTATTTGATACAGAAAACACCACATTTTATCAAAAGGGTAATCTTACCTCCTTTTATTAGAGAATCCATTTTAAATTTAAATTTTGAAATATTAATATTTTTTATATGAAAAAACAAACATATTCATTGGGTGAATGATATAAAAATTTACATTAGTTGAAATTTTGATATTTTTATGATAATATTAATATTTGGTTGAATATCAAAATATACAAAATTTTAATGGAAATCAAAATTTTATGTTGAAATAATTTATATTCATAAATTATATTTTTGAATGGTTTAAATAATAAATAGATTATATTTTAATCATTTAATATTATTTAGTTCATTACAATAAATATCACGTTAAATTTTGATGAAAATACATGTATATCTTTGGATGTTTTAACTTTTAAAACACGTTTTCAGATTATGAAAAGGTGATTAATTTTAAATTAATAACTATAACTTAATATTTTTTAATTTTTTAATATTAATTCCATATTTGGAAACATTCAATATAAATTATGTTAATGGATTACTTTTATGTTTTTGGCATTATGAATTATAACATGTTTAATATTTATTAATACGGTAAAATTGTAAATCATGTAAGTAAGGGTAAAAATAATATTAGTAAAATACCATAAAACTTTTCATAATTTAATTGGATGATTTTTTTGATATCAATCATTATTGGTTTGAAATGGTATCCTATAAAAGCCACTTGAATGAGATTAAGACATTTAATATATTTTACTTACGGAAAAGTTAATGATGTTCTACTTTAATTTTAATAACTATATTATTTTTTATATATGGTTATATAGAAGCTAAATTAGAATATAAAAACTTAATTTAAATATTAAATATTTTTCTCGTGTTAATTTATTTTTAAATTTTAAGAAATTTATAATTACCATAATGTATTATACAATGATTTTGTAGAAATTATTTAATTGATGGAAAATCAATAAAAAAAATTAATTTATGATGATAATAACCATTAAAAGACATCAAAAGGCCAAATATTATTGGTAGAGTATATCTCGACCATAATAATCCAAGGGTGTAATTACTGGCCATTATGAGCCACATGGAAACGATAATGACACTTAGAACATTTTATCTAAAGTAATGTTAATGTTGTCACACTAATGATTTAATAAATATAACTTGTTTTGAATAGGATTTTCAAAAATAAATCTTGGACAATGAGTATTATTATTAAATATAAAGGGTTAATATTCATAATATTAGTTTGAAATTATTTTTTGTTTGACAAAATAGTATATTAAAAAACTACACAAAACTGAAGTATTAATTTTATTATTAATGGTAATATATAATAAATGATATTAAAAATAATAATATAAATATAATTGTGGATAATTAATATATCCAATGAATTTTACAGTTTAAATTGACATCTTTTTAGTATAATAATTATTTTTCATGTGTACTTGGTATTTAATTATTTTAAAAAACCATTGAATTGAGTACTGTCAAAATTTCAATTATTGATTCTTTATAAAAAAATGTTTTATTAAATTATTTAAAAATGTTAAAACATTGTTGAAAATAAAATATAATTATTTTATGGTATAAAATATTCTAAATTTATCATGTATGTTTTAATTGAAAATAAATAATAAAAAATTACACGCTTTTAATAATGAAAAACTTGTTACCTTAGTATAATATAAAATTTAATAACTAATAGTTAATTAAAATTATAATCTTTAAATTATTAGAAAAAAGTGTCTAAAATTTATTGGTTTATGATATTACTACTTTATCTAATATAAATTTTTAAAATTTGAAATTTTTTATTATTTATGTGCTTTGAATATATTATAAATTAAAATTTTTGGAAATTCAAAAAGTGCCTCTCCCCAAATCTCCAAATTAATTTTTTTATTATGCCATTTTTAGGAAAATGGAAAAACCATAGTACACAACTGGATACCACTACGTGCTGAAAGAGATTACAAAATGGTTAAACACAAGGCTAATATTACTTGACTCAGCTACTCTGTAGAGCTCCCAGTGCAGCATACCAACCTGGATATCCAGATCATCTCTGATAAGCTCTTCAAGGTAGGTAATCATCCTTTCCATTGTCTAAATAAATTACCTTGAGTTGATTTTATCCTGATTCAACCCTCTGGAAAAGTTCCTCTCAAATAAATTGTATAAGGTAACCTCCTGCGTCATTTCTTCACTTCAAATTTAACCTAAAAAATCAGCCATTCCCTAAAAAATACCTTTCTCTACATTCATTTACACGTTTTCAAGGTGTTGGTTTAACTAAAATACAAACTATAATGTCTCTAAGAAGAGATCTAGAGTGATCTCTGCAAAGAAGAAAAAAAACCCTTTATCGACTCTCTCAATATCATTTATTCTTATACATCGTCTTTATTTTTTATTTCCATTTTAAAATAATAACTATAGTTTAAACTACATACTGAGATTTTTTTTATGATTATGGAACAACCATATTCCAGCATCATTCTATCCTACAATAAATGAAATCACCATCCATACGTACGTATGACCAACCTTCTCCGTCCCATGGTGTATTCAGTTTTTCAACACCACTTTAATTGGATGTGTATACTTATGGAAATAAAAACTATATATGTTTATTATAACATTAAATTAATTAAGTAAAAAATATATAACATCCACATCTATACCATTTCACAATTAGGGTAATGATATAATCGCACGTTTCTACATATGACCTACTATCTCCCTGATATAATGTGATTCATTCAACATGATATTTATTAAATAATGATTATATAAATTTATAGAATTAATAAATATCTAGTATTTTACATTAATATAACTCATGAAATGATATAACTATAACTAAAAAATAAAACCATGAACTTAGATGGTAGAACATGCATAATAAAATGTTGCAGTTAATACCTAAAGATGAGTAATAATGAAACGTTTTTAACAAATGGGTGATATGATAGTAATATTTAATATCATTGTTCTCCAATAATTTAATTAAATTATTTAAAAAATTATGTAGTATTTTGATATACTTTACATGGGAATCATACATATGGAAATGGTTAATTCAAAAATCTCATTTTTATCTAAGATTTTTTATACTTAAGTATTTATTGGGTATATATATCATCCATGTATACGGTATTCAAAATGAATTGAAAAACATTCTTAACATTTATTTAAAATCTGTTAATGTGATTTTTATGAATTTTTAGGTTTTTTAGTAAGTGGTTTTAATGGAATCGTTTTCTATTATCCTAATGAGGTAATTTTGTTTTTTCTGAAAAAAGTATGAGAATAATGTTTTCTTTTAACTTATACATAAAGAATGTATTTTTATTATTTCAAGTCTCATTATTTTCATGAATCTTCCCATACAATCATAAAAGTTTATTTTCAATGAAATTTTTTCCTTTAAAAATGAACGACATTTGAAGAAAAGAATGCATTTTCAATGAAGGAAGGATATATTCCTCAAGATTTATTTTCTAGTGACCACCCAAATTTATTTTCCATCATAAACTAAATGTATTTTATTTTACGTATGTTGAACTGGGGATATGATTCAATTACACTATTCTGGTTCTTTCTAAGAATGGTTTATGTTTATGATTGAATGATATATATGAAACTCATTTCATTTCCATGTATTATATTATTATTGATTGATTTTTATGAAACCATTTCATTCTATGTTATCTAATATGATGAAATTTTTATATTCATATGGAACAAATTGGTATGGGTTTCATTATGTTACAAGAAGAACCTATATCTCCCTCTAATGCATTGGGTAAATATGCATAACTAATGAGGTATATATGTCTTGGGTGAACCGTATTTAATGTTCAGAATTATACGCATGGACCTCGTTTTCATGAACATAATTTTATATATGGACCTTTTATTTGTTTCCATATATATATATGTAAGGGATTAATTTCATGTCCTTAATTTAATGAGTGAACCTATTACTATTTATATATGTTCACATTGTTATAGGTTTATGGTTATTATATAATTTAATATCTTATATTAATGTTTGGATTTCATGGATACTGTTATTTATTTCCTTAAGATTAATGTCTGGTGAATTTCCAATATTTCTTTCATGATTCTTGTATGGGGTTTTTATATACTAGGTGTGATATAAAATTTTAATGATCATGCTCTCATACTGTTATTCTAATTATTATGTTAATATATCTCTCCTGTTTACCCTTACTGATCCTTTTATCACACCCATATTTTAGGATTTATTTTCTCTAGGTCATAACGAATAATTTTTGGTAGTAGTACTATTGGGATAAATCATTGTGGGGAACATTGAAGAACATTCAATAGACTAGAATTTTATGTTCCATGTTTCTTAAAGAAAAAAATAATTCACCCATTGGACATGTTTTTTTACTCAAAAAAATTATGTAATATCCATGTATGTGAACATTGAGTCTTTATATTGTTTTCTTCCATGATTATGACCATCAGTATTGTCCCCAAATTCAAGCCCATGAAATAATCTCTAATTGGGAGAATCCATCTAGTGAGGAATGTGGATAGGAATAAAGTGTACCAGATTAACAACTACCAATATTCTAATAGGATTCAAACCCACAACTCATAAAACCCTTCCTTTAGAACTAGCTGGTATGATCCAAATATCCTCATTTGTAGTTTCACTAGAAAATACATTTGTACCACCCATATCTTCATAGTCCAGTTATTCTTCATGAAAAATCCCAACCCTGACATAAACGTTATTCCCCTGTGGAAGGGGGTGTGCATGATCCAGAATTACCTTCAACTTCTCGATAATATGCTACATTAGGAGAGGAGTTGCTACCTATCACCCCAAACAATCGGTAATGGATGGAACTCATCATTATTAACCCATTCAGTGAGATGTCACCAGTGTAGTACACATCCCATTGGATGATTTCCACCTCCCTTTGGTGAAGATAAATTTTGTTGGAATCTGGAGACCAATGACTGGGGATCACTAGAAAGAAACTCCTATTGATGGTATTTGTGGAATTGCGACAATTATAATGACTCATAAAAACGGATATAATGCTTTTTAGACCCATACTACAAGAAGTTAAAGAATACTAAGTATGACCAGACCCATTAATAGTTGAAATTGCATCTATACCCTATATCCTAATCTGTATTACATCCCATGGTGTTTTCTTATATACAATTATGGAAACTGTTGTCCTAGCGGGCCAAGAAATCATCAGCCTTAAGCTTCTCAATGGTAATTTCTCTTCTATATCAACTCAGTGTTAAGAAAGAAATTTACTAGTAATCCCAATTAGGGTGTCGTATAATTTTTTTGTTCTATCACTTGAGGTTTTCCTGATGTGTAAAACAAGAGTGCGACATGTTGACTTCATTCTCTAATATGCTCACTTCATCCATTAGCCCAAAATCATTTTATAGAAGGTTTATTATTGACGAATATTTCTTATGGGATTCAGTCAGCATGCCCAAAAGTACTAGGTTGTAATATAAAACCTTCATGACTAACATGATCTATGGTATTCCCACTATTTCAACCATCTAGTTAGTGAATAAGGTGATGATCTTAGTATAGTTCAGTAGGATGTATATTTCAGAAAATTATGGATGATCTAAAGTACGTGTTTACAAATGAAGGGTATGAGCATACAATGTTTGAAGTTGATAGAAATTTTTTTATAGTGCACAAAAATGATCCCCTTGGTCATAGATATAGTTGTGATAATATAGGGGGTTTTGTGAAAGATTCATCCATGGATCAGGTTTTTTCACAAAGGATGTGTTCCACACACAAGTGTAAGGTCTTTTCATGTTAGAATTATTATACATTAAGGGAAACCACCTACTATTTATTATAATTGATTTCTATATTGAATTTAGTGTGCAAAGATATATGTGTGAGTAGAGAAAATGGTGTCAAGAACACACAAACATGATCTATTATCTTTGGTCTTTTCCTCATCTACTGAAATCCTAGTGCATTGTAATCTTATATTCTGAGGTGGAGGGGGAATTTTGTTGTTCCAAAATCTCATATATGAACAAAAAAATCTAATTTTGTGTGAATCAAACCCTTTAACCATCCTGGATGACCATTTTATGGTATATGGTCATGTTTTTTGTGTATTTCAATAGGTATAGACAAAGATATAGTTATTTCTAAAAATTAATTTTGCAGAAAAGGTGATTTATAGTTCAATGGATGATTTCATGGCCGATGGAATGCCTAAGGACCATACATGCAAGAATGCCATTTTTTCACAAAATAAATAAGCGTTGAATACCACCGTGGCATGTGAACATCAAATTTCATGACAATGGAGATGTATATATAGAAGTGTTACGTGACAATCCCCAACAGAAATGGAAATAGAATTGTGCAACTCATTTTTTCCCATGTAGTTTTGGGCTAATATCTGAGTATTATAGATATAAATAGACATTTCCCCCCAAAATTGGAGAGGGTATCTGAAAGATAAATTGATTCATTCTTGCATGGAAATCCATCTCTTTCTTGAAAATGCACACACCAAGGATCATGGGTCCTTAAATGTATATCATTCTCATGAAAGAACTCATATATTCCAAAATATTACTTCTTCTATAGTGGATTGATACTTGCACAACTACTTCTAAGGATGGGAAGTTTTTCACAACCAAAATATTCATTCATGAAACCATGATATATGTGAAAATAAAAATGTTTCCTAAAATTATGAATGTTTTTCTTTAAGATAGCCTTATTCTAGAGAACCTAACTCATGAATATTTTTCACTCAAGAAAATGAAGTTGCACGAAAAAAATCCTGTTCTCATCCCCAATATTCTCTACAAACCTAGTGAATCCATTACAATACCTATTTCTCATAAGAATAGGTACAATAATTCCAATTGATCCTAAGCATAGCGACTCTAACATTGAACCTCCTAATTTCCTGTCATCGAGGATAGTTCTAACTCTATATCGCATTCATAGGTGCATCATTGGTTTCCATGTAATCCCCATGGGTGGAATATTTGAGGGAACCATTCCACATATTTCAAGGGGGATTCATTATAAATAATCTCTTCCCACATTGACATGGTTCCCCTCTAGAAGTTATCCCATCCACATCATACTGACAGGACACAAAACCTCCTAGTTCTACATCCGAGTCATATCATGTAAAACTACACAACAACATCATTAGTACATTATCTGAGACTATAGCCTTAACATGTGTAAAAAGAATAATATTACCCATTTTTTATTTACATGGGATGACCCAAAAACTTCTAAAATTTGTAATAGGAATTGGATGCCCTGTGTATGAATCAAATGGGATGGATTCTCCATCTTCATCATGGGATGAACTTTGGCCTCGGGAAACTTCCACATGTAATTCCCACTCCATTCCTTTAATATAAATACTCCTTTGAAGGTAAGACTCTATGTTTAATCCCCACACCATCCCTGGTGGGTGATACATTTTTGAAATGATCATTTGTATCACATGACATTAAACTACATGGATAAGTCATGTCACACAACATTAAACATTAGATTCAAACTATGTGAATATTGATCCCTATATTTAAAGAAGGTACATAGGAAACATCTACAAGGTTAAATAAAAAATGGTAAATCTAATAGTTTTATATTCCCTCATAGGATGAACCTATAGATGCACTATAAGTGTAACACCATGATATTTTATGAGAAGTATATTTTTTTTATGTCTTATGTTATACGCAACATGAAAAGAATCTTTCACTATAGACTACACTAGCTTGCCTTACGTTGCACGCAATCGCGACCTTCCTCGATAGTGTGTGTAGTACGCAATACCAAGTTTCACTAAACAACGATATATTATTATAATATTATAAACTAGCCGTTATGAATAGTATTAAATGATTTTTTAATTTTATAAAATTATTATTCATCTTACATATTTTCTAAAACATGGTATGTGAACAGAATAAATATTTCGGGTAAAATTAGTCTTTTGCAAAAAATGCAGTTTTGCTACCTTTTGATGGCATGACCACTTTAAATATACTATTTAAATGTTTATAAGCTCAATTTGACAAAATAAAATTATTCATTGGAATCAGGATATAAAAATTTAATTTGGATAAAATTTTCATATTATTCTGATAACTTTCATATTTTAATGAATAGTAAAAACACGCTATATTTTAATTAAAAACAACATTTTTCATCACAATAATTAATATGGTTAAATTATAATATTTAATGGATTTAAAGTATAAATTGAATATATTTTTACCATTTAATATAATTTCTATCATTAGAATTAATTTTACTTTGAATTCATAGGTAAAAACATTTCAATCTTTGGCAAAGTTTTAACCTTTAAAACCAGTTTTCTTAAGAACGAGATTAATTTTAAATTAATTACTGCAATTTATGTGTTTTGAATTTTGAAAAATGGATTCCATATTTGGATTCAGTGGGTCCAAATAATGTTAATAGGTCAATTTTATTTTATTTTTTGATATTATGAATAGTAACTATGGTAATTTTTATTTACTAGATTTAAAGGTAATTATGTTAATTAAGGGTAAAAATAAGGTTATAAAATTACGCTAACACTTGTCAAAATCCAATTGGATGAATAAAAGACAACCCCTATCACCTAATTGTTGGTCTAGATTCATTTCATGGATTTTTGACCATGAAATAATATAATAATTATTAAAACCAATGAAAGTGACAATATGTCACTCTCATAAATCTTATAAGTTTAATAATTTTAATTTAGCGATAAACATCATAAAACGTCGGATATAAATAGTCCCTAGAAATATAATTATCTACATCATATGATTTTGTCTATAATTTTTAGGGATTAAATAATTATCATTAATTCTGACACAATAGTGATGTTGAAGTTATTTTATTGGCTGAAATATCAAATAAATGATTTTAAAAGTATTAAAATAAATATTATATGAACTATTTAATGTGATACACTAATTTTATAGATAGATATGACATGATATAAATCGATTAAATCTTTTAGTTAGAACATATCTTCTGTGTATATTTTATTTAAATTCAAATGAATGAATAGTGTCAAAATTGACACTATTGTTATTTTAAAAAAACTACATTTTATAAAATCGTATAAAAATCAAAAAAATATTTAAAAATTATAAATTAAAATTTATATGGTAAAAAATGTAATAAAGTATAAAATTATGGACAATTCACAATATATAAGTAATTATTTATAATGATTTAAAATTTAGAATATTATTACCACAAATAAAATTAAATAGATTATATAAGGATAAATCATGTTGATAATGTATGAAATAAATTCCCAACTTGTCGAAATTTTATAAGTTGATGTGATTACAATCCTATATCATCTAATGATCGTAGTTGAGTCATATTTGGAGGTTTTTATGTGGGGTTAGAATTTATTATATATTAATATTTCTTATAATTACAAAGGTGCCCCTCTCCTCCCTTATAAAAGGGCAGTTCCTCCCTCTCCTACTCACACCATTTTGAGCCTTCAAGATCGGCCAAACCCTACCTCTTTCCCCCTTAAACTTTCATAGAAACATACTAGAGGACCTGGTCTTCTTTAAAGACCAATTTTAGTGCCCTAAGAGGAGGTTTCAAAGAGGCATGTCGAAGAAGAGGTAATATCTGTTACCGATTCATTCATATTTATTTCTTCTTATACTGATTCTTAATTAGTTGTTTCATTATGAATAAATAACATCAGTATCACTCATTTACTTATATTTTATTATAAATATTAAACAACCCTATTTCACCTTCTATCAATCCTATGGAAAACAAAATCATCGCGCCTGCGTACGTATGGAATACCGTCTCCACTCCCTGGTGTAATTTGTTCTCCACCACCACCTTACGTGGATGGGTATAATCATGTAAAGAATAACTGTATATGATTATTGTAAAATGATATTGATTCTGAAAAAGTATACATACACTTCAATACAATTCCACAATCATGGGAACGATATCATCGCTCGTGCATACGTACGACCTACCATCTCCACGATGTGATGTGACTCGTTATACCTGATCATCATTGAATAATGATTATATAAAAGAATTTAATGAGTAAATATGATATATATTACACTAATACCATTCTGTAAATGAGGTATCTATAACCTAAAAATAAGAATAATAATTTATTCGACAAAACATGCATAAGAACATAAAGCAATAAACACCCGAATAACATGTAGCAATGGAATATTACAAATAAGAAGCTAAGAATATGACCATATATGATATCATAACAATGATTATTTTTATAGAATAAGTAAATGACATTATTTAAATCATTATATAGGAGGATCGGACATGTACAAAGTATATCAGACCCAAGTTAAGGGAAAATCTCGCAATCTCATTTTTATCTGAGATTGTTTATACTTCAGAATTTACTGGGGAATATTTATCATCCACATAAATGTTTCATCAATATGTAATATTATTTCTATTCTCATACAATTGTTTAAATCCAATTTTACTAATTGGTGTGTTTTTAGTAAATGATACGAAAGGAATCTTTTGTCATTTTCAGTATGAGGTACTTTTTGACTTTTCCGGCCAAAGTACGAGAAAAATGTTTTTTTAACTTATACGACATGAATGGATTTTTATGATTTCATAGAACATTATTTCCATGAAGCTTCCTATACAACTTTTCAAGTTTATTTTTAATCATCTTTTTTTAGTTTAAAATTTTATGACATGTTAAGAAAGGAAAAATGTTTTTGAAGTATAAAGGATATTTTTCTTCAAGAAGGGAGTTCAAGTGTTTTATCAAATTATTTTCCATCAAAGATAATATAGGTTTATGTTTCTAACCCTATTTTTACATTGATTTGATTGTGTTATGAAGGAATTAATTTTATGACGTCCTTTTATCTTATATGGATTATGATATGATGGCATGATGTTTAAGAATCCCATTTTTATTACATTGGTTATGTTATGATGTAAGATTTATGATTTTGTGGCACACATAAGAATGAATTCATTATGAGATGGGTGGGATCTATATCTCCCTCCAATTCATTGGGTAAATATTTATATCTCATGAGATATACATGGCTGGAATGGTAAGTAAATACGGTTCAGTGATACAAGACTGGAACGAGGAGTGAACTCGGTTTAGTAATGGACATTGGCCACTATGATGGTCTTGGAAATGAGCCTTGACTAATATGAAATGATTTTCTATGATTAAGTGTGTATGAAACAAAGTTTCATGTTTTAAGTTATGATTATTTGGGATTACATTTCACCACTATGATTTATTCCATGTTATGATATTATGATCTATTTTGCAGGTTAAGATATTCAAAATGTTATGTGATTATGAATATGATATGATTGATATTTCATTTGTTTACCCTTACTGAGCATTTGAGCTCACCCCTTTATATGTTTTCTTTTCCCCAGGTCATGATGAAGGGTATTAAGTAGAATATGCCAAAAGGGACTCTAGATATGATGAAATAAATGGGAGGCAATGTAGATGATTTATGAACCAGTTGTTTATGTTTCCCAGTTTCTAAAGACCATGTACTTATACGGTCCTTTCATGGTTTTGTTATATGTTGTAATAAGTATGCTTCAATTTTGAAGTAATGAAAATGTATGCAATATATGAGTCTTTATAGTTGGTATCAGAGGAAAGGTATAGTCAACCTTTGGAAATAAGGATGTGAAAGCCTTAGTAAGAACCCTAAGGATATGACTGAGAATAGAACACAATCTTAGTGTTTTAGAAATGGCCATGAATAACCTATGATAAGACCTAAAGTGTGAAATTTTATATCTGATTATGTGGGTTTCATATTTTAATTAGTGTTTCCGACACTACGCTTCTTGGTTTTAGTCAATTGCAAGAACCAGAAGAACTGTGTTAATGCTGAATGTGACGGACAATGCAATGATTGTCCGCCTGAGCAACCAAATGTTATGGAAGACGGAATGAAAAATCTTGTAGCCATGATCACACAACTTTCTCAAGCTATGAGTCACGCAAGACTTCCAAACGAGCAAAGGAAGGAGAAACATTATATTGAATCCTTCATGAGGCAGCATCCACCTTCATTCAGCGGGTCTTCTGATCCATTAGTGGATAAAAAATGGATCAGTACCACTGAAAAGATATTTTCAGTCCTTCAATGTTATGAACATGATAAAGTCATCTTAGCAGTGTATCATTTGGAAGGTGAAGCTAGACAATGGTGGAATATTATCAAGAATACGAGGCAAAGGGATGAAATTAGGTCCATGGAATGGGACGAGTTCAAGATCTTATTTTTCAATAAGTACTTCCTTCGTATTCTTCGAACAAATATGGAGAAGGAGTTTCTTGAACTTAAGAAAAAGGATGATGAATCTGTTGGGGGCCTATGAAGAAAATTTTAAAAGACTTGCAAGGTACGCTTCCAGAATTATTATCCAACCAGAGAGTAACATTGATCAATTCTTTAGTGGCTTAATACCAAGTCTTCAAAGGCCGTGAGCCATAAGGAACTTTAATAGCTATGAGGAAAATGTTTGATGTGCTCTCAAGGTTAAGATGGATATTGGAGTAACCCGTCAGTCATATGTGTTTGATAAGAAAAGGAAAATGGAATTCAAAGGAAAATATAAAGACCACACCGAAAAGAAGATGAGTTTTCCTTTATGCTCAAATTGTGCAAAGAAACATGGAGCGAATTGTCTTTAAGGGACAAGAAAAAATTTAAATTGTGGAAAAGAACGTCATCAGGAAATTGAATGTCGAAATAATGGGAAGAATGTGTCTAATTATGCGATCAATGAATGGTATATACATAATACACCTCAAACACATCAATGTTTTATGTTCAAGGAGATGAGGGATTATTCCAATCAATTCCCTAATCCAAGGGTTGTTGATGATGATCGACGTCAACAAACTATTAAGGAAAAAGGCAAAGGAATGTCACATGTAATTACTATCGGCGATGTGGAGTAGGATAATGAAGTGGTGAAAGGAACACATACCATCCACTCTAAATTAGAAAATGTTTTATTTGATTCTAGATCCCCCCACTCTTGTATTTATGAATAATTTTCTAAGGGTATCGCCATATTACCTCAACTATTAGATGTTGAGTTAGCTGTGACAACCCCTAATGGCACAACAGTCGAATCAAAAGTTTATAATTCTTCTCTGATTGAAGATTGTGGAAAAGTGCTTCCTACAAATCTTGTGATCCTTCCTATAGTAGAATTTGATGTGATTTTTGGCATGGATTGGCTTTCTTTATATGGATCTCATATCAATTTCCAAAGAAGATATGTCACATTTCATATTCCTGATCAATCTATGATCGTCTATCGATGAAAGGATGAACATAACCTCCCATTGGAAATTTCTTCCATCTTATGTGTCTTGATTCCACTAAATGAAGGTTATTATCTCAAATGGTTGGAGTGAAACTCACGATTAATAATACAATCATTGTATGGGAGTTTGATGATTTCTTTCTGGAGGAATTTCCAGGTCTTCCACCAAATCATGAAGTTGAGTTTTCAATAGAACTCATACCTGGTGTTATTCCAATTTCAAAGACACCTTATAGAATGGTCCCAATTGAGTTGCATGAATTGGAGAAGCAACTCCAAGAGAATCATGATACGAGATTCATACGCCCTAGTGTGTCACCTTGGGGAGCACCTGTTCTGTTTGTTAAGAAGAAATATGGATCAATGAGACACTGTATTGATTATCGAAAATTTAACAAGATCACGATCAATAACAAATATCCTCTACCGTGCATTGATGACTTATTCGATCAACTACAAGGAGCTCAATACTTTTCCAAGAATGATCTTCTTTTTGGGTATCATCAATTAAGGGTCAAAAGGGAGGATATACCAAAGATGGCTTTCTGTACAAGGTATGGACACTATGATTTTATAGTGATTCCATTTGGTCTTACTAATGCCCCTGTTATCTTCATGGATCTAATGAATAGAGTCTTTAGGGACTATCTAGATCAGTTTGTGGTGGTCATTATAGACAATATTCTTCTCTATTCGAAGAGCAAGGAAGAACATGAATATCACTTGAGAATTGTATTAAAGTCCCAAAGAAAGGAGAATCTTTTTCCAAATTTACCAAGTGTGAATTTTGGCTTCATAAAGTTTCATTTTTGGGTCACATAATCTCAAAAGTGGGGATATCTATGGATCCTGCAATGAGAGAGGTCATCAAAAGATGGTCGAGACCAATAATAGTAACTGAGATCCAAAGTTTTCTTGGTTTGTTTGGATTTTATCGACATTTTGTGAAATATTTTTAACGATTATCTAATCCACTCACCAGGTTGACTTGAAAAGTAGTTATGTTCATGTGGATGGAGGAGTGTGAAGAGAATTTCAAGGAGTTGAAAAGAAGGTTATCCATTGCACCTATGCTCACTCTACCTTGTAGTGGAGAATGGTTTGTGATCTACAGTGATGCATCCAAGAAGGGATTGGGGTGTTTTCTCATGCAAAACGATGTGGTGATAGCTTATGCCTCATGACAATTGAAAATCCATGAGAAAAATTACCCATCTCATGATTTGGAGTTAGCTGCGGTAATCATTGCATTAATGATTTGGAGGAATTATCTTTATGGTGAAAGGTGTGATATTTATATGGATCATAAATTTTTAAAGTATATTTTCACACAAAAGGAGATGAATATGCACCATAGAAGATGGTTGGAGTTGATTAAGGATTATGACTGCTCAATTCATTTCCACCCTCGTAAAGAAAAAAAGGTGGTAGACACATTAAGTTGACAAGACCATTTTAGCTTATCTATTATGAGGATCTCAAAAGATCCAATACTTATGGATTTACAAAGGATGGATCTTGAAATTATAATGGAAGGGGAAAATCTTATCTTTCTCAACTGAATGTTCAACCATCTATGCACGTGAATATTAAAGAGGCACAAAAAGAAGATGTAGAGTTACAAAAGAAGTTGATAAATGTTCCCGAATTCAACCTTTATTATGATGGGATAATAAGGATTAGGAATCGGGTTTGTGTTCCTCCCATCCCATAATTAAAGAAGGAGCTACTGGATGAGGCTCATAGTTCTTCATTCTCTATTCATCATGGAAGCACGAAGATGTATAGGGACTTGAAAGAGTACATCTGGTTGGATGGAATGAAAAGAGATGTTCCTGAATATGTATCTCGATGCTTTGTTTGCCAGCAAGTTAAAGCTGAGTGACAGAAGTGTAATGGGATGTTACAACCATTAACTATACCAGAATGGAAATGAGAAAACATCACTATGGACTTTGTCACTAGACTTCCTAATACTTCCAAAGGCAATAATGTTATATGTGTCATAGTTGATTGTCTTATGAAGTCGGCACACTCAATTTCTATTTGAGAAGATTTCTCTTTGGAACAGCTTCCCAGGATATATGTAAAGAAAGTGGTAAGATTGCCTAGAGTAACACTTTCTATTATATCTGATCGAGATCCGAGGGTTACCTCGATGTTATGGAGAAGTCTTTAGCATACTCTAGGTTCATAGTTGAGTTTCAGCACTTCTTATCATCCTCAGACAGACAGTCATCCTGAGAGAACAATTCAAACTCTAGAAGTCCTGTTGAGAGCTTGCTCTATAGATTTCAAAGGTGGTTGGGATCAACACCTAACTTTGGTGGAATTTTCTCATAATAATATCTTTCACTCCAGTATTCAAATTGTTCCTTATAAAGGTATCTATGGAATGAAATTCAAAACTCCAACTTGCTGGGATGAATTTGGGGATAGAAAGCTATTAGGACCTGATCTTGTTTATGAGATGGTCGCAAAGGTCCGATCTATTCAACAACACATAAGACAAGCTCATATTCGAAAAAAAATATATTCTGATAACCGAAGAAAAGGCCTAGAGTTTGAAGTGGGTGATAAAGTGTTCTTACGAATATCTCCTTGGAAGAGAGTAATGAGATTTGGAAGGAAGGGAAAGTTTAACCATACATATATCAGTCCTTTTGAAATACTAGATCATGTTCGGAAGGTATCTTACCAATTGGTGCTTCCACCGAATCTCTATCAAGTTCACGATGTGATCCATGTATCTCTCCTAATAAGGTACAAACCCGATCCTTCACATATACTCATCTCATAAGTTGTACCACTAGAGAAAGATCTTTCTTATGAAGAACAACCAATAGAGATTCTGGATCGTAGCGAAAAAGTTCTACGGAACAAGACCACTTACTTGGTGAAAGTTTTATGGAGGATCCACCAATTAGAAGAACCTACATGGGAACTGGAGGATAGGATGATGTAGAGGTATCCTCATCTGTTTGTTATAAAGTGAAGAATTTCGAGGGAGAAATTCATTTTAAGGGGGGTAGAATGCAACACCCTGATATTTTATGAGAAGTATATTTTTTATGTCTTATGTTATACGCAACATAAAATGAATCTTTCAATGCACACAACACTAGCTTGGCTTGCGTTACACACAATCGCAACCTTCCTCGATAGCATGTGTAGTACGCAATACCGAGTTTCACTAAACCCCAATATATTATAATAATATTATAAACTAGCCGTTATGAATATTATTTTCTGAATTTTGAATTTTATAACATTATTATTCATCTTACATATTTTCTAAAACATGTTATGTGAAGAAAATAATTTTTTCGGGTAAAATAAGTATTTTTAAAAAATTCAGTTTTACCTCCTTTTGATGGTGCACCCACTTTAAAAATAGTTTTTGATAGGTTTATAAGTTAAATTTGAAAAAATAAAATTCTTCCTTGGGATGAAGATATAAAAATTTACTTTGGATAAATTTTTCATATTATTCTGATAACTTTCAAATTTTAATGAATAGTAAAAACACACCATATTTTAATTAAAAACAACTTTTCTCATCGCAATAATTTATACAGTTAAATTATTATATTTAACGGTTTTAAAGTATAAATAGAATATATTTTTACCATTTAATATAATGTATGTCCTTAGAATTAATTTTACATTGAATTCATATGTAAAAACATTTCAATCTTTGGCAATGTTTTAACTTTTAAAACCCATTTGCTTAACAATGGGATTAATTTTAAATTAATTACTGCAACTTCTGTGTTTTTAATTTGGAAAAATGGATTCCATATTTGGATTCCATGGGTCCATATTATGTTAATAGGTTACTTTTATATATTTTTTATATTATGACTAGTAACTACGGTAATTTTTATTTACTAGAGTTAAAGGTAAATCTGTTAATTAAGGGTAAAAATAAGATTATAAAATTACCCTAACACTTTCCAAAATCCAATTGGATGACTAAAAGTCGACCCATATCACCTAAGGGTCAAACTAGATTCATTTCATGGATTTTTTACCATGAAATAATATAATTATTATTAAAACCAAAGAAAGTGACAACATGTCACTCTTTTAAATCTTATAAGTGTAATAATTTTAATTTAGTGATAAACACCATAAACCTTCAGATATAAATAGTCACTAGAAAGATAATTATCTACAACATATTAATTTATTTATAATTTTTAGGGATTAAATAATTATCATTAATTATGACACAATAGTGATTTTGAAATTATTTTATTGATTAAAATATGAAATAAATGATGTTAAAAGTATTAACATAAATATTATATGAACTATTTAATGTACTACACTAATTTTCTCGATAAATATGACATGTTATTAATCTATTAAATCTTTTAGTTCAAATATATCTTCTGTGTATATTTTATTTAAATTCAAATAAATGAATCCTTTCAAAATTGACACTTGTTATTTTATAAAAATTACATATTATAAAATCGTTTAAAAACACAAAAATATTTAAAAATTATAAATTAAAAGTTATATGGTCGAAAATGTAATAAAGTATACAATTATAGAAAATTCACAACATATAAGTAATTATTTATAATGATTTAAAATTTAGAATATTATTACCACAAATAAAATTAAATAGATCATATAAGGATAAATCTTGTTGATAATGTTTAAAATAAATTCCCAACATGTCTAAATTTTTTTGGTTGATGAGATTACAACCCTATCTCATCTACTCTTCGAATTTTAGTTATTTTTGTAGGTTTTTATGGGGGGTTGGAATTTATTATAAATTATTATTTCTTATAATTCTATAGGTGCCCCTCTCCTCACTTATAAAAGGGCACCACCTACCTCTCCTCGTCACACCATTTTGAGCCGTCAAGATCGGAAAACACCTTCCAATTTCCCTTATCAACTTTATTAGAAACATACTAGAGGTAATGGTCTTCTTAAGAGACCAATTTTAGTGCCATAAGAGGATGTTTCAAAGAGGCGTGTCGAAGAAGATGTAATATCTATTACCGATTCTTTGAAATTTATTTCTTCTTCTACATCTTCTTGTTTAGTTTTTTCATTATGAAGTAATAACATCAGTATCACTAATATACTGATATGTAATTATAAATATGAAACAACCCTCTTTCATCTTCTATCCATCCTATGGAAAATGAAATCACCGCACGTGCGTACGTACGAAATACCGTCTCCATGCCATGGTGTAATCTGTTTTCCACCACCACCTTACTTGGATGGGTATAATGGTGTAAAGAATAACTATATATGATTATTTTAAAATTATATTGATTCTGAAATAGTATACATACACTTCAATTCAATTCCACGATCATGGGAACGATATCATCGCTCGTGCGTACGTACGGCCTACCATCTCTACGATGTGATGTGACTCGTTCTACATGATCTTCATTAAATAATGGATATATAAATGAATTGAATGGGTAAATATGATATATATTAATCTAATACCATTCTATAAAAGAGTTATCTATACCCTAAAAATAAGAATAAGAATTTATTCGACAAAACACGCATAAGAACTTAAAGCAATAAACACGTGAATAACAAGTAGCAATGATATATTACAAATAAGAAGCTAAGAATATGAACATATATGATATCATAACAATTAGTATGATTATTTAATAAGTCAATGACATTATTTAAATCATTATACAGGAGTTTCAGACACATACAAATCATATCAGATCAAAGGTAAGGGAAAATATCGCAATCTCATTTTTTTCTGAGATTGTTTATACTTCAGAATTTACTGGGGAATATATACCATCCACATCCATGTTTCATCAATATGTAATATTATTTCAATTCTAATAAAATTTATTAAATCCAATTTTACCCATTGGCGAGTTTTTAGTAAAATATATGAATGGAATCTTTTGTTTTTTTAGTATGAGGTACTTTTTGACTTTTCCGGCCAATGTACAAGATGAATGTTTTTTAACTTATAAGGAATGAATGGATTTTTATGATATCATAGAACATTATTTACATGAAGCTTCCTTTACAAGTTTTCAAGTTTATTTTTAATCAACATCTTTTAATTTAAAATAGTATGACATGTTATGAAAGGAAAAATGTTTTTGAAGTAGAAATGATATTTTTCTCAAGAATGGTGTTAGAGTGTTTTATAAAATTATTTTCCATCTAAGATAATATAGGGCTATGTTTCTAACCGTATTTTTACATTTATTTGATTATTTTATGATAGAATTAATTTTATGATGTCCTTTCGTCTTATATGGATTATGATTTAATGGAACGATGTTTAAGAATCCCATTTTTATTACATGGGTTATGTTGTGATGTATGATTTATGATTTTGTGGCACATATAAGAATGGTTTCATTATGAGAGCGATGAGAACTATATCTCCCTCCAATGAATTGGTTAATGATTTATATCTCATGAGATAGATATGGCTAGAACGACAAGTTAATCCGGTTCAGTGATACAGGACTGGAACGAGGAGTGAACTCGGTTCCATAATGGACTTTGTCCGCTATGATGGTCTTGGCAATGAGCCTTGAATAATATGAAATGATTTTCTATGATTATGTGTGTATGCCACAATGTTTCATGTTTTATGTTATTATTATTTGTGATTACATTTCACCACTATGATTTATCCCATGTTATGATATTATGATCTATTTTTCAGGATAAGATATTCAAAATGTTATGTTCTTATGATTATGATATGATTGATATTTATTTTTTTACCCTTACTGAGTATTTGAGCTCACCCCTTTATATGTTTTCTTTTCACCAGGTCTGGATGGAGGGTATTAAGTAGAATATGCCAAAAGGGACTCTAGATATGATGAAATAAATGGGAGATAATGTAGATGATTTATGAACTAGTTGTTTATGATTCCCAGTTTCTAAAGACACTATACCTATACGGTCCTTTCATGATTTTGCTATATTTTGTAATAAGTATGCTTCAATTTTGTTGTAATAACAATTTATGTAAAGTATGGGTCATTATAATAAGAGGGAATTCTGATCCATCAACATGGTTGTGCCATCCTACCTCATAAGGATGAACCATCAGATCTTCCACAAGAGGGTGTTTTGACTCATTTACCCTGATGCAACATCATCACTAATTTAGAGGCACCTCTAGAAACACCTAAATATTGCTTCCTATTCCATCCACCAACGTGTTACATCTCCCCTCCTAGGGGCGTACCTCCTAGATCCGCCCTAAGAGGGTGTTCAAATCTATCCACCTTGGTGTGAAATATTCCCTCGAAGAGAATCATCTCCATATCTAACACAAGTGGGAATTATAATGAATCCACCTAGGTGTGAAATCTATCCTTCTAGGGACACATCACTAGATCCAACAAAATATGGCATTCTGATCTATCCACCCATGCATGACATCATATCTCAACATGATGCACCACCAAATCTACCTCAAGGGGGTGTTTAGATCCTTCCAACCATGTTTGAAATCTTCCCTATTATGAAAATACCTCATTGATCCACCTCAAAAAGGTAATTATGAACCATAAAACCATGCATGACATATTCCCTTATAGGGACACACCTTCAAATATGCTAGATCCATCAATCCATGTGTGACATATGCCCTACAAGGGAAGATAAACATTACAATCATTGAAGCTGGTCAATGTTTAATTATTTATATTCTTACTAACTACTATATATGTCGAAAGAAGGGTCGAACCCCTAGAGAAGGAATTTATGCCCACTAATCTTCTAAAAACATCCAAAAAGACCCCTATGTTGTCAATAGTGGGCTAGATTATCTATTTTTTTACATTTTATTTTTTTATTAATAAGTGGAGTGATGGAAAATTTGAAAACTTGTATCAAATCTAAATTGAAGTTAAAAATAATTGAAAACATAGAGAAATATAGATATAAAACGATGATAAATGATCAATTTGGTAAAACTATTGGGGAAAATCTCTATTCTACTGGTTTTAAAAGTATATAAATTCACTTAAATGTTATTGCAGAGTACCACCATAAAGTGAATGAATTACCACCCTCACCAAGAATTAAGACTGATAGGTTGATCAAACACATAGTTTTCCACTGTAAATAGAAAAACTGTGATAGTCATTATTTGAAAATCTCTACAGGATGAACTCACCATAAGTCCTAACATTTTATGAATTAATTATCTTTTGAAAAGTGTTTCCATGATCAACCTCACCAATTCACTATGAATTTTTTAAAATATTTTCATGTTGTAAAATCAATTGAATGAATTCGACATTGCTATCACCGATCAATAGTGAATACATAAAAATGATTAAGTGAAAAGAAAACTAAAATATAACAAGTGGAACTCCAATTTATCCCCGAAATAAATGATTCTACACAATAAGATGTTCATTATCATTACAAAAATTTGTAACATATGAAATATAGTTCTAGTACTGGAATTAAGATGGAAGAATAACTCCCCAGACAATGCTCTTTACCTGAACTCCTCTAGCTCCAGGAAGTGGTTCAAGAGTCTCCCTATGATCATGTTCAGCTCGGACCTGGATCATTCATTGAATGTCTCACCATCCCCATACTGCTTCTTATGTTCTTAAATCTTACAGTCATATGCTACCATCTCCCATGGTTTCCACCGACATATTTTGTTTATTTTCCTCTTCACCGCACATGTGCATTTTGTTCACCAACCACGCATCACTCTATCTTTCCCCATATAACTAACTCTCAGTGATTTAGTTGAATGTACTTGGACGTAATCCTGCGTCTTGTTTGAACATGAAAAATAGAACTAAACAAAAAGTTAAAACAAGAAGGTAATTTATAAATTAAGTGGATAGTTTATTAAAAAGTCTTCTATATGAGTTATTAAAAATGTCATTTAAATAGCTATTTATTCAGAGTTACTAATAACCTGAAATTATATTTCACTTTTATAAATTATTAAATATATATTTAATTATTTTTTTTATTTAATTATGTAATTAACTTATTTAATATATTTATTAATGTTAAAATTATTTGCGAATAAAGATTTATATTAGTTCATTAATGAATTAAATTAAGTTACATAATTTAAATTTATAGGTAAATTATTATTAATTATAAAATTTTATATATTTAAATAATTATAAACATTTAAACAATCAAAAACAAAATTAATGAGTTTATTATAAATAAATTATTTTAATTTAATTTAGATGTTTAGTTTAAAAAAATTATTTTAGGTAACTAATTTTAATAATTCAATTTTATTAACCTTAATTAACTAATAATTTTTGGTACTTAATTTTTTGATTTTAATTAATATCTTAGTTATGTTTTCATTAACCTTTTTTTATTTTTTTAATATTATTATTCTTTAAATATATTATGTTTTCCTCCCCCTTTAATAACGCAACAAATGAGGGGGGGTTATTTGGCGCCTCTTCACTAGGGAAGAGTTCATGGCTGCCGGTCTCCTTCTCTGCTCCTCCTATGGCTTCGCTTCTAATCTTGGCCTCCTCATCGGTTTCACACAGTAGTGACCTCATGTACTCCCAGCGGTGGGCTCCTCTTTTATGTAGTGACAAAACTATGTTGTGCGAGCCCTAGTTGTAGACTTCTACCATCCACAATGGGTGTGGTTCGACTATAGGTGTCGCTTCTCTGAGTTTCTCTACATAGTGGAATGACATGCAGTTCCTCCAATTGTAGTAGCACAATTCCACTATGATGAATCAGCTTGATCCGAACTCACTCACAATAGGATAGAGCCGACTCTGATTTAACAGGTTGGCAGCTCAAAGTTTCCATCTGCTCATCAGTGGCACGACATCATCTTGTATTAGCTTCTTCACCAGGTTGTGGTCCTATAGATGAGATGATGTACCTACTTCACTAGATCTGAAAGGCGGTGAATACTCAGATGTGTGCATCTCTCAGTAGAGGTGTACAACTTTTCCTGGTAGTGGCCTCAAGTTCACAACCTCCTCCTCCTCGGTGTCATGGATTCGTACAGGCCATTGGTTCTATGAAATCTGTGTCCGTGACTCCTATCCATAGCGGTAAAAACCTCTAGATCTGGGATGATTTTAATTTTGTGAATAGAACTGATTTTTATTTGAAAAGATTTACGGTTGAATGGTTTCTGGGTTCCAGATATGATATTTTAGTCTTATTTTGATGTTATGGTATGGTTCTGGTCTGATATTGTGATGATGAATGGTGCGGTGAAGAAGTAATAATGGTTAGCTCTGGTTTAGTGTGTTGTGTTTACAATGATACTATGATGAACTAGTTACTAAGGTGGTAGTGATGGTGAGAAGAAGGTGTCTCACCGGTGGCTTGCAATGCGGAAGAAGAGGAATAGGTGCATAGCATAGGTAATGGTTAGATTGTGCAGTGGCGTAAAGGTCACTGGTCCACTAAAAACAAAAGACCACCATTAGTATAAAATTTAAGGCTACCGTTAGGTAAAAAAATGGAATGATCACCGAAAGAAAAAAAATTAATGAGTAAAAAAGTCACTGGGAAAAAAGGGTCACCATTGCAGATACAAAAGAAGGTCACCAGTGAAAACATGATGTTATTGTTAGTAATAACGATCACCATTACAAGAAAGAGAAAAGGTCATCGTTGCACTATAGTAAAGGGCATTGTTAGTTGCAATTAAAAATTTCACCAGTGAACAATATAAAATGATTCTGATTGTCTATAAGTGAATGGTACTGATACTTAACAACATCAGTGACTTTTTAAAAAATAAAGAACTAACGGTGACTGAAAAAAATTAAAACAGTATACTTAGGATTAAATAATTCATATTTTAAAAAGTTAAATAAATTAATTTGATAACTATGTGAATACTTAATCTTAAAATTACACTATTTTATTTAATTTAAACTAAAATTATTAACTTAATTAGTTAGCAGGATGATTAAACATATTAATTAATAAAGTTATTATATTTTAATAAAACTCAATTAAACGGTAAAATATTAAAAAATGTCTAAGTGAATTAATAAAAAAATAATGATATTAAATCATTATTTATTATTATAGTCAAATTATTAAGAGGTGAGAATATTAAGATTAAAAAAATAATAAACAAATGATTAAATTAGAAGAGAAATGTATGATTAAAATTATTAATTTAAACACTAAAAATACTTAATTAATTATAAAAATTGATTAATTTACAAATTTAATTATAAAAATACAATAGTAAAAATAATTAGGAAAAAGTTATTAAATAATTAATTAAATCATTAAAAATTAAGTAAAAAGATGTGACAAAACTATGTAAAAATATAGCCTTGTCAGATTCACCTCCGGATCATCCTCATAAGAGATATTTGATCCATCAATAGAGGTGTGAAATCCTACCTAATTGTGATGAACCTTTGGATTATCCTCAGTAGGGAGATCTTATCTATCCACCCATGTGTGACATCATTCCACCTAGATATGGCCCTCCAGATCTGCCTTAATACGATTTTCAGATCCAAAACCAAGGTCTGAAAGATTACCTAGTTGGGACACACCTCTTTGATCCTCTTCAATGTGGCTCATTGATCTTCCACAGTATCCCCAAAAGAAATTTATCCTTTTACAATCTACTCATGATATTAATCTCATTCTGTAGTCCATCCCAATAAGATGTTCTGAGCCATCATTATATGATGCAGAACTTATTACCCGGTCCATAATACATATGCCAAGAAATATACATTATACAAATGAGGTAAAAAGAATAGAAATACTCATACCATATGTTCTGATTACCTTATCATTGAAACAAGATTACTTGTGATCGAATCCAAAGATTCATCATACGAGATACCCTCCAAATAAGTGGATATAATGGTTCCTAATACATATAATGTATAGAAATGCCTAGTGATGCACAATGTGACTACTATCCAGAACAAAGGATGCATCCCTATTGAGATAGAAGTAGCATAATTACCAGTCATCCCCATAGAGATGACATCATCAATGAGTTCCACAAACATGAATTTAATTAATAAGGGAGACCCAGACTAGAAGCATGATCTAAGGAAGAATACATGTAAGTACAAAACAATATCCCACCATCCCGTTCCAATCAAGGAAAATACAGAACCGATGAACGTGATGAAAGAAACAAGCCATTAGAATTTGGGAAATAATGGAGACAAATTACAGTCTGTAGAGTTGCGTGGGAGGCCCGGAAAAAGCATCAGAAAAACTCTTTGGCAAGGTCCAACTTCATCATCTCAGGAATGTACTACTCATGACACTACTCATTAAAGGTCAACCAGGTAATACTCTCACATCCTGTATTGACTCAATCCAATACACCATATTCTGTTGGGTCCATGAAACATAAAGGTCTTTGGAATCACTCAAACCTCCTTAGTAGTCAAGGCCCACTAGACAAATATGTATATAATGTAAAAATTTCGTATACATCATGTGGGACACCTGTACCCTAAAATAAATAAATAAGTTAGAGCTAAGAAATATAAATTATGACTACTCATGGTATTCTGAGTGGATTAGCCTTGGATGGGAAGTATTTGAAAGAGTCTTGTATGAATAGGCTCCATACCCCAAATAACCTATATCACTATAGTATCATGATGGGGTATATCATTCTACACCATGGGTGGTTTCATGGCTACATTATGGGCTGATGGAATTGGAGGTCCCATTGAACATCTCTATTAAGTAATATCTTCAACATGAATAATATTAGGAACATTAATATGTTCTATACAATATACTGGTTCACAAAAAATGATTTTAAAGGATTTTACCATCATCCACAGGAATACACCTACTAACACTAACCCTGGTGGTTGACCCTACACATTTGTCACAGTCATCCTATATATACAAAAAGATCAACATTATAATTTCAAATAATTAATTCCAATATGTTTAATTGAAAAATAATAGATAAACTACCCTCAAAAATAGAAAAAATAGGTAATTCAGTTAATTAACTATTATTTAGAACACCAAAAAATACATATTTGAAATTTGGACCTACCTTTCAATTTATGATGCATGAAGGCACAAGAAATATCATAAGTCACTAATCAATATTATTCCAATCACCCAAGGAAAATTTAATCAATTGTAACAGTAATCCAGTCCATGGCAACTCGGAGGTCTGTTAATGTTGGGCTAGGTAGGCATTTGGAAACTCTACTTCCAACGTCCCATACAATAATATCCTCGCCACCATGTCACATGTTATTCCAAAAAATAATGATGAAAACTATTACTTTGATACAATTTTGTTACATCCCAACCCAAACCACTTGGTCTAAGATGGATTCCCACATGACCTGATGCAAGCTTCCGCATATGCAAGAGGATGTCAACTAGTAGTGAGAGTCTAAGTCCTTCAGTGGGAATTCTATACTCTTAGTATAATGTCATCACGAAAATAATAATTATAATAATAAATATAATAAATAATCCTAGAATTCAATTGGAAATAATAATATGATGTACATGTCATAAAAGAGATAATGGGATCCCAAACATGTAAGAAAAACTAGGTTGAAGAAATATGAGGGAATAAATAAATAAATAGAATATCTTATGGAAAATTTCCTAAAATTATAACATCTCAGAACTACTCTTCTCATATATCCACCATAGGTACCTTTTCCTATTATGGGACTGTGGTCATGATATATACAAGTTCACCCTAATTATTGAGTAGGGTGAGAGTACAAGACTAAATAGGACACTACTAGTGCATTCTTAAAAAAATGTTCACAATGCATATAATAGTGTATTATATGACATATGTAAATTCTAAAATAATCATACAACCATATATGTGCGGAGCCATCATTCCAAGAAAAATACAACATGAATCCCTATAACACCTACATAAGCTCATTATCGGTATGGATATCAGGCAAGAAAAAATGTTCAATATTTAAGGTAAACCAACTCAACGTACTCCAATGGTGGTTATCATCAGGAATTATGTATGTTTGACCTTTTTGGTCACTTTCCGTTAAAATACCATATCCCATATCTATAATAATCCCAAATAGATATCTTCCTATTATCCACATATTCCCATCCCTCTATGGTGATAACTGCGATTGACATTAAGGATACATGGACCACATCTAGTTAGTTAATTGGCCACTTCTGTATATCCCCTATAGAGATAGATTGTCCCATCTTTAATGAAATTTGGACATCTTCATAAAAAACTCAAGGATCTTCATGATAATATTGATACCTAAAACCTAGTTTTATATGTTATAATATATATTTATAAATACCTGAAATTACAATGAGAAATCAGTAACATTAAGAATAATTTCAAGAGAAACAAATAATCGCATGTCCATAATCAATAAATCATCTTGAACACTCATGAATCCATAAGAAACTCATAAAAAGAATTATCTAATAAAGAATACACAACATATTAGGCTAAAATAATATACATGTCCCAAAATGTTAATGAACATCATACCTAATGGTTCTTAATGTAAAAATACAGGTTCAACAAAGCTGTAGTTACCCAAATTCTGTTCAAACACCTATAAGAACATGATTACTTGTCAAGAACTCTTAAAGGTTATCATGGTATATAGAAGACCTAAAGATCTGTAAGATGGTTTCCAATTTGTTTGGAAGGCTCCATAGAATAAGAAAGTAACTACAAAATATTGATGGACTAAAAGCTATGTCCAAAATATAGTGGTAACCCCCATTGTGAATGATAGGGAACTACAATAATAAGAGTACTAGAAGTCAACCCCAAAGAGGGAAGAAATTTGACTATTGTGTAGAAACATTTTGTAACTAGAAATTTTATGGTCTGTGATGGGAACTATAGAATGGATTCATATCCATTTCCATTCAGATCTCTAGAATGAAGCTGAATATATAAGGAACAATTATATTTGTAGGGGTTCAATCTATACGGATAAACAATCACTAATTAATTATGAATTCCCCTATTGAATTTTGAAACAACACCCTCAAATCAAATTCCAAAAAACACATAAATGTATTACTCAAAAAGTCAAAAGTGTCGATGAATAAATATACCAAATATCTAAAATTTATACAAAACAAGTATTTATATCATTGTGTATGCCACAATATTATATCCTACATGAATATCCATTCAAATTTAATTCTTTGAAACAATCTCTATCTATTGGAATCACATGGACAAAACAATTTATATTACTGTGTGTATTTGATCCCACATATTCCCTATGACATATCCATCCTAGACACAGTGAGGTAATACATGATTTGGAAGGAAAATCTCAAAAAAACCTAATCCACCATCAGGTTCTAAAATACCTCAATCATTTTCCAATACATAGGGAAACTAAAAAATAATGAGAAGAATAAGTGAGACAAGTTATTTTTAAGGAACCCAATGATTAAAATTATTATAGAAATTATGACCATAGATGGAATAACTTATATACTCAATTAATATAAAAAATTATGAGTCTCTAGGTTTAGATCATTGTTATATATGATGATTTTACATTTATGTATTTTAACATAATAATTTATTAAATTCCTTTATTATGGTTTATAAAGTGTATGGGAATTTAACAAAGCATATATCCCAAGACTGTCAAACCAACTGTGAAGTAAAGTCTCCTTGTAGACCATGAGTTGATAATCGAGTGAAAATAATTTCTTCCCATTTCAGTGTTATTAAACCTAGTCAAAACTACGTTTCATCCCTTTCCACTTATAATATCTAGATAGAGATACAATTTCTTAGAAACTGATTGATCTATACATCACCAAAATTTAAGGATATTTTCCTATATGTATACTTATTCATAGGGATTATTACTTATATATTATTTTCATTATCACTAAAATACTATTGTGATCCAATAATTTTCCACATATTAATGAATTATTTTTAACATAAATATTCAATAATCACAAACCTAGTGTTGGGGTGCATTGTGTAATTGGATGACCGGGTTCATAATATATCAATGCGAAACTAATATGAAAAAAATCATTTTCATACACATAATGAGATTTGAAATCCATTTGAACACTTGAACCATTCCACTATATTTTGGGGAGTATATAAAGGAACGGGTTGAGATAAAAATCACAGTAAGGGAATAAACATAATAACAATGAATAACATTATTGTAAAAAGGAATAACATGATATCATAAAATATAAGGCTCGTGAATAATAATAATGGATAATTACATAATTAAAAAATGAGTCATTTGATCATGGAATCATTGGAATGTGGAAAAAACATACAACCCGACAAAATCAAAACTCATAGCTAACTTTCAAGACAACAATACATGTTTGATATAGTCTGATCATGTATTAGGATTTCTCAGTAATCTTATAGATATCATCACATTAAACATAAACATTACCCAATGTATTGGAGGGATATATGGTCACATAAATCATAACAAGTACAATCCTATGTGTGTTTTATATTGAAAAACATAAGGCATAAATATAAAGATTACCCATGGAAAGAGATGAGTTACATAATTATTTATTATTTCAAAACAAGATGGAATTCCAAAATGGTTAAAAATGAAGGAATTAAATATATATTATGATTTTATATGTAAAATAAAGAATCATATTATATTAAAATTTATCCGACATGAATTTAATACATATGAAAGTATCAAATAATGAACTTTACAATACATCTATTTATGTGAGGATTTGGGAAAATAGGTAGAGTCTTTAAATTTGGAAAGGGAATAATAATTTACCTAAAAAATGAAAAAAATTATCTAAATAATAAAATTATAAATATTGGAAACCATTTAAGATTTCAAAAATTAATGGGATGGTACAAGAAATACGGTATGAAATAAAGATATTCCCTTTAACCAAGTATATTTATTTAATGAAATTGAGAAGGAAACATTTAAAACATATATATAAACATTAAACAAAGGTGGATTGAGTTAGGTATATTTGTTTGGGAATTATATATATAACATATAATAAGTAATTAATTTTACTAAAGTGACTATGAGAAGTTATATAGAGAAGTCGTATCCTCAAATAAGGTAGGGTATTTTGGAGATATCAATTACCTTTGTTCGAGAATAATTATACACATACACTTAACAAAAAGAATAATAAAATTTTATTAAATAAATAAATAATTCATAACTTTTTACATTAATTTTTTATTTATTATAATCAAATTATGTTCACTTAAAACCATTACAGTGAGATATGGGGCTTCATTTCACGATTTCAGGGTGTTTGTTTCTAGGATCCATGGTTGAGTCACTTGAGGATAATTATTGAAGTTATTACCAAACATGACTATAATTAAACAATTGAAATGAAATTATATTCATTAAAACACATAAATTTAAATGGTTCTAATTACCCATATGTTTTCAGACATTACGATGATTAATTTAGTAAATTATTTTAACGTTAATTGGTTAGTTCATTTAGGATTTTTTACTAACCATCATGAACTAGATTCTTTTTAATTAATTAAAATGTTATTAATAAATTTATGATTAGAGATTTAAGTTGTAATATTCTTATTATAATCATCATATTTTAACGTAATAATATTTCAGCAACCTTCCATTAATATGTTGTAAACAATAATGTATGTTATCCATGGAGGAGTTTAACCAACCATATTATAAACAGTGGTTACATTTTAATATCTAAATATGGGAGGGAATAAGATGTATAGCCCAAAAAATGAAAACATATTAGTATATTTAGGATTAATATGTAATATTTTTTTGGTTTTTATGTATATATGGGGGTGTTATAAGAATTAAAAAATAGGATTTTTTTAGTTGAGAATTTTACCTTTTCCATTAGTTCCCTCAGCCAAGGCTACCCCTTATGGATCCTTGAGTAGTCATTTTGTGGGACTAGTATCAATAGTTCATGGGGGGAGTATTGGGAAAAAATTCATTAGAAAATTGTAATTTTTATGGATAAAAAGGTGGGAGATGAAAGGAAGAATATGGGTGGTATTTATAAGGGGAGGAGGCTGGTATTTTTTAAAATTATAATCCTTAATTTATTATTTTTGGATCATTAATATAAATTTTTTTGATTCATGGTACTATATATTATAATTATTACATGAATGTTTGAACCAATGGCCACTTACATCATCCATCACACATGTCTTCTTGTATTTTTCTTATTTTGAAAATTATCATATTTGTCCATATTTTACTATTTAGAAAAAATTAAACTACATTTAAAAAAATACCAAAAACTAAAAAAGATTATAATATTTTTATATTAAAAAAATTAAATACATCTTAGGAAAATAATATTCTAAATGTGATGAATTTTATTATTTATTAAAATCCTTATTTAGTTCAAAAAATTAAAAATTTATTATTATGATCAATTTTATAACCCTTTTAAAATTTACAAATTGTATCATAAAACAATATTATAATTATAATAAAAAATTATATGAATTTATAAACCAATTTTATGAAAATAAAAATTCCTTAAAATTAGAATTATTTTTTATTAAAATTAAAATAAAATAATTATGTTTTTAAAAAAATAGAATCACTTATTTGAGCATTTCTATAACATTTATTTACTATATTAGGATATAAATAGTTCATATTACCATTTGATAAGTTAAAAATATTATTTTACACTTACATTTAAAATAATACTAATCTAACGATTATGTTAATTTTCATAATTATAATATTACTATTCCAATGGTCTGATTACTATTCAAACTGTTAGATTTGTAATGGTCATATAGTTTCCCAAATTTCAATAAGTGGCACATATTATATTAATTATTCAATAAAATATAATTTCTATTTATCTTATATATATTTTAATATTCACAATGAATTTTTAATTACTAATATTGTTCTTGATTTCTACAGTGTTGATCATAAGTGTGGTTATTTTGGTGGATTGAAAATATCCAAATTTCATATTATGGTTATATTATTATTTAATTTTTTCTCCTATTTTAATGTTTTCACCTATTATATATATTTTTATTTTCTAAATATAATTTTTAAATTAATCTTTTTATTGGTTTTAACATGTCGTAATTGTGATTTATTTAATACTATATTATTAAATATGACAAAAATATATAATTTGAAAGGGATGATTTTTTGATACAATTATGGGTTGTCAGACATAAAAGTTAAATAATAAATTATAAAACATTCGAACTTTACATAGGCACTCCATGATGTTTATTAAAACTGTTTTAGTAGTACCAATAGATCCTTCTCTAATAGAATGGGTTTCCATAGTGAAATAACAATATTTCATTTTCTCTGGTTAAGTTATATTTGTAGACTATCAATAGTATATCATCTTTTATTTCCAAAAAATATTTTAAACTATTTTTTATGCCAAATTATTATAGAAGTTGATGTTTTACCTCCAAAACATTTCTTATTAATCAGTACTATATTGAAATGATCATATATGACTTTATTAAACTATTTCATATTATAGTTTACAATGAACTGTCAAACCCATCCAAAAATTGAATCCTCAATGAGGTCTATAGAAACGTCAATTATTATAGGTGAACTAGATGTATTTAAATCATTAATTTACCCTATAATATTGAGTAAAACTATATAAACTAAGGTTTCTTCTTCCATCAGTCATCAAATAAAATCCTTTTATACTTTATACCTCTCAGATATTTCTTATACCGAATAGAGATTTCTAGGTTTTCAATCATCTTATATCAATCCAATTCACATTATCGTTTTTTGGCATGGGTTATATGGTGATACAAATGAGACTAGATACATCAGGTGAATTACTTAGATATATAATTATATATATTCATTTTTTGGACAAATTCGTCCATTATTTTCTCAGTAAGGCATTTCTCCAACACATAGAATTAAAATTATTTATTAAGAACTATTATTACGATTCAAAATCAGATTAGGTAATTAATAATATTATGTTTTTCTTCATCCATTATAGATATCAGGGCCAATCTAAAAGATTATGATAATTCCATTATCTACAATATAAAATTATTTTTAAGATGTGTATAAAGTATTACATTCATTTAATAAGGAATTTTATTAAATGTTCTCCTGCTAAAATAATGTACGCATTTGAATTTTTTAATCCTATAAGTTGTATATATTGTGAATTATCAGGAAACACTTCTCTTATCTATTCAAGTAGGGAATCAAACCAATCAAATAATATATAAAGTTTAGATGGTTGATAGGGAATAAATTTTCTAAATATATTATTGGGTTAAATGAAAAACTATTCATATAGTATCCAAACTATTTGGGTTCAAAAAATATGTAT
Organism: Viscum album; assembly: GCA_963277665.1. Lineage (NCBI taxonomy): Eukaryota > Viridiplantae > Streptophyta > Magnoliopsida > Santalales > Viscaceae > Viscum > Viscum album. The sequence continues at coordinate 1,045,323,818 of OY728160.1, read as the reverse complement.
AGTTCCAATGAAATGATTAACATGATACTCTTAACTTTTAGGGTCACCTTATTATTTTCTTTCCTAACACAAGATAATCCAACGACAACCTATTTTAGCATACAACTACTAGGTTGAATGATTTATGTCATTAATAGTGTTTTCTTTGAAAGGAATCTAAAAATTATTATTTTAAATGGGATTGACTCTCACCATATTATATCATGTATTATCAATATTTTTTTTTTGAAAATTTATTTGGAATTATATTACTTCCACCAAATCAGTATGATCAAACTATATTGTTTTTTAACTCTTTACACAACTCATATATTATGATAATACACATGGAAATTCATCATATAAATGGGGTATAAAAAACTCTTCTAGGTAATGGTTTAGAATCATATGAAATTTAAACCCCCCTTCGAGTACTATGAGAACCATAGATAGAAAACCTACAATTTCTTATACATGGATTAAGCCTATTGTAAAGTGATAATAACAACCCAATGTCCATCTACCCAGGGATACTTTACTGATGAGAGATTACAATAATAACATACTGTGAATACTTGATATATATAAACTATAACTTAAATCTTAATTATAGCTCATAACCTTATGCTAAACAAATCTACGACAAAGGAAACTAAATAAATTATCATTCTTAACATGTAACTCCTTATATAAATGTAAGAAATTAATAGAAATTGAATAACTATTTGAAGTAATGATTACATAGAAACATAATACCATGATTATATTAATGGAAAAAGAAAAGAATATACTATTTAAATGAAAAATTCATAAATTTTTTAAAAATATAAACATTAATGAACTATTAGTAAATTTTTTAAAAATAAAAAATTTATAATTTATTTAAGAAATATAGAAATACATAATTAAAAATATAAAACCACTTTAAATTTATTTCCAATAAAACATTTACATAATATATATTACATGGATTTTACATTAAATATATTTTAGTTTATGAAAGAAAAACATTTTATATTCCAATTTATATTATGTATGAAATATAGATATTCTAAATATAGCATATATAATATCATTAAAACCATTGATCAAATAAATTAAAAAGATAAAGATTTATATATTTTAAAAAATTACTTTAAATAAATCACTTTAATTTTTTTGAAAATTCAATTTATTATTATGAATAAATAATAATTTTAAAAATAAGTTCTTCTATATTTTTTTCGTATTTTATTATTTTAAAACCCTTTATAAATCACCATTAATAATTTACTTATAGAAAATTTTATACCTCAATTATATCATGATATCTATAATCTATTCACACTATAAAAAATTATTTTCAATAAATATAATACCCTCAAAATAAATAAAAATCATGAATTCTTCTCCACGTATGATATTCACATAAATTAGTGATATAGACATCCTCTTTAGTAATACAAAATTTTCAATAATTGATGATTAATTAAATAATATGTATGGGATTACATATTTAACATATTCTAATACCCTTTTATGTGATAAACTATTTTCATATCATTATATTTCTAAAACACATTATATTGTTTGATATATAGTAATTCATTTATTAAATTATATTCAAAAACTATCATTATATCCATTTTGAATATTTTTTATATTATTTGAAATGATATTTACAAAATTAAATTTATTTCATAAATTATTTTTACTACAAACAAGTTATTCTCCACATTAATACATTTGATATATGAGTAGAGTTTACCTGAAAGTACATTGTTCTTACCACATTTCCTTGTTCATCATACTTGTTGTTATAAAATATCTAGTTATAATAACGGTGTGTCATATTGGAATTCCAATAGGCTTCATTATATTATTGTTCCCAATAAAATCTATTTATTCATTCATATATTTCAACGATGTCTACATTGATACCTATTTTAATGAACCTGAATATATATGATAAAACAAGTAAAATCAATGACTAATTTTCAACCATGTATTTTTAATGGGTAATATTGTTTCACTAAAAATGGATGATTAATATAATTTATTAATATATATATTTGTAGTCTATACATTCACATTGTACAAATTTTTTTCATACACTATCATAAATTTTAAACTGTCATCATGATAATGATGTTGTTGTCCATACAAATATAATCCATGAACTATTTCTCAAACATATTATGATTGAGTATTTCCTAGATTATTTTCATTTTCTTATGATAATTTATTCATAGAAATTTTTTTAAAACTTTATATTTGTTTTTATTGTGTCACTTCTAAACATTAATCTTCACTAAATAAAAAATTCCTATCAATTTAACTAAAACATCACCAGACTTTCCAAATGTTCTTTATTTATTTCTAAAAAACCAGTTGTTTCTGAAAGACTTTATTATTAATGACTTTGATTATTCCCATAAAATATCATTTTGTAACATTTTTTCTAATATAATTTAAAAATATTATTTGCATTTGTTAATATATTTTACAAACTTATTCTAGTTGTTCAATAAAATTTTACCTCAAAATAGTTTTTTTTAAATTGTATTCACAATTCAATATCTCATTTATAATACCCTACATTAATAAAATGATCTATATATATGGATATATTTTATTATTAAATTCTTCATTATTTTCTACTCAACCATAATTAATGTGAATTTAGCATCATTTTATGGTCTCAGATATAATATTTTCCCCCTATAAAAATTTTATACATCATGTTATACTTAATAATTCCAACTAAATCATTTTTCATTAAATATAAAATAAAAAACCCATAGAAATAAAATCAACCCAAAAATTTAATATAACAGATCCAAGATTTTATCCTTTTGATTAATAAAAAAATTAGTGATGAGATCATGTATATTTTTATCTATATTGTTCTAGCATATTTGGATATTTATTTTTAGATTTATTTTTATACATTCATCTCTAGAATTTTATGTATTACCTATTAAATTTATATCAACTAACATTGGGAATGTTGAGTATTTCACTATGTTATTAATGAATATATTAGTTTATTTTATTCACCAATTCATTTATCTTCACTAGTAATTTTTAGAAATTTTTTTCCATAATATAAAATTGATAAATATTTCATTAATTAATTCTTATATTTGTTAATGAATACCCATATTTTCAATGAATAAAGACCTTGTTATTATTTAACACTATTAATATATCAAAATCAAAAAACATTATACATTTTGAAGATGATGTCTCAATCCTTGTATAAATAAAACATCAACATTGTTTATTTATTCTCAAACTATATTTTTTATATCACATAATTCTGTTATTATTGTTTCTTTACATATAATTATTAAATTTCTATTGGAATGATTTTTTAAACTTTTTTAGAAACTCAATATGTTTAGTCCTACTGAAAGAACACATTCTATTAGGAATAAGTTTGTTTTGTGTTATTTATACCCTTAATGTGACCCATATTTGGTTATCTATACAATTATTTATACTGTATATCCCAAAAAAACATGCGATCATTTCATATTTTAATTACCTCTTACAATCTCTATAATATTTTTAATATATCCACTATATTCCTATAGAGTTGAATATATATTTTTGCATGGAATTGGTTTTTCAAATTTATCTTTATCTCCTCGTATAATATATACATATTGAAGAACAATAAATTTCCTCCTATAAAAATATTAATTGTATATATTTTTTTATTAATTAAATGTGTATCCTCTGAATATATATATTCCATAAATAATTTACATATTTTTTAAACATTTCTAAATTTTGAAAACATTTCATCTCATGTTATTTCATGCATCACCATATTATATCATCATATAAAAACATTTCCCCATAAATTACACTTTATAATACGAAATATATTCGCAGTAATCATATATATAGATTTGGAGAAATATATAAATTTTTTACAAATATTATAACTTTTTTACAGATATATATATATAACATTTATCATTTATCGTTATTTTAAATATGTTTTTTTGTGTAAATTATAATAAATATCCATACACTGAATTTTCTAAATAATATGTCTGATGTACTCTAAATTCACCAACATGGGGTTTTTATCCCATTTCAAAAAAATTATTCAAATACCTTTTATTTATTATCAGTTTTTTGAAATTTATTTTTATCATTAATAATCATTATTATATATAAAACTTCTCTATCATGTGATTAAATATATTGACAGTTTTCATCAATACAAGAATGAAGATAATCCATAATAATAGATATCTTTTGAACAATCATTATTAGATTAATAATTTTTCCTATACAATTGTGAAATTAAATTTTTTCTTTCATAACAGGTTTACAAAATTTAATTTAAAAATATTATTAATATAGATAAATATTAAAATCCTTTAACACATTCACTTACCTTTTTTTTCTTATTTTGATCAACCAATTATTCATGTATAACTCCGAGCACAAATATATGGCTAAAAACTCATTTTTATTGAATGAAATTATCATCAACTACAAAGTAAACAAATTATTGATTATTTAAAAAAAATTAGGTTTGTATTCTCTACAATAAGAGTCATTACGATAAAACAAATTCAATATTTTTATTGAAATTTCTTATTTCCAATTGAAATTAATATATTAGTATTTATCTGAAAATATATTTTTGAACATTATTTTGGGGATTAAACCATTATTTTGTCTTATTTATTAATCCTTCATTTAATAATAAATAAATAATTCATATTTTATCGAATTTGAAATAATAAAAAATAAATGTGATTCTAAACAACCCTTATATCACTTAATTCTATATGTGATAAATTAGATTATCACATTAATTATTTCATTCTCCCAATTATCATTACATACAATGAAATTATCTATTAAATAAAAAAATTTATCACTATATTTATTAGAAAATTATACTTATGGAGTTTTTTATTTTACATATACCTTTTTTGTTTCATTTCTATGTGGGATACGATAATATCGCTTCTGTGTTTGGATGAATAAATCCTCATGAAACAATGTGAATTATTTTTCCATAATGATTTACATGTAATGTACTAAGAATAATGTATATGAATATATATTATATATATATAATAAAAATTAGTTTAATGATATATTTATATATCATAAAAAATATATTATTTTCTTTCATAAATTATAAAATTATAATGTCATTTGTGTATGTGGAGACTACCACCTCCATGAAGTGATGAGATTATTTTTTCAACACCACATAACATGAATTAGATATAAACATAGATTTAAAGATTAATCATAATAATTATGATATAATTATTATTTTGGATAGAGAAAATAATATATACCTTCCATCATTAATGATCTTTGAAAAATAGAAACGTTACAGATGAATAGGTATGCCATACCATCTCTATGATCATAACATAGATCAATTTTAATCTGAAAAATTTATGATTGGTTTATAGAGGTAATTTTTCCAATAAATATGTCATGAATTCATTTATTATTATTATAGAGATGTTTAAATAATAGCCTATTTCACCATAATAGACACATTGAATCAATTTTGAAATAATGAACTTAATATCCTGAAAGACCCCGACATGGACATTACTGATTAAATATTTAAATATGTAATAATAAATAAATAAAATAATTGACTTAAATATATGTTATTAAACACGGTAAATTTTATTAATAAATAATTTAATTTATATAATCTAATTATAAATGAGTTTAAGGACATACATTGAAATCCTGGACTTTAGGTTAGGGGATTTTTTGTTTAAATTTTATTCTATGAGGAATATGCCATATTGACCCAATAATTTCAATGTGTTGTGTATGTAATTACCAAGAAATTATGTTATTATTATTTTCATAGTATATCGTGTGATTTTGAAATTCATTTGTATTTCTATCATTTCGTTGGGTTTTTGATCCATATATAACCAAAGTCGTAAGGGACTTCATCTCAATTCCCTATCATAGACACATTTTATAATGTTAGAAACCTATCATATTTTATAATTTGTATCTACTAACCCATCGACAAGTAATATCAAGAAATAAATTATATTAATTACATTTCATTTTTCATTTAATGTTTAATTTTATAGGGATTATAATTAAATGGATTAATAATTTGGAAAACTCTTCTTGTTACGATCTCCTTTATTTTAATAATTGATTATACTGAAGGTTGTGTTAGGGGAAATCATTTTATATTTTTAAACGAATGTTTTTATAAATTTTCAAAGTGAATAGATTATTCCACCCTCATTTACATTATTTTAATTGAAATATATATTTTTTCATGGTTTTCTCAATGAAAATTATTTATACAATATTTGAAATATTTTTTTAAATGTTATTTTGATAATGATAATGTTATTTTCCTAAATAATGTTTTTAATGATCTTTTTACAGTATTCCCATTAATCAATGTCAGGAAATATTGTTGCTAACTTTTGTCAAATAGTAATATTTTTAAACTATATAATCACCATTATTAATTTGGATGGATTACTATTGTTTCATCTATAATTTTATTTACCTTTTTTCTTTTCTATAGGATAATGATGTTTTAATGTGATTATTATAGAATCCCCTTTTTCATGATTCAATCAAATCTCATTGAAATTATCATGAAACTCATAAATTTTCTTATAGGTTAATAAATTTTAAAGTGATTTTTATGGAACACATTTATATTAAATGGTTTAATTATGATTAAAAAATTAATATGGGTCCCATTTATTTTCCACGTGGTAATCATGTTTTATTGAGATTTTTAGGAAACCCTTTTCATCTACACTAGTTAATTATGTTATTAAATGATTAATTATTGTTTTCTATGAATTTTTTATGAGTTTAATTCTATATGTACTTAATTTATTATACTGTTCATGTAAATGGTTTATGATTATGGGTGATTCTATTATAATACAATTATGGGTTCTTTCATGATTAACCATGGATGGGTGGTTATGTTATTTACCCTGGATAGGTGGATACATTTGAAAACAATGGTGTGTGGGTCCTTTATAGCCCAAAAAATTCAGTTGGTAATCCCATGATGAAGGTTAAAAAATATCAGTTATTCAATTTTTATGAATTTATGTGAATGAAATGTTTAATTATAACACGGTGTTTTACCTATTATATATATATGTGTTTATAATGATTCTGTAGATCCATATTTATATCACCTGGCTCATGCTTATTGATTCTATTTATTATTGACTTTATTAATGACTTGTTCATTGTTTTAATGTTTTGAGATCCATGTATTAATGGATTTGAAAACTAATAAATAATATCATTCATTTTCATTATTTTATTATACTCTTTTTCACTTATTATTATATCAAATAACATTTAGTTGTTAATTCTTAAATTTACACTTATTTATATTTTGAGAAGACCTTTATCATGTTTCATTTTTCCTTGGTTATAATGATTTAGGATGAATCAACTATGTATATAAATGTTTCATATGGATGATTATGATGTGCTAATTCAATATGAAATAATGGGTATAGTGAGAGGTGATGTTCAAATTTATAAAGTTGTTGTTTATTAGTCCATGATGGTAAGCGTCTATCATAGTAATAAAAAACATGTAACCATAAAATCCTTGAGAATATTTGTTATCCCATATCTTTCTTTTGATTCTATATGTTATGGATAGATAAATTCGGGTTTCCATCATTGGTATTAAAACTGAATATTTAAACATCAAGTCTTCAACACCAGATCATGAAATGTGGGTTTGCAGTTGTACTAGTTTTTATCAATGTAATGGATTAAATAAATTCTAGGATTAATAAGATTTTGTGTGAGGTTATATTAAGTGTTATGGATATAATCATAGGTTAATAATATTATGGATGATCATATGTACAATGTCTTAGACACTCTTTTGGGGTTTAAAGTAATGAGATCTTAATGTTATTAATGATAATTTAGGAGATATTTTATAATGTTGAAGTATTTGTAAATATTTGCTTTATTTTGAAGTATTCATTTAAATTTTATTGAATTAAAATTTAATGAATGTATTACATTTATGGTTTATATGATAATCGATTTTAATGTATTTCTTAGAATAAAGAGTTATCATAAATATATCTACACGGTTGAAAAGGTATTTTCTTACCAACTGACTAATATTAGTTAATGAAAGTGATTTATATATTTTTATTCTTGTAATCATAATTGTATGATATAACCATTGTATATTTTTTTAAATAATAATGTTATTTGGGAAACTGGGATATGTAATGAATTAGTTTCAACTTTGGGTATTACTATTGAATTTTAGATATTTATGTTTACTCATTTATGTAAATATCATACCATTTTATTAAAATTCCTGTTTCGGTTAATGTCTAAATTTCAAAAGAATAGCTTGTTATCAATTTAATGGTCATTTTTCCATTAAAATATTGTTTTAGATCATCAATCATGGAAAAAAAATTCATCATAATTTCTCATCATTTGGAGAAACTTTTGAGATTACGTGGAAGGTTATAAAATTATGTAATTGTACTCATTATGTAAGTGTATTTTCTTTTTATATTATTTTATAAATAAATAAACTTTTTCAACATTAGAAATTTAATACTAAAACAAAAAAAATTATATTACAATAATTTCTGATGAAATCAATGACCCTTCTCACAACTATTTGTTTTATAGTTTTGTGGGTGATAACATTATCATAACCATTAAATTTCATGGGATGAATGATCTTTATAAATCCATATAATTATATTGGAATTATTATTTTCTTAAATGTTTTAATAATTACATCACACCTATGTTCTCATATTTTGAAACATAGTATATGTCATTCTTGATGACCTTCATAAATACTTTTCTCCCTTATCAATAGGATTTATTATTAACAAATTTTTAAAATATAGGTTTCCAAAATAGATATTTTAAAATTTCCCACCATGAATTTTAAAAATATTGATAAATTTGATATGAAAAATTTTATTAAAGGGAGTAGAATGTGTACCAAATTGTTTTTTAAAAGAAAACCATGTTTGATCGTGTAATCCACGTTGAACATTTAGATTCAATGACCTGTGTTATGAACAATCTTGAAAAATGAACAAAAAATTTGGGGTTATGAATAGTATTTCATGATTTTTAAATATAAATATATATATGTCTAATAAATACAAACTGTTTATAAATTTCATGAAAATAATCAACGAATTTTTAATAAAGTAATTTTATTTTTAAAAAATATATTTTCATAAAATGTGATTTTTATTACTATTCATGAAAATTATTATAGTTATTTTTTTCATGTTTTATAGAATATATTAGATAATATGAACATAATGTTTTCATTTTTTATATAAATATTTATCATGGGTGAAATATTTGGATGTTCGGGAAAATAAATATATTTCAGTGAATAGAGGAAAATATATATTTTTATAAAAATGTATTTCTTTTCAATAAAATAACAATTTTAAATTTTCTATTATTAATGGAATATAATTTAAAATAAAATAATATTTAATTAATATTTATAATACACATATTTATTTTTAAATCACAATCATACTCTATAATAATATATGTTTTACATTATGTTTAAAATCAATATGTTTCTGAAATATATTTTGAAGTGAATAATGTATCTCTGAAATAATTAGTTAATATAATCCATAAATAATAATTAATTATATTAAAGGTATAAAATATATATGCATTAACCTAGAAAAATTTCATAAATTTTTTTATTTTTCATGCTGTTAATATAAAATTATCTTTTTGGGAACAAAATACACTTCATGAAAACTCACTACATCATCCTATATCAAGGATTAATTCAAAATTTATATTTTCCACTTTTAAGAATTGAATATGGAAAAAAAGATTAAATATTTTAAATAATATTTCTTTATATTATATGATAATGTAATCGTAATATTTAACCATAATTAATAGTGAAACTGTAAAAATTATTTACCCATATTAAGGTAAAAATTATTTTGTCTAGGGTTAAACTTAATAGATAATGATCATAACGACCTATTGACATGTCTAAAAACATTAACATTTTAATATTTAGACCTTATATTTTATTATTATATAATATTATATCTTTTGGGGACTTTTTTATGTGATAAACATGGGTACACCTTTTTCTTTTAAGAAATTACATGAGTGCTACTCACCTCACTTTTAAATGGCCACCACTCTCATATCTTAATAACATATTAAAACCAGAATTTTCAGACAATACCTGCCCAAATCACATCCATAATTCCTTAAACTCATAATGGAGTCACTATATTGGTAATTAATCCATTCTAGGAATACATTTGGAATAATTGTAATGATATCATCAAATAATATATAAAATCCCAAACTATGTGTTTTTTTATATCTTCTACAACAGTAGTAAAATATTCATAAAATATTATAATATGAGAAAACTATATAATATTTACAAAGTTGTGGTTATATTAATGTAATAAAATAAATCCATCCCCAATTCCATCACATGTGATACGAAATCATAACTCGTCTGTACGACAGACTACCTCATCGCAAACTGATGTCATTCATCTTCCATCATCAATATTCATATATTATTTAATGGTGAATTTAATGTGTACATTTTATATTCATAGAATACTGGATCATTTTTTTTAAAATGAAATATACCTTTTTTATATTCCATTTTATTGGGGGTACAGTAATGTCACTAGTGTGTACGACAGAAGACCGCCTTGAAAAGTGATGTGATTCATTTTTCACTAACGCTTTACATGGAAAGTAACAGAAATAATTATAGTTAATATATGTGATATAAATTACATTAAAATAATAATATTAATTTTTTATTTATCATTCTGAAAATATAACATATTGCTTTCTCCTTTAAACTTACAAATGGAAACATCCATTGGGAATGTGTGGAATACTCCCTCCATGAAGTGATTTGATTTTTTTTTGTCAGCACATCAAATTAATGATTTATATATATGTATAAAATGAAATAATATTTTATTTATGATATTTGTTTCGTTTTTAAAATATATAATAACACATACCTTCTTTCAATAATGATCATTGAAAAATGGAAACATTACTCATGTGAAAATACATTCTACTTTCTCGATGATTATAACATAGTGAAATTTTTATTAGAAGTCATCCTTATATAATTTTAAATTTTAAGTTATGAATAAATATTATAATTATTTCATTATTATTATTCTTTAGATGTTGAAAATCATAATATATTAAAATTTTCAACATAATATATGTGTTTTTAGACCATATACCTAATGTCTTCAAAAATCCTGGTATGGAATTAACTGATTAAATATTTATATATGAAATTACAAATAAATAAAATAAAGTCATTATTTATATTATATTGAAACGGGATTTTATTTTAGAAATAAAATATTTGATTTACTATTTTTATACATATATTAAATAACATTCAATGAATGTCTGTACTTGAGGGAAGGGTTATCATCATATACATTTTACGTATATGAGGCATATTCTACATCACTACATAGTTTTATTCTTTAGTTCATATATTTCCCATTAATATATTTTATGAATATTTTTATTAAAATTATTATAATTTAGAAATACACATGGGAGCCTTTATTATATTATAATTTTTATCTAGATACTACTAAGGTCAACTGGGGAATCGTCTCAATTTCTGTTATTAGCGGTATACTATAATATTGCACACCTATCTTCAATTACGAGGTGAAAATAAAACCATTTAGACATTTTATATCATGATAACCCATATTTTCATGTAATTTAATGTTTTTTAGTGTTATTAATTCAGGGGGTTTAGGATTAAATATATGAATAAAGTGGCATAGGATTTATGTAACAATCTACAATATTTTGTGGATTTTTTATGCTTATGGTTATTTTAGTGGAAATACAAATATATTATTTTATAGAACCAAATCAATTTCTTCTAGACTAGATAAGATTTTTCATACATGTTTTATATTAATTTATTTTCTTATTTATTAATTAATTTTTAAGATTGTCATTTGTATGAGATATTAATCATTTATTTTATTTTAGATAATGAATCTTTATCTTCCATATCCTTGTTTTCTAAAATGATTTTAAAAAATTATTTTAATGTGATGGATTTTATAATTCTATACTATATTGTATTGACATTATTTTAAAATGCATTTGGATGTAAATTACATAATTTTTTTTCAAATGAGTCTCTTTGGACACCATTTTACGAAATGTTTTGAAACAAATGTTTATTTTTATCATTTACAATATGAATTTATTTTCCTAAATACATGACCAATATTTTATCAGAATCATATTATACATTATTCCATAGAATTTTTCAATGAATTAATTTTCATAATATTTTAGGAATTGTTATTTTTAAAATTTTATTTTTCGGATGAAAAGTTTATTTTCCATAAAAATTATATTTTAATTATATATCAATGGTATTTCCATTAATCAAATTCAGAAACCCATTTCCATCATTCTTATAAATGGTTATATTTTCTAATTATACCATACTAATTATTTATCTCTCTGGATTTTGAGTGTTTCAAAGAGGTTCTTATATGACTAATTTTCTTCGGTATGTTAGTTGTGCTTCAAGGAGAGTTTTATGGAAACTGTTTCATTCCTCTGGTTCAATCATGTTACAAATATATTTTCAAGGAAACAATTTCTTTTCCAATGTTTAATCATGATTTACGATATTCTTATTTGACATTTATGGTTTCCACAGATTAATGATGTTTTCTGTGATTATTAAAAATCATAATTCATTTACAGGGGTTAATTAGGTTTCAAAGTTATTTTTATAAAATCCATTTCATTTACATGGAATAATAATGTTGTTAATTGAATAATTTTTATTTATATGAATTTATGCTGAATTGAATTATCTATATACTTTATTCATTATATATTTCTTTTAAATTTTTTATGATGATGTGTAGTTCTATTTAAAACATAGGATGAGTGATTTTGTGATAATACAGGGATAGGTGGTTATGTTTTTGACCAATGATGTGTAGTACCATGGTAATATTTGGATAAGTGATTCTATTATATCCCTCTAATGAATTTTGTAACTAGGATATGGATGTCAGCCATATGTGTAATCCAATTTGTTTTTGGTGATGTGAAGATAATGATTAAAGATAATGTTTTGATGAAACTTTTCCTTATTAAGGACATAATCCTCTTTCATGTTTGACGATATTGGCATTGAGTGGTATGGATATTATTTTTTCATACCCAAACAATTTGATTATTTCATCACACTCTTATTATCTTTTTATTCTCCCTAGTGACATTAAATTTTTACTAATTACATTTACCCTTACTTAGCATTTGAGATCACCCTCCTCGTGATTCATTTTCCCAAAATTATAATGATTATGGTTTAAAAAATTGTGTATATAAGGGTTTCACATGGATTATGAGGATTATCTAATATTTAATTTGGGAATATGGGTATATTGGGAGATGTTGTTCATATATAGAAACCAGTTTTTTCTAATCTTGTATTTTCATACCTCTTCCAAATTCTCAAAACTCAAAACCAATAATATACACGAGAATGTAAATGATCAATTATATTCATTTTGATGATGTATAAATTCTATATAGAAAAGATTTTCACCTTAAGTGGTATCCAATATTGAAATTTAATGTTCATGTTTGGAATGCATGATCAGGCATTATGAGTTATGGATTTCTATATTTACTGATGCATTGAGTGCATACCTTTAACTGATCCACAAAAATCACTTAATAATTACAAATAATTATTCATATGAAAGGGGTGAAACATAATCAACATATATAGTAGTATTGAAAACATATCTTTGAGAATTTTAACAATTTCATATATTAAAAGACATAATCATAAACCATCCAGAGTAATATAAATGGTACCAAGAAGGTAAATACCTTGTTATAATGATCATAAAAAATCAATAACAATAAAAATTATTTAATAATTAAAACATATACCAAGTGTAAAATAATTGCAATAAAATTGTAATGACATTGATTAATAGAAATACCAAAAAAGAAACATTAATACAATTACGGGGATAATAACTGATGCATTTTGAAAATCCCCTTTAAAAAAATGATAGATCATTTTGATTTTATTTTTCCCTGAAAATAATCTCCATGGTTGTAAAATAAGTTATACAACATTGAGGGTTCATGATGGTGGAAAATTTGGATCACGTCATAGAAGTTAAAACAAATACTCATTTTAACATTTTGGTAAAATCCAAATTGGAATTATTTTGAAAATTACTTGAATATTCATTTCATAAAAATTGTATCATAGAAAAATTGAATAAAAAATTCCTTAATAAATAGTTTTTAAATGATATAATATTTTGTAAACATTTTTAGAAAACATGAATTTTGATGAAAAATGATTTTCAACCAAAAGGATAAATTAAGTCATATTTTCACAAAAACATTATTTGAATCATTTTTTGTTTCATTGTGTAGAAAAATTGATCTGTTAAATGATGTGCACATTATTATTAAATTATATCAAAATAAATTGTTTTTAATATATAAATATAAAATAATACCCCTAGGAAAGAAGTAATTAAAGAAAATCCCGAATACGGATGACTTTTTAAAATAGAATGATACATCCTTGGTAAAGGCTGAATACAAAGCCTCAAAAAACATATTCCGTCAAATAAAATTTTCAATTACCATTATTATAAATTGTTTCAATAAATAAATTTTCAATGGAATAGTACATACACGATATAAAGGAAATGACTGATGAATATGGAATATGATTCATGGATGTAAATATTATATGAGAAACTATTACCTCATTCCTGATTTCATTTCTATATGTCCATAACATTATTATAATAAATATAATCCATTTAATCATCAATTAAAGAATAATTCTAGTATATCTAATACCATATTTCTTATATATAGTCATTTATCCTTTGTTAATTTTAAATTCATGGTTAAATTATGGTTCTTAATTACATTGTTTTTCATTTATATTTAGATCCATTAATTTCGGTCTTTTTAAATTGATAATGGTTCCATAAAGATCTTATAGTTGAAAATGAAAGAAATATCATAAATATTAATTTCATATTAATTTATTTTAATCTATATATATTATAGATATAAAATTAATTTCAAATTTCATGGAGAGGGTTGGACGTACACACACATGAACAATGTTTCCATTTTTCCCAATAGAAATAAACAATTAAAACCAATGATTAACAACATTGAAATTTCATTAGTGTGTTATATATATAATTTATATTAATAAAACCCATCATTAATACCATTATTGTAAAAATATAATGAAAAAAAATTCACATAGAAACATAGAGGGGATAGTCCACACCTAGACATGAGGGAAATTATTGTTTCCCAATGCATTTAAAGCTAAGAAGTTATATGTTTTATTATATTTTATGATGAATTTTTACAACATAATTATCACATATATTAATTTACATTCATTCATACTACTATCCATGTAATGAGTAAGAGAAAAACAAATCAACTGATTTCACGAGGTGGTAGTCAACCATATACTCGATCGATGTTATCATATCCTTCCTTAAATAGATCATAATTTTGTATATGTTATATAATAATTGAATAAGTTTAATAAAAAATAATTAGCATTTAAATATATTTAATACATAACTACGACAAGAATTTAGTGTTTTTTATGGAAATAAGATAACAATGGTTTGTGATGAGGTATTGAAACATACATATAAATGATGATTTTGTAACCCGTTTGATGGAAAAGGATATGTCAAGAACCATCCTAGGTCAGCCATTAACCATTCAACAAATTCAGCATGCAATAAGGCCAAAGATGCATTCCCAATCATTATAGGATGACAACTAGTTATTGGAATCATAATAAGAAAATTGGATACAATTTGGACCATAAAATTGACAAATAAATAAATATAATCTAAAAAAATGAATACTAGAAGAGAAATAAAAATAAAACAATACAGAAAACCATTTTACCCTAAGGATTACCATCTAACACTAAACCAATGTCGCACTATAGTTACCCAATTTGAGTGGGTTGTAACTCTAGAATCTAAAAATAATAATTAAAGTGAGTTTTGAAACTCAACTAGCATGCCCGGGAAATATATTCCGATTACATGTAATTTAAACTAAATATTGACCAAATTTTGGTTTTTAATGAAATATATAAAAATATTTTTTCAAATATTTCCTATTTGAATAAAATAATATTTCATTAGTAGTTTAATTTAAAACTAGTTTATTTTACATGATGGAATCTTTGACATTTTAATCAAATACAAATGGTGAATAAATAATGATTATTTTATATAAAATGATGAATGGAGTTGTAAATATTTCTAAAAAAATTACGTAAACAATTTCAAACAGTTTTTATAACATATTTCAAATATATAGAAAATAAATTGATATAGAAGCAATAATACAGAATATGGGAAAGGAATCTAGAAAATATGTGCAACTAACCAAAATAGTATCTCAGTCGTCATATATTGATATCTATGTGCCATGGAACAAGTAACATCATAGGAGCTTATTGGATAATCTAGACTATACTAACACCAGAATCATTCCATACAGATGCCGCACTAGATTACTTCAATTCACACACATGATTGGTCTTACACTATATGGCATAACCGAGGGGACAATCCCAAAGTACAGAAATGTCCACACTATGTTATACTATCCATAGTGGATTATTTTGTTTCTGAAACAATTTTTCTCAGGGAATCTTCTAGATATAAAGGGTTAACCTACAAAAAAATAATGTGGGTTGAGGAAATCATGACCAAATAAGAAACCAACTACATATTCATAAATCACACACAAGAAACAAGCACAAATGTCACCCCAAATCCCGCCAAGGAACAATCAATTGAATTTATTCCAATTACTCTTGAGGGATTCCCATTAAAAGGTAATCCTTCAACCATCAACATCACCAAATAAAGATGATCATCCAAGGAGATATTTTAAAATTGGACCAACAAATGAATGTGAAAAACGGGCCATAAGCACTAATTTAGAAACCAACCATTTCCATAGAACTGAATCCACATTTTAAAAAAAGGTGAGAACACACAATTTGTCAATACCCATCCCTCTAGAAAAACAATTAAAGAAAACCAACCACTTATTCCTACCGAAACCATACATTAGAAAACATTAATTACATAAGAAGGACGACTAAAAAATTTATCAAGCACTTGTTTTGTGAGATTTAGTAAAACAATTTCAAACACATCACTATAATTAGGGAATCAATTAATTTCAAAAAAATAATTATAGTAACTCTATATCACTAATTATTATCTAAATAAGGTGAGAAATAGAATGAAATAAATGATTCATCAATTTAAATGGACAATTATTAAGCGAACCTTCCTCAAAAAAGATGTTTTTTATGATGAATGCACAAACCATCCCTCTAAATAGTCAGGAACATTCAAATATATATATAATAACCCCTATATTGATTGTACATATTCCCCTCACAATGAGGGAATATTTAAAGAGAAGGAATATATATATATATATATATATATATATCTTTGTGTGTGTTTGTCATACCCATGCAAAGAATGCATGCCATGATCATGAAAAAAGGTCCACGAAACACTAAATAAAAAATAATGGAAAATTAAAGACAAAAAAAACCACCAAATTAAAATTATACCAAAGTGAATGAACATAAATACCATACTCAAAATCAATTTAAAATCTGATTCCATTGGTAGAGGTGGAATTAACCATCCTCAATGACACTAATGAATCCTAACCATCACAAAGTAACAAGGAGAAAACAAAAAATTGCTTTGGGTTCGACCTAGGTATGGAAACTACACTAGAGTGGAAAAAATGACCAAATAGATGGTGGAAAAGGTAGATTAGAATAATAGTGACTCACTGGAGAATACAACACCCAAAAATAGTATGAGAAATTACTAAGAACAAAGGCCTACCGGAATGGAGGTGGCGCGCTTGGAGGGGCTTACTCCCATATCTTGGACATATAGGAGAGGGGATCATATATTCTATGTGTGTAGTGGGTAAGAACCCATTATTAGGGGTTAAAAACCCTAAAATATAATATTATTATTATTGAGGAAATTTTTTTTAATTTCCCATTTATTTTTTTTAATTTTCATTTTATTTAATTTTATTTTATTGAACACGGGGTAGACCAAAATGTTTGGCACCACGGTCCAGCATTCCATTCATCAAATCATGTACACCCTAATAAATATATAGAAACCCTTTATAGGCTAGCCACATGGTTTGAGAAACCATGAAACTATTTTGCAACTCAACTCCATCATTTTATATACCCATTTAGGATTTTTATCACACAATTTACTCTAACCATTCATATGATGTGGTCCACTATGAGAAAGTTGAATATTCCCTACTGGGTCTCACATGGATTGATTAAATTATTTATCAAACCATGATCAAGGGAAAAACACAACCAATGGCACAGAAGGGAAATTAATTTCAGTACAAGCTCGAACAAAAAATTGACCATATTAATCAAAATTATTATAAGGATAAAAATAAATACAATGTATTGTTGGGGTGATACAATTTTTTTAACCAAAATGAATTTATAACCCAATAATTCCCCCAAACAAATATTGAATGAAAATAGATTTTTTTTTACAAAATCCCAATGAGAAAATGAATCTCGATTCCCCCCTTTAATCTCAACATGTCACACTGGACGAGCTCTAAAGAGAAGCACAACAAGAGGAACCATAAGAAGAATGGGTGGGTTCTACCCACCAAAAGAACATGACTAGCAATACAAACATTGAAATTATTAGTATGATTCAACTCTAGAACTACAAACATGAACCGAAGCATGAAATCCTAACATGACCCACCCCCCCTAAAAATGTATGGGGAAATGAAAGAAACCCCAAACCAACTATTAAACCCAACCAAGATTTAATATATCCAAAAGAAACAAGAATCTCCAAAATGGTCTCAATAAAAAGTAAACAAATCCACAAAACATTCCACAATTTATGGGGTTTAATCCATATGCCACAATAACAACTGTCATGGTTCATGGGGATACAAGGACACCGATAGTTTCACATCTAAAATGGTAAATTCATGAACCAGGGAATATACATTAAAGGAACATTAAAAAAAGAAGACGAAAACATTGAAACAATTCCATTACACCTTATACAACAAAAATAAATCCTTCAAAATAATAAATGATGAAACAAAGAAGCATAAAAATCCCACATTACAACATAAGAGCCAAAATATAAACCGAGGTACCCCACTCTCAATGATTTCTAACTATGAGAAAAACATCATTGTAAGACCTTTGGATAGAGCCTTGATTTTGGGAAGCATTTGATGAACCACCATTTGGAGTTGATGACCTTCAACTGAAACATATTCATTCAATTTTGTTTCTTATAGAACACCTTCAGATGACCCAAGAGACCACACCAAACGAAACATATTCTCCTAATCCATAATGAATGATTCATGCTTATGTTGGTTAGATAAAAATGATGGGAGGAAACCCAAGAAGACATAGTGGTGGTGAAAAAAAGGAAATGATTTGGCTCCAACACTCCGTTTAGTGTTTGGTTAGAGCCTTCAATGATAAATCTCAGAGGATAAATAAATCATAATTTCATAAATACCCCTAACCAATAATTTTTTTACAATTTCAAACGACTTAATGATGAAAAAAATTGATTCCAAAAATTGAAATTCCCCTAAACATTGAGGATAAAATCATAGAGTCCAACCATCCACTATATACAAGAAATTTTCTAGGGGAAACTCAAATACAAGAAGCACAATGTTGAGTAATAACACAATATAAAAAAATATCAACACATTAATCAGAAACAAAAACCCAAACTCATATCACTATTCTAGCAACATTATCTGCAGTTCAAATCCATGAACCCACAAAATAATATTCTAAACAAGAAAAGAAACACAGAACCTCATTTCACTAAATTCCCAAAACATTTAGGTCCCCATTTTCTGAAATCCATTTTATAGAAAATATTAAAAAAATAAACATCTACCATTGGTATTCCATAAAGTCTCATATATATATATATATATATATATATATATATTAGTATGATTGACCAAGCACCCATATCCACATACCACCAATTATCCACCTTCGACAAGTGTTCATCCATATAAGATATCCTTCAATGAAATACCAAAGGGTTATTTCAAACCATTTTTAATTTCTAAAATAGATTATACCACCAATGTCCCAAATTCACAAATAATTTTAAAAATCCCACCGTCATTATCTAATCACATATAGGAATTCATATTAAAATTAAATATAACATTCCAAATACTGTTTAAAAATTCCCAACAAAATTTCCATTATACCTACAATTTTTCCCTTTGAAACGACACCTTTCATTAAAATGAAAACCATTTCTAGATATATTTTTCATTTCATACACAATATATCTCTCCAAACACAATTATCCATTTCGAAAACTCATTTCCTAAAATCAATATTCATTTTTCAAATCCATTTATTCCAACCAAACTAATATTAAACGAAACTAACACAAAAAATCAAATAATAAGTAACTAGTGGAAATTCATAACCCAACACTACAGCTTATAAAACCAACCACAGCTTATCAAACCATGCTTTGAGTAATATCCAACCAAAGGAAGTATCTTAAATAGTGTATTTGGGATATATCAGGGTCACTACTCCCTGAAATATCAACCCACAACACTATATAAGTTCCATTATCATCCCATATCCTCACCGACCAAACAATATACTGAAATCTAATACTATCACTGGAAACATGAGGCACATGATGAGTAAGTGCTCATGATCTCCTTTAAGAACCTTCCACTCGAGTCCTAAAAGTAATAATCTCTTATATACATTTCAACCCATATAAGAAGGGATAAATGATACTATTTTATCCAAAAATCCCAAGTCGAACACGAACCAGTCACCCGGTCTAGAATGAAACATGGCCCAGGGGGAATTATCAATCCTCTCGGTCTGGAAGCTGATGTCGGAAGTCAATGTTTAACAATATGGATTGAACTTTCACATAAAAAATTTAAAATAAATAAATATTAACTGATGAAAAAATGGATACTAGTATTGGTATAAAAATATAACTATACATACATCTCTGTAACCTATTGGGTCACCACCGAACAGTAAACTGACATTGCGTCACGATTATTGATTCATAATAGAATGTATATCCATAAGGTAAAAAATGATAAAAATATAGTATTTAGAATTAAAACTATGTATTTTTTCTATGAAATAAAATTTCAATGCATTTCCATTAAATAAAAGAATCACCAATAAAATTTATTAAATAAATTATATAAAATTATCTTTCAAATTCATTTTATATTTAAATAAATTCATGGTTGATTTACCTTTTAATTTAAAACCATTTTTTCTATTAAGGAAGCATTGAAATTTTTTGGAAAGAGACAAAAATGAAAATGAATGAAATTTTTATATGATAATATGAATGAATTGTTATATTTTTCTAAAAAAATCAAAAAATATTCGAATTTTTAATCACATTTTGAACAGAGATAAACCATACAAGAAGATAGAAGAAAGGTTAACCTTCCCAGGCTAAATGAATATAAAAAATCTGAGTAACTTAAAAAATATGGAATCTAAATCATTATCGTAGAAAACTATGAGTTGAGGAATGTGGGGGAACCTAGGAGACCAAAGGATAATCTATAAAATACTAATAATTTCCTCATCCAATAGCCATGCCTCACCCGATGACATAAATTCAACCAAATACATGATCTTACCATAACTGGCCTAACTGATTGATTAATCCCAAGTCAGAGCAAGGTAAATACCATGAGCCAGTAGCTAGAGTGGAATCTCCAGATTGTGCAACAACTATTCTAAAAAAATATTCTATCTATTCCAGGTTCTCATATCAAGAATATTGTGTCGTGATTCAATCTATACCAAACAATCAACCAAACGCAAATACTTGTATCCCACTATAAGGCCCCAGCCTTAAACCTTACTTAATCTTGAGTTATTACAAGATTACACATTGATGATCTTTTCGAGTTTAGAGTTTTAGAGAATTAGATCATAAAACTTGCATTGCATTCCACATATAAACAAAGTGGTTACATAAAGATATTATCCTTCTTTCCTATAAATGGAAACATATTTAAAATAAAACATGGATTCTTTCTTGAAACTTCCTTGACACTATCATCATATCATGTACCTTTCCCTTGACCTGTGAAAAGAATTTCAAATAAACATGGGATGAGCATAAAAAGCTCAGTAAGGGATATAAAAATATGGAAAGGGAACATGGGTACATATATACATAAGAATGAAATCATTCATTACCCATAAAACAGAAGCACTTTAACATACCTCATCAAATCATGAATAAATCATAGAAATCATAATACATAAAGGAAACTTGAGGCATTCATAACATTCTTATGTAAGGAGTAACCCTCTTGGTTACGTTTGGAATACCCATCACAGTATATTACCTAAATCTCTTCGGAGAAACCTTAACGTTTCACTCCTTCATGTTACCCAATGCATTGGAGAGCTATATCGGGCTCACCCTCCCTTAGTCTATCACGTAACCACGCGTCTTCATAATAATCCCCAACAACCTCAACATGATCGTATCACATAAACCATTCATAAAGGAAAAAAAACATTTCCACCTTTCAATCACAAGACTAAAATACAACACATTGATATAAAAACATTATGAAAACAATTTTCAATACCAAAATAAATGAAAAGTAAAACATGGTATTCATTTTTCTTTTTAAAAAATATGTATGGATTGTAGAGGATGTCGAAACTCAAATAATGGTCACGGCGGTGGAGAAGTCGTTGTCGCCGCATACGTACGACAAAAACATTACCTTTTGTTGTTTAGTAAACGATTCATATAAAAAATATTTCTTTTGGATAAATGTAAAAGTCAAAGGGGTTTATACACCGTATAAAATATGGTTGTGTATAAAACAAAATATGTCTCAATGAAAGGAGATTGAGACGAAGTCACATACCTCGGGTCCGACTTGACTCGGCCATTCTTTAATCTCCTGAATAATAAACTTGCGTTAATTTCTATTTGCTTAGAAACCTTTTTCAAGTTCATTATTACTTTTATATCACTTATTTCCATGTTATAAAAATTATGTAACCATTCAAGTTAATAATGTTTGTTTTGTCAATATTTGGTTCTTAAGTCGAAAGTGGACTTCTTACAATAACATGTCGTTCGTGTGGTCAAAGGTTCTTTATATCCAGAATGACATTACTGATTTGGATATAATATATATCATATATATCCATCATATAAATGTATTTATAATATTACATAATCATTTAGAGGTATGAAATGAAATGCACCGTTCATGGAGACGGTAAGCCGTACGTACGCATGAACGCTACTTTCATTTCTTTGTCATATTAATGGAATTAAAACTAAATGATAGGGATGTATATTTTAATTCTAGAATTATATTCATCATTTATATGTATCTGTCATCATATATATCTATTATATACATGTACTTTTAATAGTACATTACATTTGGGGATAAGAAATGAAATGCACCGTTCATGGAGACGGTAAGCCATACGTACGCATGAACGCTACTTTCATTTCTATCTCATACTTTAATGGAATGAAATAATAATTATATAGAGGTATATTATAATTCCAGTATAAAATCATATATAATAACTTTAAATCCATCCATTATACATCCCACATATGTCATTAACAAATCACATCACTTTGAGGGGGCGGTAGTCCGCACTTCCTTAAATTAAGATATCGCGTTTACCCATAATGGAAACCATAAAGGTTTTCCCAAAGTAAAAAATACATAAGCTTAAGGAAAAAAAACATATTTTATATCATATATAAATATAGTGTCATCTTAATGTACACCTTTGAAGATGCTAAAAGAATGTTGAACAATCATCGTTTCGGGAGGCATAAATTCACCATCCACAGAAACAGTATGTCCATTAACCATTAGATGTAGGTTTGTGTAAGTGTAGCTCGAATCCTTCTTATAAAAACATCCTAGTATATTTAAGATACTGTATTTGTTACAAAAGAAATTAATAAAAAGATTTTAGGGGGTTGTAGAAGCAAAATAAAACAAAAGGACTCAAGTGAAGACATTACCATAAAATCGGGTAACTCCCTTTGGTTTGAGCTCAAAGGCTTTTTTGGGAAGACTTCTGCCCAATGTGAGGCTTCAAGGAGTAAGAGAGGGATGTGGAGAGACAAAATGGGCAGGGGTTGGCCGAGCCAAAGTCTTTGGGAGTGTGGGTAAGGAGGTAGAGGTGGGGGCCTTTTATAAGAGGAGAGGAGGGGCACTCTTGGAAAGTAAAGAAATGTTACTTTATTTTCAAATGGGTTTCGTATTTTAAAGGTCCCACATTGATATAATTCTTGGATAAGGTGATAAGGGTTAGAAATACAACCACAAAATAGGTTTTGGACATGTGTAGTTTATATATTTTACATTATCATTTCATTTTATTTAAATCCTTTATTAATGAGGTAATCGCTGCGTCATCATGATGTCATAAATAATTTAATTTATTTAAAGTCTAAAAATTATAAAAAAAATACTATGATGTAGGAAGTCGTTTTAGCTTTCCAATGAATATTTATAATCAAACATTTGACTTGTATTACTCTATTTAAAAATTGTTTTAGTAAAACATTTCTTGTTTGTGTCATTTTTACTTTAACATTAAATAAAAAGTTATTTATATCATTTCCCAACCAAAGTGGCTCCATGGGTTCCCCAAGATGACCCATGTATTTTATTGGTCGGCCATGACACATCCAATGAGGGTAGGACATGTTTCAGGCTCATCTCATATTATTAAAACAATATTTTTACCATAAACTACACTAATTACCAAGAATCGCGATTAAGAAATTAAAAGTTACTATTCACCAAAAAATTATTTTTATCTCATTGAACCACATTTTACTTCTTAATGACAACCATGTATGTAGGATTTTTGAAAATCAAATCATAGAAATGGCAAAGTTTCATTTAAATGAAAAATCAGTTTTTTTAACTACCACTTAGTGGTTTCACTATTCATCAAAATTTGACGTTTTTCAGAAAAATACCAAGACTTCACCCTAAGCTATATATGAAATTCTGAATTAAAAAAATGATGTCTATTTTATAAAATTCAAATCATATAAGTCACATTAATTAATTTAGTAATTAATTCCCGCTGTCATGACAAAAAGCGTGTTTTTATGAAACAATAAGTATCAATAGATTGACACCTGTTTAAGTCCAATTTCAAAGTGAAATTGATTCCAATGACCACCATTGGATTAAATGGTAAAAATATATTCTAATTTCACTTCAAAACCAATTCAAAAGATAATATAATCATATAAATAAATTTGATTAAAAAGAGGCTTTGAATTAAAATACAACATTTTCACTATTCATTAAAAAAATGAACTTTATCGGAAAAATACCAAAAATTCACACAAAGTAAATTTTGATCTCCCAATAATAAAGAATAAGTTTATTCTGACAAACATAGCTTATAAAATTGTCAAAATATTTATTTAAAAAGGGTTTGCCATCAAAAGGCAGTAAAACAATCTTTTAAAAATATTAGTGTATTTCATGCATAAGATTGTATTTATTTTCATTTTAAGCCTCTAAAACACTATCTTAATCATTAATAGACACAGATAAAAATTTCTATTATTCATAACTTACTTGGGATGTTACATCCTTCCCCCCATTAGTAAATTGCGTCCCCGCAATTTATTTACTTATCGAATAAATTGGGGTACTTATCCCTCATTGCATTTTCAGATTCCCATGTTGCCTCTTCCATCATGTGGTTTTTAAAAAAAAACCTTTACCTGATTAATCACCTTATTTTGTAACACTTTCTCCCTGTGGTCAAGAATCTGGACCGGTTGTTCCTCATAAGATAGGTTCTCTTCCAGCTGAACTACCTCTGGACTCAAAACATGAGATGGATCTGGCATGTACTTTCTCAACATCGAAACGTGAAAAACATTGTGTACCTGAGATAAACTCAAAGGTAAAGACACTCGATATGCAACTGATCCAACTCTCTCCAGAATTTCATATGGTCCAATGAACCTTGGACTCTGCTTTCCTTTCTGTCCAAATCGCATCACACTTTTCCATGGTGATACTTTGAGAAAAACATGATCACCTATCTCAAAAGAGAGATCCTTCCTCCTGTTGTCTGCATAGCTCTTCTGCCTACTCTGAGCTGTTCACATGTGTTTCCGAATCAGCTGAACTTTTTCTGCCATCTCGTCTACCAATTCTGGTCCCATCAACTTCCTTTCACCCACTTCATCCCAGAAAGCTGGAGTTCGACATCGCTTCCCATATAACGCCTCAAATGGTGCCATCTATATACTTGAATGAAAACTGTTATTATATGAAAATTCAACCAAAGAAAGATGTTGGTCCCAACTTCCCTGATAATCCATCTAACAAGCTCATAGCATATCCTCTAAGGTCTGAATTGATCGTTCCGACTGCCCATCTGATTGAGGATGAAATGTTGTACTAAAATTTAATTCAGTACCCAACGACTTCTGAAGGCCTTTCCAAATGTTAGAAGTTAACCTGGGATCACGGTCAGATACAATGGAGAGAGGAACTCCATGTAACCTGACTATCTCTTTAAGATACAAACGGGAAAGTTGATCTAGGGAAAAAGTATCTCGTATAGAAAGGAAATGAGCAGATTTAGTCAAGCAATCAACAATAACCCAGATTGCATTATTACCTCGAGATGTCTTCGGTAATCCCACAACAAAGTCCATAGATATATTCTCCCATTTCCACTCTAGCACTGGTAAAGTCTGAATCACCCCTTTCGGTAACTGCCGCTCTGCTTTAACCTATTGACATGTCAAACACTTCACAGTAAAATCAGCAAAATCTCTTTTCATTCCACCCAACCAGTAATACTCCCGCAGATCTCTGTACATCTTAGTACTTCCAAGATAAACTGAAAACAGAGAACTATGAGCTTCACATAACAACTCTCTCATAAACTATGAATCACAAGGCACATACAATCTCTTCCCAAATCTCCAAACACAACCATTATCAATGTTGAATTCAGAAAACTTACCTTTCTGAACCAGCTCTACCTTTTTCTGCAGCTCACTGTCTTGCTTCTGTGCTTGCTTGATTCTATCTGATAGAGATGATCTCACTGATACCTGAATCAAAACAGAATAACATCCTGCGCCAAAAACTTCTATGCCAAAGTTCATCAAATCCTTAACCAAAGGATCATATTCCAAACGCAACATTGTAAATGAAGCATTACTTTTTCGACTCAAATCATCAGCCTCTTTATTTTCTTTTCCCAGATGGTAATGAATTGTAAAATCATAATCCTTGATTAATTCTAGCCATCTCCTCTGTCTCATGTTCAAATCTTTCTGAGTGAATATATACTTTAAACTTTTGTGATTAGTATATATTTCACACTTTACTCCATTCAAATGATGTCTCCAAATTTTTAAAGCGAAAACAACAGCAGCTAATTCCAAATCATGTGTAGGGTAATTTACCTCATGAGTTTTCAACTATCGTGAAGCATAAGAAATTACCTGATCATTATGCATTAGGACACAACCAAGTCCTTTCAATTAAGCATCACTGTATATAACAAACTCACAATTCGTGGAAGGTAGTGCCAAAACTGGAGCATTCACCAATCTTCTTTTCAGTTCCTGAAAACAATCATCGCATTCTTTTTTCCAGATAAACTTAACACCCTTTGAAGTTAGATTAGTCATTGGACTAGATAACCATGAAAAATTTCTAACAAACTTTTAGTAATAGCCTGCCAAACCTAGGAAACTACGAATCTCTATTACAGTTGTGGGTCTTGGCCAGTCTTCCACAACTTTTGTTTTTGCAGGATCAACAGTAATACCATCTTTAGAAACAATGTGACCAAGGAATGAAATTTGTTGCAACCAAAACTCACACGTTCTGAATTTCCCATACAATTTCTTTTCATTTAAGGTTTGCAATATAACCCTTAAATGACTTTCATGCTCCTCATTACTTTTAGAAAACACCAAAATATCCTCGATGAAAACCACCACAAACTTATCCAAGAACTCATGGAAAATTCTATTCATTAAGTCCATGAATACAGCAGGTGCATTGGTTAGCCCAAAAGGCATTACTACAAATTAATAATGGTCATATCTTGTACGGAACGCGGTCTTCGGAACATCTTCTTCCTTTACCTTCAGCTGATGGTACCCCGATCTCAAGTCAATCTTTGAAAAATACTGAGCTCCCTGGAGCTGATCAAACAAATCATCGATATGAGGCAAAGGATACTTGTTCTTAATAGTGATGTTATTGAAGGCTCTATAATCAAGGGAAAGTCTCATAGAACCATCTTTCTTTTTAACAAATAAAACAGGAGCACCCCATGGTGACGTGCTAGGTCGAATGAAACCTTTCTCTAATAAATCTTGCAATTACTCCTTCAACTCTAAAAGTTCAATTTGAGCCATTCGATAATGGGGTTTTGAAATTAGCTTAGCATGAGGAACTAAGTCCACAATAAACTCAACTTTGCGATCTGGTACTATTCCAGGCAACTCATCAGGAAAAACATCAGGATAGTCATTTTCCACTGGAACATCATTAATCTGAACAGTTCCTTTATTTTCAACGATGTGTGCAATGTAACATTCATTTCCATCTTTTACAAGATTCGTGGCCTCTTGATAAGTTATCAACTGTAAGGGTTCATTCTTGTATAAAAACTAAAAGTCTTTCTGAAAAGAAACTTCTTTAGCTCTACAGTCAATCTTAGCATGGTAAATAGAGAGCCAATCCATACCCAGGATAACATCAAACTCTACTAGAGGCATAACAATAAGGTTTGCAAGTAGGTTCTTTCCACAGATAAGGATATGAAGATTCTTATAAATTCTTTTTGCCTCAACATTTCCCCCAGGTGTTTTTACCAAAATTTTAGGAGTCATTTCTTGAGATGGTATTCCCATTTTACTAGAATATTTTTCATAAATGAAATAATGTGTAGACCCCGAATCAAACAACACACTATCATAATCTGAAAACACAAACAATGTACCTTATACAACTTCATTTGATGGCCCGACATCTGCTAAAGTAGTTGCAAAGGATTTCACCACCCCTTTCTGCTTGTAGTCTAACTACTTCCCATCACTCCAGCTCTTTGTCGGACACTCGTTTTCATAATGACCCATCTTATTGCACTTATAACATTTCACCAACTGTAAATAAAATTTGGTCTTACCTTCACCTTGATCCTTTTCAGTGCAATCACGAGCCTTATGTCCCATCTTACCACATCGATAGCACTTTCCAGAATTCAGAAGACAATCCCCAACATGCCTTTTTCCACATTTATCACAAACTGGAAACTTAGTTTTCTTACCGTCAGACCTTTTGGAAGAATTCTTTCCTTTCTTCTGCCACCTCGGTCTCTTCTTCTGTTGGTTGTTATAGAACACTTGATCATCAGAAAACTCCATTTCCACCTTCTCAACACATCGAACAAGAATTTTATATCCTTTAAACTCACGAGAAGCTAATGCCCTTCGATATTTTGGCTTTAATCCTAAGTAAAAACGATTGATTTTACTATCAAGGACTCAGATAAAATTTGGAGCAAACCCTGCCAAACGTGTGAACCTTTCTTCATAGGCAGTCACTGAGTCTTCTTCTTGCCTCAATTACAAGAATGGTTTTCCATCCTAAGTCGAATAGCCTTAGGAAAATACTTCTCATGAAACATACCTTTGAATTCATCCCAGTCAAGAGCATCAATCTCATCGGCGTCCCTAATATTTTTAACCATAGACCACCACTGATCTGCCTCACCCTCCAAACAGAAAATAGCAAGACAAACCTTTTGATTGTATGAACACCCCATGACATCGAAAATCTCTTCTAGTGCTTTAATCCATCCTTCAGCTAACACAGGGTCAGATGATCCTCTAAATGATGGGGGATGTTTCCTCATGAAATGTTCTACCACTGACATGTTCCACTGCGGTTGATCTGGCTGATCTCGTGGATGGAAACCACCACCATTTATCGCTTGAGTCAACTGCATGATTACTGCAACAAACTGTTCAGTTCCAATTCCGACCATCTCGGGATGCTGATTCGGAAGGTTATTTCCTTATGCATGCCTTCCTAGCACTGCTTCCCTGTTTCCTCTGCAGAAAACCATTCTGAACAAACATGTCTTAGATGAAGCAACATGGTAATCTTCAAACACTATATCACTTCAATTTGACCAAAAAAAAATATTTTTGGATAATCATTTAATATAATTGTAACTCCTAATGTTATCTAAACCGACCTCTGATACCAACTATAATTCCCCATCTTTAAACCTTACTTAATCTTGAGTTATTACAAGATTACACATTGAGTATCTTTTGGGGATTATATTTTTAGAGAATTAGATCATAAAACATGCATTACATTCCACATATAAACAATGTGGTTACATAAAGATAGTATCCTTCTTTCCCATCAATGGAAACATATTTAAAATATAACATGGATTATTTCTTGACACTTCCATGACACTATCATCATATCATGTACCTTTCCCTTGACCGGTGAAAAACATTTCAAAAAAACATGGGATGAGCATAAAAAGCTCAGTAAGGGATATAAAAATATGGAAAGGAAACATGGGTACATATATACATAAGAATGAAATCATACTTTACCCATAAAACATAAGCACATTAACATACCTCATTAAATCATGATTAAATCATAGAAATCATAAGACATAAAGGTAACTTGAGGTATTCATAACATTCTTGCGTAGGGAGTAACCCTCTTGTTTACGTTTGGAATACCCATCACAGTATATTCCCTAAATCTATTCAGAGAAACCTTAACGTTTCACTCCTCCGTGTTACCCAATGCATTGGAGAGCTATATCGGGCTCACCCGCCCTCGGACTATCACGGAACCACCCGTCTTCATAATAATGCCCAAGAACCTCAACATGATCGTATCACATAAAACATTCATAAATGAAACATAACATTTCCACCTTTCAATCACAAGATAACAATACAACACATTGATATAAAAAAAATTATGAAAACAATTTTCAATACCAAAATAAAAGAAAAGTAAAACATGGTATTTATTTTTCTTTAAAAAAAGTATGGCTTTTAGAGGAAGCCGAAATAAAAATAATGGTCAAGGCGGCGGAGAAGTCATTGTCGCCGCATACGTACGACAAAAACATTCCCTTTTGTCGTTTAGTAAACGCTTCGTATAAAAAGGATTCCTTTTAGATAAAAATAAAATTAAAAGGGTTTTATACACCGTATAAAAGATGGTTGTGTATAAAATAAAATATTCTTCAATGAAAGGAGATTGAGACGAAGTCCCATACCTCGGGTCCGACTTGACTCAATCGTTCTTTAATCTCCTGAATAATAAACTTGAATTAATTTCTATTTTCTTAAGAAACTTTTTAAAGTTCATTATTCATTTTATATCACTTATTTCCATGTTATAAACATTATGTAACCATTTAAGTTAATAATGTGTTTTTTGTCGATATTTGGTTCTTAAGTCAAAAGTGGACTTCTTACAATTACATGTTGTTCATGTGGTCAAAGGTTCTTTATGTCCAGAATGACATTACTGATTTGGATAGAATATATATCATATATATCCAGCATATAAATGTATTTATAATATTACATAATCATTTAGAGGTAGGAAATGAAATGCACCGTTCATGGAGACGGTAAGCCATACGTACGAATGAACGCTACTTTCATTTCTTTGTCATATTATTGGAATTAAAACTAAATGAGAGTTATGTATATTTTAATTATAGAATTATATTCATCATTTAGATGTATCATTCATCATATATATCCATTATATACATGTACTTTTAATAGTACATTACATTTGGGGATATGAAATGAAATGCACCGTTAATTGAGACGGTAAGCCGTACGTACGCATGAACGCTACTTTCATTTCTATCTCATACTTTAATGGAATTAAATAATAATTAGATAGAGGTATATTATAAATCCAGTATAAAATCATATATAGTAACTTTAAATCCATCCTTTATATGTCCCACATATGGCATTAACGAATCACATCACTTTGAGGGGACGGTAGTCCACACTTCCTTAAATGAAGATATCGCGTTCACCCATAATGGAAACAATAAAGGTATGACCAAAATGAAAAATACAGAATCTTAAGGAAAACAAAAACATATTATATATCATATATAAATATAGTGTCATCTTAATGGAAACCTTTGATGATGATAAAAGAATGTTGAACAATCCTCGTTTCAGGAGGCATAAATTCGCCATCCACGGAAACAGTATGTTCTTTAACCATTAGATGTATGTGTGTGTAAGTGTAGCTAGAATCCTTTTTATAACAATATCCTAGTTTATTTAAGATACTGGAGTTATTACAAAATAAATTAATAAAAAGATTTTAGGGGGTTGGAGAAGGAAAATGAAACAAAAGGACTCAAGTGAAGACATTACCTTAAAATCGGGTAACTCCCTTTGGTTTGAGCTCAAAGGCTTCCTTGGGAAGACTTCTGCCCATAGTGAGGCTTCAAGGATTAATAGAGGGATGTGGAGAGACAAAATGGTCAGGGGTTGGCTGAGCCAATGGCTTTGGGAGTGTGTGTAAGGAGGTAGAGGTGGGGGCCTTTTATAAGAGAAGAGGTGGGCACTCTTGGAAAGTAAAGAAATGTTAATTTATTTTCAAATGGGTTTCAGATTTTAAAGGTCCCACATTGATATAATTCGAGGATAAGGTGATAAGGGTTCGAAATACACCCATAAAATAGGTTTTGGACATGTGTAGTTCATATATTTTACAATATCATTTCATTTTATTTAAATCCTTTATTAATGAGGTAATCGTTGCATCATCATGATGTCATAAATAATTTTATTTATTTAAAGTCTAAAAATTATAAAAAAATTCAATGATGTAGGAAATATTTTTAGCTTTCGAATGGCTATTTATAAAAAAAAAATATGACTTGTATAACTCCATTTAAAAATTGTTTTAGTAAAACATCTCTTGTTTGTGTCATTTTTTACTTTAACATTAAATAAAAAGTTATTTATTTCATTTCCCAACCAAAGTGGCTCCATTGGGTCCCCAAGTTGACCCATGGATTTTATTGGTCTGCCATGACACATCTGATGAGGGTAGGACATGTGTCAAGCTCATGTCATATTATTAAAACATTATTTTTACCTTAAACTACACTAATTACCACTAATCATGATTAAGAACTTAAAAGTTACTATTCATCAAAAAAATTATTTTAATCTCATTGAACCAAATTTTACTTCTTAATGACAACCATGTATGTCAGATTTTTGAAAATCAAATCACAGAAGTGGCAAAGTTACATTTTAACAAAAAATCAGTTTCTTTAACTACCACTTAATGGTTTCACTATTCATCAAAAAATGAAGTTTTTCAAAAAAATACCAAAACTTCACCCTAGGATATATTTGATATTATGAATTAAAAAATGATGTCTATTTTACAAAATTAATATCATATAAGTCACATTAATTAATTTAATAATTAATTACCGCTGTCATGACAAAAAGCGTGTTTTTATGAAACAATAAGTTCAAAAGATTGACACCAGTTTCAGTCCAATTTCAAAGTGAAATTGATTCCAATGACCACCATTGGATTAAATGGTAAAAATATATTCTAATTTCACTTCAAAACCAATTCAAAAGATAATATAATCATATAATTAGATTAGATTAAAAAGAGGTTTTGAATTAAAATAAAACATTTTCACTATTCATTAAAAAAATGAACTTTATCGGAAAAATACCAAAAATTCACACAAAGTAAATTTTTATGTCCCAATCATAAAGAATAAGTTTATTTTGAAAAACATAGCATATAAAATTGTCAAAAGTTTGATTTAAAAAGGGTTTTCCATCAAAAGGCAGTAAAACAATCTTTTAAAAATATTAGTGTATTTCATGCATAAGATTGTATTTATTTTCATTTTAAGCCTCTAAAACACTATTTTAATCATTAATAGACATAGATAAAAATATATATTATTCATTACTTACTTGGGATGTTACACCCACACAAGCAATTCACACAAGAATCACCCCGAATCACCCAAAGGAATAATCCATTTTCATTAAATCAAAATCTCTTGAGGGTTTCCCATACAAAATTACTTATAGAGAATTTGACATAACCATATAAATATGATCATCCATATAGTAATTTTAAAAGGGTACTGTAACAACCAAAAATTTCTGACATATTATTTTTTCGAATTAATTAATAATTTTTGAAAAATTCCTTTCACGTAACGCTAAAAATAGTTTATCATATATTAATAAAAAATATATGTCTTAATTAATACACAACACTATGTTAGTCATGACCTAACCGAATCAAAAAAATTATCCTTATCTACATAGAACACCGAGGATAGCATACATTACACGCAAGATTGACTTTCCTTGTTGACATTCATAACATACAAGACAGAGATTTTTAAAAAAATTATCATTAAAAATATTCATATAATAAGATCCAACCAAGATGTTATGTTATAGGTTATTAATAGGGTACAATAACTTAATAAAATACTTGGTTGAATTCATTGGTTATTAATTAATTATAAATGATTATAAGAACCAATTGAATTACAGGGGAATGGTTTAATAAAAACTACTTTTTAGATAAAAAAGGAATTGTATCCGAATAATTAAATTAATTATTATTAATGAATGAAATAATTAAAAAATTAATTTTATATAAATAATTAAATATTTTTATGTCTATTGGATGTATTGGATTGGTATAAGAAAGGGACAAAAACAATAATATAAATAAAAAGCTATATTTATTTTATAAAAGTAGTTTTACTCCATTAAATGAACAACCTATTTTGAAATTAAAATTTTTAAATTATTTTACTTTTATATGTATTAATAAACTTAATTTTTTGAATAGTACACATATAAATTATGTTAGGGTTATTTTTTGTCATTTTTATGTGATGTCTCATTTATGATGAATTGTGAAAAATTACAAAATATTAATTTAAAACAATTTTGTCATAAATTTTTTAATAAGTATAGTTTATAGTTATAATGGGTATATAGTTAATTTTTATCAATTATTATTAACAAAAACTAAATTATTTCATTGGGATAAATTTCAATTTTAAATTTCATATAAAAACCTGGAAAACTTTTGAACTTTTTTATTATAAAGAATCGCATTGTCATACCGTGTGTAGGATTATTTTTATATTAATTTTATTGAACATTGTGATTTTTATTTTGAAAAATGAATTCCATATTATGAATAATAATTATTTCTATTTTATAATATTTTCTATATATTTTTTGACCATAATGATTAGTGAATTTAAATAAAATTAATTCCAATGATTAAGTGAAAATGAGCTTAGCAAGGGAGTAAAGCATAAACATAAAAAAAATATGACCATGAAACGTGTTCATATGTAATTTTATGTCCATATGTAGACCATGTAGTCATTTTCTTGACGTGGATCCATTATTGGATCCCCATGACATGGGAATATCATGGGTCGAATTCCATTTTCAAAAATTTAGATGAATGCCACCCGTCCTCCAATATAAAAAGCCACTCAACCCTCCCAATTCCACACACATATAAAGACATATTAGATTGAACATAATATTTAAAATTAGATCCATAAAACCAGAACCATAAATTTAGAAACCACAAATTTTTCATAAAATACATCCAAGGATTCTCTTGGGTGAAAACCAAAAGGAGTTACCCGAATAAGAGGTAATATTCTTCCTTACACCCTTTAGTTTTTTTCATTATCAACCACCTAAGTTATTTTTATTAAATTATTATGTAGTTAAAATGTTATCCTAAATATATTTATTTGTTTTATATTTAATTGATTGACCAAATCTTACCCACACTTCTAACTAATGGCTAACGAACTAACTATTCGTTATGTACAATGAACTATCACATCATGGAATGATGATGTACATTTTCAAATTTAAAAAATCATATATATTTGAGTGATAATTGAAAAAAATTATATTTAATATATGATATTTTTAATTTATTTATGAATATAAAATTATTATATATCACAAAACATTGATCATTCAATTTTTTGTAAGTACAATAATTTCATTTAGGGATGTGTGGACTGCAATGACTGCAATGTGATGTGATTCATTAAAACATTACCAAATTTTTAATAAGGATGAAATTAGTAAGATTATATGATATATATGATATAATAATTCTACTTAGAATATTATATATATATATACACATATATTTCATTTAATTTCATTCTAGCAATAAAACAATATAAGGAAAAAACATTAATGTGTACATACGACTTACTTTCTCTATTAATATTGTACTAAATATCATAATTATACATTATATAGATTATTATAAAAAATATTAATAATATAAATGATATTTAAACCATGATTTTTATTTTGGAAATCCTGAAATTTCTATAAAGACAATAAATATAACGAATTATTTCTCATGAGAAAAAAAAGTTAATACCTAAAATGTAAACTTAACATATAATTTTATTAAATTGGGTAATATAAATAAATATATGGTATTATATTTAAGAACATGATTAGGTAAATTATTTATGATAAACATATATTTCATATATATGTGTTCTGAATTAGGATGAATAGATTGAAGTCGTAGGGTAACATAGTTTCATCTCACATTTTAATTTTCCTAAGATACATGCCCTATTCACAACTCACTTTTTTGTTGTGTGTATACAGCTGAAGAATGAATTATATGATTATTATAAAAAAAATTATGTTTAGTTACATATCAATTTTATGATAATTCGTTCATTTGGGTTATTTTTAAATATTTACCAAATCAATAAATTTTTTATTTTCTCAATTTGTCTTCTTTGAGACACAAGACATGTTGTACACCTATATTTTTATATGAGGTGTATATAATAATTTTTTAATAGTAATATCATGAATATAATTCTGTTCATGATATTTTAATGTTCATGTATTTTTAATCTATCCATCATGATTTAATGTGACCATTGTGATGATGATTTAAAACATTAATCTCGCGGTTTATCATGATTATTAATAATTAAGCCTTTATTGATGAATTATTATGATACACATCTCAAAAAAATACATATAATTTTATTACACTATGGATATTCATGTTATATACTATTAGTGGTTCCATTTTACACTCTTCGGTAATTAAGATAAATAGGAATATGTATTTATGAAAATCGAGCATTATATTACCATTCTATTTGATATATGCATTTTTTTCAAAACAATGTTTAAAAAAAAGTTTTGAAAATGGTTTTAATAATGTAAATTTATGTGGAAATGTAATTTTTAACCATGGTTTTTCATTTTACCTTATTAGTTTAGAAGGAATATTCTAAGTATTTTCTCATCAAGGAACAATTTTAAACATTTATGATGGTAATTGAATGTTCGACATGTAAGAACATACTCCCCGCAATGAATATAAATTCATTAAATCTTCCATTATATTTTTATAAGAAAAGTTTTGAGAATAAAAATTTCCAAATGTTTTGTAAATGTTTTAAATTCATTGTGGTTTTCAAAGACAATATTGTTTAAAATAAATTAATAATTAAAATGTGTTTTAATTGGTTTTCAATGCTTACTATATATGTTTTCAGATATTTATTTATGAAGAAATGGATTTCAATTATTTCAATAATTCATAATACATTTTCACAAAATTTAAAATGATAATAGGTTTCAAAAAAATTTCATGATTATTTTAGAAATTTACAACAAAAATTATTTTCATTGTTTTTTGAAAATTCTTTTATATTTTTTTGAAAAAAAATGTTTTCAAAAAGATTTTAATACATCATTATATTTTTTAATTCATTTTAAAATATAATTTTTTTAAAAATGATATCTATTTTAAATATATTATTCTATGAAGGAAATATATTTTCCATAATAAAATTATTTAAAAGACATTTCAAAATTATCTACTTTATTTGAAACTTCTTTTGATGTTACTCATTACTTTAAGGGAAGTGATCCAAATGTACCATTCAAATTCATTCTCTGTGTGGCTTATTTTTTAGGGATTGTTGTTTTTGAAAACCCATTTCTCTTTCATTTGATATGTTCCTATGAAACTCATTCCTCTTTCAAGGGTTATATTATTATGAAACCTATGAAAAAAATATGAGTTATAACATTATAAATTCTTATTAAACCAAACATTGCAAAAAGTTTTATACCATGATAAATTCTTATGAAACCAGATTCTATTTAATGGTTTTTACAATAATAATTGAGATTGAAACCATCATATCATCAATATGTTATATCATGGAAAATTCCTATGAAATCTCATTCTCTGTAATGAGTTATACCGTAATAAATTATTATGAAACCTACTTCTATGAAATGGTCTATGCCATGATAAATGATAATGAAACTCGCTTCTCTTCATTGGGTTGTAACATGATAAGTTAATATGAAACCAACTTCTCTTCAACGAGTTATACAATGATAAATTATTATGAAACTCATTTCACTTCAATTTATTATACCATGCTAAAATCTTATGAAACATTCATTTTTTCACATGTTATTCAATTAATTAATGATAATGTAACCAACATATTTTCCATAGATTATGATATAAATAAATGTTTTGAGACCTATTTAATTTCATGGGTTATGATAATATGTTTATAAAACCCAACTATTTTTATGGTTCCAGATATGATGTATTTTTTATCATCCTCTGGAATGAGTATGTATGATTTCATCATGTGATGGTTGTGAACTCTATCATACTCTAATTCTCTTGTTAGTGATTTATGTCTCAATATATAGTGGTTCGAAACATGTTGATCAGCTCGATCCACTAAGTAATATGAGAAATTGTGACCAATTATGGGAAGATGGGGAAATATAACCCCATACAAGGAATGTAATATGACTGGGGATGGTGGTGTGTCATGCCCAATATGTGTAGCCACTATAAATATGGAACATGGGGAAACCCAATCTATTTTGGGAAAACGGTGAAACCTGATCCACTATGAGAATATTGGGAATCCTTACCCATTATTGGAAGATTGGAAAACTCGATCCCTTATAATGAATTGACTATGATTAGGGATAGGGTTGTATAACACATAGTAGGTGTAGTCCCCATAATGTTCCATCATATTATATATAAATTAATCTTGTCTTATAAGCAATGATGTTACATTTTTATATGCATTCACCAATTCCATGACTTATTCCTATATTATGCTTTAATAAAATTTTCTTATTATTTCCTTATGATTCATTCCAAATGAGCTTATAACCATTATAGAATGATTAAGGATTATTATATTATAGGTATGGTCTCGTAATGTTATAATAATGTTCTCATACCCTTATTATGAGGTTTATTTTTACGTATCTCCCTTTCTTATCCTTAATGAGCATCAGTGCTCACACATTTTTATGATTATTTCCTTAGGATATGATGATATATATTAGGTATGATATGTCTTATAGGGGTGCAAGACTTGTACGTCCTAGTGGGTTATAAAGTATCCCACTCCTTTACCAATGTCAGTATTTTCATTTTTCCCAATTCACTAATCTAATATGGTATGTAGGAAACTATTTTTTAATGTATTTAGTATTCTGCAAAAAAATAATAATTTATATTCATATTATGATTGTGTCGTTATAGGTGGTAACATAGGAAAGAATTATTCATCCTTTATAAACCTGGATAATAAAACATTAGTGAGATCCCTAAGAATATTTCTAAGGATTCGTACGAGACTATCTCTAATGATAATTCTAAGGATGAGTCACTATTTATTAAAATTTCATGGAATTTGGGTAATGGATAAGGTGAGTTGTTTCATAGAAATATATTCATGTATAGATATTAATGTTTATTTTTCACTAGAAATGATGTGTATAGGTGTAAAATCTTTTAAAAGGTGTGGCAGGCCTGACATGAGTATAACATGGTACATGACAACGAACCTTACAACACACATGGTTTAACACTATATATGAATATGATTTTTAAAATTACAAACTCTACATGATCCAACAAGATGGATTTAAATTGAATTTGGAAATTAATAACCAATGATATCATAATATATTATATAATAAAAAAAGTAGTCATAATTTAGACATAATTTAATTGGTTCTTCATGATTATTTGTTTCCTTGCTATGTAAATAATTTCTTACCCACTCATTTTTGGGTTTATACAATGGAGGGAACGAGAAGGAAATAACTTAAAAATGAATTTTTCAGAATTTTTTTTGATGAGCTATCAAATGAGATTATGACTGGACTGAAGTATGTTGTGATCATACCATGTTAGTTTTCATGGACGATGATTAATAATGTGTTCTTTAACAAGATTTTAGAGTCGCAAATCAAGGGATTTAAGGTATTTGGTGAGTGTTTGTGTAATAGAGACCGTTGAGGAAAGAAGTTTCAATTTTCTATGTGAAAATAATGTTTAAATAACCACCTATGTAAATGACTTATATGATGAAAAATATGTTTTGACTGTTGAAAAGAAGGACACAATGGAAGTAAATACAATGAAAAAATGAAGGGTTCATCTATCAAAAAGGATGGGAACATTTACCTCTATAAGACATTATTAAATTATAAATTCAACATGTTTTGATTGAGTTGTCATTATTAAAATTGATTTCCTAATAGGAATTCTCCAAATGTGACCCATAAACTTGTTATGAGTAAAGAATATTTTTTGGATGATGATGTTACTACAGATGAAATGTTAAAGGAAATAGGTATTAAGTAATATAATGATGAATCCATATAATATAACACTGATGTAGTGGAATAATAAATGTTGATTATGTATTTGACTTCATGAATTGTGGTGAAATATACATTGATTTTTCAGTTATTTTTTTCTAATAAGGATTCACATGATTATGTTAAATGTTTCTGATGGACCATAAAAGGGATTTAATAGAAAGGTGACATTTAGACCTTGGGAATATTACCCATAATATCTTCCTTATGCGAATATAATTTTTTTGTTAAATATATGTATGATATGATTAAGTAAATTTGATGTTACTGATTAACATGAACAAAATTTAGGACTTGATGACTAGTGGGTGTCCTATAATTTATGAATGTTAAAATATTTTTAGCATTATGGAATATATATATATATATATAATATTCTATTTTATAAGTAAACATGCCTGTTTTATATATGGAATTTGTTGTAATATGTGATAAATTTATTCACAAGTTTTTATTAAACAACTGATAGCTGATTTGTGGCATATTTTAGATCATTGTTAATCAGATTTCAAGACCTTGTTTATAATTATTTGGAATTTCATATTTCATAAGGGTTATATGGTTATCCCTTATGATAATATTTATGTTAATCTTCATAAAATGTTTTTGATATAAAATAATTGTATCACCACATGTGAATTTCTTTATATTGGATAATATTTTTTAACGACTTTGGGTTGATTGTAACTGATGATAGATGTTATGGCTTATCATTGATCTCATGATATGTTAGTGTATTAGTATAGACGAATTCCCCTACAATTCAAGGAATGAGAGAAGAATTGGAATTAATTAACACAAAAAAGCGTAAGTGATTTATGAAATCTGTAAGTATATGCCTTCAGGAAAATTATACATCTTTAAGAAAAAGGATATTGAAACAATAAAAAAGGTATCATGTTTCCATCCATTATGAAAAATAAAATGGCCACAAAGATCATGAATGATTTATGGATTTGGGGTTACATACTTTATCATACCAATGATCATTTTCACTCTCCATCAGTCCATGATAGTAAGACTTCAAATTCACTTCATTGTCTTTTGACTTCCCACCAATGTTTAAGAATGTTGAAATCATGTTATGTGTTATATTGGGTTACTGTTATGTTTCCATCTGTGAATTTGTAATGAATGTTTGTGTATTTATTTATATTATATGGGTTTATATGTATGGAGGATTCATGTATTAATCCATTGAAACCAAGATGAATTTTAAGGTTGAACTTTATTTAATGGGGGTAGTATGTGACACTATGAGATTTTGTGAAATATATATTTTCGAATTAATATAATATTTTTTATATTTATCATTTCACACAATGAAGAAAATAATGTATTAAAAATTAAATCACTATGTATGTGTTTCAATAAATGAAACACCATATCAATCTTGAACTAAATAGAACATTAATATTTACATTCTCTATACCGAACGTTGTGGTTAACTTATATAACATACAAGACTAACATTCGTTGATGGCATGCATAACATGAAAGACTGAGTTTTATTGAACACATAAATATTTTTAAAAATATTATTATAATATTTATAACCTAGATGTTATTTTGGTCGTAATTCATATGGATAAATTATTTTTTAAAATACATCGTTGAATTCATTTTTTACAAATTATATAGAATTCAATATAAAAACTAATTGAATATAAAAGGACATTTTTTAAAAGATAGACTTTTATTCTCACAATGGAATTTCATCTCAATAAACTAAATTATTTAATATTGTAGAATGATATTAATTAAATATATATTTTATATAATCAATATTTTTTTTCTTTCAATGCATATATTTGATATCTATATTATAGGATCAAAATCAATATTACAATAAACAACCTATATTTTTATAAAAGAAATTTAAAAACCTTTAAATAAGGAAAATATTTTAAAATTAAATACTGGAGTGTTTATAAAAATATATATATATAATTAAAATTGATTTATTTAATGAGAAACTTAATAATTAGGGTTTGGTTAATATTTTTTATTTTTCAGTGATGATTAATTTTTTTTTGAATAGTTAAAAATACTAAATTTTAATTCAGAACTTATTTTTCATCTTACTTATTTATATGATTCTATTATATATATAATTTCTAACTAAAATTTATGAAAATATATATAATTTTATCCTATTTTTATAATTTTTAACAATTTCACTTTGAAATTAGAAAAAAAAGCAATTGTTTGATTTGTTTTCATTAAAAACCAGTATTGTCATCATGTCTAATGGTTTAATTTTAAATTAATTTCTACCAAATATGTGGTTGAAAATTGGATAAAATAAATTACATATTTGGAATCCAAATAATTTCTTTTTCTAATAATTTAATGTTAGTTTGTCACCAAAAAAATTATTGAATGTGCATCAAATTAATTTATAAAATTTAGCGAAAAAATAGATTAGAAAAATGATAGTCCTTAACATAAGATAAATATGACCAAAAAACATGTCCAAAATTCCTTTAATGTACATATTTTAACTCTTTAATTCCATTTATAGATTTGTTTTTAATTATTGGAGGCACATCAAATGGGAAAATGAATGGTAGAATTCCTTTTTCTAAAATTTACAAGAATGCCACACCTCCCCTACTATAAAAGGCACTCCCCCTACCACTTACACTAACCTATTAAGACATATTGAATAAACTAATATCTATCCTAATATATTATAGAAACAATATCCTTAATAAAGATTCCTAAACATGGGAATAAATCCATACAAGGAATCTTTTTGGTGAAAACCAAATGGTGTTACCTGTATAAGAGGTAATATCATTCCTCATGCTATTTAGTTTTACTTTCATACTACACAAGAAAAATAATTATTATTATGGGATTATATAGTGAATATATAATCATAAATATAAATAGATATTTTAATTATACTGGTTGTACCTAATGTTACACACACATCCGTTTAATGGGTAACTAACATACCATTCTAGTGTATACAAATCTACTGGCTGATGAAACGATGTTGTTCGTTATATCATTTATCAAATATCATGATTGGGAAATATTTTTAAGTTATATTTTTAAATTTCATAGATTATATTAATGAATTTCTTATTATTTTTTAATTGTTAGGTCACACATACCTTCATTATTTATTTTTTGTGTAAGAATGATGATATTTTTTGGAGATTTATGGAATACTGCCTCTTCAAAGTGTTGTGATTTTTCCACAATGTAAATAGAATTTATTTGGGATGAATTTGGAAAATATATATGTTATGTATGGAATAATAATTATACTATAAATAATATATATATATATACATATATATTTCATCTGCATTCTTTCTTTCAATATAACAATAAAACAAAAACAATGTTCATGCATACTTACGATCTACCATATCAATGAATTGTGTATTAAATTTAAAAAATAAATATTATATAGGTTTTTATAAAAAATATATAATTAATATTAATGTTATTTATATAATGTAATAATTTTTTGATATAATTATATATGTATAGATACCAAAATATATAACCAATTAAGAGACATGTGAAAAACAAAGCATATATTACCAAAAACATAACCATAACATGGAAGTGTCCATAAGAGTGTAATATAAAGAAATATATTCAATTTTTTAAAAAAAGTATTGTTATGTAAAAGATATATAATAAATATATATTCATTATATTTTATTTTATAATGATTGTGACGAGAGTCAAGACTTATGTTAGTAGAGTTTCATATCACTTTT
This sequence comes from Viscum album, assembly GCA_963277665.1. Lineage (NCBI taxonomy): Eukaryota > Viridiplantae > Streptophyta > Magnoliopsida > Santalales > Viscaceae > Viscum > Viscum album. The sequence continues at coordinate 1,045,278,919 of OY728160.1, read as the reverse complement.
TTAATTTTCATGAGATACATTCCCGATTCACAAATAATTTTTGTGTGTGGTGTTTATAATACCCATGTATGTATTATATGATTCTAATAATTTAATTTATTGGTATTTACATATCAACTTTATGATCATTCTTTCATGGGTTTATGTGTAAAACGTTACTAATTCGGTAAATTAATTTTTTCTAAAATTACCTTCATTGAGAAACACGCCATGTTAAACAAATATTTTTTTGATGTGGAGTAGATAATTAATTTTTATATGGGATATAATTAATAACATTATTTTCATGATATTTTAGTATTTAATAAAAAAATTCACTCTATCATGATTTAATATTATCAAATTGGCAATGGTTTAAAGATTCAATATCATTGTTTATTCGGATTGTTTATAATTATGCTTCAATTAATGAAATATTATGATCCATATCTCATGAAATATTTTAAATTTTGTTACCCTTCAGATATTCATGTTAGATCCATAAACTGTTACAATTTCTTCTCTCTTTATCACTTAAGATAATTTATAAAAAAAAATATTAAAATTATGTTGTATCTTTATATTCTGTCATAAATTTTTTATTTCAAATTCATGTTTCTAAGAAATGTTTAAAAAATTAATCACTATTATAATATGAAGTTTAATGTAAATTGAACTCATGTATTATCATTTTACATAATAGGGTTCAGTGTAAAATTCTTTTCATTTTTTAATCAAGGCACTTTCTGAACATTAACCAAAAAACGAATGTTGGCCATGTACGGACAAACCCTCAATAATGACATTCATTTCCATGATGATTCCATTATAAGTATACAGTTTTATCGGTAAAGATTTTGTTTTGATGTATTCTTGAATTTAATTTTTTAATTTAAATTTTTTTTTTCGAATAAAATGTTTGTCATAAATGAATTATAGTAAAAAGTGTTTATATAAAATAAAAAACCATCTTTTATAGATCTCCAAAAGATTATTTTCAATGAAATGGATTTCAAAAATGTATAATTTATTTATTTTTTAAAAAATTATATTAAATAAAAACATTTAAAAAAATAATATCATGATTTATATATTATTTTTTCATGGATAAAGGTCTTCAATGTGTTATCATGATTATTTTAGAAGTTTTCAAGAAAATAGGTTTTCAAAATGATTTAAAGCCTTATTTATATGCTTCCAAATTATTATCAAGGAAAATTGCTTGAAAAAGGTTATATGTTTTAAATGTTTTTTTAAAGGATGAAGGATATTTTCCTAAATATAAATTTTCAATAGATATATCAATAATATTTCACATATATGATATCATCTCCACCTGTTAAGCATTATTTTCTAGGAAATTATTCAAATGTTCGATTTATATTATCTCTATAAAGGGTTTGTGTTTTGATTGCATTGTGTTTATGAATAACCATATCTATTTAATAGGATACGTGTTTAAAAAAATCATTCCTCATCCATAGGAATATTCTTTTTAAGATAGTTTCTCTTCAACGTGTTATTCCAATATAGATTATTATGAAACCCGCTTATCATAAATGAATTATTCCATGTGAAATGATTATGAACCATGATTCTATTCAATGTGTTATACCATAAAAATGTGTATGAATCCCACTTCTCTTCAACATGTTATACCATGTTAAATGTATAAAAACCTTCTTCTCTTCAATAGTATATACGATTATAAATTATTAAGAAACCCAATTCACTTCAATGGGTTGTACAATGAAAAATGAATATGATCCTTCCTTCTCTTAAATGGATTAAGCATTATAAAAGATAATGAAACCCGATTATTTTGAATAGGATAAAACATGATAAATTCTTATCAAACCTGATTCCCTTCAATTGGTTATACCATGATACATTTCTATGAAACCCGTATCCTATCTTAATTTATCTATGATGATATTACTATGAGTCCTATATACTTTTCATAGTTTATGATATTATTAAATGTTTTAGATACCAATTTCATTTCATATGATATGATATAATGCATATGAAACCTATATCTTCTTTCGGATTATGAAATGATGCACATTTTAATATTGTGGAACCTGTATATATGATTTTTTCATGTGATATGTTGGACCTATATATCCTTCCAATGCATTGGGTAATGTTTTATGTCTTATGATATATTGTTGGGAATCAATTATATGGGTTTGATCTACTATGGAAGATTAGGATACCTAATCCACAACGTGAAGATAGGGAAAACTGCTCTCTTATAAGGAAATGAATATGACTAGGGATGGTCTAGTGTTATACCTAGTAGGTTTAGTCACCATGAAGACATAAGATGGGGAACTGCGATTCACTATAGTAAGATGGGGAATCCTAGTACACTATGTGGTGATGAGGCAACCTGATCCACTGTTGGATGATATGGATACACGATCTCTTCTAAAGGAAGGATTGTTATTGGGGATGGATGTGGGTCCCAACCAGTAGGTGTAGTCCCCATGATGTTCTCTAATAATCTCAACCAGTGCATATTGACTCTTAGAGAATGATAATACTTATTTATTCATATGTCATAATTCCCTATATAAGTCATATTTTATACTTTCATGGCTTATGTTCTTGATTTACATATGATTCTTTATTTATGAACTACTAACCATTATTTGATGTTTCGTGTTTATGGTATGTAGGGTATGATATACTAATGTTCTGATCACGTTCTCTTACCCATTTACTCATGTCAATGATTCTATATATCCCTTTTTACCATTACAGGGAATCTAAGCTCACAAATTATTATGTTCCCTTCCACCTGTTATGAAGATATATATTAGTTATGATATTTTTAAGAGGGTGCATGTCTTAGAAGTCCTTATAAGAGATAATTTATCTCACTCATATACGAGTGTTTATGTTTCTATGTTTCTAGTGGAACAAAATTAATATAGTGTTTAAGCAATAGTTTTAAAAATTTAATAAGTATTCAAAATAAATGATTTAATGTATATATACATTAACAATGGGTTCTTATAACGACCAATATATAAAAGTGACACATGGGCCTCGATCTCTCTTTGAGAAGTCATCCATTTCCAAAGAACCCATCCATCATTTAAAAAAAGGGTTAAACACAACATTTTGAAATTCAAAAACAATTTAAAAATTTAGATTAAGAAATTAAATCACATTTTCCAATGAAAATAGCACTTTTGAAATCATAAATCACTAACAAAAACCAATCCTGAAATTTATCATGCACTTAATGTGTGAATTTTAGTAAAAAAATTCCACTACATCAAAATAAGAATGAAAATATATTTTTTAGATAATAATTGTTTATAATAATTCCACATCACTATTTAACATCAAAATATGGTTTAAAAAATGATATCAATGATTCTTCAATGTAGTGGGAAAAAAAGTGGATCCTACCTCAAACAAACCTTTTTTTCATGATGACCATTCAAACAAACCCATTGTTCTTACACACACATTAATTTAGACACTCACACAATCATAGATATATATATATATATCCATAGAGTAATACTAAATATTACGATCTCCATGAGGGAATATTTATAGTGATAGACTATATAAATATATTATGTATCCTTGAATTTTCCCGAAGGTCTCCCTCATAAATGGAGGACAAAATTAAACTATTGAAAAAATACTGGGAACACAAAAACCACAATACCGGCAAAATTAAAATTAAACACATGTGAAGGAACAAAAAAACCACAACTGAAATTGAAGAAAAAACCACTTCCTTTGACAGTTGTGCCAATAACATTCTACAACATGACCAAATAACCCTAAACATCAATAAGCAATAAAGAAAAAAATCAAAAATGTGTTAGGGGTCAATGTAGGTGTTCACACATCATGAAAGAATTGGAAAAAACCAAATAGAAGGGGAATAAGGAGGTAGAGGAAAATATATACTCAATGGAGAATAACTCACACAAAATTAGAAGGAGAAATGGTTATGAACATAGGTTTTTTAGATTGGATGCTTCACACAGGGAGAGATAGCTCGTACTGTCCAGAGAGGTCGGGCTGGGGGGATACTTGTTGAGAGCGGAAGAAACCCACATGGAGGGGTTTAAAATATATTATAATAATATAAAATTACTAAGTATTATTATTTTTATTAAAAAAATATTATTTATATTTTACATTCATTTTTTATTATATTATATTTTTATTTTATTTTATTTTTTTGACTTATATGCAGGCTACAAAATATGGCCACAAGGACATCTAGGACATACACTTATTTTCACGCAACCTACTGATGATAAGGAACACTTTTACGAGCTGTAAAGTCATATTGAGAAACCGTGTACCAACTTTTTAGCTCAACACTTTCATTTAATAAATCCATTTCGAACACTTTTCCCACGGTTTCCTCTAACTGTGCAGAAGTTGTTCTCCACCACGAGAAGGGAGTACAATCACTTTTGGGAAGCTAATGTTTGATCAAAACCATTCTCAAACAAGGAACATCACCAATAAACACCCCAAGACACTAAAACTAAAAAACATTACCCTAAGAACTCTACTAGAACTATGAAAAAATGATTCAACATCTACAATGGAAAAAATTATAAATAGAAATAGTTTTTGGGGTGTCATAGGAGATGGATATAAAGTCACCCAATCAGCATAAAAAAACATTATGTTTCTGTTATTGAAGTTTTTATATCATCTGGTATTGAAAATTATTGAATTATGTGGAGGATAAAATAAAATAAATCAATCTATTAGTTTTGTTACCCTGTATTCAGACAACATTTTTTGGTTTTCACTAAAATCAATAATAGGATTACACTTAGAAAAATCAAAGGATATATGATGTTATTAAGGATATAGGGATTTGATATGGGAATTATTTTTTTGAACACAATGGTTTTATAATTTCAAATAGTATAGGAGAGTTGGAGGCCTTTTATAAGAATGTTTGGTGACACACTTGTAATTTTTAAAGCAAAATGGTGTACCCAGATTTTAAACATTCCAGAAGGATACATAAATAGTCCATACAATATATTAAAAGATATAAGTTTGATATATTTCCATATAATGTGTGTTTTAAAATTTTTGGGTCGTTTTTTACCTTTAACGTCTTTAATTTAATCCACGACAAACAATTTTTCTTCATAACCACATTAAATAATTTTTACTATTTATATTATTATATATAATAAATTATTTTGTTGAATTTATATTATAAGATAAATTATAAAAATTGAAAATAGAGAACCATTTTTATAAATTACAATCATATATGTGGAATATTTTATTTAAAAATTATTCCAAATCACCCAATGTTAATATGAATTTTCAATGTGAAAATGCTAAAATGATTACAATGTATTTATATTAAAATTCAATAATATATTTATTAAAGTAAACTAAATTGTATAAATTGATATACTTTTTTATTATTTAAATTAAGAAAACTAATTTATTATATAAAAGATTTAAAAGCGACAATTCGTAATAAAAACACATATTTTTCAATATTCACGGAATAATGGACCTTTTAAGAAAATCCTAATATATCACTGAATGATAATTATAAAATTCATATTTAATAAATTTTGTTTATTATTTCAAAATAATTTTATTATAGTGGTAAAAAGTAATTTTAAATTACTTGAGTAAATTAGGACTAGGTCATCATTGAGAATAAATATAGTTTTTAATAAAACCATTATTTTCATTTTAAAAATTTATTATTTTATTTATATTATATATATAACATTTGAATATTTTTAATCATTTACATACCATATATTTTCCATAAATTTTTTATTACTATTAATACCCTCCATCACAATGGATTGGTTATAATGGTTATGTTTCAATAAAAAAATTTAGTAGATTATATTATATCATTAATAACCAGTGCGACTTTAATTCAAATATATCTAAGAGATGGAATTTATATAAAAAACATATAAATCAAAAATACTTGTGTTGTTACATTTTCTTCTATTCATGATGTTATGTGTCATATACTGTAATGAATATGATGTTCCTCCATTATATTATTGGGGTGTTTCATGGGTGGAAAATTAGTAATGTTTTAAATGAAAAAGTGATACAGGAATCTTTTAAATGCCACAAGGAAAAAAATATTTACTATTTTCAATACATAAAAAATTTATACTATAAATATGTCTGAAAAGTTAAAATTATAAATGTTTTTTGGGTCATATTGACCATTTTATTTTTAGTTAATCCACCTCTAAATATGTTTTTAATGTAATATTTGTAAAATTTCTGTACAGTTTTCACAAGTAATTACATAAAACAAATTGTTGAAATTATTTAATAATATAAATTATGATGATTAAAAAATCTAATACATTTTATAAAATTCATATCATTTAATTGAATTAATATAATTTAATATTTAACAAGTAGAAGCAACATAAAATAAGTTTTCTATAAGTGTATTTTTTATTAAAATGATCATATTATATTAACTCCACGACCAGTAATAAATATTATATTAATTTAAATTATTAAAAATATATAAATTATCAATTTATTTCATCAAAATTTTTCACCCATGTTTAATGTTTTTAATAATTTAATGAGAATCATTGTTTACTTTAAAATAGTATTTTGAAAAATCCCCATTTAATGCATAAAAATTAACTAACATGAAAATCCAATATCAAGTGGATTAAATTGTAATTAATTGAATTATATAAAAATAATGAAGACTTAGGTTACATTAAATCATATATTAAACAAAATGGGTCTTTTAAATTAATTAATATATTGATAAAATGACATTATAAAAAAATCGTCATTTTTCAATATTAACTAAAAACAACTGAATAATTCCAAAACATCACCAATGAAAAATATATATTTCATTAATTGAAAAATAAATTCATTTTAAAAAATATATATTATATGTGGTAAAAATAATTTTCATCTATTTTCACAAATCATGACGAATATTCCTTTTAAAAAATGTTGTTTTCTTTTCCAATTTTATGTATTTTTTCAAATGATTCTGCTTTTATTTTAGAAAATAATATATAATTATTGAATTAATATTAACATTTTTTAAATCATATAATTATCATAATTTACCTTTTAATATTTGTTACTCAATATTTAAAATCTATGATATAATAGTATACTATATTTATGTTCATTTATATATAGGGAAAAGTGTTCCGAAAACTATCAAAGACAATAAATTTAAAAAAAATTATATTTCTCGGGTCTGTTAATCTATATATATTATCTAGAATATGATCATGAACATAACTTACTTTAAAATAATTTCCTTGGGTGTTACATTATAACTCCCTCCAACTAGTCACATACTCGCAATTTTATCATTATCTTTGTAATAAAAGGTTTGACATTTGAAAATATTTAAAGGCCTGACCTTGAAAAATATGTATCTTAGTTATAATAAATCTATAAATCACTTCATTCTATGGTAGATCATTTATGTTTAGAGTTTTATATAATTTTATAAAAAAATTATATATTATTGCAAAACATTTCATGTGGACACTAAAACATAGTTTCAATTTTTTTATCCACTTAGAGAAACCATTTAAAAAAAAGTTTTCTTTTACAAAGATAAATTAAAAAATTTGATAGTTTCCTCATAATTCTACAAATAATCCCGAGAAACCCATTGAAAAAATATTAAAATTGTGAATGAACACAAAAATATCAGTAATGAATATAAAATAAATGGACCATCATATTAGTAAAAACTGATAGAAAAATTTTCTAAAAAATAGAACTATTTAACCCGAAAGAGGAATCACCTTTACAAAAAATTGTTATTCTAATTGATGAAAATAAAGATATTTTCATGATATCTCATAAAAAATAATATTATATACATGTTGGTAACTTGGGAAATAATCATATTACTTATAAAATATTTAACCCTCATGGATACCATGTGATGTATCCCTCATGGCTAACCTATTATATTACCCTCAGTGTTACCATATGATATAACTATCACAGTTATACTCGTAATAAAAACTATTTTCAACCTCCAACATATAAAATGAATTGTTGGTTTATCATGGAACCACATATTTTTTTATTATACAACCACCTTTCAAAAAAAATAATTCAGATGAACTATACCAAAATCATAATGTTTTAAATCCTTCCTTGTAAAAAAATTCAATTATAAAAGTCATTTATTTTAAACGATTATAGTTCACATACAAAGATAAATATTTTATTTAAAAATATCCATCAAATATTTTTATGGAAAAAAATACATCACCATTAAAATTTTAAAATAGTTCTATTTCATGTATGATAAAAACCATTCTTTGGACTTTTGTAAAATCGGCCATTAAAAGAATATATTTTTTAATGAATGTCACTTTCCTCACGTCTGGTTCTTCGTGTGAAATATTTATCATCATGAATAATATAATTAGTATATTTTATAAATATTTTATAATATTTTAACGTTTATTATAACTTTAATATCAATTATTATGATGATATATACAACTATATAATCATTTATGTTCTCATTAGGTGTTTTTATGATATTTGGATTATTGGACCAAAATGTCTTTGGTCTGATTAAGAGGGTCAAAGAGATCATCAGTTAATAATATCGAAAATAATATTAATTATATAATAATAATTATTATACACAAATTATAATTTTAAATCCATTCAATAATTATTGTTATGTAAAAGAAGCTATGGTAAAATCATGGAGATGGTAAGCCGTACGTATGAAGGAGTAACATTTTCATTTTTTTATGATCATTATAGGAAAATTGTAACTGTAATTATATATTTCACGATTGATAATAATATCATATATATCAATTTAATTATCATAATATACTTATATAAATAATTAATATTATGTGGTGATGAAGAATAAATCACATCACTTCATAGATGTGATAATTCACCCATACGCACGGACAATGATATCATTTTTCAGTTAAAGAAAATTTATAAAATAAATTTATATATTTTATTAAAATAATTATAACTATGTACATAATTAAAAAAATACTTTTTACTCAAACATTCTAACTAGTTTTGTGATATGGAGATGGAAAATGATATAAAGATGTTTGCGAGGCGGTCGTTTGCCAAACACATGAACCATTAATTCTTTTATAATTTTGTATTATTGGTGATATATTTCTGATAATAAACTAACATAATAATGTTTATGTATATTTATAATAATTTATTTATTATTTAAGCCTGTTTTAAAAATATTTTAAGGAAGAGGATGAATAAATAAAATAGAAAAAATTGATTAAAAACAATACCTCTACTTCGAAAAAACTACTTTTATTAACACCATAATACCACTAATGATGGTATTATAAAAACATTAGACCAAAAGAATTTGGATATGGATTATAGAATGGAATATGGGTGGATATTTGATGATCTATATATGTTTTCATGTCTAAGAAAAGATAATTAGTTGTTCCCTTTTATAAAAGATAGGATGTGAACTCTTTTTATTTATGAAAATGATAATTTAATGTAAATTAATATTCAATTGAAAGAAGATAATAAAATAATAATTTATAATATTATATGTTTCTGGGTCTATATCAATACATAAAATAATTATTATACATTATTAGGTCACAATATTACCCTTATATATTTTTATTATACATTATTTATTCCATTTAACTCTTACCATGAGAACATTGATGTTGACTCTTTGAAGGTCAGTATAATTACAATAGAAAGAAAAAATACCAATATATTGTAAACTAATAACCCTTTATGATTTGTGATTATATTTTTGAATAATTTTAAATATTTCATACATTTTTTATCATATATTAAATTTTATTTGTTCAAATATCATTAATTTAAATTTTGAATCTATTATTTAGGTTGAATTTTCAAAATATTAAAATAAAATGAAAAATTAAAATATTTATTATTATAACTCTATTATTTCTTGTTAATATGTAAATTTTATTGGTTACATTTATTTAAAATAGAAATATATATATTTAAATATAATAATATTTTTTGTAAATACTATTTTACACTTCCATTATTAAAATAATTACTACATCATTGTTGTGAGAGAAATTAAGGTAAAAAAACATTAATAAATAGTAAAAATAAAATACCATGATGAATAAAAAAATTTATTTTTATAAATAATATTTATAGTCCCATATACCTTTAGGATAACCTATATTAATATTATAATCATTTTCAGAACATGAAAGGGAAATATTAGAATTTTAATTATGTAAAATATTATAAATATCATAATCTCATTCATGTGTCCCCAAAGGTCATAAATAAATTTATATGTTGAACTAAATTCTATTATGTTCAAAATTGAAAATTACATTCATTCATAACCACCCATTTTTTTCATTTGGATTTATAATTGATACATAAGACCAAGGAAGGGACACATTGTAGCTTTCATTGATTTAAATAATATATAAATCATTTTCAATTAAATGAGTCCACTAAGAATACAAACATGATACTTATATGTTGAGGGGATAATTAAAGTCATGAAATATATTTTTTCAAATTATTATCGTAATTTTATAGTGTTTATCATTTTATTATTCACATAAATAACCAAATTTACCCATTAACATGGCCATAGAAATGAATAATGTTACTATTCATATCGATAAAAAATTAGAAGAGACATATTTAATAAATTGGTAAATTAGGAATGTAAATATTTAATTAATTTATCCTATTTGAAAAAATAGAAATTTCAGAATATAATTTTAATTTAAAGTCGAAGAAATCTATGAATTTTTTTAAAAGACCATTTATAAATTTCAAAAGATTTTACATTATATTAAATTAATAACTTCATTTGAGAAAAAACAATTTGATTAATATTATTAATAATTTTCTAATTAAAATTAATAACTAATCCATAAAATTTTTTAAATTTTGAATACTTGAAAAGTCTAATTTTTTAAAAAAATTGGTATTTATCAATATTCATTGAATAATGAAACATTTTTGAAAATTATAAAAAATATTTCTGGAACAAAATTTGTATACAATGATTTAAAAAATGAATTTAATTTGATCAAATAATGTTTTTAAATTATCCCTAAATTCAATCTACAATTTATAAATAAAAAGAAAATAAAAAACATTTTGGATGATAATATGTTTTTTGATGGATAAAATGAATAAAAAACATTTTAATTATTTACATACAAATAATTATTAAACTATAAATGAATAATAACAATAAATATTTCAAATTTTCATTAATATTATTCATTCCCTCCAATTTAATGTATTTTTTATCATAGTCACATTTGAATAATAAGATTCCATTATTTATTAAAGATCAGTGTTACACACCTTGTACACTATAAAACATTGTATTTCTATTTAATATAAGAGGATGTTACTTTCTCCGCAATTATTAAATTTCATCTTCCTAGTTTTAACATAGTCTTAGTTACTAGTTTTTGCTGATTCAAAGTACCATTTTTAAAATCTCACATCAGATAAAGGGTCAATGTATCTTCCATTTGAAAAGAGAGAATAGAAATTAAAAATGTCCCCTGAGATAGCACATATTGGGATTTCATATCAGGAAAATGAACATGGATAAGAAAACAAACTACAATGTTTTTATGGTGAGTAATTGGGAATGGTTATTTTATTGTGAACCACAAAAAAACCCTTGATTTCTGAGTAAGATAAATATATTTTTTAATAAATTTGTTTATTTATATAAAATTTTCAAAGACATTAGGAATTCTATTACCATCTATATTATGAACGAATAGAGATAAAATTAACTGAACAGAATAATTTAATCATTTAATACACTACCACTATAAAATCATCTTTTTTACAAATGATTTGTATTAATGATTACTTTTTTATTCCTAGAGAAATATAATAAATCTCTAAGGATTATAATAACCATATAAATAAAAATAATGTATTCCTTTTATATTTATTCATTACCTAATACCTTAATGGTTAGGATTGGATAATAGAATTCCCTAAAAATAAAAAACTATTAAATTATGAAAACCCACATTAAACTATATATATTCAATATTAATAACCAATGTACAACCTAGATCATTTAACAAAGATATATCATAAAAACTATTCAAAAATATTATATAATAATATTAAAACCAAAAAATCACAATGATTTGGTCATGGGTACTTCCAATATAGTATTAAAAATTATCCCAAAATATCATAAATATAATATAATGAATCATAAAACAATATAATTTCCTTAATAATATAATCTCCATCATGGTAACCATTTCTATAAATAACCCAAATTAACATAAGACAAAATAAAATAATAAATCCTTCCAAATTAAAATTCAACCATTATTACTCATATAATATATCATTGTATTATATTTACCATAATCATATAGGATTACAAAAATAGTGAACATATTCAAATACCACATACCTCTAAATTATTTACTAATCTCATGGTTAACTAAAAATAAATTAACCATTATCTATTAGATAATTTTACTAACATGAAAAATGTAACAGGAATAAGCAATTCATGTAGAGTGGCGGTAGGCACTACACTATTATTACTCTACACATGTGAGTTAAATCCAAATGGCCTTTCCAGAAATGATTGGATGTCTCCTAACCAACAGGTTGACCTTTTTAAATAATAATTTGTATTAAATTCATATAAATAATAAAAAATATGAAAATACCTATAATAAATATAAATTAAATGAAAATTATTTGATATTGTTTCGTTCTGGTTTTCTAGCCCCGAAACGCCCAACGACTCTGTATCTAATGATTGATGGATCTGCTTTCCAAAGGCTTGCATTCTCCAGATGGGCTGACCCGTGACTCTTAAGAACTCACATTGGTCGAGAGGATGGGAAGTCGGGCTCATCGCACCATTTTTTGTGGGGAATTATTGCCTGTTGCGGGACTGTCTTATATATTTAAGACGTATTCATATGTTCGCGAATCTTTGGATTTTACCCAAACATAGTATCCACGGATTTAACCTTGTTGGGAAATGGTAAACTAGATGCAGGGGTTCAGAATCATTTATGCCCAAGGATTACCATCCCTCATTGAATTAATGACCCCGAAGGGTTGGAACTCGCTTGAGGTGGCACCAGGAGTGGTGCGATGAACTGATGCGGAGATGATAAGATCGACCGATTGTTGGGATTGAACCCCCTTGGAGGCTTCCTACGTACCCTTTCTAGGAGGCAGGGGTTAAAGTCCACATAGTTATCTTAGGTTTTGGAGAGTGGACGCGAAGAGAGACCAAGTGGTATGATTGGTGGTGGGCTTGAACCTCATGGAGGCTTCCTACGTACCCTTTATAGGAGGTAGGGATCAAAGTCCACATAGTTCGCATAGGCTTGGGGATTACGCTCTGAGGTTGCCCAGAACGATTGATTGGGGATTACACTCTGAGGAGGCCGAATATGTTGGTAAACCGATGTGAAAAGGGGTCGGAATGACCCGTTGTTGGGCTTGAACCTCGGAGAGGCTTCCTACGTACCCTGCCTAGGAACCAGGGATCAAAGTCCACATTGTTCGGATTGGCTAGGGGATTATGCTCTGGGGAAGCCCTAGATAATGGATTGGGGCGTACACTCTAAGGAGTCCTATAGGAGGATTTCATGGTCAGTGCTTACTCTAAGCCCACGTGAGTCATGCTCGGTGTGAGAAACCAGTGGCATCAGGGACTATAGGATCACGTCGCGAAAGGTTCGTCCTTTAGAAGCGGAGTGGGGCTTACACATGAAGGCGGACCAAGGTCATGAATTGGGGCATACACTCTGAGGAGGCCCATAAGGTCTTCCTCATGTCTGGCCAAGAGGGCATCCCAACTCGCTGGTGGGTCGAGGCATATAATCGAGGTCTACAAATATGCACGAGTGCACAAGCGGGATAATGCCAAGGGTGTTAGAATCAAACCAAAAAAAGGGAGATGGAAAAGTATGAATTGCATGCCCGACATTCGGAACGCAATGAGGGTGGCATGGCGATGGGGGATAATTATTGACCACATTCGAAACACAACATCTATATCACGTTAGCTTGAAATGGGGACAAACAAATGAGGGTCGACTGCTGACCCTGTTCGAAACATAGAACCTATCTGAAAGTTCTGTCAAAAGTCCTTGGGGGCGTTGGCCCAGGACGGTAGCTGACCCGATGCGGCATGGGACCAGGCCATTAGGGGGTCCCATCAGACATGAAGGAGGATGGAGATCTGAACGAAGGACACACAAAGTGTGGGGTGGAGTGATGGAATTTTTGAATGGATTACAGCGCTCATGAAGTTATGCCACTGTGATCTTGGCATAATGCATCTTATGTTTGGCCTTATGAATGGGAATGTTATAGTTTATAGTCATGTATAGAGGACTGTTTCCATATAGATTATCATCATATGGTCAGGATGAGGAACGTACAGTTTAACGTCATGTGGTCAGGACAATGGCCGTAATGTTTAACGTCATGTGGTCAAGATGAGAATATGTCATGGTCAGTGCTTTCTCTAAGCCCATGTGAGTTGTGCTCGGTGTGAGAAAAAGGAAGTAGCAATGACCCAGAGATCATGGCTCAAAGGTGCACCCATGAAGGGTGATGAATAGGGCTTACGCAAGGAAGCTTCCCGGGTGTCTCCTCATGTCTGGCCGTGAGGGCATCCCAACCCACTGGTGGTTTGATGAATATAATGCGGGTCAACGCCTATGCGCAAGTGCACAAGCGGGGTAATTCCAAGGGAGTTGGGATCAGTCCAAACAAAGGGAGATGAAAAGTGTGAATTACATGCCGAACATTCGGAATGCAATGAGGGTGTCATGGCGATGGAAAATAACTGTTGAACATGTTCGAAACACAGCATCCAAACCGTGTTAGACTGAAATGGGGACAAACAAATGAGGGCCGACTGCTGACTGTGTTCGAAACACATGACTTATCTAGAAGTGTTGTCCAAAGTCTTTCGGGGGCGTTGGACTAGGATGGTAGGTGAGCCAATGCGGCATGAGGCCAAGCCATTTGGGGGGTCCCTTCAGACATGAAAGAGGATGGAGATCTGAATGAAGGACATGCAAAGCATGGGGTGGAGTGATGGAATGTTTAAATGGATTCCAGAACTCTTGAAATTATTCCACTATAAACACGGCATGAGGCATCTTATTCTTGGAGCATAAGGCACCTATTTTGTGGAGTAAAGGGAATATTTTGTTTGGAATATAGGGAGTGATACAGTTTATAGTCATGAAGAGAGGACTACTTCCATATAGTTTAATGTCATTTGGATATGATGAGGTCCATACAGTTTAACATCTTGTGCTCTGGATGACATAGTAGGAGGTACCTAGCAATATTTGGTGTAGGACTTACGCAAGGGCGACCCTTTCTGGAAGAACATAGAATGGGAGCTAGGTAATGGGATTATAGGAGAGTCATGAGGAGTAGCTCAACTCGTGATATGTATAGGATGGATCTTGGGGCGGTGCAAGGGTGCAATGTAAAATACTGTTGACATAGCCCGAAAAGCTCGCGATGCGGGGGTGCGGGGGAACAACCCCCACGGTATGGACCGGAGAGTGCATGGGGTTTTTGGCATGGGGGCTGGCCACGAAGGATCCGACTGCTAGTGACCGGCCACGGAGGAGCAGTCCACGAAGGACTGGCCACGAGGGACTGGCCGCATGTGGTTCACGGTTTAGTTCTCCACGATGGGTGTCCAGGAAGGAGTTTTCCGTGGAGGAGATGGAAGTACGCAAAGGATGTTGTCTACGAAGTATGATTTCCACGGAGGAGGCTATCCGCGAAGGAGGTTGTCTGCAGATGAGATGGTATTCTGCGAAGGGTGTCTGCAAAGGGGCTGGCGCCTGTACTACTTTGCACCTGCGGAGGTGTTCCTCCTCCATTTCGTGAACGACACTGGTTCGCGGAAGAGATGTCCGCCCGCGAAGGAGATGGCCATCCGCGAAGGAGATAGCCACTAAGGGCTGGCCGCGGAGGAGTTTTCCACATGTGGTTTGCGGACTGGTTTCTCCTCTACATTGAAGAGTTCATCCGTGGATGATCTTCGGTCTGCGGATGGCTGCCGAGCGATTTCTCCAGCGTCTCCCCACAGGTTTTCACTTGTCTATTCTTTTCTTCTTTTTTGGTTCCCCTCAGGGAATATTTATAGGTTTGTGAGGAGGCAGTATCGATTGTCCCATGACACTCTTTGCGGAAGCCCATGAGTGAATCCCTCACCCGTGGAAGACTCGTTCACCCGATATTTGTGGAGTCGAGGCATGCGAGGTTGCCCCGCGGCAGTAAATCAATCTGCCTCTATTCCACGAAAGATGAGGTTCGCAGCGGCATAGGCAAGTTGGTGCGGTTCCCAACTGGGGCGGTCCGTAACAGTAAACTGGGTTAGGGCCTAACCTACCTTGCGACCGCGGAGGGTCTCCTCCTCCATTTCGTAGATGAAGCTGGTCCGCAGAATTACTGGTGGGCGGTCTGCCGAACCGGTGACGTGCTGTTTCTGGGAGACGGTGCGCGGACCGGTTCGGTCATTTTTCAAGTTTTGGGGTAATCAGATTTCCCCCCTTGCAGAATTTTCAGGACCTTACATATATCAATGGTTATCACATAATTTTCATCATTCTCACTCAAAATTTAATAACCCATAATTACCTAATATTTAAGAGTTAACATAAACCCTAAATGATGTCCATACCATTAATCATATGTGCAAAAATTTAATGATAATTCTCCCTCATGTAACCATTAATGAAGGAACATTATAATCAAAAGTGTAACTTATTCCTCAATCAAATGTTGATATAGACTAAAAATTATACAAATTATAACTATCAAATGAATCCCGAAAAATAGTAGTAATGATTTTAAAAATATTTTCACCCATAAAAATACCAATATATCACAACTCATGAATCCCTATATTCCAACACCATGGTCATTAAATGATTTTCATAATCCATTAACTATTAATTTAAAAATTATTTGATAATTATTAACTCCAAAAAATAAATGATGTCCCACCAAATGCTTCCACGGTACGTTTCCCTTTGAATCAAGCAATTGCTTGCGCTGTACACTACTTCGAGTTCTAACACACCACAACCAATCAAACTAGCCGTTATGAATTGTAATACCCAATTTTTGAATCTATATAAATTTTTTCTTTCAAAATGGACTTCATTTTTGGATTCGGAATATCGAAATTATCTTAGGGTGTATTTTTGTGATTTTTCTGAAAACATTCAATTTTTGATGAATAGTGAAAAACACTAAGTTATTATTTAAAACCGAATTTTTATTTAAATAATTATTTATTTTATTTAAATTTAATTTAGGTCAAAATATAAACATAATACCTATATATGTTCAATGTAATTCATTGGAGTCAGTTTATAATAATTTTAGATATGTAAAATTTTTATTGAAATTGTTACCGTCTTTAACCCATCTCTGAGGAGCAATTGAAAATTTACATAAAACCTAATTTTAATGCTTCTGTGAGTTGAATTTAAAAAATAAAAGAGACATAGTTGATATTATTATGTAAAATGTTGTTCAATAAGATGAAAATAATTTTTGGTGAATAATAAATTTTTAATTTTAGTTACCACCGTTAAAGGTAAATAAGGTATTTAAGGGTAAATATGATATTATTATTACAGTAACACGTGTCCTAATTATCTTGGATAAGTATAATTTGATCAAAAACAACCTTAAGAATAAAATATGAACCTCTTTGGTCCACATGGATTAGATTTGGACACTTATTATTATTTAATTTAAAGAAGAGTTAAAATAGTTAAAATCAATGTTTAATAACAAAAAAAATTATTTTTGGGTTATAAAGAGGATAAATTCGACTATAAATATTCATTAGAAAGGTAAAAAGATATTCTATGTAATTATATTTTATTTATATTTTTTAGACATTATATAATTTAATTTATTTATGACACAATGATGATAGTGTAATTACTTAATTAATAAAATATTAAAATAATTGATATTATAAATATCCAAATAATTGTAATTTGAGACTTTTAATGAATTAAACTAATTTTATAGGTTAATATGACATGTTAGGGTTGGTAATATGAAATTTTTATGAAGTAATAATGTTGTTATGAATTTATCAAAAACAAAATACCGAATAGTGTCAAAATTGACAAAAAAGAGTTTTTAAAACAAAAATTATATTATTAAAAGATATTCTATTCCTAAAAATATAATGGTCAGTCAAGTTACTTATGTAATGGATCATACCTCTCCGATCCATTACATTGTGAAAATATGGTGTTTGAGGTATTCTAGAAGGTCAAGGTGACTTATCCCCAGTATTGTTTTTTCCAAATTTCCAATTATGTGAACAGTTCCCTCAGTGGACTGTGTTATATCAGTGAGGGTTTAGTGAATAGTATCCTATCTAGTGTTTCCAGACTAGTGAGGTTCTAACAGAAAACTTCTATAAGCAGACATCTAAAAGCAGACTTCTATCAATGGAATTCTAACAGAGGACTTCTAACAGCAGACTTCTAATAGCAGGCTTCTAAGAGTGGACTTCTAACAGTGGTCTTCTAATAGAGGACTTCTTACAGGGGTCTTCTAAATGCAGACTTCTAACAAAGGACATAAAAGAGCAGACTTCTAACAGTGGACTTCTAACATCCGTCTTCTAAAAAAGGACTTCTAACAGCAGACTTCTAACAGAGGACTTCTAACATTAGACTTCTAATAGCAGACTTTTAACAAGTGACATATAACAAAAAACTTCTAAAAACGCTCTTCAAACTATGGACAACAAACAAATGTCTTTTAATAGCAGACTTCTAATAGAGGACTTCTAATAGAGGACGTTTAAAAGTGGACTACTAATAGTGAACTTATAACATTGGACTTCTAACAGTGGACATTGAACAGTGTTTCCAGCTTCCTATAGTTACACCCCTTTGGAATTTCCTTTGAAGTAAAATACATTTAAAGCCTTATTTTAAGGACTCTTATGGCTGATTCAAAGACCAATATCCTATATTAATTATTTCTATGGCTTGGGATTTTTTTACTTGGTCAAACTGCGTGGGTTAATGCGATCCACTTTTAATGGGGAATTAAGAATATCTTAAACTATCGCCCCATTAAATATTCAAACGGGGAAAGATATAATCCACCCATGTTCTTTATCTTTGGTCTCGGCTATGAGACTCTAAAAAGTTTCAATCCATCCTATAGAAGTTGAAAAATCGAACATTACTCCTCGGATTGGTTTCGCTCTATTTTGATGCAACCGAGCTATATCGGTCAATCATCGATATAAGGTATGTTTTATTGTCGTTCCTTTGGGGATCATCTCCTCCTTTTTCTACATTCCATGTTATATCATGTAATCTCCATTCTTCTAATCGGGGTTTTCATGGGGTTTGGTTGTCGTTGTCGTATTGTGGCATCCTCGGGTGGATCCAGTTGTCACGAGAGGATGATGATGACCCGTTGTGTGGATAAAGAATGTGATGAACAGTTTGAGGTAGGGGATTCTTTGTTTCTCTTTCTTTTAAATGCATCTATATATTTATCATTTTTAATCCCACTAAATTAAAATTGAATTGACATAATAAATATTTGAAACGGATAATGAAATTGATATCGATCGTATGTTATTTCCTCTTGTTTTACTAGATAGTGTGATATTGATGCTTTATTTTCTTAGCTGTTTGTTCTTGATGAATATCGGTAAAGAACGTAAACTGGGATTAATTGATAATTGTTGGCTAAAGATAAGGAGGTATGAAAATCTATCTGATTCTTGTTATAATTTGATGTTAATCAAATTAGTGCAGTAAGCATGTTTATTTATTTGTGATAACATACTAGTTAGCTTTCCCAAATTTGGATCCAAAGAATAATAAATCAGTTATCCCAAGATGGATTAAAGAACTGGTTGTTGTTAAAAGATAATTTCTTGTAGGATTCTGAGTTTCCCTCTTGTTTGTTTAAGGGGAAAGATCTCAAATGTGATGATGTTGGTTTTACTACTGCTTGGGTTTTAATGTGAGCCTTGATGGTTGTGGTAATATGTGGAGGCATGGAGTCCCTCTTGTTTGTGGTAGAAGATGACGCCTAGAGTGGCGAGATGCATCAGTTTATGCATGTGGGTGTCAGGGAAGACACTAGGGATGATGGAATGGATTGGATGTGATTGTTCGATTCATAGTAATTTAGATTGGTTATTTATCTGCTATACTTTTCCACACTTCTCAAGGAAGCTGGTCATACATACCCTTCTTCTGAAAGTGTCAAAGACATGTGAGGTATGCCATGTTCTTTCTGTGATTAGCTTCTCAAGGAAGGATGGGTATATACTCTTTCTATTAGCAGCAAAGACTCGACAGGTTGTACATCTACTCACTGTGTTGAGCCCTATTGTGTTTAGTAGTGTATAATGTTTTTCTAGAATTCTTGGGAATGTGGGAAAGAATTTATATAATGAATATTTGAATAAATGGTGTTAACCCATGCAGATGGAGATGCTGGATCATAATGATGAGTTTTTAATTTTTGAAGGAAGTGTTGACTTTGGGTGTGACACTACTCAAATTTAATATTGAATTTTTCATGGTTAATTTATGTTTAAATAATTAATTAATATATAGTGGAAATGATAAAAAGGGAATGAAGTAATAAATCTCTTTAAATGGTTGTGTACTTATAAGATACCTAGTCTTAGAAGTAGCATCCCGAAGTCTGAGAGAAGTTAGTTGCAGTTGTTTCTAAGACTATGTAATGCCCATAGTGTGGTTTTGAGATTTAATATATCTTGTACTTTTTGTGTTTCTATACATTACTCCACCCTGTCTGTAAGGGAAACTGACACCGCTGGGATTCTGAGCCATGGGGTGTGTTTTCCCCAACATTCTGGTGGGAGGATGGATGGATGACTACCGTCTTTGGCCCTGCTCTCTCCTCTTTGTAGTTACTAGTGCTGGTAGGAACATTAGTTAGTTTTCCCCACATATGTGTGTAGAGGTCTGTAATGGCTTGTGGTTATTCACACACATATATTTCGGATATGGTTTTCGATGTACTACTATGGGTGTAACATGTATAGGCTGTGATGGCTTGAGGTTCCTTACTTGGTGTATGGGATGTAATGGCTTTTGGTATAATACCTGACGTATGATACACACTATGTGAGCTATGGTGGCTCTTAGAAACTACCTGGTTACTTTGGTGGGTGGACGTGGTGATTTTGTTGCACAAGATGCAAATTGTGGTGCTTCACCCAGGTGTCTGTGGGAAGCCTTTTTGGAGAGACATGCTCAGGACATGAGGAATTGGGGAAGACAGAGAACTAGTGGGGAAGTAGTATCGGGATACCCTTGATATTCTTTATTATACGATATATTCTTGTATGTGTTACATGGTGAGAGTATCCATTGTGAGGTTGGGAACATAGTAATCCTGTTTAGGTGACGAGTTAGTTACACTTATTGTTCTCTGAGCTTTAGCATGCTTTCTTTAATTTGCACGAGAGGCTATGGGGAGGATCCTACTGAGTATATTGTTATACACACACTATGTGTATATAAACTGTTTTCAGGTCACATGGAGTAGGTCAGAGATCAAGCTGGTTTCTACTAGCTTGGGGTTGCAGGAGCTCTTCATGCTTGTGGTTGCTACTGTTATTACTTTCTTTTGGGTACTTGTTATTCTTCTTCTTTTAGTTGTAGTACCTTTTCAAGGAATTACATACATGCACATGGGTTTCTTTTATATTTTAGTTCTGAGTTGTAGTTGGTTGGTGTCTATTTTATCTCTCTCTTTTGCATGTGTTCTCTTAGAGGGTAATGCCTCCCATTTGTGTGTTTAATATACCCTCGGTGCTAGTCGCCAACCCCGGGAATATTGGAGGTAGGAATCGGGGGTTATTATCTCCCTTTTCATATTGTCGATCCCGGAGGGGTACACTTTGTGGGGAGGGCGTCGTGATAGAGTGGTATCAGTGGTCTGGTTGAGGGATAGGATGACGTTTGGAGTTAGGTATAGGTGAGGTTCCATGGGTTGGTAGGGAAATAGTGTCCTTCATGTTTAAAATGTGAGGCAAACACTGGAGACCGGCTAAGACATAGGCATTTAGGGCCCCCTATGATCTGATGTACAAACTCTTAAGTTTACAATGGCTACTAAACAAGGTGATACTAGTTGTAGGGTAGAGTCCTAAGAAAGGATCATGCATCATTCTTCTTTGTGCCTGTGTTTGAATGGATATACCTTGGGAGAGGATAACCTAAAATCAATGAAAGAAAAAAATTAATTAAATAATGTCGTTTCTTCCATATCCTAGTTTTGGGAGCTCTAATGGTTTGTTATTTTACATGTATGGATCCATGTCGACGTCCATGTCAGGTTTGCGCAGAAAATGTCCAGCAGTCTGTTCCAGCAGATCACCGTAGGGTAGAGTTTGATGACGACGACACTTGGATGAAGACACTCCATGAGTTTTAGTACGAATGTCTCTAGAAGTACGAGGGCTCCGATTCAGATGCCGCCATAGAAGACTGGTTAAATGAGGTTGAGATCGGATTTAATATAATTAATGCTCGGAAGGAGCACTCAATTTCCTTGGTTGTGACGATGCTATGTGGAGTAGCAAGGTAGTGGTGGTTCTTGTTCCTTGGGGATCGTGAGGAGTCATCGATCTCAAGGAGGAGTTCCGAGATAGGTTTAGAGTCGAGTGTATTTCTTCGACTGTGAAGGCATCCAGTCACCAAGAGAATCTTACCCTTATAAAGGGGAGCTCCAGTGTTCAAGAGTTTGGAATCTATTTCATGAACCTTTTACGATATTCTTCAGACTTACTGCCAGCTGAGGAGGCCAGGGTGAGTCATTTTAAAGAGGCTTTGCATCCAGAGATCCAGCCCCAGGTCACCCCTTTTATGCATAAAACATATCTTGAGGTACTAGAGAGGGAAGAGGTTGTCAAGATGACTTTTTCCAGTACATGATCATCACGAGACGAGAATCTACATGATTCCTCATGAATCAGAGCACTGGTACGGGGTTCTTGATTTTCAGGGTAGAAGACATTTCGTTCAGTCGGGGGTAGGTCCCATCCCTTGGCATCTATTTTCTCTAGAGGTAATAAATCTAAGGCCTATGCCAATGGATCAGGTGATTGTTTTCATTAGGGTGGCCATGGTCATCTGCCGAGGGAGTGCCCAGCCTTTCAGAGCGGTCATCGTGCAACAGGCTCTATGCCCCACGTTCCTCTGTTGAGGCAGTTCTATCCGAGCAAGCAGTAGCTGGTTGCACAAGCATTATATTTGCAGAAGGTAGATGGTGTAGATAGAGTACAACCCCATGATGCTCCCCGTCCTCAAAGAACAGAGTTCAGCCATGTTGGTGGTCATTATCATGGTCAGAGAGGCCATGGAGGAGGTCATGGTCAGCTTCATGATCTGGTGTTGCCAGCTCCAGGAGAGTCAGATGTCGTTTGAGGTTCCCTTTTCTTTTATTTTCTACCTTGGTGTATGCCTTGTTTGATTCAGAAGCCACATAGTCCTTCATAACACCTACCCTTGTCCATGAATTGGGACATGAGGTAGAGAGGCTTCTAGTTCCATTGGCGTTGACTACGCCATTTGGAGGTGAAGCTGACTTGTTTGATGTATGTAGAGACTGTGAGCTAGTGTTAGGGAAACACCGCTCTTGGGGAGATTTCCTATGTTAACGAATACAACCATATGATTTCATCCTCAACATGTATTGGTGGTATTCGTTGCAGGCTATCATGGATAGCTTCAGAAAAAGGTAAACATTATTGGTACCGATGGAGAGCAAGGGGTGTTTTTTGGTGAGCAAGACCCTCGAATGGGTCATAGGCATGTTCCATCCTTATCATCCATGATGGATGAGTTGATGCTGAGTTCTTCATAGGTTCAGTAGTTGGAATTTCTTAGGGTTGTATAGGAGTACCCTAATTTCATTCTAGAAGAGGTTGTAGCATTAACCCCACAATGAGAGAATGAGTTTGGGATCGAGCTACAGCCAAGAGCATATCATATCTCTATTTCTCCATATAGGATGTCCCTTTCTGAGTTACAGGAGCTACGTATACAGAATAATGGTTTGTTACAGTTCATTTTTATTCAGTCAAGTGTGTCACCATGGGTTTCACCAGTTTTGTTCCTAAAGAAGGCCGATGACAGTTTGTGGTTGTGTGTCGATTATCGTCGATTAAGTAAAGTGACAATAAATAATTGCTATCGTCTTCAGGGATTAGATGATTTATTCGATCAACTGAAAGGGGAAAGTTGGTTCTCAAAGTTCGACATGAGGTTGGGATATCATCTGATGAGTGTGAAGGATGAGGATATCCCAAATACTGCTTTTCGTTGTCATCATGGGCATTATGAGTTCGTTGTAATGCCATTTGTCATGACGAATTCTCAAGATGTATTCATGGGATTGATGAATGTTGTGTTCCATGAGTTCCTGCACATGTTCGTGGTAGTTTTCTTCGACGACATACTTGTGTACTCCACATCTGAAGAGGAGCATGCAGAGCATCTACAAGACATTTTGGAAGTTATTCACCAACATATATTATTTAGGAAGTTGTCGAAGTGAGATTTTTGGGCACACGAAGTCCTTTTCATGGGGCATGTTGTGTCCCAACAGAGAGTAGTTGTGGATCCATTGAAGATAGAAGCAGTTGTGTCTGGGAATCCCCCAATATAGTGTCAAAGGTGCGGAGTTTCCTTGGTCTCATATGATACTACATGAGGTTCGTAGACGATTTCACACCAGTTGTGACTACACTGACAACTTTGACAGGGAAGGATTAAGCATTCATAAATACTAATCAGTGTTAGGTAGCATTAGAGTGTCTAAAGGAGAAGTTAGTGTGTGCTCCAATCCATTGTCTTCTATCTGAGGGTATCCAGTTTGATATTTTCTGCGATGCATCACATCTGAGGTAAGGATGTGTTCTCAGGTAGCAGAGGCCAGTTGTTTTTTATGGGTCTCGGCAGTTGCGTCCCCATGAATTAAACTATGCCACCCATGATCTTGAGTTGTCATCCGTGGTGTTTTCTATGAAGTTGTGGAGACATTACCTCATTGGTGAGCACTTTCTAGTTTTCACTGATCATAAGAGTGTGAGGTATGTTTTCTCTCTGTGTGACTTGAACATACGATAGCATCGTTGGACTATGTTCTTACCAGAATACGACTTCAAAATATCATATACACCTGGAAAAGGGAATTTTGTAGCTGATGGGATAAGACGAATGTCACGTAGTGATGTGTTTCTTGAATCAGGTGATTCGTGGAGAGTAATGGAAGAACTTTCAGCATTGCATCTTGATATTGGAAACGTTGGGGGTAGAGGTCGTCTTTTTAAGATGACAGTATAGTCATCCCTGGTGCAGAAGGTGGAAGAGTCACAGCTCAGGGATCATGAGGTGGAGGTCTGGAGAGACCGTGTTGAGTGTGGTGAGGCCCCTGATGGTCGTTCTGAGGATGAAAAACATGAGGTGTTGTATCATGGAATGATTTTTGTTCCCTTGATGATGCACGAGACGGTTCTCAGAGAGTTCCATAGTTCACACTTATTAGTACATCTTGGCGTGACAAAGATGTACCGATCCTTGAGGAGTTAGTTTTTGTGGCCTGGGCTAAAGCGTGCGGTTGCAGAGATTGAGTCTTGATGTTTTGTCTTCCATAAGGTGAAGGCCGAACACCATGTTCGAGGTGGTCTTCTCCAGCCATAAGAGATTCCTAAGGGGAAGTGGGAGGACATCTCAATGGACATTGTTACTAGTTTACCTCGAGCTATGAGAGTACATGATGTTATTTGGGTGGTAGTGGATCTTTTAACAAAATCATCCCACTTCATTGCAATCAAGGATTCAATCTCAGTTTATGTTTTGTCGAGGAAATATCTAGAGGAGGTGGTAAGACTTCATGGAGTCCCTAGGATGATCATTTTTGATCGAGATCCTCATTTTACCTCTAACATGTGGAGATGTCTCCAACATGCTTTTGGTTCTCAACTATGAATTAGCACATCTTTTCATCCTCAAACAGATGGTCAGAAAGAGAGAACCATCCAGACTCTTTAATACATGTTACACTCTTGTGTTATTGATTTTAGAGGCTCGTGGATAAGGAAATTACCCTTGGTGGAGTTCTATTACAACAATAGTTTTCTCTCCACCATCAGTATTTCACCTTTTAAAGCCTTGTAAGGTCGACCATGATGTTCTATGTTGTGCTGGACTGGGGTCGGAGAGTCAACAATTCTCGAACTGGAACTAGTGCAGAATACAACAGAGATGGTTTAGGTGATTCATGAGAGGATGAAGACAACACAGGATCATCAGAAATCATATGCGGATCAAAGAAGGAGGCCCTTAGAGTTTAATTTTGTGGACCATGTGTTCATGAAGGTGACTCTAGATCATTGGATGAAAAGGATTGGTCATGGAAGTAAGCTTCCTCCCTAATTTGTTGGGATTTTCATGGTGTTAGCTAGTGTTGGAGCTATGGTGTATCGAGTAGCACTTCCCCAATAGATTAGTTGTATACATGATGTTTTCCATGTATCACAGCTTCGTCATCATCTTCATCATGACTCTCACAACATATATTGGGGAGAGATCGATGTTGATGATGATGCATCCTTTGAGGAGTGCCCTGTGGATATCCAAGACCACAAGGATAAGGTGTTTCCTGGGTGTTCTATTTCCATATTTCATGTCTTATGGTGACACGGAGGAAAGGAGGAGAGTACCTGGGAACGTGAGTCAAAGATACGTGATTAGAACCTAGAGTTGTTTTATCATTAACTCTTTTCACATAACAATTTTCCATTTCGGGTTAGACATTTCATGTTTTATTTATTAATTTTCTTATGTTGCTTTTGTGGATTTCTCTTTTTTGAGAGGTATCTAGATGGGTGGTTGTTCGGACCCCATTTATTTTTTTTGTCTCTTTAGGTTGGTTTTGAATTATCGAGGATGCGAATGTTTTGAGAGGTATCTGATGTAATGGCCTGGACCTCTTAGGTCCATTACATTGTGAAAATATGGTGTTTGAGGTGTTCTGGGGGGTCAAGGTGACTTATCCCCAGTATTTGTTTTTCCAAATTTCAAATTCTTTGAATAGTTCCCTTAGTGAAAATTGTTCAATCAGCGAGGATTCAGTGAACAATGATTTATCTGTGAGGTAGGTGAATAGTGTTTCCAGAATAGTGAGGTTCTAACAACTGACTTCTAATGGCAGAATTCTAATAGCAGACTGATAACTGCGGACTTCTAATAGTGGACTTCTAACACGGGACTTCTAATAGAAGACTTTTAACATCAGACTTCTACAAGTGGACTTCTAACAAGGGATTTCTAATAGCAGAATTCTAACAACAGACTTCTAATAGAATAGTTCTAACAGTGGGCTTCTAACAGCGGACTTCTAATAGCTGACTTCTAACAGCTGACTTATAACTGCAGAATTTTAAAAGCGTACTTCTAACAACATACTTCTAATAGTGGTCTTTTAAGAGTGGACTTCTAATAGCAGACTTCTAACAGCGTACTTCTAACAGCGTACTTCTAACAGCGGAATTCTAACAGTGGATCTCTAAGGGAGTACTTCTAATAGTGGGAATTTATTAGCATTCTTCTAACAACGGACTTCGAACAGCAGACTTCTAACAGTGGACTTCCAATAGCGGACTTCTTACATCGGAATTCTAACATTGGACATATAACAGCGGACATTGAACAGTTTTTGCAGCATCTTACAGTTTCACCACTTTGATGTTTCCTTTAACGTAAAATAAATTTAAAGCCTTATTTTAAGGACTCTTAAGGCCGATTCAAATACCATAAACCCAATATTAATTATTCCTATGGATCGGGATGTTTTTAATTGGTCAAATCATGTGGGTTAATGTGATCTACTTTTAATGGGGAATTAAGTGTATCTTAAAACGTCTCCCCATTAAATATTCAAAAGGTACAAGATACCATACTCCCTTGTTCTTAATCTTTGTTCTCGACTATGTGACGCTAGAATCATTCAATCCTTCCTGTAGGAGTTTCACAATCAAACATTACTCCTCGGATTGGTTCTTCTCTATTTTGATGCAACCAAGCTATATCTGTCAATCATAGATATACGGTATGTTTTATTGTCATTCCTTTGGGGATCATATTGTGTGTTCATTCTATTTGGGGAAGACTTTTTTCCATGTTCTAAGAAGAACACATCGTATACCCCGTGTACACACCTTGTTGTCCATGACTGTGTATCCTGACTTGTGAGGGGGAACACATGTTGTCGATCATTGAGTAGGGCACACCAGGTACCCTGATTACAAACCGTTTTGTAGTCTACTATGTATCCGGCCATGTTACTAACGACACGGGTGTATGAATAATTATATCTTCACACTTTTTCAAGGGTGAAACTTCTGTGTAGTATTACCCTGGTAGAACCGTGTAGTTTTTGTAGTATAGAAGTACTTGGGTAGGAAGGAAACTCAAGTAAAATTTGTTTCTTTGGGTGAATATGTTGTGTACATTGGGTTTTAAATGGGCATGGTAGGAAGAAGTACACACCCATGTAAAAGCCTCAGAGGACATGTCGTGTAATGTGGTACACACATTGTGTAATACTATTTTAAAACCATGAGTGTTTTTCATTCTTTGTCTCCCTTTTCACTTCTGAGATGAAATTTTATCTTTATTAATCATTTTTAAGGTGACATTGCATGAATTAAAAAAGAAATACCACAAAGACCACCTCAAGCAATGCGACAAGAGAGTTGCAGTGAGTAGACATTGGAGGTGGTAGGCCATGGGCTACCAATGGATCCCCTAGTTGTTCTAGCTGTGGAACCAGAAGTTAATTTAGATGTGGGTGTAAATGAATAGTTTAGAGAAGGTTTTGTGAGGTTCATACAATTCTTCTAGGGAGCACAACAAGTATCCACATCTAGGGATGAGCTGACAATTATATTACAAAAGCAGTATACAACTAACTTTTCAGAGGATGGTGGACCACATGCTATGGAATTTTTCCTAGAATTAGTGGTGACTATATTTGAGCATCTTGAGACACCACTTGAGAGGATGGTGATGCTTTCAACATATATGCTATTTGATTTTTTCAACAGGTGGTTGGATATTACCTAGATGACAGAGTGCCATCGGTACATTGCACAAGGAAACTTCAAGACAGCCTTCTACGACAACTTCCTTCCTGATACCCTGAGGGCCGATCTAGCCCAAGTGGTCTTGAATCTAGAGTAAGGTATTACGTCAGTGATGGACTATTCTTCCTACTTTATAGATCTTCATTGATTTGAACCTGTTCTAATGGGTGGTGATTCATTAAGAGCAAGCCACATTTAATATGGTCTTCGAAATGACATCTGATCCCAGGAGAACATTTAATGCTTCCCTTCTATACATTCCATTATGAATTAGGCGCTGATTAAAAAGTGCTACCTATATTAATTTTTTGGAGGAATCCCTGGTAATTGGCACTAAGATCTAGTACTGTTTCGACTGGAATAATGATTCATCATATTGATTTTTCTTGATGGAATACGAGAAGATAGGATGTATCTTCTGGTATCCAGGTTAGGTGATATTAGTGTGGAAGAGTTGGGAATACCAGACCACAATTCCCGATGGCCCCAGTTGAGTGCTGAGTTTGGGACTTGATGGGCCATCTACAATAGATCTATATGATGTATCCACAACATGCTAGAGAGAGAGGTTACATATAGGATCCACTTGAAGAGTAGGTTTAGTTGCATCCCACCTGTCTGGAAATTGGTTTACGTTAGGGCATGAAGGCCAAGACATTGGGCATGGCCATGGTAGCTAGACACTAGGATCTCAGCGACAATATGGAATGTCAGCTCATGGTAGCCAGATAGTGTCACATAGATGCGGTAAGGTATAGATGAATGAAGTACAATAGACCCAACAACAGAAAAACCTTGGACAATCTACATCCATAGGTACTATTCCAATCACCTTTGTTTTATTTTCTTCACTTTTTGATATTGGATCTTATCATTGTTTTATATTTATTCTCACTGTGGAGATCCTTGGGATTTGTTATACATATGAGAACATTATGACACTAGAAAATCCATTAAATTATAGAATGACAGGTGTGCATCTATGCAAGGAGTGCCCCCTTGAGATTGGTGGATGTCACTTTTTCTCGGATCTATACATCTTAGATATGATGGGGTTTGATGTCATCCATTAAATGAGTTAGCTAGTATCCTATAAGACTTTCTATGACTGCTATTGACTCACGGTGATTTCACGTCACTAGAGGGTGGGTCTTTTCTATAGAATGGATAATGGGATGTTCAGGTGAGCCAAGATGGACCTAAGCATCGCAGGCTTAGTGGAATGACATCCCGTATTTCAAGTTTATATTGGGATGATCAAGGAACATGTTGTACAGATTTTCCTATAGTGTTTGATCATTTCATGTATGTTTTCATGAAAAAATTCTCACGATTACCTCCAATTAGAGAGGTCTAGTTAACTATCAATCTATTTCATAGATTTCCACCGGTATCCATTCATCCTTACCAGATTACTACGACAGAGATTCAAGAGCTAAATAGGATGTCGAATGATCTATTAGGTAAGGTTTTTATCTGACCCTGTACTTCAACTCAGTGTTCACTGGTCCTTTTCGCGAAGAAGATAGATGATACTCTCATATTTTTCATAGACTATAAAAAAATGAACAACATTACAGTCAAAAACCAATATCCATTACCACAGATAGATGATAGGATTGATCAACATCAAGAATACTAGGTGTTCTTGAAGATTGACCTTAGGTCATGATATCATGAGGTACATGTTCGATTGACATACATACCTCGTACAAACACATTGACACTATGTTGAATAAACTGAGAGAGCATCATTTATATGATAAGATCGTAAAATTTTACTTATAGATTTATCAAATTCATTTCATAGTCCGCGTCATCTCCTTGAGCCATTTATGATGATTTATGTTCTTGATAATGTTATTGAAGGGTGAATTATTTACTTCTTTTCTGAGTTCTATGCCATTCTAAGATGATTCAAGGGCCATCATCAGGTTATATCAGTTATACGACATTGAGGTAGGTGTTCTTGTGCCTTTTGTTAAATGTGGAGTTGATTATATGTCCAAAATGGTATGATACCATATTTTTGTATTGTTTTTCTCTATAATTGATATCTGTTGATACGTAATGTTTTATGGGTATTTAATGTTTTGAAATTGAAGCTTGTGATTACTGATTGTATTATTTAAGGACACCCCATGGGTTCATTTCCCAGGGTTAGCTTTTTGGAAATAATGAATTTTAGGTATGTGAATGATTTCTCTTTTGGGGTCTAATTGGAATGATTTCTAGATATATGAAATTTCCATGTGATTTTCTTCCATTAAAACCATAAAATAGTTTAATTTTCATGTGTTTTATTCTATGTGCATTCCCAACAAATGTTTTGACGTTTAAAAATACGTGATAGTTTAATTCACTTGTGTTGTTTTTTCATGAAATAATAAATGATTAAGAGAGGTAATTAGAAATGGGAGAGCCATCGTCTCAATTAAAAGATTGGTTTGGTATCATGTGACTAATTACACCTATCTTACCTTGGGTGAACTATTTTCTCATTTAAAACCCAACAGACAAACTGATGAGGTTAATTACATAAGGGCTATGATCAAGCAACATTTTTGGTGGTTGGGCATACTGAGTCTTCCTTGAAAATGCCGAGCGAATACTAGGTCTAATGATGGATACCTATGATGAGATCTATTGGCATCGTAATTAAATAATAAATTGTTATATGGTTATATGCATAAATGTGAAATCGTTATATAACGAGTTGACATTTTCATTTGTACATGGAGTCGATGGGACTAGGCTGGACTCCAAGAGCTTAGTTCAAAGAACTTGTTAAATGAAATGTAATGACATATGAAACATCTTCCAAGACAAATAACAAGCATAGATTCAATCATCCATTTTCATCTAGATGATCTTATAGGACATCTACTGTGTTTACTACAATACGGGTGATTGGTAGGCTAAGGCTGAATTTCGATATTGTTATACATAAATGAAACTAAACTGCTAAAGAATATAAATAGAATAAATGGCTAGTGTACATTAGTAATTCCTAGATAATATTTTTATTACTGTAATTGCATATATTTACTGACTATTAGGAACTGATCATGTTTGGTTTCTTACTATGATTAGTCTCAAAACATGTTTAGGTCATTCATTTTGGCCCAAATAGATTATATGATTCCATGTGTAGAAAATAGGAAGACCCCTTATACAGGTACTTGATTTCTACTTTGGAGAAGGTCTGAATGGTACCATTCCTAGGCTTGCGATACTTATGAGTTTTATTTCTATTTATGCACATTTATTGAATTGGAATCTTATTGCGGTGTATCCTATTTTGGCTGTTTTCTTAGAATATAAGACATGTTGTGTAATCATTTGTATGGTTTGAGACATGGATATTTATCTATCAGGCGTCTGATGTTCTTTTCAGTTTCATGTTGTTTACTTCTTCTGCTATTTGTTACTATTTAACCTCTATGTTACAATCCTCCTATGAAGACGTAGATTCCCTTCTATCACAACCAAGGACCTCGGTACCGGTCAATAACCTCAGGAATTTGGGGAAATGTGCTAGAGGCCATGCGGCCACAATGACTGGCTATCAATTTTTCGGTATGTCGGGTCGGTATGATAAAACTAACGATAGATGATGAATTAGGAATAAATATATAGGGGTATAGAGAACTCCGTGGTGGGAGTCCAACACACTGGACGGTGTCCCAATCAGAACTTGGATGGAGAATCAAGATGGGTTTTTCGAATTTCTTTAGTTTTTTAATCACCCTCAGGTATAATCCATGGGGTGAAGAAGATGTTCGTGGATAGAAGATGCGACATCGCTCTGATATATAAAATAAAAAAATCACGCAGGGTGTTCATTTAAACAACACACCATGTAGTAGCCTTAACCGGTCCCTGACATAAGTGTTATGCTCGGTCACCACATAGCCATGTACTTGGCTATTACTTGGCCTGTACGCGGTTGTATGCAACAACCGTTTACAAAGTGTGTACATGGAAGTACAGGATGTGTACTAAAAAACCCCATATCATAATTTTTCCAAGAAAAAATACCGACTTGAAGATCCTTTCCTGAAATAATGATTTGGGTTTGAAAAAACTCCCCCCCCCCCAATTATGTCTATTCTTCCCTGAATGTTTATTCCATGGGTAGTGAAGAAGAACCAATGAAAAACATTGGCCACTACAATCACACATTATCCTCCCTCTCCAATGTCTTGTCATGCACTCACCCATGTTACCATATCATCATATAAGATGAACAAAATTTCCCCTTATTAACTTAGTGTTTTGATCACATCTTTGAATATAATTCCCCTCAAAGGATGCATCTACCTCCATATCAATCTCCTCATGTTAAAAAACAAGAGATGGGCATGAGATGTAACGTCTTATCTGAGAAACAATAAAGACATTGTGAATAGCCCGATACCTCTGAGATAACTGCAATCGATATGAAACTGGCCCGAATCTATCTAAAAACTCAAATGGCCTGATATATCTCTATAAAATATTTCCCTGGCTCTTAATACACATATTCCCCAACCTCGGTATGACCTATAGGAAAACCTGATCTCTGAAGTTTAACTCTAGTGGTCATCTCAATTGATCGACGTAAGATTTATGGAGATATTGTGCCGTAGCAATCTTATCTTGAATCAACTCTACCTGATCAGTGGTTTCCTATAAAAGATGATGTCCCAACATTGTGGGATCTCCTGTCTCTAGCCAATATATGAGTGATCGACGTGTACTATTGTGAAAAGACTCATAAGGTTCCATTTGAAACATTTCATGAAAACTATTGTTGTATGGAAACTCCACTGGGGATATGTGGCTCTCCCAATATCATCCAAAATCTAGGATGCATTCTCAATGAATGTCCTCCAAAACATGAATCATGTGCTAGGACTGGCCATCTGACTAGAGATTGTAAGCCCTACTCTGAAGTATCTATATACTAAATGCCCTTTGCAGTCCCTTCCAGACAGGAGAAGTAAAATGGGAATCCGTGTTTCAAATGATAGAGTGTGAAACCCCATGAAAACATACTATATCTTGGATGTAATACATTTTATGATCATCATCATTGAAGACTTATTTGATCAATAGGAAATGATAATGCTTCATTATTTTATCTATAATAAACCATACCACATCATTT
Organism: Viscum album; assembly: GCA_963277665.1. Taxonomy (NCBI): domain Eukaryota; kingdom Viridiplantae; phylum Streptophyta; class Magnoliopsida; order Santalales; family Viscaceae; genus Viscum; species Viscum album. The sequence goes on along the minus strand of OY728160.1, from coordinate 1,045,244,519 downwards.
CCTCAAGGTGACCTTGGAAAACCCATCATGATATCCATAGCAACATCATTCATCTTCTACACGGAAATGGGTATCTACTTTAAAATCCCTTCTTGTCACTGATGCTCCATCGTCAATTGATGATAGGTGGAACATCACATAACACAACCATCTATATACCACTTCATCTGTGGACACATATACTGATGATGTAGTTCTTGATACATCGTGGTGATATTGGGATGAACTGACCATGGAGAGGCTTGAAAATCACACAACTTCTCTTCACGTATGTTTCCTGACACCCATATGTTCCCATGGAAACAAAAAACATCATCATCACCTATGGTCTGCCCATGTGTAGGGTCATCACCTGTCACACTCTCCTGTAGAACTAGGCATTCGAAATCTGATAGGATCCTCATTTTCAAATGATCGAGTATAGTAGAAGTAATAGCCATAGAATAATGAAAGGCCAAACCATATTCTTTGTGCACCCCCAAAAGCATCTCATAGAATAGAGGCATAATCTTCCAATCACTATTGGCCTCCTGAACTGTCTAAATCCGAGTCCTTCTCTTCATGGAATTAGTCGTTGGGTTGATGCTCCCATGCCTGTAGGCATGTTCAATGTCAATATACATAAAGTAATCAACCCACCATCATTGTCTCAAATTCTTATCTTGTTGAGTAAAAATATAAATGAGGCTTTTATGGTAACTTTATACCAAAAAATTATTTCCCGGTAAGTATTTTCTCCCATAGAATAAGGAATTAACATCATCGGATAACTAGAGATCTTGTGTAGTGTAGTTCTTCTCATGTGGCCTCAACTCCTAAGACAAATACGCAATGACTCCTTCCCCTTCCATAAGAACTTCTCCCAGCCTGATAGCTGATGCATCATAGTAAATTGTGTAATTTTTTCCCAAATCTGGAAAATCCGTATCATTGCTGATGTCAATGTCCCTTTCAACTCCTGAAAGACTGAATCATAGGAATCTATCAAAAAGAACATTACACCATTCTTAGTCAGGCCCCTTAATGGAGATAATAAGCATAAGAAGTCTTTAATAAATCATATGTTGTAACAATCCATCACCATAAAACTACATAAATCATAGACATTCTTCAGCATCTCCTTGGTAACTACAGTTCATAGCTTCCATGGGTCTACTGATTCTCCTGACTCCAATAAAACAAGACCCAAGAAATAATTCTAGTCCATCCAAAAAATGGTAGTATGGGAGTTTAGCATAAAAATAATTCTCTCTAGGTGTAATTAATATTATCTCATGACGTATAGAATGGAAGTTTTGATTGTGAGAGTACACCAATATATCACCCATGAAGGCTAACTAAAAAGAATCCAAGTATATATGGATCACACGGTTCATTAGTGCAATGAAAACTACTGGCATGTTCATGAGACCAAATGGCATAAACCAATACACATATAGACCATACCTACTTTGACATGCTATATGAGGTATATCTGATGGTCTAACATGACCATGATGATAACTGGATCCCAATTAAATCATTTAGATAGACCGTGATCTTACAATATGGTCAACGAAATCATCAATCCTTGGCAAGGTATATCGGTTCATGACCGTCAACTGGTTCAGCATCTGATAATCCACACAATTTCTATGGATTCAATCTTCCATATTTGAAAAATGGTTAGGAAAACACAAAGATGGAGTATGGGGTTGGATGAAACACTTTCCTTATAACACCTATAACATCTTCTTGAGCTCCTGTAATTATGTTGTAGAAATTCCTTAAGGGGGAATTGACACCAGTTTCACTCCAGCGACAAGTTGAATTGTGAAATCCACCAATCTCTTTGGAGGTATGCCTGAAATGTTGTTTGGAAAGACATATCTGAAATGATCAAAAACTGGATTAATGTACATATAAGAAATCCCCAGGTAATCTAGATATAAACTTGAAATCATTTCTATGATTTATCCCAGCCTATAATGCTCTGTTCCAGCTGTTCTATCCTGGAAAATCTCATTCACCCTTGTGTAGAAATGACCCACCCTCTAGGTACATGAAACACACATTACGGTGATAAAATTCAACAATATCCGGAATGGGGACTAGCGATTCCTTTCCAATAATGAAATTGAAGCATGTCATCTAAAATACATAGAGGTCCCATATTAAGTGACACCCACCAACCTTAATAGGGAACTCTATGCACAATAATACACTAGTCATACGAATCCTCAGAAGAGTGTCTAGCATCATAACATAATTAGAAGTAATGATATAGAGCCCAAGGATCTCAAAAATGGATGTATATAAAAAAATTGGAATCCCTTATATGAAATAAATAAGAAGTTAAACAAGGGAAACTAGAATTGTAACTCTAATTGTAGAGGGTTCAAGATCCAACTCTGTCTAGGTCTACTCCATCGCAAAGGTATGACCTGTACTACAACCTGACAAACCTTCTTGTCAATAATGATCATATACACCATGTTTTTACTGAAATATTTTTGTCGGGATAACATGTCTATGACCACCTCCTTGGACTAAACAACCTGACGAACTGCATTTCCTTGACGGATGAGATGCCGGTTGTCATGCTCCTAAACATGGAGTCATAAAAAAACCCCTCTCACTCGTTTATGGTGAGAAAAATATACAAAAACACTGATGATTACCCCTCTAGTCTCGCGATCTCCACTCAATAGGGTCTCTATGGAACTACGATCTCATATGTCAATTATTTCCGCACGTGTATCACACCACTCGGCTACGTGAAGAAACATCTCATGAATGCTCTATGTGGATCATCTTACAATTGGGGAATGTATAACCAACACCAGTTCATATCTACCAAATCCTTTAGATTACACTCATTAATCACTGATTAGTTTACTATAGTAGTAAATTATGTCAATATGAAAACATTCAACTGCAATAAAATTTTGTACTTGAGATCATCCTCAAAACCTATCCAGTGATAACTCATCACCCCACAGTACATCTGTGAGGTCTTAAATATTTGTAATGTGATAACAGTAGTCCATCACTAAAACAACACCGTACTCTAAATTATTGAAAACCCATGCTTGATTGGCCCTCAATGTCTTGGGGAAGAATTAATGATTGAAATTCTTAAGAAACTCTTCCCAAGCCATATCATGATGATGTACCACTTTTGAGACAACATCCCACCATCTCTTTATAGAATCACATTACATGTACATTGCAAGTTTCACCCTCCTCCCAAGAGGTTTCTCCAGATGATCAATGATAGAAACCATGGCCTCTAACCCAGACTCTGCAGCTTATTGTCCTCCAATGGTTGAAAATGTTGGAGGATGCTACTACACGGACACCCGTGTCAACATTAGGAATGTCCGGGAAGGATGTTCTACTCCCTGAAAATTCTGCATCAATCTCATAAAGGCTTAAAAGAAATATTCATTAGCATATTCATCTTGTATAACAGTTGGTGCCAATACAGGAACAATGGGAGGATATGATGGTAGTCCCAGATCCACCAATTCTGATGTCTGACTATCACCATGTACCAAGAGTACAACTAGTGGATGTCTTGGATGCATGACACTACATGGTCAAGAAGACACCTCAGTAAAATATTAATGAAAACAGCAACAATCATATCCAAGAATGGAATAGTAGAAGGAAAACATTCAACTTCTAAAAAACTAGGTTACACTATGTGTTCCCATAAACAACTACATGGGTGTGTACTTCTGCCAAACCAGTCATGTAACACCCATACACATGGTGTGGACCCCCTAAGATATGGTGTGTACATGAATATTCCCACCTACCAATGTAATTATTCATGGTTAGAACAACACGGTTCATCTGGTGTAATACTACATGGATTGTTCACCCTAGAAAGATTGTATACTCAAATGTTCTATCCAACATAGTTGTTAGTCACATGGCCGGATACACGGTTGACCATAGAACGACGTGTACTCCCAGTACAATGTGCATTCCACCAATAGTTATGAACCCTATGTCTTTGCTCATAAATTCACTGCCACTGTCAACTACTATATGGAATATACATATGGTAAGTGGTGTGTATATAATAAATGTAATTTTTTTCACAATATATGAACACATGGCATGTGTTCAAAACATCACACTCTGTGTTTTATGGGTTTTAACATAATAAGCCACTAAAACATCTTTGGAACCCCCAAATCATAATATTTGGCCAAGGAATACCATTTTCTGATCTGTGACAAACCATATTCCCATTGAATCAATGTTTTAAATCCTCATTCATATCATTCCTTAATTTAATTAAATTAATGTTCAAAAATGATCCACCAAATTTTAATTCAATAGGGCATATAACACATTTGGGACCAAATATTGGCATACATTCAAATGAAAAATTACATATACCAACTTCATATAAAAAATAGTTGGTAGTTCTATCACAGTATCTATCACAACAACATTCATATATAGCACATCGTTTATCCCAACATCATGAAAATAATAATTCTCACAAGATGGAATGAAAAGAATGAATGAAATGCGATCTCTAGAATGTTCCTATAAAATGCATGTGATGGAATAACCTCATCTCATTGGGTTGAAATAGAATTGTAACCACAATGTTATCAATCATAACAAAACAAAACAATTTATTCACCCAACGGTGATATTTAATCATCTATAACAATTGTAAAACCAGAAAAATTGAAATATTCAATGTAACACAACTTTCCGTTATACATGGGTTGTCCACTCCCAAGCACAGCTTATTAACAACTACATATTAATTCCTATACCATTATATAGGCTAAAAATATTAATGAAAATATAAAAAGAAACAAACATTGATACCACTTTATAACATCCTAGATCTAGTTTGCTCAAAAAGGGTCCCCGAACCCGGTTGGTCACATAACATCATATAAAATTTACTAAACCCCGGTGGTGAATAACTATAATTGAGGTCCATTGTGTGATAATGGGGAAACTATTTCTCTAATTGTTAGAGTATACACAACAAAAAACAAATAGTAAACAATAGAGGAAGAAGTAATACCATATAATAGAAATAAATTTTAGATGACTGAATGTAAATCAAACAGAATCTATAATATATATATATATATATATATGATTCATGGAATTCATATCAATGAAAACAGACAAACAAGTCAGAATTATGGAAATAAGTACAAAAACTAAATTACAAAAAGAAACTTGATAGCTCTAGAAGTATTGGATGACTCAACTTGGACCCATTCTCTCCAATGACATCAGCAATCATGTACTAGATAATAAAGGGTGATTTCCTTTATCTATAACTACAATCATATAATCTATGTGGGTCCAAAATCATGACCCAAATAGGATGTGAGAGGAATCCATGAATGAATCCACCAAACGATCCGTGACTAACTTTTAGTGAATATATATATCAAATCATATGAAGAAATAAAGAAATAAACTAGGAAGTACTCGAATGTAATCAGTACCAATGGTTTAGTTACATTCATTTACATTTATTATTCATCCATTGAATCATGAAATATAGAGATCTATCCTATGATCTATATTCCATTGTGTAATAGAAACAAATAGATGTTTTAGAATACCATGTAAATAATAATGTAAGAATAATTCCAAGTATGTTCTTTGGCATCATAGAATCATAACAATCAATAAATCATAAATAAAAATCCTTCTGGGAATTCTCTCATGGTCTAACCCCATTGGTTTAACATAGAAAAAATCATTTAAAATTGATTACATGGAAGACTCTCATGGTCAACACTCCTAGGCCAACATGGATGCCAAAATTTATAAATGACATTCTAGGTATATCTCACAATCAATAACCATGGTTCAACAGAACATCAACAAATTATAAAAGACCTCATTGGTAGCTCTCAAGGTCAATACAAATGGGTCAATATAGTATCAATAAATTATAAAGAACCTCTAAGGTAGCTCTCATGATCAATACCCTATGATATAAATCTACACTATGGTTCTCATGGCCTTGTGTATGTAAAGTGGAAGCCCTCACATCTTCCCGGCCCATAGTTCCCATGGTCAATTGAAAAAATAGCCCACATATAATTTCAAAGTAGCTCATATAATCCAGAATACTATCTGGGAAATCATTGAAACGAATATCACATGCATTTAATATAATCAATCAAACACAATCCTAATCAAGAAAGGCATTGGAAACAAGGAAAGCATAATATGGTTCTTAGACTAAATGTCCATAAACTATCAATCCAGAGAAAGTCACCCAGGGGGTGTCCCGTAACAATGACTATAACCTTATGATTGAGAAACCCCCCCCCCTTATAAATCAATAAAACCATAGAAGGTAATAAATTGGATCCAATTTAAATTTAAGAAATACCCCAACCTTGGATATGAAACATTTTTATCATATATAATCCAAATATGAAAAATTAAAGGTACCAACCACTGACCTCGATGTCGTTCAATTGATATACATGAATGTTGACCCTTTAATCGGCCTAGAATAGGAAAAGATACAGAAAATAGTGAAAATACCCCCACCTCGAATAACTCATCTGAGAGGATGAATCAAGAAGAAAAAATCCCTGGGTTTTTGAGAACTTGCTGGTCAGATTCCAATGCACATGATAATGTCTCAATCAGATCTCAGATGGAGAAATGTGAGGGGGTTGAAGTTTGTTGGTCGTTCGGTCGCTCTCCAGTACAATCAATAGGGTGAAGAAGATGTTTACGGACATAAGACTTGATCCTACTCGGATATATAAAATCAAAAGAAAATTACACAGTGTGTTCATTTAATATACACATTGTGTAGTTGACTTAACTAGACCCCGGCATAAGATGTATTTTAGGTCACTAAATGGCCATGTGCTCAGCCGTTACATGGCCATTACGTGGCTTTATGAGGAAACTGTGTACACAATGTGTGAATGGATGTAAAAAATGCATTATAAAAAAAACATATTTCATCATTTTTCATAAAAAACAACCCAAAATCAAGATCCATTATGAAAATAAGGATCTGAGTTATTAAAAAATAGAACTAGAGAACTAACTATAATTCATTGTCATGAAATTTTTGGAACCATCAAAAATTTAATCTTGATTAAACTCATAGTCTTATGATGTAACATAGATGTGCATGTGAAATTGTTTACCATCATCAACTTTTTCAATGGCGCACATAGTTAAACTACCATCCACTAACCTAATGACTATCATATTAATATTGAAGCATATAACTCTGTATATAAGTACCATACAAGAAGATATGATTTATTTTTCATTATATTTGTTTCAATATATATATAATTTTATTACATACATTATGTAGATATTTTGTGAAATTTTCTGCCTCTAATTAGTGACATTCCTAAACATTCCTAATTATCCATATTTGTAAATGTCAATAATTTTAAATGTTTATTTACATCTCTATTTGTATATGTTTAGAAATTTATCTAATTATATACATGTAGAAGTCAGAATATTTAGATAAATTTATAAATGTCATGAATTTTCATAATTTATAAACATCACTGGTTACCCATATATAAGAAATATTAGTTAACAACATTATAAAAAATGAGAAATTATCTATGTTTAGATTCATTTATTATTATATAAAATTATTAATATTTTTAATTTTCCTTGTTTCTAAAAATGGATAATTAGTGACACCATATTTCCCTAATTTTTTGATAAAAAATTGTAATGACCCAGAAATTCCCTATAATTTTAATTATATGGGAAAGTTATGAGTCTGTGAAAATTAACGGTGCGTAATCCCGAGGCCCAATGTGCCCAGAATGAATTTCTGGACTTTTTTCGCATAACATTAGTAAACATGTGAGTGGGTTTTTGAATCTTGTGAACCGATACTCAGAATTGACATCTGATGACACATTTGAACTCGTAGCGCCATTATTCTCTTAAGAAGACCTTTACCTTGAAAGCAGTATATCGAGGGTGGATGTTAGTTTTTTTACTTTTCATAGAGAAAGAATAAAAATAAAATAATTAACATTATTATTTTTCCTGTAACCTCCCTTTTGATTTATGGAGGGGGGGACCACCAGAGCTTTAATCCTATAAATTTGAATTCAATGGTGGGGAACTCCCGAACCCTTCATTAATGTTGGGGTAGACCATTAGAATTCCCCATTTTATTGTCCCAACATAAATTAATTTTATAAACTTATCAAATACTATGTAACAAAATCGTTGGAATTTAGGAAGGTTCCTGTTAAATAAACCATCAAAAATTTCTTGATCGTTACATATCTTCCCCTTCTCTTATTTATATGGAGCATGGAGTGGGGGAATTGGACGGATTCCGATAAACATGAAGCTGTGGTAAAGTCCTGCAACACCCAACAGTTGGAGGACAATGCCAGTTCTGGTGAATAGCGATGAGTGACCCTGAACCCCGAACCAAAGAACGACGATTGAGCGGCGTCGTTGGAGGATTTCTTCGAGATCAAAAAATGCCAACCTCTCTTTAACCACAGACGATCTGTAACAGAACCTTTAAGGAAGGGAATGTTTTTTTAATACCTTTACCCCATTCATGAAATCCTTATTGAATTAAGAAAGTCTATACCTCTTACTATCGCTCTATCAGGGAGTGTGTGGGTCAAATGAACATGGACCAACCCCTCCAAAATTCTTATTGTTTTTGTTGCATTTTTTGTGATGGAGTAGGATGGCGACCGGTCCTGATGATTGGAACTGGTGTGACTCAGGAGTGGTGGTCAGCACCACAGCTGGCCACGAAGATACTGGCGGCGCAATTGCACCGTCATAGAAGTGTCACGGCCCATCTTCCATGGCGGAGCAAGGGCAGTGGCCGGTGGTGGTCGGTCGCGTGATGGGGAGGCGGCGGCGCACGTCCGCACCACCCAACGAGCAAGTGTCACGACGCATGGCCGCGACTATGGGGAAGGGTAGGCTGGCTCATTGTTGGCTGATGAAGATGGTGTGGGGTGCAATTGTGCTTCCCAAAGAAGAAGATGGCCATCCGTCTAGTCGGTGCCACCCAGCGGACCACCTGGCCATCTCGCCAGCCCCATCCACCCAGCATACCACACCACGAGCCACCACTGCGGGCCGCACTATGGGCCACACCACAGGTCACCCTGCATGCCGCCCAATGGGCGAGACCAGACCCACCAGGATGGGTCAGAACAAGGGAAGACCTAGGTCGGGCCGGGTTGAACCGAAATGGGTCGGGTCAGCCCAAGCCTGGTCGGTCTGACTAGGTAGGACTGGACCCTGACGAATTTTGGCCTTTTTTCGTTCATTCGGCCATATCGTGAGCTACTAGTGTCTATTTGAAAAACCATATACAGTGGTAGAAACCTGGGATTGAGATGGTCCTTTTGGTATATCACACATGGGTTTTGAATATTGTTGGGGTATGGTTGGGATGGATCAAACACGAATCCATCCGGGCCCACGAGACTAAAAGGCCAATAACATACAGACTGGGCATTCGATTGACACACATTCTTTTGCGTTGAGACCCCTTTTACGTGGCGGTCCTCTAAGATAATTTCTCATGGGACTTTGAGGCCATTGTATTATTCGACCTATGGCATGAGATGTGGATCCTCCGGGAATCAAGTAAGTATAGTGCAAGAACCTTGAAGCTCATTATAACATGAGAAAATGATCTTATGTGTTTCTATGATTTGGGATCCTATTAGGGTCTATGCATTAGGATCCTATGTTGGTATGTTCTTTGGGATCCTTTGTAAATCAATGCTTCAGGATCCTTTGTGGGTCTGTTTTCAAGAGTCTCACTTGGATCCTCTCAAGGAATCCACATGGGAATAATCTAAGATGCTACGTGGGTCTGCTGTACTAGGATCATGTGTGGGTTTGATGATTTAGGATTCTTTGTGGGTCTTCCTCTTATCAATATAAGATGTTTCAGAAGTTAACTGGTCATATTGGCTACCGTTCCAATGTTATACGTAGTGGGAGCTGAGTCTATACATTTGTGGTAATCTTTTTTGTGTCTTACCTTTGTGGTACTTACCTTTGTGGTGATACCTTTTTGGTATTCTTCTCTGTGGAATTACCTTTTTTGTAGTCATCAGTTTCGCGTACATTCTTATTACTTACCATTATGGTGTTACCTTCTTGGTATCCATTCCTTCATGGAATAGTGGTACTTCAGCTAAGGTTTGGGCCTTGTCTTCCCTCATGGATGAGATGGGTATACATGATAACATAGGTACATGTTTGGAAATATACCTAAGTAGGGTGGACATTTGTTTTCATTCTTTTTGGTTTATCCTTTTTGGATTTTGTGAGACCTTTGAGGGTGTCAGGGTCCCTATGGAGTATCGTTATACTAACCCTGACACATGCTATGCCCACACCTTTTTGTGCTTGATGAAGACGACAGACAATGCTGACTGAGGAAGAGGGTAGCAGGACTGGAGGTAGCTCAGAGGTGGACCTAGATGAGTTGTACTATAGAGAAGACCATTAGAGAGCTATATCTACCCTTCAGGTAGGATCCTTGGCAGGTGTTCACATGAGCTGTTTTGTTTAGTTTTACTTTCCTGTTTTTTATACATTCCAGTGGGCCTTGTGTTTTGGACCCTTATTCATACATTACAAACTATTTATACAATACAATTTACATGTTTTTGTATCTTTTTGTGTGTTTGGTTGAGTGTGTTTTCACGATATATATGCAATTCCATCCCGATTTTATGGAATACGCCTTTCTGTGCATGTCTCCATCCCCCGGCCTATGGAAGGTGGTCTTTAGGTTGTCACGACATGGGCCTCGAGGACAGGTCGTGATAAATTGGTATCAGAGGAGTTGGTTCTACCAGAGAACATTGGTCTCTGATCTTTTTAATTACAATCTTGTTAAGTGTAGTGAGTGTGGTTATCAGTTTAATGAATCATGTGTTGGTGCGGCGGCCGACGTATCCATACACCAAGAAACAGATTTATGATTTCTGACCTAGTGCATGAAAACACTAATTGTGTGTGTGTTTCAAAAAATTTTCTTCCTGAGCTCTTTGAGTTTTCTCACGAGGTATAAATAAATGACCGTGGAACACCTATTTCCTTTTCAATATGTCTCCATGTAGATAACCAGCTAGGGTTACAGGTATAGTACTCGATGATATCCCACCGAGCGATGAGGCCTCGGTGAAGGGCCCTTTATCAATAGGGGCATCAGCGGAGGCCCTAGCTGTACCAATACCCTTTGGTTAACCGATGCTACCAGCCCCAGTAGTAGTGGGTTCATGACGATTGAGCACATTTCACGAGTTCCAGTGCCAGAGGCCACCCAAGATAAGGGGATAGATAGAATCACATGTGTAAGAGAAATGATTGGAGGCTGTGGTGAGTGTCTTTTGACTTGTAGGGACACAAGCAGATATTATGGTGATCCTTGTCTCCATTCTTCTATAGGCAGTAGTAGGCAGATAGTGGAGCATGATACTTCAGGTTCATGACGAGGTGACACATCTATGGGTAGACATTGAGAGCCTATTTTTAGATGAGTTTGTCCCATCGACCCTTCACGTAGTTCACATTCTAGAGCTTCTTCAACTACAGCAGGGCAGCAAGACTGTGGCTCAGTTCAATGTGAGTTTCATTGACATCTCTCGCTACTCCACTGATATTTTGTGGGACCCATTATTCTGGCCTCATACAATTGAGTCGTGACTCAGACAGGGGATCATGTCTTTGATGATTTCTCTCAGCATCATGGCGTAGGAAGGGGTGTTAGAGTGATCCCTCTTAGTGGGAAGTTTTCATAGTGAGCAGTTTCCAGTAGCAAGACCCATCACCATGCATCACGTAGCGGAGTCCTATGCAGATGGAAGTAGATAGATGTCACATAAGTCCAAGAGTACTAGACTTACAGGTGGGCGAACACAAGATTCAGGATCAGTTGTGTGGGGAACCAAAGACAGAATCAGACATGCGAGAAGTAGGTAGTGTTACACATGAAGTAGACATGGTAACATGGATAGTAATTATCCAACCCTATGTACGGATGATCAGTAGATGGTTGAAGTACCGCCCAAGAAGATATAGAGGTTTGAATGAGGAGGTCCTTAGGGAGCAGGCGAATATGGCAGAGGAGATGGCCGTGTAGCTGGCAGTGTGTGAAGATTCACAATGTTACCGCTAGATGGTCCACCCCGACCACAGGGAGTTTGTGGATAGGGGAGAACTCATGTTTAGGCATGTGAGGCCTATGATCATTGATCTCTGGAGATGATATGAGGTACGATATGTGTCAAAACCACATTAGCTGCAGTACTTATAGACATAGGTATCAGAAATTATTTTATATCCACTGCCCTTGTTCCGAACTTGGAGATTCTGACGGAGCTGTTGGCTTGATATTTATGGCTAGAGACTCCTGTGAGGGAGGATTATATGATTAAACACTATTGTCGGTAGTGTGTTCTTACTCTTGAAGGTGAGAGCTTCTGCTGAGATCTCATAGTAGCGGCTTTGAGGACTTACAATGTCATCTTGTGTATGGACTGGTTATCTACAGTCAATTAACAGATGGACTATATTAGGAGAAATGTGCGGTGTGTCCGCACGAATGGGATTAGTTTTACCTTCATCGGCAAGAAGGGTGCCTTTGTACCACATGATGGGCTTTCCTATAGGAGAGTGTAGCCAATAACTCATAAGTTGGCTAGCCAAACCCTCAGAGCGGTTGATGTGGAGAGTTTGTGTTATCCTGTTGTGTTGGACCAGTATGAAGATGTCTTCCCTGATGATGTTCTGGTTCTACCTACTTATAGAGATGTGGAATTTTACATTGGATTTTATCCCGTGACGACACTGATATCTACACCAGCATATCAGATGGCTCCTGCGGAGCTTCATGAGATGCAGGAATAGTTGGAGGACATACAAGGGAAGGGGTTCATCTGGACCTTTGTTTCTCCTTGGGAGGCCCTGATCTTCTTCTCCAAGAAGGCAGATGGGAGCATAAAAATTTACGTTGATGATCGGCGCCTGAACCAGGTGACCATGAAGAACAAGTACACACTTCTGAGGATTGAAAACCTCTTTTATCAGTTGTAGGGGGAACGATGGTTCTCGAAGATAGACCATAGGTCAAGCTATCACAAGCTCAGAGTACGAGATGAGGATGTATAGAAGATAGATTTCAGTTGTCTTTATGGCCACAATGTGTTCTTGGATATGCCATTCAGCATGACCAACACTCCATCAGTTATCATGGGATGCATGAACAATAACTTTTAGCAATATCATGATTGCTTCATAGTAGTCTTCATTGATGACATTATTATCTACTTGACTACTGATGAGGGGAATTCCAATCATTTGTAGGTTGTTCTGGACACACTCTGTGAGCACCTAATTTATGTAAATCTCTCGAAGTTCCAGTTCTAGATCCGTGAGGTTCACATTCAAGGACATGTTATCTCAGAGGTTGGAGTTTCAGTGGATCCACCAAAGATTTGTGCGTTACATTCTTTGGAGCCACCCAGGAGTGTAACACAGGTTCATTGTTTTCTGGTTTTGGCCAGATGCTACCGGATATTTGTTCCATATTTCTCTAGATTTTCAGCACCATTATCAGTGTTTATAAGAAGGGGAATCCCTTCATGTGGCTGGGGAGATTCCAGCCGAGTATTCATGAGATGAGGCATATGTTGACTAGTGATCACATCTTAGGGCTTCTAGAGGGGGGTGTTGGGTACGTAGTATACTTCAACACATTAGGGACTAGGCTAAATTGTGTCCTTATGAGGGAGAGATAATTTATCGCATATGGTTATAGACAGCTGATACAACATGATAAGAAGTATTCTACCCATGATCACAAGAGTCTCCGGAGTATACTCTCTCAGAAGGACCTGAACCTGAGATGGCGACGTTGGCTTGAGTTACTCTAGTACTTTGACTTTGAGATAATATATACTCCTGGGGAGGGGAACGTTGTAGCTGATACACTCGGCAGGAGATTCAGTATACAACTGTTAGGTGAGGTGACAGAGAAGAAGGCTGCTTTGTAGATATCCTTTGTGGTTAAAGATGGAGAAGCTTTTCTTTAGTATCTTATATTGACTCCCCAACTTGTTCATCGAGTTAGTGACAAACAGTGTGAGGACACTGAATGTGAGGCTCGATGTGCTCAGATATCCATAGGACTTGCACCTGATGGACTCTATGAAGGTGGGGATCACATCATACTCTTCAGAGGACGTACATTGTTATCAAAGTCGCTTTGAGAAGAAGTGTTGAGGGAGTTCCACACATCCCCTTTGGCGGTACATCCAAGAGTAGAGAAGATGTACCAGTACCTCCGACGAAGGCATTGGTTTCTAGGAATAAAGAAACTCGTAGCAAAGTTTGTCTCTCGGTGACTCACTTTTAAATATGTGAAGGCGGATAATCTGGTACCGGCAGGCTTAGTTCATCATTTAGAGGTCCTAGAGTGGAAGTGGAATGGGATATCCATGGACTTCGTGATAGGACATCAATGTACATATAGTGGTAATGATTATATCTGTGTGATCGTCGACCGACTCACCAGGTCCGCCCACTTCCTACTGATCAGAGAGCATGGTTCAATATAGAGCTTCTGAAGACTCTATGTCCAAGATATTGTGTAGCTACATGGAGTATCCTAGATGATTGACTCCGATCGTGATGCACATTTCACTTCCCGTCTATGGAATGGGAATCATGAGGATTTCAGGACGCAAATTCGTTTGCGCACTGCCTTCCATCCTTAGAAGGATGTCCAGACTGAGCGGACCATTCAAAACCTCGAGGACATCCTGTGTGCTAGCATCCTCAACTTCGGTCATAACTGGTAGGAACTCTTTCCCTAGGTGTAGTTTTCATACAGTAATATCTATCACTCCACCATTGGGATGACACCTTTCAAGGTGTTGTACGAGTAACCTTACAGATCAACATTGTGCTAGACTGACCCTTGGGAGTCAGCACTCATTGGACCAGAGCTAGTACATGCTACCAAGGAGAAGGTGCAGATCATCCAGGAGTGGATGAAGACTGAACAGTGTAGGCAAAAGTATTATGCCGACATGAGATGAAGACCTCTAGAGTTTGAGGTTGGGGACCACGTCTTTCTATGGGTTTCAACTCGATGAGGTTTGCAGAGATTTTGCTAGTGTGACAAGATATCTATGAGGTTCATCGGACCCTTTCAGGTCCTCATCAGAGTTGGATATGTGGCTTACAGGTCAGCTATCCCACCATAGTTGCTCCGAGTGCATGTAGTTTTCCTCGTATCCCAGTGGAGGAGATACCCGAACCACCCATCACACGTCATCAACCACAGTGAGCTGGACATCGACGATGGGGAGATGTTAATGGAGGAATCAATGGATATTGAGAGTCCACAAGATTGGGTCCGCCATGGATAGTAAATACCTTCGATACGCATGCATTGGCTGCACAGGAACCTTCAAGAGATCATCTGAGAGCGGGAAGCTCAGATTCATCCTCAGTACACCCACGTGTTTTCGAAATATTTGTGATGTGGATTATGGGGACGTAAAGCCATGTGGGGGGGGGGGGGGGTGAATGTAAATTCCTAGAAATTTCCATGTCTTTTTTTAACTATATAAGAATATTAAATGTCCGAAAAAATTAACAGTGCAGGATTCTGAGGCCCGATGTGCCCAAAAAGAATTTGTGAACATTGTTCGACTACGTTCAGTAAACGTTCGAGTGGGTTTTTGTAACTTTTGAACCAGCGCTCCGATTTGAAATTTGAGGACACTATAGAACTCGCAGCACTAGTATTCATTTAAGGATACATTCACCATTACCATAGTAGGTGGAGGGTGAAATTTAGTTTTTGTGCTTTTAGTGGAGGAAGAAGAAAAATAATATAATTAACATTTTTATTTTTCATTTAACCTCCCATTTTATTTATAGAGGTGGGGACCACAAGAGCTTTAATCCTCCTAATTTGAATTCAATGGTGGATACCACCTGAACCCTTAATTAATGGGTGGGAACACCATAAGAATTCCCCATTTTTTTGTGCCAATGTAAATTAATTGTATAAAACTATCAAATACTATGTAATAGAGTCATTTGAATTTAGGAAGGTTCATATTAAATTAATCTTCATAAATTCCACAATCGTTACTTAACCTCTCCCTATCCTATTTATATGGAGCATGTATGGGGGGAATTGGATGACTTCACAATGCGACGAAGCCTGGGTAATGTGCCACGACACCAAACACATGGAGGGAAGAGCAGGATCTAGCAGGCGGCGACGAGTGACCCTGAACCATGAACCAACGAACGACGATTCAATGGTGTCATTGGAGGCAAGCTTCAGGATCAAAAAACACCAATCTATCTTCAACCATGAACAATCATCAATGTAACCTTTGAGGTAGGAAATTTTATTTTGAATACCTTTATGCCTTTATTCACAAACTTCTTGAATTAAGAACGCCTAATTCTCTTTCGACCACTCTAACGTTGAGGGTGTGGGCCAAAAGATCATTGCCCAAACACTCCATAATCCTTCTAGTTTTTGTGGAATTCTTCACCATGGATAATGACATCGTCTAGTGGTGTCCATTATCACCGGTGGGACTCAAGAGCTATGTTTGGCACCAAGGCCAGCCGCGAATATGGCAGGGGCACAACCGCGCCGCTAGAGAAGAGTCACGGACCATCACCCGCTGTGAAGTAAGGGGGTATCCAGTGGTGGTCGACAACATTATGGGGTGGTGGCGGTATGTATCCATGCCTCCCAATGAGAATGTTCCAATATGAAAGGCTGTGACAGTTGTGAAGGGTCATTCGGCTTGCTCTAGGTCGCCGGCGAGGGCACGACGCGCGATTGGGCCGTACAAAAGAGCGGCTCGCCATCCGGCCTGCCGGGGCCGCCCAGTGGGTCGGGCCTCGCAGGTGGGCTAGTACAAACCTTGGGCTGGGTCGGACCTAGGGCCTGACCATGGTCTGGCTGGGAAGTCCATAACGGGGTGGGGTCAGCCAAGGCCAGGTCAGGTCGTATCGGTCCGACCGGGTTGGACCGGAACCAGACCAACTTCGACCTTTTTTCATTCATTCAGACATATCTTGAGCAAGTGTCATCCATTTGAAGAACCCTATATGGTTTCTAAAACCATCGATCGAGACGGTCCCTTTGGTATACCATATTTTCGTTTTGGATAAATTTTGTGTATGACTTGGTTGGATCGAGCACGAATCCAATAGGGCCCTCGAGACTAAAAAGCCAATAACATACAGACCTAGCATCATATTGATTCCCCATTTGTTGCATTGATACACCTTTTACATGGAGGTCATTTGGGATACTTCTTCATGGTAATTCTTGGAAGTTGGAGTATTCAGCCAGTTGCATGAGAAGTGTACCTCCCAGAATCAAGAATTCTTATTGTGGGGGCCTTTTAGCTCATTGTAACCTGATAATAGGATCGTATGTGTGATTGGGGTTTGGGATCCTGTGTGGGTCTATTCTTGGGATCATTTGTGGTACTGTCCTTTAGGATTGTGTGCGGTTCTATGCTTGGGGATCCTGTGTGGGTCTGCGTTTGAGAGTTTCACTTGGATCCGCTCTAGGAATCCCTATGGGACTACTCTATAATTCTATGTGGGTCTGATGTACTAGGATCCTGTGTGGGTCTGATGATTTATGATCCTTCAGGGGACTACCTCATAAAAAATTATGATGATTCAATAGTTATATGTGATCATCTTTGCTGCTGTACATCTGAAATACCTGGTGTGAGATGAGCCTATTCCATTGTGAAAATCCCCTGTGTGGTGTACCTTGTTGTTACATACCTTCATGGTGATAACTTTGTGGTATTCTATTGTGTGGTGTTACCTTTTTGGTACTTACCATTGTAGTAATCTTCTATGTGGCATACCTTTGTGGTACATACCTTTGTGGTGTTACCTATGGGGTATCCATTCCTTCGTGCAACAGTTTTACTATGGCTAAGGTTTGGGCCTTGTGTTTCCTCATGGATGATATTAGTATACTTGATAACTTAGGTATATGTATGGGAATATCCCTAAGTAGGGTTGTTAGTTGTTTTCATGATTTTTGGTTTATCCTTTTTGGATTTTTTGAAAACACTAAGGGTCTCTGGGTTTCTACAAGGTATCGTTATACTCACCCATTCACGGGCTACGCTCGCACCTTGTTGTGCTTCATGAAAATTATGAATATCCCTGACTGATGATGAGGGTACCAGGACTAGAGGTAGCTCGGAGGTGGACCTAGACGAGGCATACTACAGAGATGACCATTCGAGAGCTGTAACTACCCTTCTGGTAGGATCCTTGGAGGGTGTTCAAAGGAGCTGTGTAGTTTACATGTACGTTCCATTTTTCTATTACATTCCAGTTGGGCATGTATTCTGTCCACTTTTTCATACTGTACACAATCATTCCACTTAATAGTTTACTAGTGTTCGTAACATGTTGTGTGCTTGGTTGAGTGTGTTTTAGGATATAAAGACAATGCCTTCCAAGTTTTAGTGCATACGCATTTCTATGATAGTCTCCAACCCCTGGCCTATTGAAGGCAGGCTTGGATTAGTCAGGACCTGGGCCCTAGGACATGTCAAGATAAAAATAAAGGTAATTTTTAGTCATGTATTTTTATTTCACTAATATAAAAATAATATATCACTAAAATGATACATAAAAACTATATTAATATCATTTCATAATTGATTAATAATTAATTTTATTTATTAAATGTCTACATTTTTTAGTTAATATCATTAAATATATATATTTTGAAAAATAAAATTAATGTAATTAAATTGATAAAATTGAACCAATCATCTATAATAGTCATATAAAAATAAATCATTATATTTTTGAATAAATTGATACACAATATCCCAGTTTTAAGTAAAAAAATAAAATGCAAACGAAAATTCATCAACAAACACTAAATTCAACCCTTTTAAGACCATCATCTTTAGAATAACCCCCTTTTCAACGATTACTCTATTGAAAATAAAAAATAACGACTTAAATTTTATATTAACTCTAAAAATTCAATATGTAATAGTATGAAATTCATAAATCACCCTTCTAATCAAGATGGAAAAATCATTTTAATCCCTATTATGAAATACAACTATTAGTCTACATCCACAATCATAATTTTTTTAATATAAATAATTCAATAATGTACATAAAAGTCAAAATATTGTATAATAAATTATAAAAATATTTTGTTATTCATCAATAGAAATATCAATTTGTGAAATTATGGAAAATATGATGGAATCAGTCAGTGGTGATTATACATTAAGACCCACATCATTACATAAATTATTTTCATAATGGAAAAAATTCAACTTCATCATTTTTGATTGAAATTGAGGATTAGTTAAACCTTTTAAAATAATGCGAAGGACCACAAAACACATGCGATGAAGAGCATCACAAGTCGAACACTCACCCCCGTGTCACAGTTTTTTTAAATAATATTTCATCCTTCTAAATCATCAAAAAAAAATTATGAAATAGATATTGATTCATATTAGTACATTTTTATATAATAATTAAAAATATAATGGATTTTCAATGTTATAAAAAAATGAATAACATTATAATACAAATAAAACAACATTACATTAACATATTCCACTTGTGTTATCTAGAACAAAGCATCCATCACCATTTTTTATGAGAAATAGTAAACACTTCTCATCTGATAACATTTTAGTGACATCATGGTTATAAAAAATTCAATTAAAATTATTATCATCCAAAAAATATTAAAATATATATTTCAGTAATAATTATTTAGTATTATTATTTATGTTTTTTATAAGGAAATTATTTTAGATCCACCTGCAAGTGGATCCATTTTTATCATTCAAAATTAATTAATTTTTATCATTAAAATTTATAATTCTCAATAATAAAATAATAATTAATCCAATTAAAAAACAAAACAAAGACATGGATGTACCAAAATCTCTGGCCTTAGTCGGTGGAAGAACACAGAGCCCAATAATCAAAATTAAAAATATTTGTGACCAATCCATAGTACTTATCACATCATTACATATATTCCATGAATAAAACTATGAAAATATCTATTTTTGGCCAATGGATTTCAAAATAAAATATCATGATGAATGATCTCACCTTTGAACATATACTACATCTAAATCAAGAATGGTTAACAAAATTAGAAAAATAGATATATAATCACTCATAGAAGAAAACATTCTGAATATTTTTTCTAGGAAGATCTTATATAGAAATTATAATGACCCATACTCTACATACAATGGCATACATATTACAACATATAACAAAACCATGAAAGGGTCGTATTGGTATAGTGTGTTTAGAAACTGTGAAACATAAACAACAGGTTCATAAATCATCTACATTGTCTCCCATTTTTTTAATCATATCTAGAGTCCCTTTTGGCATATTCTACTTAATACCCTTCATACATACCTGGGGAAAAGAAAACATACAAAAGGGTGAGCTCAAATGCTCAGAAAGGGTAAACAAAGGAAATATTAATCATATCATATTCATAAGAACATAACATTTTGAATATCTTAACTTGAAAAGGAGATCATAATATCATAACATGGGATAAATCATAGTGGTGAAATTTAATCCCAAATAATCATAACATAAAACTTGAATCTTTGTGGCATACACACATAATAATAGAAAATAATTTCATATTAGTGAAGGCTCATTTCCAAGACCATCATTGCAGACAAAGTCCATTACTGAACCGAGTTCACTCCTCGTTCTAGTCCATTATCACTGAACTAGATTAACTTGTCGTTCCAGCCATGTCTATCTCATGAGATATAAATCATTACCCAATGCAATGAAGGTAGATATAGGTCCCACCCATCTCATAATTAAACCATTATTTTGTGTGCCACAAAATCATAAATCATACATCATAACATAACCCATGTAATAAAAATGGTATTCTTAAACATCATGCTTTCATATCATAATCCATATAAGATAAAAGAACATCATAAAATTATTACCATCATAACATAATCAAATCAATGTAAAAATAGGGATAGAAATAGAACCCTATATTATCTTATATGGAAAATAATTTGATAAAACACTTGAACTCCATTCTTGTGGAAAATATCCTTTCTACTTCAAAAACATTTTTCATTTCATAAAATTTCATACAATTTTAAACTATAAGAAATTGATTTAAAATAAACATGAAAACTTGTAAGAGAAGCTTCATGTAATTCATGTTCTATGAAATCGTAAAAATCCATTCATGCCGTATAAGTTAAAAAAACATTCTTCTCATACTTTGGCCAAAAAAGTCAAAAAGTACCTCATACTAAAAATGACAAAAGATTCAATTCATATCTTTTACTAAAAACTCACCAATGTGTAAAATTGGATATAAAAAATTGTATTAGAATAGAAATAATATTACATATTTATGAAACATAGATGTGGATGATAAATATTCCCCAGTAAATTCTGAAGTATAAACAATCTCGAATAAAAATGAGATTGTGAGATTTTCCCTTACCTTAGGTCCAATATGCTTTGTACTTGTCCAAAACTCTTGAATAATGATTTAAATAATGTCATTGACTTATTTAAGAATCATAATAATTTTTTTGATATCATTTATGGTTATATTCTTAGCTTCTTATTTGTAATATTTCATTTCTACTTGTTATTCAGGTGTTTATTGATTTATGTTCTTATGTGTATTTTGTCAAATAAATTCTTATTATTATTTTTAGGTTATAGATAACTCATTTAAAAAATGTTATTAGTGTAATATATATCATATTTATACATTAAATTAATTTATATAATCATTATTCAATGAGGATCATGTAGAACAAGTCGCATCACATTGTGGAGACGGTATGCCTTACATACACACGAGCGATGATATCGTTCCAATGATCGTGGAATAATATTGAAGTGTATGTATAATTTTTGAAAATCAATATAACATTAAAATAATCATATATATTTATTCTTTAGGAAATTATACCCCTCCAAGTACGGTGGTGGTGGAAAACAGATTAAACCACGGCGTGGAGACGGTATTCCGTACGTACGGACACGCCGTGATTTCATTTTCCATAGGCTGAATAGAAGGTGAAATAGGACTGTTTCATATTTTTAATAACATATCATTATATGAGTGATACATATGTTATTACTTCATAAATAAAAAACTAATGAAGAAGAAGTAGAAGAAGAAATAAATTTGAAATAATCGGTAACAGATATTACCACTTCTTCGACACGCCTCTTGGAATCCTTCTCTCAGGGCACTAAAATTGGTCATTGAAGAAGACCAGGACCTCTAGGATGTTTCTAGTGATGTTGAGATGGGAAATGTTCAGGGTTTTTCCGAGATTGAAGGCTCGAAATTTTGTGAGGAGGAGAGGGAGGAGGTGCCTTTTTATATGGGAGGAGAGGGGCACCTTTGGAATTATAAGAAATATTAATTTATAATAAATTCCAACCCCACATAGAAACCTCCAAAAATGACTCAAATAAGAATATTAGACGAGATAGGGTTGTAATATCATCAAACAATAAAATTTATACAAGTTGGGAATTTATTTTAAACATTATCAACATGATTTATCCTTATATAATCTATTTAATTTTATTTTTGTTAATAATATTCTAAATTTTAAATCATTATAAGTAATTACTTATATGTTAATAATTTTCATTGATTGTATGCAATATTAAATTTTCAACCATATAAATTTTAATTTATAATTTTCAAATATTATTGTGATTTTTAAATGATTTTATAATATGTAATTTTTATAAAATAACAATAGTGTCAATTTTGACACTATTCATTTATTTGAATATAAATATAATATACATAGAAGATATGTTCGAGCTAAAAGATTTAATAAATTAATAAAATTATATATTTATCTAAAAAATTAGTGGATCCCATTAAATAGTTCATATAATATTTATTTTAATACTTTTAATATCATTTATTTTATATTTCAATCAAAAAAATAATTTCAACATCAATATTGTGTCATAATTAATGATAATTATTTAAACCCTAAAAATTATAACTAAATTCATTTGATATATATAATTTTATTAGATTTTGGAGACTATTTATATCCTATGTTTTCAGATGTTTATCACTAAATTAAAATTATTACACTTATAAGATTTAAGAGAGTGACATGTTGTCACTTTCTTTTGTTTTAATAATAATTATATTATTTCATGGTAAAAAATCCATGAAATGAATCTAGTCTGACCCTTAGGTGATATGGGTCGAATTTTATTCATCCAATTGGATTTTGGAAAGTGTTAGGGTAATTTTATAATTTTATTTTTACCCTTAATTATCAGATTTACCTTTAACTCTAGTAATTATAAATTACCGTAGTTACTATTCATAATATAAAAAAAATAAAAGTAACATATTAACATTATTTGGACCCACTGAATCGAAATATTTAACCCATTTTTTAAAATTGAAACCACAGAAGTTGCAGTAATTAATTTAAAATTAATCCCGTTGTTAAGCAGACGGGTTTTAAAAGTTAAAACATTGCTAAATATTGATATGTTTTTATGTATGAATTCAATGTAAAATTAATGCTAATTACATATATTATATTAAATGGTAAAAATATATTATATTTATACTTTAGAACCATTAAATATTATAATTTAACCATATAAATTATTTTTCTGAAAAAAATTGTTTTTCATTAAAATATAGCATGTTTTTACTATTCATTAAAAAATGAAAGTAATCAGAATAATATGAAACATTTATCCAAACTAAATTTTTATATCCTGATTCCAAAAAATAATTTTATTTTGTCAAATTGAACTTATAAACATGTCAAGAACTATATTTAATGTGGCTATGCCATCAAAAGGCGGAAAAAATGGCATTTTTTGAAAAATACATATTTTACCCGAAAATTTCATTTTGTTCACATACCATGTTTTAGAAAATATGTAAGATGAATAATACTGTTATAAAATTTCAAATTAAGTTTATACAATTCATAATAGCTATTTTATAATATTATTATAATATATCGTGGTTTAGTGGAACTCCGTATTGCGTACTTCACACACTATCAAGGAAGGTCGTGATTGCGTGCAATGCAAGCCAAGCTAGTTTTGTGCGCAGCGAATGAATCCTTTGATGTTGCGTATAACATAAGAAATAAAAAAATATAATTCTCATAAAATATCAGGGTGTTACATTCTACCCCCTTAAAATGAATTTCACCCTCGAAATTCCTCACTTTGTAACAAAGAGATGATGATTCCTCTCCCTCATCATATCCTCAAGTTCCCATGTAGCTTTTTCTAATTGGTGGTTCCTCCATAAAACGATCACCAAGCGTGTGGTCTTGTTCCGTAAAACTTTTTCACTATGATCCAGAATCTCTATAGGTTGTTCTTCATAATTAAGATCTTGCTCTATCGGTACAACTTCTGAGCTTAGTACATGTGAAGGATTAGGTATGTACTTTCTCAGGAGAGATAATGGAACACATCATGAACTTGAGAGAGATTTGGTGGAAGCACCAAACGGTAAGCTACATTCCCAACACGATCCAATATTTTGAATGGACCGATATACCTAGGGCTTAGCTTTCCCTTCTTTCCAAATCTCATTACTCTCTTCCAAGAAGATATTTGTAAGAACACATTATAACCCACTTCAAACTCTAGGTCTTTTTTTCGGTTATCAACATAACTTTTTTGTCGACTCTTAGATGCTATTATGTGTTGTTGAATAGATTGGACATTTTCTTCCATGTCATAAACAAGATCAGGTGTTAATAGCTTTCTTTCCCCAACTTCATCCTAGTAAGTTGGAGTTCGGAATTTCATTCCATAAAGAGATTGATAAGGAGCTATTTGAATACTGGATTGAAAGCTACTATTATATGAAAATTCCACCAAAGGTAGGTGTTGATCCCAACCACATTTTAAATCCATAGAGCAAGCTCTCAACATGACTTCTAGAGTGGGAATTGTTCTCTCAGACTGACCGTCTGTCTGAGGATGATAAGCAGCGCTAAAACTCAACTATGTATCTAGAGTATGCTGAAGACTTTGCCAGAACTTCGAGGTAAACCTTGGATCCCGATCAGATATAATGGAAAGTGGTAATCCATGTAATCTTACCACTTTATTTACATATATCCTAGAAAGCTGATCCAAAGAGAAATATTCTCTAACAGCAATGAAGTGTGCCGACTTTGTAAGACGATCAACTATGACCCAGATAACATTGTTTTCTTTCTATGTTTTAGGAAGTCCAAGGACAAAGTCCATAGTGATGTTTTCCCATTTCCATTCTGGAATGGGTAATGGTTGTAACATCCCTTTAGAAATCTGCCTCTCAGCTTTAATTTGCTGACAATTCAAGCATCGAGAGACTTATTCAGAAACATCCATTTTCATGCCATCCCACTAGAAGTACTCTTTCAGGTCCCTATACATCATCGTGCTTCCAGGATGAATAGAGAATGAAGAACTTTGAGCCTCATCGAGTAGCTCCTTTTTTAATTATGGGATGGTAGGAACACAAACCCGATTCTTCAACCTTATTATCCCATCACAATAAAGGATGAATTCAGGAAGATTTCTCACCTTCTTTTGGAACTCTACATCTTCTTTTTTGTGCCTCTTAAATCATCACGTGCATAGATAGTTGAATATTCATTTGAGAAATATAAGATTATTCCCCTTCCATTATAAATCCAAGATCGATCCATTGTAAAACCATAAATGTTGGATCTTTTGAGATCCTCATCATGGATAAGCCAGCATGGTCTTGTTGACATAATGCGTCTACCACCTTGTTTGCTTTCCCAGGGTGGTAATGAATTGAGAAGTTGTTATCCTTAATCAGCTCCAACCATCTTCTTTGGCTCATATTCTTCTTCTGTTGTGTAAAAATATACTTTAAACATTTATGATCAGTATAAATATCACACCTATCACCATGAAAACAATGCCTCCAAATATTTAATGCAATGATTACCACAGCTAACTCCAAATCATGAGTTGGGTAAGTTTGCTCATGGATTTTCAACTATCGTGAGGCATAAGTTATCAGCATATCATTTTTCATGAGAACACAGCCCAATCCCTTCTTGGATTCATCACTTTAGATCACAAACCTTTCTCCACTACAAGGCAGTGTGAGCGCAGGTGCATAAGATAACCTTTTTTCCACTCCTTGAAATTATCTTCACACTCCTCCATCGGCACAAGCTTAACTCCTTTTCGAGTAAACCTGGTGAGTGGATTATATAATCATGAAAACTATTTCACAAAACATCAATAAAATCCAGCCAAACCAAGAAACCTTTGGATCTCAGTTAATGTTGTTGGTCTCGACCATCTTTTGATAACCTCTGCCTTTGCTGGATCCACAGATATCCCCTCTTTTGAGATTATGTGACCAAAAAATGAAACTTTTTGAAGCCAAAATTCAAACATGGTAAATTTTGCATAAATCTTTTCCTTTCATAGTGTCTTTAATAAAATTCTCAAGTGATCTTCATGTTTTTCCTTGCTCATTGAATGTACAAGAATATTGTCTATAGAGACCACCACAAACTGATCAAGATAGTCTCTAAAGACTCAATTAATTAGATCCATGAAGATAACAAGGGAATTAATAAGACAAAATGGAATCACTAGAAATTCATAGTGTTCATACGTTGTACGGAAATCCGTCTTTGGTATATCCTCCCTTTTAACCCTTAATTGATGATACCTTGAATGAAGATAAATCTTGGGAAAGTATTGATCTCAGTGTAGTAGGTAAAATAAGTCATCAATGTGCGAGAGAGGATATTTTTTCTTTATAGTGGTCTTGTTACTTTCTGGATAATCAATGCAGAGCCTCATTGATCCATCTTTCTTCTTAACAAACAGAATAGGTTCTCCCCAAGGTGACACACTAGGGTGTATGAATCATTTATCAAGATTCTCTTGGAGTTGCTTCTTCAATTCCTGCAACTCAATTGGGTCCATTATATAAGGTGTCTTTGAAATGGGCATAGCACCCGGTATGAGTTCTATTGAAAACTCAACATCACGATTTGGTGGAAGACCTAGAAATTCCCCCGGAAAGAAGTCATCAAACTCCCATACAATGTGTTTATTATTAATCATGAGTTTCTCTCCAACCATTTGAGATAAATAACCTTTATTTAGTGGAATCAAGACCCATAAGATGGAAGAAATTTCCACTGGAAGTTTATGTTCATCCATGCATCGATATATGATCATAGATTGGTCTGGAATATTTAAATGTGACTTCCCTTCTTTGTAAATTTATATGAGCTCAATATAAAGAAATCCAATCCATGCCAAGAATCACATCAAATTCCACTATAGGAAGGATCACAAGATTTGCAGGAGGCACATTCCCACAAACATCAATCGGAGAAGAATTATAAACTTTTGATGCGACTGTTGTGCCATTAGGGGCTGTCACAACTAAATCAACATCTAATTGTTGAGGTAATACAGCGATACCCGTAGAAAATTATTCAGAAATAAAAGAGTGTGTGGATAAAGAATCAAATAAAACATTTTATACATTAGATTGGATGGTATGTGTACCTTTCACCACTTTATTATCGTACTCCACATCGCCATTTTTAATTGCATGTGACTTTCCTTTGTCTTTCACCTTAAGAGTTTGTTGACGTCGATGATCATCAACAACCCTTAGATTAGGGCATTGATTGGCATAATTCCCCATCTCCTTACACATGAAACATTGAAGTGTTGGAGGTGCATTCTGTGTATCCCATTCATTGTTCGCTTCATTAGACATATTCGTCCCATTATTTCGACATTCAATAGCATGATGACCTTCTTTTCTACAATTAAAACATTTGCTTGTCCATTTAATATAATTACCTCAATGTTTCTTTCCAAAATTTGAGCATAAAGGAAAAATCATATTCTTTTTAGTGCGGTCTTTAGATTTTACATTGAATTTTATTTTCCTCTTCTTATCAAACCAATATGACTGATGGGTTACTCCAATATTCCTCTCAACCTTGAGATCACATCGAACAATTTCCTCACTGCAATTGAAGTCCCTTAAGGCTAACATCCTTGGAAGAGATGGTTTTATGCCACTAATGAATCGATCGATCTTACTCTCATGTTGGATAATAATTCCAGAAGCGTACCATGCCATTTTTGTAAAATTTGCATCGTAGGTTCCAATAGATTCATCATACTTTTTCTTCAGTTCATGAAACTTCTTCTCCATATTTGTTCGAAGAATACGAGGGAAGTACTTATTGAAAAATAAGTTCTTGAACTCGTCCCATTCGATGGACTCAATTTCATCCCTTTGACTCGTATTCTTGATAATATTCCACTATTGATCAACATCACCATCCAAATGATATACTTCTAAGATGATTTTATCATGCTGAGAACATTGAGGACTGAATATGTCTTTTCAGTGGTATTGATCCATTGTTTATCCACTAATGGATCAGAAGACCCGCTGAATGATGTTGGACGCTGCCTCATGAAGGATTCAATATAATGTTGCTTCATTCCTTGCACGTTTGGAAGTCTTGAATGATTCATATATTGAGAAATTTGTGTGACCATAGCTACAATATTTTGAATTCCAGCTCCCATAATGTTTTGTTACTCATGTAGTGATCATTGCATTGTCCATCACAATCAGTATTAACACCGTTCCTTCGGGTTTTAGCCATTGACTAAACCAAGAAGAATGGTTTGAGAAACACTAATTACTATAAAAAAAACCACATTATCAGTAATAAAATTTCACACTTTAGGTCTTATCATAGGTTATTCATGTCCATTTCTAAAACACTAAGATTGTGTTCTATTCTTATAGATATCCTTAGGGTTCTTACTTAGGCATTCATATCCTAGTTTTTTCCAAAGGATGACTATACCATTCCTCTGATACCAACTATAATGACCCATTCTCTACATACATTGTTATTACATCAAAATTAAAGCATACTTATTACGACATATAACAAAACCATGAAAGAACTGTATAGGTATAATGTCATTAGACACTGGGAAACATAAACAACTGGCTCATAAATCATCTACGCTGTCTCCCATTTATTTCATCACATCTAGAGTCCTTTTTGGCATATTCTTCTTAATACCCTTCATACAGACCTGGGGAAAAGAAAACATACAAATGTGTGAGGTCAAATGCTCAGTAAGGGTAAACAAAAGAAATATCAATCTTATAATATTCATAAGAACATAACATTTTGAATATCTTAACCTGCAAAAGAGATCATAATATCATAACCTGGGATAAATCAAAGTGGTGTAATGAAATCCCAAATAATAATAACATAAAACATGAAACTTTGTGGCATACACACATAATCATAGAAAATCATTTCATATTATTCATGCCTCATTTCTAAGACCATCATAGAAGACCAAGTCCATTACTGAACCGAGTTTAGTCTTCATTCCACTACTTTATCACTGAACCAAGTTAAATTATCATTCCAACCTTGTCTATCTCATGAGATATAAATATTTACCCAATGCATTGGAGGGAGATATAGGTCCCACCAATTTCACAATTAAACCATTCTTATGAGTGCCACAAAATCATAAATCATACATCATAACATAACCTATGTAATAAAAATGGGATTCTTAAACATCATGCCATCATTTCATAATTCATATAAGATAAAAGGACATAATAAAATTAGTTCCATCATAACATAATCAAATAAATGTAAACATAGGGATAGAAACAGAACCCTATATTATCTTATATCGAAAACAATTTGAAAACCCACTTGAACTCCATTCTTGAGGAAAATATCCATTCTACTTCAACAACATTTTTCCATTATTAAAATGTTATACAATTTTAAACTAAAAAAAGTTGATTAAAAATAAAATTGAAAACTTGTAAAGGTAGATTCATGTAAATAATGTTCTATGAAATCATAAAAATCTATTCATGCTGTATAATTTAAAAAAACATTCTTCTCGTACTTTGGATGGAAAAGTAAAGTACCTCATACTAAATATGACAAAAGATTCCTTTCAAATCTTTTACTAAAAACTCACGATTGGGTAAAATTGGATTTAAAAAATTGTATGAGAATAGAAATAATATTACATATTGATGAAACATTGATGTGGATGATAAATATTCCCCAGTAAATTCTGATGTATAAACAATCTCAGATAAAAATGACATTGCGAGATTTTCCCTTACCTTTGGTCCGATATGCTTTGTACGTGTCAGAAGCTCCCGTTTAATGATTTAAATAATTTCATTGACTTATTCAAGAATCATACTCATTGTTATGATATCATATATGGTCATATTCTTAGCTTCTTATTTGTAATATTTCATTGCTACATGTTATTCGGGTGTTTCTTGCTTTATGTTCTTATGTGTGTTTTGTCGAATAAATTCTTATTATTATTTTTAGGTTATATATACCTCATTTAGAGAATGGTATTGGTGTAATATATATCATATTTACTCATTCAATTCATTTATATAATCTCAATTCAATGAATATCATGTAGAACGAGTCACATCACATCGTGGAGACGGTAGGCCGTACGTACGCATGAGCGATGGTATCTTTCCCTTGATCGTGGAATTGTATTTAAGTGTATGTATACTATTTCAAAATAAATTTCACTTTACAATAATCATATATATATATATTCCTTACACAATTAAACCCATCCAGTTAATGTGGTGGTGGAAAACAGATTACACCACGGCGTGGAGACGGTATTCCATACGTACGCACGCGTGGTGATTTAATTTTCCGTAGGATGAATAGAAGGTTAAATAGTGATGTTTTATATTTATAAAAATATCAGTACATGAGTTATACTGGTGTTATTACTTCATAATGAAACAATGAAATAAGAAGAAGTAGAAGAAGAAATTCATTTTAAAGAATCTGTAATGGATATTACCTATTCTTCGACATGCCTCTTTGAAACCTCCTCTTAGGGCACTAGAATTGGTCATTGAAGAAGACCAGGACCTCTAGGATGTTTCTAGGGACGTTGAGAGTAGAAATGGGCTGGGGTTTTCCGAGCTTTAAGGCACAAAATGGTGTGAGGAGGAGAGGGAGGAGGTGCCCTTTTATAAGGGAGGAGAGGGGCGTCTTTTGTAACACCCATGACTTTTATGAGAAATATTTTGTTTTTATGTTATATAAATCATCAAAGGAATATTTCACTAGACACAACACTAGCTTGGCTTGCTTTACACGCAACTGCGGCCTTCCTCGATAGCTTTCATCGTACGCAATACCGAGTTTCACTAAACAACGATATGCTATTAAAATATTATTAAAACTAGCCGTTATGAATAGTAATAACCACTTTTTGAAATTTTGTACATTTTATTTTTTAAAATGGACTTCATTTTTGGATTTGGAATATCAAAATTAGCTTAGGGTGAAATTTTGGTACTTTTCGGATAACTTTCATATTATGATGAATAGTGAAATTTACTAAATTTTGATTAAAAACATCTTTTTTAATCGAAATAATTAATAGTGGTAATTTATTAATATGAGTGGTTTTAAATTATATTTAGAATATATTTTTACAATTTAATACAATGTTGTTAATTGGATGTAATTTTACATTTAAACCAGACATAAAAAAGTGTCAATCTTTTGATAGTTATTATCTCTTAAAAACACGCTATTTGTTTTGAAGATGGGAATTAATATTTTTAAAATAGTTAATGTAACTGATATGTTTTGAATTTGGTAAAATAGACATCATTTTTGAATTCATAATATCAAATATATCTTAGGCCTAATTTTTGGTATTTTTTCTGGAAATTTTCATTGTTTGATGAATAGTGAAAGCACTAAGTGGTAGATAAAAAAACAGATTTTTTCATAAAACATAATTTTACCACTTCTGTGAATGGAATTTCAAAAATCTGAGAGTCATGGTTAATATCAAGGACTAAAATGTGGTTCAATGAGATTGAAATAATTTTTGGTGAATAGTAACTGTTTATTTTTTTACCACGGTTAAAAGTAAATATGGGTAAAAGTGTTATTTTTATTACCCTAACACATGTCCTAATTCTATTGGATAAGTGTAATTCGACCAAAAACAACCTTAGGAATAAAATATGACCATTTAGGCCCCCTAGGATCAGATTTGGACATTTATTATCAATTTATTTAAAGAAGGGTTAAAATAGTTTAAATCAATGTTTAATAACTAAATCATTTTTAATATAGGGTTATACATAAGATAAATTCTACTATAAATATTAATTAGAAAAATAAAAAGATTTCCAACATAACAGTATTTTATTTGTAATTTTTAGACATAAAATAATTTAATTTATTTATGATACAATGATGATACAATAATTATCTTATTAATGAAATATTGACATAATTGATGTTATAAATACACAAATAAATGTAATTTGAGACTTTTTAGGAATTCCAATAATTTTATATGTTCTTATTTATTTAATTAATTTTTTTCAAACTAATCATTTTGTTATGATTTTCAAAAAAATCAATTACCAAATAGTGACAAAGTTGACATAAAATAGTTTTTAAAACAAATATTATATTATTAATTGTTATTATATTCCTAAAAATCTATGGTTCGGCCAAGATACTTATATCATGATTGGTGTATCATTAATGGACCACTTGGGGGTCACTTGTATGTATATGGTAAGTTTATTAACTATATAATATAAAAATACAAAGTGACATGGTAAATGTTAATCTAATTAACTAAGAGTTAAAACTAAAAGACAAGGTTAATATAATGACCTAAACATGTCTAAATTCTATTGGATGAGAGGATTTTGACCCATCACCACCTTATCTTCGAAATATATCGATTTGGAGCTATTAAAAACCGAATTTGACTTTATAATAAAATAATAATTTTTGTTATTCCAAAGGTGCCCCTCTCCTCCCTTATAAAAGGGCACCTCGTCCCTATTTTCCTCACACCACATTGAGCCTTCAAGCTCGGCCAAACCCTGCCAAATTATATTCTCCACGTCCCTAGAAACATCCTAGAGGTCCTGGTCTTCTTCAAAGACCAATGTTAGTGCCCTAAGAGGATGTCTCAAAGAGGTGCTTCAAAGAAGAGGTACTGTCCATTACCGATTCTTTCATCTTTATTTCTTCTTCCACTTCTTATTCTTTAGTTGTTTCATTATGAAGTAATAATAGAAGTATCACTCATATACTTATATGTTATTATAAGTATGAAACAACCCTATTTCACCATCTATCCATCCTACGGAAAAAAAAATCAACACGCGTGCGTACATACGGAATACCGTCTCCACGTCGTGGTGTAATCTATTTTCCATCACCACCTTACTTGGATGGGTATAATGGTGTAAATAATGACTATATATGATTATTGTAAAGGGATATTGATTCTGAAATAGTATAAATACACTCCAATACAATTCCACGATCATGGGAATGATATCATTGCTCGTGCATACGTACAAAATACTATCTCCACGATGTGATGCGACTCGTTCTACATGATCTTCATTGCATACTGATTATATAAATGAATTGAATGAATGAATATGATATATATTACACTAATAACATTTTGGAAATGATGTATCTATAACCTAAAAAGAAAAATAAGAATTTATTCGACAAAAAACGCATAAGAACAAAAAGTAATAAACACCAAAATAACAAGTATTAATAAAATATTACTAAGAATATAAGAATATGACCATATATGATATCATAAAAATAAATATGATTCTGGAATAAGTCAATAACATTATTTAAATCATTATACAAGAGGTTCAGACACTTACAAAGAAAATCGGACCTAAGGTAAGGGACAATATCACAATCTCAATTTTTATCTGATATTGTTTATACTTCAGAATTTAATGGGGAATATTTATCAACCATCTCCATGTTTGATCAATATGTAATATTATTAACATCCTCCTACAAATTTTTAAATCCAATTTTACCCTTCGGTGAGTTTTTAGTAAATGATATGAAAGGAATCTTTTGTCGTTTTTCGTATGAGGTACTTTTTGACTTTTCCAACAAAAGTACGAGAAGAATGTTTTTTTCAACTTATACAGCATGAATGGATTTTTAAAACATTATTTCAAAGAATCTTCCTTTAAATGTTTTCATGTTTATTTTTAATCAACTTCTTTTAGTTTAAAATTGTATGACATGTTTTGAAAGGAAAATGTTTTTGAAGTAGAAAGGATATTTTCCTCAGGAATGGAGTTTAAGTGTTTTATCAAAATTATTTTCCATCTAAGATAATATAGGGTTATGTTTCTATCCCTATTATTACATTGATTTGATTATGTTGTGATGGAATAATTTTTATGAATTCCTTTATGTTATATGAATTGTTTTATGATGTCATGATGTTTAAGAATCCCATTTTTATTAAATGGGTTATGCAATGATGTATGATTTATGATTTTGTGGAACACATAAGAATGGTATCATTATGAGATGGGTGAGACATATATCTCTCTCCAATGCATTGGGTAAAGATTTTATATCTCATGAGATAGACATGGCTGGAACGGTAGGTTAAACCTGTTCAGTGAAACAGGACTGAAACCAGGAGTGAACTCGGTTCAGAAATGGACTTTTTCCACTAAGATAGTCTTGGAAATGAGTCTTGACTAATAAGAAATGATTCTCTATGATTATGTGTGTATTCCACAAAGGTTCATGTTTTAAGTTATGATTATTGGGATTACATTTCACAACTATGATTTATCCCATGTTATGAAATTATGATCTCTTTTGCAGGTTAAGATTTCCAAAAGTTGTGTTCTTATGTATATGATGTGATTGATATTTCTTTTGTTTACCCTTACTGAGCATTTGAGATCACCCTTTTGTATGTTTTATTTCCCCAATTCAGGAAGAAGGGTATTAAGTGGGATATGCCAAAAGGTACTCTAGATATGATGAAATAAATGGGAGGCAAAGTAGATGCCTTATGAACCAGTTGTTTATGTTTCCCAGCTTCTAATGACACTATACCTATATGGTCTTTTACTGGTTTTGTTATATGTTGTAATAAGTGTGCTTCAATTCTGAAGTAATAACAATGTATGTAAAGTATGGGTCGTTATAGTTGGTATCAGAGGAAATGTATAGTCATCCTTTGGAAACTAGGATGTGAAAGCCTTAGTAAGAACCCTAAGGATTAGTCTATTCATAGAACACAATATTAGTGTTTTAGAAATGGCCATGAATAACCTAGGATAAGACCTTAAGTGTGAAATTTTATTCTTGATTATATGGGTTTCCTATTATAATTAGTGTTGATCACACTATTCTTCTTGGTTTTAGTTAATGGATGGAACCCGAACGAACCTTGTTAATGCGGAATGCGACGGGCAATGCAATGATTGTCCCTATAGCAACCAAACATTATGGGAGCTGGAATACAAAATCATGTTTCCAGGCTCACACAACTTTCTCAAGCTATGAATCATGCAGGACCTCCAAACGAGCAAAGAAAGGAGCAACATTCTATTGAATCCTTCATGAGGCAGCGTCCACCTTCATTCAGCGGGTCTGCTGATCCATTAGTTGCTGAATAATGGATTATTACTACTGAAAAGATATTTTCAGTTCTTCAATGTTCTGAACATGATAAAGTCATCCTAGTAGTGTATCATTTGGAAGGAGATGCTGATCAATGGTAGAATCTTATTAAGAATATGAGGCAAAGGGATGAAATTGAGTCCATGGAATGGGACGACTTCATTAACTTATTTTTTAATAAGTACTTCCCTCATATTATCCGAACAAAGATGGAGAAAGAGTTTCCTGTACTGAAGCAAAAGGATGATGAATCTGTTGGTACCTATGAAGCAAATTTTACAAGACATGCAAGGTACGCATCTGGTATTATTATCCTACCTGAGAGTAAGATATATTGATTCTTTAGTTTCTTAAAACCAAGTCTTTGAAGGGTGTTATCCATAAGGGACTTCAATAGCTATGAGAAAATCGTTCAATGTGCTCTCAATGATGAGATGGAGATTGGAGTAACCCATCTGTCATACGGGTTTGACAAGAAGAGGAAAATGGAATTTAAAAGGAAAATCAAAAGTTCACACTGAAAAGAAGTTGATATTTCCCTTATGATCAAAGTGTGGAAAGAAACATGGAGGGAGTTTTCTTAAAGGGACAAATAAATGTTTCAAATGTGGAAAGGAAGGTCATCGGGAATTTGATTGCCGCAATGATGGGAAGAAGATGTCTAATGATGCAAACAAAGTAAGGGATACACAGAATGAACCTACTACACTCCAATGTTTCTAGTGCAAGGAGATGGGGTATTATGCCAACCAATGCCCAAATCCAAGGGTTGATGATGATGGTTGACGTCATAAACTCTTATGGCTAAAGACAACGGAACGTCACATGCAATGTCTATCAGCGATGTGGAGTACAATAACGATGTGGTGAATGGTACACCTACCATCCACTCTAAAGTAGAAAATGTTTTATTTGATTCTGGATCCACCCAAAATTTTATTTATGAATAATTTTCTAAGTGTATCCCCGTATTAACTCAACAATTAGATGTTGAGTTAGCTGTGACAACCCATAATGGCACAACAGTTGCATCAAAAGTTTATAATTCTTCCCCGATTGAAGATTGTGGGAAAGTGCTTCCTGCAAATCTTGTGATCCTTCCTATAGTAGAATTTGATGTGATTCTTGGCATCGATTGGCTTTCTTCATATGGAGCTAATATCAATTTCCAAATAAGGGAAGTCACATTTCACATTCCAGATCAATCTATGATTGCCTATCGAAGCAAGGATGAACATAATCTTCCAGTGGAAATTTCTTCCATCTTATGTGTGTTGATTCCACTAAATGAGGGTAATTTATGTCAAATGGATGGAGAGAAACTCACGATTAAGAATATGCCTGTTGTATGAGAGTTTTATGATGTCTTTCCAGAGGAATTACTGGGTCTTCCACCAAATCGTGAAGTTGAGTTTTCAATAGAACTCGTACCAGGTGCTTTGCCTATTTCAAACACACCTTATAGAATGGCCCCAATTGAGTTACTGGAATTGAAGAAGCAACTCCATGATAATCTTGATAAGGGATTTATACGCCCTAGTGCATCACCTTGGGGAGCACCTATTCTATTTTTTAAGAAGAAAGATGGATCAATGAGACTCTGCATTGATTAACGGGAACATAACAAGATCATTATCAAGAACAAATATCCTCTCCCGCGCATTGATGACTTATTTGACCAACTATGAGGAGCTCAATAATTTTCAAAGATAGATCTTTGTTCAGGGTATCATCAATTAAGGGTCAAAAGGGAGGATATACCAATGACGGCATTCCTTACAAGGTATGGACACTATGAATTTATAGTGATGCCATTTGGTCTTACTAATGCCCCTGATATCTTCATGAATCTGATAAATAGAGTCTTTGGAGACTATATTGATCAGTTTTTGATAGTCTTTATAGACGATATTCTTGTATATTCAAAGAGCAAGGAAGAACATGAAGACCACTTGATAATTATATTGAAGACCCTGAGAAAGGAGAAGCTTTATGCCAAATTTACCAAGTGTGAATTTTGGCTTCAAAAAGTTTCATTTTTGGGTCACATAATCTCAAATGAGGCGATATATGTGGATCCATCAAAAAAAGAGGTTATCGAAAGATGGTCGAGACCAACAACAGTAACCGAGATCCGAAGTTTTCTTGGTTTGGCTGGATATTATCAACATTTTGTGAAAGATTTTTCATGATTATCTAATCCACTCACCAGGTTGACTCGGAAAGGAGTTAATTTTGTTTGGACGGTGGAATGTGAAGAGAATTTCATGGAGTTGAAAAAAAGGTTATCCAGTGCACCTATGCTCACACTGCCTTGTAGTAGAGAAAGGTTTGTGATATGCAGCGATGCATCCAAGAAGGGATTGGGGTGTGTTCTTATGCAAAATGATATGGTGATAGCTTATGCCTCACGACAGTTGAAAATCCATGAGCACAATTACCCAACTCATGATTTGGGGTTAGCTGCGTTAATCTTTGCATTAAAGATTTTGAGGCATTATCTTTATGGAGAAAGGTGTGACATTTATACTGATCATAAAATTTTGAAGTATATTTTCACACAAAAGGAGCTGAATATGCGCCAAAGAAGATGGTTAGAGATGATCCAGGATTAAGACTGCTCAATTCATTACCACCCTTGGAAAGAAAACAAGGTGGCAGATGAATTAATTCGACAAGACCATGCCAGTTTATCCATGATGAGGATCACAAGAAATCCAATATTTATGGATTTACAAAGGATGTATCTTAGAATTATAATGGAAGGGGGAAAATCGTTTCTTTCTCAAATGAATGTTCAACCATCTATACATGTGAAGATTAAAGAGGCACAGAAAGAAGATGTATAGTTACAAAAGAAGGTGAGAAATGTTCCGGAATTAAACCTTGATTGTGATTGGATAATAATGTTCAAGAATCGGGTTTGTGTTCCTCCAATCCCTGAATTAATGAAGGAGCTGCGGGATGAGGATCAAAGTTCATCATTCTCTATTCATCCTAGAAGCACGACGATGTATAGGGACCTGAAAGAGTACTTCTGGTGGGATGGCATGAAAAGAGATGTTGCTGAATATGTCTCTCGATGCATGGTTTGTCAGCAAGTTAAAGCTGAGAGACATAAGTCTAAGGAGATGTTACAACCGTTACCCATACCCAAATGGAAATGGGAAAACATCACTATAGACTTTTTCATAGGACTTCCTAAAACATCCAAAGGCAATAATTCTATCTGGGTCATAGTTGATCGTCTTACAAAGTCTGCACACTTCATTGCTATTAGAGAGGATTTCTCTCTGGATCAGCTTGCCAGGATATTTGTAAAGGAAGTGGTAAGATTGCATGGAGTACCACATTCTATTATATCTGATCAGGATCCGAGATTTACCTCTAAGTTCTGGAAATGTCTTCAGCATACTCTGCATACAAAGTTGAGTTTCAGCACTTATTATCATCCACAGACAGACGGTCAGTCTGAGAGAACAATTCAAACTCTAGAAGATATGTTGAGAGCTTTCTCTATGGATTTCAAAGGTGGTTGGGATCAACACCTACCTTTGGTGGAATTTTATTATAATAATATCTTTCACTCCAATATTCAGATGGCTCCTTATGAGCACTCTATGGAATGAAATGCAGGACTCTAACTTATTGTGATAAAGTTGGGGAAAGAAAGCTATTAGGATGATAAAAAACATATGAACATATTAAATAATAAAATACACTCTCTAATAGGTTTATATATTTTAATATAGATCTCTATACTATTCACAACAATTTGTTATGATAAAACTTTACATATCATATTTTTACTCTTCTTGATGTTATTTTTTTCTAAAAAAATTAATTTATAAATGATGATAATTTATTTTATAAATATAATTATATTATTTTTTCCATACACACAAAAAACATCAAACACACAATATCTATTCTTAATAAATTTCATTGTATGTTTTATGGGGAAATTTTTAATATCATCTATCTTATGCTCACCTTAAAGTCGTTGCAATCATTTATGGATTTTAATCCTTCCTACAGTGGATTTTCAAGAAAAGGGAACTAAGTGAAATTACAATACATGTTAGAAATAGATTGTTTCATCATATCGGTTCCTAAAAAAATGTAAAAAAACTATAAAACTACATTTTAAAAAATAGTATTAAATCATGTCTATAGATTTATAATTCAAATATTAAAACTCACTAGAAATATATTATCCATCATGATCTGAAATAAAATTTCTAGATTTTATTATTTTTATGGTACACAATAATTATAATTATATAAATCATCATCACTCGTGTCAAAATTTTATTATGGTTTTAAATGAATAGGGAATATCCATATTTTATATAACTCAGATTCAATATAATATTCCATCAACGCCACAAAAGTATAGATATCTGAAACAAGACTACCATAATCAAAAGTTTCTAATAACATTATACTGTTGAACAATTTAAATCATAAGGCATCAATTATAAATCATATAAAATTATTAATCTCTAACCTCATGAATTCGAATATGGTCACATAAATGTTACCATGATATCTTATCTCAACAATATCTATATGTTTTTCATTTGATCATAAATTATACGTGAATAACTATTCATTCCAGATGTACCAAACAGTCAATGATTTTAATTATTAATACCTCAAAAACATAATAATGTCCAAAAACCAAATCTATCAACATCATATAGAATATATCATTTTTAAAAATTAACTAGAACCATACAATTATTTTTTTTTTCAACCGATACATCATCACATGATATTATAATATGTAATTAAGATCATATAAAAACAATAATCTCAAAAATTTAAAAATAATTTGATGATATATAAAAAATTACACAACAATACAATCTGTCATAAAATTCCCTATGGACATTCTTATCTTGATAAGTACAAGATTAAGTATGAATAATTAGTTTTCTATGAAATATATCTCTATATTCATTGTGGAATATATAAAAAGTAATGATTTTGTAACAATTTGTACCTAATTAACATATTAATATTCAAAAATATTATTGTAATAATTTATCTTCAATTGAACAATTTGTCATGATATTATGATGCACTAAAATCATTTTCATTTGAAAAATAGTAAAAAAAATAAAACCACCAAAATGAAATCCATTTAGGTAATTGAAATATGAGTAGGATTACAAACATCATGTTGATCCCTGATCCCTATAGAATGAATAAACACATTCTCAATCCCATCTAAATTCCATGGGAAAAATATTAAAACCACTTCCACTATGTAACCCTTGACTACCTAGAGTTATGGCTGATTCTTAATAGATGCATAATACATTATTCTCCCCTGAAACCAAATAGATGATAATGAATGAAAATAAAAATTATATAGAAAAAATAAAAGGAAACATAAATAAGTAAGGTGGAAATTTATTTACAACCCATATGGGTACATATATCAGTATTTATGGGACCTCCTAATTTATATTCCACAAATAACCATATGATTAAATGAACCATCTCTGTGGAAAATGAATGTTGAAATAAAATTTCCAATTCAAAAAAATAATGAAGAAAAAAAGAATGAATAATATCGATACTATCAAACTTTATCACCACATAAAATATTTTCTTAATGAATAAAAATAATAAAAATAATGGTACATACACATTATTAAGAATTTTATTCATTTTATATAATGGTAAATGTTGTTTTATCAAAATGTGTGTATCCTAAAATTGTTCTCCTCAAATAATTCAATGAAATAAAAAAATATTTTATCTTATGATAATTAAATATCAATATAAAAATATTATAT
Source organism: Viscum album (assembly GCA_963277665.1). Lineage (NCBI taxonomy): Eukaryota > Viridiplantae > Streptophyta > Magnoliopsida > Santalales > Viscaceae > Viscum > Viscum album. Next base: position 1,045,202,971 of record OY728160.1, on the reverse strand, counting down.
TTAGTAATATCTTATGAAGAATATCCCTATTATCATTTATTAAAGTAAACATGGTAGGGACATATTATTGATATTCATAAGGACTAATTCCAATTTATTGTATGGTCCTATGAGATTTTATGTCATATTTTAAATACTAAGATATGTTTAAAAATGTTAAAATGAATTTATCACATATATTATTAAAATATAAAAGATATAACAATTATGGTGAAATAATTATTTCACCAATAAATTGTGTTGAATGAATATACAATTTTTCCACCGGTATTGTGTTTCATGTTGAATATCATTGTAAATAAATTTCCTATAAGTCTATATCTAAATTTTTGGTTTTAAAAAAATATAACATTAAAATTCTATACATGTATTATGATCTCTATACCTGGTAATGAAATAAGTGAATTCTTACTTTCCATTCTTAAATGAAATCCCTATCCGGCATGAAAAAATTTATGATATATGTTCCAAAATTAACAATGACTAATGAAACAAGAATTTGTTATTATGATTAACTCATATTTTTTTTGATTAATAATATAAATAGATAATAATATCCATTATGTTAATTCTATCCATATAAAATATCATGCCTAGAAAATCACTATTAGTCTACAATAAATTTCCAGAAATATTAGCACCTCATTTATAAAATAATAAAAAACACTATCACATGTGACCAAAAAATCATTCAATTATTAAATAAATGGTAACTTATATACACCAATAACATTTAACAATGTTTTTATGAGGAAAAATCATTAAATGGATGAATGATATTTTCTCATACATGTACGTTAAAAAATATTATAGATACAAATTACAATATAAGAGATTCTATAACTTGAAAATAAACAAAAAAATGTAACAAATCCAGCGATTTATAACCAATGATATAAAATTCAAGGCTGTAAATCAATCTCATGAAGCATTTTATCAAATTTCAGTCATGATTAATAGTTTCCTGAAAGTATTATACACCTTTCATATAAATTTCTAAAGAATTCCTTAACATATTTTTAGTTCTATTAAGTCAAAAGAATCATCCATTATATAATGAATTCAATGGAAAATATATCAAAAACATACATAGGTAGTTTCTTCCATTATTGACTTTTATAATTATAATAATACCATTTTTTACATTATAACATATTACACTTCATAAAATTTTCACTATCTATATCAGCTATAAAACATAACATGCAATCATTGGGAAATTAATCAATTGGATTATAATAATTTATGAATATGGACATTATTTTCATGGATTCAATAAAATAATATGGAATACTAGATTTATAAAAATATTTTAAAAACAAAACTATTTTAATCGACATTCCCATTTGACTTAGGTTTCAAAAAAAATATGTGATATAATTTATCCATTATAGAAAACATGATTTTGGTTTACGCCATTTGTAAAAATATTTCTATTTTTCCTTGATTAAGTAAAAATTTTCATTTGATTCATAATTTATCATTGGAATAGCCTCAGCATACTCTACACTCAAAAAATTTATATTATAAGGAAAATAAAAGAATACATAATTAATCATATAAAACATGGGGTTGGTATCAATATTAATATCATCAGTATCATATTGTGTTGATTGTTTTTTTTAAATTTATTTTGATGAAATTGTCTTACCCTGACTAAGACATATAATATAACCAAATGGAAATGGAATAACTATTAAATGATCATATACAACTTCTAAAATTTCCCATTTTATAAACCTTCTTTACAGATACTGGAAAATTATCTTATCCCCACAACATCATTTTGAAAATTAAAAGTGTAAAAAATAATTAATCATTCCCTATAGTCAATAATGTTATGACGATTCTTAATCATTGAATTCCATATTTTTATTGAATGAATAAAAACCTATAATTTTATTTATAAAAATTGTAACAATTTATTTTTTATAAACATTTATATTGTAAAAAATAATTGGGATATAATATACCAATATATATTACATAAAAATAATATAATAATAAAATAAATAAATAAATTTTCAAATTACTAAAATAAATTTTTAACTAAAATCTATCAAATTGTATAACTATTTAATGATAATGAAAATCGGAAATGTTGGTTTTAGAATAAAATTTAATTGTAATTATTTTTTAAAAACAAACTCAATTAAAAATTTAACAAGTTAATCATCATTAGAAAACATAAATAAAATAGTTTAATACCAAATATTTGATGTTACATTGTTTAATTTAAATTTTTTACGAACTATTATGTTATAAACATTTATGTCCAAAAAATACATAATATAAACAAAAATAACTATAAGATACCTAAAATATGGTAAAATCCTTGAGGAATGTATAAATGTTTTATAAATTTTTTAAAAACTGAGAGAAATAAAAAATTAAAATAAACTAAAATAATCAATTAATCCCTCTTTTTCCCCTAACTCTGACCCATGGAATGAAAATTAAAGCTTCCCCTAGAGCCTAACCCCGCTCTCCAGTATATTGTATACCTATAATAATGGAAATTAATTTTCGAAAATTACTTCTTGTATAATTTGATATTGTAATTTATAATAAATTAATACAATTAATAACAAAAGGTGACCTTAAAACACTATTAAACTCCCAAATCAAATAAACTATCCTAAAGTCTCACTAGGTCACCATTACATCCATTTGAAATTCAAACTATAAAGTAACAAATCCCAATAAATAAATGTTTATAGTATTATAATCATTGAACATGGTAAATCCTACATCAATTTGGTGTAAATTGATTCATAAAATTGAATATAAAACCAATGAAAAATGAAAAGAGTTACAGGCACCCTAAGATTAAAAAAATCATGAAAATCGGTTAACTGAGAACCCTAGATTTTAACCAATACAAAATATGATGAATAAAGTGGTAAATTAAAAGGATAAGGTGGGATAAGAGAGTAACACCTTTTTTTATTATTAAATATTTCTCTTTAGATAATTTTGATTTCATTGATAGCTTGCACTACATGTAACAACTATTGAGAAATGTATTGTTTTCAACAATATATATTAATGTTATTTAAGGGGGGAGATTATTAAAAATAATATTCTGTCTCTTTATGATAATTTTGATGCTCACAAATACCCTTAGTTATTTTCTAATGATTTTATTTAGTATTATGCATGAATTTATTAATTTATTTTACTCTTGAAATAACGAGAATTTATTACTTACGCGGAATCTACTTTAGCGTGTTCTAGAATCACTATTCATACCATACGTAGTTAAATATATCGCAAAATCTACTTTAGCGCATTCTGGAATCACTTTTCATACCCTATGTAGATAAACGTAACATAGGGATGAAAAGCGTGTATACTTTTTAAGATATGAGAAATGTATTGTTAAACAACCATACGTTTTCAGCAAAGTATAGAAGAATAAACTTATGTTAGGAAGGAACCTTATATTTTGGTTATCAACAAACTATGGGAGGAGAACCATACGTAAATACTAAATGTTACGTTTGTTTCTCAAAAGTATGGTTCATCAACCTTACTTTTGTGAAAAACCATACGTTCTTGGAAAAGTATGGATCAAGTAAAAGTATGGATCTTTTACCGTACATTTGAGAGTTGAAGAAAAATTATGGATGATCAAATTTACGTTTACAACCTTTTGTTTGAAGACTATGTCAGTAACCCTATGTTTGGAGGCCATGTCATCAACCTTACGTTTGGCGTCAGAAATTTTGAAAGGCGATATTTTTATGCAGTGGTTAACAAGCTGATTATTGGGTGGATTTCAAGACGGATTTAAAGTCGTTTTTAAAATACGACTTTGACTGATTCAAAGCCGTTTTATAAATGGATTTAAGATCGAATTAAAAAGATCTTTTTATGCCGAGTCTTATAGGAAGTTACGACTTCTCTGTAAATTCAAAATTTTGAATATCGCGAATCAGAAGGTTACTTTTATTGGTCTAAATGTGTAGGAGATATGATCAGATTTATTATATATTTTCACTCTAAAACAACAGGTACATGTGTATAGTAATCGATCTATTGTTGAAAAAGGTGGAAAACAGAGACTGCAGAAATTCACGATTGATCTACTATTTCAAAAAGTAGCGTCAAAGCTCTGTTTTGTTTAAGAAGAAGGAAATCGATAGAAGATTCACTTGTTCTGTATCGAATATATACTGTGGATCTACTACTACTGAAGTTGTGAACTATATCTCTATATCTATTGCAATTGCTTCGACTTAGAATTGCTTCGTCTTGAAAAAAAATATTTCTAGAGACTTCGATCCATCTGATGTCAATTGCATTCTGCTGCAATTGTGAAGATCAACTGGAAAACTTCTTTCTGAAATTCTTTTTATTCTTGAGTAACCAGCTTCTCATTCTAAGTTGTCTAGGTTCGTGTTTTAACTAGAAGGCTTTGTTAGTGGAGTGGACTAGGGGCCTTCTATTCCCCAAACCACTATATATCTTTGTGTTCTTGTTTTTACTTATTCCGATGCACGATAAAATATGATAACGTATAAAAGACAGAACTCGTTCAATCAATGAGTTATTGAAAAATTTCAAAAGTCACAATTCACCCCCCTCTTTTGTATAATCTGTAGATTCATATCTAACAATTGGTATCATAGGTGGAGCTTCTGATAGAGACTTACCAAGAAAGAATCATTTAAATATTTTACAACAGAGTATCATGGCTGATACTAGAGAAGGGATGTCAATGGTCAGAGAACCATATTTTAATGGAGACAACTATGGTTGCTGGAAATCGCACACGATAATATATCTGAAAAACCTCGAATATGGAGTCTATTCAATGATTCTGACTCCTTATGAAATTTCTGAAAATCCTGAGACATGGAGTGCTGCTACAGAGGTATAGTATGATATGAATTCGATGGCTATGAATGCAATTATCTGTGGTCTAGGACCAGATGGATTTAACAGAGTATCTCAGTGCCCGACAACATATGAGATGTGGAAAACAATAGCCGTGGAATATGAAGGAACAGAAAATGTGAGACAAATGAGATATGCAACTGCAAAATTGAAATTTGATACTTTCAGAATGGTTGAAGGTGAAAGAATTACCCAAATTAATGATAGATTGATAGAAATTTTCAATAAAATAATATCTCTAGGATAACCTATCATGTAGGCTGATCAAGCATTAAATGTACTGAGGGTACTTCCTATTAAATGGAATGGTATCTTTGCTACAATCGGACAATCAACTCCTATCAAAGATCTAACCCTGAGAGAGATGATTGGTACACTGATGATGTATGAAGATGAAATGAAAGATGAGGCTAATGAACATAATGTTATTATCAAAAGAGAAGATACCACCTTGAAAGTAACTACACAACAAAAGAATAGAAAGCAGAAGAACCGAGATGTCAAAGCTAAATCAGAGATCTCTGACACATCAAACTCAGATGAAGAGCTGACTCAGCTAGACAGGAAATTTAGAAAGTTCTACAGCAAGAAAATAGGCTTCAAAAAATGCTTTAAGAGATATGATAAGGAAGTAAGATGTTATGAATTCAAGAAGATGGGGCATATAAGTTCAGATTGCCCACAATTGAAAGATGCAAAGAAGAAGAAATTCTTTAAAAGAAATGACTTTGAGCAGAAAGACAAGAAAGCTATGAAAGCCACTTGGAGTGTATCTAAAGACTCTAGTAGCTCTCCTGAATCAAGCTCAGAAAAATAAGAAGTCAATCTAAATGAAAACATGTGTTTAATGGAAGAAACTGATGAGGTACACTCATATTACTCTTCTGACTCAAACAATGAATAAAATTCTGAATCAAGCTATAAAAATGAAAAACATGGAGCCCACTGCAATATGCATGAAGAAAGATATGACTCACTATTTAAGAAACATAAGTCACTAAAAAATAATCATAAATCCGTTTCAGATGAAAGAGATACAATGCTGAAACAATATAATGAATTAACTGATAAATACAATTCGATTAACACTAAACATATTAATTTGGAATCAAGAATAAAAATACTGTAGGATGATGTAGAATCATACAAAGCAAGCTGCATTGGTTTTTACAAAAGTAGAGAATTCATTAAATGAAATTCTTGGAAAAACTATCATTAAAAAGGAGTGATTTGGAATTGGCAGTAAAGGAGAAAAACCAAAGCTATATAAAAATTATTTTGTTCCTAGCTCTGAAAAGGTTAATTGTATCTTTTGTGGGACAAAGGGACATATAGCTAAAAACTGTTTCTTAAGACAACCTCAAATTTTTGGTATTAAGAAAGCCTTTGTTTCAATAGATTTATATGATTTAGATTATTTTAAAAGAACAAAGCAAATCTCGATACCCAGATCATTGCTAGCTAACACCCTAGGACACAACAAAATATGGGTACCAAAGCAATTTGTTTAAATGTCTTTGCAGGTAGCAGGTCATCAGAGAAGAAAAGATATGTGGTACATGGACAGTGGCTGCTCAAGACATATGAGTGGAAACTCATTGAATTTTTCTTCACTCACTCAAAAGGAAGTAGGCTTTGTCACATTTGGTGACAATGCCAAAGGAAAAATCATTGGCATTGGAACAGTTGGAGATCCAAAAATAGTCTCAATCAACAAAGTAATTTATGTACAAGGATTAAAACACAACCTGATAAGTATCTCTCAAATCTATGATGATGGATATACTGTTGATTTTACTAACAATTGTTGCACTGTTTCTTATGATAAACTGTTTAAATTTAAAGCACCAAGAACTGAAAATGTATATACTTTGGATTTAAATTTCTTGTGTAAACAACAAGTAAACTTCTTGAATGCTAAAGTAAGTGAATCTTGGATCTGGCATAGGAGACTTGGACATTTCAATTTATTTGTTTTACATATGTTATCTAAGAAACATTTAGTTTCTGATTTACCTAGTCTCAAATTTGAAAGTGATAGATTTTCTGATGCATGTGAACATGGCAGGGAACACAAATCATCCTTAAAATCTATTAATAAGGTTGCTACCTCTAAACCTCTAGAACATATTCATATGGATTTGTCTGGAATTTAATTCCTTTTGCTCAAATATGGGTATTAAACACACCTTCTCTACACCAAGAACACCTAAAAAATGGGATTGTAGAATGAAGAAATAGAACTATTCATGAAATGGCTAGAACAATGATAAATGGATATAGCCTACCTATATATTTCTGGGCAAAAGCTGTGAATACAGTTTGTTACATAATTAATAGTTTTTTAATTAGACCTATTTTGAAAAAGACACCCTATGAAATATGGAATAACAGAAAACCTAAAGTTAACTACTTTAAAGTTTTTGGATGCAAGGTATATATCTTAAACACCTTGGATAATGTTGGTAATTTCGATCCAAAATCTGATGATGATATTTTCTTAGGATATTCTGCTACCTCCAAAGCTTATAGAGTTTATAATAAGAAGTCATGGATTGTGGAAGAATCAGTTTATGTGAAATTTGTTGAATCTGACCCTTTTAGAAAAGGACAAAACAAATGGATGAACATGACTCTAATAATAACATGAGACTTGAGAACCTAATGAATGATTTTGAAAATGATATAACAGAAAGTCAGTCCAGTTCAGAGGAACATGATAATGAAGAACCTTTAAATATATTACCTAGATAGTCCATAACCCCAAAGAATCACCCTATAGAAACAGTAATAGGGGACCTAGAAACTAGTCTTCAAACTAGAAGAAACTTAGGAAACCTAGTGGAATTATCTACCTTCCTATATGAACACGAACCCAAGACTATAGAAGAATATTTAGATGATGAAAGCTGGGTAATATAAATGCAAGATGAATTTAACCAGTTTAAATGAAATGAAGTTTGGGAAATAGTGGAAATACCTAAGAATTATCCTGTAATAGGAACCAAATGGGTCTTTATAAATAAACAAGATGATCAAGGCACAATAACTAGAAATAAACCATGTTTAGTAGCTAAAGGATATAATCAAGAAGAATGAATAGATTATGATGAGACTTTTTCACCTGTATCTAGGTTAGAAGCCATTAGAATCCTATTAGCCTATGCATCTTATATGAATTTTAAGTTATTTCAGATGGATGTTCAATCTTCCATTTTAAATAGTTATTTAATGGGGGAGGTTTATGTCGGGCAATGTCCTGGTTTTGAAAACTCTCAAAAACCTGATTCAGTTTTTAAACATACTAAAGACCTTTGTGGTCTTAAACAATCACCTAGAGCTTGGTATGAATGATTAAGTTCTTTTCTTTTGAAAAATAATTTTACTGTTAGAATGGAAGACCCAACACACTCTAAGAAAACTGTGAAAAATAATGTTTTATTGGTTCAAATTTATATTGATGATGTAATCTTTGGATCAACTAATAAAACTCTTTGTCATGAATTTTCAAAATTAATGCAAGAAGAATTTGAAATGAGTATTATGGGAGAATTAAATTTCTTTTTGGGTCTTCAAATATTTCAAAATGATTTTGGAAATGTTTTATATCAAAGAAAATAAATTACTGATTTACTTAAGAAATTTGGACATGAAAACAGTAAGACACTTAAAACTCCTATGTTTACTACTATAAAACAAGATTTGGAAGAAATTAGAAATCAGTTGACAACAAGTTATATAGAGGTATGATTGGTAGTTTGTTATATCTTACTGCTAGCAGGCCAGATATAATGTATTCAGTATGTCTTTGTGCTTGATTTCAATCAAATCCTAAAGAATCTCATCTAATTGATGTCATAAGAATTTTTAGATATTTAAAAGGAACTGTTTTTCAATCTATTATTTATCCTAAAACTTTTTATTTCAATTTGATTTCATATTCAGATGATGACTTTGAATGTTGTAGATTATATAGAAAAAGTACATCAGGAACATGTCACTTTTTAGGAAAGTCTTTAGTATCATGTTCTAGTAAGAAACAACATTCAGTTTCCCTGTCAATAGCTGAGGAATAATATGTTTCTACTGGCATTTGCTGTGCACAAGTGTTGTGTATGAAAAACTCTCTTATAGACTATGGATTGAATTTTAATAATACACCTATTTTATGTGATAATACAAGTGCAATTAATATTTCATAAAATCCTATTAGTCATTCTAGAACTAAGGACATTGATATAAGTAATCACTTTTTAAGAGATCATGTTATTAAAAAGGATATATTTTTAGAATTTATAAATACAGAAGTTCAATTAGCAGATATTTTTACTAAACCACTTCCCACTGCAATGTTTGATTTTATTAAGGGGGAGCTAGGTTTATTTAATTTTAAATAAATTTTATATTGTTTTATGAATAATATTTATGTTTTTTCTGCCATATGAAAATTTTATTTGTTTTAAATATATGTAATGATTAGTGATTACATGGGAATCACGGCTGTCAGAGCCTTTTCGATTTCTAAACCATTTCAATTCTATCAAAACCCATTCAAAATCTGAAAATCGAACTTCTGCTTCTAATCCCTAATCATCGATCCTCTGAAACCCTAACCTTCAAACCTTCATAGATTCTCACAAAGATTGTTAGAACTAAAAGATCCAATGAATCCGAGCCAAGCAATGCCAAGAGACAACACACCAAGGGAAGAAAAATCTTACAGGGCAAGGTAATCGATCTCCACTCGTTATTTCAAACAAATCTTCTTTTGAAGTAAGAACAATTGTTTCAGAATCTTGAACAAATGTTCAACAGTGAAAATATGGAATTTCTGTATGAAGTATAACTTAGATACTTCTTCAAATCTGTATAGTTTAGTCTGGGAGATACCAAGGATATAATGATGGTAAAATAGAGGATAAGGATTTCTCAATCTCATCCGTAGAGATTGGTCAGATTCTCAACTGCCTTCATAAGGGAGTTTTTCATTTCGATTTGAAGAATATTGAAGATTCTGTGCATAAATCTGGAAACATAATGTATTTTCTTTTTGGTATTAAATCTATAAAGAAAATTTTTATAAAGGATTTGGAGCCTGGTCAAGAAAATTTTGGTAAAATTTATTTAGTCTGGAATTGATCCATGAATGGAAGAGATGGAAAAGATTTTGTACCCAGATATGTATATAATATTTCTTCTGTTAAGCGATATTAAGTTAATCATTCCAAGGTACATGGTACGATATCTCAATTACTACTGTCAAAGCGATGGATGAATGAATTTATACCTTTTGGTCGATTTATTTCTAAAATGCTGCTTAAGAATGACATTGTGAGATTAGTGGATGCATGAGTTACATGTCATCATAGTAATACGTTTAATGCTAGAACTTTAAGGAAGGATGGATATTTCTGGAGCACCATTAAAGAATACTTTTTCCAGTAGGAGCTGAGGAAGACAAGGAGAGTGCTCAGGCTCCACCTTCTATGTAGAGACCCGAAGCTTATCGTACATGGACATTACATTACTTTTGCGGAATACTTAGTACATAACAAAAACACACACTAAAGGATCGTAATAGTTTAGTGTCTTTGGAAACTCGGAACGTAATCTTCTAATCGTGGTGAAATATCTTCAATATCTCCCATAAAGATCTTCCACTTTTTTTTACCTAAAACCTTTCTTTATATCCTGGGGAAAAGAAAAAATAAAAGGGTGAGCTCAAATGCTCAGTAAGGGTAAAAAAAATAAATATCAATCACATCATATTCATAAGAACATAACTTTTGGAAATCTTAACCTGCAAAAGAGAGCATAATTTCATAACATGGGATAAATCATAGTAGTGAAATGAAATCACAATAATCATAACATAAAACATGAAACTTTGTGGCCTACACACATAATCATGGAGAATCATTTCTTGTTAGTCAAGACTAATTTCCAAGACTATCTTAGTGGACAAAGTCCCTTTCTGAATCGAGTAACCCTCGTTTCAGTCCTGTTTCACTGAACCGGTATAACCTACCATTTCAGCCATGTCTATCTCATGAGATATAAAATCTTTACCCAATGCATTGGAAGGAGATATAGGTCCCACCAATCTTATAATGAATCCTTTCTTATGTGTGCCACATAATCATAAACCATACATCATAGCGTAACTCATGTAATAAAAATGGGATTCATAAACAACATGACATCATAAAACAATTCATATAAGATAAAGGAATTCATAAAAATATTTCCATCACAACATAATCAAATTCATGTAATAATAGGGATAAAAACAGAACCCTTTTATTATCTTAGATGGAAAATAATTTTGATAAAATACTTGAACTCCATTCTTGAGGAAAATATCCTTTCTACTTCAAAAACATTTTTCCTTTCATAACATGTCATAACACTTTAAAATAAAATAAGTTGATTAAAAATAAACATGAAAACTTGTAAAGGAAGCTTCTTGGAAATAATTTTTTAGAAATCCATTCATGCCGTATAAGTTAAAAAAAACATTCTTTCGTACTTTTGTCGGAAAAGTCAAAAAGTACCTCGTACGAAAAAAAACGACAAAAGATTCCTTTCGTATATTTTACTAAAAACTCACCGAAGGGTAAAATTGGATATAAACTATTGTAGAAGGATGGAAATAATATTACATATTGAGTGAACATGGATGTGGATGATAAAATACACCCCAGTAAATACTTACGAATAAACAATCTCGGATAAAAATGAGATTGTGATTTTTCCCTTACCTTAGGTCCGATTTGCTTTGTATGTGTCCGAAGCTCCTGTATAATGGTTTAAATACTGTTATTGACATATTCCAGAATCATACATATTGATATGATATCATATATGGTCATATTATTAGCTTCTTGTTAGTAATATTTCATTGTTACTTGTTACTCGGGTCTTTATAACTTTTTGTTCTTATGCGTGTTTTGTCGAATAAATTCTTATTCTTATTTTAAGGATATAGATACCTTATATCCAGAATGGTATTTGTGTAACATATATCATATTTATTCATTCAATTCATTTATATAATTACTATGTAATGATGATCATGTTGAACGAGTCGCATCACATCGTGGAGACGGTATTCCGTACGTACGCACGAGTGATGATATCATTCCTATGAACGTGGAATTGTATTGGAATATATGTATATTATTTCAGTATCAATATTACTTCATAATAATCATATATAGTTACTCATTACACCATTATCCCCATCCTTGTAAGGTGATGGTGGAAAATAGATTACACCACGGCGTGGAGACGGTATTCCGTACGTACGCACGCGCGGTGATTTCTTTTTCCGTAGGATGGATAGATGGTGAAATAGGGTTGTTTCATACTTATAATAACATATCAGTATATGAGTGATACTGATGTTATTACTTCATAATGAAACATCCTAATAAGAAGAAGTGGAAGAAGAAATAAAGATGAAAGAATTGGTTACGGTAATTACCTCTTCTTTGAAGCGCCTCTTTGAGACCTCCTCTTAGGGCACTAAAATTGGTCTTTGAGGAAGACCAGAACCTCTAGGATGTTTCTAGGGAAGTGGAGAAGATATTTTGGCAGGGGTTGGCCGAGCTTGAGTGCTCAATTTGGTGTGAGGAGGAGGGGGAGGAGGTGTCCTTTTATAGGGGAGGAGAGGGGCACCTTAGGAATATCTCAAAATATTATTTTATATTAAAGTCAAAATCGGTTTATAATGGTTCCAAAGGGTCTTATTTCAAAGCTAAAGTGGGGATGGGTCGATATCCTACCAACCAATAGGATTTAGACAAGTTTAGGGTATTATTTTAACCTTATCAATTAGATTTAACTCTAAGTTAATTAATTTAACTTTTACCGTGTCTTTTTGTTTTCTTTCACTATATGGTTAATACACTTACTATAACATGCCAAAAGAACCCCAAATTGTTTATTATCAATATATATATCCTTATCTATGTCATTTGGCCGAACCTTAGATTTTTAGGAATACAATAACAATTAGTAATATAATATTTGATTTAAAAACTATTTTGTGTCAATTTTGACACTATTTGATATATGATTTTTGTGAAAGTCATAACAGAATTATATGTTCGAACCAAGTTGATTAAATCAACACTAATATATCCTAGTAACCTATAAAATTAGTGAAATTCATGAAAAGTCTCAAATTACATTTATTTTGGTGTTTATAACATCAATTATGTCAATATTTCATTAATAAGATAATTACTTCATCATCTTTGTGTCATAAATAAATTATATTATTGATGTCTAAAAATTACAAATAAAATACCATCTTGTAGGAAATCTTTTTATCTTTCTAATTAATATTTACAATCGAATTTATCTTATGTATAACACCATATTAAAAATGATTTACTTATTAAACATTAATTTTAACTATTTTAACCCTTCTTTAAATAAATTAATAATAAATGTCCTAATCTAATCCAAGTGGGCCTAAATGGTCATATTTTATTCCTAAGTTTGTTTTTGGTAGAATTACACTTGTCCAATAGAATTAGGACATGTGTTAGGGTAATATTAATATCATATTTACCCTTAGTTACCCTATTTACTATTAACCGCGGTAAAAAAAGTAAAAAGTTACTATTCACCAAAAAATTATTTTCATCTCATTGAACCACATTTTAGTCCTTGATATTAACCGTGTCTCTCGGATTTTCGAAATTCCATTCACAGAAGCGGAAAAATTAAGTTTTATGAAAAATTCAGTTTTTTTAACTACCACTTAGTAGTTTCACTATTCATCAAAAATTGATATTTTTTCAGAACAATGCCAAAATTTCATCCTAAGCTATATTTCATATTCCGAATTCAAAAATGAAATCTATTTTACCAAATTCATAACATAGAAGTTGCATTAATTAATTTTATAATTAAATCCTGCTGTTAAAATAAATAGCGTGTTTTTAGGAAACAATATATATCAAAAGATTGACACTTGATTATGTCTGGTTTAAATGTGAAATTACAACCAATAACCAACATTGTATTAAATTGTAAAAATATATTCTAAATATACTTTAAAACCACTCAAATTAATAATTTATCACTATTAATTATTTCGATTAAAAAAGTTGTTTTTAATTATAATTTAGTAATGTTCACTATTCATCAGAATATGAAAGTTATCCGAAAAGTACCAAAATTTCACCTTAGGCTAAATTCGATACTCCGAATCCAAGAATGAAGTTCATTTTGAAAAATAAGATTTACAGAATTTTAAAAAGTGGTTATTACTATTCATAACGGCTAGTTTTAATAATATTTTAATATCACATCGTTGTTTAGTGAAACTCGTTATTGCGTACTACACACGCTATCGAGGAAGGTCGTGATTGCGTGTAATGCAAGGCAGATCAAGGATGCGTGTTGTGAAAGCTCCTTTTGGTGTAGCATACAACACAAGACATTAGTGAAATTAAAAAGATTATTTTTCATAAAATCTCGGGGTGTTACATTCTACCCCCCTTAAAATGAATTTCGCCCTCGAAATTCGTCGGGGTTATAAATGGTTTACTATTCGAAAGTTTCTTTAATAAAAACCCACATCGTAAAAAGGAATATCAAAACCAATCTTTAAAAACAAAAGTATGAAACGTAACGGTTACCCAAATAAACTAATCATTGGGTTTCCACATAGGTGAAAATATGGATATGGAAGAGAAATCTAACCATCATGTTCTGATGGAGAGTGGTAGAGAACATGGCTATGGAAAAGCCAGTAATCACAAATCCATAGATTTGTGATGATATAAGGTACCATCTGATTCATCAGGTATAAGATCACTAGGACAACATTTTTGGTTTTCAAGATCATTTCCCCTAAAGTTGAAAATTTGAATTAGAATAAATACTTACTTTATTTTGGTACAATCTCACTGTTGTTCGTGCCTTGAACAATTTCCACTTCATCTCTTAAATAAATGAAGTTGAATTTGTTATTCGTTAAGTGTTAGTAGATCATGTGATAGAATGACGGGTCATTCCATTTGTCCCAAACAAAAGGTTAGCAAAAATTATATGCATAAATCGATCTACAGTGAGATTAATCATATATGGTTCCTCAAATGTACTTATACTTCATATATCATACTGCTTAATATAATAAAACTAGTTTCTACTAAACAGGGACTTCCTGTAGGCCAGTGGTAGGCGATAAAGGCCAGTCGCACTTCGGTTGTGGGTTCAATTCCTACAGCCTTGTCCGAAGCGATGGGTTGTCGCCCGTCCTGCAGGTTGTCCTTTTTCTAAAACTATATTACTATCCCATCAATAATATCGAGAAAACT
This sequence comes from Viscum album, assembly GCA_963277665.1. Lineage (NCBI taxonomy): Eukaryota > Viridiplantae > Streptophyta > Magnoliopsida > Santalales > Viscaceae > Viscum > Viscum album. Next base: position 1,045,187,732 of record OY728160.1, on the reverse strand, counting down.
TCTATCCTTAAACAATACTAACTGATGTCCAACATAATCCATTCCAATCTTTAGGATTATCCATAATACTGCAGTCCACTCTCATAACATAGTGAAAACGATTACCAGAGATTTAACACCATCGTCGATCCCCATAAGATATGTCTTGTTGGTCACATTCTAAACATTCAAAGTCCTTAATCATGTATTATCTTGAATACCTTAGTGAAAACATGAATGCAGTTTAAAGTTAACACTTTCCACATACCAAAATCCTCAAAATTCTATATACTCAAACCATGATATCACTTAGTCCTTATATCAATCATGAGCTCATGAATACTGTTAAACATTTCATTTTCTTGTTTTCCCTTCATTATGCGCATATCATCTTATTTCCAAAAATATCTCAATCACTTTGAATACCACATTAAACCAATACATAAATATTCCAATACTCCATGATACAACATTATTTTGGAATCCCATTACATAAACACTTAATCATTCCACCACATCGTTATCATATTCAACATCGCCAATAGTGATCGCATGTGACTTCCCTTTGTCCTTTGCCTTCAGTGTTTGCTCATGTTGATCATCACTAACCCTTGGATTAGGGCAATTATTAGCATAATGCCCCATTTCCTTGCACTTGAAGCATTGAAGTGTTGGTGGTGCGTTCTCTGCAGTGTTTGCTTTATTCACATCATTAGAAACCCTTTTTCCATTACATCGACACTCAGCTGCTCGATGACCTTCTTTTCCACACTTAAAACATTTTCTAGTCCCTTTAAGACAATCTCCACCATGCTTCTTTCCACACATTGTGCATAAGGAAACATTCATCTTCTTTTCACCATTATTATGAGATTTCTCCTTGAACTCCATCTTTCGTTTCTTGTCAAAACCATGAGATGGATATGTAACACCAACTTCCATTTCTACCTTGATAGCACAACGCACAATTTCTTCATAGCTACTGAAGTCTCTTATAGCTAATGCCCTTCGAAGACTTGGTTTTAAGCCACTGAAAAATTGATCAACTTTACTTTCAGGTTGGATGATAATACCAGAAGCATACCTTGCAAGTCTTGTAAAATTTGCTTCATAGGTACAAACAGATTCATCGTCCCTTTGCTTCAGTTCAAGAAACTCTTTCTCCATCTTTGTTCGAAGAATACAAGGGAAGTACTTACTGAAAAACAAGTTCTTGAACTCGTCCCATTCCATGGAATCAATTTCATCCCTTGGCCTCATATTCTTGATAAGATTCCACCATTGATCAGCTTCACCTTCCAAACGATATACTGCTAAGATTACTTTATCATGTTCAGAACATTTAAGAACTAAAAATATCTTTTCAGTTGTACTGATCCATTGTTCAGCAACAAGTGGATCGGAAGTCCCACTGAAAGAAGGTGGACGTTGCCTCATGAAGGACTCAATAGAATATTGTTCCCTTCTCTGCTCATTTGGAAGTCCAGAATGATTCATAGCTTGTGTAAGTATAGCAATAAGATTTTGCACTCCATCTCCCATAACATTTGTTTGTTCAGGAGGGCAATCATTGCATTGTCCATTGCATTGATCAACACGGTTCTTTCGGGTTCCAGCCATCGTCTAAAACCCAAAAAGAATAGTGTGAGAGGCAAAAATCATGCTAGGGAAAACAACATAATAAACTGGGAGTACCTTCAATATCCAACATCTTAGGTTTAATTCTATGATCGTTAGCGTAATTCTAGTACTATAACCTATACGTATACTTATCCCTAGGGACATCCCTAGACATACCTTAGAAATATCTCTAGGGATCTCACTAACGTTTTCGCATCCTAGTTTCCAAAGGTTGACTAAACATTTCCTCTGATACCAACTATAACGGTCTGGAATTACTTCCAGTGGACTATAGTTGATACCTATCAGGGCACTCCATGGGCGGCTACACCCCCTGGGCGGGACACACCACCATCCCCAGTGGCGGCCATTTCCTCATGAAGCCCTTGGGCGGAGAGCCATGCTTCGTCCAAGGCTCACATGTGAGAGTTCCCAAGGATCGGATACATTCCTACCTCCTTTGCCTCAGATACCAACTATAGAGACCCGAAGCTTATCGTACATGGACATTACATTACTTTTGCGGAATACTTAGTACATAACAAAAACACACACTAAAGGATCGTAATAGTTTAGTGTCTTTGGAAACTCGGAACGTAATCTTCTAATCGTGGTGAAATATCTTCAATATCTCCCATAAAGATCATCCACTTTTTTTTACCTAAAACCTTTCTTTATATCCTGGGGAAAAGAAAACATAAAAGGGTGAGCTCAAATGCTCAGTAAGGGTAAACAAAATAAATATCAATCACATCATATTCATAAGAACATAACTTTTGGAAATATTAACCTGCAAAAGAGAGCATAATTTCATAACATGGGATAAATCATAGTAGTGAAATGAAATCACAATAATCATAACATAAAACATGAAACATTTTGGCATACACACATAATCATAGAGAATCATTTCTTGTTAGTCAAGACTAATTGCCAAGACTATCTTAGTGGACAAAGTCCCTTTCTGAATCGAGTAACCCTCGTTTCAGTCCTGTTTCACTGAACCGGTATAACCTACCATTTCAGCCATGTCTTTCTCATGAGATATAAAATCTTTACCCGATGCATTGGAGGGAGATATAGGTCCCACCCATCTTATAATGAATCCTTTCTTATGTGTGCCACATAATCATAAACCATACATCATAGCGTAACCCATGTAATAAAAATGGGATTCTTAAACAACATGACATCATAAAACAATTCATATAAGATAAAGGAATTCATAAAAATATTTCCATCACAACATAATCAAATTCATGTAATAATAGGGATAAAAACAGAACCCTTTTATTATCTTAGATGGAAAATAATTTTGATAAAATACTTGAACTCCATTCTTGAGGAAATTATCCTTTCTACTTCAAAAACATTTTTCCTTTCATAAAATGTCATAACACTTTAAAATAAAATAAGTTGATTAAAAATAAACTTGAAAACTTGTAAAGGAAGCTTCATGGAAATAATTTTTTAGAAATCCATTCATGCCGTATAAGTTAAAAAAAACATTCTTTCGTACTTTTGTCGGAAAAGTCAAAAAGTACCTCGTACGAAAAAAAACGACAAAAGATTCCTTTCGTATCTTTTACTAAAAACTCACCGAAGGGTAAAATTGGATATAAACTATTGTAGAAGGATGGAAATAATATTACATATTGAGTGAACATGGATGTGGATGATAAAATACACCCCAGTAAATACTTACGAATAAACAATCTCGGATAAAAATGAGATTGTGATTTTTCCCTTACCTTAGGTCCGATTTGCTTTGTATGTGTCTGAAGCTCCTGTATAATGGTTTAAATAATGTTATTGACTTATTCCAGAATAATACCAATTGATATGATATCATATATGGTCATATTATTAGCTTCTTGTTAGTAATATTTCATTGTTACTTGTTACTCGGGTCTTTATAACTTTTTGTTCTTATGCGTGTTTTGTCGAATAAATTATTATTCTTCTTTTAAGGTTATAGATACCTTATATCCAGAATGGTATTAGTGTAACATATATCATATTTATTCATTCAATTCATTTATATAATTACTATGTAATGATGATCATGTAGAACGAGTCGCATCACATCGTTGAGACGGTATTCCGTACGTACGCACGAGTGATGATATCATTCCTATGAACGTGGAATTGTATTGGAGTATATGTATATTATTTCAGTATCAATATTACTTCATAATAATCATATATAGTTACTCATTACACCATTATACCCATCCTTGTAAGGTGATGGTGGAAAATAGATTACACCACGGCGTGGAGACGGTATTCCGTACGTACGCACGCGCGGTGATTTCTTTTTCCGTAGGATGGATAGATGGTGAAATAGGGTTGTTTCATACTTATAATAACATATCAGTAAATGAGTGATACTGATGTTATTACTTCATAATGAAACAACCTAAGAAGAGGAAGTGGACGAAGAAATAAAGATGAAAGAATTGGTAACGGTAATTACCTCTTCTTTGAAGCGCCTCTTTGAGACCTCCTCTTAGGGCACTAAAATTGGTCTTTGAGGAAGACCAGAACCTCTAGGATGTTTCTAGGGAAGTGGAGAAGAGATTTTGGCAGGGGTTGGCCGAGCTTGAGTGCTCAATTTGGTGTGAGGAGGAGGGGAGGAGGTGTCCTTTTATAGGGGAGGAGAGGGGCACCTTAGGAATATCTCAAAATATTATTTTATATTAAAGTCAAAATCGGTTTATAATGGTTCCAAAGGGTCTTATTTCAAAGCTAAAGTGGGGATGGGTCGAAATCCTACCAACCAATAGGATTTAGACAAGTTTAGGGTATTATTTTAACCTTATCAATTAGATTTAACTCTAAGTTAATTAATTTAACTTTTACCGTGTCTTTTTGTTTTCTTTCACTATATGGTTAATACACTTACTATAACATGCCAAAAGAACCCCAAATTGTTTATTATCAATATATATATCCTTATCTAAGTCATGTGGCCGAACCTTAGATTTTTAGGAATAAAATAACAATTAGTAATATAATATTTGACTTAAAAACTATTTTGTGTCAATTTTGACACTATTTGATATATGATTTTTGTGAAAGTCATAACAGAATTATATGTTCGATCCAAGTTGATTATATCAACACTAATATATCATATTAACCTAGAAAATTAGTTTAATTCATAAAAAGTCTCAAATTGCATTTATTTTGGTGTTTATAACATCAATTATGTCAATATTTCATTAATAAGATAATTACTGCATCATCTTTGTGTCATAAATAAATTATATTATTTGATGTCTAAAAATTACAAATAAAATACCATCATGTATGAAATCGTTTTAGCTTTCTAATGAATATTTACAATCGAATTTATCTTATTTATAACCCCATATTAAAAATGATTTACTTATTAAACTTTGATTTTAACTATTTTAACCCTTCTTTAAATAAATTAATAATAAATGTCCTAATCTAATCCAAGTGGGCCTAAATGGTCATATTTTATTCCTAAGTTTGTTTTTGGTCGAATTACACTTTTCCAATAGAATTAGGACATGTGTTAGGGTAATATTAATATCATATTTACCCTTAGTTACCCTATTTACTATTAACCGCGGTAAAAAAAGTAAAAAGTTACTATTCACCAAAAAATTATTTTCATCTCATTGAACCACATTTTAGCCCTTGATATTAACCGTGTCTCTCGGATTTTCGAAATTCCATTCATAGAAGCGGAAAAATTAAGTTTTATGAAAAATTAAGTTTTTTTAACTACCACTTAGTAGTTTCACTATTCATCAAAAATTGATATTTTTCAGAACAATGCCAAAATTTCATCCTAAGATATATTTCATATTCCGAATTCAAAAATGAAATCTATTTTACCAAATTCATAACATAGAAGTTGCATTAATTAATTTTATAATTAAATCCTGCTGTTAAAATAAATAGCGTGTTTTTAGGAAACAATATATATCAAAAGATTGACACTTGATTATGTCTGGTTTAAATGTGAAATTACAACCAATGACCAACATTGTATTAAATTGTAAAAATATATTCTAAATATACTTTAAAACCACTAAAATTAAAAATTTATCACTATTAATTATTTCGATTAAAAAAGTTGTTTTTAATTATAATTTAGTAATTTTCACTATTCATCAGAATATGAAAGTTATCCGAAAAGTACCAAAATTTCACCTTAGGCTAAATTCGATACTCCGAATCCAAGAATGAAGTTCATTTTGAAAAATAAGATTTACAGAATTTTAAAAAGTGGTTATTACTATTCATAACGGCTAGTTTTAATAATATTTTAATATCACATCGTTGTTTAGTGAAACTCATTATTGCGTACTACACACGCTATCGAGGAAGGTCGCGATTGCGTGTAATGCAAGGCAGATCAAGGATGCGTGTTGTGCAAGCTCCTTTTGGTGTAGCGTACAACACAAGACATTAGTGAAATTAAAAAGAATATTTTTCATAAAATCTCGGGGTGTTACATTCTAAGTCCAAGGAGGGATAAGCTGAATTCAGAGTCAGCAATTTAGCAAGAAGGTTTTACTTTTAAGTGGAAGATGATGAGGAAGACAAAAATCAGGAGGGACTTCAATGAAAAACAAAGAGAATTGTTAATGTGGAAGTTACTTCCCCTGCTTTGGAAGAAACAAAAGAAGCTTTATATTCTTATACTTTTCTAATAGAGGTTGTTTCTGATAAGATCATGGAAGATCATAGTGAAAGGACATCACTAGTATTGGGATCAGGAGCACAAGAAGAAGCTCAAAGGGAGAATCAGGAACAGATTGTAGTTGATGTTGATGTTGCACTTCAACAGGAGCAAGAGATGGAGGCAGTACCTGGTGAAGAAGTGGCAAGACCTCAGGAAACTACTCAAGATATTTTTCATGAAAACCCAATGGAAGGCCTAGATACTAATGATTGTGGTGAGAATGTTTCTGAAGCTCACACAGAGGTACTTCAAGAGGTTTTTTGTGGAGGAGTTTGAGAACTCTAAGGAAATATCTGTGGACCAACCTTCTCAAGACAGAGAAAAAGAAAAATCTGATGGTGAATCATTGCCTTTGGTATGGCTGAATCAACCAGAGTTTGTGAATTTGAATCAAGCATAGGGTGAATCTGATTCAAGGAAAGAAGAAGTTGAAGAACTATACAGAAACGTTTCTTATTTGGAATCTGAGAATGTCATTATGATAAATTCCTTAGACTTAAAACATTTGAAGTTTCCAAAGATAAAGGATTGTACAATATCAGGCAAGAAGTTGAAATGTTTAAAGAGGATATGCTGACTGCTGTTGCACAATTGAAATTTGAAATGGTTATGATGTCATATTTATCAGATCTCAAGTCGTTTATGGAGAACCAATTTGCATTAGTTGCAAATAATGATGTTTGTGGATCAGGTACTTCACCTAATTTAATCAGAAGGTTTCAATCTATCATGACTGTGATGAGAAACATGAATGACAGGATACAAGATCTTCAATGTAACAGTGCTCCTATATCAGTGTTGCTAGAAAATCAGAAGTTTTTAGTGGATCAACTGACATCTAGTGAGCCATTGATCAGAATCCTGTTATATCATTTATCCGAAAAGCTGTCAGTGTTTGTAGAAAAAGAGGAAAGGATACATGAGTTTTTCAGAGTCAATTTAATATAGGATATTCATATGACTCAATAGAACATATAGCTCATTATCAATCTTGGATAAGGGATTATGAAGAGACATCAGGAGCAGTTTACAGAAATCATGTCTATAATCCATAAGAGATTGAACCTATTGCCTATCTTACCCAAAGATTGATTCCTATGTATATCATTTTCATGTATATACTGCTGTTTTTGAATGAAAATTTCCATCATCATTTATTTGTTTCTTTCTATATTTTGTTTTATTGACTTTATTTTTGGTATGCGAGTACTCTATATTTAATTATTGATACACAGATAATAATAATAATTTACATACAGTTCAGTGCAACATTAAATGTGTTAAAATCCATGATTTTTCATTCTTTTTGATATCACAAAAGGGGGAGAATTTGGATAAACATCAACATTTTATTTAAGGGTTATTTAGGGGGACAATTAAAGGAGATTTTCGATAACCACAACATTTTAGTTTTCTTTATATTTATTGTTTATTCAGAAGGAGAAATTTTTCTAAACTTAAATATTATTTCATCCTCTCAAAATTCTAAAACATTATGTATATATTTTTGAATGTTAATTTCATTTATATAATTTTATTATCTTATGGGTTTTGTTATAATCAAAAAAGGAGAGATTGTTGAGAAAAGTATTGTTTTCAAAAATACATATTAATCTTATTTAAAGGGGGAGATTATTGAAAATAATACTATGTCTTTTTATGGTAATCTTGATGCTCACAAATACCCTTAGTTATTTTCTAATGATTTTATTTAGTATTATGCAGGAATTTATTAATTTATTTTACCTTTGAAATTACTAGAATTTATTACTTATGCAGAATCTGCTTTAGCGCGTCCTGGAATCACTGTTCATACCTTACGTAGATAAATATAGTGTGGAATCTGCATTAGCACGTTCTGGATCACTGTTCATACCCTACATAGATAAACGTAACGTTAGGAAGAAAATCTTGTATACATTTTAAGATAAGAGAAAAGTATGGTTAAACAACAATACGTTTTCAGAAAAGTATGGAAGACGAACCTTACGTTAGAAAGGAACCTTACGTTTTGGTTATCAGAAAATTGTGGAAGGATAACCATACTTAAATACTAATCATTACGTTGGTTTCTCAAAAGTATGGTTCATCAACCTTTATTTTTTGAAAAACATACGTTCTTAGAAAAGTATGGATCAAGTAAAAATATTGATCTTTTACCGTACATTTTAGAGTTGAAGAAAAATTATGGATGATCAACCTTACGTTTTCAACCATACGTTTGAAGACTATGTCACCAACCCTACATTTGGAGGCCACATCATCAACCTTACATTTGGTGTTAGAAATTTAGAAAGACGATATTTTTATGTAGCGGTCAAAAAGTTGATTATTTGGTGGATTTCAAGCCAGATTTAAAGTTTTTATTAAAATAATACATTGACTGATTCAAAGCAGTTTAATCAATGTATTTAAGATCGAATTAAAATGATCTTTTTATGTCGAGTCTTAATGGAAGTTACAACTTCTCTGTAAATTCTGATTTTTTAATATCGCGAATCAGAAGGAAACTTTTATGGATCTAAATGTGCCAGAGATATGCTCAGCTTTATTATATATTTTCTCTTTGAAACACCAGGTATATGTGTATGGTATTTGATCTATTATTGAAAAAGGAGGAAAACAAAGACTGCAGCAATACAAGATTGATCTGCTATTTCAAAAAGGAGTGTCAATGCTCTGTTTTGTTTAAGAAGAAGGAAGTTGATAGAAGATTCACTTGTTCTACATAGAATATCTGCTGTGGATCTACTACTGCTGAAGTTGTGAACTATATCATTATATCTATAACAATTGGATCGGCTCAGAACTTCTTCGTCTTGAAAATCAATATTTCTAGAGACTTTGATCCATCTACTGTCAATTGCATTCTGTTGCAATTATGAAGATCAACTGGAAAACATCTTTCTGAAATTCTTTTTATTCTTTAGTAACTGGCTTCTCGTTCTAAGCAGTGTAGGTTCGTGTTTGAACTAGATGGCTTTATTATCCTGAAGATTGTAAAGGTGTCAACTACTTGTACTCAGTTGTGAAACGGTCTGTGGAAAAGAGGACTAGATAGTGAAAATAACCAAGCTCGTGGAGTTGAGCATTGGTGGAGTGGACTAGGGGCCTTCTGTTCCCCGAACCACTCTATATCTTTGTGTTCTTGTTTTTAATTATTCCATTGAATAATAAAATATGATAATGTATAATGGATAGAACTCATTCAATCAAAGAGGTATCGAAAAATTCCAAAAGACACAATTCACCCCCTCTTGTGTATAATAAGTAGATTCCGATCCAACAACTATGAGTTTGGATAAAGGACACACAGTTATTAAAATACTAGAACCATATCATTGGATTATAAGATATTAATAGAAAAAAATTAATAATGTAAAATAAAAGATAAATATTTTGCTAAAATAAATTAGATAGTAATAATGTTATTATTAAAAACATATTTTAAATTTAAAGTGAAGTTTTTTAGAACATTATTTTTATTTGCACAATGTATTGGATATCCTGAAATATAATTAATATTTATTGTTGAATTATTCTAATAATATATATTATTTAATTTATAAAATTATTTAGTGATTCAGAAAGTATTTTTGCTTGGAATATGGTATGAATAAGTCCAATATTCTACATAAAATGTTTTTTTTTAAAAAAAATTGTCTATTTTTCAAAATTATTCTAAAATATATTTATTCTATTTAAATGTAAAAATTAAGATGAAATATATAAAACATTCTGAAAAAAAATTCAAATTTGGTAAATATGAATTTTTCTATCCTCAATAATAATAGATACCATGGTAAAATGTATCACCACGGAAAAGTGTAAATAATGTTAATATAGATTAAAAACATGTGATATGGTATTAAATTTAATCTTATTTATTACTAGATAAAATTAATTAGACCCATATATCCTTAAGATTATATTTGGTTAGATTAATTGTTGTTATTTCAGTTAAATAATTTATATATTTTTTAAATCCAAGACGGTTACAAAATATAACTATCAATATTTTTTATATATCTTATCTGTCCTTATTGGGTAAAAAGTAATTGAAAACTTAATTTAAGTGTCTATTATTTAGTAAAAATTTATTAATCATTTTAGTTTATTTTCAATTTTGGATAATTATATAGTGAAGCCAATTTATGTAAAACTCTAATACAATATATCTATATTTGAATGAAAGGTAATAAATGATTTTAAATATTTTTAAAGAAATTTAATTTCAGATATTAAATGTTTTAAAAAATATCAATTAATAATACATATTATTGAAGTGTTCTAATATTTATTTCAAAATCAAACATTGTATTTTTAGTTAGATTTTTTGAATAATATCAAAATTAACAATAATGATATTTTATGAGACAAATAATTTATTTAATAACATTGTAATCATAAAATTAAAAATATATTAAAAAATGGGATAATATTAAATGTAAAATTTCACTCCTTTTTGGTATAATGATCAATTTGAACAACTTTTATTTCAATTAAATTAAATATAGTTTAATATTTTAATAAATTTATAGAGTGCCTCTCCCCTCTCGTATAAAAGGGTGCATCTCATTTCTCTTCACCATATCACATTATGCCTTTTATCATGACCATACATTGATAAATTATATTTTACACTTATATCATCACATTATATATGTGATGGCATTCCCAAAATACCATTTCAAGTGTTCTAAAGAGGGTATGTTAAGGATTTATTTCAATAAAGAGTCAATTGCCTAAAACAATCACATTTATTTATACTATTATTTACCTACTCAAAATTTATGTTATTTTCATTAGCTAACACCTTATATATAAAAAATATGCATAAATTTTGTTATGATTATGAAAGACTCATTATACACACTTTTACAATCAAATGAGCTATTAATGTATCGCTCGTTTGTGCATACGAGTTACCGTCTCCACATAGCAATATAATTAATGTTTATAATCATATTTTATGGGTTTTTACAATGATGTGTTTAATGTATATGTATGATATTTTCACTTTATTATAGTTTTTAATGATAATATCATTTCTACCTTCAAAACAATAAATCTTTTGGGAAATTCTAGAATCGTTCGTTTGTACTAGTGGAATATCTACTCCACGAAGCTATGTGATTCATTTATCATATATATTTTACTTGGATGGTTATGAGAATGTATTTCATGAATATATATAATTCATGTATGACATAAAAAATTAATTAATGTTTTTCATTATTTACTATTCTTTCATTCCATTAGTTGTAAAATGGAAAAAATGTTCAGCTGTATGTATGACCTATCACATCCCTAAATGGTCTAATTAGTTATTCTATCTCAAAATTTTAATAATAAATATAAATAAATATATATATATATATATATATATGTATAATGAATATATTTTATATTCATATCATGATAAATTTCAATAACATATTGAAAAATGATTCATGTATATGGACAGAAACTACTAAATTGAAATACTAATGAGAAATGAAATATTTAACAAAAAAATAATGATTTTAATATTTATTTATTGACAAGGGTGTGATAAAATCATGTAATGGAAAAATATATGATGATATGTGTTTGAAATATAGTATTTTTTATAATTAAAATAAATTTAATATTTTTATAAATGAGGTTATTGTTCATTGGAATATAGGAAAACACATGTTATGGGGTTCATTTGACAATATCTCCAATATTAAGTATTGTTTGTGATCAAGTCACTATTGAAAGAATAATTTGATCATTTTATTCCTTAAATATTTTCTATAGAAAATATATTTATCCTTCTTAATTTCTTATAGTGATTGTTTTATGTCACTTGTACTCGTGTTGTAATTTTTAAAATATAATTTAAATGGAAACATTTTTCATTTTTTGAATTAGGTATGTTTTGAATTAGTGAATTTATGCTTTTTAACATAAAAATAATAGTTGAATATTTCCTGCACCAAAAATAAAATTTTATTTATGATTTACATACATTTTATGATTTATTAGAATATAAAATCTTTATTTTATAATAACATGACTTTTGAAGAAGAACTGATTTCAAAATTCAATCTTTAACTTATCAATAATTATTCCAATTGATATATCAAAACTATATCTCCATGTAAGAAAATATAAATTGATAATACATAAGATTTTCTTTCATATGGTAAATGGATATCATATTTATTTGTTTTTTAATATGGATTTTTTTATTGGGATTACATGAAATGTGTATAGGACCCCTTTCTTTTCCATGGTTTATAAAATAATGATATATTTATTAAATCCATTCCTTTTTATGATTTCAAATATAATGAATTATTATATATTGTTTTGAACTCATATGTATGATTTTCATTTTTCATCATGTTGAACCTATATGTCCATCATATATATTTTGTAATGTGTTATATATCATGAATATGTTTTTGGAAACTAGTTGATGTTCATAATCTGTTATTGGAAGCAATTCTAGGTGCTTAATCTGATATTGGAAAGAAGTTGATGTACTTGATCAATAGTGGTAACTAGTATTTGATTTTTGATATAATGGTCTCTTTAGATAGGATTTATAGATTAAATTATTTCAATACATATGATGATTAAGTATATATTTATAAATAGAAATTAGGGTACATGATTTATTTTTTTAGGGAATTTCATTATTATCAATCCTTTATTTTGAAATTCTAATGTTTTATGCCTTTACTATTTTTTATTGTCACTTTCATATTATTTATTATCGTATTCTGTTATTTTAATGATCTCATACCTGAAATATTAACTTATTATTTTATATGATCATCAATTGATACCACCCAATATTTCTCTTAATTAGCCTCTATGCTCACCCTTTTCTTACGTTTCCATTCCCTCAGTTATGATGATAGTTTGTAATAGTGTTTCTACTATAGAGAGTCCTATAATGGAAGATATTTGTTAGAGTTGAGGATTATTATTATAAAATTATAGGATTATATATCTAATCTCAAGAAATAAAAACCATTACAGTTTTGATTTTTATGGTATTGTAATTTAAAAAATATTCATCTAAATAGATGTAATATTGGTGTATACAAATCATAGGCCATTATAGTTTGTATCTGAGAATATATTAGTCAACATATTGATATTAGGGTTAGGAATCTATTATGAAAACACTCGGGATAACTATAAGTACAATTTTATGTCCTACAGTTTTGGTAATGATCATGATTAACCTTGGTTAAACCTAAGGTTTCATATAAATATGTGTCCCAATTTATCGATTATATTAATTATTTTTTTGAATTATCTGGAAATAAAATATGATTGTTTTTTATCAAAAGTATGATTATATGTATAATTTATTTGATGTATTCTTAATGAAACCTAGTAATACTGAATGTGATGGATAATGAAATGATTTTTTTCCTGGGTAACAAAATGTCATGGGAACTAAAATGTAGTATCATGCTATTATGCTCACAAAAACTTCTCAGGATATTAAAAATAAATATATTATAAATTATGAAATTTGGAAAAAACATTCTATTGAATCTTATGGGAGGTAACATTCACCCTCTTCAAGTTGATCATCTGATCTATTAATTGATGAATGATCAATCAACACCACTATGAATTCCATTTCTATTCGTCAATTATTACGGCATGAAAATATTTTCCAACATGTTTTCCATCTATTTTTTTTTGAACAATAGAGGAATATTATCAATCATTCAATGACTAAGAAGAAATTTAATCCATGGAATGACATGATTTTAATGGGATACTCTTTAGTATATACCTGACATGTATTATACATGGAGTGTTAGGGAAGGAATTTCATTAGATGAATTAAATGTATGATGAATCATTTGGTACCTATGTATAATATTTTATATGTATTGAATTATATATCAAATTTTTGATTATTATCTATAAATGTAAAATTGATCGATTCTTTTGTTGTTGAAAACCAAGTATTCAAATATAATTATCTATAAGATTCATTGGAAGTACTATAATAATCATTCAATGTGCACTTAACGTAGAAAAAAAAATTGTGAGTCCCAATGTCCCCAAGGGTTTAATAAGAATATATGGGAAGAGTCACCTGAAAACATTGATAAATAAAATTATAGAATGAAATTTCATCAATAAACAAGCTAGAAATGTGTGGTGAAATGGTCAAGGAATTTTTTAGTAATTAGAAGATCCTATAAATGTGTACATGTTCTTCATAAATCCCATTAATTTCAAATAGTTATGAATATGACATTTAAGACAATAAAAGAAATGAATATTCCATCTAATACGCTATAACACCCTAATGTTTTTATGAAATATTTTTCGCTAAAAAATAATAACTCTTAAATAGCTTTCACTGCAAACAATCATGAGATCAATCAAACTAGAATATTTCCTTAGTATAAAATTACTATTTAAAACTAGTTGTTAGGTTAACATAAATAAATATAATGAACTTATTAAAATTTATTGTGAAGACTTTCAAAACCAAATAGTTATAAAAATTATAAATCAAATATATTTTTGTAGTTTTTGTTAATAAATAAAGTAACTTATAACTATTAAATCAAATTAATCAAATATATATTTTATATATTTAGGAAAATATTTTTTATATTTATCCCATAGATATTTTTGTGATAGGGTACGAATAAACCCTATTTGAAGTATAACAACAATTGTTTTTTAAAATCGGAATTTTATCCCTTTTAATGAATACGGCCTTTTAAATTAACATTTTGACACATTAATAATTTTTATCTGAATGCATAAACATGATCATTTGAAGTTGGATATAAATATTTACTTTGGAAATATTTTAAATTTTTTTAAATAACATTAAAATTTTATGAACATTAAAAGTAAACTAATTTTTAATTGAAAACATTTTTTTTATCAAAATACTTCATATGGTTAAATTATAATATTATATGGATTTAAATTATAAATATAATATATTATTATTATTAAATATAAATAATTTCATTAGAAAAAAATTTCCATTGAATTCAGATGTAAAAACAATATTTTGGAATGTTTTAACTATACAAACATGATCTCTCTTTTGGAAAATGAGTATAATATAAAATTTATTATTTCAAATTCTATGTTATGAATTTTGAAAATATAATTTTCTATTTGGAATCAGTAGTTCCAAATAATGTAAATATTTTTATTTTCATTTTTTATAATTATGAATAGTAATGTTGGTAATTTTTATTAATATGTTAAAAAGATCAATCAGGTAATTAACGGTATAAATACTATTATAAAATTACCTTAATACATGTCTCATTATAATAGGATTAGTGGTATTTTACCTAACTTATCATTTGGTCGTCATTGTATCATTTGGAAGTAACTTGTATGTGATTAGGCCATTTAATTTATATTATATAATGAAAAGTTAATTATGTCTCAATAAAATTATAATAACAATATCTTTTTATATAAGGTTAAGAAGTAGTCTAATTAAATTATAAGTACTATTATTAAACAAATTTTTTTTCATTATCTTGGTAATTTATTTGAATTTTTTTGAAAAAAAATAATTACGTTAAAGACAAATATATTGATGATGTAAAAATTGATAAAATGTTGAGAAATCAATAAAACCATTATTAAAATACTAATAACATAAAAAGACCCATAAACTTGACAAAATATTATTGGTTGAGTAGATCATGACCATAACCCTCCAAGGGTATATTTTGTGACAATTTGGATCCTTATTAAAGAGAACGTGACACATATATTATTATATATAAAGTTATTTTAAAATTCCAACATCCCTGTTTTAAAAATTAAAAAAAAAATTAATAAAAGATTTTACACAATATATATTTGAAAACAATTATTCGTATTAAATATATTAGATTTATCTTCATTTTTGTATTTTATTTTTAATTTTTATTTATCCAAGAAGTATATTAAATAATTACCCAAAATTGATGTAGTAAATATTTTATTATTGTAGATAAAAAATAAATGTTATAAAAAATTTAAAATAATATATTATTTAGGATAATTAATATTTCCACATAATTTTATAGTTTATATTGACTGATTGTGAATATAATAAAAAAAATTATGTGTCATGTTGTTATCTTTATATTATAAAAACCAATTATTTTAACAATTTCCAATTTGTTACTGTTGTTTGTTTAGGAAAATAACTCTTCAATAAATTATTTACAAATAAGAAAACATTTTAAAAATATATATAATAACTATAATATGTTAAAAAAATTCAAATTTATGTATTTAGGATCTCATTGACATCAGGTAACATAATATAACATGATTTTTATATTTAAATATTTTGTAACCTAGTTAAAAATTATATAGAATAACTAACTATTAATAGAAATATTGTGGTCTAAATTGATAGAACAAATTTCCCAAAATGTATTTTATTATTATATTACAACCCAATATAATCACATATTATAAATTTGGACATGTTGGAGGTTTTTTGGTTGGTATTAATTTTCTTATGAATTATTATTTATGGAGTTTCCAAAAGTGGCTCTAACCTCAATTATAAATGAGTACCTCAAACCTCACCTCATCAATTAAAATTGTGCCTTTATGCCCAGCCATCCCCAATAAATTTCCCTTAATAATGTCCCTATAATTATTCTAGAGGGTTTTTCTACTTCCAAGATGAAATCTATTTATCAAATTGGTGATTTAGAGGAAACAAGTAGAGACCAAAAGCTTGATGGACATGACATTATTTTTTGCGGAATACATAATACATAACCAAAATAGACACCAAAGGATTGTAACAGTTTAGTGTCTTTGGAAACATGGAACATAATATTCTAATCATGGTGAAAGATCTTCAACATCTCCCATAAAGTCCTTCCTCGTTTTTTTTCTTAACTAAAACATTTCTTTATGTCCCGGGTAAAGGAAAAAATATAAAGGGTGAGTTCAAATGTGCATTAAGGGTAAACATAGAGAACATAAAAAATTCATAAACATTTGAATGGAAAAACTTGAATATAAAATCTTAAAATGAAAATCATGAAGAAAGACATTAATTGTGGAAGTATGTAAGGAATATATCATAATGGAACATCAATCATGATAAAATAGCATGGGATGAAAACATGTATTTGTGGAAAACCATTAATCACATGATATGATTTCCATAGTAGGCAAGGCATTGTAGAGAATACCATCTTAGTGGACAAAGTCCCTTTCTAAATCGAGTTCACACCTCATTTCAATCCTATAACACTTAACCAGATTAACTTACCGTTCCAGCCATGTCTATATCATGAGATATAAATCATTACCCAATGCATTGGAGGGAGATATAGGTCCCACCCATCTCATAATGAAATCATTATTTCGTGTGCCACAAAATCATAAATCATACATCATTGCATAACACACGTAATAGAATGGGATTCTTAAACATTATGCCATCATAACATAATCAATATAAAAAATGTATATCATTTCATCATAGGAAAAATAAAACCATGTAAATAATGGAGACATTATAAATGAAACATAAAAATATTAAATATTGTCATTTTAGATGGAAAACAGTTTTGAGAAAACACATTAAATGAAAAATTGAGGAAAATATAATTTCTTCTTCAAAATCATTTTCTTTTCACAAAATTCAAGGAAATTTTAAAATAAAAGGATTTTGTTGAAAATATTCAGGAGATATTGTAGAGTAAGCTTCATGAAAATAATGTGTTATGAAACTGTAAAAATCCATTCATTCCATATAAGTTAAAAAAACTTTCTTCTCGTAGTTTTGGCAGAAAAGTCAAAAAGTGACTCGTATGGTAAATAAAATAATGATTCCTTCCAAAGCTTATGGTAAAAATAATAAAAGGGTGAAAATGGCTTTAAACATACATGTAATAATAATTAACATTTTTAGAAAACATTTTTAGATAACATTGGCATGGATGATAACAATAACCCTAGTAAATAATTACGAATAAACAATCTCGGATAAAAATTAGATTGGAAAAGTTATCCATTACCTTATCTCTAATATGCTTCGTATGTATCCGAACCTCCTGTATAATGATTTAAAGAATGTCATTGAATTATTTCAGAATCATATTCATTTTTACGATATCATATATAGTTTACTTATGACGTTATATTACCCATTATTTTGTAAATTCGATGTAAAAGCAGCGATTTGGGTAAAATTGTTTCATTTATTGTAAGTTTTTTTACATGTTGTTCATGATATTATTACTTATATCTTGATTTAATTAATTCCAGAATGTATAACATGATTTAAATATAATATATATTCATCATATACATATATATATTATAGATAAATAAATGGAATGAAATACACCATTAATGGCGACGGTAGGCCGTACGTACGCATGAACACTGTTTTCGTTTCCTTATTGAATTGAATTGAATTAAGTAGAAGAAATATATATATATATATATAATTACTCTATCATTATTATGTCATATATTTCATGATTACTTATTATATATACTTTATAATAATTCATTAATGGTTAATGAATCTCATCGCGTCGTGGAGACGGTTGTCCGTACGTACGCATGAGCGATGATATCATTCCCATGATTGTGGAATCGTATTGAAGTGAATTTATAATATTTAAGAATCAATATAACATTAAAATAATCATATATAGTTGTTTAGTTACACCATTATACCCATCCAAGTAAGGTGGTGGTTGAAAACAGATTACACCACGGTGTGGAGATGGTATTATGTACCTACGCACGCGCGGTGATTTCATTTCCCATAGGAAGGATAAAAGGTGAAATAGGGTTGTTTAATATTTATAATAACATATAAGTATATAATTAATACTAATTTTATTACTTTATAATTTTACAACTAAATAAGAATAAGTAGAAGAAGAA
The DNA here is from genome assembly GCA_963277665.1 of Viscum album. NCBI lineage: Eukaryota > Viridiplantae > Streptophyta > Magnoliopsida > Santalales > Viscaceae > Viscum > Viscum album. The sequence goes on along the minus strand of OY728160.1, from coordinate 1,045,168,495 downwards.
ATAAACTTGAGATAGTCAGAAGAAGATATTACCTCTTCTTCGACGCACCTCCTTTAAGCTTCCTCTTATGGAAGTAGAGTTGGACTTTTGAAAAGACCAGAACCTCCAGAATGTTTCTAGGGAAGTGTATAAGAGAAATGGGCAGGTTTTGGACGATCTTCAAGGCTCATAAGGGTTTGAAGAGAAGAGGGAAGGGGTGCTCTTTTTATAAGGGAGGAGAGGGTCACCTTTGGAAGAACATAAAATATTATTTTATAAAAATGTAATATTCCGTTTATAATAGGTCCAAATTTATTTATTACTAAGATAATGTGGGTATGGTTTGAAATAATCTCAACCAATAGATTTTAGATAGATTTGGGTCATTATAATATCCTTATCATTTAGTTTTAACTCTTAGTTAATAAGATTGACATTTACCATGTCACTTTGTATTTTTAAATTATATAGTTAATAAACATACCATATACATCCATGAGACCCCCAAGTGGTCCATTAATGATATAACTATAATGATATAAGTATCATTGCCTATCCTTATATTTTTAGGAACATAATAACAATTAATAATATAATATTTGTTTTAAAAATTGTTTTATGAAAATTTTGACACTTTTTGGTAATTGATTTTTGAGGAACTCATAACAGCATTATTAGTTCGAATAAAGTTAATTAAATCAGTACTAACATGTCATATTAAACTATAAAATTAGTGGAATTCATAAAAAGTATAAAATTACATTTATTTGGGAATTTATAACATCCATTATATAAATATTTCATTAATAAAGTAATTACTGCATCATCATTGTGTCATAATTAAATTAAATTATGTAATGTCTAAAAATTATAAATAAAATATCATTATGTAGGAAACTTTTTTATCTTTCTAATGAATTATTTTAGTCGAATTTATCTTATGTATAACCCAATATTAAAAATGTTTTAATTATTAAACATTGATTTTAACTCTTTTAACTCTTCTTTGAATTAAATAATAATAAATGTCCTAATCTAATCAATGTGGACCTAGATGGTCATATTTTAGTCTTAATGTTGTTTTTGATTGAATTAAACTTATCCAATAGAATTAAGACATATTTCAGGGTAATAATAATATCATTTTTACCCTTAATTACCCTATTTAATTTTAACCGTGGTAAATAAAAGTAAAAAGTTACTATTCACCAAAAATTATTTTCAGCTCATTGAACCAAATTTTACATACTGTCATCAAACATGTCTCTCATATTTTTGAAATTCCACTCACAGAAGCGGTAAAATTATTTTTTATGTAAAATTTCAAATTCTCCTTGGAGGTGGGTAAATGACGGTCAAAAGTTCAATAAAATTTTTATATATCTAGAATTATTATAAAATGACTCCAATGAATTAAATTGAACTTATATAGGTATTATGTATTGATTTTGACTTAACGTAAATATAAATAAAATAAATAATTATTTAATTAAATGGTCGGTTTTTAAATAGTAACCCTGTGTTTTCACTATTCATCAAAAATTGAAAGTTTTCAAAAAAATACCAAAAATTCACCCTTGGCTAATTTCGATATTCTGAATCCAAAAATGAAATCCATTTTGAAAAATAAAATTTCAAAAATTAGGTATTACTATTCATAATGGCTAGTTCATAATAATATTATAGTAATATCTCATTTAGTGAAACTCAGTATTGCATACAACACACGCTATCGTGGAAGGTTGCGATTGCGTGTAATGCAAGCCAAGTAAGGGATGCATTTAGTGCAAGATCCTTTTGGTGTAGCATACAACCGAATACATCAATGAAATTAAAAAGAATATTTTTCATAAAATCTTGGGGTGTTACATTCTACCCTCCTTAAAATGATTTTCGCCCTCGAAATTCGTCAGGGTTATAAATGGTTTACTACTCGAATGTTTCTTTAATAGAAACCCACATCGTAAAAAAGAATACAATAAATTATCTTTAAAAAAAATTATGAAATGTAACGGTTACCCAAATTAACTAATCACCGGGTTTCCAGAAAGGAGAATATAGGTGAAAAGATGGATATGGAAGAGAAATATTACCATCATGTTTTGATAGAGTGTGGTAGAGAACATGGGTATGAAAAAGCCAACAATCACAAAGACATAAAATTGTGATGATCTAAGGTACCATCTAATTCATCAGATATGAGATTACTAGGATAACATTTTTCATTTTTAACTTCATTTCCCTAACGTTGATGAATTTTTACAAAAGGAGAAATACTTACTTGATTTCAGTGTAATATCATCGTTGGTCATTCCATGAACAATTTCCACTTCATCTCTATTTAAAGAAATGAAGTTGAATTTTTCAATCATGAAATGTTAGAAGATCATAATGATAAGTTATCCCATCTGTTTCTATCACCGAAAGGTTAACATAAGTTATTAAATATACATAAGTCCATCTATAGTGAGATTAATCGTTTATGATTCCAACAATGGACTTATACTTCATCTATCATATCTATTAATAAAATAAAACTACTCTTTACTAACCAGGGACTTCCTGTAGGCCAGTGGTATGCGATAAAGGCCTATCGCACTTAAGTTGTGGGTTTGATTCCCAAATCCTTCTCCGACACGACGGGTTGTCTCCCGTCTTGCAGGTTGTCCTTTTTCTAAATCTAAATTATTATAACATTCCATAAATAATATCGAAAAAAGTTCTAGACTTAAACAATACTGACTTACATCCAACATAATCCATTCCAATATTTAGGCTTATCCAAAATACTTCTCTTCAAGCTCATAGTATAAAGAAAACAATTACTATAAATGTCATCTACCGAGCATGTGAATACCATAATATATCCCCCATATATCATACAATATATCTTGTTGGTCACATTCCATACATGTGAATACCATAATCATGTATTCTCTAGAAAAATGAATAATCATTGAACCTTAGTGAAAATATGAATGTTTCCAAAATTTAACACTTTACACATACCAAAATCCCAAAATTTCTATATACTCAAACCATGATATCAAATAGTCGTTATATCAATCATGAGCTCATGAATACTAACATATATATTATGTTCTCTGTATCCCTTCATTATGTGCATTTCATGTTTCTTTCAAAAAAAAAAATTCAATCACTTTTCATGGTTATCGATACCATAAAATTATTAAAAACTAAAATGATCTAATACATTGTTATTGCAATATTCTATGATAATTTAAATGAGATTCCACAACATTATCTCAAAATCCCATTACATAAACACTTATTCATTCCACCACATCGTTGTTATACACAGAATAAAAAATAGTGATTTCATGTGACTTCCCTTTATCCTTTTTCTTAAGAAGTTGCTCACGTCGATCAACATTGACCCCTGGATTAGGGCATTTATTACCATAACGCCCCATTTCCGGGTACTTGAAGCATTGAAGTGTTGGTGGAGCATTCTCTATAGTCTTTTATTTATTCACATCATTAGCTACCTTTTTCCCATTTCCTTGACAGTCAACTGCTCAATGACCTTCTTTTCCACACTTGAAACATTTTCTAGTACATTTTAGACAATATCCAATATGCTTTTTTCCACACATTGAGCATAAAGTAACATTCATCGTCATTTCACCATTGTTCTGAGATTTTCCCTTGAACTCCATCTTTCATTTCTTGTCAAAACCATGAGATGCATATATAACACCAATTTTCAGTTCTAACTTTATAGCACAACGCACAAATTCTTCATAGCAACAGAAGTCTCTTATAGCCAATAACCTTCTAAGGTTTGGTTTTAAGCCACTGAAGAATCGACCAACTTTACTTTCAGGTTGAATGATAAATCTAGATTCATACCTTTTAAGCCGTGTAAAATTCACCTCGTATATACCAACAGATTCATCATCCTTTTTCTTAAGCCTATGGTACTCCTTTTCCAGCTTTTTTCGAAGAATACGAGGGAAGTAGTTATTGAAAAACAAGTTCTTGAACTCGTCCCAATCTATAGTCTCAATTTTATCTTGGAGCCTTGTATTCTTGATAATATTCCACCATTGATCAGCTTCACCTACCAAATGATATACAGCTAAGTTGACTTTATCATGTTCAAAACATTGCAACACTGAAAATATCTTTTCATTGGTACTGATACATTGTTCAGCCACTAATGGATCAGTAGACCCACTGAATAAAGGTAGACATTGCCTCATGAAGGATTCAACATAATGTTAATCCTTTCTCTTCTCATTTGGAAGTCTAGAATGATTAATAGCTTCTGTAAATATATAAATAATATTGTGCACTCCATCTCCCATAACATTGGTTGGATCAAGAGGGAAATCATTTTGTCATCTAATACATTGATCAACACAGTTCCTTCAAGTTCTATCCATCATCTAAAACCCAAAAAGAATAGTGTGAGGAAAAAATCATGATAGGGAAAACTACATAATAATGGGGGATTACCTTCCATATCTATCATCCTAGGTTTAATTCTAATATCGTTACCGTAATTCTAGGACTATAACCTATACATATACATAACCTTAGGGACATCCCTAGACATACCTTAGAAATATATCTAGGGATCTCCCTAAAGTTCTCGCATCCTAGTTTCTAAAGGTTGACTAAACCTTTCCTCTGTTACCAACTGTAGAGACCCAAAGCTTGATGGATATTACATTACTTTTGAGTAATACTTAATACATAACAAAAATAGACACCAAAGAACCGTAATAGTTTATTGTCTTTGGAAACTTAGAACATAATCTTCTAATCATGGTGAAATATCTTAAACATCTCCCATAAAGATCTTCCCCTTTTGTTTTCTTACCTAAAACCGTTATTTATATCCTGGGGAAAAGAAAACATATAAAGTGTGAGATCAAATACCCAATAAGGGTAAACATATAGAATATAGAAAAAACTCTAAAAAAACTTGAATGAAAAATCTTGTACATAAAATCATAACATCAAAATCTTGAGCAAAGACACAAATCTTGGAAGTACCTAAGGCATATATCTTAATGGAACATTAGTCATGATCAAATATCCTGGGAAGAAAACATGTAATTGTGGAAAACCATTAAGCACAAGATATGATTTCCATAGCAGCCAAGGCATTGCTTACAAAACCATCTTATTGGACAATGTCCCTTTCTGAATCGAGTTCAATCCTCGTTTCAGTCCTGTAACACTGAACCAGATTAACTTACCGTTCCAGCCATGTCTATCTCATTAGATATAAATCATTACCCAATGTATTGGAGGGGGATATAGGTCCCACTAATCTCATAATGAAATAATTATTTTGTGTGCCACAAAATCATACATCATACATCATATCATAACCCATGTAATAGAATGGGATTCTTAAACATCATACCATCATAACATAATCCATATAAAAAAATGGATATCATTTCATCATAAGAAAAATAAAACCATGTAAATAATGGAGCCATTATACATGAAACATAAACATATTAAATAATGTCATTTTAGATGGAAAATAGTTTTGAGAAAACACTTGAAATGATTTCATGAGGAAAATATCCTTTCTTCTTCAAAATATTTTTATTTTCACAAAATTCCCTGCAATTTTAAAAGATGTGTATTTTTTTGAAAATATTCATGAAATATTGTAGAGTATGCTTCATGAAAATAAGTTGTTATGAAACTGTAAAAATATGTTCGTTCCGTATAAGTTAAAAAATCATTCTTCTCGTACTTTTTTCAGAAAAGTAAAAAAGTGCCTTTTAACGCCCCGAGCTTCCACGATACTCTTATCTTTCAATAATGCAATAGCTTGTATTGTACGCAAGTTCGAGTTCTAACACACTACAACTAATCAAAGTTGTCGTTATGAATAGTAATACCCACTTTTTAAAATTATAGAAATTTTATATTTCAAAATGGACCTCTTTTTTGTATTTGTAATATCAAAATTATCCTAAGTTGAATTTTTTGTAATTTTCTGGGAACTTCCAATTTTTTATGAATTGTGAAAAATACATAAAACAAAATTTTTAATTAAAATAAGTTATATTGATAAATTATACTATTTAGTGGGTTTAAAGTATAATTATAATATATTTTTACCATTTTATCCAATGGTGTTCATTAGAATTAATTTCACTTTGAAATTGGACATAAACAATTGTCAATGTTTTGATATATATTGTTTCTTAAAAACATGCAATTTATTGTAACAACGGGAATTAATTATAAAATTAATTAATGAAACTTATATATTTTTAATTTTTTAAAATATACATCATTTTTGAATTCGGAATATCAATTATAGCTTAGGGTGAACTTTTGGCATTGTTCTGAAAAACATCAATTTTTGATGAATAGTGAAACCACGAAGTGGTAGTTAAAAAACTGATTTTTCATTTAAATGAAACATTACCACTTCTGTGATTTGATTTTCAAAAATACGACATATATTTTTGTCATTAGGAAGTAAAATTTGGTTCGATTAGATTAAAATAATTTTTTGGTGAATAATAACTTTTAAGTTTAATTAATCGCGATTAAAGGTAATTAGTGTAATTTAAGGTAAAAATAATGTTATAATAATATGAAATGACCTTTACACTTGTCCTACCCCCTATTGGATGAGTCATGGACTACCAAGACAATCCATGGGTCAACTTGGGGACCCCATGGAGCCACTTTTGTAGGAAAATGACATTAACAACTTTTTATTTAATGTTAAAATAAAAATGTCACAATCATGAGTTATTTTACTAAAAAAAAATTAAATGGGGATATACAAGTCATATTTTTGACTATATGAATTCATTAGAAATATAAAAAAATTTCCTACATCATGATATTTTTTTTTATAATTTTTAGACATTAAATAAATTAAATTATTTATGACACCATGATGATGCGGCGATTACCTCATTAATTAACGATTTTAATAAAATGGAAGGATAATGTAAAATCTAAGAATTAAACTTGTCCAAAGCCTATTTTATGAGTCTATTTAGAACCCTTATCACCTTATCCTCGAAATATATAAGTGTGGGACCTTTAAAATCCGAAACTCATTATATAATAAGGTAACATTTCATTACTTTCCAAGAGTGCCCCTCCTCTCCTCTTATAAAAGGCCCCACCACTACCACCTTATTTACACCTTCCATGCCATTTGACTCTTCAATCCTCTGCCCAAATACTCTCTCAACTTCCCTCTATTACTCCTAGAAGCCTCACTTTGGGCATAAGTCTTCCCAAGGAAGCCTTTGAGCTCAAATCAAAAAGAGTTACCCGTTTTAAATGTAGTGTTTTCTCTTGTGTTATTATGTTTTATTTTGCTTCTCCAACCCCCTAAACCCCTTTTATTAATTTCTTTTGTAACAAAACCAATATCGTCAATATACTAGGATTTTGTTATAAGAAGTATTTCAGCTACACTTACACACACCTACATCTAATGGTTAAAAAACATTCTGTTTCTGTGGATGGTGAATTTCTGCCTCACGAAACGATGATTGTTAAACACTCATATAACACTTTCAAAGGTGGCCATTAAGATGTCAATATATTTATATATGATATATAATATGTTTATGTTTTACTTAAGATTCTGTATTTTTCTTTTATGTCATACCTTTATGGTTTCCATTATGGGTAAACGCGATATTTTCATTTTAGGAAGTGCGGACTATCGCCCCCTCAAAGTGATTTGAATCGTTAATGCCATATTTGGGATGTATAAAGGGTGGAGTAAATGATATTAAATAGTATTTATACTATAATTATAGTATACCTTTATATAATTATAATTTCATTCAATTAAATACGAAATAGAAATGAAATTAGCGTGCATGCTTACGTACGGCTTACCGTCTCCATGAACGGTGCATTTCATTTCTTACCTCTAAATGTTATGTAATATTATAAATGCCTGTATATACTGGATATATATGTTATATATTATATCTATATCATGAATATAATTCTGGATATAATGGATATTCTACCACATAATCAAATTGTAGTAATAAGAAGTTTATTGTTGACTCAAGTACCAAAGATCGACAAAACAACCGTTATTAACTTAAATGACTACATAATTTTTGAAAATTGTAATAAGTGATATAAAAGGGATAATGAACTTTAAAAATGTTCTTAATAAATTAGATATTAAGTCTACTTTATTATTCATGAGGTTAATAAACGGTCGAGTCAAGTCGGACACAAGGTAAGGGAATTTCTTAACCCAATTTCCATTCTTTGGGTTAATCTCCTAATTTCAAATTATGTCATGATATTATTATGTCCAATCTTGTATTTGTACTTTCTTTATGTGTACTTATATAAAATACACATAATATATCTATTTTATTTTAAAAATGATCTTGGTAAGGACTCCGTCTCAATCACCATTCATTGAGCCATATTTTGTTTTATACACAACTTTCTTTTATACAGTGTATAAACCCCTTTGACTTTTACATTTATTCAAAAGGAATCTTTTTTATACGAATCGTTTTACTACACGAAAAAAAGGAATTTTTTTCTTGCCATACGTATGCGGCGACAATGACATCTCTACCGCCATGACTATTATTTGAGTTTTGGATTCCTCTATAAGCCATAACTTCTTTTTTAAAAGAAAAATAAATACCATGTTTTACTTTTCTTTTATTTTGGTATTGAAAATCGTTTTGATAATGTTTTTATTATATCAATGTGTTGTATTGATATCTTGTGATTTAAGTGTGGAAATATTATGTTTCCTTTATGCATGTTTTATGTGATACAATAATGTTATGGTTTATGATATGTTTAAAAATGTTCATATGAGGAATGTGTTAGACTTAATAAGTGATGGGTGGAGCCCGCTATAGCTCCTCGATGCATCGGTATGTCTCATGAGAAAAACTAGTGTCTTGCCATGAGGCCTTGAAAAAATATTATTTTTGGTCTTGGCACGAGGCCTTGGATACGTGGTTATGGTATTCTGGCATTATGCATTCTATCATTATAAAAGTCCTTAATGATATTTCATGTGATTATTCGAGCAGTAGAATATCCATGTGAATAAGTAAATGGAATTATTTCATTTTAATTTTTCCATATTATGTTTATGTTCATGTTTAAAATTATTTTGTTTAGTTATAAATTTCCTGAAATGTTTATGTTTATTTATGAAAGCTTCTGCTATATTGTTATCCTTACTGAGCATCTGAGCTCACCCCTTTCAATGTTTTAATATTTTCCAGGATGTGAAGAAGAATTTTATGAATGACCTGTAGGGATAGTTAGAAGAGGACATGAGTGTGGACTATGGAGACTTTGTTATTTTAGTTTTTTACTTTATGATATAATGTAACATTTATGAATGTATATAGTGGTTCCAAGGCTACAAAACTAATCGGTCTTTCGAGACCTGATCTTTTGTGATCATGCCAATGTTACACAATAATGCACCTACTCTGGGTAACTGGTGTCGGGGCGTTAAAGATGGTATTAGAGGTAGTTTAATACTAACCTTGGAATCTAGATTTAGATAAACTCTAATTTGAGCACATATCCCAAAGATAGACTTTGAGGATTAGTATAGATGAACTTTCTAGAATTTTGTTATTATAGAGATTTTGTGTGTTTTTTGAGCAATACATCCCGGTGTGGATACGAGCAGGTAGAGGCGGCTCTGGCACAGATGTACCTAGGGGTAAAACCTGAAAACACCACTTTGAACTAGACTCAAACTGGAATTGGTGCACGACAACGGGCCTTGCTGCACTCTTGGTTACAACACTCCTAGGTGATATGCTTAGGATAATTCTCGTTTTCATTACAAACCACTATGAATGGTTATGAGTATATACTTCCGCAAAGAAAACATTTTTATGACTATGGATTATATCCATAAATAGTTCAATTAATGTTAAGTGTTTTACAAGTATGGAATTATGTATTTTGATTCATAAACTAATCTAGTTTATGCCATTGTTTAGAAATGGCACCTAGTGGAAGGAATGGAAACCGTATCAATTCACGCACTCCGTGTAGGGATTGAAATCCTACAGAAGATAATTATTGTGGATCTGGAGATACAACTGGTGCTGATCAACTTATTACCATACTGGGACAACTCACTCAGGTTATGAATAATAAACATACTCGTATGGAGAACCCTGATCCGCAACGTGGAGGATCAATGTTTGACCACTTCATGAGGCAACAACCGCTAACATTTAACGGGGGTACAAATCCATTAGTAGCTGAGCAATGGATAAACTCCTTAGAGAAAATATTTCATGCCTTGGGGAGTAGCGAAATGGAGAAGGTCATCATGGCATTTTTCTGCCTCACTGGAGATGCTGATCAATGGTGGCCATTGATTCAAAACACAAAGGAAGATGATGAAGTATCAAATATTGAATGGAGGGAGTTCAAAGCGCTTTTCCTAGAAAAATACTATCCTCGCGACCATCGAGCAGATATGGAAAGACAATTTCTGAGTCTGAGGCAGAAGGAGGATGAGAATGTCACAAAATATGAGGCCAACTTTACAAGGTTAGAGATGTATGCTATAGATTATATACGTAACCCAAAAAGTAAGATAGATCATTTCTTTGATGGGTTAAAACCATTTCTCCATCGAGATTTAGTATCACAATCCTTCTCATCATACGAAGATATTGTCTCATGTTCTATCAAGACAGAAAAGTAATTCTGTAAGTCTTATGACAACAAAGTAAAGAAAGAGAAGAATAGAACGGTGGAACAAGAGATAGATAAAGGGAAAAGGGAAAGAAATATTTTCCATTATGTGATAATTTTGGGAAGAATCACCCCGGTACCTGCCTAAAAGGAATGGGATTTTGTTATAAATGTGGAGAAAAAGGTCACTAGGCTTGTGATTGCAAGGGAAAGAAAGAGGATATCAATTTTGAATGCGACAATTGTAGAGAAATGGGGCATTATGAAAATGAATGTCTTAAGCTTCAGGGAACCTTACCTCAGAAAAGGCTGAGGGATCAAGGAAAATCTTATGTTGTTACTACAGTTGAAGTGGAATAATTAATGTATTGGTGATTTTGGACTCAAGGATTATATTCTGGTTATGAGAATAATGTGATATATATAAGGATTGTACTACAGTACTTGTTTTTTTATTAAGGGTTTAATATGATTAAGGTAATCATATTTTTAGTATGCGACAATAAGAGATACTTTACATTGTTTGGGGAATCTGATGTTACAATTGATTTTGGATTTTAAGGACCTTTTAGATAAAATATGGATGAAGGTATTTTGGATAACTATAAAGGTTGGAATGGATTATGTTGAACTTTGGATAGTATTGTTTACGGTTAAAAAATTTATGAAGATTATTTTTGGAATATTATAATACTATAGTTTTAGGAAAAGGACAACCTGCAGGTTGGGGGATAACCCGTCGCGTCGGACAAAGATGTAGGAATCGAACTCACAAAAATAGTGTGACATGCCTTTATTACCTACCAATAGCCTACAGGAAGTCCCTTGTTATTAAAAAATAGTTTTCCAAATATAAATGGTATGTTTTAATACTTTGAACCGTGTACTATTAGGATAAATATAATATTTTTGAGTTCCATTATCTTTTTGAGTGAAAGATGAGTTTGTGGTTGAAATTAGTTGAAGGTTGAAGCTCTACTTGTCAAGTATATATATATACCTATCTCTTATTCTATGAATAAATTAATTCATAAACTTTGGTAAAGGGATATTAAAACAAAAAAATTGTGTTATCCTAATACCTTATGTCTTGTTGAACTGGTAATATTTTAAATCAACATAGATTGAAGGCTTTGAGGCCCTCAGTTTTACACTTGTTTTTGATTGATGACCTCAATCACTCCATAAAAATATTTACATTTTCCCTCCAATTATATGTCTCTAATTTCCACCAATGTTCTCCTTATCGAGATCATAATTTGATGGTGACTTTTTCATTTCCATTTCCCTCTTATTAAGGCTAAATTTTATTAACCCTATTTCCGATGTGGGTTTTCCACAAAAGGTATTTTATATTTTCAACCTTTTATTTTCAAAGAAAATTTCAAATTGCGAGGATGCAATTTATTGAAGGAAGGGGGAATCTAACACCCTGAGATTCCATGATACACTTCTCTTTCAATAATGCAATAGTCTGCATTGTACACAAGTTCGAGTTCTAACACACTACGACTAATCAAATTTGTTGTTATGAATAGTAATACCCACATTTTAAAATTAAAGAAATTTTATATTTCAAAATGGAACTCATTATTGTTTTCGTAATATCAAAATTATCCTAATTTGAATTTTTTGAAATTTTCTGATAACTTCCAATTTTTTATGATTAGTGAAAAATACTTAAAACAACTTTTTTAATTTAAAAAAATTATAGTGTTAAATTATACTATTTAGTGTTATTAAAGTATAATTATAATATATTTTTACCATTTTATCCAATGGTGTTCATTAGAATTAATTTCACTTTGAAATTGGACATAAACAATTGTCAATCTTTTGATATATATTGTTTCTTAAAAACATGCTATTTTTTGTGACAGTGGGAATTAATTAAAAAATTAATTATTTCAAATTATATGTTGGTAATTTTGTAAAATAGACATCATTTTTCAATTTATAATATCAAATATAGCTTAGGGTGAAATTTTGGCATTGTTTTGAAAAACTTCATTTTTTTATGAATAGTGAAACCACTAAGTGGTAGTTAAAAAACTGATTTTTCGTTTAAATGAAACATTACCACTTCATTTATTTGATTTTTAATAATCTGACAAACATGGTTGTCATTAGGAAGTAAAATGTGGTTCAATGAGATTACAATAATTTTTTTGGTGAATAGTAACTTTTATGTTTAATTAATCGCGATTAAAGGTAATTAGTGTAATTTAAGGTAAAGATGATGTTATAATAATATGAAATGACCTTTACACTTGTCCTACCCCTATTGGATGAGTCATGGCCGACCAAGAAAATCCATGGGTCAAATTTGGGACTCTATGGAGCCACTTTGGTAGGAAAATGACATTAAAAACTTTTTATTTAATGTTAAAATAAAAATGTCACAAACATGAGTTATTTTACTAAAAAAATTAAATGGTGTTATAAAAGTCATACTTTTGACTATAAATATTCATTATAAAGATAAAATGATTTCCTACATCCTGATATTTTTTTATAATTTTTAGACATTAAATAAATTAAATTATTTATGACACCATGATGATGCAGTGATTACCTCATTAATTAACAATTTTAATAAAATGGATGGGTAATGTCATATCTAAGAATTAAACTTTTCCAAAGCCTATTGGATGAGTATATTTCTAACCCTTATCACCTTATACTCTAAATATATAAGTGTGAGACCTTTAAAATCCGAATCTCATTATATAATAAGGTAACATTTCATTACTTTCCAAGAGTGCCCCTCCTCTCCTCTTATAAAAGGCCCATCCACTACCACCTTATTTACACCTTCCAAGCCATTTTGCTTGGCCAACCTCTTCACAAATACCCTCTAAACTTCCCTATCTTACTCCTAGAAGCCTCACATTGTTCATAAGTCTTCCCAAGGAAGACTTTGAGCTCAAATCAAAAAGAGTTACTCGTTTTAAAGGTAGTATTTTCTCTTGTGTTCTTATGTATTATTTTGCTTCTCCAACCCCCTAAAACCTTTTTATTCATTTATTTTGTAACAAAAATTGTATCCTGAATATAATAGTATTTTTTTATAAGAAGGATTCGAGATACACTTACACACACCTACATCTAATTGTTAAAGAACATTCTGTTTATGTGGATGGCGAATTTCTTCCTCACGAAACGATGATTGTTCAACAATCATATAACACTTTCAAAGGAGGAAATTATGATGTCACTATATTTATATATGATATATAATATTTTTATGTTTTACTTAAGCTTCTATATTTTTCATTTATGGAATACCATTATGGATTCCATTATGGGTAAACGCGATATTTTCATTTTAGGAAGTGCGGACTATCACCCCCTCAAAGTGATTTGAATCGTTAATGCCATATGTGGGATGTATAAAGGATGGAGTAAATTTTATTATAAATTATATTATACTGGAATTATAGTATACCTTTATATAATTATAATTTCATTCCATTAAATACGAAATAGAAATGAAAGTAGCGTTCATGCGTACGTACGGCTTACCGTCTCCATGAACGGTGCATTTCATTTCGTACCTCTAAATGTTATGTAATATTATAAATGCATGTATATACTGGATATATGTGATATATATGATATCTAAATCATGAATATAATTCTGTATATGATGGATATTCTACCACATAAACAACTTGTAATTATAAGAAGTTTATTGTTGATCCAAGTACCATAGATCGACAAAACGACCGTTATTAACTTAAATGACTACATAATTTTTGCAACATTTTAATAAGTGATATAAAATGGATAATGAACTTGAAAAAGGTTCTTAAGAAGGTATAGATTAACTCGAGTTTATTATTCAGGAGGTTAAAGAACGGATGATTCAAGTTAGACACAAGGTAAGGCAATTTCTTAACCAAATTTCTATTCTTTGTGTTAATCTCCTACTTTCAAATTATGTCATGATATTATTATGTCATATCTTGTATTTTTACTTTCTTTATGTGTACTTATAGAAAATACACCTAATAGATCTATTTTATTTTAAAAATGAACTTTGTAAGGACTTCGTCTCAATCACCATTCATTGAGGCATATTTTGTTTTATACACAACTTTCTTTTATACGGTGTATAAACCCCTTTGACTTTTATGTTTATTCAAAAAGAATAGTTTTTATATGAAGTGTTTTAATAAACCACAAAAATGAATGTTTTTCTTGCCGTACGTATGCGGCGAAAACGACTTCTCCACCGCCATGACCATTATTTGAGTTTTGGCTTCCTCTATAATCCATAATTTCTTTTTTAAAAGAAAAATAAATACCAAGTTTTACTTTTCTTTTATTTTAGTATTGAAAATGGTTTTGATAATGTTTTTATTATATTAATGTGTTGTATTGATAACTTGTGATTGATGTGTGGAAATATTATGTTTCCTTTATGCATGTTTTATGTGATACAATTATGTTATGGTTTATGATATGTTTAAACCTGTTCATATGAGGAATGAATTGGACTTAATAAGTGACGGGTGGAGCCCGCTATAGCTCCTCAATGCATTGGTAGGTCTCATGAGACAAACTAGTGTCTTGGCACGAGGCCTTGACAAAATGTTATTTGTGGTATTGGCACGAGGCCTTGGCTACGTGGTTATGATAATCTGGTATTATGAATTCCATCATTATGAAAGTGGTTATTGATATTGCATGTGATTATTCGTCTAGTAGAATATCCGTGTGAATAAGTAAATGTCATTATTTCATTTTACATTTGACATATTTTGTTGTAGTTCATGTTTAAAAAGAATTTGTTTAGTTATAAATTGCCTTAAATTTTAATGTTTATTTATGAATGATTCCACTATATTGTTATCCTTACTGAGCATCTGAGATCACCAATTTCAATGTTTTAATATTTTCCAGGATGTGAAGAAGTATTTTATGAATGACCTTCAGGGATAGTCAGAAGAGGATATGAGTGTGGACTACGGAGACTTTATTATTGTAGTTTTTCACATTATGATGTAATTTAACATTTATGAATGTATCTAGTGTTTTCAAGGCTACTAAACTAATCGTTCATTTGAGGCTTGATCTTTTGTGATCATGCCAATGTTACACAATAATGCACCGACTCTAGGTAACTGGGGTCGGGGCGTTACATACCTCGTATGGTAAACAAAAGAATGATTCCTTACAATCCTTGTGGTAAAAGTAATAAAAGGGTAAAAATAACTTTAAACATACATGGAGGAATACTAAACATTTTATGAAAATAGTTTTAGAAAACATTGGCATGGATGATAACAATAACCCCAGCAAATACTTATGAAAAAAGAATCTCGAAAAAAACGAGATTGGAAAAGTTATCCCTTACCTTAAGTCTGATATGCTTCGTATGTATCCAAACATCATGTATAATGATTTAAATAATTTCATTGACTTATTACAGAGTCATATTCATTGTTATGATATCATATATAGTTTACTTATGACTTTATATTACCCATTCTTTTGTAAATTTTATGTAAAAGCAGCAATTTTGGTAAAATTGTTTCATTTATTGTACATGATTCGACTTGTTGTTCTTGATATTATTACTTATATCATGATTTACTTAATTCCATAACGTCAAAAATTATTTATATATAACATATATTCAGCATATACATATATTTATGATAGATCGATAAATGGAAGGAAATACACCATTCATGGAGATGGTAGGTCGTACGTACGCATGAACGCTGTTTTCGTTTCCTTATTGAATTGAATGGAATTAATTAGATGAAATACATATATATATATATATACATAAATCAATTATCATAATTATGTAATATATTTCATGATTACTTATTATATATACTTTAAAATCATTCATTAATGGTTAATGAATCTCATCGCGTCGTGGAGATGGTAGTACGTACGTAAGCATGAGTGATGATATCATTCCCATGATCGTGAAATTGTATTAAAGTGTATGTATAATATTTCATAATCAATATCAAATTAAAATAATGATATATAGTTATTTATTTACACCATTATACCTATCCAGGTAAGGTGGTGGTCGAAAACTGATTACACCACGGCATAGAGACGGTAATCCGTACGTACGCACGCGAGATGATTTCATTTTCTGTATGATGGATATAAGGTGAAATAGGGTTGTTTCATATTTATAATAACATATCAGTATATAATTAATATTTTTGTTATTACTTTATAAAGATACAAATAAAGAAGAAGATTTTAAATAAGAATGAAAGTTGAGAGAATCGGAATAAGAGATTACCTCTTCTTTGACACACCTCCTTTAAGCTTCCTCTTAAGGAAGTAGAGTTGGTCTTTAGGGAAGACCAGAACCACCAGAATGATTCTTGGGAAGTGGAGAAGAGAAATGGGCAGGGGTTGGCCGATCTTCAAGGCTCAAAAGGGTATGAAGGGAAGAGGGAAGGGGTGCCCATTTTATAAGGGAGGAGAGGGGCACCTTTGCAGAAACAGAAAATATTATTTAATAAAAAAGTCATATTCGGTTTATAATAGCTCCAAATTGATTTATTTAGGAGATAATGGTGGTATGGGTCGAAATCCTCTCAACCAATATATTTTATACAGGTTTGGGTCATTATATGATTATTAACGTTAAGTTTTAACTATTAGTTAATTAGATTGACATTTACCATGTAACTTTGTATTTTTATATTATATAGTTAATAAAATTACCATATACATCCAAGATACCTGAAAGTGGTCCATAAATGATACGTCTATAATGATATAAGTGTTTTGACCGTTCCTTAGATTTTTAATAATATAATATCAATTAATAATATAATATTTGTTTAAAAACTATTTTATGTCAATTTTGACAGTATTTGGTAAATGATTTTTATGAAAATCATAACAGCAGTATTAGTTCAAAAATTGTTAATTAAGTCAATTCGAACATGGAATATTAACCTATAAAATTATTGTAATTCATAAAAAGTCTAAAATTACATTTATTTGGGTATTTATAACATCAATTATGTTAATATTTCATTAATAAGGTAATTACTGCATCATCATTGGGTCATAAATAAATTAATTTATTTATTGTCTAAAAATTATAAATAAAATATAATTATGTAGGAAATATTTTTATCTTTCGAATTATTATTTATAGTCAAATTTATCTTATGTATAACCCTATATGAAAAATGGTATACTTATTAAACATTGATTTTAACTCTTTTAACTTTTCTTTCAATTAAACAATAACAAATGTCCTAATCTAATCCATGTGGACCTAAATGGTCATATTTTATTCCCAAGTTTGTTTTTGATCTAATTAAACTTATTCAATAGAATTAGGACATGTGTGAGGGTAATACTAATATCATTTTTACCCTTAATCACCCTATTTACTTTTAACCATTGTAAATAAAAGAAAATGATACTATTCAAAGAAATTATTTTCATCTCATTGAACCAAATTTTACTTACTGTCATCAACCGTGTCTCTTGGATTTTTGAAATTCCACTCATAGAAGCGGTAAAATTACGTTTTATGTAAACTTGCAAATTCTTATAGGAAGTGGGTAAAAGACGGTCAAAAGTTCAATAAAAATTTTATATATCTAGCATTTTTATAAAATGCCTCCAATGATTTACATTGAACCTATATAGGTATTATGTATAAATTTTTACCTCTATTAATTTTAAATAAAATAAATAATTATTTAAATAAAAAGTTGGTTTTTAAATAGTAACCCAGTGTTTTCATTATTAATCAAAAATTAAATGTTTTCAGAAAAATACCATAAATTCACCGTAGGCTAATTTCGATATTCTAAATCCAAAAATGAATTCCATTTTGAAAAATAAAATTTTAAAAAGTTGGTATTACTATTCATAACTGCAAGTTCATAAGAATATTGTAGTAATATCTCGATTAGTGAAACTCAGTATTGCGTAAAACACACGCTATCATGGAAGGTCGCGATTGCGTGTAATGCAAGCCAAGTCAGGGATGCATGTAGTGCAAGCTTCTTTTGGTGTAGCATACAACCGAAGACATAAATAAAATAAAAATTAATATTTTTCATAAAATCTCGAGGTGTTACAAAACACGTCGAAGAAGACGTAATCTCCTCCATATATTCATTGATACTTATTTTCTCCAATACATTATATTTATGATTTTTTTTTCATTATAATGTAAGAAATATAGTATCATTTATATAAATTAATGTCATTATTATTAATCTATCATATTCAACCTTCTATCCATCCTATTAAAAACAAAATCCCCACATGGGATTATGTACAGCATATCGTATCCATGTCATGGTGTAATTTATTTTTCTCCACCACCTAACATGGATGGGTATAATTATTGAAATAATAACTATACATGATTATTATAACATGATATTAATTTTTAAATATTATAAGCCACCTAATTCAATACCATTAAACAATTATGGTTATGATATGATCGCTTGTGTGTACCTACGACGTTCCTTATGCACGATGTGATGTAAATCATTCTAAAATACCTTTATTAAATAATGATTATATAAATTTTATGAATAAATAAATAAGGTATATATTATGCTAATATAGTTTTTTGGTGATATAACTACGAATTAATAAAAAAAATTGTTACTTATTTGACATAGCATGCATTTGAACCTAAAGTAGTAAATATCCAAATAACGATTAAAATTGAAATGTTACTAACAAACAAATGATAATATGATATTATATGATATCTTTAAAATTACTATGATTCTGGAATAATTCAATGAAATTATTTAATTCATTATATAGTTGTTTCTTATAAATACGATGAATAAAGAATCTATGTTAAGAGATAATTTCTCCATCTCCTTATTATATGAGATTGTTTATACAAAAGTTTTTGCAAGGGTATATAAATCATCAACATCCATGTTTCCTAAATATTTATTAATTTTTATATCCATATAGAATTTTTCAAATACAATTTTACTCACTGGGTATTTTTTATTAAGTAGTATGAAAGTAATATTTTTTCATTTTTTGACACGAGGTTCTTTTTGAATTTTCCAGAAATAGTAGGATGAGATTTTTTTTAACACATATAGAATGATCTCTTTTTAATGTCATCATAGAGTCTCATTACAATGAATTATATTCTATAAGATTTCATTTTTATTTTAAATATATTATTTTTCATTACATTTTTTGTATTTTGAGAAAAGAAAATGTTTTTTCCAAAGTAAGGATATTTTCTTAGAGAAATAATTTAAAGTGTTATATCCAAATTATTTTCCATCTAAGATGGAATTATTTAATATGGTTATTATTCATGTATAATATCCACATTTTTCATATTATATTATTTTTTTTTATTTTTGAATGATATATATTTTCCATTTTTTCTGGATAATTTAATGGTTGTATGATGTTTAATGAACCCCATTTTATTCCTTGGGTTTTGATGAATGATTTATGATATTATGGGATACATAAGAAATATTTTTACTATCAGATGGGAGGGTCCAATATGTCCCACCAATTAATTTAGAAATGATTTATATCTCATGTGATATAATGGATGGGACATGAAATGATTTTAGTTCATTAATACAGGACTGTAAAGAAGAGTGAACACAGTTCATTATTGGAATGTGTCCACTATGATGGTCATGGAAGTAATCTTGGAATAATATGAAAGCATTTTATATGATTATATCTATGCCCATGAACACCATGTTTTATATTACAACCTTTTAGATTATGGTCAATAGTTTTTATGAACATTCTTGATTTATTCCATGTAATGATATCACAATGTTTCATATGTAGGACAATATTATCAAATGATATCTTCTTATGACATATCCTTATGATATGATTGATATCACCCACATTTACCCATATTTAGCATCAGAGAATACCCTTTCATATGTTTCTTTTTCCCTAGGTCATAAATAAGGGTATTAAGTAAGATATACTATAAAGGGGTATAATTATGACCAAATATGTAGGAGATAATAAAGATGTTTAATAAACTAGTTAATTATGATTTACAGTTTATAATTACTCTATAATTTTACAGTCTGATCTCAAATTTGTTTTATTTTGTAATTAATATTCTTCAACATTGAAGTAATATCATTTTAACGACCCAAACATTCATTAATGAAAATCCCTCTTGATCTGTTTAAATGTCTTATTATATAAAATGGTTATATAACATATGCAATTATTTTGTTTGCTATTTCTAGATTTTAAAATACCTTTATGAATTGTGACCATTTCTAATATAGCTGTTGAATAGTTATCCAATAATTATTATAAGTATAGGCTTTTACAAATCCAATTAACTCTGAAAAAGTAAGCGATGGCATCATCTAGTAGACCTGCCCCGTGTGAAGTCTATTTGTCAGAGCTCGGAAAGGTAGTGTCATCATTGGGATTCACTCTTGACCAATCCGAAGCTGAACATCAACATGTTGTGCTCGAACAGAACGACCTACTAGAGATGTGGAAGTTAATAGAGATTATCACCCAAGAAATGTTATCCATGACACTCCAAGAGTCAGTCACCATCACACAACTTACCCTTCAATCTTATGGTGGAGTTATAAGACGTTATTTAACAATACCTTATCACTATGATTATGTGCATTATTTTTTATATAATAATGAATATACATTCATTTTATTATTGTTACTTTCTAAATAGTTTTTAAAGCACAAATAGTATTTATAGTTAATATTCAACTAAGAAATCTATTTTGATGAATTAATGGATTTTTTAATTAAATATTATATTAATATAATATTATATTTATTAAATTAAATTTTATTAAATTTAAATGATCATATAATTTTATGATTGCAATTGTAATTTTTATTAAAGTTTGAAATATATTTTTGACAAAACCCATGAATTTTCGATAAAATTATGTTATTATTTTAAAAGTAAAAATTCACATATTTAGAAATTATTTAGTTTAAATGAATGTTATTTCTGGAATCAAGATGCTGAAATTATCCAAAGGGTGACTTTTCATTATTTTCTAAGATAGTCAAATATTTCATTAAAAAATAAATAGTGTTTAAATATATAATGTTTTTTTGACATTATAATGACCCAATAGTGATGTAATAAATTACTATAAATGATATTTTCGGCCAATATATAGTTAACCATTAAAATAATGTGATTTTATGTTTTTTTGATTTATTTTACCAAACATTAGTGGACCATCCAAGAGTTATAAAACCTATTCAATTTTTAAATAATAATGAATTCCATCCCCTTTCCTATATAAACACACCCAAGCACCAACTTCCTATTTACTCAAATCCTTTATATTTCATCCAACCTCTAAAATCCTCTCTCTATAATCCTCGTAAGGTTCCCCAATCTCCCAAGAAGCCTCTCTCAAGCCTCTCCCAATCCTTTGGGATCACACATTAAAGTAAGTGGTTTCTTCCTTTCTGATTGTTGTCTGATTTTCTTTAAGTTGTTATTCCCTTTTATCAATTAAAAATTTGGGTTTATGATTTATCACCTCACCCATACATCCCTATTTGTGTTTGGATTATTGGTGACCCCTTCCTCTCTCATTAATTCCTCCCAGGTACACCCGTTACCATGCCAAAAATCCGTAAGGGATTTCTCTCTCATCTTTTACATCCATGTAATTATTTTGTATTATGAATCTATATTATATTACATTGGTTGGAAAATATAACTATATGATCCTTTAATTCCCATTTCTTGTACTTATTATGAGACACCCATTTCTCACTCATCAACCATTTTCATAAATCCTTATGTCACGCTGTTATGCTTTTGAAATTGAACAACATTTTTTCAAGCCAAGATTATTGTGTTGTGAATACTATAACCATGCCTCTATCAAGGTTATTAACCATTATACAAACACACATATATATTAAATGGAAATTTAACTTATTTATTTCACATTACTTAATCATGGAATAACTTATGATGTTGATTGATTCCATGTTATATAATCCAAGTTGAATACTTATGCATGAAATGAAATGTTTAAGTAGGGTGTGCCCTGACAGTTCTCCAATGCATTCATTAAATTTTAGTATCCAGAAACATTATGTGAAATGAGGGTTTACTCCTACTAATTCATGTTCAATTACGATTTACTCATGCTCCATGTGCAATGAGCCATGGCTCATACAGAAATCATTTTAAATGTTTTTGCCACATTTCAATGTTATGTAAAAAATATTCTATCACGCCTTTATGATCTGGTTAAATTATGCTCCATTGATATTCATATTGCATAACATGATTTTTATCTTTCATCTTAGGAATCGTTATCTCCCTTACTAATCTTTACATCTCACCCTTTTTTTCTTAATGTCCTCAGGTTATCCAATGAAATGTTATGTGTGAGGGAATGTATTTGTCATGTAAAGGACATTTTCAATAAGATGTTGTGTCCTATGTTTTTAGTTATTATATAATGTGACATGGCTCCAATGAAACTAGACCTCTCTATCTCCTATTTTGTATCAAGTAATGTTTTCTATGTAAGAAATCATGTGAATGTCTGTAATAAAATGAAGGGTTGTTATAGTTGGTATCAGAGGATAGGTTTAGTTATTTTTGGTATTAGGATAAGAAAAACCTAGTGAATCCATAGATACAAGACTAAGTATAATAAAAAAAACCCTAATTTTTGGTGGGTATTGAGGAATTGTTTTATCATGAAAATATATCCCTGTCTAGATACGATATGGAAGAGGCATCTCTGGCACATATGTACCTAGGGCCGAAAACCTCGACAAGGAGTTTCATGATTGAATTAGGGTATCATGGTACATGACAATGGGAATAACTATAGTCTTGTTTAAAACACTCTCATGGGATATTCATTGGTAAATTCAAAATTGTAGTATGAACTATTATTATGGGAATTACCATAAGAATATATGTTACACAGTAGATCATTGATAACATAGAATGAAGCCTACAGATTCATAAATCAAGGAACTAAAAGTTATTCATAAGTCATTAGTTTTGTCCTTAGATTAACCACTATATTTCATCCCAAACATTCCATTTATTCCAGGCAATGGACAGTAATAGGGGGACATGGGCTAACAACCGATGTGATGATCAATGTGATGACTGTGCTAATGAGATGCCCCATCCGATGGGAGTGGGAATCAAAAACATTGTAAAGCTCCACTCTAAGTTATTTAAAGCTTTGAATAGAATCATGGGTCAAGAGGAACGTTAAACACCCCCTATGAAATAACAAGTATATCTCTTGAGCTTCATGAAACAAAGGCCTCCTACTTTTAAAGGTTCATCTGATCCCTCAATCTTCAAAAAAATGGATCAACTCCTTGTAAAAGATATTCTCTATCCTTGAATGTTCTGACCAAGAGAAGGTTCTCCTGGATACTTATCGTATGGAGGATGAAATTGATCAATGGTAAACATTGATCAAAAATACGAAGCCTAAGTAAGGGGTCGAGGTGTTCAAATGGAAGGATTTTCAGAAGATGTATTTTGATAAATTTTTTCGATGCACCCTCCGACATAAGATGAAAAGGGACTTCCGTTACCTTAAGAAAAACGACGATGAATCTGTCAGAGAGTACGAGGAAAACATTACAAGGCATGCACGATACACCTCTGGCTTTGTCATTACCACTGGATGCAAGGTTGACCGCTTCGTTGTTGGGCTGAAACCTAGCATGCAGAAAGTGTTTTTGATTCATGACATTGATAGAAATGAGGAAAATTCATGATGTGGCCTCAAGGTCAAAATAGATATTGGATAATATTATGAGTATAATAAGGTTAAAAAGTGTAAGGTGGAATTCAATTCTAGTGTTCCAATGGATAAATCCTACAATGAAAAGAAAATCCAGTACCCACTTGCCAAAGGTGTTGGAAGAAGCACACTAGAAACTGCCCAAAGGAGATGAGGAAATTATTAATATGTGAAAGAGAAGGGCACCTGGCTATAAATTGCCTACATGAAAAACCTGCTACTGTGATAGAGGAGAGGAATTCTGCACTTGAACCTCAATGCATTGTTCATTTCTTCAACTACTATGAACTAGGGAACTTTTCAAACAAGTGCTCTAAGACAAGGGTTTTCGGAGAAATCCATCAAACTCCAAGGCAGCAAGGGTGAGATTTCTCTATCACTACCATCGAATTGAACCCTGAAAATGAAGTGGTGGAATGAACACTAGTTATTCATTAAAGAATAGAGAACATAATATTTTATTATAGTTCTACGCATTATTTTTTATCCTGAATGTTTTTTAGAACAATCCCATCACCACTACAAATCTTCGATGTAAGGATGTCGATGAGTATGGGAAATTGGGAAATCATTGAATCCCATGAATATAACTGATCCCATGTCATAATTTGTGGAGTGAACATCTTGGAAAACCTAGTCATACTCCCTCTGGGATAATTTTATGCAATTCTCGGTATGGATTGGCTTCCCTTATATTTATTCAAAAAAAATTCTATGTGAGGGAAATCACTCACCATATGGAGTATCGACCCCAGATTCTATAACACTGCACGGAGGATGGTGAATATTAATTAGCTCCATCATCTCATGCATGGATATTACTTCCCTATGGGCATGCATATCTGGCTCAGGTGATTGAGTCCATGGAAGAGACCATCCTTGATGACATGTATTTTGAGTGGGAATTTACTGAAGTGTTTCCCGAGGAATTGACTGGTCTTCCTCCAAGAAGAGATTTTTAATTCACAATTTTCCTTATACATGGGGAATTTCCAATATCCAAGACACCATATAGAATGGATATTGTGGACATTGAGGAGCTCATGAAACAACTACAGTAGAATCTGGATAAAGGATTTATACACCCTAGTGCTTCACTATGAGGTGAACCGGCTATCTTCGTTGTGAAGAAGGATTGGTCAATGGGCCTTTGCATCGATTATCGTGAGCTTAAAAAACATGATAAATAACAAGTATCATCTCCCACAAATTGGTGATTTGTTCAATCAGCTGTGTGGGGCCCAATACTTCTCCATGGTGGATTTTCGGTTGGGATAATATGATGTAAGGGTGAAGAAGGAAGATATCTGAAAGACTACTTTTCGTACATGATACGGGCTCTATGAATTCATAGTAATTCCTTTCGGACTCAATAATTCTCTAACAACCATCATGGGAATGATGAATACAGTATTTAGAGATTACCTCAACAAATTTTTGGTAGTATTTATAGATTATATTCTAATATACTCCAAAACAAAGGAGGACAATGAGAGGCATCTATGAACTGTACAAGAGACCTTATAGAAAGGGAAGCTTAATGAAAGGTATATAAATTTTAAGCTCTAGTTGAAGTAAGTCTAATTTTGTGGCCACATCATCAAAACCATTATGATATTTTTGGATTCCTCTGTGATAGCTGAAATTGAGGGGTGGTCGAGACCTACATCAATAATGGATATCCATAGCTTCTTGGGGTTAGCTCGATATTATAGACGAATTGTGTTAATTTTATCATGATTTTCCAACCATCTGACCAATATAACTGAAAAGGGAGTAATGACTTCGTGGAGTAATGAATGTGAATAAATATTCAAAGAGATGAAAATAAGTATTATAATTATGCTCGTTCTCACTTTACCCATAAGTGGAGAACATTTTGTGGTATTCTGTGATGCTTGGAAGAAGGGACTGGGCTATTTGTTGATTCAAAATGACAATGTCATTACCTATGATTCATGTAAATTGATTTTTCCTGAGTAGAATTATCCAACACTAGATCTGGAGGTGGATGTGGGGATATTCTCTTTAATATTTTGGCAGCATTATCTCTTTGGGGAGAAGTGTGAAATATATATGGACCAAAAAATCCTCAAGTATATATTCTAATTGAAAGAGTCGAACAAGAACCAAAAAATATTGTTAGAGATGATCAAACACTATGATTGATCAATCTATTACAAACATGGGAATGCAAACATGGTGGAGGATTCTCTATGTAGAATGGACTGAGTGATTCTTTCATTTATTAGAATTTAGAAGGATCCAATAATTTTTGATTTGATGAAGATGGACATTGGAATCATAAAGAAGGAAACATCATCAATCCTTTAACAAATGATTTCTCAACCATCTCTTTTATAAACGATAAAGGATGCTCAAATGGAAGAAGTTAGAATTTAGAAGAAAGTGGAAGCTATACGAATAGGTAAATCATTGAGTTCAATATTAAGGAAGAAGGAATTCTGAGATTTGGGAATATACAATGTGTTACCTGAAGTCCTTAGCTGAAGAAGGAACTTTTGGTTGATATAGATTGTTCAAATTTCACTATTGTCCTAGGAAACACAAAGATGTATCGAGATCTCTGAGCGCATTATTGGTGGTATAATATAATGAAGGAGAGCATATAGTATACATCAATGTTCCTGGTGTTTCAACATGTGAAGGTAGATAGGTAGAAGCCTAAAGGGAATAATGCAACCATTTCACATACCATCATGTAAATGGGATAACATAACCATGGACTTCATCACTAGACATACGAATAAATCCAAATGAAAAAAATTCAATCAGGGTTGTCGTGGATTGTCTTAAAAAGTCTACAAACTACCTTGAAATTTTGGAGGGTTTCTGATTATATCAACTGGCATGAATATATATCAGGGAATTGGTAACGATTTATGGATTACCACTATCTATTGAATATAATCGAGATCCAACATTCGTCTCTACATTTTGGAGGAATATTCAACATTCTCTAGATACTTAATTGATCTTCAGTACGGCCTATCATCCAAAAACTGATGGCCAATATGATTGAACTATTCAGACACTGGAAGATATGTTAAGATCATGATCAGTGGACTTTAAAGGAGGATGGGATCAACATTTTCCTCTGCATGAAGTCTCTTATAATAATAGTTTCCATTCAAGTATCCAAAGGACACCTTATGAAGCCCAATTTGGGAAGAGGTGCAGAACAACGACATGTTCGGATGTGGTCGGTGAGCGTATGCTGCTAGGACTGAAAATGGTCGAAGAAATGGTAGAGAAGGTGAAAACCATTCAGCAGCATATCAAGGAAACCCAGAGTCAACAAAAGAGTTATGCAGATAACCATCGACATGACCATGAGAGTAATATTGGATACATGGTATTACAATGCTTATCTTAATGGAAGAAGGTAATGAGGTTTTGAATGAATGGGAAGTTAAGTCCATGGTACATCGACCCATCGAGATTCCTGATCATATTATGGATGTGCCCTACTGACTAGAACTCCCACCCACCATGGCCAAAGTACATGATACATTTCATGTATCCATCTTAAGGTAGTAAATACCAAAATCTTCACATGTACTCCTTTCAGAGATAGTACAATTATAGAATGATTATTCTTAGAAGGAGGAACCAGAGAAGGTCTCAGATTGTAGGGAAAATTCCTACGAAATAAGAAAATACCCCTCATGAATGTGTTGTGGTGAAAACCCATGTTTGAAGAAGAGGCATGGGAATCAGAGTAAGTGATAAAGAAGAGTTATCCTCATCATTTTTTGTGTGGAAAAAGTAAATTTGGGAGAGATATTTCTTAATGGGGGAAGATTGTAACAACCCAAACATTTATTACCTAAATTTCTATTGATCTAATTATATGACTTATTATATAAAATGGTTATATAACATATGATCTTATTTTATTTTATGTTTCTAGATTTTATAATACTGTTAAGAATTGTGATCATTGCTAATATATTTGTTTAACCGTGACCAAATGATTAGTGTAAATATAGGGCCTTAACAAATCCAATTTAGTCAGACAAAGGAAGCGCTTGCCTCATCCAGTAAGCTTGCCCCGTATGAAGCACATTTTTTGGAGCTCAGATAAGAGGTGGTATCATTGGGCTTCTATCTTTACCAAGACTAAGCCGAGATTCAACATGATAAGCACGAACATTACTGCCTTTGAGAGAATTGGAAGTTGATAGATATTACCACCCGAGCAATTTTATCTAAGCCACCCCAAGAGTCTGTCACCATCGCACAACTAATCCTTCGGTTATATGCATGTTTTATAAGGGTATATGTAACAAGAAATTAGAACTATGATTGTGTAAATTAATTTTTAATATCATAATTAATATACATTCATTTTATTATTGTTACATTGTGAATTGTTTTTAATGTGAAAATACAATTTTTAGTTAATATTGATCTAAGAAATCGATTTTGATGAATGAAAATATTTTTTAATTAAAATAATATTTTAATAAAATATTTTTATTATTAAATTATATTTTCTGAAATATAAATTATCATATAATTTTATGAATGAAATTGTTATTTTTATTAAGGTTTGAAAACCGTTTTTTGTCAAAACCCATGAATTTTCAGTAAATGTCGGTTTTTATTTTAAAAGTAAAAATTAAAATATTTAGAAAATTATTTTGTAAAATTGAATATTAATTAGGGAATTGGGACATTGAAATTATCCAATGGGTAATTATTCATAATTTTCTGACATAGTTGATATTTTGTGTAACAAATAAATAGCGTTTAAATATTTAATGTGTTTAATGACCTCATAATGACCAAATAGCGATGTCATAAAATATGATAAATGATATGTTCTGCCAATATATGTATTACCATTAAAATAATGTAATTGTATGTTTGATTTATTTATTTTAAAAAACATTAGTGAGCCCTCCAAGAGTTATAAAACATTTTCAATTTTAAATGAAATTCCTTGAGAGTGTGACTCACCTCCACATAAGCAGCCCTATTATTTAAAGTGGATAGTCCATTGGACTTATACATTATTTTTTTCCACTCCCATTTGGAAATAAACATGGGAAAAAATCATGGGCTGGTTTGTGGTACAGATTATTTTAATGTGTGGTGACCCAAACCTAAATAATAAATAATTACCTCTCATTTCCTATATGAACCCTCCCATGCTCCCACTTCCACTTCCCTCAAATCCATTGGAGTTAATAAAACCTCTTCCCTCCTCTCTCTAGAATCACCCCACAGTGCCCCAATCTCCTAAGAGGCCTCTCTCTATCCTCTCTCAAGCCTTTGGTATCACACATCCAAGTAAAGAATGTATTCCATTCTTATTTTGACCAATTTTTTAAGTTGTTATTCCATTTTCTCTTAAATTAAAAATGTTGGTGTATAATTTATCATCTCCCCATTCATCCCTCTTTATGTTTGGATGATGGGATTCCCATTTCTCTCTCATTAATTCCACCCATGTACACATGTTACCACGTTGAAATTCCATGAGTTGTTTCTCTCTCCTCATTTACATCCAAATAATTCTTTTGTATTATGCATATAAATTCAATTATGTTTGATGGGGCATGTATCTGTATTCCCCCTTACTGTTAATTTCATGTATATATGATTAGAACCTCATTTTCATCTCATCAACCATTTTAAATAATCCTTATGTCACACCGTTATGCTGCGGAAATTGCACTGTGTTTTTCCAAGCCAAGATCATTATGTAGTGATTTCCATACCCATATCTCTATCAAGGGTATTCACCTTTATCCGCATATACATATGGAATGTTACTTTCATGTGTTTATTCAACATTAATTAATCATGGAATAACTTATGTTGTTTACTGATCCCATGTTTTATATTCCATGTTTCACACTTATGTATGAAATGAAATGTTTGCGAAAGGTGCGCCCTGATAGCGCTCCAATGCATATGGTAAAGAATAAAATCATGATTAGTGAAGTGAAATGAGGGTTTATTCATGATAATTCAACTTAATTTAGGATTTACTCATTCTCTGTGTGCAATGAGTCTTGTCTATTGATAAAATCATGTTAAATGTTGTTGCCACATTTCCATGTTATGTTAATGAGGTTATATCATGCCTTTATGTTCATGTTTATCTTATTCTACATTGATGTACCAATTGCTTAACATGTATTTTATATTTCATGTAATTCCTCATTAACTCCCTTACTAGGCATTATAGATCACCCTTTCCATATGGATGTCCTTAGGTTATCCCATGCAATGCTAAGTACAAGGGAATCTAGTAGACAGTGAAATGATGTTTTCTATAAGATGTTGTGTCCTATGTTTTAAGTTGTAATGTAAAGATACTAAGAAAAAAATATACTAGAGCTCTAAATCATCTATGTTGTATCACGTTAATCTTTCTTTGTAATAAATAATGTCTTAGTGTGTAACAAAATCAATGGTTGTTATTATCATTGAATGTAAAGTATGTGTTATTATAGTTGGTACTAGAGGAAAAATATAGTTAACCTTTGGAAATGAGGATGCTAAAACTGCAGTATGAACCCGAAGTACATGTCAAAGTATTGGTTACAATCCTAGTGTTTTTTAGTAATTATGAATAACTTATGATAGAATCTATAGTGTGTTAAAGAGAAATTTCATTCATGACTCTGTGGGTTTCCCATTAAGATTTTGTTTGAGCACAGTAAGCATATTGATTTCAGTCAATGGATGAAACCTCAAAGAAACATGTTATTGTTGAATATGATGTGAAATGGAATGATTTTTCATTGTATAAAAATAATGTTATGGGAATGGAATAAAAAATCATATATCTATGATCACACAACATTACCATGCTATGAATCCTGTAAGACATCCAAATGAGCAATGATGGGAAGGAAATTCTATTAAAACCTCAATGAGGCATTGTCCACCTTCTTTTAGAGGGTCTATTTATCCCTTAATGGAAAAATAATGGATCAGTACCACTAAAAACATATTTTTAGTTCTCCAATATTCATGATAGGATAAATTCATCTATGCAGTCAATCATTTGGAAGGTGAAGCTAATAAATAGTGGAACCTAATCAAGAATAGGAGGATACGTGATTAATTTGACTACATTATATAGGATGGGTTAAAGAACATATTTTCCATATATTTTTAAATCAATTATGGTGAATTTGATCCTTTAAGTTAAGAAATAAGATGAGGAATATGTTGATACCTATGAAGAATCTTTCAAAATAATTTCAATATACGATTTAATATTTATTATCCAACTTGAGAGTGTAATTGACTGATTCTTTAGCGGCATAAAACAAAGACTCTAAAGAGAATTATACATATCAGAAATCAATAGATATGAAAAAATCATACGATGTGATCTCTAGGATGAGATGGATATTGGAGTAACAAATTTGTAAAATAGTTTTAATAGGAATATAAAAATGGGATTAAAATTATAATCTAATGATCACAATAAAATGAAGCTAATTTTCCCTTTATCTCAATGTTTGGAATGATACATAGATTAAATTGTCTTAAGGGGGAATGTAAAATTTTTTAATGTAGAAAATAAGGTCAACAAGAAGTTGAATACTAATATAATGGGAAATAGCAGTCTAATCATGTTAATATAAAAAATTCTACATAGAATGAACCTTATATACATCAATGTTAGAAGTGCGAGGAAATGGGGAATTATGCCTATCAATCCCCTAATCTAAGGGTTATTAATGATGATAAATGCCAACAAATTCTCAATTCCAACAACAATGGAATGTCACATGCGATCATCATCGATGACATAGATTGTGATAATGAAGTGGTGAAAGACACACTTATCATCCACTCTATGTTATAAAATTGTTTATTTGATTCTAGATTCACACAAACTTTTATTTATGAATAATTTTTTATGTTTACCTCAATATTAACCCATGAATTGGATTTTTAGTTAGACGTGAATACTACTAATGTCCCAACAGATTAATAAAAAGTTAAAAACTATTCTCCAGTTGATGTTTATGGGAAATTACTTCCTTCAAATCAAGTGTTCCTTCATTTAGTGTAATTTTATGTGATTCTTTCCATCAATTTGATTTATCAATATGAATTTCATATACATTTCCAAGGAAGGGATGTCACATATCATATTATAGATCAATCTATGATCATATATCAATGGAAGGATAATTTAGATATTCTATTGAACAATTATTCCATATTATGGGTATTGGTTCCTATAAATTATTGTTATCAAAATAAAATGGTTGGGGTGATAGTCTTTTAAGAAGCAAACCCTTATAATGGAGATTGAGGACATCTTTTTGGAAAAAAAATTGGTATTCCCATGAATCGCGTGGTTGAGTTTTTCATTATAACTCATATTGGGTTCTATTAATATTTCAATTAAACAATTTATAATAACCCTAATTATGTTTCTAGAATTGAAGAAGAAACTCGTTGAGAATCACGATGAGGTATTAATACATCTTAGTCCATCACTATAGGGAGAACATGTGTTGGTTATTAAAAAGAATGATCGATCAATGACACTATTCACTGATTACCATGAACATTACAAATTCTCTTTCATGAAAAAATATCAGCTTCTACACATTAATAAATTTTTTGACAATATATGAAGTGTTCAATACTTTTCCAAGATTGATATTCGATCAGGATATCATCAATAATGGGTCATAGTGGAAAATATGGAAATGAAGTCATTCTTTATGAGGTATGGACACTATGATTTTATACTGATTCCTTTTGGTCATACTAATTCCCCTTCTGTATTCATGGATCTATTGAATAGGGTCTTTAGATACTATCTTGATCATATTTTTGTAGACCATAGAGATGATATTGTTTTATATTCAGAAATAAAGTATTGTGGTAGAAATGACTTGATATTTTTACTAAATTCCCTATGCAAGGAGAATATTTATGAAAAATTTACCATGTGTGAATTTTGGATTCAGAAGGATTCATTTTGGGTTCACATATGGTCAAGAGAGGGGATATCCATGGATCCAAAATACGTAGATGTTATTAAATGCTGGCAGAGATCAACAATGGTAAATGAGATCCAATGTTTCCAATTTTTGGCAAGAAATTATTGACATTTTGTGAGTGATTTCTCTTCATTATCTAATATACTATTCATGTTCACTCATAAAAGAGTAATTTTCTTATGGATAGAGGAATGTGAAGTGAATTTCAAAGAGATAAAATAATGGTTATCCAGTGCACCTATTCTCACACTACCTTTTAATGGAGAATGTTTTTTGATTTATAATGATTCATCCATAGATGAGCATCGTCGTGTTCTCATGAAAAATGTTACGGTGATTTATTATGCCTCACAAAAATTGTAAATAAATGACAACAATTTTCCAAAATATGATTTAGAGTTAGATGTAGTAATAATTGCATGAATGATATGGAGAAATATATTTATGGTAAGAGGATTTATTTTTATACTTATAAAAAAATTTATATTTATATTCTCACACAAAAAGAGATGAATAAGTGTAAAATATGATTATTGGTGTTGATTAAAGATAAAGACTGCTCAACTCATTACCACCCTAGGAAAGAGAATAATGTGGAAGATGTGGGAGTCCAAAGGACCAAGCTAGCCAATCCATGATGAGGATCATTAAAGATTCATTATTTATGGATTTGAAAAGGTTAGATCATGAAATTTTAAACGGATGGGGGAAATCCTAAGTTTCTAAAATCCATGATCAACCATATTTATAAGTGAATATTAAGGATCCATAAGATGAATAGATAGTGCGACAAAAGAAGATGAGAAATGATGCTTATTTCAACCTTGATTGGGAAAGAATGATAAAGTTCAGGAATCATGTTTTTTTTCTTCCCATACTGAAATCAAAGAACGTTATATTGGGTGCGGCTAATAGTTCATCATTATCTATTAAAATTATAATCACAAAAATGTATAAGGACCTAAAGATGTATTTCTGGTGGGATATATATGAGAGTGATGTGGCTGAATATGTCTCTCAGTGCATGATGTTGCATCATGTTAAGGATGAGAGATAGCTGTCTAAGGGGATGTTACAACCATTAACCATAACATAATTGTTATGATAAAACATCACTATGGTCTTCATCATCAGACTTCCCAAAACATTTAAAGTCCATAATGCTATAAGGGTTATGTTTGAACACATTACGAAGTTTAGATACATTATTTCAATTAGAGAGTTTTTCTCTCTTGATCATATTTCTGGGATATTTGTTGATTAAGTGGTAAGATTACATGGACAAATGATTGTTGTTGTATCTGATCCAGATCCATAGTTTACCTAGAAGATATGGTGTAGTCATCAGAAGGCTCTAGATACAGAGTTGTGTTTTAACAATAATTATCATACTCTATTATATGGTCATTCTGAGAGGAAAATTCATACTCAATAAGATATGTTTATAGATGTATCTTTGTATTTCAATGGAGGTTGAATTCAACACCATTCTTTGATGGAATTATATACAATAAAATTTTTCATTCTAGTATATAGATAGCTCCCTATGAATACCTCAATGTAAAGAAGTCCAAAACTCCATCTTTCCGGGATGTGGTTGGGAAACAAAATATAAGGTCTTAATATTTTTGATGAAATGGCTGAAATGATGAGATCTATTCAACAAAAAAAGAATTATAAGCTCAAAATCTTCAAAAAAGATATGTGGAATCTCTCTTAGTTCATTTCCCAACACTTTTGTGGTGTGGTGTCTTCTAGTAGAGGCATCATCCTGGATCATCATCCTCAAAGAACAACATCATTACCACTCCCTCTTTTTCCCCAGCCTTCGAAGTGACTTTGGTTTCACATCGTGGCACGATGTTGGTCCAGAGTATAGGGTCCAAATACTGCTGTTTGGGGGATTGTCTCATTCCGTGTCATTTACTAGTATATTGGGAGGATCTGGTCATCTGGTTTGGTTCTGAAGGCGGTCACAATATCTACATCGATTGTGTGTGGAGGGGTCCCTTTTCCACAATATCTGATGTTTTGGAGGTCCTCATTTCTGGAGTGTATTTTTATTGAGTTGTGGGTGTGTTTTTTGATTTGGAACTGCAGTGTTCTTGGAATCTCCCGATGCTGATGTCGTTGGCATATTCTTCGATTCTAGTGACCATTCACGGTGATATTGTGATGGATTCTGGGTGGAGGCTCACGTTTCATTCCAATTGGCTGAATTTATGAATTGAAATTTGGGTTTTTAGTGTTGATTTAGTGATATTGTCGAATGAGTTTTTTCTGGGTGGAATTTCTGAATTTGTATAATGGTTTTTTTGTTGGTCTGTTTGACTTGTATTGCTATGGATTGCGGTCTATGGGTCTATTAATCAACTTCACATTAAGGGATGTTTCCAAAATAGGATCAAATAATAGATAATTCATAGATCATGTAAATCTAGAATTCTATGTTCAAGAGGGTATAACGTTTTCCATCGGTACCATGCTCATGCCTCCACGCATGGGATAACTATCTGAGCAATAATGAGAAGGTGGAAACTCATATTATGGATTTTGATTATAGGGAGGGGAGCATATTTTATTTTTTTAAATGGATTGTTTTTTTACATGGGACATTGGACTGTGGGGCCTGAATGCCTTTTATGTCATTAATGTCGTTTGGGTTCTGTCACGACCCCCTCCCACCAAAGATGCCCCTCCTGAGCTGGCAATGGTGAAAGGAAGATAATGACCCCCGATTCCCGCCTCCAGTAGGCCCCGGGATGGCGACTAGCACCAAGGGTTTGAGTTTTCACAAATATGGGAGGCATTACCCTTTTTATTATTTTGGATCGGGAAATAGGACAAGTCAACCACCAAAAAGGGAAAAGAACAAGTGTACATAAATAAACCCAAAACAAGCCCACATGCATGTTTAAACAATTTTTATAACAAGGTACAAGTACAAGGAAGCTCAAAAGTAAAAGTGAGTACAGTACCAAAAGGAAAAAAAGAAAACAACAACTGCACTACTCCCACTGCCTGACTAGTAGGGTCCCGCACGGCCCTGGTAGTCCTCCTGAAAACCTGAAACAATGTAGGGTGAGCATACAAGTATACTCAGTAGAGAACCTAAAGCTCTCGTGCCCAAGTGGGGAGACACCCTAAGGTCCCGTGAGAAAATAGAAGAACCAGAAACTAACAAGGAAAAACTATCCACCCAGCCTCACTGGTCACACTCACCAAGTAACACAAACAAGTTTAGTATATATATAGAACAAAAGTATTGGGTACCCCGCACCATTTCCCACTTAATTAGATGCTGCTCTTCCTAACGGAAAACGTCCTGACGCTACCACACTCTTCCCGCCCGCACACAACTGGGCCAAACCACGCATCCCGCCCGCACACACCTGGTCCTCACAACCACGCATCTCGCCCGCACACACCTGGGCCACAACCACTAACCCGCCCGCAGACACCTGGGCCTCATCCCGAAGGTTCTTGGGAACGGTAAGCATGCCCGAAGAGTCTTGGGATAATGGTCGTCCCAAGCCATCACAGCCTCCGAGACCTACCCGAAGAGTCTTGGGTGTATGGTCACCTCAAGCCATTATAGCCTATGGAAGAAGGAGTAGGAAGGAGCTAGTAACTAAGGGGGAACACCCTCTCCCATAAAATGGGAGTGTTCGACACTAGGTGCTTGACATGGGTGTGGTGCGACAAAACAAAAAGATACAATTATATATATACATATAAAAAACACACAGCCCAACCTATGGCTTCTTAAAAAGAGGAACTGAGCAAGTGCCTCGGCACTGCTACCACGAAGCATGCATCAACAACCAAACAATCATCCCCAAACCCCATTTAGGTTTTCATGTTTCATGTAATGGTTTAACAAATTATTACTACTGGGCAACTATCATCCAGACAAAACCTTTCACAAACATATCCCAGCCATCCACAGCCAAGGTTAGGTAAAACGCAAGCAACCACATGCCATTTCATTTACAAAAGATTATCACAACCATACAACATTCCATCATTCATTTATTTCAAAGTTCCACACATAAAACCCTTTCCACACACAAAACATTTCCGCATTTGAAAACACCTTTTACTTCTAAAACACTTTTCATAATCAAAACACTTTTCATAAATAAAGGCATTTTCCACAACCAACCACTTCCCATTTCAACCCCATCGTTTACAAAAACATTTCCCACAAACAACCAAACCACCAACATGCTCATTATTCCAATTTTGTTCAATCGTGGTGATCACACTAGGTTTTCATTCTTATTTAATCAGCCAGTCTTTACGTGCTTATCCATTTTCCATGTTTTAACAAAACCAACCACAAACAATTCAGATATCAATTGCGCACGCAAAGGTCACCAACTGCCTTGATTTTTAGTAGGCAAAGGCCTTTCAATCCAAAATCACAATCAGAAGATAAAGTAACTGGAAGGCAATAGAAACATCACAAAACACCAAACCCTTCTTTATCCGGTTATTATCTTTATTTAAAGTTCAACTGCATCCCATGGAACAAAAGAAAAATATCCCACCCCGCATGTTGCACCAAATAGAGAGACGAAGGTAAACCCCTACCTCAAAAGGTCCCGATCACGTCGCTTCCGACGACTTCCTTCGGTGTCCTCCGCCTTCGCCAACCCCGACAAACGCCTCCTAGGATGGAATCTGGAGAAGGAAGGGTAGAAGGAAAGGTGACAAGTCTGGGCATAGAAGCTTTGTCTCGTCTCTACGATCCTGTGGCCGCTGACGGATTGTAATTCGGAGCTCAGACAAAGAAGTTAGACGAGGAATACTTCTCGATTGTCCAAGAGCGTCGTCGTGCGACAAAGAAGCGATCGATATGGAAGATAAAACATGACCTCGTTCTTATATAGGCAACGAATAGGTAAAATAGTATGCAGCGTGTATTGATGAATACACAGTGTGACTGTACACCCGTTACGTGTTTTGACTGGTCAACACACGACACGTCACGCGGTTTCCACGCATTTTAATAATAATGATAATTCTATTAATATGTGGTGTTTCGTTGAGTAGAGGCATGAGTAATAAAAGTATCTCATTAATGGTCTTAAAATGACCGTCATAATTTCAGGGTTACGCTGTCGCTGACGGATCGTCAATCCGATACCGTATGAGGGAGATATGTTGGATACAAGATCCCGTAATAATAACAATATTATTTTTATTGGGTG
Source organism: Viscum album (assembly GCA_963277665.1). Classification (NCBI taxonomy): domain Eukaryota; kingdom Viridiplantae; phylum Streptophyta; class Magnoliopsida; order Santalales; family Viscaceae; genus Viscum; species Viscum album. The sequence continues at coordinate 1,045,129,771 of OY728160.1, read as the reverse complement.
TCTCGTGAACCCGAGACACGAACCATAATTTAATATTCAACATTAGACTGAATTGACCGTATTTTTTATTGGATCACAACGCCACTGATTAGAAGCCAATCGGACGTCGCGCATGGAAGTTATGACGAGCCAATGATTTAATATTAATATTAAATCTATTATTTACCAACCGCTTCGAGTACCCAATATGAAACCCTGAAAAAGTCCTCCAATATTGGACTCATAATTTTCGTCTTGTAGTCAGGGTCGCACTACCACTGACGGTTCTTGAAACCGAGGTCGCACGAAGAAGTTATGGTCAGAAAAGTGTTTTACCTACAAAAACATTAACCTGATTATTATATTATTATTTTTAATTGATTTATTTCAAATACCTAAATCCACCCAACCCTCTCTCTCCAATTTGGTTTGCCTTTCTCCTTTTCTACTTAATTGATTTCTTTTTCTTTTCTTTTATTACTTCTCTTTTAATTCTCACACTCTCTCTCCAATTTATTTCAAATCTTTAACTCACTCCACAAGTGGCGCCTCCCACTTTCTTTTCTCCATGTTCAACACGTCCCATGATTGACTCCTCTTTAAATTATTTATTTTATTGGTTTTAATATTAAATCTTTATTTCATTTAAACCTTTTCTCTCTCCAATCTTTATTAATTCTTTCTCCCAAGATTCTCTCCCACAAAAAGTGGCGCCTCTCTCTTATATTTATTTTTCAATAAATTTTATTTTCTCTCTCCAATCATTATTTTGTTGGTGCGCCTCCCCTTTTATTTCATATTATTATATTTTTTCATCTTCTCTCTCCTTGTGGCACGCCCCAAATTTATTTTAAACCATTATTTATTTATTTTTACACAATTATCATAACATCATTAATTTATTCTCATATCTCAAATCTCATTGCATTTAATTCAAAATTTAAATTTATTAATGGATCATTCAAAAAAAATTAAGCCAACATTATTATTATTATTATTTAGCATAACACTTATAACAAAACCCCAATTAAAATTTATTAACACATCACCATTTATTATTAATAATAATTATTATTTTTGATGTTCGCCGCATTGACCACATAAAAAACGTTTTTACAAAGTAATCGACCGGAGAGGTCCGGGCCATTAAATTAGATACCTCTCAAAACATTCTCGTCCTCGAGAATTAAAAACTGACCCAGAAGAAGGAAAGGATCTGAAGAACCACTCCACAAGATACCTCTCAGGGCTCTCGTCATGACAAGGAACCAACCAACAACTCTATGAGTTAGGAATTCCCTCTCCTATGTCAAGATACTATCCTCTTTAGGCGGCACTGACTCGCCTGCACGGGTTTAATCGCATCCTCATTAATGCGTCTTGATTAAGGATCATGTTTTTCCTTTCCCATATATTAGGTTTTTTTCCAACTTATACTGCACCCAACAACGTACAACCCACACACTGCCCGGACACATGGCTTGAGGAATTCCTTCTCCCATGTTGAGATATTATCCGCTTTAGGCGGCACTAACTCGCCTGCACGGGTTAAATCGCATCCACATTAATGCGTCTCGATTAGGGATTAGGTCTTCCCCTCCCCACATGATAGGGCTCTTCACGTATATTTAAAGAAAAGCGGGAAACAACATAGCATTGTAGACTCATGAAAAACAAGGTCCAGGCCCAAAGCATGGGCGAGAATGAGTTTCAACAATTGAGTGTGATGCTCCGGGATTTAAAAAAAACATAAACGAGAGCATTTAAGTAAAACATGAAACATCTCTCTCGATCTTTCGCCTTGCTGGGGTTGCCACTTCTATTGCATGAAATTGTCCGCATCCCACTCCTCTGCATTTCTGTTAACGTCCAAGTGCCATAGATGTACGGTAAACAAGGATCACCTAAGTCCAAGTAGTAAGGAAAAACTCAAAGTTTTAATTATCATTTTATTTAAATTTCTTTCCCAGAACACCCAAATCAAGTAAAACACAAACATGATGATGCATGTACCTTCCCTAGTGTCTCTACCCTGCAATCAATATAGTCTCACTTGGCCGTTCGGTAGGCTCAGAGTCCTTGCATCGGATCACGGGGGGCCCTAAAATCACGTGTCCTAGCCGGTCTTCCCTGGCCTATGTCACGCACCAAGATTAACGAAGATTGTTGCCCTACCATCCCATGCAATCCTCACTGTGCCTAACTCCAGACTCCATCCTATCTCTCAACCATCAGCCTCTGATACCATTCTGTCACGACCCCCTCCCACCAAAGATGCCCCTCCTGAGTTGGCAATGGTGAAAGGATGATAATGACCCCCGAGTCTCGCCTCCAGTAGGCCCCGGGTTGGCGACTAGCACCAAGGGTATGAGTTTTCACAAATATTGAAGGCATTACCCTTTTTATTATTTTGGATCGGGAAATAGGACAAGTCAACCACCAAAAAGGGAAAAGAACAAGTGTACATAAAGAAACCCAAAACAAGCCCACATGCATGTTTAAACAATTTTTATAACAAGGTACAAGTACAAGGAAGCTCAAAAGTACAAGTGAGTACAGTACCAAAAGGAAAAAAAGAAAACAGCAACTGCACAACTCCAACTGCCTGACTAGTAGGGTCCCGCACGGCCCTGGTAGTCCTCCTGAAAACCTGAAACAACGTAGGGTGAGCATACAAGTATTCTCAGTAGAGAACCTAAAGCTCTCGTGCACAAGTGGGGAGACACCCTAAGGTCCCGTGAGAAAACAGAAGAACCAGAAACTAACAAGGAAAAACTATCCACCCAGCCTCACTGGTCACACTCACCAAGTAACACAAACAAGTTTAGTATATATATAGAACAAAAGTATTGGGTACCCCGCACCATTTCCCACTTAATTAGATGCTGCTCTTCCTAACAGCAAACGTCCTGACACTACCACACTCTTCCTGCCCGCACACACCTGGGCCAAACCATGCATCCCACCCACACACACCTGGGCCTCACAACCACGCATCTCGCCCACACACACCTGGGCCACAACCACTAACCAGCCCGCAGACACCTGGGCCTCATCCTGAAGGTTCTTGGGAACGGTAAGCCTGCCCAAGAGTCTTGGGCTATAGGTCGCCCCAAGACATCACAGCCTCCGAGACCTACCCGAAGAGTCTTGGGTGTAAGGTCACCTCAAGCCATCATAGCCTATGGAAGAAGGAGCAGGATGGGGCTAGTAACTAAGGGGGAACACCCTCTCCCATAAAATGGGAGTGTTCGACACTAGGTGCTTGACATGGGTGTGGTGTGACAAAACACAAAGATACAATTATATATATACATATACCAAACACACAACCCAACCTATGGCTTCTTAAAAAGAGGAACTGAACATGTCCCTCGACACTGCTACCACGAAGCATGCATCAACAACCAAACAATCATCCCCCAACCCCATTTAGGTTTTCATGTTTCATGCAATGGTTTAACAAATTATTACTACTGGGCAACTATCATCCAGACAAAACCTTTCACAAACATATCCCTGCAATCCACAACCAAGTTTAGGTAAAACGCAAGCAACCTCATGTCATTTCATTTACAAAAGATTATCACAACCATACAACATTCCATCATTCATTTATTTCAAAGTTCCACACATAAAACCCTTTCCACACACAAAACATTTCCGCATTTGAAAACACCTTTTACTTCCAAAACAATTTTCATAATCAAAACACTTTTCATAAATAAAGGCATTTTCCAGAACCAACCACTTCCCATTTCAACCCCATCGTTTACAAAAACATTTCCCACAAACAACCAAACCACCAACATGTTCATTATTCCAATTTTGTTCAACCGGGGTGATCACACAAGGTTTTCATTCTCATTTAATCAGCCAGTCTTTACGTGCTTTTCCATTTTCCATGTTTTAACAAAACCAACCACAAACAATTCAGATATCAATTGCGCACGCAAAGGCCACCAACAGCCTTGATTTTCAGTAGGCAAAGGCCTTTCAATCCAAAATCACAATCAGAAGATAAAGAAACTGGAAGGCAATAGAAACAGCACAAAACCCCAAACTCTTCTTTATCCGGTTATTATCTTTATTTAAAGTTCAACTACATCCCATGGAACAAAAGAAAAATATCCCACCCCGCATGTTTCACCAAATAAAGAGACGAAGGTAAACCCCTACCTCAAAAGGTCCCGATCACGTCGCTTCCGACGACGTCCTTCGGTGTCCTCCGCCTTCGCCAAACCCAACAAACGCCTCCTAGGATGGAAGCTGGAGAAGGAAGGCCAGAAGTAAAGGTGACAAGTCCGGGCTTAGAAGCTTCGTCATGTCGCTACGATCCTGTGGCCACTGACGGATCGTAATTCGGAGCTCGGACAAAGAAGTTAGAGGAGGAATACTTCTCTATTGTCCAAGAGCGTCGTCGTGCGACAAAGAAGTGATCGAAATGGGAGATAAAACATTACCTCGTTCTTATATAGGCAACGAATATGTAAAATAGTATGCAGCGTGTATTGATGAATACACGGTGTGACTGTACACCCGTTACGTGTTTTGACTGGTCAACACACGACACGTCACGCGATGTCCACGCGTTTTAATAATAATGATAATTCTATTAATATGTGGTGTTTGGTTGACTCGAGGCATGAGTCATAAAAGTATCTCATTAATGGTCTTAAAATGACCGTCATAATTTCAGGGTTTCACTATCGTTGACGGACCGTCAATCCGATACTGTATGAGGGTGATACGTTGGATACAAGATCCCGTAATAATAACAATATTATTTTTATTGGGTGTCTCGTGAACCCGAGACATGAACCATAATTTAATATTAAACATTAGACTGAATTGACCGTATTTATTATTGGATCACATCACCACTGATGAGAATCCAATCGGACGTCGCACATGGAAGTTATGACGAGCCAAAGATTTAATATTAATATTAAATCTATTATTTACCATCCGCTTCGGGTACCCAATCCGAAACCCCGAAAAAGTCCTCCAATATTGGACTCATAATTATCGTCTCGTAGTCAGGGTCGCACTACCACTGACGGTTCATGAAACCGAGGTCGCACGAAGAAGTTATGGTCGGAAAAGTGTTTTACCTACAAAAACATTAACATGATTATTATATTATTATTTTTAATTGATTTATTTCAAATACCTAAATCCACCCAACCCTCTCTCTCCAATTTGGTGCGCCTTTCTCCTTTTCTCTTTAATTTTTTTGTTTTTCTTTTCTTTTATTACTTCTATTTTAATTCTCACACTCTCTCTCCAATTTATTTCAAATCTTTAACTCACTCCACAAGTGGCGCCTCCCACATTCTTTTCTCCATGTTCAACACGTCCCATGACTGAATCCTATTTAAATTATTTATTTTATTGGTTTAAATATTAAATCTTTATTTCATTTAAACCATTTCTCTCTCCAATCTTTATTAATTCATTCTCCCAAGATTCTCTCCCACAAAAAGTGGCGCCTCTCTCTTATATTTATTTTTCAATAAATTTTATTTTCTCTCTCCAATATTTATTTTGTTGGTGCACCTCCCCTTTTATTTCATATTATTATATTTTTTTCATCTTCTCTCTCCTTGTGGCACGCCCCAAATTTATTTTAAACCTTTATTTATTTATTTTTACACAATTATCATAACATCTTTAATTTATTCTAATATCTCAAATCTCATTGCATTTAATTAAAAATTTAAATTTATTAACGGATCATTCAAAAAAAATTAAGCCAACATTATTATTATTATTATTTAGCATAACACTTATAACAAAACCCCAATTAAAATTTATTAACACGTCACCATTTATTATTAATAATTATTATTATTTTTGATGTTCGCCGCATTGACCACATCAAAAAAAACGTTTTTACAAAGTAATTGACCGGAGAGGTCCGGGCCGTTACAGGTTCCCCCTTACCCAATGAAAGGGGGCCTATCATAATAATTTTTTTAATCAAATGAAGAAAAGAAATAGAGTTTTATGTGGTTGAAATGGTGTTTCCACTAATATCTCCCAAGAAGTGAGTAATGGGATTTGGAAAAAGGGGAAAGCTGAGCACTATGTATATCCGTCATTCAGTAGTTATGGATTTTGTTTTGAATGTAGCTTACCAAATAGATATTCAATAGAATCAGTCAAAATTTCAAGATGTGTTCCATGTATCTCACCAAATAAATTAAAGACTTGATACATCACATGTACTAAACTCATATGTCATACCACTGGATTAAGAAAATCCTTATGAAGAACAACTGATATAGATTCAGGATTGTAGAGAAAAAGTACTGTCAAAAAAGACAACTCGCATGGTTAATGTTATGTGAAATAACCACCAATTTGAGGGAAAATGTGGCAACTATAGGATTTTATGAGGGATTTATATCATCATATGTTTGTATCAAAGGGATTATTTTTGAGCAAGAAATTCATTTTAAGGGTGTAGAATGTAACAAATTGATGTTTTAAGGAAATATTTCATCTCAAAAGGTATAATTCTTAAATATCATTCACTGGACCCAATCGGGATTCTAAAAAAACTACAAGATACCATTTGTATAAAATATTCCTTTTAACAAACCCATCAGGTTAGCCAATATAAATATAACTAACATATAAAAATTTATTGTGAAGTCTTTCAGTACAAATTATTTATGTCAAATATAAATCAAATATATTTTACATTTTTTATTAATAAATTGAGTGAATTAATCATAGTATATAGAAAACAATTAAATATATATGTAATGAATTTAATAAAATATTTTCATATAAACTCCCAATATAAAATTATATCATTGGGTATGAATAAACCTAATTTGATCTATATAAATCTATATTTTTTAAAAGTGTAATTTTCTATATTTTAATGGAGATCCCCTAAGAAATTAATATTTTTACAAATGAATAAATTTTTTATCATAAAATAAGAATTATATTTGAATGTGGGTTTTAAAAATTTACTTTTTATAGTCTATTATAATTTTTATAATAACAATCAAATTATGAAGAATAGTTAAAATACACTAAATTTTAATTACAATCATATATTAACATTGAAATAATTTATATGGATAAATTATAATATTGAATGGTTTTATGTAAAAATATAAAATATTTTTATCATTAAATATAATTTCTGTTGTTATAATTAATTTTACATTGAATTTTCATATAAAAACATTTCAATCTTTTGCAATGTTTTATCTTATAAATCTCTATCTCAATTTTTGATAACGATATTAATTTTAAAATTATTACCAACACTTATGTGTTTTGAATTTTTATAAATGGATTCCATATTTGGAATCAGAATGTCCAATTTATATAAATAGATTTGTTTTATTTTTGGGATCTATGAATGGTAACTTCCTTATTTTTTATTAAAATAATAAAAGGATAAATCAGGTAATTAAGTGTAAGAATACTATTATAAAATTACACTAACACATTCCAAAAAATCATTGGATGAGTTAGATTCGAACTAAATCATCATTGGTTCAAAATGGTGTCCTTTGGATTCAACTTGGGTGATATTAGGATATTTAAATAATTTTATTTAATAAAAATTTAAATATGTATCACTCAAAATTTAAAACAAAACATTTGAATTAAAGGTTATAAATATGATTAATTTGATTATAAATAGTCATTTTAAGGAATTTTTTTTAATTAATCATTTTAATTTATTTTAAATTTTTTAGATGAAAATTATTATCTTACAGACTTATAAATCAATTATATTAAAATTAATTAAATGATGAGAAATTAGTAAAAGAATTTCAAATTCTATTAACCATAAAATACCCAAAAAGTTGACCAAATATTAGTGGTCAGGTATATATCAACCATAACCATCGAAGGGTCGAGTTAGTGACCATTTTGAGCCTTATAGAGCAAATTTTGACACTGATAATAATTTATTTAATTTGATATTAAAGATTACTCTTTCATGTTTTCAAAAATACAACATTTTTAATGAAGTATTATCTATATGATTAGTTTGAATAAAAGTTTTATTATTAAATATATTATATTTATATTCATCATATAATTTTATTTATAATATTTTTATGAAAAATAAGTTTCTAAAATAATTACTCAATGTTTATGTTGTAATTATTTAATAAATAGATATGGTATATAAATGTTTTTTAACATTATTAAAATAAATATTTCATGAAAAAATTAATATGCACAATTGATAATATATATTACCATTAATTATTAGGAATATAATAAATCAGTTTTTTCAAATTTAAGTTTTTATGTTAATATTTTTAATCATCAATTAATTTAATAGAATCGTAATGGACACTATTTTGGTTTAATCAAATAATGATTCATTAACATATATAAATAGAATAATTTTTTTATTAAAATATATAACAATTATGATATAGTAAAAAATGTTTTATGATATTTATTTATAGACTCATTGACATCAAATAATTAAATATTACACCGTTTTAATATTTTAATATTTTTTACCCTATTTAAATATTTAATAGAATAATTAAATCTTAATTAAAATATTATGGTTTAAATTTATATAAAACTTGTCAAAAAAATATTTTTGATGATATTACAACAATATATCATCTAATCATCAATATTGGTTCATTTATGAGGTTTATTTGTAGGGATTTATTTTATTATGAATTATTAATTATGGATTTTTCAAAATATTCCCCTCACCTCAATTATAAACGGGAACCTCCTCCATCACCTTTTCACTTCCCTGTCAGCCTTAAATCTCATCCATCCATTCCATATTCCCTTTTCAACATCCCTAGTTACATTATAGAGGTTCTAGTCTTCATTAAAAATAATCTCTAGTGCTCTAATGTGAGATTTAGAGGTGGCATGTTGAAGAATAGGTAATCTCCTCCAACGATTATTTCAAACGTATTTCTTATTCTACTTATATTAATGTGTTATTGAACTATAATTTCATAAATATAATAACACTTATATTCTGTGATGATATATAAATTATCCAAAAATTAAATTCCACTGTATATTCATCCCATTAAAAAGAAATCACCATGTGTGCTTATATTGGACATACCATCTCCACGACATGGTGTAAACTTTTTTTCACAACCACCTTAATTTTATGGGTATAATGATGAAAATAAAAACTTTTTGTGAATATTATAACATAATATTCATTTTGAAATATTATAAACCATCCAGTTGCATCTCATTATCAATTATTGAAATGACACGATCGCAAATTTGAACATACAATCTACCATCTCCATTATTCAATGAAATTAATTCATCATGATCTTCATTAAAGTATTATTATATAAATTAAAATAATTAATAAATACATTATATATTACATTAATATAAAATTTTAAATATATAACTATGATCTAATATAACTAAGTTGAACTTGATCGACAAAACCTGTATTAGAACATAAAAAAGATTTTTTTTTATGAATAACGAGTAATAATGAAATGTTATTAAAAAACATATGATCATATTATCCTATAAGATATCAAAAAAATTGATTCAATTATTTAATAATTCAATTAACTTATTTATTTCATTTTTAAGTAGGTTCGGATTTATACATTGGATGTCATATCTATGGTAATGGATGATTTTAAAATCTCATCATTATTCAGGATTTTCAAAACATAAATATTTACTTGAGTATATTTATCATCCATGTACATGTTTCCTAAATATGTAAGACTATTTTATAATAAAAAAATAATTAAATTAAATTTTACCCATTGGATAATTTGTATTAAATGATATAAAATAATCCTTTTTCATTATTTGATACGATTTACTTTTTAACATTTCTGGAAAATTATGATGATAATTTTTTATTAACATATATGACATGAACGTATTGTTACATATTCATATTTTCTTATTTCCTTGAAAATTTCTAAAAAATATTCCATATATTTTTTCAAGTAAATAAAATTCTTTTAAAATTGCGTGGAATTTTGCGAAAAAACCCATTTTGAAGAATAAATTTTATTTTCTTAGAGAATTCATTTAAAGAGTTATATAAAAATTATTTTCAAAATAATATATAATTCGATAATAGGTTTATGTTTCAATCATAACATCCTTAATATTTCTATGACTTTATTGTGTATGTGATGGAATTATATTTATTAAATAATTTTTGACGTGGATTTTGTTATGGAGGAATGATGTTTACGGAACCCCATTTTATTTACTGGGTTTTGATGAATGATTTATGTTATTATGGAAAAAATAAAAATGATTTCATTGTGAGAATTTTTGGAACATTATCTCCCTCGGATTTATTGGGTTAAGATTTATATATCTTGAGATAAACATTTCTAGAATGGAAAATGCTCTCACATTAGTAATACTTGGTAGGAACAAGGTGTGAAATAGGTTTAGTAATGGAAGTTGTCCTCTATGATTTTCTTGGAAATGATCCTTATCAAATATGAAATTATATTCTATTCATATTTTTATGGAAACAAACCTATTTTTTATGTTATGGCTATTGGTATTTTTTTCATTTAGTTTTACAAACATCTATAATTTATCCCGTGGTATGATATCACAATCTTTCATATGCAGGGTAAGATTTTAAAATCTAATGACTTTATTTCTTATGATTATGATATGGTTAATATCAATCTGGTTTACCCTTACTGAGCATCTGATCTCACCATTTAATATATTTATTTTCCCTAGGTATTTAATAATGGAATTAAGTATGATATGTTAAAAAGGTTTCTAGATATGACAAAGTAATTTAAAGATAATGAAGATGTTTTATGAAGTATTTGTTTAGGTTACCCAGTTTGTAAATACTATATACCTATAAAATCCTATTGTGGCATTGTTATATAATTTATTGAACATTTTTTCAAATTTTAATTAATATCAACGTATGTAATTTATTGGTAATTATATGCATGGAACATCTTTTAATGTTTTAAATTGAAGGATTATTTGAAATATTCCAAGCAGTTTATGGATATGATGGTTTTTTATCATTAGAAACATCATATTAATCCCAAATAAAAATGAATATATCATGTGATCATGACTTCTAAAGTGGGTTAAGTAAATTAAATGATGAAAGTAACACTTATCATCGACTCAAGAACAACTAATGTCTTATTTTATTATTAGTCCACCAACTCCTTTATTACTAAATAATCTTCTATTTCTGTCATTGTATTCTCATAATGATTATATGTCGAGTAAAATATTGAAAGTACAAAGGGTTAAATGTTCACATCTAATGTGTATATATCCAATATAATTAAATTTTTTTGTAAAGTGAATCTTTTGGATGTAATAAGCCAATATTTTATGGCTTGTACCTTCTTAATTAAATTCAATTTTACTGATAGCTTACATTTTAATAAACAATGATCTCAATCAAATAATTAAATATTATTATTTAATTAGGATAGTTATAACCTAGCCAATGGAATAGTGGGAGTGAATTCGACTAACAATGTTATTAAATAATATTTCAGATATGATTATAAAATTGAATCATTTTTTAAAAATTAATTAAAAAATAAATTAATAACCAATTGAACATAAAGTATGTGTTTTTTATAATAATCTATTTTTATCCTATAAAACAAAATTTTATCACAATATATTTAATTTAACACTATTATTGAAGGATCATAATGATATATATGTGTTATATACTAAAAAAATATTTAAATTAATCCAATAATTTAGATAGGATTAATATTTTAATAAATACAATTTAAATAATAAAACCTATATTTTTATAAGTTCCAATATTAAAATTATATTATGGTGGTTGTAAAATTTCTCTAATATTTTTCATTTTTTGATGACATGTGAAAATAATGTATTTTAATTGACAACTGACATTTCGTATAAATAATTTATAATGTTAAAATATATTCAAAATATCTTATAATTTTTAATTAGTTCATTTATCAATCAATAAATCTAATTTGTGTCATTGGAATACATTTCACATTGAAATTGGAGGTTAAAACATTTCAAACTTTTGAACATTAATACATTAAAAACCTATTTTTTGTGGTGATTGTGGGATTATTTTTAAATATTAATTTTTCTAATATGTTTATTGAATTTGGTAAAATGGATTCTATATCTAGAATTATAATTTCCTAATTATAATTTATTTTCATTTTAGTTTTATGTTATGAATTTTTTTTGGTAACAATAATGATTTACCATAGTATAGGTAAAATAATGAATCACATTAAAGTTAATAGGTAAGTTATTATGATACCTAAAAATTCCAAAATTAAATGGTTAGTTTATTTTGGTATAGATCCTAGAAAATCATTTATACTGTTTTTGTTATCTATTTTCTTTTAAATTTATTCCACCTCAATGTGGTTGGATTTATTTATAAAATGATCATCATTTAATCAGATAAAACCACCCCCTAAAGTAAAAATACCACCACTTACAACCCCGGTAATATTCAAAAGCTTGAAATAATTATAAATTTATCCCTAAAAATATCCTATCTATTATCAAATTTATAAGTTCTACTGGGTTCACACGAGGAGCTAATCTATGGTCCATAGGATTTTTATCAAGGAGGTAAAATTCAAGATGTAATTTTTCAAGACACCCATATTTTAATTTCATATTGTTGTTTCCTCTAACCTCATTCAAAAAATCACGGAATAACTAATCTAAATTCAAATATATACTTAAATTTCAGGTTTTTAATTTAATATCTAAAATCGATATATTTTATTACATATTTTTATTCTAATAAACGATACCACTATGTAACTTACATTGATGAATCACCTCCTTAATTAATGATTTTGTTTATTTTCTAGTACCGCCTTAATGGATGGTCATAAAATTATTATTTTTGTTTAATATGATATTAATAATTATATAATTAACAATTTAATGTTATAAAATTAATAAGAAAATATATTAAAAACCAAAATAATAGTTCATGCTATTTGAAAAACTCAAAAAAAATAATGAAATCATTTTTTTATCCATTTATCAAATCAGTAATCCACAATATGAGATAAAATGGAAAAATTTGATCATTCAAAATTATATAAGTGAATTACTTTTTTTCATTTCACTTATATCATTCAATTTATATTTTATAAGAAAATACATAATTATACTGAAATGAACCGACCATGAAACCATTAAATAATGGAATATGAGACAATGAAAATAATTAATTATTATTAATTAACAGGTGGAAAGAGGTTATAAAACGATCATGTAAGGTAATATAAATTTTTATATATTTCTATAATGAATTAATTAAATAAATTATATCGTTACATATTATTTTAATGAATGATACACTAATGGGATGCATGAGGTAAGGATTTGACATTTCAGTTTTAATTTTATTAGCAATATTCCTTATTCACCACTTCATTATCATGTGTGGCATATATGAACATCATATTTTAATATTATAAATTTAATCTAAAAAATTTATTATTAGTTAATTGTTTCTTAAATGTTATTATTTCATGTGGAATATAATTCAAGTGATTATAGAGAGTTAAGGGATTTTGTCTCAATTTACATTCAATCGAGACCTATTTATTATTATGCTCCAATTCACTCTTATGTGGTGTATATACTATATAATTGAGATTTTATATCAAGATTCATGTTATATTGATTTTATTCTAGGTTTCAATAGAATTATTTAATCCAAGGGGATTTGGCAGTAAAATTATCTTGAGGTAGATGTTATTGAACACTGTCACATTCTTTTGTGGTTGGAAACATTATATTAAATAAATCTCTTTATTGAAATTATTTTTCACTGGAAATAAAATTTATATTAAATATAAATATTATTATATGATGTTTATGATTATTTATTAAGAGATATTACATTTTTACATATTCTTATCACTTTGAATATTATTTTATTAACTGTAAATTTTTGATAAATTAATTTCTTTTATTCAATATGAATAGTAGATGATAATTCAAATTTATCATAAATTAAATAAATTGTAAGATATATTTGGAATTAACTAGACATGTAGATAAGACTCATGAGAAAAATCAGTAGGAGGAAAGCCCATCAAGTTTGTTTCCATGCAGAATCAAGTTGGTTTCTACCCTCTAAAAACTATCTTCGTAATAGGTCTTGATGGTATAGTGGTTGAAGATACATACACTTGTGTACAATAATTAATAATTTATTATTTTCATAATATAGTTATTATTATCTATAGGAGTTATAATTTGAAAATATATATGCATTCTGTAACATCCCAAGTAAGTAATGAATAATAATAAATTCTTATCTATGTCTATTTATGAATTAGATAGTGTTTTAGAGGCATAAAATGAGAATAAATCCAATCATAATCATGGAATACACTAATATTTTTAAAAGATTGTTTTGCTGCCTTTTGATGGCCATCGATTTTTGAATCAAACTTTTGAAAATTTTATAAGATCTATTTGTCAAAATAAAAATATTCTTTATTATTGAGTCATTGAAGTATACATTGGATAATTTATTGGTATTTTTCTGACAAAGATCATTATTTAATGAATAGTGAAAAATACTGCATTTTACATCAAAAATGCTTTTTCATACAATTTAATAATATGGTTAAATTATCTTTTTAATTGGTATTAATGTGTAATTAGAATATGTTTTTACCATTTATTCCAATGGTGGCAATTACGATTAATTTCACTTTGGAATTGGGCATAAACAAGTGCCGAATTTTTCATAGATATTATTTCTAAAAAATCCTCTATTTGTTTTGACAACGGGAATTATTTTTAAATTAATTATTGAAATTTCTATGTTTAGAATTTGGTAAAATGGATTCCATATTTGGAATTAGAAGGTCCAAATTATTTAATCAAGAATCTTTTGTCTTTGTACATAATGAATAGTAATGACAGTATTTATCATTAATTATCTTGATTAATTAGTAATCGGGTAGTTAAGGATAATAAAATAATATCATAATAAAAACAAATGACCCCAAAATGTGTCCAAATTCTACTGGTTGTGTCATGGTCGACCATGGTATGCCTTGTACCAAACTTGGGGACCCCATGGAATCACTTTTGTGTGATAATGACTTTTTATCTTTTTATTTTTAAAGAATGTTAAATATAACAAAAAATGTATCACCTGAGTAAAAAAATTTAATTTTGTCTACATAAATGATATGTTAGACTATAAATATTCATTGAAAATATAAAATGATTTCCTACATCATTGTATTTTTTTTATAATTTTTAGACATTAAATAAATTAAATAATTTATGTCATCATGATGATGCAGCGATTACCTCATTAATGAACGATTTAAATAAAATGAAAAGATATTGTAAAATCTAAGAAATAAACTTGTCAAAGACCTATTTTATAAGTCTATTGCGAACCCTTATTACCTTATACTAGAAATATATCAATGTGGGACATCTTAAATCTGAAACACATTTCAATATAAAGTAACATTTTTTAACATTCCAAGAGTGGCCCTCCTCTCCTCATATAAAAGGCCCCCACAACTACCTCTTTAAACACACTTCTCAAGCCATTGGCTCGACCAAACTCTGACCATTTCATCTCTACACATCCATATATTCATCCTAGAAGCCTTAACTTAGACAGAAAGCTCTTCAAGAAACCATTTTGGTTCAAACTAAGAGGTGTTACCCGATTTATCGGTAATCTCTTCACTTGTGTTCTTTTATTTTATTTTGATTCTCCAACCCACTGATCTCTTTTTATTCATTTATATTGTAACAAAAACAGTTTCTTTAATATACTAGTAAGTTTTTATAAGAAGTATTCGAGCTAAACTTACACACACCTGCATCTAATGGTTAATGAACGTACTGTTTCTGTGGATGGTGAATTTCTGCCTCACAAAATGATGATTGTTAAATATTCTTTTAACACCTTAAAAGGTGGCAATTAAGATGTCACTATATTTATATATGATATATAATATGTTTATGTTTTACTTAAGCTTCTTTATTTTTCATTTTTTGCATACAATTATGGTTTCCATTGTAGGTAAATGTGATATCTTCATTTTTGGAAGTGTGGACTACCGCCTCCTCAAAGTAATTTGATTCGTTAATGCCATATGAGGAATGTATAAAGGATGGAGTTAAGGATATTATATATCATATTATACTGGAATTATAATATACCTTTATATCATTATGATTCAATTCAATTAAATAGGAAATAGAAATGAAAGTAGCGTTCATGCATACGTACGAATTACCGGCTCCATTAACGGTGCATTTCATTTCTTACATCTAAATGTTATGTAATATTATAAATGCATTTATATACTGGATATATATGATATATATTATATCTACGTCATTAATATTATTCTGGATATAATGGTTATTTTACCTCATGAACAACTTGTAATTATAAAGAGTTTATTTTTGACTCAAGTACAAATGATCGAAAAAACGACCATTTTTAACATAAATAATTACATAGTGTTCATAACAAGATAATAAGTGATATAAAAGGAATAATTAACTTGAAAAAGGTTCTTAAGAAAGTATAAATTAACTCATGTTTATTATTCAGGACGTTAAACAACGATGGAGTCAAGTCAGACCCGAGGTATGGGACTTCGTCTCAATCTCCTTTCATTGATGCATATTTTGTTTTATACACAACTTTCTTTTATATGGTGTATAAAACCCTATGAATTTTATGTTTATTCAAAAGTAATATTTTTATACAAAGCGTTTACAAAACGACAAAAGGGAATGTTTTTTTGTCGTACGTATGCGGCCACAAGGACTTCTCTGCCGCAGTGACCATTATTTGAGTTTCGGCTTCCTCTACAAGCCATACATTTTATGGAATGAAAAATAAATACCATGATTTAATTTTATTTTATTTTGGTATTAAAAATGATGTTCATAATTTTTTATATCAATGTGTTGTATTGATATCTTGCGATTGAAAAGTGTAAATGTTATGTTTCCTTTATGCATGTTTTATATGATACAATTATGTTATGGTTCTTGGGCATTGTTATGAAGATGGGTGGTACCATGATAAAATAAGGGCGGGTGAGCCCGATATAGCTCTCAAATGCATTGGGTAACATGAAGGAGTTAAACTTTAAGGTTTATCCAAATAGATTTAGGGAATATACTGTGATGGGTATTCCAAACGTAACCATGAGGGATACTCCCTACGTATGAATTTTATGAATGCCTCAAGTTACCATTATGTCCTATGATTTCAATGATTAATTCATGATTTGATGAGGTATGTAAAATTTATTATGTTTTATGAGAAAAGTATGATTTCATTCATGGACTAATGTTTTCATTTCGTACTTTTATATCCCTTACTGAGATTTTTATGCTCATCCCAGGTATTTGAAATTTTTTTCACAGGTCAAGGGAAAGGTACATGATGTGATTATAGTGTCAAGGAAGTGTCAAGAAAGAATCCATGATTTATTTTAAATATATTTCTGTTGATGGAAAACATGAGTAATATCTTTTATGTATCCACGTTGTTTAAATGTGGAATGTAATGCATGATTTATGATATAATTCTCTAAAATTCCAAACCTGAAAAGATCCTCAAGGCGTATTCTTGATGTAACTCAATATTAAGTAATGTTTAAGGCTGGGGCCTTATAGTTGGTATCAGTGGTCGGTTTAGATAACTCTAGGAGGTAAAATTCTATTTAATTATTATCCAAAATTATTTTTTTATGGTAAAATTGAAATGATATAGCATTTGAAGATTACCATGTTGCTTTATCTAAGACAGGTTTGTTCAGAATGGTTTTCCGTAGAGGAAACAGGGAAGCAGTGCTAGGAAGGCATACAGAAGGAAATGGCCTTCCGAATCAGCATCCTGAGATGGTCAGAATTGGAACTGAATAGTTTGTTGCAGTGATGGAGCAGTTGACTCAAGGGATAAATGGGGGTGGTATCCATTCATGAGATCAGCCAGATCAACCGTATAGGAACATCTCAGTGGTGCAACATTTCATGAGGCAACATACCCCATCATTCAGAGGATCATCTGACCCTATGCTAGCTGAAGGGTGGATTAAATCACTGTAGAAGATTTTCGATGTCATGGGGTGTTATGAAAATCAAAAGTTTAGTCTTGAAATTTACCATTTGGAGGGTGAAGCAGATTAGTGATAGTCGATGGTTAAAAATATTAGGGACGCTGATGAGATTGATCCTCTCGACTGGAATCAATTCAAAGGTATGTTTCTTGAGAAGTATTTTCCTAAGGCTGTTTGACTTAGGACGGAAAAAAAATTCTTCGAAATGAGGCAAGAGGATGACTCAGTGGCATCTTATTAAGAGAGGTTCACTCTATTGGCATGGTATGCTCCAAATTTTTTCAGAGACCTTGATAGTAAAATCAATCATTTTTACTCAGGATTAAATCCAAAAATATCAAAGGGAATTGGATTCTCTTGAGTTCAAAAGTTATTAAAACCATGTTCGATGTGCTGAGAATGTGGAAATGGAGTTTTCCAATGATCAAGTGTTCCATAACAACCAACAGAAGAAGAGACCGAGGTGGCAGGAGAAAGGGAAGAATTCTTCAAAAAAGTCTGATGGTAAGAAAACTATGTTTCCAGTTTGTGGTAAATGTGGTAAAATTCATGCTAGGGAATTTCTTCTAAATTCTAGAAAGTGCTACCGATGTGGTAAGATGGGACATAAGGCTCGTGATTTCACTTAAAAAGATCAAGGTGATGATAAGACCAAATTTGATTTATAGTTAGTGAAATGTATTAAGTGCAATGAGATGGGTCATTATGAAAATGAGTGTATGAAAAAGAGGTCGAGTGATGGGAAGCAGTAAGACTACAAGAAGAAAGGGGTGGTGAAATCCTTTGTAATTACTTCAGTAGATTTTGGGCCATAAAATGAAGTGGTATCAAATACTTTGTTTGTTTTTTTATGATTATACCAGTGTGTTGTTTGATTCAGGGTCTACAAATTCTTTCATCTCTGAAAACTTTTCTAGTAAAATGGGAATAACATCTCATGAAATTACTCGTGAACTTGTGGTAAAAACACCTGTGGAAAATGTTGAGGCAAAAATAATTTATAATAATCTTCCTATCCTTATCCGTGGAAAGAACCTACTTGCAAACCTTATTATTTTACCTCTAGTGGAGTTTGATGCTATCCTGGGTATGGATTGGAACTCTATTTCCCATGCTATGATTGACTGTAAAGATAAAGAAGTTTCTTTTTAGAAAAACTTTCTGTTTGTGTACAATAATGAACCCTTACTATTGATAACATATCAAGAGACTGAGAAACTTGTAAAAGATTGAAATGAATGTTACCTTGAACATATTGTTGAAAATAAAGGAACTATTCAGATTAATGATGTGCCAGTGGTAAATGAGTATCGTGATGTTTTTTCTGATGAGTTTCCTAGAATAATACCAGATCGGGAAGTTGAATTTACTTTTGACATAGTTCTCGATGCTAATCCAATTTCAAAACCACCTTATCGAATAGCTCAAACTGAACTTTTAGAGTTGAAGTAGAAAATGCAAGATTTATTAGAGAAAGGTCTCATTCAACCTAGCACATCACCATGGGGTGATCATATTTTATTTTTTGAAAATAAAGATAGTTCCCTGAGACTTTGAATTGATTATAGTGCCTTGAATAACATCACTGTTAAGAACACATATCCTTTTCCTCATATCGAAGATTTATTTGTTTAGCTCTAGGGAGCTCAGTATTTTTCCAAGATTGAGCTTAGAACGGGGTACCATCAGTTGAAGGTAAAGGAAGCAGATATTCCGAAGACCATGTTCCATACAAGATATGGCCATTAAGATTTTGTAGTTATTCCTTTCGGGATAACCAATGAACCTACTGTATTCATGGACCTTATGAATATAATTTTCCATGAGTTCTTAGTTAAGTTTGTAGTTGTTTTCATTGATGATATTTTGGTGTTTTCCAAAAATAAAGAGGAGCATGAAAGAAATTTAAGGTTTATTTTAAAAACCACAAAGAAAAGAAATTGTACGGGAAATTCAGCAAGTGTGATTTTTGGTTGCAAAACATTTCTTCCCTTGTTCACATTGTTTCTAAAGATGGGATAACTGTTGATCCTTCAAAAACAAAGGTTGCTGAAGAATGGCCAAGACCCACAAATTTTACCGAGATTCGTAGTTTTCTTGGTTTGGCAGGCTATTATCGAATGTTTGTTAGAAATTTTTCACGGTTATCTAGTCCAATGACTAAGCTAACTTGGAAGGGTGTTATGTTTATCTGGACAAATGAATGTGATGATTTTTTTCAGGAATTGAAAAGAATATTGGTGAATGCTCCAGTTTTGGCACTACCTTCTAGGAATGGGGAGTTTGTTATCTACAACGATGCTTCATTGAAAGGACTTGGTTGCGTCCTAATGCAGAATGATCAGGTAATTGCTTATGCTTCACGTCAATATAAAACTATTGAGGTAAATTACCCTACACATGATTTGAAATTAGCCGTTGTTGTCTTCTCTTTAAAAATTTGGAGACATCATTTTTATGGAGTAAAGTGTGAAATATTTACTGATCAATGAAGTTTAAAGTATATATTCACTCAGAAAGAATTGAATGTGGGACAGAGGAGATGGATAGAATTAATCATGTATTATGATTGTACAATTCATTACCATCCGAGAAAATCAAATAAAGTGGCTGAAGCATTGAGTCGAAAAAGTAACGCTTCATTTACAATGTTGCATTTGGAACATGATCCTTTGGTTAAGGATTTGATCATATTTGGCATAGAAGTTGTTGGTGCAGGATGTCCTTCTATTTTGTTCTAGGTATTAGTGAAATCATCTCTATCGGAGAGAATTAAGAAAGCATAGAAGCAAGACAGCGAGTTGTAGAAAAAGGTAGAGCTGGTCCAGAAGGGTATGTTTCACGAATTCAACATTAATAATGATTGAGTTTTGAGATTTGGGAAGTGATTGTCTGTGCCTTGTGATTTATAGTTGAAGAGAGAGTTGTCATGTGAAGCTCATAGTTCTCAGTTTTCAGTTCATCCAGGCAGTACTAAGATGTATAGTGATCTTCAAGAGTATTACTGGTGGGACGGAATGAAAAGAGACAATGCTGGATTTACTGTGAAGTGTTTGACTTTACAATATGATAATGCATAGTGGCAGTTACTGAAAGGGATGATTCATCCTTTACCAGTTCCAGAGTGGAAATGGGAGAATATATCCATGGACTTCGTTGTGAGATTACCGAAGACACCTCGAGGTAATAATGCAATCTATGTTATTGTTGATTGCTTGACTAGATCTGGTCATTTCCTTTCTATACGAGATACTTTTTTCCTAGATCAACGTTCCCATTTTTATCTTAAAGAGATAGCCAGGTTACGTGGAGTTCTTCTGTCCATTGTATCTGACCGTGATCCTAGGTTCACTTCTAACTTTTGGAAAGGCCTTTAGAAGTCATTGGGTTCTGAATTAAATTCTATTACAGCTTTTCATCCTCAATCAGATGGGTAGTCATAAAGAAAAAATCAGACTTTGGAGGATATGCTATGTGCTTGTTCGATGGATTATTAGGGAATTTGGGACCAACATCTTTCTTTGGTTGAGTTTTCTTATAATAATAGTATTAATTCCAGTATACAGATGGCACCATTTGAGGCATTATATGGGAAGTAGTGTCGAACTCTAGCTTTCTGGGATGAAGTGGGTGAAAGGAAGTTGATGGGACCAGAATTGGTAGAAGAGTTGGAAGAAAAAGGCCAGCTGATATAGTGACAAATAAGAAAAGCTCAGAGCAGGAAGAAGAGTTATGCAGACAACAGGAGGAAGGTTCTCTCTTTTGAGGTAGGTGATCATGTCTTCCTCAAAGTCTCACCATGGAAATGTGTGATGTGATTTGGTAAGAAAGGAAAGTTGAGTGCAAGGTTCATTGGACCATATGATATTTTGGAGAGAGTTGGGTTAGTTGCATACCGAGTGGCATTTCCTCTGAGTTTATCTCAGGTACACAATGTTTTTCATGTTTTAATGTTAAGGAATTACATTCCAGATCCATCTCATGT
Source organism: Viscum album (assembly GCA_963277665.1). NCBI lineage: Eukaryota > Viridiplantae > Streptophyta > Magnoliopsida > Santalales > Viscaceae > Viscum > Viscum album. The sequence continues at coordinate 1,045,107,667 of OY728160.1, read as the reverse complement.
TTTGATTCCAGAGGTAGTTCAGCTGGAAGAGAATCTATCATATGAGGAACAACAGGTCCATATTCTTGACCACAGGGAGAATGTGTGGTGAAATAAGATTATTCATCAAGTAATGGTTTTGTGGAAAAACCACAGGATTGAAGAGGAAACCTTGGAATCTGAAAATGCAATGAGGCATAAGTACCCCCACTTATTCAATAAGTAAATAATTTTTGGGGACACAATTTTCTAAAGGAGGGAAGGATGTAACATCCCAAGTAAGTAATTAATAATAATATATTCTTATCTATGTCTATTTATGAATTAGATAGTGTTTTGGAGGCTTAAAATGATAATAAATCCAATCTTAAGCATGGAATACACTAATATTTTTTAAAGATTGTTTTACTGCCTTTTGATGTAAAACCATTTTTAAATCAAACTTTTGAAAATTTTATAAGCTCTATTTTTCAAAAAAAAAAATTCTTTATGATTGGGACATCAAAATTTACATTGGATAATTTTTTGGTATTTTTCTGACAATGATCATTTTTTAATGAATAGTGAAAAATACTGCATTTTACATCAAAATAGATTTTTCATATAATTTAATTATATGGATAGATTATCTTTTTAATTGGTCTTAAAGTGTAATTAGAATATTTTGTTACCATTTAATCTAATGGAGGTAATAAGTATTAATTTCACTTTGGAATTGGGCATAAAAAAGGGCCAAACTTTTCATAGATATTGTTTCTAAAAAAACCCTCTATTTATTTTGACAAGGGGAATTATTTTTAAATTAATTATTGAAATTTCTGTGTTTGTAATTTGGTAAATTGGATTAAATATTTGGAATCATAATTTCCAAATTAGTTAATCATGACTCTCTTGTTTTTGGACATTATAAATAGTAATGCCGATATTTATTTTTAATTATCGTGATTAATTAGTAATCAAGTAGTATAGGATAGTCAAATAATATAATAATAATACAAAATGAACCCAAAATGTGTCATAATGCTACTGGTTGTGTCATGGAATACCATGGGATGCCTTGTGCCAAACTTGGGGCCCCCATGGAATCACTTTTGTGTGATAATGACTTTTTATCTTTTTATTTTTAAAGAAAGTTAAATATAACAAAGAATGTATCACCTGAGTAAAACATTTTAAATTTTGTCTACATAAATGACCTATTGTAATATAAATATTCATTGGAAACATAAAATTATTTCCTACATCATAGTATTTTTTTATAATTTTTAGACTTTAAATAAAGTAAATTATTTGTGTCATCATGATGATGCATCGACTACCTCACTAATGAACGATTTAAATAAAATGGAAATATATTGTTAAAACTAAGACATAAAGTTGTCAAAGACCTATTTTATGAGTATATTTAGAACCATTATCACCTTATACTCGATATATGTCAATTTGGGACCTTTTAAATCCAAAACACATTTCAATATAAAGTAACATTTTCTAACATTCCAAGAGTGCCCCTCTTCTCCTCTTATAAAAGGCCCCCACCCCGACCTCTTTACACACACTTCTCAAGCCATTGGCTCGGCCAAACTCTAGTCATTTAATCTCTACACATCCCTATCTTCATCCTAGAATCCTTACCTTACACAGAAATATCTTCAAGAAACCCATTTGGTTCAAACTAAGAGGAGTTACCCGATTTATCGGTAATGTCTTCACTTGTGTTCGTTTGTTTTATTTTGCATCTCCATCCCCCTGAACTCTTTTTATTCATTTCTTTTGTAACAAAAACAGTATCTTTAATATACTAGTATGTTTTTATAAGAAGGATTCGAGCTACACTTACACACACCGACATCTAATGGTTAATGAACATACTGTTTCTGTGGATGGGGAATTTCTGCCTCACGAAACGATGATTGTTCAATATTATTTTAACACCATAAAAGGTGGACATTAAGATGTCACTATATTTATATATGATATATAATATGTTTATGTTTTACTTATGCTTCTTTATTTTTCATTTTTGGTATACCTTTATGGTTTCCATTATGGGTAAACACGATATCTGTATTTTTGGAAGTGCGGACTACCGCCTCCTCAAAGTATTTTGATTCGTTAATGCCATATGTGGAATGTATAAAGGATGTATTTAATGATATTATATATGATATTATACTGTAATTATAATTTACATTTATATCATTATGATTCAATTCAATTAAATAGGAAATAGAAATTAAAGTAGCGTTCATGTGTACGTACGGCTTACCGTCTCCATGAATGGTGCATTTCATTTCTTACCTCTAAATGTTATGTAATATTAAAAATGCCTGTATATACTGGATATATAGGATATATATTATATCTAAATCATAAATATAATTCTGTATATAATGGATATTTTACTACATTAACAACTTGTAATTATAAAGAGTTTATTTTTGACTCAAGTACCAATGATCGACAAAACGACCATTATTAACATAAATAATTACATAGTGTTCATAACATGGTAATAACTGATATAAAAGTAAAAATGAACTTAAAAATGTTTCTAAAGCAAGTAGAAATTAACTCAATTTTATTATTCAGGACATTAAAGAACGATCGAGTCATGTCGGACCCAAGGTATGGGACTTTGTCTCAATCTCCTTTCATTGAGGCATATTTTGTTTTATACACAACTTTCTTTTATACGGTGTATAAACCACTTTTACTATTATGTTTATTAAAAAGGAATCTTTTTATATTAAGTCTTTACTAAACAACAAAAGGGAATGTCTTTTTGTCATACGTTTGTGGCGACTACGACTTCTCCGCCACCGTGACCATTAATTGAGTTTCGACTTCCTCTACAAGCCATAATTTTTTTGGAATGAAAAATACATACCATGTTTTACTTTTCGATTATTTTGGTATTGAAAATGGTTTTCATAATGTTTTTATATCAATGTTTTGTATTGATATCTTGTGATTTAAAAGCGGAAATGTTATGTTTCCTTTATGCATGTTTTATGTGATATGATTGTGTTATGGTTCTTTAGCATTGTTATGAAGAAGGGTGGTTCCGTGATAAACTAAGGGTGGGTGAGCCCGATATAGCTCTCCAATGCATTTGGTAACACGAAGAGGTTAAATGTTAAGGTTTCTCCGAAGTGATTTATGGAATATACTGTGATGGGTATTCCAAACGTAACCATGAGGGTTACTCCATACGTAAGAAATTTATAAATGCCTTAAGTTACCTTTTGTCTTATGATTTCTATAATTAATTCATGATTTGATTAGGTATGCTAATGTTATTATGTTTTATGAGTAAAGTATGATTTCATACATGGAATAATGTTTTCATTTCGTACTTTTATATCCCTTACTGATCTTATTGTGCTCATCCCATGTTTTTGAAATTTTTTCACAGGTCAAGGGAAAGGTACATGATGTGATGATAGTGTCATGGAAGTGTCAAGAAAGAATCCATGTTTTATTTTATATTTGTTTCCGTTTATTGGAAAACTGAGTACTATATTTTATGTAACCACATTGTTTAAATGTGGAATTTAATGCATGATTTATAATCTAATTCTTTGAACGTCTAAACCTAAAAAGATCCTCAACGTGTATTCTTGAAGTAACTCAATATTAAGTAATGTTTAAGGCTAGGACCTTATACAATAATTTTGTTCTTAGTTTATTGATTTAATGGAATATGTACTAAGATATAAAAAATTCTGTATCAATTAGGATTTATTTATTTCAATATTTATTCTACTATATGCAATCCTTATGGTTAATTATAGTTTACCTATATTATTATTATTTTCCCCAGATTATGATAATGAAATCATTGAATTAGTTTTAAAGGATGTAGTTTAATAGATTTCATTATGTGTTATGTTTTATCTTCTATTCCCCATGTTTAATGGGTATCATGTAAGTAATATAGTCTTCCATAACAGATATACTATTCATTATTCTGTGATTTGATTCTTGTATATATGCCAATATAATAATGTAAGGCACTAACTATGGGCTATTAGAGTCTGGAATATTATAGTTAGTATCCTAGTAATTTTAGTAGAAAACATGAAAATTAGATTTAGGAAATCAAGGATGAAAAAACATAACCATATTACTGACCTTGAGGATATTTCTAATTATATTATATCATCCTATATATTTGGTAATGAATATTTTTGACAAAGTTTAGACCTAATACCATAATATTGAGAATATATCTTGAGCTAGACAACCAGTAAATTATACTTCTTGACAATATGACTATGATTAGTGTTTCTAACATTATGCATTGGGTTTTGGTCAATGGGGATAATCTTATGGTAATGAGTTAACATCGAATGTGATATATATAATATATACAAGAATAAAAATGGAATTATAACTAGGATATATGATATAGTGATTATATATAATAATTTATCATTATATATGATTAACAACTTACACATTAACCATCACCGGGACTCAGAAAATAAGATAAGGATAGAGTTTTATGAGATAGAATGCAACACTCTAAGAATCTAAATACGATTATTTTCATATTTATTTCATACATTTCTTTCCACTCTACACCATGTTATCATTTAACTATAAGTATCACTGACATAGTTTCTGTTACACACATCCACATGTTTCAAATTTTTTTTACATATAATCTAAATAAGACAATAACCAAGTTGTTAAATTGGTTTTTATGAATTATATTTAAAAATTTAAAAAACTTATTGGTTTTGTAAGATAGATCTATTACATAGAGAAAAAAATTAATAAAATTGAATATTAAGGCAATAATTTTTTAATGCTCTAAATGTGTTTTTCTATTTATAAGATAAATTTTTTATGATTATAAAATGAATTGAATGAAATATAAATGTTATAAATTTAATAAAATATTTTTTATAAATTAATCAAACATATTTATATGAATAAACCTTCTTTTTTACATAAAAACTCATATTTTTCAAATGGTTAATTTTACCGCCATTTATTAGAGAGCCAATTTTTAATTAATTTTTTGACAAATTAATAATTATTATTTTGAAATTTAAACATATTATTAGGATGAAAAATATAGTAATTTACATTGTATTAATTCATTATATATTTATGATGAGATTGTTGTCTTGATAAATAGTTAAAATATAATAAATGTTAATTAAAAATAACAATTCATCGAAAATAATTCATATGGTTAAATAATATTATTGAATGTGTTTGAATTATAAATTGAATATATTTTTAACATTTAATATATCATAGGTAATTTTATTGAATGAAAAATTAAATTTAGATGTAAAAAATTTTCAATCATTGGCATGTTTTAAGTTTAATAACTCGTTTTCCCATTCTGACAATGGGATAAATTTTAAATTAATTAAAAAAAATGTCTATGACCATAATTTAAAAAAGAATTCAAAATTTGGAATTAGTGGGTTCAAATTATGTATATAAATATCTTTTATATTTTGGAATTATGAATTGTAATATCTGTAAATTTTATTAATACATTAAAAAGGTAAATTGGGTAATTAAGGGTAAAAATAATATCATAAAATTTCCCTAAAACCTGACCTAATGTCATTGGATGAGTTTTTTTCAACCTAAATCATCTGTGGGTCTAAATGGTATGCATTTTAATGTCATACCTCTTTTAATCTTGTAAATACATGGTTTATAGAAAGCATCAGGAACACAGTGCTCCGCAATTACCTATTGGAAGACCAAGCATCGTCCAACAGACTCTACTATTTCCCATTTTATATCCGACCACCAAAATTAAATCATCAAGATATGATATATTTTGGATATATTTGTGTTTAATTCTAATTTTTTTTATAAAACTCATGAATAACTCCCTTGTGCATTGATACCAGAATAAGAATCCTCCCAGAAAACAACATCCAATTCAAAAAATCCTCCAACTATCCCTTTTGAGCATCACCATGGCCAACATCACCACACAACACTGCTGACTCCGAGTCAACCCACTATGACTCATCAGCTAGATACCTTAGATAAATCATCATTTTCATTTTGAAAAAACATCATCTACCACCATCCACTCAACCATCAATGTATCGGGCTTCCAACTCCTCCATTGCTTTCTAAGAATTTTTAGAATCTCAAACCACCTTCTTACATGAGATTCTCGTCAATACAACAGCCATAAAATTTCATTTTTTAAGGTGTATGATATCATAATATTATAGTCCAGATGAAACACCATCCACCTATCATATTGCAAACATTTATCATGCTAGGAAAAGATATCCACGTACTCTTCAAATTTGTGATGACCACATAGAGAACCCAAATGAGGTAATTCCACCAAAACCTATGCAAAACAATGACTGCTGCTAAATGATGAACATTGGGGGAATATTAACAATATTTTTGGAAAAACTAACATGATAAATATGAGATATCTTCTCCATTTCACATCATAAAGAATCAAATAAATAGACGGAAAACATCACAAAAACTCAACCATCAATCCTTCATCAGGGAACGAGAGCACTGGATCGGTAACCAACATTGCCTTCTAATATCTAAACACTACATGGAGCTACTTATTCCACCAAAACACATGGTCCTTTCTAGTTAGAGTTATTAGAAATTCTAATACTCAAGTGAAATCATATAAAAAACATTGACAATAGACATCAATACCATGAAAAATAAAAACATTTTCCACATTCTTTTGTGGTTCCCAAGATACATTCACATCCAACTTTAATGGGAAAACAACCACTCCCCACTGGGATACCACATGCCAATATAAATGAACCTATCGTGTCGGGAATATATACATGATGAAAATTCTGTAGAGTTGGTGGTGTCGAAGAACCTTCATGACATATACGGGATGCTAAAACTGTTCCCATTCATACTTTGAGTAGATCAGGATACAAACAATGAATACGAAAAGAACTAAAATAGAAACATACAGAAGATAGGGTTTATAATCTCCATATACATTACTAGTACATTCATTGCACTGAATACAATTTCTACTAAATTTAAGGTTGCATAATTTAATCTAAAAACATTCTTTATGATGTGGCCCTCCATCACCCCCAATTAGTGATATCAACGTTGCAGATAGATCGTAGAAAAAAATTCACTTAACAACAGGTTGACAAGATTTCCAATAATTAAAAGAGGATAACAATATTTTCTCATCACATAAGTCAGCCTCCAATAGTCTATGACAATCATAGAGTACCACCCTCCTTTGTGAAAAACTACGGAGTACCCCATGAAGACACACGAGGCCAAATAAAGCCTTTCTTCATCAAATGGCCAATATGAAACCCCAACTCCTATAACATTGAAGGTTAAATCTAATAAGATCCATCTAAATCATAGAAACACTGAGATGAAAGTCGTTAATAAACTCAATGTGATGTTGAGGGGGTAATGTCAAAAACTCCTCAGGAAAAAACATACAATAACTTTACAAAAAACACTAGGACCCTCCACGGTCCCAACATCTGTGGATTCAAATGAGAGATCATCCAACATGAAAGGATGTGTCTCTACATGTTGGCTGCCAACCATGAAAACTCACTCGCCAACTAAAGCCAAGCATTGACCATCCACATCTGAAAAATATACCCTATAGAAGTAGTCAATAAGATCATGCATATAATACAACTAGTCGATACACTAAATGACATCATATGGATGAATCTTTCGCATGAAGAGATCCCCACATGGATGAGGAAGTCCCAAAACCAGTCCATATCCCCAAAACACATCAAACGAGTTGTTCTGACCACTGAATGGTGTACTAAACAACTGGGGAATGAAAAGCCTCTCTACATCTAGTACTAGAGAAATGTCTAGAGTGGGTGAGCGAATGGAGTGATAAGTTCCTCAATCAATAAAATCACAAGGATGTTTACTAAATCACCACATTGTACAACCAATGATCTAGTTTACTTCTGTAACTACTACCTCCACTCAATGAAATAGATCATTCATAGAACCTTTTCCCCACTGTTTTCGACCTCCTCCATAATGACTCACAATTCATGGTCCCTTAGGAACACCTTAGGTTGGCCCATATATTCTCCATCTCCCTTTATGTTGCATGTGCCTAAAATCCATTCTGCTGAAATGAACCAACTAGGATGTCTTGTTGAGTTTGGTGTTAAACTGGTCCACCTCTACCATACTGAGCTCAAACAGCAACTACACATTGATTCTAAAGATGGACCTGAACCTTAGAAAGGAAAAACATTGGCTACTAGAGCATATGAAAATCTTCCAAACCACATAAAATAAAATGATAAAAGGAAAACTATTGAGGTCAAAATCATTCTGGTAAAAACCATAATGGTTCTAGTGTCTGAAACATTCCGCTAACAACTATAACCCACTAATAACTCAGATGGATCCCAACTCACAGTAGACCTCAACATGAGTGTATACTCTTAATCAGATCTACCTTCATCTATTCCTCCAGATATGTTTCAACATAAAAGGTATAACAATATACTAGATATAAGGGTGAAGGGCCTCATCATGCCATCTATCATGAATCTATTAATCCATAAAAATATTTGGGGAAAAGAAAATAAAATCCTTGAACTTAATCCCATTTTCAGACACTAACATACTCCCATACTAAAGAGGGATTATCTCTTTCATATTCTCATCATGCATGGTTGACAAAATGAACATTACTAGATATACATTCAGAAATTATACTCACAACACTTCTTCATCTTTCCTCTCCCAGGTATAAATCATCCACCAATGACATGAAGCTCCCCGCATCTGAATAACCGTCAATGGAATCTGGTAATATACTGGATCCTGGAACAAAATGAAGGTGATATCATGCTCCTCAATCTGGAACATGATATCCATGTCTGATACACTTACCTCATTATTTCCCAAGGCCTACACCTAGAAATAACAGTATGTTATTTGCCACTTATTGTCCACCTCCACCTGATTAATGATATACATATTATCCATATAATCATGTTGAGCCGCAACATCCCTATCTATATGTGGTCGATGACTGTGGTCCTTATCCAAATGGACCAAAATAAAAAAAGAACACAATTAATTATGGGTTATTTACCTTTAATAGTGTTTCTACCGTAAAAATGGTGTAGTCTCACTTGGTCATTCATTAGGATTAGAGTCCTTGATTCAGATCATTGGGGGGGGGATAAAATCTACTTTCCTAGATAATCTTCTTGGGACAATTTCATGCACTACTGTCTCTTGACACTACTTCCCTACCAACAAATTCAGTCCTCACTATCCCTAACATCAAAATCCATCATATATCTCAAATATAACCTTTTATGCCATTCCATAATGACCCACCATCCAATGATTCCACTTCTTGGATATAAATGAATAAAAGGAGATAATGACCTCCGATTCCCATCACCAGTCACCCCTTGAGGTGGAGATTAGTACCACGGGTATACAACTTTCACAAAATGGGAGGAATTTCCCTTTTGAAAGACACAAGATAATGATATAAGATCATTCATTCCAAAATAACTCCAAGATATACACATATATATTTATAATAATTACAAATCCATCCCAACATAATATTGAAAATAGATATGATACAAAATAAAAGTCCCCAATGATTGAACCAAATGTATAGCTAGGTTGTTACAAAAAAATATCAAGATCTAAGCTAGTAATGTCCAAAAAGGTCCATGAAGATCATCTAGAAACCTAATAATAGATTTTATATATATATGGTGAGAATATATGAATACTAATAAGGAAGACCAATGTATCACTTTCAAATGGGAATGAAGCATACTAATGTCCATGTAAGGAAACAACAAAAACAAACAGTACCTATGAATGTATACTAACCATACCCATCTCACCAAATAACTCTCACTAAACAAAGCATGTAAAGTAAAGTAATATAGTACATATCAATAACAGTGTAACCCACACCACATTTCCACTAATTGGCCTCTCACACATTCTAATGGAATACTTACTGGAGGTCTTACCTCTTTTGAAAACATCACTACCCGACGACACACACTAGGGCCTCGCAATCACTTCTCCCCTATAGACACTTGGTCCACATACCGCATCACATCCCGAAAACAATAGGGAATGAAAAACATATCTCATCTTGAAGATTCACTAGAAAACACAACACATCTCATCTAGAAGACACCTGGGAAAATAAAACTCACCCACATACAACTAGTCCCAGAAACTATAACCTTCCTAGAGAATAATAGGCTACCACTGTTTAGAAGGAGAATGGAATTTTTTGTGCCCATCCATCCATTATCACAATATAATTTATGGGAAATAATCACCCACCCATGATTTTGGGGGTGTTCGATACATAGTCCGCAACTAGGGTGTGGTTCATATATAAATAATAATGAAAATAAATGGATATATAGATATAAAACCAAACACTCTAGACAAACCTATGGGTTCTGAAACAAAAAACCATCTCAAAAAGATTCCAAATTCGCTAGTACCTCAAAATGAAATCACCACACCAAAAAGAACAACATCATTTACCTTCCGAACCAATCTTTTTAAACCATTAAAATTTTTCATTCATGATTCCTTTATTCATTCTGTTAAAAAATCCAACTCTATACCATCCCAAACATCATTTTTCAATTAATTATTCATGTATTCAAACACTATTTGGGAAAATAAAAGGGAAAAGTAATAATAAAAAACATGACAAAGGAAAAACAAGGAGAAAATTCAGGCTAATTACATATAACAACCAAAACAAGACCCTGACTCTCAACCAAATCCAGTAATATAACTAATGAACAACCCAATTTTATCCCCTCTACAGACCAATTCTCACCCATTCCAAAATAAATCAATCTCTCAAACCGATACTCCATCACACCTTGTGAACCATACTTCCGCACACAACCAGGCCACCCACACACATCACACAACCATTCTCACAACTGTTGCAAAACAAAATCCAAAAAATATATAAATTCTATATATAATAAGGCATCACTTTTTTAGATGTGCTTGTTAATTCCAGGGTTATCACAGAATCCATACAATCTTGGGGAATGCATTCAATAACTAGGTATGTGATTTACCAATTTACATATTGAGTTATACTAAAATAACCACAACCAAAGAATCACCCAAAACATATATAACGTGCATAAACAAAGCCACCAATAAGAAGGAATTTTTATTGGGTTATTTAACAATTAAAATTAATTTATCAGAAAACATAAGGAATGGTGTGAAAATCATGAAATAAAACCCTCTACCCTTTCAATTTAACTGTCTAGTTATTTATCTTGGATTAATCCAACACAAAAATATTCGATGGGTAAAAAATGAAAAACCCCTCCAACATGATGCACAAATAAATAGAAATAAGGCAATCCCAACCTAGAAGAGTTATTCGTGTTTTTCATAGAAGAAAAAATCATGTAAGTGTCCTCTGAGCACTTACACAAAAATATCAACATCTATCTAAGGAGGACACAACACCACAACACTAGTAATGAGTGAGTGGTAATAGATTAGGAATCACAGATAATCAAACGATAGGGGCTCAAAAGTAGCTATGGAAGAGAATAAGACCAAACAGAGGGAATATTCATGAAAAAAACGGAGAATTCACCTCGAATCATGATAAATCTACAATTAATGATCACAATGATCGACAAATCTAAGTGAGAGGAAGAGTGTCTGAAGAACTCCAAAAGATTCCTATGTTTTCCCTATAATTAAAGAGACTAATGTATCTATAGGATTTTTTAAAACATGAGTTGCTTGAATGTTTTACAACATTATAGAATTGGGGGATTAAATGACGTGTAATCCCCTTTAATGATTTGAAGTACCTCAAGGTTCAGTTTCACTAAAACACACATAACCTCTCAGTATATTTTTATTTGTTAAGCCATGAACTATTACTTATTGTGAATCTCACTTTCATTCCATGTAATGTTCTGTACATATTGAAACATTCTGTGACACGTTTTGGAACCATAAATTACATTGTCAAATCATGTTACATAATATGTAACTTCCCTACTTATATATCATAACAATTGAACCCCTTCAAAATCTCAAAGTGCCTCCTATAAACACTTTTGATGACCGAAGTCACAATGTAATGGATCGATAAAGCCTAGACCATTAAAATCTGTATCTACATAGGACTTAACATCTCAGCATCGTGGTGTAATCTGTTTTAACCACCACTTTTCATGGATTTGTATAATAATGAAAATAAAAACTCTAAATGATTTTTATAAATTTTATTAACTCTATAAAAAGATATATTACATCCAATTACATAAAATATCATATTTTAGGGAATGATATCATCACTCGCACGTTTATATAACCTACCCTCATCATGATGGGATGTGATGCATTCAACATGGTCTTCATTAGATCATGATTATATAAATATATATAATGAATAGATATGATATATATTACATTAATGTCATTCTAGAAATGATATAACTATAACCTAAGATGCAAAACCATAACTTATATGACAAAAAATCTATAGGAAAATGTAATAGTTAACAATTCAAAGATGAGTAATAATGAAATGTTATTAAAAAATGGGTGATAAGATGATCATGTTTAATATCATGATTATATAATTATTTAATGAAATTAGAAAAAAATTATACAGGACATTTACATATATACCATGGGAATCAGATATAAGGAAAAGGATTATTTTTCAATCTCATTATTATCGGAACTACTTTATACGTATGTATTTACTAGGGTATATTTATCATCAATGTCCATTTTACTTGAATATGCATTGAAAAATATTTTTACTATTTATCTACTATTTATTAAATTCATTTTAATAAATTTTTACATTTTTTCTATAGAATTTGAAAATAATTTCTTGTCATTTTCCATATGAGGTAATTTTGACATATTTGAAAACTGTATGAGAAGAATGTTATCTTTTCCACTAATATGCCATTAATGGATTTTTACACATTCATGTTATAAGGACCTGGCCTTTAAACATTACATAATCATGAATTAAATGATTAATTCACAAAGAGGATCTTTTTAGGATTAGAGTTTTAGAGAATTAGTACATAACTATTATATCTCAAAATATTACAAAGTAGACACTTCTACAAAGTTTACATAAAATATAAACTCTTAAAAACAAACATGTCTAGTTCCATGTTTTAGATATCATTACTTTCCTTGATCTCATCCGTGACCATATTCATCCTTAAGTCCTGTGGAAAATATTTCAAAAACATGGGATGAGTATAAAAATACCAGTAAAGGATACACAATGAAGGAAAACTGTTAGTTTTTCCACAACAACAAGTAAATCCTGAATACCATATCAAAGTAATAATTTTCACCTTAATGAAGTAGTAAATACTCTTCACTGAATAAAAGATCACTAATTACCCTTTGTAACAAAAATATTACCATAAAACAAAAATAAAGAACACATAACATAAAAAGTAAACTAGGGACATAAACATATTTTAATGGAATAACCATACGATCGACTTCCACACATATCACTACATGGAATAGCCATACGACCGAATTCCATACCCAATGAATTGGGGGTTATAACATAACCACTCGTCCAGGTAATCATGGCACCACCCGTCATATGGTTTATCATGTAACCACCCGTCAAATGTCCAAGTACCATTACAAAATCATAATACATAAAACAAATATAATGGAGAGAAAACATTTCCACATTTCAATCACAATATATCACATAAATATATTGACATAACAAATCCATTATCAAAACCATTTTAAATACCAAAATACATAAAAGAGTATATGTTATTGAATTTCTTTTGAAAACATTATGGCTTGTTAAAGAAGCCAAATGTCAAATAGTACTCATGGAGGCGGAAAAGGTCGTTGTCACCGCATACGTTAAAAGAAAAATTCATAATTGTCTTTTAGTAAAACACATTGTAGAAAAATAATACCTTTTAATGAAATGAAAAGTCAAAGGTGATTATATAGTTTATAAAATAAAGTCTTCAATTAGAACAAAAATATGCCTCAATGAAAGGAGATTGAGACGAAGTCCCTTACAAAGTCAGTATCCTTAAATTAAGGATAAATGAATTACATAATTATGTGTGATAAATATAGATACACCCAATATAAGAAGATATTAAGTGTAAAAAACTAAGAGGACATCCACACATATGCATAGTATGACATAATCAGGAAGTAGAGGATTAACCCAAAGAATTGAAATTTGGTTAAGAAGTTCCCTTACAGAAATTCGACATCCTAACTGCGTCATTTTAAAATTCAAAAAATGAGAAGATGAGTGATAAAAAGGGTATCTAATCACTTGGACATATCATTTTAAGAAATAAGTATATATAACAACATATCCCAACATAATAAGATGTAAATTAAAATACCTAACAAAAAGAAGTGTTTTAAAAAGAGGAGGGTGAAAGGTTCCCTTACCGATTTGGGTAACCTTCGAAACATACACCCCGTGAGAGAAGGGTCATACAACGAAGATGTAAATACCCATAAATTAAATTATATTACCCAAAAAATACAATAATGCACAGTAAATACACCACACAAAAGGAAATAGTGGAAAATGTAGCATGAATCTCACGGGAACAAAAAGTGAGATAAAAACCCATTACCTCGTTGAGATCAATCGAGCCGTATGACCAAAAGATAATAAAAACCAAATTAATCAAATAACAACCAGAATGTAAATAGAATCATGGTAATATATATGAGAGTGAAGTAAAGAAATACACCACATGAAATAAATAAGTGGCGAATAATGGAAATCTCACAGAATTAAACGTGAGATAAGAAATCCCTTACGAAAATTCGGCAGCATAACGGCGCCACAAAAAATTTTAAAAGATGGATTGATGAGATAAAATAGGGTCACTCATCATATTAAAATTAATAGTACAATAATAGGAATATAAAATAACATCCCCAAACATAATAAATAGGATCTTAAAATGAATGACATAAAGGAGAGTACTTAAAAAAAAGAGATAGGATCCCTTACCTCATGTCCGACTTGCATTGTTCGTTTCTTTATATTCCTGAATAATAATCTAGAGTTCATTTAAACTTTATGAAGAAAAATTTTCAAGTCAATTATTTATTTTATATCACTTATTACCATGTTATTAATATTATGTAATTATTTATGTTTATAACGGTCGTTTTATCGATCATTTGTACTTGAGTCAAAGAATAAACTTCATATAATTACAAGTTGTTCATGTGGTAAAATATCTATTATATCCAGAATTATATTCATGATGTAGATATAATATATATAATATATATCCAGTATATACTTTAATTTTTAAAATTACATTACATTTAAAAGTAATAAATGAAATTCACCGTTCATGGAGATGGTAAGCCGTATGTACGCACGGACACTACTTTCATTTCTATTTCGTATTTAATGGAATTAAAATTAAATAAGATATATATATATATATATATATATTATAATTTTATTATAATATATATGTTATATAAGTCACATAAATTAATTAATTTCATTCTTTATACATTCCATGTATTGCATAAATGAGTCACATCACTTGAGTGGGCAGTAGTCCACACTTTCTCAAATGAAATTTTCACATTTTCACAAAATGCAAAGCATAAAGGTGTGTTTTAAATGTAAAATACAGAAGCATAGAGAAAATATAAATATAATAAATTTCATAAATAAATTTAGTTCTATCATAATGTCCACCATTAGTGGTGGTAGGAGAATATAGAACAATCATCATTTCGTGAGGCAGTAATTCGCCATCCACGGAAACACTATATTATTTAGCCATTAGACGGAGGTGTGTGTAATTGTAGCTAGAATCCTTCCCATAACAAAATCCTAGTATATTTAATATACTGGAGTCATTACAAAATAATGGAATAAAAAGAGTTTAGGGGGTGGGAGAAGAATAATAAAACAAAAGAACATAAAAGAGAACATTACCATTAAATCAGGTAACTCCTCTTGGTTTGAACCAAAGGGTTTCTTGAAGTGCTTCCTGGCTATGTTAAGGCTTATAGGATGAAGAGAGGGATGTGGAGAGACAAAATTAGCTGAGTTTGGTCGAGCCAATGTCTTGGGATGTGTGTGTAAGGGTAAGAGGTGGGGGCCTTTTATAAGAGGTAGGATGGGCACTCTTGGAATGTCTTGAAAAGTTACTTTATTTTAAAATGAGTTTCAGATATTAATAATCCAAAAATTATATATTTTGAGGATAAGGTGATACAGGTTTCAAATAAAGATATCCAATAGGTTTTTGATAAGTGTATGTATTATATTTTATCTTATCTTCTCATTTTATTTAAATCGTTAATTAATGAGGTAATCGCTGCTTCATCAGGGTGTCATAAATAAATAAATTTATTTAATTTATTAAAATTATAAAAAAATTCTATGATGTCGGATCTAGTTTTATCTTTCTAATGAATATTTATAGTAAAAAATGTGACTTGTATAACCCCATGTAAATTTTTTTTTCAGTAAAACAATACATGTTTTTGACTTTTTTATTTTTGACATTAAATAAAAAGTTATTAAGGTCATTTTCTTACACAAGAGGCTCCATGGGGTCCCCAAGTTGACCCATGGATTTCATTTGTTGGCCGTGACTCATTCAATAAGGGTTGAACATGTGTCAAGGTCATTTCATATTATTATAACATTATCTTTTCCTTAAATTACACTAATTACCTTTAATCACGATTAATAAAACGTAAAAGTTACTATTCACCAAAAATTATTTTCTTCCCACTGAACCACATTTTACATCCTAATGAAAACCATGTATGTCGGATTTTTGAAATTCAAATCATATAGGTGGTAAATTTTCATTTAAATGAAAAATCGATTTTTTTAACTACCACTTAGTGGATTCATTATTCATCAGAAATTGCAGTTTCTCACAAAAATTCCAAAAATTCTTCCTAATCTATATTTGATATTATGCATTAAAAAATGATATCTATTTTACAAAATTAAAAACAGATAAGTTTCATTAATAAATTTAATAATTAATTCCCGTTGTCAAAACAAATATCATGTTTTTAAGAAACAAAATATATCAAGAGATTGACACTAGTTTAAGTCCATTTTCAAAGTGAAATTAACTCCAATGACCACCATTGTATTAAATGGTAAAAATATATTCAAAATAAATTTTAATACCAATTAAAAATATAACATATCCATATAAAGAAATCATATTAAAATAGTTTTTGAATAAAAATACAACATTTTCCCTAAAAATGATCTTTATCGGAAAAATAACAAAAATTTACACCAAGTAAATTTTGATGTCCCATTTCTAAAGAAGGATTTTATTGGGTCCAATATAACATATAAAATTGTCAAATGTTTATTTAAAAAGGTTTCTCTATCAAAAGGAGGTTAATCGACCTTTTAAAAAATATTAGATTATTTACGCTTAAAATTGGATTCATTCCCATTTTAAGCCTCTAACATTTATTTGATAAAAGTAAAAATATTTGACAAACATATATAATAATTTTGTAGTTAGTTATATTCATTCCCTCCATTACAACGGCTAGGCGTTAACTACAATTTAAAATAATAATATTTTATTATTAGAGTACAATGTAAGATTTCCAAGAAACTCGTTGTTGTGTATTGGGTACACCATCAAGCATAGCGTTCCCTTTAAATTAATATTAACATTTTATTCAAAAATATGGATAAATATGAAAATTTCATACTCTTTATTTACCAGGGGTGTTACATCCTTCCCCCTTTTAGAAATTGCATCCTTGCAATTTTAATATTGGGCTAGGAAACTTCATTGAAAGCCCCACATCGGAAAAGGAGTAAATTAAACTATCACATTAAAAGAAAGAATATAATGTACCAAGGCCACCCATGAAAAAGGTCCTAGGATACCATGTATGAAAACATGGATATGGAAGAAAAAAAATGGGTTATGCTCTAATGGAGAGTGATAGAAAACTTGTTTAGAAGAAATTTAACCACCAGAAAATCACAAAATTGTGATGGGATCAACGATATTTGATTCCCCTGTAGGAAAAATTAACAGACAACATTTTTGTTTTAAGTTACTTTTCATTGAGGAATTTATTTATCGGATTAACTAAATCACAAGGAAACATACTTTCTTTTCATCTAGACATTCATCTCTTAGTAGATTTCTTACACAAACTCATTTTTTCCTCGAAAAGACATGTATTTAGGATGACTTGTTCACATTAAGAGCGCTATAATAAACTTCTAGAGAATCACATAATCCACAAAAGAGAACTATATATTTCCAATTTCTTTAGACCTTAACCAAAACCAAAATTGTTAGAACAATATCATATAATCCACAAAATTATAATCCTTTATAAAAAAGAAAATTTATTCTTAATCTCCAAAATTTGTCTAACAAAACCCAAAGTTCAACGAAGAACATTCGATAAAAAATTTGTCCATAATATTCTTCAAATTAAACCAAACTAATATTGAAAACCAAATATTTGAAGGACTTAATCACATATTCTTCCAAGGTATAAATTAACATTTATCTCAAAATAACATCAGTTACTCTTAAAGTCTCATACAGAAAAGAAACTAACCTAATCACATATCCTCCATGATAGGAAAATAATTTCCATAGATAACCCAAAATCAAATTATTACTGATTTATAAGATCATATAACTAAAAATATTTTGTCATACTAACCAGGTAATTCATGCTGCCTAGTGGTAGGCGATAAATACCAGTCGCACTGAGGTTGTGAGTTTGATTCCCACATCTTTGTCCGATGCGATGGGTTGTCACATGGTCTGCATATTGTCCTTTTTCCAAATCTATGTAATTCTCAAAAAATTTCCCAAAAAGTGATAAAATCATAAAAAATAACCATAACATAATTTAAGCTCAAGTTTATCTCATGCCTTTCATTTTCCATCATAACACATAGTAACCCATAATTACCAAAAAATTAAGGATCATATAAACCCTAATGGTTACCTTTATAATTATTACCTGCACTTACACATTGAGTTCTCAATCTCATAAATGATGCATTAGAGAACTAACCGAGGATAAAGTGGTTAATCATGCCTTCTGATAGTTGGTTTAGAATAACCATGAGATTTATCATTGAATCCCCCATTTCATCCAGTCTCTTAATCAGAGAACCACCACAGTTTCCTTCAAACCCATTGTCACTTTGGTGCCTTCTAGATCCATCCATTTACTAAAACAAAAAATGTCAGTGTGAGTATATAAACATAATCATCAAGTACTAACGAGGAATATAAACACTATGATATACTTACTCATTCAATTTATCTAAAAACTATGATTCTTCCTGAAATCCTAGCCATTATGGTAATGTCACTTATGATTAAGAATACCCTATCCCCTAAAGTTATATAAACTGGCCTTTGATACCAACTATAAGGACATGGCCTTTAAACATTAAATAATCATGAATTAAATGATTAATTCACATAGAGGATCTTTTCATGTTTACAGTTTTAGGGAATTAGGATAGAACTATTACATCTCAAAAGATTACAAAGTAGACACTTCTACTAAGTTTCCATTAAATAAAAACTCTTAAAAAGAAACACACCTAGTTCCATGTTTTAGATAGCATGTCTTTCCATGATCCCATCCATGACCCTATTCATCATTAAGTCATGTGGAAAACATTTCAAAAACTTGGGATGAGCATAAAAAGCCCAGTAAAGGATACACAATGAAGGAAAACTATTAGTTTTTCCATAACAACAAGTAAACCCTAAATACTTTATAAATGAAATAATTTTCACCTTTATGAAGTATTAAATACTCTTCACTGAATAAAAGATCACAAAATACCCTTTGTAACCAAAATATTACCATAAAACACAAATAAAGAACACATAATATATAAAGGTAACTTGGGACCTAAACATACTTAAATGGAATAACCATACGGTCGACTTCCACACATATCATTACATGGAATAGCCATACGGACGACTTAAATACCCAATGTATTAGAGGTTATAACGTAACCACCCGTCCTGGTATTCACAGCACCAGTCGTCATATGGTTTATCACAAAACCACCCATTAAATGTCCAAGTACTATTACAAAATCATAATACATAAAAAAATATAATGGAAAGAAAACATTTCCACATTTCAATCACAATATATAACATATATATATTGACATAAAAAATCTATTATCATAACCATTTTCAATACCAAAATATATAAAAGAGTATATGGTATTTAATTTCTTTTAAAAACATTACGGCTTGTTAAGGAAGCCAAAGTTCAAATAGTAATGGTGGCGGCGGAAAAGGTCTTTGTCACCGCATACGTTAAAAGAAACATTCATTTTTGTCATTTAGTAAAATGATTTGTAGAAATATATTCCCTTTGAATGAAATGAAAAGTCAACGTTGTTTTTATATAGTATAAAACAAAGTCTTGTATTAAAACAAAATTATGCCTCAATGAATGGAGATTGAGACAATGTCCCTAAAAAAGTCGGTATCCTTAAATTAATGTTAAATCAATTACATAATTATGTGTGAAAAATATAAATACAAAAAATTTAAGAGGATATTATGTGTAAATAAATTATAGTTTATACAAACATATTCATAGTATGACATAATCAAGAAGTATATGTTTAACCCGAAGAATATAAATTGGGTTAAGAAGTTCTCTTACAAAAATTCGACAGCTTAACAGCGTCATTTTAAAATTCAGAAAATGAGACGATGAGAGATAAAAAGGGTATCTCATCACTTGAGCATCTAAATTACAGAAATAAGTATATATAATAACATATCCCAACATAATAAAATGTAAATTAAAAGACCTAACAAAAAGAAGTCTTTCAAAAAGAGGAGGGGTATGGTTCCCTTACCGATTTGGGTAACTTTCGAAACATACACCCCAAGAGAGAAGTGTCATACAATGAATATGTAAATAACTATAAATTAAAATATATTACACAAATAATACAATCATGGGATGTACATACACCACACAAATGAAAATAGTGGCAAATGTACCATGAATCTCACGCGAACAAAAAGTGAGATAAAAACACCTTACCTCGTTGTGATCAATCGAGTCATATGACCAAAAGATAATAAACACAAAATAAATCACATAATACCATTAATGTAAATATAATAATGATAATATATATTAATGGTCTGTAAACAATACACCACAAGAAATAAATAAGTGGCGAATAATGGAAATCTCACAGAATTAAAAGTGAGATAAGAAATCCCTTATGAAAAATAAGCAGCATAACGACGCCACAAAAAATTTCCAAAAATGGATTGTTGAGATCAAATAGGGTCTCTCATCATATTAAAATAAATATTACAGTAATATTAATATAAAATAACATCCCCAAACATAATAAATATTAGATTAAAATGAATGACATAAAGGAGATTACTTAAAAAGAAGAGAGAGATAGGATCCCTTACCTCATGTCCGACTTGTCATGTTCGTTTCATTATATTCCTGAATAATATACTAGATTTTATTTCTACTTTCTTAAGAACCTTTTTCAAGCTCATAATTCCTTTTGTATAACTTATTACAATGTTATTAAAATTATGTAATTACTTAAGTTTATAACGGTCGTTTTTTTTATCATTGGTACTTGAGTCAAAAAATAAACTTCTTATAATTACAAGTTGTTCATGTGGTAAAATATCCATTATATCAAAAATTATATTCATGATGTAGATATAATATATATAATATATATCCATTATGTACTTGCATTTATAATATTACATTACATTTAAAAGTAATAAATGAAATGCATCGTTCTTGGAGACGGTAAGCCGTACCTACTCATGAACGCTTCTTTCATTTCTATTTCATATTTAATGGAATTAAAAATAAATGAGATATATATATAATAATAATTAAAGTATAATATATATTTTATATAGGTCATATAATTTCATTAATTTCATTCTTTATACATTCCATGTATTGCATTAACGATTCACATCACTTGAGGGGGCGGTAGTCCACACTTTCTCAGATGAAATTTTCGCATTTGCACAACATGAAAAGCATAAAGGTGTGTTTTATATGTAAAATACAGAATCATATAGATGAAATAAATATAATATATATCATAAATAGATATAGTTACATCATAATGGACACAATGAGAGGTGGTAGGAGAATATAGAACAATCATCGTTTCGTGAGGCAGTAATTTTCCATCCAGAGAAATAGTATGTTCTTTAACCATTAGACGGAGGTGTGTGTATGTATAGCTCGAATCCTTCAGATATCAAAATCCTATTATATCTAAGATACTTGTTTCATTACATAATAAAGTAATAAAATGAGTTTAGGGGGTTTGCGAAGAAAAATAAAACAAAAGAACGTGATAGAGAACATTACCTCTAAATCGGGTAACTCCTCTTGGTTTGAACCATAAGGGTTTCATGAAGAGATTACTGCCTTAGGTAAGGCTTCTAGGATGAAGAGAGGGATGTGAAGAGATCAAATGAGAAGATTTTGGTCGATCCAAAGTCTTGATAGGTGTGTGTAAAGGGGTAGAGGTGGGGGCCTTTTATAAGAGGGAGGTGGGGATCTCTTGGAATGTCTTGAAAAGATACTTTATTTTTTAATGAGTTTCGGATATTAAAGGACAAAAAATTATATTTTTATAGGATAAGGTTATAAGGGTTCTAAATCAACCCATAAAATATGTTTTTTACATGTGTATGTTTTATATTTTACCTTATCTTCTCATTTTATTTAAATCATTCATTAATGAGGTAATCGGTGCATCATCATGGTGTCGTAAATAATTTAATTTATATAATGTCTAAAAATTATAAAAAAATACTATGATGTAGGAAATTTATTTATATTTCTGATGAATATTTATATAGAAATATATGACTTGTATAACACCATGTAAAAATTCTTTTAGTAAAGCAATTCATGTTTGTAACATTTTTATTTTAACTTTAAATAAAAAGTTATTAATGTCATTTTCTTACCCAAGTGGCTCCATGGGGTCCCCAAGTTGACCCATGGACATTAATGGTCGGATATTACTCATAAAATAAGGGTAGTACATGTTTCAAGGTCATTTCATATTATTATAACATTATCTTTACCTTAAATTACACATATTACCTTTAATGACGATTAATAAAACTTAAAAGTTACTATTCACTAAAAATTATTTTCTTCATATTGAACCACATATTAAATCCTAATGACAACCATTTATTTTGGATTTTTGAAATTCAAATCACAAAGGTGGTAAAATATCATTTAAACGAAAAATTAGTTTTTTAACTACCACTTAGTGGTTTCACTATTCATCAAAAATAGATGTTTTTCAGAAAAATACCAAAAATTATCCCTAAGCTATATTTGATATTCCGAATTCAAAAATGATTTCTATTTTACAAAATTCAAAACATATTATTTGAATTAATCAATTAAATAATTAATTCCCATTGTCGAAACAAATTGCGTGTTTTTAAGAAACAAAATATATCAAAAGATTGACACTAGTTTAAGTCCACGTTCAAAGTGAAATTAATTCCAATGACCACCATTGGATTAAATGGTAAAAATATATTTTAAATACACTTTAATACCCATTAAAAATATGATCTATCCATATAAATAAATCAGATTAAAAGCTGTTTTGAATTAAAATACGACATTTTCACTAAAAATGATCTTTATCGGAAAAATAACAAAAATTTACAAAAAGTAAAATTTGATGTACCATTTATAAATAAGGATTTTATTTGGTCCAATATAACATATAAATTTGAAAAAAGTTGATTTATAAAGGGTTCTCCATCAAAATGCGGTTAATCGACCTTTTAAATAATATTAGAATATTTATAGTTAAAATTGGATTCATTCCCATTTTAAGCCTCTAACATTTATTAGATAAAATAAAAAGTATTTGACAAACATATATAATAATTTTTTAGTTATTTCTCTTCATTCCTTCCATTAAAACAGCTAGGCGTTAACTACAATTTAAAATAATATTATTTTATTATTAGAGTGCAACATAAGATTTTCAAGAAACTTGTTGTTGCGTTTTGGGTACACCATCGAGTATAGTGCTCCCTTTAAATTAATATTAACATTTTATTCACAAATATGGACAAATATGAAAATGAAATACTCTTTATTTACATGGGGTGTTACACATGTTGCCTTATTTCCTTGTATATGACCTTACAATATTATATGTTTTTTTCAAATGAAATGATTTATGTAAAAATTGATCAACATTTAAGGAAAAGAAAAAAATATCAAAGAAGGAATGATATTTTCATCATGAATTATTTAATTACTGACCAGTCAAACATATTTTCTATATCAAATAACATTATTTTCCATTACATATGTTTAACTAGGGATATGATTAAATTACCCAATTCATTTTCTTTATATGAATGTATTATGTTAATGATGGAAGGATATTTATAAAACTCATTTATTTTCAATGAGTATTGTTGTCATTGAATGATGTTTATCAAACCCATTTCATTTAATGTGATTTGATATGATGAATGATTATGTTCTTGTAGGAAAAAATATTTTCAATTTTCATGATATAATAGGTGGGATCTATATCTCCATAAAATTCATTGGGTGAATATGGATAACCTGTGATGTATATATGTTTTGTGTGTGCCTAATTCCATGTTCACAATACAATTCCAGGACATGGTTTTCTTATCCATAATTTTATTTCTGGATCTGGTTTTCAATCCATAAGTTTATGTAAGGGCCTAATTTAATGTCCTAAATTTAATGAGTTAAAATATATATATTTAAATATGTTCATAATGTTATTTGTTTATGTGTATGAAAAATATCATATCTTATGATAATGTTTGGATTTCAATGATTATGTTCAATATTTCCATATGATATATGTATTATAAAAATCCAATCATAATTCAGTAATTTCTATATATGTCAATTGATTCCAAGGGAATGATAATATAATTTCATTCTTATGTTCTAATTCCCTTATTCTCATGATTATGTTTTCATATATCCATTATTTATAATTTTTGTGGGTTTCATCTCACCCTTTTCATATGTTTTATTTTCCCCATGTTATAAAGAATGGTTTGAGGAAGGTTTGCAAAAGGGATATATAATTTTGGGAAACAATGAATGGATTTCACATGACTTGATATTTTTTTATAAGTTTTATAATTCACGAAAGTACTATGTTCATTGGGGGTGTGTTTGTGTATAACAAAAAAATTATGTATTATCCATGTACATCAAGGTGGAGTCTTTAGAGATCGATTGATGAAGACTAATTAGTAATGATTGTTTAGTTTCCTATATTTAAAAACATAGCATGACAATCCCATGAAAATGCCTTAATGAAAAATAATATTATTTTGTTAATTAAAAAAAATATAAAGAAATTAAATTTCGAAGAAAAACAAAATGTTTGAAATAATAGTCTACTTATGGTATTACTGATTGTTAAATTTTTTAAATTATAAAAAATAATGGCATTGTGAAACCATATTTACTATGGGGAAAATAATTATGGGATTCGAAATGGTTATTCAATAATTGTTATACTAAGGATTATATATACAAAACATATTGAAAATGAATGGATGGATGCATTGATGGATAAGACGATGGATAATTATTAATTATATAGGAATGAGGTATAATGATTAAATTTATTATTTATATGTATTTAAGAATTTTACATTAAAAATATATTATCTAGTTATAAGAGTCATTAGAGATAAAAACATTGTACTACAGTACATTACTTTAGTGGTTTAGAATCATATCTGGAATAATAACAATAACCAAGAGAAGTGATTTTGTTTCAATTTTATTTTTTGGGAAAAACATGATTGAATGAAGAGAACCTCTAATAAGTTCATTATTTTTAGGCAATAACTATAATGGTATGTTTAATGGGATATTATTGGTGACCATAAATGTGGTTTGTGATTTGATGGTTTATTCTAGTTTTACAATATGCATGATTTTATGAAATATAGTAGACAAATATAGATCTTATTTTAGATGAATTGGTCAATTAATGAAGGATTAAATGTTATCAGGGTATTCATATACTATGTATTTTAGAAAAATATATACATTATCTTGTGTAAAAAATCCTTTGTTATAATGATTTTGGAAATGTATTGACCATACTACTATATTGTGGGACATTGAATTCAGATAGGTGTGTGAGTCTTAATATTTAATACCTATGAAATATAATAAGTTTATTTTTGGATATTATTGTTTGATATAATATATGATTTATATATTGGATAACATGTGATAACCAATTTCCCTTTGGAAAATATTTAATGTCCAAAAATATTGACATAGGGATATTTTGGTAAATATGCTATAAGAATAACAATTTGTATTGAATATCTATAACATAGTTTAAGAAATGAAGTGTAGAAATATTTAAGAACAATCATAGAGTGACATTGTTCATCTAAGATCAAATTATGTACATAAACCTTTTCATATTATTTTGAAATAAAATGTTATCATAATACCATCATTTTTGTGATATCAATGTTGTTTTTCAGTCCTGTTTGGTCTATGGTTTTGTGGGAATTTACCTTTTAATGACCATGTACACTATATTAGGGAGTGGATTCCTTACAATGAATTAATAATCAAGGAAAAAAGGATACTATAGTAGGGGAGGTGTGATGTCGCATTATGGCCTAAGTGTTCCATGTTAGATGGAGGATGGGGGTGAGGGATCACATGGCGGGGATATATTAGTATTCTCTTAATCCATTCATTTCATTTATATAATTATAATTAATTTTATTTTAATTATTAATTCATTATTTATTATTAATTTTTTTATGTTTTCACCTTTTTAAAAAATATTTATTTTTTGTTATAATTATACCAATTTCAACCCATGATTTTATACCACAATTACAAAAAATTATTAAATTCTATAAATACAAAAAAATAATAATAAATAATAAATTTAACTAACAAAAGGGAGTTACAAGGAGGTGAAACATAGAGAAATGGAGCAAGGGATACGACATCGCACATGGTGTTGGGGAAGCAACACAACTAATGTTTATGATGGGTGATGAAAGGATAATTCTACAAGACTAGAGGAGCGAGATGTTGATCGAGCAAATATTTTTGACAGGGTAATCTTAACATACAATTGTTGTATATTTTATAAAAAAACTATAGCCTTAAATATTAAATACACATGTACAAATTCTTATAAAATGAATATAAATTAATAAATATAAAGAAGATACAATATATATAATGTATACATATATTAAGTAATGCACATATATTTAATAAATATACATTTATTATTATATATATGTATATATATACTCATATATAAATATAAAAAATATATATAGCTATATATATTATTATTTCTATATTCATACATATACATATATATATATATATTAATACAATTTCATATATGTATATATATTTATAAATTTATACATACATATACAAAGATATTTATATTAATATAAACTTGTAAATAAATATATATATATATATATATCTACATCTACATATATACATATATATATTTGTACGTATAGATATATATATACATATAAATATATATTTTTGTATAAGTTATTTGAAAATAATATTTTGAAATAAGCATAAGTCAAACTAATCTTCTAAAATAACATAGAAACGAGCCAGCTATCTTATCACCTTTTTGATAAATTCAAAAGTTGTCATTGTGAATAAGGACTTTTCATCAGATAGATGAAATGTAAAATGAGTTGTAGACAAAAATAGTATTAACAATTTATTTGGTGAAATGGGTTGGATGAGAAAATGGATCCCATTTAATAATAGGCGAAATATGTTTTGGGAAATGGCCTATTTTTACCCAAACACCTAAAATCCACCCCCACCCCTTCACATGATTTTTTCATCTATATCACTAATTCTCAACACATCTCTCGGTATATTTCACCTAATTTTTTTCTACCCTATGTGTGAAACATTTTGTGGCCTTGGTGTAATGCAAGATTTTGGAAGAATATTTTATATGTATGTCATACAAGTGGAACAAAGAGATTATGAGATTTCCCAAAGTATTATTTTGTTAAAAACTAAAACATTAATTAAAATTGTGGAAAATGGAAGGGAAATTTTATAATATTTATAATTTTATTTTTATCCATAATTACATGATTTTCCCTTAATCCTAGTAATAAAAAATTCTATATTTAATATGGATATTTAAAAATATATAAATGCATCCCAATTACTAAATATGGACCATTTGATTGAAAATATGGTTTTTCTAAATTTAAAACACATAAGTGGCTAAAATTAAAATAAATTTAATCTAATTGAAGGGTTGTGAAATATGTTGTTAATTTGAAAATGAACAAATGGTTGAAATGTTTTTATATCCAAATTAAATGAGAGATTAAATCCAAGACCTGAATTGTATTAAATGAAATGATTATTTTAATTATACACTAAATCTAAATAAATATATTATTTAACAGTACATTTTATTTAGATGGAAAATATTTTTTCAATTAAAACTCATTATATTTTCACTATTTTATCATAATAAAACAAAAAAAATTAAATAAATCAAGTTATTATATTTTTCTTTAAAAAACATGTTATTTATTCAAATGGATTTTATAAAAGTGAATAAAAATTGTTTTAAAGTAATATATTTATTAAAATATATTAAATCATTTTTTTTAAAACAATTACTATAAAACTGGGTTTGTCCTATATGATATTGAACATATTTTCCATTTTATTTAAAAATTACAATATAATTCTTTAATATTATTAAAAATGGGAAATTATTATTCATTTATCTCTAGGGTTATAATGATTCACATTATTAGAATGACGAAATTATTGATTGGTACTGAGAATTTATAAATTAAGGAATTTATATTTAAGGGATAATTAATCATTCGAAATCCATTTTTTCTATTTTTATATAGGGTGTGTTCTTTTCTTCCATAGAATTTCTATTACTATATTTCTACTTAAAATTTTAAAAATGTAATATAATATTAGAGATAAGGTTTTGTATTCTCAAATAATCAATCAAATAGACAAGAAAACTACCATGATTGGATTTCCCTAGATTATAACATTTTCTCATGGCATCATCAAGAATTCTTCATTTTTAATCCATAATTATTATCGTGGTGGATTTTATCAACATTTTCCCTAAAAAGTAATGATTTTTTGTCTACCCAGTCACTATATATGATCCATATATTCGTTAAGAATATTTAATTGTCCAATAAGATGGATCTTGAATACATTAATGGTTAAATGCCACACAATTTTATTATCCAATGAAATCACTTCATTTAAGAATTAAATAGTAACGCTAAATGTCTTTCCCTGATTTTTTGGATTTATTATTCAGTATTTATTTTAGACTTATCCTTGGAGATCATTACACTCTCATATGAGTCTCTTATGATTTCCTCTAATTCATTTATTTCTAATGAACTATTATATTATGATAATTTTTAATACAAATCCATTTCCATCACATCTCATGATACATTATGCTTAATGAATGTGGACAAGTATATATATTATAAAATTTTCATTCCATATAGACACCTTATCATTTTTGAATTATAAATAATTTATTAACCAAAAATAAAATGTAAATATTTAAATTCCAATCATTGAATTGAAATATATCTTATGATTAATACTCTTCAATTACTAGATTATGATATCAACATGAAAAGTAGTATATTTATTATAGGTTACTCATTTATCATTGGTTTATCCTTATTTCATTGTGATTATCTATGATTTTTATTTTTAAATTTATCCCGATTATAATAATGGACTACTACACATTCCCAATATATGTAAAATATGTTTTTAAATATAATTTTCACTAATAATCATCAAATGTTATTCAGTAAGGAAATTACCTCATCATACATTGATAATAGTCCTCTAATAAAAAACATATCCTGATTTTGATGAAATATTATATATGGTTTCAATAATTCTCTGATCTACAAATATAAAATATCACCATGAAGAATTGAATTTTGAGTAATTTCATCTACTGTTTATACAATTAAAATGATTTGAATGAAATCACATTCATTGAAATGTATTAGGAATCTATATATGTTTGTTTTTTTAAAATAACAATTAATTTATTGGGAAATAGTTTTCATTCATAAAAAATGTACAACAAATGGAGAATAATTATATTAATAAATTGTGAAATAACATCATTTTAGGACATAAAATTCCAAATAATTTTATAAATTCATTAATTTTGTAATAAAATATCCAACCTGAAATAATTTCGCACATATTCCTTGAATTTATTATTATCCTTCCATTAGATTATATTGGGATAATTACCTATTACATCATAACTATTATACTATATATACTATGTTTCTTCCATTATTTTTATTGAAAGCATCTGATCGTTAGGGCATTCTATATTGCATTGGGTAAAATATAAATCCCTATTGTATTCTAACCTATAAACATTATATGAAACATGGTTTTCATCTCCTTTATTAACCCGATATTATGATAAAATAATTTTTGGATGAGTACCAAAACATTGAATCATAGTTGGTTTTATTTCAATGAAATTAAATATTTCAAATCTATATGATCTGTGAAAAAATCTATCATACAAATAATAAAATTTGGACTAAATTTTTTCATATCATAAACACCATTCAAAATTTACTTCTAAATTGTTTCAAAAATATGTTTACCTTCATTGAGTAACATATCAAAATACTATATTACATAATGAATATTCAATTTTTCATTTCCAATCATTGAATTGAAAATAATGCCACTATCATCATACATTATTTTAAAAAAATCTATTCATAGTTTTTGTTTTTATTATTGGAGTTTGAGATTAAATCTCTATTTTATATTTTTGAATCATCAATAAAATAGTTTTTGAATGTAAAAATCACATATTTCACTAAAATTGAATATAATAGCCTTTCAAAATTTAGTAATATATAGTGAATATTTTATAATATCCTATATTCCATAAAAAACTCCTCACATCCATTAATGAACATAGGGGTTTATGTTTGAATATAATGTCAATTTGTCTTCATCCAAATCACTTATTCAGTTGTATATCTTGTTCTTAAAAATAATACCATATTTTCTATAGAAAATTGAATTTCACAAAGATCAATCCTAATTTATAACACTGACTCATCTCTAGAATTTTTGAGAAATTATCCTATTAATATTTAAATTATTATACAGCTACAAAGATTTAATTTAGGAAAATTTAAGTTATTCATTCATTAATTTATAGGAAAATCTACTTCATGTGAAATTTGAATGTCACTTGAGAACTATGCAACCCAAAATTCATTATCATGTAGACTAATGAATCATATTGACTAATATAAATTTTCTTCTATATTTCGAGTGGAACTTAGGTAATATAATTATATAATTTTAATCCATGAATAAAATATAGGAGATTCCAAAAAATATTTTGAACCATATATTTAATAAAATGGAAATGGAAATGTTCATTACCTATTACAACACCAATTTTCCTATAATTAATGAACATCATCCATTATATCATA
Organism: Viscum album; assembly: GCA_963277665.1. Taxonomy (NCBI): domain Eukaryota; kingdom Viridiplantae; phylum Streptophyta; class Magnoliopsida; order Santalales; family Viscaceae; genus Viscum; species Viscum album. The sequence continues at coordinate 1,045,075,931 of OY728160.1, read as the reverse complement.
AAACATGTATAAATAAATTTGATTTTTTTTTAAATTTTATTTATTCATTCCATATATGAAACCAAAAGAAAACAACTAACACATGAACTATTTGATATGAAGTATACGATATTACTATCATATAGCTTTAAAATATTATACACTGAATCTTATTTTGTATACGGAATAAATCATTATTGTAACTCAACAATGTGTTTAAACTAATATTATATAATAATAATTTATATGCATTTGAGTGATCTGACCCATGTCAAGTAGCAATCCATCTCCAATATTTTTTAGTTATTCCTGAATTAAGGACTAATATGTGATAGAATAAGGTGGAATTTTGTAACATTAGGAAATAGTTTGACAAAACTATTTATATAAATAAGTAATAAAACATCCATTAGAGATATTGAACACTTAAGAAAAGGGTAAAAACTATTATATTTCATACTATTATGATATTATGATTACATTAGTTGACTATATGTTATCAAATATAATTTGTAATTAATTATCATCTTATTTTCTGTCATGCATGCATAATTGAAATGGATATAATCTGATTTATTTAATTCAACATTAAGCGGTATTCTCCAAAGCATTTATAGTGAAGAGGCCATGCACTAGGATCAATATAGATTCAGTGATAGTCACTCTCACAAGAGTTATTCCCCATCATGTGAATTGTGTCACCCCTATTAATATTATATGAGGTTGTGACACTACCACCTCATGTCAGCTCCATCATTATTCCATCTAATGATCACTATTATTTAATTAATTAATACAAAATGATGTATTACAATACATAAAAAATTTCAACTCTAGCAATATAAATGTGAAATGTGCAGATAGGTTTCAGTGATGTATGAATAATCATATATTTTTTATTTTTTAATACCACATTGATAATTATATACTTTATATGATTATTCATGGAAAAAATATACATTAATTATTCTAATATCATTATTGAATGAAAATTATTTATCTCATAGATTCAGCAGAAATTAGATATTCAATATTCCACATTGTTTTAGTCTGGTAGATCCACATCACTCATAATTTAATTGAAAATTTTCAACTACCCAAACATTGATTCAATTAAATATATTTATCTCCCAATAATACAATAATTCATTTTATGACTCGATAAATAAATGTGAAGTAATTTTTATTCTCTTGAATCTATAATCCATTTTTTCACATGTTTGGGTTAGTAAATTGGTGAAAATTATAATATCATCTTAATAATGGTTTATATTTTATTTCTCTTAATTTTGGTCTCAAAATATATGATTCATTAGACACATTTTGATGGATTTGTTGTTAAATTAATAAAATAACAAATTTATAGGTAAAAAATTTTCTATATCCAGATGTATTATCTTACCATGAATATAAGAAAATTTCTATGGTAAAAACTCACATAAAGATTGTATGTCAAAATGTTCATTGGGGTTTTTCTATCCAACTTCTAAATTTCCATGTTTTTATTCTAGCCTTTAATGTGATATAGTACAATCATTAATACTCATCATAACTAAATATAATATTTAATTAAGAAATTACGATTCATATTTTATCAGCCAATGTTTCAAACAAAATATTTTCACAATGGAACCAAATTCAAAAACTTATGTTATACAAAAGATATAAAAATTTCACATAACTAGGATTAAAAATTTATGAGATATATTCCCATAAATAGAAAACATTACACAACATTATATAAATTTATTGAATGATTTGAGACCAATTTAAATGAATGATCATTCTTGATTTATAACTTAACTAAATTAAATTAAATTCGTTAAAATATGTTATCTATATTTTTAAAAAAAATAGTTAAATTTAAATATTCAGGTAAATGATATGGATGAAATAGTATGAAAGGATAGAATATAATAGATTCTGCATAGTAATTCTTCCAAAATTCATCAAAAAAATTATTGAAAAATATATTACAATACCTAAAATACATCAACTAAAATTGGGCATGCTAAATATTTCAAAAATGAATTTCCATTTATCATAACTGACACCTTCATATATAAATATTCCATATCCAAATGCACCATGGTCCCACATTATATTAGTCTTCTTTAGAATCTTTTCCAACCTATATTAAGGTATATAATCTCTAGGGATAATTAAAAATGTCTATCATGACCTCTTTATTTTTAATGTATGAAATTACACAAAATAATGTTTAGTGAAAAAAACATTGGCTATATTGATTCCAACACACGAAACACCATGATCATGGACATCTAATTATACTGGTGTTGGACATAATTAATTTCAAAACCTCAATGTACAACACATGTTTCTTCAAATAATCACCATCTTATTAATTAGATTTATAGCGTGACATAAAATGTCAACTCATTTAAAACACCTTTATCGATGAAAAATTACTATTTTTGTCATCTTTTTTCATCCATGAATTTAATATCAAACAAGTATACAACCATGAATTCATCACCATGTCATATTTATGAAATGTAAAACATATTTCAATCATCATGTAATATGGAATTACATGGTCCTCCTCACATGGTTATCTTATACAGATATCATGTGAATCCTATACCTCTGGAATATATAAAGTATATGAATAAATCACAAACATAAAAAGATTTCCCCTTCTGTACTAAAATGTTCTAACCCCATTATGGGGACTACCATAGGATTAATCCATTTGACCTTCCATGCGATTGGTATCTTCATCATCATCAGGCATTGTAATCTAGGTTGTGTGCAACCATCATCCCCCATAATCTACACCATTGGTCCCCACCACAGTGTGGTCTCCATTAGTTGGTCACACATTACCACTCCATGATCATAACTTGTGGTTTACATCCATGATTTTTCCTCATTACCAATTATCACTCTATGAACATTTCTAACCTCTCATATTTTTCAAAACTCACCTTCTTCATACCCTCTCATATTTCTAACAAATCAAACACAAAAAATTTGTGTGAAATGTATTCTAAGGGGTGTTTATGAGAATCTTACACATGAATATCAATGAAGTGGTACCATTATGATGGAATGGTCAAATATGAATGTGATATAGTAGGGAAAAACATAATCCTCATTCGGTGGGAAAATAAATTTTTTGATAGGTGTATTGACACCTATCATCCATCCCTACTCTTGTACTCATCTACATTTTCAGTTGATGGTATGTATTGAAAAATTGTTTTTATAGATAAGATTATGCAATAATTATTAGAGTGTGTGTGTGAGTTATAAAACTATCAAAATTATAACACGGTGTGATGACTATTGATAGATGAAACACATTACATGACTGGTGAAATAATATGAAGTAGTTTTCTCATTTATGAGAAAGCATGATCTCCTATGTTGGTTTTGTGTGTCTTTGGTCCACTAATGTCATAAGACCTCTAGGAAATTGGGCCATCAATCCAATAATTTCAATAAAATAGGACTAGTGGGTCCTCCCATTCCTTATGGGGGGGGGTGAGGACTGACTAGCTAAGTTTCCTAGGTGTGTGTCTGTCTTGGATTCATTTAATCCCCTATATCTATATTAACAAAATATTTAAACATTATCAATGAATTAAAAATATTCCAAAATGACTCTATGTATCACAAGATAAAAACATTTACAATATACTAGTTTTTAAAAACATTTAATGAAACACAAATAAATTTTAATATATTATTTCCACTAAATAACTCAAAGTGTTTTATATATTTCTCCACACACAACACTGAACATATATGAAATATTGATATATTTTGATAAAATATGTATATAAATATATGTTAATAAAAAAATAGATATTTAATTATCAAGCTTGATTAGGAGTATCAAAATTGTGAAATATGCGTATAAAATAATAATGCCTACATTTAATAACAATTGAATTCTATTAGTATATCTATATAACTAATATAATCGTTTTATTACAATTTTTTTTCCAAAAATTGGATTTTAATTTCATGAAATGAAATATATAATGATTAAATTAATAATGTATATATTACTGATATAAATAATATATTAATATACCTTGATTATTAATTTTTATAAAATTTTATTAATGAATAGTTAACATTGATTTTATACTTTCTTCTCTTATATTAATAATTTTCCAAAAAAAGTCACTTTTATTTAAATATTGAATTATAAAAATATAAAAATTTCATTTCAAAAAATAATTTTAATTTCTATAATCCCAATAATAATTTTAAAATAATATGATTTTTTAGATTAGTTTAAAAAAAATTATTTTTAAGTTCAATATTTGAATATACTATTTTCTTACAAATACCATGATTTAATGACATTATTATTTTAGGTGATTGACATAGAAATTACTAAAAAATTATATAAAAGCTTATATTTTATAAGTTACATTATAAATCTAAAAATATTGATTCAAGTTTACAAACCAATATCAAATAATTTTTAACTTATGTAATTATTTTATCAAGGATTCATTTTTAATATATTATACATTTATTTTTTATAATATAATTTTATCAATTTTAAAAAATGAATGAAATAAATGTGATTTAAAATTTGGAATAATTGGGTCCAAAAATGCTTATAATGTAAATTTTATTTTTATTCAAAAAGGTTATATTAGTTAGGTAGAAACTAGTTCCCGTAGTAGAAATAAATTGGTTTTTAAAAAAGGATTAACAAAGAGATAAAGAGTAAAAACATTTTTAAAATATAGGTTCGAATGGTGGGTGGATTACATGGTAGATTATATACAATTACCTATAAATTATATTACATTTCAGTATCTATGTTCATTTATAATGGCTTCCAATTATTAAAATATTTTGGGTATTTACCAAAATGTAATTACTTTTCACATATAAAATGTGAACTCTTCTCCTCAATTACCTTCACTCAAAAAAACACATAGTAAATTCAGAACTCCCCACATACCCATTTTAAATAATACAATCTACATTCAAGAGGTTACAGTATTCTCAAAGGACCTTCCCTTAAGGGCTTAACCCCATTTTCAATGGAGATAATCCGTGTAGTGATGTATAAATTTCTAACCACTTATTTCTCAAATCTTTTTATTTTTATTCGTTTATTCAATATAAAATTTCATTTCTCAATGATACTGTGATATAATATATGTTTTAATAATATTATGTTTTTATTATAATTATGGCATAAGAGCTATCCACCTTTCACTTTTCTAATTATAAAATTAAGTCATTATTTGTCTATTGGGACGACTACCCCCTCGACAATGCTATGATTTTTATTCTCCTCCTTAAAATGATGGTCACAGTGGATAATTAAATATATAATCATTAAAAAAATATATTATCTTAATAAATGGTAATAAATATTACATATATTACATGTTCTATGGAAAATTAAAGCAACACCCCTGTGTATGTATGGACTACCTCCAACATAAATAGTAGTTTTTTTATTGCATCACTGCCTAGAATTTATGGAAATTAGAGTAGGTTTATTGGATAAATTATATTTTTATTAATTTATTAATGTACTAGAATGAATCATTAGGAAACCTATTAAAAATAGAAGAATTAATAAATTATTGAAAATTCAATCATCTAAATCATCATTCGAAGAGAAGAAAATGTTTTCTTCACAATATTAAAGAACAAAAAATATGTTACCATATTATTATAATTAATTAAAATTTTTCTAAATCACATTAGTGAAAACTATATTATATTTTTATAATGATGGTATAACTATATTACAAATAAATCACTTCATAATCATCAATTAACTATGGTTTATTATTGTTCGGGTCAATTTATCCATATACTTGAACAATTATATATATTTATATCATTGATGAATATGGGAATTTATATTATCCTAATTTATCATATAAAAATTAAATAATAAGATGTTTTGGGTGTATATTATAATTATAAATATTCAATTTGTTATATAATAAAACATAATTTATTCACTATTAATAAATGAATCTATCCCATCACTAAATTTACCATTTAGAATATTAAAAAATTACCATTGAATGAAATTATAAATTATAAATATTTATAAAACTTAAATTATTTTACCTTTTATGATAATGGAATGATGAAATTTGAGATAATTATGAAGAATAAAACTTATGTTATGAAACTTATTTAAAATGATCAAGACAACCAACACCATATATATAAAATAAATAATAATTAACTAATATATATATATAGAATAGTTATAAATAATATTAGGAAAGGGTAATGAATCTGGAAGTGGTTATAAAATGGGTGATTATGATATATAATGATGTTATACATGACGTTAGTGCGAATATCAACTAAACCAGAGTTAAGGTATGTGGTGTTTGTCCAAAATATTTATTTCTTGAGACATGTTTAGGTTATACTCCATGTTTTCTATTACAAGGTGTTAATAATTTCAAATATCAAATTCTTATAATTTTTCACATATATTTTAATTTTTCACGGACCTATTTAATTTTATACAATTCATGGTGTTTTAGTTCAAAACTAACCACGGTTATAATAGTATTTTATGCATTATTATGATTCAATGAGACTAATACATTTTTCACACCACGTTTTCCTTAAATGGTGAATTTTCATACAATGGATATGATTTTAGTATTTTCTATTTCATTGGATATTCTAATAAAAATCATGTCCTTTCACTCATATATCTATTACAATAGTATCTTTTTATAACAAAATTCCTTGAATGTTCATTGACATCACCTTTTAATAAGAAACTATTGAATGTGACATTTATGTTAATATTTTACACCAATGATAAAGATGATTTAAAAAATATATTTTATTATCCAAGACACATATTACATTTCATATTGAAAAGGATTAAAACTCATGGTATTTATGATACTTCATTTATCCTCACCTGTATATTACATATATATATAATTATAGTTTTTCTAATTGAACACATGCTATCAAACAATTTAATTCATGATCACATATCATGATCCACTATTTGAATATCCATCCAAGGATGATATGTCAACTATAAAAATAACATCATCGATTTACATTATTACACCGGGGATATAATAATTTTAAAAAATCTATCTTTTTTCACCAGATGTATTAAGTATGGTTTATTTCTATCAAATAAATGATCCACCACTATCATTGTATTTCCAAATTATACTATATTATAATTATGATTCCCCTTTTAAATTTCTATCCTTGGATAAAATAATTTATTCCCTTCCATTTATTGTTGGGTATTCAGTTATTTTCCATACATTGATTTATTAGGGAAATTATAGATTTAATCATATACATATCTCATCATATGGAATTAGATTGAGGGATGCTAACATAGAAAGATACACCATTTATTTATTAAGGAAATATAGAAACTATATATATATATTATTCTTATATTGATGTTTATTGATTTAACAAGAATATTGACACTGTATTTGATAACCATATATATTATTTCACTATAGGGGGTATTATAATTTTACCCCATTATTACATGGGGAAATGTATTGGGTTTTTATCATTTAAATATCTATAATTATTGAAAATATTGATTATTAATTATCCACATATTATCTCATATGATGAATAAATTGGAAATAAACAAATGTTATATGTGTTATGATATTACATAACCCCTGTAACGATTGGTAGGTGTCATGAGACAAGTATATTAGGGTTTTCTTATTCATTAATTAAAAATGGTATTTATTATACCAATGTCCTTTATACAATGATAAAATCTATATTATGATATATTATCTTAGGTAATGTAATGTAATTTCAAAAATTATCTATTTCATCATTATTGAAACCACTTATTTATATCCATGTGATCTACTTATTTCAATTTTTATCTATAGATTATTTATTATTTGAATATTACTCTATTATGGAACTATTATTTATTGGATATACCTACAATATTATTTATAAACATATTATTACAACTTATGATATTATATATTGTTAAGACCATGCTGATAAGAAATAGTATCATAGACATACATTTTCTATTGCTCTCAAGGATGTTTGATATGAAATGAAATCACCACACAATGTATATGTGGGTGATCAATCAAACCATTATATTAAATAAATTAGATTCCCAATCCTAATTAAATCCTATTTAATTAATAAGGAAAGATTTTTTTTGATGAAAAGAGAGTTACAATACATTTCTTGTTAAATATGATGAAGCTAAAGGTGATCGATCAATGTATACATATCATGCCATGTGGTGTTTATGATTAAATTAATTGAGTTGTTTTGAAATGAAGTGAATTTTATTTGAATTTGGTTAATGATCAACAAATGAATCATTTATTGTTTTTTGATTACGGTAGATGATTGAAAATCCGTATTGGATATGATTCTAAAATAGATTGTTATTGTTTCATTGTTTCCTTATATTTGCCAATTTTTTAGGAAAAAATCTAGAGGAATATGTTATCTTAACAAATGGTTCATTTCATGGAATGAAACATCATATGAAATGGAAAATTAATCATTTTCAAGAAGGCAGGGATGATATTTGAAATTATGTGTAACATCATGAATGAAAATGGTAATATCAATGATAATGAAATGTATAGCATCTCGAGTGATCAATGGATTGATGGTGATCTTCATGACAATAAAAAATATTAAAGGACCATCATGAATATATGAGCTTATAGAATATATTTCTAAGTGATCCAATAAATGTATTGCAGGCAATGGAGCATCATGAATGGTCGAGACTATAAATATGAGGCAATACCACATCTATTTTTGTTGAAATAATCATATAAAATAATTAATTACACTTATAATGATATTTTAAAGGAGAACACAAACTTAGTATTCTACGTGATCTTGATCATCATGAAAATTCTACTTATTTAATTGTTTTCCAGATTCTTCTATTTAATGGGTTTTTTCAGTGGAAGTATATATTTAGATTAATCGGAGAGCCTCGTGAAGGTGTTTTGTTCTACGAAGATAGTTTCCTTCCTGATGGTTGTGATCATTGTAGAGGAATTTTAGGAATAGAAGATTCAAATATCTATTTTATGTAAATTGTGATTGAAGTTTCAGACTAAGTATCATTTTGATGTTCTAGATGTTCTATACTAGTTTTGGATTATAATTTTATGAATTAGTTTGAAAGATCAAATTTTTTAATGTTGATCAAGAAGCACCACAACATTATATTGAATTATTTTTTGCTAGAAGATGCACATGCACTATTGGATTGTTTTCATAGTGCTACACAATTTTAATGGGAATATCATACTCATTGCATTCCATACAAATTTATTTTTAATAGGGGATTGTGTGGAATTTTATTTTTTCAGAAAAAAAAACCAATTACATAGCAACTCATGTTGACAATGAACCATGTAAATTATTATGTTCCTATGGATGTGTCTATGAATTTTTTTATCTGGAAATGAGATCATTAAATGGTGTGGAAAAACTTTTCATAAGGATGGAAATGTGAAATAAGAAGATATCATTGATTCAACCCCTCAACCTCTTTTGGATACTAAATCAGTATTGAGAAGAATCATATAATTATCACATATGATTTCCCATATAGAGAATTTTAGGTAAACCCTTCGTATGTTTCTGTTTCCCTAGAATATGAAGGAATGTGTTACACATTCCATTTCTAACTGTATAGAATTTTTGTTGAATTTTATGGAGAAGACGAAGACTTAGCATTGACTGATAAGTTTCTTATAAAGTGGAAAAAATTTTATGTTCTATTAACTTATTATCCTTTTTTTACTGATCATATATATTTATAAACTGATTTGATATTATTAATATATGTAATAAAAAATTACATTGAGTATTGTATTGATTGGATTGTTATGTATGATAATATATATTTTTTATTAAATCTTATATTTAATGTTTGTGTTTATTAAACTTGGATTTGTAGTATGTGATCAAGGTGGTTCATTTTGTATCATTTTTTAGTTTATATAAATATGGATATTATAATTTTTTCAAATAAAAATTATTTTGGAGTTAGAAATTTCATAAATGTTTGATAATAAAATTGTTATCATACCTTCAAAGGAATTGATAACCATTTAGTCTATTTTAGGTAATACTAAATAATTAATGGATTAGTATTCTATAATTATATTTAAATCCCTATGGACATTTCTATGGTATAATATGTCAAACTATTGTAATGGTAGATACTGAGGGTTTACCCTAGAAATTACATGACTTTATAGATACTAGCTGGTGGGTATGAATATTTTAGATATGATCCTATCAGTAATAACCATGAAAAAACATGATTGACTATATAATTGATCTTTATTTTTGTTTTTTATGTGTGGGATGAAGACAACCCAAATATATGGAAACTCCCAAGGGGTATGATTTTTTAATAAATTTCTATTTAAGATCCATTTTGTGGGATTTATTTCATAATTACATTAACGGATTTTTTAAGTTAGTATAAGAGAAACTGGAATAATAATAATTATATTGAACTATAAGAATAAAAGGATGAAATTTGTAAATAATTTGAGAATACAAATTAGGACTGAGTTTATGTATGCAAACAATCATTTACTGTTATTTGATTATTATCCATTTGTGATCAATTATTTTGTGGAATCTATATCATGGAAATGAATTAGAGGATGGTATGTTTCTAGGAAATACTATGTATTATATCAAATCAGTATATTTTTAATAGGTGGTTTATAATATTATTATAATATTTTTTATTGATAATTTATTTGTTATGTAGTCTTCAATATGTTATTTATGTTGAAATCATAAAATAATTTACATCTTTAAACACATAGTTCTTCAAATAGTATGTTATATTTGTTAATTATTTTCTATTGATTTATTAAAGGATTGAGGTTATGAGAAATATCTAATTACATTATTTAAATAGATATATTTAAATAGTTTATAAATATAAATTAAATTATATAAAAAACATAAAAAGTGATTTTATGAAAAGGTTATATTTTTTCAGATAAATATTAATGTTCACACGGATAATGTATGGATATATGTAAGGATTAATATTTTCATGGTGTTTTATTAATAAAGGGTTGATTAATTTTTAGAAAAGTGATTTACATACTATAAAAATAGATTTATTAAAATAATGAATAATTTACCAATGATATGTTTAGTGATATTTCTCTAATCATAAATATAATGATATATATTGATAATTTTCTAATGAATGTATATTGCGGTTAATATAGTCAAGGGTTAAATATAGAATTTGTTTTTATAGGAATATATAAAAAAAATTGGTTTAATGATTTGGTGGTCAAAATGATTTTTATAATTTCATATTATTTAGAATATATGATTATGGTATATACATTCATGGGTATAGTGTTGTATGAATTAATAATGTAGTTTTTGGAAGTAAGAGATACATGATATCTCATAAGAGAGTAATGTAAATGCAACATTTGAATTTATATCATGAAGGATAAATATGTATTTAATACCCAAAAAAAATATTCATTATTTATTTATAGTTAAAAATTGGAGGACACAATCTTTTTAAGTGGCTTAAATTTTGCATACATTGTTTTTAATATATGATTAAATTTAAATAATTCATTTTTTTTGAAGGCCTTCTCTACATGTGTCACTAACCATAAATGAAACTATGATATATTTAGATAAAATATAAATATTAAGTATAACCATTAAGAAATACCACTAGAATTATTGGATATGAATAGGTATAACAACATTATGAAATATGTGAATGAATAAAATGAAATATACATTTAATGTATATTATATTTATTTATTTTAGATAGAAAAATAATAAGACAACATTAAGATTTAAAATATATTTTTCTAAACTAATTATTTTATTTCAAGAAAATCCGTTTATCAGGATTAAATAATAATAATATATATTAATAATTTTAATAGTATACTATTAATATATTTATTTATTATTTTATATGATGTAATAGTAATTAATGTTTTACATTTAAAAAACAATATTCTTCACTATTTGAAGAATATTTCACATAATTTTTTTTTAAATAGTCATATTATATAAATCTAATTTTAAAATTTGAAATTATATCTATATTAATTGTAATAATATATGAAAAATATGGTTTTCATGTATTTTAATAAAAAGTTTGATTTATAATGTGAATACTGTGATATAATGTTTTTACAAATTCAATGATTTCCTAAAATTATTTTTATGAAATTATGTCATAGAAACATGTGAATTCATTTTAAAAAATGTATTTTATAAGTTAAATTATAAATAAAAAGTTATATATTTTAGATTAAAAACAAATATATCATATATTTTATGAAATGTATTATTTTTATGAATAAATTATTTTTAATAATTTATTTTTTGATTAATTTAATATCAATTTTAATAAATTTCTAAAAATAAATAAAATAAAATACGTTTAAAATATGGAATCATTATCTATATATAATTTATTAGGGATCATGTTATTTTTATGGATAATGAAAAGAATTACATAGGAAGAAACTAGTTATCACAATAATAGTAAATTATGGTTAAAATGGGTTTAACTAATGGGGAAAGATGAAAAATATATTTAAATTGAGTGGAAATGTGTTGTTGAAGCCTTGATAAAAAATGTAATTTATTTAATACATTATTACAAAAAAATATAGCAACTTTCCTTGATAATTAAATCCTAATATTAAATAGTTTTATTGTATTTATAAAAATTGAATTTCTTTTCACACATAAAAGAGTAATTTTAATCCTCACATAGCCTCACACGAATATACCATTAGTTTGAGAGAAAATCATACCAAATATCACCTTAAAATTCCTATCAGACATCAACAGATTCTAGTATTATCAAAATAACATACCACCAAGGCATAACCCTATTTTCATAAGAGATAATCCATGTAGTGGGGTATAAATTTAAAACTACCAATTTCACATTATTATTTATTTATGTGAACTTATACTTATTGAAATTACATTACACCATCATAAAATGATAATATCAGTAAAATTCATATACTATTATGTTATCCTAATGGATTTATAATGATTACCCCTCATTCTCTTTTATATTCAGAAAAAACATTCATTCACATGTTGTACAGACTACAACCACCCTAATACAACATGTTTCATTTTCATCCACAACCATAAAAGTATTTTCATAATATGGAAATCAATATATAATAATTACACTGAAAATATATTTTATATTCTACGATGATAAAAAATATTAATTCTATTTTTATTCTACAGAGAACAAAGTGAACATAAATACCGACGTGTGAACTACAAAATCTATAGAATAAATGATTTATGTTATTCATTTCATTACTAAATTTCACGATTAGTAATGAGAATAGGGTTGATGGATAAATATTTTTAAAATTTTGAAAACAATTTGATATTATATAAAAAAATTGAAAATAAATATTCGTTGCAAATTCAATAATCTGAAAATTATTTTAAGAGAAAAAATGATTTCTTCATACTATGAAATAAATTCATATTTTTTATATTATTTTTAAAATTCATTATGAATATGATATCTAATGATAATAAATTTTCCATAAAATATTTATTCTTCTTATAAAGTGATATTATAACTAAATCACATCATAATCACCCATTAATTATGTTATGTTCTTGATTAGGTTGGATCAATAACATAATTGGATAATAATATAAACAAATATCATGATTGAAAATAGAAAATTAATATCTGGTAAAATATTATTGAAATAAGTTAGTAATGTTTTTTTCTATTATATTATTGGAAATATAAAAATTTAATTCATTATTTTTTAAAACACCCATCATTCGGCAAGAATCATGGAAACAACTTCGTCGTTAAATTTATATTTATGAATTGTAACAAAACAAAAAAATATAATGAAAATATAACATTATAAATAATTACAAAAAATAAATACTATGACATTATATGATCTTTTAAGGATGAATTTTTTATGAATAATAAATAAAAACACTTCTATTAAAAAAAGTTCAAAATTATCAAGATTACTCATGACCGATATAAAAAAATATAACAACTAACTAATATACATTTATAGAAAAATTGAAAATATTTTTATTATATATTTATAATTACATAAAATTTTATTATATGTATTTTTATGTATGTTAATTTTTTTATACAGTAATTTAGATCACATTTTAAAAATATTGGAATTGTGGGAAGGGGTTCATTATTTCAATTTTCAATTCCTTGTGAAAAATTTGTGTAAAAGTAAATGTTTTATCTTGAAATTGTGTTAATACTGACTGATTTAAATTTGATATCATAATTATATTATCTTTCATGATATTAAACATCCTATTTAATGATCTACCTCTCGTGGGGGTTTCAATAAATGATACAAAGGAAGGAAGTGTATTTTTCTGTTATACTTTTGATTCCTTGGGGAATAATATGTATTATACACCATGATTTCCTTGTAATTTGTATTTATATCCCATGGATTAAAATTTATAATATTTTTTATTTAACTGGATATTTTAAGATAAATCATGTATATTTTATAATATTTATTTTAACCCAGGTTTTACCTCGTCCGTAACTGTTTTTGGTAACTAATTTTTTTTCATTGAGTTATGACGATTATCTTTAGAATATTTTAAATATGTTGGTTACATTCTAACTTTGAAAGTATTATATTTTATTATTTCATTTTTTATAAGGATTTACATTACTACCATATAAATATTATCAAATATTTCTTTTAGTATGTAGTATGTTAACTACATTGAATATTGAAAGATTATTTCTCATTTCATTGAGTTATATTGTATTTTAGTTGAAATTAATGTGTACAAGATATCATTATACAAATATAATATTTTATCATATAGTATTTCATAAATACCATTGAGAAAATTTATTATTTTTATAAATATAGATGTATTACAGTTTTTATAATGTCGATTTTCAGCGATGAAAATTTAAATGTTTTAAATCGTTTCATTTCATAATAAAATGTTTTGTCATTGGATTTAAAGTTTCCATTTTAAATAGTATTTCATTATCAAAGATCCATTATAGTTGAATTCATTTAAATATATATTTTTTATAAATATTACAATTCATATTTTAGAAATGTATTTTTGAATGAGATGTTTGGGTTTTAATTTTACAAAAATGTTAATTTTTATTTTAAATGTATATTTATATCTAAAAACCAATTATTAATTATAAAATAAAAAATATTTTTACTCATGGTATTTAGGATACATGATATATAATCTTATGAAATTATAAATTTTTAATTTGTGTTCACAAATGCATGGTTTCATGCTATTAATTTTTACATATCATCTTTTGTGATACCATTCAATGAATTTTATTACAAGTATGTTGTATCATATTTTGAAACATCCTTCTATAATTTTTTTTTTATAGTAGGGATATGTTCCTTTTAATCCATCTACCCTCTCTCCTTGTATATATTATGTATTGATAATTTCTATCAACTAAAAAAATATTAATGCTATTTTCATTCCATATAATCCCCTTTCATATTGATAACATAAATACAATTAGTTTCATCTATGAACACACTTTATTTTTATCAGTATTTTGAAGGGTGTTTACCACTATTACATAAATTAATTTATTGGATAAATTATTCATCTAACTATATACCCCTTAATAAATATAGTGTCAGATTTCGGAATTTGTTATATCGAAATCTATTCTATTAATTAATTGAGGAACTATTTAAAATTCATATTGTTCTTCTTTTTGTGTCGATGATTATTGATTGACCAATATAATTAATTATGTATTCATTAAAAATCCTTCTTATTCCTTCAGTATAGTTATAATCTTATTTTGACTCTTTTTGGAATGGGGAAATATATTTTAATTTAGAATATATTTTTTCAATATGGATTATTTTTAGAAATATTGATTATGTATTTATTTATCATTATATAATGTGATGAATTAATTGTACATAAACTAGTGATGAGACTAAAATTATTTGTCCCCTTTATTAATTGGTTGGTTGTATGGGACATGCAGGATTTTTTATTTTTCTATATTCACACCGAGAACATGAAATTTCCTTCACACAAGGCCTTTATGGTAAGATGATAATGTCTATGATCATGATTTCGGGGAATAGGGATTAGAATACGATATCTATCATTTTGAATTTAATTTCTTTGGAACTTGTTATGAATATAAATGTTATATATTTATTTTCATTTTTTTACTTAGATATGAAATTTTATCAGTTTCTTTTTATTTTGTAATTTTTTATGATTTTCGATTCCTTTTCTATTTTTTATTATCCACTTTTGTTCAGTAATGGTTTTAAATTGTTATGTCTTATGTTATTCCTTAATAACAGTTTTCTCTGATCCCTTCTATGTATTACATTTCCATAGGTTATATGGAAAAGTTTTACTGGTGATATATCAAAACTCGTATAATATTTCTGTAAATGGTTTGAAATATTGAAAAATTATTGGGGATTATTTTTTATTTATTGTGTAAAGAACAATGACCATTTGATATAATGTATTAATTAATTATTTATCATAATTTTCAAAATACATTAACCAAAATGTTCTTCGGATTTTATATAATGAAGTATGTTGTTTATGTCTTGAAACAATGGTATTGTTACATCCATTTATATATATTTGACATGAAATATAGTATGCAGTGTTTGTGTTTATGGAACCAAGATTATGGGTTTTGTTCTGTGATGCCATATTGAATGTCAAACTCCCTTAGGGAGCATTGATAAGAACACCAATTGTTTTTTGTAATAGATATCCATATATTTCTGGAACATTCTTATTTATCTTAATGAAATGAACATAGATATCTAAATGTAATATTAGCTTTTCTATTCACATAAATAATGTCATCTTCACATATTTCTAAATTTTATATATCTATATATAAGTTTCAAATGAACTATATTTTTCATAAAATATTCTATTTAAATATCCTCATAAAATGTTATGGAGATGAGTTTGATAATGGAACCCTAATGACCTAAACATGTAAAAATTATGCTTTCTTTAGAATATTTAGTCAATTTTGAATGTCCCATTATTCCTCAAATTTTATGGACATTTCTACTAAATCTTAGTAATCAAATCCATAGTGGGTAGAACCATGTAAAACTCATAAAACCTCACATTTAAGTAAATGTTATTATCAATAATTTTTTATATGAAGGAATATTAATAAATTCTACAAAAAATGACATATGAAATTTAATAATTTGGATCATTTTTATAACTATATTTAATTATTTGTCTCTAATTTAATCCAAATACCTATAATTTTTTTTGAACTGAGTAAGTGGAATGTTTGAATTGATACTACACTATGGTAAGTAAAATAACACCCTTCTATGACTAATTTCTATCTTTTTTTATTAACCCATCAATTATAGTTTATCATTACTATATTCATTCAGAGAATATTTTTTGTTTTTTTAAAATGTGTTTCATCAATTTCAATAGATTCTTATTTATCCTCTAAAAAAATTTATTATATTTACCTATAGTATTTGACCTCATTAGTCAATTGTGTTTATAATCTATTCACTATGATTTTCTCCTTACCCCAAATAAGTTTTTCCGTACCATGTATCAAAACATAAATGTATATATTATATTTTATATCTAGAGTATTATTACAAAATTTATTTATCCTCAAATCTATATGGTAGATGTTTTAAGGAGTTCTTTCTTCCAAATCATATATACATTATTAGTTGTTCTCAATATCTAATATATTATTACAATTTTATTTCAAATAATTATCATATTGACCATAAAATGATTTTTAATACTCATGGTTTTGATGAAAAATTTATTGGAAATTATTTTTTTATTGTTGATATACTCATAATCTAATAGTATATATTTTTTATTCCTCATAAAAATAAATATTTTGATGGTATTTCTATATAATATTGTATGTAATAGTCATGATATAATACATTCCGTATGGTATTTGTTTATAATTTCTCAATATATATTTCGTTTTGTAATGTCAACATTAAAATATGATTTTGGTGAATATAGAAATTTGTATAATGATTGAAATTTTTCCAATCATTCAATATTAAATATATTTTTATCTGTTTTATTGGAAAAAATATTTATGTCCATGAAATCTTTATTACAAATCCATGATTTTTGAATGTTAATAAAACAACCTTGAAAATTTTTCCTCTAAACTCAAAATATTTTTCATATAATAAACTAATATAAACATATATATATATATCCATGAACACCTCAATATTCTATTCTTTATTATATCCTATAGTTGTTGAGATTATAAGAGTTTGTCCCAAATATGTATTTTTATTAATAATGAATTAAATCCATAGAAAGGAAGGTAATTTGTGAAACATAAAAACATATAATACACCATTCTCATATCCCATGATTCATTGATGAAAAAAATATTTATTTTAAAAATATTAGTAACTCTGGTTATCTAATATATATTCAACTATGTTATATAAAGGATTATAATAAATATATTAAAAATAAATGCATGTGAGTAAATATAATCATGCACATATTCAAATTAATATACATTTACTACCCCTTTAGTAATTAGAGATATCATCACAATATTAACTCATCTTCAATTAATCCATTGAGTGGAACATGAAAAATTATTATGAGGAATATTACAATTAATTATTATGCATCGTCAAAATGTATTCTAGTAACGATTAAGAAATTATTTTTTTTATAAAAATATAATATATTATGGATTCCATATTAATTTAGGACTTGGAATGTATCATTCCATAGGTAAAAATTGATCAACTTTTTCCATAAGCACTTTTTAAAACTGGTCTATCCACAATTATAGCTATACAATGAAATGAATTTATCATATAATATTTTCTTTTCTTGTACCCCTAATCATGTGGAATTAGCATTGAATAATTTATTTTAATGGAATCAAATTTTTTTAAAGTATATATTTATTCCCATAAACTAATAAATGTAGTATATTTACTTATAATTGATGTATGGTAAACCAATATATATTTTCCTGGAATATTTATATTTAATCAAATATATCAATTTGGTTTCAGTATTTTTTATATAAATTAAAACTAATGATAATGAATATTACTCCACATTCACTGATTACTAGAAAAAAATTATTAATGATGAATGTTATATATTATTACCCAACAAGTTACAATGTTATGGTCAAACAAAAATTGTAAATTTTAAGTTGAATCTACATGGACAACCTTGGATCTACTCACTATATCTATTTTTCCATGTTGAAATGCTACATAAAAAGTGCATTTATTTTTCTATCATTCAATTTTAATATATTAAAAAAAATTAACCAATCAATGGATATTCAAAAAATTTAATACAGAGAGTAATGATTACAAGGTTTTGAGGAGAAATAGAAAAATAATTGAGTAGTTTAGGTTAATTTTATTGATGCACACACATCTCCTGTGAATTACATACACTAAATCTACCATAATCACACAATCAAAAATATTCAATGTTGATTTGAATTTACGACCATTATATATAACCATATTTCATAGTAATGATTCCAATCAGGTTTACTGAGGGTATTCAATTTTACATTCTACATTATATGTTATCATTGGGTACATAAATTATTCTGAAACTTTAGATCCTCATTTCTCTTGTATATTCTCTAATAAAAGACTGTTACATTTACTAATTATTGTATATTTAGGAATAAAATAGGAAACAATCAAATTAATTAATGGTTATGACTAAAATGGAGAATTTTTTTTATTAATTTTGTTTAAGAATGAATTTTGACAAAAAAGTATAATAATTTAAATCCCACGTAGATATTTATTCTATAAATGTAAAAATATAATATAAAATTAAATCAAGAAGTAATAATGTATTGTCCAATGATTGGTGTCATGAAACAAAACAAACCATCCTTAATCGGATACCTAATCTTCCAAGCATCAAGTCCTAGAGGGAATTTACATTCCACATGGGCTACTAACAGGCACATATACATTTAAAAACATCATTGGGAAAAAATTATCACATTAACTCATTTTTACTAGTATTTCCCATGAAAAATGGAATTAAACAACATTTTAAAATAAATTATAAATAAACTAAAAATTGAAAAAGAAATGTAAAATAAGAAAAGTGGGATCTATATAGAAAATAATAAATTATAGGATAGAAAACTAGGAAATTCATGAATTGGTCCAAGGGATAAAAAAATATTGAACTAAAGACTGGAAAACATATCTATGTGACATGTGTGTCGCCATACTACATTTCAACATCCATATCTAATTGATGAATTGAATAGGAACCCACTACCTCTATGTAGTGTGTAACCTCTACTTTTATTTGATATAAAAAAATATATAGAAAAACAATAGTGGTTTTTAGTGTGTCATATGAATAATCCATAATGTTAACCACCAAAGAGTTTCATAATAACACTAAATTAAATAAACCAATTTTTATAAAGTTAATTTATAAAATAGTATAATATTAGTTTTATCAAATTATACATAAAACAATAATAATGATATCTTTACACATGTTTAAAATACTGGAATAAAAACATTGAAATTGAAACAATCAATAAACATGGTATAGTCTCCAAATGTATAACATGTTAAGGATATATAATATCCTCACCCCTTAATGAATAATCATAAATATGTATTTTTTGACTCACATCCATAGAAATGGATCTAGGGATTGTAGATAATCAACATGTATCTCTTCAATATACAAATATCATTTCCAGTGTGGTAGAATATATCTCATTCAAGGGAGGATATCAAAAACTAACAATGATTTTCCATGATTACCCGCCTAAATAATTAGGCACCAATCACCTGTCCCATTAAAAATATGACACCGTTTTCACAATTAGAAATCCATTTCAAGGGGAATCTAATCAACCATAAAATATCGTTATCAAATACAGAACAAACATATCCCAAATGAGGTGTAAAAACTATTTTCACATCATTTACTTCATCAATTCATTTGTAACCACCAAAAATATTTACAACTAATAAAATAAATTCTTTTGATCAATTTTAAAACCAATATAAACATGTAAAATCCACGTTGTTTCATAATGATATTATTTTTCTAAGACCACCTACCTCAAATAGTATAAATCATCTAAAAAACTTTTTATAGATAAGTAAAAGGATTCATAAATTCATAATAGGAATTATAAAACCCTAAAGCACAAATCCCAATGATGAAATTCATATTCAATATTGTCTATTGCACTATCCACATGAATTGTATGTTAAAAAAATGAAGGAGGATGTGAAGTCATATTATCTCCCATATAAGGATTTGGAAACTATTATATAATATTTTCAAATAAATAATCTGATACAAAATGAGATTACATGGAACAATGAGTGTCAATGTACATATAATAAAAATATAAAATGTTTTATATCACTTTCATGAGAATTGTTTTTCAATGGTGGAATAACTCTTGAACAAAATCACAAATCTGAAATTTGTGACCTCTCTTGAATCCGGATGTGGGTATTACCCAAGACACAACATTATCAATGTCGATATTGGGGTAATTTATTGAGTATCATGTTGGAGAAATAATTAAATATATTAAATATATCTATATAATTTTTTATTTAAAGTATAAAATAATTATCTCCACTAAAAAATTATTAATACTCCATGTCCCTTGGATAAACCATAATGACCTAGTATTGAGAAGAGGATCCACAATAGGAGATATTGGAGAATTATAATAGATCATTGATCATTTTCACCAATGGTGTTTTAGGAGGATGAAAATGATTAAAATAATTATTTATTTTTCATTACTGGATGATCGGAACCTGAGTTATGATTATGTTCTATATATATTATCTTATTTTTAATTTTCCATTGTGAATTAACATCTATTATTCTATTTTTTCTATTTTTGGGTTGAAAGATGATTAATTAATGATGGTATATTTTTCCAAATCATAAGAATTGATATTATATGTTGTTCATTGATTCAAATCATTTAACATTCTAATGAAAATAAATTGAGGACAACCAGAACTATAGTCCAGGTTTTTACATTTTTTTATCAAATGGTTTTCTCGTCTAACTCTTCTAACGATTCTTTGCGGATATTACCTTTGGTGAAGTTTGAACTAATAAAATTTATTCAATCATCTCACCAACATTTTTCAGAATAATGGATCAATACCAATGGTGTAGGTTAATGATAAAGGATGTGATAGGAGTAAGATGAAGATAGTGGATCATCCGAGGTAGATTAGGATAAGAACTATGTTCCCAAGTAGATGTTTGATATATGTCATTTGATGTGGTGTGACATGAAACTTGTATAAATAGAATTAGATGGAAAAAATACAACCATAGGTTATGGTGTGGATCGATCAACTGGATCCACGTTTTTTGGAGGGTTTTAAAGATGATTTGGTGGTGAAAGAAGATGATGGAAGATGGTGTATGGACATTCAGTCAAATCAATGAAATTATTTATGACAATCCATATAGAACAAAAGGACACACATCATTATTTCTCCACTATAATGTAGAAATGGTTCCTAAATTTGATAAATATTGCATACTGATTGTTTTCCCCCAAGTTGTATGATGCTTAGTTGGTAATCTCGGTGTGTACAGGGAGTTAACACCCTTGAATATATGTGGTGTTTCATGTTGTGACATCCATGAGACACACCATGTAACACTTGGTGAATTTCTATATGTGAATAAGGATTACATGACTAGAAGGACACATGGATCCACACAAAATATAAGTTGGGGAACAAGCTTTTTTATTTTGTAATATAAGTTGTACTTGGAAGAAAATAGTGTCCATGTGTCAGACCCCCCCCCCCCCCTTATACACATTATTTCTTATATTACACCCCGTGTTCCTCAAAAAATTACTTGAACACTATATTAATACATAATAACGACATGAGTACATGGTAATAACCAATAGTACCAATGATTTGATGGTTGAAATTTCATGTTCTTGATAAATATATAAATTTCATGTACTTTATAGTATATGTCATGTATTTTGGATAAATAAATGTTATTTGAGCACGAGACATGGGTTGTTCCAAGATTAGTGAGAGAGGAAGCGTACCCTAATGAGACATGTTTTTTAATCCTTTAATGGAAGGATGGAACGAAAATTATTTTCATTTCATCATATGGGTGTATTCTTGGGTGAATTCCCATAGCTGATTCAATGTAGACTAGTATTGGTAGAGTGTGTTTCCATCATCCATCACTATGATGGTACAATGTTTCCTTACATACTAAATAAAATATTTTGATCCCCAATATAGTTTTAGTCTCTAATAAAGTTCACTATATCCCTTCATGAGATTGGGGTGGAATCCTCTATCATTCTATTTGCTTCCATATGGTGGTTCATGGCATCATCATGACCAAATTACACAGCAATTGATACCCTACATAGAAAATTATTATATATTTTTTTTGATGTCCCCCAGGATCCCTAGTGTTATGCTCATCAGTGTATTGAGATATAAGAGTTATAGTGGGTTACTATTGGAAACTTCTTGAGGAACAAGACCGCTTAGAAGAGAATAATTAGTGAAATTGTTATGCGTGAAGTGAGTTCTCACAGATTAGAATTTCCTTTAATCCTCATGTCAAATATTGTTGCTAATATTATATATGAAACCAATATGAGCCTTGGGGTCTATTTTGAGAATATTTTCTTTTAATAGTTTTATGCATCATGTTTTGATTGACGTACCATATAATGAACTGACAATACTATTTATGCTTTCTGTTTGATTATTTCCATGTGTCATACTATGTTTTTTATAATCACCCACATCTGAGGACTTCCTGCACATGGGAAGCATTATTCATTATAATTTTTTTAACATATTATTTGAAGGACCCTGAGATGTTGGATTAATTTCATGTAATGGTATACTATGTATCATAGATGTATTTCATTTGATATTAGTCCCATCATTTTAAGAATGTCATAATTATGTTTTTCATTTATCATAGCGGGCCTATATGTTGCTCCTTTTTTATTACATAATATGTGGTACATTGATGGTGGGATTTTTATATATGAATGAATTGGAATTAGTTTTATTCTATAACCTCAAATCATTGTTTGAGTATAATGATATGTATGACTATGTAATGGTTTAATCAGTAAATGCATCCCATGGGTTTTATATGCTTACTCGCTGTTATTAGAGTTTGGACATCATGACAGGAACTCTAGTATTATTGTGATGACTAATGTATCCATTCACTAGGATTCATAATACCTACATTTTGAATAATCTCATATAGTAATGAGTTATAAGTAAAATATTTGTACACTAATCATATATAAATGTGTTATGGTCTCATATACTTCTTAGGACAGTTATCTAGATATTCTTGTTACCCATTTTATATACTGAAAATTTTATAGATACGTCCTCATTGATACACATATAGTATATCGACACAATTTATTAAATGTGACATGTTATGTGATGATGCCTCAAATCATGTACCCATGTTTCTTTAGGTACTTCAACCCTGGTGAAAAAACAAGGGCTACCGCCTATTGTGTAGTGCATGAACCCACACCATGTGTTCTATAGTGGTGATCATCATAATGATGAGTAGTATATGGTCCTATTAAGAAATTAATTTCTTATGAATTATACTACATTTATTTTTTGATAATCTCGAAATCTATTAATTGTAGAGGACTAGATGGAGTTAGTTATTTGAGTTTTTTTGTTGTGTGTACCACCCATTTATTGGATGGTCACACTCAAAGATATTATAATTCTCATAGATGTAGTTAGTTTTGGTGGTACCCTTTGATGAAACAACTGTATAGAGTGTGCATCATGGGATTAAGAGAAAGATATCATGCATGATTCATTCTGGTCCCTAACACGAACATATGTTTCAGTGGACTAGCGTGAACATGTGGTGTCAATTTCCCACATAGGTGGGACACCTCATGATAGTACACATGATGCAAATACTTTTTAACGGAGATATAGGGTTTTTGTAGAGACATTTTTATGGTATTTGATATATCTTATGTCATGCATGGAAGAGAGAAAGTTCCCCCCGCTGAGATGTGTTGATGTGATATGATCTGAATTCTTGTGGGTGAGATAGTTCCACCCAAAATTGATTTATTCATGGTGTTTTGGAAGAGTTCCTTAGAATTTAGTGTCATGGGTTCGTTGTTGTAATAAATTGTTAGTTTCATCCTTCGGTATTTAATATTGGTGGTAAGGGGAGGGATTTCTTCAAGAGGTTAGGGATTGTGGCCCGATGACATTGACTGTAGTTTGAGGTATAATTATATCATACCAACTTCAACTATAGTTATAACATTGAATTATGAAAAACTATCCCCCTATGAGATTATAACTTATTTGATACATACATTCATTATTGTATACTTTTAGAATGATTCAGGAATTTAAGGTATATGTGGAATATTTTGATGATCATACACATCTATATGTAGTGTGACCTGACTCTCTGAGGGCATAGAGCCTCCTTTGGAATCATTATATAGTAACAAGGTTTCCTTATCATGTTTTCCAGGGTATAGAAATTTTTACTTTTGTATTTTCAAAGATTACTAATACCAATGAGGGTTTTTGTGTTTCCAAGGTAGTTGTATCATATTTTCCTACATTTATTTGACTGAATACTAATTATAGAAGTATAAAGATTTGTGAAATAGGATTTTATCAATTTCTATTTAGTTTTATTGTGTGGCCTAGGGAGAATTATATTATATGAACATTCAGTTCCATGAACAATTTTATGAATATTTGGAGGGAATCCCAGATAATGTTCCACTCATACCAATCCATAGAAAATTGTTTCTTCATGAAATTTCATTGTGGAGGTTGCAATATTCATGCATGCATATTAGATTACCCAATAGAGTTGGGAGAGTTGGATGTGTAGTTGGCGGATATGTAGAGATAGAAATTCATAAGACCCAATGAGTTTCCCTTAGAAGCTAAGAATTATTCTCATAGGTGGACAATGAGAGATTGAGGTTGGGTGTAGATTGTCATCCCCTGAACCAGGTGACAACAATTTTGGAGGGAATCTAAAGACCCAAATATCTATCAATGAAGTACATTTCTTATAATTTCATAAAAGATAAATGACATAAATATAACATTGATAAATGAAAGAAACATTTTAAATAATTAATTAATGAAACAAGATGCTTTTTTTATAAATTAAGGAACAAGTACCAATAGAATAATAACATAACCATTAGTATTGTAATATGACCATTATGAATAGTAAACAAGAAAATTGAATATTAATATATAAATTTAATTATAAAAAATATTTTGGAATCTTATAAATGAAAATATTATCAAATTATATCACATAAGTAAATAAATTTATTGAAAATGATAAATTACGTGTTGGTATTTTCCTAATTTGTAAATATTTATTTATAATTTTATAACAAATATATGGATTTAAAAGTAAATTTATTTTCATAAAATTGATTAATAAATTAATATTTTGAACCTTATTATTATAACATTAGTTAATGAGAACCTAATTACTTTGTTAAATTTCCAATATCAAATTTAATTTTTAAATCAGTATTTTTCTAATAAATGATGATATTGATTAAAAACTTACAATATTATATTTAGGAAATGTTTTTCTTATAATGGATTTAATTATTTTTTTTCTATTATTTTAGAAATGAATAGGGTGATGTTTTTGGATTTTTTTAATATAATTGATTATTTTTATTGAATAATAAACTATGGTAATTTAGAGTAGTAAATAATACTTCAATTATTTAGCAGTGAAGGATGTATGGTTGATACAATTCCATAATCTCAAAACCCCATTCATTATTATGATATATCTATAGATATGGTTAAAAATATATATATTAATAAGAAAAAATAATAATCTGATGAATAAAAAATTAAAATAACACCCCTCTCATCCACTATAAATACAACCCATCACAACATCTCCTTCTAACATCAATTATTCCCTGATGATTGTCCTATATAAACATAATATTATTGCAAATCCTCTTACCAATGTCAACGAGGTTATTGTATCATTAAAAAACCAATCCATTTCCATAACGATGTTCTCAAGGAAGAGAAGTTTTAGAGGAAAAAGCCTCTCCCATTTTCATTAATTTATTTTCAAAATTTTTTATTTTCTAATCATCCCCTCACTTACTAATTCCAAATTGACATGACAATTCCAATATATCTTATATAATGTATTTTTATTGTACGGAGGAAATATTTCATCATCATTTCTATTTCCACTCTATTTAATCTACAAATGTAATCATCATCTCTGATGTGTTCATTTACCTCATTCAAGGGAAATGTTTTTTAATATTCCTTTAATCCTTCAAGGATGGTCATAAAACAATTTTTATTTTGAAAATAGATTATAATATATGTTTTACAGCTTTTGTATCATTCTATAACTAATATATATAGAAAATATTATACGATAAAATAAGATTAGATTGTTTGATTTCCATGATGTTGAAATAATCTAATTGATTATAACTATTGTCTTAACTAATTATTCATCTTCAATCCAAATAAAAAAAATTGAATATATGACCATTTTATATTATTTAATTTCATTAAGGACATATAATTTTAATTCTAGAAAACTATGATCATTTTAAATAAATTTCTAGATATGTATACATGTAAAACAATCATGATAACCATATAAATGAAAACTCCCAAATGATAATATTTTATATTATAAAATATCAAAATGAAAAAAATGAACATTATAAAATTATAATAAAAAATTAATGTATAAATGGTTATGAATTAATTAATATATTTAAATATATTATCAGGTTGCACTTTCTTTCTCATTAACGCATTGAAAATCTCCATATTTTTTATATAAATACACTATAATATATTTATATTATCCAAAATCATGCATTTAGAACATTTCATCAATATTTTATGGTAATTACATGTTTCAAGAAGGTTGCATTCTAAAATATTTTCGATAAGAAGTTCGGAATAATGGGAACATACTGATTTTAACCCATTATAAACAATAATCTCAAATATATGTTAAGCCACCTATATTTTTCAAAAATATCTCATTTTATGAAAAAAAATATTGTGGTTCATTTCTGGTCCAATAAAAACTATTATGTATTTTTAGTTTGAAATAATAAATAACATTTTCCTAAAACACGCTAAATTATTTATTTATAATTTTTATAAAAAACTATTATTTAAAATTTAAAAATTTTATTTTTCAATCACGTACGATTATTATAAGGACCTGACATTAAGCTTTAAATAACACGGAATTAATTGATTAATTCACATTGAGGATCTTTTCAGGTGTAGAGTGTTAGAGAATTAAGACATAACTATTACATCTCAAAATATTACAAGGTAGACACTTCCACACAATTTCCATTTTTCCATAAAATAAAAACTCGTGAAAAAAATATTTAGGTCTAGTTCCATGTTTTAGACAGCATGACTTTTCCTTTATCCCATCCTTGACTCTATTCATCTTTAAGTCCTATGAATGCATTTCAAAACATGGGATGAGCATAAAAAGCTCAGTAAGGGTTATAAAACAATGAATGAATTTTTTGTCATAAATACATAAAAAAGATGAAATAATTTACATAAATCATGAAATCATATGATTTATGAAAGTCACATAGAAATCATAAACATAACGGTAACTTCTGGCATCCATATCATACTTACTTTGTAGCTATCCTAGCTAAATAGGGAGTTACTTTGGAATACCCATCACAGTATATTACCTAAATCTCTTAGGAGAAACATTCACATTTACCTCCATCATGTTTCCCAATGCATTAGAGAGCTATCTCAGGCACACCCTCTCTAGGATTATCACAGAACCACCCATATACGTAAATAATGCCCAAGAAACAAAACATTATCATAACACATAACATAAGCATTAAGGAAAGATAAAATTTCCACATTGTAATAATAATATATCATTTAATGATATTAGAATAATAAATCAATTTTGAAAATGATTTTCAATACTAAAATACATAAAAAGAGTATATGGTATTTATTTTTCCTTTTAAAAACATTCTAGCTTATTAAGGAATCCAAAGATCAAATAATACTCACGGTGGCAGAAAGGTCTTTGTAACCATTTAGGTAAAAAAACATTTCTTTTTTTCGTTTATTAAAACGCTTCATATAAAAATATTCCCTTTGAATAAAATGAAATTTTAAAGGGGTTTATACACCATATAAAATAAAGTCATGTATAAAACTAAAAATTCCTCAATGATAGGAGATTGAGACAAAGTCCCTTACCTCATGACTGAATTGACTTGATAATTCTTTAATCTCATTAACAACAAACTAAAGCTAATTTCTAATTTCTTAAAAACATTTTTTATGTTTATTATTCCTTTCATATCACATATTACCATGTTATAAATTTTATTTAATCATTTAAGTTAATAACATTTGTTTTGTCGATATTTCATACTTGAGTCAAAAATGAACACCTTATGTTTATATGTTTTCAATGTGGTCAATATACTATTATATATAGAGTGGAATTCATTATTTAAATATCATATATATCATATATATCTTGTATATACATGTATTTACATAACGTTTGTAGGTAATAAATGAAATGCACCGTTCATGGAGATGGTAAGTCGTACGTATGCATGAACACTACGTTCACTTCTATTTCTAATTTTAATGGAATTAAAACATATTGGTATATAGGTATATTATAATTCCAGTATAATAGAATATATAATATCATTAACTCTATCCTTTATACATCCCACATTAGGCATTAACGAGTCACATCACTTTGAGGGGGCAGTAGTCCCCACTTCCTCAAATGAGAAAATCATATTTACCCATTATGGAAACCAAAAATCTTGATATAATTGGGATTTACAAATTATTAAGGAAATCATAAACATAATATATATCATATATAAATATAGTTCCATCATAATGGCCACCATGAGAGGCGGTAAGATGTAATTGAACAATCATCCTTTCGGGAGGCCTTAGATGGCCATCAATAGAAACATTATATTCTTCATCCATTAGATGGAGGTGTGAGTATGTGTAGTTTAAATCCTTATCATAACAACATCCTAGTATATTTAGGATATAGGTGTTATTAAAAAATATATAATAAAAATATTTTTTCGGTTGGAGAAGTAAAATAAAAGAAAATAATTGAAGAGAAATGGTTACCTTTATTTTGGGTAACTCTGTTTGGTTTGAACAAAAGGTCTTCTTGAAGAGGCTTATGCCTAAGGTAATGCTTCTAAGAGGAGGAGAGAGGTAGGGAGCTTAAATGGATATAGTTTGGATGAGCCAAATGGCTTGAGAGGTGTGAGAAATTGGATAGAAATGGTCTCTTTTTATAAGGGAGAGGAGGGGTTCTTTAAGAAAGTGTGGAAATATTATTTTACTATATAATGATATTCAGTTTCTAAACGTCCAAAAATCATTAAGTTATAAGATAATATGAATAATATTCTAAATATAATCATCCCATCAGAATTGGACATTTTTTGAGAATATTTTAATCATTATAATCATATTTATTTAAATCACTTATTAATTAGGTAAATACTGCATCATTACTGTGTCATAAATAATTTAATTTATTCGTTGTATAAAAATTATAAAAAAATACTATCATGTAGGAAATCTTTTTAGCTTTACAATTAATATTTATAGTCTAAAATGGGACTTACATAACACTATATAAAAATTAATTACTAAAATAGTGTTGTTAATGTCAATTTTGAATTTACATTAAATTAATTAATCTAAATTGTCATTATCTTTCAAATGTATCTCCATAGGGTCCCCAAATCGACCCAAGGATTCCCATGTTCGGTAACTACTCATCCAATAATTTTATAAAAAGTGTTAAGGTAATTTTGAATTATTATAATTTTTTATTAAATCGAATTACATTATTTACCTTTTGCCGCGGTAAATAAAAGTCAAACGTTACTATTCACAAATAATTATTTTCATCTTATTGAACAAAATTTTACATCTTGATAACAACCATGTATTTCGGATTTTCTAAATTCAAATCATAGATTTGGTAAAATTTCATTTAAATGAAAATGTCAGTTTTTTTAACTACCACTAAGTGGTTTCACTATTCATCAAAAATTGAAGTTTTTCAGTAAATTAACAAAAATTCAGCCTAATCTATATTTGATATTCCAAATTCAAAAATGATTTATATTTTTCGAAATTAAAAACATTGAAGTTCCATTAATTAATTTTAAAATTAATTCCCATTATCAAAGTAAATAGCGTGTTTTTAAGAAACAATAATTATCCAAAGATTGATACTTGTTTATGTTCAATTTCAAAGTGAAATTAATTACAATGACCATAATTGGATTAAATGGTAAAAATATATTCAAATTAAACTTTAAAACCAATTAAGAAGATAATATTACCAAATAAATAAATTATATTAAAACATAGTTTTGAATTAAAATACCATACTTTCACTATTCATTAAAAAAATAAACTTTATCAAAAAAATTCCAAAAATTTACAGAAAGTACATTTTTTATGTCCCCAATATAAAGAAGGATTTTATTTGGTCATATATATTGTATTAATGTGACCATAACTAGATTTAAAAAGGGTTCTCCATTAAAAGGTGATAAATTAGCCTTTTAATGTAAATTGTGCTGAAAATTTGATTCATTCACATTTTAAGCATCTAAGTTTTTATTGGATAATGTAATTAAATTTAACAATCATGTATAATCATACTTTAGTTAGTTTTGTTAAATAATTCCAATACAATGGCTAGGATTTAACTTCCATTGAAAATAAAAATATTTTATTATTAGTGCGCAAAGTAATATTTCAATGATACTGGTTGTTGTGTATCGGGTACGCTATCAAACATAGCAACCCTTTTAATGTAAAATAAATAATTAATTCACAAATATTAATAAATATGAAAATATCATATTCCTCATTTACATTGGATGTTACATCTTTCCCCCCATTTGGGAATTGTGCCCTCACAATTTTTATTCACCTATCAAAATAAGGGGGGGTATTTATCCCTCATAACATTTTCAGAATCCCACGTTGTCTCTTCAACCATATGGCTTTTCCACAAAACCTTAACCTGGTGAATCACCTTATTCTGTAAGAGTTGCTCTCTATGGTCAGGAATCTAGACTGGTTGTTCTTCATAAGAGATATTCTCTTCCAACTGAACTACCTCTGGGCTCAAAACATGATATAAATCTGGCATACAATTTCTCACAATAAACCACTACTTACTAGAAGAAGAATGATCCAAATGAAAATTTGTCCAACTCCAAGTATCATTCTGCAAGAAAATCCAACAAAAATATCATAATATTTGAACATAAATAAACCAATATATATATATATATATATATAACATATACACGAATAAAATCCCAAACCCACATTTAAATATTAATGAACAAGTAGAGGAGATGAAGAAGACAACACCAACAGAGAACAATAACATTGACCACCACCACCTCTCCATTATCACCATCCCATATTTTCTATAAATCCTCATTTATCCCCAGAAAAAATGGCAATGAGCAGGATGGGATTCCATAAATGTTAGCGGAGAAGATGAATATTGGATGTGACAACCGCATCTGACCCAATTTGCCTAAAGCATCAACAAACATATCTAGAATAGACATTTAATTCACCTATTTAGGTTGAGAGAGGGGTGAAGAGAGGGGTATTATTTGTATAGTATCAAATAAAACCCTCGAATAGGGGTTAATGAGAAAAAAATACATTGAAGAAAATACATTTACCTGAGATGGAATGAGAATCAAACTAATGGATAGAACTTGAAAAAATGAGTAAATATTATGGTGGGAAAAAATAAATAATATGAATCCATAATAAAAATGAAAATGAGGGAAATATATATTGATGAAAACAAATAAAATCATATAAATAAATAATATAAATATTATATTTATTGAATGTATAATTTTAGGAATTAAAAACCTACTAGCGAGGCCTTGTTCGATTTTAAGTATCAAAATTTATTTATCATGAAACAAGTGGATTAACTGATCAGAATTATAATTTTGGGCCCCAGACATTAATTTATTAATTCCAATTCATTATCTAAAATATCCCTTAAGAACATTCATACACATCAATGTGGTACCACTCATTGAATAAAAACATGATTATATGTATAATATAAAATATTGAATTTAAATACTTTTTCACATGTCAAAAAATATGTAACATAATCATGAATCATCTAGAGGTATATATCAGGTTGTCCAAAAAATCATAGTCAAATTCAAAATATTCTTATTAATGGTAATTCAAATACTTCTCTCCTTGTCAATAAAATTTTTAAGATCAAAATAAATCATTTCTAGGATTAAGGATGATGGTAAACCAATACATAGTAAACTTGATAATAATCACCTATATGGGAATATTAATAATTTCTTTATTTCAGTAGAATATCATTCATTTCATTGAACTTCATCTAATATATATTATTAAAAAAATTATTTTCACACCATATAGAGAAGTGAGTCCAAATCGTAGTCAATACCAACATAATATGATGGTAATAAATCTTAGGAAATAAAGTGTTCATTTTCACAAGAATATAACCCATTAAATGTGGAATTATTATCAAAGGTTTTATGTGATTGGAATGTACATCCTTGGAAAAAACGTAGAGGGAGAATACAATATAATACAATTATGGGAAAAAAATTCACAAATTATGTGATATTATTTTGATGAGTTATCATAATATTAACAATGAAAATTTAGTTACCAGAAATCATCATTACTATGGAAAATACTAAATCAATAACCTCCTGAATAAAAGATATTTATTTGGGTAATAAATTCAATGAAATATAATTATTAATTTTTAAATATATATAGTGGAATTAAATACACCATAAAAATTAGTCATGGTGAAAAAATATTTTATGTCTCAATGATTTAGAATTGAGACAAGGGAAGACATTTCTGTACAGGAAACAATCGAATAAGACCCATTGTAGGAAGGGACTGATATTTACCATATAATTACATGATTAAAATATAATTCATGATATCTTATCTCAAATAGGTTGTATGTACACCGCATAAATTAAATCATGTATATAATTAAAAACATTTCTTAAAGGGAGGAATTTGAGATAAAAATTCCTGCCAATTTCAATGAATTCCTAAAATTTAGATAAAAATATATTATAAAAATCATATGTATATTAATCACTTAGATTAAAACTTTAATCATATATATTTTCTTTCATACAATTCATAAATAGTAATTATATAAATCAAATATTCTGATTTTCCTCGAAAGATGTCTCTAGATTTTATCATTTGTAATAGTTTCTAAATACTGGAGTAAGTATTATTTCATAATGAAAATTTAATCATTTATAATTAAATAACTTTAAAATTATGTACTAATATTATTTATTTTTTATTTCTCAAATTAATAAAATTCGTTTTGTTATCTATGATGATAAAATTGATAAAGGGAATGTTTCATTGTATCTTGTTGATGAAAGGGGATTTTCTTAGTCAATGAATTTATTATTTATATAAAATAGATTTAAAAATATTATAATATACAAATTTATATTATATATTTCTATTTTTCATTTTCCCATTGCTTCCATGATGTAAATTCATAGTACTATTAATTTTGGTGGGAAAATCGACCAAAATATGAACAGACCCTGATTTAATGAATTATTATGAAGTGGTTTTGTTTTAATGTCACTATAAAAGTAAAATAATTATTATATTTAGTTTTAATTAGTTTTATATATTATATTTGGAAAACCATTTAAAATAATAAAATATAGATATTAAAATATTACACAATTTTATTAAAATATTATCATCATAATATGATTTGTTAAATTAAATAAATAGATTATGTCCGTTTGTTGATCATATCATTAATGGTTTCTAATTTTTTTCTAAAAATCACATTCACTAGATCATATAAATCATATTATAATATTAAATCCCACATAGTAACTATCTATAAGTGGTGGTGAAAAATAATGGTTACCAAATTAGTGTGTGTAGAATAATTTTGACTAAAGATAAATAAGAATAAAATATATGTAATTGAAAATAATAACATCAGGGAGTAGAAATTTATATATAATTATCCATATAAATGAAGGGGTTATGATAATTAATGGTTACCAAAATATTTTTACTTTTTAATGGGTTTTATGAAGTGATAATTGGAATTTTTTTATGATGAATTATGATGGTTGTTGAGTCATGAGGTTTATGATATTTTATTCATTTGTAGTCAAGGAGACGGTTTTTTGTGGCTGTAAAAATTTCATTTACAATCATATAAGGTTACTATTAATGTGTAAAAGGATAAAAATGTGAAATAAGCGATTGGGATAGTTAGTGTGGCTACAAGAACATATCAGAAAATATTTTTTTACAACATTGAGTTTTTTAGGGAATTAATGATTTAACATTTAACATTTACTCTATATAACATTTACCTTGTTAATTAAGTTATCAACATAGTAATTTATTTAAATTAATAGGATTATCATTTAAAACTTTTAGTAATTTGAAACTTATGAGTTTAAATTTGACAACAATTTTAAATAACAATACCCCTATTGGGGTAAATATATTATCATAAAAGAAGTTCACAAAATCGTTTAATTTTTTTTTAATAAACATAAAATTTTTGGTATTAAATATATATTTAAGGTAAAATTATATTATATTGTGATTTAAATTACTTACATTTATTTATTATAAAAATCAAAAACATCATATGATGATTTAAATGAAATCCAAAACTAAATCTTTAGTGATAATAAATGTCTCACATAATGGGATTATTTTTTTAACTAAAGTCACAATTTCATTAGTAAAAAAAATTCAAGACATATTATTTTCATGTTAAAATAATTGGGAAAAGCATACATATAATCCTTAAAAATATATTTAATTACGAAAATTGTTTTTTAAACTCCTAGAATACACATATATACTGGTTAACTAAAATAAAATATCATATTCACATTAAAAAAAATTTACTCAAAATCAGTTATTCTAGGAAAAATATTATTTTTATAATTATAAATTAATTATATTCTAAATTCAATATTATGTACATGTATTGAAATCCTAATTATAAAATATATAATTATAATTTTTGAATAAATCTTACAATATAATGAAACTCATGTTTTATTGGAAGATGATATTTTCTAATATTAACTATTTTTATTTTTTGCATATATTTTTTCAACTAAAATAATTTTAAGATATTATAAATTTTACAAATAATATATCATTAATATTTTTTCCTAAATTAGAAATGAATATCTTGTAATTAATTTTTTTAAAAAAATCTATTTCTAAAGAATGATGTATATTATTATTCATTTTAAGTAATCTAATTGACATAAATTTATCTTAAAAGTATTATTTATTTTATTTATAAATATATTCCATAATGAAATCAATACTATTCATTCTCTAGAATTCAACATCATGGTTTTTATGGCCATATATAAAAATATATATGATATCTAAATAATTGCATGTTTAATATAAGTTATGCGTTTCATGTAGAGAAATCGATTGAACACATTGACTAATTTAAATTTAATCAAATATAATTTTATCATAGTTTTTAATTCTCGCTTGATTAAATAAATGATCTCATCATAATTTGGCTCATATTAATTTATTTATGGAAATAATAGTTAACAATACATAACTAAATGATCATAGGGTTATTTAGGATTTTGAATGAGATTTATCTATATAATATTTCAATATAAGACCTTTATAATTGTTTATAAGGCATTCCTAATTTCACAAATAATTCTACTAAGTGGAAAATTTATATATCTATACTTAATAGAATATCATAAACTGTGATAAATATTTATAGAAAAATCATACCAAATTAAGATTATATAACTCAACATCCCGTAGTTAGTGAATAAATACATGACCCTTGACACTAGAAAATATCAAATGAAAAATAATTGTCTAATGTATTTGAAGTATATACATAAGATTTTCCTTTATTGTATTATTTTAGGCCAAAATTTCTATTTCTAGCTCTTGGATTATGACACTAATACAAATAATTATATACTCTATTAAAATTGATAAAATCATTTTTTCGGATTGTCTATTTCTATTACACTTTTGAGTCTAATGAAATTCATCTCCACCAATAATTTATTTTTGATCATGTTTCTTTATCATTTTAAACATACTAAGAAATTAATTTTCATTCGTTTATCATCATAGTCACCAAAATTTAATGGGTATTGTATCATTCTATTTATTTTTATTTTTTAGATTAGAAAGGTTTTCAAATTGTTCATAATATTTATTGATATTACGGTCCGTATAATTAAAATGTTCATCAATCCTTCTATTATCCCATAATGTTAAATCATTGGTGAAATTTATGCATTATCCCTCAATTGTTTTGTTAAGATGGATCATTATGTATTTATTCATTCTAGAAACCAATATAGATAACTTGATTGATGGTCATTATAAATAATATATCATAAATAACTTCTTAATAATTTATCCACAAGGTATGAGACATTATAACACTATCATTTCTGCTAATATGTCTTACAACTCCTCTTTTATCTTAGTCAGTTCAACTATATCAATATTATTATATTCTAAGTCATTATTTTTCAACCTATGTTACTTTTTTTGGTTTGTAAAAAAATTTTATCCTAATCCGTAAAATAGATAACTCAAATTTCCTTGATCATTATTAAATTATTTATAGCATATTAATAATTTATATTTTTGATACCAAAATTCAACATATCAATCCTCAAACAAAATAATACATTTATAAAATAAATTACCATAAGTATGTATATAAAATAATCATATACTATTAATAAAATAACATCCCAAAATTATATGATTCTCTGTGAGATCAAAACCACAAGAGATTATATATTAATCCAATATTATCTATATCATTAACTGTAAATAGATATTATCCAATAGTTCATAAGGTCACATATTTTTTATTATTTATCATAATTCCAAAAATTTGATGATATTATATAAAAATATCATGAATAAATTATGTATCCTAAAGATACAAATTCTATTCTAGATTAAATCTTAAATATTAATCAATTCATACTAATATCAAGGCCATTTATATTTCAAACATTGGAGTTATCCATAAATCATTATTTTTATATCCAATAGTTATCCAAAAATATATAAATTTCTTATAAAATCAGTTTCTAAGGCCATTAATACCGTTTAATTAATTTTTACATCCCTTCATAGTAATATTAATGTAGCTAAATACATTAATTTTTCCTGAAAACATAATAAATTTATGAATATACAAGAATATCATTGATAAATATTACCCACTATTGAGAATATATAAGTGTTTCAAAAATTTTAATATATCAATATCAATTGCTTATGTAACGCTTGGAAAATCACATTTTCTATCATAATAGCTAAATAATAATATTAAAAACAGTATATTAGGTTCCCTTGTCTGGTTATAATACATATTGGATTCTAGGTACATTATAGTCATAACATTATTGTTTTCATCAAATATAAAAAAAACAAAAATCAAAATGGTCACGATAATTTTGGAAAATTTAATTCAAAAACATAAATAATAATTTTTTTCCATCATAACATTGTTTTTTTAACATATTATACATTTGGATAAACATATGACTCCCTTAATTTAATTATTGTTCATCTATGGGTATTTTTCTCTTAGTTTTTGATACCAAAAAAAATCAAAACCCTAATATATATTCATGAAGATAATATGAAATAACCTAATTATATCCCTATAAAATATTTATCCTGTGTATATATTTTCCTCTATGTTGTTCCCAAATTCACTGTTAAGTTAATACGCAACACACCCTCTTTGGGGTTATTACAGTTATGTAAATATATACAAAACCCACATCCACATTCTACAATCTAGAATGAGATTGAATGATTAAGAAAATGAAATAATCACGACTATACCAAAACAAAATGATTTCATCCAATACATAGAATAATTTTTATAACATTATGTATTGTTCTAATGATCTAATCCACAAATAAAGAATTCATTATTAAAATAATGTAAAATCATATACTATCCCAATGTTTTACCTATAACTTTCAAATTATAATCAAAATAACATATAAATGAATAATTTTTTGTGAGTAAACAACAAAATCATATAATTTATTTATATCATTCCTTTAATAATAACATTGATGCAGCAGACCAAAAATAAATGAATTTTTTCTATATATAAATTTACATGCTCACTTGGATATTAGATGTAAAATCCAAGATAAAACTATTATTGATTATTAAATAAAAATTATTATTAAACTTATAATATTATTCGGATCATTTAGGGATTAATTATTTATAGAAATAATAAATAATATAAACTAAAAATTCTGATGCTAATTTTATTAAGAAGTCATATTTTCTAATATATAATATACCACATAATTCAAATTGGGGCTTTAATTCCTTGAATAAAATATTTCAGAAGATCTATCCTTTAGAATATGTAATGTGTACTAACTTATTTCAAAAGTTTGTGAACTATAAACATAAGAATGTGTGAGGTAAAATTCATTATTTTTTAACACATAAAACTAATGAAATCATGGAATAAATGTGGTGTAAATATTATCAAAATTATATGTAAATGACATGAATCCTCAATCTGCTAAAAATTGAGAGCATGGTTTATCCATATAAATAAATTGGAATGTGCTAATAAATAATAATGATATCATATTGACGTAATTCATAATGTTTCTCATAGAAACCCAATTTCTAGGCCACATGTCATGATAGTTATCCTTTTATGTGCAGATTTAAACACCATGACCATACCTATTATATCTCAAGAGACATATCGATTGATAGAGTTAATATATTATTTAGAGCCCCACCCACCACCTGATTGTTTCTAATGCATTCACCATAATATTCATCCAGACCATTCATAGCATCCATTTAAAAAACACATATTGAATTACAATAGGGATATATGAATTATGAAAAATTAGGATTCTCAATTATTTTACCCACTTTCATGATAGGGATAACATGATCATAAACAATCCATATAAAGAAGGTGTAAAGTTAAATAGTACATAGTATACTTTCAAATAACTATCCATATTGGAAAGGAAAAATTAGCCTTGTTTCTAATAAAATAGATCACATAAACCCAAACATATAAATTATGATAGTGGATAGTTAAAAAATACATAATTAACTTTCTAATAATCATCAATGATTGAATGCCACTGATTTTGGTCAAGAAAATATTGTAACATTCATTCTTGGGAAAAACCATCCTATCTAAATTATGTAAAATGAGATTTTTACACATTATAAGGAAATGATCATACATCTATGTTAATACCATAATCAACATTTTATAATACATAGAGTTATATAAAGTGGATTTTTTACTAATAAAGTAACCCAAGAAGTGAGGTATTATCCTCAACGGTTTTTTGTGTTAGGATTACATATACTAAATAAAATAAAGATATAATACCACATAATAAAATTATTGTACACAATGTAGAAATAATATTTCAAATAATATCAATGAATGATCCTAATTAGATATATGAGAATTGAGTTATAATATGTCCAGAATATTGGGAAATCAATTGAATCAATAACCACGTGACTAAGAGAACATGATTGGGATAGTAAATATGGTTAAATAAAAGGAGTATGATAAATAAATATATAAAAGGGTTGTAAAAATAATATACAAAGGAATCATTTATTTTCAATATGTATTTTATATCACATTATTTTATTTTAAATCAATATTTCCCTTATGAAAATAGTAACATTCAA
This sequence comes from Viscum album, assembly GCA_963277665.1. Classification (NCBI taxonomy): domain Eukaryota; kingdom Viridiplantae; phylum Streptophyta; class Magnoliopsida; order Santalales; family Viscaceae; genus Viscum; species Viscum album. Next base: position 1,045,034,821 of record OY728160.1, on the reverse strand, counting down.
ATTGATAACAATATATGATGGAGGCTTGGAATTTAACATTAAATACCACGATGAAATTATAATTCATCATATAATATATCAAATAAAATGTATATACACCACATATATGAAATTGTTCTTATAATAACAAATATTTCTCAATGAGTGTAATTTGAGATGAATGCCCTTAACACTTGTCTTGACATCCAAAACAGAACATTAACCTATTAATTTAAAAACATAGAAAAATAAATAAAACTAATAATTTCCATAATCACATCCATTTTAATTCATAATATTCATAAAAAAATTTATTATATATATTATGTCTAATGAATTTAAAAATATTGTGTTTATTATTTCAATTATTTTTATTAGTTTCATAATAGTGTTTTCTAAATTATTTATTCTTATCAAGTAAATCATTACTAGGTAATTATAAATACTATTTTGAGTGATTTATAATTATTTATGATGATTCAAATTCCATTAATTCTTGTTTTATTAATTATGTACATAAATTATATTATTCCAATACTAATATTCCCATAGTTATTAAAGATATAAATTCATTGTATTGTTCTTCTATGGGGTAAACCATCTCAAACATGAACATACACCGATTTGATTAATGATAATGTACTTATTTTTTTGTAATATTATTATATGATAAGAAAAATGATATTAATTATTTTATATTACAGAATTAAATTATAAATGGAAGTATTTGGAAGAAAAATTAATGGAAATTAGTATATCATAAAAATATAATAAAAGATAATAAATTTAACTATGCAAATTTAATGCAATTAAATTAATAGTGATAGATTTGTCATCATTAAATTAATTAGATGTAAATTTTTTTATAAATAAAAATAATAATACAACAAAAATAATATTCCACCACTTAAACCATTTTAATTACTATGTTTATAGGTGGAGAGTAGATATGAATCTCGTTGCTCGTGTTGGTGGTGGTTCGAACTTATAAATGATCGAAAATTTGGTTTTTCATAAGTGATAGTATAGATGAATAAAAAATTATAACTCCCATAAAATATTATCATAAAATGTTATAAATGATACCAATATGAATATAATAGTGTGGTTATAAACAATTTTATGAATATATATAAAATTAAAAAATATGCAATGTATAGTTCCCAGTATGGGGACTTGAATCATTTTTAAAATTCTAACTTAAAATGATTGAATTATGATATATAATTGTAAAATAAGATTTAAAAAATGTAATATGGATATATGAGGGAAAATTTAATATATATTTTAAAGATAAATTATAAGTTATTGTTAGAAAAGAACATGTCATTATGAAACCCTATTAGAAGTTAGTAGAATTGTGGTTTTAGGAGTATCTGTTGATTTTTCAACAATTTAAGGTTACTAATCAAGTTTTAAATTACAAAATAAATAAATAAAATATGTGGATATAGTGAGTGTACATAATTTCATTGCTCAAAAATTCATTTATGCAGCATTTGTTTTATTGTTTTAGCTATTAAACTTCTAACATTTTCCAGAATATTACATTTACATGGTATTTAATTTCTAACCATATTAATTAATATTAATTTAAATGATTTATATTTATCTCATTGATTAATATTAATAATTTTATTTCATATTGTTAAATAATTCCTTAGTTTAAATTTTAAATGGGGTAAAAATAAAAAATTTGGATAAACAAACCTAACCACGTAATAAATTTTTTTAGATAAATAAAATTTTATAAAAATATTTTACAATTGAGGTAAAATTTTGAAGGACATTGATTTTAAATATGAAAAGGTATTTATTTAAAATTACCTGTGTCTAAGGAATTAAAAATAATAGAAAACTAAATTTCCCATGTAAATAAATCATTAAGTTAAAATTTTGATTAAAAAACTTTTTTATTGACGTTTCATTTTAATGAGAACAAAAAATGTTAGAAGTATGATTTATAAGTTCAATTAATATTTTATAATGAGAATTTAAATTCAACAAATTCATATTTTATATCATGATTGTTTTATTAGTCTTGTAATATACACTTACATAATTCTATAATAATAAAAAATATAAATACCAAAAACACTATATTTTTTTAATAAAAACAAATCATTCTAGAAAAACCCAAAAATTTAAACTTCTGATAATACATATATTATAAATCCAAAAAAAAATTACATTTTTTTAATTTATATTTTAAAAATAATAAATATATTGTTTTAGTGGAAACAGAAAATATAATCAATATTTTAATTGAAACTGGACTTTTGAAATATTTATCGTTGTTATTATAATTTCATATCATTTAACAAATAATCCATTGGACATATAATATTAAAAAAATAATTTTTAAATCCTTTTATTTATCCTAAAATTTGATTACTAACATGATAAATGATATTTTTTATAATAATATTTTTCTTAATTAAAAATTTCTTTATTTTATTTTTTATACAATGTATTCAAATTATATTTGTATTATGTTTTTCTATATTTTTTTAATATATATATCATAAAAAGGATACAAATATTGATTCACATAAATTAAATTACATGATTTTAATGGTTTCACCTAAATAATTATATTTTTTTTCAAATTTTATTATGGTTTCATTTATGACATCTGTTTCTTATATAGAAATATATATAAAAGATTGAATTATTTAATAGAAATTATATATTAACATCAAGGGGTGTTAAAACATTTCTTCTCCTAGAAAACCAACATCACAAGAGAAAGAGTGAACTGAATGTTCAATGGAGAAGCATTATTACCATATTCCATGGAATATCGGTGAATATTAGTGAGGAGTCTCACGTGGTACCAATAATCCATTAAACATATCATCACATGAGAGGGAAACTTCCTAGCATTGGTTTTGGTGATATTATTCCTCCATCATGGGGTTTAAAAGATATCAATGTCTAATGAAATAACATAATACTCCCTCAAAATTTGTCGGAATATCTATTACGTCTGAGTAAAGATATTTATCAAACAATTATGATCATAATATATTTTTATTTTTTCTAAAAAATGTAATTAACATTTTAATATTTTGAAGACAACTATAATATTTATATCATGAGTGGGATAGTCTTTTACCATGTGGAAAAGCCATCGAGATCTATACACCAGCACAAAATACCTTCTAATAAGAACACAAACCAAATGTACACTATAAGAATCACAATAAAATATATAACTCTATCCATAAAACCAAAATATTTTATGATATATTTCGCTTTAAATTTTAAAAAATTCATAAATTTATAGTGATTAATGCAACCATGTGTCTAAAAGAACTATATTATATTATATTGTTATAACAAAGAACATAGATTGGTGATGATTATATGAATAAATGATTTCTTATAAAATTTGTTTAAGGGATTTAAAAAAACAAAATATATTGGTTAGTAAGAATGAAATATTTAGTAAAGTCATAATATTCATTAAAAATAATTCGTCCCAAACATTTTTGACAAACTAATATTAATTAATTAATAATATATTAAGATAATTTATTTTTAAAAAATTAATAATCTTTTTATAGAATCATTTTGAAAATTATAGAGTGGTTTTTTGAGAATTTTCAGAGATTGTATTTTTGGTGAATAGTGAAAAATACATTTTCTGATTGAGAAATACATTTTAATTATTTAAATATAAAATAATAATATTGGATTAATTTTTTAAAAAAGTTTAATTAGATCACTAATATTTTTTATAATAAAAATTATTTAATTAGTAATAATATTTTTTTGGATTTTTATTTTAAAACATTTTATATTTTGGAAGAAAACTTTGTTGCAAAAATATAGTTCATTGCATTTTACATTTTTAATTTTAAATTAATTCATACCACATATATGAATTGGATTATATTAATTTGATTACATAAATTTAATCATTAAAATTATTATTTTTTATAAGGTAAAATAATTTTTGTTCATAATGTGTAGTGAAAAATGTAAAAATTCCTTAAAAGTATTTAAGTGAAATTAGGTTTACCTTAGGTATAAGAAATTGATAAGGGAATATTTTATAATTAATATTCATAAAAAATTATTTATTAGAAATATTTATACCTCATAATATCAATCCATTATCATATTTACATTTTAAAAAAAAAATCCATGAGAATGAAATTATTATATTTTAAAATTTTCACAAACACTATGTGTATCGACCGCCGACTTTATAAATTCAAACCCCTAAAATTCTATTATTTCCCACAAATTGAGAAATATATCGTGAAAATAGTCATTCCAATAAAATTATAAACATCCCTATACACTATTTATAGTATACTTCATCTTAGAATACCATTCCAAGGGTCCTTAGGATAGGTTTTAAAGGGGGAATATAAAATAATAAGTTAAAATCCAACCTGGGAAATTTCAAATAAATTTATCCTTATACCTACCATAAATATATTGGATTCATCTTATGATAAGTAAATCATTCTTCTAGATAAAATAAAATTTTATTATGATAATGGAAACACACTTTTTCACATTATTTTCCATCAAATATGATGTGAAAGTATCGCTCGTGCGTAGGAGTGAACTACCACCACAACATAGTGATACAATTAATTATCCAACAACAATATTAATGTATGGGTATAATTATGGTAATAATTTTAACTTATTTAATTTATTAGAAAATTATTCTTATTTTATTATAATAATATATCATCCTTCCATCCTTCCAATATTATAGAAAATGATAACGTTATTCGTGCATTTTTGTGGACTACCATCTCCAGGAAGTAATATTGTTCAGTTTTTTTCCTATTTCAATATATCTTAATAAGGTTATATAAAATGAATATACATGAAATATATTATATTTAAATTATTCTATACTGTTTATTTTTTATTTACCTAAATTTAGTTCCATTCAATAAATTTTAAAAACAGTGTTCATGCCCATGTATACCCAGAAGTCTCCATTAAATTTTTAATTCATTTTTCAATATCTACCTTTTATATAATTACAAATTATGTATTATGAAATTTTTTATGATAGTTATTTTATTTTCATATCCATATTGGGTTCTTAACTTTAAAAACATATTATACCAAAAAAACGTTTTAAAGTAAAACTAGAATTATTTTCCTCATTGGAAAAAACTATTTACATCCATATACGTGTTTTATAAAAATGTTTAATTTTTTTATTGTATCCTATGATTTTTTAAATTCATTAATAACCATGATTGAATAATATTAAAAATATTTTAAATGGAATCTTTTTTTGGATTCTAAATTAAGAAATTTTTACTTATTACAAAAAATGTGAATGGAATATTTGATTTGAAATAAATTTCATAAAAAAAAGTTCCACCATGAAAATTAATCAATGATTTTATGAATCCATAACATGTTTACTAAGATATTTTTTAATAAAATTTCGTTAATAATATATTGGATATAATTATATTTTAAATATATTATTTAATGGAAAAAAATTTGTTTTCCTCAAAAATGTTTGAATTAAATTTAAATGGAAAATTTTTCTACTATAATATAATTTAATGGGTTTTTAAAGTTTTGTGGGGATATGATCAAATGATTCTATATCATTTCATTATTTCTATTTCTTATTATTATGGTGAATTATGTGTGAGTCTATTAACTTAATCTATATTTCTGGATATTAATTATGTTTTGAAAAGATATTTTTTAAACTTGTTTCTTTTACATATATTATTCAATAATGATATTTTTATAAAAAAAATTCTATCCATTTATTATATAATTAATGGTTAATTATAATATATCAAAAAAATTATAGACTTCATTAGGTTATGGGGGGCCTAGAATTATATTTCTCTCTGTTTCATTGGGTAAAGACTAAAATCTTATAAGATACTATGGACATGAATATGGGTGATCCTTGTTTAGTTAGGGACACTATCCATTATTATAGCCTTGGGAGTGGCTCGTGATTAAGGATATGGTGGAATGGTGAGTGAGAGTAATAAAATATTATATTATTGGAAATTATCCTCACCATGGTTTTCAATTTATATGCAGTTGTGTGTGACATAAACTACTGTATTTTTCCATAGTTATGATCTCAAGGATCATCTTCTTTGATTCTATTGTGATTCATGTAATATGTAATAAACCTTTTTATATCATGAATAATGATTAAGATCTTTTATATGGTTAGTATAATTTTCAAATAATATTATAATGTTCCAATACCATTATTCTATTGTTATATTTATGTGTTTATTGATATCTACATTTGTTAACATTTATGAGCTTCAGATCTCTCCAAATGCTATGATTTATTTCCCATGGTGATGATGAATATTTTTAGCTATGTATGGCTTACCCGAGATTTAATTACAATGAGAAGTGTGTTAGATGATTTTTATCTCTTTTGAATACATTTATTATATATTAAAAAATTTAAATAATTTACTATAAAATAATTATGGCCTTGATATCAATGTAATGTAATTAATATTTATCTAATAAGGTGTAATATTTATGAATGAAAAGTATAGGTCAGTATAGTTTATTTTAGAGAAGGTTTTAATTCCCTTTGGAACCTAATATGAGAAAACCCTTTTTAGATCCCTTAGGTTAAATATACGTGTAAAACAATGTGATATATTGGTGAAACTAAATGATTATTGTATTAAATGAAAAATATTCTCTTATAGATACTATATTTGGTTGCTTTTTTGGGAAATGATGCATTATGTGATAATAATAAAGAAATTATTTAATCTTGTATAATTTTTTGAGAAAGCTATGTAATGAGGCTCTTATATTAAAAGATGGCAGAAGAGTTAAAAAAGGTGAAATCAAGGAATTCTACATTTATGCCAGAGTAAAAGAGAAACCATATCATTGGGAAAGGTGGTCAAGGCTAAAATTATTCCGCACATTACTCATTATTTTCCATCCTATAAAAAATATAGTTGGCCTCCCAAAACGAATGGGCGATGTATTAGTTCAAAGAGGATATATTTTCTATAAAATTTACCCATTTAGCAGCCAGACTCCATGATAGATGCCTCTGTCCCATTCTCACTGCCTGCACCAGAGTACTGGAGTCACATTCAAACTAGACATTATTCCCGTTTCTTTGGATAGCGATTGCTATCGACATTATAAGACCCATAATTTCTAACACCATCATTGTGACATTTCCATGATTTCCATATAATTATTTGTTTATGACCCCATTTCTATCCTTGATAGAGGATTCAAAATCATAGGGTCCAAGATAAACCCACGAAGCTCTATATGTTTCGCACTTGACCAATCCTACAAATGGTGGAGTCCTGAGAATTTCCATTTATTGTCGAGGGGCTGGGAATTTTCCAGCAATCCTTAGTTGCCTAAGGACCACCTAATCATCGACCAGATTTTTGTAGGTCTTTGAGTGTAGGATATTAGCAGTGCACACTACGGCAAGTATCGACTCCAGCACATGTCTAGCATTGATCCCGGACCTTCTCTGCACCGCCACATTCCTACATCTCCAAATACAGTGATGTGTCTCTACACAACCCACTTAAAACAACACTTATATTTTGATTCAAAGTGTTAATTTGAAGAGGTCTTTGAAAAAGATGCAGATAGAGGTAGTGTATGGGATATGTAATCCAAAAATATGATGCACTACCATCCAATGAGAAGATTCTACCTTTGAAATAATTAATAAATGATCCACTTCTTGACTATGCTTCATGGAAAGGAAACATCGAGAACATAGGGAAATAACAACCCATTGAAATGTGACATCCACTAGATTATTTTTGATAGTCAACCCTTATAAGATAGTAAAATCTGATGGTACCTTGCATTTTTTTCTCAAATCCACAATACAATTATTATCACCATTAATCAGATGTTTGTAAAATATTTTTGAATCCTGAAAACTATTTGAAACTCCGTCCAATCCAAGAGTATCCTCTTATGTAATGAAGTCATAACCATTGATCATCTGTTCAACATCATCCGGAACTATTTCAATGTTTTCTAGTTTCTCCATGATTGTAATTCTATGATCTATGTGAGTGTCATTGAAGTTAATATGGTTGATGAGTAGATCTCCAGTCCAACTGACATACCTAAAACATATGGAATAATCTTTATTCACCATCGATCTTGTGTGGTTAATAATCTCCTGTAAAATTGATTAAATTCCAGATCAAATTGAGAACTCCAAATAGTTAGCATTGCATTCAATAACTGTTTCCATGAAGAGATTCCATAAGATGTCCATGGAATTAGACATGTTGTTAATGATTTTGCAGACAAACCTGGATTGCAGGGATAGATTGAAGGCCACTATATTCTTGATTTCATGACATCCCGTATTATAGGGCTAACATTATTCCAGCTATGGAAAAGTAATAACCTTTCGTTCCATAATACTTCCACTCAAGATGAAATTTTATAGCATCATGTTAAGATTTTTAATGATACTAATTGGACATAGAATAACCATGAAAGAGTAGAACATCATTAAGATAACAACATGGATGACAACACAGATTCACCCAGCCATTGAGATGGAATTTCCTTTCCATGAGGAATGTTTTTCCTCATTTGTTCCAACATAGTTGAAAAAAGTAACTTCTGGTGTTTATCCCAGATCATTGGAACACCCAGGTAGAAAAAGGGTAGTGTGACCACCTTTATTCCCATGTCAGAGATGAGGCAAGCAATCCGTGAGGCAGAAAACTATTTCCAATGTATATGAAATATTTTCTCCAGCTAATGACTTGAAGAGAAAAATTCTTATAGCGTTGGAGTGACTTTTTTCTATTTTTGATGTTTCTTGTTCACCCCTGTGTAAAAATGACACTATCATCATCAATAGATAAGTGTGACGGAGCATATATTCTTCAACCTACCCAGACTATATATAATTCACCCTTGTTCACCATAACTATTAAAATTCTACTCAGGTGATCCTTATCTATAGAAAAAATATTTTCTGTAAGGGGATCCTTTTGACACTCCCCCTAGTGCAAGTAATGTATCCTTCTAGGGACCCATTTATATGAATAGATACACGGGCTAACACAAAAAGGATCTTAATCCAATGGATTAATTTCCCACTGAATCAAAATATGATCAGAACACATCTAATAAAACCCCAATCCATTGTGTTAAAGGCTTTGGTAATGACCAATTTGAGTGCAATGTTTTTCTCTCTTGTTTAGAAAAAATCAGTTAGATAATGTATCCATTAGTATATATGAGGAAACATTTAAAATTTTTTGAGGTATTCAACTCATATTATCATCAATTATAAAGGTATTATCGTTCGATTCTTAATTATAATAGAAAAGTATATATATTGTGTTGGGAATAAGGGAATTCAGAATCTATAAATAAATCACTCTATATGTAGTCATGTTAGAAGTATATATTGGATATAACCATTAGTCTCAATGTTTTGACATGGAAATACTAATATATTTAGAATGAATTTATTTTAATGAAAACCCCAGAGTGAAGAAGATGATATTTCATTCATGATCAATGTGTGGAATTATACAAGGATGTAATTTTCTTAGGGATACTTGTAAAATTTTATTTTTGAAAATTAATGTCATCTAAAAAATGAAATTTAAAAAGTAATTGGCATAATATTTAAGTCAATGAGGTAAATAATCACCATATTTTTACAAGTGTGTGTAGTATTATAATTATATTATCATAAGATCAAATATGATTGTCAATTAATTTCATCAACATTAGAATCCTCTTAATCATATAGATAATAGAAGATAACATGTGATCACTATTATCGATGGTGTGATACAATAACGATGTTGTGAAAACTAGATATATCATATATACTAGAACTGGTAATGTCTTATTCGATTCTGGGACATCCCTATATTTTATATATGAATTATTTTAAAAGGTTTGCAAAATATCATACCAATTATTAGAAATTAATATGTAGTTATAAAATTTAATGATAAGATGATCACATATCAATCCTCTGATTCTTATATGATTGAATTTTTGGGTATGTGCTCATGACAAGTCTCACTATTATCACTCTAGTTGGATTTCATGTAGTCATATGTAGTTATTGGATTACATTACAAAAATCCAACATAAATTTTATAGGAAGGCATATCATGATTTACATTCCTAATGAAGAAATATTTTTCATTCATTTGGAGGATAAATATAACAATTTAATGGATATTAAATAAATTATATAGATCTTGATTCTTATTATATACTGGTATTCATATCATATGGTTGGGGAGGAACACAATATCAATGTATTCTTATTGTACCAGAGTTTTTTTTCCTAAATAGTTTATAGTCCTCCACTATATTATAATGTTTATTTAAAAAAATTAATATATACTTATAAAACTCTATCAAGTACTCCATATAGAATATATCATATTTTGATTCATTAATGGATTAAGTGACTCTAGTATAATGTTTATAATTGATTCATTTAGCCATGTGTACTACAATTGGCTGATTATAATTTTATTATTATGAAAAATATATATATAAATTGAAATATGGATTGATGATTCGGAACATAAAAATATCACAATTAATATTAAGATTATACTTCCTTATATTGATGGGTTTGTAATTATTTTAGGACATTCTCAATAATTTTTCATGTTTTTTATTTTATATTTGTAATATTTTTTAGGGTAAAAACTAATTTCATACCAATAAAAAACAACCGATTGATGTATAAAAAAAATGAATTTATTGTTATCTCATTTGGTAATACAAATTCCCCTATTATCTTTTTGGATATATTTAGTAGATTAATTAGATATTAAATTGATCAAATTCTAAATTTCATTATATATTATATTCTATCAAAATTGAAAACCAAGGAAGATGGTGATGATGATTATATAATATGTAATAGGTGAAGCTCATGTTTTACCATTTTCTATTCATAATATATGTAAATATAAGTTTAGATATATAGTTATTATTTTTGTTAGGACACCCTAATTCTGGATATTATTGTGTATGTATATTGGTGAATTGTATATCATAAAGTTATGACAGAGATAATGAATACATAGGTCATGATACAACCATTAATCATACTATAATGGAAATAATAAAAAAACAACATGTATTTTTAATTGGACTACACAAAACATCTATAGGATGTACTATTTAGTGTGATGTAGTTTATCACCATTTTAAGTCATCAAAATTTATTTATATTAGGAGATTATGTATCTCTAAATTATCATTCAACAATATACAATAAGGATGTGGTAAGGCTTCATGGTGTACCATATTTTATTGTATCTAATTTGGATATGTGGATTACCCAAATGTTTGGGAAATATCTTAAGTAACATTTGGATTGAAAATTATTTTATAGAACTTCTTTTAATATATACGCATATTTTTATTATCATATAAATAATAAAATCTACATTATATGATGAGGTCATATTCTTTGATTTTAAAATTTGATTGGGTTCAACATCATCCTCTAGTAATTTTTTTCATACAATAATGATTTTCACTCAGTCATTAATATGGAACCTTATGAATCCCTCAATTTAGAGAATTATAGAACTAAAATTTCCTATTTTGATGTTAAAGAAAGTGAGAAATTTTGACCTAAGCTATATTTTTAATGGTATATTATTCACTACCATTTAGTAGTAGATCACGGAATCTCGGAGGTGACAGAAAAATTATATTGACAATCATTGGTGAAATATGGAATTAAATGTTTATGAGATGTTATTCCAATGAAATTCTGTATGGAATATGGTTATGTTATTTTCAATGAAGAAAAACATGATCCATTGGTATATTTCCCCATTTGACATTGATGACGAAGTTAGGATTGTGTCATATCATTTTACACTTCCTCTGAACATCTCAAAAGTTCATGATATGTTCCATGTATCTCTCTAGGGGATGTATATTCTTTATCCATCAAAGGTATTGAAATAATATGGTGTACAATTGGAACATGATATTTCATATAATGAAATTCTTGTATAAATCTTCGACCACAGTGGTAATGTGTTATAGAAAATGACAACATATATGGTTAATGTTCTCTAGGGTAATCCGAAATTCAGGGAAGCAACATGGGAACATGAGGATGTGGTGAGATAAGGATTTCACATTATTATATTATAATTTTGTATTTTCAATGGGAAAATCATTTTATGAGAGGTATAATATAACTCCATGATATTTTGTTATATATTTCTCTTTAAATTAATTTATAGACTTCAACACATTAAGATATAAGTTACCCCAATTCTAAAAGAATAATAACATTGTATACCACTATAACGTAGTTGCAAAAATGGAAGAGTGAATATGAATAACCAATTTTTAAAATAATATGTATAATTGATATATATAAATCAAATTTATTGATAAATAAGTAATGAATTTTTAGTAATGCCATTATATGCATTTAAATAAAAATTTCCAATGAAATTATTGATGATCATGATAAAATAATGTAAATAATTTATACCAATTTTATAAAATATATATGAAATTATGAACTTAATTTTTTATATTATCATTTCTTAATTATTATATATTAAATTTATGATAATGTGTAATAAAATATTATTTTTTCAATGAATAATGATAAATACTAATTTTTATTGAATCCCACTTTTTTATTTAATGCATTTACAATTCTTAACATGGAATTAAAATGGTTTTAAAAGAAAATATATTATTTTTATTGTTTTAATAATATAATATTTCTCATTGTAATTAATTTTATGATGAATTTTCTTAGATGTTGTTTTTATACATTTGAAAACATTTCTTCATTAAAACTACCATTGTCCACGTTTTTTCGGTTAATTTTTAAATTAAAATCTAAAAATTTTAGGAATTAAATTTAATAAAGTGGATTTCATATTTAGTACTTGAATAATTAAATTTTTAAAAGGTGAAATTATTATTTTTTAATCATAAATTTTAAAATTGAAACAAAATTATTACCATGGTAATGGTGAAAATAGGTTTATCAGGGGTAAACCAGTTTATATGGGTATATTTTATGCTAAAAATGTCTAAATAATACTATATGGATATATTACTACATCATAATATTAAAAATTAATATAAATATATATATTTAATCATTTATTAATAGAATGAAATTATTTTAATTTAATTTTTCTGAAATTCCAAGTCTGTGATATACCCCACTTTTAAAAGGGAAAAACTAATTTCATTATTTTAAACCACTTTGAGCAATTTTAAACAACAAAAACGTGAAAACATATCTTATTATGTTCCATATAAATTAATTAAAGTTGATTTTATTCCTAAAGTACCTTTCTAAGTGACTTTATGAAGTTATGAAACTAAGGCATGTCGAAGAAGATGTAATCATCCTACTCAAACTCTGTCAATTAATTTATTCTTCTACCTGCTATCAAAATTTTGTATTCAAAATAAAATAATAACCTCAGTATCGTAAATATAAAAAATATATTATTATTATTTTCAAACTGACATTAATTTCCTCTTTTCTATAAAACAAAACTGAATGTATCTCTTGTGTATATGTGTTGACTATCACCTACACATAGTTATATTATTCATTTTTTTCCATTATAATTCATGTATGGTCATTATGATGTGTTCAATATATATTAACTATAGTTAAGAAATAATATTTATTCAAGAATTTCTTTATTATATCAAACAACAAACCCTCACATTCTGTGGAATATGATGATGTCAGTCATTCATATGTGGGGACTATAACCACCATTAGGAGACGCTAATTATTTTTCATTTTCTCTCTACATATACTATATTAATTATTAATTTAAAGAAAATATTTGTTATATTTTATATATTAATGATTATTCATTGGAAGATTTTCTTTATGTCTATTTTTTTATATCCATCGTGTAGTGAATACATCAATCATGAAAACCTATTGCCTACCATCTCCATGAATGGTTATATCCATTTTTGAAAATATAAAATTTTTTAATGAGTAATAATATATATAATTAATAAAAGTAATATTTATATGATTATTTATATTTTAGAGATATTTGGATTATTATAAATTTATATTGAATAGATACACCAAACCGAAATTATCAGTAAAATGAAATAGTAATAAAATTATTTAATTAGGTATTATAAAGAGATGTGTGTAGAAAAGTTACAAGTATATAATATAGGATATTATTACTATATATATGACTCTATTATATATTTTTAATAATTATATATTTTTTTATGGAGAATGATATAGGTATTTTATTACATTTCAATTTTAATGTAATAGTTTTGTGTCTCAGTTTAATTTCAATGAGGCACATGAAATATTAAATAGTTTATTCACATAAGTAGTATATAAAATAATTTGTATTTTATGAATCATAACATGAATTTTATGTAAAATTACAAATATCTATATGTTTATATCATTATTGTGGTTTCTATTCATGTTTTTCAAAAGTGTTAATGGATTTATATTATAGTATCATTGTTTTTCTAGATTGATTATGATTATGTATCGAATATTGAAATTTTAGGTTTTATCTTTCATGAATATAGTGATTTTTATTATCCCCAAGATATTTATATAGATTATATATTTTCGGTTATTTTTCCTCTATTTATGAACTGAAGATAAAAAATTAATTGTTGAATGAAAATTCACATTATTTTTCTTTAAGGTCAAAAATCATTTAAAATCTAGAAACTTACCTTCCAAAAAATTTCAATTAGTTATTAAATTCAATTATTATTTTTTAGTGTAAATATTTATCATGTTTTATTAATATAAAAAATTATAAAATGAATCTTATTGTCATTTCTCGAATAAGGCACGTTTTACATTTTACTAAAAACTTGAATGGAATCATTATTTTAATGTAGATGACCTGAAATAAATTTACCTCTATCATTACCAATCAATTCAATAAATAATCATTTTCATGTTTATATGGTTATTTTGAAATAAAAATTGTTTTATTATATATATGAAATTTTTATATGTTAGACAATTAATTTCAATGTAAAATGGTGCTTTCTTACAGGATTTTTATACTAAACTTTTAGAAGTATTTTTTATCTTTAATAACATCTAATGACGTCACTTGTGATTTACTAGTTATATTATCCATTTGAAATATAAAAATTATTTATTTGGTTGTCATGTGATATTGTGGATTTAGGGTTGATTTTATGAATCCATCATAATTCAAACGGGTAAATGATAATACGATAGGGCCATTATAAAACCTATTTGTATTCCAGAATTTATTCTATGATAAAATGATAAAATATTTATAAACCCCATTATTTTCTATGAGTGGAGTTATGATAAATTTTTTATGATATTATAGAACATTTATTTTATAATTTCGTTATGAGACTGGTGGGATAATAATTATATGACCCTCCATTGAGTTGTGAAAATAAATATATCTAATATTATAATTAAAACAAATATGGGGAGTGAAACTAGTTCAATAAGTGACTATATCCACTATAAAATTCTTGGGAGTGAACCATAATTACATAAATGATGGAATTAGGAGTGAACTAAATACACTTTGATAATATTATAAATGATCCATGAGTAAATGAATCATTTTATATGAATAGGTATATTCAATAAAATATTTATTATGTCAACATTATACTCCCATGGATCAGGTTCCTAGATTCCATTATGATTCATTCCTTATATACAACCATGATTTATGACATGTCACATGATAATGATCTGTGATATGGTGGGTATGGTTATTAAATGTTAAATTCTTGTTCAAATACCTTCATTTTCATGTTCTGTTTATGTGATCATTGATATATGAATTTTTTTCGCTTATAGAGCACATAGTACTAATATTTCTTATGTATACTTTCCTTGAGTTATGAATAATTTTTATAAGTATGATATTTTTAATAAGTTTTATAAATATATATAATGTAGTGGGAGATGATGTATATCTTATATGAATTTTTATTATTTATCAATGATTCTAAAGAAACTAAACCTATATTATTTTGTTGTGGATAATAATTTTTTGTATTGAATATTCATATAATGATATGTAATATATATGTAAGAAATTTTTTGGTCTTACACTATTCAACATCTAACTAAATAATGACTTGAACTGAGGTTAACATCCATATAATTTAATTGGAGGAATAAAAATATCTGGAATTCCATGTTATTACCACTGCCCTCATGGTTCGACTAGTCATAAATTATTACAGACTCGAGAAATACATTACAAATTATTAGTAATACCCTTCTAAACAAAATAATCACAGAATCTAAAGACATTGTGTTGTATTTCATGACCTAACATCCTTTTCCATTTTATGATTCATTGAGATTCTTGGTTCTGAGATCATATACATTATCAATCTAAATTCATAGATCTATGAATGAAACATCATGGAAATAAAAAACGAAAGTTATCTCTCAAGGATCCAAAAATAATTTCAAGGTGACGATGAAGCAATTATTATATTTAGGAATGAAGAAATAAGTATTCCAAAAATACCACATTGATTGAATCCATGTACTATAGAAATAAATAGATCATTGGAATAACAAATTCATAAGGATAATTATTCAGTAAAAATAACAGCACAAGGCACAAAAAGTTAACAATCAATAATCCAAAGGTATAATTTGAACTATATCATTCCATAATTATGACATCGTGGTATCCAAACTGAAAATAAACTTTTTAGAATTACCTTTAACATTTTAATTTTTTTTTTAAAAATATTGATTCATGGAAAGGACTACTTATTTGTAATTAACACAATTTTGAACTTTTGAAAATATCCAAATAAATGTTGATTTCAATTGTAATTTTGGGATACTTATACCTGGAATTTCAATAATAATTCAATCAGATGGATGAATCCATCGAGTTCTGAATCATCCATGTTAGTTTATAGCTCTGTTAACTGAATCTATCCCTTCTTTTGGATGTTATAGATATCATGTGTTTCCCACACTCCATTTTTATTTAGGAATACACTTCTACATCTACAATAAGATAGTGATGGTTAGTTTGATACACAATAGTAAAAACATCACCATGGGAGGATAATAACATGTAGAGGTATCATCATTAATCTAATATATAAATTATGATATTTATTTACCAAGCTCTAGTAGAGATGTTCGTTCTTTGATAGACCATGGATCTCAATCACCATGAAACATCATAGAGTTTCCACCAAGGGAAATAAAGTAAAAAATCGCATTATAATATAATATATGATATTGATTGGAAACTGTCTAATTTATAAATATAATGAATGAAAATAGATTAGTTTTCAGAAATATTAAATCCTAAAATTACTCAACATCAGATATAGAGAAGGTGCTTCAGTGGAATTATAATCCCTTCTCCCTCTTATTTCAATGACGAATTTATAACACTAAGATTTATGATACTTGTTATTTAAGAAAATTTAATATATTAAAAAAAGTTAATATAGAAGCGTGAGAGCCACCAATATCAAACAAGAAAACACTATTGGTAGAAATTAAAATAGTACACCTCACAAGAATGGAAATACACTCTCGATGGAATGAAGGGAGAGCCTTGTAAAAAATTTTATTTTTTTAAAATATATATTCTCCAATACGATTTAGTAATTTTATAATTCCATCATTAAGAGTATTTATACCTTTATAAATAAATTTATATAGATAACCCATTATTAATTGAAATGTTTTATTATCCATTTGATGAAATAATGTATGAAAATTGATTGTGGTGGGATTGGAAAAAAATCACAATAAATTCAATTAATTAGAACTATATAATTTCATGTGTATAATTATTAAAGAGAATTATTGGGATATTCTATTTCTTAGAACCAGATATATAATCATGCTCAAATCTAGAAACATAATTTATGTGGAATCCTATATCCATCCTCCGATAAAAAATATTTTTCCACCTATACAGTTAATTACCTACGGCTAAGGAGGTTAAACTCAAATATAAACATTTGGATAGATAACTAGAAATGTAAGCCTCTTCTCAACAACATTAAACTTTTATGATATAACCTTTTTTATAATTTTTTTAATCAAAGAGAAACTGTAATGATCCTTGTATGTGTTTCATACTAATGTTATGGAACTTGTTTTTAATTATAATTTCCTTTATTTTGATTGTATTCTTGTATGGTAACCATACCAAAAATAGACGATTCCCTCTATATCCTTATATCATGATATTTTAAATGTAGATATTTCCATTTGGCCAATGGTGTTGATCATGGGATGGAATATTCATTCCAAATTAACCATTTCATGGAGATTAATTTAATAAAAGAATCCTAGTAATGATATTTTTGTAGGGAATCAACATTAATAGATTCTCTCTATGTGCTCTTTTGAACTATAAATTAGTTTACCAAGATCATATTTCATTATGTGCTATATTAGATACTAAAATATGGAAAAAATAGTATATTTTTTTGACACCTTCTTTCCTTGTAAATAAACCATCTAAGAGCACTAGATGTCTTGTATATAGATGGATCTATCAAATCAGTTTATGGACATCATCCTGGTTAAATTCATATATTTTTGCCATTCCATATGGATTGAAATAAAAAATATGAAATATATAAGAGTTTTCATTGACCATCATTTAACAAAGGAGGGTTTGATGGATGTAGTGAGGTAATAAAATGGGATTAAAATGGACATTGTTATAATTAAATTCATGATCATATTGTAATAAATAATTTTAGAATTGGTGGAAACATACATAATTATAGATAAATGGATGTTATGTGGATCCATCCTCATCAGGGATACATCAAATAAAACAACGATGTATCATTAAGAGGCAATGGATGTCCCTTTTGATATGGTTTGATTTTCATAAACGTGAAAAATGGAGAAATGTAATATTTTGTACCTTATCAAATCATTAAATCCATTGATACTAAGCCTCTTACTATTATTAAGGTTATGGAATTATACATGTAGTGTGGATAACATAATCCATTACTTTAATGTGATAATACCACTATTTTTCATTCTATTATCAATGGATTCATTCACCTGTTATAGAGGTTGACTACCAGATAGAGTAACTATATAGATTCACTCTCATCAATGAACATCTTCATCAGTCACACATTTCATTGGTAAAGTTACATTATTGATATGCTTAAAAATAAATATATTACTACTCCATTTTTAACATGTATAAGATACGTCACTATTGATATATTCTCTTATTGGAAAATAGTATACTATAGAAAAACCTTTTTCTAAAATCGATAATTATGTATTTTTTTTATAAAATAATATAGTCTTTCCATTTTGGAAAATCACAAAAACTTCCAAAAATTTGTTTTCATATTAATTAAATGATGGTCAAAATCATTCGACACTCTATATGAGCTGATTCATCCTTACCATTGTATTGTTATTGATAGAATCATAGTATCTAGAATCATCTGACTACACCACTGACCATTCTGATGCCTAAGAACTTAGACCACAATACTAATGAGATAAATATTGATAGAATCATAGAAAATGGTCCACATTCTCATGTGAGAGGAATATTTTTAGATCATCAAAGTTTTAATATTTCATATATCAATTTATTTTACACTCGTAGAAAGTCATTGAACATCTACTAGCCACTATAGAGGTATTGTCATAATTTAACAAATTTAAGAAATTTCTAGTCTCATTTCCATCCTCATTCCACATAATATTCCATATAAAATTACTCCTATAAATATAATAATATGTATGATAAATAAAAAAACTGATTTCCATACATGGTGAATTTCATTTATCAATGCCCAATTCACAACCTCTATATAGGGGTAATTATTTAATATAAATTATTGAGAATTTTACTTTTCCATTGGACAATAAAATACCTTGTGTAATTGATAATTTCATAATATAATTCCTCACAAAAATAGGGTATGTTCAATGAAATAGTTGGTATACTCTATTACAATCTATTAACCTATTTTATGGCTGATTAACATAATAAAATAACAAAAAACAACAATTTTTTTGGTTAAAAAAAATTAAAATGGACTTAAATTCATTCACCTACAAAAACACATGATACTTTTCTAGAACCACTAAATATCTCTAACTTCGACTACGAACATAAATCATACGGAGACACAATTAACATTAACAGAATATGGAGTATCTAGGAAGTAAAATATCATCTTAGTTTTCACTAACATTTTTGCTATTTTATGAGGATAAATAATCCCTAGAAAGGAAGGTGCTTTCTATTGGGGAAACATTTCTTCTCATTTCATATCACCACCCATCCAAGATTAACTTCTCTCACCATGGTAGGGAATATTGTTTGACCTTTTCTAAAACATAGATCACCCACACTGCCATAATTAAAATATTTAGATTAATAAGATCATTTTTACATGTAATTATATCGATAGAACCCTCATGAGTATCCAAAATAATCTTGTTAGTGTAATGTTACAAAAAAACCCTATTAAGTAGAAATATATGTGAACAAAAAATAAACCATAGTCAAAATAATAGATAAATCACTAACCAAAATGAAATTTGAAATAATAATAAAATAACCAGAGTAAACCTATTTAATTGTATTTCGTGGTGACTTATGGATCACCATGATTATTGATGGCCAGAAACAATATTTTAACCTACATGTTATGCCCATAAATTTCTAACGACTATTTATATCTATAACATATAACTGACTATGATGAGAACCTACCACCTCTAAGAAGTGACTTTAGATTATCTTAATCATACATAAAAAAATATATATACACCCATTGGGATTAACTATCGTGTGAGATCAATAAGATGAGTATGATCTGAATATTTGACTCATAAGTGAAATTACTAAAATAACCCAATTATGAACAATTAAAATCATGACAACAAATAATGAAAAGATTTACAAAAATTTAAATAAAATTGGGAGAATAACCAATTCCAACGATTTTAAATGAACTAAATGAATAATCATGCAATTTGAAAGTGAATAAATCTAGCAATATGGTACAAATTATTATGGTATATTATATTTCAGATATCTTGATGCCATTAAAAATAATGATTTAGGATAAATCACTTGGGGTACACTCACATACCTAGAACATACCACAAGCAATCAAATATAATCAACATGTGCATCTCAACATTACTGATGTTTTCATTTTCATTGTAGAGTAAATAAAATTCAAGGGATGATAACCATAAGAGACATGCATTCCCTAGTTTACCCTCATAAATTCTAAATATCCCATTGATTTTCCCCAATCATGGTGGCATAATTTTTATAATTAAAAATATCTAATAGGAATGAAATCAGTCCCAATAAAAATTTATAAAAAAACAACCCCAAGATAAGGTGTAATGACCCTTGGATAATAATTTCAAACACCAATTCATATATAACCATTAAAATGGTTTTAATATACTCAAAACCATTCATTTAAAAAATATAAAAATCATTTTGATCATATTAAAAAACCCTAGGATCATATTACAAAACAATTTTGTGCAATAACCTACCATAATAAATAGCAATCATCCATCACCCTTTTGGATGCACAAGATTATTGGACAAGATACTCTAAGGAGACTGGTGAAAACCGTAAACCAAAAATCACTATCCAAAAAAATATATATAACAAAACCATATCACACCATATCGTTTTAATGGAATTAAAACTAATGAGATAAGGAGAAAATATCAAAATAAGAAAGAGAAGTCACTGAATAGTATGTTAAATGAACATTGATAGTAAATTCCCATAGAAATTATACCATGAATGTAGGATTAAATAATTATAGATGATAAGGATATGGTTAGTTTTATACTTGACACAAAAGGGAATAACATGGTAAAATCAACCCATGGGATTACTGGGAAAACTAATGTTTTAACATTTTTGTTAATGGGATCATGTTGGAAATAACGAATCATGACATAAATCCAGTTGAACCATTTGTTCACAAATGTAATGAATTGGTTCCTGTCTTGAAAGAATAATTATAGAAATCAGGTTCTAATCACTAATACATTCATTTAATGAACATTGATATATGCATTGAACTATAAAATAGTAGTTATAACGTCCTCAATAATGTCAAAATATACCAATAAGATCATAAAATTCCATAAAAAGTAAATCGTAAGGTTAAATTATGAACCTGGAAGATACTTTGGGATGTGTATGTTTTGTTTAACCAAACTAATCATTATTATCCTGAAAATCCACTCCACTTAGATTATTAATACATAAAAATAAATCCATTAATTATATATAGTCTCAATTTGTTTTACTTCCTCAGTCATTTAGAAGTTTGATATTTGTATTAGTAGTCCATGTATACAATGTGATTGCCGATTAGTCAAAGTATAATTTCATTTATAAAACTCTAATTTTTTTTGGTATTCAAATGAGTAAAAGACCGACTACACTTTCACATGAGTCAATAATCTATCTTATAAATATCATATATAATTTACCAATATAATTATTATGGAACATAATTTTGTTTTCTATTATATAAAAAATATTCACCTCATTTAATTCTTTCTAAATGTCCCTACTTTGACATAAATTATTCTTTTAAATGGAGATTTATTATTTATTTGTGATAAATTATATTAGGACATATAAATAAATCCTTATTTTCTATTATGAACACATTTAATAATTTGGTGAAATAATAATATTTCACATGTAAGGTATATGGGTTAGGTAATTTATGTTTTATGTGGATTAATTTTTGTTTTATTAGATCCTATTTAGTTGATAAGGGGAGTCCGCATAGTGTTGGATTTATATTTAGGGAGTTGTCCGGTGTTTGGTCTTGAAATTTGTATAATTATATAATAGGAAGAAAAATATATTGGAATCCATTGTGTTGTGGTATAGAAAAGGGTTATATAATATTAAATTTTGGTTCAGGACATTTGTCTGACTAAAACCTAAGGAACCATGATATAATGAGTATTTATTCAAGATTGGTTATTTAGTTATGTTATTGGACCATAATGTAGGAAATGGAATAGTGTAATGTCAAGTGTTTTGTAAGAATAAATTATTAATGAATATGATTAAATTCATGGGTTTGATGCGGATCACACTGTAACACATTAGGTTTCACCATGAGGTCCGGATCTGTGGGGGATTTATTCTAGGATCCTATAGGTTATGCTACAACAATACTACAGATATGGTTTGTTGGGTTTTAGTTTATCTATTAGTGGGTCATTACATTCTTATATGTTGGATCATGTTTCAATGTAAC
This sequence comes from Viscum album, assembly GCA_963277665.1. Taxonomy (NCBI): domain Eukaryota; kingdom Viridiplantae; phylum Streptophyta; class Magnoliopsida; order Santalales; family Viscaceae; genus Viscum; species Viscum album. The sequence continues at coordinate 1,045,011,489 of OY728160.1, read as the reverse complement.
TCAGTCATGTGTAATTTAACCTAGATATGATGGTCAACATTGAAATGGCTATTGAAGGATATTTTTTTATTATAATAATTACGAAATCCCTCATTTGATACTATTTCAAAAAGGAAAAAAGATCTGGTATCTCTTGCCATTTTCTGTTATCATCGTATTCTTTCCAATTTTTCATTTTATAAACATCATCTGATATCCAGTTTAGGTCATCCCTCCTATAGTGTTCTTCAAAATATAATTATTTTTGTTTCAATAGAACAAGGAGTATCCACACATATCTTGATTTTAGATATTCATATTTGGTTTTCAATTTTCATTTATCCCATATTATAGATTGGAATATAAATTGACAAGTATGGTCTTACAAATTTGGTTGATGGGGATTCTAATTATCTTTTTTATTTATATAATCCTTCTACATCATGTGTGTAGTGTTCATGGGTGGGGTTACATGATAAATAAATAATTATAACTAGATTATCCCTTCATTGTACATGGGGGATAATCTATAATAGTTTTGTGTGTAAATCCATATATATGGTTGTTTTATGTTAAATTCATATGTGACGGAAAATTAGATGACAATAAATTTTTATGCATTGGGTGACACTTAAATTGGAAATTGATGGTATTTCAGATATGGTAGTGACATAGGTTATTGATGTAACATGTGAAGTGATGTTGATCATTGGTGAATATGTTGTATAAAATAGTTCAATTGATGTTGTTATAAGGAGTTGATGATACAGAACACCACGTGGATATGCTCATTCAGGGTCATGTATATAGATTACATGGCCTATGATTTGGAGCTGACCACAAGATAATATAGGCTTCTTCAATAGTTGATGTCACGACCCCCTCCCACCAAAGATGCCCCTCCTGAGCTGGCAATGGTGAAAGGAAGATAATGACCCCCGAGTCCCGCCTCCAGTAGGCCCCGGGTTGGCGACTAGCACCAAGGGTATGAGTTTTCACAAATATGGGAGGCATTACCCATTTTATTATTTTGGATCGGGAAATAGCACAAGTCAACCACCAAAAAGGGAAAAGAACAAGTGTACATAAATAAACCCAAAACAAGCCCACATGCATGTTTAAACAATTTTTATAATAAGGTACAAGTACAAGGAAGCTCAAAAGTACAAGTGAGTACAGTACCAAAAGGAAAACATGAAAACTGCAACTGCACAACTCCCACTGCCTGACTAGTAGGGTCTCGCACGGCCCTGGTAGTCCTCCTAAAAACCTGAATCAACGTAGGGTGAGCATACAAGTATACTCAGTAGAGAACCTAAAGCTCTCGTGCACAAGTGGGGAGACACCCTAAGGTCCCGTGAGAAAACAGAAGAACCAGAAACTAACAAGGAAAAACTATCCACCCAGCCTCACTGGTCACAATCACCAAGTAACACGAACAAGTTTAGTATATATATAGAACAAAAGTATTGGGTACCCCGCACCATTTCCCACTTAATTAAATGCTTCTCTTCCTTACGGCAAACGTCCTGACGCTACCACACTCTTCCCGCCCTCACACACCTGGGCCAAACCACGCATCTCGCCCGCACACACCTGGGCCACAACCACTAACCCGCCCGTAGACACCTGGGCCTCATCCCGAAGGTTCTTGGGAACGGTAAGCCTGCGCGAAGAGTCTTGGGCTAAAGGTCGCCTCAAGCCATCACAGACTCCGAGACCTACCCGAAGAGTCTTGGGTGTAAGGTCACCTCAAGCCATTATAGCCTATGGAAGAAGGAGCTGGAAGGAGCTAGTAACTAAGGGGGAACACCCTCTCCCATAAAATGGGAGTGTTCGGCACTAGGTGCTTGACATGGGTGTGGTGCGACAAAACACAAAGATACAAATATATATATACATATACCAAACACACAGCCCAACCTATGGCTTCTTAAAAAGAGGAACTGAGCATGTGCCTCGGCACTGCTACCACGAAGCATGCATAAACAACCAAACAATCATCCCCCAACCCCATTTAGGTTTTCATGTTTCATGCAATGGTTTAACAAATTATTACTATTGGGCAACTATCATCCAGACAAAACCTTTCACAAACATATCCCTGCCATCCACAACCAAGGTTAGGTAAAACACAAGCAACCACATGCCATTTCATTTACAAAAGATTATCACAACTATACAACATTCCATCATTTATTTATTTCAAAGTTCAACACATAAAACCCTTTCCACACACAAAACATTTTTGCATTTGAAAACACCTTTTACTTCAAAACACTTTTCATAATCAAAACACTTTTCATAAATAAAGGCATTTTCCACAAAACAACCAAGCCAGCAACATGTTCATTATTCCCACTTTGTTCAACCGGGGTGATCACACAAGGTTTTCATTCTCATTTAATCAGCCAGTCTTTACGTGATTATCCATTTTCCATGTTTTAACAAAACCAACCACAAACAATTCAGATATCAATTGCGCACGCAAATGCCACCAACGGCCTTGATTTTCAGTAGGCAAAGGCCTTTCAATCCAAAATCACAATCAGAAGATAATGAAACTGGAAGGTAATAGAAACAGCACAAAACCCCAAACCCTTCTTTATCCGGTTATTATCATTATTTAAAGTTAAACTGCATCCCATGGAACAAAAGAAAAATATCCCACCCCGCATGTTGCACCAAAAAGAGAGACGAAGGTAAACCCCTACATCAAAAGGTCCCGATCACGTCGCTTCCGACGACGTCCTTCGGTGTCCTCCGCCTTCGCCAAAACCGAAAAACACCTCCTAGGATGGAAGCTGGAGAAGGAAGGTCGGAAGGAAAGGTGACAAGTCTGGGCTTAGAAGCTTCGTCTCGTCGCTACGATCCTGTGGCCGCTGACGGATCGTAATTCGGAGCTCGGACAAAGAAGTTAGAGGAGGAATACTTCTCGATTGTCCAAGAGCGTCGTCGTGCGACAAAGAAGCGATCGATATGGAAGATAAAACATGACCTCGTTCTTATATAGGCAACAAATAGGTAAATCCGTATTCAGCGTGTATTAATGAATACACGATGTGACCATACATATGTTACATGTTTTGATTGGTTAACACACAACACGTCACGCGGTTTCCATGCGTTTTAATAATAATGATAATTCTATCAATATGTGGTGTTTCGTTGACCCGAGGCATGAGTCATAAAAGTAGCTCATTAATGGTCTTAAAATTACCGTCATAATTTCAGGGTTTCGCTGTCGCTGACTGGTCGTCAATCCGATATCGTATGAGGGAGATACGTTGGATACAAGATCTCGTAATAATAACAATATTAAATCTATTAATTCATGAGCGTTTCGGGTACCCAATCCGAAAACCCGAAAAAGACATCCAATATTGGACTCATAATTTTCGTCTCGTAGTCAGGGTCACACTGCCACTGATGTTTCGTGAAACCGAGGTCGTACGAAGAAGTTACAGACAAAAAAGTGTTTTATCAACAAAATTAATAATAACAATATTTTATTATTATTATTAATCAATTATTTATTTATTTTTCATAACTCCAAAAGCAATCACGTTTTGGAGTCTTCATGGCTGCTATAATTAAGCATCAATTCCTCCTTTTTCATTTATTTGTCTTTTAATTTTATTTCTCTTATTATTATTTTTTTTGTTTCTCTCTCCAATCTATTTTATTTTCTTTCATGATTTTCTCCCATCACCAAAAGTGGCGCCTCCCATTTCTTTTACTCCATGTGGAACGCCCCAAACTCCATTCTCACTTCAAATTTATTATTTAATAAAATTAATAATAATAACACCCATAATTAATGTACTAATTTAATCCCATTAAATTAGATTACCATGGTTATTAAGTTAAAACCATTCCATTTAATTAAATTCAAATAATTTAATTTACTAACCAAAAATTAAACCCATTTAATTTAATTTACCAATAACACATATATTTCTGTCACCTTTATCATTATTATTTAATTCAATAGTAATAAATCCTCTTTCAATTTCATCAACGGGTCCCCATCATTAACATTAATAATTATTATTATTATTGACGCCCATTATTTTCATAAAATTACTCCATATATCCCATAACATTATATTCACGCATGGTTGGGAACACCATTCATGTGCCTCTTCATGTTATTATTATTATAACAAATTATTATATAATAATACCCTTTTAATGTTATTAACACAATTCCAACTTTAATTGTGGAGAACCGCACAACGCCTCCTATACAAGGTCACACCGATGCACCCCATGCATTTCATTCCTTTATAATTTATTACATGAGCCTCATTTATTGTAATTTATTCCTTTATAACTTATTCCATGCGCCTCTCATCATTTTATTAAATATATTCGATTTTATTTCTTATATTTTACAATGATTAAATTAAAACCATTTTATCTAATTAACACCAAATATTTCCACACCACCATTATCAATTATTATTATAAAAAATTTTTATTACAACACGTGTCGTGTTTGACCACATCAAATTTTTTACAAAGAAATGGACCGGAGAGGTCCGGGCCATTACACCAGATACCTCTCAAAACATTCTCGTCCTCGAGAATTAAAACCAACCCATAAAAGGGGGAAAGGTCTGAACAACCACTCCTCAAGAGACCTCTCAGGCCTCTTGTCATAACAAGAAACAACCGACAACCCTAATTATGTGAGTTAGGAATTCCCTCTCCTATGTCGAGATATTATCCGCTTTAGGCGGCACTGACTCACCTACACGGGTTTAATCACATCCGCATTAATGCCTCTCGATTAAGGACTGAGCCTTCCCACTTCCATATATTAGGATTTTCCAACTTACACTGCCCCCAACACCATACAAAACATCAAAAAATTTCCCAAACACATGGATTGAGAAATTCCTTCTCCCATGTCGAGATATTATCTGCTTTAGGCGGCACTGACTCTCCTGCACGGGTTTAATCGCATCCACATTAATGCGTCTTGATTATGGATTAGGTCCTCCTCTCCCCACATGTTATGACTCTTCACACACATTTAAAGGAAAGAAGGAAACAACTTAGCATTATAAATTCATGAAAAAAAAAGTTCAAGGCCCAAAGCATGGGTGAGAATGAGTTTCAAAAAAGGAGTGTGATGATCTTGAATTTAAACAAAACATAAATGAGAGAATTTAAGTAAAACCGGAAACATCTCTCTTGATCTCTGGCCTTGCTAGGGTTTCCACTTCTATTACATGAAACTATCTGTGTCCCACTCCTCTGCCGTTTTGTTGAAGTCCAGGTGCCATAGTTGTTCGGTAAACAGGGAAGGCCTAAGCCCAAGTAGTAATGAAAAACTCAAAGTTTTAATTATCATTTTATTTCAATTTCTTTCCCAGAACACCCAAATCAAGTAAAACACAAACATGATGATGCATGTACCTTCCCTAGGGTCTCTACCCTGCAATCAATATAGTCTCACTTGGTCGTTCGGTAGGCTTAGAGTCCTTGCATCGGATCACGGGGGGCCCTAAAATCTCGTGTCCTAGCCGGTCTTCCCTGGCCTATGTCACGCACCAAGATTAACGAACACTGTTGCCCTACCATCCCATGCAATCTTCACTCTGCCTAACGCCAGACTCCATCCTATCTCTCAACCATCAGCTCTGATACCATTCTGTCACAACCCCCTCCCACCAAAGATGCCCCTCCTGAGCTGGCAATGGTGAAAGGAAGATAATGACCCCCGAGTCCCGCCTCCAGTAGGCCCCGGGTTGGCGACTAGAACCAAGGGTATGAGTTTTCACAAATATGGGAGGCAGTACCCTTTTTATTATTTTGGATCGGGAAATAGGACAAGTCAACCACCAAAAAGGGAAAAGAACAAGTGTACATAAATAAACCAAAAACAAGCCCACATTCATATTTAAACAATTTTTATAACAAGGTACAAGTACAAGGAAGCTCAAAAGTACAAGTGAGTATAGTACCAAAACGAAAACAAGAAAACAACAACTGCACAACTCCCACTGCCTGACTAGTAGGGTCCCGCACAGCCCTGGTAGTCCTCCTGAAAACCTGAAACAACGTAGGGTGAGCATACAAGTATACTCAGTAGAGAACCTAAAGCTCTCGTGCACAAGTGGGGAGACACCCTAAGGTCCCGTGAGAAAACAGAAGAACCATAAACTAACAAGGAAAAACTATCCACCCAGCCTCACTGGTCACACTCACCAAGTAACACAAAAAAATTTTGTATATATATAGAACAAAAGTATTGGGTACCCCGCACCATTTCTCACTTAATTAGATGCTTCTCTTCCTAACGGTAAACGTCCTGACGCTACCACACTCTTCCCGCCCGCACACACCTGGGCCAAACCACGCATCTCGCCCGCACACACCTGGGCCACAACCACTAACCCGCCCGCAGACACCTGTGCCTCATCCCGAAGGTTCTTGGGAATGGTAAGCCTGCCCGAAGAGTCTTGGGCTAAAGGTCGCCTCAAGCCATCACAGCCTCTGAGACCTACCTGAAGATTCTTTGGTGTAAGGTCACCTCAAGCCATCATAGCCTATGGAAGAAGGAGCAGGAAGGAGCTAGTAACTAAGGGGGAACACCCTCTCCCATAAAATGGGAGTGTTCGGCACTAAGTGCTGGACATGGGTGTGGTGCGACAAAACACAAAGATACATTTATATATATACATATACCAAACACACAGCCCAACCTATGGCTTCTTAAAAATATGAACTGAGCATGTGCCTCGGCACTGCTACCACGAAGCATGCATCAACAACCAAACAATCATCCCCCAACCCCATTTAGGTTTTCATGTTTCATGCAATGGTTTAACAAAATATTACTACTGGGCAACTATCATCCAGACAAAACTTTTCACAAACATATCCCTGCCATCCACAACCACGGTTAGGTAAAACGAAAGCATCCACATGCCATTTCATTTACAAAAGATTATCACAACCATACAACATTCCATCATTCATTTATTTCAACGTTCCACATATAAAACCCTTTCCACACACAAAACATTTCCGCATTTGAAAACACCTTTTACTTCAAAACACTTTTCATAATCAAAACACTTTTCATAAATAAAGGCATTTTCCACAAAACAACTAAACCACCAACATGTTCATTATTCCAACTTTTTTCAACCGGGGTGATCACACAAGGTTTTCTAGATTTTCATTTAAAAAGTCAACTTTACGTGATTAACCAATTTCCACATTTCATGAAGTTTCCATCCATAAGAAAATACAGAAGGAGAGGGCAACATTTAATTGCGTAAGCAAAGGCCCCCATCGACTGTGATTTTCCGTAGGTCGAATCACATTCAATTCACAAATATAATATCACAGAATATAAAAAGTAAGGTAACAACAATCACTAACTTCCCAACAACATTCTTTAACCAGTTATTATCTTTATTTAAAGGTTCAACCATTTCTCACGAAAACAAAAGGATACCCGCCACACATGATACACAAATTAGAGAGACAAAGGTGAGATCCCTACCTCAAAAGGTCCCGATCACGTCGCTTCCGACGACGTCCTTCAGTGTCCTCCGCCTTCGCCAAACCCGACAAATGCCTCCTAGGATGGAAGCTAGAGAAGGAAGGCCGGAAGGAAAGGTGACAAGTCCGGGATTAGAAGCTTCGTCTCGTCGCTACGATCCTATGGCCGCTGACGGATCGTAATTCGGAGCTCGAACAAAGAAGTTAGAGGAGGAATACTTCTCGATTGTCCAAGAGCGTCGTCGTGCGACAAAGAGGCGATCGATATGGAAGATAAAACATGACCTCGTTCTTATATAGGCAATGAATAGGTATATCCGTATTCAGCGTGAATTAATGAATACACGATGTGACCGTACATACGTTACATGTTTTGATTGGTTAACACACAACACGTCACGCTGTTTCCACGCGTTTTAATAATAATGATAATTCTATCAATATGTGGTGTTTCGTTGACCCGAGGCATGAGTCATGAAAGTAGCACATTAATGGTCTTAAAATGACCGTCATAATTTCAGGGTTACGCTGTCGCTGATGGATCGTCAATCCGATACCGTATGAGGGAGATACGTTGGATACAAGATTCCGTAATAATAACAATATTAAATCTATTAATTCAAGAGCGTTTTGGGTACCCAATCCGAAAACCCGAAAAAGAAATCCAATATTGGACTCATAATTTTCGTCTAGTAGTCAGGGTCGCACTGCCACTGACGGTTCGTGAAACCGAGGTCGCACGAAGAAGTTACGGACAAAAAAGTGTTTTATCAAAGAAATTAATAATAACAATATTTTAGTATTATTATTAATCAATTATTTATTTATTTTTCATAACTCCAAAAGAAATCACGTTTTGGAGTCTTCATGGGCGCTATAATTAAGCACCAATTCCTCCTTTTTCATTTTTTTGTCTTTTAATTTTATTTCTCTTATTATTATTTTTTTGTTTCTCTCTCCAATCTATTTTTTTTCTTTCATGATTCTCTCCCACCACCAAAAGTGGCGCCTCCCATTTCTTTTACTCCATGTGGAACGCCCCAAACTCCATTCTCACTTCAACTTTATTATTTAATAAAATTAATAATAATAACACCCATAATTAATGTACTAATTTAATTCCATTAAATTAGTTTATCATGGTTATTAAGTTAAAACCATTCCATTTAATTAAATTCAAATAATTTAATTTACTAACCAAAAATTAAACCCTTTTAATTTAATTTACCAATCACACATATATTTCTATCACCTTTATCATTATTATTTAATTCAATAGTAATAAATCCTCTTTCAATTTCATCAACGGGTCCCCATCATTAACATTAATAATTATTATTATTATTGACGCCCATTATTTTCATATAATTACACCATATATCCCATAACATTATATTCACACATGGTTGGGAACCCCATTCACGTGCCTCTTCATGTTATTATTATTATAACAAATTATTATATAATAATACCCTTTTAATGTTATTAACACAATTCCAACTTTAATTGTGGAGAACCGCACAACGCCTCCTGTACAAGGTCACACCCATGCACCCCATGCATTTCATTCCTTTATAATTTATTACATGAGCCTCATTTATTGTAATTTATTCCTTTATAACTTATTCCATGCGCCTCCCATCATTTTATTAAATATATTCGATTTTATTTCTTATATTTTACAGTGATTAAATTAAAACCATTTTATCTAACTAACACCAAATATTTTCACGCCACCATTATCAATTATAATTATAAAAAATTATTATTACAACACGTGTCGTGTTTGACCACATCAAATTTTTTACAAAGAAATGGACCGGAGAGGTCCGGGCCATTACAGTTGAGTTTCTTAGAGGTATTTTATTAATCACCATGATTGTGGTGGGATACATAATACATGGTCATGAGAATTTTATATAGACCCAATAATTTTACAAAAATTATTACATGGTTCTCAACCATAAATAACCAATAATTTTAATGAAAAGATCAAAAAATACTTTTGTCTCTTGATAGCTAGGTTCATAACAAATAGAAGGAAACTGAACCATGAAATCATAATTTTATTCAACATAGTATACTCCTAAAATCCCTTTGAGCTCCAAAATATTCCTAAGATAACATAGGGAGTACATAAATAAAGGGTTGATCTTAAAGGTGTAATAAGGGAATAAAAATTATAAATAAACATAACATGTTTGTCAAAAGAATACCAATATATCAAAAAAGTGTACACCCATGAGTAATAAAATGGAATCATATTGTATGTTTTATGTTATCATAAGGTCGCGAAATCTTAAAAAATATCATAGAAACATAAAACACAACATAATTATATGTCATTTCTAAATGCCCAGACAGTATCAAATGGTAGACATTATCCCAAAATGGATTTGGATCACTCCCTAATCATGTACATTATTTCACGTGAGACTAAAAAAAATCTAATTAACTAGAGGGATTATGGGACCTCTCATATAATTATTTGGATATACATTAATATAAATTGAAGATAAGGATATAAATCATAATGAAAAACCATAATAATTAGCCATATAAAAGGGTTTCAAAATATAGTATCATAACATAAAAAAAATTCTTGTAGAGGGAATTTGAGATATGTTCATATGAAATGTATTTCTATATCAATGTACATTAGAAACATATAGGGATATATTTGAAAAATATTTATATAATTTATAATAATTACTTACATTTTATTATTTATTAATAAAAATAACATCTAAAAGACTAAAAACATTCTTTGGGATGATAAAATTTTCACAAACAAATTAAAATTTCAAAAAAATATAAATTCAAAAATTAGTGTAGAAATCCTTGTCTTCTAAAATTTATACTTTATATTATAAATTAATCTTCATGGAAAAATAATATTCAATATAGTTGAAAATACCATTCAATTTTTATATTTTAGAAAGATATATTTCATATTTTCTATATAAGATAATATTTACATTGTTCAGAAAAAAATGAATATTCCATTAAAATATACATATAAAAATTCAATAATGTGTAAAAATTATTTTTATCAATAATTTTATAATATCAAGAAAATTTGAAAAAAAATTAAAATATTTGGATTTGCAAGAAAAATGTTTTTTGACCGAAGAGAGAAACAATTTTTTTTGTAAATACATGTTCACAATCATTCTATATGCCAAATAACGGGAAATGGTACTATTAATAGAAATATAATGAATAACTATAGATTAATAAAATTTTAATGGTTTACTATGATATTAAAGAAAAAATTTTATCTAAAAAAATTTCATGTAACCAATAATGATTAAAATGGGATTGAAATATTAACCTTTACTACAACATTTAATATTGAATCATTACTTATAATGAAATAATTATATAAATTTTAACATGAAATATAATTAATAATGAATTATTCTGGATATATTCTGTAAAGGGGAAGCATATAAACAACATAAAATATATTAGATTCCTAAAAGAACATTTGTCTCAAAGAAAGATGAAATGTGACAAAACCCTTACAATTTTTGTGTCATTCTAGAGATATTTAATAAATGATACAATTATGTGTAATAATTTTAATTATACAAAAATTTACATTTAATTATTATATATAGAACTCATAGATCATTTTAGATATAATCATTCAATTATATATACATTTTAGTAGACATAAAACACATGGAATGTAAATTGAGTTATGAAACCCCTTTCATCACACATCTCCTTGGTTAAGCATTCATTAACTTCATGTATAATATATTATAATAATTTATTAACATAAAACAAAATCTATATATCATTTATAATTTCATAAATGGTCATTTAATAATATATTGTTTCCCATTCATAAATAATCCTCATTTGTCACTATTGTTTAAGGAGTTAATTGCCTTCTTTTCTCATGTATATACAATCGTAAATATTTCAGATCATGAAAATAGGTTTTATATACATAAACTACCATATTTTATTAATTTTTAAAATATATTATAATCATATACATTATTATAAATAATATTTAATTCTTTTCATAGAAAAATAAATACGTCACTTCATGGAGACGGTAGGTCGTTCGTACGCATGAGTGACTTTATCATTTCATTAACAGGTGAAAGGGTAAGTTAGATGAATGTGTATTGATTTTATAGAATAAATATAAATTAAAATATATACCATATTAAAATTAAATATTAAATATTATATGTTTTATGTAATTCTTTATTCAGGGTTGAATCACATAGATTTGTGAGCTAGTAGACTACAATATAGATGAATGGATTTATCATTTATTCAATCGATGATAAGATAAGATAATATATAATATATTTAATTTATAAAATAATTAATATATTTTAAAGATCATAAATTTCGATAAAATTAATCTGTATTACCTTATATTTAATTTCTATATGACAAAAGAATCAAATCACATTGCTAGGTAATTGTCTTACGTATACAAGAGATTCATTATTGTTTTCTCTATATAATGGTATGATAGAAGGTATATAAGATATTAAATTTTAAAAATTATTATATATCATAAATATAATATATTAAAATATATAAATCCTCTTATAGAACTGTGATAATAGGTGATTGAAAACGGATGACTTGGGTTCATGAGGTTGTATTCCGTTGTACAAATGACCATAAATTTCGATTCCAATTTGAGGGAAGAGGAGATTGACTTAGGCCAAAAATATAAATAATGTTAACCACATCATATGTACTATTATAATGTTATTATATTATAATTTTTAAATATAATTTGTAGGAGGTGGAATAATAAATAATGTAAAACACTCAATTGAGGATGCTACATCTTCATCGAGCAACACATTTTAGTTTTTATGAAATTCCTTCCAAGGATGAATTAATAAAAAAACGTTTCTTAGGTGAGAGGAGGGATTTACGGATTTTATTTGGGTAGGAATTGGAAAAACCAATTGGTATTATAACTGTGTTATAGAGAGCATAGGTGGTGGCCTTTTATATGCGGGGGAAGGAAACAAATGAAATTTTTAGAATTAAGGAATTAAATTAATGTTTTTGTCATGAAAAAATCACCCAAATAAGAAATTTTATAATCTAATGATATATAAGGTATATATAATAACATAAAATAAGAAATATAATTTTTAATTGTCAGGTATAACAATAATCATTTTATTTTAACCCCTTTTGAATTTTTTTACCTTAACCACAACAAATAAAAAATATTATTTATACTAATCAATAAGTTGAAAAAACAAGTTTTCAAAATTACCATATAATAATTCTGATCCTTAAAAATATGAAAACCATTTTCAGAAATAAACTCACTTATGTGGATGATTTAAAATAAAAATTAAGTCCACAAACGTGGCAAAAGTACATGTTCTCATGAAATGAATTTTTATGTAAAAAAATGGAATCCTATAAACTATATGAAATGTAATCATTATCAAATGTATTAAAATTAAAATTTTATAAATATATATTTTATGAATTTGATTAAAATAATATAATAGTATGGTTTATTTAAATTATTTAAAATCAATAAACATTATTCGCTTTAAATTTGGATTCATAAAAAATATATTTTAAACCATAAAAATAAACAAATAATAATATATAATATCAATATTTTTTAATTTATGTTAGTTTTATTTCATATAAATTAAATATTATAATGTAAATTTTTAATAAAAATAAATACATAATGGTACATAATTTATTAAAATGAAATGATACTTTTATAAAAAATCATAATTTTTAATAGTTCATAGAAAAAATTAATTTTATATATAATAATAAATACATTTCATCACAACGAAATGTTGATATTATTATTTTAAAAAATATTATTTTAATAAAATGTATAATATTGGTTAAAATATTAATGTAAATTCAAAATGTGTGACTAAACCTCCCTTTAGAAAAAAAAATTCTTTTTGGAAAAAGTTTTCTTCATTAAAAACGTTCTTACATAATTTCAAATAACTAGATAACCATGGAATTTATTCTATAACTATGTTATATATATATAATTTTTAGAATTTACTTGTCTTTATTCATACCATTTGACTCAACAGATTCATTATAATTTCATAATTTAAATAATGATATAGAGTATCATGTTTCGTTTACACCGGGTGTTCTGTGCATCAAAATCTATCAAAGTGAATTGGTTTATTTAAAAATTAATATATCTTAAATTTTAAATCTATTATATTTTCTTCTAATTATATTTTTGTGTGCCATATAATCATTCTAAAATGATGTTCCACTTTTAAAATCATTTTTGATACAAATTCAATGATGTTATTGATCACCGATGGGTTCATGGAATGAAAACCAAGAAATAAAAATATTTCGGAAGTTTATTTAGTAACTATAAAGGGAAAATAGATATTTTTTTAACCATATATAATTATGCATGAGGTGGAGTGAAATTTATTATGTGTTCTATTCTTTTATTACATTATCATTTTTCTACACATGCACTTAGGTACATGACGATGTTATCGTGGGAAACCATAAGTGGATAGCTACTGATTATTATACCCACCAACATACATAGTGCCTTTAGGTTGTGTATAGAATTCATTTATCATGTATCAGATAAGGGTATCACCTCAAATTCTGGACCATAGTGGTCAAATGTGTGGTTGATACATGAGTAGATACTCCTGTTTTAATATTTTAGAGATGGTTTTAGTGGGTTTCAAATGCCATATAGTTATTGTAACTTTTTTCTTCTTTATGTTTATCCATGTATTTGAAAATACCATGAGGGATCTGGTTTTTTTGTAAGACTTGCATGACATTTTATGTACCCATTATAGAAGTTATTCCATATATATAGTTTATATTTTTTTTTATTAATTATTTATATTTAATATTATTTCTAAAATAAAATAGTTTTATTAAAGATGCTATAGTCTCCCCATAATAACCTTGTAGACCTAGGTTACCAGTTTGTAGTCTCCTGTGTGTGGGAAGGATCACATAATCCCTGTGGAACTCGGATTCCTTCATATTTTATGTCAAATCATGTGTGTGGATTATATAAATTGGTATTATAGTGGGGATTCCACATTTTGATATTTGGTGAGTTGTTTTATTTTTATTTGAGAATATTATGTAATAAATTTTGTTGGATAATAAATAAGGAAAATTTTATGTATGAACAATTATAGCCCAAATAATGGGAACACCAACATTTCTTAGGTTTGTGATGTTTTTTTTATTTTATTATTATCGTTTTATGGTTTTGAAAAGTGATATATTATTATGGTTATGTGATTTATGGTAAAACTGTAGGTCTTAATTGGAAATAGGAACTATGTCTCATGTTCCATTAATTCCATGTATAGATCACATTACATGTGAATGATTGTTTTTTGATAGACATTCTAGTTTGTGAAATTAAGCGTTGAGTTGTTTAAAATGTTAAAAAAATCAAATATAGTATTTTATAATAATTCCTATTGGTTGAATTATACTAAACAAAACATGGATTGTAGTTATGGTATTGTATATTTTTTAGATCACGTATGGGTGTTCATGGTACTTGACCATATAATGGAATCATAACATCATGATCCTAGATGGAATGAAACCATGAAGTTGAAACTGGAGTAAATTGTCTTGTTGGATAAACATCATATTGTAGTTTTTCTTGTATATTATATCTATGTTGTGATATATAATGATAATCAAATTTGGGTTTCAATGATATGCCACCTCAGAGGACACCATTTGTTAGTTAAGAGGATGTGAATATTGTTACACCAAGACCTACAATAATAGGGGATAATATTTGTGGATGATATCATGGTCCAAAGGTATAGGTTTCAAATAAAATGGGTAAACTATATTGGATTTTGGGTTTTTGGTATTTTTTATGATTATCAAAGAGATATCTATGTGTGGTTAATATAGAGAATATATTTTGGAAAATCTGTGGGATTTATAGTTTGATGTAGATATGAATAAGGGGATATAATAGAAGGATTTGAATGTATTTTTTTATATAAAATTTCCCCCAAGACATTTAGGTATTATAGACTATGGGAATTCATGCATCTAACATTTTTGGGGGCATCAATTATGGATTATGTAGGTATGTATCATAATTTTAAGTGTTTATCATTTTACTTCATTAATGGTTTAAGTATCGCTATCATGGAATTTTTAAAATGGGATTTCATATGAAATAATTTTCTCTGTAAACAAATTCAATTTTTTATTGGTGAACTACAATTTAATAGTATATTATTAACTAAATTATGGAATTTTTCGAAACCATTTAGTGTAATTAGGTGGAAATTAGTGGAGTTTTGGGCTAGAAGATGAAGGGTTATGAGATGATCTATTATTTTCGTCAGATATGGTGATAAATGATATAATTATATTGTTGGTCATATATAAAATTTTTACTTTATGGGTATATGGTCCTTGTTTGAGTACAATCCATGTATGTATCGAATGAATGTCATGTGTATATATATGTAGTGAAATGACTATTTCTATGTTGGGAGTCATCATATGATTATGTATGATTTGTATATGGACATAATTATCTATATAATGAATGATTCGAAGTTAGAAATCCTATAAATATCTATATTTCATATGTTCCAATTGTCCTGGTCGGTGCGAAGGGTGAGAAACTATGCTAGAAGAGGACGATGATAAGAGTGAATTAGTATTGTGGCCAGTCATCAAAACATAATGGTTTAGACAATATTCTTTTGATTAATATGTTATTATTAGATCAAGATGATGAACCATATATAGTTATAGGTAATTTATGAATGACTATGTTTTCTTTTTTTATGATACATATTTTTGCTGATGGAACATTAATTGGGTATCGAACGAAATTTTCCAACATGAACTAGGTTGTACATCCATTTTATTTTCTTATGGATCTGTCGTAGTTATAAGGTTTTAATTATATCTCCCCATATTATTTCTGAATAAAATTAGTTTTCCTGATGATTGATTGATGGAGGAAGAGTTTTCTGCAATCATTTGGGTCGGGTTTACTACCACTGAACAGTCTCTAACAGGATTTGATTGTGGAGTTGGACACATCTAATGACTCTGGATTTCATGATGAATCATGGAATTACATTCCAAAGGCGGGGTTTTATTTGGGTAAATTCCCAAAACCACTTAATAACTCGTATTGTATGAGATGATGGCAAGGTGATATCATCACCTCTTTTTTGGGGGAACAATTTCCTATTCAAAGACTCCCATAAAGATTCAATATATGCAGATGAATAATTTTTTCGATCACAAGTATTTATATTTGAATTTAACTAAATTAAAATTACATTATGAGTATACATGGGTTCTGAATTGTAATTTTTTATATCAATTTTTCCATCAATGGAACCCTTTTTTAAAAGGGTTTATAACTTCATTTTTGTTTCCTTTGGATGAGGTAAATTTAATCCAGATGGTGAGGAACTCTAGAGTTTCCTATCATCTAGAGAGACATTAGTTTTCCTGATGTTAGGATCAAACCCATAATATGATATCCATACATAACCTCATGAGATGAATCAGAACCCACTTAGTTTAGTTCCACTTAATAGGACAAATAGCCTTTTCTGGTAATGTGAAGACGAAAAAACAGTGTAGTTTGACATAATCTAATAAGGAAACTAGTGATAAATATTCCAATGGGATGATTGGTTTTGTAATTATGACAAGGTTTCCTGAGAAATATTGAATAGATATGGCCTCTTAAGTGGGGGAATGAACATACTGGGGTTATTACTCAATAAGGATCGTGATGAAAGGGTCCCAAAATGAATAGTGTCCCCCAGGAGGGATAGAAACCCACATAAAATATACATCGAATATTATTAGGTTGATGTATGGGGATGTAATTGTACCATTGGTAGTCTTCCTACGTTTCCTAGTTCATTGGGAATCAATTCCACCATTTTTCAGTATGTTGGTAATTAATCTTTACAGGAGTCCCATGTGGTTGGGGGCTTACAGTCAGAGGAATGACCACATGGATTTGATCATGTGGATTTCATGATCTCCACTAAAATCTATGACCATGTGATACATGCTTGGTTTGAAAAATAATAGAAAGTAGTTTATTAGAAGATAACATAAACCAATCTTTATGCTTGTGGATGAGATTCTTGATCAGAAAGGTATATGTTGAGGGATTTGAGGGTCTTTATATCGTATATTATTATCACAAAAAGGATAATCAAATATGGTGATCCATTCATCTACATCTCAGATTTATGAAAAGATGAAAAATAAAACCCCCTGCATAAATAATGGTTATGGAATTATCTAGGAGGAATTCCATGGTAGTCCTCTGGGAAGATAGGAGTAGTCAGCCCCATCCCTCATAAATGGGAAAGGCCAGTCGTTGCCCATAGTCCTTAATTCGTGGATGGTCATGTGAGGACCTCTATGTTCATAAACCGTCTTACCACATGAATGTTGAATTGATGAAATTATGATGGTATCCCTTTGTGATGAGGGTAAACACATGACTCCACATACAATAGATATGTAGACTCAAGAAGACACGTTGATACATATGATGATCATATCATACATGTATGGTGGATTTGGAAGTGGTTATTGACTAATGCCAATAGATTTTCTCTATAGAGGAGAATATGTGGTTCATTGTGAGGCAATAGAATGGATTTATTGTAGGTTATAATTAGAACACTCTAGGATGCCCCATTGCACACAAGAGGTTCCTATGTATGATTGGTTTTCCTTGTCATAGTATGTTGCTATGTGGGTGAGGGTACAATTGTTATAGAATTATACTTCGAAGAACTTGTTTCTTCTTGATTTTTGTGTTTCTATGTGGGGAAACGTTTTATCCCTATAGGATTTTACTACACAGGGATGGTTTTGCAAATCCTATAGTTTACTTATATGGGGAAGGATTCTTCGGGCATATCAATTTTCTATGTGAGGTGTTGGGTTGCAAAGGGGCCATCCATTTATGCCTTATGGAATAGTTTGTTAAATGGTTTTCTGAGTTCATAAATGGTCAGATGATTTATTATTTCATCATAAATGGGATTTGAAGATTGTTACATTCTATGAATAGAATGATCTATGTTTCATATGTCATCTAGGATCTCCTCATGTGACCTCTAGTTTTTCCTCAACACATCATGGACCCCTTCTGGGTTATTTTAGAGACTAATATAGGGACTAGATATCGTTATTTCTAGTTATCCATAGGGGATAATGATTTTACTTTTATAGGATCCTATGAGGGAAACCCAGGACATCAAATTATTTCTCTCTCAATTTAATTATTTAACAGAGGTGGAAAACATCATCCACCCCAATAATGATTTTTTCATTCTTGGGTTCCAGGGGTATAGTCTCATCCAATGAAAAAAATTGGTTGGGTGCTTCCTGAAGCCACTAGACACCATGAATAGAGATAGTCTACAAAGGGATTTCCACTAAATGGGATCATCCCATCATTCATGGGTTATCCCACTTTGATTGTTTTTATTTCATCATCCTATGGATATTATTTCAACATTTTTTTATCATTGATTAAATTCTCTTCTTCTTGTGTGTATAAATATTAGGTCCCAAAAAAGGAACCTAGTTAGAATGGTTTTGGATCGGGCTGATAAATAGGCTATTAATATATTGAATATTGTCCGATTTTGATCCATTTTCATGTACATAAGTGGAGCCTTAAGAGGAGACCAAGCCTATAAGTAGGGGGCATATCATTTCTCTTTTACCAGTTTTAATGGTGTCTTAAGAACTAAAACACACTTTTATTACCTACTTATTATGTGTTGTGTTTCCTTTGCAAACTCCTTCCCCACGAACTAAATGTTTTTCCTTAGGTAACGATAACTACTGATTTATGAATAGAGATAGAATGATCTTCGATGGAGGCTTTTGTGGATCATATCCGCAATTAAAAATTCGATGTGGTCCATCAATTCATGTGACAACACATTTCAAGACAATATTGTGGACCACATATTCACTATAATATTCTTCTTGGTCCACGACATCATAGGAAAACACCTTTTGGATATTTCTAAACAGATTTGGGGTTCATGGGCCCTCGCTTCATGATATTATAAAGGATGTATGATGTGGATTATTGTTTTCCACATTCACATTGAATTATTTTTCATCATCTTCTTATGATTCTCACATGTTTTTTCACAATCCATAATAATGACAAAATGGATCATGCTTCTACCTATATGGATGATATTGGGAGAACCACCATGGATGAGAATGCAGAATAAAATCATCAATGTAATGTAATCCATTTGGAGGGTATTCCTAGGAACCTCCTTTCACCAGGGCCTCTGATATACCCATTTTACCACAGACTAAAATTTTATAAATTTGGACCTGGATATGATACTCTCATTCCACCATCATTCCATCATATCACCTCCACTTGGTTAGAGGTGTCTTGGGATTGTACAAAAATGAATATCTCTATTGGAGGGGAAATAATTTCTAGGTTAGGTTAAGTAAATTTCATTATTCTAAATGGTTCAATGTGTATCCAATGAATCCAATATATTCATGGAATATCCTTAAATTCCGCCATATGATATTATACATCTATTTTTGATCTATATAAAAAAATTTCAAAATAAAGGATGAAGATCCATGTTAGAGTTATGATCCAATGGATGTTTCTCATATTAATGGGATTGGGAATTCTAGGATCCATAGAACTACAAGGAACATTCAAGATGTCTAGAAGATGTTTTCTTGTAATAGGTTGTATGGGTATCTCACATTCAAGTTTACTCACTATCCAAGAAAATACATAAATTTATTGGTCAATGGTGTTCATGCACCAATATATTTCAACTCTCAAATATTTAATTTGAGGTCATATTTTGGGATCTCTACCAATTAGAGGGAATCATTGTTCTCGATAATTTGTATGATGAGTTCATGAACACCTAAAACAAAATGATGAACACTGAAGAGGTATCTGCCATGGATTGAGATCTTCAACCCGTAATAGAGGAGATACTTGGTCATGTCCTCCACACGAGCTCAATCATTCCATTTTGTGTTTGGATAAACTATTCTATTCCAGTTTTTTTACCAAAGTAAAAAATTCCATACTGGGTCTCAACCAACTTAGTAATCATGAGATATTTATGGTTTGTGATGTGCAACATTTTATTAAATCCAATATATCATATTATAATACATAATCCATCCAAATGTATAACAAAATTTTGTATTTTTGGGAATTTTCACCCTGTTATTCTGTGGATGGATCATCACATCGTGTGATTCCAATATTGTTGTTAGAGTCCATATGCTGATGATGGAATCCAAAACTATGGAGGGAAATAACAACTACATAGTTTTTCCCACCATTTCATGTAATTAATAACTATTGTGTCATATAAAATAGGGATGTTCCCTATATAACCATAAAAATCCATTTCAATTCTTAAATTGTGCTCATGAAGAACACTATCGATGCTATGAATATCATTACACAATAATGTTATTTATTTTCTACATTTTAACTCTACATTAATAAATATTGAAAACGTTAAACCAAAACCCCAATGAATTTAATGTGTTTTCCTATTATTAAACAATATCTCTCACTTATCTTTTATTCATTAACCCTCACTATATATAATATTTGTTGTTAATGGTCATGGGGCATTAGAGGAACACTCTTAAATAATCTATTTACAATATGGAGTCTTGGATACGTTGGTAGATTGAGTGACCTTCCATGAAATCTGAAAAACATACATAATTTCATGACTATTTAGATTTATGAATAATGTTTTCTCACTACCAATTCCTAGACTATGGAGTCAAATCAAGTTATCATTCTTCTGTTGTGGTTGATGATGAAGTGCAATGATTTCGATATGGAAATTTCCTTACCCTATGTTGAAACACTCCTAAAACAATAAAATGATTATGAAATAATGTGGATGGAATATTATATGAATGAGATATTAGTGATGGAATTTTTAAAGGTCTATATATCGGTTACCTATGACAATGTGATCCCAAACACACCTTTCTCATCTGTTTAATTTGGGTCTAACCTTGTGTCTCGACACTCTTTGAATCAAATCAGATCCTTGTCAAAAACCTACCCCATTGATTAATATATCGTTGATCCAACAATTTCAATTTGTACTTATAGAAGTCTTATAACTGTAATTAATAGTAAAACGAGCTCGACAATAACACCAATTCTTTTCGGTCATATCAAGATGGTCCATGAAGATTGGAAAGATGTGGTGAAGAAATATATACCCATATTGGAGTTGTTATTTAACACAACCCTATCTATTGTGGTGAAAATTATCTAATAAATACATGTAGAAGTGATGGTTTGGGATTCAGATCCCAACATTTCTATCAAACACATTGACATGCGATTATGGGACAAGTAGAAAATTTATATTGTCATCATATATGCTCCCTTGACTGAAATAGATGGCACGTTGGAAAAAATTCCCCAACCATTCCTTGTCGTAGGCTCATGTGGGTTTTGTTACTGGAACCTTCAATTTCATGTCAAAAAGAATGTCATTGATTTAGAGGACATAAATTCTTTTGGATGTGACCTCACTCAATTTAATGTAACCAATCATTGAATGGAAGTCTAAAGGGATATTACTGTTCAGATACACCCCATGGTTAATGGAGAAGAAAGATCATATGATCATGTTGAATCTCATATTGTAGAACTATGGGAATATATGGATCATGAAAGTAAGATAATGGTGCATCTATCATCAATGATTGAAAATTTTTAATCCATTTAGAGGAAGGTCTGAGATCTAATGGTCATCATTGCACATATACACCCAATAGCTAAATTTGATAATGAGAAAAGAACTAGCATATTGTGGAACCTTGATGGGTCACATTAGGTGGTTTTTAATTTTCTAAATTTTTAAATTTGAGATCCACTATAACCATTTCTTCTCAAATGTTCCCCATTTTTTGTGACATAGATATACTCTAGGGGGATGATGATCCTCCATTCTCATTCAATAAAATGAAACATGTTTCCCATAATGTTAATACTATGAATTTTTCTAAAAATCCAATCAATTGAAAAATGTCATATTTTTAATGATAACCTCAATTGTATATCATTTAAAATTTCAAACTATAATAATCAAATTAGTATGATCATGTAATTCTCTAATTATTTCATGAGATGAGGGGCTCAACAATTGTAGTTTTTGGCTGTTTAAATTGTTATGTGTAAAAATATTCCAAACATTTTTAATTTTCTATTACCAGTATTGTTTTTCCTATTTACACTATGGTGCAAGATTAGAAGGTGTAACATGAATTATTCATATGCCTCCCATTGAAGGATTTAAAACTAATATTTTGTTCTCCTTTTTAGGATTGTTTGATTATTTCCTATACCATATAATGAATTGGTCCCACAAGCTGTTAGATCACTTTTACCCATTGTTTCCTTTATAGTAATTCAACATTTATAGTACAATTTATCTTTTCATGGGTAGATCAATCTCTTCGATATAGATGAATATGACTAGTATTTTTGGTTAAACTACATTGTCCATTAATTATACGGAATGAATCCCATTAATTCTTTTCAATGAAGAATTTATCAACATTTTTCATGCTTTAATAAAGGATTTTGTTTACCCATGTTCGGTGATTGATGAATGCATGACATGATATGGGGAAAATTTGAGGAGTATCCATCAAAATTGTTTTCACCATGATGTTTATGGGTGGTACCGATATTGGAGAGGTCAGTCTTAGGGACGAATTTCCCTCTAGTATAAATGGGATATTTTTGTGGCTGAAAAATGAAGAGAATATAGGGGCATACTGTTTGTAGTCAAAAAAATGTATCCCCATGACACTGATCCTCCATTTAGGATGTATGGGTAATTTATTATGATTCATATTTATCATGACCATAATGGATGTCTTGTTAATGGACTCACGTCTAAAAATGAAGAGATAATATGTGGCGACATTGTCCTTGAATGAGAGACCACTCCTTAAAAAATTTGACTTTTGTAAAGGAAGGCTAGAGAATAGTTCAGTTTAATGACAACCAATGTGGAAATAAGCCATGAAATTTTATTTTATACAGTAGGGATGTCTGACAGATTTGATTTGAAGTCATATAGCAATGTGATAAGTTTAAATGATTTTCTATTTTCATGGTAGCCTATCCAATAATTTTACACAATTCTATAGTATAAAGGGGAATGATTGTGATATATAATTTTGGGGATCTCAATATTGATGAGATATATTGGATGGAAATTTTTTGCAGGCATACATAGGTAATAAAGTCAACTCTTAATGATGAATTCTTCTTTAGTTGATTGAACTTATTTGTTGGAAATTTAGGTAGATCCAACTAGGGTGTATTTTTCATAGTAACAATTTGTTGTACATAAGAAACTAACCCTAAAATTCAAATGTATATGGAGGTTTATGGAGATTAAGACTTTTCTAGACATTTATTTTCATTCTGGAATGTAATGTACCTGAGTATGGAAGTATAATTTCATGTTTAAATTTAATGAGAATATGTAATGTCATTTCATTTACACAGATCTAACCCACACATATGTAGAATATTTTTTTTCTATTTTTTCCATTATGAATCTTCCCAAGATTTATGATCTATGTGTCACTAATTATCATTTTATAATTATATTCTAAACATACTTAGATCTTGGATGGTTTCACAACCCATCAATAAACCATTTTCTTGGAATAGGGGAATTTTATTGTGATTATGTGATCACAAATGTGGTGAGGCACATATTCGACACTCTTTGTAGATCTATCTCATGTATAAGAGATTAGGAGGATTTTTTGTTGTTCTAGATAGATTCGGATTTTCAATTATGGTGTTAAAACATATCTCTTCATAGTGAGACTTAGGACATATTTAGTTCATATAGAGTTACCCATGTAGGGCTTTCCCATGAACATTGGGAGGACATTTATAACCCACTATATAGCTAGATCCAGTATTGGATACGTTAGTTTCGCTATGAATCATTCAATGGTAGGAATCAAGACACATGTTTCTCTGGGAGCTATGCACATTATGTCTTGAATTTGATACCTCAACTATATATTTTAACATAATGTGGTGAAAATTGAATCTACAAGAAAAATGGGATTACATAGAGTGAATCAAATCTAGATATTGGGGTTTCATGGTGTATCATGTAATGGTGAGAATAGAAGAAACAATAAACATTGAATTCTAATGATAGATAGAATATTTGTTAACAATGTAGTTTGGTGTCATGTGGTACGAAATAATGGGGGTCTTATATTTTTATTTCATAATCATAAGATGACATTATATTGAAATTACAAATAATAGGGGGATCATTAGGCCTTTATGTTCTGAAATTCCATCGATGTGAGTGGGAAAATAAAGTTTAAACTATTATTATAGGGATTATCGGATAATGAAAGATAATATAGTGAAAAATTCAATTTGGGGTTATTATGTTAGAAGTGGCCTCTAATGTAGATGAAATTTTCCTTGGTTTTTTAATCCATTTTGTTAAAAACATATGTGAAACCAACTAGGGCATATTATGCATAGTCAAACAATTGTCTCCTCAAGATTTTGAACATCAATTTTTGATTGCTATGTAATGATTGGGAGGATCCAAAATTTCACAATGAATATAGTATGATTAATCTATGAAATGATTACATGTACATAATGAACCTTCAGACAATTATTGTCAATGGATTTTAAATTTCAATAAAATTCCTCACTCATATGTAGGGGGAATTTCTATTTCATTGATAGATCCTAGAATAATGAACCTAATTTTTATATCTCATGAATAGATCTTTGGTTTTCTATTGGATATTGGGTCAACATATTTTGTTTTTTCTTTAACCCATGGTGAAGAGTGTGACACAAAGTATATGCATCACTACATACCACTTCAAAATAAAAATCAAGACACTCATTGTTCTCAATATTTATTTGACTTTGTGGATTATTTCAACATGTTAAAGGCATATGATGTTCCATTAAAGGTATTTCTATAATTACACTATAAATAATAAAGTGGATTGTTTTTTCATGATCATGTAGGTAATCCCTTATCAAAATGCCTAATCCCATGGGATGTGTACTAGGTTTGATAAACAAGTCACAGAAAGGGTTTGTTCTTCCTCACATAGGGGATAAAACAATGTAGTGGGGTATCATGATTGGTGTGGTGGAAGGAATAAGAGGTAAGATCCTCACATTTCTACATATCTTGTTAGGATAAGAGTGAAGAAACCTTTAGTCCTAGAATTATTCCTTATGCAATTCTATCACATACAATGGGGGGTGGATTGTTTGTATTTTTTTGCATTTGGATATAATATGGTGATCTAAGAGTATGTATGTATCTCATTGGAATGAGAATCCAACTATAAATAGTTCATGGAAAAATAGTCCAGTTTATCATCATGTAATGAGGAAGTTAATCACATAGTTTATTTTATTTTAGTAAAGATGATGGTTAACTATTGTGGATAGAAATATTGC
This sequence comes from Viscum album, assembly GCA_963277665.1. Taxonomy (NCBI): domain Eukaryota; kingdom Viridiplantae; phylum Streptophyta; class Magnoliopsida; order Santalales; family Viscaceae; genus Viscum; species Viscum album. Next base: position 1,044,985,391 of record OY728160.1, on the reverse strand, counting down.
AGCTAGTGTTGGGGATAGAATCCAATCATCACTACATATCTATCCAAAGAAAGTATAATGCTTCATATAGTTCTGGAAAATATTTATGCATATCAATCATGTTTTTAAATGTGGAATAGGGTTTTTGATAATTTTTATAAGGATGGATAGGATCAATATATAATTTATTGGAATCACTACATATCTCTTTGAAATCAGAATCATGTTATATGTAGTTCATTAATCCCATATGGTTTAACATAATGTGGTGAGGATAGAGATATCCAAATGTTAAATAGGTGGAATGTTGTGGCTAATCATAGAATAAGATATCTGGGTGTCACTATGTACCCTATGTGGGTAAAAATCAAGGCACAGATAAAAATGAACGTGAACTCTTTATATAGGACTGATCCGTATGAATAGTAGGGGATTCATCAAATATTCCTTGGTTGGTCCTAGGACATATAGTCTAAACGTCAATAAAATCCCATTTGAATATTAATAATGAACCATGTAGTTTTTGATTTACTTTCTAACACATACATGACTCACTTGAAGGGAGAGGCCACCATGCTAGAAATGGAATTTTACATGAGACCTGATTTGGATTCTCCAACATTGAGAATGATTGTATGCATAAGAGGGGAAATTTACAATATTTCATAGTTGAGTCCAGGACATGAGATATGGGAATCACTTCGTATCCTATAGAATGATTATCAAGCCTTACATAGTTCTGGATCAAACATTCAATTTAACATTTAGCTGTAAGGATAGGTGGTGACATGATGTGAAATAAGTATCTTCATGGATGGTCCAATCCATAGGTATCCCATATTCTATAAATATACATTACGGTCAAGAATATAGCCCCATGTATTTCTTTATATAAATATATCTAAGTAGGGTTGGACAATCAGTAGGGACATGGAATATATTTTAGTGGGGTGGATAGACTAGGATGTAAAATCCCAACATTTATATGAATCCAATGTGGCATGGAATTAGGAAGTAAATATTTTATGAATAAAGCAAGGCAGATGAAAAATACCCTATGATATTCCCTCTTGAGTTAAAACACTATGGTTCCACACAATTTAATTTCCTATTACAAGGACATGGTTGTCCTGTAGTTTATATTCATCCAAAATGGATGATGTAACTTGCATTTTAAAATCATGATAGTAGGATGAATGATAAGGTTGATTTTTCAGACCAGCAAGGATCGTAATCCAGATGTAAAATTGGCCTTAATAACAAATATTTGTAAAAAATCATTTCATTAATAGAGGGATGTTTTCAAAAAATCCTAACAGAAGAGGTTTAGGTGTCACTGCATATCAACAGAGGATATTAATCTATCCTCCTATAGTTATATACTAGATGTCACTACAATTGTCTCACCCATAAACTAATGGGGGTTATTTATCTCATTTTTTTTGGATGAGCCTAGAGAACTAGGTCTGGGAAACACTACATATATCATAAATATATGAATAAACTAAACATATAGTACTTGAGAAATAGTCTGAATGTGGATCTAACTCTCACACAATGATATGGGTATTTCATCATTCTCCTGCTCTGGTCTTGAACATGTGTGGTGGATCATTGAATGAAATGATGATTAACTTATAGATTTACATCATCCATTGTGGATTTTTCCCCCATTATAAGTTTATTGGTTTCATATCAAGGTGATTTATTTCTAAATATTGATAAGTGTGTTGTGGTGTCATAACAAACCAATTAAGAATAGAGACCATGGAACCACACACCCTACATATGAATTCCTGACGAAACATGCATATAGATTTTATGTCATGAGTCTTGAACATGTATTTATTTTTTAAGGTGGTATTGTTTAATCCATGTGTATATTTAATCAACATATGACCAGGATGTGGAAACACAATTTTTCATAATGTTGATGTGGTGCAGGTTTGTTCCTTTTATGGTCTTGTTGGGAGGACCAATGATTATACAAAATTTATCATTGTATAACTAGAATAATGTATCATATAGTTTTCCATCGCACAATCATGATGAATTTCCCTACATTAAAGAATCATGTTATATGGATCATGTACCATATAGTTTAACCTCATATGATCAGGGTGATGTAGTATCCATTTTAACATTATGTTATTAGGATAATGTACATCATAGTTTGACATCATTCAATCACAGAGACGTACCCTACAGTTTAAAATTATACAGTCTTTATGATGTACAAGTTAGTTTAACATGTTGTGATTTGGATGATGTACCATATAGTTTATCATATTTAGATTAGGATGATTTACAATATATTTTAATTACATTATATTTAGATAAAACACCCTATAGTTTACCATCAGGGGATCCATGTGATATACCCTTTCATTTACAAGAATTAATTTTTCCAGAACCTTTTTCATTAAAAGACATATTGATTTGTACAACCATTGAAATACGATAATAATCTCCATTTGAGTAGTTTTTATGAAATAAAAAGTTCCACCCCATTTCAATACCAACTTTAGAGGATTCTTTTCAAGTATCATCATAGTTCTGGGGACCAACAGTATTTCTACATTTTTTAAACATCAGAGGAGAATTGTTTTATTAAAATACTATTTGATCATGTTTTGTTGGACTTCTAAATTCATCATGGTATGTAATATTTTCTCCATCAATTACTCAGAATCATCCAACTATTTCTAGGGTATCTCATTTGTAGATAGATTATTAGAGACAGTGATAATGTGAAAGGGAAATATATCATCAATGGGAAACACTTCATCTATCCCTTATAATAATGATTATGGGGTTGCCTGTGTGGTAGAATATTTAGTGGTTTGGTAAGCCTATAATCCATGCAACAGCTTGTCCATCCGATAATTTTTTTTCTTTATCTACCAATATTTAGAGCATAATTCATAGGGTTTTATCAAAGTCCTATATAATTCTTTTAGCCACTACACAGTATTGAGATGAAAAATAATATATGATTTCATTTTCCTTATATAGCTTCTCCAATGTATTAGAACAAAAATTGGTTATTTTTTCCATATTTTATGAAGTAAAACATGTCTGTAGATGATGTCGGATTTCAAGAAGCTGAAAATGTTCCCTAATCTGCCTTCATTGAGGCATATTTATTTTCCCCACATAGCAGAGATGTTAATTTAATGTAATAGTTTTCATGGACTTCAAGGTCATATCCAAAAGTTATAGATACAAAACACCCATTACCTATATGGATAATGGAAAAGAGTACCTATATTTTAGAAGATACTATGGGGGTTAGAGAATGATGATGGTGTGAACCAAGATGAAATATATATTTTTAAATTCAGTACAAATATATATTAAACTAGGATATTAGTACCTAATCCTTCATATTTGGTAGTATATATTGAGTCCTGACTAGTGATCAACATTTTCTCTAACTTTCCATTACATCATTACAACATCATTCTCTTCTCCATCAATACTCCTAAGAAGAACCCCATCCTGGATCTACTTGTAGGGGACCTTTTGGTGATTCCTACCATAATATAAGATAAAGATAATTGGTCATATTTGTATTTTCTCTATACCATATCTATTTTGGGGGAGCTATCCCCATTGATAGTAGACTAAAACAGGTTTCATCCATCCAGATATAGGACTGTACTATTACGGGAGGTGTCTAACCCCATCTATCAATTTTGTGTAGTCATGAAAAACGTGGATACAATCTAATAATGTGAAATGTTAATGACCTTTTGAACTAGATCACTATTGGTACCTACATGGATTTATTTTTGGTGCATCATATGGGGCATTTTATGTCCATGGGATTTCATTCAATGTCGGCTAAGAAAAGTAATTCTTCCATTAGTCCTAATATGTGGTTTATCATGGTCCCATTGGGATAGCATAATCTATTTTAACCTTATTAATTACCATTTTAGATGGACCTTTTCGATTCAAGAGATTGACTTGTACCTAATGTCCTATATGTAGCACTGGAATAAGAGCTTGATGTTCTACTTCATTGTTCATACACCCCTTTTATAGTATGAAGTGGTATGAAAGGATTGACATTTTTATAGATATGTGCTTAAAACATTACCCTATTTTGATCATAATGGGGTCATCCATCCTCTTTCATATCTGACTTAGGAATTCAACTTCTAAATGAATCTCCCGTTTCTTGGGGCCTTTCTTTAATAGAGAATACTTATTAATCAAGAAACTAGTTATCCCATGAATTCATTTATATTGAGGGATTATCTTCTAGGAAATTTTCTATTTCCTAGACATTAACCAGATTCTAAGGCATTGTCTAAATGTTAGTTTATTTTATGATGAAAAACCACCCTAAAAAATATCTTCAACATCAGGAAATTTATAATTAGTTTGATTGGGTTTCTATGAGAGATTAAAAAGACCTCGTGAGGCTGAAGAAAGTGCCTCATTTTCTGGACTACAATGATTAGCACAAGATAGCTCTTCTCGATATCTGAATAATGAATCTCAGTATTAATCAGGGTTATGTTAAGGTAATAAAGTAGATCTAAACAACATAATTCATTATATTATATAGGTATGGCATGTGGTGATCTCTCTAAGTCTCACACATTTCAAATAATGGTCTTCCATCGACAGGTGGAATTAGCACTAGCGGGGTCATGAGATATTTCATACAACTAGAAAACCCTTCTTGACCATCGTCTATCCACTAATATGTGAGCCCATTTTTCTTCTACCTGGTGATGTGTATAAATTTTCCTACTATGTTGCATATGAAGAACCAGATTTTTTATAATTGTACATAATTTTCCCTCAACTCTATGAGTATACATTGAGGGTTCATACTAAGAATATGTCTTGTATTCTTTTGTTATACGTTTCTTTCATGAAAGCATATGATGAATCCATGACATTTCCGTGATGTAACAACCAATGTACAATTGAAGGGTTTGATTTTATGCATGTGTTTCATAATTTTTTTGAAAATGGTCTCCTTATCTACATGTTTGTTGGAGTACAATAAATCATTATCCACAAGTTCATCGATATATTATTTGAAAAACATTACTAGGAATTGTTTAAAGGTGTAATGTGTAACACATTGGTACATTGCACCGAAACACATCAATCTGATGGTCATTTCTTGATAGTACTATACTCCTAGGGGGAAAATGAACTTTGTGGATTCTTAATATTATTAGGCCATTTATATTTGATTATATCTGGAATAACCATCCATGGCATAGAGGGCTTGGTATCTATCTACTGCATCGAATAGTAGTTTTGTGATCAGTACTAGGAAATAATGTAGAGACCCAAATCATGACGTACATGGACATTACAATACTTTTATGGGAAACATAATACATGAAAAAATTAAATGCCCAAAGACTATATTAGTTTAGTGTCTTTGGAAACCCTGAACAAAATCTTCTAATCATGGTGAAAGTTCTCCAAAATCTCTCATAATGTTCTTCCCCCCTTTTTTACCTAAAACCTTTATTTATATCATGGGAAAAAGAAAAAATAAAAAAGTTGAGCTCAAATTATTATTAATGGTAAACATGGATAATATAAAACAATCCATAATCATTTGAGCGTAAAAACATGAGCATAAAATCAAAACATCAAAGTCTTGAGAAATGACACAAAACATGGAAGTACATAAGGCATATATACTAAAAGAACATTAATCATGATAAAATAGCATGGGAATAAAAAATGTAATTATTGAAATCCAATAATCACATGTTATGATTTCCATAGTAGCCAAGACATTGCTTCCAATACCATCATAGTGGAAAAAGACTATTACTGAACCGGGATTACATGTCGTTCCTGCCCTGTCTTACTGAACCAAAGTTACTTTTTTCTCCAGCCATGTCTTTCTCATTTTATATAAATTGTTACCCAATTAATTGTAGGGAGATATATGTCCCACCCATCTCATAATAAAACCATTATTATGTGTTCCACAAAATCTTAAATTATACATCATATCATATCCCATGTAATAAAAATGGGATTCTTAAACATCAGTCCATCATAACATAATCCGTATAAGATAAAAGGACATCATAAAAATAATTCCATCTTAACATAATAATGTCAATGTAACAATAGGGATAGAAACAAAACCCTATATTATTTTATATGGAAATTAATTTTGATAAAACACTTGAACTCCATTCCTGAGGAAAATATCCTTTCTACTTCATAAACATTTTTCCTTTCTCAATATGTCATACAATTTAAAACTAAAAGAATTTAGTTGAAAATATCCTTGAAATTTTTTAAAGGAATCTTTGTGGAAATAATTTTTTATGAAATCATAAAAATCCATACAAGTCGTATAAGTTAAAAACACATTCTTCGTGTACTTTGGTCGGAAATTCAAAAAGTATCTCGTACTAAAAACGACAAAATATTCCTTTCATATGTTTTAATAAAACTTCACCAATAGGTAAAATTGGCTTTAAAAAATTGTTGGGGGATAGAAATAATATTACATATTGAGGAAACATGGAAGTGGATGATAAATATTCCCCATTAAATTCTTAAGTATAACCAATCTCAGATAAAAATGAGATTGCGAGATTTTCCCTTACCTTAGGTCCAATTTCTTCTGTACGTGTAAGAAAATCCTATATAGTGGGTTTAAACATATTATAAAATTGTAACAGAACCATAATAATATTTATGATATCATATATGATTCACTTAGGACTTTATATTACCCATTCTTTTGTCAATTCCATGTTAATGCAGGATTTTGGGTAAATTCATTTCATTTATCGTTCGTGTTTCAACTTGTTGTTCTTGATATTATTACTTATATTCTGATTTACATAATTCCAGAATGTAAAAAATTACTTACATATAATATATAGTCACTATATAAATATATATGATACATTTATAAATGGAATGAAATACACAGTTCAGGGAGACGATAGGTCGTACGTAGGCATGAACGTTGTTTTTTTGGTTCATTATTGAATAGAATTATGTAAATGAAACATATATGTACAAAAATATAGTATCATTATTATGTATTATATTTAATTATTTTTTATTATATAAACTTTATAATAATTATTGAATGGTAAATCAGGGAGAATGGATCACATCGCATCGTGGCGATGGTAATCTATATGTACGCACGAGTGATGATTTTGTTCTCATAATTTTTGAATGGAATTGGAGTGGATAATATATTAACTCATAATCAGTATGATGTTATAATTATCATATATACTTATTATTTACACCATTATACCCATCCAATTATGGTGGTGGTGGGAAAAAGATTACACCGCGGCATGGAGACGGTATTCTGTACGTACGCACGCGCCGAGATTTCATTTTCCGTAGGATGGATAGAAGGTTAAATAGGTTGTTTTCATATTTATAATAAAATATAAGTATATGAGGGATATGGATGTTATTAATTTATAATGAAACAAATAAATAAGAGGAAGTATAAGAAATATTTAATTTGAAAGAATCGGTAAACGATATTACCTCTTCTTCGACGCGACTCTCCTAAACACCCTCTTAGAGAACTAAAGCAGGTCATTGATGAATGCAAGGAGCACTATTATGTTTCTAGGGAAGTGGATATGGGAAATGGGGAGGGTTTGGTCGAGTTTGAAGGCTCAAAATGGAGTGAGGAGGAGAGGGAGGAGGTGCCCATTTATATGAGAGGAGAGGGGCACTTTTGGAAACATCTAAAATATTAATTTATAATAAAATCAAACCCCATCTAAAAACCACCCAAAATGACTCAAATCCTAAAATTAGATTATATAGGGTTGTAATATTATCAACCAATAATATTTAGACATGTTGGGAATTTATTTTAATCCTTATCAACTTGATTTATCCTTATAAAATCTATATAATTTTATATGTGGTAGTAATATTCTCAATTTTTAGTTGTTATAAATAATTACTTATTTGTTGTTAACTATCCATAATTGGATACTTTATGACATTTTCTACAATATAAATTTCAATTTTTAATTATTAAATAATTTTGTGATTTTTAAACTATTTAATAATATCATATTTTTATAAAATAAAAATAGTGTCAATTTTGAAACTATTCATTTATTTGAATTTAAATAAAATACACACAGATAATATATTATAACAAAAAAATTTAATAAGTTCCTAAAATGTCATATCCTACTAGAAAATTCATGGAGAATATTAATTTGATCATATAATAATTATTTTAATATTTTTAAAACCATTTCTTTGACATTTCTCAAAATAAAATAATTACTACAATATTTTTGTATAATTATTTAATATACTTATTTTTTGCATTAAAATTAAAAAACAAATACTATGATGAATATAAATATAGTATATTTAATAATAATACTTTTAGTCTAATTTATCTTCTAATACATCCAACTTTTAAAATGTAACGTTTATTTAATTATGAAGGTAACAACTTTGACATCATTTAAAATAAAATAATATAAGTGTCATAATCGCTTTTATAAGGTGTAAAATGGTCACCAATTCAACCATTGAATGCTTATGGTTTATATGTAAATGACCAATAAGTTTTGGTCCGGTGTTGGGTCCTTTTATGGGTATTATTAGTTTAATAAAAACTATATTATTTATTTTTCACTTAATAAATATCTTCTGCATCATTATTGTATAAGCTATTAAATTAATTATATATTTCTTAAAAATTACAAATAAATTAAAATTATAAAGAAAAAAATTTAGCTTTAAAATGAGTATTTATAACCGAATTTATATTCTGTATAACCTTATATTAAAAGTAATTTAATTATTAAAGTTTCAGTGAGACATATTTCACATTCATTTAAATAAAATAAATTGAAATTATTAATCACATAGAAGTGGGTTATAATAGATACAATTTCTACCCTTTGTATATTTTAAGATGGAATATAATCATCCAATTATTTTTATAGAATTTTTATTGTAGTTTTATAATATATTTGTAACCCTTAATTAACTAATTTACCTTTACTGTTTTAAATAAAATTTACCGTAGTTACTATTCATATTGCCCACAAATAAAAAATTTCCTATTAACATAATTTGGACATATGGATTCCAAATATGGAATCCCTTTTCTAAATTCAATACCCATTTGTGGAAGTAATTAATTTAAAATGAATCTCATTGTTGAAAAAATGGGTTTTTGTTTAAAACACTGCAAAAGATTGAATTGATTTTTCCTACGAATTAAATATAATTTTAATGAAAATGACATAAAATATATTTAATTATGAAAATATATTCTATTTATACTTTAAAAAAATTTACTATTATAATTTAACCATATTAATTATCTCGATGAAAAAAGTAGTTTTTATGTAAAATTTAGCATGTTTTTACTATTCATCAAAATAACAACGTTGTCAGAAAAATATCAAAACATTATCCAATGTAAATTTTTATATCCCAATTCAAAAGAAGAATTTTATTTTATAAAATTGAACTTATAAAATTGTCAAAAATTTGATTTAAAATGTGTGCGCCTTCAAAAGGCGGCAAAACTGCATTTTTTAAATACTTCCTTAATCTGAAAATTTGATTTTTTTTCTCATACATCATTCCAAAAAATGTATAGGGTGAATTTTAATGTAATAAAATTAAAAATGAGGTTAATACTATTCATAACATCTAGTTCAAAATAATGTTATAACAATATATCGTTGTTTAGTGAAACTCGTTATCGCGTACAACACAAGCTATTGAGGAGGGTCGCTCTTGCATGTAATGATAGCCAAGTCAGGGTTGTGTATAGAGAAAGCATCCTTTTCTGTTGCATATAACATGCTCAAAATATAGTTAAATTATACATTGATCAAAATCTATACATGGTGTTCCGTAAAAAGCATTTTATTCAAAATAACTTGAAATTGCATGTATCACAGGCCACGAATAGTGTTTCGTATACAAAAATCTAATATGATGTTGCATATAGTGCATGATAATACTTGTGAAGAATACAACAAAAGACATCAAAGAAATTAAAATGAATAATTCTCATAAAATATCGGGGTGTTACATTCTACCACCCTTAAAATGAATTTCTCCCTAGAAAATCGTCAGTGTTATAAATGGTTTTCTACATGAAAGTTTCATTCATAGAAACCCACATCGTAAAAAGGAATAATAAAATTCTATTTTAAAACAGAATGTTAGAAACATAACTGATACCCAAATAAACTCATCACTCAGTTTCCAAATAGGAGAACACAGGTGAAAACATGGATATGGAATAGAAATATAACCATCATGTTTTGATGAAGAGTGGTAGAGAACATGTCTATGAAAAATACAACAATCACAAAGACATAAATTTGTGATGATCTATGGTACCATCTGATTCATTGGATATAAGAGAATTAGGACAACATTTTTTGTTTTTCAATATCATTTACCTATTGTTGAAAAATTTGAATTAGAAGAAATACTTAATAGATTTTGGTACAATCTCACCGTTGGACATTCCTTGAACAATTTCCACTTTGTATATTAATGAAATGAAGTTGAATTTTTCATTCATAAAATGTTAGCAGATCATGTGATAGAATGAAAGGTCATTCCATCTGTCTCAAACAAAGGTTATAAAAATTTATCTAATATACTTAAGTCTATCTATGGTGAGGTTAATCATATATGATTCCAAAAATGGACGTAGAATTAATTTATCATACTTCTTAATAAAATAAAACTTATTTCTACTAACCAGGGACTTCTTTTAGGCTAGTGGTAGGCGATAAAGGCTTGTCTCACTTCATTTGTGGGTTTGATTCCTACATCCAAGTCCGACATGACGGATTGTCGCCCGTCCTACGACTTTTCCTTTTTCTAAAAGTATACTATTATAACATTTCAAATGTAATATCAAAAAGTTCTAGCCTTAAACAATACTATCTGATGTAAAACATAATCCATTCCATTCTTTAGGATTATCCAAAATACATTTGTCCAAACACACAATATAAAGAAAATGATTACTAAAAAGGTCATCTACCAAACATGTGAATTTCATCATTTATCCCCCATATATCATAAGATATATCTTATTTTTTGTCACATTCCAAACATGGGAATACAATAATCATGTATTCTCTTGAAAAATTAATACCCATTGACCCTTAGTGAAAACATGATTACTATCACAAGTAAACTCTTTCCACATACCAAAATCCCAATTTTTCTATAAATTCAAACCATGATGTCACTTTTTCAATATTTTAGTCATGAGCTCATTAATACTATCAATCATTTCATTATCTCTTAATCCATCAATATGTGCATATCATTTTCATTCGAAAAATATTTCAATCACCTTTCATTGTAACCGGTAACATAAAATTATTGAAAACCACAATAAACCAATACATTGATATTCCAATAATCCACGATACTATAAATGATATTCCACAACATTATTTTGGAATACCGTTACATAAACACATAATCATTCCACCACATCATTGTCATAATCAAAATCGCCAATAGTGGTCACATGTGACAAACATTTTTTTCCTTTGCATTATGAGGTTATTGATGTCGATCATCATTAACCCTTGGATTTGGGTATTGGTTAGCATAATGCCCCATTTCCTTGCACTTGTAGCATTGATGTGTTGGTTTTGCGTTCCTAGTAGTCTTTTCTCTATTCACATCATTAGCTACCTTTTTCCCATTACTTCGACACACAGTTGCTAGATAGCCTTCTTTTCCACACTTAAAACATTTTCTAGTACTGTTAAGACAATCACCATCGTGCTTCTTTCCACACATTAAACATAAATATTAATTCATCTTATTTTCACCAATGTTTGTAGATTTTCCATGAACATTGTCATTAGTTTATTATCAAAACCCTGATATGGAAATGTAACACCAACATCATGTTCTTCCTTGATATCACAAAGAAAAATTTCTTCATATCTACTAAAGTCTCTTATAGCTAATGCCCTTCAAGACAATGTTTTAAGCCATTGAAGAATCGATCAACTTTACTATCAGGTTGGATGACAAACCCAGATGCATACCTTTCAAGACTTGTAAAATTCACCACGTATATTCCAACAGATTCATCATCCTTTTTCTTAATCTCAAGGAACTACTTTTCCATATTAGTTCGAAGAATATGACGGTATTACATACTGAAATACTAGTTCTTGAACTCATCCAATTCCATGGATTCAATTTCAGCTTGGGGACTAGTATTCTTAATTAGATTCCACTGCTGGTATGATTCACCTTCTAAATGGTAAACATCTAAAATTAATTTGCATTTTCTGAATATAAATGTATGGAAAATATCTTTTCAATGATTCTGATCCATTGTTCATCAATAAGTGGATCAGAAGACCCATTGAAAGAAGGTGGACGTTGCATCATGAAAGACTCAATAGAATATTGTTCCCTTCTCTACTCATTTGGAATTCCAGAATGATTCATAGCTTGTGTAAGTATAGAAATAAAATTTTTCACTCCAACTCTCATAAAATTGGTTTTTTCAAGAGGACAATCATTGCACTCTCTATTACATTGATCAATATAGTTCCTTCGGGTTCTAGCCATCATCTAAATCCCAAAAAGAATAATGTGAGAGGAAAAAATCTTGCTAGGAAAACAACATAATATAAAGGTGGTGTACCTTCAATATATTACATATTAGGTTTAATTATATGATCGTTACCATAATTCTAGGACTATAACCTATATGTATACTTAACCTTGGGGACATCCCAATACATACCATATAAATATCTCTATGCATCTCACTAAAGTTTTCACATCCTAGTTTCCAAAGGATTACTAAACCTTCCCTCGGATACCAACTGTAGATAACCAATGGTTGAGGTACATAGACATTACATTACTGTTGAAGAAAACTTAATACATGACTAAAAAATACGACCAAAGACCAAATTAGTTTAGTGTCTTTGGAAACTCGGAAGAAAATCTACTAATCATGGTGAAAGATCATCAATATATCCCATAAAGGTATTCCATTTTTTTACCTAAAACTTTTATTTATATCCTCGGTAAAATAAAACCTAAAAAGGGGGAGCTCAAATTCTCAGTAAGGGTAAACATCGTGAACAAAAAACAATCCATAAACATTTGAACGTAAAAAGATGACCATAAAATCTAAACGTCAAAGTCTTGAGAAATGACATTGAACATTGTAGTACAGAAGGAATAGATCATAAGGAAACATTAATCATGATACAATTGCATGGGAATAAAACATTTAAATTTTGAAAACGATTAATCACATATTATGATTTCCATACTAGCCAAGGCATTGCTGCCAAGACCATCATAGTGGAAAAATTCCATTACTGAACCGGGTTTACATGTCATTCCAGCCCTGTATTACTGAACCGGATTCACATGTCGTTCCAGCCATGTCTATCCCATGAGATATAAATCATTTCCCAATTATGTTTGGGAGATATAGGTCCCACCCATCTCATAATTAAACCATTATTTTGTGTGCTAAAAAATCAAAAATCATATATCATAGCCAAACCCATCTAATAAAATTTGGTGCCTTAAACATCAAGCCATCATAACACAATCCTGATAAGATAAAAGGTCAAGATAAAAATAATTCTATCATAACATAAGAAAATTAATGTAATTATAGGGATAGAAATATAACCCTATATTAACCTAGATGGAAAATAATTTTGATAAAATACTTGAAACCCATTCTTGAGAAAAATATCCTTTCTACTTCAAAAACACTTTTCTTTTTTCAACATGTCATATAATTTTAAACTAAAAATAGATAATTGAAAATAAACTAGAAAACATGTAAAGGAAGCTTCATGGAAATAATTTTCTATTAAATAAAAAAATTTCATTCCTACGGTATAAGTTAAAAAACATTCTTCTTGTACTTTGGATGGAAATTCAATATGTTTCTCATACTGAAAACGAAAAAATATTCCATTCATAACATTTAATAAAAATTCACCAATAAGTAAAATTGGATTTAAAATTTTTTAATAGGATAAAGATAATATTACTTATTGAGGAAACAAGGATGTGGATGATAAATATGCCCCCATTAAATTCTAAAGTATAAACTATGTCAGATAAAAATGAGATTGCGAGATTTTCCCTTACCTTAGGTCCAATTTTTTTGGTACGTGTCCGAAAATCCTGTATAGAGGGTTTAAACAAATTATTAACTTTTAATAGAACCATAATAATATTTATTATTTCATATATGATACACTTAGGACATTATATTAGCCATTCTTTTGTCAATTCCATTTTAAAGCAGCATGTTGGGTAAAATCGTTTCATTTATCGTACGTGTTCCGAATTGTTGTTCTCGATATTATTGCATATATCATGATTTAATTAATTCCATAATGTAAAAAATGATTTATATATAATATGTATTCAGCATATAAATATATATGATAGATCAATAAATGGAATGAAATACACCATACATGGAGGTGGTAGGCCGTACGTATGCATGAACGTTGTTTTCGTTTCTTTATTGAATTGAATTAAGTATATGAAACATATAAGTACATAAATACATTATCATTATTATATATTATATTTCATTATTATTTATTATATATACTTTATAATCATTCTATAATGGTTAATCATGAAGAATGAATCTCATCGTGTCGTGGAGATGGTAATATGTACGTACGCACGAGAGATGATATTATTCTCATAATTATTGAATACAATTGGAGTGGATGATATAATATCACTGAATAATTATGATGTTATAATAATAATATATAGTTATTATTTACACCATTTTACCCCTCCATGTAAGGTGGTGGTGGAAAATGGATTACACCACAGCGTGGAGACGGTATTATGTACGTATGGACGCACTTTGATTTCTTTTTTCGTAGGATGGATTGAAGGTAAAATAGGGTTTTTTAATATTTATAATAACATATCTATATATGAGTGATACTGATGTTATTACTTTATAATGAAACAAATAAATATGAGGAAGTATAAGTAGATTTTTTTTGAAAGAATCAGTGAAGGATATAACCTCTTCTTCGACGCGACTCTTCTAAACCTCCTCTTAGGGCACTAAAGTTAGCCTTTCCAAAATACCATGACCTTTATTATGTTTCTAGGGGAGTGTATAAGGGAAAACGGCAGGGTTTGGTCAAGCTTGAAGGCTTAAAATGGTGTTTGGGGGAGAGGGAGAAGGTTCCCTTTTATAAGATAAGAGAGGGGCACTTTTGAAAACCTCTGAAATATTAATTTATAATAAACTCAATTCCAACAAAAAAAAACCTAAAATGACTCAAATCCGCATATTAGATGAAATATGGTTTTAATATCATCAACAAATAATATTTAGAAATTTTTGGAATTTATTTTAAACCTTATCAACTTGATTTTCCCTTATTTAATCTATTAAATTTTATTTGTGGGAATAATATTCTAAATTATAAATTGTTATAAATAATTACTTATGTGTTTTCAATTGTCCATAATTGTATACTTTATGAAATTTTCGACCATATAAATTTCAATTTATAATTTTTAAATAATTTTTTGATTTTAAAAAAATTAATAAATGTTATTTTTATAAAATAAAAATAGTGTAAAATTTGAAACTATTCATTTATTTGAATTTAAATAAAATACACATAGAGAATATATTTGAAAAAATATATTTAAGAGGTTCATAATATGTCATATCCTTCTATAAAATTCTTGGGTCATATTAATTAGTTCATATATTAATTATTTTAATATTTTTAAAACAATTTAATTGATATTTCTCTTAATAAAATAATTACTACAACAAATTTATATAATTATTTAATAAACTTATTTGTTGAGTAAAAATTAAAACTAAAATACTACGATGAATATAAATCTAATATATTTCATAATAATACTTTTATTCGATTTTTTTTCGAAAACAATCATCTTTTAAAATATTATGTTTATTAAATTATGAAGGTGAAAACTTTGACATCATTTAAATTTAAATACTATATGTGTAATAATCTCTTTTATAAAGCCCCAAATGGTAAACAAATTGACCTTTGGATAATTATGGTTTATATGTACACAAAAAATAAGTTTTGGTCAGGTTTTTGGGCTTTTTATGGGTACTATTAGTTTAATGAAAAATATATTATTGATTTTTCACTAAATAAATAATATTTTAATCATTAATGTATAATCTATTAATATAATTATATATTTCATAAAAATTATGAATAAATTACCATGATAAATAAAAAAAATATTTCAAATCAGTATTTATAACCGAATTTATATTTTGTATACCCTTATATTAAAAATAATTTATTTATTAATGTTTGAGTGAGACCTATTTCACTTTTAGTTAAATAAAATAAATTAAAGGTCTTAATAACATACAAGTGGATTCTAATAGATACCATTTCGACCCAAGTATATTTGAGGATGAAATATAATCAACATATTATATTAATACATGTGTTAGGGTAATTTTATAATATTAGTTTTACCCTTAATTATCTAATGTACCTCTATCTCTAGTAAATAAAATTTACCGTAGTTACTATTCATATTGCCCCAAAAAAAATTAGATTATTAACATAATTTTGACCTACTGATTCTAAACATGGAATCCATTTTTCCAAATTGAAAATAATGAATTTTCATTAATAAATTTAAAATTTACCCCGTTATTGAAACAAACGGGTTTTTTTAAAAACAATGCAAAAGAATGAATTGATTTTACCTACGAATTATATGTCAAATTATTCCTAATGAAATAAATTATATTAACTGGTAAAAATATATTATATTTATACTTTAAAAAAATTACTAATATAATTCAACAATATGAATTATCTCGATTAAAAAAAGGTGTTTTTAAGTAAAATTTCGCGTCTTTTAACTATTCAAAAAAATATGAACGTTGTTAGAAAAATATCAAAGCATTATCCAATGTAAATTTATATATCCTGATTCAAAATAATAATTTTGTTTTGTAAAATTAAACTTGTAAACTTGTAAAAAAATATATTTAAAATGGGTGCGCCATCAAATAGTGGCGAAACTGCATTTTTTGAAAAATACTTATTTTATATGAAAAATTGATTTTGTTCTCATACCTCATTCCAGAAAATGTGTAAGATGGATTATAATGTTATAAAATTAAAAATGAGGTTAATACTTTTCATAACGGATTATTCGTAATAATATTATAACAATATATTATTGCTATGTGAAACTCGGTATTGCATACAACACACTCTATTGAGGAAGGTCGCTCTTGCGTTTAATGCACGCAATGTCCGGGTTGCGTATAGGGAATGCTTACTTTGGTGTTGCGTATAACATACTCAAAATATAGTTCATTTATACATTGATCAAAATCTATACATGGTGTTCTGTAAAATGAATTATTTTCGAAAGAACTTGAAATTGTGTGCATTATAAGCCAAGAATAGTTTTGCTTATACTACAAGCTAATACGGTGTTGCATAAATCACAAGATAATCTTGGTGAATCGTACAACAAAATAAATCAATTAATATAATAATAATAATAATTCAAATAAAATATCATGGTGTTACAAATAATCCTTCTAGCGATGCCAGTTGAGATCCATAAAATAGATGAATAATCAAAATTTACCATTCATCATCATGATGGAGACTATTTTTGACAATAGTTTTTGATATTGACCTTCCCATAGAGACCTGGATTTGGTTATCTTGTAAACAAAAACCGCATTTTTTTAGAATGTCAGGTGCGTACTTCTGGCTGCCTTTTTATTCATCGAAGATCCTCTTGTAATAACATGTGTTGAGATGACACATCTATATTGATGACAGAAATTTATGTGTAGTTCCTTGTGAATAAATCCTGATACTTCCTCAAGAAGAAGGTATATATATCGTTCTCATCATTGGACATGGACACAATAATCAGGTTGGGTTATGGGAATTCTTATGTACCTTGGTTTATTTACACGATTTATTCAATGGTGGGAGAAAATCCATTCATAAACAATGTAGGAGATATTATTAGGTATTCCACATCTTCTCCATCCTACTATTAAAATTTTACCTCTTCTTTAATTAGGGATAAATGTCCTCAAATAATTTATCAATATTCTGGAGAAGATCCATTATGATGATATTCCAAATATGAAGATAATTCCTCTAACCCAGCTATCAAAATAGGATATACTTGATACTATTTGGAAGATGGATAGTGGGATATGGTTGGATTTTATCCAAACTATTTTAGTAATGTTACTACCTATTCTTCCTCAACTAGTTAGGTATGAATTTCTAGGCCTCTAGGGATGGAATAAAGAACTTTCATCCAAGATTTCACCACAATCTGAGACATCTGAATAGATTTCAAAACTAATGGATTCAATTTTCATGGAAGAATTACTGAATACCATATAATATGCATCTAAAAATAGACACATATGCTTGATACAATTGTTTTGTATCACATATTTTCTGTAGATATATTTAAAGCAGTAGGCTGAGATAATTTTCAAACCACTATGTGTGATGACCCAATCAAATCCATCAACCAGGGGTTGTTTGCCATTCCCCGTATAGAATCATACATCAATATGATGTTCTTCATAAGATTCAAATGGGGTCTTATTAGTGTGCAATTTACCTATTTTTCTATTAATATAATATTTTAGGAATTAACTATATGATGTGGGCATTTCTGCCTGTTGATGAAAATTTGTCCTTCCTTGAAATATTAGGAATGTCGTTTTCTGCTAATCCATACATAATTCTATTCCAACATTTTAATCTAAAAATTGATCCTTCAGCTTGATTTATCCAAATGTATTTTGCAAACAGATTTCATAAACCTATAAAGATATGACATATAGTATAGAGAATCATGGTAACATCCTAGAAGGAGAAGGGTCTATACTAGAATGAGATTAACACTAAAGTAATTGTTATTGAAAATTTTTCATACATTGACATCATTTATATTTCTGAATACATACAAGGGTATAATGTTCAACTTTATAACAACCTGAAAATCTCAATTGGATAGTGAAATGAAAAAATATTTTCTGGTTTCATATTTTGGTTCTAGATCACTATTCATTCCTAGTATGGGATTCTCAACCATAGGTTTATTGGGGGCATAATTATTTGATGTAGATGTAATAACCCTTCTGACCAAAGGGGTATGTTCTATGGTCCTTGGTGGGTTTAGTTGGGAATGTATTCCTTCCCATCAATGGGTACATATCAATTGATTATTTTTGGATTTGTATTTTGGTCTGACAGTATCCGAGGGAATTTTGGATGATGTCGGGGAGGTTTTTTTATCTTTTGAAACTTGTTGAAAAAATCTTCTATGATTTTTTGTAGCATTGGAAGTTCGAGCAGTAGAACTACTAGATGATTGGATTCTAACATGGTTATTCATTCCTCAATATACAAGGTTCCTAAAAACACATTCTTTTGTTCCAGATCATACGTTGGAAGCATTGGTTCATAGTCAAACTCATTATCTAAGAAGGGATACATTTAATGTAAGAAATTAATAGATCCAATGACTAACTCCTCATCATATGCGGAAATTTCATTACTGACTATCTCTAGTGGTTCCATTTTGATGGAGGTTACCATTGTATTAGGTATGAGGTAAAAAATGGGAGAGGGTAAAATCCAACATTGTTCTTGATACATGTTTATCTACCTCCACTCCCCACCAACCTTTCCGATCAGTGCACTTTCTGAAAGGCATGAATATAGAGGTTTTTGGGGAAAAAGTAGTCAGATGAGTTGTAGTCGAAGTGGATGTGGGAATGTTTGGTTGTATCAACTATTCATAGAGAATAATATGATCCTGACTGATTTTGTTTATATCCGTACAACCATAAAAGTTGTCTCACAAATACTAACAACTTCTTTTCACTCACCACTTTCATCATGGGTAGTGGAAGAGACATTCAATTATTTTACTGGTGGCCCTCCTAATTTCACAAGACAGAAATCTACAATTTTAAATATGATTTTTTTAATGCTGAATAATTATAGAATGGTTTTTCCCAATATATGATAAAAGGGGTAATGTTCCATCCCATTGTTGAGCTCTCTCTGGTCAAGCCTCCTTGGATCTAATAGAGAGATTTAATCATTCTCCATAAGAACTATAATATAGCTCTAATTTTTAACATCTTGGAATGAGTATACATTATAACATCACTCAAAGAATTTATTTCCCTTTCATCCCCTCTAGTATTAAATTTGAGGTTGGGGTTTCCTTTGATGCCTAAGGGGATCAACATTTTACAGTGTATGTTTTAGATCAAGGGCAAGGGCAGAGGCTGAATAATGATTGAGGTATGTCGTCTCTTCCATTCTTGTTCATTTTCTTGGGTCTAGTGGAGTTATATAGGACATAATATTTATCAATGTAATGTATTATTCCATTCTTTGTGATATATTGGATAAATCCCGAACCCCACCTATAAAATTCACCGTGTTAGGTAGCGTTCAGTTCATGTTGTAGGTCAAACATTTCCTGATTACAATGAAATTTTATAATATCTTGTTTTCTCACCATTTTATATTCTGGTTGTCTCTAATTTTTTTCTTCTATGTCATTGATATTGACTGAAAGAGAAATTTAAAATGTAGATCCACCCATCCCATTTTCAACTAACCTATGTAACTGGTATACCATATGAAGGATAGCCCATAAAATGTTAACATGAAGCATATGATTTTTAATGATTATTTTTTAGGAGTTCCCATAATTGGATCAAAATGGGATGAATATTGAATTATATGATTTTATGGGTCTCTTTATCCACTTAATATCAAAAACGTTGCTCTCCTAATGTTTTGAGGTGGTTGTGTGTCACTCACCCAGGTGGGGTGAGGTTTTTGTTTGGGTTGATATCTTGGTCTTTCTTCGATCCATCAGGTGAACAATTTTATTTAATGTACCATGTTGGGAGTCTATGTTAGTGATCCTTACATATTCGATAATAATGACACCCGGAAGAAAATCAGCATTGAGTGACCTTAATTGTATCATTCTTTCCTCTTAATGGTATAATATTTACTTCATCGTAGGGATTTCATCCCCATTGGGAGGAGGAGTAAAAAAGTCATCTACCACGATTTTATTCATCTGTTTGGTGGATATTCATTGTGGAAGTAATGAATGAATGATCGAAGGAGCTCCCATATTCGCGGTGATTCATTGGTTCTGGATACACACAACATTATTCTTACAGTAGAACATATTCCATATAAAACCATACTATCTTTATTATTAATCACATTAATCATTTTTTGTGTTATTCATAGGATATAAGTCCAAAAAGATCATTAATGCATAATTCATTATAGGTGTCCTACTAGAATTGAATTGTTAGAAGGTTTGTTTTCACCATTTGTTGTGCCTCTCCCTTCCATTCTAGGATCCTCATCATTTTTTATAATGTATGTGACTCGGAGGAACCTCTATGAATCCTAGCTATGTGCCATAATTTTTGATGAAATGGGTCACATGATTGGATGGAATGGGATACCATACCACTTATCATTATTCCTAAATATGAAAATTCTAATTTACATTGAGGGTGTTATAGAGGTAAAAATGATTTCATCCCTAAAGGATTGGGTTTCTCTCATTATCATATTATTGTGCCCCAGTCTATGTTTATCAACAGTATCAGTGAATTTTGAGTTAATAATAATCGTATTCCAATGGGTTGTGGATAAGCCCAAACTTGATCTGTAGTTTCTACTATCTCATCTCTCCCGATCCTACACATCCCTATTCATGAATGTCCCAGATATCATGTTCACTCTTTATGGAAACTATTCACATCATAGGATAGTATCACTACTTGATTATTTCCCTCCCTTAGGATTGAATCAAGTTGAATTTTCTTGTTTCCCCATTTTATGAACTTATTGAGTTATTCCTCTCCCCAGACATGAATTTTTGGAGGCTTATTCACAGAAGAATATTGTTGAGTGTGATTTTCCCCTGAATAGACATTTTTATTTATAGACATCATGGGATAATGATAGTTTTAGTTTTTATATCAATTGGGTTCTATTTACTGATTATTGAGGTGAGATGAGATGATCAATGTACCTCAATCCCTATCTAGGAACACTAGGAAAGTCAGTACCAATTAGATGATAAATCCATTACAACACATTGGATAATGATGATTAAAGATCATTTCATTGCTTCACTGATCATGTTCCTCATACAGATGAGATGGATTCAAAGTTTATTTGATGATGACGTCCTCCAAATATTTTAACAATGTATGGAAACCCATGGTAATGAATTTTTTTAGTTGGAAGAGATGCATCTTGAAATTTAAAAATATGTATAGTATGCATTATTTGGAAATTGCTTTGGCAATGTCAAACTGAGAAGTGGTTGACGACCACAAAATTGGTATATAATCCTTAGATAATTATCATATTATAAGAAAAACATCTTTTTTATATTCTTTTAAATACTCATATACTTTTTCCCCATAACATGGGAACATCATGAATTTTTTTTCACATGTAGTGGGGCCAGTAGGATTCTCGATTTTATGGGATCAATCTAGGGGTCTTTTAGAGGATGGGAATTTCCCCGATTTGTCTTTTAGATGAGAAATATATCAAATGTTATTGATATGAACTGTAACATATTCGTACCCATCTGACAATGTGGTCATAAAATTAGATACTTCACATATTTTTTTCAGTTAGGTGAGGAACGTGTTATTGAAATGAGATACTATAGTAATCAGGACCATCAATGTAGGTGATATCACAACGATGACAATAATTGTATATTATTTTCCAACTAAAGGGAGAATTTATATAGTTTATAACCTTGGGAGGACCTTTATCATGGACTATAGAGAGTTTATTACCATCTTGATAATTGAACTTCTAGAAAGGGAGTAGGAGACTAAGTTGCTAATCAAGAGATAAGAAATCATGAATGATCAGTCTCAATCCATCAAATAAAACATTGTGGTAAATTTTATTTGTATGACCTCCAGTGTTGATGGTAATAATGTTATGGGGAGGATCATTGTAATTGACACCTCCACTTCTATAATATTGTCAGTAATCAGCAGCTTCATAATCCATAATTGTTAGAAGTTTCCTATAATAAAGCACTCCAGCTTTTAGAAGAATAGGGTTATGATCCTTATCTTCATTATTGTGTTTCCATTGGCATTATTTAATTTTAGGAACTCTCTTGCAGGAAACTGGGGATGTTTTCTCTGAGTAAATAGATTCATAAAAAAGTTCTTATTCATGTTGATACCATGATTCTAAATGCATATTTCTATAAGCTCTAAAAATATGGTTAGGGAAAGGTGCATGCCCTGTAATGACAATTGATGTGGATTGTTGTACCCAGTTTGAATATGTATTTGTTCCTAATCCTATAGTACATTTCTCATCGAATATTTTCAATGAACCTCCTGGATGGGAAGAGGGATGAATTTATGTACTTGAGTTATCTCCCACTATAACCATGAGTCACCCCACATGTGCAAGAAGGGTTACTGACCCGAACTGTAACTATTACAATAGACGTGATGACATATTGAAATGTCTATAGGAAATTGTTTGATTCTTGGTTTTAAACCTAAATCACATCTGATATGTGTTGAGAGACTTCCTTAGAGGTTACGTGAATATATTCTCATTCATGTGTCAGAGTAAGAATATGTTCTTACTATGGTCCTCCAATTACAATCATTAAGTAATGATTTTCCACTAGTGTGGGGTGACATATATGTGTCTTCCACAGATTTATAATTGGGATAATGCAACTGCTATCAACAATTTTCATTGTATTTTCATTGACGAATTGATATGAATTTGTAGAAATTTCCATATTCTGAAAAAAAATTCTATTCCCCTAATGGGATTTATGTGAATCTATTATATATGAATATAACTGTGGTATAATATTGTATTTACTAGGGCTTCATGATAAGCGTGAGTATTTATTTGAAACATATCATTGTTTGAAATTGTATTTTACTAATGAACATCATTCTCATTATTAGTAATGTGAGTTTTACTATAATTCACCCCTTTATTTTTATAAAATAAATAATATTTTTGACTTACAATTTTCATCCTTCCTTGTTATTCAATTGGATTTCTCTAATGAGATTCATGAGAGTGTGGATGAATATATATCTACTCATAGTTTGTTTCCAACGTATTTGGATGATGTGTTTGATATACATCTACAAAAATATGGGTCCATTTATGGTTTTTCGACGCATTTGACTAACAAACAAGATATAAAAAAGCAGAAAATTTTGTTTTCTCATGTTCTATTGTATTGGATGTGAACGATTAATGATATACGTCTACTCATATTTTTTTGTCATATTTAAAAGAAAGGTTTGATATTAGTGGGAATGAATTTTAACTTACCTGTTTTTTGGTGACATATTTACCTATAAGGATTGATGTTAATGAGAGGGAATTTTTTTCCTCTCATGTGTTTTCATTGTATTTGAAAGACATGATTTTTAAGAATGATCCAGAATATATGTTTTCTCATTATTTTCCACCTAATTTACATGGTGGTTTTATTCATTAGTTATTATGACAATATAATATTTCTGATTGTTTGAATGAAATCATCTATGAGCCATCCTTGGGACCTGGTTCAATTTGACATGGGTTGTGGCCTACAGGGTAACATCCTTTTCATGGTAATAATTCTTGGTTGTATGGTGTTGACCTTGGATTTTGTAGGAAGGGTACCTTGGGTGGAAATCCAATTATTCTAGTATGATATTTTTTTGTGTGGACCTCATTAGACATCTGATGTTAAGGGAGGAACATGAATTCCCATTCCATCGGTAGGATCCTAAAATGGTTTTAGAAGAAGGATAGGTTCATCTAGTTCGGTACCACTTACCATCACTGGGTATATGGATGGTGGGAATTCATGGAATGGAGGGTGTCACAACCCACAACTGGTTCCCTTAAAAACTGGCACCCAACCCTGCCCATGGGAAGGCTCGAAAGTCGTTCCCAATCCCTACATGCCAAAAAATGTGCCCAGGTATCACAAAATGTGTTGGGACTGATTTACCTGAGTTAAGATACATAAAACAACTAAAAATGAAGAATAAACTGAATCTAAAAATCCAATTTATACTATCAGTTATCAAAATTCATAACATAGTAAAAGGTTCTAATTAAGACACTAGATGTCTAAATCTAAAAAATTTAGTAGTAAAAATCTCCCATGGACTTCCACAAGACAATGGTTCATCCCCCACGATCCATCTCCACAACACTACACCATGGAAGAAAATAAGAACCCAATCTGTTGTCTCTAAATGTCTTGACCTTACCTATATCAGACATAATAATGTCTACTTACACCCAATGGAGTAAGTAGGGTGTTAGAATAATCCCAATAGGATTCCAGTGAAATATATTCTCTTTGATAAACATCATAATATAAAATGCATTCCATTTATTATTATAATAACTGATAGAATTTATTTTTTTAAAAATGTAACCATTAAATAAAAATAGTTTTAAAATGGTATCATAAATAATGAACACATATAAATAAATCATTAATGATGCTGAATATTTCATCAAAACAGACCATTGTCCAATGGGAAAGAATATGTAGTCACCGAGAACTAAACACAGGAACACCCCTAGGAAGTAGTTAGTTGTGATACCAAGGTACCTCATATCTCGGCATGAATGTAACCAAAGTAATATTCATTCTCAAGAAAAAGGCACTAGTAATGAACATACCCATAACCTAGTTTCCCCCAATCATCACAATTGTTTATTTCTTTGTGTTGTCAACATTAAACATGCTAAGTAAAATAGGGACCAAACCACTCCAGATAACTAGCGTACTAGTACACGTTCGCCTACCTAGATACCCGGGGTTCCCTGTCGGTGCTGAACAAAGTTCTAAATACAATCAAATTTCATTTAAACATAAAAAAAACAGTTATTGACATACACACTCAAAACAATAGATAATCAAAATTTTCACCTAATTTGTAATTCAATAGACCATTTAAAATTTTCATAAAACAATTCCAAGAAGTACACACTTACACTACACATAAAATCCATCTCAAACCCCTCTTTTGAAACAAAATTCTTATTATCATCACACAAAACTAGAATTAAAAGGGATATAACCAATTAATAATATCATTTAATGAACCATAAAATAAACACAATTGATACATCATGGAACACACATAAAAACTATCATTTTTGCCACAAAATTACACTTTAAAATTGATTACATAACCAATGCTTCCGAAAATAGTTTTAGCTCAAAACAAAATGGAAGATGAATATTCTGAAAATATAAAGACAGAAAATCTAACCCAACAACGGTTGTTTACACATGGAATCACCTACCAAATGTGTCAAACCCCTCAAATCCTTGTGAGAAATTTTATCTCACCACCTCCACGCCACAAGGGAGTGAAAATGAACCTAAAACCAAAACATTGGACCAAGAAACACTAAAAAACCTTAGGTATTAAGCCCTAGTTTTTAAACATTTAGAGCATCGAGAAATGTGGGAGAAATCGTAAGGAAATGGAAGGATATAAGATTGAAATGCACTTACTTGAGAAACTTTGATACAATCTACACAATTACTCGAATATTTGAATCGCCAATTAGCCAAAATTGAAAGGGAGGTTCTACTGAGGCTTATGAAATCGTGTGGGGACTGAAATAATGGAAATGATTAAAAAATTCACGATTTATAAATGAAAAAAATTCCATTTCCAACTCTTGATGATTTGAGATACCTTGTTCAAATTTTCCAAAATCTCTGATGAAGATGGGCTCCAAAGAAGGAAAATGGATCATGGGGGTGTGCCTAGGTTTGATGGATTGAGTCACATGTGGAATGACTGAAAAATATTAAATATATGAGATATAAAAAAATAAATTGTTTTCTTAAATATGGAAATGAGATCATGGGTTGGCCCAATGCCTAAATAAATCACAAAATTCCACTATGATTATGAGTTCCAAAGGGGTCCAAATGGATATTTTGGTTTGAAAAGTTCAGGGGAGACCAATTATGAATTATAATGGGTGAATATTTTAAAAAATTTTGGTGTTATAAAAGAGACACGTTTTGCTTTTAAATATTGAAATGGGATCACAGATTGGACCAAATCTTGAATAAACAACCATTTTGATCAAATTGATTGGAAATACACTCCCAAAAATGTTGAATCTAATGTAAAATAAAAATAAATTTAAAATAAGTCATGGATGTGATAATTATTTCTACTATAAAAACGTTCCACCATTAGAAAGTCACATTGATGCCTGATTAGATAAGAGAAATGGAAACCACTCTTCAGCCAAAGACTTCCACTCCGATGTATCATTCTCATCAGTCCCATGCATCTATAGGACTCGAAATATTAGGTTCCATTGACAAATATTCCCAACTCAACTCATGGGACAACTCCAGATTGTTTTTTAGCTAGGAGATGTGGAGAACAACAAGGATTGATTTCAAGTATGTTGGAAAAGATAACTACTGTTCAACCATAACTATCCTATAATTGATTTGGAAAGGCCCCACATAACTTGGTGTTATCTTCTCTTTCGTACCAAGACTGTGATGTCCTAATATAGGTTCCACTTTTAAGAATACCCGGTCACCCACAGATAACTACAGATCTCGAAGACACTGATCAATATAAGACTTATGAAAAGATAGGGTTTTCAAAAATAATTGTCAAATCAATGAAACATTTGTATGACATTTGATAGAAAATACTCTAACCTAGCAGCAAGGTTTCACACACCTCCACCCTACACAAAAGATATCGACACAACTGACCATAAATCACCTAGAATAGTTCCATCTTGATTGGGGATTGTTGTCTATGGTTATAGAAAAACACTACCAATACCAAAAAGAAATCCCAGTAACCTCTAAAATCCAACACATATGCCTGAAGCATGTCTTCAAGAATCTGATTAGCCTGATCCATTTGACCATCAGTCTGAAGGTAGTATTCCGTACTCAACTTAACCTCCTACCCCAATGAATTTTTATGTCCATTCTAATATCAAGAGGTAAAAAAATGATCCCAATATGAAACGATTGATGTTGGAACACTATGGAGCCTCACAACTTTATGCACATGGAACCAGCTCAATTCATCGACATTGGATGATTCATTGATCAGAATGCAATGGACCGATTCAGTCAAGTGTTCATTTACCACCTTGATATCATTATTTCCCCGATGTGTACAAGGAAATATATCTATGAAATCAATTGCAAAATCATCCCACTTCTATGTAGGAGTGGGTAATGGTTGAAACAAACTAGAGGGCATTTTTTGATATTATTTCTCCCACTAACAAGTATATCATCATGATATTATTTCAATTATTTCTTGTATTATTCTTGGCTACAAGAAATAGCTCCAAACATAATAATACATCTTAGTGGAACTAGGATTGATAGCCCATTGAGGCTGGTGGCTATCCTATAACTCAACCTTCTGTAGAGAAAAAGGCACCACTACGTGGTCTTGGGGTCATAAGATACAATACGGGTTGAAGGAAAATCATAAGATATCTCCCCACCCGGAAGCAAATGCCACTACCACTGACATGAATAATCAACATGCTTTTCTTGCTGAATCGAATTCACACGAAAAGAGTTCAACTGAATTCTAGGAATGAACGCACCTCCACAATTCTCCATGGTCTCCACATGCATCTGAGAGAATATCCCAATAAGATTCCACTCATCACTGGACATCATCAAATCCTAGACTGATAATCATACTCTCGAGGAATCAACAACCACCTTACCCTTAACTGGGGTAAAGATGATAATGATGTTTAACCCTTGCAAGTTCTCGATCCAACACCACTAAATTAGGTTAAGATCCTTCTTTGAGAAGATGAAGTCTATGCACTTGTGAGAACAATAAACCAAAAAAAATTACCCAAACAGGTTGTGACACCAAGTCTTCAATGCATTCATCACATCTACAAGCTCCAAGTCATGGTTCAGAAAATTATTTTCGTGTAGTCATAGTTGGTGGGTGCCATATTCCACCATGTGATCATCCAGAATATGCACACACTTGATAACCACACCTAAAGAAATAAAATACAACATAACCCCTTCCGGATTCAGGAATGATCAACATGGTGGTGTTATTCAAGAACCAAATCATCTCCTCAATGTATTCCAGGCATTCTATGCCCTAAAAAGTCTTCACCCCTTCCAAGTGAGTGTGGTCATGGGTGATGAAAGATGAATAAAATCCTAAACAAACAACCCTTAGTATACTGCCAAGACGAGGAATGTCCAGATCTCAAAAACATTATTAGGATTCTCTAATGAAATCACTGCAGTAATCATCATGGGATCTAATGGTACTCCCTACTCTGAGATCACATTCCCCCAAAACATCACCTTTCTAATCCATAAGTTTCACATGAACAGCTTTGTATAAAGTCAGTTATCACGTAAAGTGCCAAAAATGATCTGAAATTGATGTTCCTACTCCAACTCAGATCTATATTATACCAGGATTACATCCATGAATTCCAAGATAAAACATTCATGATAATGGTGCAACACCCTATTCAGGAGTTTTATAAATTCAGTACGAGCGTTGGTCAACCCGAAAGGGAAGGCCATGTAATAAAATTGTTTGTACCTTCTTCATAATGTTGTATTCAGGATATTTGTCTCCTTCACCCAGGGTTAGTGGAAACACCAATGAAAGTATATGTTTGAAATAAACTTCCAACCCATAAAATAATAAAATAGAACATTTATTTTTGTTAAAGGATATTTGATCTTGATAGTTACCTTGTCCATATTATGGTAGTCAATATAAAACCCAATGGGTATCATACCTTCTACATAACTAGAAGTTTAGTTGTGATGTTATTGTGTTCATGATTACTATATAGGGGAGTTAAATGAAAGGAATAAATATATTGATACTTATTGATGAGTTAGTTGAGAAAATATGAGTTCATTTATAATCATATTTGTTTTTTGGGGCCATAGGGATTAAGTTTCATTGGTTTCAATTATAGATTGTCAATATCATGGTTAGCAATACATCATCAAAATTATTTTGTATAGTACAAAGATTATAATTGACGAATTTTTCATGTTATGTAATTTATGTACAATATTATGTCCAACTTATGTTTTTCAACATTTTTTGTAATTAAGGGATGCTATAATTGGTTTAGAGTTGATTTCATGGATTTTTCCTAGGTTCATGTGGGGAATCTAAATAATGATATAGGAGGTAGAATACAATTCCACCACACCTTATATTGTAGTGTGGTGTGGAGTATCATGAAATAATTTTTTTGTAAGATATGTTTTATTCCACAACCAAATCAAATGGGAATATGCATATGATTAGTTTGTTGGAATTGGCCATGGACCACGACATATCCAGGGGCTTCACTATGTTTCCAGTGTGATGTAATAATGTATTCACATCACATTAAATTAATGAATTTGGTCGGTAGTGGAATACAATGAAACACATGTGTTTGTGGCATTGTGTTATGATTAGAAAGTTTCTTTCACCTTGATACAGAAGGTCATTCCATATTAACACCCTGAGTAAGGTTATTTGGGTTCAATATTTGTTCAGGTGAGGGTCATTCCATTATGATTTAGACGATCATTATACAAAATAACCTATGGGTTTTGAATTAAAAAATTATAAGAAGGTAAACACAATAGTTGTAATTTTAGGGTTTTTTAGAAAAATAATATTAATTAATTTAATTAATATTTTAAAAATATGGAAGCCCCTTATTGGAGACTAGTTTAACCACTCAGGAAAAATAGTCTCTCACTTAATCTTATCTTCTATGAAGTGGGAGATCATGTTAAATTAAAATATAGGTATTTTTCTATATATTAAGATGTATATAACGATAATTTCAATCATAATATTTTAGCCTATTATGAATACATCAATATTTTCTCAAATAACACGAGTTTCAACTAAAATAAATGTATTAGGTCTCACCACTAGTTTTCTATTTTTTAACATTCATTGTTATTTTATGGTAAATAATTTAATGATTATGGTGTTATAAAAAATGATAATTGGGATCTCTTCCTTCTCTATTATTTATATATGTGGTTTTGTCCGTGTGATTTGAGAGTTCTTGTAGTGTTGTGTGAGGAACTATGAATTTTGTCCCGCTTTGATCTCTAATGACCAAATGATTTGATAAGGGAAAATCAATAGAGGAAATTAGAAAATATATATGTTTTTAGAAAAAAATATGATACGTGTGGTTGATTGATCCAATATACTATA
The DNA here is from genome assembly GCA_963277665.1 of Viscum album. NCBI lineage: Eukaryota > Viridiplantae > Streptophyta > Magnoliopsida > Santalales > Viscaceae > Viscum > Viscum album. The sequence goes on along the minus strand of OY728160.1, from coordinate 1,044,953,977 downwards.
TGTAGGATTATTATGACTCTTAAATATTATATGGATAGTACATAAAGATATGGGGGATATATATCTAAAATATAACAAGTTGAGTGATTTTAGGCACTAGTGAATATGGTGGATATGATGTTTTATACGGATGTGGTAGAATGTTGTTAGTGATGTCTCTCAAAAAGGTGATGAGGCCATTTGGGGTCATGTGGACACATGATAGGGCCCAAGAGGTTGTGTTCACCACTAGATATGTCATGCAGCGTAGTTACATGAGTGATTTAAGATGATGTTAATAAATGTAATGAAGATGGGATAGTACACAACTTACCTTGGGAATTTTATGGTGACCGTGATCCCCAACTGGAGTTTGGAAGGATCCTCATGAAATTGATGTATTGAGGATGATTATCCAGAGATTCGGATGGGATACAGATTGATTGATGATCATTTAATCATCAAACACAATGTGGAGTAGAATTGGTTTTCAGCAAGGATCTAGATTACTCATACACTATACATTTTATGAACGTACATTCATGTGCTTTTAAATATATAATAGCAATTTTTTGTTCTTCCTGATTATCACATCTATAATACCTAGATATTTTGTAATATTTCTCTTGAAATAAATTAATTTCCATTAATATCTTGTGATAAAAAATTCCATGATTCTTAATGATCCCTAAAATAGTAGATAAAAATAACTATATATTGAATGAGATTAATTAATAGGAAAACCCACATGTAAAAAAATTTATAAAGTTTTTAGATGAATTAAACCCATTTTTTTGAAGTTAAAAAATTCATTTAAATATACATTTTTCCCTAAATTGGGTTTTTTTGAATAAATCATTTTATTAATTTATTCCACATTAAATAAATAAATTTAATATTAATTAAAAAAATTAAAAATAATAATTTAATAATTATCATAGGGTGATTTTTTTGGTAAAAAATTAATTTTTTTCATTAATTGTAAAAAAAATATTTTTATTGAAAATATTTTTCAATTTGATTAGTATACTTTGATAAATTTTGTATTAAAATATATCAAAAGAAAAACTAGTTCATTTATATTTTTAAGTAATCAAATTAAAGACATTTTAATTACTTTAATGGTTTATTTTTTTTATAAACATTTGTGATAATGAAAACACTTTTTCTAGAAAAATGTATTTCATCATGTTTTAATGGATTTATTGAAATTAAAATATTATATTTATTTTAATTATATAGTAAATTTTTTATTTAGTATTTATAATTATTAGGATCATAAATGGTAAATATTTTAATTTTTGGGCAATAAAAATTATATACTTGATAAATATTGATGACCATTTTAAGGGTAAAATGTGTAACGCATGGTTAAAACAATGGGCTAAGGATTTAAAATAACCTTATAATCTGAATTTATTATATTATATTAGTTTATATTGGTCATTTCTATATTATTGTATCATATTTTAACACATGTATCCCTTATTCATTGAATATGCACTTAATATTATCTTATGAATAGAATAAATACCAAATGTCACTGACATGAAATTAATATCACTAAAATTTCATCTTGTGATTAAAAATTCAGAGATATTCAGTTATATATTTTTTGTGATATATTTAATTTTTTGATATTGTAATTAGTTTATAATTAATTGTGGTAGAATAGTGATCTTAAATTCATATACAAGAGGAAAACAATATTTATTCAATTAGTATAAAAATAAAGGATTATATAAACACTGAAAGTAATATTATCTAGGTGATTTAATTTGTCGCAAAAGTTCTCATGATGGATATACCATGTTAGAGCTTTTATGAAATTTAATATAATGTTTAAATTTTAAACATGTTTTTTTCAACGCTATATTACGAGAATATTTCTTATAATGATATTAATAATATTTTATGTTTAATAATTTTAATGAAATTATTTTTCATCTAAAAAATGATAACTGAGGTTGAGAATTAGAACGTAAAATGGGTTGAAATTTATCCCTTATTAATTTAATAGTAAATTTTAATAAAATAAGTAATATTATAAACCATTAATATAGAAAAAATCATTACCATGTTAAGGATAAAATTTGTTATGCAAGGGGTAAAACAAAAAGTTTGGTCCAAAAATGATATATCAATAATAATAATTTTTTTTTTCTCTCTCTCTCTATATATATATATAATATCATCCTTATATTATGATATACGATATTTTGGAGAAATTTCAATTACGTTTGAAACAAATCAAATTATTATATTAAATATAATCCTAAAAATAAAATTAATGAAATTTTCTTATAATTATTTCATTATTGAATTATTTAAATATCATAAAAAATATTATCATTATAAATGTCAATGGTTTATAGATATCATATCAACCATTTTCAATTTATGGGACGCTTATTTTTTTGGTCACATTTTGGACCATCATATAGTGAAAAATTTTGATATTAAGTTTATGGTAGAAAGTATTTAGGGTGGTTAAATGTAAGAAATAAGGGTTTAATCAAATAATAAACTTGTCTAAATTATATTTTTTCAGAGTATTTATACATATGATTTTCATATCATTAAAAAAATTCAATTTTTAGTCACATGATTATAAAATGTTATTATTTTTACTTTAATACTTTATGTAAATCTAAGAGTACACCTCCCCTAATGTAAAAAATTGAATACATCACCTACGTTGAACACACATTTTGATCCATATTGATATCCAAATACCTACAATAACACCGATCTTGATTCCTCGACCACATTCTATATTTTCATGCCTTTCCAAAAGACCATTCCTTAAATTGTTAAGGTGTAATCCAAAAGATATTTCTTCAATTAAAAGGTTTAATGTTAAAATGACCGTTTTCAATATTGTATCATTTTAGAACTGTAATAAATCTGTTGTATCCATTATAATATAATTATTTCATCTTCTTCATTAAATTTAAATTATTTCTTGATTATGGATAAACCATTATCCATCTCTATTCCAACCAATTGAAAGAGTAGACATTTTTTGTACGTTCACACGGTTTATCATCCCCACATAGCTGTGTAATTTTTTTTCCATCAGAAAAATACATGGATTTTTATAATGATGTGTTTAATGAAAAATAATTAATTTTTTATATTACATTGAAAATGTGGATTTGAATTACTTTTATCTATCATTTATTCCATCCATCAAAAAATTGAAACAAGTTTCATGCAATCTAATAATTCCATGAACTGTTTCATTTATTTTTCTTTATCTACAATTTGAGGATGACTCTAAATATATATATATAATTAATATATATGGTAAATTTATCATTTCTAAAATTCTGCTGATGATGGAACCATGGTCAGAATACATGTACTGGAACTACAGAACCAAAACATCCATAATAAATAAAATAGTAGACTTTTGAAAACAATGATATAAATGATGAATTATTAATAAATGGATTATGAAATGTTACAAGAGGATGGTATATGATCATATAAGAATTTATAAGATCATTGTATAGAAATATAAATAAACTAAATTTATTATAAATTAGGTCCATATAATAGCCTGAGACATTAATAAATTTCTTCTTCCAATTTAATTTCAATTCGCCGAAATCATGTGATAGATGCAATGAACCATTTAGCTTCAGTTATATTAAATGAAAATTTTTTCTTCCATTTGTTGTAACATAGTGTTTCATCGATAACTATTGTTACATATAAGATCTTGTTTTAAAAAAATATAATTATTAATATTATTATTTTAGAGGATAGTTATAACAAATTACTTTGAATGTAATGAATGAATGAGATTAAATAAATAATTAAAATATAGTTTATAAATGCATAATTTATTAGTTTATTGGATAACCAATAAATATATATTAATATAAAATCCAAATGAATATAAAGGATATATTTTTATAAAAAACTATTTTATGCCCACAATTTCATCTTATACAAAAAAATTAAATAATTCAAATTTAGTGAATAATATTAATTATATTTATATGTTATATACTCTATAAAAATATTTTTTATTTCATACAATAATATTTATAGTAATGAAATTTGAATTAATCCATTTATAAGCTTAAGAATATATAAATCTCTAAAGGGTAGTTTTTCACCGTTATAATTAATGACTTGTTTAAAAAAATTAGAGTTGTATATTTTTTATTTTACAACATTGAAATAATATTTGAAAGAGGAATATAAAAATATACTTTGGTGTAATGTTTTGGATTTTTATGAGAAGATTCATTTTTTGATTATTAGTGAAAACACTAAAATGAAGTTGAAAACAGGTTTTCATCAAATTTATTTATATAATAAAATCACATTTATAATTATATTTACAAAAAAAATAGAAAACTAATGAATATATGAATAAAATTTATCTCATTTTAATCATTTTAATAATGACTATAAATATAAAAACATATAATTTTTTTGAACATTTACACAATAAATACATGGTCTCTCAATTTGTCTGTGAGATAATAATTAAATTCAATTTTCAATCAATAGTTAATTGAATTTGAAAAAATATATATAAATAATTGGAATAAGAATAATATTTATTGTTTAATATGGACATAAAAAAAATTTACCATAATTTTTTTTAATATAATTAATACTAAATACTGTGATTATGGTTGGAACGATTTTTTCCACATTATAGGAATTTGTATTCAAAATATATTTAAATACACAATATATTCCTATATAATGAATTAGAAATCACATTTACAATCGTTGAAACTTTATTATGTTATATATTTCTTTTTAAATATATTGTTAAATTATAAATTTCCTTGGTAAATAAAAAGAACATATTTACATTAGTAAAAATCATAACGATAAAATTGTGTAATGTTAAAGACAAAGGATTTTTATAAATAACATGACATTATTATATTATGGAATAATTTTGGATCCACAAAAATTTCCTTCTACTTCTTTATTTTTAATTTTGGAGGCACATTATTAAAGGGAGTCCTCTAAATAATTTAATTCTTTTTATGTTTTCAAGAATGCCGCTCATCATCCATTCTAAAAAGGCACTCAGCCTTCATATATATAAAAATATATCTAGTTATATTTCTCATCCAAAAACTAAAAAAAGACACTCCAAATCCCTCATATCATCATTGGTGCTTCATATTGGGATGAAAGAAAACCAAGGGAGACCATTAATGAAAACTGAAAATAGTTTCCGAAAAAGGACATAACATTCTTCGAGGAGCAATTTTGTATTATTTATTTATCCCCCACATCTGTTCTTATTATAACAAAATTAAAAATATAATTATATTTAATTTTCATTTTTTTTCTTTTTATGTTTCTACATACACTTCTACACACTTAATTTTAATGGATAATGAAATTACCATTCGTATTTGTGATGGATTTTTTCCTCATGAAATAATGTCATATGGTTTTCCTTTAACACATATCACTGTCACTAAATATGATGTACATAATTTTTTAAAATTTTATATATGATATTTATGATATATTTTTTATTGTGGAATTAATATATAATTCATTACTTCATTCTTTCTATTTTCTAGGATTACAGTTACATTGTTGGTGGATGTGAGGAGTACCTCATCCTCAAGGCAATGTTATTCATTCATGCTTTACATGGAATTTATAAAGGATTTGTTGAATAATAATATATTATATAAATGAAATATTTATGATATTAATGAAATAATTAAATACATGGATTTCTAACATATCATTTTTTCTTTACAGTTCAAACATAAATAATGTTTTTGTCGTTCGTGGATGTGTGGACTACCGCCTCCATGAAATGATGATATTCTTTATTTTTCATCAAAACATTACAAAAATGATATATATATATATATATATAATTAAATACAATTTATATATGATATAATTTAAAATATGTCATGGTAAACATTATATAACATCTTTCTATAATGATCACTGAAAAATTGTAATATTACTAACGTGGATGTATGACATATCATCACGATCATCCTAACGTTGGTTCATTTTTAATATTAATTATTCCTATTTTAATTTAAAAAAATAATTGATGTAAAAATGGGATAATTAGTTCAGTTTTCTTATATTTTATTTGTGTAAATAATGACCTCATTGATCATAGTCAACCGCTCAACATCAATTTTGACTCATAAGCGATGTATTGTAAATACATTTTACATAAACATTACTGATTATATAATTGTATATAACATATAAATAAATGTGAAATTAAATTAATAATAAACATAAATACGTTTCTAAAGAAAGTAAATAAGTATAATATGTTAATTATTAGTGAATTTATCAGACATTAATGAAACATTAGACAAAAGGTAATGGTTTTTCATCAATCATCATATATTTGTGAGATTAATTTCAAAATAAGAACTCACTTATTTGATGAGGTGTATCTAATATAACATTGACATATTATAGCATGATTTAATTTATCAAAATGGTAGTAAATCATTTAATTTTATTATTTATTAATTTTTTGATTTTGATTCTGATTTCACCCGACTTTTTTGTGGATTTATATTACACATTTTATCATTGGGAGTATTATTCAATATTCCCAACTCCTTTATTTTGTGTGGCATAAATTCTACCCTATAAAATGTTATATATTATTTTTTATTATTTTAATGATATTATATGTTCTATTTAATGATATTAATTCATGGGGACCATGATTCACACATTTCATAAAGATACGGGACATGTTGAATTATTAAACAACGTGTTCCTAAATATTTTTTAATGTTTTTTAGGGAATATACATTCATCAATGTCATAATCCATTATTTTAAAATATCCACCTATGTGAATAATTTTTATTTTGTCATGACCCATCGCCCAAGGGCCGCATCGTGACTACCCCATGTCTTCCTTCCCTAGGCCAGGGGCTGGAGACTAGTACCAAATCCATGATCTCCTAAAACTGGGAAGGCATTACCCTTATAAAATGTAAACTCAAACAACCAGATGACAAGTGGAAGAAAGCACTAAGTAAAAGAAACTGTATAACAAGTGTACTGAACATAAAGGGGGCCAGATTACAAGCCCAACATGAAAGTAGAATTGAACAACAACTACAACTGAAAAGAAAGGGAAAAACAGCTGAAATGTAGAAGACACTCCAGGATCGTAGTCCGGGATTCCTACTTAAAGGGTAGGTACAAATGTTCACCTCAATACTCCATGTCTATCAGTCTGCTCCGTGTATCGTCTCCTCGAGTAGTCCACCTCTGGGTATCGTCTAGTCCTAGCTCTCTCTCAGGATCACTCAATGCCATCCATCATCTGCATTCAACAAAACGAGGTGCAGGCATATCCTGTGTAGGGGTGAGTATAACGATACTCAATAGAGACCCTGAGACCCTATAGGTATCACAAGATCAAACAAGGATAAACCAAAAAGTATTATTTCAACGGATAACAATTACTTAGGTATATGCCCATTAATATTCCTAAGTTATTGAGTAACCCATCTCAATCATGATGAAAACACCAAGGTCATTGACTCAGCTCAAACAAGGATTTTCTTCAACGTGACCACGGATGCTGGAAAACTCCTCATCTGTCGAGTACAGTGGTATTGTCGCGACTCCGAGGTGCTAATCACTATCCTTAGGCTGCTGAGGTACTCCTCCTATTGAGTATCATAGGTCTGTCGTCTCAAATAGTAGCGCTCGCCACCATGGGTCTACAGCCTCACACAATATCGCTCCTCTGCCATGTGTCTATCGCCTCACACGGTAGTTATCCCCACTGGGCTAGTCAAGTCACTTTGAAATGAATTGCACAAGCATTCATTAGGTCTTATCCAGCTACTACGTCTCTGTAGTCTACTCGCTATTCTTTGGGAGGGTTCGCTCCACAAGCTGCAAGCCGATAATCCAAGTATCACGATGTCTCACGATGAAGTATCTCAATGGTCTGCCATATCATTGGGTTCTCAATGCAATATATGATGCCTCAATCAGATGCCCGGTCTGTGAATTATTAGCCTTTTTGTCCCGGGGGGCCCGTTGGATTTTTGTATCAACCAACTCGACCATAACTCATCTATAACCCAATCTCCCAAGGGGTATTGGAAAAGGGACCATTTCTCAATGAGATTACCTGTTCCACTGACAGTTCATAAAATGGACATTTGGTGTTAATGATATGGCCAAAGTAAGCAATGGGTCATTAGTGGTACTGAGTCCGGTCCGACCTGGTCAGACCAAATCGGCCCAACCCAGTCTAAGTCGACCCAGTCAGACTTGTTGGGTCTGACTCGGACCTTTGGGAAGGTCATCCCACTATGTTTGGCCTATTATGCTGGGCCCTGCCCAGTGGACCGCGTGGAAAATTTGGGCCGAATTCACCACGTGGCCGACTCGGTCTAAAGTTCAGTGGTAGGTTCGGCCGGGGTCGTGAGGGGCGTGGCTCGGGCAGCTAAGTCCGAGAGGCCGATAGAGGGCCGCACGAGGCGCAGGAAGGTCGCAGGTGTGTTGGGAAGGGCATGGGGCACGCCGGGTAGCCTGCTGGGGCGTCGGGCAGGCGGCCTAGGCAACGGGGGGCGCCGGGCTGGCGGCTATGGCACCGGGGGACGCCGGGCAGGCGTCCTGGGCATCGGTGGGGGACGGGTAGGCGTCGGGAGGGTTCCAGGTAGGCATCCTGGGCACTTGGGGGCACCAGGCAGGCGGCGGGAGGGTGGATGGGCGCCGGGAAGGCACCGGGAGGTCCTCGACTTGGTGCGGGGCCCACCGGCAGTGTGCGGGGCGCGCTGGCTACACACGGGGTGTGCGGGCAAGATTCTGGGAGCCGGGCCGGCCGCGGTTTCGGCCGAGGCACTCGTCGGGCACCGCGTGGGTAGGCTGGTCAGGCACCGCTCAGTAGGAGGTGCGGTTCGTGGAGGCCACATGTAGGGAGAACTCTATTTTTCATCTTCGTCACTATCGCCATGTTTCCATGTTGTTGTTACTTCTCCATCGATCAAATGATCCGATACCGTAAAGGTTGCGAAGGGGTCTGGTCCGTGTTCATTTGACCCAAACCCTCAACGTTATAATGATAGCAAGCAGCTCATGAAGATGATTTAACTATAGAAGATTAAGTGTTAAACAACATAAAACACATCCCTACCTTTTTAATCGACGGGCGTTCGTTCGTTGCATGGGAAGATGATTTTGACATCGGTCACTGTATGCTTCCACTTTTGAGATTGTGTGTTGGTCCATTGATGATGAAGAGGAAGAATGAAGGGTCCTCAAATAAATCCCATGTCGGAAGGGGGTCCCATGGAAGAATTCGAGGATGAATTTTTCATCGCCAGCGTCTTCGCGTTCTTCATTGGGGAATTCTGTTCTCCCAATCTCTCCACAAAAGAGAGAAAAAATGTGCCAAAATAATAGATGTTAATATATTATGTCGGAAGGCGTGAATTAATTTAGTGGTACCCACTTAATTAAGTTCACTTTGGCAAAAATATTTGAAATTCAAAAGTGGAGAGGCTCCAACAAATTAATTTCACCACATTGGAATAATTAAATTGGGGAGTTTTTAGGATGTTAGAGGGCCAGGTGGTCCCCACCTAATTACCAAGTAGAGGGTCATGGGGTTTCCTTCCAAAAATTGGGGGGTTTTGGGGATGTTTTATTCTCATCAATTAATAGAGATGTTAGATACCGAGAGGCTCTCCCCCATTAATGAGGGAGAGTTGAGAGTTTTCCTCCCCTCCCATTAAATGGGGTGTTAAGCCCCGTGCGGACCCCACGTCATAACCTCTCACGGGAGGTTATGCTGCTTGGGTGGTCCCCACCCCAATCATCCTCCCATGGGAGGTTAGGGTGTGGTGGTATCACCTCCAACCCCCATGTGGAGTGTTTAACTAACATTACCACATGGCATGAGTTCAACAAAAATAAAATATGTTGTTACTTATTTTAATTTATTCATCCACATGAAACCCAAAAACCAACTCTCAAACCTGATCAACCGCTCTCATGGTGAAAGCCTTATTAAGAGATAATTGGCACTGCAAGTTCAACGGTTCCCTCAGATTACTATTCTAAGCATCCGTTCAAAAGATAGAAAAATTTGCATGTACGTTTACTGAACGTACCCAAACAATGCTTCAGAAAATGATTCCAGTCACAATGGGTCTCGAAATTAGGCGCCGTTAGAAATAGAGGAATCATAAAATTCCAAAATGTTTAGGAAAAAAATTTCCATGAAATTACTTGGTCTTTAAATTATCCCCACCTCATGGATTTACATCCCTGTAATGCTATAACACACACCAGGGAAAAAAAAGGGGTACTGAACACACATCTGAGCCACCCGCTCCCATGTGCTCTCATGGAGGTTCTCATGCTTCCAGCGGATGCGCACAAGAGGAATCGACCATCCATGAAGGTCCTGACCCAGTTGATCCTCAATCTCCACTAGGACCTCCATGAAAGTCGCTTCGTCATCGATATCTTGCTCCCTGTGGTTGATGATGTGGGACAGGTTGTGCACGTATCTCCTCAGGTGAGATGCGTGGAAAACGCCGTGCACTAGATGAAACTGAGGTGGAAGTGCCAAGCAGTAAACCACCTCACCTACTCTGCTGAGGACCTGGAACGGACTAAAGGAAGATAGAGATAACTTTCTGTCTCGGCCTAATCTATGTAGACCTCATCGAGGTGAGACACATAGGAAGACGTGGTCGTCATCCTCGAACTCCAGTGGTCTATCTCTCCTATCAGCATATGAATTTTTCCTACTCTGTACAGTCTTCATCTTCTTTTGGATGATCTATACCTTCTCCATTGTAGCTCATACCATCTCTGGTCTCACTAGTACTGACTCCCCTGGGTCTGTCCAACACAGTGGGGATCTGCAAGGTTGGTCGTACACTGCCTCGTAAGGGGTCATCCCGATGGTGGAGTGGTAGCTGTTGTTGTATGAAAACTCCACCAAGATTAAGTGATACTCCCAGCTATGACCAAAGTCACATACTCATGCACGAAGCATGTCCTCAAGAGTCTGAATGGTCATCTCAGTCTGACCATCCGTCTGTGGATGGAAGGCAGTGCCCAAGCGAATCTGCATCCCGAAAGCCTCCTGCAACCACTTCCATATCTGGGAAGTGAAACGAGCATCTCGATCGGAGATGATTGTCGATGTCACACCATGATGTCGTATGATATCCTGAACGTGGAGGCATCCCAAGAACTCTACTGAGCCCTTCTCTCTGATTGGTATGAAGTGGACTGACTTGGTGAGTCGGTCTATGATAACCCAGATAGAGTCGTGTCATGTGGATGTACATGGAAGTCCCATCACTAAATCCATTGAAATCTCGTCCCACTTCCACTCTGGGACCACTACGGGATGGACCAATATTTCTGGTACCTGGTGCTCTACCTTCACTTTCTGACAAGTGAGGCACTGTGAGACAAACTCTGATACCGCATTCCTCATACATGACCTCCAATGCTGCCATTGAAGGTCCTGGTGAATCTTCACCAATCATGGATATACTGCTAGAGGGGAAGTGTGAAACTCCCTCAACACTACCTCTGGAAGCGAAACCAGTTCCATGGTATTCCATTTCAAGAGGATGACGTGCTAAACATCTTCAGAAAATCAATCAGGTGCGTGCCCTATGGATATCTGAGCATGTCGCGTCTCTGTCTCAGCGTCCCCAAGCTACGACTCCCTGACTTGCTGAAGAAGTGGGGGCATGACTGTAAGAGACTGTAGATAGACTACTCCATCCCTATCCACAATGTATATCTACAATGCGGCCAGCTGCTCTGTCTCCTCTCCTAGCCGTAGGATTCCTAATCTCTTGCCTAGCGCATCTGCAACTATGTTCCCCTTCCCAGGAGTATAGTCTATCTCAAAGTCATAGTCCTAGAGGAACTCAAGCCTTCTCCGTTGTCTAAGGTTCAGGTCCTTCTGAGAGAAGATTTACCTGAGACTATTGTGATTATATTACACGGTAAAACGTTCTCCCAACGAACTATGGGTGAGACTAGCCAATTGTAATGAACTTGATTACACCATTCTTCACCTAAAGTCTACCAAGCTGCTTTGATTTCAACATTGCTGATAAGAGAAATCCAGTATCATCCCCTTGATGAATCACATCCTTTGCTTAAAATGTTCAATCCCGACATGAACAGTACAAATTCCTGCCATGGACGACGTCGTAAGGCCTCGATGCTACTTCAAGAGATTCAACCGTTACTCTCACCTCCAAGGGTCGACTCACACTGTCGGCATCAGTGTATGGTCACTGGATCTCCACCAGTAGGAAACATGAAATTGAGGGTCAATTAAACAGTTTTAACTGGAATCTCTTAGTATTAACCACACAAAAAGTCATGGAATAATACTTCATAAGGACATGTGTATTTTATTACTGCAGCTCAAAGTAAAAAGACACAAAGTAATCACAAACAATGACATCAACAAAGCTATAAGCATCATTAACAAATGCCCTAATGCCTGGAACTAGTCCCACTCATGTCCACATGCTTCTGGAGATCCATGGTCGTATGCTTCAGCTGCCTGAAGTTGTGCTCTCCCCTGTCCACCCACTCATTCTGGTCAAGGTGGGCCTCCAGGTGGTGGTGGTGGGAACACCTCGAAGCGTCATCCACCACCAGGTGCATGGACACCTCCTATTCCATGTCGTCCTTCACCCTATAGACAACCTCAATCAAACCTATTCCTATTCCAGGGAGGTCCCTCAACTGACTGATAATCGACCGTGCGGCGGGTTGGACTATCACGAGCCATGTGACCCTGTCCGCTACATGAGTAACACTGCCTGATAGGTCTGGATTTGTCTCCACTCTGGGTTGCCCACACTACCGATACTGAGTCGTAAAGTAGACCACCTTTAGTTCTGGTCCTTCTGGACCACTGCATCATATGTCTATTTCTAGCTACATAAGACTCTGCTGCATGTTGACTAGTGGTGGGTCTCACTGCTAGAGACTGCTCATCAAGGAATCTCTCCAATAAGAGGGCTTTCTCCAACACCCCCGTCTCCGTGGGGATGTTTTGAGAGATAACTGATGCTATGAACTCTCTCCTGAGTCACTTCTCAAAGGCCCAGGATCTAAAGAACGGGTCATGTACCATATTTGTGGAGTAGTACGAGAGGTCGGTGAACCTCGCTAAGTACTGAGCCCCCATCATGCTACCCTACTGTAGATGCAGTAGCTCCTATATCTGTACCACTCGAATGGTGGATGGTACAAACTCAGCCTGGAAGAGGATCTCGAAGTCTGCCTATAAAAGTGTCGCGTCCTCATGCATCTAGAGCATCAGGCTCCACCACCTACCTGCTGCTGCCTGAAGGAGGCTGACAGCAAGGATAACCATGTAGTCTGATGGTGTCCATAGTATCCTGAAGATTGTCACCACAACCTCTATCCAATCCTCAGCTTCTTGGGGGTCCGCCTTTCCCGGAACCTGGGTGGCCTCTGAAGCTGGAACTCATTCAACGTGCTCAAGCGGTGTGCATTGTCTGCTGCTGGTGATGGTGGCATCGGTAGCCCAATGGGGAGTAGTAACGTTGGTGCCTCAACTGGAAGAGGGCCATGTACTAAGGCCTCGTTTCTTGGTGGATTGTTAGTACGTAAAACTCTAGGGGCTCTAGATGGTTTTCCATGAGAAGGAGTCCTGAAAGAAATAGATGTGGCAGAGTCAAAAGACTACCCGGTGAGGTGAATTGTTTTGAGTTGACATAAATAAAACTTTTGAAAACACAAACGCAATCAGTTTTTTAATGCAGTGAGTCAGAAATCCTAAGTCAAGGTCCTGGTGTGGATACTTCGGTTCCCGACACCAACACTAGACTCCCTTAACTGAAAACCACACTTACTACCCTTAACAATATTGCTTCACATAAACGAAATATCAGAGTGCTAAGTTCTACGGTAGAACCAATGTCCTCTGATACCAATTTGTCACGACCCATCCCCCAGGGCCCACATGGTGACTACCCCAAGTTTTCCTTCCATAGTCCAGGGGCTGGCGACTAGTACCAAAGTCGTGATCCCCTAAAACTGGGAAGGAATTGCCTTTATAAAACATAAACTCACACAACCAGAGTACAAGCAGAAGCAATCACTAAGTAAAAGAAACTATATAACAAGTGTACTAAATTTAAAGGGGGCCAGAATACAAGACCAACAGGAAAGTACAACTGAAAAAAAAGTACAACTGAAAAGAAAGGGACAAACAACTGAAATGTAGAAGCAGATCCAGGATCGTCATCCCAGATTACTACCTGAAGGGTTGGTACAGATGTCCACCTCATCACTCCACATCTAATGGTCCGCTCTGCATACAGTCTTGCCGACTAGTCCACCTATGGGTACCGTCTAGTCCTGGCTTGCACTCATCCTCTGTCAACACAATCTGTCGTCTGCATCCAAAACAACGAGGTGCGGGCATAGCCCGTGTAGGGGTGAGTATAACGATACTCAGTAGGGACCTCGAGACCCTCAAGATCTCAACAAATCCAAAAAGGATAAACCACAAAGTATGATTTCAACGAAAAGACAATTACTTATTTATATACCCATAAATACACATATGTTATTGAGTAACCCATCTCAATCATGAGGAAAACACAATGGTCATTGAATCAGCTCAAACCAGGATTTTCATTAACAAAACCATGATTACTGGAGAACTCCTAATCTGTCAAGTACAGTGGGCCTATCGTGACTCCGAGGTGCTACTCACTAACATTAGACTGCTGAGGTACTCCTCCTGTCGAGTACCATGAGTCTGCCGCCTCGCATAGTAGCACTCCCTACCATGGGTTTGCTGCCTCACACAGTAGAGCTCCCCCTAATAGCCTACATAGGTACTTCTTCTGTCGAGTACCGTCGGTCTGCCACCTCACATAGTAGTGCTTCTCTTCCATGGATGTTCCGCCTCACATATTATCACTCCCCACTGGGCTAGTCATGTCACTCCGAAATGAATTAGACAAGTATTCATCAGGTCTCATCCAGCTACTAGGTCTCTGTAGTCTTCTCGCTCGTCTCCAGGATGGTCCGCTCCATGAGATACAGGATGATACTCCAAGTGTCACAATGTATCATGAAGAAGTATCTCAAAAGTCTGCCACGTCATTGGGGTCTCAACTCAATAGACGACATGTCAATCAGACGCCGAGTTTGTGAGTTATTAGCCTTTTAGTCCTGGTGGCCAGGATGGTTTTGTGTACGAACCAACTCAACCATAACTAAACTATACCCCGAACTCCAATGGGTTGTTTTCAATGGGACCGAATATTAATGAGATTACCAGAGCCACTAACTGTTCATCAACTGGACATCTGGTGCCAATAATATGTCCAAGCTAAGCAATGGGTCATTTGTGGGCCTGAGTCCGGTCCAACCCGGTCGAACTGACTCACCCCAACCTAGGCTTGGTCGACCCAGTCAGACATGCTGGGTCTGACTCAGCCCACTAGGCAGGTCAGCCTGCTAAGATTGGCCAAGTCTGCTGGGACCGGCCCAGCGGACTCCGTGGAAAATTCAGGTGGAAGTCTCCACATGGGCGACTTGTCCTGATGGTATGTAGAAGGTTCGACAGATTTTGCGAGGGGCGCGGCTTGGGCGGCTCAGCCTGAGAGGCCAACGGTGGACCGCGCGGGGTCCAGGCTGGCCGATGGTTTGTGGGGAAGGCCGCTGGGTGTGCTGGGCAGCCGGCCTGAGCGCCGAGCAGGCGGCCTGCACGTCGGGCCGGTACAGGGAGGGTGGCCTGGAAGCTGGGCAACCGTCGGGAGGGCTCCGGGTGGGCACCAAGCTGGCACGGGGCACGCGGGCAGGATGCTGACTACTGGGCTGGCCGCTGTTTCGTCCAGGGTGAGTGTCGGGAAGCGCATGTATAGTCAGGTAGGGCCCCGCCCATCCGGTGGCACGGTTAGTGGAGGCCACGGGTAGCACGACCTCTATTCACCGTCTTCGTTGTCATCACCACGTTTTCATGAAGATCCTACTTCGTCGTCGATCAAAGGTTCCGATTCCGAAAACGTAATGGTTGCAGAGGGGTCATGCCATGTTCGTTCGGCCCAAGCCCTATGCTTTAGAATGACAGAAAGTGGCTCATGAAGTTGATTTAACGAGAGAAGATTAAGCGTAAAACAACTTAAAACACACCCTTTCCTTTTTAATCTACGAACGTTCGTTCGTCGCAGGGGAAGATGATGTTGACATCATTCGCCTTAATCTACAACTTATGAGTCTATGCGTAGGTCTATTGATGATGAAGAATAAGGATGCAGGGTCTTCAAAGAAATCCTACGTCAGAAGGGGGTCCCAAGAAAGAACCAGAGGAAAAATTTGTCGTCACCGGCGTCTTCGTGTTCTTCATTGGACAATTCTATTCTCACAAGCTCTCCACAAAAGATATAAAAAGTGTTCCAAAATAATATATTTAAATATATTCTGTCAGAAGGCATGAATTAATTATGTGGGACCCCCTTAATTAAGTTCACATTGGCACAAATATTCAAAATTCAAAAGTGGAGATGATGCACAAAATTAATTGAACAAGATTGGCATAATTAAATTGGGGAGTTTTGAGGAGTTTAGTGGCCGGGTGGTCCAAACCTAATTAACAAAAAAGTGGGTAAATGGGTTTCCTTCCATTAATTGGGGGGGTTTGGTGGAGGTTTTATTCTTCTCCATTAATAGAGGAGTTAGAGACCGAGAGGATCTCCCTTATTAATGAGGGAGAGTTGAGAGGTTTCCTCCCCTCCCATTAAATGGGGGGTTAAGCTCTATGTGAACCCCATGTCATAACCTCTCATGGGAGGATATGCTGCTCGGGTGGTCCCAACCCCAATCATCCTCCCATGGCTGGTTAGGGTGTGGTGGTCCCACCCCCAACAACCATGTGGAGCTTTTAACTAACATTACCACGTGGTGTGAGTTCAACAAAAATAAAATAAGTTGTTACTAATTAAATTTTATTAATCCATGAGAAACCCAAAAACCATCTCTCAAAACCGATCTACCACCATCATGGTGAAAGCCTTCTTATGTGTAAACTGGCACTGTGAGTTTAACGGTGCCCTCATTTTTCAATCTTGAGCATCCTTTCAAAATATAGAAAAACCCGCATATACGTTTACTTAACGTACCCAAAAAAATACTCCAGAAAATGATTTCGGGCACACTAGGCCTTGGAATCAGGCACTGTCAGAAACTACGGACATGTAAAATTCTAAATAATTTAAGAAAAAAATTTCCTTGAAATTCTTGGGTCTTTACATATTGAAACCATTTCATTATATATTTTAATGGATTATTATTGTTTCAAATATATTATTAAGTCACCAATATCTTTTCAATGGTTTATTCATGATTATAATGGAATGACATTAAAAACATTTCATTTAAATAGGTTTATCATTTAATAAATGATAGATTATTGAAATTATGAGTTTTATGATTAGGTTTTTTATTCATGATATGGTAAATGATAATTATATGAAATGGGGGAGCCAGATACAGCATATATGATGTTTTGAGTCCCATTATAGCTCAAAGGTGAACCCGATATAGCATATATAAAAGGATAAGCCCCATTATAGCTGTAAGAAAATGGGTGATCCTGCTATAGTGTATACAATGTGTGATCCTATTTTAAATCTATAATTAATTTTGTAAGGGTAATTTTGGTTGTATTCTTCGTTTTTTTGTCTAATTATAATTGGTTTGAATGATATTTGATAGGGTTTTAAGAAATTTACGCTTCATGTAACCATAAAGAGTCTTAATTTCTCAAAATGTGAATCTAATGTTTATAATGATATAATGTTTTATCATGTGTCTTCTTATAATTTAATTTAATGATTCCTTAAATTTTGATGTTTTCATATTATTGGATCTAGTAATTGATTTGTTTGATTTATTTTATGATTACCTCAATCACATTGATAATTTCATCATTCATTTTTTAATAATAATTCTAATTGATGTCATCCAATTGTTAATGATTATGTTTTCCCCAAACTGAGTTTCTGAGATCACCAATTTTTTGTTTCCTTTTCCGATGGTTTCAAATAATTATGTAGAACCAATTTTGTATATAATTTGTTTCACAAGGATGATGTTGATTTAATAATGTGAAATAAGAAAATTTTTTATAAATAGGAATAATATTCTTTTGGTGTATTATGAATTGTTTATGTTTAAGTTTTTCTGAATTCTATGAAACTCTAACCCTAAATGGTCATCCATAACATAAGTGATTCATTTTTCTTTATGATTTTGTATGTTTTTTATCACAAAAATTGGGTCCCAACTATTTGAATCATATCCAGAAATGTAATGTTATAAATTTTAGTTTAGGATCATCTAGTGGGAGCCCTAGGATATTATAGTTGGTATCAAATGTTAGTTTTTATGACATTGGAGATTAATTCAATTCAGGTGAGGGTTTCTTATGAGTTATTGATACCATCATAGGGATATAAGAAAAAGAATGATCATAAGTTCAAATTATTAGACACCCCATTGAGGTTTTAGGTGATGAGATCATAAAGTGATTAATGATATTTCAGAAACATTTTTTTGTAATGAGTTATTTTTAACCCCTAAGATCAACATGATCTATTACTAAGGAGGATTTATTTATCAGGATTAAATAAAAATGGGACAACCCATACGCTGGAAGATAACCAATCACAATCAGAAAATTTGTGGGGCTTAAAAACATGATGGGACAATGTTATGGGTTTTGCACACAAGAACAATGTAACATCTTAGGTAAATGAAGAATAAGAGATTTTCATATTTATTAATATTTTTGAATTGAATACGGATTTTACTTTAAAAGGGCTGCTATGTTCGACAGCATACCTGATACGCAACAACGAGTTTCTTTGAAATCTTAAGTTGCACACTAATAATATAATATTATAATTTTAAATGGCAGTTAACTCCTAGTCATTATATTGGCAGGAATGAACAAAACAAAAAAAATATGATTATACATGATTGTTAAATGTATTTACATTATTCAATAAAATTTTAGAGGCTTAAAATGTGAATGAATCTAATTTTAATCAAAATTTACAATAAAAGGCTGATTTATCACCTTTTAATGGAGAACCCTTTTTAAATATAGTATTGGTCACTTTAATACATTCTATATAACCAAATAAAATCTTTCTTTATATCTGGGGCATCAAATTGCACTTTGTGTAAATTTTTTCAATTTTTCCAATAAAATTCAATTTTTAATGAATAGTGAAAATATTATTTTTTAATTCAAAACTATGTTTTAATATAATATATTAAAATGATTAGATTATCTTTTTAATTGGTTTTAAAGTGTAATAAGAATAAATTTTTTTCCATTTAATCCAATGTTGTTCATTGGAATTAATTTCAAATTGAAATTACACATAAACAAGTATCAATCTTTTGATAATTATTGTTTCTAAAAAACACGCTATTTGTTTTGATAATGGGAATTAATTTTAAAATTAATTAATTCCACTTCTATGTTTTGAATTTGGAAAAATAGACATCATTTTTGAATTCGTAAAATCAAATATACCTTATGCTGAATTTTTGGTAATTTCCTAAAAAACTTCATTTTTTGATGAATTGTGAAATCACTTAGTGGTAGTTAAAAAAACTGCCTTTTTCATTTAAATAATATTTTACCACTTCCATGAATTGAATTTCAAAAATTCGACATACATGGGTTTTATCAAAGAGTAAAATGTGGTTCAATAAGATGAAAATAATTTTTGGTGAATAGTAACTTTTGACTTATATTTACAGCAGTTAAATGTAAATAAGGTAATTCAAGGTAAAAGAATATTATAATAATTCAAAATTACCTTAACACTTGTCATAAAATTATTGGATGAGTAGTGACCGACCATGGTAATCCTGGGGTCGATTTTGGGACCCCATGGAGCCACTTATGAAAGATAATGACACTTTAGGATAATTTATTTAATGTAAAGAAAAAATTGACATTAACAAAACTCTTTTAGTAATTAATTATTATATAATGTCATATAAGTCCCATTTTTGACTATAAATATTAATTGGAAATATAAAAATATTTTCTACATGATAGTATATTTTTATAATTTTTACACATCAAATAAATTATATTATTCATGACACAATAATGATGAAGTATTTACCTCATTAATAAATGATATAAATAAATAAGATTATAATGGTTAAAATATTATCCAAAACAAGTCCAATTCTGATTGGATGATAATATTTCGAATATGAGTCATCTTATCTTTGAACTTAAATATTTTTTTCCTTTATAAACTGATTATCATTATATAATAAAATAATATTTTCACACTTTCCTAAAGAGCCCCTCCTCTCCCTTATAAAATGGGATCATTTCTATCAAATTCATCACACCTCTCAAGCCATTTGGCTCTTCCAAAATCTTCCCAGTTAAGGTCCTAAAATCCATATTCTCCTCCTAAAATCCTTACTTTAGGTAGAAGGTAGTTCAAGAAGTCCTTTGGTTCAAACCAAAGGGAGTTACCCAAATTAACGTTAAGGTTTTCTGTTAAATTGTTTTCTTTTATTTTACTTCTCCAACCCATAAACTCTTTTTATTCCTTCTTTTGTAACAAAACCAGTATCCTCAATATACTATTATGCTTTTATGATATGGATTCGAAATACACTTACACACAACTCCAACTATTGGATGAAGAACATAACATTTCTGTTGATGGGAAACTAAGGCCTCATGAAACAATGATTGTTCAATTACATCTTACCACCTCTCATGGTGGCCATTATGATGGAACTGTATTTATATACTATATATATTATTTTTATGATTTACTTATGCTTCTGTACTTCCCAATTATATCATGCCTTTATGGTTTCCATAGTGGGTAAATACAATAATCTCATTTGAGGAAGTGCGGACTACCACCCCCTCAAAGTGATGTGACTCGTTAATGCCTTATGTGGGATGTATAAAGGATAGAGTTAATGATATAATATATGATATTATACTTGAATTATAATATACCTATGTTTCATTATGTTTTAATTCCATTAAAAAGAAGAAATAGAAATGAATGTAGTGTTCACGCGTACGTACATCTTACAGTCTCCACGAACGGTGCATTTCATTTCTTACCGCCAAATGTTATGTAAATACTTGTATATATTGGATCTATATGATATATATGATATATAAATAATGAATACCACTCTTCATATAATAGAATATTGTCCATAAGGACAACTTATAAATATAAGTTGTTCATTTTTGACACATGTACAAAATATTGACAAAATGAACGTTATTAACTTAAATGATTACATAATATTTATAACATGGTAATAAGTGATATAAAAGGAATAATAAACATGAAAATGGTTATTAAGCAAGTATAAATTAACATTATCATATTATTCAGAAGATTAAAGAACGATCGAGTCAAGTCGGACACAAGGTAAGGGACTTCGTCTCAATCTCCTTTCATTGAGGCATTTTAAGTTTTATACACGACTTTATTTTATAATGTTTATAAACCCCATTGAAATTTCATTTTATTCAAAGGGAATATTTTTATACGATGTGTTTTACTAAATGAAAAAAAGGAATGTTTTCTTTACGTATGTAGCGCTAATGACCATTCTATCGCCGCATGTATTATTTGACCTTTGGCTTCCATAACAAGACGGAATGTTTTAAAATGGAAAAATAAATACCATTACTCTTTTTACGAATTTTGGTGTTGAAAATGATGTTTTGAATGTATTTATAATTTAAATATCTAGAAATGATATTTTATTATTGCAATGAGGAAATGTTATCTTTCATTTATGCTTATGTTATGTGTTATGATCATGTAATTGTTCTTGGGAATTATTTACGTATACGGGTGGTACTGTGATAATATTAGTTTGGGTGAGCCCGTGATAGCTCTCCAATTCATTGGGTAATGTGACAGAGGTAAATGTGAATGTTTCTCCTAATAGATTTATGGAATATATTGTGATTGGTATTCCAAAGTAACTCCCTATATACCTGTGATAGCTATAATGTAAGTATGACATGGATGCGATAAGTTACCTTTATGTTTTATGATTTCTATTTGACTTTCATAAATCCTATGATTTCACGAGGTAAGTAAAATATTTCAGGATTTTTATGTCTTTAGGAAAAAATGTTTTCATTCATTGTTTTATAGCCCTTACTGAGCTTTTTATGATCATCCAACGATTTGAATTGTTTTCACAGGACATAAAGATAAATAGGGTCAAGGATGGGATCAAAGAAAAGTTATTCTATCTAAAACATGGAACTAGACATGACTCTTTTGTAAAGAGTTTTTATTTTATAGAAGAAATGGAAATTGTGTAGACGTGACTACCTTGTAATCTTTTGAGATGTAATAGTTATGTGCTAATTCTCTAAAACTCTAAACCTGAAAAGACCCTCAATGTGAATTATTCATTTAATTCAATATTATGTAATTTTTAAGGTCGGGTCCTTATAGTTGGTATCAGAGGTTGGTTTAGATAACATTAGGTGTTATGTTATTGTTAAACTACTATCCATAAAGAAATTTATGTAAATATTGAAATCATATAGAATTTCAATATTACCACGTTGCTTCTCCTAAGATATTTTGGTGTTTAGAATGGTTTTCTGTAGAGGAAAAAGGGAATCTGGGTTGGGACGACATCAGGAGGAAGACAACCATCCAAATCAGAAACTTGTGATGGTCAGAATCAGAAATGAATAGATTTTTGCGGTGATGGCACTGTTCAATATGGATATAAATGGTGGTAGTATCAATTTATGAGATCAGCCAGATCAACCACATAGGAACATGTTAGTAGTGGGGAATTTCATGAGGCAACATCCCCCATAATTCATTGGATCATTTGACCATTTACAAGCTATAGGGTGGATTAAAGCACTGGAAGAGATTTTTGATGTCATGGATTTTTCAAAAAATCAAAAGTTTAGTCGTGTTGTTTACCGCTTTGATGGTGAATCTAATCAGTGGTGGTCAATGGTGAAAAATATCAGGGATAGTGAGGAGATTTATTCAATTGATTGGGATGAATTCAATGGTGTGTTTCTTGATAAATATTTTCCTAAGGTGGTTTGTCATAGGGTGGGAAAAAATTCATGGAATTGAGGCAAGAGGATGAATCAGTGGCTTCTTAGGAAAGAAAAATTCACTCGGCTAGCAAGGTATGATCCAAATTTCATATGAGATATTGATTGTAAATTCAACCATTTTTTCTCAGGATTAAAGCCAACATATCAAATGGATTTATCTTATCGTGAGTTCAAAAGTTTTGAAAAAACTTGTTCGTTGTGTAGAGAAGGTGTAAGTGGAATTTGATGATGATCAGGTATTATTTGAAAAACAACATAATAAAAGGTCAAGGTGGTATGTGAAAGGGACGAAGTCTTCTGAAAAGTCTGATGGTAGGAAAATTATGTTTACATTTTGTGAAAATTGAGTCAAAAATAATGTTGGGGAATGTCTTCTAAATTCTGGTCAGTGCTACCGATGTGGTAAAATAGGACATAAGGCTCGTAATAGCACTGAAAAAGATCAGGGTAATGGTAAGACAAAATCTAATTTACTGTCCGTAAAATGTTTTATGTGTAATGAAATGGGTCATTATGAAAATGAGTGTCCATCAAAGAACTCAACTGAAGGAAAGCTGTCAGACTACAAGTAGAAAGGGTTGGTGAAATCCTTTGCAACTACTTCAGCAGATGTTGGACCATCAAAGGATGTTGGGTAAGTTACACTATTTGTTTGTTCAGATTATGCCAATGTGTTGTTTGATTCAGGGTCTACACACTCTTTCATTTCTGAGAACTTTTCTAGTAAATTGAGAATTCCATCTAATGATATGAATATTGAACATACGGTAAAAACATTTAGAGGAAATGTTGAGACAAAAAGAAAACATAAGAACATTTCTGTCCTTGTGTGTGGAAAGAATCTAACTGAAATCCTTATTGTTTTGCCTCTAGTAGAGTTTGATGTTATTTTGGGCATGGATTGGCTTTTTGTTTATCATGATATGACTGACTGTAGAGATAATGATGTTTATTTTCAGAATGATTTTCAGTTTGTATACAAAAATGAACCCTTTCTGTTGATAACATATCGAGATACTGAGAAACTAGTAAAAGATGGAAATGATTGTTACCATGCACATATTGTTTAAAACAATGAAACTATTCAGATTAATGATGTTCCAGTGGTAAATGAGTTCTGTGATGTTTTTATTGATGAGTTGCCTAGTATTATACCTGATCGAGAAGTTGAATTTACTATTGAATTAGTTCCTGATACTAATCCAATTTCAAAACCCCCTTATCGAATGGCGCAAATTGAACATTTAGAGTTAAATAAACAATTGTGGGAATTAATAGTTAAAGGATTCTTTCGACCTATCACATCACCATGGGGTGATCTTGTCTTATTTGTCAAAAAGAAATATGATTCAGTGACAGTTTTCATTGATTATAGAGAATTGAATAACATCACTCTTAAGAATAATTATCATTTTCCTCATATCGATGATTTGATTGATCAGCTCCAGGGAGCTCAGTATTTTTCGAATATTAACGTGATGTCGGGGTACCATCAGATGAAAGTAAAGAAAGAAGACATTCCAAATACCGTGTTTCATTCTAGATATGGAAATTATGAATTTGTAGTTGAGCCTTTTGGGTTAACAAATGCACCTGTTGTATTCAGGGATCTTATAAATTTAATTTTCTGTGGGTTCTTGGATAAGTTTTTGGTTGTGTTCATTGATGATATTTTGGTTTATTCCAAAAGTAATTAGGAACATGAAAATCATTTAAGGGTTGTATTGAAATCCATAAAAGAAAATAGATTGTTTGGGAAATTCAGAAAGTGTGAGTTTTGTTTACAAAAAATTTCTTTCCTTGGCCACATTATTCCAAAAAATTACATAATTGTTGATCCTTCTAAAATGAATGTTGTTGAAGAATGGACAAGTCCCACAAATATAACCATGATTCATATTTTTCTTGGATTGTAAGGTTATTACCAGACGTTTTTTGAAACGTTTGCATGGCTATCTAGTCCAATGACTAGGTTAACTCGAAATGGTGTTATGTTCATATGGAAAAAAGAATGTGATGATTTTTTTCAAGAATTGAAATGAATATTGGTGAATGATCTAGTTTTGGCACTGCCTTCTAGAAATGGTGAGTTCGTTATCTACAACAATGCTTCATTGAAAGGAATGTGTTGTGTACTAATGAAAAATGATCAGGTAATTTCTTATGCTTCACGTCAGTTGAAACCACATGAGTTAAATTACCCTACACATGATGTATAATTAGCTGATGATTTTTTTTTGCTTTAAAAATTTAGAGTTATCATTTGTATGGAGTGAAGTGTGAAATATATACTGATCCCAAAAGTGTGAAGTATATATTCACTCATAAATAATTGAACATGAGACATAGGAGATGGTTGGAATTAATCAAGTATTATGATTTCACGATCCTTTATCATCTGTGGAGAGTAAAGAAAGTGGATAATGCTTTGAGTCAAAAAAGTAATACTTAATTAACTATGTTAAGTTTGGAATGATATCCTTTGGTTTTTTGATTTGATGAACATTAGAATAGATGTTTTTTTTGCAGTAAATTCTTCTATTTTGTTTCAGGTGTAAGTTAAATCATCTCTATCAGACAGAATTATGCAAGTGCAGAAGGAAGACAGTGAGTTGCAGAAAAATGTTTTGTTTGTTCATAAGGGTAAGTTGCCTGATATTAACATTGATAATGATTGTGTGTTGATATTTGGAAAGAGATTATGTGTGCCTTGTGATTCACAATTGAAGAATGAGTTGTTATGTGAAGATCATAGTTCTCCGTTTTCAGTTCATCTTTGCAGTACTATGATGTACATAGATCTTCGGGAGTATTACTGGTGGGATGGAATGAAAAGATATATTCCTGATTTTAATGTTAAGTGTTTGACTTGTCAGCAGGTTAAAACAGAGAGACAGTTACCAAAATGAATGCTTCAGCCATTACCGGTGCCATAGTGGAAATGGGAAAATATATCCATGGACTTTGTTGTGGGATTACCAGACATCTTGAGGTAGTAATGCAATCTAGGTTATAGTTGACCGATTGACTAAATCTTATCATTTCCTTCCTATTGGAGATACATTGTCTCTAGATCAACTTGCTCAGTTGTATGTTAAATAGATAGTTAGGTTTCATGGAGTTCCCTTCTCCATTATATATGATCGTGATACCAGGTTCACTTCTAACTTTGGAAAAGGCCTTCAGTAGTCATTGGGTACTTTATTTAATTTTAGTACAACTTTCCATTCTCAATTAGATGGGCAGTCAGAACGAACAATTCAGACCTTGGAGGATATGTTATGTGCTTTCTTGATGGATTACCAGGGATGTTGGGACCAACATCTTTAATTGGTTGATTATTTTTATAATAATGGCTTTAATTCTAGTGTACAGATGGCTCCATTTGAGGAATTGTATGGAATGTATTGTTGAACTCCAACTATTTGGGATGAAGTAGGTGAAAGGAAGCTGGTGGGACCTGAATTGGTAGAAGAGATGGAAAAGAAATTTCAGTTGATTCTAAAGCACATGAGAACAGCTCAGAGCAGACAAAAAAGTTATGCCAATAACCAGAGGAAGGATCTTTCCTTTGAGGTAGGTGATCGCATTTTTCAGTGCGTCAAATTAGAGGTTAAGTTTTTACTAGAATTTCTGCAATATAGCAGGAACCCTAGGTCGTCTCTCGACAGAGCCTTAGATCACTAATTTCAAAACAAGTTTCTGATTAATTTTAAAAAAATGAAATGAAATTAATTGGTTGTGGGTTCTATGATTTTAAAATAGCAATTGAAACTATACTACTAAGTGAGAGAAACTGTATGGAGAAATCGTGATCAACCCGGGTAAGTGTCCCTTGATGCTCAATCCGTCATCACTCTCAAGGGAATGGGAAGGATCATTGATTCCTTTATTTTATACCCACTAAAACTAGTATTATGTGAGTTCTTACTAGGTTACCACCTAGAATTTTATCGATCAGCGTTATTGATTATGAGCGGCTGCTCATAATCCATAAAACTATGTCGATGTAAGAACCGAACTCAATCAAGGCATCTGATCAACAACGTGATGAGATGTCCAGATTTGGGTCTTTATAAAAATTGATCTAAAAAAACATGCATATTCATGGGTTATAACTTCTTGATATCATCAAACAAGTAAATTCAAAATCAAACTCATGAAAGAGAAGAGGTGAGAAAAGAGGCAAACGCACTGAAATCATCACAAGATCTGGGTTATGCATGGAAGCATAAGGATTATTGTTCCTTTTATTTATATTTAATCATACCAGAATAAACAGAAATTAATAAGGTAAATATTATTAACAATATACAGGAAACCTTGAAATTAAATCACCTTACGAAGATTAGAAATGTAGAGCTCGAGATTACAACAATGGACACCCCCCAAGTTGATCAATAAGAAACATAGAAGTACATGAGGGAGAAGAGAACTATAATAAATGAAATAATCACTAAAATTCGACTCACCTTCACCCCTGGTCGTGCAACATGAGATACTGGGGGTGATAGGTGTTTTTATGGACATACACATCACACTTTTCACAAAAGAAGTCAAGTGCCTAAGAGACTAGGTCACTATTCAGGGAAGACTTTTTAGTCCATCTTTAGTCGGCTGGTTGACTGACCAGAACGCCTGAAAATGTTATGAAATTCGGTAGAGAGGTTTTCCTTCAAGTTAGCTTTCCAGGGGAGGTGGCGTCAAGCCAATTGGCTCTTTGAGGCCCGAGTTATGGCCCAAATACAGAAGGGTGGTCCAATCTGGCCCACCCAGAATTTCTTCACCTTATAGGCCTATTATGGGTCTTTTAATGGGAGAATTGGGTTTCATGGTCTTCTAGAGAAATGTATCCCATAGAATGGTACATGAATAAACCGATTTTTAGGCCAATGGAATGCACAGAGTATCCACAGTACGTATTTATGTCCACATGAATGCTTGGGACCTTGCGCAGTTTGGCCCGTTTTGCTTGATTACCATCGTGGGCTCTCTGAATCACCTCCTCCTATAATGTAAGCACTTAAACAACTAAAATTGACCTATTAAATATTAATAAACATTAATTCATTGAATCAAACAGTATGTGTAATTTTTTTTATATTTGGAATATTCATTACCAAACCAGTTTAAAACATCGGTATAAGGGTGGAATAAAATAGTGAATTGTGGTACTATCACACCCCCACACCTAAACATTTACTCTCTTGAGAAAAGCCACATATCCAAATAAAATTATGCATATGAATATATTTCCAACATCATGATGATTTAATATTGGAGGAAATTTTATTTAATGTAATGTGATCAATGCACGAACCACAACAAGGAGTTATTCCTAGTGAAAATAGAAAAAGATGTCTCATAAATCATATCATAATGAAATTCAAAAAGATTCATGAAACCAAATTGAGCAAGGAATTCAGAAGTCTACCATGACACTAATTCTCTGTGTGTGTGTGTGTGTGAAAACAATTCCATGCAATTCTTTCCACTTGCTATCCAATAAATATAGGTTATTTTAAAAAATTTCAGCTTAAATGATTTTGTCCACTGAACCTGCCCTATATCATTTGCAATCATATTTCAAGACCCACTCAGTTAAGCATTCCCAAAATTCAAAACTTAATACCCTGACCTAGATATCCCTATATGTTGTACATTTTGTCACTCCCCTAATTTATTACATTTTTTGATGTTGAATTTGGAACAAATATCACACTCATCTCTCAACCCTTTTTTGATATCCTCACGACACTAATTGGAATAGTTATAACAAGATCAAAGGTTGGGGATGAGTGGTTTTTGACCTGCCCAAGAAACAACATTTTTTTGAGGAAGTAAAACAGTCGGACATTAGGTACACATGCATATGTCAATCTGGTACAGCAATGAAACAGATCGGATAAGGAATGAACGTATGGAAATATCATTTAAAGATAAAAAATATTAACCCAACATATATTTAACTTATAATAACTAAGAAATAATCACACTTCGTGGTTTGGTGCAATTTATTTTGGAGATATTAGTGACACTGTTTTCCCCAAAACTACTCACACAAAGGGCATCAATCACTAACAGAAAACCAATTCACTAAGAAAATCACACCTTGATACAATTATTCTTTTTATCCTTCGTTATGGTATTTTTACTTTCCCCACTTTATGGTCTCCAAATCATGGAACTTCAAAATTGTTGATGGGGGAAAATGAAAATACCATAAAGAAGGCCAAAACGAGAAAAAAAATTGATGAAAATTCCTAACTAACCCAGGAATGTATCCACCCCCCCCCCACACCTAGAATGTGCAGTGTCCTCACTGAAATAAGCGAGAATGTCAGAAGGAAGGATAAAACCAGGCATGTTTTATTGGTATGATTCATCTAGATGGTGGATTTCCTCCACCGGATTCTTCCGAAAATCCATATAGATGTGTTTAAGTCACTTCCCATTGATGGAAAGTCTTCGTCCACTCTACTCATGCCAAATCTATATTTCACCAAAAGGGTAAACATTAGTAACAATGTAAGGACCGAGCCATCGGGAAGGAAGCTTACCTGGGTTAAGCTTAAACATGGAATTTTACATGAGGACCTTCTCACCAATAAGAAACTTCCTCTGATGAATCTTCCCATCATGTATTGCCTTTGTCCTTTCGTTGTAGATTAGAGAGTTCTCATATGCATCACACCGAATTTCTTCCAACTCCTGAATCTGCAACATCCTATGCTCACCGGCATCTGAGAGATTCATATTACATAGCTTAATGGCCCAATATGCATGGATTTCTACCTCCACCGGGTGGTGACAAGCCTTTCCAAACACAATCCTATATGGTGACATTCCGATCGTGGTATTAAAAGCAGTACGGTACCCCCAAAGTGCATCATCCAAGTGCAAACTCCAATCTTTCTTATTAGGTTGTACTATTTTCTCCAAGATTCGCTTAACTTCCCGATTTGAAATTTCTGCTTGTCCATTAGTTTGGGGATGATATACAGTGGAGAATTTATGAACAACCCCATATGTACAAAGAACGTTTTTCATGTTACGATTGCAAAAATGTGAACCATGATCATTAATGATGAATCTTGGTAGACCTAACCTACTGAAAATTTGGGACCTCACAAAATCAACAACAACTCGAGAATCATCGGTTATTGAAGCCTTTGCTTCAACCCATTTAGAAACATAGTCAACATCTTGTAATATGTACACAAAGCCAAATGAATTTGGAAATGGCCCTATGAGGTCAATGCCCCATGCATTGAAGATTTCACAGAATAACATTGGTTGTTGGGTTATTTCATTCCTCTTGGAGATATTCCCTGTGAATTGTCATCGAGTACATGATTTACAAAACCTATGGGAATATCTATTCAATGATGGAAAATATAATCCTGAGTCAAGGACCTTTCGAGCTGTACGTTGAGAGCCAATGTGGCCCCCACAAGCCAATGTGTGGCAGAAGCTCAAAACTGAGGTGAACTCATGGTCAGGGACACACCTACGAACAACTTGGTCACTACAGATCCTCCACAAATATGGGTCATCCCAAATGTACCATCGAGAATCATGTTTAATTATCCGGTATTTTGAAGTTCTAAAATCCTGGGAAACCCTAGATGTTGCTAGAAAATTCACATTGTCCGCATACCAGGGGGTAAGGTCCACAACATCACAAAGGTCCTCATGAGGGAAGAATTCTCCAATTGGTAGG
The DNA here is from genome assembly GCA_963277665.1 of Viscum album. Lineage (NCBI taxonomy): Eukaryota > Viridiplantae > Streptophyta > Magnoliopsida > Santalales > Viscaceae > Viscum > Viscum album. Next base: position 1,044,923,079 of record OY728160.1, on the reverse strand, counting down.
GGGCAGTCATCATTATGGTCCAATGGTGGATAAATCCTACTAATGTGGTTAGCTACCACATTATCCACTCCTTTCTTATCTCAAATATCAAGGTCAAACTCTTGGAGGAGTAATATCCACCGATTGAAGTGGGGATTGGTTTCAGGTTTCTTTAGGAGGAAACGAAGTGTAGCATGATCAGAGAACACAATCACTTTTGACCCAAGAAGATATGAACGGAATTTTTCCGAGGAAAATACAATAGAAAGGTGTTCATTTTCTGTGTTTGTGTAGTTTACAGGGGTAGTGTCAAGGGTACGTGAGGCATACGCGATGACATGAGGAGCCTTCTCAACCCTTTGTGATAAAACTACCCCAACTGCAAAGTTAGAGGCTTCACACATAAGTTCAAAGGACAGATCCCACCTTGGAGGTTGGATTATGGGGGGTGATGTGAGACTAATTTTTAGTGAATTGAAAGCATCCTCATAGTTTTTATCAAAAACAAATTCATAATCCTTTTGTCATAACCGATATAAGGGAAGTCTGATCTTACTAAAGTCTTTAATGAATCGGAGGTAAAAACAAACATGACCCAAGAAATATCGCACCTCACGAACACATTTTGGATATGGAAGGGATGAAATTAATTCAATTTTAGATTTATCAACTTGAATTCCATTATTTGAAATGACATGAAAAAGAACTATCCCCCACTCAACAATAAAATGGCATTTCTCATAATTTAAAACAAGATCTTTTTATTACAGCAGTGGAGGACAGAACCTAGGTGTTTCAAACAATCATCCAAAGAATATACATATACCATGAAATCATCCAAAAAAACTTCCATACAACTCTCAAGGTACTCAGAAAAATTACTTAACATACGTCGCTGAAAAGTACCAGGAGCATTACATAGACTGAATGGCATCCTTCTGTACGAAAATGTGCCAAATGGACAGGTAAATGTGGTATTTTCTTGATCCTCAAGGGCTATATAGATTTTAAAATAACCCGAATAGCCAACAAGGAAACAATAATGGGACTTACCAGCCAGTCGTTCTAACATTTGGCCAATGAAAGGTAATGGAATGTGGTCCTTCCGTGTGGATTGATCCAGTTGACGGTAGTCAATACAGACTCGCCATCTATTTTGCACACGTGTTGGAACCAATTAATTCCTTTCATTTGACACAACTGTTATTTCTGTTTTTTTAGGCACAATTTGCACTGGGATAAACAATTTAATATCAGATATATGATAAATGATCCCCGAAGCAAGTAATTTTCCGACTTCCAATTTTACCATTTCACGGAGAGTGGGATTCAACCAGCATTGGGATTTCCTTACATGTTTAGCCTTATCATCCAAATGTATATGGTACATACAAATAGGTGGGATAATCCCCAGAATATCAGCCAATGTACATCCTATTGCCTTTTCACACTCTCTCAAAATTTTGAGCAGTTTCAATTCCTATTGTGGAGAGAGGTTATTGGTAATAATGACGGGAAATTGGCCAATACCCTCAAGATAAGCATATTTTAAATTATAAGGAAGTGGTTTTAATTCCAACACCGGGGATGGATCATTGATTCCTTGATTTTATACCCTCTAAAACCAGTATTATGTGGGATCTTACTAGGTTATCACCAAGAATTTGATCGATCAACATTATTGATTATTGGCGACCGATCATAATTAATAAAACTATGTCGATGTAAGAACCGAACTCAATCAAGGTATCACATAAACAACATGATGAGATGTCCAAATTTGGGTCTTTATCAAAATTGATCTCAACACAGAAAAATGCATATTAATGGGTTATAACTTCTGGATATCATCAAACAAGTCAATTCAAAAGCAAACTCATTAATGAGAAGATGGGAGAAAAGAGGCAAACACACTCAAATCATCACAAGATCCGGGTTTTGCATGGAAGAACAAGGATTATTGTTCCGTTGATTTATATTTAATCATACCATAATAAACAAAAATTAATAAGGTAAAAATTAATAAAAATTGACATCAAACCTGGAAATTAAATCACCTTACGATGATTAGAAATGTAGAGCTCGAGATTACAATAATGGACACCCCCAAGTTGATCACTAAGAAACTTAGAAATACATGAGGGAGAAGAGAACTAAAATAAACGAAAGATGCACTCCAATTCCACTCAATTCACCCCTGGTCATGAAACATGAGATAATGGGGGTGAGAGGTATTTTTATGGACTTACACATGACACTTTCCACAAAAGAAGTCATGTGCCTAAGAGACTAGGTCACTATTCAGGGAAAACGTTTTACTCCATGTTTAGCTGGCTGGTTGACTGACCAAAACGCCTGAAAATGTCATGGAATTCGTTGGAGAGGTGGTTCTTCAAGATATTTGTCCAGGGGAGGTGGCCTCCTCCCAATTGGATCTATGAGGCCCGAGTTATGGTCCAAATACAGAAGGGTGGTCCAATCTAGCCTGCTTAGAATTGATTCACCTTGTGGGCATATTATGGGATTTTAAATGGGCGAATTGGGATTCATTGTCTTTTAGAGAAATGTATAACACACAATTTTATATGCATAAACCGATTTTTAACCCAATTGAATACACATAGTATTTACAGTACGTATTTATTTCAACATGAGTGCTTGGGCCCTTGCGCAGTTTGGCCCATTTTGCTTGATTACCGTCGTGGGATCTCCGAATCACATCCTCCTAAAATGTAAACACATAAACAAGTAAAATTTCCCTATTAAATATTAATAACCATTAATTCATTGAATCAAACCTTATGTGTAATTTATTATTATATTTGGAATATTCATTACAAAACTAGTTTAAAACAAGAGTGTAAGGGTTGAATAAAATAGTGACTCGTGGTACAATCACACCCCCACACCTAAAAATTTTCACTCCTAAGAAAAGAAACATTTACAAATAAAATTATCAATATATATATATATATATTTCCAACATCATGAAGAATTAATATTTTGGGAAATTTTATTTAAAGTAATGTGATCAATGCACGAACCACACCATGGAGTTCTTCCTAGTGAAAATAGAAAAAGATGTCTCATAAATCATATCATAGTGAAATTAAAAAATATTAATGATACCAAATTGAGAATGAAATTAAGAAGTCAACCATGACACTAATTCTCTATATGTGTGTGTGAAAACCATTCCATGCAATTCTTTCCACTTGCTATCCAATAAATAGAGGTTATTTTAACATTTTTTAGCTTAAATGATTTTGTCCACTGAACCTTCCCTATATCCTTTGCAATCATATTTCAAGACCCACTCACATAAGCATTCCCAGAAGTCAAACCATAATCTCCTAAGCTACATATCCCCATATGTTGTACATTTCATCACTCCCCTCATTTATTATATTTTTTGATGTTTCATTTGGAAAAAATCTCACACTCATCTCCCAAACATTGTTTGATCTCCTCACGACACTAATTGAAATAGTTATAACAAGATCAAAGGCTGAGGATGAGTGGTTTTTGACCTGCCCAAGAAACAACATTTTTTTAGGGCGTACAACAGTCGGACACTAGGTACACACGCATAGGTCAATCTTGTATAGTAATGAAACATATCAAATAAGGAACGAACGTATGGAAATATCATTTAAAGGTAAAAAATATCAACCCAACATATATTTACCTTATATTAAGTATGAAATAACCACATTTATCGGTTTTGTGCAATTTATTTTGGAGATATTAGTGAAAGAGTTTTCCCAAAAAATACTCCCATAAAGGGCATCAATCATCTCAAAGGTTTCACATAGATACAAAAATTTATATCATTGACAGAAAACCAATTCACTAAGAAAATCACTCCTTGATACAATTATTCTTTTTAGCCTTCGTTATGGTATTTTTACTTTCCCCACATTATGGTCGCCAAATCATGGAACATTGAAATTTTTGATGGGGAAAAATGAAAATACCATAAAAAAGGCCAAAAAGAGAAAAAAAAATTGATGAAAATTCCAAACTAACCCAAGAATGTATCCACCCCCCCACACATAGAATGTGCAGTGTCCTCACTGAAATAAGTGAGAATTTGAGCAGGAAGGATAAAACCTGGTGTGGATTATTGGTATAATGCATCGAGAAGGTGGATTTCCTCCACCGGATTCTTCGGAAAATCCCCATAGAATTGTTTAAGTCACTGCCCATTGATGGAAAGATTTTGTCCACTCTACTCAGGAAAAATCTGTATGGCACCAAAAGGGTAAACATTAGTAACAGTGTAAGGACCGAGCCATCAGAAACGAAGCTTACCTGGGTGGAGCTTAAGCCTAGAATTTTACATGAGGACCTTATCACCAATATGAAACTTACTCTGATGAATAATACCATCCTTTATTGCCTTTTTCATTTCTTTTCAGATTCGAGAGTTCTCATATGCATCACACCGAATTTCTTCCAACTCCAGAATCTGCAACTTCCTATGCTCACCTGCATCTGAGAGATTCATATTACATTTCTTAATGGCCCAATATGCACGGTGTTCTACCTCCAAAGGGAGGTGAAAAACCTTCCCAAACACAATCCTATATGGTGACCTTCCGATTTGGGTTTTAAAAGCAGTACAGTAGGCCCAAAGTGCATCATCCAAGCGCAAACTCCAATCATTTATATTGGGTTGTACTGTTTTCTCCAAGATTCTCTTAACTTCCCGATTTGAAATTTCTGTTTGTCCATTAGTTTGGGGATGATATGCAGTGGAGACTTTATGAACAACCCCATACATACGAAGCACGTTTTTCTTGTTATGATTGAAGAAATATGAACCCTGATCACTAATGATGAATCTTGGTAGACCAAACCTACTGAAAATCTGGGACCTCACAAAATCAACAACAACTCGAGAATCATCAGTTCTTGTAGGCTTTTCTTCCACCCATTTAGAAACATAGTCAACATCTAGTAAGATGTACACAAAGCCAAATGAATTTGGAAATGGCCCCATGAAGTCAATGCTCCATTCATCGAAGATTTCACAGAATAACATGGGTTGTTGGGGCATTTGATTCCTCTTGGAGATATTCCCTGTGAATTTCCATCCAGTACATGATTTAAAAAACCTATGGGCATCTCAATACAATGTTGGCCAATATAATCGTGATTCAAGGACCTTTCGAGCTGTACGTTGAGAGACAATGTGGCCCCCACAAGCCAATGTGTGGCAGAAGCTCAAAACTGAGGTGAACTCATGGTCAGGGACACACCTACGAACAACGAAGTCACTACAGATCCTCCACAAATATGGGTCATCCCAAATGTACCATCGAGAATCATGTTTAAGTCTCTGGTATTGTGAAGTGCCAAAATCAGTGGGGACCCTAGATGTTGCTAGAAAATATACAATTTCCGCATACTAAGGGGTAAGGCCCACAACATCACAAAGGTTCTCAAAATGGAAGAATTATCCAATGGGTAGGGGTGAGTCAAAATGATGGTCCAATGTTGGGTAAATCCTACTAATGTGGTCAGCTACCACATTCTCCACTCCATTCATATCTCTAATCTCAAGGTCAAACTCTTGGAGGAGGAGCATCCACCGAATCAGGTAGTGTTTGGGTTCAGGTTACATTAGGAGGAAACGAAGGGAAGCATGATCAGAGAATACAATCACTTTTGACCCAAGAAGATATGAACGGAATTTTTCTAAGGAAAACACAATAGAAAGGAGTTCTTTATCTGTGGTTGTGTAGTTTACCTGGGCAGGGTTAAGGGTACGCGAGGCATACTCAATGACATGAGGAGCCTTCTCAACCCTTTGTGATAAAACTGCCCCCACTGCAAAGTTAGAGGCATCACACATAAGTTTGAAGAACAGATCACACCTTGGTGGTTTGATTATGGGGGGTGATGTGAGACTCATTTTTAGTGAATTGAAAGCATCCTCACAATTTTTATCAAAAACAAATTTAGAATCCTTTTGTAATAACCGAGATATGGGAAGTGCGATCTTACTAAACCCTTTAATGAATCGGCAGTAAAACCTAACATGACCCATGAAAGGTCGCACCTCAATAACACATTTTGGATATTGAAGCGTTGAAATTAATTCAATTTTAGATTTATCAACATGAATTCTTTTATTTGAAATGACATGCCAATGAACATTCCCCCGCACAACCATAAAAAGGCATTTCTTATAATTTAAAACAAGATCTTTTTCAATACAGAGGCGGAGGATAGAACCTAGGTGTTTCAAAAAATAATCAAAAGAAGATCCATATACCGTGATATCATCCATAAATACTTCCATACAACTCTCAAGGTACTCAGAAAAATACTCAACATACATCGCTGAAAAGTACCAGGAGCATTACATAGACCGAATGGCATCCTTCTATATGAAAATGTGCCAAATAGACTGGTAAATGTGGCCTTTTCATGATCCTCAGGGGCTATATGGATTAGGAAATAACCTGAATTTCCATAAAAGAAACAATAATGGACTTACAAGCCAGTCATTCTAATATTTGGTCAATGAAAGGTAATGGAATGTGGTCCTTCCGTGTGGCTTGATTCAGTCGACGGTAGTCAATACATACTCGCCAACTGTTTTTCACATGTGTTGGAACCAATTCGTTCCTTTCATTTGACAGAACTGTTATTCCAGTTTTTTAGGAACAATTTGCATCGAGCTAACCCATTTACTATCAGATATAGGATAAATGATCCCCACAGCAAGTAATTTACTGACTTCCAATTTTACCACATGATGGAGAGTGGGATTCAACCGGTGTTGAGATTGTCTTATGGGTTTAGCCTCATCATCCAAAAGTATATGGTGAATAAAAATAGATGGGATAATCTTGGGAATATCAGCCAATGTCCATCCTATTTCCTTTTTACACTCTCTCAAAATTTTGAGCACTTTCATTTCCTGTTGTGAAGAGAGGTTATTGGCAATAATGACGGGCAATTGGTCAATACCATCAAGATAAGCATATTTTAAATTAGAAGGAAGTGGTTTTAATTCCAACACCGGGGAAGGATCACTGATTCCTTGATTTTATACTCACTAAAACCAGTAGTATGTTAGTTCTTACTAGGTTACCACCTAAAATTTGATCGAACAATGTTATTGATTATTGGCGACCGCTCATAATCAATAAAACTATGTCGATGTAAGAAACGAACTCAATCAAGGCATCACATCATCAATGTAATGAGATGTCTATATTTGGGTCTTTATCAAAATTGACCTCAATACAAAAACATGCATATTCATGGGTTATAACTTCTGGATATCATCAAACAAGTCAATTAAAAAGCAAACTCATGAAAGAGAAGAGTTGAGAAAAGAGGCAAACACACTCAAATCATCACAAGATCCGGGTTATGCATGGAAGTACGAGGATTATTGATCGTTTGATTTATATTTAATAATACCAGAATAAAAAAAATTCATAATTTAAAAATTAAGAACAATAGACAACAAACCTGGAAATTATATCACCTTACGATGATTAGAAATGTAGAGCTCGAGATTACAACAATGGAGACCCCCCAAGTTGATCACAAAGAAACTTAAAAGTACATGAGGGAGAAGAGAACTAAAATAAATGAAATAAGCTCTCCAATTCGACTCACCTTTACCCCTGGTCGTGAAACATGAGATAATTTGGGTGATAGGTGTTTTATGGACATACACATCACACTTTCTACAAAAGAAGTCAGGTGCCTAAGAGACTAGGTCGCTATTCAGGGTAGACTTTTTACTCCATCTTTTTCTGGCTGGTTGACTAACGAAAACACGTGAAAATTCCATCAAATTCGGTGGAGAGGTGTATATTCAAGTTAGCTGCCTATGGGAGGTCGAATCAGCCCAATTCAATCTCCGAGACCCGAGTTATGGCCCAAATACATAAGGGCGATCCAATCTAGCCAGCCCAGAATCGCTTCACCTTGTGGGTCTATTATGTGCCTTTAAATGGGAGAATTGGGCATCATGGTATTATATAGAAATGTATCCCACACAATGTTACATTTATAATCCGATTTTTAGACCAATTTAATGCACATAGTATCCACAGTACATATTTATGTCCACATGAATGCTTGGGCCCTGGCACAGTTTGGCCCGTTTTGCTTGATTACCATCATGGACTCTCTGAATCACCTCCTCCTATAATGTAAACACTTAAACAAGAAAAATTTCCCTATTAAATATTAATAAAAAATAATTCATTGAATCAAACAGTAAGTGTAATTTACTATTATATTTGGAATACTCATTACAAAACCAGTTTAAAACAGTGGTGTAAGGGTGGAATAAAATAGTGAATCGTGGTATGATCACACCCCCACACCTAAGCATTTGAAATCCTGGGAAAACCACATATCCAAATAATATTATGCATATATATATATTTCCAACATCATGAAGATTTAATATTTGAGGAAATTTTATTTAATGAAATGTGATCAATGCATGAACCACACTAATGAATTCTTCCTAATGAAAATAGAAAAAGATGTCTCATCAATCATATCATAGTTAAATTAAAAAAGATTCATGATACCAAATTGAGAAAGGAATTCAGAATTCAACCATGACACTAATTCTCCATGTGTGTGTGTGAAAACCATTCCATGTAATTCTTTCCACTTTCTATCTAATAAATATATATTATTTTAGCATTTTTCAGCTTAAATGATTTTGTCCACTAAACATGCCCTATATCCTTTGCAATCATATTTCAAGACCCACTCACATAAGCATTCATAGAAGTCAAACCATAAGATCCTATCCTAGATATCCCCATATGATGTACATTTGATTACTTCCCTCATTTATTATATTTTTTTAAGATGAATTTGGAACAAATATCACACTCATCTCTCAACCCTTGTTTGATCTCATCACGAAACTAATTCCAATAGTTATAACAGGATCAAAGGTTGACGGTGACTGGTTTTTGACCTTCCCAATAAAAAACATTTTTTAGGGCATACAATAGTGGGACATTACGTACACATGCATAGGTCAATCTGGTAGAGTAATGAAACAGATCGGATAAGAAACAAACGTGTGGAAATATCATTTAATGTTAAAAAATATTATACCAACATATATTAACCTTATATTAAGTATGAAATAATCACACTTCGCGGTTTGGTGCAATTTATTTTGGAGATATTAGTGACACATTCTTACCAAAAACTACTCACAGAAAGGGAAACAATCATCTCAATGGATTCATAGAGATACAAACATTTATATCATTGACAGAAAACCAATTCACTAAGAAAATCACTCCTTGATACAATTATTTTTTTATCCTTTTTATGGTATTTTTACTTTCCCCACTTTATGGTCGCAAAATCATGGAACTTAAAAATTGTTGATGGGGAAAAATGAAAATACGAAAAAGAAGTCCAAAAAGAGAACAAAAAGCTTGAAAATTTCTAACTAACCCAGGAATGGATCCACCCCCACACCTAGTATGTGCAGTGTCCTCACTGAAATATGTTAGAATGTGAGAAGGAAGAATAAAACCTGGTGTGTTTTATTAGTATGATGCGTCGTGAAGGTGGATTTCCTCCACCAGATTCTTCAATAAATCCTCATATAAGTGTTTAATTCTCGGCCCATTGATGGTAAGACTTCTTCCACTCTGCTCATGAAAAATCATTATTGCCCCAAAAGGGTAAACATTAGTTACAGTGTAAGGACCGAGCCATTGGGAACGAAGCATACCTGGGTGGATCTTAATCCTGGAATTGTAAATGAGGACCTTCTCACCAATATGAAACTTCCTCTAATGAATCATCCCATCATGTATTTCCTTTTTCATTTCTTTGGAGATTCGGGAGTTCTCATATGCATCACGCCGAATTTCTTCCAACTCCTGAATCTGCAACTTCCTATGATCACCTGCATCTGAGAGATTCATATTAAATTGATTAACGGCCCAATATACACGGTGTTCTACCTCCACCGGGTGGTGACAAGACTTTCCATACACAATCCTATATGGTGACATTCTGATCGGGGTTTTAGAAGAAGTATGGTACGCCCAAAGTGCATCGTCCAATCGAAAACTCCAATCTTTCCTCTTGGGTTGTACTATTTTCTCCAAGATTCGTTTAACTTCATGATTTGAAATTTCTGCTTGTTCATTAGTTTGGGGATGATATGCAGTGGAGACTTTATGAACAACCCCATACTTATGAAACATGTTTTTCATGTTACGATTGTAAAAATGTGAACCATGATCACTAATGTTGAATCTTGGTAGACCAAACCTACCAAAAATCTGGGACCTCACAAAATCAACAACAACTCAAGAATCATCGGTTCTAGTAGCCTTTTCTTCCAACCATTTAGAAACATAGTCAACAGCTAGTAATATGTACTGAAAGAAAAATGAATTTGGAAAATGCCTCATGAAGTCAATGCCCCATGCATCGAAGATTTAATAGAATAACATGGGCTGTTGGGGCATTTCATTCCTCTTGGAGATATTCCCTATGAATTGGAATCGAGTACATGATTTACAAAAACTATGGGCTTATCTATAAAATTTTGGACAATATAATCCTGAGTCAAGGACCTTTAGAGCTGTGTGTTGAAAGCCAAATTGGCCCCCACAAGCCAATGTGTGGTAGAAGCTCAAAACTAAGGTGAACTCATGGTCAGAGACACACCTACGAACAACCTGGTCACTACAGATCCTCCACAAATATGGGTCATCCCAAATGTACCATTGAGAAACATGTTTAAGTCTCTGGTATTGTGAAGTGCTAAAATCAGTGGGGACCCAAGATGTTGCTAGAAAATTCACAATGACCGCATAAAAGGGGGTATGGTCCACAACATCACAAAGGTTCTCATGAGGGAAGAATTCTCCAATGGGTAGGGGTGAGTCATCATGATGGTCCAGTGGTGGATAAATCCTACTAATGTGGTCAGCTACCATTTTCTCCACTGCTTTCTTATCTCTAATCTCATGTTCACACTCTTGGAGGAGGAGCATCCACCAAATGAGGCGGGGTTTGGCTTTAGGTTTCTTTTGGAGGAAACGAAGGGCAGCATGATCAGAGAACACAATCATTTTTGACCCAAGAAGATATGAACAGAATTTTTCCATGGAAACCAAAATAGAAAGGATATATTTTTCTATGGCTGTGTAGTTTACTTGGGCACGGTCAAGGGTACGCGAGGCATACACAATGACATGAGGAGCCTTCTCAACCATTTGTGATAAAACTGCCCAAACTGCAAAGTTAGAGGCATCACACATAAGTTCAAAGGGAAGATCCCACCTTGTTGGTTGGATTATGGGGGGTGATGTGAGACTCATTTTTAGTGAATTGAAAGCATCCTCACAATTTTTATCAAAAAAATATCCAGAATCCTTTTGTAATAACCGAGATAAGGGAAGTGCGATCTTACTAATGTCATTAATTATTCGACGGTGAAAACCAGCATGACCCAAGAAAGATCGCACCTCGCGAACACATTTTGGATGTGGAAGGGTTTAAATTAATACAATTTTAGATTTATCAACTTGAATTCCCTTATTTGAAATGACATGGCCATGAACTATCCCCTGCTCAACCATAAAATCGCATTTCTCATAATTTAAAATAAGATCTTTTTCAATGCAGCGGCGGGGGACAGAACCTAGGTGTTTCAAACAATCATCAAAAGAAGATCCATATACCGTGAAATCATCCATAAATACTTCCATAAAACTCTCATGGTACTCAAAAAAATACTAAACATATATTGATGAAATGTACCAGGAGAATTACATAGACCGAATGTCGTCCTTCTATATGCAAATGTGGCAAATGGACAGGTAAATGTGGTCTTTTCATGATCCTCAAGGGCTATATGGATTTCAAAATAACCCGAATATCCAAAATGGAAACAATAATGGGACTTAACAGCCAGTCGTTCTAAAATTTGTTCCATAAAAGATAACGGAATGTGGTCCTTCCACGTGGCTTGATTCTGTAGACGGTAGTCAATACAGACTCACCAATTGTTTTGCACACAAGTTGGAACCAATTCATTCCTTTTATTTGACACAACTGTTATTCCTATTTTTTAGGAACAATTTTCACTAGGCTAACCCATTTACTATCATATATAGGATAAATGAACCCTGTAACAAGTAATTTACTGACTTCCAATTTTACCACTTCAAGGAGAGTGGGATTCAACCATTGTTGAGATTGTCTTATGGGTTTAGCCTCATCATCCAAAAGTATATGGTGAATACAAATAGAAGGGCTAATCCCGGGAATATCTTCCAATGTCCATTATATTTTCTTTTTACACTCTCTCAAATGTTTGAGTAGTTTCAATTCATGTTGTGGAGAGAGTTTATTGGAAATAATGACGTGCATTTGGTCAATACCCTTAAGATTAACATATTTTAAATTAGAAGGAAGTGGTCTTAATTCCAACACCGGGTAAGGATCATTGATTCCTTGATTTTATACCCACTAAAACCAGTAGTATGTGAGTTCTTACTAGGTTACCACCTATAATTTGATCGATCAACGTTATTGATTATCGGCGACCGATCATAATCAATACAACTATGTCGATGTAAGAACCGAAGTCAATCAAGGCATCACATCAACAATGTGATGAGATGTCCAGATATGGGTCTTTATAAAAATTGATCTCAATACAAAAACATGAATATTCATGGGTTATAACTTCTGGATATCATTAAACAATTAAATTCAAAAGAAAACTCATGAAAGAGAAGAGGTGAGAAAATAAGCAAACACACTCAAATCATCACAAGATCCAGGTTATACTTGGAAGCACGAGGATTATTGTTCCTTTGATTTATATTTAATCATACCGGAATAAACAAAAATTCATAAGGTAAAAATTAATAACAATAGTCAACAATCCTGGAAATTAAATCACCTTATGAAGATTAGAAATGTAGAGTTCGAGATTACAACAATGGACACCCCCCAAGTTGATCACTAAGAAACTTAGAAGTACATGAGGGAGAAGCGAACTAAAATAAATGAAAGAAGCAGTCCAATTAGACTCACCTTCACCCCTAGTCGTTCAACATGAGATAATTGGGGTGAGAGGTGTTTTTAGGGACATACACATCACACTTTCCACAAAAGAAGTCAAGTACCTAAGAGGCTAGGTCACTATTCAGGAAATAATTTTTAATCCATATTTATCCAGCTGTTTGACTGACCAAAACGCATGAAAATGTCATAAAATTATGTGGAGAGGTGGGCCGTCAAGTTAGCTGTCCAGGGGAGGTGGAATCGGCCCAATTGGATTTCCAAGAACCGAGTTATGGCCCATATACAGAAGGGTGGGCCAATCTGGCCCGCCCAGAATGGCTTCATCTTGTGGTCCTATTATGGGCCTTTAAATGGGCGAATTGGGCTTCATTGTCTTATAGAGAAATGTATACCACACAACTTTACATGCATAAACCTATTTTTAGATCAATTGAATTCATGGAGTATCCACAGTATGTATTTATGTCCACATGAATGCTTGAGCCCTTGCGCAATTTGGCCCGTTTTGCTTGATTACCATCGTGGGCTCTCTGAATCACCACCTCATATAATGTAAACACTTAAACAAGTAAAATTTCCATATTAAATATTAATAAAAATTAATTCATTGAATCAAATAGTAAGTGTAATTTAGTATTATATTTGGAATATTCATTATAAAACCAGTTTAAAATAGCGGTGTAAGGGTGGAATAAAATAGTGAATCGTGGTACGATCAGTAGGTGATCATGTATTTCTCAAAGTTTCTCCATGGAAAAGTGTGATGCGTTTTGGTAAGAAGGTAAAGTTGAGTCCGAGGTTCATTGGACCTTTTGAAATTCTGGAAAAATTTTGATCAGTTGCGTATAGATTGGGTTTACCTCAAAGTTTATCCTAGGTACATAATGTTTTTCATGTTTCGATGTTGAGAATGTATATGCCAGATCCATCTCATGTTTTGAGCCCAGAGGTAGTTCAGTTGAAGAGAATATCTCTTATGAAGAACTACCAGTCCAGATTTTTGACCATAGAGAGCAAGTGTTGCAGAATATGGTGATTCACTAGGTAATGGTTTTCTGAAAAAACAATATGGTTGAAGAGACAACGTGGGAATCTGAAAATGATATGAGGGATAAATACCCCCACTAATTTTGATAAATGAATAAAAATTGTGAGGATGCAATTCCCAAAAGGGTGGAAGGATGTAACATCCCAGGTAAATGAAAAATAAGATATTTTCATATTTATTAATATTTGTGGAATAAATATTTATTTTACTTGAAATGGGATGTTATGTTCGATAGCGTAACCGATACGCAACAACGCTTTTTTTTGAAATCATACGTTGCACACTAATAATATAATATTATTATTTGAAATGGGAGTTAACTCCTAGCCATTTTATTGGAAGTAATGAACAAAACTAACTTCAATATGATTATACATGATTGTTAAATGTATTTACATTATCCAAAAAAAGTTAGAGGCTTAAAATGTGAATTAATCTAATTTTAAGAAAAATTTACATTAAAAGGCCGATTTATTGCCTTTTAATGGAGAAACATTTTTAAATCTAGTTTTGGTCACATTATTACATTATACATGACCAAAAAAATCTTTCTTTATATTGGGACATCAAAATGTACATTGTGTATATTTTTGGAATTTTTCCGATAAAGTATAATTTTTAATGAATAGTGAAAATATTGTATTTTAATTCAAAACTATGTTTTAATATATTATATTTATATGGTTATATTATCTTTTTAATTTTTTTTTTAAATTTTAATTAGAATATATTTTTACCATTTAATCCAATTTTTCTCTTCGAATTAATTTCACATTGAAATTGGACATAAACAAGTATCAATCATTTGATAGTTACTGTTTCTTAAAAACACGATATTTGTTTTGATAACAGGAATTAATTATAAAATTAATTAATACCACTTCTATGTTTTTAATTTGAAAAAATAGACATCATTTTTTAAATTGGAATATCAAATATATCTTAGGCCGAATTTTTGGCAATTTCCTGAAAAACATCAATTTTTGATGAATAGTGGAAACACTTAGTGGTAGTTAAAAAAACTGAATTTTTCATTTAGATGAAATTTTACCATATCTGTGAATTGAATTTCTAAAATCCAACATACATTGTTATTATAAAGAAGTAAAATGTGGTTCAATAAGATGAAAATAATTTTTTGTGAACAGTAACTTTTGACTTTTATTTACCCCGGTTAAAGGTAAATATGGTAATTCAAGGTCAAAAGAATATTATAATAATTCAAAATTACCTTAACACTGTTCCTAACCATATTGTATTAGTATTGGCCGACCATGGGCATCCTTTTGTTGATTTTGGGACCCCATGGAGCCACTTATGAATGATAATGACACATTAGATTATTTAATTTTTTGTAAAGACAATAATTGACATTAACAAAAAGTTTTAAGTAATTAATTTTTATATGGTGTTAAATAAATACCATTTTCAACTATAAATTTTAATTGAAATGCTAAAAATATTTCATATGTGACAGTATTTTTTTTATAAATTTTAGACATCGTAGAAATTAAATAATTCATGACACAATAATGATGAAGTATATAACTCATTAATAAATAATTCAAATAAATAAGATTATAATGATTAAAATATTATCCAAAACATGTCCATTTTTTATTGGATGACTATATTTTGAATCTGAGTCATCTTATGTTCGACCATAATGATATTTGTTCATTTAGAAACCGAATATCATTATATAATAAAATAATATTTTCACACATTCCTAAAGAGCCCCTCCTCTCCCTTATAAAAGGAGACGATTTCTATCCTATTACTCACACCTCTCAAGCCATTTGACTCATCCAAACTCTACCCAATTAATCTCCCAATATCAATCTACTCCTCCTACAATCCTTATTTTATGCAGAACGCACTTCAAGAAGTCCTTTGGTTCAAAACAAAGAGAGTTACCCAAATTAAATGCAATTGTTTCTCTTAAATTGTTTTCTTTTATTTTACTTCTCCAACCAGTAAACTCTTTTTATTCCATTTATTTGTTAAAACACCAGTATAATCAATATAATAGGGTGTTTTTATGAGAAATATTATAACTAAAATTACACACACCTCCATATAAAGGATGAAAAACATTATGTTTCTGTGGATGACAAACTAAGGCCTCATGAAATGATGATTGTTCAATTAAATCTTACCACCTCCCATGGTGGCCCTTATGATGGAACCGTATTTATATATGATGAATATTATGTTTATGATATCCTTATACTTTTTTACTTTCCAATTATATAATGTATTCATGGTTTCCATAGTGGGTAAATATGATAATCCCATTTGACGAAGTGTGGACTACTGCCCCCTTAAAGTTATGTGACTCGTTAATGCCTTATGTGGGATGTTTAAAAGATAGAGTTAATGATATTATATATGATATTATAATGGAATTTTAATATACCTATGTATCATTATGTTTTAAATCTATTAAAATATGAAATAGAAATGAATGTAGCTTTCATGCGTATGCACAGCTTAACGTCTCCATGAACGGTGCATTTCGTTTCTTTCCTCCAAATGTTATGTAAATACATGTATATACTGGATATATATGATATATATGATATCTAAATAATGAATAAAATTATGCATATAATATACTATTGACCACATGGACATCTTGTAAATATAAGTTGTTCATTTTTTACTCATGTACCAAATATCGACAAAACAAACGTTATTAACCTAAATGATTACACAATATTTATAGCAAAGGAATAAGTTATATAAAATGAATAATAAACCTGAAAAAGGTTCTTAAGAAAGTAGAAAATAACTTTATTTTCTTATTCAAGAGATTAAAGAATGATCGAGTCAATTCGGACATGAGGTAAGGGACTTCGTCTCAATCTCCTTTCATTGATGCATTTTTAGTTTTATACACGAATTTATTTTATATGGTGTATACACCCCGTAGATAATTTATTTTATTCAAAGGAATGCATTTTATATGAAGCTTTTTACTAAACAACAAAAGGAATGTTTTTTTATATAATCAGTGACACCGAACATTCTTCCACCGCAAGTATTATTTGATCTTTGTCTTCCTTAACAAGCCGGAATGTTTTTAAATGGAAAAATAAGTACCATATAATATTTTTACGTATTTTGGTATTTAAAATGATTTTGATAATGGATTTATTATTTCAATATATTCAAATGATATTTTATTCTCGCAATGTGGAAATGTTATCTTTCTGTTATGCTTATGTTATGTGTTGTGATCATGTTATGGTTCTTGGGAATTATTTATGTATACGAGTGGTTCTATGATAAACCTAGGCCGGGTGAGCCTGAGATAGCTCTCCAATGCATTGGGTAATGGGACAGGGGTAAATGTGAAAGTTTCTCCTAAGAGATTTATAGAATATACTATGATGGGTACTCCAAATTAATACCCTATGTAGCTGTGATAGCTACAATGTAATTATGATTTGGATGCCACAAGTTACCTTTATTTTTTATGATATCTATGTGACTTTAATAAATATTATAAATTCACGATATAAGTAAAAGATTTCATGTTTTGTAAGTATTTATGAAAAAATGTGATCATTCATTGTTTTATAACCATTATTGAGATTTTTATGCTCATCCCATGTTTTGAAATGTTTCACAAGACTTAAAGATGAAAAAGGTCAAGGATGGGATCAAGGAAAATTCATGATGTCTAAAACATGGAACTAGACATGTCTCTTTTTTTCATGAGTTTTTATTTTATGGAAAATAATGGAAATTGTGTAGAAGTATCTTCCTTGTAATATTTTGATATGTAATAGTTATGTCCTAATTCTCTAAAACTCTAAACATGAAAAGACCCTCAATATGAATTATTCATTTAATTCAATAATATGTAATGTTTAAGGTAGGGTGATTATAGACAAGGTTATGTGGTGTCCTAGTTTGTATAACATTTTTAATAAGTAAATATTTAGTTTATTTGACAAATATATGGTACTATATTTGTGTAATAAATACATTATTTATCTTCGAAGAATATACAATCAAATCCTCATAATCATTGGGGTTCAAAAATTATCATGTAATATTTGATGAATTTTAATGATAATAATTTTTTTAATGTGTTAGTTTTGTATGAGGGTATTATTATTAAATTTTTAATTGTAAGGTTTCATATAATGTTTTCTCTGATTTATGTTATTATCATACTATGATATAATTTTTTTCATTATGGATAATTTATGATGATAGGTTGAATAACATATATATAACTTTTATGGATTTTTGGCCATTAAATATTTAGTTTAGTGCTTCATGTATTACAATTTCATCAAGAATACTCAAAACATAGAGTAAAAAGATTATATTTTAATTTAAGTTTACTAAAGGAATAAATTCCATTCACTAAGTAATTTCTTCTTATTTGTCTATATGGAAATAAAACTCATCGACTCTTGGAAAATAGTCCTGAAAAAAATTTATTATCATACTAGAAAACAATTTTTATGAACCAATGATATTTAAAATCATCACATATTTATTTTTTATGCCCCTCACATTCTAATTATAATTTACTTTTTCTTGATCAATGACCCGAACCACTCTCTATAATTATTTAGGATTTTCTTATATATTCTTCCAATGTTGAATCCTAGTAATGAATAAATTCTTATTACATATATTTTTTACATTTATTCCTTCTAAGAGTATATTTATTTAACCTCTCTATGTTGTGGGTTTTTAATGGATTTTTTAATATATTATTCCTTTTATAAGTTAGATGAATTTTGTCAGTGAAGTTCATTTCAATGGGATTTGATGTAATATCCCATAATTTTAAGAAATGTCATAATTCAAATTAATTAAAATTTCTTACTGATTTTGTTATATTAAATGCCCAGTTTATCTTGAGTTATATCCAACAAAAAATTTATCTTCTATTTTGGGTGTCATCATGATTCATTAAAAAACTGGGTTTAATAGAAGATATAGTTTTACTGGAAAAGAGTAAAAAATTAAAATTATTATTTCACATGAAAGATTATCAAATATCTTCTATAATGGTGAGAATGAATGATATTAACTAAATTTTTAATATGTAGTTTATAAATGTATATATAATGAATTATTTTTTTCAAAATTAATTGTAAGATAATATAAGAACCAATTGAATATAATGGATATGTTTTTATAAAAAAAGACTTATGTCCACAAAATAATTTTATTTGTAATAATTTAAATTAATAAATTTTAGTGACAAATAAATAATTTATGTGTTATATATGATTTAAAATATATTTCAATTTACCCAATATTGTAATAAGTATAAAATAAGTGTAAATAAAATTTTAATCATATGAATTTTAACTTCCATAAATTAAAATTTTCCACCCTATAAAAGATTCATAATTTAGATACAGATTTTGACACTTTGATAATTTTTTGTGAAAAAATAAACTTCATTTTTAAAATATAAATATATAAATTCACTTCTAGTTATTTTTTTCATTTTTCTGAGAAGTATTTTTTTATGAATATGGAAAGTCAATAAATTTTTTAATAAAATTATTTTTTGTCTAAATTATTTTTATAGTGAAATAATTTTTTGAATTGGTTTTATAGTCAATTATGATAAATTATAAATATATTAATCCAAAATAGATCATTATAAACATTTTTATAATGTTTATTGATATACTAGCATTATATACTTTTGAATATTTCAGCTCTAAAACTTACTTTCTCACCACATATACAAGAATTGTGTATAATTTAATTTTTCTAGTAATTTGATTTGGATTTTAAAAAATATATATAACTATTTAGAATCAAAACATTATTTATATTTTATTACGTTTAAATGAAATTATAACTATAATAAGTAGTAAAAATAGTTAAAATTACTTTTTATATTAAGGTTAAAACCGAGATTTTCCCTTGACATGCCTATGTATTGAAATTAAAAATTCACACACATGGTATATTTATTTAATGAATTAAATAACATATTTAGAATAATTAAGTCTAAAATATTTAATAATGATATTTTAATTTATATTATTAATGGTTAAATTAATATGATAAATAAAAGGACCCAACTTATCATAGAAAAATTGATGAATAAATGATTGAGTAAAATTATTGAATCTGGAATGAAATGATAATAAAGAGATTATTTTTCGGTGGTGTATGTTTGGATAAAATATAATTCCCCTCCAATACATTATTTTTAAATTTGGTTCACATTATATATGGGAGATCTTTGAATATTTATAACCTTTTTATATTAATAATAAGGCCACTGCACCTCCACTATAAAAAGAAACTCACCATCCCCACATACAAAACCGATAATGAATTTTGGATCATTTAAAGCCTTAAAAATAAACACCCAACATAAATCTTCTCATAATCAGAGCTTCACTTCATGAATATATAATTCCATGGATGTTATCTAGTCTAAATCAAAAAAAGATACCCAAATAATATGTAACAGTCTTCAATGAGAACTTTTGTTTTATTTCATTATCCACCCATTTTTTTATTATTATATCATTACATTATAATATCCTGATAGATGTTAATATAATGATATGTTTTTATGTTTATAATTTTTCATACAATTACTCCATTTTCCATCAAATGGGTAACAAAATCATTGATCATGTGTATAGTGGACTACTGCCTCGTGAAATAGTGTCTATCATTTTTCCTTTAACACCTATCATGGTTGTGTCCTATTATGTACATAGTATATAAATATGATATTTATGATATTTATTATATTTATTATATTTTTTTCCATAATTATTAAATAAGTCATACATTCATGCATTTCATTTTGTGGGATTATGATAATATCAATTTTGGATGTGTGGACTACCGCCTCCTCAGAGAGATATAACTCGTTCATGCCTTACAGGGAATTTATTTTGGATGTATCAAATTTACATTATATTAGTTAAATATTTATTATATTATTTATATAATTATATAAATTATATTATATATTATCTTTTACATCTATCTGTTTCAGACTCTGCATAATTAGTGACGTCGTTCTTTAATGTGTGGACTACTACATCCTCAAAGGGGTGTGATTTTACCTTTTTCATCAACATGTTACAATAATGATATCTATATATATGTATATATAATTTCAAAACATTGTATTTATGATATAATTTTAATTATATAAAGACAAAATTTTGTAACATTATTTCCATAATGATCAATGAAAAATTGGAACATTACTCATCAGAACATACATCCTACAGTCTCTATGATCATAATGTTGGTTCATCTTTCATAACAAACATTACTATTTTATTCAAAAATTATGAATGATATAAAAATGAGATAAATATATCATGTTTATTAGTATATATATTTTTAATTAGTATCTTCTATTACCTAATACAACCTATCAATGTTCGTTTTGATATATAAGTTGAATATGGTAAAAACGACTAATATAAAACCTATTGATAATGTAATTTTATATAAATTGATTATAAATGAAATAAAATTAATAATAACTTGTAAATTGATCTATGCAATTCAATTAATTTACTTATTATTAATATTTAATAATTTATAAGAAAATAATGAAATATAATACTCAAGGTAAGGTGTTTTGATCTCAATTTTTACATATGTGAGATATAGGTCATATTCAAAACATAATTAATTTTCTTGGTGTAACTAAATAAATTTTTATATATTATATAAATGTAATTTTATTGTTTCATTTTATTATTATTAATTTCGGGGCTTCGTATTCAGATTTTTCCACAGTTGTAAGGGAATTTCTAGTCTCACATATATTTTAACAAGACTTATGTAAGATTCACCAATCAATTATTTTTTGTGGTTTATATTCATCCCTATAACATGTTATATAATTAATAACCATATTTTCATTATATTATATAATTTTTTTGTGGTATTAATTTACAGGGATTATTATTAAATCATTACAATGTGGTAAGGCACATATTGAATAGTAAATGGTTATTTTCCATTAAAATGTTTTTAATTATATTTTATGGGAATTCGTTTCATTAACATCGACAACAATTTCAGTTAACTATCATACTTATGGGATATTTTTTATGATTATCATCATCATTATGAATTTTTATGTATTATTATTATTTAAATTCCATTGGGAAGTGACCCATTTCATTTGGATTAGCTTATACTATTTCAAATGGATTGAAAATATACCCAATTTTTCATATGGGGTTTTTAGGTAAAAATTGAAAGATGAATGTTTATATGTGTTTTAAGAGGATTTTATATATTCATGATGTAGTTCATAATAATTATACGGCGTTTTGAGACATATTATATTTCATGGGTAATCCCAACATAGCTTATTGAAATGGGTGATCCCAAGTATATCTCAATGAAAACAGGTGACATCGATATATATTAAATGAATGGAAATACCCACTATAGATCTATGATATGTTGGGTAATGATAATGTTGCACTTAGTCCGTATGGTTATTATAATTAATTGTTTTTTGAAAAGTATTTTTGAATGTGATTCCTCATGTACCCAAAAATAGTTTTATTTTCTTGTTGTGAGATTTTAGTGTTATTAAATAATGATATTGTTATAAATTAGACTTTGATTGTTTATATTTATGAATATTATATCTATATAGGTTTTCAAAATTTAGGATCCATGTATTTATGGGTTTCATTTATTTTATGATTCATTCATATACATTTTTTTCATCCAATCAATAAGAACATTTATGCTCATTGATGAAATTCATTTATTAATTATTACATGTTACCTTAATGATCATTTGAGCTCACCCTTCCTTGTTTTCCTTTTCATAATGTTAACAGAATTATATTGGTAGATTTATGTCTATAATGGATTTTAAAATTTTGATGATGATGATCTATTTTGAAATAATAACATATATATTAAATGGAATAAATGTTATTTAGATGACTTTTGAGTTATTTTTGTAGGAGTATTTCATAATTATATAAAATTTTATACCAAAAATGTTCTCCATAATATATGTGATATAAGTGTTACTTTTAATTTTTTCTGATTTTGATGGAAAAAATTTGGTCATAGTAATCTAAATTATATCAATAGATGTATTGTTATGGATTTGAGCATATGATCTTGGTGTGTGGATTTGATGTTATTATAGTTATATAAAATTAAATTAAATAAAATATCAAGGTAAGGGTTTATTACATGATCTCATACCCATTATTTATTTTTTATGATTATATGTTTTTAGAAGAATTATATGATTTTGATTTCATATAACCCACTAATATTCATTTGATATTCTTAATTCAATGGGTTTTTAATGAAATAGTTCTATTTATTATTTTTTAGGCACTGAAAAAGTCCAAAATAACATGTTTATGAAAAACAACATCAGTATTATATTTGGTCTTCAATACTTCTTATTTCAGTTTTATATTTTATTTTAAATTATTTCGAGAATAATTTTCATATTCAACAATTATTTATTATTCAAATTGGACATGTGATTTAATTATATAAAATTGTTTAAAATTAATCAGCTTATTAATATATGAATAAATAAATTTATACCAATAGTCTGAATATACTCTTCTTATTAATATACATCATAAAAACAGATTTTTGTGCCATTTTTTGAAGTCGTTACATTTAACATTCCTTTTCATGTTTCCAATGTTATTCCCAAATGAAATTAATTTCTTAATATACTAGTAATTATTAGACCATAAAATATGTTTTTACAAAGGAAAATGATATTTTCCCCATTAAATCTTCCAGTGACCCTGTTAATGCAATCTCATCATTATACACATTATTTAGTGAATTTTATGATTTAATTGTGATTTAATATTTTAATACCATCCTCTATAGTACTACATATATATTATTATCATGTTATATATTTTGATTTGGTAAAATTTTAATATTTAGTATGAATTATTTTTCAATATAAATGTTTTTGTTGATTATGTATTAAATTATTATTAACTACTTTTATATAATAAAGAATTGGAAATATTGTTTGATGGGTGAGGCTTGTTTTATCCCCTACAGGCATTAATATACCTCCTGAGACAAACTAGTTTGGGTATTTGGAATATTACATACCTATTTACATATAATGTTTCAGAATAAGGGGTTGATTGTAAAATTATCGTGTCTAAAATTACGCCTTATATCATTGTGAAACTAGTTGTCTTTATCCATTTGAATATTTATGTTATTATGTAATCCATGTATTTATCCTTATTTTATTGTAACACCCCAGGTAAATAACGAATATGAAATTTTCACATTTATCTATATTTTTGAATAAAATATTAATATAACATTAAAGGGGACGCTATGCTCGATGTCGTACCCAATACGTAACAATGAGTTTCTTGTGTATCTTACGTTGCACTCTAATAATAAAATAATTCTATTTTAAATTGTAGTTAATGCCTATCCGTTGTAATGGAGGGAATGAACAGAACTAACTACAAAATTATTATATATGTTTGTCAAATATTTTTATTTTTTAAAATAAATGTTATAGAATTAAAAATGTGAATGAATCCAATTTTAAGCGTAAACATTCTAATATTCTTTAAAAGGTCGATTAAACGCCTTTTGATGACGAACCACATTTAAATCCACTTTCTGACAATTTTATGTGTTATAATTGACAAAATATAATTAAACTTTAGAATCGAGACATCAAAATTTACTTTGTGTAAAATTTTTGGTATTTTTCTGATAAAGTTTAATTTTTAATGAATAGTGAAAAATATTGTATTTTAATTCAAAACCACATTTTAATCTAATTTATTTATATTATTAGATTATCTTTTTAATTGGATTTAAAGTGAAATTAGAATATATTTTTACCATTTAATCCAATAGTGGTCATTGGAATTAATTTCATCTTGAAATTGGACTTTAACTAGTGTAAATCTTTTGATACTTATTGTTTCATAAAAACACGCTATTTGCTATGACAGAGGGGATTAATTATTAAATTAAATAATGTAACTTATATGTTTTTATTTTTTTAATATAGATATCATTTTTGAATTCGGAATATCAAATATATCTTAGGGAGAATTTTTGGTATTTTTTTTGGAAAACATCAATTTTTGATGAATAGCGAAACCACTAAGTGGCACTTAAAAAACTGATATTTCGTTTAAATGAAATTTAACCACATATGTGTTTTGAATTTCAAAAATCCGACATAGATGGTTGTCATTAAGAAGTAAAATGTGGTTCAATGGGATTAAAATAATTTTTTGGTGAATAGTAACTTTTAAGTTTTAATCGTGATTAGAGGTAATTAGTGTAGTTTAAGGTAAAAATTATGTTTTAATAAAATGAAATGACCTAGAAACATGTCCTACCCTCATTGTATGAGTCATGACCGACCAAGAAAATCCATCGGTCAACTTGGGGACCCCATGGAGCCACTTTGGTTGGAAAATGACATTAATACATTTTTATTTAAAGTTAAAATTAGAATGTCACAAACATGTGTTGTTTTACTAAAACAATTTTTATATGGGTTTATATCCTTTTGGGACCTTTTAAATTTGAAAATCATTTTATAATAAAGTAATATTTTATAACATTCCAAGAGTGCCACTCCTCTCCTCTTATAAAAGGCCCACACCTCTACCACCTTACACACACCTCTCAAGCCTTTGGCTCGGCCAACCCCTACCCATTTCAACTCTACACGTTCCTATTTTCATCATTGAAGCCTCACTTTGGGCAGAATCATTTCCAAGGAAGCTGTTGAGCTCAAATAAAAGAGAGTTACCCAATTTAAATGTAATGTCTTCCCTTATGTTATTTTGTTTTATTTTTCATATCCAAACCCCTAAACACTTTTTATTACTTTTTTTTTGTGAAAACACCAGTATCTTAAATATACTAGGATGTTGTTATGAGAAGGATTTGAGCTACACTTACACACACCTCCGTCTAATGGTTAACAATCATACTGTTTCTGTGGATGGTGAATTACTTCCTCACAAAACGATGATTGTTCAATATTATTTTAACACCTTCAAAGGTAGCCATTAAGATTTCACTATATTTATATATGATATATAATATGTTTATGTTTTCCTAGATCTTCTATATTTTTCATTTAGGTCATACCTTTATGGTTTCCATTATGGGTAAATGCAATATTCATTTTAGGAAATGCGGACTACCGCCCCCTCAAAGTGATTTGATTCGTTAATGCCATATGTGGGACATATAAAGGATGGAATTGATGGTATTACATATTATATACTAATGGAATTATAATATAACTTTATATCATTATTATTTAATTCCATTACATAAAAAAAATAAATGAATGTAGCCTTCATGCGTACGTACGGCTTACCGTCTCCATGAACAGTACATTTCATTTCGTATCTCCAAATGTTATGTACTATTATAAGTACATATATATAATGGATATATGTAATATATTACATCTAATTTATGTATATCATTCTGGAATTATAATATATATATCTCTCATTTTTTTTAATTCCATTAATATGAAAAAAATGAAAGTAGCGTTCATGCGTACGTACGGCCTACCATCTCCATGAACGGTGATTTTAATTTTTTATCTCCAAATTATATGGAATAGTATAAAATTAATATATAATGGATATATATGATATTTAAAACATCAATAATATTCTGGATATGATGTACCTATAACTACATGGAAATTTTTTTTCCAACAAGGTCGATTTTTACTCATGTACCGAACATCGACAAAAACGTCTGATATGAACTCACATTATTAACCAATTATTATAACATTTTAATATGTGATATTAACTGATTAATAATCTTTAAATTAGGTCCATAAGAAATTATAAATTGACCAAATTGTATTATTCAGGAGATTAAAGAATGATCGAGTCATGTCCAACATGAGGTAAGGGATCCTACCTCTCTTTTTTAAGTACACTCTTTTTTGTCATTCCTTTTAAGTTTATCTTTATTATGATTGTAATGTTCTTTTATATTACTCTTACTGTACGTCTTATGTTCATATGATGAGAGACCCTATTTTCTCTCGTCAATCCATTTGGATGTTTTGAGTGGCGCCGTTAGGCTGCTGAATTTTCGTAAGAGATCCATCCTCTCTCTTTCTGTTTAAGTACTCCCCTTTATGTCACTTCTTTCAAGATCATATTTGTTATGTTGGGGGGTGTTATTTTATATTACTATTTCTGTAAATTTTATTTTAATATGATGAAGGACCCTATTTGATCTCATCAAACCATTTTTAGAAGTTTTAAGTGGCGTCGTTAGGCTGCCGAGTTTTTGTAAGGTATTTTTCATCTAACTTTTATTCCCGTGACATTTATGCTACATTTTCCACCATTTCCTTTGAGTGGTGTATGTAATTCCCATTATTATACTCTTTTTGTAATATAATTTTGCTTCTGGGTATTTGAATCTTCATTGTATGACCCTTTTTCCATGGGGTGTACGTTTCGAAAGTTACCCAAGTCGATAAGGGAACCTTTCACCTTCCTCTTTTTAAAGGACTTATTTTGTTATGTATTTTAATTCACATATTATTATGTTGGGATATGTTATTATATATCTTTATTGATGTAAAGTTTATGTCCAAGTGATGAGATATCGTTTTTATCTCTCATCGACTCATTTTCAGAATTTTGATGTGACGTCGTTAGGCTGTCGAATTTTTGCAAGGGAACTTCTTAACCCAATTTTGATTCTTTGGTATAAACTTGAACTCCTTGAATTTGTCGTTCTATGAATATGTGTGAATAACCTCTGATAGTTTTACACTTAATATCCACTTATATTTGGTGTATTCTTTTGTCACATATAATTATGTAATTGATTTATCCTTAATCCGAGGATACCGTCTTTGTATAGGACTTCGTCTCAATCTCCATTCATTAAGGCATATTTTTCTTTATACACAACCTTCTTTTATATGGTGTATAAACCCCTTTTACTTTTACATTTATCCAAAAGGAATATTTTTTATACGAAGCGTTTTACTAAATGATAAAAGGGAATGTTTTTGTCGTACGTATGCGGCGACAACGACTTCTCCGCCGTTGTGACCATTATTTGAGTTTCGGCTTCCTCTATAAGCCATTACTTTTTTTTAAATGAAAAATAAATTCTATGTTTTAATTTTATTTTATTTTTGTATTGAAAATGGTTTTCATAATGTTTTTATATCAATGTTTTGTGTTGATATCTTGTGATTGAAAAGTGGAAATGTTATGTTTCCTTTATGCATGTTTTATCTGATATGATTATGTTATGTTTCTTGGGAATTATTATGAAGTCGGGTGGTTTCGTGATAAACTAAGGGCGAGTGAGCCAGATATATCTCTCCAATTAATTGGGTAACACGAAGGGGTTAAACGTTAAGTTTTCTTCGAAGAGATTTAGGGAATATACTATGATGGGTATTCCAAACGTAACCAAGAGGGTTACTTCCTATGTAAGAATGTTATGAATGCCTCAAGTTACCTTTATGCATTATGATTTATATTATTTATTCATGATTTGATGAGGTTTTTTAAAATGCTTATGTTTTATGACTAATGTATGATTTCATACATGGACTAATATTTTCTTTTCATACTTTTATACCCCTTACTGGGCTTTTTATGCTAGTCCCATGTTTTTGAAATGTTTTTCACAGGTCAAAGGAAAGGTGCATGATATGATGATGGTGTCAAGGAAGTGTCAAGAAAGAATCCATGTTTTATTTTGAATATGTTTCCGTAGATGGGAAAAATGAATACTATCTTTTATGTAACCACTTTGTTTAAATGTGGAATGTAATTCATGATTTATGTTCTAATTCTCTAAAACACTAAACCTGAAAAGATCCTAAATGTAAATTATTCATTTACTTCGTTATTACGTAAGGTTTAAGGTCGGGGCCTTATAGTTGGTATCAAAGGTTGGTTTAGATAACATTAGAGGTCCGGGTATTCTCTAGGCATAAGTGACATTACGATAATGGTTAGGATTTCAGAAAGAGTCCTAGTTTTAGATAAATTGAATGAGTAATTATATGTCAGTGTTTATCTTCCTCATTTTTACATGATGGTTTTGTTGTTATACTCACACTAACATTTTTTTAGTGAACGGATGGATCTATAAGTCACCAAAGTGACAATCAGTTTGAAGGAAACTCGAGTGGTTCCTTGATTAAGAGACTAGATGAAATGGGGGATTCAATGAGGAAACACGTGGTTGTTCTAAACCAACTATCAATGAGTCATGATCAACCACTTGTACGGTGGTATGTTCTGTAATGCATCATGTATGAGATGACCAATCAATGTGGAAGTTCAGGTAATAATTATAAAGGTAACCATTAGGGTTTATATGATCCTTACTTTTGAGGTAATTATGGGTTATTATATATTATGATGGAAAATGAAAGGCATGAGATAAACTTGATGATAATATATGTTATGATTATTTTTGAAGATGTTGTCTCGTTTTGGGGAATTTTTTTAAGAATTATATAGTTTTGGAAGAAGGACAACACACAGACCGTTTGACAACCTGTCACGTCGGACAAAGCTATAGGAATCGAACCCACAACCAAAGTGCGACGGGTATTTATCGCCTACCACTGGACTACGTGAAGTCCCTGGTTAGTTTGACTAATTATTTTTTAGATAGATGATTTTAGGAATCAAGAGTATGTTTATTTTGGGTTATCTATGGAATGATTAACCTATCATCGAGGACATGTGATTATGTTAATTACTTTTCAATATGAGAATTTAAGAGCAACTGATGTTATTTGGAGATAAAAGTTAATTTGTACCTTGGTAGACTATGTGATTAAATCCTTCAAATATTTGGGTTTCAATCTTAGTTTGGATTACTTTGAAGAATTTTATGGACAATTTTTTATCAAATGGTCTTCATTGAACTTTGGTTTTTTTTGGACAAATTTTGGAGATTAAGAATAGATTTTCTTTTTATAAAGGATTATACTTTTGTGTATTATCTGATCTCATACTAACAATTTTGGTTTTTGATTTTGTCTAAAGACATGGGAAATATATAGTTCTCTTTTGTTGACTAGGTGATTCTCATGAAGTTGATTATAGTACTCTTAATGCGAACAAGTCTTCCTAAATACTCATCTTTTGTAGAAAATATGATTTTGATTAAGGAATCTAGTAAAATTTGAAAGTCTATGTGACATGTAAGTATGTTTTATTATGATTTTGTTAAGCTAAAAAATAAATTCCTCAATGAATAATAACGTAAAAAAAATGTTGTCTGTTAACTTTTCCTATAGGGGAATCAAATACCGTTTAACCCATCACAAGGTTGTGATTTTCTTATGGTTAACTTTCTCATAGATATGTTTACTATCACTCTCCCTCAGAACAAGACCCTTTCTTTTTTCCTCCATATCCATGTTTTCCTACATGGAATCCTAGTATGGGTTAACTCGGGTGACCTTTGTAATTCTCTTTCTTTATTTTAAAGTGATTGTTTTACTGACGCTTGTTCTGATGTGGGATATTCAATGAAGTTTCCAAGCCTAATTTTAAAATTGTGAGGATGCAATTCCCAAAAGGGGGGAAGGATGTAACATCCCAGGTAAATAAATAATATGAAATTTTAACATTTATCCATATTTGTGAGTAAAATATTAATATAACTTTAAAGGGGACTCTATGCACGATGGCGTACCCAATATTCAACAACGAGTTTCTTGGGAATCTTGCGTTGTAGTCTAATAATAAAATAATATTATTTTAAATTGTAGTTAACGCCTAGCCGTTGTAATGGCGGGAATGAACATAACTAACTATAAAATGATTATATATGTTTGTCAAATATTTGTACGTTTTACAATTAATGTTAGAGGATTATAAATGCGAATGAATCCAATTTTAAGCGTAAACATTATAATATTCATTAAAAGGTCGATTAACCATATTTTGATGACGAACCGCTTTTAAATCCACTTTATGACAATTTTATGTGTTATATTTGAGAAAATAAAATTCTTCTTTAGAATTGGGACATCAAAATTTACTTTGTGTAAATTTTTGGTATTTTTTCGATAAAGGTCATTTTTTTAATTATTAGTGAAAAATGTTGTATTTTAATTCAAAACCTATTTTTAATATAATTTATTTATATGATTAGATTATCTTTTTAATTGTTATTAATGTGAAATAAGAATATATTTTTACCATTTAATCCAATAGTGGTCGTTGAAATTAATTTCATCTTGAAATTGGACTTAAACTAGTGTCAATCTTTTGATACTTATTGTTTCATAAAAACACGCTATTTTCTCTAACAACAGGAATTAATTATTAAATTAATCAATGTAACTTATATGTTTTGAATTTTGTAAAATAGTCATCATTTTTGAATTCGTAATATCAAATATAGCATAGGGTGAATTTTTGGTATTTTTCTGGAAAACATCAATTTTTTATGAATACTGAAACCACTAAGTGGTACTTAAAAAAATAATTTTTAGTTTAAATGAAATTTTACAACCTCTGTGTTTTGAATATCAAAAATACCATATACATGGTTGTCATTAAGAAGTAAAATGTGGTTCAATGGGATTAAAATATTTTTTTGGTGAATAGTAACGTTTATGTTTTAATCGTGATTAGAGGTAATTAGTGTAGTTTAAGGTAAAAATAATGTTTTAAAAATATGAAATGACCTAGACACATGTCCTACCCTCATTGGATGAGTCATGGACGACCAATACAATCAATGGGTCAACTTGGGGATCCCATGGAGCAACTTTGGTTGGAAAATGTCATTAATGCCTTTTTATTTAAAGTTAAAATTAAGGTGTCACAAACATGTTTTGTTTTACTAAAACAATTTTTAGAT
The DNA here is from genome assembly GCA_963277665.1 of Viscum album. NCBI lineage: Eukaryota > Viridiplantae > Streptophyta > Magnoliopsida > Santalales > Viscaceae > Viscum > Viscum album. Next base: position 1,044,891,068 of record OY728160.1, on the reverse strand, counting down.
GGGGTAATACAAGTCATATTTTTGACTATAAATATTCATTATAAATATAAAAATATTTACTACCTCATGATAGTTTTTCATAATTTTTAGATATTATATAAATGAATTTATTTATGACACAGTGATGATGCGGTGATTACCTCATAAATGAACGATTTAAAAAAATGAGAAGATAGGGTGAAATCTAAGACTTAAACTTGTCACAAACCTATTGGATGGGTGTATTTAGAAACCTTATCACCTTATCCTAGAAATATATCCTTTTGGGACCTTTTAAATCCGAAAATCATTTTATAATAAAGTAATATTTTATAACATTCCAAGTGTGCCCCTCCTCTCCTCTTATAAAAGGCTCCCACCTCTACCAACATACACACACCTCTCAAGCCTTTGGATCGGCCAAAACCTGCCCATTTAATCTCTTCACATCCCTCTCTTCATCATTGAAGCCTCACTTTGGGCAGAATCATTTCCAATGAAGCCTTTGAGCTCAAATCAAAGTGAGTTACCCGATTTAAAGATAATGTCGTCCCTTGTGTTCTTTTGTTTTATTTTTTTTTATCCAAAACCCTAAACTATTTTTATTACATTTTTTTCTAACAACACGAGTATCTTAAAAATACTCTGATTTTGTTATAAGATCTATTCGAGCTACACTTTCACACACATTCATCTAATGGTTAAAGAACATACTGTTTCTGTGGATGGTGAAATACTACCTCACGAAACGATGATCGTTCAATATTATTTTAACACCTTCAAAGGTGGCCATTAATATGTCTCTATATTTATATATGATATATAATATGTTTATGTTTTCCTTAAGCTTCTGTATTTTTCATTTATGGCATACATTTATTGTTTCCATTATGGGTAAACGTGATATCTTCATTTTAGGAAGTGCGGACTACCGCCCCCTCAAAGTGATTTGATTCGTTAATGCCATATGTGGAATGTATAAAGGATGAAATTAATGGTATTACATATCATATCCTACTTGAATAATAATATAACTTTATATCATTATTATTTAATTCCATTAAAAACAAAAACAAAAAGAAATGAAAGTAGCGTTCATGCGTACGTACGGCTTACTGTCTCCATGAACGGTACATTTCATTTCTTATCTCCAAATGTTATGTACTATTATAAGTGCATATATATAATGGATATATATGTAATATATTAAATTTAAATTATGGATATCATTCAATGATTATAATATATATATCTCTCAATTTTTTTAATTCCATTAATATGACAAAAAATGAAAGTAGCGTTCATGCATACGTACTTCCTACCGTCTCCATGAACAGTGCTTTCAATTTTTTTATCTCCAGATCCTATGGAATAGTATAAAATGAATATATACTGGATATATATGATATTTATAATATCAATACTATTCTGGATATGATGTTCCTATAACTACATAGAAAACTCTTTTCCAACAAGTTCGATTTTTACTCATGTGCCGAACGTCGACAAAAACGTCTGATATGAACTCACTTTATTAACCAATTATTATAACATTATAATATGTTATATTAACTGAATAATAGTATTTAAAGTAGGTCCTTAATAAATTATAAATTGACCAAATTTTATTATTTATGATATTAAATAACGTTCGAGTCATGTCGGACACGAGGTAAGGGATCCTACCTCTCTTTTTTTAAGTACACTCATTTATGTCATTCCTTTTAAGTTCATATTTCTTATGATTGGGATGTTATTTTATATTAATATTACTGTAATTTTTATGTTCATATGATGATATACCCTATTTTCTCTCATCAATCCCTTTTGGATGTTTTGAGTGGCGCCGTTAGGCTGCCGAATTTTCATAAGAGATCCAACCTCTCTCTTTCTGTTTAAGTACTCCCCTTTATGTCACTTCTTTCATGATCCTCTTTGTTATGTTGGGGGATGTTATTTCAAATTCCTATTACTGTAAAATTTATTTTAATATGATGAGAGACCCTATTTGATCTCATCAAACCATTTTTGGAAGTTTTAAGTGTTGCTGTTAGGCTGCCGAGTTTTCGTAAGGTATTTTTCATCTAACTTTTATTCCCGTTACATTTATGCCATGTTTGCCACCATTTTATTTGAGTGGAGTATTTACTACCCATTATTCTACTCTTTGTGTAATATAATTTTTTTATGGGAATTTACATCTTCATTGTATGACCCTTCTTCCATGGGGTGTACGTTTCGAAAGATACCCAAGTCGGTAAGGGAACCTTTCACCCTCCTCTATTTAAAAGACTTATTTTGTTATGTATTTTAATTCAAATACTATTATGATGGGATATGTTATTATATATCCTTATTGATTTAAATTTTATGTCCAAGTGATGAGATACTATTTTTATCTCTTATCGACTCATTTTCTGAATTTTGAAGTGACGTCGTTAGTATGTCGAATTTTTGCAAGGGAACTTCTTAACCCAATTTTGATTATTTGGGATAAACTTGAACTCCTTGAATATGTAGTTCTATAAATATGTGTTAATAACCTCTTATTTTTTACACTTAATATCCACGTATATTTGGTGTATTCGTTTGTCATACATAATTATGTAATTGATTTATCCTTAATCCAAGGATAACCTCTTTGTATGGGACTTCATCTCAATCTCTTTTCATTGAGGCATATTTTTCTTTATACACAACCAACTTTTATATGGTGTATAAACCCCTTTGACTTTTACGTTTATCCAAAAAGAATCTTTTTTATACGAAGCGTTTTACTAAACAACAAAAGGGAATGTTTTTGTCGTACGTATGCGGCGACAATGACTTCTCCACCATTGTAACCATTATTTGAGTTTCAGCTTCCTCTAGAAGCCATACCATTTTTAAAATGAAAAACAAATACCATGTTTTACTTTTATTTTATTTTGTTATTGAAAATGGTTTTCATAATGTTTTTATATCAATGTGTTTTATTGATATCTTGTGATTGAAAAGTAGAAATGTTATGTTTCCTTTATGCATGTTTTATGTGATATGATTATGTTATGGTTCTTGGGAATTATTATGAAGATGAGTGGTTCCGTGATAATCTAAGGGTGGGTGAGCCTGATATAGCTCTCCAATGCATTGGGTAACGCAAAGGGGTTAAACATTAAGGTCTCTTGAAGAGATTTAGGGAATATACTATGATGGGTATTCCAAACATAACCAAGAGGGTTACTCCCTACGTAAGAATGTTATGAATGCCTCATGTTACCTTTATGCATTATGATTTCTATGATTTATTCATGATTTGATGAGGTATGTTAAAATGATTATGTTTTATGAGTAAATTATGATTTCATACATGGACTAATGTTTTCTTTTCATACTTTTATATCCCTTACTGAGCTTCTTATGCTCATCCCATGTTTTTGAAATGTTTTTCACAGGTCAAGGGAAAAGTGCATGATATGATGATAGTGTCAAGTGTCAAGAAAGAATCCATGTTTTATTTTAAATATGTTTCCGTTGATGGGAAAATGAATACTATCTTTTATGTAACCACTTTGATTAATTGTGGAAGGTAATTTATGATTTATGATCTAATTCTCTAAAACTCTAAACCTGAAAAGATCCTCAATGTGAATTATTCATTTAATTCATTATTGAGTAAGGTTTAAGGTCAGGGCCTTATATTTATAATATTATTTATATAGATTCATTATTGTTATTTTTATTGTAAATATGATATATATATTATTTAATTAATGATATCTTATGATGTTAGAATTCTCCTACTTAGAATTTGAGCGCACCCCTTTCTTGTGTTTTCTTTTCACCTGGATCTCATAATATTTACTACGAATAAAAAAAAGGATAAACGTGATAATATAATGATGTTATTAATTAAAATATTATATTTTATTTTATTGTTGATATTATAATGTGAGATACATGTATGTATCTATACTATTATGAAAACTAATGCATTAGATCTTTTCCGAGGCGATCACATTTATTAAATTCCCTTTTATTCAGATAACCAATTTCTCTATGAAATTGGAGAATGGTTTCTATTATTTTGGCCAACAATTTTGTGACATTTTGAATGTATGTTGACTTCTCGTATTTTTTATCATGTTGGGGTAAAGGTTAATATTTTGTACGTTAGTATTTGATGATGCACTAGACATACGATTTTCTAGTTTGTTGTGGATATTTTGCAGATATTCCTATTGAATTTATGGTTCCTTATATTAGCTTTTTGAATTTTTTTCTATATGTATATATGATCTGCCTGTGTGTTTCTATGTTCTTCAATAATAGTAGTATGAAATTTTGTATAGGAATTTTAAAATTTATGGGGTAGAACTATTTCTGCTTGATCTTATATTTGGTTATATGATATTTGTTATTGATTCTTCAATTATTTTGTCCCATTTATTTAGTTTTACTCTATTAATGATATACTTATAGATCCCTGTTTGTAGTCTACATCCTTTAACAGAAGGAGTGTCATTCTTATGGTTAACGAAAACATGATTTCGTAATGATTTAGGTTTTTTAAGTTAGGGGATTCTACATAGAGTATTTAAAAATCCATTAAAAATTCAAAATAATCATCACAATTCATCCTTTATTACTGTTCAATATTATTCATGCAATCACTGAAGATAATATTATTAAGATTCACTACTAGAAAATTTATCTTTACCAACTGTTCAAAACTGTGGGTATAACCCCCAAAAAAGTGGTTATAAGCTATATCCACGGCTTTGGGAATCGTGGGAAATCGAGGCATCAGTATAGGTCCCAATCCAATACCAATGGCATGTCATAGACACAAATTCTAGCATTTCATGGCCGTATACACATAGCTTTCAAAAGGTGTGTTTAAATATTTGGAAAAATGAATACAGTGAGTTTCATAACCATGACCTACTTCAATATCACACTACACCAAACCAACTCAGATACACCATTCAGATATATATATATATATATTCTTATCTTACTCATTATATTAACTCAATACTTATTTATTTGAAAACAAAACTCAAAGAGTTTTGATCCAACAACCTATGCTACATCCTAACCATGCCTCACCAACCAAGCTACTAAACTCATGTGAAAATATATCAATATTTATATATATATTAATCAAAAATGTATTTAAAAAAAGGAGGGGTAGTGTTTCGAACACCATACTCAGCTAAGACGGTGAACTCCACTTACCACTATAGAAAATTGATTGATGTTAAGTTATATATATATTATCATATATTTATTTATAAAATGTGAGTATATATAAAACATTTCACCTGGGTTTTGAAACCAGGCCACTTCTCTATCGCTAATGTACATTACCACTACACCAATACAAGTTTCATTTAAATAGATAAATATTTTCTTATATATATAAATATATATAAATATTTTTTTTAATTAACTATAACACTTGTGTTTCTAATCCCATCAATTGCTTCAATGCTGATCAGTTTAACAACTACAAAACAGGAAATTATTTTTACATATATATATATTACCTTATATATTTTTTCTAATGCCAAACATAACGAACCTTATACCCACATTTCAACAATACCATGGGTAATGGTGACATCTATACCCACGAGTTTCATATACTATTTGTATATGCTTATACACTGAAGGATATACTCACTGTTCATGAATCCATTGGGTATATATTTCACCTATACACGCTGTTTAGCATGAATTGGGGGTATTGGTTTTCCCAGGGCTTTCCTATATAATATTTTGGATTCTCGTGCTTATGTTCTTGAACTATACAAATGGTTTAGCATGAACCGTGGGTATATGTGGATCTATACCAACATTTTTTGGGAAAAACTTGCATATATCCTCTTTTTATAGTAGTATGTTTATCTTGTTGTTAATAAAAAATTATTCCATTATTTAAATTTTTATTATCACAGCCCCGATATATATAGCGACGAATTTTATTATTTTTTAATCAATTGCCTTATATTTTTGTGTTGTCTATAAATTTTAGTCGTAATATGATTTTGAAGGCTTAAATATAAGGAATTATGAATGGCTTGGTAATATATTTTCTGATTAATGATAACAATGTGTTTATTTTGTCATAGAACCAGGTACCCCGTGTATTCAATGGAGAGGGGGAAGTTAAAAGTTTGATATTGGAAACACAATGGTGATAGGTAGGTCCCTAATGATATATTTGGTTTCAAGATATGTATAACTATTCACCAAATGATATACAATATATTTTCATAGATTTTATTTAAAAATATGTATTTTTCAGCTGTATAAAATACACATTTTTAATAGAAAAATGTTTCTTGAACAAATGAACTCTTTAATCCTTGGTGGTTCCTTTAACAAATATTGACATCTCATTTATTTGATATCTATTTGATTCTTCATTTATCATCGTGGATCACTAGGGGTATGTTGGAGGATTCTACATCCATAATAATTTGAATTTTATCTTTTACTGTTTCTCCATATCTAAAATTCATATTTTCAGAATTTTTATCATGATCATGTATTTAATCTGGTTGAGTGAATTATGTTGTGAGATTATAATTGAGTGGATATATATGAAATCATGGTTTGTGATTCTTATGATTTAGCACAAATTTATTTGAGTTTATTTTTATATTTGTTTTATAACTAGATATAGTCTTGTTAATCTATTGAAATTGAATTTAAATGTGTAATATTTTTGTTTTAGTCCAAGAGGTATCATTTATGATTAATGATGACCCCAAAAGTGTTATCTAGGAACTACCGAACATCATCGATTTTAGTTAAAATTGAATAGTTATAGAATGGGAAATTATAACACAAACTGGGTGTAATATTATATGATAGTAATTTTAATAAATTTGAAATGCATATATGGTATCACATCATGATGTACATCTAGATTATGAATGTGGTTGGAATTTGTATTTCATTGTGATTAGATTTTTGTGTTGTCAAAATATTATTTGGCTGTTTGGAATGAAATCAGGTGTAAGGTTTTTTTGACCCTTATGTTGTATTATTCCAGGTAGAACATAACCTGGACGTGGTATGGGTTTAGTGTTTTCTCATATGAGAATGGAAATTCATGTGTATGTTAGGACATGGCTTATAGATGAAAAAATGTTTATTATGTGTATGTTTTCTAAATAGTTAAATATTGTTAAATAATATTCAACCATATCCCAATTCATATACATTTTGGAAATAGAAATGGAAATTATGGCAATTTATATAGGTATGTAGTAAGGGAGTTCGATGATATACCTCTCCACCATGACCATCAGATTAGAATGGTATGATACTTAATACCTCACATATTTATTTAGGTAATTTCATTATGTTCACATGCATAGATATTTTTTTAAAAATTCAATTAATTTATTTAATTTTATAAGATTTTATAAAACATAAACTCCAATTATTTCTCCCCCTACAGTGTCACATGACTCTGAATCATTCCTCGAATTATATTTCTTCTCTAGGTGGGACCACCATATTTTATGGTTTTATCCTTGTTTCATAGGTATTATTGTTTTGTTATGGGTACATAAAATGACCAATTGTTAATTAGTTTTGGTTTCATTCGAAATCTATTTATATTCTTCTTTGTATCTAAAAATAACTATTTATATATGATTTTGGTATTTTTTATTAAGATAAATTAAAATTATGATATTAAATGATAAGGTTACATCTTTGATGAGGTGTGATATTATTTATCATTCGCTTGATTTTATATTATTTCCACTATTCATGTGATACATAGGTAGCTCATAATTTTATTACATGATGTGTAGATATTCTAAAATATTTCCCATTGTGTAATAATAAGTGATCTTGACTAGGTAGGTATGTATATAATCCACTATGTTTTATCATTGAAACTATGGTTACTAAAGATCATGAATTATATTCTAAATGTTATAGAAATGTGACAAAGAATCATGTAAAATTTTCATTTATTATAGTTTAAACATATAATTAAATGATTTGTTATAGACCTTTTATTGATAAGGAATGGTTTTAGATAATGTTACACTATGGAGGAATTATCCTCTGTATAGAGAATTTTTGGTCTAGTAAATATTACACACATATATGATTTTTGGTGACATATCATGCAATCCCCCTAAATGTACATGTGAGAAAATTCATTCACCATGATAGAAGTTATGCTGAATCATGCACATCCACTAGGTTATATTTTTTTGTTATGCCTTATTCACCATTGGGATATGTTTTGGTGGGGTATTTTTCAATATAGGGATACCTATTGGTGTTATTTCATACATCATGGTTCATGATTCTATGATGGGTAATTCACATGCTGGATTAAGAGATAGAGGTGTATCATTCACCTGAGACATTATTTAGCCGTGATGTATCATTATAAAGGGGGATCGAATAATATTTTTTAATACATTTCACAATAAATAAATGAAAGTATTCGATATCATTCCTGACATAAAAACCCCAGAATATAATGTATGGATATATATTATTAAATTGCCATTAAATTAAAAGGTATGAATTAGATTAAGGTCATTATGAAATATATATATATATAATTGATTTAAATAATAAAAATTCATTATTTTTGTTGAATATAGAAGTACTCATTTTTTAGTAAAGTCTTTTTATACTTGAAAAATACATTTTCATATGAAATGGCTTTTAAATTTTTTTGTTTGAAAATGTTATAATATAATAATATAATTTTACAAAATAAATTTTATATAATTGGAATCGGTCTTGAAATAATTATATCAAAATAATGTTATGGTGAAATTCATGGGATATTATTGAGAATATTAATTTTTCATTGATTATGAAAAAATATCAATATTTACAAATCTATAATGAAATGTCAAGTAATGATCCCATTTAAAAATTTATTTGATATAAAGGTAACATATTGATCCTTTAATTAGATATAGCATTATAAATTACATTTGAATCATATTTATACATTATTTTGGTATATGTTCATTTTTTGTCATAAAAACACAATATTATAAAATCTATTTTTATGGGAATAATGAATTTTTTTTAATTAATTATATAAATCACTATTTTTTAGTGATATTATGAAATAAATTTTTTATTTTATTATTTTAATATTTTTCATTACGTTAATGGATTCTATGAGGCCTAGAATAATAAAAAATATGGTTTGTTTAATAAATATGAAAAAAATGTTTCCATTTTATTTATATTGCTTAATTTAAATTACATTTCTAATAATTATATAAATTTAATCAAATAAAATTGGTTGAATATTTGTGAATCATTATAATTAATATTATGAAATATAGTCAACTGATTGTTTTCATTATGAATAGTAATTCAATTAATTATTTATCACGATGATAAAAAAGTTATGAAATAGTTAAAACTATATGGTAAAAAAATATCTATCAAAAATTCGGCAATTGTATTTTATGAATTTTTTTGGTATATTATATTTAAAATAAATTGAAAAATTATTTTGAAATTATTATATTTAAATTGGAATGCCAAGAAAAACTTTTGTGAATAGAAGTTATGTTGTATTCAAAATAAAAAAACATTTACTCGTATATGAATTTAATGGAATGGTTGGAAGATTTAAATTATTTTTTTTGTTGATAAAAATTTATATAAACCTTAGTTTATTTATTATTTTAACAATATAATTCAAGAATTAAATTTTTTATATATTTTCACTATGAAATTATTATTACTCGTAAAATCAACTATTTTCCAAAAAACTATTTTTCTTACATTTCGTTTTCATTTATAAAAATTAGTTTTTTTGACATATACAAATTCATAAACAAAATATCGATTCAAAATTTTTAATCACAAAAAATAACTTTTTTTACTTGTAAACATTTATTTTTATTAAATAACATTGTTATTATAGTAAAAATATTTCTTATCATAGTTAAGATTCAAATTTTTTAATGTTGTTTGACTAGGTGATAAGGCTTAAAAAGCATCCCAATATTTCCCAGATTCTACTTGTTGAGTTTTTCATCCAGTCACATATTATAAATCAATTTGTGTTTCTTTATATAAAATTTATTACAATATAATGTATATATATTTAATATTTTAATTAATTGTTTTTGTAAATGAAAAAGGTATATCCAAAAGTAAGATATCTTGAAAACTAAATAATAATTTAAATAAAATGATAACACCACAACTATATTATACACACTTCATAATTCTTATATTTCATCCATGTCTTAATATTTTAGTTTAATTTACTCCTTCCCCATGATATAAAAAAATTTCACAAAATATCATCCTTTCGTATTGTATAGTTTAAACCAAAAGATTTTTCCCATTTAATATGTATAAAACAAAATGAGTGATTTCAATAGAATTGCATATTCTACCTACTATAAAGACATGGTATTAATTTTAAAATAATTACCCATGTATATTTAATATAATTAAAAGTTAATAAAATTATTTAATAACCATTATCCAACTAAATTATATTCACTGGGAAAATAAAATGCCACACATGCTTACATTTGGAATACCACATATATGAAGCGTTCAGTTTCGGATTTCATAATCATTTATTATTGATTTTATTTTTCATGGATGTAATGAATATATAATAAATTTATGACATAATAGTGTTTCTTCAATTATAAAATATTATTTATCTTTATCATCTTCATTTTATGAAAACATAATTTGGTTTATGCATATATACAACCTAATATCTCCCTGATTGATGTGATTCATTTTCCAATATCTGCCATTATTGGAAGATTATATATATCAATATAATGAATATATAGAATATTTAATTCATTATTATCATTATATAGAATATTTTCCATGATAAATATATAAAAACCATAAATTCCAAACCAAAAAAATAGTTTAAAAAAGAATTTATCATAAAGAACAATGATTTTAATAAAAATGTTTTTTAAAAAAAGTGATAAAATGTTATAAATTAATCATATATATTACTAGATATTTTATAATAATTATTGGGAATATTTATAATAAATATATATTTGGTATATAGGATGTACAAACCTGTATGTTTCAATACATTACATTAGATAATGGATTCCTATCTCACTTTTTTTCCATGAGATGTATTCCATGTTAAACACATGTTCACAATATATGGTGAATATAAATATTATTAATTTAATTTATTAAAATTGTAATAAAAAATATATAGTCTTATAAACTTATTTAATGTTATCTCATTTATGATATTTTCATTAAGAGAGTACCAAATGGGTAAGGATTATTCTCTGAAATGGAATTATTTTAGATGTATGTTATGTTATTCACCAATCATCTTCCATGACGTGTAGATAAATCCAAGTAGAAAATATAAAAAATTAATATTATTATGTTCATGATAATTTTTATTTCATTTAATTTAATTATTTAATGGCTTACTGATTGAAAATTTATCATATTAGTATGATATTTATTTTTAAATCACATTTTAAATGGAATTATTTATGAATGAATATAAATTAAAGATATTAAATGATCATTATCTAATAAACCCAAAAAAACTATCTTATAATCAAAATATTTTGGGAATTCCAAATAGATAGTAAAATTTTCCACTGACTGGTACATACAATGAATGATATTTTCTTAATAATATAAACCATTATTAAATATTTTTTGGAAAGTATTTTTATTCATTAGAAATTTTTTTATTTAAAATATTACTATCTATCTCAAATGATTATCAAAAAAATAACTTTTCATTTTATTATTTTCAATGAAAATGTTTTAATTAAATATTTCTATCACATTCTGAAAGAGTTACATTAGACATTTTATGAAAAATGTGAATGGAATCCTTTTTTTAATATACTCATCTTAAATAAAAAATCCCTATTTATTGACTATTTGTTGATTAAATTATTAATATACATGTTTCTATATAACTTTTTAGGAAAAATATTTCATTAATATTTTCAATTTATTTGACTTCTAAATAATCGATTTCATTATAAAACTGGTATTCTATAAGAGGTACTCTAGTGAAATTTTAAAAGAATATTGGCATCCTCTGTGATATTCATTAATGTTAATAATGTTTTTTTGGTATATTATATATTAATAAAATACATATTATATCATTAGATAGTTAATGATAATTTTGTTTTTATGTTTCAAGAACCCATAAATTTCAATGTATTATGGATGAAGAAATGAATAAATGATTATGAGACATGTTTTTATATTGGTTATTATTTTAGGATATTATTAATATTTTCTATCTCATTGAACACATATGCATGCTTTTTATTTATGTGAATGATGTTCCCAGAAATATATTTACCTCCAATGAATTGTTTAGAGCTATGAATATCATGATATATATAATTAAAATGAGTTGATGTGATGGATACACCTTTTTGAAACATGTACAGATTCATAATCCACAATGGGAAACATGTGGAAATTCATTATGCACTATTATATAAGAAATATTCGGTGAAGCTTAATCTGTTATGATAAGGGATATGGATGTTTAATAATGATCCACTGCGATATGATGGACCCCATAGCTCACCTTGACCTATGATGTGTAACATACCAAGTAATTTTTAATATAAAAATATTTTATATATTCATTATTAAAAAATTATAGAGTTATAGTAATTAGAAAAATATTTGATAATATTTGGTAAAAACATAAAAAACAATATCTTTAACAAAATTGTATATTTATTTAATATAGGATTTTATTTAAAATAATTATTTCCAAATTATATAATTACAATTTAGTAGAATTAACTTCTTTTTGTTATTCACCATTCCAAAATTATCTTCTGGTAATTATTTGATAATTTATTTCAAAGTATTTATTTTTTTAAATAGTATGTTTTCTTTTAATGTATTTTAAAATTAATATTATCTTCTAAATTTTTTAATAATTAAATTAAATTATTTTTATTTAAAAATATCCAAATAATGTATTTAAATTGATTTCATTCAAGAATGAATTATTAAAACCATTTAAATTTTAAAGGGGTATTTTTCTAAAAAAATGATTCACATTATGTTTTTCTCAATTAATTTTAAAATATATGATACAGTTTATATGGATTATTTTCTGAAAAATGGATTCTATATTTTGAATTAGTGATATCAAATTCAGTAATTATTACTTTTTTATTTTGGTCAATATTAAATGAAAATTTTAACTATTATTACCACGTTAAAAGGAAAGTCATGTAATTAATGGATTTAATTAAAATGACATGGACTACAAAATGACCATAAAAAATAACCATTTTTAAAAAATGAGAAAATATAATCCTTAATGATCCAAATATATATTTTATCAAATTTTAAACATTCTTATTATATTATATCATTTATATAATTTTATTTCATCAAATGATGATAATGTTACACTCCTGTTTTTAATAACTATAATAATATAAACATTAGGATAAACATAAATTACGATTAATTATAAATAATTGTTTTTAAAATTAGAAAACTATTTTGAATATGATAATTTATATTTAATTATTAGTTAATAAATAATTAACATAAATAGTTAATAAATGTATTCAATAATTATTCAATTTATTAATAAATAAAATAAATGATAAAAAATTTTTCAAAAATAATATATTATTAGAGAAATAATGTGATTGATGATTTGTATATATTCCAATGAAATTTTATAGATATAATAAAATATTTTCCACTATTTTTTCATTATTTAATTGATGTTATTAAAATAAATTTAATTAATAATTCTAAAAATTAACATTAATTATATTTTATAATTACAATTATTTTAATAAATAAAATTAAATTCCTAAAAATAGTGTATTTTGACCCACTATTACAATTGGTTTTATAATATCAACCATAGTCTATTGAGGTGGATTTTTAATTTATGTAGCAATATTGACCCTCAAAGTAAAAAGAACAATGTTGTCATGGTATGTTTAAAATGAGTTAAAAATTAGATAAAAACAAATTATAAGAACAAAAATTTGCCTTAAACAAGTAAAAATATATTTTTTAGATAATTTTCACCCATCACCATTCAGTATTTGAAAAAAAAATTAAACCATTTTTAATTATAAATTTATCTATATTAATTAAATATTTTGAGAAATTTCATGAGAGCTCCTCCACTCCCTATAAAAGGGAACTTCTTTATATGCTTAATTCATAATTTAAAAAATATATATAAGAGAATTGTCTACCCAAATACCTATATATAAGCCATCCCATAATTATTAGTGTTGTTGGTTTTGGTTATATGACACCATTAGAGGTCTTAAGGATTTAATCTAACAAGAATTTCAATGGAATCATTATAGTTTTTAACAGTATGTTTGAGAATAATTGATTCTTCAGAATAAATGAAATATTATTCAAACATGATTATATAATTAAAATAGTATATTTAGTGAACTATTACATTTTTTGTTTGGTAGAATAACATATATCAATAACCTCATTCATCAAATTGAAATGAAACCATCAATCATGTGTAAAGTAGACTACCCCCTCCTTAAAATATGTAATTCATTTTCCATAACTATCTTCCATGAATTGTTATGAATATGGATTTAATATATATATATATATATAATATTCATATAATATTCATCATTATTTATTCATACTATAAAAAATATTTGCATTCCCTATAATTCTATGGAAATTGATAGTGTCATTAATGTGTACATGTGAACTACCACCACAACAAATAAATGTGATTTGTTTTTCCTCACCACATCACACGGATGATATATATGAAAATATTTATATAATTAATATTATATTTATTATATTATTATCACTTTTTAAAGGAAATATACTACTAATGATCATTCTATAATGATCGATAAGTAGTGGAACATTAATAATTCATACATAAAACCTATCATCACAATAATTATGATGTAGATTATTTATTAATAACCATTTATAATGGTTTTATTTAAATGTTTTATTAATATCTAAAAAAATTATTCCATGATCATAATTTTAGAAAAGTAAATATAATGACAACTTATACCATTGTAAACATATCAAAGTCATTTTGTACTTATGAACAAAATATCCTCATTATATCTAAGGTGAAATTAATTAATTTTGTAATAGTGTATTCCATGGTAATATAATAAAATAAATGATTAATGAACATGATAACGGTTCATATGAAATTAAAAAATTTCCTCTATATTTTATTTATGATGATAATGAACCTACACTATGATTCAAACTCCAAGAAATATACTTTATTTTAAAATTCAAATTTAAATGTTTCACTAAAACAATCTACTTATTCCATATCCTTATTATTAAAAATATATATTTTTTAATATTTATATTGAAAATATCATATAAATTTTTAAATAATGTTTTAACAAAATTTATATTTGATAAAAATCTTTTGAAAAGATTATTTTTCTCAATTTACATATTATGAACTTTGTGACTTTTTTTCATAAGTATGAAATGACTGTATTATAAATTATAAAAAATGAATGGATAATGAGACATTAATTATTAATATAATCATTTAATATTTATTTAAATATTAATAGATTTTTTAGAAGATATTTTATTCTTTTTTAATTTCATTGTTTTTTTATATAAGAAATATAAAATGGAATTATTATTTCCATCAATAATATGATAATGATGACAATGTTGGAAATTGAATTCCTTAATTTTTTTTATTACATAATTTTACATGGAAAATACTTTTATGAAGGGTAGTTTTATTATAATAAACATATAGGTTTATAAATTATTAACTATTGATGGTTGGTTCTGGGAAAAAACATGGACTGGTGGATCTGTGATATACCTCCAATGAATTGGGTATTGAAGTCAACTATATACCTATTACGTTAATAAAAGTGATATTGAAATGATGTCCAAAGTGAAATTAATTATATATGTGTTATTTAATGGTTTTATGGGAATCATAATATTTCTAATGTTAATATAATGATCATTTATTTAGTTTAACACCCCAAGCTTCAAAAATATGCTTCTCGTTCAATAAAGCAATTACTTGCATTGTACGCAATTTCGAGTTCTAACACACTGCGACCAATCAATGTAGCCGTTATAAATAGTAATACCCACCTTTTGAAATTATATAAATTTTTTATTTCAAAATGGACTTAATTTTTGGATTCAGAATATCCAAATTATCCTATGTTGATTTTTTGGGATTTTTCTGAGTACTTCCAATTTTCGATGAATAGTTAAAAATACATAAAAACAACATTTTTAATCAGAATAATTTATTTTGATAAATTATAATATTTAGTGGTTTTAAATTATAATTAGAATATAATTTTACCATTTTATCCAATGGTGGTCATTATAATTAATTTCACTTTGAAATTGGACATAAGCAATTGTCAATCATTTGATATATATTGTTTCTTAAAAACACGCTTTTTGTTGTGACAGTGGAAATTAATTATTAAATTAATTAATTAAACATATATGTTATGAATTTTGTAAAATATACATCATTTTTTAATTAGCAATATCTAATATATCTTAGGGTGAATTTTTTGTTTTTTCTAAAAAACTACAATTTTTGAGGAATAGTGAAACCACTAAGTGGTAGTCAAAATACTGATTTTTTGTTTAAATGATATTTTACCACTTATTTGAATTCAATTTAAAAAATCCAATATACATTGTTGTAATTAGGATGTAAAATGTTGTTCAATGGGATGAAAATAATTTTTGGTGAATAGTAACTTTTGAGTTTTATTAACCGCGATTAGAGGTAATTAAAGTAATTTAAGGTAAAAATAATATTATAATAATATGAAATTACCATTACACTTGTCCTACCATTATTGTATGAGTCATGGATGACCCATAAATTGCATGGGTCAACTTGGGCACCCCATTGATCCACTTGGGTATGAAAATTACATTAATCACTTTTTATTTAGAGTAAAAATATAATTGTCACAAACATGTGTTGTTTTAATAAAACAATTATTACATGGGGTTATATAAGTTAAAATTTAGACTATAAATCTTAATTGAGAAGATAAAAATATTTCCTACATCATGGTAATTTTTTTATAATTTTTAGGAATTATATAAATAAATTTATTCATAACACCATGATGATGCAGCGATAACCTCATTAATGAAAAATTTAAATAAAATGATATGATAAGGTAAAATATAAGACATAATCTTGTCTAAAACATATTGAATCGGTATATTTCGAACCCTTTTCACCTTATCCTAGAAATATATAATTTTGGAACTTTTAAAATCCGAAAATCACATCATAATAATGTAACATTTCATGACTTTCCAAGAGTGCCCCTCCTCTCCTCTTATAAAAGGCCCCCACATCTACCACCTTATTCACACCATCAAAGCCATTTTTCTCGGCCAAACTCTGCCCAAATACTCTCTCAACTTCCATCTCTTACTCCTAGAAGCCTCACTTTTGGCAGAAGTCTTCTCAAGGAAGCCTTTGGCTAAAGTAAAAAAGAGTTACCAGATTTTAAGGTAATGTCTTCTCTTATGTTCTTTTGTTTTATTTTGGTTCTCCAACCTCCTAAACACTTTTAATTCCATTATTTTTTAATAACACCAATATCATAAATATACTAGTATTTAGTTATGATAAGTATTTGATTTACACTCACAGAAACCTTTATCTAATGGTTAAAGAACATACTGTTTCTATGGGTGGCGAATTACTGCCTCACAAAATGATGATTGTTCAATATTCTTTTAACACCTCTCATAGTGCCCATTAAGATATAACTATATTTATATTTGATATATATTTTGTTTTTGTTTTCCTTATGCTTCTGTATTTTTCATTTATGGAATACCTTTATGATTTCTATTATGGGTAAACGCGATAATTTCATTTTAGGAAGTGCGGACTACCGTCCCCTCAAAGTGATTTGAATCATTAATTCCATATGTGGGATGTATAAAGGATGGATTTAATGATATTATATATGATATTATACTGGAATTATAATATACCTTTATATCATTATGATTTTATTCCATTAAAAATGAAATAGAAATGAAAGTAGCATTCATGCGTACGTACGACTTGCCGTCTCCATGAACGGTGCAATTCATTTCATTCCTCTAAATGTTATGTAATATTTTAAATAAATGTATATACTGGATATGTAGGATATATAAGATATCTAAATAATGAATATAATTCTGGATATAATGTATATTTTACAACATGAACAACTTGTAAATATAAGTAGTTTATTTTTTACTCAAGTACCAAAGATCGACAAAACGACCGTTATTATCATAAATAATTACATAATGTTCATAAAATGGTAATAAGTGATATAAATGGAATAATGAACTTGAAATAGGTTATTAAGCAATTATAAATTAACTCTATTTTATTATTCCGGAGGTTAAATAACGGTCGAGTCAAATCAGACACGAGGTAAGGGACATCGTCTCAATCTCTTTCCATTGAGGAATTTTTTGTTTTATACACACCTTTCTTTTATACGGTGTATAAACCCCTCTGACTTTTACTTTTATTCAAAAGTAATATTTTTGTATGAAGAGTTTTTACTAAATTAAAAAAGGAATGTTTTGGCTTACGTATGCGGTGACAATGACTTCTCCGCCGCCGTGACCATTATATGAGTTTTGACTTCCTCTACAAGCCATAACATTTTTTAAATTAAAAATAAATACCATGTTTCAATTTTCATTTATTTTGGAATTGAAAATGGTTTTGATAATGCTTTTATTATATCAATGTGTTTTATTGATATCTTGTGATTGAAATGTGGAATTGTTATGTTTCCTTTATGTATTTTTAATGTGATACGATTGTGTTATAGTTTATGATATGTTTAAACCTGTTCATATGAGGAATGTATTGGACTTAATAAGTGATGGTTGGAGCCCGTTATATCTCCTCGATGCATCGGTAGGTCTCATGAGACAAATTAGTGTCTTGGCACGAGGCCTTGAAGAAATATTATTTGTAGTCTTGGCACGAGGCCTTGGCTACGTGGTTATGATAGTCTGGAATTATGCATTCCATCATTATGAAAGTGGTTATTGATATTGCATGTGATTATTCAACTAGTAGAATATACATGTGATAAGTAAATGGAATTATTTAATTTTACTTTTGACATATTATGCTAAAGTTCAGGTTTATAAGGCTTTTGATTTAGTTATACATTGCCTTAAATGTTTATGTTTATTTATGAAAGTTTCTGCTATATTGTTATCCTTACTGAGCATCTGAGCTCACCCCTTTCTATGTTTTATTTTTCCCAGGATGTGAAGAAATATTTTATGACTGACCTATAGGGATTGTATGAAGGGGATATGAGTGTGGACTATTGAAACTATGTTATTGTAGTTTTTCACTTTATGATGTAATGTAACATTTAGGAAAGAATCTAGTGATTCCAAGGCTACTAAACTAATCGGTCTTCCGAGACATAATCTTTTGTGATCATGCCAATGTTACGTAATAATGCACCGACTCTGGGTAACTGGGATTGGGGCATTATAGTTGGTATCAAATGTAGTTTAGTACTAAACTTGGAAGCTAGATTTAGAAAAACACTGATTAGAGCACATATCCCTAAGATAGAATTTGAGGATTATTATAGAAGAACATCATAGAATTTTGGTACTATAGAGAATTTATAAGTTTTCCAAGAAATACATCCCTGTTTGGATACGAGCAGGTAGAGGCAGCTCTGGAACAGATTTACCTACGGCTAAAACCAGAAAACACAGCTTCGAGCTAGACTCGAACGGAAACTGGTGCATGACAACGGGCCTTACTGCACTCTTGGTTATGACACTCTTGGGGGATATGATTAGGATAATTCCTATATTCCTTAAAACCCATTATGAAGGGTTTATGAGTATATACTTCCTCAAAGAACACATTTGTATGATTATGGATTATATCCATAAACTTTTCAATTTATTTCAAGTGTTTTACAAGTATATATTATGTATTTTGGTTCATAAACTAATCTAGTTTATGCCCTTGTTTAGAAATGGAGCCTTGTGGAAGGAATAGAAACTATATCAATGCACGCACTCCATGTAGGGATTTCCCTCCTTCTCTAGATAATTATAGTGGAGCTGGTGATACAACTGGTGCTGATCAACTTATCACCATACTGGGACAACTTACTCCGGTTATGATTTAAAACCTTACTCGTATGGAGCACCCTAATCCGTAACGTTGAGGATCAATTTTGGACTGATTCATGAGGAAACAACCAACAACATTCAATGGGAGTACAAATCCCATTTTAGCTGAGAAATGGATAAATTCCTTAGATAAAATTTTACATGCCTTGGGGAGTAGTGAAAGGGAAAAGGTTATCATCACAGTTTACCACCTCACTTGAGATGTTGATAAGTGGTGGTCATTGATTCAAAACAAAAAGGAAGATGATGAAGTATAAAATATGTAATGGAGGGAGTTCAAAGATATTTTCATAGAAAAATAATTTCCTCGTGACCATCGAGCAGATATGGAAAGGCAATTTCTGAGTCTGAGACAAAAGGAGGATGATAATGTTGCAATGTATGAGGCTAACTTTACAAGGTTAGTGAGGCATGCAGCATATTATATACGTAACCCAAGAAGTAAGATTGATCATTTATTTGATGGTTTAAAACCATTTCTCCATCGACATTTAGTCTCACATTCTTTCTCAACGTATGAAGATATAGTCTCATGTGCTGTCAAGACAAAAAAGGAATTATCTAAATCTTATTATAATAAAGTAAAGAAAGAGAAGAAGAGAACGGTGGAACAAGATATAGATAAATGAAAAAAGGGAAAGAAGGATTTTCCATTATGCAATAATTGTGGGAAGAATCACCCCGATACTTGCCAAAATGGAATGGGAGTTTGTTATAAATGTGGAGAAAAATGTCACCAGACTCGTGATTGCAAGGGAAAGAAAGAGGCTATCAATGTTGAATGATTCAATTGTAGAGAAATGGGGCATTATGAAAATGAATTCCTTATGTTCCAAATAAACATACCTCAGAAAAGGCCAAGGGATCAAGGCCAATCTTATGCTGCTACTACAGTTGAAGTGGAATAATTAATGTATTTGTGTTTTTGGACTCAAGGATTATATTCTGGTTATAAAAATAATGTGATATATATATATATATTGTACTGAAGAACTTGTTTTATTCATTAAGGTTTTAATATGATGAAGGTAATCAAATTTTTAGTATGTGACAGGAAGAGAAAATTTACTTTGTTTTAGGAATCTAATGTTACAATTGATTTTGTAACTTAGAGACCTTTTGGAGAAAGTCGGGACATAGGCATTTTGGATAAGTATAAATGATGGAATGGATTAATTTGAACATTGGATAGTATTGAATATTATTTTTGGAATATTATAATACTATAGTTTTAAGAAAAAGACAACCTGTAGGTCGGGGGATAACCCGTCGCGTCGGACAAAGCTGTATGAATCTAACCCACAACCATAGTGTGATAGGCCTTCATTACCTACCACTAGCCTACAGGAAGTCCATGGTTATTACAAAATATTTTTCCTAATCTAAATGGTATGTGTTAATATTTGGAAACTTGTACGATTAAAATAAATATAATATTTTTTAGTTCTGTTATCTTTTTGAGTGAAGCATGGGTTTGTGGTAAAAAATTATTAAAGAATGAAAGTCTACATGACATGTATGTATATTTCCTTATGTTCTTAGTAAATCTCCTAAATAAATTACTCAACTTTATGAAAGGTAACTTAACAAAAACGTTTTCGGTTAACTTTTCTTAATGGGGAATCAATGGTCGTTTGATCAATAACAAGTTTGAGATTTTCTTGTAGTTAACATTCTCCTAATCCTGTTTTCTACAACTCTCCATCAAACCTTGATGGTTTGATTCTCCTCCATATCCATGTTTTCATAGAATCCTAGTATGGGCAATCTCAGGTGACCTTTGTACTTCTCTTTCCTTCTTTTAAAGTTATATTTTTATTAACCCTATTTCTGATATGGGTTTTCCACAAAGGTATTTTCTACATTGAACCTTTTATTTTAGAGGAACAATTTCAAATTGCGAGGACACAATTTATTGAAGGAGGGGAGAATGTAACACCCCAATCTTCCATGATACTCTTCTTTTTCAATAATGCAATAGCTTGCATTGTACGCAACTTCGAGATCTAACACACCGTGACCAATCAAAGTAGTCGTTATGAATAGTAATACCCAATTTTTTAAATAATAAAAATTATATATTTCAAATTGGACTTCAATTTTGGATATGGAATATCGAAATTAGCCTATATTGAATTTTTGGTATTTTTCTGAGAACTTCCAATATTTTATTAATAGTGAAAAATACTTAAAAAAATCATTTTTAATCAGAATAATTTATAGTGATAAATTATACTATTGAGTGGTTTTAAAGTATAATTATAATATAATTTTAAAAATGTATCCAATGGTGGTCATTAGAATTAATTTCACTTTGAAATTGGACATACAAAATTGTCAATATTTTGATATATATTGTTTCTTAAAAACACGCTATTCATTGTTGCAACAGAAATTAATTAATTCAACTTATATGTTTTTAATTTTGTAAAATATACATCATTTTTTAATTAGTAATATCAAATATAGCTTAGGGTGAATTTTTGGTATTTTTCGGAAAAACATTAATTTTTGATGAATAGTGAAACCACTAAGTGGTAGTTAAAAACCCGATTTATCATTTAAATGAAAATTTACCTCTTCTGGGAATTTAATTTCAAAAATCTGACATACATGGTGGTAATTAGGAAGTAAAATGTGGTTCAATGGGATGAAAATAATTTTTGGTGAATAGTAACTTTTCAGTTTTATGAAATGCGATTAGAGGTAATTAGAGTAATTTAAGTTAAAAATAATGTTATTATAATATCAAATTACATTTACACTTGTCCTAACATTATTTGATGAGTCATGGCTGACCAATATAATCCATGGGTCAACTTGGGGACCCCATGGAGCCACTTGGGTAAGAAAATGACATTAATAAATTTTTATTTAAAGTAAAATTATAATTGTCACAAACATGTGTTGTTTTACTAAAACAATTATTACATGGGGTTATATAAGATAACATTTCGACTATAAATATTCATTTTAAATCTAAAAATATTCCCTATATCATGGTAAATTTTTATAATTTTTAGGCATTAAATAAATAAATTTATTTATGACACCATGATGATGCAGCGATTACCTCATTAATGATGATTTTAAATAAAATGAAAAGATAAGGTAAAATATAAGACATATCAATGTATAAAACCTATTGGATGGGTATATATATAACCCTTATCACCTTATCCTCGAAATATATAATTTTGGGACCTTTGAAATTATAAAATCACTTCATAATAATGTAACATTTCATGACTTTCCAAGAGTGCCCCTCCTCTCCTCTTATAAAAGGCCCCCACCTCTACCACCTTATTCACACCGTCAAAGCCATTTTTTTCGTCCAACCTCTTCTCAAATACTCTCTCAACTTCCATCTCATACTCATCGAAGCCCCAATTTTGGCAGAAGGCTTTCCAAGGAATCCTTTGGATCAAATCAAAAAGAGTTACCCGGTTTTAAGGTAATGTCTTCTCTTATGTTCTTTTGTTTTATTTTGCTTCTCTAAACCCATAAACTCTATTAAGTCATTTCTTTTGTAGAAAAACCAGTATCATTAATATACTAGGATGTTTTTATGAGAAGTATTTTATTTAATCTTACACAAACTTTCGTCTAATTGTTAAAGAACTTATTGTTTAAGTGGGTGGTGAATTACTGCCTCACGAAATGATGATTGTTCAATCTTATTTTAACACCTCTCATGGTGGCCATTATGATTTAACTATATTTATATATGATATATATTATGTTTATGTCTTCCTTATGCTTCTGTATTTTTCATTTATGGCATACCATTATGATTTCCATTACGGGTAAACACGATAATTTCATTTTAGGAATTGTGGACAACCGCCCCCTCAAAATGATTTGAATCATTAATGTCATATGTGGGACGTATAAAGGATGGAGTAACTGATATTATATATGATATTATAATGGAATTATAATATACCTTTATATCATTATAATTACATTCCATTAAATATTAAATAGAAATGAAAGTAGCGTTCATGCATACGTTTGGCATACCGTCTCCATGAACGGTGCATTTCATTTCTTACATCTAAATGTTATGTAATATTATAAATGAATGTATATAATAGATATGTAGGAAATATATGATATCTACATCATGAATATAAATATGGTTATAATTGATATTTTACCACATGAACAACTTGTAAATATGAGAAGTTTATTTCTGACTCAAGTACCAAAGATCGAAAAAACAACCGTTATTAACTTAAATAATTACATAATGTTCATAATATGGTAATAAGTGATATAAAAGGAAAAATTAACTTGAAAAATGTTCTTATTCAATTATAAATTAACTCTAGTTTATTATTTATGAGGTTAAATAATGTTCGAGTCAAGTCGGACACGAGGTAAGGTACTTCATCTCAATCTTCTTTCATTGAGGCATATTTTGTTTTATACATGACTTTCCTTTATATGGTGTATAAAACCCTTTGAATTTTTCTTTTATTAAAAATGAATATTTTTATACAAATCATTTTTAATAAAATACAAAAGGAATTTTTTGTCTTACGTATGCGGCGACAACGACATCTCCGCCGCCGTGACCATTATTTGAGTTTCGGCTTCCTCTACAAGCCATATCTTTTTTTAAATGAAAAATAAATACCAAGTTTTAGTTTTATTTTATTTAGGTATTGAAAATGGTTTTGATAATGCTTTTATTATATCAATGTTTTGTATTGATATGTTTTGATTGAAATTTTGAGATGTTATTTTTTATTTATGCATATTTTAGGTGATACAATTATGTTATGGTTTATGAAATGTTTAAACCTATTCATATGAAGAATGCATTGGAATTAATAACTAACGGGTGGAGCCCACTATTGCTCCTCGATGCATCTGTAGGTCTCATGAGACAAACTAGTGTATTGGCATGAGGCCCTGACAAAATATTATTTGTAGTCTTGGCATGAGGCCTTGGCTACGTGGTTATGATAGTCTGGCATTATGCATTCCATAATTATAAAAGTGGTTATTGATATTGCATGTGATTATTCGACTAGTAGAATATCCATTTTGTTAAGTAAATGGCATTATTTCATTTTAATTTTTCCATATTATGCTAAAGTTCTTGTTTAAAAGGCTTTTGTTTTAGTTATACATTGCCTTAAATGTTTATGGTTATTTATGAAAGTTTCTGTTATATTGTTATCCTTACTGAGAATCTGAGCTCACCCCTTTCAATGTTTTATTTTTCTCAGGATGTGAAGAAATATTTTATGACTGACCTGCAGGGATAGTATGAAGGGGATATGAGTGTGGACTATGGAGACTATGTTATTGTAGTTTTTCACATTATGATGTAATGTAACATTTATGAATGTATCCATTGTTTCCAAGGCTACAAAACTAATCGTTCTTCTGAGACATGATCTTTTGTGATCATTCCAATGATTGGTAATAACGCACTGACTCTGGGTAACTGGGGTCAGGGCATTACATTTATAGGAATGAGTATGACACTTTTGAAGTGTGAAAAATAAATCTTTTTGAAAAATTTATTTCGATTTTTTCATATATACAATGAAACTATTATTAGATTTAATTTTTACATTAAGATATATTATGAAATGATTTGTAAATATTTTTCCTAAGACAACATGGTTCCATTGTTTAGATAATTATTATTTTGCGCCTAAAAATTTATTTTATGAACAAAATTTTATTTTAATAATTCAATGACTTATCATTTAATTACTTCCTTTTATGTAGATTATTGGATTTTTTTTTCTTTTCCGACACTTTTAAATTTTTCACTATCGGTTTAAAGCTAGATAAAGGAATAATACATGATTAATTTCAAGAATATTTTTCATAAAAGGAAAAAACATTTTCAATCAAAATTTTTATATTTTGAAAATTGGTATTTATTAGTACAGTAGAATTTTTAAAATACAGGATTATTATATATGATTTAAGAAATATATAACATAATTTATAAAGAAAAAATATCTTCTAGAATATATGAAAGTAGAGTCCTGTTTAATGACACTATAATATTTAATGATTATGGTTATATCCTTACTATTATAATCAAAGTATATTTTTGATAACATAAGGTGTTAAGATAATGTTAATAAAAAGATATTAAATTGTTATACATTTCATTAAAGTTGAATTAATATATAATTTGAAGATTAATATTCTATTTTTCCTATGCGTTGTTTTATTGTAATGGTTTTAGGTAGAGAGAATACATAATATTATGTAGGAAAAACAGATATAAAAATATAATTACAAATTATGAAAATGTGATTTTTGGAATTAAAATAAAATAATTTTTCTTTTTAAATGATTTTTTGAATAATAAATAAAGTGTCACATCTCATTGTTGGTGCTACTAAAATTTTCCCCAAACCTGTTTACCACCTATTGTCAAGAAAACCACCCTATGTGTCAGAGGCATCTGACTAGGCATGGGGGAATAGATTGTTGATGTGGGGAAAATATGCACTCATTACCATAGTGTAACACATGGGATATAAATACAAGGTGAATAGATGAATATTAATAATGAATCATTATCATAAATTCGAATATAATAATTAAAAATCCAATCACGAAACAATAAACCAATGATATAAACATTATATTATATAAAATTATAATGATATATATCATTTATATATAAAACTATAAGAAATAGGTATAAAAGAATTAATTAAATACATCCAATAAAAAGTATGAACAAAAAATTTAGAAACAATCAATGCTTAATGATCACTAACTTGATCACTATCTATGAAGGTTCATCCTAATACAAGCAATTAGGTTCAGCTATCCAAAGAAAGATTCCCCCTGTAATCAAATGAATTATTATAATCTACCTGAATACCATCAGTGGCTCAGATATGGTGAGATATAATTCTCTGTAATCCAACTCTAATGGAAAATACCGTGGTTCATGCTTTAACCTTAATCTGTTCCTAAACAAGTAATAATTTTACCATTTATATTAGAGGTTATATATGTATGCCATTTATTGTGTAAAAAAATGGCAACCTATCATAATAATAATAATGATAAAAGATAAAAGGAATAATAAGGAATCATATAATGATATTAATAATTAATATGTTACATGATAATTACAAAGGCATCCATTACCTGAGTGGTCAAAACAAGTCAGCAATAATCTATATCTTATATAAGGGGGGGGGGGGTCTGAGTGTAATACAATGGGAGTCTCTAAAGGTATTCCACCATGAATGAATCATATAGACTCAAAGGATATTTTCTTAGAGAAAAATGGTTTTAAATGAATTGGATGAATGGATTTATCCATGGTTCCAATTGTATATAGTAATGAAGATTTATCCAAGGATTGTTTCCAACGAATCCTAATATATAAACAATAATGTAGGGATCCATTGACTTTATTATGTGAATCCACTACTAGAAAATGAAAATGATCAAAGGTGGGTATCTCTCTTGGATAAAGATATCCTTATATCAAAATAGAGTTCTCTCAGTTCTCAGGGAATTCTCCCAGAATATAAGACTAGTTAGAGTCTGAACACTACTATAAATATGTTAGGCCCATATCATATAGGCACCACATACATAATTAATTATATAATCTATCTAGGTAATATTGATTACATTTAAGAATTCTAGAGGTCCATTCTAATGCTTTTCAAACTAAGTGAAATGGATACTAGGACATGTGGATATTTTTGGTTTTAATTACATATTCTGTTTATAGGTTAATTTGAGTACCATTAATAATAATGACAAGATGGCACAACAAATTTCAACCATTTTTGTAACACCTAAATTGTTTTTTTGTTATAATTGTTTCGAATTAATTTAACAATTTTAATAATTTCAATTCATGAAACACTAAAAATATTTTATAATATGTTAACTCATCATGTTTTGAATTAGTTATATAGAAATATGAATTAATTATTCCCTAAATTAACCATAAATTTTATCTTGCTCTTCTAAGAACACCGATGTTATCCTGCATTACACAGAATAATGAATTTATCAGATGGCTTGTATAACACGTATATCTGAGTTATATAAAAATAATAATATATTATTAAAATATTATTATATAATATAATAATTTATAACCAAGATATTAAATTATTTCTTATTAATATTACTAACTAATTTTGTATAATATATGGTTTACACAAATATAATATGAATTCATTTGTCACCAATCAATTAATAATGAATATGAAAATATTCTGAATATAAAGGGAAATAACATTATAGTATAAACATGTTTAAGCCAAATAAATTAAATAAATAATAATTAGTGATTTATATGAATGTTATATATATTTATCTATTCAATCAAATATTTTTTATATTAATTAAATTGATTTTATATTCATAAGGAAATTAAAAACCCAATTTTATGATTAAAAATTAATTTTTTATAAATATAATTTTACTACCCTTCAATAGACAACCCATTTTAAGAAATATTTTGCACATTAATGGATTTAATATATAAAAATAAACTTCATAATTGAATTAAAAAAATGAGGTTATGAATTTGTTTGTGTTATTATTTATGGTTTTATTTTTTTTAAGGAATAGTTGATACTATTGAATTTTAATTAAAAACATCTTTTTCATCAAATTTTATGATAAAGATGATTTATTATTAAATTTTAATTTAAAGAATTATTATATAATATTTGTATAAATTAATCCAAAATAGGCCATTTTATTTAATTTAACATTGAAATTGCGTAAAAAACATAGCAATCAATTTGACATTTTAACTTTTAAAACTTGCATTCTTATCCCATACTTGGGCTAAAATTTAAAATAATTTCATCCATATAATATATTGGAATTAAGAAAAATGGATTTTATGTTTGGAATAAAAATAATTTATAATTTATAATAAATTAAACATTATTTTTGACCAAAAATATCAATGTACATGTTTAAAACTAATTACAATGATTAAAAGAAAAATTAGGTTAATAATGTACTAAACCATATATTTAGGAGAAAACATACATAAAAACTTGTCTGAGAGACTTGTAATAGATATATATAGAACCTATTTTAAATATTATATAGTAATTTTCATAATTGGATCCTCATGAAATTTGAAAAACATTTATGGAATTCGTTTTTCAAAATATTACAAGAGTGCCCCTCCTCCACTATAAATGACGTCCTCTCATCCCACTTATAAATAATAAAAAAACTACTTTGGATCATCTATTATTTACAAAAATATCAACCTTTAAACCGTAAATCTATAATTAAATTCTAAATTTGGGCAAAATTCTCCCAAGAAATACCATTGGTGCAAACCAAAAGAATCCGCCTGATTAAGATGTATCTCCCTCCCTCAAGCACCTGAGTTTAATTTTCATTATCCACTCCCTGAATTCTTATTATTCATGGATTTTATAAAAATAGTATCCTAAATATTTTCATATGTTTTTATTATAATATTTTTACCTTCACATACACACACTTCCATGTAATGAGAAACAATGATATTTATTACGTGTATAGAGAACTACTGCCTCACGAAATGATGAATGATCATTATTTACATTACCACCACTCATGGTGGAATTTATGGTAGAAAAAATATATATTATATATATTATATATATTATATTTATAATTTATTTATTATTTAATAATTTTAATTTAAAACATAACTTTATTCTTTCAATCTTTTGTAAATTGGATAATTTAATTTTAGGAAGTGTGGACTTCTTCACCCTCAAATAGATGTGATCCATTCACACAGTACATGAAACATATTATGATTTTTATATTTAATAATAATTAATTATAATAAATAATACTTCTAATTTAATTGTATTATATAAATATACACATATATTCCTTTTTCATTTCATTCATTCAATACACCGATAAAATAGAAAACACATTTATAACTACGCACAACCAACCATCTCCCTGAATGGTGTATTTCATTTTATACATCTATATTCTATATTTTATTATTACACACATATAATGAATATAAATTATATTTATATATTTTTTTTACATTCTTTAAACTTTCATATATTTATAAAGACCAAATATATTACAAATTATGACATTACCTAAAAACAAAAAGAATATTACTCAAAGCGTATCCTAAAAATGAAATTGTAAACAAAAGGTTAATATAATGTAATTATAAAAACAAATATGGTATTATATATAATTTTATTTTTCTAAAAAATAAGTATTATATGCATAAATTTAAAATAAATTAGGATTTAATGGCTTTGACAAGACTCAATATACAAGTTAATAGAGTGGTATCAAAGTTTTTATTTTTGTGAGATACATTCATTATTCACTTCCCATTATTTTTGTGTGGTGGGTATACATACCATGGAAGTAATATATGATTATTATACATAATATTATGTGTATTTATATATTAATTTTACTTTATTAATTTCATTTAGAAACTGTTTTAAACGATACCAACATGATAAAATATGTTTTTCCCAATTTTCCTTATTTGAGATACGTGCCTTGTTATGCACTTATATTTTCTAATGAGGTGTGTGTAATTACATTTAGATGTTATATTTGGTCATTATTTATATTCATTAAATTTTATTCATAATTTAATTTCATTTTATAAAATAGGGAGTACTTTTCTGTATTAAGAAGTGGTAAGAGTTCATTGAAACAATCTCATTGCTTTTAAATATTATTTAGGATTATTCTTCCATAAATGAAATATTAGTATAAATAAATCTATAACCCACATGAATTATCATATCCACTAGTTATTAATGATATATTAATATATTGGTACCATTTTTTCAGTCTTTGGTATATAAGACAGGTAATAATGTTTTTATGAATGTCTGATTATACTGTCTCTTTAGTTAGAAATCATTGTTCTTTCAAAACCATGTCTTCAAAAATGTTTTCAAAAAAATATATTATTCTACAATGATCATTAAAATTAGTTATTAGAAATGATTTAATTTTTTTTAACAAAATCATTTATAAAAATTAATCATCCTGTCATTTTTTGGTCAATGAAACTTTTTAATCGTTTTATCGTACGAAGGGATTGTTCTCTATCCTAGGATTGGTTTGTAATCATGAAAAACATTCCTTTGAAGATAAAATTATACTAGAAAAAATATATTTTTTTAAATAAAATATTCTTCTAATATTCTGTATGTTTGTTTTTTCAATGTATTTTAATGTAAATTGTATAAAAAAATTCATTATTTCATTAAATTTTTTTATTGAATATCGAATGAAAAATGTTAATAAAAAAATTTCAAGCATATTTTATAAATTTCCAAGGATAATGATTTAAATTTTTTTAACATTATTTTATATGTTTTCATGGAAAAATGGTTTCAAATGTTTTCCTTCATATTTTTAAAATTTTAATGGAAAGTGGACATCAATGTTTTTTCAATATTTCATTTTAATTTTTCACATTTTTTTTATCAATTAGGTTATAAGATGGGTTTATGTTTTATAAATATTTTTTTTTCAATGAATAATTTTTATATTATCATTAATATTTTTTAACATTATTTCAAAATTACATTCTATCTACGATGTTGACTATTGGATTGAATCGTTCAATTAGGGATTAATGATTCAGTGGCACAATTCATATTATTTCAAGAATTGTTTATGTCTCTACGGATTAATTATTGTGACTTTCATTTCACTTTTGCATGTTATATGATATTGAATCCTTCTTCTTTTAACAGGTTTTGATATAATTAAATAATTAATATACCTATATATTTTCCATAATTTTTGATGTAATGATATTTTAATGATAACCATTTCATTTTATGGGTTATGGTTATATTTTATGAAAATGATATAATTTTATGGGTCTTGATAGAGTGATGTTTTTAATAACATATAGAATATGTGTGTATGATTTTTTTATGTGAATAGTGGGACCCATATGTCCCTCCAATGCATTGGGTAATAATAAATGTTTTACGATCTTAGAGGGTATACGGGAGGGAAACCCAATCCCAAAACATGATTGTAACCAAGAGGGAATCCCATGATAGAAACCATGGGGTACACTGGAGGGAATCACAAGACTAAAACAGGAAGGTGCAAGGGAGGTAATAAAAATCCCTAAAATTTGAGGGTGTGTGAGAGGGAATCCAAATATTAAGGTAGTTACATGAGTAATTATTCTAATTATGGCATGTTTCAGAGATCTTGGTAGGTATCCTTGACATAGGTTGTTTATATGATTATGTGTATTCCATATTTCCATGTATTATTAATATAATAGGATTTCATGACCGTCTTATTTATTTATTTATGATTTATATATTATGAACTACCAAGTATTATTCCATGATCAAAGTCTCTAATTTTATGATATATAGGTTATGATCTTATATTTTTAGGATAAAATTTTCATACACCAATGCTCATGTTTATGATTGCATATATCTATTGATTACCCTCCCTAAGAATGTATGTTCACCATTTCTTTTGTATCCTTCCTTAGGTTATTAAGATATGTATTATTCTTTATTTTTATATGAAGGGTTACAGTAATTAATATTCTAAAGGGATATGACTTATCTAAATCGTGTAACAATGTTTACATTTCAATGTTTCCAAAGGCACTAAAATAATACATTCACTAGGCATCAACTTCTACACTGTTATAAGTATTATTAAAAATGTATTTAATGAAAATGTGTGTCAAGAATAATTTTTCTTAGTTGGTATCACTGAAAATGAATCATCCTATCATTGGTAACTATCACATGTTATCATTATAAAAACCATGGATCTCTACTAAGGGGATTCATAAAGAAAAGTTTCCATTGTGGATGGTGGTGTGTCACACACAAGATGTGTATCCACCCATGTTGTGATTTTGTAGGTATCAATTATAGTATACTAGAAAAATTTTCATACCCATTTTGTTGGAATTAGAGTGTCTATTTTTTCATCCTATGGAAGCTAGGATATGAAAATGTTAGTGATATCCCAAGGTATATTTCTCATGATATTTCGTAGGATGTCCCTATGGATAGGTATAAGGATAAGTTAAAATTTATGAAAATATCCTATAATTTTGGTAAAGGGTGGTGTGATTGGATTCTTAGTAATATATCCTTGTCTAGATACTACATGTGGATGTGGCTCTGGCACAAATTTCTATACTGTTAACTAATCAGACAAGATATCCTAAGTCTAACTCAGGTTAATCTAGTACATGAAAATGGGACATGTTGCACAACGTTTTTGAAACACCTGAGGGATTTGATTTTGGAATTCAAAAACTATTCTGGGACCATAATGATGGATTTTAATATGATTTGGCATTGAATAACCTTGGATGAACCTAACGTTTAATATATTAATGTATAAGATCAATGATTTTGGAACACTATAAGTAAAGTTTCATGATTATATGGTATCCTAATATGATAACTATTTCTCACAACATGAATTCCGGTTTTAATCAATAGTGAGAACTATAAGAAACAAGACTAACATTTAATTTTTTTATATGTGGAATGTATTGGAATTATGTAAATCAATTTCCCAAGTGGAATTCTCATAAAGAGAATGATTATGGTGGAATGAATATTGGATAAACATTAGAAGATGTAGATCCTGAAAATGGAATTTGAAAGGTATGTTATGTTCTACCTGTAATCATAACATTAAACATAATAATAATTTTTTGATTGAGGCTGTGGAACCTTAACTCATTATTCATTTTTCATATTCTAGGAAATAAGTTATAAGGAATAAGTTTATGGACCATAAATAATTGTTCAAAACATAATTTTAGATGAATTATGTATTTATGTTTTTTATTTTAGAGATTATGTTATATGAATCTTGAAATATAATTAACTACTTTTATTATAACTTGACAATGAGAATTGAAAAGTACTTTTTTAATGGTGATGATGATATAAAAAAGGGATTTTATGAAAAGGTTAGATTTTTATTACTAGAAAGTATCCATTTATTAATTCTTGAAGATTAGATAATGATTAATGGATAATTATATCCTTGATAAGAATTCGTATATTGGACAATACATTTTATCTTGGAACTGATTATTGAAAAATCATTCTATTTCATCAACGGTGAAGTTTAATACTTCTTTGATATAATGAATGTATCCAGTAATCATTATAATAAAGTACAATTTATGTTTTCTAAAATTAATTTTTTTTTGTAATTATGCTTATTATAATGTTTTTAGGGGAATATAAAATGAGATTATTCCCATGTTTGGGATTTTACATCCTAGTTATATTTTGGATATATGGGGATCAATGTTATGTTTATTTCATGATATTTATTTATAATTCATTGTTTTTTCATATTCCAGAAGTGTTAATAGGTTACACATTAATGGAATATTTTTGTATAACATATGATGAATTTAGTATGAATAATGTGTTATCTCTTCACATGAGGATTTATTCTAGTTGGATAGCCTATTAAAACAACATTTTGTTTATGATACCAAATGAAAATTTGTATAGCATATCATGGGTCTCATGAATTATTAGTACATCAAGAATTAAAAATTCACATTCCCTTTTGGATAAATAGGTTATGTAGACCGTGGAACCACAAATAGAAAATTTATACTAAAATCATGAAAGTATATCTTCTAATTAAGAAACAACAAAAATTTGAAAAATTATCTTGAAACACAAAATGGTATTTGAATACCATCATTTATGATAACTAAATGAACCCTTATATCAAACTGGATTTATGGATTTGTGATTATTTAAATTCTCTTAACAATATTAAATTCTAGTATCCAATAGGATATAATAGTTATATTTCTCCCCCTTGTCCATTTATTAATGTCCAACCAATGTTATCTAATGTGGAATCCACACTATATTTTACATTTGCGTTACCATTATGGTCCCAAAATTCTCTTACTATGGGATATTATAGTATTCGTCATTATGACGTGGTTTTATATGAATGAATCTTGTATGTATTAAAACTACTATAACCAACACTAATTTTGAGATGGATATTAATTTTTAGGGAGTTATAGTATAACACTACTAGATATTTTGAATTATTTTTTTAAATTAATTTAACGCATTTGATATTTTCATTTCAACCCACACTAAAAATAGTTTATTTAATATTATATAAATATGTTTATAATAAATAATATTAATGTAATGTTAATATTTAACTACAAAAAATCTTTTACATTGTTCTATATGGATCAATGAAGGTTAGTAATGGCACCACCTTGGATGGAGTGTGTTTGAAATATCTTATTTTAATTATCAAAAATAGTTATTCATTTATTAAAAATGATTGAAATGTTTTTTAATAGAATTTTATATGAAAATATTACTTTTATAATATTTTATTAAGATTTATAGGAAGGCAAATTTGGATACTTTTTGTAATGCCCCGACCCGAGTTTCCCAGAGTCGGTGCATTATTACGTAGAATTGGCATGATCTCCAAAATCAAGTCTCGAAAGACCGATTAGTTTAGTAGCCTTGGAAACACTAGATATATTCATAAAAGTTACATTACATCATAATGTGAAAAACTACAATAACATAGTCTCCATAGTCCACACTCATATCCCCTCCCGACTATCCCTGTAGGTCATTCATAAAATACATCTTCACATATTCGAAAATATTAAAACATTGAAAGGGGTGAGCTCAGATTCTCAGTAAGGATAAAAATATTGTGGAAGCTTTCATAAATAAACATAAACATTTAAGGCAATGTATAAATAAAAAAAAATCCTTTTAAACTTGAACATCAGCATAATATGGAAAAAGTAAAATGAAATAATTCCATTTACTTTTTCACATGGATATTCTACTCATAGAATAATCACATGCAATATTAATAACCACTTTTATAATGATGGAATACATAATTCTAGACTATCATAACCACATATCCAAGGCCTCATGCCAAGACTAAAAATATGATTTTGTCAAGGCCTTGTTCCAAGACACAAGTTTGTCTCATGAGACCTATCGATGCATCGAGGAGCTATAACGGGCTTCACCCGTCACTTATTAAGTCCAATGCATTTCTCATATGAATAGGTTTAAACATATCATAAACCATAACATAATCATATCAAATAAATCAGGCATAAAGGAAACATAAAATTTTCGCATTTCAATCACAAGATATCAATACAACACATTCATAAAATAAGAACACTTTCAAAACAATTTTCAATACCAAAATATAAGAAAATTAAAATTTTGTATTTATTTTTCATTAAAAAAAATTTATGGCTTGTAGAGGAAGCCGAAACTCAAATAATCATCACGGCGGTGGAAATGTTGTTGTCGCCTCATACATACACCAAAAAAACATTCCTTTTTGTTGTTTAGTAAAATGCTTCGTATAAAAAAGATTCCTTTTGAATAAACGTAAAAGTTAAAGGGGTTTATACACCGTATAAATGAAAGTTGTGTATGAAACACAATATGCCTCAATGAAAGGAGATTGAGACGTAGTCCCATACAAATAAAAAGTTTTAAATAAAATATATCAATTATGTGTATTCACTAAAAGTACACATAATGAAATTACAAATACCAGATAGGACATAATTATATCATGACATAATTTGAAAGTAGAAGAATAACCCAAAGAATAGAAATTAGGTTAAGATGTTCCCTTACCTCGTGTCCGACTTGACTCGATCGTTCTTCAACCTCCTGAATTGTAACTCCCTGACCCTAGATACCCAGAGTCGGTTCATTATTACATAACATTGGCATGATCACAAGAAAGATCAAGTCTCGAATGACCGATTAGTTTAGTATCCTTGGAAACACTATATATATTCATAAAGTTTACATTACATCATAAAATAAAAACTATAAAAATATAGTCTCCATAGTCCATACTCTTATCCCCTCATACTATCCCTGCAGGTCATTCATAAATTACTTCTTCACTTCCTGGGAAAAATATAACATAGAGAAGTGGTGAGATCTAATGCCTATTAAGGATAACAATATAGTAGAAACGTTCATAAATAAGAATAAACATTTAAGGCAATGTATAACTAAAACAAAATCCTTTTAACCATGAACATAAACATAGTATGGCAAAAATAAAATAAAATAATTCCATTTACTTATTCACATGGATATTCTACTAATCGAATAATCACATGCAATATCAATAACCACTTTAATAATGATGGAATGCATAATGCTAGACTATCATAACCACATAGCCAAGGCCTCATGCCAAGACTACAAATAATATTTTCTGAAGGCCTTGTGCCAAGACACTATTTTGTCTCATGAGACCTACCGAGGCATCGTGGAGCTATAGCGGGCTCCACCCGTCACATACTAAGTCCAATGCATTCCTCATATGAACATGTCTAAACATAACATAAACGTTCTTATTAAAACTATCATACGAAATGTCAATACTTTAACCACAAACCATGAATGGTATAAAAATAGCACATCCACAGTCAAACATAACTCATTCGACACAATATGGAATATTTTATTCTATCATATTAACCTCAATCGATAATAATGAATGATATTGACATAGATAAAAATAACCATCAAAACTATTTGATAGGAATATCCCCCTTTTCTTGAAAACATTTAAAAGTCACACTATTTTTCACGAAGCCGTTTAAAAATAGATTTTTGAATCAAAGTGCCCCAAACCACTTTGAAACTTTTAAAAGGGGTTTTAATTTTAAAACATTAATGTCCATATAAATAAATCCTTAAAAACCATTTTTTAAAACATGGACATTAATGGGAAATATTTAGAAGAATAAGTCTTTAAAACATTTAAATATGGTATTTTAGTTAGAGTTTCTAACCAAAAGAGAGACACTTGAATACAAATAATTGAGGTAATCAAAACATTGTAATATCATGAGAATAAAGGGATTCATGATTTACTATGTCAAAGTACATTATATACACCACATAAAAGTGATTTGGTGTATAACAACAAAGAAGTCTCAATGGAATGTAAATTGAGATGAAATCTCTCATAAAGGTCATATCCCTAGGATAAGGATAAATCAACGACATAGTTATGTGTTAAAAATATAAATACACTAAATATGATTGGATATTCTGTGTAAAACAATCAAAGGACTTTCACACATATTCCTGTAAAAACAACACCAATGAATTGGATGTTTATCTCAACAAATCAAGATTGAGTAAAAATTACGCTTATCAAGTTCATACCGATGACTTGAGAATTTATCAATGGGGTGATTATGTGTATAAAAAGTATATCCACAGAAAGGGAAGTGGAAATTATGACATAATCAAATGAATAGTTATTCCACACATAATCATGGAGTAAAATAATCAATGAAGTATGCGTAAAGCCGAATGAGTGGAAATTGAAATTTCAAATTCCCTTAACGATTTGGTAACATATGAAACATGAACCCATGAAATAAAGATAATACAATGATGATTTAATTATATTACACAATGAATACAATCATGGACAGTACACACACCACATGCAATAAATAAGTGGTGAAAATGGAAATCTCACAGAATTAAAAGTGAGATAAGAAACCCCTAACTTTGTACTTTTTCCTTAGTAGACAGTAGGTTAACCTCCTGTATAATGGTGAAATAATTTTTATTGAATAATAAAATAATCATTTACATTAATATGATATCATACATGATCTTTTAACATCGATTTATTAATAATATCTTAGTATTATCGTCATTTCGGGTGTTGACTTACTCGTTTTCCTTTATATTCTTGTTACGTAAGCCGTTTTTTTTATGGATAGGTTGTATATTATTCATATAAAGAATTATATAATGTCCGTAAACATTATTTTTATCATAAAATTATAATTATACTTGAATAGATATGATGGAGAATGAATCTCATCACGTTCGTGGTGACGGTAGTCCATACGTACGCACGAGCGACAATATCATTCTTTTGATGTTAAAATAATATATAATTGGATGGTATATCATATATACAGAATAATTATCATGTTATATTTATTATTTACATGAATTACACATAATTATTATACCCATCCAAATAATAATTTATTGAATGTCAATTACACCACGACGTGGAGACGGTAAGCCGTACGTACACACATATGGTGACATGCCATTAATAAGATGGATAGAATACTGAAATATGGTTGTAACATGTTTATAATAACATCAAATTATATATAATATACTGGAGTTATTATTTTATAATGGTAATAACATGAAAAGAAGAAGTGGAAGAAGAAAAGAACTTGAAAAAAGGGTGGTGAAAACATTGCCTCTTCTTCGGGTTCTTCATTTTGATTTGATCAAAATGGCTCCATAGGTTGGCTTTCTGATCAAACTAAGGCCTCTAGGTTTTAGTTAGGGAAGTTGAGAGAGTATTTTGTCGGGGTTTGGACGAACAAAAAGGCTTTTAATGAGTTAATTAATGAGAAGGGGAAGTGCCCTTTTATAAGATGGGTGAGGGGCACCTTTGGAAAAACTAGAAATATTATTTTATAATAAATTCATATTAGGTTTCTAATGGATCCAAAGTAGATTATTTAAATGTTAAGGTGGGTATGGGGCGAAAAAAACTCAACCAATAGAATTTTTACAGGTTTGGGTCATTATTTTAACCTTATCTTTTAGTTTTAACTCTTAGTTAATTAGTTTGACACTTACCATGTCACTTTTTATTTTTATATTATATAGTTAATAAACGTACTATATACAACCAAGAGACCCCAAATTGGTCCATTAATGATACACCTATCATGATATAAGTCTCTTGGTAGATCCTTAGATTTTTAGGAATTGAAAATCAATTAATAATATAATATTTGATTTAAAAACTCTTTTATGTCAATTTGGACACTATTTGGAAAATTGATTTTTGTAAAAATCATAACAGAATGATTACTTCGAAAAATGTTAATTAAATAATTCATAACATGTCATATTAACCTATAAAATTATTGTAATTCATAAAAAGTCTGAAATTATATTTATTTGGGTATTTATAATATCAGTTATTTTAATTTTTCACTATTAGGGTAATTACTTCATCATCTTTGTTTCATACATAAATTAAATAATTTATTGACTAAAAATTATAAATAAAATATAATTATGTATTAAATCATTTTATATTTCTAATTAATATTTAAAATCTAATTTACCTTATGTATAACCCTATATTAAAAAAATTTTAGTAAATAAACATTGATTTTAACTCTTTTAACTCTTCTTTGAATTAAATAATAATAAAAGTCCTAATCTAATCCAAGTGGACCTAAATGATAATATTTTACTCCTAAGGTTGTTTTTGGGAGAGATACACTTGTCCAATAGAATAAGGACATGTGTTAGGGTAATATTAATATCATTTTACCCTTAATTACCCTATTTACTTTTAACCGTGATAACGTAAAAAGTTACTATTCACCAAAAATTATTTTCACCTCATTGAACCACATTTTACTCCTTGATATTAACCGTGTCTCTTGGATTTTCTAAATTTTACTCATTGATGTTCTAAAATTATGTTTTATGAAAAATTCAGTTTTTTAACTACCACTTAGTGGTTTCACTAATCATCAAAAAATGAAAGTTTCCTGAAAAATACCAAAAATTA
Source organism: Viscum album (assembly GCA_963277665.1). Taxonomy (NCBI): domain Eukaryota; kingdom Viridiplantae; phylum Streptophyta; class Magnoliopsida; order Santalales; family Viscaceae; genus Viscum; species Viscum album. The sequence continues at coordinate 1,044,850,169 of OY728160.1, read as the reverse complement.
GGCCTATGATATATTTGATATTATGAATTCAAAAATTAAGTCTATTTTAAAAAATTCACAACATAACAGGTGCATTAATTAATTTAAAAACTAATTCCCGTCGTCAATACAAATAGAGTGTTTTTAAGAGAAAAAAACCATAAAAAGATTGACACTTGTTTATGTCCGGTTCAAATGTGAAATTACATCCAATGACCAACATTGTATTAAATGGTAAAAATATATTCTAAATATACTTTAAAACCACTCAAATTAATAATTTATCACTATGAATTATTTTGATTAAAAAAGTTGTTTTTAATTAAAATTTAGTAATTTTCACTATTCATCAAAATATGAAAGTTATCCGAAAAGTACCAAAATTTCACCCTAAGCTAATTTCGATTTTACGAATCCAAAAATGAAGTCCATTTAAGAAGTTAAAATCTATAAAATTTCAAAAAGTAGGTATTACTATTCATAATGGCTAGTTTGATTGGTTGTGGTGTGTTACAATCTCGAAGTTGCGTACAATGCACGCCATTGCCTTGTTCAAAGGGAAATGTACCGTGGAATCTTGGGGTGTTACAATCTCCCCTCCTTCAATAAATTGCGTCCTCGCAATTTTTTTTAAAATTGGGCTTGAGAATATAATGGAAAGTCCCACATCGGAAAAAGGGTCAATAAAACTATCACTATAAAAGAAACGAAGAGAGGTATAAAGGTCACCCAAGATAACCCATACTAGGATTCCATGTAGGAAAACATGTATATGGACGATAAAATAAGTTTTAAGTTCTTATGGAGAGGGGTAGAAAACATGATCAAGAGAAAGTTAACAATAAGAAAATCACAAACGTGTGTTGGGACAAACAGTCATTAGTCTCCCAGTAGGAAAAATAAATGGACAGCATTTTTTGTTTTAAGTTACATTACATAAGGAAGAGGAATTTATTAATGATATTGACTATGAACATAAAGAGATATACTTACTTTTTAAGTAGAGTTTCATTCTTTAATAAATGTTTACCACTAACTCATTTTTTTGAACAATGAGTATTCAAGAAGACTTGGTCACAATGGAAGAGCTAGAATAAACGTCTATAGAAATACATGATCCACGTAGGATAAACTATATATTTTCCTTGTCTTTAGAGATTAATAAAAAAATGGTTAGTATAATATCTGATGATCCCCCAAATGGATATTCAATTAGAGAAAAAAAACACTAATCTTAATTTCTAAAATTAATCCATCAATACCCCCAAAGTAAAATAAATACCATTCAATAATCATTTGTTCTTAAAATCCATCAATATAATCCAAGCTAATATTGAAACCCAAAACTTATAAGAATGTAGTCTTCCATATTAAATTGTATCTCAAAATGACATTAATTACTCTTAAATTCACACACTTAAAATTAATTAACCTAATCATTTCCATAAATAACCCAAATCAGTATAAATCCACAATAAAAACATAGATAAAAATCCACCATTACACCTCAAATGAAATCCCATACTATTCTATTGTCCTTGTGCATATAGTGTTCACAAAAAACCAAACAACTTCCAAAATCACATTTATCACTTAATCAACAAATCATTTTCCTATACTAAGGGTATTAATTTGATAAAACATAAGATCCCAAATAAAATTATTATTGATCAATTAAAATAATTTAACAAAAAATAATAGTCACACTAACCAGGGACATCACGTAGTCTAGTGGTAGGTGATAAATCTCAATCGCACTTTGGTTGTGGGTTTGATTCCCACAGCTTTGTCTAACTCGATGGGTTGTCACACGGTCTGTGTGTTGTCCTTTTTCAAAAACTATATTTTATAACATTACCAAAATGAGATAAATTCCTCAAAATAACCATAATATAATTTAACCACAAATCATATCTCATACCTTGCATTTTCATCACAAATTATAATAACTTATAATTGCCTCAAAACCAACGATCATATAAAACCAAATGGTTATTTATAACTATATCCACAAGAGAAAAGATAATTCTTCCTCAAATATCATTCTTTCATGGAAAACTACAGGGTTGAAAATACAAGAGAAAATTATTCCTAAGTAAACCCATCAACAAGGAGCACTAATACTTTTTAAACATTTCTACTACATTTATTTCCACATAGCTTCTTCTTTGTCCAAGAAAATATCCTATAGAATAGGGAATTCACTCAGGTAATGGACAGGTCCCCTACATTTATGAAAAATGACTGTAAATGGATTTTTGGGACCATTTTTATCTTCTTCCATAGTACTCTTCATTTTTCTTCGGCAATTCTTCACTTTATGTCCTTCCTTCCCACACGTAAAGCATTTCTTTGTCCCATTGAGACACTTTCTTATGTGTCTCCTTCCACATTTCCTGCATGATGGAAATTGATGATTCCTTTCTCCATGGTATGCACTGCTGGAGCTCTTGTCATTCATCACATTTCTTTTCTTTATTGAGTCCGAGAATTGGTTAATATATATATTATTGATAATATTTTTGGAAAATTGATTTGGCATGATGATGATATTTTTTACGCCTATCAACATTCCATTTTGATGCTCATTTCCACCACCGTTCCCACCATGTACATAATTCTCAAAGTCTCTATGACTTCCTTGGAATCCATCCATTGACTAAAACCAGAATGCATTGTGTGAGTAATAGTAGTCATAAAATCATTTAGAGAATATCATGTCAACATATTCTCACCAAGTGAATTTACTCTCATCTTATATATAATACTTCAAATCGGTTTTTAAAGAAAATTTATATTAACCTAAGCATATCCCCCAGGAGTGTCATAACCAAGAGTGAAGCAAGGCCCATTGTCGTGCACCAGTTCATGTTCAAGTTTAGCTCAAAGCGGTGATTTCGGGTTTTACCCCTAGGTACATCTGTGCCAGAGCCACCTCTACCTGCTCGTATCCAGATAGGGATGTATTTCTCGGAAAACTCACAACATCTCTACAACACCAAAATTCTAGGAAGTTCTTCTATACTAATCTTCAAAGATCATCTTAGGTCTACGTGCTATAATCTGAGTTTATCTAAATCTAGTTTCCAAGGTTTGTACTAAACTTCCTCTAATACCAACTGTAATTCCCTGACCCTAGATACCCAGAGTCGGTGCATTATTACATAACATTGGCATGATCACAAGAAAGATCATGTCTCAAAAGACCTATTAGTTTAGTAGTCTTGGAAACACTAGATATATTCATAAATTTTACATTACATCCTAAAATGAAAACTATAACAATATAATCTCTATAGTCCACACTCTTATCCCCTCATACTATCCCTACAGGTCATTCATAAATTACTTCTTCACATCCTGGAGAAAAATAAAACATAGAAAGGGGGGAGCTCAAATGCCCAATAAGGATAACAATATAGAGGAAACATTGATAAATAAGAATAAACATTTAAGGAAATGTATAACTAAAACAAAAGCCTTTTAAACTTGAACTTCAACATAGTATGGAAAAAATAAAATGAAGTAATTCCATTTACTTATTCACATGGATATTCTACTAATAAAATAATCACATGCAATATTAATAACCAATTTCATAATTATGGAATGTATAATGCCATACTATCATAACCACATAGTGAAGGCCTCGTGCCAAGACTACAAATAAGATTTTGTCAAGGCCTTGTGCCAAGACACTTGTTTGTCTCATTAGACCTACTGATGCATCGAGGAGCTATAGCGGGCTCCACCCATCACTTACTAAGTCCAATGAATTCCTCATATGAACATTTTTAATCATAACATAATCATTTTTATTAAAATTAGCATACGAAATGTCAATAATTTAACCACAAACCATGAATGGTATAAAAATATCACATCCACAGTCAAACATAACTCATTTGACACAATATGGAAGATTGTATTGTATCATATTAACCTCAATCGATAATAATGAATGATATTGACATAGATGAAAATAACCATCAAAACTATTTGAGAGAAATATCCCCCTTTTCTTGAAAACATTTAAAAGTCACACTATTTGTCAGGAAGCCATTTAAAAATAGATTATTGTAATCAAAGTGTCCCATACCACTTTGAAACTTTTAAAAGGAGTTTTAATTATAAAACTTTAATTTCCATATAAATAGATCCTTAAAACCCATTTTTTTAAAACATGGACATTAATGAGCATGATTTAGAAGAATAAGTCTTTAAAACATTTAAAAATGGTATTTTAGTTAGAGTTTCTAACCAAAAGAGAAACACATGAATACAAATAATTGAGGTAATCAAAACATTGTAATATGATGAGAATAAAGGGATTCATGATTTACTATGTCAAAGTACATTATATATACCACATAAAAGTGATTTGGTGTATAACAACAAAGAAGTCTCAATGGAATGTAAATTTAGATGAAATCTCTCATAAAGGTCGTATCCTTAGGTTAAGGATAAATAAAAAACATAGTTATGTGTGACAAATATAAATACACTAAATATGATTGGATATTCAGTATAAAACTATCAAAGGAAATTCACACATATTCTTGTAAAAACAACACCAATTAATTGGATGTTTATCTCATCAAATCGAGATTGAGAAAAAATTAATCTTATCAAGTTCATACCGATGACTTGAGAATTTATCAATGGAGTGATTATGTGTATAAAAAGTATATCCACAGAAAGGGGAGTGGAAATTATGACATTGCAACGACCCAAAGTTTTTCAATGAAAAATTCCCTTCTTATATTTGTGTCATAAAAACACAAAATAATGAACTACTAAGTGATAAGTGACCATTAAACATAATTTTGTCAGCACTATGTTTGGAATTTTAAAAATTCGACATACACGGTTGTGTTCAAGATTGTTTTTGGAGTCTAACGAAACAAAAGTGATTTTTGATGAATAGTAACCTACCCTTATGAATAGTTACCTACCCTTATGAATAGTAATATGACCCTTATGAATAGTAAATAAGAGTAACATTACATATGAATAATAAAATAAAATTTAGACATCATAGAAAGTGATAATTTGACCTTAGTAAACATTTTTGGTATTTTATAAGTCATAAATAATTAATTATTAATTAATTATTTAATTTAAAAGAATATTTATTACCCTGGAATTTATTCCTAAATTATTGAATCAATGTCTAATAATTTTTTATAATTTTATAATACCCTACGTAATTTTTGAATGAACTATTAAATCAGTTTTAATCTTAAAACAGTTTTTTTAAAGTAAATTATTATTTTAATTAAATATTATATTAATAATATTTAGAAAATTATTTTTGAAAAATGGACTTCATTTTTGGATTATACACGTTGAAAAATGGTTGGGGTAAATTTTGGAGATTTTTCTGAGAAACATGAATTTTTGGTGAATAGTAGAATACATTAATTTATCATATAAATACATTTTCATTAAAACCCACTATTCCTGACATCACAAGTGATATAAGCACCCAAATCCAGAACTCACATATCTTATTTACTATTCTTGGTCATCCAAGACTCACTATTCCATGTCTTAGGTGAAATTAATAAACTAATCAATTTTATATTAAGGAAACCCCTCTCCCCTCCAATTTAAAAGCCACCCTTCACTCCCTCTTTTCCTCACACCTCTCAAGTGCCAAGACTTCTCTAAAATCTGGCCAAACACCTTCCCTAACTCATCCCCCACGTCCAAAGGCATCTGGTGTCATCAAAAGACCAATACTAGCTTTCTTAAAGTGGATCTCAAGAGGAATATTCTAGAGGAAATTTCCCTCCCTCTTCTCCTTTAATTTTCCTTTCAAGTTCAAGTTTCTTTCCTGATCTCTCTGTACATATCTTCACCCAAATTGTTTTGTAACTCCATTATTATATATATACTGTAATATTATTATTCTAATGGTATATTATATCACCCCACACCCATCCCACTTTCTTTAATTTTATTAAAGAGAACGTTGTTCATGAGGTGTTAAATTTATCACCTTCAAAAAACAACATGTTCTTTTCTTCCATTTCTACCATCAAATATGGTCATGAAACCATTTTTATTGTTGAAACAGAATATTTTGCATGTATTATGTTCTATTTTATGTTCTGGAAATAACCTATGTCCATATTACTAAGTATAAAGTTAAAACAAGTTCATTGTGATCAAAAAACCGCTCAAATTAACCCAAATAATCATCATTTAATTCTTATCTAATAATTCATCCACATGGATCTAATATAACTCATTATAAAATCATTCAATCTTCTGTAATATCATTAATACCATGTTATATCAGTTCTGGATGTTTACCCATGATCTACCCAAACATCAATTTAAGAATACATGTGGACCGCTCAAGAAATCCATGAAAACGAACATCCCCGATCAATGTTTTTAAACTCTATAAGTCATCCAATGGAACATAATATGAAATAATGAAACCAGAATGAACCCTATTAATGTATAAAAGGTTAATTAATGTCTAATTAATGAATATAATGTCATTATATAGGACATTAAAGAGAAGGAGGCATTCGAGTACAAGGTAAGGGAAAATCTCGAACCCAATTTTTCTTCCTTCGAGTTCTCCCTCTTTCACTCCATTTTCGATATGGTTATTCCTCACAAATCTCTTTTTCATCGTTTTCTTTACTTTTCTAGGATATACATGTTTGTCACTGGTTTTTATGTCCATCAATATGTTTTCCAAAAGAACTCTTCTTTCAAGATCTCACCTTTTACCCCTCATTCAAGGTTGATGGTTCTTGTATCAAATATCTGGTTCCCTCTTTCTTTTGGGAACCCAAAGATTATGAATGTATTATTATGAGATGAAACCCATTCCTTTACATGGGTTATATATGTATATGTTTGATATGTGTTCAATGTTTCAAGCATGATAATGATAATGTTATGATGTGACGGGTGCGCCCAGAATTATATAGCGCAATATGAATGTTTAAATGTGACGGATGCGCCCGGAATTATATAGCGCTATAATGCATTGGTTAAAGTGATGAATCTCATGAGTAAATGTTGAAATGATGTATGAACACGATGATAGATTTTCTCACAAGTATGTGTGGTAGTTAACCACTAAGACATGATGTTTCATTTTTTTGCATTGCCACATTTCATGTTTATTGTTTATGCTCCTCTCATGTTCATGATCTTTTGCCTATGTCATGATTATTCTCACCCCATGATGTGTTGTTCTTATCTATCCTCTTACTGGGCTTCTAGCTCACCCATTTTTATGTATATCCTCAGGTGTCTACATGTACTACAGTGAGGACAAGTGCCAATAAGAAGCTTGAGAAGATGAAATTAAATAAATGTTTATGGTTGATATTATATTTTTTATGTGTGGTCCTAGTTTTCCAAAGACACTAAACCTATAGATCCTCCATGTTTAATACTATTATGTTTTTTATCATTGATATGATGTAATTTTAATTCAAGAAAGGCCAGGTCACTATAGTAGGTATCAAAGGAAATGTTTAGTTAATTTGGGGATTAGGATTAGTGAACCCTGGAGAAAACCGACAACACGAGACTAAGTACAAATATGCACACAAGGATATTTACCTAGCGATCACATATGTTATTTTTTTGGTATAATTGTTTAAATGAATAATTTATTCATGAATTGTTTACTTATGTTTTGTTCTATCCTTTTCTATTTTAGAAAATGGTGGGAACCAAGGGAAATCAGGTCAAAAACTCTTGCGAGGGCCAGTGCAACGATTGGCCGAACAACATCCCCAATGATTTGGGAGATGGAGTTCAATACTTCATGGAGATGCTTACCCAATTATCTCAGGTGATGAATAATAACCATAATAATGGGGAACATCCCCCTTCACCAAAGAGGGATCAACTAGCAATCAAATGTTCTATGCGGCAACGACCACCAACGTTTTGTGGATCTTCTGATCCACTAGTTGCGGAAAAATGGGTCAACTCCATGGAGATTATATTTTATGTTCTTCACTGTTCCAAGAGGGAGAAGGTGACTCTAGCCGTTTATCTTCAAGATGGAGAAGCTGATCAATGGTGGGCTTTGATTAAGAACACCAGCCAAGGGAGGAAATTGACGAGATGGAATGGGGTGACTTTAAGATAATGTTTTCTCAATAAGTACTTCCCAAGAACTCTTCGCACGAATATGGAGAGAGAATTCATAGAGATCAATCAAAAAGAAGGAGAATCTATCACAACCTATGAAGAAAATTTCATAGGGCTCGTTAGCTATGCTTCGGGTTTTGTTATCAACAATGATAACAAAATTGATAGATTCTTTAGTGGATTAAAACCACATCTTCGAAAGGATCTTGAAATTAGAGACATTGGGAGTTAAGAAGAAGTTGTTCAGTGTGGTCGCAAAGTGGATATGGATTTTGGAGAATGGTCCCATGGCTATGGTGATAAGAAATGTAAGATGGAGTTTCAAGCTGGTGGATCTAGTGATAAATATGGGAAGAAAACACAACGAGCCACATGCCAAAAATGTGGGATGTTGCACCATGGGAACTGCCACAAGGGGATGGGGAAATGCTTCATGTGTGGGAAACAAGGAAACCATGCTCACGAGTGTCGAAAATACACGAAAAGGAAGGATAATGTAGCTGATGAAAGGAGAGAACCACTTGTGGTTCGATGATACAACTGTAGGGAGCAAGGGCACTATTCAAACCAGTGCACTAAACCTCGAGCTCTCGAGGGTAATCAGCACCCGCAACCACCAAAGCCAAAGGCACAAGGGAAGGCTTATGCCATCACTATTGCGGAGGTGGATCATGATAATGAAGTCGTACAAGGTACACTTCCTATTCACTCAAGAATGGAAAAAGTCTTGTTTGATTCTGGTTCTACACATTCCTTTATATCTTACATGTTTGCTAGAACTATTAAATCGAAGCCCCGAAACCTTGAAGTAGAGATATCTATAAAAAACCAAGTGATGCAATCATTGAAACCCAAGTGTTTGACTCTTCTCCTGTTGATGTATGTGGGAATATTCTTCCAGCAAATCTCATAATACGTCCCTTGGTGGAATTCGACGCTATAATGGGAACGGATTGGATCTCGTTATATAGAGCACATATCAACTACTGGGAAAACGAAATATATTTTCATATTCCGAACCATCCAATGCTCCTCTACAAATTCAAGGAAGATCATGAATCTCCTCTGAGAAATCCTTCAATGGTTTGGGTGTTGATTCCCTATGAACAAGCACACCTCGCCCAAATGGTTGAGTCAAAGGAAAGTTCCAACCTTGAGGAAATGCCCATCATGAGGGAATACATTGATGTATTTCCCGAAGAGTTACCCGGAATTCCCCTGGATCGTGAGGTAGAGTTCTCAATTGAACTCATACCCGGAGCTACTCCTATCTCGAAGTACCCCTATAGGGTGGCTCCTATCGAACTGGAGGAGATAAAGAAGCAGCTGCAAGAGCATCTGGACAAAGGGTTCATACGCCCTAGTGCATCACCTTGGGGTGCGCCAGTGCTCTTTGTGAAGAAGAAGGATGGAACCATGCAGATGTGTATCGATTATCGGGAACTCAACAAGATCACCATAAAGAACAAGTATCCTCTCCCAAGGATTGATGACTAGTTCGACCAGTTAAGTGGAGCTCAATACTTCTCAAAGTTTGATCTTCGTTCTGGATATCATCAGGTAAAGTTGAAGAAGGAATATATTTAGAAGACTACCTTTCGTACAAGATATGGGCACTATGAGTTTTTGGTGATGCCATTTGCACTCACTAATTCCCCTGAAATCTTCATGGATTTGATGAATAGAGTCTTTAGACATTACCTCAACAAATTTGTGGTATTTTTTATTGATGATATTCTCATCGACTCCAAGAGCAAGGAGGAACATGAAGAACATCTCAGACTTGTGTTGGTTACATTGAGAAAGGAGAAGTTGTACGCAAAGTTCAGCAAGTGTGACTTTTGGTTGAATCAAGTCACGTTCTTGGGACATGTGATCACAAGTGAGGGAATTTATGTGGATCCTTCAAAGAAAAAGGCAATTGATGAATGGCCCAGGCCCTCTAGTGTCACAGAAATCTGTAGATTTCTTGGATTTCCTGGGTACTATCGACGTTTTGTGAGAATCTTCTCATGATTGTCAAGCAAGCTAACTAAGATAACAAGGAAAGGGGTAAAGTATTTATGGATGGAGGAATGTGAGGGAAGCTTCAAGGAGCTAAAGAGAAGGCTGATAACTGCACCTGTACTCACACTTCCAAAAAGTGGAGAAAGTTTTGTGATATAAAGTGATGCTTCAAAGAAAGGCATGGGTTGTGTACTCATGTAAAATGATAATGTGATAGCCTACGCCTCACGACAGTTGAAGATCCATGAGCAGAACTACCCGACGCATGATCTAGAGCTGGCAGCCATGATTTTTTCCTTGAAGATATGGTGGCACTACCTTTATGGCGAGAAGTGTGACATATACACCGACCACAAGAGCCTAAAGTATATATTCACACAAAAGGAGCTCAACATGCATCAAAGGAGATGGTTACATCCAATCAAGGATTACGATTGCTCTTTTCACTATCATCCTAGAAAGGAGAACAAGGTAGCTGATGCTCTATGTAGAAAAGAACCTGCAACTCTATCCATGTTGAGGATTGAGAAAGACCCTCTCTTCTTGGATATGCAAAGAATGGATTTGGAAATCATAAGGGCAAGGGATACATCCTACCTAGCCCAAATGATTGCACAACCATCCATCCAAGAGAAGATTAAGGAAGCACAAATGGATGATGTGGATATACAAAAGAGGGTTAATGCAGTAAAGGAAGGGAAGATGCAAGAGTTCCATATCAACGATGATGGTGTGATTCGGTTTGGAACACGGCTTTGTGTTCCATCATCACCCGGGATAAAGAAGGATCTATTAGATAATGCACATAGCTCAACTTTATCTATCCATCCTGGAAGTACCAAGATGTATCATGATCTCCGAGTGAACTTCTTGTGGGATAACATGAAGAAGGAGATTGTGGAATATATATCAAGGTTCTTAGTATGTCAGCAAGTTAAAGCTGAGCAACAAAAGTACAAGGGTATGATGCAGCCATAGACTATACCCATGTAGAAATGGGAAAATGTTACTATGGACTTTGTGACGGGTCTCCCGAAGATGTCAAAGGGGAATAATGCGATATGGGTTGTGGATGACCGACTGACCAAGACTGCCCATTTTATCACTATTCGGGAAGACCTATCGCTTGAACAACTTGCAAGGATATATGTGAAGGAAGTGGTGATACTACACGATGTTCCACTATCGATTGTCTCTGACCATGATCCATGGTTCACATCTAAATTCTGGAGTAGCCTTCAACATGCTTTGAGTACTAAATTAAATTTCAGCATGGCCTATCACCCCCAAACTGATGGCCGGTCTGAAAGGACTATTCAGACTCTTGAAGATATGCTAAGAGCCTACTCTCATGAATTCAATGGTGGTTGGGATCAGCATCTCCCATTGGTTGAGTTCTCATACAACAATAGCTTCCACTCGAGTATTCAAATGGCTCCGTATGAAGATATTTATGGGAAGCGATGTAGAACTCCAACCTGTTGGGATGAAGTTGGAGAACGATAGCTATGTGGTCCCGATCTTGTTCAAGAGATTACAGAGAAGGTTCAAGTCATCCAGAAACACATCAAAGCTGCTCAAAGTCAGCAAAAGAGTTATGGTGACAACCGTCGAAGGGACTTGGAGTTCGATGTTGGAGATAAAGTCTTCTTTCGAATATCTCCATCTAAGAGAGTCATAAGATTCATGATGAAAGGGATGCTAAGACCAAGGTACATTGGCCCATTTGAGATACTTGACCGTATAGGAGTCGTTGCCTATCGTCTGGCACTTCCACCGAATATGGCTCAAGTTCATGATGTGTTTCTTGTATCACTACTAAGGAAGTGCATACCAAACCCCTCACATGTACTAAACTGAGAGGTGGTACAACTGGAAGATGATCTCTCCTATGAAGAGCAGCCGGTAAAAATTCTGGACCGAAGTGATAAGGTTCTACGCAACAAGACAACCCGCCTTGTCAAAGTGTTGTGTAGGAACCATAAGTTTGAGGAAGCAACTTGGGAACGAGAAGAGGCAATGAAGGAGAAGTACCCTCACCTATTTATGTAAAGTGAAATTTCGGGGGAGAAATTTCTTAAGGGGGAAGAATGTAACGACCCATAGTTTTTCAATGGAAAATTCCCTTCTTATATTTATGTCATAAAAACACAAAATAATGAACTACTAACTGATAAGTTACCTTTATACATTATTTTTTCACCCCTATGTTTGGAATTTTAAAAATCAGACCTACACGGTTGTGTTCAAGATAGTTTTTGGAGTCTAACAAAACAAAAATAATTTTTGGTGAATAGTAACCTAACCTTATGAATAGTAACCTACCCTTATGAATAGTAATATGACCCTAATGAATAGTAAATAAGAGTAACATTACCTATGAATAATAAAATAAAATTTAGAAATCATAGAAAGTGATAATATGACCTTAGTAATTTTTTTGGTATTCTATAAGTCATAAATAAATAATTATTAATTAATTAATTAATTTAAAAGAATATTTATTTCTTTGGAATGTATTCATAAATTATTTAATCAATGTCTAATATTTTTTAGATAATTTTATAAGACCATATGTAATTTTTGAAAGAACTATAAAATCAGTTTTAATCTTAAAACTGTTTTTTTAAGTAAATTATTATTTTAATTAAATATTATAATAATAATATTTAGGAAATTATTTTTGAAAAATGGACTTCATTTTTGAATTATACACGTTTAAAAATGGTTGGGGTAATTTTTTGGGATTTTCCTCTGAAACCTGAATTTTTGGTGAATAGTTGATTACATGAATTTATCATATAAATACATTTTAATTAAAACCCACTATTCCTGACATCACAGGTGATGTAAGCACCCAAATCCCGAACTAAAATGTCTTATTTACTATTCTTGGTCATCCAAGACTCACCATTCCTTGTCTTAGGTGAAATTAATAAACAAATCAATTTTATATAAAGGAAACCACTCTCCCCTCCACTATAAAAGCCACCCTTCACTCCATCTTTTCCTCACACCTCTCAAGCTCCAATACGTCACTAAACTCTGCCCAAACACCTTCCCTAGCTCATCCCCCACGTCCAAAATCTTATTGTCTCATCAAAATACCAATCCTAGCTTCCATAAAGTGGATCTCAAGAGGAAGATTCTAGAGGTAATTTCCCTCCCTCTTCTCCTTTAATTTTCCTTTCAAGTTCAAGTTCATTTCATGATCTCTCCCTACCTATCTTCATCCAAATTGTTTTTTAACTCCAATATTATATATATACTATAATCTTATGATTCTAATGGTATATTATATCACCCACACCCCTCCCTATTTCTTTCATTTTATTTAAGAGAACGTTATTCATGAGGTGTTAAATTTATCACCTTCAAAAAACCAAATGTTCTTTTCTTCCATTTCTACCTTAAAATATTGTCATGAAACCATTTTTATTTTTGAAGCAGAATATTTTGTATGTGTTATGTTCTATTTTAAGTTCTTTAAATAAACTATTGCCATATTACTACGTAAAAAGTTAAAACAAGTTCGTTGTGATCTAAAAACTGCTCAAATTGACCCAAATAATCTTCATTTAATTCTTATCTAATAATTCATCAACATGGATCAAATATAACTCATTATAAAATAATTCAATCTTCATTAATATCATTAATACCATGTAATATCAGTTCTGGATATTTACCCATGATCTACCCAAACATCAATTTAAGAATACAAGTGGACCGCTCAAGAAATCCATGAAAATGAACATCCCCGGCCAATGTTTTTAAACTCTATAAGTCATCCAATGGAACATAATATGAAATAATGAAACCAGAATGAACCCTATTAATGTATAAAAGGTTCTGGAATTTGTAATTATTGAATATAATGTCATTATATAGGACATTAAAGAGAAGGAGGCATTCGAGTACATGGTAAGGGGAAATCTCGAACCCAAATTTTTTTCCTTCGGGTTCCCCCTCTTTCACTCCATTTTTGATATGGTTACTCCTCAAAGATATTTTGTTCATAATTTACATTTCTTTTCTAGGATATACATGTTTTTCTCTGGTTTTTATGTCCATCAAAATGTTTTCCAAAAGAACTCTTCTTTCATGATCTCACCTTTTACCCCTCATTCAAGGTTGATGGTTCTTGTATCACGTATGGTGTTCCCTCTTTCTTCTGGGAACCCAAATCTTATTAATGTGTTATTATGAGATGAAACCTATTCCTTTCCTTGGGTTATATATGTACATTTTTTATGTGTGTTCTATGTGACTATCATGATAATGATAATGTTATGATGTAACGTGTGCGCTCGGAATTATATAGCGCAATATGAATGTTTAAATGTGACGGGTGCGTCCGGAATTATATAGCGCTCCAATGCATTGGGTAAAATGATGAATCTCATGAGTAATTGTCAAATGATGTGTGAACATGATTCTATCTTTTTTCACAAGTATGTGTGGTAGTTAACCACTAAGACATGATGTTTCATTTTTATGCATTTCCACATTTCAAGTTTATTGTTTATGCTCCTCTCATGTTCATGATCTTTTGCCTATGTCATGATTATGCTCACCCCATGATGCATTGTTCTTATCTATCCTCTTACTGGGCTTCTAGATCACCCCTTTTTATGTATATCCTCAGGAGGCTACATGTACTAAGGAGAGAACAAGTGCCAATAAGAAGCTAGAGAAGATGAAATTAAATAAATGTTTATGGATGATATTGTATTTGTTATGTGTGGTCCTAGTTTTCCGAAGACACTAAACCTCTGGATCCTCCATGTGTAATACTATTATGTTGTTTATCATTAAAATGATGCAATTTTAATGCATGAAAAGGCCGGGTCGCTATAGACATAATCAAATGAATAGTGATTTCACACATAATCTTGGAGTATAATAATCAATGAAGTATGCATAAACCTGAATCAGTGGAAATTGAAATTTCAAATTCCCTAATCGATTTGGTAACATATGAAACATTCACCCATGAAATAAGGATAATACAATGGTGATTAAAGTATATTACAAAATGAATATAATCATGGACAGTACATACACCACATGCAATAAATAAGTGGTGAATAATGGAAATCTCATGGAATTAAAAGTGAGATAAGAAACCCCTTATTTGTACTTTTTCCTTGGTCAACGGTAGGTTAAACTCATGTATCATGGTGAAATAATTGTTTTGAATTATACAAGAATCATTTACATTAATATTATATCATACATGATCTTTTATCATTGATTTTTTAATAATATCCTAGTATTATCGTCATTTCGGGTGTTAACTTACTTGTTTTCCTTTATATTAATTGTTATGTAAGCCATGTTTGTTTTGGATAGGTTGTATATTATTCATATCCAGAATTATATCAAGTCCATAAAAATTATTTTTAATCATCAAATAAGAATTATACTTGAATGGATATGATGGATAATGAATCTCATCGCGTTCGTGGAGACGGTAGTCCGTACGTACGCACGCGTGAGAATATCATTCTTTTGATGTTAAAATAATATATAATTGGATGGTGTATCATATAGACAGAATAATTATCATGTTATATTTATTATTTACATGAATTACACATCATTATTATACACATCCAAATAATAATTTATTGAATGAAAATTACACCACGACGTGGAGACGGTAAGCCGTACGTATGCACATATGGTGACATGCAATTAAAAGGATGGATAGAATACTGAAATATGGTTGTAACATGTTTATAATAACATCAAAGTATATATAATATAATGGAGTTATTATTTTAGAATTGTAATAAAAAATAAAGAAGAAGTGGAAGAAGAATGGAACTTGAAAAAAAGGGTGGTGAAAACAATACCTCTTCTTCGGGTTCTTCCTTTTGATTTGATCAAAATGGCTCCATAGGCTGGCTTTCTGATCAAACTAAGGACTCTGGGTTGTAGTGAGGGAAGTTGAAATAGTATTTGGTTAGGGTTTGGTCGAACTGAAAGGCTTTGATGGTGTGAATTAATGAGAAGGTGGAGTGCCCTTTTATAAGAGGGGTGATGGGCACCTCTGAAAAAACTAGAAATATTATTTTATAATAAATTAATATTCGGTTTCTAATGGATCCAAAGTAGACTATTTAAAGGTTAAGGTGGTTATGGATCCGAAACCACTCAAATAATATAATTTATACAGGTTTGGGTTATTATATTAACCTTATCTTTCATTTTTAACTCTTAGTTAATTAGTTTGACACTTACCATGTCACATTGTATTTTTATATTATATAGTTAATAAACATACTATATACCACCAAGAGACCACCAAGTGGTCCATTAATGATAAACATATCATGATATAAGTCTGTTGGCCGAACCCTAGATTTTTAGGAATTGAATATCAATTAATAATATAATACTTGTCTTAAAAACTCTTTTTTGTCAATTTTGACACTATTTGGAAAATTGATTTTTGTGAAAATCATAACAGAACTATTACTTCTAAAAAGTTAAAGAAATCATTCCTAACATGTCATATTAACCTAGAAAATTAGTTTAATTAATAAAAAGACTCAAATTTTATTTATTGGGGTATTTATAATATCAGTTATTTTAATTTTTCAATATTATGATAATTTCCGCATCATCTTTGTGTCATAAATAAATTAAATTATTTTTTGTCTAAAAATTATAAATAAAATATAATTATGTAGGAAATCTTATTATCTTTCTAACTAATTTTTACAATAGAATTTACCTTATGTATAACCCTATATTAAATTTTTTAGTAAATATACATTGATTTTAACTCTTTTAACTCTTCTTTGAATTAAATAATAACAAATGTCCTAATCTAATCCAGGTGGACCTAAATGATACTATTTTACTCCTAGGGTTGATTTTGGTTGAGATACAATTGTCCAATAGAATTAGGACATGTGTTAGGGTAATATTAATATCATTTTTACCCTTAATTACCCTATTTACTTTTAACCGTGATAATGTAAAATGTTACTATTCACCAAAAATTAGTTTCATCTCATTGAACCACATTTTACTCCTTTATATTAACCGTGTCTCTCAGATTTTCGAAATTTCACTCACATAAGCGTTAAAAGTATGTTTTATGAAAAATTCAGTTTTTTAACTACCACATAGTGGTTTCACTATTTTTCAAAAAATGAATGTTTCCAGAAAAATAACAAAAATTAGGCCTAAGATATATTTGATATTATGAATTCAAAAATGATATCTATTTTACCAAATTCAAAACATTTCAGTTTTATTAATTAATTTAAAAATTAATTACATTTGTTAAAACAAATAGCGTGTTTTTAAGAGATAATAACTATCAAAAGATTGACACTTGTTTATGTCTGGTTTAAATGTTAAATTACATCCAATGACCAACATTGTATTAAATGGTAAAAATATATTCTAAATATAATTTAAAACCACTAAAATTAATAAATTATCACTATTAATTATTTCGATTAAAAATGTTGTTTTTAATTAAAATGTAGTAATTTTCACTATTCATCAAAATTTGAATGTAATCTGAAAAGTACAAAAATTCCACCCTACGCTAATTTCAATATTAAAAATCCAAAAATGAAGTCCATTTTGAAAGGTAAAATTTATAAAATTTCAAAAAGTAGGTATTACTATTCATAACAGCTTGTTTGATTGGTTGTGGTGTGTTAGAATCTCAAGTTGCGTACAATGCATGCCATTGCATTATTCAAAGGGAAACGTATCATGGAAGCTTGTCGTGTTACATGAATAATTAACTAGAGTTAATTTCTACATGATTAAGAACCTTTTTAGATTTCATTATTCCTTTTATATCACTTATTACCATGTTATGAACATTATGTAATTATTTGAGATAATAACGGTCGTTTTGTCGATCATTAGTACTTGAGTAAAAAATAAACATCTTATAATTACAATTTGTTCATGTGGTAAAATATCCATTATATCCATAATTATATTCATGATTTAGATATAATATATAACATATATATCTATTATATACATTCATTCATAATATTACGTAACATTTAGAGGTAAGAACTGAAATGCACCGTTCAAGGAGACGGTAAGTCGTACATAAGCATGAGCGCTACTTTCATTTATGTTTCATATTAAATGGAATGAAATCATAATTATAATAAGGTTTATTATAATTCCAGTATAATATCATATATAATATCATTTTCTCCATCCTTTATATGTCCCACATATGGCATTAACGATTCGAATCACTTTGAGGGGGCAGTAGTCCGCACTTCCTAAAATGAAATTATCGCGTTTACCCATAATGGAAATCATAAAGGTATGCCATAAAAGAAAAATAAAGATGCATAAGGAAAACATAAACATAATATATATATCATATCTGAAAATATTTTCATCAAAACGGCCACCATTAGAGGTTTTAAAAGAGTATTGAACATTCATCGTTTCGTGAGGAAGTATTTCACAACCCAGAGAAACAGTATGTTCTTTAACCATTAGACGAAAGTTTGTGTAAGTTTAAATCAAATCCACATAATAAAAACATACTAGTATATTGTAGATAAATTTTTTGTTAAAAAAAGTAATAAAAAGTTTTTAAGGGGTTGGAGAAGCAAAATAAAACAAAAGAACATAAGAGAAGACATTACCTTAAAATAAGGTAACTCTTTTTGATTTTAGACAAAGGCTTCCTTGGGAAGACTTCTTCCCAAAGTGAGGCTTCTATAAGTAAGAGATGGAAGTTTAGAGAGTATTTTGGCAGATTTTGGCCGAGCCAAATGGCTTGGAAGGTGAGAATAAGGTGGTAGTGGTGGGGGCCTTTTATAAGGGGAGAGGAGGGGCACTCTTGGAATGTCATGAAATGATACATTATTATGAAATGTTTTTCGGATTTTAAAGGTCCCACAATTATATTTTTCCAAGATAAGGTGATAAGGGTTAGAAATATACTCACCCAATAGGTTTTTTATAGGTGTAAGCCTTATATTTCACATTATCTTTTCGTTTTATTTAAATCATTAATTAATGAGGTAATCGGTGCATCTTCATTGTGTCATAAAAAATTTAATTTATTTAATGTCTAAAAATTATAAAAAAATTACCATGATGTAGGAAATATTTATATATTTCCAATTAATATTTATAGTAAATATTTAATCTTATATAACCCCATGTAATAATTGTTTTAGTAAAACAACACATGTTTGTGACAATTTTATTTTTACTTTAGATAAAAAGTTATTAATGTCATTTTCTTACCCAAGTGGCTCCATGGGGTCCCCAAGTTGACTCATGGATTTTATTGGTCGTCCATGACTCATCCAATAAGAGTAGGACAAGTTTCAAGGTAATTTTATATTAATATAATATCATTTTTACCTTAAATTTCACTAATTACCTTTAATTGCGATTAATAAAACTTAAAAGTTACTATTCACCAAAAAATTATTTTTATCCCATTGAACCAAATTTTACTTCCTAATGATAACCATGTATGATGGATTTTTTAAAATCAAATCAAAAAAGTGGTAATGTTTTATTTACACGAAAAATTTGTTTTTAAACTACCACTTAGTGGTTTCACTGTTCATAAAAAATTGAAGTTTTTCAGAACGATACCAAAAATTCCCCCTAATCTATATTTGATATTCCTAATTCAAAAATGATGTCAATTTTAACAAATTCCAAACATATAATTTGCATTAATTAATTTTATAATTAATTCCTGCTGTTATAACAAATAGCTTGTTTTTAAGAAGCAATATATATCAAAAGATTGACAATTGTTTATGTCCAATTTCAAAGTGAAATTAATTATAATGAAAACCATTGGATAAAATGGTAAGAATATATTCTAATTATACATTAAAACCGCTCAATTGTATAATTTGTCAATATATATTATTTGGTTTAAAAAGTTGTTTTTAAGTATTTTCTCTATTCATAGAAAATTGGAAGTTCTCAGAAAATTACAAAAAATTCAACTTAGGGTGATTTCAATATTCCGAATACTAAAATGAATTCCATTTTGAAATATGAAATTTATATAATTTCAAAAAGTGGGTATTAATATTCATAACTGCTACTTTGATTGGTCGCGGTGTGTTAGAATCTCGAACTTGCGTTCAATGCAAGCTATTGCATTATTGAAAGATAAGTGCATCATGAAAGATTGGGGTGTTACATTCTCCCCTCCTTCAATAAATTGAGTCCTCGAAATTTTAAAAGGTTATTCGAAAATAAAAGGCTGAAAATAGAAAATTCCTCTGTGGAAAACCCACATCAGAAATAGGGATAATAAAAATATAACATTAAAAGAAAGAAAGTGAAGTACAAAGGTCACCCGAGATAGCCCATACTAAGATTATATGAAAATATGGATATGGATGAAAATCATACCATCACGGTCTGATGGAGAGTTATAGAAAACAGGGTTGGGAGAAAGTTAACTATAAAAAAATCACAAACTTGTGATTGGTTAAACTATCATTGATTCCCCAGTAGGAAAATTTAACCGACAATGTTTTTGTTTTATGTTACCTTTTATAAAGATAAGGAATTTATTTAGTAGATTTACTAAGAACATAAGGGAATATACATACTTTCAATGTAGACTTTAATTCTTTATTAAATTTATTCCACAAACCTATCTTTCACTCAAAAAGATAATAGAACTCAAAAATATTATATTAATACTAATCGTACAAGGTTCCAAATATTAACACATACCATTTAGATTAGGAAAACTATTTTGTAATAACCAAGGACTTCCTGTAGGCTAGTGATAGGTAATAAAAACCTGTCGCACTATGGTTGTGGGTTCGATTCCTGCAGCTCTGTCCGACACGACGGTTTATCCCCCGACCTGAAGGTTGTCTTTTCCTAAAACTATAGTATTATAATATTCCAAAAATATTCTTCAGAAATGTTTTAACCTAAAACAATACTGTCCAAGGTTCAACTTAATCCATACAACCTTTATAGTTATCCAAAATACCTCTGTCCAGAATTTCTCTAAAAGGTCTCTAAATTCCAAAATCAATTGTATCATAAGATTCGTCAAACAAAGTAAGGTTTCTCTTATTGTCACATACAAAAATATTATTACCTTTATCATAGTAAAACCTTAATGAAAACAACAAGTACTACCGTACAATCCTTATATATATCACATTATTCTTATAACCAGAATATACTCGTTGAGTCCAAAAAAACCAATACATTAATTATTCCACTTCAACTGTAGTAATATAATAAGATTGTCCTTGATCCCATGGCATTTTCTGAGGTATGTTTCTCTGATGCTTAATACATTCGTTTTCATAATACCCCAATTCCCTAAAATTGTAGCATTCAACATTGATAGCCTCTTTATTTCCCTTGCAATCACGAGCCTGGTGACCTTTTTCTACACATTTATAACAAACTCCATTACATTTAGGCAAGTACCAGGGTGATTCTTACCACAATTATCATATAATGGGAAATAATTCTTTCCCTTTTTCCCATTATCTATCTCATGTTCCACCATTCTCTTCTTCTCTTGATTTACTTTATTGTCATAAGAGTTAGAGAATTCCTTTTCTCTCTTGATAACACATGAGACAATATATTCGTATGAAAAGAAGATTTGTGAGTCTATTTCTCGACAGAGAAATGGTTTTAACCCATCAAATAAACGATCAATATTACTTCTTGGGTTACGTATATAATCTGGAGCATTCCTCGCTAACCTTGTAATGTTAGCCTCGTACTTTGCGACATTCTCATCCTCCTTCTGCCTCAGACTCACAAATTGCCTTTCAATATCTACTCGATGGTCATGTGGAAAGTATTTTTCTAAGAAAATTTCCTTAAACTCCATTCATTCCATTCTTGATACTTCTCCATCATCCTTTGTGTTTTTAATTAGAGACCACCATTGATCGGCATCTCCAGTGAGGCGGTAAACTGCCATGACAACCTTCTCCCTTTATCTACTCCCCAAGGCATGGAATATTTTCTCTAAGGAGTTTATCCATTGTTCAGATACTAATGTAGTTGTACCCCCATTAAATTTTGGCGGTTGTTGCCTCATGAAGTGGTCTGACATTGATCCTCCATGTTACGGATCAGGGTGCTCCATACGAGTAAGGTTATTATTCATAACCTGAGAGAGTTTCCCCAGTATGGTGATAAGCTGATCAACACCAGTTGTATCACCAACTCCATTATAATTATCATGAGCAAGCGGGAAATCACTACATAGAGTGCGTTCATTGATACAGTTTCCATTCCTTCCACTAGGAGCCATTTCAGAACAATGTCATAAACTAGATTAGTTTATGAATCGAAATACATTGTAACAATCTTTAAAAATACATAACATAAATTGAACTATTTAAGGATATAACCCATAATCATAAAATGTTTTCTTTGACGAAGTATATACTCATAAACCCTTCATA
The DNA here is from genome assembly GCA_963277665.1 of Viscum album. Lineage (NCBI taxonomy): Eukaryota > Viridiplantae > Streptophyta > Magnoliopsida > Santalales > Viscaceae > Viscum > Viscum album. Next base: position 1,044,827,589 of record OY728160.1, on the reverse strand, counting down.
ATGTTTTGTAATGAAAATGAAAATTATCATAAGCATATCCCCCAGGAGTGTCGTAACCAAGAGTGCAACAAGGCCTATTGTCGTGCACCAGTTCTAGTTTGAGTCTAGCTCAATGCGGTGTTTTTGGATTTAATCCCTAGGTACATCTGTGACAGAGCCACCTCTACCTACTTGTATCCAGACAGGGATGTATTTCTCAGAAAACTCACAAAATCTCTATAATAAAAAATGTAATGCCCCGACCCCAGTTACCCAGAGTCGGTGCATTAATTACATAACATTGGCATGATCACAAGAAAGATCAAATCCCGAAAGACCGATTGGTTTAGTAGCCTTGGAAACACTAGATTTAATCATAAAGTTTTACATTACATTTCAAAGTGAAAAACTACTACAACAACAAAGTCTTCATATCCACACTATTAACCCCTCATAATATCCCTGCAAGTCATTCATAATTTACTTCTTCACTACCTGGGAAAAATAAAACATAGAAAAGGGGTGAGCTCAAATGCCCAGTAAGGATAACAATATAGAGGAAACTTTCATAAATAAAAATAAACATTTAAGGCAATGTATAACTAAAACAAAAGCCTTTTAAACTTGAATATTTAACATAGTATGGCATAAATAAAATGAAATAATTCCATTTACTTATTCACATTGATATTCTACTAATCGAATAATCACATGCAAAAATCAATAACCACTTTCATAATGTTGGAATGCATAATGCCAGACTATCATAACCACATAGCCAAGGCCTCGTGCCAAGACTACAAATAAGATTTTGTCATGGCCTTGTGCCAAGACACTAGTTTGTCTCATGAGACCTACCGATGCATCGAGGAGCTATAGCGGGCTCCACCCGTCACTTATTAAGTCCAATGCATTCCCATATGAAAAGGTTTAAACATAACATAAACATTCGTATTAAAACTAGCATATGAAATGTCAATACTTTCACCATAAACCATGAATGGTATAAAAATAGCACATCCACAGTCAAACATATCACAAAACCTTCAATACAATATAGAAGTTTTGTATCATAATAAATCAACTTCAAATAATCTTAAAATCCATCAAAGGATGTTGACATAGATGAAATCAAAATTCTTTTTAAAGAAATATCTCTTTTTATTTTGAAATCATTTAAGATCCATATAAAATAAAACATTTTCGTTGAAAATATTCTTATAAGCTTGTAAGGAAAGCTTTGAAGATTTTATAACGGCGTAAAATAACCGCACCCGCCGTATAAGTTAAAAAAAACATTCTGACCTCAATTCTGTCGAAAAGGTTAAAAATGACCTTGTTTTGAAAACGACAGAAAGATTCCTTTATAAACCTCTTATAAAAAGTCAAACAAGGGTATAAATGACTTTAACCCATATTCTTGTAAATAGTAAAAATGTTTTGAAATACATTTTTAAGAAACATGGATTTGGATGATAAAGATATCCCAGTAGATTATTACGTATAAACAACCTCGGATAATGAAGAGATTGTGAAATAACCCTTACCTTGTACTTTTCCTTTGTTGGGGTAGGTTAACCTCCTGTATAATGGTGAAATAATTGTTATTAAATTATACAAGAATCATAAACATTAGTATGATATCATATATGATCTTTTAACATTGCTTTATTAATAATATCTTCGTATTATTGTCGTTTCCGGTGATAATCGATTCGTTCTTCTTAAATGTTTGGTTACGTAAGACATGTTTGTAATGGATGGATTATATCTTATTCATAATTAGAATGATATTAACATTATTTTTAACCCTAAAATAAGAATAATACTTGAATGGATATGATGGAGAATTAATCTTATCGCGTTCGTGGAGACGGTAGTCCGTACGTACGCACGAACGCTACTTCCATTTAAGTCAAATCCAAATGATAAATAGGTATATTACTATTCCAGTATAATATAATATTTTATATATGTTACTTAAGTTCATTAACACCATCCTTTATACGTTCCATGTGTGGTATGAACGAGTCATATCATTTTAAGGGGGCGGTAGTCCGCACTTCCTCAAATGAAATTATCATATGTATATACAACATGAAACGAATAATGGTATGAAATAAAATGGAATTACAGAAGCTTATATATGAAATATATATCATTAATATCATATTTAATTACGGTGCCATCATAATGGCCACCATGAGAGGCGGTAAGATGTATTTGAACAATCATCGTTTCGTGAGGCGTTAGTTTGCCATCCACAGAAACATTATGTTCATCATCCATTAGATGGAGTTGTGTGTATGTGTAGTTTGAATCCTTCTTATAACAACATCCTAGTATATTGAGGATACTGTTGTTGTTACAAAAGAAAGGAAATAAAAAGAATTTGGGGGTTGGAGAAGCAAAATAAATGAAAATAATTTAAGAGAAATCGTTACCTTTAATCTAGGTAACTCACTTTGGTTGGAACCAAAGGACTTCTTGAAATGCTTTCTGCCTAAGGGGAAGCTTCAAGGAGGAGGAGAGGGATGTGGGGAGCTTAGTTGGGTAGAGTTTGGACGAGCCAAGTGGCTTGAGAGGTGTGAGGAAATGAGAAGGAGGAGTGCCCTTTTATAAGAGGGGTGAGGGGCACCTTTGGAAAAGCTAGAAATATTAATTTATAATAAATTCATATTCGGTTTCCAATGGCTCCAAAGTTGACTATTCAAAGTTTGAGGTGGGTATAGTTCGAAAACAACTCATCCAATAGAATTTAGACAGGTTTGGGTACTTATATTAACCTTATCTTTAAGTATTAACTTTAAGTTAATTAGTTTCACTTTTACAATGTCTCTTTGTATTTTTATATAATATGGTTAATAAACTTACTATATACATCCAAGAGACCCCAAGTGGTCCATTAATGATTAACCTATCATAATATAAGTCTCTTGGCCGAACCATATATTTTTAGGAATTTAATATCAATTAATAATATAATATTTGTTTTAAGAACTCTTTTATGTCAATTTTGACACTATTCAATAGTTGATTTTTGTGAAACTCATAACAGATTGATTACTTCGAACAAAGTCCATTAAATCAATCCTAATATATCATATTATCCTAGAAAATTAGTTTAATGCATTAAAAGTTTCATATTATATTTATTTGGGTATTTATAATATCAATTCTTTTAATTTTTCACTATTATAGTAATTAATGCATCATCATTGTGTCATAAATAAAATAAATTATTTAATGTCTAAAAATTATAAATAAAATATCATTATGTAGTAAATCTTTTTTATCTTTCTAATGAATATTTATAATCGAAAATCCAACATTTATAACACTATGTAAAAATTGTTCTTCTAAAAGATGTAAGCTTATGCCATTTTTATTTTTATTTTAACTTTATTAATATAATGTGTCATTATCACTTACAAGTGGATCCATGGGGTCCCCAAATAGACCCAAAGATGCCCATGGTCGACCATGTATCAACCAATAGGGTTGAGACACGTTTTAGGGTAATTTAGTATTATTATCATATTATTTTTTTAACCCTTATTTACCGGATTTACCCTTAACCATGGTAAATAAAATATTTACCGCAGTAATTATTCAAAATGTCTAAAAATAAAAGTTACCTATTTACACAATTTGAACATCCTGATTCCAAATATGGAATCCATTTTTCTAAATTCAAAACACAGAAGTGGCAGAAATTAATTTAAAATTAATTCCCGCTGTCAAAACAAAAAGGGTGTTTTTAAGAGATAATAACTATCAAAAGATTGACACTTGTTTATGTTCGGTTTAATTGTAAAATTATGTCCAATGACCAAGATTATATTAAATGGTAAAAATATATTCTAAATATACTTTAAAACCACTCAAATTCACAATTTATCACTATTAATTATTTTGATTAAAAAAGTTGTTTTTAATTAAAATTTAGTAATTTTCACTATTCATCAAAATATAAAAGTTATCCGAAAAGTACCAAAATTTCACCCTAGGATAATTTCGATATTCCGAATCCAAAAATGAAGTCCATTTTGAAATATAGAATATATATGATTTCAAAAAGTAGGTATTACTATTCACAATGGCTAGTTTAATTAGTTGTGGTGTGTGTTAGAACTCGAGGTTGCGTACAACACACGCTATCGCATTATTCGAAGGGAAACGTACCATAGAAGCTTGGGGTGTAACATTCTCCCCTCCTTCAAATAATTGCGTCCTCGCAATTTCTAGGGTATTACTGCACAAAAAGACTCGGGTGGTTCTTCATCATAAGTTCCTCGGGTTCCCACGATGCCTCTTCCATCTTATGATTTCTCCACAAAACTTTTACCAGACGCGTCGTCCGGTTTCTCAGTACTTGTTCTCTTGTATCAAGAATCCTGACGGGCTCTTCACAATAGGAAAGATCGGGTTCCAGTTCTAATTCCTCATAGGTGAGTACATGCATTGGGTCAGGCATGTATTTCCTCAACAGAGATACGTGGAACACATCGTGAACTTTGGAGAGACTTGGCGGCATTGCCAATCGGTAAGCTACAGCCCCAATTCGTTCTAGAATTTCGAAAGGTCCGATGTACCTGGGACTCAATTTACCTTTCTTACCAAAACGTATGACTCCCTTCCACGGAGATACCTTCAGGAAAACATGATCACCGACTTGAAATTCCAAATCCTTCCTTCAATTATCGGCATAGCTCTTCTGCCTACTTTGAGCTGCTTTAATGTGATTTTGGATTACCTTCACCTTTTCCACCGTTTCCTCCACCAGTTCTGGGCCTACAAGTTTTCTTTCACCAACGTCATCCCAACAGGTTGGTGTAAGACATCTCTTTCCGTATAACGCTTCATATGGTGCCATCTGAATACTTGAATGGAAGCTATTGTTATAGGAAAATTCTACCAGTGGTAAATATTGATCCCACATACCCTGAAAGTCAAGTGAGCAAGATCTAAACATGTCTTCTAAGGTTTGAATAGTCCGTTCTGATTGTCCGTCTGTCTGAGGGTGGTAAGCAGTGCTCAAATGAAGTTCAGTATCCAGGGATTTCTGAAGACTTTTCCAAAACCGTGAAGTAAAATGGGGATCACGATCCGAAATAATTGATAGGGGTACTCCATGAAGTCTCACAACTTCATTAATATATAGTCTTGCTAGACGTTCCAGGGGTAGATCTTCTCTTATAGCAAGAAAATGTGCTGACTTGGTAAGATGATCAACAATAACCCATATTGCATTGTTCCTTCTAGGAGTCTTTGGTAGCCCCATGACAAAGTCCATCGTAATATTGTCCCATTTCCACTCCGGTATGGGAAGAGGTTGCATGACTCCTCCAGGCTGTTGCCTTCCAGCTTTCACTTGTTGACAAACCATACATCTTGATACAAAATCAGCAATCTCCCTCTTCATGTTGTCCCACCAAAAATGTTCCTTCAAATCTCTATACATTTTGGTGCTCCCAGGGTGTATAGAGAAATTGGAACTATGAGCATCATCCAGTAATTCCCTTTTCAGATCAGGTAAATCGGGAACACAAAGTCTCTTTCCAAATTTCAAAGTTCCATCTTCATACACAAAGTCTCTCAATCTCCCATCATTCACAGCTTTAATCTTCTTCTGAAATTCTTCATCATCGGTCTGAGAACTCTTAATCCTTTCTAGTAAAGATGGTTTGGCAACCATTTGAAAAAGCATTGATGTTTCACCTTCCCTGGTTATTCCCATGTCCATCTTCACTAGATCCATAAAAATTGGATCCCTTTCAATTCTCATCATGTTCAAAACTCCATGGTCTTTTCTGCTCAAAGCATCTGCCACCTTGTTTTCCTTCCCCGGGTGGTAGTGTATCGTACAATCATAATCCTTGAGTAATTCAAGCCATCTCCTTTGCCTCATGTTGAGTTCTTTTTGTGAGAAAATATACTTCAAACTCTTGTGATCAGTATAAATCTCACATTTTTCACCATAGAGGTAGTGCCTCCATATCTTCAAAGCAAAGATCACAGATGCTAACTCAAGATCATGAGTAGGATAGTTTTGTTCATGAATTTTCAACTGTCGTGATGCATAGGCAATAACTCTATCATTCTGCATAAGGACACAGCCAAGTCCTTTCTTCGATGCATCACTATAAATAACGAACCCATCATTCCCCGATGGTAGAGTCAATATAGGAGCATTGACTAATCTTCTCTTCAGTTCTTCAAAACATTCTTCACACTATTTTGTCCAAACAAATTTAACCCCTTTACGTGTGAGCTTCGTTAATGGGTTAGCCAATCGGGCAAAATTCTGGACGAAACGTCGATAATAACCTGCCAAACCAATAAAACTACGTACCTCAGTTATACTCGTAGGTGCTGGCCATTCTTGGATTGCCTTGGTCATAGAAGGATCAACAGAGATTCCATCTTTAGAGACAATATGGCCATGAAAAGAAATCTCCTGAAGCCAGAATTCACACTTGCTAAACTTCCCATATAATTCATGCCTCCTCAGAGTCTTCAAGATAATGCGCAAGTGATTTTCATGATCTTCGTAGGTTTTGGAGTATACCAAGATATCATCAATAAATACCACCACAAATTCATCGAGATACTCCTTGAAAACTCTATTCATCAGATCCATGAATACAGAGGGTGCATTAGTCAATCCAAACGGCATTACAGTAAACTCATAATGCCCGTACCTGGTTCGAAATGCTTTCTTCGGAATGTCTTCCTTCTTCACACACAACTGATGGTATCCAGATCGAAGGTCAATCTTTGAAAAGTATTGAGCTCCATGCAGTTGGTCAAATAAATCATCAATACGAGGTAGGGGATACTTGTTCTTTATCGTTATAGCATTGATCTCCCTGTAGTCGATACATAACCTCATAGATCCATCTTTCTTTTTAACAAAAAGAATAGGGGCTCTCCATGGAGAAACACTAGGGCGAATAAATCCCTTATTACTCAATTCCTCTAGTTGTTTCTTTAGTTCGACTAATTCTACAGTGGCCATTCTATACGGGGTCTTTGATATAGGCCTTGATCCAGGAATCAAATCAATAGAAAACTCAACTTCTCGTTCTGGAGGATGTCCAGGTAAATCTTCCAGAAATACATCTACAAATTCTTTCACAACAGGTACATCCTCTATTTGAACATTCCTTTCCTCACCGACAGTTATTTCATTCTCTTCCTCCCCAATAATTGAATTAAGTTGAGCTACTGGGGGTGGATCTAAATAAGAATTAGGTGGTGACGATTCTGCTCTAAAAATAAGGTGTTCCTTATCATTATCATCAAGAATCGTAACCTCTTTCTTCTTAAAATAAATCTTCGCATCATAGTCCGAAAGCCAGTCCATACCGAGGATTATATCAAACTCAATCATAGGTATGACGATGAAATCAGCAGATAAAGAAAATTTATGTGCTCTAATGGGGACTGATTCACAAAACTTTGTTGCAACGATACTTCCTTTAGGAGTTTTAACCGACAACTCCCTTATTAAATCAAATTGGAAATATCTAATTTTCTTAGCAAACTGGGAAGATATGAAACAATGCGATGATCCAGAATCAAATAATGCATTTGCTAAACTTGAGGAAACCATTAAATTACCTGCCACCACGTCTTTCAGAGTTTCTACCTCAGCAGTAGTGATAGCATAAGCCTGGCCTTGATCCCTTGGCCTTTTCTGAGGTAAGTTCTCCTGACGCTTAGGACATGCATTTGCATAATGCCCCATCTCCCTGCAATTGTAGCACTGAACGTTGGTAGCTTCCTTCTTCCCCTTGCAATCATGAGCTTGGTGTCCTTTTTCACCACACTTGTAACAGACTCCCATTCCCTTCAAGCAAGTACCAGGATGTTTCTTCCCGCATTTACCACAAGATGGATATTCAACCTTTCCCTTCTTCCCCTTATTTCCATTCCCAGATTAATCAGCAGGTCTCTTCTTCTCTTGCTTCGCTTTAAAGTCATAAGACTTAGAGAATTCTTTTTCTGTCTTGATAGCACATGAGACAATGTCTTCGTACGACGAAAAGGATTGTGAGACTAATGCTCGACGGAGAAATGGTTTTAACCCATCAAAGAAACGATCAATCATACTTCTTGGGTTGCGAATATAATCTCCAGCATACCTCGCTAACCTTGTAAAGTTAGCCTCATACTTTGTGACATTATCATCCTCCTTTTGTCTCAGACTCAGAAATTGCCTTTCCATATCTGCTCGATGGTCGCGAGGAAAGTATTTTTCTAAAAACAGATCTTTGAACTCCCTCCATTCCATGTTTGATACTTCATCATCTTCCTTCATGTTTTGAATCAATGACCACCATTGATCAGCATCTCCAGTGAGGCGGTAAACTGCCATGGTAACTTTTTCCCTTTCACTACTCCCCAAAGCCTGAAATATTTTCTCTAGGGAAAATATCCACTGCTTAGCTACTAAGGGATTTGTACTCCCATTGAACGTTGGTGGTTGTTGTCTCATGAATCGATCTAACATTGATCCTCCACGCTGCGGATCAGGGTGCTCCATACGGGTAAGGTTATTATTCATAACCTGAGTAAGTTGTCCCAGTACGGTGATTAGCTGATCAGCACCAGCCCCACTATAATTATCTTGAGTAGGAGGGAAATCCCTACATGGAGTGCGTGCATTGATACGGTTTCCATTTCTTCCACTAGGAGCCATTTCTAAACAATGGCATAAACTAGATCAGTTTATGAATCAAAATACATAATCCCATACTTATAAAACACTTAACATAAATTGAACTATTTATGGATATAATCCATAATCATAAAAATGTTTTCTTTGTGGAAGTATATACTCATAAACCCTTCATAATGATTTGTAAAGAAAATGAGAGTTATCCTAAGCATATCCCCCGGGAGTGTCGTAACCAAGAGTGCAGCAAGGCCCGTTGTCGTGCACCAGTTCCCGTTCGAGTCTAGCTCAAAGCGGTGTTTTCGGGTTTTACCCCTAGGTACATCTGTGCCAGAGACGACTTTACCTGCTCGTATCCAGACAGGGATGTATTTCTCGGAAAACTCACAAAATCTCTACAATTCCAAAATTCTAGGAAGTTCTTCTATACTAATCCTCAAAGTTCATCTTAAGTCTGCGTGCTCTAATCAAAGTTTATCTAAATCTAGCTTCCAAGGTTTGTATTAAACTTCCTCTGATACCAACTGTAACGCCCCGACCTCAGTTACCCAAAGTCGGTGCATTAATTACATAACATTGGCATGATCACAAGAAAGATCAAATCCCGAAAGACCGATTGGTTTAGTAGCCTTGGAAACACTAGATATAATCATAAAGTTTTACATTACATTTCAAAGTGAAAAACTACTACAACAACAAAGTCTTCATATCCACACTATTAACCCCTCATAATATCCCTGCAAGTCATTCATAATTTACTTCTTCACTACCTGGGAAAAATAAAACATAGAAAAGGGGTGAGCTCAAATGCCCAGTAAGGATAACAATATAGAGGAAACTTTCATAAATAAAAATAAACATTTAAGGCAATGTATAACTAAAACAAAAGCCTTTTAAACTTGAATATTTAACATAGTATGGAATAAATAAAATGAAATAATGCCATTTACTTATTCACATGGATATTCTACTAATCGAATAATCACATGAAAAAATCAATAACCACTTTCATAATGTTGGAATGCATAATGCCAGACTATCATAACCACATAGCCAAGGCCTCGTGCCAAGACTACAAATAAGATTTTGTCAAGGCCTTGTGCCAAGACACTAGTGTGTCTCATGAGACCTACCGATGCATCGAGGAGCTATAGCTGGCTCCACCCGTCACTTATTAAGTCCAATGCATTCCCATATGAAAAGGTTTAAACATAACATAAACATTCGTATTAAAACTAGCATACGAAATGTCAATACTTTCACCATAAACCATGAATGGTATAAAAATAGCACATCCACAGTCAAACATATCACAAAACCTTCAATACAATATAGAAGCTTTGTATCATAATAAATCAACTTCAAATAATCTTAAAATCCATCAAAGGATGTTGACATAGATGAAATCAAAATTCTTTTTAAAGAAATATCTCTTTTTATTTTGAAATTATTTAAGATCCATATAAAATAAAACATTTTCTTTGAAAATATTCTTATAAGCTTGTAAGGAAAGCTTTGAAGATTTTATAACAGCGTAAAATAACCGCACCCGCCGTATAAGTTAAAAAAAACATTCTCACCTCAATTCTGTCGAAAAGGTTAAAAAGGACCTTATTTTGAAAACGACGGAATGATTCCTTTATAAACCTCTTATAAAAAGTCAAACAAGGGTATAAATGACTTTAACCCATATTCTTGTAAATAGTAAAAAATTTTTGAAATACATTTTTAAGAAACATGGATGTGGATGATAAAGATATCCCAGTAGATTATTACGTATAAACAACCTCGGATAATGAAGAGATTGTGAAATAACCCTTACCTTGTACTTTTCCTTTGTGGGGGTAGGTTAACCTCCTGTATAATGGTGAAATAATTGTTATTAAATTATACAAGAATCATAAACATTAGTATGATATCATATATGATCTTTTAACATTGCTTTATTAATAATATCTTAGTATTATCGTCGTTTCGGGTGATAATCGATTCGTTCTTATTAAATGTTTGGTTACGTAAGACATGTTTGTAATGGCTGGATTATATCTTATTCATAATTAGAATGATATTAACATTATTTTTAACCCTAAAATGAGAATAATACTTGAATGGATATGATGGAGAATGAATCTTATCGCGTTCGTGGAGACGGTAGTCCGTACGTACGCACGAACGCTACTTCCATTTAAGTAAAATCCAAATGATAAATAGTTATATTACTATTCCAGTATAATATAATATTTTATATATGTTACTTAAGTTCATTAACACCATCCTTTATACGTTCCATGTGTGGTATGAACGAGTCATATCATTTTAAGGGGGCGGTAGTCCGCACTTCCTCAAATGAAATTATCGTATGTATATACAACATGAAACGAATAATGGTATGAAATAAAATGGAATTACAGAAGCTTATATATAAAATATATATCATTAATATAATATTTAATTACAGTGCCATCATAATGGCCACCATGAGAGGCGGTAAGATGTATTTGAACAATCATCGTTTCGTGAGGCGTTAGTTTGCCATCCACAGAAACATTATGTTCATCATCCATTAGATGGAGTTGTGTGTATGTGTAGTTTGAATCCTTCTTATAACAACATCCTAGTATATTGAGGATACTGGTGTTGTTACAAAAGAAAGGAAATAAAAAGAGTTTGGGGGTTGGAGAAGCAAAATAAATGAAAATAATTTAAGAGAAATCGTTACCTTTAATCTAGGTAACTCACTTTGGTTGGAACCAAAGGACTTCTTGAAATGCTTTCTGCCTAAGGGGAAGCTTCAAGGAGGAGGAGAGGGATGTGGGGAGCATAGTTGGGCAGAGTTTGGACGAGCCAAGTGGCTTGAGAGGTGTGAGGAAATGAGAAGGAGGAGTGCCCTTTTATAAGAGGGGTGAGGGGCACCTTTGGAAAAGCTAGAAATATTAATTTATAATAAATTCATATTCGGTTTCCAATGGCTCCAAAGTTGACTATTCAAAGGTTGAGGTGGGGATAGGTCTAAAACAACTCATCCAATAGAATTTAGACAGGTTTGGGTACTTATATTAACCTTATCTTTAAGTGTTAACTTTAAGTTAATTAGTTTCACTTTTACAATGTCTCTTTGTATTTTTATATAATATGGTTAATAAACTTACTATATACATCCAAGCGACCCCAAGTGGTCCATTAATGATTAACCTATCATAATATAAGTCTCTTGGCCGAACCTTATATTTTTAGGAATTTAATATCAATTAATAATATAATATTTGTTTTAAGAACTCTTTTATGTCAATTTTGACACTATTCAATAGTTGATTTTTGTGAAACTCATAACAGATTGATTACTTCGAAAAAAGTCCATTAAATCAATACTAATATATCATATTAGCCTAGAAAATTAGTTTAATTCATTAAAAGTTTCATATTATATTTATTTGGGTATTTATAATATCAATTATTTTAATTTTTCACTATTATAGTAATTACTGCATCATCATTGTGTCATAAATAAAATAAATTATTTAATGTCTAAAAATTATAAATAAAATATCCTTATGTATGAAATCTTTTTGTCTTTCTAATGAATATTTATAATCGAAAATCCAACATGTATAACACTATGTAAAAATTGTTCTTCTAAAAGATGTAAGCTTATGCAATTTTTATTTTTATTTTAACTTTATTAATATAATGTGTCATTATCACTTACAAGTGGATCCATGGGGTCCCAAAATAGACCCAAAGATGCCCATGGTCGACCATGTATCAACCAATAGGGTTGAGACACGTTTTAGGGTAATTTAGTATTATTATAATATTATTTTTTTAACCCTTATTTACCGGATTTACCCTTAACCATGGTAAATAAAATATTTACCGCAGTAATTATTCAAAATGTCTAAAAATAAAAGTTACCTATTTACACAATTTGAACATCCTGATTCCAAATATGGAATCCATTTTTCTAAATTCAAAACACAGAAGTGGCAGAAATTAATTTAAAATTAATTCCCGCTGTCAAAACAAAAAGCGTGTTTTTAAGAGATAATAACTATCAAAAGATTGACACTTGTTTATGTTTGGTTTAATTGTAAAATTATGTCCAATGACCAAGATTATATTAAATGGTAAAAATATATTCTAAATATACTTTAAAACCACTCAAATTCACAATTTATCACTATTAATTATTTTGATTAAAAAAGTTGTTTTTAATTAAAATTTAGTAATTTTCACTATTCATCAAAATATAAAAGTTATCCGAAAAGTACCAAAATTTCACCCTAGGATAATTTCGATATTCCGAATCCAAAAATGAAGTCCATTTTGAAATATAGAATATATATGATTTCAAAAAGTAGGTATTACTATTCACAACGGCTAGTTTAATTAGTTGTGGTGTGTGTTAGAACTCGAGGTTGCGTACAACACACGCTATCGCATTATTCGAAGGGAAACGTACCATAGAAGCTTGGGGTGTTACAAAAAAATTATAGGAAGTTCTTTTATACTCTTCCTCAATGTCTATCTTAGGGCTATGTGCTCTAATCAAAGTTTATCTAAATCTAGCTTTCAAGGTTAGTACTAAACTGCCTCTGATACCAACTATAATGCCCTGACCCCAGTTACCTAGAGTTGGTGCATTATTACATAGCATTGGCATGATCACCAAAGATCAAGTCTCAAAACACCGATTAGTTTAGTTGCCATGGAAACACTAGATACATTCATAAAAGTTACATTACATCATAAAGTGAAAAACTACAATAACATAGTCTCCATAGTCCACACTCATATCCCCTTCTGACTATCCCTGCATGTCATTCATAAAATATATCCTTCAAATTCGGGAAAATATTAAAACATTGAAAGGGGTGAGCTCAGATGCTCAGTAAGGATAACAATATTGCAGAATCTTTCATAAATAAACATAAACATTTAAGGCAATGTATAACTAAAACAAAAGCCATTTAAACTTGAACTTCTGCATAATATGGAAAAAGTAAAATGAAATAATGTCATTTATTTATTCAGATATATATTCTACTTGTCAAATTATCACATGCAATATTAATAACCACTTTCATAATGATGGAATGCATAAATCCAGACTATCACAACCATGTAGCCAAGGCCTCGTGCCAAGACTACAAATATGATTTTTTCAAGGCCTCGTGCCAAGACACTAGTTTGTCTCATGATACCTACCGATGCATCGATGACCTATAAGGGGCTCCACCCATCACTTATTAAGTCCAATGCATTCCTCGTATGAACGGGTTTAGACATATCATAAACCATAACATAATCGTATCACATAAAACATTCATAAAGGAAACATAAAATTTACACATTTCAATCACAAGATATCAATACACCAAATTCATATAACAAAAACACATTCAAAACAAATTTCAATACAAAAATAAAAGAAAATTAAAACATTGTATTTATTTTTCATTTAAAAATGTTATGGCTTGTAGAGGAAGTCGAAACTCAAATAATCGTCACGGTGGTGGAAAAGTCATTATCGCTGCATACATATGACAAAAAAACATTCCCTTTTGTCGTTTAGTAAAACACATCATATAAAAAAGATTACATTTTAATAAATGTAAAATTCAAAGGGGTTTATACACCGTAAAAAAGAAAGTTGTGTATAAAACAAAATATGCCTCAATGAAAGGAGATTGAGACAGACTCCCTTATAAAAAACATTTTTTAAATAAAATAGATCTATTATGTGTATTCACTATAATTACACATAACAAAAGTACAAATACAAGATAGGATATAATAATATCATGACATAATTTGAAAGTAGGAGATTAACCCAAAGAATAGAAATTGGGTTAAGAAGTTTCCTTACCTCATGTCCGACTTGACTTGATCATTTTTCAAACTCCTAAATAAATAACTAGAGATAATTTATACTTTCTTAAGAACCCTTTTAAAGTTAAATATTCCTTTTATATCACTTATTACCATGTTATGAACATTATGTAATTATTTGAGTTAATAACGGTCATTTTGTCGATCTTTGGTAGTTGAGTCAAAAATAAACTTCATATAATTACAAGTTGTTCATGTGGTAAAATATCCATTATATCTAGAATTATATTCATGATTTAGATATCATATATATCATATATATCCAGTATATACATTCATTCATAATATTACGTAACATTTAGACGTAATCACTAAAATGCACCGTTCATGGAGATAGTAAGTCGTACGTACGCATGAACGCTACATTCATTTCTATTTCGTATTGAATGGAATGAAATCATAATTATATAAAAGTGTATTATAATTCCAGTATAATATAATATATAATATCATTTACTCCATCCTTTATACATCCCACATATGGCATTAACGATTCAAATCACTTTGAGGGGGCGGTAGTCCGCACTTCCCAAAATAAAATTATCGCGTTTACCCATAATGGAAATCATAAAGGTATGACACAAATGAAAAGCACAGATGCATAAGGAAAACATAAACATAATATATATATCATATACGAAAATATTTTTATCAAAAATTCCACCATTAGAGGTGTTAAAAGAATATTAATCAATCATCATTTCATGAGGCAGTATTCGCCACCCAGAGAAACAGTATGTTCTTTAACCATTAGACGAAGGTGTGTGTAATTTTTAATCAAATAATTATCATAAAAACATCCTAGTATATTTTAGATACTGGTTTTGTTACAAAATAAAGTAATAATAAGATTTTACGGGGTTGGAGAAGGAAAATAAAACAAAAGAACATAAGAGGAGACATTACCTTAAAATCGGGTAACTCTTTTTGATTTGAGCCAAAGGCATCCTTGGGAAGAATTCTGCCGAAAGTGAGGCATATATGTGTAAGAGAGGGAAGTTGAGAGAGTATTTGGACAGAGTTTGGCCGAGCCAAATGGCTTGGAAGGTGAGAATAAGGTATTAGTGGTGGGGGCCTTTTATAAGGGGAGATGAGGGGCACTCTTGGAAAGTCATGAAATGTTACATTATTATAAATGCTTTTCGGATTTTAAAGGTCTGAAAATTATATATTTCCAAGATTAGGTGATGAGGGTTCGAAATATACTCACCCAAAAGGTTTTTGACATGGGTATGTCTTAGATTTTACATTATCTGTTCATTTTATTTAAATTTTTAATTAATGAGGTAATCGCTGCATCTTCATTGTGTCATAGAATTTTTAATTTATTTAATGTATAAAAATTATAAAAAAACTATGATTATGTAGGAAATCTTTTTTTATTTCCAATGAATATTTATAGTAAAAAATTTAACTTATATAAACTCATTTAATAATTTTTTTAGTAAAACAACACATATTTGTGACAATTTTATTTTTACTATAAATAAAAAGTTATTAATTTCATTTTCTTACCCATGTGGCTCCATGGGATCCCCAAGATGACCCATGGATTGTATTGGTCGGCCATGACTCATCCAATAAGAGTAGGACTATTGTCAAGGTAATTTTAAATTAATATAATATCATTTTTACCTTTAATTTCACTAATTACCTTTAATCGCGATTAATAAAACATAAAAGTTACAATTAACTAAAAAATTATTTTAATCCCATTGAACCACATTTTACTTCCTAATGACAACCATATATGTGATATTTTTGAAAATAAAATCACTAAAGTGGTAAGGTTTGATTTACAAGAAAAATAAGTTTTTAAACTACCACTTAGTGGTTTCACTATTCATAAAAAATTGATGTTTTTCAGAAAAATACCAAAAATTCTCCCTAATATATATTTGATATTCCTAATTCAAAAATGATTTCTATTTTACAAAATTCCAAACATATAAGTTGAATTAATTATTTTTATAATTATTTATATCCCACTGTCACAACAAATAGGGTTTTTTTAAGAAGTAATATATATCAAAAGATTGACAATTGTTTATGTCCAATTTCAAAGTGAAATTAATTATAATGACCACCATAGGATAAAATGGTAAAAATATATTCTAATTATACTTTAAAACCAATCAATAGTATAATTTATCACTATAAATTATTTTGATTAAAAAAGTTTTTTTTAAGTATTTTCTCTTTTCAGAGAAAATTGGAAGTTCTCAGAAAATTACAAAAAATTCAACTTTTGATAATTTTGATATTATGAATACAAAAATGAAGTCCATTTTGAAATATAAAATTTATATAATTTCTAAAAGTGGTTATTAATATTCATAACTGCTACTTTGATTAGTTGCGGTGTGTTAGAATCTCGAACTTGCGTACAATGCAAGCTAATGCATTATTGAAAGAGAAGCGTATCATGAAAGCTTGGGGTGTTACACTTTTCAGCGTTATCACATCTGGAGAGAAACTGTTACCTCTAGGTAGAGCTACCGCAAAACACTTTCCATTGTTATAGGATGGATGATCTACTCACACACTCATTCCACTTTTAATACTATGATGATCTACCTCCAGAAGCCAGTCACCTCTACCACCAAAGTTATTACTATCAGTGGAGTTACTGCAAGATGCTGAGACACCATTATCAACACTCTTGTTACAGTTGTTGTTCATGATTTTCTAAATAAATTGTTCTATGAAAAGTGTGAGATCTAATTTGTGAATTATATCTGAAAAAAAATTCTCATTATGTGAAGCTCAATGAAGTATATGTACTTATCCAATTTAATATATTTATTGAGACAACATATAGAGATCATCTGATGCATACATTTATATTTCGACTATCCTCTTTTCTACGCAAAATTTCTGGAACAAACCACATACTCTTCACCATTGATGATAAGAGGAGTTCAATCATACATAACACATTAGACTAGGATATATCTTTTTTTACTTTTGAGAAATGTGTTGTTATACCATTGTTTAACACACAATATCTCATGAATCTTCTTAGATAATACATGTTATTCCTTTATTACAATATATATTTCCAACTATATTTTGGAAAGAGTTCCTTGTGTGACATATTATTTTCATTGATACCACATATAACTATGGAAGTGGTTTCCTAGACTGGATAAGATTATTCAGTTAACTATATACCTAATCTATATTATGGATTTTTGTGAATATATTTATAATTTTTTGGGATGAAGGAGATTGCAATGTGGAGGGGATTAGGTATCACCTTGACACTGAAAATCTATTTAATTTCCGCTATGTCATTATGTTATTTGTTGTTTCTATCTTATTCAAGATAACAATAATAATTATTAACAATCTTATTTCATTGATAATTAATCATAACTAGGCTTTATATATATTTCTATCAAATTAATATGATCTCAAAAGTTAAGGTATTTCGAACAAATATTTTAACTAAGATCTAATCCCTCATTAAGAAATACTTTTAATTGATATATTTTATATTGATATTTTTTTTTAATTAATTGGCCAATTTATTTATAGAAATTATTATTGGGAACTTAATTCACCCCCTCTCATGTTACTCTCTCGAAAAAACATTTTTTATCATAGGGTTATTTAAAATTTACCCCCATAAACTATAATTTCAATTTTATTATAATGATCTCAAATTTTTGTCATTTCTACATTTTAGTTCACTACGAATGAAAGGGAAGACGGACCTTATTCCAATAGACCTCATTATTTTAATGGAAACAACTATGCTCAATGGAAATTCCAAATGAGAATTCCATTTGTGATGTATGGGTTTTGATATAAGGACTACAATATAAGATCAATATAAAATAAATTAACTCCTAGAATTGAATGGATAAACACTACAATAAATGACATACAATAAAAATTTTAATGAATTTAATGATTTATTCTATGAATTGGGTGATGGAAAATTCAATATAATATCTACATGAAAATCTAATTTTGAAATGTAAGATATGATATCCGTCTCAAATAACATAACTTAAAATGTCATTGAAATGATACTGAATACATATAAAATAATGTATTATACTTATAAAATTAAATATTGTGAACCTATTTATGATATGAAACTCGGGTTCAATGAAAATATTGAACTCTATGCACTCACATGGAAATCAAGTGACATAAAAAGATCAAGTAATGAGACTTCTTAGATTCATAACAAACTGATGGGGATGAACATATATATCAATCATAGAGTCCTGTGATTTAATTAAACTGCCTATCGAGGAATTGATTGGAAGTCCAATGATGTGTGAACAAGATAATAAATTCAATTAAGTGATTGATTAAGATGATGCAAAAAATAAATTCAATAGCCTTAAAATCTAATACCTCTAGAAATAAATGAGAAAAAAGAAGTAAAAAATTCTAGTTAAGCATGATCTCCTGATGACTGTGATGAATAAATTTCACACATGTACTCATAATTCAAAAACTTATATACGAAAAATAAGTTCATCTATAAAACAAATTTCATAGGTTATTGCGATAACAATGTTAAGTAAAATATGGATTGGGAAATGGAATGGAAGAAGGATGATATTCAAACTGAAGATAACTATTATGAATGTAAAATAAAAGGACACATTAAATATAACTCTATGTAATTAAAATAGAAAAATAATTATGAGGACTTGTATAAGAGATACAAAAGGCTATGAAAGTAACATGCAGTGCCTCTGAATAATGATAATGTGACTTATACACTATTCATGAAGATAGGTCTGACAGAGCCAATATGTTGTTAAAATAAATCACATCAGGGGTACATAATAATATTAATGTGTCTCTTAATGATGCTTCATGAATTTCTGAATGTTAATAATGTAATGAAAATGAGGTAAACATGAAGAATAATTATCTATATGATTATTGTAACATATTTTAAGAAATACTTCCTTAAGTAAATTTTAAATATGTGTTTTAAAAAATACCATTATTTAATAGTAAATGTTAAAAACAATCTCACTATTTAATGAAAGAAAAATGTTCAATTTATGAATGAAATCACTATATTAAAATTTTCAAATGAACATTTAAATAGATAGATAGAAAAATTTACCGAAGCTATGAAAGGATTAACTCATAAAATTTAAAAACATGTTTCTCACATGTATGCAACTGGCATAGGTTACCATCAGTGACAATGAAAAATTTCTAAAAAAGTATTTACAACATGTTTTAGTGCTAATTTTTCATATATTGAAAACACGAACTAAACTAGACCTAATAAGGTTTTTACATCTAGATATAATCAATCTATTTTTAAGAAACCAATTAAACAAATATCGATACAATAATATATTTTTTCTAATATATATATAGCAAAAATAGTATTTGTACCAACATCATTTTTGGAAAAAAAATTATACTAAGAGAAACATATTTGAAAAATTCCAGCAAATTATTCGGTAAATGTATAATGGAAATTCTAGACACATAACTGGTGAGTATTCAAAATTCAATAATTTCTATAAATTTAATGGTGAAAATATCGCATTTACTAACAGTGAAAATGGGGAAAGCATCAACCTTGTCCAAATTTTAAATCTAATTCTCTATTAATTTCAAATGTTTTATATACTGAGGGATTAAAATAAAATATTATTTTCATATCTTAATTGTGTGATGATATATTTTATGATAAATTTGGAAACATTTCATGTGATGTTTTTAATCATAAAAATGATTTAATTTTTAAAAATACATGAAATTATAAAATTTATTCTATTGATATAAATTCTTTATCTTCTAAAAATAGTTCTATATTAAGTTCCTTTCATAATGAATCTTGGCATTGACATAGGATACTATGACAATACAATATTAACTCACATATAAAGCTAACAAGGAAAGTGTTGGTAAGAGACCTACGAAGTATTTAATTCTAAAATGGAAGAGTTTGTAATCCCCTAAAAAGACACACTTCTTGAGATTTATTTAAAATCAATGATAGTTGTTCCAAACTCTCATCTACATGAGTTAATGAATATAATCCTTTTTGTAACATATAGAGTCTCCAGTCTAAATGGATAACAATATATCTATGTCATTGTAGATGACTTCTCAAGATAGACTTTTGTACACTTTATTTCCCACAAAATTGAATCATATTCTTACAATATTATGTATTAAAAATCTATGGAATACCAGAGTGGACAGAGTATTAAGGCCTTAAGGGGTGATGAGGGTTGATAATTTGAAAATCATGAAATTGAGTCATTGTGTTCTCAAAATTTATTTAGTCACAACTCTTCCTCAACTACGAAACAACAAAAAATGGTGTTGTAGAAAGATGAAATGAGACTCTTCATGAAAAATCCAGACAATGTTTAATGAGTAGGAACTACTTGTATACATATTGGGTGAAACTGTTAATAAATCCTGTTATATTATTAAAAAATATATGATTATACCAATCCTAATGAAAAAAACTTATTATTTATGTAATATTATAAAATCAATGGGTAATTATATTAATTTTTTGGTTACGATGTATTTATTCATAATACAATTTTCAATTTCAACAAATTTTCTTGTAATATCAAGGAATGAATTTTCCATGGGTATTTAACTTCTATAAAATCATATTGACTGTTTAAAAAAATGAATAGAATAATGGAAGAATCTATTCATATCATGATACATGAAACTAATCCCAATAAATCTAAGACAACAATAGAAGATCTTGAGTATGATCATTCATCTTTGAATTTCAAATCAAAACATTCTAAATTTTCAATTAAACAATCATAGACTCCTTTGAGTTGACTGATATAAACTCAATAGGAAGAAAACAATGAACCTACAATCCCGACCTCTAAAAGACCCATTATGACTAATAGAAATCACCCATTGGATATTGTAATTAGAATCATACATAGATTTACACAGACCAATGCTTCCATGAGATTTCTCATTGATCATCAAGGCTTCTTGTCACCAATTTAACCTAAGAACATCAATGATTACCTCAATGATGAAATATAGGTAAAATTTATTATATATGAACATAATCATTCCGAAAGAAACAGTGTTTGGGTTCTTTGTTGGTCGACCAAAAGATACCATGACTATTGTCACTATGTGGGTGTTTAGAATAATGGTTTGTGAATATGGAAATATAATAAGAAACAATGCTAGATTAGTTGGACAATGTTAAATCAAGAATAAGTTATTGAGTTCAAATAAAAATGTATACTTGTTGGATTAATTTAATCTATAAGGATATTTCTTTGTTATGTAGAACATGTAGAGATAAAACTATTTCAAATTGTTGATAAAATATATTTTTTAACGGATATATAGTTGAGCATGTTTCATTTGAAAAAACCCCACAATTTTAATAATATCATATTCCTAATCATGTTTTTTAATTAAAAAATTATATGAATTGAATAAAACATACAACAAGATCTTGGTATGATAGGTTTACCTCTTTCATTATTTCAAAATGTTTTTCAAAAGGAATAGCTGATCCAACTCACTATGTTAAAATAATATAAAAAGATACTTTGATAGCTCAATTTTATGTGGATGATAGGATATTTGGATACACTATAAATTCCTTACATTATAATTTTTCAGAATTCATGAAAAGTTAATTTGAAATGAGTTTAATGGGTAAACTGACATTCTCTCTTAAATTTCAATTTTTTTAATATAACGAATAAATTATCATAAATAAACATAAATCCACTAATGATATTTTAAAACATTTTTTGTTGAAATGTACAAAATTAGTGATACTCCCATGATTACTTACTCTATAATAAACCATGATTAAATGGAAAATTAGAAGATCGAAATATTTTGATAGGTATAAATGGATGTATTCTATACATAACTACTAGTATGATTGATATTATGTTTAGTGTATGTATGTGTGCTCTATTTGAATAAAATTCAAAACAGTTACATTTATTAGATATAAAATGAATTATAAAAAACACTCATGTATTCAACACATTTATTATTTTTCTTTCCAAGAGCACTTACTTTTGATTTAGTTAGTTACATAGATGTTTATTTTGGTGGATGCAACTTAGATAGAAAATCACATCAGGAACATGTCTTATTTTGGGAAAATCACTAGTATCATGGTTTGTAAAAAGGAAAATTATATTTCACTATCTACTATTAAAGATGAATATATAACTACAGGTTGTTATTGTGCACAAATCATGCGGATCAAACATACATTACTACACAATGGATAATAATTTAGACATTTACATATTAATTGTTATAACACTAGTGCAATAATTTTTTCCATAAATCATGTGCGTCACTCAATATCAAAATATATTGATCTAAGACAACACTTTTTTAGATATCATTATCAATATACTAATATAATAGTAGAATTTATTGGAACTGGACATTAGATACTTGATGTATTCATGAATCCATTGAATTTTGACAGAGTAAACTAAATCATAAATGAATTAGGAATAATATTCCTTAATTAATGAGTCACCATTTGTGATCCACTATTTATGATTCATTGTTGAAGAGTCGCCATTAATGAGTCGTCATTGATAATTCATCATTGAAGAGTCACCATTAATGTGTCACCATTGACGATCCACTATTTATAAAGTCACCATTGAATACTCAGTATTGGTGAGCAGCTATTGATTGAGTCACCGATGATTGATTAACTGTTTCTTTTTGTGTTACTATTATTTTTATTACCGTTATGATTTTCAAGTACCAATAATATGTGTATTATCTTAATTTTATTATTATTCTTTAAGATTCACAAAATGATAAAAATTTTAGGATTACTCAAAATCAATTCCCATCTAAAAACCTTGAAATCTCATTGCCTTACATTCGACATGAACCATGATTCTCTTTTACTTGAACAATAAACCTTCAACTGATTTGAATGGATTTCATAGAGAGAGTTTCATAATCTAATCTACAAGACTTGAGGCCTTCCTAGAGATAATGAATATCTATGATCTATTTGACACCCATTATATTAAACCAACATTTGAGCCAAAAAAAGATATTGATCCATATTTGATTCCAAAAAGAAATACTATAGTGTTTAATGCAATATAAAAACAGAGATGGATAGACCAATTTTACACAAATCATATAGTGTTTTACTAATTGAGATTTTTTGAATTTAGTAAAAATAAGAAATTTATTTTTGGGGAGATAGTCAATATAATTTTAAACATAATATATGAAGAAGATATTTATTTCTATTTAAATAATTTGGAAAAATTTCAATTATACCTCACAGATAAGATTATGATGATTTTAAAGTTAGTGCACATGATGATGTCCATGAAGAGGCTCTCCTAGAAATTGATAGAGAAATAACCAAGTGAATACCAACTTATTTAGAGCTTGATTGTGAGTGAATGCTTCTTTTTATGTTTTTAAAACAACTTTTATGTCCACGAAAATGGGATATCAACACATTGATAATCCAAAAGCCTAAATCCTGTATTTGATGAATAATGGGAATAAATAAATCATTGAAGATTTTTAATAGTGTATATGCATGAGATGTTCCAGAAGGCCTCCACATAAAATGCTCTCACCTAAACCAATGTGATCTCTTCCATATTATACAAGAAAGGATATGATAATCATTGAGAAGATGTTTAGGATAAAAGGGTGGTTTTTTTCTAACCAAATCTATCTGAAAAAGAGTAAATGAATGTTGGAAACCAAGGACGAGATGTTGGGTTAGGGAAAATGATAAACTATTAGATTATTATAATACTATTGATCAATCAATTGGACCAAAGGAAGTTGTATATCTTGGTCTTGAAATTGATGAGATATAAGAATATTTAGGTACAAATATTCTTGAAATAGATGAAGAAGAAGAAGATGTGTCATTTGAAGTATGTAGTGATCCAGATATCCTAAAATCATTACCTAGAGAATCTAGTCTGCATGTTAGTTCTATAGTGTCTCTTTATTCTAGAGAAACACACTTACCCAAGCATGATGATGTTGAAAACATTGATGTTTCTAAAGATAAACATTTTAAATCAACCACCATTGAGACACCAAATGAAGAGATTTATTGTGGAGGAAATGTTATTGTATCTAAAATGGTAGAATAAGAAATAATAGATCTTAGGAAACTAGATGAATATTCGAGTGGGGTTGCTGAGGAAAATGTTGATAAAGATACTATTGATATTTCACATAAGGTAAATAAAGGAATTTGGAATGATAAAAGAGTTTATGAAGATAATTATGGTGATTCAAAGTATGACAAAAATGAAAATAAGGGTGTTGATTCTATTAATCATGACCGGGAATTAATTATTTCAAAGGATAAGAATCTTTAACAGAGGGTGAGGTAACTAAAATTCAAAATTAATATTTAGTTCAAATGGATGTTTTGGAATCAATGGAGGCCATGTAAATCATTTAGACAGAAGTTCTACTAGTTAAAACTGACTGGGAGTTACCTACAGTTCCTGAAAATCAGCTAGTTCTAGTGGATCAAATTCTACAGATAATCAATTTGAAACTGGAAAAATAGCATATGTTCCCTCAAGTACTAAGTTTTTCCAGAGTTATTAGAAACCCAGTAACATGACAATTCATCCATATGATAGATCATTAGTAAGTGTATTTGATGAATGTGAGAAATATTATTGTTTTTTCATTATTAGGAAAACTTAAAGTGATTCAAAAGATGAATCAGATATCAGAATAGAATGATTCTTCTTGAATCAGATCAATGAAGTTGGTGAGTTAAAAAAATTTGTTCTTAGGGAGAAAGATAGACCAGATGAGGATGAAGTATCGGATCACAATGAAAATCACCAAACTTCTTCAATAGGTTTTCCACCTAATGTTATCACGAGTTTTCATTTAGATTCATTAAAGTGTACTGTTCATTTTGATATGGAGACTTTGAGAATGAAATACTTCCAAGACTTTTCCCAAGTATTTAATAACCATCCATCTCTTACTACTCACCTTTATGAAGATAGAGTTAGATATTTATTAGATCTGGTCATATCTCATACTCATCCAAATTTCTGTTTTAATATTCTACAAATGGATGTGGATATAGACGATTGAAATATGAGGTATCAAGTTTGAAATATTTAGAAGGGGGACTACAAGCCTCTTTTTTAGAATTCATGAGTTCCAATTCACATAAATTTGATTTTTTGCATAAATTTTCTCTTAATCTTAGGGAAATCATCTTGATTCAGTACATTTTGATTGAGATCTAATGTAACTGCAATTTTGAGAGGAAATATGAAATGTTTTCAGTGGTTTCACTACTCATGAAGAAAAGGAAATAAAAATTCACCTTAATAGATAACATATCCTTTAGGTCATAAAAGAGTACGCATGTGATCTCAGGCCTGTCAAGGATGTAATCAAAATAGATATAAAATAATTATTTTCAAGGATATACACAAAATACAACATTTCTTTTCATTCCTAATCTCCTATTGACAATTTGAAAATCCAACAACAGAAAAAATCATTTAAAGAACATGTAAGTTAGTAAAAGGATATAACAAAAAATATTCAATGATTTTTGGATAAAATGAATGATTATTTAAATTCCATGGATAGGGTAGGATCTATATTTATGGACTTCCTAAATAATATGAAACCATACCTCTATGTACATTATATGATTTTTATTTCTTGTGAGGTGATCCTTGTTCCTCTATCTTTCTAAAACATATCTATAGGGCCAGTTTAGTATAGTCATGAGCTATTCTCTCACCAATTATATATAATTACTTCACCGTTATATCCTACGGTTGTTTCACTATGTGATGTGATCAGAAAACTCAAACCAGTTCTTTTTCAGAGGACCACTACCTCTAATTAACACTATACCATCAATTACAACCTTGTCCCTAAATTATACTCAAACAGTATCTTCTCAAGATGAAGAGATAAAGTTAGACAACCAAAGGAAAGGAGAAAGATGCTATGCCACCAACCTCTACATAGTGAATCTATTTTTTGATGTCATCTACTTGATATTGATATTGTACTTTTATCCTTTCATATTTATCATATATCTTTTCATTACTATTTTAATGAAATTCATTTCTTTTCTTATCCGTTCAATTTTTTTGTTATCCTCTAAACATATTTTGATAATTTAAAAGGGGTAGTTAATTGTGAATTTTTAATTTTGATAATATATATATATATATCTAATAATTTTTACTTACATATTAAGAACATGTTTAATAAAATGACATGCTTTTTTGATCATCAAAAAGGGTGAGAATGATGCACCTCCTTGGATGAATTGTTTTTGAATGCTCTTTATTTTATGATCACAAAATATTATTTGTTTATTACTAATGTTTCACATATTGTACATTATCATTTTATATAAAAATATTCCTTCTATAATATTTTTTTAAATAGTTATTTCATTATACCATTGGCTACATGATACATTTATCGCTAGTGGAGAGTTGTCATTACCACCAGGATGAGCTAGTACTAGGCTCTATTTACAGTTACCGCCCGGATGTGTTACCACCTATCTCATGTCACTATTACCAATATGATGAGATACCACTATAAGGGAGTAAATTCTACCACTAAATGCATTAATTTATGTTTATTTACCACTAATTGCAGAGTCACAAACATCATATCTCTTTTTACCATTGTTGTTAGAGATCTTTATAGTAAACAGTTCAATGACTATATTTATTCTTAGATCGTTTCACAACATCATTAAGACATTGTAAATGATGATCCAAATAGAATGGATATTTTTAACCAGGATGTCTTACATATTTGTGATTAATTTACCTCTTGATATAACATCATTGATTTTTTAATACACTGATTACTAATGAGATAGAAAGGTGTGAAATATAATTGCTGAATTCCCTTGAACATACTGATTCACATACTATAAATATGGTTAACACAAAAGAACAAAATTCATTCCCATGAATTATTGATACAACATATAGATATCATCTTAAGAATACTGGTAGATTTATAGGACCCAATATTCGGTTTAAAATTTCATGAATGAAGAATAGACTCCTCACCATTATTCATTTGAGGATAGGAAACATATAGTATACATAATACTAATCTCATTCTATATTGTTCACTCTATTTATTGTTTGGACAATGTGTTGTTATACTATTATAAAATACACATTATCATATATATTTTAAGGAAATAATTGTTATTCTCTTCTTCCTTGATCAATTTCCCACTATTTTTTTAAAGAGGTCCACGTGTAACTTGTGTTTTCCTTTAATCCCACATTAAACTATGGATGAGTATTTCTTCCTTAAAATCACATTTATGTTTACATTATACCTAATCCATGTTGTGGATTTGTTTAATTATATTTATAATCAACATGAAATTAGGTGATTTCCAAGTGGAAGTGATTAGTACTCACCTTGGGACTACAAATCTTGTTTATTTCTATTGTGTCACTATGTTATTTGTTTTGTTTTTATATCTTACTCAATATTACTTTTCACTATAAAACAAAATAATTTCTTTGATAATTATTCATAACTAGTGTTTATATATATTTATTTCTATGTAAAATGATCTATGTACTTAATGTATTTATAATCCATATTTTAGCTAGGACATAATAACTCATTAAAAAATATTTTATAATGATAGATATTTATTGATCTCTTGTTTTGATTAATTTCCCAGTTTATATATAGAAATTATTATTGGGAACATAATTCACCCCGCTTGTATTACTATCTCTAACCAATAGTTAGCTATTGAAACTATAAAAAACAAATTTTCTTGATGGCTTGAGTAACATGCTAGATAGAGTTTTACCGAACAATAAAATATTGATAACATGTTATTATTTAAAATAATAAAATATAACTTAGTGATTATTTCTTTGATTATATTATATATTAACTAATTTATTAAAATATATTGTTTACAAAAATATAATATTAATTCATAGGTTACCAATTAATTATAAATGAAAACAAAAACAGATTCAATACAAATGGAAATATTATTATGGTCAGAAATACATTTAACTACAATAAAATAATTTAATTACAATTAGTGAAATATATTAAGGGAATATATATTCTATATATTCAATAATATAATTTTTATGTTAATCTAATAGATTGGACTGACTAAATATAATAACAAAACCAATTTAATTCCTAAAAACCTATATTTTATGAAGGTATTTATAATGCCCTATAATGATAAAGCCAATTTAAATCCAAATTTTGGAAGTATGGTAAATTTAATATGAAAAAATAAACATTATATTTGAATGAATAACCTTAATATTAAGTTCTGATGTTCTTTTTTGTATTTTTTTGTATGTGTTCATTTTATAACGAATATTTAAAAGTAATGAATTTTAATTAAATGTTTCTTTCTATCTTATTTATTAATAAGGATAAAAAAATTTAAAAAAATGATTAATTATATAATATTTTTATCTATTAATACAATGTAATATATTTTATTCAATATAAATTTGTAATGGTCTATAAAACATATTAATCATTAAAATGTATTTACATTAAAAACATATAATTTCATCTCGTTTGTGGGATTATATTTAAATAAATTTTTACCAAGTATGTGTTCCGAATTTAGAAATATGGATTCTATATTTGGAATAAGAATAATTCATAATTTATAATATGTTCAACTTAGTTTTTTAAATAATATTTAATATGATTAAAATTAACATCAATTAATAATGTGAAAAAATTGGTTAACAACGTAATAAACAATAAATTTAATAACCCAAATAACCTAAAATATAATCCCAAAAGCATTTAATATGATTATTTCTAACATATAATACCATGGTGATAATTATTTATGTAATTGGATTCACATGATATGTTAAATACATATATGAAACTCTTTTCTAAAAATCTCACAAGAAGGTTACTCATCATAAACTACAAATGGCCTCTTCTCCTCCCACATCTTCACACAACTCAATGAAAATATTTTATCCCATGATATACTCCAATATCCACCAATTAACCCCCCTTATTTCTTAAGTCATACAACTGGGATGAAATTAATACATGTAATACCTTTGGTGCAAACAAAAATGATCTACCCAATTTAGAGGTAACACCGTCCCTCATGCTTCTTTAGTATTTTTTCCTTTCTCCTCCTAATAGAATATTCTTATTAAAAACTATATATATAAAAAATATAAAAAATATACTAGGATAATTTTATCATAATGTTTTGACATGAACATATACACACATTTATCTAAGGTGTAACAAATGTACTGTTTACATGTACGACGAACAACCACGTCACAAAATGATAACTGTTCATTTTAACTTTAATGCATATCATGGTGGAAATTACAATGGAAAATATATTTATATGTAATATATATTAAAATTTTATAATATATTTATTCTTCATTAATTTTTATATATAACATTCCTTTATTATTTTCATCGGGGGTAAATATTAAAATTTCATTTGTGGAAGTGCGGACTACCGCCCCACAACGCGACGTGATTCGTTCACACACTACATGGAAAATATTAAAGATGTATTTACATAACATATATTATATATATGACATAATTATTGTATTCTATTTTTTTATGTACATATACACATACATTTTTCATTTCCTTCTTTCAATACAATAGAAAAACATATACAACATTCATGCATATGTACAACTGACCTTCTCCAAGAACGATGTATTTAATTCATACATCAATATAAAATAGATTATCATAATATAGATAAAAAGAAAATAAATGATATTTATATCATGGATTACATTCATTAATTCATCATACATGTATAAGAATCAAATATATAACAAATTATTACACAAGCAAAAAATAATGTCAATGTTACTCGAAGCGTATCAATAAAAAAATTATTAATAGGAATGTAATATAAACACCTAACCAAACCATGAATGGTATTATATATATGAATATTTTTCATTAAAAGATTTTTACTAAACATAAATTTTTTTTACACATTTTTTTTATAGTTGTGACACAAGTCATGATAGTAGGTAAGAGAATTTCAACTCACTTTTTATTTCAGTGAGATACATGTTTTATTCAACACCCATTCCATCTATTTCGTTTTTTACTACCCATGGATTTTTATTATGATTCCTATAATTATACAAATGTGTATTACCATATCGATGTGATTATATTTATTTCACGGGGAGTGTTTTTCAATAGTAACCAAAATTGATAAAATTATTAATTATCAACTTTCCTTCTTTGAGAATAATTTCATGTTATGAACCAATATTTTCCTATGTGGTGTATAAACTATAATTGAAATGATATATAATGAATATATTTCAATTCATGATAACTTATGAATTTTTTTTGTGGTTCTAATTTACATTCTATTATGAGTTTATTGAAATAATCTATTTTATTTTTGATATTGTTTTGGATTATTATTACTTTGAAGTAATATTATCATCCATATCTCATGAAAAATCATGAAAGTTATTCTCTTATGGTAAATCTTGATATAATAATATATTATATAATTTTTCCACTTCTTCGTACAAAATTTTGGAAAAAATTTATTTTTATGAAAGGATGACATCACCCACTCTACGGCCAGAAATCATTGTTCATTAAAAACAATGACTTCTAATAGGATTAAAATAATATTAAATTAATCTCATATTATCATTAAAAAACAATTTTTCATTTTTTTCATTTTTCCATCAAAAATGGATTTTGATTACCAATCTTCTTGTCATTTTCCTATTGGGGCACCATTCTATACATTTTATTATAATATATGAATTTTTTCTATGTAAAAATTTATCAACCATCATTATCAAAATTACCTTTAATCATCCATTAAAATATTAAAATGTTATTTTTTAATATAAAATGTGTCATTATATTATGGATATTCAGTGTTTTAATTCATTTTGAATGAAATGGGTTTTAAAAAGTTTCATTATTTATTTATATATTTTCAATGTATTAGTAATGCTATTAGTATTAAAAATGTTTTCATGATTAATTTATATGATTCCAAGTACATAGTTTTCAAATTATCTTCAATTATCTTTAATATGTTTCCAAGGAACAATTATTTTCAAATTTCATTCAATCATATTTAATATCTTTTCATGGAAAATGGATTTCAAAATCTTTTCAATATTTCTTTATATGTTTTCTAGTTTATTTTTATGAAAATTATTTTAAATGGTTGGATATTTAAGAAATATATTTTCCAACGAATAAAGTATATTTTCATCAAGAATTTTTTGAATGATATTTCAACATTGTTTTTCATCTAAGATGACATCATTTGGTGTTTTTCATGCCACTATAGGAAAATTATTCAGTAGTCCCATTCATATAATTGGTTGAATGGTATATCTTTTGATGTAATTATTTTTATTAAACCCATTTCTCCTCAACAGGTTATATTCTTTTTAATATTTCTTCTTTTCATAGGATATTATTTCACTAAATTATTAGGAAACAAATATTTTTTCCATAGGTTTTGATTTGATCAAAATTTAGGGAAACCCACTTCATTTTTGGGTTATGAGTATTTCTTAGGAATCCCATCCCTTTTTCTGGGTCATGGAAGGATGCGTGTTTTATTATCTTGTGGATCATTTTTTATGAATTTTTTATTATATGGGTGGATACTATATTGAAAAAAATACATTGGGTAATGATAAATGTTTAATGAGATCATATGGGTAAAAAAGATGACATCCCAAGCCCGAAAGAAGTTAGTATATTTGAGGTCATCCCATTCCCAAAACAAGAGGTTACATGGGTGGTAATCATAGGCCTAAATAAGAAAGATGAACATGATGGTATCCAAATAATGATATAATATGGTACAATAGAGATAATACCATGTCTAAGGTAGGTACACTAGTAATTATCCCAGGCTAATTATATTACGAAGGTCTTGGTAGGAAACCATGGCATAAGGTATTTATATTCTTATGTGCATCCCAAAATTCCTTGTCTTATTCCTATGAAATTCATTCGTGGAACATTTTATTTATTTTCATATTATTTATTTAATAAGAACATTCTTGATTTATGACATGTTTCATGTTTATGGTCTTATGATATGAATTGTATGATCTTCTAATTACATCATCATGTTCTCATACCCCTATGCTAAAGCTTATTATTAAAAATATCCCATGTTTAATATTACTAATATTTTGATCACACCCGTTAATATGTTTCCTTCCCCGTGTAATGAAGATATGTCTTATGATAAATGCATCTAATAAGACTACTATAAAAAAATAACCTTGCAGGAGATGATGTTGATTACTTATGTACTATTGTTTACATTTCCATGATTCCAAAGGCACTGAACTAATATGGTCATTTATGGTTTTTTTGGGTAATGTATTATGAATTCAATAAAAGTTATGTATTGTAAATTTATGTCAATAATGGTTCATTATAAATTATTTTTCATTATATAACCATTTAAAATTTTCTTTCAAATTCATTTTATTAAGAAAAAAAGGAAATTCAACATAATAAGAACATTTTCGTTTAAATATGTAATGGACAAGTGATTTCCATAGTTTATTTTCGTTTTAATAATTCATAAATAATTTTTAATACTAATCATATTTGGTTCGACTGATTATATTGTGTAATATTCATTAATAACTCATGTATATAATTATAATAGCTTACATTATGAAGGATAAGTCAAATCACACATTATCAGTGGTGTTAATAGTAATAACAAGATACTTATGGAATAAAAAAGGAAAAAAACCTACATGGGGTGGTCCAAAATGAGGTTATGCCCACCAAAACTAGGTATCATATATAGAATGGGATCTATAATATGAGTAACAAGATAATAATCCTAGAATATTTATTTAATTGGCAACGCCCAATGAATCTGCATGTGCACAATAACGATAGTTTATAAAATGACGAGGCTAGAGGGATGGGTATATTCAACCTGCCTAAAATCTATAACAATCCCTTTGTCTGGTATTAGACTTTAATATAATGCAGATCCT
Organism: Viscum album; assembly: GCA_963277665.1. NCBI lineage: Eukaryota > Viridiplantae > Streptophyta > Magnoliopsida > Santalales > Viscaceae > Viscum > Viscum album. The sequence continues at coordinate 1,044,793,956 of OY728160.1, read as the reverse complement.
ATCAAATCTGAATAATGGATTAATTCCTATAAAATAGTTAATATGATATGACACCAAAATAATTCAGTTGAGAAGGTGATAAACGATTAAAAAAATATGAATAATTATCTTACTGGTGAACATACAACTTGATATATGGACACAAAACTAGTGATCATTCGGTGACCTGAAACCAAATCCTAGAATATGGATTCCTTAGGTTATTGTATGTGATATAAAGGGTGGGATGTGGTCAAGATTGAAAATTTTGACTGTTTACCCTGATGTTAGGAATTTAGAGAGAGTTTAAATTATTTATACATGCCTTAATTATTGGGGTCATTACACCTATAAAAACCATTTAATCATTAATATATATGAACATAAAATTACATAAAATGCACTTGATAAATGACTTATTTTCGCATTACCTGAAATATAATTGGCCTGCATGAAACCTATAACCCTCCACCCTCTTCCTTAACAAAAAATAAACAACTAGCCATTAGGTCGACACATGGTATATTTCTAATGAAAAAGATATAGGATAATGAAGGAAAATATTATATAGATCCATACCAATATGAAAAACCGATATCATAGAGTCTTACCCCTTATAAGAACTCATCCTTCAATGCACCTTCTAAGAGCATTGAAACACTTTCTATGAATAACTAAAACCACTGAGGATGTACCTCAGCCCCCGATCCCAAGTCTCTTCATATACCCATCTATGCTACCATAGTTACCATACAATTAGGAAAAACCAACTTTTATGTTTCATCATTATCTGTTCAGTGATGTGTATATGATACTCCTCAAATAAAGAATCATTATCCAAATCTTCCTCCATGGGATCAAATTTATGGGATGGGGTTTCATGATAATGAAAATGTTGTGAATCTTAGAGGATGTTATGCAGGTAATGGTACCTCTATGAATGTATAAACTGACAGGCTATCAGAACAACACTCTCAAATATATCAAAAGGCATGAAAAATCATGAAGACATCTTCCCTTTATTCTATATAAATCTATGAATTTTTATTATTCCCACACAAATCTACAATCCCTGAATACAAATAATAGAGGTCATTAATAGAAACTGACATAATAATTATATATTAAATGAGCAGTAGGCATACAAATTGTAATCATCTGAACATTTTATTATGCATCCTTAACAAGATATGTACCCAGTATGTAACGCCCCGACCCCAGTTCCCCAGAGTTGGTGCATTATTACATAACATTGACCTGATCACAAAATATTAGGTCTTGAATGACTCATTAGTTTAGTAGCCTTGGAATCACTAGATACATTAATTCAGTTTACATTACATCATAAAATGAAAACTACAACAACCTAGTTTCCATAGTCCACATTCATATCCTTTAATACTATCCCTGCATGTCATTCATAAAAAACATATTCACATCCTAGGAAAAATAAAACATAAAAAGGGGTGAGCTCAGATGCCCAGTAAGGATAATAATATAGCATAAACATTCATAAATAAGCATAAACATTTAAGGAAATGTATAACTAGAACAATAGCCTTTTAAAAATGAACTTAAGCATAATATGGAAAAAATAAAATTAAATAATTCCATTTACTTATTCACATGGATATTCTACTAGTCGAATAATCAAATGAAATATCAATAACCACTTTGATAATGATGGAATGCAAAATACTAGACAATCTTAACAACATAGTCAGGTCCATGTGCCAAAACTGTAAATAAGATTTTTTCAAGGCATTGTGCCAAGACACTAGTTTGTCTCATGAGACCTACCGATGCATCGAGGAGCTATAGGGGGCTCCACCCGTCACTTATTAAGTCTAATGCATTCCTCATATGAATAGGTTTAAACATAACATACACATTCATATTATAACTAGCATACGAAATGTCAATACATTCTCCATAAACCATGAATGGAATAAAAATATCTCATCCACAATCAAACATACCCAAAAACCTTCAATAAAATAAGGAATTTTTGTATCATAATAAATAAACTTCAAATAATCTTAAAATCCATCAATGGATATTGATATAGATGAAATCAAAACTATTTGAGAGAAATATCTATTTTTTGAAATCATTTACAATTCACATAATTATAAAATAAAAAATTTAATTTGAAAATATTCTTATAAGTTTTTAAGGGAAGATTCGACGATTTTATAACAATGGAAAATTACTGCACAAGCTGTATAAGTTAAAAACGATATACTTACCTTAATTATGTCGAAAAGGTTAAAAATGACCCTGTTTGGAAAACGACAGAAAGATTCCTATATAAAATTCTTATAAAAAGTAAAAAAGGGTATAAATGACATTAACCCTTAGTATGTAAAATAGTAATAGTGATTTGAAATACATTTTTAAGAAACATGGATGTGGATGATAAAGAGGTCCCCATAGTTAATTACGTATAAACAACCTCGGATACTGAAGAGATTGTTAAATAAAGGCTTAACTTGTAAATTTCCTTGGTTTAGGGTAGGTTAACATTTTGTATAATGGTGAAATAATTGTGATTAAATTATACAAGAATCATATACATTAATATGATATCATATATTTGGGCAGGTTTTGGCTGATGCAATTTGCTTTGAAGGTGTGAATTAGAGAAAAGGGGGAGTTCCCTTTAATAAGAGGGGTGAGGTGAACCTTTTGAAAAGCTAGAAATATTATTTTATAATAAATTCAAATTCGGTTTATAATGTATTGAATAACAATTACACCACGACGTTGAGACAGTAGGCCATACGTATGCACGTATGCTGACATTTCATTCAATGGATAGATAGAATATTGATTATGGTTGTACTATATTTATAATAACATCATAATATATAAAATATAATGGAGTTTTATTTTATAATAGAAATAACAAATAATGAAGAAGTTTAATAAGAAAGGAACTTGAATGAGGGTGGTGAAACATTACTTCTTTTTCAGGTTATTCCTCTTCATTTGATCAAAAGGGATCGTTTGGTTGGATTTTTGATCAAACTAAGGCCTATAGGATGAATCTAGAGATGTTTGATAGAATATTTGGGCAGGTTTTGGCTGATCCAATTTGATTTGAATGTGTGAATTAGAGAAAAGGGGGAGTTCCCTTTAATAAGAGGGGTGAGGTGAACCTTTTGAAAAGCTAGCAATATTATTTTATAATAAATTCAAATTCGGTTTATAATGGATCCAAAGTTTATTATTTAAAGTTTAAGGTGGGGATGTGTCAAAATCCTTACAACTAATAGATTTTAGACAGGTTTGGGTCATTATATTGACATTGTCATTTATATTTAACTCTTATTTAAATAGCTTGTCATTTACCATGTCTCATTGTATTTGTATATTATATAGTTAACAAACATACTATATACCTCCTTGCAACCCCAAGTAGTCCATTAATGATAAGAATATCATTATATAAGCCCTTTTTCTAATCATTAAGTTTTTAGGAATAAAATATCAATTAATAATATAATATTGGTTTTAAAAACTCTTTTATGTCAATTTTGATACAATTTGGTATTTCGTTTTTGATAATTTCATTACAACATTATTATTTCGAAAAAAAATTTTATAACAAATCATAATATGTCATATTAACCTCTAAAATTAGTGGAATTCATAAAAAGTCTCAAATTACATTTATTTTTATATTTATAATATAAATTATTTTAATATTTCATTAATTAGGTAATTACTTCATTACCATTGTGTCATAAATAATTTAAGTTATTTAATGTCTAAAAATTATAAACAAAATACCATTATATAGGAAATCTTTTTATCTTTTTAATGAATATTTATAATCGAATTTATCTTATTTATAACCATATATTAAAAATGTTTTAGTAATTAAACATTGATTTTAACTCTTTTAACTCTTCTTTGAATTAAATAATAATAAAGGTCCTAATCTAATCCAAGTGGACCTCAATAATAATATTTTCTTATAAGATTATTTTTGGTAGAGATAAACTTGTTCAATATAATTACTTCATGTGTTAGTGTAATATTAATATAATTTTTACCCTTATTTACCATATTTACTTTTAACCGTGGTAAACAAAAGTAAAAACTTACTATTCACAAAAAATTATTTTTATCTTATTTAACCATATTTTACTCCATGATATTAACAGTGTCTCTCGGATTTTCAAAATTCCACTCACAGAATCAGTAAAATTAAGTTCTATGTGAATTACCAAATTCTTCTAAGAGGTGAGTAAAAGAAGGTGAAAAGTTCCCTAAAATTTATATATATATATATAATTATTCGAAACTAACTATAATAAATTACATTGAACTTATATTGGTATTATTTATGTATTTTGAACATAATTAAATTTAAATAAAATAAATAATTATTGAAATAAAAATTCGATTTTAAACTATAACTCAGTGATTTTTCACTATTCATAAAAAATTGAATGTTTTCAGAAAAATACCTAAAATTCACTTTAAGATAATTTCGATATTCCGAATCCAAAAATGAAGTCCAATTTGAACGATAAATTTTATAAAATTTCAAAAAGTGGGTATTAATTTTCATAACTGCTAGTCTGATTGGATGTGATGTCTGTTAAAACTCGAAGTTACGTACAACAGACGCTACTATATTATTCAAAAAGAAGGGTATCGTGGACTCTTGAGGAGTTACATTCTCACGTTCTTCAAATAATTTCGTCCTAGAAATTTATAGAATACTACCACATGAAATGACTTAGGTGATTCTTCATAATAATTTCCTCGGGTTCCCACATTGCCTCTTCCATTTTACGGTTTCTCCATAGAAATTTTTCCTGACGAGTCGTTCAGTTTCTCAACACTTTTTCACTTGTATCAAGAAGCCTGACAGGCTCTTTGCAATAAGAAAGATCAGGTTTCAGTTATAATGTTTTTCATAAGTAAGTACATGAGTTGGGTCAGGCATGTATTTTCTCAGTAGTGATACATGGAGCACATCATGAACTTTGGAGAGACTTACCAGCTTTTCCAAATGGTAAGCTACAAACCCAATTTATTCTAGAATTTCAAAAGGTCCTATGTACCTAGGACTCAATTTACATTTTTTACTTAAATGTATAACTCCCTTCCATGGAGATACCTTCAAGAAAACATGATCTCCTAACTGATATTCCAAATCCTTCCTTCGGTTGTTAGCATAGCTCTTCTTCCTACTTTGAGCTTCTTTGATGTGGTTTTGCATTACCTTCACCTTTTCCATCGTTTCCTCCACCATTTATAGGCCTACAAGTTTTCATTCCCCAACAGCATCCCAACAGGTTGGTGTGCGACATCTATTTCCATATAACGCTTCATATGGTGCCATATTAAAACTTGAATGAAAGCTATGCTTAAAGGAAAATTTTACCAGAGGTAAATATTGATCCCACATACCATGAATGTCAAGTGATCCAGATCTCAACATGTCTTATATGGTTTTAATAGTCCATTCTGATTGTCCATCTGTTTGAGGGTGGTAGGATGTTCTCAACCAAAGTACATTATCCAAGGCCTTCTGAAGACTCCTCCAGAATCTTGAAGTAAAATTGGGATCACAATCAGAAACAATCGATATGTGTACTCCACAAAGTCTCACAAATTCATTAATAGATAGTCTTGATAGACGTTCAATTGGTAGATCTTCTCTTATTTAAAGAAAATGTGCTAACTTGGTAAAATGATCAGCATTGACCCATATTGCATTGTTCCTTCTAGGAGTCTTTGGTAGTCCCATGACAATGTCCATCATGATGTTATCCCATTTCCAATCAGGTATGGGAAGAGGTTGCATGACTCCTCCAGGATATTTCCTTCTAGATTTGTTGACAAACCATACATATTGAATAAAAATCAGAAATCTCCCTCTTCACGTTGTCCCACAAAAAATGTTCCTTTAAATCTCTATATATTTTGGTTCTCCCAGGGTGTATAGAGAAATTGGAACTATGATAATCATCCAAAAATTCCCTTTCTAGATCAGGTATATTAGGAATTGAAAGCCTCTTCCCAAATTTCAAAATTCAATCTTCATACACAATGTCATTCAATCTCCCATCAATGGAAGCTTTATGGATCTTTTTAAACTCTTCAACATCGGTCTGAGTACTCTTTATCCTTTCTAGTAAAGATGGTTTGGAAAACATTTGAAAAAGCATTGACGTTTCACCTTCCATAGTGATGCACATATTCATTTTTACTAGATCCATGTACATTGGATCATTTTCAACTCTCATCTTGTTCAAAAATCCATGATCCTTTCTACTCAAAGCATCTTCCACCATATTTTACATCCCCGGGTGGTAGTGTATCATGCAATCATAATCCTTGAGTAGTTCTAGCCATCTCTTTTTCCACATGTTGAGTTCTTTCTGTGTGAAAATATACTTCAAAATCTTGTGATCAGTATAAATCTCACATTTTAACCATTGAGATAATGTCTCCATATCTTTAAAGCAATTATCACATAAGGTAACTCATGATCATGGGTAGGACAGTTATTCTCACGAATTTTCAGCTGTCGTGATGCATAGGCAATAACTCTATCATTCTGCATAAGGACACAACCAAGTCCTTTCTTCGATGCATCACTATAAATAATGAACCCATCTTTTCCCGATGGTAGAGTCAATATATGATCATTGTATAATATTCTCTTATGTTATTCAAAACATTCTTCACAATATTTTGTCCAAACAAATTTAAACCCTTTACGTGTGAGTTTCGTTAATGGGTTATCCAATAGGGAAAAATTCTAGACGAAACGCCGATAAGAACCTGCTAAACCAATAAAATTACGTACCTAAGTTATACTCATCGGTGTTGGACATGTTTGTATTTACATGGTCATAGAATTATCAATAGAGATTCCATATTTGGAAATAATATGGCCATGAAAAGAGATCTCATGAAGCCAAAATTCAAACTTTCTAAACTTCCCTTGTAATTCATGTCTTCTAAGAGTCTTCAGGATAATGTGCAAGTGATTTTTATGGTCTTCGCAGCTTTTGTAATATACCAATATATCATCAATAAATACCACTACAAAATCGTCGAGATATTCCTTGAAAACTCTGTTCATTAGATCCATAAAAATAGAGGGTGAATTAGAGAGCCCAAATGGCATTACTGTAATCACGTAATGACCGTACCTATTTCGAAATGTTGTTTTCGGAATTTCTTCCTTCTTCACACACAACTGATGGTATCCAGATCTAAGTTCAATCTTTGATAAGTTTTGAGATCCATGCAGGTGGTCAAATAAATCATCAATGCGAGGTAGGGGATACTTTTTATTTATTGTTATAGCATTGATCTCCATGTATTCGATACATAACCTCATTGATCCTTCTTTCTTCATAACAATAAGGACAGGGGCTCCCCATAGATAAACAATTGGGAGAATATGTCCCTTATTAATCAATTACTCTAGTTGTTTCTTTAGTTCCACTAATTCCACAGTGTCCATTCTATAATGGGTCTTAGATATGGGCCTTGATCCAGGAATTAAATCCATGGAAAACTCAATTTCTCATTATGGAGTATGTCCAGGTAAATCTTATGGAAGCACATCAACATATTCTCTTACAAAAGTTACATCCCCTATTCGAACATTCCTTTCCTTACCCACAGTTATTCCTTTCTCTTCCTCCCCAATAATTTAATTTAGTTGATCTACTAGGGGTGGATATAGGTAAGAATCAGGTGGTGATGATTCTACTCTAAAGATAAGGTATTCTTTATCATCATCATCAAAAAATTTAACCTCTTTCTTCTTATAATAAATCTTCACATCATGGTCTGAAAGCCAATCCATATCGATGGTTATATCAAACTAAATCATAGGTATGAAAATGATATCAGTAGATAATGAACATTAATGAGCTATAATGGGGACAGATTCACTATCCTTTGTTGCAATGATACTTCCCTTAGGAGTTTTAACTGACAACTCCCTTGTTAAATCAAATTACAAATATCTAATTTTCTTAGAAAACTGGGATGATATGAAACAGTGCGATGATCCTAAATCAAATAATGCCTTTGCATAATTTCCCATCTCCCTGCAGTTGTAGCATTGAACAACAATATATTTTTTCTTCCCCTTGTAATCACTAGCTTGGTGGCCTTTTTCACCACACTTGTAACAGACTCTCATTATTTTCAATAAAGTACATTGGTGTTTCTTCCAACATTTACTAAAGTATGGATAATAAAAATTTCCCTTCATCCCTTTATTTTCATTTCTAGTGTGATGATAAGATCTCTTCTTCTCTTTCTTTGCTTTAAATTCATAAGACTTAGATAATTCTTTTTCTGTCTTGATAGAACATGAGAAAATTTCATCATACGTCGAGAAGGATTGTGAAACTAATTCTCAATGAAGAAATGGTTTTAACCAATCAATGAAACGATAAATCTTACTTCATGGGTTACGTATATAATCTCCAACATACCTTGCTAACCTGGTAAATTTAACCTCATACTTTGCGACATTCTCATACTCCATTTGAATCAGACTCAAAAATTGCCTTTCCATATCTACTTGATGGTTACTAGGAAAGTATTTTTCTATGAAAATCCCTTTTAACTCCCTCTATTACATATTTTATAATTAATCATCTTCCACTTTGTTTTGAATAAATGACCACCATTGATCAGCATCTCCAGTGAGGTGGTAAACCGTCATGATAAATTTTTTCCTTTCATTACTCCCCAAGGCATGGAATACTTTCTCTAAGGAATTTATCCATTGCTAAGCTACTAAGGTATTTGTACTCCCATAGAATGTTGGTGGATGTTGCCTCATGAAGTGGTCTAACATTGATCTTCCACGTTGCGGACCAGGGTGCTCCATACGGGTAAGGTTATTATTCATAACCTAAGTGAGTTGTCCCAGTATGGTTATTAGATGACCAACACCAGTTGCATCACCAGATCCACTATAATTATCTTTAGAAGGAGGGAAATCCCTACAATGAGTGTGTGCATTGATACGGTTTCCATTTCTATTACTAGGAACCATTTCTAAATAATGTCATAAACTAGATTAGTTTATGAATCGCAATACATAAATCCAAACTTATAAAAAACATAACATAAATTGAACATTTTATTGATAAAATCTCTAACCATAAAAATGCTTTCATTAACGAATTATATAATCATAAACCCTTAATAATGTTTTGTAAATAAAATTATAATTATACTAATCATATCCCCCAGGAGTGTCGTAACAAAGAGTGCAACATGGCCAGTTGTAGTGCACCTGTTCCCGTTCGAGTCTAGCTCGAAGCGTTGTTTTCAGGTTTTACCCCTAGGTACAACGGTGACAGAGCCACCTTTACCTGCTCATATCCATATAGGGATGTATTTCATTGAAAAATCACAAAATATCTACAATATAAAAATTCTAGGAAGTTCTTCTATATTAATCCTCAATGTCCATCTTAGGTATATCTTCTCTGCTCATATTTTATCTAAATCTAGTTTCCATGGTTTGTACTAAACATTATCTGATACTAACTATAACGCCCCGACCCAGTTACCTAGATCTAGTACATTATTACATAACATTGGAATGATCGCAAAAGATCATGTCTTGAAAGACAGATTAGTTTAGTAGCCTTGGAATCACTAGATACATTCATAAAGTTTACATTACATCATAAAATGAAAACTAAAGCAACATAGACTCCATAGTCCACACTTATATCCCCTCATACTATCCCTATAGGTCATTCATAAAAAATCATCACATCCTGGGAAAAATAAAACATAGAAAGGGGTGAGCTCAAATGCCCAGTAAGGATAACAATATAGTGGAAACTTTCATAAATAAGCATAAACATTTAAGACAATGTATAACTAAAACAAAAGTCTTTTAAACATGAACTTCCACATAATATGGCATAAATAAAATGAAATAATTCCATTTAGATATTTACATGGATATTCTAGTAGTCGAATAATCACATGCAATATCAATAACCACTTTCATAATGAAGGAATGCATAATGCCAGACTATCATAACCACATAGTCAAGGCCTTGTGCCAGGACTACAAATATGATTCTGTCAAGGCCTTGTTCCAAGACACTAGTTTGTCTCATGAGACCTACCGATGAATCAAGGAGCTATAGTGGGCTCCACCTATCACTTATTAAGTCCAATTCATTCCTCATAAGAACAGGTTTAAACATAACATAAACATTAGTATTCAAAATAGCATACAAAATGTCAATACATTCTCCATAAACCATGAATGGTATAAAAATAACTCATCCATAGTCAAACATATCACAAAACCTTTGATAAAATATAGATGTTTTGTATCATAATAAATAAACTTCAAATAATCTTAAAATCCATCAAAGGATGTTGACATCAATGAAATCAAAACTATTTGAGAGAAATATATCTTTTTTTGAAATCATTTAAAAGTCACATAATTATAAAAAAAATTCGATTGAAAATATTCTTATAAGCATGTAAGGGAAGCCTCGATGATTTTATAATAGAGGAAAATAGCTACACCCGCCATATATATTAAAAAAGACATTCTTACCTTAATTCTGTCAAAAAGGATAAAAAGGACCTTATTTGAAAAAAAATAGAAAGATTCCTTTATAAACTTCTTATAAATAGTCAACAAGGGTAAAAACGACTTTAACCCATAGTATGTAAAATTGTAATAGTTATTTGAAATACCTTTTTAAGAAACATGGATGTGGATGATAAACAGGTCCCAGTAGATAATTACGTATAAACAACATTGGATAATGAAGAGATTGTGAAATAAACCCTTACCTTGTACTTTTCCTTGGTTGAGGGTAGGTTAAACTCCATAATAATGGTGAAATAATTGTTATTAAATTATAAAAGAATTATATACAATAATATGATATCATATATGATCTTTTAACATTGATTTGTTAATAATATCTTAGTATTATCATCATTTCGGGTGTTAACGGATTCGTTTTCCTTTATATTCTTTGTTATGTGAGAAATATGTCTTATTGATGGGATGTATATTATTCATATCCATAATTATATCTTGTCTCTAAAAATTATTTTTAATCCTCAAATGAAATTTAGTCTTGAATGTATACGATGGGGAATGAATCTCATCGCGTTCATGGAGACGGTAATCTGTACGTACACACGAGCGACAATATCATTCTTTTGATATTAAAATAATATATAATTTGATGGTATATCATATATACAGAATAATTATCATGTTATATTTATTATTTACATGAATTAAGCATCATTATTATACCCATCCAAATAATAATGTATTGAAGAACAATTACACCATGACATGAAGATTGTATGTCATACGTACGCACGTATGGTGACATGTCATTCAAAGGATGGGTAGAATACTGAATATGGTTATACCATATTAATAATAACATCAAAATATATAAAATATACTGGATTTTTTATTTTATAAATGAAATAACAAAGAGAGAAGAAGTTGAGGAAGAAAGGACCATCAAAGAGGGTGATGGAAACATTACCTCTTCTTTGGGATCTTCCTTTTGATTTGATAAAAATGGCTCCATAGGCTAGATTTATGATGAAACTAAGTCCTCTAAGATTATGTGAGGTATGTTTAGAGAATAGTTAGGCATGGGTTGGCCGAGCAAAAATTCTTTTAAGGTGTTAATTAGAGAGAAGGGGGAGTGCCCTTTTATAAGATGGGTTAGGGGCACCTTTGGAAAATCTAGAAATATTAGTTTATAATAAATACATATTCGGTTTCTAATGGATACAAAGTGTATTATTTAAAGTTTATGGTAGGTATGGGTCGAAATAATTTCAACCAATAGATTTTAGACAGGTTTGGGTCACTATAATAATCATATCATTTATATTTAACTCTTAGTTAAATAATTTGACATTTACCATGTATCTTTGTATTTTTATATTATATAGTTAATAATCATACTATATACCTCCAATCGACCCCCAAGTGGTCCACTAATTATACAAATATCAATATGTAAGTCCATTGGCCAAACCCTATATTTTTAGGAATAGAATATCAATTAATAATATAATCTTTTCTTAAAAAGCTCTTTTATGTCAATTTTGACATGATTTGGTATTTTTTTTTGATAATTTCATAAATGATTTATTACTTCAAAAAAAAATTATATGACCAATGAAAATATGTCATATTAACCTATAAAATTATTTTAATTCATAAAAAGTCTCAAATTACATTTATTTTGATATTTATAATATCAATTATTTTAATATTTCATTAATTAGGTAATTAATGAATCACCATTGTCTCATAAATAAACTAAATTATTTAATGTCTAAAAATTATAAATAAAATACAATAATTTATGAAATCTTTTTATCTTTCTAATTAATATTTATAATAAAATTTATCTTATGTATAACAATATATTAAAAAAAATTAGTTATTAAACTATGATTTTAACTCTTTTAACTCTTCTATGAATTAAATAATAATAAATGTCCTAATCTAATCCAAGTGGACCTAAATGATAATATATTATTCCTAAGGTTTTTTTGGTCGATATAAACTTTTCCAATAGAATTAGGATGTGTGTTAGGGTAATATTAATATCATTTTCCCCTTAATTACCCTATTTACTTTTAACCGTGGTAAATAAAAGTAAGAAGTTACTATTGACCATAAATTATTTGTATCTTATTAAACCCCATTTTACTCCTTGATATTAACCATGTCTCTTGGATTTTCAAAATTCCAATCACAGAAGTGGTAAAATTATATTTTATGTGAATATCATAATTCTTCTAGGATGTGGGTAAAAGACGGTAAAAAATTCAATAAAATTTTTATATATCTAAAATTATTCTAAACTTAATCCGATGAATTAAATTGAATGTATATAGGTATTATGTATCTATTTTGACCTTAAATAAATTTAAATAAAATAAATAATTATTTAAATAAAAATTCAGTTTTAAACTATAACTCAGTGTTTTTTCACTATTCATATAAAATTGAAAGTTTTCATAAAAATACATAAAATTCGCCCTAAGTAATTTCGATATTCTAAATCCAAAAATAAATCCATTTTGAAAGATAAAATTTATAAAATTTCAAAAAGTGGGTAGTACTAATCATAAATGCTAGTTTGATTGGGTGTGGTGTGTGTTAGAACTCGAAGTTGCATACATCACACGCTACTATATTATTCAATGAGAAGCGTACCGTGGAAGCTTGGGGTGTTACACAGTAGCACTTAATCCTCTACCTATAACCAATATAGAGGTGAACTACATGTTTTTTTACACAAGGCCTACTAAATATCCATATAAATCAAAATATGATAGGTATTAATATTGGTGAAATCGATGAGAGGGATATTCTTCCACCAAAAACCATATAACTAATGGATTAATGACCATGACATGTCCTCTAAAACTGATATCATTTTTTTCAGTTAGCCAACAATCTGAGTGTGAAATGACATTATCAGAATAAGATTTGTTCCAATTATTGTAAAAATAATTGAATGAAAATTATGTTGAAATGAGTATCCATTTCTGAAATGATAGTGTGATGGGTCTTGTGTAGCCGTATTATCTAATCGACATACTCTCATCTCATATCATCAACTGATAATGTCTCCCCCACAAGAAGTGTTTGATATATTTTTCTCAATTGATTGAATACAATCAAATAGCTGTCATTACCTTAACGATACCTTAGTTTGTAAATTAAAAAATACATATAAAAATCATAACATTTAAATTTCATGATAGGAAGGGACTGTAATAGGCCATTAAATTTATAGTTCTATACATTAACCTACTAACAATTGGAATAGCTAGTGATCAAGCCTCTTATTTAACATTTCATCCTAGACCACCAGTACTGGAAACATATATCTCACTATATATTAGAGATTCATATATGAACATTCCATAGGGAATTAGGGAACACATGTATTAGTTCCTATATCATATTAGAAGATGGAGGAAGTTATCTCCATCCATAAACCAATTTGGAGGTGCGTTTTCTCAAGAAATACTCTCCCAATGTACCTAGCCTGAATGATATGAAAATAACCTACTCTTCACCCTATCAAGAGGTGAAGAGGTAGGATTTAAGGATGATATATATGAAATACTCAAGACTCTCATGATACTCTAGATGATTCTTAGAAAATAGATCCATAAATTTTAATTCATCACTTTCTTCTGGTACACCAACTTCTTGATTTTTCAGAATTAGCGCATCTGCTACAACATTTCCCATTCATGGAATATATGGAAACTAAAGGATGAAGATCTAATTTTATTTTATCCATGTACACTATAGGAGTTTCAAATCAAAGTTTTTAAAGATATATGTGTGGATATTTTGGTATGTTCACTCCACAAAGCACTCAAACATCAAAAAATGTCTCTAGTAAGGCATGGAATGGAAAATAACTGATAATAAATGATCATGTAGTATATAGTTTCTCCCATGAGGCATCAAATTCGAGGATTTTAATTCTACAAGACTATCCTACTAATTTAGTGCCACTGCCATTATAATTCTAGATTCAACCAAAAAACACTGTATAGCCTCTTCTTTGATTTGGTATAGTTGTAATATTTGTCAAAACAATCATTCCCTTCCACAATTGAAAATATTTTTCTTATGATTCATGAAAAAATTAAATAAAACCCTTCTTAGTAAAACCAGTAAGGGGGAAACAATGTTAGAGATGTAATAAATGAAATACTTCTAATATTTATCCATCCCAATGAAATTTCATATATCTAACATTTTACTGGGATACACCTAGGAAGTCACATCACTCACCATTTATTTTTCAAAGGATACATATAACCCTGAGATAATATGAAACATAATGTTAACATTATCAATCCAAATGTGGAACATAGGTAGATATGTGTAATTCTAATTCTCTCTATGTTTATTAAAAATGACCACATTATGTTTAGAACGGTCACTATATGTGTGATAATATACTTATATAGAAAATATAAGAATAAAACTAAATAAATCCAGATTGTGGTAGAACCACATTTTCATCAATTCTATGAAAATAGAATCCATGTTCAAAAGTAAGAACGATATAACATGATACTCATATAGATCATACAATTTAAACAAAATTCTACATGGTATGCATGATGGTCTGACTCTCACTAGATGATATCCTAACATAATATTTATCTTATAAAAAGACATTATATCATCTGATCTAGTCAAAGAGATCATTTATTTAGATCAATGGATACTGGTTCTTAACCACAAGATGGTTCAACCATTAGTATTCCATAAATAATCTAATGGTCTCATCCACCTTCATGGAAAAATGAATTGGTGTACCCCATCAAGAAGTACTAAGTCATATAAAACCTATAGACTCCATGTCCTCTAATGGTCTATTATGTTCCATTATCTCAATTGGTGACATCACTTATGGAGGAATGGAAACATGTGTTGCTCCTAGAACAAGATGAATTATGATCTATACCTATAACTTAGTAAATAATAATAAATTAAATTCAGAAAATATAAATAAAGAATCTTATACTGGAGGAAATTTAGCCTGAGGAAAATCCTAATCAACCATGATGAGAATTTTAATCTAATCAGTCACTCCACTACGCCCATGATGATGTAGTTCATCTCTACCTGCAAGGACATTCCACTCACCCTGGTAATGATAACATCTTTAATATGGTGGTTTAAAAGACACTATAATGTAATAGAACTTCACATAGTGATGATATGGAACCATCCAATATATCTCTAAAATGAAATATAATATAATCATCTCTAGAATAAAGAGGTCCCATGAAAATAAGTAACTTCCTATCCAAATGGGTAGTCCATGTGTTGGATTGTGCCCTCTATTCACAATCCCAATAGCCTATAAAGTGAAATTAAATAATAGAAATAATGAATATCCAATCCAAGATCAACCATAGTTAATAAATAGAAAATTGAGTGTGAATATCATGTATTATAAAATGAAAATACAATACTGGAAGCCATAATAATGGTGACTTATAACATCTACTATACTGCACTATGATATTGAGATTTTTTGTAATTCATATTACATCCATGATTGAAAACTCTATTCGGTAGAGGGAGTACCCTAATCATGACTACTCTCCTAGAGCTGATGATAAGAATTATTGTAACCATGACCATGACCACCTCCTTGGCCATACATTTCGGTGCCAACCTAACTATCTATTGTACAGGATGTAAAATATCCTAACCCAGGAGGTGGAGATTTTCAGAATCCTATTCTACTAGAATCTAGTAAAACTGAATGAAAAAAATCACTAAATATTAAATGTAGATACTCAATCATGGATCACTAGAAGGTCTTTACCACACTAAAGCTTTATATACCCTCTATCTCCAAACTGATTTCTTATGATGTATCTAGCAATTCTATTACTATGACCACCACATCAATGATGAAAAATCTCAAGGGAAATTTTCCTAATTGAAGATGAATTATTGGAATAGCATATCACTAACCCTCTTAGATTGATACTATAAACATACATCGTGTTTCAATTAGTGATAATATCCTTATTAAAAATCCCATATAATTTAGTTAGGTGAATGACATGCACATGAATATTGATGGCATATTGGATCCTGTTATTAAAACGTCTTACTAATGAGTATGTATCACTGACTTGAAGGGGATAAAAGCGTTGTATCTCAGTAAAAAGTGATTAATTGCCCATAAATTACAATACATCCTAATATAGTCACATTAACTATCTAGATATTACTTTTCTCTACATAAAAATATAACTGATCATAGATGTTAGTATAGAATTCATCCTAGAATATTACTGGATAACGACCATGTTGTGTAATCACATCCCACCAGTGCATGGTGGATTCATGAAACATGTACTTGTCATGAATAAAACACTACTATGGAGGGACTTGTATATAGTAAAATATCGAAAATGTGGCCTCCATCCATAACATAGTATCATGTGGACCACCATCCCCTGAAAATACTGTTGGATGTTTTATAGAGAAATCATGTGTCAAATCAGCCATCATAGGTTCATGTTAGGTATCACACTACATGGATTGCATCAGATGTAGGAAACCCTCATGAAGTTGAGTATTAGTTCCCAGTTCTAGAAAAGGAGTCAATTCCACTTGTGGTGATCTCATTGGTAAGACTAGTGGCTGAAATACTACTATCTATTGATTGTTATAATCACCACCATTCATGTCATTTTCATGAGGATATCATAGTGGAATAAGTCTAAAAATTTATCAAAAAAACCATGAAACAATATTTAAGAGTAGATAGAAGCACTAGAGGAATCATAATATAATATTAAAGTCTCACAAACCATGGTATACTACCCCAACTACCCTCTTTGGATGCCATGTATTGTTATCTATTTTAGATTAATCAATAAGATTTCCATCAAGTGAAAGGGTAAGTCACACATTTGCTCCTCATTTACTGGAATCCTTTTAATTTTACAATAAAGGATTTACTATTATTATTTGTAATTCCTTATTTACAAATAAAAATGATTATTAAATGAATTTCCATTCTTAGTGAAAATGGACCACAAACCATATCCCTGAAATTAATAAAAATTTAATTTCTATTTATCCTTTTCAACATCAAACCTCAAAATGTAATAGTTAATAAATGATATATTACTTGGTAAATTACCCATTCCAGTCCATGAGGACCCATACAGCTCAAGCATTTAAACTGGTATTCATTTAATCACAACTAAGAGAAGCTCGTGAAACTAGAGATACATAGGTGATAAGGATAATAACTATTAATTTAATATGACACAATAAACATATATAGGAAAACACTATTTAGATTGATGAAGACACATTAAACAGCCTAAAACCTACCATATAAAATATTTTATCATCAAAGAAATATATAATTTTCATTCCTTAGTCAACCATCAAAGGGAAAAAAGAAATTCAAGTAGTGGAATTCACATGTATGGAAGACCATATGCACTGTATTTTAAACATGGGTTCTTATTATGATGAATGTAACAATGATTAGATGACCTCATCTCATTGGGCCATGGACAAACACAAATATGGACTATACAACACCACATCTCATGTGAACCACCCAAAATTTTTTTTTATCTACTATAATTTATGAAATATAGAATAACATTTTCCCAGTCCCATTAAACTCGGTAGTCACTCAGAACATGGGATAACTACTCCTAGATATTACTCATAACTATGCTGTGTAATTTTCCAAATCTCATATATATATTTATAATCAACAAGACAAAATATAAAAACCAATTTGATTACTATTTGTGATGTCTTGTCCCTTGTTCCATTAAAAGGTTCCCCAAACCTAGATGGACCCATGGCCTCAAGTGTGTATCCCAATTTTCTAGAAGCTTCCAATGAGAAAAAAGGTCATAGGGTATCTCTGTGGGTGTACAATTCCAAATTTCCAAAGTGAATAACATCTAGAATAATTTCATTTTAAATATAGAATGTATAATAATGAATCAACATCTGGTAGTGGTAGATAAAGATTAAACTACTAAGAACTGAAAAATAATCAAATCCGATATAATTAATCATATAAATATGATTATGATATATTTCATGGCTTTCGAAAAAATGAAAATAGAATACAAGGAAATGGGTAATATATGCTATAAAAATTTATCAAAATTATTCCCAAAAAATTATAAATATATCAGGAACTATCCAGATGATATACTTCCATGCTCCATCATAATGAAAGAAATCAATATCAAGTTTCCCAATATGGAAGATTATCCTTTAAAACTGCTTTACACATACAATATTTTAGGTATCATTGTTCGTAATAGACCAATATTTTTCATATGTATCTTCATAAATAAATTCTATTTCCTTGATATCATATGTTACAATGAACACTAAGAATAAACAAAAATTAAATTCTTTTATTTAATTTTTAATGTTATCACCAGAACCATTGGAATAGAATGAAATAATTATTTTAAATAAATTATTAAAATATTATTTACACATTTTTATAATATGAATTCATTGGTTAATAATTAATTAGAATTAAAAATTAGAACAAAATTCACATAAATGATCTGTTTTTTTAAAAAATCTCTTTTATGCCAACAATATATTTTAATTTTAATAAATTAAATTTATAAAAATAATTTAAAAATACCAATTAATCATTCAGTTTATATATTATATAAAATATTTTATATCTATCCAAGTATATTATAGGCTTCAGAAAAGAATAAATCCAATTATAAGCATAATAAGGAATATTTTCAAAAATATGGTTTTACCGCAATTTGATGATGTTCATATTTTATGTATATATTTTAGCAGTTTTATGAGTTTTATTTGAAAATTTTAATTTATGGGAGTGTAATTTCAAAATTATCTTAGGTTAATATTTGTTTATTTTTCAAATAAATTTCATTTTTTGATAAATTTGTTAAATCACTAATTGTAACTGAAAATTTATTTCTAATCAAATTTATATAAATAGATTAATAATATATTAATTTTAAAAAGTATATTTTGTTCAATTATACATCAATAAAAAAATTTATAACATTTTAATAAATTTCTCATTGAAATTGGATACAAAAATATTTCAATCTTTTGGTCTATACATTTTAAAATCCTTTCATTTGTCATGCCTCAAAGATTAATTTTAAATATATTGATTTCAAATTTGTGATTTGAATATCATAAAATGGATTCCATTTTGAGAATCAGATATCCAAAAATATTTTTTATGTTAAATTTATTTTTTAATCCACTAAAAATGATACCAAGGTGAAAAAATTATTTACCATGGAAAATGTAAGAAAATTATACATGTAAAAGATAAAAGGGTAAATGCATAATATAACTTAAAACTAAAAAATTTAAAGTATTGATGATGTATTTTTCACCCATACCAAACAATAAAATTTTAATTATTATCCAATGTAATGTAAATTTATTAATCTTCAATGATTCTGGATTTTAATAATAATTAATCATTACATTAATCACTAAATACAACCTATCCTAAAGTATTAATTACTCCCTCTGCCGAACCATTTAGTCTAAAAAGCCCTAACACTCATAAATATCTTTCCAACCCACATCACATCTCTCTACCAATGACCACGTTATTCAGGTCTATAAAATATAAGAAATCCATGTTCTTCATATGTTACTTCAGGATGTGATATACAATATGTAATTTTATCAAAACACCTATTTTATTTTCATTTATTCTTCAGCTTTACCCACATAGAATTAAAAGATCAAGGAATGATAACTAAAAAATCATTTATATAGTTGTTTTTTATGTTTCTAGTGGAATATTTTATATCCAACATTTTTATTCTATCCACATATTTAGTTAAATAAATCCAATTTCAATGTTATGAATATTTATTGTCTCCTTGAATAATGTTTTTGTTTGTTTTCCATTAAAAACTTTATGGATGATCATAAATGTATTATTTTAGTTAAAACGTATTTTAATAGGTATAAAATAATCTATATAATGTTATGAAACTATCTTAGATACATAATATTAAATTAAACAATACATTTTCAGGATATTTGGAAAGCCATTCCAAATATACTATACACTTATCATTAACATTTAATAAAATTAATAATCCTTATGTAAGATATATAAATAATAAATGTTTCAATTGAAACAGATATAATTACACAAGTAAGGTTAAATTTAAAATCCTTATTTTAATTTCCATTTTACAAGAAAAGCAATAATCAGAAAAAACTGAAACGAGCATGAAACAATGAATCAAACACATCTGAAAACATGAAAATGAAGAAATATTATTAATGAATGTGTAATTAGATGTCAAAAAATCACCACATAAGGTATAAAAATTATGAAATCAATTATGTAATGAGTTAATAATATTCATTAAACCATTATAAAAAAATATTAATGATTTTTACACTAAAGTGATGCATGAGGTAAGTGGTTTCTCACCACCCATTTTCTTCTGTGAGATATATCCCTTATCGCCCCCTAATTTAATGTGTGTAATTCATATACATACATATAATATATAATATAATGAATTAAATTAACATAATTTGTTTTTTAATATGATAAAAATAATTTTTATGGGTCATGCAATTTGATTGATTATAATTTGTAAAAATGATTTCCAACACAATTTCCATTCATTGGGTCAACCGTTTACTCGATAAATTATTTATTGATTTGGATGTGTATTGAATGAATGTTTACTATCATATAATTAAATAAATTTATTTATGAATTATATAAATACATATAATCAATTAATCACATTCCCACTCTAATGATAAGATATTTATAAGGGATTTTCATTTAAAAATTATATATTTTCAAAACTTTCCATTAAAACCCTTATATTTAATCATGTGTATGTTTTTATAACATTTTATGCATTTTTTATCAATTAGTCATTCATTTCTTAAATTAATTTACACTGATGTTTTAATTTATTAAAAAATGATTCAGAATGAATATTTTTTTCCTAGATAAGGTTCTTCGAGACTTCTCTATATAAAATATTGATGGAATGGTTTTTAAAACATATGTCATTGGATTATTTTCCTACCATAATAATAGTATAATGACTTAAATATCCCTTTAAATATTTACATGTATAATTTATATGATTTTTTTATTTTATAATTCCATCTTATTATAGAAATAAAATTTTTTAAATTTTGAAATAGTATTTTCCACAAGATTTAATCAAGGATCTCATTTAAACTACTTTCATATATGTAAATAACCATTGTTGAATTTTTTAATACATTGAGGATAATCATTACATATATGATTTAAAATATTATTTGTTAATTGTTTATGTTCATTTGGACTATGGATTTTCTATTTTGATACCATTCATTATATTGAACATAATGGTTTAGGATTATGGTTATTGTTTAGGGAATGTAATTTAATATGACAATTCAAATATAAATGTATATATTGACTTTGTTTCACCCATATCTTTTAATGTATGAATTTCACATAGTGGGTGATAATTAGGGAC
Source organism: Viscum album (assembly GCA_963277665.1). Classification (NCBI taxonomy): domain Eukaryota; kingdom Viridiplantae; phylum Streptophyta; class Magnoliopsida; order Santalales; family Viscaceae; genus Viscum; species Viscum album. The sequence goes on along the minus strand of OY728160.1, from coordinate 1,044,771,846 downwards.
AACTAAATCCCCTTGATTCACCAGTAAGCCTCATTAGATATACTACGGTGTGTATTAGATGAAGTGTTACTTGATTATATATGATATATTGATTGAAAACTTGATAGTAGGTTTATGATGTCCCACACTATTAATTCTCTCATTATTAGAGTATATATTTATAATCATTGTAAATATTAGATTTTTATAATATTCATGTTTATGTTTCATTATCATATGATAAATTATGTTGAATTATTTAACTATATTATATTCCTTCCATATTATGCTTAATATTATGTTGAAATGGCTAGTGAATTACATTATAAAACATAAATTGTAGTTTATGTTTTTATATGATAGATTCATATATATTATTACCCATACCAAGCATATAAGCTCTCCCCATTGGTATATTTTATCATTCCCTAGGACGTTGATTTGTTTATTATGATTAATAGACAATGGTGATCCTGGGGTATAATAGTGTTCCAAATGGAATTTATATGTTGTATGTTATGTTATAAATTATAATGTAATAAACTAGTATGTTTCTAGTTGTCTAAAACGGCTAAACTAATAGGTCCTTTTTATGTTATTCTTTGTATTTTATTCTAATGTAATAATATCATACACTGGAACCGAGATTTTGGGGTTGGGGTTGTTGCATTTTGTATCAAATCATGTATATTATATTCCATAGTAACTATATTTACGATAAAATAGATTGTATACTGTAACCATATGTTTGAATTGTTATGATAACACTATGAATAAGAAATCAGACTATTGATTAGGTAATAACAATAGAGAACACATACTAAACATAATGATTCACTGATTTAGAATGTCTCCTGATTTAGAAATCCTATAAATGATTCTTAATTACTTTTTGATTTATCACTAGGATTATTGTTTCTCAGACGATTAATTTAGATTTAGTCAATGGATAGAATAAGAAGGAAATTGGTTAATTATAATGTAACATAAAAAATGTTTACAATTTAATAATATGATCCCAATTGAATGTATTATATAAACAAGAATATGTTTTGGGATAAAAAAGATGTCGATAAAGCATGTAATTTCACATGACAATGGAATTTTTGGAATAATGGCCTCCATGAGGTCTTACATATGTATTAATTTTTTAAAAATTTAAAATAAGGGAATTGTGTAAATAAAATTCCTAGAGGAAAAGCTAATTATCATAATTAGCATAGTTATACATGTAATGGGTATATTTCTGATGATGAAGGGAGGTAAAATGATAAATGAAATAAATTATGTATTAAGAAATATGAAGATTAAGTGTAGTCAACGATCTAAAATGATTTAAAAGGATTACTGGTCATGTTTATTTGGTTTTATTATTTTTTTAAAATGCTTTTATTGTTATAATAAATTTATGGTATATATGGATTATACTGTAGTATTTATATAAGGATTAGGTAGCATGTGTTCAGTAGTACATGTATCCAAGAAATATGATTATGTCGTAATTTGGACTTCTAGATAACCAATGATTTGGGAGATATAACCTCAATATTTTCTTGATGTTAATATTATAATTACATATGTTTTTTTGGTGTTGTATTGGTTTCCATGAAAGTGGATAGTTATTTTATTGTTATCATCACAAGATTGAATAAATGTTGGGATAAAATGACTATATTTAAAAACTTGTGAACATATTTTTGGAATCATTCTTATTTTAATTATGTTTTAATGGTGATAAAGGTATTCCTATATTTTTTATGCGATCATAATATCAAAATTATCTTAGGTAAATATGATGTTAATTTAATTTTAGAAATTTAATGACATTCCTTCTAATTTATTTGTATTGTAATTTGGAAATTCGTAATTATGATGAGCCAAAACATTAACTACTTATGGAATGGATTATTTTGAACACAATATATTATTAGTTTTGGTTATGGAATGATTTATTATATTTGATACCATGTGATAAAATTTTTGGTATTAGAAATCCTTTAAATGATAATGGATGTACTTGTTGATATTATTATTTATTAATCTTCTATAGGCATAAAAAATTACATTATGAACAATCATTTACTAGTGTAAAAGGAAAAGTGAAAATAGATCAATGAAAACCCAAAGGAAAATATTATTCTTATGACATTGAAAATAATTAGGGGTGTTAATTTTCTCATGTTATTTTCCTGAGAGTAAAAAAATCCCTAAAATATAGGAAATGCCATTTGAATTAAATTTTTTATTAATTTAATTTGATTAATAAGACAAAATAGGATATTTAACCCATCCCAAATTTATCATTTTGTGATTGTAGACTATCTCATTTCCTTGTTATCTATCACTCTATATCAGAACATGGTATTTTGATTTCCCTTTCATATCCTAGTCTGCAAATCCCAATAATATTATCCTATTATAAAGCCTATTTTTTTACCTTCAATTATTAATTTAACTTTTTTATGAAAATGTTTTATTAACCTTATTTAGGATGTGAGTTTCCAAAAAAAGTAATTTTCAAGCGTCGAACATTGATTTCAATGTGAAATTTAAATATACAGGTGAAAAAATTATTGAATGAGGGAAGAAGGTGACACCCAAATATTTTAGAATATGTTACATCTTAAATAAATTCTATTATTTTTATATTATACATTATAAAGATCACCTAACATCAAATATGATCAAATATTATTATTTAAATTTGAATGTTATTTCATATAATTCTGAATGAAATTAATGAGTGATATTAACTTAATATTAGAAATATATACTAAACATGTTTATAAATGAAATTAATTAGTTACCAATTAATTATAAATATAAATAATAACTAATATAACATAAATATTGAGTTTTTATAAATAAAGTATATTATGCACGTAATGGAATATTATCATCATAAATTAAAGTAATCACTATTTGTGAATGATGATAATGAAACATAAATGTTATATATTTAATAAATTGATTTATACTTGTTCAACAATTTTTATAGGATTATTATAACAATAAATCTCTTTTTATATATAAAAACTATATATTTATAAAGGATGTTTGACCCGCTTTTGAAGGCCCACATATTTTAAATATAAATCATAACACTAATAACTTTTATTGATAAAATAATTTTCATTTTTTAAATAAAAATATAAATATTATTATTGGTTAAAATTTTGAAATTTCCAGGAGAGGTTTAATTTTTTGATAAATAATGAAAATTATTGAGTTTTAATTGCAAAATTCTTCTTATTTTCATTCATTTACATATTTAAATTAAATTAAATTTTTTATTTTATGTATAATTATTTCAATTATACTAATAAAATTAATTTAGGTAATTAATATCAATTTCAGAATAAAATTGGATATATGACCACTCAAAATTTTTGACCATTCCACTTCAAAACCCAGTTTTTCATTGTGTCTGTGGGATAAATTGTAAATATAATTTCACCAATTAATTAATTTGAATTTTGATACATGGAATCCGTATTTATATTCTAAAGGTAAATATTAGGTGTTATTTTCAATTTCATTATAGGCATAAAAATGATCCGATGGATGTGAAATTGTTCACTGTGATATATGTAAAAAAATGAATCATGTTAATGTTAAAAGGGTAAAGGATTAAAATATCTAAAAAATTAAACAATCAATTGATGGTTGAGGTATTTATCAACCCAAAATATGCTAAAAAATATTATTTTCTATCCATATACATGATAATTAATGCCACATCAATTTTCAGGACATAAATATACAATAATAATTATTTTCACCATATAAACCCACCTCCTCTCATGTATAAATACAACCCATCACCTCTCCATTTCAGTTTAAAATACTTCAATGTTATGTTACTAACCCCAATATCCTAGAGCGAGTGCCTATTTTATTTCATTGGACCTATAAACAAGAAATCACATCGCATAGGACCAAATAGTTTAGTAGCTGTGGAAAACATATGAAAACATAAGTATTTATTTAAAATTTTCAATGAAATACAACATATAAACTCCATTGAAAAAACCCAAAACCCCTATATCATACATCAATGTAATTCATAATATTCATGTTCACATCCTAGGGAAAAACAAATCATATGTAACTGGAAACCATAGATTCTAAGAAAGAATATGAAATACAATGTAATAAATCACAATAATAAATAATAAGGCATGGTTAATAACTTATATCAAATTAAATTAAATCATAATATTGAGTATAATGTGCTAGGAATAAAATCTTAATAAATAGGGTCATAAAATGATCAAATGAGAATGAAAATTAGCCATGGATATTCTAGTAATTGAATAATCATGTGAATTATTAATTAATAATATCATAATAAAGGAATGCATAATTATATATATCTAAAACATACCAATGAGTCCTCATCCATGTTATCTGAAAATAAATTCTTGTGGCCTCAACTGAATTTATATATGGGAATAACAGAGAAAGGCCTCATCCATATCTAATTATATTTTGTCCCATGAGATCCACCGATGAATCTATGGGATATTATAGGACCCTAATATCACATACAATGTCCAATTAATTAAACATATCAATGGAATAAAACATTAACAACATAAACAAATGAAATTTATAGATCATTCCCCAATTAGTAAACATGATCACTGTCCTTTATGAGAAATATGATGAATGATATCAAGATAGTACATCAACAGTCAAAATTACCATCAAAAATTTATTCATTTATTATAGATTATGCCATTAATGAAAAATCTCATTTATTCATAATATTAATAATAGGGTATTGAAATACGTTAAAATACAATTATAATTTCATCGTGGAATTCGTGAGAGAAACACCGTTTTTTACTTTGGAAATGAGTGTGATTTTTATAAAATCATTTATTTTTGTCATAAAATCATATTTTAAAATGTATATCCCTGAGTCGAAAAGGTTGGGACAATGATATTATATTTCAGGTACAAATTATTACCAAACGATCACAACTTATTACCAAATGATTTGAAAACATATTAAAGGGGAATTTATGCATCTTTAGAAATGATCCATTGTAATGTTGTTTTAGGTCGAATAAGAAATAGTATATTTAACAAAAAAATTATATTTTTTATAAATATAATGTAACAAATATATTTTATAGATATTCAATAAGTAATTTTAGATAAATAATTTTGTGTTAATGGTGATTTTGGAGTTAACATGAACCTAGGTAAGAAACTGTCAACATCTATTAAATGGTGATTTTTTATCAGGAATAATTGAGGAGAGGATATTAAATAAATATAGTATTTACCATCAAATTAGTATGAAATGATCATAATACAAGATGTTGGAACATTTACATATAATTTGGAAGAATTATATAAAAATAATGTATAATAAAATTACTTTTTGAGAGAGAATGTGTAACCAGAATGAAAAATTGGGTTTCGGGGAGAACCCTTACCTTATGTTCAGAAGTGTAATAAATTTTTACATAATGAAGAATTTAATGATATTAAATTCATTAATAATTTAATTCATTACCGATTAAATATTTAATTAATTATTTATATTTTCATTATGTTTATTTATGGTATTTTTGAATAGTTATATGATTGAATTTAATTGTTTAAGAATGTTCGTTTCCTTGGTTTTAATGAATGGATTACTTGTATAAGAGTATGGAGGATAATATAAACTAAGAATAATTATCCAGAATTGAAATTATATGTTATTACTTATTATATAAAATATAAATTTTTTTATATAAGACATTTTTTTATAAGAGGTGGGAATGAATTATTAAAAAATAATATAGTTATAATTGTCTCGATTATTCCGTTGTCTTTTTTATCATCACATGTCTTTTTTTCTTATGAACTAATATAATGTATGTATAATGGATCATAAAAATTATATATGTTTTATTACATATATAATTTTTTTATAAAAATTAAAATTGTTTTGTTTCCATCTTTGAAAGATGAATTAAAAAATGAAGTATCATCATCCATGAATTCCATAATTCAAAACCCAACAAAGGATATTTTAATTATAATAAAAAAGGGGTAATATAAAAAATTGATGTTAGATATCCCAATATAATTATAAAATTTTACTATATATAATACACTATAGGTATCATCCATGTTGGGATAGAGGTGCTGAGGAGAGTATACGATAATAATAGAATATGAAAGGAAAATAATGAATTTGAAAGGGGATTGTACATTTTGAATTTTACTCCACATAGACCCCCTTAGGGAAAATGGATATGGAATATTGTTGAGAAAAAAAACCTCTTAGGCATTGATATGAGCCTTGGGAGTAGGGATAGGTAGAAATTTTAAAATCATTTAGTCTTAATTTTTGTGAGGTGAAGAGGTCTGGAGAGGAGGTATTTTTAGTGGAGGAGAGAAGTGTATTTATTATTTTCAACACATATATAGTATTTTGGCTCAAGAAAGCAAATATTATGGATTATTCTGACTATTTATAGTTACAATTACTTGTTAGTTCTAACAAAAGGTTCTTATGTCATTAAAACAACTTACATGACTATATAATTCATGTTTTTAGCTAATTCCATAAATTATTGTGTATCAAAATTGACAAAAAATTAAACAATTTTAGGAAAATCCCAAAAATTTACCATAATAATTTTCATCTTGTTAAATTATAATCATAACTCTATTTTTTGAGAATAATTTTCGAAATATGGTAAATTTTATTTTGAATTAACATATTAATTTATTAGAAAAATCCATATTTTAAAATTATATCATATTTTATATGACATATTAAATTTAATTAAGTTTTGATTAAATTCCATTAAAATTAGAATAAAAATAAATATGAATTTATGAATCAATTTTATGAAAATAAATTTTATTTTGATTCTTTAGATTAATTTTTATATTGTAAATAATCATTTATGTTTCACCAAAATATAAATATTTAATTTATCATTTTTGAATCATTTATTTACTAATTTTATAATAAAATTATATCGTATTTTCATTTATAAGATAAGGAAATTTTATTTTACTTTAATTGGTGAATTTACTATTCTGTTGGTAATATTAATATTCATAATGGTCACATTACTGTTCCAACGATAATATTTAATATTTTCTTAAATTATTTAACATATTGTTACATTACGAATAAACTATCATAGATATTAAATTATAAAAGAAGCATACCATAAAATCACATAGTAATATATTCACCCCATATTCATAAATATTAATTTAATAAATATCAATATTTTTACATCATAAAAATATTTTTCTCTTTATTTATCAAAAATTTCTTTTTATCCCAGTATTGAAGATTAGATTTTATAATTTTTACAATGTACCTTAACTATCAAAGTCATTAAATTCCTCAACACTTGTTCTTCTGTCTCTAGAGTCTAGATAGGCTCTTTATTTTAATATAAATTATGTTCTAATTACATTCGGACATATGTGAGGGCATGTGTTGGGTCTGGATTGTACTTTCTTAAAAAAGTGATGTTAAAATTTTTTTTACTTTATAAATTCTATTTTGATTCACCAAATATTAATCAAAATATTATATTCCCTATAGAATTTGAAAAGTTCTATGTTACATAGGACTCAATTCTTCATTAATTCCAAATCTTATGATACCCATCCAGGGATATGGATTTAGAAAAAAACACAATTTCCAACATGAAACTATAAATTTTTCCTCTTGTTAGCTGCATAAAACCTTTGTCTACATTGAGCAACATTAACATCAGTTTGAATAGAATTTACATTTGAATTTCTTTCCATTCGAAATATTTGGGCCAACAAGATTCCTCTCACCCACTTCATCTTAATATGTTGGAGTATGACTTCTCCTACTATATAAATCTTCATACGAATCCATTTTGGTAATTTAATGGAAACTATTAATGTATAAAAACTCAACCATGGGTAAATAATTATAACACATAACATGAATTTCAAGTGAGTACGATTTAAACATGACTTATAATGTTTTAATAGTCTTTCCAGTCTACCCATTGAATTAAGGGAGATAATATATGCTCAAATAAATCTCAGTATCCAAATAATTATGAATACTATTTTATATTATTTATGTAAATTATTGATCATAATTAGAAAGAATTTAACGGGGTTCACACTAAAGCCTTATAAATTCAATAATATATATTTGTGAAAGGTGATGTAGTAGAAAATTCTCTCATATATTGAGGAAATGTACATATTTGATAAGTCAGTAAATAATTAACCATATTAAAACATTATTTATCTGAGTCCTTGGTAATCCAATTAAATATTCCATTTTAATTTAATCCCATTTCCATGTAGTAATTGGATGTGGTTTGGTGACTCATGTTGGATGTGGTATTTCAGCCTTCAACTATTGATAGACTAAACAACAAGATACATAATGACCAATTTACTAAAACACATTATCCCACAACAAATGTTCCTTCAAATCAATATACATCATAGTGGTTCCAAGGTGTTTATATAATTTCGATTTATAAACATCATATTACTATTTTTTTAGCTTGGGTATAGAGGGAATAAAAGCCTCTTCCAAAACATCAAAAAAAATCATAATATAAAAACACTAAAATTTTTCCATCATTCATAGAAATAATTTCTTTTTAAAAATTTCATCATCAAAATGATAATTTTTAATCTTTTATAATGAATATGTCATTTAATACTTTTCAAAATGTAGTGATGTTTTAATCCCCAATATAATTACCATATCCATCATTACAAGATCATTGTATATACGATCCTTATCAATCCCCAATATTTTCCGAACTCCATGATCCCCCTAATCAAATAATAATCTACATTATTCACCTTCCATGGTTGGTAAGGTATTAAAAAATGAAAATCCTTGATTAGAATGAGCTAGCAGTGTATCCTCAAGTTGAGTTCATTAAATGAGAAGATATATTTCAACATTTTTTGATTTATAAATAACTCCAATTTTTTTATAGAGATAGTTCCTCCATATATTTAGTTTAAATATTGTAGTTACAAACACAGTATCATGAGTTGGATAGTTCTGTTAATGATTTTTTATCATCCTTTATCTATTATAATTAACTCAATAATTTTTTAAAGGACACACCCATGTCATTTCATTGATGAATCACTATAAATAAAAAAATCACCATTTCCCAATGGTAATGTTAAGAACAGAGAATTCAATTATCTATTTTTTATTTCTTCAAATAATTCATCACATTTACTATTCAAAATAAACACAACCCTTTTATGGGTAAGCAGGATTAATATGTAAGAAATTCATAATATTTTTTTTTGAATCAAATGTCGATAGTAACCTGCTAAACTAATGAAGTAATATACCTATATTATGATCATTTGTGTATGCCATTCATGATCATCCAATATCATAGATGGATTTATTGTGATTAAATCCATATATATATTATATCCAATATGAGAAAGTGTTTTGAACCATAATTAATAGTTGCTAAACTTCCCATATAGATATATTCTTTTATGAGTCTTCATAATAATGCATAAGTGATTCTAATGGTTCTAATATCACTGGGAGTATATCAAGATGTAATGAATATAAACCACTAAATAAATTTAAATATAATCCTCGAATAATGTATTCTATATATCCATAAAACTGAAGGTGAATTAGTTAATCCAAAATTAATTATAGTAAACTTATTATATCTATACCTAGTTCCTAATATATTCATTGGAATATGTATATTGTTAATGGGAAAATGACGATATCCATAATGAATGTCAAAAAAGCATTGAGGAATACAATTATTATCAAATAAATCATTCAATTTGTGGTAGAGGATACACTTAATTTATTGGAATAACATTGATTTCTCTAACTGCAATCCACATATTCATTGATCCATCCAACTTAATGAAAAGAAACATGAGCTACCCATGGATAAAGAGTTGGGAGAAGAAACCATTTACTACTCCACTCTTCTACTGGTTTCCTCAACTCCACTAATTCTAGAGTGTCTATTCTATAAAGAACCATTGATATTCTCATTTTTTATGGATTAAATCAATAGATATAATAGCTTCTCACTATGGAGGATTTCCAGATAAATCCAACTGAATACATCCATGTATTCTAGTAAAATATGTACAATTTATTTTTGATGTTTTCATTCCTCATCCAATGATTTCTTTTCTTCCTCCCAAGGAATTTCATTCAGTATAGCTACTTGGGTTCGACCAAGATTAGAATCATATGATTAGCTTTCTTCTCTAATGACAGTAGATTATATATCAACTTGACCCATCAAAATTTCCTTATTCTTACAACAGGTTTTCACATTATATTTTGAAATAAAAACAATGTTGATTAAAATATTAATGTCAATCATAGAAATGATGATAAAATTAGAAACAAAAAAACTTGTATGGGTCATAGAAGGGACTGAATAAAACATCATTGTTGAAATGAGACATTTTGTGGGAGTTTTTATGGACAACATCTTTATTAAACAAAAATTTAAATGTATAATTTTTATGGAAAATTGAAATGATATAAAATATTTAAATGATCAAAAATCAATTAATTCATTTTATAAGTTTTAGGAAATGATTAATGTGCCTCCCACCACATCATTAGTAACATCAATCTAATCAATTTTGATCACATAAACATGGTCTTTATCCCTTTACCTCTTCTAGGGAATGTATCTATGACTCTTAGGGAAAAAAATTGGATAAATTTCCAACCCTCTATAATTGTTACATTGAACATTTGTATCTTATTTCATTCCTTTGATATCATGATAATGATGATATTTTTTACCATATTTATAGGATACTCCTTTTCTTTTAAGCATTTATCATGGTGGTTCCTTCCACATGTAACACATGTAGGTAAATTCACCTTTTTATTCTTACCATTATCAATTCATTATCCTCCATCATCTTTTTCTCTTTTTTCCCATAAATTCATAATATGTATAGAATTATTTCTATTTATTGATACACATGAGACTATATATTCATATATAAGAATGATTTGGAGACTAATTTCCTTAGGATGAATTTCTTAAAACATTCCCCAAACAAATAAATATTTGTCATTGGATAGTGTACGTAATCTACAGAAGGGTAACTAATACTGTAAAGTTAGATATATACATATTAACATTCACATCATACTTTTACACATATTCATAAATTGTCTCAATTTATGTTGTCTCTATCCCGGATGTAAATATTTTTGACGGAAAATACACTCTAAATTTATTTATTCCATAATATCAATTCCTACCTCCCCTTATCTATTTTTAATCAATGACCACAATTGATCAGAATATCTATAGAGTGAATAAATTTCTATGAAAACATTCACATATTTTTATATCATAGAGAAACAAATATCTTCCCTAATAGACTTAACAATTTCTCAACTACAAATAGATTTATAGTCCGATTGAATAATGAAGAATGTTGTATAATTAAGCACCCTAACATTGTTCCCCCAAATTTTCGATTAGGATTCCCCATAAGGGTATGGTTATTATTCATAAAATGAGTCATCTGACATTGTTTAGATATAATTTACTCTACACCAGTTTCCTCACTAGTTGCTAAATAATTATCTAGCATATGTGCCCAATCCTGTCATTGAATATGTGCATTGATACAGTTTCAATTCCTCTACCAGGTTCTATATATAATCAATGGAATATATTAAATTAGGTCATGAATCATAATACATAATCTAAAAATAGTATAAAAATTAATATAAAATTGAAACTTATGCTTAGCTAATATCATAATCACAAACATGGTTTCTATTGGGATATATTAACTTTAAAATCCATTATATTGATTTGTAATGAAAATCATGATTATCATAAGCATTTTTCCCTTGACTGTCAAACTAACATCATAGCATGGAATGTTATTGTGTACCATGTTACACTAATATAGGAATGATTCACATTGTTGTATTTTTTACACCTATGTACCTAAATTTCATAACCACATCCACATATAGTATCTTGTCATTGATGTATTACTATGGATTCACAAATAATTTCAACTATATCATAATTCAATGATTTTCATATATGATTATCCTCAATTTATATCTTAGGGTTATGTTACCTAATCAATATTTTCAAAATCTATATTCAAATGACTCTACATAACTTATTCTGATACCAACTATTAATACATTGTATCTTCCATATAAAAGCTAATTCATATTTTATTACATTGGTACAATGAAAAAGATTTTGCATCCAAAAGTACTGAATAGTTTATTATAATTATAAAAAATATACATAAACATGATTTACATTACAAAGTTGAATGGAATATATTATCTAAAATCCATTTCAAACAACCAAAACCACTATATCATCTTTTTAAGTTATTCATAATATACATATTCACATCTAATAGGAAAATGAATCATAATAAAGGGTTGAGCTCTAAAGATTATTATGGTTAAGAAATACAACACATGATATCATAAAAATAAATAATATGGATGAGTCGGTAACTAAAAACACATTCCATTAAAACATAATGTTGAGTAAAAATGTTAGGAATAAAATGTGATTTAATAATGTTATAACAATGACCAAATGAGAATGAAACTTATCCATTGATAATCTACTAGTTGAATAATGAAATTGATTGTCTGTTAATAATACCACCATGAGGGGATAAAAAATTATAGATATCTGAAACATATTGTTGATTCCTAATCCAATAAATATAAAAATAAATGGTTACGTCCTCTATAAAATTAATATCTATGAATAAATGAGAGTGAAGCCCATCTCTGTTTTATCTTATGAAACACACAAACACATAGAGGCGGTGTAGTGGTACCCACCCCAGAGTTACTAAGTATATATAATTCATATTATAAATTGGGTGAAACATAAACTACATATAAATATTAAATATTAATAACATTCCCTAATCAATGAACATAATTACAAACCATTCTAAGCAATATATAGAATAATATCATTATAGAAAATCTACATTCGAAGTAATCATAAACCATTTTATAACATATATTAGATGATATCATAAAATATAATACCAAATTAGTCATAAGATTCAACATAGGTTGTTCAAATAGATGAAAAACACCACATAAAATCATCGAGTAATTCTTGATATATATAACTTTTTTAGTTTGGAAAAGATATTACTATTATAAAATATTTTTTATTTTTTTAAAAAAATTAAATTTATATCCCATAAAATTATATTTAGGTATAGTAAAATTTTATTTTTGGCATAAATTAATTTAAAATTATATGGAAACATGTGAAAAGGGTATTTAATAATCTTTAGAAATGAGTCTCCTTATTGATATTGAAGGAAAAATACTATAGAGTCCTTGAAACACACAAAGGAATTAATTTTTTATAAAACCAAGAAAGAAAAAAAAATTATTTTAATGATAAAATTAGTGATTTTATAAGAAAAATGTTTTATAAAAATATATTTTGGGGTTCACATGAAAATGGGAAAGAAACATGGATGTTCCCTTAAATCGGGCATTCTTATTTGGATGAATTGACTAGGTAACCTATAAAATCATTTATTTACCATCCAATAATTATGAAAATTATTATATACATGAGTTTGGGAAATATATTTATAATTTAGATTAATTATATTAATGTTAATAACAATTTAATTGTCCAAAGAGAGAAAAAGTGTAAACTGAATGAAAAATGGAGGTTTGTGAAAAACCATTACATTATGTCTGAATGTGTTCTGGACATGTACTTAATTTCTGGGATAATGAAATTTGATTAATTAATATTTTAACTCATAAAATATTAAACATTTATTTTTTTTATTATAATTTTAATATGTTCATTAATGTATTTTTTCAAGAGTTATATTTTGGGACTTTAATCATTCAGGAGTATTCGTTACCTTAATTTTCCTGATTTGTTTACATGTATAAGAATATGGAGGATCATATAAAATAAGAATAATTATCCAGAACTGATGTTATATTTTATTAATGATCATCAGTGAAATAAAACTTTTATTCAAGTCCTTTTGGTATATTTGGTGAGGTTGTGTCATTTGATAAAATAACACTGATAATTATTCAATTATTTCGGCATCTTTTTTATCATCACGTGATAGTTTTCTCTTCTGAATTAATATTATGTATATATCACGGTTACATAACATTAAATAAGTTTTTTTATGTATAATAATGTCTTTTTTATCTATAAAAATGGTTTTATGTCTAGATTTGAAGGACTAATTGATAAAAAAACTCACCATCCACCTTTGTGGTAATTAGACACCTCAAAGATGATGTTTTTCAATTTTACAAAAAAAGGGGAATGAAAAGAATTTATGGTCAATATCAAAAAATAGGTGAGAAGTTTATAAGAAAACAAGCAAATAGAATAGAAAATAAATACAATGAAGGAGTATTTTACCTCTTTAATTCTTCTCTTTGAAGGCCTCTATAGAGAAATTGGATTCCATATTTTTTAGAAAAGAACCATATAGGAATGGGGAAGTGGATTGGGTAGAGTATAGGGTATTAATATTAAAATAATAAAGGATTATGTGGTATAAGGTAAATAGTTGGTGAGGTGGGACATTTATAGTGGAGGAGAGTTGTTTGTTTTATTAATTTAATCATTTGCATAATTTTTTCCACAAGAAAAGTAGTAGTGTAAATTATTATGACTAAATAAAATAAATAGTCATTGTGATTTCTAACCAAATGTTCTTACATCATCAAAAGATAATCAATGACTGAATAATTCATGAATTTAGCAAATACCATAAATTACATTATTTTAGTATTTAAAAAATAAACATTTATTTCCAAAAAATACCAAAAATTCACCCAAACCATTTTTCAACATGTAAATTTTAAAAAATAACTTCTATTTAAGAGAATAATTTTTTAAATATGAATGATTAATTTTTTATTATAAAATGTTATTTTTTCATAGAAAAAAATGTAAAATTAAAACTAATTTTATTAAACATTGAAAAATTAATTATGTCTCATAATGTTACCTTATAATTATTAAACTACTAATTAATAATTTATGAATATATTTTTTGAAAATAAATTTTTTTTATACATCATATTAAATATGAATTTTTATTTCTAAATTTTAGTTTTAAAAAATATCAATATTTAAATTATCATTTTCAAAGAATTTATTTACTTATGCTATGATATAATTATATCATATTTTCATTTATAATACACCCAAATTTTATTTTTAAATTTATAAGTGACTTTAATATACTATTTGTTATATTAGTATTCATAGTGGTCAATGTACTATTACAATGGTCTTATTTTACAGTATATTATGGTTTTAAATGCTGTGTTTCATGAAACAGAAGTGATCAAAGATATTAAATTTTAAAAGAGGCATACCATAAAATATTAGTGTGTTACATTTAATGTTGTACCTTAGGTTTTTTGTAAATAACCCTTAATTTTTTTTAAGGTTATAATGTATATGAGGTAAAGTTAAGAGTGTTTGGTGAACTCTATGTAGTTTTGGGGGGCTAAATTAGAGGTGCATGGGTTGTGCACTGTTTATCCAACATGTTCATCCGTCTTAGTAGAAACCATATGAATAAGAAGGTTTGAAGTAGAGAGCTTCGACATGGTGTGTGCATAGAGAGGGGATCCGTGTGAGGAGTTTGTGTGAGGGTCTTCCTAGGAAGTAGCTAAAACATAGTTAGCGCATGGCCTGTCTAACCAATTGAACTAACCATGCAGATAGTTTAAGTGAGATTCTAAAAATGGGGATATCAAGTGATTTTTATTCTTTCTAGATTTTTTTATCCTAATAGGAAAAAACCTGGTATATCTCTTCTTTGAAGGTAGAAAGACCTCTCCCATGTGATTTGGAGTCAATAAGAAGTCTTCTCTAGGTGTTTCGAACAATGATTTTGGAGGTATGTGATCGTTCTTCTTCGTTTATGATCTGTTTCTTAGATCTAATTAGTTATAATTCACCTCAATTCTTGGTTTCTCAAAACTAAACCCATTATGCATAGATCTATGTGTGTGGATTCAAAATTAGTTGACATTTTTTCTCAATCGTGTTGGGAGAATAGATCTAAGGAGGTCCTTTGATGAATCAACTTGGTTTTATTAGGCTTTATACGTCCTTTGTCATGTTTTGTCAAAAAATATTAATGCATGTGGCTTCTTTCTCGACACCACATTGTATAAATAATGGGAATAAATTCAAATTAAAAAAATTATGTTGAATTGGATTTGATTTGGATGTAAGGAAATCGTTGGGAACCAGTTATTATGATTGTTGGGAAAATTGGGAAAATCAGGAAAATTGGGTGTTTTGAATATATTTCTTTAATAATTGGTTTTATAATATGGATTTTAAAATTGTGAATTTTTTGAATTGTGGAACATGGATTTTATTATATTTTTTGAATAAAAATTGGATTATTGTTGAAGTGAAATGTTTGTTTTTGAATTGATTTATTCATTTGTTTTCAATAAAATTAATATTTTATTGGAATGGTTTCAAATTATTATTTGTAATGGTTTTGGAATACATTGGGTTTTAAGTGGATTCATTTTTGACATTAGCGATAATAAGGTATGTGAAGCATTGGGGTAGATGTTGAGTGACTCTATATCGGGGGTGTGTGTCATAGGGACACAAGGTAATTGGACGAATTGTCACTCATGAGTATGGAACTATCAAACAAAGCATTCATGGGTGGGTGGGTTGTGAACTATGGAATGGGTATGCCAAAATGATAAACATTATTGGTTTTAATGATTGAATTAGATATTTTATGGAATATAATTGGCTGGAAATTGGTATCAGTTACCTTTATTTTTACGTAGTTATGATAGGTTTTGGAACATGTTTATAATTGGTTATAAACTAATTTTGAAAATTGTATTGTATATAATTTTATTATAATTTTCTAATATTTCTATCATAATGGTGTGATTTGGGATTTCATTGGGAAAATATACTGAGTTATTCACTCACCCCTACTTTGGCACATTGGTTCTTAGGCATATTCGGTATCACTCTTCTTTAACACCATGTCATGATACTTTTTACCACATGGTGATGTTTGATAATGTATCATGGGTATCATGTATTCTTGTGGTCATCTTGGAGATTATTTGTTGTCTTTCCACTATTTTCAGTTGTGGGATTTTCATCCACTGAAGAATACATTGTTTGGTTGTTATAAAGAGAATGATTAAAATGTCTTGGTTTATTTCATGCATCATACAATGAGATGTTTTTTTGGTCAATTGTTTATTTGTTTAATTAATTAAATGGTAAATCTTCCTTAGATAACATTGAAGCAAGTCATCCTACGTTTTCAGCCTTTGAGGCCTTAGGGATGTCTGTTAAGGCCATTTAATGACATGTTTTACTCTCATGACACTGAGAATTAGTGTGTCCTTACAAATGGAATCTACTAATTCAGTTCATTCCTAACAAGTAGTAATCAATGATCTTGGTCTTAGAGTTTGAATTTTTTCAATTCTATTCCATGCTTTGGATTCGTACAAAGGAGTAGGATTTTCAGGACATGAAATGTATAGCATTAAAGGATGTATCTAACCCATTTATATTGTGCTTCATGTTACTAGGGAGTTTGGAATATATGTTCTTGGAGACACATCAAAGAATTGGAAATCTGATTTTCATGTGTTTAGGAAATGATATGACAATGGCATGCATTTTAGAGGAATTATATCCCAATAGACGTGCATACATCATTTTGAGTAATAATTATATTTGTAAAAAAGTTTTAATTTTGGGAAAATTATGATTTTTTTCCAAATGAATGATTTTGAAAAAAGAAATTCATATAGTATTTTGAAAATAGTTTAATTTTCTAAAACAAAATTGATATTTTTAAAAAGGATTGAACATGGAAAATGTAGTTTTTACAATAAAAATATGGTGATAGTTTATGTGATTGATGTTGAAATTCTATGATATCAATTTCAAGAGAGTGATATTGATGGAGTTTGTTTTTGGTTTAGAAAATGAATCCCAACAGGCATTGTCGAAACCAACCTGAAGAAGCTACAAAGAATGTGGTTTCTCCTTAACCATGGGTGAACCAAGATCTGGTTCAGAGTATTCTCTATGATTTTCTAGTTGTGGATATGTGGAACTGTAGAAATGAAACATGGCATATAGATCATACCATCCAGTACATGAAGCAGAGTCCACATAACCTCTAGGGTGATGATGAACTTGAAAAGGCAGAGGTGTGGGAGTGTTGGATGAATCATAACGTTGATTTCATTGGCACACCATTAGAACTCTAATTCAAGAAGGCGGCCGATATGATCACGGATGATTCATGCCAGTTGTTGTATTTAGCAGTGGATGATAAATTGGATGATGCCCATACATGGGACTATTTTTTGGAATTTTTCAACACTAAATTCTATCATCATAAATTCAAAATATAGAAAATGATATAATTGTCATACTAATCCAATAGAGTCTCTCGTTCATGGAATATGTGGAAATACTCATGCATTTTGAGCACTATTCCCAAGAAGTTCTTGAAAATTCATCTTTAAAGGAACACGTCTTCGAATTTGGGGTAAGCCAAGACATTCGATAGAATATTTCAATGGTCTATATTAAAAATTATATAGATAGGTTGAATAGAGTGATTTTGTTTGAAAGTGAAATCTTGAGATCTTTGGGAGGTGGTCTGGTGATACCTATAAATAATTGTAGGAACTCAAACATTTGGAGAAAGCCATAATGGGAAACCTATTTCTTATATTGATCTGGAAATCAAAATCAGATGGCGGGATCTGTGTATCCTCCACCTAGACCCAAGTTCACACCAGGTTATTTTCAATCTGGTTCATTTGACAACATAAATAAATAGTGTATGACACAACCTAGAGCATGTAATAACTGCATGAAGATGGGGCATCATCGGTGCTATTGTCATAGTGCTCCAAGTATAGGTACTCGAGATGCTTATCATGCGTCACAAGCATCATATGCATCGATAGGGAGAGGGTAGTAGAATCAATCTTGTAATCAATGAATATCTAGACATGGTGATTTCATAAATTCCATTAATCTTCCACTTGGAAAATCTCAGCAAGGAAACAATGATAACAGTGCAGTAACGAAGCCATTGTATGGATGTGCGCAGATGATAGTCATTGAACAGTCTGGACCATCTATTGTGAGAGGTACGATTCTTTGGAATTCTGCCCATGTCTATGTTCTCTTCAATACTGGTGCATCACATTCTATCATTTCTTATCATGTTGTCGATTTACAATGTTTAATGTTTGAAATGATTCCTTCTATTTTGAAACTCCAAAATCCTCTCTATGAAAGAGAATTTCTTTCCATTGTGTGTAGATCACCGGCTATAACTATTGATGGAGTTTAGCTAAAATGGGACTTCTCAGTAAAGAAATGGATGTCTATATCATAATTCTAGTTATAGATTGGTTAGAAACATTTAAGTCATACCTCGACTATTGTCAAAGAACAGTTAGTTTCATTATTGAGGATGACATCTAGCATCTCTTTATAGGATAGTGGATGGAAAGGAAAACAGTAATGACTATGTTGGCATCAATGGTGGGAAAAATGGCTTATAATTTGAAAATGTTTCCATTTCCATCGAGGGAATATATCTCGGAATATATTTTTCATGATGATGTGGATAAATTTCCAAATGTATTCCATGAGACCTTCTATGGGTTACCTCGTCTAAGAGAAATGGAGTTTTCAATTGATCTCCTTCTAGAAACCATTTTTATTTCCCTTCAGTATTATTATTTTTGGCACTAATAGAGTTGCAGTAATTAAAAGTGTAGTTGGAGAAGCCTGAACGAAAGGGTTTTAGTCCACCATGTATGACAATGTGGGAAACACCAGTCATGTAATTGATGAAAGGATATTGAACTCTTCTATTGTGTGTTTATTATCTTAAGATTAACCTTGTTATGATAAAGAAGATGAATGATCATAGAACACACTAATAGGGGAGGGGTGAATAAGGGTTTAAAATTTTTATTTTAAACTGTTGGATCTTGTACCAATGTTTTTAGGAACCTGTTAACCAGGTTTGAGGAGTAAGTGTAGAAAATAAACAGTCACATGAAAAAAAATTACAAATTTTTTACTTGGTTCACCATTAAGGGCTACGTCTAACGATAATACGCCGATAGTTTGTTGGTTGTACCAAAAACCACTAATATTAACAATTTGTAGATTACAATATATTTTCACAGTCACTCTATGCTAGATGCACTTCCATTAAATGGTTTTATGGGATAGCACATTACGTCCCTCATATCACCTACACTGACTCCCCCTTCCTCCCTGTGTTGGATGAATCATCAATCAGATTAACAACATGAATGTTGCTTCATTGGTTTTGTAGTAATTCATGCATCCTAAACTATAAAAGGATGCTCGGTTGGATTCCCATAATCACTCAAAGATGTCATTTATTTTCTCGTACACTGATATGTTATGGAAAGTAAATTCTCAAAGTGATTTGTCCATTTTTCAGACCTCTGTGGGTGTTCTGCAAACTGTTGTTGTTTCTGTGTACCGATTTTGTTTCTGGGTACCATCTAGTTGTTCCTACGCACCAATTTTGTTTCTATGTATCATCTGGTTGTTTCCCCGTGCTTCTGTTTTTTTGGCATATTGTTCAGCTGTTTTCACACACCACTGCTTTTTTCGCGTACCGTCAAGATATTTCTGCGAATTCTTGATATTTTCCCATACCTTTCAGCTGTTTCCACATACCTCTTATGTATTTTCTTACATTCTACCTGATACATGAACATTTATTCTATGCGTACTACCCTACACCACGAATAGCTACACTCCTTCGCATACCATCCTTCTATGCAAATTTTCTTTCTCAGTCGCATACCACTATAGCTTCATGTGCAAACCTCACTCTATTCTGCAAACAGTTTTCCTTACGTGGATGATTCACCCCATGTACCATCTTCTCCTCCACATACCACATCGAACATTACTGAAATTCTTCCAAAAAATATAATCCTCAATATTGTCCTTTACGAAATGAAATGACTGCTCCTTAAATAGGTACATATCTCTACAAATTTTGTTCATCTTATTGAACCATATTTTTAATGATGTAAAATATGTAAAATAAAATATATATGCATACTATTAGCCTCCACCACGTACTAAAAAACTCATAACTACAAAACATTATCACATACCATTAACCATTCACATACCGTATTGTTTTAGATTCATGTACTATAACTTATATACGCGTACCGTCACTGCAAACCATTTTTGGCAGAATTTTGCATACTGCACACCTTCACCATGTACCACAAATGTGAACCGTTTCAAATTCTATGAACTTTTCTACGTACCACATTCCATCACCACACTCCATTGTTGTGAACCATTTCAACAACATTATACATACAACATTCCTTCACTGTGTACCGTGCGCCTTCACTGTGTACCATAATGTGAATTTTTTCTACTAAATTCTGCATACCACATACCTTCCCCGCATACCATTCCATGTACTCCATGCCTTCACCATGTACTGTTATGCGTAAATAGACCCCTCTTTACTAAAACACACGTATCTTGGAAAGAAAACATTAAATTGATGATTTGTTTAGGGATTTGAGACCCTCTTGATGAGGCAGAATTTTTGTATTATTTGTGGTGACTTTCCAGAAATTTGTGACGTGAAAAATAACATTGGAAGTGGTGCATATAGACACTGATTTTGGTCTCAAATGTATTACACCATTATTTTAAAACTCCCCAATCACCCATGAGCTGATTGACAACAAACAAGAAAACTCCATGTGTAGATTGTCAAAAAAACACATACCAAACTCTAATATTATCAAAGAACAAACATGGGTACAACAATATCCCCCTTTACTTTTTTTGAAATCTCCAGATAAATTCACTGATGTGCTATCCATGATTATTACCTAAACCATCAAAAAACAACTATATAATCCCTCTATGTCTACGTGAGTAGTGCTCGATGTAGACAATAAGAGAGATGACATGAATTGAGGTTTCATCATTTTCTTTTTTCCCACATAGTTTCATTTTTGTATTTTTTTTCTATTCATCATCTTTCCCGTAGATAGAATGAAATAGAAAACACTCCAATGAGTTTATCCATTCTCCCCCCTTGGCAATAAACACAATGAAAATATTCATGACTGGTAGAGTTAAAATAAATCATTCTCTCCTTGGATCATATCTCCCCCTTAAACCTTCATCATTTCTACAAATAGATTAAAACAGTTAAAACAATCAGGTAAAGGGTAATATCATAACCTCTTTATGAACTGGAAGTTGCATAAACACCAGGGATCAAACGATGTTTCTCAAATACAGTCACTGACAGTGGATTTTTTATAATGTCGGCCACTTTCTCATTAGTTCCCTCATGGTCCATTTTGATAACTCCTTGTTCAACATTTTCCTGGATGAAGAGATATCTGATCTCAATATGATTCATACGAGAATGATAAACATGATTCTTCATAAGATCAATTGTGCACTTGTTATCACAGTAAATCACCATTCGTTGTATCAACTCATCACCCATGTCTCTCTGTTTCTGCTTCATCCAAGGTAACTGAGTGTACTCCATTGTATCATATATAAATTCATCTTCAAATGTACTAAGTCAAGTACTTTTCTGTTTATTTCTTATCCCTCCCACCCATTTCTTCCCAATATAGAATGCTCTACCACTGGTAGACTTTTTGTCTGATACATCTCTAGCTTAGTTAGCATGAGAAAATACAGATAGTTCACTATATCTTCAAGTAGTAATGTATAGCCCATAATTATGTGTAGCTTAAATGTATCTCATGATTAGTTTCATTGTCTCCATATGTTCTTCCTTATGATTACTCTCAATGTGGGAAACAAAGTAAGATGCCTACACAATATCTAGCCTTGTCGTCATTAGTTACAGTAGGCTTCCAATGATTCTTTGTACATATTGGGATCCATATATGTCCATTCCCCATGATTTCATAGCATAGATACAACAGTAATAATAGTTGAAATTGGTATAGAATCATGGATATTGAATTTGTTCAATAGCTATCCAGCATAATTTTATTTTGAAATGAATGTGTAATAATTCTTTTGAAGTTCCGACTACCGTAAAAAGTATATGAGTTCACCAATCATGGACAGTTCAAAGTTTCATTTCATATGATTGGAATATTCATCCCATGATCCTTGTCTACTTCCACCAAAAATAATATATTCCATATATACCAATAAAATGAATTAATCATGTTGATAGTTCATCACATAGATATTTTGATCCACTCCTGCTCTTTTAAACTCAATCATTCATAGATAAGAGTCCAACTGAGTGTACCATGAATGTGGTGCCTATTTCAAACCACAAATAGATTTATTTAATTTGCAAACCCTTCAGTTCATCACTTCCAAGAATGAACCCTACAGGTTTTTTAATATTAACTTATTCTTCCAATACTCCATTTACTAATGTTGTCTTTACATCCATTTGATACACAATATAACCTCTATGGATTTCCATGGAATGAAATAGACTAATTTACTCAAATCTCGCTCTAGTATTAAATGAATATTCAACATCAATGTCTTCGATTTGTGAATATCCCATAAAAACCAAGAATGACTTATATTTGTTCAAATTTCGATGTTTGTCGTATTTATTCTTGAAAATCCACTTCGTACCAACAACATTATGATCATAGGGTCTTTTAACAAGATCTCAAGTCTGTTTTTTTCCAATATGATCCATTTATTCATTCATTGATTCATTTGAAATAGATTCACTTTTAAGTTTAATTATCAGAGTAACAACTTCTTCTTCGAGTACCTCAATGTTCTTGGACTTCTTCTCCTATCATAAGTTATGTTCATTAATGACCATTATGTGCTCTTCATTTTTAAATTTTAGATGCATAACATCACTACTACTTTAATGTTTTGATCATTGAACGTTCACATGTTCTTCTGGTCATTCAATTTTTTATTCCATCTAATCAATATATTCTGATGGTTTTTCCACCATTGCATTCCACTAACTGCATCTCTTACATTTAATCTCAATCTTACCCAAAGTATCCATAAGTTGAAACTTTGGTTCCGCATTAGTAGTCACCTGATTATCTCTAGCTTTATTTTTCACTAATTCAGACTTCTCAATGGTGGAAATCATGGAGGCCTGATTTCTAATTTAATATTCAGGTTCTTCTTCTCCAAAGAATTAATTATCATCATCATACTCTTAAAAAAATTAATTTACTGTAATGTATTTATCGATTTGAAGTCTCCCTTTTTAAAAACCTTTTATGAGGCTTATCAACCTGTTCTCATATAATTTCATCATATTTTATCTTTCCTGAGTAGTGGGATGCAATGTCCCCCACTTTTCCACAATTAAAAAAAGTCAAAGTTAACTTGCCTTTAAATATACCTTTTCCCTTTGAGAGTTTTTTTAGAATGTGCGAAAGATTTTTTTCCCTCATTATCCTCACCAATAATATATTTTGAAATTTTCACGTTTTCTATTTCTTTGAATACCATTTCCTTGCCCACATGAGTCATAGCATATTCTGGATTAACCCTCATTTCATATTTCACTAGGCTGCTCCGCAGATCATCTAGGGAATGTTTGGAAAGATCTCCTTATTCATGGGCATAAAAATTTCCATTGTATAATTGTGTAAGTATTCTAAATATTTTATTTACAAAATAAATTTATTTTGTTTCTCCACCAAGACATTGAATTTCTCCAACCACTTTAGTAATTCTATTGAAGAATGATTCTGTATTCTCATCAGGATGCATCTTCAGATCATCGATCCTATGTTCTAGGACCCTTAGTTTCTCCTCCTTACCTTTACTGTATCCATGAGAAATATTTTAATATCCATCCCAAATAGACTTTGCAGAGGTGAAATTGATCACATTTTGATAGATCTAGTATGATAGTGTTTTAGTGAGAGCATTCTTTTCTTAAGCTTCTGTATCAAGAAATAGGATGACTGCATCGTTCATAGTCATCCCTATTGGATAAACTACTTCTATGCCTGGAATAGTAGAAAATATGACATACCTTCCAAAGTATATTATATGATATCTCATTCTATTCTTCCTAATCTTAATATTACTACAATCAAATACTGGGACACCCCTGACATTGGCATAATTATCCATGATGGTATAAGATAGATCAAACACCAGTAACCTGGCTCCAATACCACTTTAAAGACCCCAGAACACCCTGAGAGGGGAGGGTGAATCAGGGTGTCTACTTTTTCTTTTAAACTAATGGATCTTGTTCACACATTGTTAGGAACCTGTTAATCTTATCTGAGGATTATGTGGAGAAAATAAACAATCACATTCAAATAAATGACCCATCAATTTTTCTTGGTTCACCACTAAGGGCTATGACCAAGGAGAATATGCCGATAGTGTGATGGTTATACAAAAAACCACTAATCATCACATGTTGTGGATAAAAAGAGTTTCTCACAGTCACCCTGTGCCAGACACACTACTTTTACAAGGTTTTATGGATAGTACACTTCATCCCTTTGATCACTTTCGCTAACTCCCTCTTGCTCACTGCGTTGGAAGAATCATCACTCAGTTTAATTATATGAAATTCACATCTATGGATTGGAATTAATTAATTCATCCTCAACTATAAATAAATGCTCAGTTGAAGTCCCATAATCACTCAAAGATGTAGTTTGTTTTCCCATACACTGAGAAGTTATGAAAATTAATCACGCAAACTGATTTGGATAATTTTCAGGCTTCCATAGTTGTTATGTGTACTGCTGTTGTTTATGCATAATATTGTTGTTTCTATGTACCATTAAGAAATTACAACATACCGCTACTATTTCCGCATATCGTCCAGTTATTATCACATACTTCTACTGTTTCGGTGTATCATCCAACTATTTCCATGTACCACTGCTATTTCCGCGTGCTGTCCAACTGCTTTCATGTACTGCAACTGTTTCTATTTACCGTGAAGTTATTTCTGTCTACGACTTATAATTTAATGTATATTCAATATGCTCTTCGAAATGACCTTCTCCGTGTACTCCATAACACTGTATACTTCTCCCCTCTTATGTGTGTTGTCCTAGTCCATGTATAACCTCGATTGGTAGCGTACCACAAGTTCTTCCTGTGCGAACTGTGCTCTCTTCCCGAAACTGTTTTCCCTACCCAGATGATTCTCTCCACGTACCGTCTTCTCCTCTACATACCACTTCAGACTTCACTGAATTTATTCCTAAAAATTTAATCATCAATATTTTCCATTAAAAAGGGTATTACTTCTCCTTAAATAATAATATATCTCTAAAAATTTAGAAAATATGATTTACCCAAATTTTCCATGTAGAACAATCTGTAAATTGAATTCTATCAGTATTCTGTTAGCCTCCACTGCGTACTTCAATCCTCTGAACTAAAAAACATTATCACATACCATTAACCTTATGCATACTGTATGGATGTTTGTCCATGAAATATAACTCATCACAGTGTACCATCACTACAAAAAAATTTCAGCAGCATTTTTCATACCACACGCCTTCACCATATATTGTTTCTACAAACATTTTCGACAACATTATGAATAGTGCATGCCTTCACATCATACCATGCTGCAAATTGATTTTGACAACATTTTTCATAACTCATCTGTTCAATGCGTATAATTCTGCATACATCATGCCTTCACTCGATACTATTCTATGTAATTGGCCCCCTGTCTAATAAAACACCCTTATCTCTCAAAATGTAGGTCTGATTGATAGTCGTTTATGGCATTGTGACCCTCTTGAGGAGGAAAGGATTTTGGTATGCATTTTTCTGACCTTCATGAATGTATTGATGCGACAAATAGATTGAGGAGTGGTGACCTTCAATTCTACTTTCATTCTCTAACATAGGACCCCATTCATTGCAAACTCCCTTGCCATTAATGTTTATATTGACATAAAACAAGAAAAAATCCAGTGAATATTGAAAACAAACACAATAAAAACATAAATATTTGCATTGAACATCCTTGGTTCCAACCAAACAGGTTCCCACAACCTTGAATTGATGATCTATTCGATCAATTGAGGGTATGTCAGTGGTTCTCCAAAATTTACATGTTATCAGGATATCACCAATTGAGATTTTGGAGAGATTATATGCCAAATATAGAATTCCAATTCTTAAATGGACACTACGAATATGAAGTCATTATTTTTGGTCTAAAAAATTCACTTGCAGTCTTTATGGATTGGATGAATCAAATATTTTGTTGATATATATATTCTTTTGTTATGGTGTTTTTGGATGGAATCATTGTGTACTCAAAGACAAGGGTAGTCCATGTGGAACACCTAGATATAAAGTTACATATCCTGAAAGATCACCGTTGGTTAGAAAAATTATCATTGTGTGATTTTTTAAAATAGAAACTACGTTTTTTTTTGCCATGTCATTTATGAGAAAAAAATTCTTATTGATCCAGAAAAGTTAGAACAGGTTATCTTGTGGAAACCACAAAATTATTCCATTGAGATATGACGTTTTTTTCATTATGTTGTTGTTATCGACACATTTGGAATTATTTATCATAACTATTTTTTCCAGTGATAGCTCTAACAATAAAGAATTATCCATTCCAATTGATAGTGGAATGTTACAATCCACTCAGGAACTAAAAGTTCATCTTACATTGTCACCTATATTGATTTTTTTAGAATTCGAATAGGGGAATTCCATGTAGTATGATGCTTCTAGATCAGATTTTGGATGTGTTCATATGAATGGAGACCATGTGGTTTTTATGGTTCAAGGTAGTTCAGGGTGCATGTGAATAATTACCCAATAGAAAATTTTAACATACAAGAGGTTTTCAACCCCTTGACGACATGGCTTCATTATATCTGTGTTGAGATTTTTACTATGTTCAGAAACCACAACATCCTGAAACACATATTCTAATAGTGATATTTGAATTTGAGGAAATGGAGATGGATGGAGAATCTCCAAATGCTTCAATTTGACATGATGTATACACCAGGAAAAGGGAATTCATTTCCGGATGCATGGAGAAGAATTTCATATGAACAGTGGATAAATAAGCATCAGATGAATGGAAGTTGACATCAATCCTAGCAGACATACATGTGGAATGTGAAGACTGAGGTGATACTGCAGTCCTCTTTTCGGCTATGCTTGTTCCTAATTTGGTAAATATGGTCAAATAGATATAAACATCTGATGCAAAAGGTCTGGTAATGAGTCCAAAACTCATTACGGAGGAGACCATTAAAGAATGGAAATATTTTAGGAGTTTAATTTTGTGTTATTGTGATCAGATGGTTTTACCTATGGATTTTTCAAAACAACTCTTTCATGCTTACCACCATTCCAGATGGGTTGTACATACATGTGCCCTGAAGTTGTATAAAGCATTAAAGGCATGGTTTTGGTGGAGAGGCATGAAAATGAATTTGGATGACTTCAGTTCTATGTTCACAACTTTCCAGGAAGTTCATGTGGATCATTAGATACCATCGATTATTTATAAAATTGTGCCTATTTCAATGTGTAATTGGGAATAGATCATGATGGATTTTGTCACAAGTCATACAAGAATGGTTTGAAAGCACAATGTCATTTCGGTGATAGTGGATCCGCTTACCAAGTCATCCCATTTCATCTCTATTCATGAAACACATACTGAGGAGGATCTATCAATAATTTATATCCAAGAAGTGTTAATGATAAATAGAGTACCGGTGTCAATTGTCTCATACAGCGATTTGAGGTTTGCATCTCATTTCCGGAAATCCGTATAGAAATTCCTTATGACTCTGTTGACTATGGGCATAGAATATCATCCTCCGACTGAAATCCTATCTGAACGGATGATACAAATGTTGGAAGAAGTGCTTCGAGATTTTGTAATGGATTTTGGTGGCTTATGGGAAGAAAACCTACCCTTGGTGGAGTTCTCAAATAATAATAGCTATCATGCTATGATTTATATGGA
The DNA here is from genome assembly GCA_963277665.1 of Viscum album. NCBI lineage: Eukaryota > Viridiplantae > Streptophyta > Magnoliopsida > Santalales > Viscaceae > Viscum > Viscum album. The sequence goes on along the minus strand of OY728160.1, from coordinate 1,044,742,725 downwards.
TCCATTCGAATCATTTTATGGGCATCATTTTTACTCTCTACTATGCTTGGTGGAAACTTATAATACTTCCCATGATGGGCTGAGCCTTTTCCAAGAAACAATAGTGAAGATCTAGTTCATTAGAAATGGGATGGAGACAACACTGACTCCTCAAGAATATTAAATGAATCCTTGTCGAAGTCTAATGTTTTCAGATGTGAGTGATCATGTGTTCTTGAGGATCTTCTGAGGACATGGACATCATTTTGTTGGGATGTGGTTAATGTTATAGCCTCAATAAATATACCATTTTGAGATACTAGAATAGTTCAGAGTGGTGGAATATTGGTTGGAATTACCACCATGGTTCAATTCAATGAATAATGTGTTCCACGTAACTAAGATGGAAAACTTTCAGCCTTATCCTGACCATTTGATCAGATCGGATCATGTTCCCCCCAGAGCCTGGTGCATCATTGATACATATCCCGAAGTGATTTTGATTTAATCTGAAGGCTTCCACTACTATTTTGAATAATAATTTTTTAGGTATGAGATTGTTCATCTTAATTCTTGATCAGTTTCTTATATCTAATTATAAACTGTTCATGGTTTCTTATATCTATACTAGTTATGCGTAAATCTCTATGTGTAGATTCAAAATATGATGATATTTGTTCTGGATCATGATAGGAGAAGATATCTATGGAATTTCTACGAAAATCTACCCGATTTTCATAGGGGTTCTTCATCTGTTGTCACATTTTGTCAAAACCATTGATGTAAACTGAAACATTCTTGACTCCACATTGTAGAAATAATAGGCATTATTTCTAATTGAATATCATATTTTGAATTGGTTTTGATTTGAATGTTTATAAATCTTAGGAAACCCTTATTTTTGATGGTTTGGAAAATTGGGGAAATATGGATTATTGAGTGTTTGGAATAAAGATATTTTAATATTTGTTTTAAAATATAGATTTTAAAATGGGAATTTTAATTATAGAACATGGATTTGAATATATGGTTTCAATAAAGTGGATATATTTATTGACACGAATTGGTTTTTTGGAATTATTTTATTATTTTGTTTTTAATAAATGTTTATTTTTATTGAAATGGTTTGAAATATTTATTTTGAATGGATTTGGAAAATGTTTATTTTTTTTGATATTTTTTGTTCAACAGGCCACAGAATAAGGTATGTGTACCATTGGGCTTTAAGGTTCCTTACCCTAGATCGAGGGTGTGTGTCATTATGACATATGGTAACTGGATGAGAGACATCTCCTGGGTATGGAACTATCAAAAGAAGCATTCATGTGAGGGTGATTTGCGATCTAAGGAATGGTTATGCCAAAATTATAATAAAAACTATTTTTAAAGATTTTATTTGTTATTTTTTGGAAACTAACTTGTTGGAAATTTGATTCTTTTACCTTGGTTTACACTTGGTTGTGATTGGTTTTTGACCATGTTTATAATTGGTTCTAAAATATTTTGGTAAATTGTTTTATATAATATGTTTTATATAATTTTCTAACAGTTATAACCTAGTAGCATGATTAAGGAAATCATTGGGGAAATCTACTAAGTTATATAATCTCCCCATCATTGGATCTTTGGTTATTTTGCAGATGCTAACTTTTAGGACATGGGAAATGACAAAGTATCACACTTCTTTAGCACCATATCGTGATACTTTGGACTATATTGTGTTGTTGGAGCGTGGATCTTGTGGGCCATTGAGTCTTGTTGTCATATTGGGGTTTATTCAGTCTCTTTCCACTGTTTACATTAACGTCTTATTTTCATACGTTGTAGCATACTTTGTTAGGTTGTAATGAAGAAAATGATAAGAATATCATGGTTTATTTAATGAATAATATAGTGATATGTTTTCTGTTGGTCTATTGGTTATTATTTTTAGTCATTACTGGTTAAATATTCTCCCACAGACTTTGAACACCTTAGACATTTATTTCCTACCTCTGGAACCATGGGGATGTCACATTAGGCCAAGTAAAGACATGTTTTACTATCAAGACAATGAGAATTAGAGGTTCACTACATTTAATATCCTCAAATATCATCCCATATCACTCAAACACACACTCCCCATATACAACTGGTTCTTCTTCTATTCTCTGAAAATGTCCAAATCCCTGGTCTTTAAGGGATCATCTAAAGAGGTGATATTCAAGAGGAATTATTCTCAAAACACCTCTATTTGTTTCATTTCATATTTATAATTATCCGTATATACATACACAATAAAGTAATAATAATTCCATAAAATTATAAATTCAACAGTGTTATGTTTATAATGTAATATTTTATATCTACCCATTTTATCACACCCTCTTATTCAAAGAAAGAAAACCATTTTCCATGTTTTGGCTCTTTACTTTCTCTCAGAATAATGCAATTGTTAGTTTTCAATTACCACTATAATGGATGGTCATAAAAACATTATTCTAGTTAAATAATATATTAATAGGTATATAACAACCAATATCTTATTATGGATCTAATATATGAACAAAATATGATGTTAACCAAAACTACTTCATGATATACATAAAAAACCACCAAAATAAACAAACGATTTAACATTAAAATTTTATTAAATGAAGAATACACGTGTAATAATGAACAAAGTTAAATCGGAAAATGTAAACCAATATATGTACATGAAATCAATTTTATTTTATATATATAATTTTACTTCCATTTGATTAGAAAATCAGTAACCGTACACAAATGAACATATCATGAAGCCAAGAAATCAATGCACACGAAACGAAGAAACAATGAATCATTATTAGTTAAGGATTCATAATATTTTTTAAAATCATAAAATAAAATGTAATAAATATTAAAATAGTTATATATTGGGTTAATATCATTATTTAATCCATTGAAAATATATTAATCAATTCCATACTTAAGGGGAGAGAGAGGTTAGGGGATTGTCAACTCAATTTTTCTTATGTTAGATACTCATCTTCTTCAACAATAATTTTCAGTATTTGGTGTATATAATTCCCTCTAATATAATGTATCTTGAATAAAAATAACTTAATATTATTATATATTTCATTTTATAGTCATTAGATTCATCGGGCATTTGATTTGACTGATTACATTGTGGTAAGGGAATTCGTAACCCAATTTATATTTTCTTCCTTAACCTTCCACCTCATCGATTATGCCATGATTTGATTACGTTTGTGGATAATTTATTATATTATAATATAAACTAACATTTTTATGTGAATTTAACGTGAATATATATAATATGATAATCTTATTAAAACATTAATGATAATATATTTATTATCATTTTTTTTCAAAAATTATCAATTTTCTAAATTTCCCTTAAAAATAATATTTCTTCCAGGCTTCTGTTTTCTAGAATAGTTTATAAATTTATTTTACAATAATAATTTAATTTTTTAATGAAATTCATACTCATATATTAATTATTTTAAAAATGGTTCAGAAGGTATGTTTTCTATTCACTAAATATGGTTCTTTGATACTTTTCCAACAAAAACATTGAAGGATTTTTTTTTAACAAAAATAGAATAAGTGGAATTTCTCGTCATTATAACACCATAATTATTTAAATCACCATTTGAAATTTTAAATATTTATTTCCAAATAAAATTATTTTTTTAATGTTATACATTATTTTGAAAATAACTGTTTTTCAATGTGAAAGAGAATTTTCCTAAATAAATTTTCCGTGATATCATTTAAATAATTTTCTTATATGTCAATGTTCATTATTTAATATTGTGACTAATTATATTTGATCTCTTATTATATTATCTAACATATATTACTGGTTTTTTACAGGATTGTATATTGAATATCTATTTTGACACCATTTGTCTTGTTACACTAGACAGTTTATGATTATTCTTAATTACTAGGGAATGTTATTTCATATTATAGTTCCAATATTAATTTATATATAAATAACTACTCAAATATTTCATATGAGGAATTTATTTGACATATTATGTGGTGGATTAAGACATCTACAACCCCTCGATTCATTTTTAGGTCTTAGGAGACAATATTTTTTTTGTATTGGCTAATGTCTTACAAGATTATATATGGTGTATTGGATGAATCCTTGAGGGTATGTTCATAGTGTCCCACATTAGGAATTACCTAATTATGAGTCTATTTATTGAGAATCATTATGAATATTCCACATGATAATATCCATGGTTAAATTTCGTTATTATGTAATTATTTATATGGAATTATTTTGTCAGCATATATTCATTCCATATTATTCTCATGTTTTTATTTTATTTGTTTGTGTTTTTATTTATACATCATTCTTTATTGTTAATGTTTATTCATTATAGATTCCCCTAAATGTGCACCATTACTGAGCATCCAAGGTAACCCCTTCCTAATGTATTATTTCTACCTAGGATGAAAAGTGGATTTTTATCATTGCTACACCAGAATGAGATATGGGAAATACTGTGTTCTCAAAAGAATTTCTATTTTTTATTTTATGTTATAAATTATAATTTAAGACCCGAGAATGTTTCCAGTTTTTAAAAAATACATAACAATTCTGTCATTCGGGATGTTATTTGTTGTATCTTGTGGAAATTTAATATTGTGAAGCACTGACTCTAGGCTACTGTGTTTGGGGGAATTACATCAGAGTCCCAGATATGGTGTGACACTTATCTTATTAGGCCACCACCAACTATGTTTATACCATATAGTATGAGAAATTTATAATGATATATTTGTGTTATACATATTAATGTAATGTTCTATATTAATGTAAATAACACAATACATTATTTAATCATTTATGGTGTCTAGTCATGTAATGAATAAGTTATTTAGGTACTTGATCATATAATAACATCACGTGAGTTATAACCATCACTGAAAAAATATAATAATAATAATAATAATAATAATAATAATAATAATGGATCCATGGTATAACAAGTAATATTATAATGATGAGGATTCGTGGTAACAACCAAATCTTCCATTACCATAGGTGTTGATCCATCTAAGTAATAATTGTTTCCCTGGATAAGGTGAATCTATGTGCAACCCAATGGGAATATGCCACTGTACTTCTACCATAGTATGATTTGAACGTAGTATAATGATCTAATTCAAGTTAAAATTGGATAAGACATGACTTGGTCCAATGTTTGAATACATATATCTAAATTTCTGAAGATGTATAAATATATTGAAGGAAAGTATCCATGTAATCCTAATATCATAATGATAAATGAGGGATCATATGAAATCATGCTGGGAATCCACTGAAAGACAAAGAACACTTTCCATTTTTAGTGTCTCCCTTAGCCACTAACACCATGTAATCCTAATGGTTCCTTTATTGTTCTATTTTAATTTTCCTAGGAAACTATGGCTACATTGACATAGAAAACCCCTATAAAAAATTCTTGTCCATATAAAATTGGATCTATATAAATAATTCATTATTTAATTAGTCCATATAGTACCAATTCCATTTATTAATTCATTAGTTTCATTCCAATTCCTTCATACTTGGTGGCAATCATAATAGGGTAGGCGATGATTTATTTCTTTCATTAAATTATAAATTATTATGTTCATTCTATTAACATTCTTAATAATGATAAGGTAGGCTATGTATATGAAACCATTTACTATTTTATGTTATAAATACCAAAAAGGATCCCTTCATTTTTATTTATTACATACAACAATGAAAATAGGGATATGAAAGACATTTCCATTTAAGTAAAACAATTTTAAATGATAACTATATTATACATGCCATTTTATAATTCATTAATTATTTATTAAGAATTACCATAGGTGGGTTAAAGTAACCTATGATGCAACATCCTTAAAAAAATCATTCACTTAATTATATCACATAACATTGTGATCTCCAAGTCGAAGAACTGCCACACGGTGGCATCAATATTCAATACAATTCACAAAAGAAAAAAAATGATAAAAACAATAATTGGGTGGGTCGGTGTAGAGGTCATAAACTCCCATGAAAGATAAAAAATTTAGAAGGGGGTCTAAAATATGGTAATGCATATTATAATGATGATTTATGAATTTAATTGGAAACACTCATTGAAATGGAACATGAATGAATAAATTAGTTTATAGATTGGATAGAATTGGGTAATGGGTCATAGATCAACTAACATGAAGGTATAACATGTCCCTCATCGAATATCTCCCTTTTGATTGGCCTAGATTTGATGAAATCGGAAGAATGAATCAATTCCTTGAAAATTGGGAACAAGATCATGCACCAAAATAAATCCATATTGGGGATTCAAATTTAATAATGGAGCAAGATTAATTTAATTTATTCCCTGTGCATATCTTACATAAAATACTAATCTAAAATTAGAGATTACATGGTGAATTGAAATAAATGTTTAGCCATGGGCTTCCTTGGGTGCAGCTTATTGTGGGAGGGGGAGGGGTATGGATCTGTTTAAAAAATAGGGGTCCCTACCCCCATATTTTAAAAACTGATTTCATTAATTTAGTAAATGTGAAAATGAGGTAAATACCATGTAAATATAGAGGTATTCCATTATTTAAGGACACCATCTACTACATCAATGGTTCTTCTCATACCATTACACTATTTGTACATGATACATGTTTTTTAATCTAATTACCTAACATGTACTTATCATGAATCCAACCTACATTATTTCTATATATTCAAATGGAAAAATTGTCCAACTTGAAAATGTCTCTACATTAATTCTATGTAAAAAAACATTATTAGATATTAATGTAGAAATTTAATTGAATCACACCTCAATGAAAAAATATGTTCTTGCATAAATGGTATTAGTAACTTTTTGAATGATCATCCAGATATTCAATAATATAATGTGATGATAGTGGATCATTTTATAAGGAAAAATATTAAATCATTATATAGATATTCTAATAATGAAGTTTTTTGAGGAAGGAATACTTATTTTTATAATATATTTGATGTACATTGTTTTTTAGAGAAAAAACTTATGTCATGATATTTATTATTTTGAAGGTGAAGATGGTCAATGGTAGAAAATGGTTAGGAATAATTAATTAATAGAAGACATTGAAAAAATGGAGTGATATAAACTAAAAATAATTTTTCCATTAATGAATATTTTTATAAGGCTATTCTACATACGATGTAAATGAAATTAATGGAATTAAGGTACTTGGATGATGAATCAACTAGTTTTTTTGTGGAAAACATAACACATTTGGAATGGTACACACCAAATTATAATTGGGATCACAATAATAAAAAAATAGTTTTATATGGTATTGAATCCATGATATCAATGTTATTTTGATTTCCATGAGTGTAAATGTTTTTAGAATTATGTGTGTTATGATGATAATATTGAAATGGATTATGATGATGATAATTTATTCTCTGGTAATAGGAAAACGAAAATTTATTGATGGATGGAAATGGAAAATAATTCACTAGAGAGACCTAGATATAATAAAAAAAATTATCCTACATTGATAAATGTCTAAAAATCATATTAGGTAATATCAAAAAAAATTAGGAAGTGCATATGATGTAGAATTTCGGGGCACATGACTCATGAATGAAAGGAAAATTGTTAGGAAAAAATGAAATGATGATAGAAATAATATTTAACATTAATGAAATGGGGAATAATTATAACTTTTTTTAAAAGTTAGTAACATAGAAGGGAAATCATAAATAATGAATGAAAAATGTTTTGGAAAAACAATTTTTTGATAACTATGATTGATGTTGGTAAATATAATGAATAAGTGGCATATTTATTACAAATTTATTCAAATTATTCTATTATCATGTGTGGTAATAGGTATTCATATTATTCCATTTTTTCATAAAATTCCATTTATGTTCGGTATATAAACTCATAAATTTTGGAGTTTAATATTGTAGAGAACCTAGTGTTGAAGTAATAATGCACTCAGGTTTTATAGGAATCATCCAAATGTCCTCTCGGATATTGTCTTTCATGTAATTATCATTAAAAAATTCATAATATAGGTTTATATAATTTTAGCTATATGTTTTATTTTTTTCAATAAAATATAAATGTCAGAGCCAAATATTTCATTTTCTGTGATTTCCTAACATTAATTACCAACACAAATTGATAAACAATGATTAGAAATTGAATTAAACGTTACAAAGAAACAGTTGATTAAAATAAATTATCTATTCAGATTAGTTATGTCTCATTAGTGAATGACTATATTTATATTTTTTTAGATGATTTAATAGATTCAATTCTAAATACATAATATGAATTTAATTTTGAATCAATTGTATATTATATGAATATTTCAAAAATCCCATATCGAGTGGGATGAGTAAAACAATTAAATTTAAAAAAAAATTATAGAAATTTTTATATAAATCATTAATTAATCCTTTATCTTCTCCATTGAGTGATCATATCTTCTTTCTTTAAAATAAAATACACTTCAATGAAACATGGAATTGATTATAAATATTTAAATAACATCAAAATTAAGAAAAATTTCTTCTTTGAAAAAACCAATGATTTTATTGAATGGCTCTACGGAGAACAATACTTTCAACAGATTGTTTTCATGTTTGGGTACTATCAGTTGATAGTGAATGTTGTAGATATTTTGAAGTATTTGTTTTTGATGTAAAAATAGGAACTATGATTCTGTAATAATGATTTTTATTTTTTCAAATACACCTATTTTATTTAAGAAAATAGTGAATACAATTATAAATGATTACATATATATGTCTGTGATTTTTTATTGATTATATTTTCTCAAATTCAAGAAATTGTGAGGAATATGGAAAACACAAATTGATTTCTTTTCAAACAATACAAAAATTTAGTATATCTAATTTTAGTTTCCAAAATTAGTTTCCTAGTAATTTTTTTTTATAAATATGAAATATCATTTGACCACGTTAATGAAAAATATTTTAATGAATGTAATATACTTAAATATTTTAAAAATATTCCAATTTTTTTGGATAATCAAGTTTATTGCAGTGGTTTGAAAAAAATATTTCTCATATATTTATCTCACTAACTAATATAAATTAGAATGAATTAAAATCCATGTACACAAAAGAATTGGATTATTATTTTCGTGAACAAAAAAGAAAATTCTTTAATCCTACTGTTGTAAAATGGTGGTTTTTCATTTATAATGTTGCTTCATTTACGGGTCATGGTTTTGTTTCAATATAGAGTTACTAAGAAATTTATTATTCATTATATAATGTGAAACATACTTAGTCATGTTATCCTGCACATAATCTAGATTTAGCCTTTCTGGATTATTCATTCAACAATAGGGGAATAATTTATATGGAGACATGTATGAAATATAGAATTATCGTAAGAATTTAAATTATATATTAAAACAAAAAAAATAATTTAACATTAGATAGGTTCGATGGATGTAATTGATCATGGACTATGACTTCACATGTCACGCATTGACCCAAGCTGCAGCTTAATCTACAGCTACACCAACACAGCCTCCATAGGATAGTGGGTTGTGACTAGTAGTGAAGGAATTATGAAATAAATGTTTCCATTACATATGAAAATGTATGAATACAAACATTCAACAAATTGAAAAATAATATAAGGGGATATTATAAGATGAAGAATTTCTATAAACTAATCCAAGCATGCACAAAACCGTACACAGTATAAATTTATGGTAGTGTGAACTTTAAATTAAACAAGAATAATATTGGCCCATCAAAAAAATTGTCCCACACTAAAAAAATTGGAAAAGTAAAGAGATGGGACATCCTAACTCTTGAACCCCAATCTATGACCACCATACTTGGTTGACCCACCCAACAATATTGAGCTACTTTATTGTCATGGTTAGCATATCCACCATTTTCATAAGTCAAAACACGTGTGAAAAATTACCCTGTTAGTGTTAGTATATACAATCCCAGTAGGACACCATGTATGTTGAAGGGGGAGAAATTATTGATATAATAGGAAAGAAGACACTTAATACAAAATACTATCAAATAGAATATATCAACCCAACCAAGAACGAATTTAATCTTGTAGAATAAAAGGATTCTAAACACACATAGTAGATTATAATCCCATCATGCCTTTTCAACCTATAGCAGGATCATGTACTCACCCAACCATGAGAAGCTAATCATAGAAATCATATGGTATACCCAACACGTAATAAACATTTTTGGAAGGAGAGTATACAAATCCATGGTGTGGATTTAGAAGAGTGTATATAAATATTCATAACCAAGAGAAACAAAAATCAGATATAATGATATCTCTATGTCAAATATCAGTACAAGAATTAGGGTAACCAAATGATCCAAATCTTCATTAATGATTCTCAACATTACTTGCACCTTCATAGAAGTAATTTTCCATTTCTAGACATACATTGTCATTTTGCCAAAAAAATCGAGGGGAAAAATCTGTTGGCAAAGTACATATTACATAGTATAAGTGGATAGTTCCACTCTTATGATCGAGGATCCAATCCAAGACTAGTTGGAGGGTGAATCTCTAATAAATCATCAAACCATTCCTTGATACTTTTGGTGGGTTCCAATCCGAAGGTTGAGGACACATGCTCAGCCAGGATTAAGGGTTTCAGACAATGTCATCAAGATACCATGCCCATATACTATTAGCGGGTTTTACAAAAATGGTCGATGACACATGCCTAGCCTATTTGGATGGTTATAATGTGAGTATTTGAGGACCCATTCCATTTTACCATAAGAGGGTTGCACTCGAATGTTTAGTACACATGCCCTACCCGGCTGGAGGGTTCAAGTTATATTAATCATTGACCCAATTCATGATACCATAGGATGCTTCCACTCTAAAGGACGAGGACCCATTCCTAGACCACATAGTGATTTCCACATTGATTCATCAAGGACCCGTTCAGTGACACCACTTGAGGGTGCCACTTTGAAGGCATCCAGTGATATTTTGTGATCACTACAATGTTTGAGAATTTTCTATGTATTCTCTATGTGCAGAACATTCAATATTGTATCACCAATTAAAAAATCAAGTTCTTTTTCATGTTATGGGTGAAAACACACTCATTAATGGCTACTCATGAACTCAAATTGAGTTAAAATAAAGGAGATAAAAACCAATAATTTTCCTCAAACAAAAAACATGGGTGCAAGACTTGATAGGAGAACCAGACATTATGTAGTCCCACTCTATAACATAGATGTGTTCTTGGTTAGAATATGACTCATTACTATGTAGGAGTACACTCGCTGATGGTATACTACAAAACATATTCAAACCACCCATAGACTTGGTCGTGTGAGGCTTACCTTGTCCATGTTGAATACTTGGTGTCTGTGTACCAGAACCCGTGTTCATGTATCAAAACACTTTTTCCATGTACATGGGTAAATGGTTTTCTTTTGTAAAGTCAGTTCCACATGTCTTACCACCCATGTGATGCTTCAAAAGGGTTCCCATAGGACTAAGGGGTACACGACATATATGGGGGTTACATGGCTTATCATCCTTAAAATTCCCCAAATAAAAGCTACCACTATGACTAGGGATACATGTTGTCTGGTCATCCCTAAACACAAAGTATATTCATCGGTTTATCCATAATTATAGGTCTTTATATCTATATTCTATTCATTGAATCTAGTCTCTCCACTTCATATATAGAATGATCTATGGTCGAAGAAGGTGTATCTATATAGAAATTGTTGTTCTGAGCTACCACTCATAGGAAATCAGTCTCCTTTGATATTTGGGGTTTTTTCATTCAAACCAATTGTAACCAAACATTAAATCCTATATTCCATGATCTCAAATAACTAAAACAAACATCAATTCCATGAAAAACTCTATATCTATTCTCATTCCATCAATCCATAATTATTTTCTTGATTCAACATAGTTCTGGGTATCTAATTTGTAGATACCCATACATGACGTACATAGACATTACATTACTATTGCGGAATTATTAATACATTACAAAAACAGACGCCCAATGATCGTGTTAGTTTAGTGTCTTTGGAAACTCAGAACATAATCATCTAATCACGGTGAAAGATCTTCAACATCTCCCAAAAAGATCTTCCCATTTGGTTTTCTTACCTAAATAATTTTTTTATATCCTGTGGAAAAGAAAAACATAAAAAGAGTGAGCTCAAATTCTCAGTAAGGGTAATCATGGCGAACAAAAAACAATCCCTAAACATTTGTATGTACAAACATGAACATAAAACCTCAAATTCTTGAGTAATGACAGAAATCTTCGATGTGCATAAGGCATAGATCAAAAAAGAACATTAACCATGATAAAATAGCATGGGAATAAAAACATTTAATTATGGAAACCATTAAGAACATGTTATGATTTCCATAGTAGCCAAGCCATTGCTGCCAAGACCATCATAGTGGACAAAGTACCTTACTGAATCGAGTTCACTCCTCATTCCTATCCTGTATCACTAAACCGGATTAACTTGTCATTCCATCCATGTCTATCTCATGAGATATAAATATTTACCTAATGCATTGGAGGTATATATAGATCCCACCCATATCATATTGAAATCATTCTTACTTGTTCCACAAAATAACCATAAATCATTCATCATATCCCAAAGAATAATATGGCTTTCTAAAACATCATAACATAATCCATATAATAAAAATGGACATCATTTCATCATAAGATAAATCAAACCATTTAAATAATAGAGACATTATAGTTGAAAAATAGGCATACTAAATAATGTCATCTTAGATGGAAAATAGTTTTGATAAAACTCTTGAAATGAATTCTTAAGGAAAATACTATCTTCTTCAAAATCATTTTCTTTTCCCAAAATGCCAAAATCTTTTAAAAGAAAATGATTTTGTTGAAAATAATCATGAAATTTTTTATGAGAAGCCTAATTTAAATAAGTCGTTATAAAACCGTAAAAATCCATTCATACCGTATAATTTAAAAAAACATCCTTCCAGTACTTTTGCAGAAGAATTCAAAAAGTACCTTATATGGTAAAAAAAGAATGATTACTTCCATAACACAATGTAAAAGTAAAATAGGGGTAAAAATGAATTTAAAAATTCCTGGAATAATATTAAACACTTATTATAAAACATATTTATATACATGGATGAAAAATATAACCCAAGTAAATACATACGTATAAGCAATCTCAGATAAAAATGAGATTGCAAAATTATACCTTACCCTGGGTCCTATTTCTTTGGTACGTGTCCAAAACTCATATATATTGGGTTTAAACATATTATTAACTTGTAATATAACCATAATAATATTTATGATGTCATATATTATTCACTTTTGATTTTATATTACCCGTTCTTTGGTCAATTCCATGTTAAAGCATCGTTTTGGGTAAAATTGTTTCATTTCTCGTACGTGATTGGACTTATTTATCTTGATATAATTAATACTTAAATCATTATTTAATTACTTTTATAATGTAAAAAATGATTTATATATCATATATATTCAATATATATATATAATAAATAGAAAAATGAAATGAAACACGCCGTTTATGGAGAGGGTAGGCCGTACGTACGCATGAACGTTGTTTTACTTTCCTTATTGACTTGAATTGAAGTAAGTAGATGGAATATATATATATATATATATATATATATCCATTAGCATTATTATTTCATATATATCATTATAATTCATTATATATACATAATAATAATTCTTGAATGGTTAATATGGACAATTAATCTCATCCCGTCGTGGAGACGAATAATCTGCACGTACACACGAACGATGATATCATTCCCATATTTATTGAATATAATTGGAGTGGATGATATAATATATAATAATCAGTATGATTTTATAATAACCACATATAGTTATTCTTTTCACCATTATACTCATCCATGTAAGTTGGTGGTGGAAAAACAGATTACACCACGGTGTGGAGACGGTATTCCGTACGTACGCTCGCACGGTGATTTCATTTTCCGTAGGATGTATTGAAGGTGAAATGGAGATGTTTAATATTTATAATAACATATTAGTATATTATTTATACTGATTTCATTACTTTATAATGAAAAAAATAATGTATAGTATGTAGAAGAATGATGAAACTAGAAAAAATTGATAGAAGAGATTACCTCTTCTTCGACACGCCTCCTCTTAACCTCTTCTTAGGGCACTAAAGTTGGTCTTTGAAGAACACCAGGAACTCTTTTAGGTTAATATGGAAGTGAAGAAGTGAAATGGGCAGGGTTTGGCAGAGATTGTTGGCTCAAATATTTGTGAATATGAGAGGGATGAGGTGCCCTTTTATAAGACGGGTGAGGGGCACCGTAGAAAAAACATATAATATTATTTTATAATAAATTCATATTTGGATAATAATGGCTCAAAAGTGACTTTTTATAGGCTAGGGTGGGTATGGGTCGAAATCATCTCAACTAATAGGTTTTAGACAAGTTTCGGTTACCATATTAATCTTTTCATTTAGATTTAACTCAAAGTTGAATAATTTAACTTTTACCATGTCTTCTTGTATTCATACATTATATGGTTATTAAACATACTATAAACTGCCAATAGAACCCCAATTGGTTCATTAGTGTCATATATATTATTATATGAGTCTTTTTTCTGAACCTTAGTTTTTTAGGAATAGAATATCAATTAATAATATAATTGTTTTTTTAAATCTCTTTTATGTCAATTTTGACAGTATTTTGTATTTTTTCTTCTAAATTCATCAAAGAATTATTACATTGAAATAAATACATCTAACCAACCCTAATATGTTTTATTAACCTATAAATTTAGTTTAATTAAAAAAAGTCTCAAATTACATTTATTTGTGTGTTTATAATATCAATAAATTTAATATTTCATTAATTAGGTAATTACTACATCACAATTGTGTCATAAATAAAATAAATTATATAATGTCTAAAAATTATAAATAAAATACAATTATTTAAGAAATATTTTTATCTTTCTAATGAATATTTATAGTATAATTTATCTTATTTATAACCATATATTAAAAATGTTTTAGTTATTAATCATTGATTTTAACTATTTTAACTCTTCTTTAAATAAAATAATAATAACTGTCCTAATCTATTCCAAGTGAACCAAACGAGGTTCATATTTTATTCCTAAGGTTGTTTTTGGTCAAATTATACTTATCCAATTTAATGGGGACATGTGTTAGGAAAATAATAATATTATTTTTACCCTTAATTACCCTTTTTACTTTTAACTGTGGTAAATAAAAGTAAAAAGTTACTATTTAACAAAAATTATTTTTATCTTATTTAACCACATATTACTCCTTAAAATAATTTTTTCCTCTTTTATTTTCGAAATTCAACTCACCAAAGTTGTAAAATTATGTTTTATGTAAATTTGCAAATTCTCCTAGGAGATGGGTAAAAGACAGTAAAAAGATCAATAAATTTTTATATATATTAAATTATTATAATAAGACTTCAATGAATTACATTGAACTTATATAGGTATTATGTATATATTTTGACGTAAAATAAATTTAAATAAAATAAATGATTATTTAAATAAAAAGTCGGTTTTAACCAATAACTCAGTGTTTTCACTATTCATCAAAAATTGAATGTTTTCTGAAAAATACCAAAATTTCACCCTAGGATAATTTCTATATTATAAATCAAAAAATTAAGTCCATTTAGAATGATAAAATTTATAAAATTTTAAAAAGTGGGTATTACTATTCATAATAGCTAGTTTATATAATATTTTAATAACATATCATTGTTTAGTGAAATTCGGTATTGCGTACAACGCAAGCTATTGAGGAAAGTTGCTCTTTCTTGTAACACTAGCCAATAATAGTGTTGAGTATACTACACGAATATACGGTGTTGCATATATCTCAATATAATCTTTCTATAGCGTACAACACAAGACATCAAAGAAATTCAAAAATAATATTTCTCATAAAATCTTGGGGTGCTACATCCTACCCCACTTAAAATGAATTTCTACCTCAAAATTGGTCAGTGTAATAAATGGTTTACTACATGAATGTTTCATTCATAAAAACCACATTGTAAAAAGGAATACTGAAACATAATTTTAAAAACTAATGTATGAAACGTAATAGTTACCCGAATAAACTCATCAATGGGTTTCTACATTGAAAAATATAGGTGAAAATATGGATATGGAAGAGAAATCTAACCATCATGTATGGATGAAGATTGGTAGAGAAAATGGATATGAAAAAGCCAAAATCACAAATTCATAAATGTTTTATGATCTAAGGTACCATCTTAGACAACAATTATTTTTTTCAAGGACATTTCCCTAAATTTAAAAAAAATAGAATTTGAATAAATATTTAATTGATTTTGGTACAATCTCACCATTGGTCATTCCATGAACAATTTCCACTTCATCTCTTAATAAAATGGAGTTGAATTTTTCATTCGTGAAGTGTTAGTAGACCATGTGATAGAATGATAATCCAATACAGTTGTCTCAAACATAAGGTTAGAAAAAGTTATATACATAATTCCATCTATGGTGAGATTAATTGTATATGGTTCCAAAAATGGACTTATACTTCATCTATCATCCTGATTAATAAAAAAACTAGTTTCTACTAACCATGTACTTCCTATAGGCCAGTGTTAGGTGATAATGTCCCGTCACACTTCGGTTGTGGGTTTGATTCCGACAACCTTGTCCGACACGATGGGTTATTTCCCATCCTGAAAGTTTTCCTTTTTCTAAAACTAATATATTATAACATTACAAAAATAATATCGAAAAATGTTCTAGGCTTAAAAAATACTATCTGATGTCCGGCATAATCCTTTTAAATCTTTTGACTTATCCAAAATACATATGTCCAATCTCATAGTATAAAGAAATTGATTACTGGAAAGGTCGCATAATAAGCCCGTGAATACAATCATTTATCCCCCATATATCGTAACATATATCTTGTTGATCAAATTCCGAACATGTGAATACATTGATCATGTATTCTCTTGAAACATAAATTACCATACAAACATAGTGAAAACATGAATTCTGTCAAAAGCTAACTCTTCCCACATACCAAAATCCAAAAATTTATATATACTCAATCCATGATATCTCATTCTCCTTATATTAGTAATGAGCCCATTAATACTATCAAACATGTCATTATCTCCATATCCATTCATTCTGCGCATATCATCTACTTTCCAAAAATATCTGAATAACCTTTCATGGTTACCCGTACCATTCAACAAAAAATTTCAAATAATTTGGAAAAAACAATAGTGTAACAATCCTTAGATGTGTCTTCATTACATAGTACCATTACCTATACAACATAACTCTTCATAAACAAAAATCATTCCACTACATTCATAAACCATTTACCAAGCTTCAATAATTATTTCATCTCACATATCATTTTTAGTCTCTTTATATTCATCAATATAAATACTACCCATACGACCATGATAATTCTCTTCATCAGACGTTCCCTTATGGCATTGGTTTTCATAAGGCCTATAAATTACACATTTAAAACATTTAATCGTTGTTGATGTCTTAGAAATACCATTATCCTTGTCCATGGTGTTAACTAAAACTTTTACTTGGAAATTAATGTCTTTGTGGCCTTATTTTCTACACCCAAAGAATCTTCCAGTTCCTTTGAAACATTCTCCCTAATGCCTCTTCCAACATGATTTACATGAGGGGAATTGAACATTCTTTCTTCTATGATCATCATTAAAACTCCATCTTTCTCTTATTGGCTAAGACAAGATACTTACAAAAGTTGAAATTATTGATAATATTATGAGATTGCGAATTAGGCATAATAACAATGTTTTGACTTCCAAATCCCATTTCATTTGGTTTCTCAAGAAGAATATCATTCAAGTTTCCATCATATCCTCCACTATCGTGAATCTTCCTATTTCCAGCCATTTTCTAAAACCCAAAATGAATTGTGTGAGAGGAAAAAATCATGATTGGAAAACAACATAATAAAGGGGGATTACATTCAATATATAACATCTTAGGATTAATTCAAAGATCATTACTTCAACTCTAGGACTATAACCTATACGTATACTAAACCTTAGAGATGTCCCTAGACATACATTAGAAATATCTCTAGGGATTTAACTAATGTTTTTGCATCCTAGTTTCTAATTGATAACTAAACCTTCACTCTGATACCAACTATTAAGACCCATACTTGACGTACATATACATTACATTACTTTTTCATAATTCTTAATACATTGAAAAAACAGATGCCCAATGTCCGTATAAGTTTAATGTCTTTGGAAACTCAGAACATTATCTTCCAATCATGGTAAAAGATCTTCAACATCTCCTATAATATTCTTCCACATTGTTTTTCTTACCTAAATACATTCTTTATATCCTAGGGAATAGAAAACAAAAAAAGGGTGAGCTCAAAGGCTCAGTAAGGGTAAACATGGAGAACATAAAACAATCCCTAAAAATTTGAATATTTGAACATTAATAAAAAACATCAAAATCATGAGTAATGACATAAATATTGGAAGTTCATAAGGCATAGATCAAAAAGGGACTTTAACCATGATAAAATAGAATGTGAATCAAACATGTAATTGAGGAAACCATTAAGAACATGTTATGATTTTCATAGTAGCCAAGGAATTGCTGCCAAGACCATCATATTGGACAAAGTACCATAATGAATCAAGTTCACTCCTCGTTCCAGTCCTGTATCACTAAACTAGATTGTCTTTCCGTTACTAACATTTCTATATCATGATATATAAATCTTTACCCAATGTATTGAAGGGAGATATATTTCACACCCATCTCATAATGAAATCATTCTTACTTGTTCTAGAAAATAAACATAAATCATTCATCATAACCCAATGAATTAAATGGGTTTCGTAAACATCATAAAATAATCCAAATAAAACAAATGGATATCATTTCATCATAAGATAACTCAAACATTGTAAATAATAGAGACATTATACTTGAAACATAAACATACTAAATTATGTCATCATATATGGATAATAGTTTTTATAAAACACTTGAAATTAATTCTTGAAGAACATATCATTTCTTCTTCAAAATGATTTTCTTTTCTCAAAATATCATGAAATTTTAAAAGAAACATTTTGGTTGAAAATAATTAGGAAATTTCGTAGGGGAAGCATCATTGAAATAATTATTTATAAACCCATAAAAATCCATTCACTCCATATATGTTAAAAAAACATTCTTCTCATACTTTTTCCATAAAAGTCATAAAGTACCTTTTATGGTAAACAAAAGAATGATTTTTTCCATAACACAATGTAAAAGAAAATGGGGGGTAAAAATGAATTTGAACATACATGGAAGTATATTAAACATTTTATGAAAAACATTTTTATGGACATGGATGAAAAATATAACCCTAGAAAATACTTACGTATAAGCAATCTCGTATAAAAATGAAATTGCAAAAATATCCATTACCTTAGGTCCAATTTCATCTTTACGTGTCCAAAACTACTATATAGTGGGTTTAAACATATTATTACCTTGTAACAGAATCATAATAATATTTATTATATCATATATTATTCACTTATGGCTTTATATTTCCAGTTCTTTTGTCAATTCCATGTTAAAGCAGCGTTTTGGGTAAAATCATTTAATTTATAGTACATGTTTGGACTTATTGTTCTTGATATTATTATTACTTATATCATGATTTAATTACTACCATAATTTAACAAATTATTTATATATCATATATATTCATTATATATATATAATAGATAGATAAATGAAATGAAACACACCGTTCATGGAGACGGTAGGCCATACGAACGCATGAACGTGGCTTTCCTTACCTTATTGACTTGAATGGAAGTTAGTATATGACATATATATATACATAAATACAGTATCATTATCATGCCATATATATCATTATTATTAATTATATATACTTTATAATCATTCTTGAATGGTTAATATGGAGAATGAATTTCAGAGCGTCGTGGAGACGGTAATCCGTATGTACGCACGAGCGATGATATCATTCTCTTAATTATTGTATGGAATTGGATTGGATGATATAATATCTCATAATCAGTATGATTTTATAATAAACATATATAGTTATTATTTACACCAATAAACCCATCCATGTAAGGTGGTGGTGGAAAAACAGATTGCACCACTGGGTGGACACGATATTCCGTACGTACGCACACGCGGTGATTTCATTTTACATATGATGGATAGAAGGTGAACTGGGGTTGTTTCATATTTATAATAACATATCAGAATATTATTTATACTTAATTCATTACTTTATAATGAATCAACTAAATAATATTATGTAGAAGGATGAAGAAACTTGAAAGAATCGGTAGAAGATATTACCTCTTCTTCGATGTGCCTCCCCTTAACCTCTTCTTAGGGCGCTAAAGATGTTCTTTGAAGAAGACCAAGACCACTAGTAGGTTGATATGGATGTTTAGAAGTGAAATGAGTTGGGTTTGGCCGATATTGAAGGCTCAAATTTGTGTCAAGTGGAGGGGGAGGAGGTGCCCAATTTTAAAAGGGGTTAGGGGAACCTTATGAAAAACATAAAATATTATTTTATAATAAATTCTTATTCTATTTATAATGGATCCAATGTTACTTATTTCAAGTCTAGGGTGGTGATGGGTCGAAATCCTCTCAAACAATAGGTTTTAGACAAGTTTAGGATACCATTTTAACCTTATCATTTAGATTTAACTCTAAGTTAAATAATTTAACATTTACCATGTCTTCTTGTATTCTTACATTATATGGTTAATAAACATACTATAAACTTCCAATCAAACCCAAATTGGTTCATTAGTGTCATATATATTATTATATAATTCTTTTGGATGAAGTATATTTTTTTAGTAATAGAATATCAATTAATAATATAATATATGTTTTAAAAAATCTTTTATGTCAATTTTGACACTATTTGGTATTTTGTTGTTTCTAAATTCATAAAAGCATTATTACTTCGAAAATTATTAATCTAACCAACAATAATATGATATAGTAACCTAGAAATTTAGTGTAATTCATAAAATGTCTCAAATTACATTTATTTGGGTATTTATAATATCAATTATTTTAATATTTCATTAATTAGGTAATTACTGCAACACCATTATGTCATAAATAAAGTAAATTATTTAATGACTAAAAATTATAAATAAAATACTATTATGTAGGAAATATTTTTAGATTTTTAATGAATATTTACAGTCAAATTTATATTATGTATAACCATATATTAAAAAAATTAGTTATTAAACTTTGATTTTAACTATTTTAGATATTCTCTAAATAAAATAATAGTAAGTGTCCTAATCTAATCCAAGTGGACCAATGTTGTTCATATATTATTCCTAATGTTGTTTTTGGTCGAATTATTCTTATCCATTTGAATTAGGACAGGTGGTAGGACAATAATAATATCAATCTTACCCTTAATTACCTTATTTACATTTAACTACGGTAAATAATTGTAAAAAGTTACGAATCACCAAAAATTATTTTCATCTTATTGAACAAAATATTTTCCCTTAATATTAATCTTTTATCTCAGATTTTTGAAATTCAACTCACCGTTGTAGTAAAATTATGTTTTATGTAAATTTACAAATTCTCATAGGAGGTGGGTAAAAGACGTTAAAACGTTCAATAAAATATATATATATATATATAATTATTATAAAATGACTCCAATTAATTAAATTGAACAGATATAGGTATCATGTATATATTTTTACCTATAATAAATTTAAATAATTAAATGATTATTTAAATATAAATTTAGTTTTAACCAATAACTCAGTTTTTTTAAGGTTGGGGTCGAAGCCTCATTTATTATTAAAGCAAAACAATGACCTCTTTTAACTAGGTAGTGGGAGACGCATTACATAGCCCAAAGGCCCAGTGGGCATTTAGCTCGTTACATGGCCCGTAGGACCATTTGTTTGGCCAAAAACCCATTCTGTGAATAGTACTACTATAGTACCCGGGCTGCTATAGTTCTGCATAGTACCCGCCGCTGCTACATTACTCTGCCGCCGCTATAGTACCCTTCTACCGCTACAGTGCGCCACTGCTACAGTACACTACAATACTGCTATAGTACCTGCGCCCAATGGGTTTTGAACCCCCATTTTTCATGTAGTTTTAACGGGTGCTTACCACTAAGCCAAAATGAAGTCCATTTTGAAAGATAAAAATTATAATGTATCAAAAAGTGGGTATTACTATTCATAATGGCTAGTTTATATATTATTTTAATAACATATCATTGTTTACTGAAACTCGGTATTTGGTACAACGCAAGCTATCAAGGAAGGTTGACCTTGCGTGTAACACAAGCCAAGAATAGTGTTGCATATACTACAAGATAATACAGTGTTGTGTATAGCGCAAGATAATCTTGGTGTACCATACAACAAAAGACATCAAAGAGATTAAAAATACTGTTTCTCATAAAATCTCTAGGTGTTACAAAATTTGGCTTGATAGTACGTGAAAATGATTCACCATGAACAAGTGGGCCAAAAGTATAAGAATAGAACTTAATGTTGGATAATATCCACATAACCAATATTTTAACTTCATTGTCCATGCTGTAATAGCCAATGATCAGGAATTGTGATGCCGGGTATAGAAAACAATGAATTATCAATTCTGTACTAATACCCAATTACATGCAATGGCCAAAATTGGAGAAGATCTAATAAAAAGGTGGATCTTCTCATTTATTTTATCAATGGGAAAATAATAATAAAGTTATGTAATAGCTGTTTTATGGATCGATCTATGATGAATAATGTGTCCAACAATGAATCAATGTGTTATATTTCGTTCATTTCTTCAACTTATGATCTTATCTGGACATTTGTCTTTATCTGATGAGATTCTACAATAGAGGATGAATAGAGTGCTATAGATTTACCAAAAGGATAGATAAGATAATCCTAGATAATTTAGGCTAGTGATATTTTTATATATTTATCTATAGCGCTGAAATAACTTAATTTACTAATTTATTAATTAAGTAGTTAACATAACATTCCACCAATGAGTGAGGACTTTGAACTCTCCATGATGACCAATATTTTGTCATTCCATGTTTTCTGAAATAAATAATTTTTTCATATTTATCATATCATCAATCATATGAGATATATCACATTATCATTATGAAAACTAATTTGAGAAATATGAAATATTTTTAATATTATTATAAAATTAATTACAGTCACACCAAGAATCCGAATCACATGTCCATTTACCTCCTAGATCTATATATATATAATTACTTCAATTTATAACAAGGATAAAATAAGTTCTATAATTCATTTTCTCTATCACACCATTCATCGCCAAAAATAATAAATGAGCAAACAATATGGGATACAGTGGCCTCATCAGCCTCTCATGCTCCTAGAATCTCCCCAGCTCCAAAGAACTATCCAACACATTTATATTATTCCTCAATACATAAACCAAGGGGAAGGACCATCCATATAGGGTCAACTCATACTAATCCTCTATCACAACCGGGTGTTCCAAAAAATGTCTTCATCCTCGATGTTTATCTCTCCCTGGTCGATGATGTGCATAGGGTCATAGAAATATATACTCTGATGTGGCACATGGGATATTTTATATAGCTGCTCCATCTGTGGTGGTATGGAGAGGTGGATTGAAAACATTACAACCCTGTGTATGATCTAGTATTTCACATTGATTCTTGGGGATATCATACCTCCCTGCCCAATTCTCTGTAATCATCTTCATGTGGTGATTTGTAGGAAAATGTGATCTCTATACACAAACCCAAATGGAATACAATGGTGATCTACCTATGTTTGATTTCTACACATATCCATCCTAATCCACTCACATATGTCTTATACTTTTTCAATTTCTTCCTACACCATCTACGAATCAATAAGAGATGACTCACTAATCTATGTCCCCCAAAGGATGACTTACATGGTCTCCTGTATAGGGCCTCAAATGGTTCCACACCATTAGTGTTATGGTATTTATTGTTGTACTCGATATCTAAATTGGGAAGGTGATACTCCCAACTCCAGTCAATGGATAACAAGAAATCCGTCAACATATCCTTTAATGCTTGGATATTGATCTTGATCATCCTATTAGTCTGGTAGTGCATGGTTGTACTCATCCTCATCTACTTCCTGAATTCCTCCCACATGCATCTTAATAATCATGAAGTAAACTAAGAATCATGATTGAATATAATCATTATGGGAATCCCATTAATTTGAATGATCTCCCATACACACAACTATTTAAAAATATTAAATAATATACGACCCTTGAGAGAAAGGATGTTTACCAACTTCATGAGTCCATAATAAATCACCAAAATATATTGGCAGAAATTCATTATCAGTGGAATAATTGTAAATAAGACCATGGTTATTCACAAACATTTCCACTTTAGGATCTCAACGGGATGCAACAATCCTTCCGAATCATGGTGCTCAACAGTTACCAGATGAAAGTTGAAGTGCTAAGAGGCAAGTCCTTATATTATTATTTTCAATTAAATACCACCAATACCACTAATAATGTTCTATTCACATTTTCCCACAAACTGAATGTATAACCGTGGGATAAGTTATGAAATCTTCTCCAACCACTTTTTGTATCGTGACTGGAATAACTTTTCACCCATTGAATAATATGACGTGATTTCCACCTTCATATTATAAATATAGAGAGTATCCTCTCGATATTTGGTCATGTAGGACCATTCCCTCAATTTCTTTCTGACGGGATTCTCTCACACACTGAAGGGGCAATAGAGTTAGCACCATGGACTATAGAAAACATGTACCATCCATCTACACAATGGTCATCCACAATTATACTAAATGGTCTATGGTCTCAAACACAACATGGTCACGGGAAATCCTTCTTAGGGAATCGAAAATAATTTTTCCTTCCAGGGAGTATAGAATATCTCAATGTCATTGTCTTGTAGTAACTCCAACAAATTCCATTTGTCTTAGCTTATTATTTATTTGATTGATGGTTTACCTAACACTCTTGGGTCTCTGTAAACCAAGATGTGATATCCTATAAGACATAGCTTCCATTTCTTTAAGAAAATGACTTTATCTTGTATATCTATGTAGTGAGTTCCATAGTTTTTCTCATATGGTCTAAACTTCTACAACCCTTAAGAGATAAAAGCCATTCAATGCATCAAAATGTAGTTAAGAATAACTATCAAGGAATCATAATATATTATGAACTCTACTCCTTCATCTTATAGTATCAACAATGGAGTAATATTCAACCTCATCCTGAACTCCTCAAAGTCCCACATGAACACCTAAGACTAGGTTAATAGTTTCCTTTTCCATGTCAGGGTGATCAAAGGTTCTATGATTCCTTATAAATATACCTAAAACCCCATTTAATAAATTTTTGTAACATGAGATTTCCACAAATCTAACACAAACATAGGTGGCTCACATATTAGAGCTTCGTTGATATTTTCTGAATCCAGAGCTACACAATGATCATAAATGACATTCCACAGAAAGTGATCCTCATGAAACTAGAACTAGGGCTTTAATATTTTTCCATTAAGCTGCCTCTCTCGATGAATATTTAAATTAATCCTGATATAATGTTCATGATATTTTTATAATATAGAGTATACAAATATTTCCTCAAGGAAGGAAAAAAATTGGTCCATGTACACGTTGAAGGCCTCGTTCATCAATTTCACAAATATGGTGTAGGAATTCATCACACTTAAAAAATTCACTCATAAATTATATTTTTCATATAATCATCTGAATAGAAACAATAGAATATCAACCATGTAAACAATAAAATGGGCAAAGTTTTATATGAGATCAATCTTTGAGAACCATCTCACACCTCACAAATAGTTATAGGGGTCGTCAATTCTCATCAAGGGGTATATGTTGTTTATCGTGCTATGGTTCATACAAATATAATCAATGAAAATACATAGTCTATCTTTTCTCTTTTTTCAATATAATTATCAAAGTATCCTAGGGGGGAACAAGCTCTGAGGAATCTAATCTCTTGATGGTTCTGTGACTACATCCATAATGTTTATAACTCAGTATGTGCCATCTGATATTCCACTAAAGTGATCAGATATTTTTAGGATTCATGTTGATGGAATGATCTATATTCCAGCTAAGAGGAAGTATTATTACATCTTAGGGGAATACATCCATGTAATTTTCTACAACAGAAAGAAAAAATTCATAAAGAGCCAATTACACCATGGGATACACTCTCTAACTGAGGGATGATGTGATATAGCCTCCTTCTAATAGAGCCAACTTTTATGCCCCGGTATTTGTCTCTCCAAAAAAGTAAAATATTGTCCCATTAATGAATATGAATCATAATTGTCTAAAATTATCTTAAATCAATCGAGGGCCATGGAAATCCAATCCATTCCCAAAAATACATCATAATGTTCCATCATGATGACCAAATTCTACTATACAAATCTTTCTCCACAAAGAAATATATTGCACTATGGAAACAAAAAATATATAGAAGAATTATCCCTATAGGTACCTCTTGATGAAGCTTTTGTGCTAACCCCTTTATTGGGATCTTTATATCTTTCCCCAAGTGTTTAGATATAAAGTAATTATAAGAAATCATGTATAATGAAACTAAAACTAGAGTAGAAAAAACACATATCATAGCTATTATCATTTTGTGTATTGTGGAATCATAAAAATTTAAAGCCTACAGCTATCTATGACAATGGCCAAATGCTCTGGGAGCCTGATGTGGTCCACCTAGTGGTGGTGGGGGGAGGATCTCGTAGTGGATTCTACCTGATGAGGGACCATGCTGTCATCACCTATGATATCTCAGATCTTGGAACTACCTCAACCATGGAAGTCAATCACTTATCTACATGGGATGATCTGCATGTCTGTTTTGGATATGTCATTAAATATCATCTCTCTCATCACATGTAAATCAACATCCTCTATCTAGGATTCCATGTCCCTCTACACTACCCCTAGCCATGTACCAGAAATGAATCATGAGTAAATATAATTTCAAGAAAACCAAATTCATGGAATCTTCTAGCTAATGAAGATTTCCTAGCTCTATAGATACCATTATGAGCTCAATGTACCTAGAATCCCACTATTATAAATATTTATATATCACTAATGTCTTCTCAAGTACCATGGTATAGGATTGGATTCCCAATGGTAATACATTTTCTCAGATCTCTCAGTGGAGTCCCTACTCAAACATCTACTATCAAAAGTAGTCAACCTAGATCATATCATCAAGTAACTAGTAAGGTCCTTAAAATTCATAGTGTACTCATCAACTATCATCCCTCCATGTTGCATCTTCTGAAGCACCGAGATGTGGAATGATCACTAGCATGATGGGTGGTATCACTCATGAGAAAAATGAGGGATGTCATCACATGAGATTGTCAACTCATCATGCATCTGTGTATCAAGGATTATCAAATACCTAAAACATCCATGGAAGATTATATATTCCAATTGAACCATTTGGCCCATCTGGGTCCATACATGAATGGTGATATTGACCACTTACACAATTAAATCCTCTACTTCCTATGGATCTGGATCTCCATGAAACCCCAACTATCCGCGATGCGGGAACATGAAAAGTGCACGGAGCTTGGGCATGTCATCATCTTGATATATAAAATGATCTACTACCCAATAGGTGTATGTGCTAATACCTACCCATATAGGTGATTGGGGTCATGGGATGGACCATAAACTGAGGTCTCATCTCTCAACAGGTCCTAATAATGATCTAGATGTGGTATCCTAGATAACTAGACCCATGGAGGCATTATGAGATTTAAAAATATGTACCACAACCATATAAGAATATATATATTTATATATATCATCTATTAGTAGTGGACTAATTAATTTAAATCAGAGGATCATTCCTATATGATTCATGTTTCATTAATCACTAAAAAATTGACTCGGCATGCCGATTCAACAAGAAGTTAGTCAATGTCATGGTTAATTGATATGTCAGCCACAACACCATCATTAACCTGCCATCCTTGAGTCACACATTCAATACAGGTTGACAGTTTTTCCATAATTCTAGCCAAATCCTCTTAAGGGGATACATCTATAAAATTTCCCAAGGAATGATTATTATCTAGTACCAATCAGTCATGATCTAATCCATGGTGGGGATGTAAATGCAACAACCACAAGATTGCATCCATATGCCAGGAGGTGGATCATAGTTCTGAAGGTATATCTCACTCTGGGAGGAAATTCTTATGTACTTTTATGCATACACATAGCTAACTAGATGAAAAAGTGTAGAGGGAAAGATAAAAAGATACTACATAATTATAATGAAAAACAAGCATGCAAGATCCTATATATTAACCAAAACATTAATAGTGTGAACCAGGAAGAAAATGGGAAAAGAACACGACCAACCATAAAAATGGCCAAAACTAATGAAACTAGAAAAGTAAATAGCTGATAGATGTCACATCCTAATCCTAATGTTATGACCACCATACACGGTAAAACCACTTAGGATCCCTAAGCTAGTTTGTATTCAATGTTGACCTATCTTTTATCAATATAAGATATGAAAATTATTTTAAAAAACTATTCAAGGATGGGTATATACATATGTGGTATTAATCCATGAAACATGAAGGGGGAGAAGAAATAGTTACAATATGAATGAATACAATAGATAAAAGGTACAGTCTATAACATTCCCACCTCAGAATCTACTAAATGGTGCCCATGGATGGCTCTCCCCAAGTCCTAATATGCACCTCCCCATATGTGATAGGTTCATAACTAGTAGTGAGGGTTCAAATATGAAACATGGAATGAATATACCCTACTTACTAGATTAAGAAAAATAAATTGAATT
This sequence comes from Viscum album, assembly GCA_963277665.1. Taxonomy (NCBI): domain Eukaryota; kingdom Viridiplantae; phylum Streptophyta; class Magnoliopsida; order Santalales; family Viscaceae; genus Viscum; species Viscum album. The sequence continues at coordinate 1,044,713,583 of OY728160.1, read as the reverse complement.
TTGGTATCAAAATGAAATAGAAGATAAACATAAATACAAAACCATCTACCAAACTAGGTATAAATGAAAAACAATAGTAAATATGTCCTGAAATACTTTTTGATCCATGATGAAATAACCCAAAATGATTAAAAACTATGGATTCCCCAAAACAATCATGACTCTATATCTAGATCATCATTCATTCACAACCCAATCTAGAATCAACTCCCAAAAAGTTATCCATTTCCCTTATCTTGACCTGCAACCATTAAATCTTCTTAGGTACCCAAAAGTGGTGTGATTAGGGTATGAATAGAAAGAAGTGGGCCACCACCAATGGTGTCTAGAAGTATCTAGTGTAAACAGATAGAGCAAGAAAATACTATATAAATGACATGTGAATAAAAGAATGTTTTTGTTCCTCTAGTTAACCACAATTTACATTAACTATTTCTAACATTTGAACCATTTCATTAGTTACATAATCTCTTTTCCATTGTCAATTATCATCATGTGTCCCATTAGTTAACCATTTACATCATTTACACAAGGTTTAATGCTATTAATATTAATCATAAGTAGATAATGCATGTACGCAACACACTAGGGAAAATCACATCACAAGACACCTTAGAGCATCCCTCTAGGTAGGTTCATCAAATTCAATAATTAGGGGAATATAGCATTATTCCAACTCCCTATCACATGCATTCATGAGTGGGGTTAGTGCATCAGTCCTACTAGACCCATTGGAGGTGCATTAGACACTTATCCAAAAAACAAGCCATATCACATTTTTATATACATATCCAATTCACCACAAATTCCACATCACAACTAACACAAATAACCATCAAGGATCACAAAATTTATCATGTGACTAATTGTTATTCCACAACCCACTCATAATTTTCCATTTATTTTATTTTTTTATTTATCCTAATTATCATTTCTTATACCTAACTCATTATGAAATTCTCCAATTTCCATACATAACCCATTTCACATATTCATTCACTTATATATGTTAACTCACATGATCAATTCATCATTTCCTTGTATAATTCCACTTATGCATTTCATGAATAAAAAAATTTCAATTAGAATATTCACATCAATCTAAACTAACCCAATTTTATTATCTATCCAACTAAACCCTTAAGAATTATCCAATTATTGGTACAACTACCCATGATCCCTTCTTAATCATCATACTAATCAATTAACATAATTAATCTAGGATCTATTAAATCACATTTTATTTCCACACTTAACATTTCTATTAACCATATTAATAAAGGTTAGAACACCCCCTGGCTGGCCCTAAATCGGTCAAGTTATCCTCCATGTATCCCAAGAAAGTCATGAAAGGATTAATATTTCATTTGGATACCCATTTGACAAAATATCACTAACACTAAGAACAAAACAATGGAAAGTATGAAAACATGATTATATACATAAATCCTCATAAAAACTGTGGGATATAAAATGTAGACAACCTACCTTGAATTAAATGATGAACACAATCATAATCATGTTCATAGATTTAGATTCAAATACCAAATGAAGAATCATCCTAGATTCCCCTAGAAAAGTAATGTTTTAGGGATTTGAGTAAAATCTCCTGTGATATAAGGACTAATCCTAATAATAAAATATAATATATCACAGGAATAAACTAGATCCTCAATTAGAAATAAATGGTGCTTTATATGGCCTATAATATAATGATAACAACCATTTGTAAGGTTAGAGGCTTTATGTTCTTCACTATGGTTAGAGGGAGTAAGAAGGGGTGGAAGATCATGTGATTCATAAAAATATTGATGTGGAAATTTTATAATTTTTCCAAATTTTATATGGGATCATGGTTTCGCTTCATGGTTTTCCAAACCACATTTAAAACATGTGAAAAATACTGTGAAATATATTTTAGGTTGCATGGTTTAATGTGTCATGACCCGTCGTCGGGGCCCGCGTCGTGACTACCCCAAATCCGCCTTCCATAGGCCAGGGGCTGGCGACTAGCACCAAGACATAATTCCCGATAAAAAGGGAAGCCATTGCCTTTGTAAAGTAAACAAACACCACAGAGCAAGCAACCAGTAGAAGTAAACACTAAGTAAAACTGGGTACAACAGTCAGTGGAGAAAAGTAAGTGGGCCAGAATACAAACCCAAACTAAAAGCAAAGTACAACTGAAAACGGGAGTACATCAACTGAAAAGTAAAGCTGCAGCCTTGAGCCGTGAACTGGAAGTCCCACCTAAAGGGTGGGTACAAGTAGCCTCCACAGCTCCTCGGGTCCAGCCGTCCTCTCCGAGTACGCCCCACCCAGTGGTCCACCTCCGGGTACCGAACTGCTCCTCGTGCCTCTACCAAGATCAGCATTGTCCGTCATCTTCATCCAGCACAACGTAGTGTGGGCATAGCCTGTGCAGGGGTGAGTATAAGTTACTCAGTAGGGACCCCGCGACCCCCGAAGGTCTCCCAGAATCCAAAAAGGATAATCCACTAAGGAAATATACAATCATGAAATAACATCCGACATTACTTAGGTATATGCCGATACATATACCTAAGGCTTCTATTCTAAATTGGCTCCAACATCTGAGCTCAAATACAACCCAGTCCACACAGGAAATCACAACCCGATCCACACAGAAAAGAATAACGTAATCCACACAGGATATCATGTCAATATTATTGAAGATAAGGATTGAATGTCATGATTTAGCTCACACAGGTATACTTGTTTGTAAGACGATAGAGATGATCAGATGTAGTCACTAATTCATCTAAGCCGTGGGACCCACACAAGATCAATAGGTAACTAACCCCCGCAATGACCCACACAGGATCGATAGGTAACTAACCGCCGCAATGACCCTCAAAGGATCAGACCCAAACATGATCTGTATGCTCTGGCCCACATAGGACCACTGAGCTCTGACCCACACAGGATCTGACCCACACTGGATCGGTAGTACTGATCCATGTAGGATCGCTGAGTGCTGTAGTTGTCCCCATTGAATCCACGGAGAATTTCTGTACAGTCTTCATAGTCGTCGCAGTCGCAGGCAGCTCTAGGTTTCCCCAACACAGCAAGCTCGTTCAGGAGGGTCCACTCCACGAGCCGAAGGGCTGATACATCAACTGACACATAGTCCGGAGTTGATGTATCAAAAGGTCTCGTATCATCAACAGGAACTCAACGTCACAGACGGCGCGTCAATCGGATGCCCGGTCAGAGAGTTATTGGCTTTTCCGTCCTAGGGGCCCAGTTGGTTTTTAAGTCAAAACCAACCCAACCATACTCCATATGCATCCAAACCTCAAGAGGAGTAAGCCAAAAGGTCTATCTCACTTAGAGGAATCCAACAAAGTCGACGGCATGTCAATCATACGTTTGGAGCTCAAGTTATAAGTGTTTCCGCTCCGAGGGCCCGGATGGTTTCGTATACGAACCAACCCGGCCAATCCCAAAGTACTCTGAAACCTTGAGTGTAATATATCGAAACGATATTCTCATTCCAAGGATCTCATCTCTACTGAAGATGTTTCGATCGGAGGTCTGTAGTCCATGTTATGGTCAAAATATCATTAGAGGTCTCGTATTAGGGGGTTCGGGCCCGGTCCAACCAGGCCCGATACCCTCTAGGTCGGCCCAAACCGGGTCGAACCATCAGGGTCCGGGTCCAGCCCGCTTGGGCAAAGCCCAGCCCGCCTGGTGCATCCTGGCCCGGCTGAAATGGCCCGGCCTGGGCAGCCGGCACGGCGCGCTGGCGCCCGCCAGGTGGCTTGGCCGTTTCGGCCGCGCGGACAGGGGTGCGGCGAGGGGGGGGGGGGGGCTGCCCCCACCCGTTTGTATTCTGCGGCCCCGATGTGGGGTGCCACACATATCCGGCCAGTCGGGGGTTACAAAACCCCGGCTTTTCCTATGTCCAGCCGGCCCGCTCCGGCTGACTGGCTGTTGCACCACGGGATCAGCACTGGCAAGTCCCCCTGCTACGATGTCGGCGGCTCGGAACTGGCCGCCAGTCCCAGCTCTGCCGCGGCCTATGGCAGCGGCCTTGGTTCTTCCGGCGCGGCGTGACGGTGCCGCGGCTTGGTTCGATTTTCAAATGCGCGGTGCGACGGCGTCGCGCATCCTTCCCTCTCATTCCCGCACGGTGCGATGGCACCGCGTCACTTTCCTTAGAACCGCAACAACACAAAATAATAATGGAGGAGGGTCCGTCGTGTTTGTGTAGTCCGGACCCCTCCGGTTAAACAATAGCAAGTGGACCAATTGAATGTGGATAGATGATGGAAGATATCACGAATAAAAACACATAAATCCCCTACCTCTTTGAATTCGTTGAGCGAGGGTTCGTCGTGGAAATAACTGTCACGGAAGAATACGTCGTGGAAGGAGAGAGTCGCGTCGCGGGGAAATTATTCGTCGGTGTTGCGTCGTCGATCTCCGAGGAATCTGGCGTTCTTCGCATTCTTCGTGTTCTTCGCGTTCTTCATCGAATAAGAAGAAGTTCTTCAAGCTACTCAACTTTTCTCCAAAACCTCCCAATGCAACAAGCTCCAAACAATATAAAATAAGCCCTTTACTTATTTTATGAACATAACTTAAGCATTTGAAAATCAAAAGTTGAATTAATCCAGTCAATTAATTAACTCAACTGGACTTATTAAATGGAGGGTTGTGGAAGGTTAGGGAAGATGAAGGGGTGGGGTTCGTGTGGGCCCCACCACTCTCATAACCTCCCATGGGATGTTGGGTGGTTAACCCAACTTCCACTCAATGGATAAACCACTTAAAAGAAATAAAAATTGTAACTCAATTTTTATTTTAACTTCCACAAATTTTTAACAAATCCTCCTATGAAAACGCAACTCTGGAAAAGGTCTTACTAGGCAAAAACTGGCACTGCGAATTCATCGGTGCCCTCAGAAATCGATTCGGAGCACCGGTTCAAAAGTTAGACAAACCCGCTCATTCGTTCACTGAACATACCTGAGCTAAACTTCGAATATTAATTCCGGGCACACCGGTCCTCGAAATCAAGTGCCGTCAGAAACAGCGTTCTTTTAAAATCCCAATGAAAATTAATAAAAAAAATTCCTTGAATTTTACGAGTCTTTACATTACTCCCACCTCAGGGATTAACATCTCAGTAAAGATACATAAAAACTAGGGGAACAAATGTGGGTATTGTGCACGCATCTGAGCCTCCAGCTCCCAAGTGATCTCCTGGAGGTTCTCGTGCTGCCATCAGATGCGCACTAGAGGAATCAACCATCTAGGAATGACCCGCTCCTATCGATCCTCGATCTCCACTCGGACCTCCGCAAAAGTCACCCCATCATCTATGTCCAGCTCCCCATGGTCAATGATATGTGTCGGGTCATGCACGTATCTCCTCATCTGAGATACACAGAAGATGTTGTGCACTCGGTTCAACTGAGGTGGTAGATCCAGGCGAGAAGCCACCTAGCCAATCCTGTTGAGGACCTAGAATGGTCCGATGAAGTGTGGAGACAACTTGCCGCCTCGGACAAATCTCCGTATACCACGTTGAGGTAAGACCTGCAAGAAGACGTGGTCACCATCCTCGAACTCTAGTGGAGTCCGCCTCCTGTTAGCATAAGACTTCTACCGGCTCTGAAATGTCCTCATCCGCTCCTGGATGACCTGGACCTTCTCTGTTGTGGCCTGGACCATCTCCGGTCCCACAAGTGATGAATCCCCAGGGTCTCTCCAGCACAGAGGTGATCTGCAAGGGTGGTCGTACAACGCCTCGTATGGTGCCATCCCAATGGTAGAGTGGTAGATGTTGTTGTACGCGAACTCCACCAAGGGTCGGTGGTCCTCCCAGCTGTGACCAAAGTCGGGGAAACATGTGTGAAGCATGTCCTCGAGAGTCTGAATGGTCTTCTCCGTCAGACCATCTGTCTGATGGTGAAATTCAGTACTCAGACGTAGCTGCGTCCCGAATGCCTCCTGCAACCCCTTCCAAAGCAGGGAAGTAAAGCGAGCATCTCGATTGGAGACGATAGATTATGTCACACCATGAAGACGCACAATCTCCTGAACATATAGGCATCCCAATATCTCCACTCAGTCGTGCTCTCTTATGGGTAAGAAGTGAGCCGACATGGTGAGTCGGTCAACAATCACCCAAATAGAGTTGTGACCTCTGGAAGTGCGTGGAAGTCCAGTCACGATGTCCATAGATATGTCATACCACTTCCACTTCGGGACCTCCAAGGGTTGTACCAAGCCTGCTGGTACCTGGTGCTTTTCCTACACCTACTGGCAGGAGAGGCATCGAGAAACGAACTCGGCCGCAACCTTCTTCACGTTCGGCCACCAGTGCTGTCGTCTGAGATCCTAGTACATCTTTGCCACTCCAGGATGTACCGCCAATGGAGAAGTGTGAAAATATCTCAGCACCTCCTCCCGTAAGCAACTGGTACCAAGGTACGTCCTCTAAAAAGGACGTCGTGATCTCCTCCTAAAGAGAAACCATCAGGTGCCTGTCCTGAGGATATCTGCGCACTTCGTGTCTCACAGTCGGCATCCCCACACTTTTCCTCTCTGACCAGTTGCAGTAGTGGAGGAGTGACTGTGAGTGACTGACGGAAGGCTGCTCCATCTCTATCCATGAAGGATATCTGCAAAGTGGCGAGCTGCTCTGTCGCCTCCTCAAGTTGATGATTTCTTGTCCTCTTGATGAGAGCATCGGCTACCACGTTCCCCTTTCTAGGAGTATAGACTATCTCAAAGTCATAGTCCTGGGGGAACTCAAGACATCACCGTTATCTCAGGTTCAGGTCCTTCTGCGAGAAGATGTACCCGAGACTCTGGTGGTTAGAATAGACTGTAAAGAGCTCGCCCATCAGATTGTGTCGCAACATCTTCAGAGAGAAGACCACAACTGCTAACTCCTGGTCATGTGTAGCATAGTTCTGATCATGCTGCTTCAATTGGCGTGATCCATAGGCGATCACGGCCAGCTCCTGCATTAGGACACATCCGAATCTGGTCCCTGATGCATCGCAGTAAACTATGTACCCTACTCTCTCCTCTGGTAGCCTCACGAAAGGTGTGCTGGTCAATCTCTGTCTCAGCTCCTGAAAGCTCAACTGACATCCGCCTGACCATACGAAGGGTTTCCCCTTCCTCCTTAATGTTCTGCAAAGCTGCAAAGATTTATCCTTTGATGAAAAGGGAAATCCGGTCTCATCCCCTGCATGAACCATGTTCCTTGCCTAATATAGTCGATCCCATTATGATTAGATAATTCTTGGCATGGATGACGTCATAAGGCCTCGAAGTTGCTACCAAGAGATCCATTTGTTACTCTCGCCTCCAAGGGTTGAGTCACAATTTCGGCATCGGTGTGTGGTCACTGGGTTTCTTCTAGTAAGAATATCGTAAGTGAGGGTCATGTCAATAGTTTTTAACTGGTACCTCTTAGTATTAACATACAAAAGGCAAGAAAGAAAACGTCACTATTCCAAGTTTCCTTTATTACTTCAACTCAAAGCACAAGGATACAAGGCAACACAAACAAAGAAGCTAGAGGCATTACGGTCAAGGGAAACAATTCCTAGAGCTAGTCCTGCAGTTGTCCACCCACTTCCGGAGATCCATGATCGTATGATTCAGCTTCCTGAAGCTGTGCTCTCCCCTATGGTCGGGGTGGACATCCTGGTGGTGTTGGTGGTAGAGCCTCAAAACGTCGTCCACCACCTGCCGCTCGAACAGCTCCTCGACCTTGTCCTCCTGCTCCCTATGGACCACCACGGTCGAACCTCTGACTCTACCTAGGTGGTTCTTCAACCGTCTGCTGCTCCTCTGGATGGAGGGTCGGGCAGTCACGAGCCATGTGGCACTAGCCGCCGCATCCATAACACTGTCTGCCTCTCGAAAGACTGGATCTACGCTGTGTTCCCCACACCACTGAGCATGTTTCCTGAGGTCGTCTGCCTGAGGGTTTGGTCTGCTTGGACCTCTGCAACATTTGTCTACTATCGGCTGCAGAAGACTCCGGTACCTGCCGCCCTGCGGTAGGTCTCGCTGCTGGTGTAGGTGCATCAAAAAAGCTCTCAATGTGAAGGGCTCTCTCCAGTACCCCTGCCTGTGTCGGAATGCTGAGGGAGATCAGCGATGCCCTGATCTCATGCCTCAATCCCTGCACAAAGGTCTGGGCCTGGAAGAATGGGTCTCATACCATTTCTATCGGATAGCGCGAGAGATCTGTAAATCTCGCCGAGTACTGGGCGACCGTCAAGATGGCCTTCCGCAGCTGAAGAAGCTCCGGGATGTACACCGCCTGGAGGGTGTCTAGGACAAACTCCGAGTGGAAGAGGCTATCAAAGTCCTTCCAGAGAAGAGACGCCACGTCATGCACCTGGAGCATCATGCTCCACCATCTGCCTGATGCTGCGTGCAGGAGGCTCGCTGTGAGGATCTCCATGATGTCTGCTGGTGTCCTCAGTAACCTGAAAACCCGTACAACTGCCTCCACCCAATCCTCGGCTTCCTGAGGGTCCGTCTCCCCGCGGAACCTGGGAGATCACTGACGCTCAAACTCGTGTAGTGCACTAAGGCGACGTGCATCTTCAGCGGCTGGGCTGGTAGCATCGGTGGCCCGGCGGGTAGAGTTACCGCTGGTGCCTCTGCTGTCAAAGGGCCCTGTACCAAGGCCTCATCGTTGGGTGGGCTGTCGTTACGCACAACTCTCGGAACCCAAGCTAGCTGCCGTCGTGGGGCCATCCTGAAAATAAACAGGTGCGCCATGGTCGAAACAACAAACCTGGGAAGCTGACACAAAGTAATCACAATGAAAACGTGAAACACACATGCAATCAATGTTTTCATGTATTAAGTCGAAAATCAGAAGTCAGGGTCCTGGTGTACAGATACGTCGGCCTCCGATCCAACACTGGACTCCCTAGACTGATAACCACACTCAATACTCTTAACACTACTGCTTCACATACAAAAATATCAATGTCCTGGGTTCTACGGTTGAACCAAACTGCTATGATACCAATTTTTCACAACCCATCGTCGGGGCCCGTTCCGTGACTACCCCAAGACCTCCTTCCATAGGCCAGGGGCTGGCGACTAGAACCAAGGCGTAATTCCTGATAAAAAGGGAAGGCATTGCCTTTGTAATGTAAACAAACACCACAGAGGAAGCAACCAGTAGAAGTAAACACTAAGTAAAACGGCGTACAACAGTAAGTGCGGAAAAGTAAGTGGGCCAGAATACAAACCCAAACTGAAAATAAAGTACAAATGAAAAATGGAGTACAACAACTAAAAAGTAAAGCTGCAGCCTCAAGCCGTCCACTGGATGTCCCAACTGAAGGGTGGGTACATATAGCATCCACAGCTCCTCGGGTCCAACCATCCGCTCCGAGTACGCTCAGCCCAGTGGTCCACCTCTGGGTACTGACCTGCTCCTCGTGCCTCTACCACGATCAGCGCTGTCTGTCGTCTGCAACCTACACAACGTAGTGTGGGCATAGCCCATGCAGGGGTGAGTATAAGATACTCAGTAAGGACCCTGAGACCCCCAAAGGTCTCCCAGAATCCACAAAGGATAATTCATAAAGGAAATATAAATTCACGAAGTAACATCCGACAATACTTAGGTATATTCCCATACATATACTAAAGTCTTCAATTCTCGATCGGATCCAACATCCGAGCTAAAATACAACCCATTCCACACAAGAAATCACAACCCGATCCACACATGAAAGCATAACGTAATCCACACCGGATATCAAGTCAATCCTATTAAAGATAAGGATTGAATGTTAAGATTCAGCTCACACAGGTATACTTCTTCGTAAGACGATAGAGATGATAAGATGTAGTAACTGATTCATCTAAGCCATCAGACCCACACATGATAGATAGAAAACTAACCCCCGCAATGACCCACATAGGATCGATAGATAACTAACCCCCACAATTACCCACACAGGATCAATAGGTAACTAACCGACGCAATGACCGACACAGGATAGGACCCACACAGGATCTGTAGGCACTGGCCCACAGAGGACCGCTGAGCGCTGACCCACATATGATCTAACCCACACAGGATTGGTAGCACTGATCCACGAAGGATCGCTGAGTGTTGTAGTCGTCACTGTTGAATCCACGGAGGATTTCTGTACAGTCGCCATCGTCGTCGCAGTCGCAGCCAGCTCTAGGGTTCCCGCACATAGCAAGCTCATTCCAGAGGGTCCGCTCCATGAGTCTAAGGGATGATATATCAACTGACACATAGTCCGGAGTTGATGTTTCCAAAAGTTTAGTATCGTCATTAGGAACTCAACGTCACAGATGACGGGTCAATCAGACGCTCGGTCTGAGAGTTATTGGCTTTTCCGTCCCAGGGGCCCGGTTGGTTTTTAAGTCAAAACCAACCCGAACTTACTCCATCTGCATCCAAACCTCGAGCGGAGTAATCCAAAAGGTCCATATCACTTATAGGAATCCAACAAAGTCAAAGGCACGTCAATAGGACATCCAGAGCTCATGTTATAAGGGTTTCCTCTCCGAGGGCCCGGTTGGTTTCATGTAGGAACCAACATGGCTGAACCCAAAGTACCCTGAAACCTTGAGTGTAATATATCGAAACGATCGTCTCATTCCAAGGATCACATCGTCGCAGACGGTGCGTCGATTGGAGGTCCGCAGACCATGCTAAGGGCAAAAGACTGTGAGATGTCCGGTATTAGGGGGTTCGGGCCCGGTCCGACCCGGCCCGATACGCTCTGGGTCTGCCCGGCCCGGCTGGCACGGCCCGACCTGACTGGCATGGCCCGGCCCAGCCGGGGCGTGGCCTGGCCTGGCGGACCGGCCTAGGTAGCCCTCCCGGAGTGCTGGCGCCAACCAGGTGGCTCGACCGTTTCGGCCGAGCGGAGAGGGTTGCGGGGGGGGGGGGGGGGGCGCTGCCCCCCGCCCATTTGTAATTCTCAACCCCCATGTGGGGGGCCGCTCATGTCCAGCCAGCTGGGGGTTATGAACCCCCAGCTCTTCTTCTGTCCGGCCGGCACGCTCCAGTCAGCCGGCTGTTGCACCACGGGACCCGTGCTGGCCGGCCCCCTGCTCTGATGTCGGTGCCCCGGAACCGGCCGCTGGTCCCAGCTCCGCCGCGGCGTATGGCCGCGGTCTTGGTTCAACTGGCTCGGCGCGATGGTGTTGCGCATCCTTTCCACTCGTTCCTGCGCAGTGCGATGGCACCGGGTCACTTTCCTTCGAACCGCAACAACATAAAATAATAAGGGAGGAGGGTCGGCCATGTTTGTGTGGTCCGTCCCCCGCTCGTTAAAAGATAGCAAGCAGTCCAATTGAATGAGGATAGATGATGGAAGAAATCATGAATAAAAACACATAAATCCCCTACTTCATCAAATTCATTGAGCAAGGGTTCATCACGGAAATAACCATCGTGGAAGAAGACGTCACAGAAGGAGAGAGTCACGTCGTGGGGAAATGATTCGTCGGCGTCGTGTCGTCGATCTCCAAGGAATCCGACGTTCATCATGTTCTTCGCGTTCTTCGCATTCTTCGTTAAAGAAGAATAAGTTCTTCAAGCTCCTCAAATTTTCAACAAATCCTCCCAATGCAATAAGCTCCATCCAAAATAAAATAAGTCCTTTAATTATTTTATTAACATAACTTAAGCATGTGAAAATCAAAAGTTGAATTAATCCACTCAATTAATTAACTAAACTTGACTTATTAAATGGAGGGTTATGGATGGTTAGGGAGGATGATGGGGTGGGGTTCTTCTGGGCCCCACCACTCTCATAACCATCCATGGGAAGTTGGGTGGTTACACCATCTTCCACTCAATGGATTAACCACTTAAATGAAATAAAAATTGTAACTCAATTTTTATATTAACTTCCACAAATTTTTAACAACTCCTCGCGTGAAAACACAACTCTAGAATAGGACTTCCTAAGAAAAAACCGATGATGTGAATTCATGGGTGCCCTCAGAATTAGATTCCGAGCACCGGTTCAATAGTTAGGAAAACCCGCTTGTTCGTTCACTGAACGTACCCGAGCTAACCTTTGAATAGAAATTCCGGGCACACCGGGCCTTGGAATCAAGTGCCGTCAGAAACCACGTTCTTGTAAAATCCCAAAGAATATTAATAAAAAATTTCCCTTGAATTTTAAAGGTCTTTACAACTGGGACCCACACAATTACAAATATTTAACCAAATATGTTGTATGCCACAATCCAAAACTGCATAGCTTGGCCTCCCAGTTCGCACAATTTACATAACATTAGGTTAGTCTTTTACTAAATGTGAACCTTCTGAAGGATGGAAAAATTTTCAATTATTTCATGATCAAAGCACCTAAAACAAGTAGAGGACCTAGAAACTCCCTATAAATAGATCATTAACCAAAAAACTATTTATGAAAAAAAATTAAATAAGGAAATAACTCCATAATGTATGAGATTTTAAACCTCCCCACCTAATAACCTCTATTAATTGATCTCAATTACAAAGAATCACTGAAGTCTTGAAGGAAAGTGGTCGGACCACTGGGCCCCCATGTATAATCCAAAATCACATGTTTCTTCATGGACAATTCCATGCCGCCATAGAAAAAGAACTAATGACAAAAAATTTCAACACAATACATTATCTCTATGATTCACTATACGAAATGAATTCTCCATAGTAGATGCATCATCCAAAAGTTGAACATGTACAACATTAACCACATGATCTATATAAGGGTGATAGTACTAAATATTTCAAACATGAAATCATCATGCATACCATTATATAACTTTGGAGGAGCCAAGTGGTATGATGCTAGACTAATCCCTTTCAAGATCATAAATAGGATCATTGACCTAGATGCTGACATGCAATGTTTTTCAATTCTATAATAATCCTACCATGAAGACAAGTGAAGAAACACACTATCACCCACAACAAATTAAAGACGTCAATGATGTTTATCTACATTAGACTTCTGCCTACTATAATCCATTTACACGCATTTTTGAATCAACAAAACCTTTTACTATGTCGCCTACATTAGACATAGTCCCAACATCTTAGATACAAAATCTTATAGCTCAGACAATGTTATATATATGACCTCCCATAGAGAACCTCCAATAGTTACATTTGAATTTAGCATGGAAACTATTATTTTTGGGAAACTATAAAAAAAGATAAGTGTTTTTACAATAATCATTTGATGTCTAGAACCCATGATTTCAACATATCGTCTATTACATGAATTTTATACTCTGACTTCTCGTTTATCTACAGGTGGAAACTCATACTGAAGGAATCATGGGAACCATGATATTTCTATAATCCTGAAATAAATAGTGTGATGAAACATGACTCATTATTAGTAACTAATGTTCTTGGGACACCATACAATGTCCATATCTTCCAAACATATAACTCACACAAATAATAAATAGTGGATTTATCATAGATTAGTAAGAAATGATCCACTTTAGAAAACTGATTAGTAACCAACCAGACTATGTCACTCTTCTAAGTAATACATAGAAGAACAACCATGAAATTATTCACTACTTCATCCAAATTACACTTCGTATTGGGAAATGTTTTTAAAAACCCACCTGGGAACTGGTGCTCAGCCTTCACCTACTAATTAGTAAGGTTTCATGCCACAAAATCAACACCCTCCTTCATCATTCCCAGCAACCAATACTTTATACAAAGTTAATTGTACATATTTTTCCAACTTCATTGAACAAACCACTATGTTAAATGTGACTCGTATATAAACATACCCAACATATAATATGGAACTAAAACATGGCCATAAACATGAACAACCCCATCATTACTTTCAACACAACTAGAAGATGACTCCCCACAATTGAGTCATCCTTCATAGCTAAAGAATCTAGAGAATCACTCAAACTCTCCTTGAACCAGTTCAAAAGTGTGGAATCAAATGATATATATGAAAGGGTCATATTCTCATTCCCATTCGGCACATGTTGGTTCGTATCAGTACACATGGATTCTATTTTCAACAAATATATGGATTCCTGAACAACATGATTATTAGTATTTTGCCTCCAAGAATCCTCAAAACCATTCCCTTTTCCAGGATTTTAAACCAAATTTATGATGAAATTCATCATGTACACAACCTATATCCACTGTGTAAGATTCAAATCATGATGAGAAAATATGTACATAAGACATTTATGATTAGTAAACACATTGATCCTATCTCTCAGCATGTAATTACTTGAACATATTAGGACATACACTATAGTATCTATCTCCTGATCATGAGTAGGGTAATTTATTTATTAAGGCCTCATGTTCCTTCACCAATATGATAAATCCTAGTTACCCTTTTATAATACCTCTACAGGTCCAACACTAGACACATCATATTATAATATGTACCCCTTAACTAAATGGAGAATTATTTGTATTGGTGTAGTAGTCAACCACTTCGTAAACTCTTGAAAATCATTATTTCTTGTCATAAACCACTCATAATTAACATCCTTATTGGTTAATCCTAGGAGTGGCACTCCTAACAGGGAAAAACAGTTACTGAACCTCATATAATAACAAACAAAACCCTCAAATATCTATACATCAAAATCACTCTTGGGTTTTTTTCCAAGACATAATACCTTCCTCCTTATATGGATCCTCCAACACACCATCCTAAAAGATTATTTTACCCATGAATTTGACATTATCATTTATTGAATGATATTTACATATCTTAGAATAAATCATATGTTCCCATAGTGGACTCCGGATGATTCCATGTTATTAGCATGATCATAAATATTCATAGGGTACACCAATATATCATCAATAAAGAAAAATATAAACTGATCTAGATATGGGTGAAATAGTCAGTTCATCAATGCCATTAACACATCTGATTCATTGGCCAACTCCAATAGAATCACCACAAACCATAAAAACTGCACTGAATCCTAAAATCTATTTGTGGTACCTCAGAAGGAATCACCCTCAACTGATGATACCAAAATCGTAAATTTATCAAAGAAAACCCTTAACGATCTCTCATCTAGATAGAAAGATCATCAATCCATTAAAGCATGTATCGATTATTGACTTTCATTTAATGAACCTTTCTATTACCCACATAAAACAGCAAAGAATCATCATCCGTACTTCAAAACACCACTGGCGATCCCCATGGTGACATACTATGATATATAAAATATTTTACCCTAGTTATACTAACTTGGTCTTATGCACCTGATGTTCATCTAGAGCCATTATATTTAGTAGAATAGAATTTGTCTTCAAAACCAGCCACAACTCTATCATGAACTTAACATCCATCTTGGGTGGAAGCCTCTAGAAATACTCAAGAATCACATAAAACCCTAATCCAAAATTGTAGGAAAGATATTATAATCTAATTCTCCATCATTATAAATGATTAGGAAAATTTGGTTTTAATTTTACGAAATAGATGATAAACTAGCCCAGCACTGCCCATCCGAATATCATAGTCACCATGATTGTCATAGGTGTCTCTATACAGGAACATGAATATAACTCTATGAAAGTAAAAATTAATGTGGTAATGATACAATACCTACAAATCCATGAGTTTAATAAAAAAAGAAACATGAAATTTCAGTCCTGAAATAATCCCATGAGAATCAGTATACATTAATCTATACAGAAAAACCTGTACACTATATGATATCCTCATCTCGAACCCCAAATGGTGTGTGAATCGACATAATCCCAATTAAATGATCCACTATTAGAAGCTAAAATGACTACTAACTCTGAAAAAATAAGTGTATGAAATACAACAATATTGAATAATGAAATAGAATGCATAGAAGCAACATGAATAATAACACGAATAGTTTATGGTCCAACCATGCCACATCCAATTGTAGTATGGACTACATAATGCTAACCATATCATCTACCACACTATCCGGTCTAAAATCATTGTGTTACAATTACCGGGTTATATGGATTATATCACATAGGAGTACCACGTCTTCCATTTATAGTGGTACAGATAGTGAAACTCCAACAAACTTCTTGATATGGGGAAACTAACCCCCTTGTCCATACACTACACTATTATTATCCCTCCATTATTTTCAGAGTATTACAGTTTTCTTTTGAAAATCAACACATGGACCAATATTTCATAAGATATACACTCAATGGTTTGTCGGGAACACTTACTATACAGATGTCTTGGCCTGCCACCCTGGTAACAATAAAATCAATCTCTAACAAGGGAGACTGGTTGCTTTTTCTAGTTTCCATATCCACCATTTAACAGGTAAAAACTATCGATGTGTCAGTATCTACAATCAGAATTTATAACATTGGTTATCCCTAATAGATCCCCATTTATACTATCAGAATACCCCATATGATTTCCCTTTCATAAATGGGATTGAACCCCCACTTGTGTGACCTACTCCAATGGAATGATATTCACCTTTTACATGATCTAATACATGATTCCATATTTTAAACATCTCACTATGGCCACAACATCACCCACAAAAGTTGTGAATGTCAAGGAAATAATGAGAATATTATGTGACTCTCAAATACCCCTCGGTCAAACTAATTACCATTATTGTCTATCCCCTCATATATTTTTATGATTAAAGTATTCTAATTACATATTATGAAACTACATTAAACACGTACTATTATATTAGTGTGTCTGAACATGAATATCCGACCATCACTTCACCTAGACTCATATTATATATGTTTCGATCTTTGAACTCTTCTCTAATTGTATCTCTATATGATCTATAATCATCATGATAGACTCTATCCATAATTACAAAGCCTCAGGTATACCAGCTCAAGAAAACGTTTGAGAGTGTTGTAGTTGAAAATACCAGGCCAACTCAAACATGCTCAGCACAACCCACCCTAGGTTACTTTCCATAATCTACATAGAATGATAAAATTTATCAAAGGAATTATATTGAACCCAATTTTCATAAATCTCATGATTTTATTTCTCCACTTATAGAGAATCATTCGCATCAGAAACCTCTTTTTTCTCAACTGAAACACTTAATCGTGAGAGAATTCTATTACAATATCATATAAAAATATCATAACACATAACACAATGATTTCATAGTTTATATAATATAATGAACCTTAATGACAATAAATATCTAATTTCATAAAGTATCTCATAAGTTATCATCACATTCCAAACACTAACCTCGACCATCCCTACCAAGGGACATGGATAACATTAGTAAATGATCACAAACTATTATAATTCTCAAATTGGGAACAATTTCAGAAACATTCTATAAATAAAATAAAAACCCTTCTTCCTAGGAACATTTCCTATTTCACCACATATTAGAAATATAATGTTGACACATTTACTCCCTTCTTAATGAGTAATTCCTTATCAAAATGTTTTATCATTTTATTTTTCTTTTTATCCATTCACAGCATTTAATCAGACACCATTTTATTCAATTTCTAAAATTCAAATGCTTTGTACCCATTATTACCCACACACCCATCTCGTGTGTGTGAGCCTACCAATGTTAATATCACTTATATAAAATGGTTCCTAGTTGATGCATGAATGTAGAACCTTCTTCCATTATTTCCAAAATAAATGTATCATGAAACTGGTATGTCACATTAAATGTGAATCCACCAATTGTTAAATATAATCAAATGTAATGACATACAACAAGAAAAACAATTCCCCCAATGGGTGAATTTTTTTCCCTACTTCATGGTTTTGATAATCCCAATCATGAGATTATTATAATGTCCTGACACATCCAATTATACAATCTACCATCCCAAATTATATGATTATGGAATGAAATTATTTGATACCACTTTGTCACATCATCATTCTAGAATCCAATAAATTGTGCCATGAGATAGGTTTTGACATAACATCATGTGTCCCTCCCCATACGCTAGAGGTTTCCAACTAGTAGTGAGGGTCTAAATAGGATATATAGGTAAACTATACCCTCTTTACTAGTGTAATCCACAACATGAAAATAAAATGGAATTTTTTGAAAAAGTATGCAATAATAGATAAAAATTCATAAATAACCATCCTCCAAATTTGGTTCAAACCAAATTTTAAATATTTTAATACAGTCTAACATATTCATGAGAAAAAAACCCACAATAATGAAATACCATGGAATCTTGAAAAATATTCTAACTCCAAGCCCAAAACCTCATCCATGAACATCCCAATCCCAACTTAACTCCTAAGCATTGTGACATTTCCCTTATCTAGACCTAAAACCATAAAATCTTTTTGGGTAACCAATGAAGACCCATGTAGGGGTTGAGTAAAACTCTGTAGACCACCATAAATAGTGTCAAAAAATATCTAGTCTAAATAGATAGTGGATGAAATTACTAAATAAATGATATGATAATAAACGATAGCTTGGGTTCCACTAGCTAAACATATTTTTCGTTAACAATTTCTAACATTAGACCAATTTCATCATTTACATCATCTAATTTACATTGTCCATTAGAATCATGTTCCTAATTAGTTATCTATATACAAAATTTAGAAAAGTTTTAAGGCACATAATATTATACATAAGTAAAATAATTCATATCCCCATTGCACTAGGGATAAACACATTACAAAAAACCTTAGATCCTCCATCTATGTAATCTTATAAAATGGAAACTTTAGAGGCATAGATCCTTTTTCTAAATCTCTAACCCACTCATTCATGGGTGTGTTTACAGCATTAGTCCAACTCGACCTATGGGAGGAACCTCAGTCCCTTATCACCCCACCAAGACATGTGACCAAGATTATATACATATCCAATTCCCAACACATTCCATATCATAAACTACAAAAATTACCACCATTTTTCATAAAAATAATCCTGGTAAATATTGTAATCCCAAAACCTGCTAATACATTTCCATTTACATCACATCAAAATTTATTACTAATTATGAATTCTTATTCCTAACTCATTATGCAATTCATTAATTCCAATACAAAACCCATTTAACATATTCAACCACTTCTATATGTTAAATCACACGACCGATTCATCAGTACCATTTATTTATTTAATTATAAACTTCATGCACAAAAATAATTCATTTAGCACATTTAGATTAGTCACAATTGAACTATTCTTTTGGTCTAGAGAAACAACCCCATATCATTTAACAACATCTAGGTATAACTAACCATATTAATTTCCTTATCATCACACTAATAAATAAACATATTAATTCATGGTTGTACTAAATCATAATTCAATTTCACACATAACATTTATTTTAAACATATTTATGGAGGTTAGAATAGACCATGGGTGGCCCCAAAGGGGCCAAGTCATCAACCATTAATCCTATGAGTATAATTAGGGGTTCAATTTTTCATTTGGACTACTGTTTTTACGAAACTCTCTAATGGAACCAAGAATAAAAAAAATTAGAACTAATGTTAACACATGATTTTATGAACTAATGATCATTAAAACTATGGGATATAACATATAGACCATAGGCCACAAATTCGATAAGGACCAACCTCCAAATCGGGACCTTTAATCAAGATTCTCACATCCATTAAAGAATAATCCTTGATTCCACTTGAGAAAATAAATTCTTTATGATTAGGAATGAGAACACCAAAGATATGAGATATAATATGTAAAAGATTAAAGGGTATATGATTAGACTCACCCAGATCATTGATTCACAAATGAAAAAGATCAAAAAGGTGTAAAATCAATTGAGAATCATCACTGGAAAATTTTATGGCATTTAATTCTTTAATAGGATTAGAGGGTGGAGGAAGGGGTGGAATATTTGGAGAGGATTTAAGATATTGATGTGGAAATTTTGTAGTTAATATAACATTCAATGTGGTGCATGATTTGACTGCATAGTTTTCCAAACAATGCGAAAACTATGTATAACCCACCTCCTAAAGGATTTTCGGTTAAAAAGTTACATGAGAGGACCCAAACAGTTTCAAAATCATGCACCAACCTTGAGATATGTTTCTCTCTAAAACAAAGAAACATGGCCTCCAACCTCACATTGTTTACTCAACTGTGGGAAAACTGTGTGCCAACTATTTGGGTTGTAATGGTTTTCCCAATTTTCCATCATTTCACATTCTTAACCCCTGAAACACCCTATGGACCCATAAAATATTTATAGAAAATCATTAAATGAAAAAATATATTTAAACCAAATTGTTATCAAATTATATACCACCATAAATTCTAGGATTGTACACATTCAAATAGAACTACTAATCCAAACCAAAAGTGAATGTATGTTCATCTAAGAAAAAAGGGGTTAAACATGGTGGGTATAAGAAATATTAATTGATCCTTATAGACCTATAGCAGGATATTAGACTCATCAAACCATATGAATATATATATGGAATGCCTAATACATACCCCACATGTCTTCACCTATACTAGAAGGATAGTATCGAAAGCAAAAGATTGGTTATGGAAGATTGTATATATATATATTCTTTGTTTAAAAATTCCTAAACATGAGAGTAAGTTGATCTCTATCTTAAAACTCAACAAAATAAAACATAGTAACCAATAGTTCCAAAATCCAATAAATGATGGCCAACATCACTCGCATCTTCCCAGAATTAACCATCCAAGACAGGTCATGCCTTGACATACTAAAAAACATTTTTGGGGAACAATATATATTTAGAGGACCCATTCCTTGGTAAAAATGGACATTTAAACTCTAACTTTTGAGGACCCGTGCACAACCTAACTGCTGGCTTCTACTATAGGTCATTGAGGAACCATCCTCTGCCACTGCAAGTGTGTGCCACTCAGAAGGACTAAGAACCATCCCCATCCCTGCAGGATAGTACCAATATAAGAAATCAAAGAACCATTCCCTGATAATTCAAGTATTTATAGTATAATGATCAAGGAAACATTCCCATCCAAGTTGTAGGGATCCACTCCGAGTAATCGATGACCCATTCCCTGATACCATATGATTGTTCCCATTAAATGGTTGAAAAGAAATTCATAGCTTGACTGGAGGGTTCAAATATAAGTGATCAAGGACACATGCCCTAATATAAAATTAGGGTGCCAAATGGAAGGTTGAGAACCTATTCCCAGTCTATGTAGAGGGTTACACTCCAAGAAATTGTAGACTAATTCCATAACACCGCAAGAGGTGGCCACAAAGAAGGTCTCTGTTGAACATTCATGATCATTGACGTCATCAAGCATCACCTATGTATGTACTTTACATGGAACATTTCACATAAAATTTTCAACTCTATAAGGGAGGGAACAATCATCTTCTATGTGGAAGATCACATTAGATAGGCTACTCACAGGCCAAAATATGATTTCAAATGACGGATATATAATGCCCCCAACTTACATAAAAGTGAACAATGATTACAAAGAGTGTAAGGGGACTCACATGATGTGTGGGTCCACTCT
Organism: Viscum album; assembly: GCA_963277665.1. Lineage (NCBI taxonomy): Eukaryota > Viridiplantae > Streptophyta > Magnoliopsida > Santalales > Viscaceae > Viscum > Viscum album. Next base: position 1,044,692,034 of record OY728160.1, on the reverse strand, counting down.
ATAGCCTAGACGTATCATATTATACAGTATGATTTCCAACTATGTAGGATAATAGTTTGATCAGGTTGACTACATGGAATATACAAACCTCCCAAGAATAGGGTTGGGTGTCGGACACCATTTTCGTGTAGCGGACCCTGTGTTTGTTAGCTGAACAATATATATATGTACTCAATAACACATAAAGTTCTTGGATATTTACATCCACATGGAGTTACACCTAGGTGATCCACCATATGGTATCCCATATAAGGAATGCATACACATCTTGTAGGAGGGAAACACACAGTTTCATCCTTATTTATTCCCAAACCATTGTCTCCACCATGGTGTGGCTACATACCCTATGTTAATCTTTTAACATAATTGTAGTAATGATGTTTTATTGAATTATAGATAATCATATACACTTATATTGCATTTAATATGATAATTTTTCTTCATATATGATTCTATGTATTGTTGAGGCCGGTGTATCAAATATGAAATACACGTTCTAAGTAGCTACTCATTAGAAATCAGCCTCCTTTCATCGTTACGTTTTTTTCCATTTGAACCACCTGCCACCTACCAATAAATATTTGATTCCTTGAACTAAAATCACAAAAAATAACATATGTTCCTTGTAAAAATTCAACACCAATTATCAATTCATCAATATATTCTTATTATTTCAATTCATCATAGTTCTGGGGATATGATCATGCTGAGAACCACTCGACAATGTCGAACTAGGCCCAAGGGGTCCGATATGTGAATAACATGAAGAAACAAGGTATAAAAGATACAAAAAATCAATGATAAGACATCATTGGCCAAGAATTATTGAAAAAAATTGAGAATTGTGATGATGAGGTTATAAAACATTGAATAATAAATTTAAAATTGGTACTAATGTGCATGAAAAAGAAAAAAAATGGTATATATAAATGAACTGAAGTGAAATAACTCAATAATTTAACAAATTAGAATAAAATCACCAAATGAATAGTTCTACCTAGTTTGTTTATTAAATTATGATTGTGAATGTGTCTTCCTGTTATTTTATGGAATCCATTGTGTTCACTGCGTCTTGAACTGATCTAATCCTTATTTTCATCATCATATCTTGATATTCTTAAACTGAGGAGGGGGAGAGAGATCTTGACATATCCCATGGTTTGTGTGGATAGCCCTAGACAATTAATCCTGCAAATATTCATATTGATTTTTTTAAATAACATAATTAACACTTTTAGAAATTAATTAAGTCATTTAACATACCTGTAATGGGTAAAGAGTTTGAAATCCATGCACCGACCCATTTTCTATCTCTCCTAGGGTAAACATCCCATTTTTTACTCAACCGTGGTCTTGGATTTTTTATATGATAAACTATTTAATGAGCTATACAGTTTTCATTAAGAAGTTGTGTGTATGTGATAAAAAATATTTTTAATAGTTTTATAAAATTAATTTCTGGATCACTAGGCATTCAAATCGCACGATGTATTAGATTGTACATCTTTAAACAAATAAATAAATATTTAAAAGGCTTAAAGTAAACATTGAGGTCCCTATAAAAAAATTTATTATCATTATAGAGAATGAAAAGAAATTTGTCGATTTTTGGAGTAATAAAATTAAAGTTGCATTAATTATGTTACATTTTTAACATGACTATTTTTTTAATGACTTATTGAATTTTTTCCATAAGGTTTTGGATGTGGGAACATACATTGATTTGTTTCAGGTTTTAGAATAACAAACCATTCTAGATAAATTTAGAAAATCTTTGAATGAAGATGGAGAGTCACAGAGAATGCAGAAATATGTTATAACTAGTAAGTTTTCTAACATTTACATTGATTAAGAATGTTTTTTGAGATTTAAAAATATACCATCTTAGCCTTTGGATCCTAGTTTAAGATATATTATTTAATGGAGTTTCATAAATCCTCATTTTCAATTCATCATGGATATACTAAGATGTAATGACACACTCATCTTTGTTAATGGTGTAATAGAATGAAAAATATATTTTTGTGTTTACCATGATACATTAGACTTGTTAATTTATGAAATTATAATGATATTTTTGTAATAGGATTCTTGAACTTTTCCAGTTCGAGATATGGAATGGTAATATTCGTCCATGTATTTATTATTTTTATTTACAAATACTTCTTGAAGAAATAATGTAATATGTGTCATTATTGATTGATTATGTAAATTGGTGAATTTTATTCCTCTTCAACATACAATATCACTGTATTATATTTCCAAAAAATAAATAAAAGAGATATTAAAGTTAGATAGAGTTAGTATTATTATTCTATATTAATTTGATACCACATTCACTTCAAATTTTTGAAAAGGATACAATAATTAATTGTGTACTGAATTCTATTTCAGCATAATATTTCATCCTAAATATTATTGATAGTCAAAAATAATAATTTATAAGCTTTATGACATGCCTAGTTGTAGAGACCCTAAGCTTGACGTACATGGACATTACATTACTTTTGTAGAATACTTAGTACATAACAAAAACACACACACAAGGATCGTAATGGTTTAGTGTCTTTGGAAACTTGGAATATAATCTTCTAATCGTGGTGAAAGATTTTCAACATCTCCCATAAATATCTTCCTTTATTTACCTAAAACCTTTCTTTATATCCTGGGGAAAATAAAACATAAAAGGGTGAGCTCAAATGCTCAATAAGGGTAAACAAAAGAAATATCAATCACATAATATTCAAAAGAACATAACATTTTAGAAATCTTACTCTGCAAAAGAGATCATAATTTCATAACATGGGATAAATCATAGTTGTGAATTGTAATCCCAATAATCATAACATAAAACATGAAACTTTGTGAAATACACACATAATCATAGAGAATCATTTCTTATTAGTCAAGACTCATTTCCATGACTATCTTAGTGGACAAAATCTATTTCTGAACCGAGTTCACTCCTCGTTTTAGTCCTGTTTCAGTGAACCGGTATAACCTACCATTACAGCCATGTCTATCTCATGAGATATAAAATCTTTACCCAATGCATTGGAGGGAGATATAGGTCCCACCCATCTCATAATGATACCATTGTAATGTGTGCCACAGAATCATAAATCATACATCATTGCATAACCCATGTAATAAAAACGGGAATCTTAAACATTGTGACATCATCAAACAATTAATATAAGATACAGGAATTCATAAAAATAATTCCATCAAAACATAATCAAATCAATGTAATAATAGGGATAGAAACAGAACCCTATATTATCTTAGATGTAAAATAATTTTTGATAAAACACTTGAACTCCATTCTTGAGGAAAATATCCTTTCTACATCAAAATTTTTTTCCTTTCTTAACATGTCATACAATTTTAAACTAAAAGAATTTGTTTAAAAATAAAATTGAAAACTTTTAAAGGAAGCTTCTTGGAAATAATTTTTTAAAAATCCATTCATGTCGTATAAGTTAAAAAAACATTTTTCTCGTACTTTTGTCGGAAAAGTCAAAAAGTACCTCGTACAAAAAACGACAAAAGATTCCTTTCATATATTTTCCTAAAAACTCACCGAAGGGTAAAATAGGATTTAAAAAATTGTAGGTGGATGGAAATAATATTAAATATTGAGGAAACATAGATGTTGATGATAAAATACACCCCAATAAATACCAAAGTATAAACAATCTCGGATAAAAATGAGATAGTGATATTTTCCCTTACCTTAGGTCTGATATGATTCGTACGTATCCGAAACTCCTGTAAAATGATTTAAATAATGTCATTGACTTATTACAGAATCATATTAATTTTTATTATATCATATATGTTTCACTTATGACTTTATATTACCCGTTCTTTTTTAAATTCTATGTTAATGCAGCGTTTTGGGTAAAATTGTTTCATTTGTCGTCCGTGTTTTGACTTGTAATTATTCAAATGATTACTTAGATCATAATTACATAATTCTAGAATATAAAACATGATTTATATATAATATATATTCAGAATATACATATATATAATAAATTAGTAAATGGAAAGAAATACGCCGTTCATGGAGACGGTAGGCCGTACATACGCATGAACACTATTTTCATTTCCTTATTGAGTTGAATGGAATTAAGTAGATGGCATACATATATATACAAATAAATCAAGTATCATTATTATGTCATATATTTCATGATTACTTATTATATATACTTTATAATCATTCATGAAGGGTTAATGTGGAGAATGAATCTCATCGCATCGTGGAGACGGTAGTCCGTACGTACGCACGAGCAATGATATCATTCTCATGATTGTATACTATTTCAGAATAAATATCACTTTACAATAATAATATATAGTTATTATGTACACCATTATACCCATCCAAGTAAGGTGGTGGTGGAAAATAGATTACACGATGGCGTGGAGACGGTATTCCGTACGTACACACGCGCAGTGATTTCGTTTTCCGTAGGATGGATAAATGGTGAAATAGGGTTGTTTCGTACTTATAATAACATATCAGAATATGATTGATACTTATGTTATTAATTAATAATGAAAAAACCTAAGAAGAAGAAGTGGAAGAAGAAATAAAGTTGAAAGAATCGGTAACGGACATTACCTCTTCTTTGAGGCACCTCTTTGAGATCTCCTTTTAGGGCACTAAAATTGTTCTTTGAGGAAGACCAGAACCTCTAGGATGTTTCTATGGAAGTGCAGAATAAAATTTGGCATGTTTTGGCCGAGTTTGAAGGCTCAAAGTGGTGTGAGGAAGAGGGGGACGAGGTGCCCTTTTATAAGGGATGAGAGGGGAACCTTTGGAATAACTAAAAATATTATTTTATTATAAAGTCAAATTCGGTATTTAATAGTTCAAAATTGATATATTTCGAAGCTAATTTGGGTATGGGTAGAAATCCTATCATACAATAGAATTTAGACAAGTTTATGTCAATATACTAACCTTATCGTTTAGTTTTAATTCTTAGTTAATTAGATTGACATTTACCTTATCACTTTGTATTTTTGTATTATATAGTTAATAAACATACCATATACATCCAAGAGGCCCCCAAGTGGTCCATTAATGATACAACTATCTTGATATAAGTATCTTGGCCGAACCGTAGATTTTTAGGAATATAATAACAATTAATAATATAATATTTATTTGAAAAACTATTTTATGTCAATTTTGACACTATTTAGTATCTGATTTTTGTGAAAGTCATAACAGAATGATTAGTTAGAAAAAAGTTAATTAAATCAATAATAACATGTCATATTAACCTAAAAAATTAGTGTAATTCCTAAAAAGTCTCATATTATATTTATTTGGGTATTTATAACATCAAATATGTCAATATTTTATTAACAATATAATTATTGCATCATCTTTGTGTCATATATAAATTAAATTATTTAATGTCTAAAAATTACAAATAAAATACCATTATGTAGGAGATCTTTTTATATTTCTAATGAATATTTATAGTCTAATTTATCTTATGTATAAACCTATATTAAAAATTATTTAGTTATTAAACATTGATTTTAACTATTTTAACCCTTCTTTAAATAAATTAATAATAAATGTCCTAATCTAATCCAAGTGGGACTAAATGGACATATTTTATTCCTAAGGTTGTTTTTGGTCTAATTACACTTGTCCAATAGAATTCGGACATGTGTTGGGGTAATAATAATATCATTTTTTCCCTTAATTACCCTATTTACTTTTAACCGTGGTAAAAAAAGTAAAAAGTTACTATTCACCAAAAATTATTTTCATCTCATTAAACCACATTTAACTTACTGACATCAACTGTGTCTCTCGGATTTTTGAAATTCCACTAACACAAGCGGTAAAATTACGTTTTATGAAAAATTCATTTTTTTAACTACCACTAAGTGGTTTCACTATTCATCAAAAAATGAATGTTTCCAGAAAAATACCAAAAATTAGGCCTAAGCTATATTTTATATTATGAACTCAAAAATAATGTCTATTTTACCAAATTCAAAACATATCAGTTTCATTAATTAATTTAAAAATTAATTTCCGCCGTCAACACAAATAGCTTGTTCTTAAGAGATAACAACTATCAAAAGATTGACACTTGTTTATGTCTGGTTTAAATGTGAAATTACATCCAATGGCCAACATTGTATTAAATTTTAAAAATTTATTCTAAATATACTTTAAAAAAACTAAAATCAATAATTTATCACTATTAATTATTTCGTTAAAAAATTTGTTTTTAATTAAAATTTAGTAATTTTCACTATTCATCAGAATATGAAAATTATCCGAAAAGTACCAAAATTTCACCCTAAGCTAATTTCGATATTCCGAATACAAAAATGAAGTAAATTTTGAGAGATAAAATTTCTATAATTTTAAAAGTTTGTTATTACTATTCATAACAGCTAGTTTTAATAATATTTTAATACCATATCGTTGTTTAGTGAAACTCGGTATTGCGTACTACACACGCTTTCGAGAAAGGTCGCGATTACATGTAATGCAAGGCAAGTCAAGGATGCGTGTTGTGCAAGATCCTTTTGGTGTATTGTAAAACACAAGACATTAATGAAATTAAAAAGAATATTTTTCATAAAATCTCGGGGTGTTACATTATAACCCCTTAAAATGAATTTCACCCTCGAAATTCGTCGGAGTTATAAATGGTTTACTATTCGAAAGTTTATTTGATATAAACCCACATCGTAAAAAGGAATACCAAAACCAATATTTAAAAATAAAAATATGAAACGTAATGGTTACCCAAATAAACTAATCACTGGGTTTCCACATAGGTGAAAATATGGATATGGAAGAGAAATATAATCATTATGTTCTGATAGAGAGTGGTAGAGAACATTGCATGGAAAATCCAGCAATCACAAATCCATAAATTTGGGATGATCTAGGGTATCATTTGATTCATCAGATATAAGAGCACTGGGACAACATTTTTGGTTTTCATGATCATTTCCTGAAAGTTGATGAAATTGGAATTAGAAGATATACTTTCGTGATTTCGGTATAGTCTCACCATTGGTCGTTCTTTGTACAATTTCCACTTCATCTATTAAAGAAATGAAGTTGAGTTTGTCATTCATGATGTGTTAGCAGATCATGTGATAGAATGATGGGTCATTCCATCTGTCTCACACAAAAGGTTAGAAAAGTTATCAAAAAATACATAAGTCCATATATAGTGAGATTAATGATATATGGTTCCTAAAATGGACTTATACTTCATATATCATACTGCTTAATATAATAAAACTAGTTTCTACTAAACAGGGACTTCCTGTAGGCCAGTGGTAGGCGATAAAAGCCAGTCGCATTTCAGTTGTGGGTTCGATTCCCACAGCCTTGTCCGACGCGAGGGGTTGTCGCCCGTCCTGCAGGTTGTCCTTTTTCTAAAGATATATTACTATAACATCCCATCAATAATATCTAAAAATATTCTATCCTTAAACAATACTAACTTCTTTCCAACATAATCCATTCTAATCTTTAGGCTTATCTAAAATACTTCGGTCCAATCTCATATATCATAAGATATATCTTGTTGGTCAAAGTACAAACATGTGAATACCTTAATAATGTATTCTCTTAAATAATGAATACCGATTAATTGAACCATAGTGAAAACATGAATGCAGTTAAAAATTTACACTTTCCACATACCAAAATCCAAAAATTCTATATACTCAAACCATGATATAACCTTCTCCTTATATCAGTCATGAGCTAATGAATACGGTCAAACATTTCATTTTCTCATTTTCCTTTCATTATGTGCATATCATCTTTTTTTCCAAAAATATCTCAATCACATTCCATGGTTACCGGTACCATTGAAATCAACAATATACCAATACATAAATATGCCAATATTCCACGATACTATATATGACATTATTTTGGAATCCTACTACATAAACACTTAATCATTCCACCGCATTGTTGTCATATTCAACATCTCCAATAGTGATCACATGTGACCTCCCTTTGTCCTTTTCCTTAAGTGGTTGCTCATGTGGATCATCACTAACCCTTAGATTAGGGCATTTATTAGCATAATGCCCCATTTCCTTGCAATTGATGCATTGAAGTGTAGTTGGTTCATTCTGTGTATCCCTTCCTTTTTTTGCATCCGTAGACATCTTCTTCCCATCATTGCGGCATTCAAATGCCCGATGACCTTCCTTTCCACATTTGAAACATTTACTTGTCCCTTTAAGAGAATCTCCACCATGCTTCTTTCCACACATTGAGCCTAGGTAAATATTCATCTTCTTTTCACCATTATTATGAGATTTCTCCTTGAACTCCATATTTCGTTTCTTGTCAAAACTATGAGATGGATAAGTAACACCAACTTCCATTTCTAACTTCATAGGACAACACACAATTTCTTCATAGCTATTGAAGTCTCTTATAGATAATGCCCTTCAAATATTTGGTTTTAAGCCACTGAAGAATCAATAAACTTTACTTTCAGGTTGGATGATAAATCTAGATGCATACCTGGAAAGCCTTGTAAAATTTGCTTCGTATATACCAACAGATTCATCATCCTTTTGCTTTAGTTCAAGAAAATCATTATCCATATTTGTTCGAAGAATACGAGGTATGTACATATTGAAAAATAAGTTCTTGAACTCGTCCCATTCCATGGACTCAATTTCATCCCTTTGCCTCGTATTCTTAATAAGATTCCACCATTCATCAACATCACCTTCCAAACGATACACTGCTATGATGACTTTATCATGCTCAGAACATTGAAGAACTGAAAATATCTTTTCAGTAGTACTGATCCATTGTTCAGCAACAAGTGGATCAGAAGACCCACTGAAAGAAGGTGGGCGTTGCCTCATGAAGGACTTAATTGAATATTGTTCCCTTATCTGCTCATTTGGAAATCCAGAATGATTCATAGCTTGTGTAAGTATAGAAACAAGATTTTTCACGCCATCTCCCATAACATTTGTTTGTTCAGGAGGACAGTCATTGCATTGTCCATTTCATTGATCAACACGATTCCTTTGGGTTCCAGCCATTGTCTAAAACCCAAAAAGAATAGAGTGAGAGGTAAAAATCATGTTAGGGAAAACAATATAATAAAGGGGGAGTACCTTTAATATCTACCATCTTAGGTTAAATTCTACGATCGTTACCATAGTTCTAGGACTATATCCTATACGTATACTTATCCTTAGGAACATCCCTAGACATACCTTAGAAATATATCTCGGGATCTCACTAACGTTTTCGTATCCTAGTTTCCAAAGGTTGACTAAACCTTTCCTCTGATACCAACTATAGAGACCCTAAGCATGACGTACATGGACATTACATTACTTTTTCGGAATACTTAGTACATAACAAAAACACACACACAAGGATCATAGTAGTTTAGTGTCTTTGGAAACTCGGAATATAATCTTCTAATCGTGGTGAAAGATCTTCAACATCTCCCATAAAGATCTTCCTTTTTTACCTAAAACCATTCTTTATATAATGGCGAAAAGAAAACATAAAAGGGTGAGCTCAAATTCTCAGTAAGGGTAAACAAAAGAAACATCAATCACATAATATTCATAAGAACATAACATTTTGGAAATCTAACCCTGCAAAAGAGATCATAATTTCATAACATGGGATAAATCATAGTAGAGAAATGTATTCCCAATAATCATAACATAAAACATTAATCTTTGTGGAATACACACATAATCATAGATAATCATTTCTTATTAGTCAAGACTCATTGCCAAGACTATCTTAGTGGACAAAGTCCATTTCTGAACCGAGTTCACTCCTCATTTCAGTCCTGTTTCACTGAACCGGTATAACCTACCGTTCCAGCCATGTCTATCTCATGAGATATAAAATCTTTACCCAATGCATTGGAGGGATATATAGGTCCCACCCATCTCATAATGATACCATTCTTATTTGTGCCACAAAATCATAAATCATAAATCATTGCATAACCCATTTAATAAAAATGGGAATCTTAAACATCGTGACGTCATCAAATAATTCATATAAGATAAAGGAATTCATAAAAATAATTCCATCACAACATAATCAAATCAATGTAATAATAGGGATAGAAACAGAACCCTATATTATCTTAGATGGAAAATAATTTTGATACAACACTTGAACTCCATTCTTGAGGAAAATATCCTTTCTACTTCAAAAAAATTTTCCTTTCTTAACATGTCATACAATTTTAAACTAAAAGAAGATGTTTAAAAATAAACTTGAAAACCTGTAAAGGAAGCTTCTTGGAAATAATGTTTTAAAAATCCATTCATGCCGTATAAGTTAAAAAAACATTCTTCTCGTACTTTTGTCGGAAAAGTCAAAAAGTACCTCGTACGAAAAACAACAAAAGATTCCTTTCATATCTTTTAATAAAAACTCACCGAAGGGTAAAATAGGATTTAAACAATTTTATGTGGGTGGAAATAATATTACATATTGAGGAAACATAGATGTGGATGATCAAATACACCCCAATAAATACCAAAGTATAAACAATCTCGGATAAAAATGAGATTTTGATATTTTCCCTTACCTTAGGTCTGATATGCTTCGTATGTATCCGAACCTCCAGTATAATGATTTAAATAATGTCATTGACTTATTACAGAATAATATTCATTTTTATTATATCATTTATGTTTCACTTATGACTTTATATTACCCGTTCATTTGTAAATTCCATGTTAAAGCAGCGTTTTGGGTAAAATTGTTTCATTTGTCGTCCGTGTTTTGACGTGTAATTATTCATATGATTACATAGATCATAATTACATAATTCTAGAATATAAAACATGATTTATATATAATATATATTCAGAATATACATATATATAAAAAATCAGTAAATGGAAACAAACACACCGTTCATGGAGACGGTAGGCCGTACATACGCATGAACGCTGTTTTAGTTTCCTTATTGAGTTGAATGGAATTAAGTAGTTGAGATAAATATATATACACATAAATCCAGTATCATTATTATGTCATATATTTCATGATTACTTATTATATATACATTATACTCATTCATGAATGGTTAACGTGGAGAATGAATCTCATCGCGTCGTGGAGACGGTAGTCCGTACGTACGCACGAGCGATGATATCGTTCTCATGATTGTATACTATTTCAGAATCAATATCAATTTACAATAGTCATATATAGTTATTATGTACACCATTATACCCATCCAAGTAAGGTGGTGGTGGAAAATAGATTACACCATGGCGTGGAGACGGTATTCCGTACGTACGCACGCGCGGTGATTTCGTTTTCCGTAGGATGGATAGATGGTGAAATAGGGTTTTTTCATAAATATAATGACATATCAGTATATGTGTGATACTGATGTTATTACTTTATAATGAAACAACCTATGAAGAAGAAGTGGAGGAAGAAATAAAGTTGAAAGAATCGGTAACGGACATTACCTCTTCTTTGTAGCACCTCTATGAGATCTCCTTTTAGGGAACTAAAATTGGTCTTTGTGGAAGACCAGAACCTCTAGGATGTTGCTATGGAAGTGGAGAAGAGAATTTGATAGGGTTTGGCCAAGGTTGAAGGCTCAAAGTGGTTTGAGGAAGAGGGGGAGGAGGTGCCCTTTTATAAGGGAGGAGAGGGGCATCTTTGGAATAATTAAAAATATAATTTTATTATAAAGTCAAATTCGGTATTTAATAGTTAAAAATTGATATATTTCGAAGCTAAGGTGGGGATTGGTCGAAATCATCTCATCCAATAGAATTTAGAAAAGTTTAGGTCATTATATTGGCCTTATCATTTAGTTTTAACTCTTAGTTAATTAGATTGACATTTACCATGTCACTTTGTATTTTTGTATTATATAGTTAATAAACATACCATATACATCAAAGAGACCCCCAAGTGGTCCATTAATGATACACCAATCTTGATATAAGTATCTTGACCGACCCTTAGATTTTTAGAAATATAATAACAATTAATAATATAATATTTATTTTAAAAACAATTTTACATCAATTTTGACACTATTTAGTAATTGATTTTTTTGAAAATCATAACAGAATGATTAGTTCGAACAATGTTAATTAAATCAATAATAACATGTCATATTAACCTATAAAATTATTGGAATTCATAAAAAGGCTCAGATTATATTTATTTTGGTATTTATAACATCAATTATGTCAATATTTTATTAACAAGATAATTACTGCATCATCTTTGTGTCGTAAATAAATTAAATTATTTAATGTCTAAAAATTACAAATAAAATACCATTATGTAGGAAATATTTTTATATTTCTAATTAATATTTATAGTCGAATTTATCTTATGTATAAACCTATATTAAAAATTATTTAGTTATTAAAGATTGATTTTAACTATTTTAACCCTTCTTTAAATAAAATAATAATAATTGTCCTAATCTAATCCAAGTGGGACTAAATGGTCATATTTTATTCCTAAGGTTGTTTTTGGTCGAATTACATTTGTCCAATAGAATTAGGACATGTGTTAGGGTAATAATAATATCATATTTACCATTAATTAACCTATTTACATTTAACCGTGGTAAAAAAAGTAAAAAGTTACTATTCACCAAAAATTATTTTCATCTCATTGAACCAAATTTTACTTACTGACATCAACCGTGTCTCTCAGATTTTTGGAATTCCACTCACAGAAGCGGTAAAATTATGTTTTCTGAAAAATTCATTTTTCTTAACTACCACTTAGTTGTTTCACTATTCATTAAAAAATGAAAGTTTCCAGAAAAATACCAAAAATTAGTCCTAATCTATATTTGATATTATGAACTCAAAAATGATGTCTATTTTACCAAATTCAAAACATATCAGTTGCATTAATTAATTTAGAAATTAATTCCCGTCATCAACACAAATAGCGTTTTCTTAAGAGATAATAACTATGAAAAGATTGACACGTGTTTATGTCTAGTTTAAATGTGAAATTACATCCAATGAACAACATTGTATTAAATTGTAAAAATATATTCAAAATATAGTTTAAAACCACTAAAATTAATAATTTATCACTATTAATTATTTCTATTAAAAAAGTTGTTTTTAATTAAAATTTAGTAATTTTCACTATTTATCAGAATATGAAAGTTATCCGAAAAGTACCAAAATTTCACCCTAAGCTAATTTCGATATTCCGAATCCAAAAATGAAGTCCATTTTGAGAGATAAAATTTCAAAAAAATTAAAAGGTGGTTATTACTATTCATAACGGCTAGTTTTAATAATATTTTAATAGCATATCGTAGTTTAGTGAAACTTAGTATTGCGTACTACACACGCTATCGAGAAAGGTCGCGATTGCACGTAATTCAAGGCAAGTCAACGATGCATGTTGTGCAAGCTCCTTTTGGGGTAGCGTACAACACAAGACATTAATGATATTAAAAAGAGTATTTTTCATAAAATCTCGGGGTGTTACACTAGTTCTTGTTTAATGTATTACTAGGGATGATGGGGACATCATCTATATTTAGTTGACTGACCATATAATAGATTTTTTAATTCTGGTAAAAAAATGAAAATATGTAAGGAATTATTTTTAATGTGATGTTAGACTCATTATTTTTAGGATGAGGTAGGTGAGTGTATGTTTGTGGGACTAGAACTGGTAGGGGGAAACGCTTGAACAAGTGAATACAATTTAGAAAGGAAACTACTGAAACTTATAGATGGAATAAATTTTATGTGAATATCCAATGAAAATAAATTTTTTCGATATAGATTATCATTTTAATCTTAATATGTCAACGTGGAAATGAAAAAAACTATGTTGGTAAAAATGGGAAACTATATTCATGGATTACAATACAATATGAAAACCTAATGAATGTTGGACCACATGCCTATAACGTGGCCTTCCATTACAGATTACCTCAAGGAATGAATGTTATATTATTTCATTTTTTAAAATCATGTTCTATATTTTTCTCAATCTTTTAGCAATTTGTTTTTTTAATTATAAGAGAAAAATTAATTTAAGGGACAACCCATTCAGATTCTCGATCATAGATATAATATATTACAGAACAAGGTAATTGAACTTGTTAGGGATTTTTTGAAATAAAATATCATTTACTAAGAATCTTTATTTTATAATATCATCCATATTAAATTTTTGATCAAAACATCCATTTATAGTTTCTATATTGACCCTAAAAGGGTATAAATCATTATTCACATGATATGTATACAATAGGTTAATGATGGTTTAAATCCAAATGATAATGGTAAAATGGTTACCTAAACATGTCTAAAAATTATTTTGTGATATTATATCAACACATTCTCTACCTAAATTATGAATAAACCATTTAATATATATTTTAATGTTAATATTAAATAATATTAATATAATATTTGGAGATATTCCAAGAGTACCCTCCCCACTCTTATAAAAGAGAACATATTCTTCTCAATCTGCCAAAGTTGAAAACCAATTTGGTTTAGCTAAGACCTACCTAATGGACTTCTATGAATCCCTAAACTAATTTTAGATATCTTGGTTTTGAAAAAATTCCAGCCTCATAGGGATTATTGGGTTTATATAGTCAGTCATTCCAAAAAACAAATATTGTTTTCAACAACATGTTTCAGTTTTATTTCTTCTTCAAAATCCATAAAAAAATATCTACTACGATTATATAACAACACAAGTATATTTTATAAAAATTAGGTTTTTATGTTAATGTAAAAATCTATATCTATATTCTCTTACATCAAATTGAAGTGAAACCCTCATTCGTGTGTACGGAAGAGTAGCACCTTGTGAAGTGATGTGATTCATTTGCCAGCATTATACCTCATGAATGGTTATAATAATAAATTTAAGTTATATATATGATATCTATTATATATATATTATATAAATATAAAAATATATATATATATATTCATACATTTCCATATACTAAAAAATGATAACACCATTCTTGCACACATTTGAGCTACCACCACCACAAAGAAATTTGATTTTTCTTCATAATCACATCATAAGGAAGATATAGATATATATAAATATTTCTAAATTATATATTATACTTATGATATTTTTAACATTTTTGGAAATATATATCAATAATTAACTTCTTTCTATAATGATCATTGAAAAATGGAAATTTTTAGCATAATTAAATACATCCTACAATCACTATGACTGTGAAATACTTTATTTGTCACAAAAAAATATAATTATTTGATTTAAAATTTCAATTTAATTATAATGATGAAAATTATTTCATAATTATTAATCTGTAAATGATTAAATTATTATGACATTGAACAAATTCAATATACTAATTTCATTTAGAATATATGAACTGAATGTCATCAAATTTTAAGTATGATTTTATTAATTGAGTAATTTTATATAACATGGTATTAAATAAAAGTTAATCAATCATTAACTAGGAAATGGTTTTTTATTCATGAATAGAAAAACGTAATCTTATTATTCAGGATAATTAATAACGTACGTGATAGTTCAGACTCATGTAATGGGCATTTCATTAAAATTTATTTACTTATGTTTCACATAAAATTTAAATCATTTCTCATATCTATATTTTACAAGAAAATATGACTTTTGTTACTATTATATAAATATTTTTAGTGGAATTTTTTTTCCATGATTTAATTTTTAAAAATTGTTTTTTTATAATTCTTATTTTTAAATGATGTACTTTACAACCATTTTGAAAATTGATTTAAAGGAAGTTAATTTAACTTATACAATATGAACATGTTTTACTTCCTATATTTATAATATTTTCATTGAATAATAATCTATAATTTTACAATGTTATTTACAAGGATAAATTTATCCTTTTAACTCTAATGACTTTTTAAAATGCTTAATCAATAAATTGAAAAGTTATTTTCCTAATTACTTTTCATGAGTTTAGTGTAGTAAATTGAATGATTTTATATATTGTGATTATTCTAGGGTTGTTGTTAATTTTTAAAATTATGTGTGACTCTGTTATAATCCATGGATGGGTTGTTACATTATAATCTAATGATGGGTGGTTTCATTAAAAATCAAGGATGTGTGTGTCCATCATATCCCTCAAATGCATTGCATATGGTAGATGAAAATATTTTAAATAGATATCAAAGAGTGATTGTTAGAGTGATATTTTAAGAATTCCTAATGGTCAATAAAAGTTGAAGCTATAATTTTTATTGTTTATTATTGGAATATTAATATTTCAAAATATATTATAATGATCTTGTATTTAGTTGAATGTATATGTTACTTTTAATGGTGTAATGTAAATCTTTGTGAAAATTACCTTATGAGTTTTTAATGTCCCCATAGAAACCATAATGTGTTTTATTTTTTTTATTATGATATCTAAAAAATAATTGTGAAGATATTTTGGCATGGAACATTATTTTATTAGCAATAAAATGTTTATTTGTAGAACATTTATTATTTTAAAATTTAATTTTTTTATAAGTATTCATAGACTACTAATTTCTTTTTCTATTTTTATGTAACATATCTACATTTTTTTTATCTCACCACAATTTAAATTTTTTTATTAAATTGATTAAAAATAAAAATTTTAATGGAATAATTTAATTGGGTTGTTGTTAAAAAATTTCATAAAAAGAAATCAATTTTTTTATTTAGTGTTTTATATTGTGAAAAAATAGAGAGTGAACAAAAGTGTTCAAATTTTAATATATAGTATTGTTATGTATTAATATTGTGATAAATATCGATGAATATATCCCAAAATGAATTTTTGGAATGTCAAAACGTGAATTATAGTTTAATTTCACTAGAATATTTAATTTTTATGGATATATCAACACATGATATTATTTATTTTCCTTCAATGGGGAAACACAATTATGAAATTTTTTATACCTAGGAATTGAACAGATGCTTCATGATTGGATTATAATGATTTCACGTGCCTATGAATCATTTTTTTTAGATTTAAAATGTATTATTCCATGTCTCGTGATTATGATCTATGATATATTGGGTCAGAAATATTAATGTTATTATAAAAATATATTACACTTTTTGTGATCTAAATTTTTTATACGATCATTTATTGACATATCCCATGATTACTAGTTCCTAATCATTCAAGAGAACCCATTATTGTATTTCATTTATCTATGTTGTGAATATGAAATTCTTGTAGGGTAGATCAATATGCGGATAAAGCCCAATCAAATTAAGTTACTACTTCTTCTGATATGAAAAAATATGATTGTGGGATGCAAGATACATGTGGGGGAGTGGAACATCCTAACGAATCAAAAGAAGTGGAATCAATGGAGTCCTCTTCTGATACATTACGGTTTAACATGATGAAGATGAATCAGATACCACTGATGCTGAGACATTAATTAAAAGGTTGAAAGACCTTCCAAATAGTTTTCACTACAATCTCAGAGGCATAGGTCGTGGACAATCTGATTGGAATGCAATTCAAGATGAAGAGATGAAAATATTTTAAATGTTAAGGAAGAAACTTGACCGATTATTGAATTACTTTGGGTGGTAAACCTTTTTTATACTCCTTTCCTCCATTTTATTGTTGTTTTTTATCTTCAATAAAGGGGACCTAGCCTCAAATTTTTTTTAAAAAAATCAAATGAGGGTGAAAATTTATAGACAAACTGTATTTTTTTATATTATTATATATCGCGATTTATAATTAAGATCATAAAGTTAAATGAGTCTCTAAACATTTTAAATTAGATTAAAATTTACTTTTATAGAATTCAAGTTGATAATGATCATGGGTGAATGAAAGTCAAATAATTTTCATTTCATGATTATGGGAAAAGGCATCAATGAGAATATCTCAAAGGAATGGGATGATTTTTTCAATGTTGATGTAATGGGTATAGAGAAATTAATTGATAAGAAATTTTATTTCATATTTTTGAGGAACATATGAATTTTATGAGTCAACTACCTAGTCAATGTTTTATCTCATTATCAATGGATGGGAATATTATATTCCAATAATTTAAGTGAAATAATTCATGTGTTCATGTATGGGGGTTTTATAATTATTAAATGAAATAGTTTTATCAAAAATAATATATATATATATATATATGAATCATTAAATATCTATTGATTATTATGCATTATTTTTTCATTTAGTAATTTCAAACACATGTTAGATGGTAATAATATCCAACATAAGTGATTTAGTGAAAACATGATATCTTTGGAGAATGACCAGAATGATGGACACATAGCCCCTAATATTTTGTTGAATTTATGATAATAATGTTTTGTAGGGATATGTAGATGATGATTTTTGATAATGTTATTACATGGAAGAATTTATATTTTCAGTGATGTTATATGGTGATTAATAATATTTTTAGAATGTTTTAGAATATTTTTTGAGAATATTTGACAATGTAATTTATTAATTTTTATGTGAAATTAAGAAATAAAACATTTTTTTACGAATAAATGTTATATTTGATCAGGGGAAAAAACGATGACCAAATCAACAGATTTCATAGGATTTTGAAAATCAAAAAACATATATTGGATGATTCTTAATGTTAACTAGTCATGGAATGTTTAATGTTTATCATTGGATTTCATTATTGAGGTTTTATAGATTAATATAATATATTTATCCAATTAGATAACTTATTCTGACCATGATGGTTTTGGTAAATATCATGAGACTGGAAGAATGAATTTCCAATATTTTAATGAACATAGGATAAAATATGAGTTAATTTTATTTCATATTGAATGAGAAATTAATCATGCATATTATTTTACAAGAATAATAGATGATTTGTATATTGAAAAAATAGAAACCATATGATTATATTTCTCTTATGAAATATAATGAAATCATGTAAGAGTATTTAATCATTTTTTATATCTTTATTTTAAAATAGTCTATCAGCATTACCATAAGGATAATAAAAAAATTATTATACATTTTTTTAATAAAGGGTCTTCTTTACCATTTCTGATTTCTGTTTTTTTACCGACCATGCCATGATAGTTGAATTTCATTTGATTAATGCTTTATATCACACTCCATCATTTTTTAGACAATAAAATTTTCATCCCTGTCAATATTTTACCCTTAAAATTTTTTTATCCTTCTTGGAAATGTATTAATCCGTAATTCCATATGACCGTAATATTTTCCATTCACCTTTTCCAAATTTAATTTTATTATACATTTCATAATTTCAGTTTTCATCAAGGGTATTTTCATGTTCTGATATATTTATTACAATGATTTAAACATTGAGTGAAAAATATATTTATGGGGGTTATAATGTAACTCACAAATATTTTAGAATATATTTCACTTTACATAAATTATATGGGATTGATATAATTCATGATAGAAAACATTGATCTATAACACCCCATTATATATTATAACATAGTCTTTATATTGATGGGTACGAATAAGATAAAACACATTATGAAATATATATAATAATGATGTACATAATGAAAATTTATTTATTTGTAAATAATATAAAAGAACATAATTTTCAGTAAAGGAATTTTAGGCATAAAAAACCTACTATTTATAAAAATATTCTTTCACTCTGTGAGTGAATATTATAATTTATTCCTACCAATTTAGAAATTTATTTTGATAAAAGGATATATTTTTTTGAAATTTTTATAATAAAAATATATTGGGGTAAATTATATGGACTATTAAAAAAACTACTGATACGAGAATGGTCTTGATCTAAAAAAATATGAAATATATCCCACATATAATTATTCTTGTTGTCTTATTAGTTTAAAATGAAACATCAAACTCCAACCCTGACAATATTGATTATTTTTTCAGAACACCATATTCCATATCATCATATTAATATCATTAGAATGTTATGGAATATGGTTGGATGATATTTATGTTCCAATAGTGAAAATGATTTATTTTCAATAGAATATCTAAAAATATTTTCATTGAAGTTTGTATTTCAATACTGAAAAAATATATTTTTTGGATTGTAGTTGGGGAATACTTCTATAATATGAAACATGTTGTCATTAATTAAAGTATTAATTTATATTCTTCATGAATATGACATAGGAAAATGATTCCAATGGGATGGTGTGATATCATGAATCACTTATATAAGGATGATGCAGATTTTGGGAGGATAAAAATTCTTCATGATAAGGGTCTAGTGTGGTTCCTTGTGGAGGAATGAAGAATCAGATCGAAATTGGAGAAATATTTTCTTAGTTAGGGGGTTTAGGGGGTCAAAGTGATTGAATCTGAATAAAAATGTACTATAATCCAAAAAATAATTCCCAATATATATGTTGTCAGTATTGGACCAGTTTATATAAATAATGTTCTGATTATGTCAGTATGTAAGGAAGTAAAATCTATCTACAATCCATAAAAAATTCAATATAGGCCACCTTGGATTCAAATGAGGTTGGGCTAATGAACTGAACTGGCAGATTCCATGATGGAAGTAAATTGTGCAATATAGAGGATATGGTTTATCATTGTAAGAGACTTCTTTCCAAGACCCAACTCCAAAGGGGGATGATACTGATGTTTGTGGATTCTATAAGGTACAGTCTTGTATTGATATCCATAAACAACTCTTAGAGGACAGTGGAGTTGGAATACATTGTAGTTGAATTCACAACCTAAGGTAGGAGAAGGGTCAAATGGGAACTAGAGGCTCATGGAGATACAATATTCTTAATAGGGATAAATATAAATAGTATATGGGAAACTAACACAATCATATTCCAATTTAGAAAAGTTTAAAAAAATTGGACCAAAATGTCACCTGAATGAGAATACACTGTGCAAGAATTGTTTTATAATAACTGCTTTATGGTTCATGGATAAAATAAAATTATGGAGTGTTTCATTCCTAAGGAACAATTTTGTATTGGTTACAACATGGATGATCTATTTAAGATTCAATTAGGATCCATGGTTTCAGATTAAACTAAATATGATGGTAAACCTGCACTACCTAGGGTCACTAACATCATCATAATGTGTCAGTAATCTGGGCCTATTGATGATTTAAAGTGTAAAAAAATAATGTTGGACAAGAAAATGAAAAATTCTTGGAGATCATTATATACTCAAATGAATAAAAAACTATTGGTAGTTTTCCAGATCAATGATAGATAGAAAGATGTAAACATAATTAATGAGACAATGATTTTATTTTATTTTCATGGGGGTCAAATAATGTGGATAAATAAACAAGAAACTGTTTTATAATTAGGCTTCGAAGAATGGTTGATAAATTTCCTGGAGTACATCAAAACAGAAGAGAATATCACCAATTTTTTTGAATATCTAATCAAGGATGATCTTGAAATTATGTTAGTTAAAATTAAATGGGAGTTATATTGGGAGATTTATTCCACTAACAATGGTCTATTGTTTTCTAATTTTTTGATTTCATTCTGTGTATAATGACCATTTTTTGAACTTGAGAGGTTTTCTACTTTTCCTCAAATGTTCATTTTGAAATAAAATGTTTTTTTAAATAAGTAAAAATACAATTTCTATTATTTTTTTCACACTTATTTTTAATTTAAATTATAGTAATACAAGAAAATTATTATTAGGAATTTTATTAATTTCTTTTAATAATAATTAATAAAAAGTAATAGGGTCAAATTAATTTTTTTTCTACATGAATATTAAGTGTGGTAAAGATTTGTCACAAAGGAAAAAGAGATTAAGCTAGAATAAAATATTGAGTTAAACCATTAAAATATATCTAACACATAACATTATCCTATTTATGAGTGATTTTATATAAAATAATTGTTTAAAGAGTGATACCACTTATTTTAAGACATTATTTTATAATTTGGATTCCATGCTGGAATTTTTTGAAGATAATAATTATTGTATTTAAATTTAAATATATTATTATGTTTTTAAATTTAATGGAATTATAAGAATATTTAATTCACATATGGATTTAACATAATGTATGAAAACTATTACTTATTTATTAATTAAAAATTAAAAAAACTATATTATTACATTATTTTCCAGTGTTGTTATTTTTAGTAATAACTATGTTACATTTCTATTAATTCTATTTCATGAACAATTTTTTCATATATTGAAATTAATTTCTAACAAAAAAAGAATCTAAAATAGGTAAAATTGAAAAAATGGATATATACTTTCATAATTTTGATATATTCCCCACTAAATTGTATCCATACAATTATTTTATCCAATTAAAATGTTATCTTTTTTTAATTAAGGTTGAAATAGTTTTATGGTTTTTTAAAAGGGATTTAAGGATTATATTGTATACAAAAATATACTTAATTTTATTGGATAAGTTTTTTTGACCATATTACATTTAATATTGTAATTTGGGATCCATTGGTTCGAGTAGATATGATTATGGTTTTTATATAATTTATACTTTTATGAAATTCCATGTTAATGATTCCCCGCATTATAAAATGATACATACTATTACTCTTAGTTACACATAATTATCCCAATATCTTGGAAAATCCCATCCATATTACATTCCAATAGTACATACCGTTTTTATAAATATTCTATTATTTAATAATTACCAACCCATAATCCATAATGTTTAAGAAAAATGAGGTTTTTCAACGAAGAAAGATAACTGTTGACAAAATAAATTAAATTTTATTGAATATTATATATCCTATAAATATAAGGTATATATTAAATATAATGAATTATATATATATAAAATATATTTTATTATCATCACAATAATATAAAATTATTTTCCATTTCATTTCAATCTAATTGAAATTGAAAATTCCATTTAAGTTTATGTGTGCAATGTTATATCCACGAAGTGATGTGTTTTGTTTTTCATCACCGTATCACATTTAATGTTTTTAAAATTTATTATGTGTTTCTATAGGATGCACATTATAAAATTAAGTTTTAGTAGAGGTAAAATATAGTATATTTATTGAAAATATTATTATATGAAATTTTATAACAATGTTCCCACCTAGAAAGGAACCATCATCTTTCGGAAGGGTGTAAATCATTTTTCCACATATAAATTTTCTAACTATATATATATATATATTTATTTAATGAATATATATTTTATTTATATAATTATTTTCAATATATATGATGAAACCATGATGAATGTTTACAGAATAGAACCGTCAAACAGAAACATGCATGAAAAACAAAGCTGTTATGACTCAGTAAATATATTTTAACGAAAATATATTAATTAACAGGTGAGAATATGTTATAAGAAAATCATATATAGTATTATATAAATTTTTTAATCTATTTTTGATAAATAAATATTAATTTTATGTTATGATCAAACATGTATAATGGAAGACGAGACATGATGAATGGGTTTCTCCTTTCACTTTTTTTAATATGTGACATATTAATTATTCACAAATAATTTTCATTGTGTAATGAATATACATCCCATGAATATATTTCACGAAAATTGTCATCAAATTTTATTGGGGTTAAAATTTTTTTTATTTCTTTCTATTTCTGGAGGTTGTGTTTATTTCATTACCCAACTTTCATGGGTGTATCATCTAAAATTTTCCTCTGTGGGACAAATGTAATGTTATGAACATATATTATTTTTTGAATTCTATATAAATTCAAATTTTCATGTTATATAATTAGTATCATTATCATAATTACATTTAATCTTTCAATTTAACTTATTCTTCCATGGATAATTTGATTCAAAATTTACCAATGAGCTAAGGGGTTTATATTTCAATCAAACCATAATCTATATTTTTTTATACAAATTTATATTATGTAAATTATATGTTCATTACTTGAGAAAATGATATAATTTTTTACAATATTCTATTTATTCCATTAATATTCTTGTTATTGTACCATTTTAGACTATTTTATAAAATTTTTTGGTGAAACATTTTTAATAAAAATTGAATTTAATTCCACTATGGTCTGATATATTTTTCCTCTTCGTCTATGATTTGATTAGGATGACATACAAACTGATTTTACATTTATCATATGACTGCTTAAATTTATTTTCACCATTTTTTACATCCAATAAAAAAATATCAAATCAATATTATTTTCATTTTTGGAATGAGTTACTTTTGAATTTTTACACAAAATGTGAATGAAACATTTATTTCAACAATCCCAACATCAAAAAATTATCCCACCATCATGAACACTCATTTAATTACTCCTTCCATTACTATTTTACATGATTATTATTAATGATAAAATTATCCTTAACATTTTGGATGTATTTAGACATTAAATAATTTATTCTCAAAAATAATTATTTTCCTCATCCAATATTCTTGTGATCTTTATGAATGTATTTTTTCATCTATGAAAACATCCTTTGATGTTATTTAATTTTTACAAAGGATATTATCAAATTAAGGAAAACATGTCCTTTTTATGGGTATTTTTTTATTATGATAATGATATTTTTAAGAAATCCATTCATTTAACAAGGGTTATTCTATAATTAACTCATGATATTTTTGTTAATAATATTTTCATCCCATAGGTTATGATATGATGTTATTATATATTTTTTGTGATCTTGTGGCATAAATTGTTATTAAAATGTACCTCCTCACTAATAAAAATTAACACATTATATATTACATAATATTAATCTCAATAAAACCACTAATATTGAGAATTATAGTGCCTTTTGGAATTAGGTACATATCATCACAACATAAAAACAGAAATACATCATATTTATTGAAATATTCCATAACATTCATGTACTTAAAATGGCATGGGATATCATTGTGACATACATAAGAAAGGGGGATACATAAATCCATGTAAGGGAATAATCATGAAATAAAATGGATAAGACAATGAATTTTTGAAATATGAATATAAAAGGGGAATTAAATTTGTGATAATCATAAAAATGAATAATAAGGAATGATATAATAAGATAACATGGGAAATGTTGAATCTTCTTAAAATATGGTTTCTTAAATATTGTTCAGGTATAATTTCCAATTAATCATAAGGGAAAAATTATCTTAAACTGATTATGTACACCCCTTATCCCAACATGACAGCTCATGAGACTAAAAATTTCAAATTCATTGAAGGGATATATAATTTATATTGTATCAATCACTTTCATTTCATTCTCATGATTAAGTGTTTCACATAGCAATTATAACACATATTAATTCATTATCATATATTATTCTATAATCAATTAGAATGTGATACATGTCAATAAGACCCCTAAATATATTTAATAGTGTATTGATTTCAATACTGTTGAATGAAAATAGGTATAGTATTTAATACATAGTTTTTTTCCATTTAAATTTATGTTTTTATTTTTAAATCATAACAAGGTCTCATAAAAATTCATATGCTGCATCGATGAGACTGAAAAGGGTATCAAATAATTTTATTCCATAAAATGACAGTTTTATTGAAAATTGAAGAAATATTCAAACATTTTTAATTGAAAATATAAGGCAAAAGATAATAAATAAACATTGTTGATGAAGATAAGGTTAGGATCCCTTTCATTAGTGTGTGGCTCTAAATGCTAGGGAAAATATTCTTTATATATTGTGCATACAATTGGAAGATACTAGAGAGGGAGACAAGAGTATTAACATGATCCATGAATTTTCATTAAAGAGATGTTGGAGCCTATGGTACTGTACATAAGAAAAATAGGGTATTTCGTTATTATTTTTCAAACATAGGTTTTGTTCTCTATTAAATAATCTAACCAAAACCCAAACCAATCCATGATTTTTTCCAAAAAAATTAATTTTCTCAGAACATTGTGAAAAAATCTATTTTGTATCATTTTGAAATTTAAATTTAATAAATGATAGTTATTTTATTTAAATAATTTCATTATATTTTATTTTTTTAATTTTTAAATTAATAATTTAGATTTTTAGAAAAATATTGTGTTTTTTTGTCAACAAAAGTTTTCAAACCCTTATAAAAATTATATTTGACTGCATAAAAATTATATAATCATTTATAATAAATAAAAACTATTTATTAATAGAATTTTATTAAATTGTTTGTTCTTTTAAATAATAAATTAATGCATAAATTAAATTCATTAATTTATTTTGAATATTATAAAAAAATACAATTTGTGTTTTATTGTATCAAGTTTAAAATCCTTTATAATTAAAATTAATATGATTAAAGAAAATTCACTATTACATAAAAATAATATACATACTCATACTTATATTTTATAGATACAAATCCTTAAAATACACTAAAAAGTGACCAAAGTGTAAGACATGTGACTGTTACACTATCATGGGGTGGTTCGGAGAAAATGGGTTGGGTTGTGATCCCGATGAGCCCAAACGTCTCCCATAAAAGGGGTTTCATAAGATTATGATTTTTTCAACTCATATTTTTCATGGTAAATGTAAAATTTCATATAATATATGACCCATAGAAGCTATGATAAATGGGATTCATTGGTTATGCTCCCGTTGGTTGAGGTGATCACATCCTTTTTCTGTGGTAATTAGATTTGTTAAAACCCAGTAATTATACTAATCATGTGATCACTTTTCATTGACTATATTATCAATTTTATGTATTCTTGACAATATTCTAAATAATATTGGTTATTATAAACCAAATAAGATCATGTGTTTTCTATAACCATATTACTATATGTGAGATTTAATTAAAACACAATCAGAATTCTATTTATAATAGTTCAGAATGTTAAAATATTCCCCCATTAATAAATTTAAAATTCAAAATTTTCATTTCCCATATAAAAACAGATGAGGTTTTCTCTAATTTATCACCTCATTTTTTTCCTCTATTACTTCTTCATACTTTTGGTTTCTCCACAACACCATGACAAGGTGCATTGTATTATTTTATAGAACATTGTCTCTATGATAAAAGATTTTCACTTGTAGCTCTTCATAAGAATGATTAATATCTAATAGTTCCAATCATGGACAAAGTATGTGCATGGGGTCCAGTATGTTCTTCCTCTATTAGGATACATATAAAACATCATGTACTATTGATTTATTTAGTGGGATTGGTGTTCATAGGAAACTGCTCCGATGTGATAAGGGGTCTATGATGGGTCATTGTATCATAGACTAAGCTTTCCAATCATGCGAAATCTAATCACTTTCATCAATGGAGATATTTATAGGAATAAGATGTCTCCAAAATCAATCACTAGGTCCCATTGATGATTGTTAGCATATTTATCCTTTCAAATCGGATTATCATTGATGTGGTACTAAATTGTCTTAACCATTTCTACAATTTCCTAAAACATTTTAGGACTGAGTAGTTTATGATATCATAATTAATCCCAATAAGATAGTTTTTTTACCTCATCCCATAAATATCTTCATAAGGATCAATTTGGATGATCAAGTAGAATGTATAGGTGTAATAGTACATGACCAGAGGTAGATGTTGGTCATATCCTCCCTTGAAGACTATAAAACATTCTATCAACATTTCTTTCAGATTCTAAATAGTCTTCTCAGATTGGAAATTAGTTTGTGGATGATAATTCGTACTGATGATCAGAAATATATATATAGAATATTTGATTGTTTTACAGAACATGTATGTGAATCTAAAATCTCGATCGGATACAATATATAGTGATATTCCATGAAACTTTTTAACTACATTGATTTATATCTGTAAAATTTGATCTAATTAGATGTCATCTAAAATTGAAATTATGTTTGAAATATTTATAAGATGATCTACCCCAACCTATATTGAAATGTTTCCTTGGGATTTCATTGGATGTTCGGTGACTCTATATATAGTTTTGTTTTCTTATTTAAATGTAGGTTTGGGTAGTTGATGCATAATTCCCTTATATTTTTCCCTTTCATCATTAACATGAAGACATATAGTACAACTTCATGTATATTTGATTATTTCCTTCTCCATATTCTGTTTCAAATAGTTTTCTCTAATATCTCAGTATATATTTGTTCGCCTAAGATGGATTGAGAAGGTTGAGTTGTGTGAATCATCCAATAGATCTTTTATTAACTTAGGATATCACTGTTAATATTTTCATTAACCAAATCCTTCCAAAAACTTCATCATATGAATTTAACATATAGGATTTAACATTTATTTTTTTCTATATTCTTTCGAATTACCATATAACATACTTGAGAATACCTTAACCTTTTCAAAAGATAGAGTTGAGAAATCATTTTTGACTATATTGATGATGTTATTTCCTTTATAATTCCCATGTCCATCATTCCCAAATCAAATAATATCAGATACCTCATAATCATCATCAATGAAATAATTTCTAGATCCTATCTACATGGATAATTTTCAGCATTATTCATTTTATTAGGAAGGAATTTAATTTAGAAGTCACAGTCCTTGATCATATGTAACCATATTTGCTGCTACATATTTATCTCTTTTTGTGTGAATATATTCATGAGGATTTTATGATCCATCTAAATTTCACACTTCTCCCCAAATATATAATTCTTCCATATTATCAAAGGGAATATAACTATAACGAAATTTAGATCATGTGTTCTGTTGTTTTTTCGTGGAAATTCAACTAACTTAATGCATAGTCTATGAATTTTTGATTTGGAATTAACAAAGAGAACAATACCTTCATTAAAGAATAACTGGATATTATGAAAAATTCATTACATGTGGTTAATGTAAGCATAAATATAGTGATAAACCTCGATTTTAGCTTATCTAGTCTATAATCTTATTCATCATTACATGAAAGAATGTCCACATTTTGACTTATAATTGTAATAGGTTTTGATAATCATGAGAAATATCTCACAAATTAGTGTTAATAGATAGCTAACTTAGGGAAAATATGGATATCTATCACTGATCTTGGCCACCTCCATCCTTCAATTGTTTCTTTTATTAATGGGACCGCATCTATCCAATTTATATTTATTATTTTACCCTAGAAAGAGACTTCCTTCAAATATAACTCACATTGTATATACATGGAGTAAATCTTTTCCTTTCTTAAGGTATTTATCATTTGTGCTAAAATGATATGCATGTTACTCTTTTAAATTTGCGTTAGATTAGAATATCATTAATAAATACTAAAAAATATTTGATGTGGTAATATATAAATAATATATTCATCATGTCCATGATGATTGTTTGATAATTAGTGAGTACTAATTTAATTAATAAAAACTCATAGCTTTGGTACCATATATGAAATGTATCCCTTGATTAATATTCCTTCTTCACCTTTAATAGATATTTTTCTAACCGAAGTTCCATTTCGAGATGTATTTTTCTCTATATAGGTGACTGAAAAAGTCATCAATCCATGGAAGATGATACTTTTTCATTATTTTGATCTTATTGAACACACGTTAATTGATTAGAAGGAACAATGATCCATTCTTAATCTTGATGAAAAGGACCTTCTCACCCCATGGTTTTGTCACCATGGTATTTTGTGATATTTTTTTTTCAAATAAACATAATGTTTCTACTTTTTTTTATTTAACAAAAAAACTACAATACTTAATTTTTTGTTAAAGAAAGATGTTTTTCATCACCTATACAAATATCCAAGATAATGTTTCACTGCACGCAAA
The DNA here is from genome assembly GCA_963277665.1 of Viscum album. Taxonomy (NCBI): domain Eukaryota; kingdom Viridiplantae; phylum Streptophyta; class Magnoliopsida; order Santalales; family Viscaceae; genus Viscum; species Viscum album. The sequence goes on along the minus strand of OY728160.1, from coordinate 1,044,662,267 downwards.
AAAAAATAGATTTCTCTACCAGGAACACCAGGGTTAGATTACAGGGTACACAAGACTGACTTTCTTTAATGGATTGCATAACAATCAAGACTGATTTTTACCGAATAAAATCATATTACAAAAAATATTACTATAATAATATTTAACCTTGAATTTTATGTTAAAGTTACTAAAAGAGTAAAATTAATTTTTAAAATACATGGTTGAATTAATTGGTTATAAATTAATCATAAATGAGTATAAGAACAAATTCAATATAAAGGGAATGTTTTAATAAAAACTCCTTCCAGTCTCATGAAGGAATTTAATGGTAATAAATTTATAAAATAATAATGGAGAATGAAATTATGGATATATATTTTTAAAATATTAAATGAAATATTATTAAATTCATTTGATATATATTATATAGATATGACGGGCACAATCAAAATATTACACATAAAAAACCTATGTATTAATAAAATTAGTCTTACAGCATTTATAAGAGACCTATTTTTAAACTAATCATTAGATCTATTATAAATTATATATTTCAAAATAAAATTTATTTTTTAAAAAGAATTATAAAATTATGTGAGGGTAAATTTTTTTCTACGAAGTTTCAATTTTTGATGAATATTGAAAAATACTTAATTTGAATTCAAGAATTCTTTTTTATCTAATTTATTTATAAGGATAAATAAAATTTATATTTGTTTTGAAAGACTCATTATCTCAATTAAGAATCAATTAATACAGTTTAATTAATTTTCATCAATTTCTATTGGAAATTAGAAATAATAACAATGTAAATTTTATACTATTTTACATTAATAACCATATTATCATTCCATATGCAAGAATAATTTTAAATTAATTTTTTTCACCTATGTAATTGTATATATGAAATCATAATATTATATAATTTATAATTTTTTTTAAATAATTTTTTACCAAAAACATTAGTGAATGTGATTAAGATTAATTGAAATTATTAAGTGAGAATCTAAATTTAGAAGGGAGTAATCCAAAATCTTCTGGGAAAAAAGGCCTAGAACAATTTTGAAAAGCCATTTTTATGTTCATATTTTTTCTATATACTCTATTAAATTAAATTGAATCCATTATGTGATCCACATTACATGGGATAACGTGGGTGGAATTCCATTTTCCAAAATTTTCATGAATGCCACTCCTCCTCTACTATAAAAAGACACTCACCCCCCACAACCCCCCTCACCCCCACATCAACACACCTATCCAAACATATTGGACAGAAAATGATATTCCCAAACAGATCCTCAAAACCCTTCCACTAATCCTAGATGACTCATAGAGTCCATAAATCTATCCGAGGAAGCCATTTGGTGACCACTAAAAGGAGTTGCCTGAATAAAACGTAACATTCATCCTCATGCTCTTGAGTTTTATATTCATTCTCCACCACCTAAAATTTTTGTATTAAATGATTATATAATAATAAAGTATCATAAATATAAAAATATTTTTTTATTCTAAGGGTTTAACCTTCCCTTACACATACAACAATTTAATGCGTATCAAACATACAGTTCTTTTGTGTGGCGAACTACAGCCTCAAAAATTGATGTCGTTCATTTTTTTTCTTTACTACCTCTCATGGTTCGTAATTATAATAGAAAATATATTTTTATTTTTTTTTTAATTTATATTTATTATTTATTTATACTTATTTAATTATTATTTAAAGCCTAACTTCATGCTTTACATTTTCTGTATGCTTGATAATTTTGTTTGGGTAAGTGTGGTCTACTGCCTCCTCAAAATGATTTTATTTTTTACATAACATACAAGGATTGTATTAAAGATGAGTATAGTGAAAATATATTATATGTAGGAAATATTAATTCCACTTAAATTAGAATATATTTATATAAATATTTTTCCATTATTATCTTTCATTAAATACAAAAATAAAACTGAAACAACGTTTATCCGTACGTATGACCTACCATATTCATGGAGGTGTATTCAATTTCACACTTATTTATTATATATATTATTATATTACACATATAATTCATATAAATGATATTTATATATTAATTTACATTATTTGAATCATTTTAAAATTATAATGGAAGAAATATATCAAATTAAGACACTTGAAAAAACAAAGCAGACATTACCAAAAAAACGCATCATTAACATGGAAGTGATAATAAGTGGTCACTGTAAAGCTATATATGGTATTATATATAAGAATAATGTTAAATAAAATACATATATTATAATTAAATTTAATTTTTTAGAGTTTTGAATGACTACAATAATATTCAATACTTAAGGTAAGGTAGTTACATATATCATTTTTGATTCCATAATATACATGCCTTATTCACCAAAAGGTTCATTGCTGTGGTGATTATACTAACCATGGATGTATGATATTGTTAATATAATTTAATATATTTTTATTTAAATATCTATTTGATGGTATTGTTTGGGGTTTATGTATCAAAATAAACTAAATTGGTAATGTAATTTTGTCTCCATTTTCATTCATCGAGACACACACAATATTATACACCTATATTTTTAAATGAGGTGTATATACATTATTTTGATATATAACTTCATTATTATTATTATTATCATATAATTTTATGATTAATGTAATGTTGTTCCTTCAATAATGATTTAATGTTACCAAAGTGGTAATGGTTTATAGATATAAATAAATTATCTATGAAGATTGTTTATGATTCGTCTTGAATTGATAAAAAATTATGATCCATATCTCATGAAATATAAATTTCCTAAACACTATATATTAATTTTAAATTCAAGAAATGGTACCATTTTTATCTCTTTTTTTCCTATTATAATTATGAAATTGTTTTTACAAAAATATTGATTTCTATTACTATTTGGTCAGAAATATGTAATCACTAAAACTCATTTTGTAAAAAAAATGTATTAAAAATATTATAATATTATTTACCAATGTTTTACCTTTTTAAAAATGGATTTAAAAATAATCTTCGCATCATTTTCTCGTAAGGTAACTTTTCTAAATTTATAAGATAGAGAATTAATGTTCAAAATGTATGGACATACCTGTCATTAGGTTCAACATTTACATTATCCTTTCTTAATAATTAATAAATAATATATTTTAATAATATTTATTCATAATATATAAAAAAATTGAATTTAAAAGTTTTTTTCAAATAAAATAGTTTTCAAAAATAGTTTACGTTTAAAAAGTGTTTTATGTGATTTTGATAGATTCATTTATATATATAGAAATGTTTTTTAAACAAAATGATTTAAATTATTTCAATAAATAATTATATAATTCCATTTCATTATATAAGGAAACAGTTTCCAAATTTTTACTATGATTCTTTTATATTTTTTCACATAAAACTATTTTCAATGTTTCTTCTAAACGTTTTTCTAAATTTTTAATGAAAAATGATATGATAATGATATCAAGAATTATTTTATTGTTTTTATTGAATAATATATGAAAATAATTTTCACAAGGTTTTATGTTTTAAAAATAAATTCTCAAATATGGAATGATATTTTTCTAAGATTTAAAAAAATAAATATTTCCAAATTATATCTCATCTAAGAAAACATATGTTATTCGTACTCATTCATTTCTCTGAAATAATACAATGATTCCATTATATTATTTCCATAATGTTGTATGTTTATTTAAAATTTTTATTATGAAAACAATTCTCTTATTTAGTGGTTATATATTTATGAAACGCATTCCCAATCCATGGGTTATATGCTTATGAAACCTATTTCTATTCAACAAGTTAAACCATGATAGTGGTAATGAAACTTGTTTCTCATCAATTCATTATTCTATAAAAAATAATTAATTGTACCACTTCTATTTAATGGATTATACATTGATAAATTATTATGAAATAAAATTTTCATAATTGGGTTATTCCATGAAAAAATCTTATAAACCCCGCTTCTCTTAAATGGTTATACCAAGATAAATTCTTATGAAAGTCACTACATTTCATAAGTTATTCAAGGATTAAATGATTATGAGACATATATAATTAAAATATTTTAGGTTATGATTAAAATATTATGATACCCTTATAATTACATGGGTTAAGATATAATGACTATGAAATACACCTCTTTTTATGGGTCATCATATGTTGAAAGTTTTATTACCATGTGGAAGATGGATGTATTATTTTTTCATATAGTGGTGGGTTATATGTAAACCTAAAATTCAATGGGTAAATTTTTATTTTTCCTATTATAATTACAGGAATGAAGTCGATGGGCATGATCCACTATAGAAGCCGGTGAAACCCGATACACTATAGGAATATGGGGAAACCTGATTACACACAAGAAAAGGACTACATTAGTTGATGTTGTTGCCCCATCCATTAGGTTTAATCTTAATTAATATGTAATATGTGGAATCCTGATCCACTATGTCAAAATGGAGAACCATTATCCATTGTTGGAGATGGTGAATCCCAATCTATTACATGGAATGGACTGTGACTAGGGATGATGTCATGCCCCATCTAGTAGGTGTAGTTCCCATGATGTTTTCTGGTAATATCTAATATTTTGTATTGGGTTATAGTGAATGATATTACATGTTTATGGTTAATCAAAAATTATATGTCATATTCATATGTTATGCTTTCATGTCTTGTGTTCTTTATATCCATAAGATTTATTTCATACGAACTACTATACAATGGGGAAAGATTAATATTTATGATATTCATGGTATAATCCAATAATGCAATTATCCAATTATAATACCCTTATGATTTTATTTATTCTTATATATCTCCTTTATTAAATCTTACTAATAATCATTGCTCACACCTTTTTATGTTTTCGTCCCAAGCTTGTGAAGATATATTTTAGGTATGATTTTTCCAAGAGCGGTGCTAGTCATGGAAGACACAATATGAGATAATGTATATATATTATGTACTAGTGTTTAAATTTATAAGATTCTATAGAAGATAAACTAACACAGTCTTTGGGATTATATTTTTTAATGCATTAATTATTACTCAAAATGATGTAATCTATATGTACGTTAAAATTGGGTTATTATAGTTGGTATCTTAGTGAAGGATTATTAAACCTTTGGATACAAGGTTATAAAAGCATTTGTTAGATACATTTGAAAATTTCTACGTATATATATAGGGTATTCTCAATGGATTAGAATACATTTGTGTTAATGTATAAGAAAATGTCCTGGAATTTTTGAAAAGTATTGAGTGGGTTGATTCCATGAATTACATTCATGAATGGATAAATAATGTGGATTGGCGTCTAAATTATATATTCTTATGGTTATTAACTCTTACAAGTTGTATCGGGCCTGAGTTAATAATATCCTGGTACAAGAATGTTTCTTTTATACACACATGGTATGTCATTCCTAGGGGTACACTATAGAAATTTAAAACACTTTTGAAACCATCAATATGGATTTAAATAGATTTGATCTATGAATAACATAGGATAAACCAAATGTGTCATATATTAAAAAAGGTGCCCACATTATGACATCATATAATTGGGTTTTTTGGATTATGTGTTTCCTCAATATGATAATCATTACATTCTAATTTTTTTCTATTTTTATTCAATGATTGGAACCATAATGAACTATATTATTGTTGATTGTGGGGGGATATATTTATGAATAGAAATCAAGTTGTATGTTCAATTTAATGAAATATGTTGTTATAAATACCCTATTATTTCAATCATTAAAATCACATAACATTTATGGACAACTTAATCATTATACAAATAGATTCCCTGAGACAATACTGGTCTAGTGCCATTGGAATAGTGAAAACACAAACATTGATACATAAGTGATCCACATTATCTCTCACTAGGTTCTTCATGACTAAACTTATTAGAAACATCCAAAGAAATAAATATCTTTGCAACCTAGGGATGGACACAAAAAAATGGGAGTTCTCATATGATCATTAAGGGTAAACCAGAGAGATATGTAATAATAATCATTAGAATAAGTTTATGAGAACATGTTCATGAAAATTGAATGTCATACGCCGCATATCAATGATTATATATCTTAATCATGGAATAAAGAATGATTGATAACAAGAAATTAATCACAAGGAAATAAATAACAAAATCAATGAAAACAAGAAACATAAATATAACAAGGAATTGTGGAAGACACATAATTATATAATATGTTTTCAATAGTATCCAAGGAATCACTTCCATGACAATCTTGGTAGTATAGATTCACTCTAAATACCAACTTGGTAGTCAAGGTTCACTCCCATGGCTATAATTGTAGCATGAGTGCAATCCTCATACCATATTGGTCATCATTGTTCACACCCATGGTCATATTAGTAAGAAAGTACAATCCCCAAGAACATCTCAGTCTATCTCATGAGATATAAATCATTACCCAATGAATTGAAGAGAGATATACATCCCACTGATCTAATAATTAAATCATAAATATATTTGAAAAAAATAATAAATATCTATATAATAAGCCATGAATTGAAATGTGTATTATAAACATGTAATCACATAAGAACCTATGGAAATAAAATGGTTTCATTAAAATTTCATCAAAGACATAAGTCATGAAATAAATTTCGTCTCAAAACCATATGACCTATAAAAGAGAAACAAGTTTCATAAACAAAATTACATCAAAAAACAATCCATTCAATGAAATAATATGAGGTGAACTATGAAATAAGTTCCCAATAAATGCATGGGTAATATATATGGATTTCATCATAGATGATAAATAATTTTTAAAGATCCTTTAAAATAATTTCTTGGGGGTAAATTTCCTTTCATCATTTAAATTGATTTTTAAAATCTTTTACCTTATTCTAAATAAAATTTGTAATAATAAAATTTAAAATAATTAAATTAATATTTTAAAAAATAATTAATGATTTTTCTAAAAAAATTACTCAAAAAATGGCTTCCAATATCTTTTAGAAACATTATAGATTTGTTTATGAAATCATGGTTTTTAATAAAAATAGATTTTCGACGAAATAATCATACTATCAAATTTTACATAAAAATATTATCTCAAGCAACAATGATTTAAAATTGTTATTAATACATAGATATATTTCGAATAAAAATTGGATAAGGTATCTCATGAGTGTTCTTGAGAGATGTATCATAAGATTTTGGTAAATGAAGTATGAATACAATCAATCTTGAAAAATGATGAGGTTGTTTCAATAAAATATTATAAACTAGTAACTCCAGATCATACTATAAATGAATGAAAATTAATTTACATGAAGAATAATCTATCATTAAAATAATTAAATAGATCGTATTATTTATAAAATGGAATTATATACTACTCAAAGTTGAATTTAGGTGCATAATAATACATGAGTCTCAATGAATGAAAATTGAGAGTAAACTATTTTACAAAGATGGTAACTTTTGAAAATTAACCCAATTGAATGAAATATAATAAAATTATAATATTAGTATCCAAAATATTTTTTAAAGATACATATAATAAAATCCTGAAAAGTATATACACCGCTAAATAGTGAAGAGTGGTAAACAGATCATGTATCTCATGGAAATTAAAAGTGAGATGATATCTTCTTAACTTGTGTCTTGAATCTCATCATAGTCATTCAAAAACCATGCATAATAAATATAAATTAATTATAAATCTTCTAAATAGACATATTTTTAATTATAATACCATTTATTTTTTGATAATGAAGTTATTTTACTCCCATAATAACCATGTTATGTTAATGATTCACTTCGGATAAGACACACACTGTTCTTTGCATGGTTATAAATTTGTTATATCCTTAGAATTTATAAGTATATAATGACTAATGAACGTAAAAAATGATACAAATATTATTTATTGACATTATATGTGTATTCTAATAATCCATATATTATATATTTCTAAAACAAAATACACTATTCACTAAGAAGGTAGGTCATACGTACGCCTGAACACTATTTTCGTTTAATTATGGTGTTGAAAGAAACAAGTAAATTTCATATATGTATATATATATATATATATTCAGTAAAATCATCCTTAATACAATCCATGTACTATATTAACGAATCATATCTCTTTGAACGGGTGGTAGTCCACACATCCTTAAATAATCTTTTCATATTAAAAATTGGAAATTAAAAAATGATATGTGTTTTAAATGAAATAAATTAGAGTAAATAAATAATAAATATAATATATAAATTATAAAATAATATTTTTCATCATAATGTCCCCCATGATTGGTGATAAATGAAAAATTATTAATCATCATTTAGTGAGGCGGTAGTTCGCAATACATGTAAACAATGTGTTCGTTATCTTTTAGATGGAGGTGTCTCTAGTGTTATTTGAAACCTCAGTAAAGAAAAAACATAGTATAATTAATATAATGGGGTTATTATACAATCCTATAATAATGTGAGTGGATAGGGTGTATAAGGGAATTAAAAAAACTGATCTTGAGAGAAGGCATTACAACTTAATTGGGTAACTCCTGTAAGTTTGTGCAAAAAGACATCCTTGGAAGAAATTAAACAAAAATATGTGAAGAAAAGGGGAAACAAAAGATGTAGGGAAGATTATTTTTCATATATTGGTAGAACAATTGTTTTTTCAGAGGTTTTAAGAATAGGGTGAGGTCGTGGCCATTTTATAGGGAAGGGAAATGACTAACCCGATAGATTTTAAAACATGTTTGGTGTATCAATGTTTTAACCTAAAAAGGGTCCGAAAAATACAAATAAACCTAAATAATGAAAGTTTAAATGATTAATAATGTGTATAAAATGATCTTTGGACAATCTTTTATGTATATTTTGGTCTTAAATTTAAGGTTTATTTCGTAGTGGAGCTTAATTTAACGTTAATCATTATAATTAATTTTAATCACATTCACTAATCGTTTATTTTCAAAAACTAAGTTCAAATATTTAAAAAATATAAATAACAAGGATTAGAATTATGGAATCCATATTTTCAAATTAAAATCACAAAATTTACATAAATTAATTTAAAATTATTCACATAATTGAGTTGACAAAGCAGGGATTTATTGTAAAAATGCTCAAAAGTTTCTTAAGATTTTATATCAAATTTCAATTTGATGTTTATTATAATTAACCTAATTATATTAATTTGTATAAATATTATATAATAAAACTTTTTAGAAAAATTTATTGTTAAATTTATTGTATAAATAAATTTTATGAAAATGCAGTTTTGAATTAAAATCTGGTATTTTCAATCTTCATCCAAAAATGTTGTTTCTCCAAAAAATACAAAACATTCACCATAATCTAATATTATCTTTATAAATCAAACAATTATTATTTTTATAAAAACTAAATTTCTAAATTTGTCTAAAATTATTTTTATTATTTTTCAAATAAGGATATTAAAATTAGATCATTCAAAAAAATGAAATTTTTAAACAAAAAAGGATTTTACCAAAAATAAAATATTTTTGTTATGAATATTTTTTATTGGTATAAAATATTAAAATAATGTTTTAATATATTTATCACTATTAAAATAAATAATTTTAATGGTAATTTTATAATTATTTTGTTTGAATTATTATAAAAATAAAATGATGTTTCGTCGAAACATTAGTGTTTTGTGTGATGAAAAACAATTTGGTATTTTATGTAACCTACACTAAGTCAGTGATGTATGTAATATAAACTGTGTGGATGTTCTGGGTATCATAAACAATGTACATACTATGTAATGTATTCCGTGTAGGTGTTTTATGAATGGAATGTTTGACATAGTTCATTGAAATTAATATATAAAAATTTAATTTGTTCAAAAATAGTACATAAAACATATGGGAGTTACATTATACCACCATTAAAATGAATTTATCTATTAAAATTATTCAATCATGTAAAAATATAGGATTCTTCTTCTTTATAATATCCTTATGTTGTCACATACTTTTCTCTAACTATTGACATCCCCACAAAACATTAACCATGTGAGTGGACTTCTTTAATATAACATTCTCTATACAATCCAGAATTTTAACATGTTTCTCCAGGTAAGGAAGAACATTCTCCAATAGTATGAACTCTTAGTTCAATACATTTAAATGGGTATGTATGTACTTCCTCTAAAGAGATAAAAATAAATCATCATGTACTTGATACAGATTTGTAGGTAGTGTAAAGTGATATGCTACCATCCTAATACGATTAATAATTTCAAAGAGAACAATTTATATTGGACATATATTCCATTTCATTGAATGTATCAATATCATTTTTCTAGGGTGAGATTACTAGAAACACCTTTTCACCATATTCAAATTCCAAATTGTGCAGATGGTTATCAGTGTGACTTTTCTTCCAAATTTGATATTCCCTAATATTTTGTTGAATAGTTATATCCTTGTGATCCATTTAATTAGTAATCTATGCTCCCAATTTCTCTGTTTCTCCAACATCATCCCAACACATTAGAGATATAAATTTCAACCCATATTGGTCTTACTAAGGTTCAATAAATTTTTTAGTGAAATCTATTGTTGTGTGAAAACACAACAAGAGGATGGTGTAGAACATAAAAAACTTTTAAATCCATAGCATAAGATCTCATCATTTCCTCTAAGACATGATTTTTTATTTTTGACTGATCATATGTATGAGGATGATATATAGTGTGAAATCTTAATTCTGTATCAAGATCATTCTTAAGAAAACATAGGTACAGTACGATATGCCTCACATCCAGATCTAGTACAATTTAATGAGGTAATCCAAGCATCCTTACAACTTAATTCATGTATAACCTAGAAATAGGATCCATAGTGAAATCTTATCTGATAGACATAATGTATTAGGACATAGTATGGTGATTTGATATCACCCATAGAGCATTAAAATCACAATAGGTTTTGGGTAGTCCAAAATTAAAATTCACAGTGATATTATCACATTTTCATTCTAGTATGGGCAATGGATGCAACATATCATTCTACATATGTCTTTCTTCTATAACATGATGACATACCAATCACTGAGATGAAAACTCTATGATATTTATCTTCATAACATCCCACCATAAATATTCTTTCATATCTCATTACATCTTATTACTTATAAAAGTAATAGATAATGAAGAAATATTAGCCTCATAAAACATTTCCTTATTTAAATATGGTATGGAAGGGCAACATACATTTTCCCTAAACCTCATTAACACATCTGGATTAGGGATTAACTTTGGGGAATTTCTGACATTATTTTATGGCACATCATCATCCTTATTCACCACTTTAATCATTACTACGATTGAGGGATGAACTCAAATTTATGAATGAAATGATTTGTCCCTATCCTTCTAGAATTATGGATCCATCATTTTCAAATTTTGTAATATTTAAACTTTTGTGATCCTTATTTTAAATATGATAACATGATCCTTCAAACATAATGAACCTTCCACCTTGTACTCTTTCCTAGGGTTGTAATGTATTAAGCAGTAATAATCTATTATCAACTATAGCAATCTTCTCTGGAACATTTTCAACTCCTTATATGTCAATATATATTTCACAATGTTATGATTGGTATATATATATAACATTTTTCCATGAAGACTATGTCTCCATATCATTAATTACAAAATTACTATAGCTAACTCTAAATTAGTATTTTGGTTGTTTTTTATGTGAATCATAAAATATTTTCAGTCAAAACTGGTAAAAATGATATAATTCCTAAGAAAACATACCAATACCTTCATTGATTCATATCTATATATTACAAACCCTTATCCACTCTAGGTTAATATAAGAATAGAAGAAATTACTAAGCTTATATTCAATTCCTTATTATTTTCATAAAATTAATTTGTCTAGAAGAACTTGACTCCCATATGAGTAAACATGTATAAGAATGATATTGTTATAAAAAATTATTCAAAAACCATCGATAATATCCAGAAAAATAACGAATACTACAGATCGTACTCATCAAGGTTTTTCTAGGAAAACATTCAAAATACTCTATCATTGATGGATCTACTTCTAATCCAAATTTTGTGATTATGTGACCTAAAAATGAAACATCATTCATTCTAACTTCCAAATTTTTAAATTTATCATATATGCCTTTTCATAGGTATTATATTTAGTAAAATTATCCAATGATCTTCATGATCATCCATTCTCTTAGAATATATAACAATATCATATATAATTACAGAAAAAAACATATCACGTTAATCTATAATGTCTCTATTCATTAAATATAATAATCTAGCTGGGTAATTAGTAATACCAAAAGGCATCACCATATTTTCAAAGTGTCCATTGATTTTATGGAATGCCTCGTTAGGTATATCCTCTTTCATTAAGATCATTTTATGATATATAGAATGAAGTCCGATCGTGGAAAAGTACTGATGTCCACATAGTTGATCAAAAACATCATCAATACAGGGAAGACGAAATATGTTAATGATTGTGATCTTTCTATACCTCTATTAATAAATTTAGAGTCTTATTGATCCATCATTAAATTCTCACTAATATAGCAGCTGAAACCCAAGGTTACACACATTTCTGAATAAATACCTTATCAATGTTTTTTTGGGAGTTTCATCTTCAATTCCTAAAACTCAACTGGATTCATTATATAAGTTGTCTTTAAAATTAATATGGAAATATGTAATAATCTTACTTAGAAATTAACATCTAATTTTAGTGGTAGACTAGTCACTTATTTTGGAGAGACATCTACAAATTCATCAAAAGTAGAAATATCATTGATGTCGATTCATTCCCAATCCATTTGAGATAAACAACCCTTTTTAATGGAATATATTACCTATAAACTGGATGAAATCACCATATATATCTCATACATTTCATCACATGGATAGATGATCATACGATGGTTGGAAATATCTAATGTAGAAACCCATCCTCTACAATTATTGTGTTTATTTTTCAAATAAAGATGATCCATGACATTGATGTCATCAAATTTGACTAAAGGATTAATGAAATGATTTTCAAGAAGTATATTCCCAAAAACATCAACTGAAGAGGAATCATTGAATTGGGATGAAATCATCGTACCATTAAGTATTTTCCTCAATAATTCCACGTCAAAATATTTTTACTGGATTCTTAACACCCTTATAAAGTTCCTTATATATAAAACAATTGGTAGATCGAGAATACAATTAGACATTAGAATCTATATAGTAAATGGTAAGTGTACCTCTTATAAAATTGTTATCACATGCCTTATTATAAATCGTGATCCTAAGAGATTTCTATTTTTCCAACATCTTCAAAGGTTAATGATATTGATCATGATCACAAACCCTTGGGTTTTCTTAGTGGTAAACATAATTTCTATTCTTCTTACACTTCTTGAACAGAATAATTGGGGGTACATTTTGTGATAGTATTCCCTATTCAAAATGATTGATAAATTCTTCCCATTACATTATTAATAAGTATCTTGAAGGAATTACCTTCCACACATAATCATTTATTAGAATCTTAATGGAAAATTTATCCTTTATTATTCCCACACATAAAGCATAAAGGGAATCTCATTATCTTCTCATAACAGTATTTTTATTTTACTTTAAATTTCTTTTTCATCATCATGTCAAAACAATGAAATTGGTAAGTGACTCCAACAAAAATTTCAATATTGATTTCCAAAAACACAATCTAATCATAACTAATAATTTCAATTATGTTCAATTCCCTTCTCAGACTAGGATTTAAGACGTTATATAACCTATCATATTTAAATTTGATTTGGATGATAATTCTTGAGGTGTTCCTGAAATGTCTCGTGATATTAGCCTCATAAGTACTAACAGATTGATCAACCCTTTGATTCAAATCTGGGAAAACATTCTCGATATGGGTTAGAAGAATCCAAGGAATGTACTTAATAAAAAACAAGTTCTTAAATTCATCCCAATCCATTGATTAAATATCATTTATCATCTTGTATTCTTTATTTGAGTCATCCACTAGTCTTATACACATTATTTCTGATAGATAACCCAAATGAATTTCTTAGTCTCTAAATATTGGAGAACATAGAGTATTTTTTTAGTAGTACTGATCCATTATTCAATAATAAGAGGATCATAAGACCATAAGAAATAATGTGGATGTTTACTCATAAGACAATAAATATAATTTCATTACATACTATTCTAATTTTGATGTGGACCATGATTTTTTCCTTGACAATGACAAGTGATCATTGAAAATTTATTTTTCATTCTATCTACCATAGAATTCAGATACATAGGAGGATAATCATCGCAGTGTCTACCGTAGTCAACATTATCAGTGATCCTTTTGGTTTTATCCATTAATTAAAACTAAAATCATAAACTGATAAATAGTTAATATATTTATTAATCATATAATTATAAAAAATGACTAATATGATGTCTAAATTATGACACATTACATAATATATGACACAATAAGATTATCCTAGGTTATTCATAGGCCACTTCTATTTAAATCCATCATGATGGTTCATGACGTTTTGTGAATTTCCAAAGCATATAACACATGAGTTTCAAACCAATTGTGCAACAATGCTAATTATATAATACCTGATTACCAAGAATCAGTGACGAAACATCTAATAGGAGTTGTCACCACTATATAAATATACGTTAGATCAAAATCCATTTTTAGTATCCAGACATTGATGTATTTCAGGAAATCCAATCATAATATCCTTTACCATAATTCCTAGACATTTTATTAATAATTTTCCATTCCCATATACATATCCATAGACACGCCCTTAGGTTTCTCATTAAGGATTTCTCATCCTAGCTTCCAATGCTTAACTAAAACATTTATCTAATTACATTTATATAATTACATTATTTTAATACATTAACATTACATTGAATTTGTGGAATACATAAAACATTTTTCAAAAATTAGGCCATTGTACGTACTAGTCTTGTGCCTTCGGATACATGGAATCATAAAAAATGATACATAAGTGAGCTATATTTTCACCCAGTATGGTCTTCTTTACAAGCACCCTTATTAAACACATGAAGCATAATAAATATTATCATAACATAGGGATGGAAACATTAAAAGAGGTGATATAAAATTCTCATTAATTGTAAACATAGGAGAATGTATGTATTATACATAGAATATTTGTATGGGAAAAAATCTTGAAAATAGAAGATTATACCAAAAAAATATTTTATACATGAAAGATTGAATAAATCATGGTTGTTATTAAGACATGAATCACAATGAAATAAAAAAATCATAAATGTGTAACATAGGAATAAAACCTAGAATTTTTCAGGACTCATAAAATTATAATATGATTTCCATAGTAGAAAATGTATTTCTAAATAGAATATATTGGTAGTATTGGTTCACTGCCCATAACATCATGGTTTTCATGGTTCAACCACATGGCCATATTAGTAGCATGATTTCACTCCATATAACTTATTGGTAGTCATGGTTCACTCCAATGACCATCACAGAAGTCAAGGATGTTTTCCAAGACCAAGATAGTATATATAATGAGATAAAGTTTTTTTCAAAATGCATTCAAGGCATATATAGGTCCCAACATTCTCATAATAAAATTATGAATACCTATTCCACAAGATAATAAATAACCATATCATAACCCATGAAATTTTTTGGGTGTTTTAAAAATCTAATCATATGATAACATATGGAGATTTAAATGTTTCATAAATATTTCATCATAAACATAACCCATGAAAATAAGCAAGTATCAACGGTATATAAATAATGATAGAAAAATGGTTTTAAAAACATCATTTCTTAAAAACATAACCCATTTAGAGAATTGATATGAATTTGTAAATGGTATAATTTTTTTACAAATTCATGAATACCATCAAGGGTTTTTATCTTATTCAGGAAATAATTTTAAATGATATCCAAAAAAAATTCTTGAAGAAAATATCGTTTCTTCATTGAAAATATTTTTTTAAATTTAAAAATTTTTTAAAAACCATTTTCATTGAATATAACAATGAAATTTTTTTAAGAAAATATTTCAAAATATTTTATAAAACCATTTTAAAATAATTTTTAATTAAACTGGTATTAAAATATATTACAAATTAATTTTTTAAAACATCTTTTGAAACATGATGTTTGAATATAAAATCTTTCCGATCGAAGATAGAGATTATAATAGTTTACACAAAAACATTATGTAATTAACAAAAGAGTAGAAAACGATACTATATCATGGATATAATTTGAATAAACATAGTAGAAATAAAATAATTAGTTTTTTTATAGATGGATCTCAATATTTTATTAATGGAATCAAAATCATAGTTAATCTTGAAAAATAATGGGATTTCGTCAATAAGCTCTTATAACCTAATAACCTGAGATCATTCTATACCCGTGGGAAATAAATTTAAATTAAGTTTAAAATATCAGGAAAATAATGAAATTAATGATAAATCATATGAAATATATGTATATAAACCTCCAATATTAATTTAGTATCACCACAAAACACGATTCTCAAATAAAGAAAGTTGAAATAAAATTTCCAGATTTGGTAACTTTTGACCTATTAATACCATAAAAGAAAATATTTAAAAATATATATGTGAATACCCATAAATTTAAGTATAAGATAAATAAAATTAAAATATTTTTATTAACTACAATAAATAAAATAAATAGTGGCAGACATTTAATATATATAACAGTAATAATAAATGAGATTCAATCCCCTTACCCTTGGGTCTTGACTCTAATCATACTCATTCAAACCACCTATATAATAAATATATATTTATAATAAATATTTTACCGAATGATATAATTAAAATTATTCCATATATGGTATAATTTTGACCTTATATTACCCACTTATTAACTATCCTATGATATTGTTTCATTTCGGATAATATTCTATTTCTTAATTTAATGTGTATTAATTTGTTATATTATAGGTCCTTATACTTTTATAACGATTAAAAAAAGTAAAAATGACATAAATAAAATTTTTATATATTATACGTGTATTATAATAATACATTGAATATGGATGTTTGCAAAGGAATAAATTATTCATGGATACGGTAGGTTGTATATACTCTTGAACACTATTTTCGTTTAATTATCATGTTGAAATAAATAGAGTAAAATACATATATGTATATATATCTATAAATATTAATAATTAATAATTTATATTTATTATATCATTTATATCATATATAATCACTAATCCCATCATCAATACATTCAATGTATTATTGGAATGAATCATATCACCTTAAGGGGTGGTTTTCCACACTTCCTCAAAAGAAATTATCATATTCACACAAAATGGAATGTAAAAAAGAAATTTGTTTCAAAATTAATAAATTATATTAAAGAAATAATAAATATAATATATAACATATATATATATAGTTTACATCATAATATCCCCCATGACAGTCAGTAATTGAAAAATGAAAAATCATCATTTAGTGAGGCGGTTGTTCGCCATAAATGTAAATAGTATTTTCATTATCCAATAGATGGAAGTGTTTATAGTGTAGGTAGAACCATTATACTAAACAAATTTAGTATATTTAATATAATTGTGTTGTTATAAAATGTGTATATAAAGAGATTGGAAGGTGTGTAGAAGGAAAATATAATAAATGAGTTTGAGAGAAGGAATTACCTCATAATAGGTATACTCCTTAGGGATTTATCCAAAAGGATTCCTTGAAATAAATTATTCCCAAAGGGCTGCTTCAAGGTGGAATGGTGTTTTGTTGGGATGTTTATATGGTATATTAATTCCAATCCTATGTGGTTTGATAGTTTTGGGGAAGATGTAGATGTGATGGCTAAATATAGGGAAGGGAAATGACTCAATTTGTATTTTTGAAAATAAGATAGGTGTACCCATGTTTGTATGATATAAATTTCACACGAAAACAATCCAAATAAATAATTTGAGGTTCAATTAAACATACTGACAATTCATTGGATTTTTGTTAACAGTATAAGTTGTTTTTAGTTTTAAATTTAATGTATAGTACATTGATAAGTGTAATTTAACTATAATTATTCTAATTAATTTCAATCACATTAAATAGTTTTAAAAAATTCATAGTTTAACTTATTAGACCATATAAATTACTTTAAATACAAATATGGACTAAATTGTTTCAAATTGAAATCACTTATGTTTCAGAAATTAATAAGAAATTAATCCTATAGTTTGGTCGACAATGCGAATTTTTAAATTAAAAATTACCAAATGGTTACTATGATTTTATATCAAATTTTAATTTTAAATTGGTTATAATTTACCAAATTTTAATATTTTATATAAATATAATTTAATTAATCTTTTAATCGAAATTAAAATATATATAAACATTATAAATAAATTAGATTGAAAATTTTTTTTGATATAAAGTCCATGATTTTTAACTATTAATCGAAAAATGATTTTTCTCATAAAAATCCACAATAAATTCACCGTAGAATAATATCAAAAATAAAAATTAAAAAATAATAATTTTATTTTAAAAAATTAAATTTCCAAATTTTTGTAAAATTATTATCATTGGTTTTCACATAAGGGCTTTAATTGCATTTCATTCGATAATACAATATTTTTATATATATAAAGACTTCATAAAAATTATTTCATTATCGATATAGTTTAATTATTTATAATAATAATAATTAACTTTTTCAATGTATTTATTACTATTCATATAAGTAATTTTAATCTATAGGTTATAATTATCTCCCTTAAAAAATTATAAAAATAAAATGATGTTTCAATGAAATATCGGTGTTGTGTGTAAGTTAGGCCAAGTCGGTATTACCTGTAACATACCCAAAGTTTGTATTGAGTTTAATGTATGTCGAGTCAATGATCCATGAATCGTATGCCAATTTGGTTCCATGTAATGTATTCCATGTCGATGTCATGTAAAACAAATGATTGACATGGTAAACTATAACAAATAAATGAAAATTTAATTTATTAAAAAAATGTCCATAAAATGTTGGGGTTTTACAATTGTGATCATGTCTTGTCAGTTTTCACGGAACATGCTTAAAAATAAATACCTTAACCACCTTTTTGAATAGCCAAATTAGATAAGGAAATATTTTTCTATAATTATTTTAAATGAATACTATATTTGATATAAGATCATGATTCCCTTATTTCATGTATGTTGACTGAATCCCATAAATGAAGGCCTTATTGGAATGAGAAGATACATTCAATGTGTCAAATAAGTACACGAATATTGTAAATTTAACTTAAAAAATGAATATTTTGAATAAGGAAAAGGATGGGGATTTTGGAAACCCTAATACATAATCGTATGATAAATGATCTAAGGGTATAATAAATGTTAATTAAAAAAATGATGGCCTTAGTGGAATGCTTCTGAATATAATTATGAAGGTGGTGCGAGTAATGGTTATTTTGTTGTTATTGATGAGTCTATAGATAAAATGTGAAAGGATAGTAGTATTATGTAATAGGATGAGGTAGAAATCTTATTTATTATTAATTATGTGGAATAATCGATATTTTTATATATTAGGATTCTAAAATTATGGTGAAATATGTTAGGATGGTTCAGTTTATGTTTTTTACGATGGATTTTAAATATTATTTTGAAGGATTTCTATGGAATGAAAAACTTAATTAATGTAAATGTGATATTTTTTCTAAGGGAATATAACATTTAATATTTTGTATATGTTATGATAATTTTATTCATAATTATATGTCCGATATAACTAATTAAATATCACTGTACTTTTTAACTCTGACATAATTAATGACTTTTTTAGAAGTTGATCTACTATTATTGATAACTGTTACAAATGAATGAAAATTAAAAGATTATTATTTCGATCATTTTTATTGAAAAATTGATAACCGTGTGCTCAGCCACAAAATAATATAATAGATCCACTGATGGAAAATTTAAGTCTACAAGAATTAAACTCAATAAAAAATTTCAAGGATATATTGGTTTCCTGAGTGTTTGGTTCATCCCATATCAGATCATAAAATCCAATGGTTAGCTTGTCATACTACTGGATGTACTCCTCTGGGATGATCTTCCCATTTTTGAAGACCTAAACAAGAATTATCTCATTCTTGTTGAATTGGGTGTATTTCTCCTCATCGAAAATCACCCTCAGGGAAATCCCATCTTTTTAAAATCTTCTACATCAGTATAATTGAGTATCAATACCTTTTTGGAAACTTCTTCATCTGAACTCAAAAGTATGTCCATGGTTTGTTCGCACACACCACCCAACAACTAGTGGAAAACAACCTAACTTTCTATATTATTTTAATTTAAATTACTTGTTGATCGAGTCTCCACAGGGGGTAGTAAATTGGAATAATCCATCACTTTACGGATACATGTCCACCTCTTGTTACCCCTCAGGGTTGGAGTATCACCAATAGAAAAAGGGGTACCATGTTCACTGGAGTCATTCTCGCATACCACGTAATTAGCATGGAATAAGTCTGGTTGATCTATATTCAATTATTCAAGTAAAAGGCCTAAAAATATATTTCTCAATTGAACTGGATTCCAGGTCACCAAGATAAAACCCCCTATATTTCCAATACTACTTTGATTATCCACATCCTGGATAGTAAACTACAATCCCTCCTTGATATAGGCATCACTTCTAAATCATAAGACCCATTGAAATAAAGAAACAATAGATTAGGTAGGGTAACCATTTAGTTTTCTCACCATCTCTAGTAATATGCTCATTACAACCTACCTCCAATGAGATAAGTGTATTTCTCACATTTAACGATACCTTATTCATAGCATCATTATTATATACGGAACCTGCACATACTCTAGCACTATATGTTTTTTTATTCATTATGATCTGATGGACATGTCAGGTCCAATGTCATCATGTAAAAAATATTAGATACCATTGGGTCAGATGGTGACACCACTGCATGCTTCTTTCCAAATGCAGCATTTGAATTAGTAATTCCATAATCCATTCCATCCTTTTGATCTAAACATTCATAAAAAGCTATTTAAACATTTTAATACACATTCAATATCATACAAATTTTTTAAACAACCATAGAATGTGTCACGTGAACATAACAAGTACCTAAATGCTTTAACCCCCTACACCAACAATCCTCCATACTATGACTGAATCATATACATGATGAAATAACTAAAACCGTGACTCAATCACAATAACATTAATATATTGTAACTCCTCTCTATCTGAAATAAAAATGGACACAAACTATGTCTTCTAAACATAATCTTCAGTAGTAATCTTAAGTGAAATTTTATGACATAACTATTTAGTCTTACATTCTGAACATATGTATCATCCTACTAGATTACAAAGAATACAATGATTCAATGGGTTTTGAAATTGGAGAGGAAACTCCATAAATCTTACCCATCATACCATTTTTGAATAATAGTGCTTCATAAAGATGTTATAGGACCACTTAAATAGAAAAAAATGTTATCAATCACCAGTGTGAGGCGTGCTCGACCAGGATTGAATCATGCCTTCCTTAGATGAAAACCAGATCATTTTGTTTTTTGAAGCATGAATCCCTGCCATTTTTTATTATTGCAAAACCAATGAATAAAAAATCCCCTGATCAAAATAATCTACCAATTCTTGGTGATATTTTAAGCATGTGATTAGTGTTAGATGTAGCAGATATAATGCATCTATGAAATCCATAGTCGAAATCAATATTTGTGGAGTTCCATCAAAGAATTCAATTACATTAGGGATTAATGAAATAAGAAGGAACAATTGTAAAAATTTACTGTTAGATAATGGATCAATGGGTGGTGGTAAAATATTAGAATGTGGAAGTGGAGGACCCTCCCCCACCAAGGGGGGATGGGCTTTTATTAAAAACATCACCGCCTAGGGCATGTTCATGCATCAACCAAGTATCCCGGGAGAGCTATAGGATTATTTTTATACCAGAAGGTATCAAAATATTATTATTTAAGGAATAAATTAAATATAAATTGTAATGAGGAAACATGAATGTTTTATATAAGTAATTTTGGTAAGACATGAAAATTGTATACACATGTTTTTTATGAGAAATCAATGAGATATTTTCAAATATATAGGCCATCAATGATTAACTTATACTGTTACCTTATTTCTAATGTTTTGGATTTTTATCTTTCCGATGTGTTATAGGTTTAACCATTTATAGAATTTTAAATGTTATATGTTGAAATTTTTTGTTATATTTATATATTATCTCAGAACATGATGATTTATTCATACATGATAATCTATTTCAGTGACATTGAATTTATGCAAACTAAGAAGATATGGGGTGGATTATCATAGATATCATGGTCTATTAGGGATTCA
This sequence comes from Viscum album, assembly GCA_963277665.1. NCBI lineage: Eukaryota > Viridiplantae > Streptophyta > Magnoliopsida > Santalales > Viscaceae > Viscum > Viscum album. The sequence continues at coordinate 1,044,639,747 of OY728160.1, read as the reverse complement.
AAAATGATAAATTCATCCTTATTTCATATAATGAGTGAAGAAAATGATGTTTGTCATGTCACAAAAAATGGTAAAGTTTTCCTGTAATCATGTTAGCATTTATTGTATATAAAATTTATTAACTTTTTGAAAAAAGCATCTTGAAAATGAAGTTATCTAGGTACATAATTTTCTGATGATTCAAATGTCCCCATAAATCATCACTGATATATGGATTTATTTTGTCAAATTTATTATAACCTAGATATAGATCACTATCCATCCAAATGTGACAATTATATTTTTATTCCATGTCATTTTTTTCACATCCCTCTAATGTTCTCCTATGTTGTATCGTAGTTATATAATACATTTGGTAACCGGTTTATATAAAACATTCCTTTTTAATGGGATGATTAAATATTAAATTTTATGATGTGGGTTTATGTGAAAAAATATTTTATGTAACAAAAAATGGATACAAAGATGAATTTTTAGGATTAAATTCATTTTAATGGGGTAATATGTTATATATCAATATTCAGTAAAATAATTTTTTTCAATTTAATTTATACTTTTTGTTATTTTATATTTCACAGAACACTGATTTTAGTTTTTTATTATTATAGAAATACATTTGTCTTGAATTATAAAAAATGATTATCATCCCATAAAAACAATATTAAATTATAGCAATCTCCAAAAATAACACTAAGGTTAGATGACACTACATCGAAGACTGAATTTCATAAATGGCTTGTGTAACACAGAAGACCATGTTTTACACATCAAAAATATATTACCAAAAAAATTATAATAAGATAGAATATAGTCATTAATATGGGATTTATGAATTGGGTTAACAAATAAATAAAAATATTCAGATGAATTTATTGGTTATACATTATGTTAAATTAATGTAAGAACTAGTTGAATATAAAGGAAATGTTTTTTAAAAATTACTATTGTGATCACAAATGGTTTTTATCCAAATAAATTAAATTTATTTTTATTTATGAATTATATTATTTAAATATATATTTATAATATTCTATCAAATATTTTATTTTTTCATCAGATATATTTTATTCATATAAAATAGGAACAAAAACAATATTACACATAATAAACCTATATTTTTATAAAAGCAGTTTTATCATCTTTTAATGGAGAACCTCTTATGAAAATAAATTTTGGAACATGTATAAATTTTATAAGTAAAGGTAAACATTATTTTTTAAATATAATCATAAAAATTAGTTGAGTTCGATTTTTTTGTTTTATTCCATGGTGTTTCATTTTTTGATGAGTAGTTAAAAAATAAATAATTTTAATTAAACACTTCTTTTTTATAAAAATTTTTTATAAATAAATTTTTAGTTATAATTAGTTTTAAGGAATAATTAAATCATATATTCATAAAATAATATAATTTAGGCCATTAGGATAAATTTATCTTTGAAATTAAATATAAACACATCGCAATTATTGGATCTTTTTTACTTTAAAAACCCACATTGTCATCCCCTACTTGGGAATAATTTTCAACTAATTTATGCCACTTATATGATTATAATTTAGAAAAAATATTAGCACATTTAGATGATAATAATATAAAATTTATTATATGGTCAAAATAAAATTATGAGAAATTTTAGTTAATGTGAGTAAATTTATTTACAATGATTAAGAGGAAAACTATATTCACAATGTACTAAACCAAAATAATAAGGATTAAAATGGCCTATAAAATTTTATAAAATTTATTGGATATTATCATTTAGACCGTATAAAATCATATATATAATTTTTTACATTATTGGAGACACTCTACATTGTAAAAATGTTGGTGGAATTCCCTTTCCAAATTTACAATATTGTCACTCATCCTAAAAATATTATAAGGAACTTACCCATCCCACATCCAAACACCTCTCTAGACCCTTTTAATCGACCAAATACTTCAAATATAGCTTCAAAATAACCTTCCACTAAATATATAATACTAAATTTTGTCATAAATCCATAAAATGAATCCCTTTGAAGAAAACCAAACCACGTTACTTGAATAAGAGGTAAAATCCTTCCTCAAGATATTTAGTTTTATTTTCATTATAAAGCATATTATTTATTGTTATTCCATAATTATATATACAAAAATAGTTTAAAAGAAATTATGATATTTTTTCCTTCAATGGGTTATACCTGAACATTCAAACACATTAGTCTAATTGGTAATGAAATTACTATTAATGTTTACCTTGAACTATCTCCTCACGAAACAATGTAGTTTATTTATCTTTTACCACCTTTTATTGTTAGTAATTAAGATGGATATTAAATAAATATATTTTATATATGTTATTTATTATTTGTTCATTATTTTGAAATTATAATACATTTTAAAAACATTGACAAATTTTGATTTGGTAAAAATTGTTATAAGTTATTTAATTATGGGCTCATTGACATGAAATATGTAACTATGAAACCAATTAAAAATTTAAATGTTTGTCACCCGAGTTAAAAATTAAATAAGATAACTAAATTCTAATTAAAATATTAAGATTTAAATTGATTTAATAGTTGTCAAAAATTTATTGGATGATGAGATTAAAACCTTATATCATCTCATCATCGAAATTGGGACATTTTGGAGGTTTTTGGGTTGGGCTTTATTTTATTATAAATTATTATTTATAGATTTTCCAAATGTGTCTCTCACCTCAATTATAAAAGGGAACCTCATAACTCACATATTCATTAACATTAATAATTCAAGCGCTGAAATCTCATACCCTTTTCCCATATCAACATCACTAGTTACATTATACATGTCTTCATATTCTTCCAAAACTACCTCTACTCCTATATGGGTAGATTTAGAGGAATCTTGTCGAAGTAGATGTAATCTCATATACCTATTAATTCAATATTATTTGTTATTATAAATCTACATAATGAGTTGTATAATTATAAAGTAATAAATATGGTATCAATAATATACTTTTATATTATTAAAAATATGAAACATCAATATTTCACATCTTCTCCATCTAATGAAAATTGGAATCACCACGCATGTGTATGGATGGATTATCGTAACCTCGGCGTGGTGTAGTCAATTTTTATGACCACCATGCATTAATGGGTATAATTATGGAAATAATAAATATATATTATTATTATAACATTATATTAATTCTGAAATATTATACACCATTAATTCAATACCATTCAACAATGACGAGAATGATATCGTTGCTCATACAACCTATCGTCTCTATGATTTGATGTTATTCATTCTATATGATATTTATAAAATAATTATTATCTATATGTATAAAATGAATAAAAATGGTGTTTTTTATGTTTATTTAATTTTCTTACTAATATAACATTGACCTAATAATTAGAAACATTACTTATTTGAAAAAACCAGCATAATGACATAATGTAGTTAATATCCAAATAATGAGTAACAATGAAATGTTACAAATAAATGGATAATAACATTATCATATATGATACCAAAAAAGTTTCTATGATTCATTAAAAGTCAATGATATTTTAAATATCAATATAAATTAGGATTGGATACATCTAAATGATATCAGATCTATGGTAAGGGATAATTAGGCAATCTCATTATTATCTGAGTGTTTTTATACGTATGTATTTACTAGGGTGTATTTATTATCCATTTCCTTGTTTCCAAAATATGTAATATTTTTTTTATTCTTCTACATTTTTTTAAATTAAATTTCTCTCATTTTATAAATATTTTAAATGGTATGAAATGAATCTTTTTTCATTATTTTTTATGAGGTACTTTTTTATTTTTCCATTAAAAGTTCGAGGAGGATGTTTTTTAACTTATATGGAATAAATGGAATTTTAAATATTGATGTATCCTTATTTAAAAGAAACATAGTCAACAAGATTTATTGTGTATTTCCAATTAAATAGTTTCATTTTAAATTTCATGGAATTTTAATAAAAGAAAACTTGTTGAAGAAGAGATAATTATTCCTTCAAGAATTCATTTCAAGTGTTATATCAAAATTATTTTCCATATAATAGTGAATTAATAAATAGGATAATGTTTTATGTATAATATCCATACTATTAATATGGTTTTATATTTTTTATAAGGTAATTTTGTTTATGAAATGGATTTTTTACATTGATTATGTTATGGTAGGATGATGTTTAATGAAATACATTTTTTCCTTGGATATAAGGAATGATTCATGTTATTGTGGAAAACATACAAATGTTTTCCTTAGGAATTTTTTGGGACCTATATCTCCCTCAAATTAGTTGGGTAATGATTTATATATCATTAGATATACATGGATGAAATGGGAAATGGTCTCTATTCTGAATTGGACGGATGGAATAAAGAGGTAAATCTATTCAGTTATGGACTTTTTCTGCAATTATGGTATTGAAAATCATCCTTTGATTATATGATTTTATATGAATATGTGTATTCCAAAAAACAGGATGTCTTTTGTTATGAATTTTAGGATTATATTCATTGATTTTTATGAACATTCAGGACTTATCCCATTGCATGATATCACAGTTATTCCTACGCAGGATAAGATTTTTAAATGTTATGTTCTTAAGTAATATGATTATGATATGATAGATATCTCCCATTTTTACCCTTATTGTGAAAATGAGATTACCCTTTCATATGATTCTCTTCCCATGTTCATTAAGAAGGGTATTAAGTAAGATATGTCAGAAAGTGGTCAAATAATGACGTTATAATTATGAGAAAATAAATATGTTTTATGAATTTTTTATGTTTTCTAGTTTCTAATAATTATATACTTATAAAGTCTAATAGTTTATTTATTATAATTTTAATGAATACTTATCAACATTTATTCAATATAAATGTATCTAATGTATTTTTCATTATAGATGGTTTCGTGGAAAGGATCAGTTTACCTTTGGAAACTAGGATGAGAAATACCTATTAAGAAACCAAGGGATATGTCAAAGTAGTGGATACAATCCTAGTGTTTTAGAAGTGATCATGAATAACTTTGGATAAAATATCAAGTGTCCAAAATAAAATTTTATTCATTGTCATTTGGTTTTATCATTAGGAATTGTTTTGCTCACAATATGATTTTTGGTTTAAGTCAATGGCTAGAACATGAAGGAACCACGTTAATGCTGAATGTGACGAGAAGTGAAATTATTGTCCTCATGATAACCCAAATGTTATAGGAGATGGAATAAAAAATCAGGTAGCCTTTCTCCCCTATCATTTCTAATCTATGAATCATGATAGACTTATAAGAAGACAAAGGAGGTAACAACATTCTATTGATTCCTTCATGAGGAAGTGTCCAACTCTTTTAGTGGGTCTCCTAATCCATTAGAGGATGATCAATGGAGAAGTACACCTAAAAAGATATTTTTAGTTCTCCAATAATCAGGACACGATAATTTCATCTTAGTAGTTGATTTTTTTTGAAGTAGAATCTGATCAATGGTGTAGCCTTATCAAGAATAACATGTCAATTGATGAAATTGTGTCGTTGAATGGGACTATTTCATTAACATATTTTAGAAATAGTAATTTCATCATATTATTTGAAAAAATATAAAGAATGAGTTCCATGAACTAATGAAAAAAATCGAATGAATCTATTAGTTACTATGATGAAAATACTACATGACATTAAAGGAACACTTCTGGATTTATTATGCAGCCTGAGATTAAAATTGATCTGTTATTTAGTGTCATAAAAACAAATTTCCAAAGGGAATTATCCATAAGGGACTTCAATTGCTATGAAAATAATTTTTCAATGTTCTCTCAAGATTATGATAGAGATTTGAGTAACCCATCAGTCTTATGGGTTTTATAATAAGAGAAAAATGAAATTCAAAGGAAAATAAAAATATGACACTGAAGAGAAGATGTGTTTTTTCATAATGATCGATGTGTGGAATGAAACATAGAGGAAATTTTCATAAATGGAATTGAAAATGATTTTAATTGTGAAAAATATTGTCATTAGGTACATGAATATTGATGTGATGGGAAAAAGATGTATAATAATGAGAATAAATAGAATTCCAAATATAATGAACCTCCTACACAATAATGAAAGATCTGTTAGTAAATGGAGAATTTTTATAATATATGCCCTAATCCATGGTTTATTGATAAATATTAACATTAGAAAACACACAATGCTAGTGGCAAGATCAGATCACATGTGATCACCAACTGTTATGTGGATGATGATAATAAAGTGGCGAAAGACACTTCTCATCCACTCTAAAGTAGAAGATGATTTATTTGATTCTATATCCCCCCTCATATATTTATAATGAATTTTATATGGGAATAATATTATGAAATTGTCAATTAGATGTTGAGTTACCTATGAGAACTCTAATAAACCAATGATCGCATCAAATGTTTATTAGTCTTCTATGGTTGAAGTTTGTGGGAAATTGATTCTTGTATGTCTTGTGATCTTCACTATAGTGGAATTATATGCGATTACTGGCATGAATCGTCTTTCATTATATCGAGCTTGTATTGTTAATTCAATAAAGATTCTGAATGAATTTTAAATTATTCCATGTTTTGAAATTCTAGAACACTTTATCTGAAGGAAATTTCTTTTCCCCTAAGAATTATTTTCAAAAGGGAAATTTCCATCCTCTTAGTAAATTCTTTTGCATACCTATGTTTTCATCATTTCATCTTATAATCTCTCAAAATCAAAAAAAAATTATTACTATTCCTATAATTTGGATTCCAATGTAAAACCACGAAATCATATAATTCCTTGGATATAGAGTGTTCTGTTTATAGATTTTGAATTCTCTGAAATTCCGATTCCGAATTGTCAAAAATTCATACTTCGTATTCTCAAAAATTCAGACTCCAAATTATATGAAATTCAAATTCCGGATTTGATGAAATTTATACTCCAGATTCTCTAAAATTCAGACTCGGAATTCTCTAAAATTTTGACTCCTTATTTTTTGAAATTCAGACACTGAATTCTCTAAACTTCAGACACTGAATTATCTGAAATTCTTATTCAAAATTATCTAAAATTTAAACTCTGAATTATCTAAAATTCCAAATCCAAATTATCTGAAATTTAGTGTCCAAATTCTCTAAATTTATGACTCCTAATTCCTCAGTATTCAGACAATGTATTTATCATAATTCAGACTTCAAATTACTAAAAATTTAGATTCCAATATAATTGGAATTCATAGTCCAGAAACTATAGAATTTAGATTCCAAATTATTTATAAAATAGAATCCAAATGTCCATGTCAGATAGACACTAAAAGTTTTCTTGGATAGACTCTGAAATCTTGTTTTCCATAGACTCTAAAAAATATACTTGGTTATGTAACTTTATTTTCCTAACAAAAGTTATTATGACATGATTTCGTGCAATCTGTTTCTATTTATCCATAGGTTGAGTGACACATATACAGGTCCCTATGAGATATAAGAAAAAATATGATTGTTGGAGGAGGGAGCCAAGCATTAGAGATGTTCCTATAACAAGGATCTCATTTTAATGAGCTCAACACTGATCCATCAATTTATTGATTTCATGAAGTGAAGTGACTTCTAGAGAGAGATACTGTCATGATTTGTGGAGATCTGAACATCTTGTTCAGTTTTCCTTCTGTGACATCCATTTTTTTTGAGTACAATCAACATCTTCTAGGGATAGGATGAAAGCGGTGTCGGATACCTTAAAGTTCAAGGTCTTTTGAGGATATGAAGACAGAGTTTGCAACTACCTTAAAGTTCAAGGGATTGTGGGGATAGCAATACAGTTCTCGATATTTCTATCGAGGGCATACCCTGGTATGGGTAAGATAGAAATTACTTAATATATAAATCAAGGGGTCTGTTATCCATGGTTTTTGGATACCCTACACTTTGGGTTAAAATATTTCATACTTTTTACTTGTTTTTTATCGTGTTTTATTTTTGTTGTATTTTTATAAAGGAACAACGTATTACCTTCTTATACATTCTTATACTTTTTCATACTTTGATAAATAAGATTCTATATGATTTAAAAGAAAATCTATTCCTTGTAAACATTCGTTAAGATTCATATCTATAACTATATTTCCAGAATCTGGAATGTTTTTCTTATTGTACTATTTTAGGGTTTGGCAATATACCTTGTTTAACTTTGTTAAAAAAAATTTCCTTAATGTTAAAAATGAATGTTTTTAAACATTCAGTTCACCCCCCTCTTGTAGTTGAGAAAATACATTCTTATTTTGATACTAAAATTGGTATCAGAGGAGGTATATGAAATACTTATATTCATGTATAAGATTTTTTCCTCTTTATTCCTTGTTCTAAATTTTCTCTCGTAACTTTTCTAGCATATGTTTTTCAGGGAGATTTTTATCATTGTTTGCAATCCTTTTCTATTTACATGTATTGTTGAATGATATATTCTTATAGAATGGTACGAATGAATATTTGTTCCATTATTATATTAATCCAACTAGACCACATATTTTTTATAGTAATGATTATTTGTACTAGAGAAACATAATAGAGACATTTGTTATCAACGCTGTAGTAGAAATTTTTTTTATGCTTACTGGAGATGACAAAATCCCAAACGAGTCGAAACCTTCACCAACCATGAAAAGTAAAAATATCAAATAAATTACATTATACACAATACATTTTTGTTTTTTATGACCAAGAAAATATATAGTCATATTTCTTCTTGTGAAGCTGCTAACTGCATCTGGAAGAAACTTGAGGTTATTCATTTTGGGACTTCAAAAGCGATAAAGACTAGAAGAGCTATGATAAGAGAATAATATCACGGATTAAAATTTTCTTATGGAGATCCAGTTTTCAATGTGAAACAATTATTTATGACCATTTTCAACAGCATAAAATCTAAGGTAGTGAAAGATCATGATAATGAAGCTCTTGTGGAAAAAATAATTGAAATCATGCCAAATGAGTAGAAATTTATAAGAACATATATTCATAAGAATAAGAAATTATCTAAAATTAATCCTAATGAACTATTTAGAAATCCTAAAAAACACGAGATAAGAATTAATAGAGATGATGATATGAATAATATGAAGAATGTAAATTGAGGTATTGTCTTTACCATTAATAAAGTCATGACTCTGTAATGAGTTACAAGATCTAAGACTAAGAATGTCACTATTCTATCTGAAATTAGTGAAGGTAAAAATTATGAAAATGAGATAGCTAATCGTGAACAAAGGATGAACAAGATAATAGAAAAAATGATTTTCATTATAGATATGAGAATAAATAAAGAAAGGACAACAAACACTTAGAATTAACATTATATGAATGAAAAAGGGATAGACATATCAGGAGAAATTGTCCCTTGATTAAATGAAATGATAGAAAGGAAACCCTTTTATAGAATAATAGAATGAATTATAACAAGGCTATAGTTAAGAATGTTTTTGAAATTAAATGACACATGGTGTTCAAATACTGGTGACTCATTAGAAGAATCATCATATTTGAATCATTTAGTCTGAAGAATATTGGTTTACTAGCCAATGTACCCATTGAAAATCATTGTCTAATGGCCAAGGTAACAAATGTTGAATCTATTAATAACTAGTACTCTGACCGTGCATTTTCACGGCACTATAAAAAAATTCATATTATCAAAAATTAAAAACCAATTTTGAAACATAATAAATCATATTAAAATTGGAAATGTTTAAAACAAAAAACGAGTGGTACATATAATGGAAAGGAAGGAAAAAAATGAAGTCATTTATTGAGATAGAAATCTTATTGTAACAAAAAACATGTGATTAAAAAAAACACAAATTTTTTCTAGAAAAAATCACAAAAGTCACTGGAATGCTGCATCAACCAACCCCATTCTGGGAATATGTAAAGGATAGATAAATCTCTCGTGATGGGAAATGTGATAGTTGATGTGGAGTGACATAATACCAAAACCCATGACCATTGTTCATGAATCAAACATATAATAATTTAAAAAAATATTTTCACTCATTGATAATTATGAAATACAGAGAAAAATAATAACATGTAACATAAATTATACATGAAATGGATTGAAATGGAAAAAAGTTCATGCAATAAGAAATAGTAAAACATGATGTAATAGGGTACCAGAATATCGTTGTAGATGTTGTTGGGGTTCCTAATAACTGAAAATTTTAGACCAGTCCTAATTTCCTATATGTTAATAGTTTAAACACAATGAACTCACATAAAAATATTTCTTATAACATAGAAAATGTTACAGATCTAAAATTACAATACCACAAAAATCATAGAATCTCCTCTATAACCATAGATCAGGTGTAATTATATAATCCTGGAATACAACAAACTTGTTAGCCATATATCATAATGATCAGCCGTATATATCAACTAAATATTAAAGAAATAAATGATACATAAATTATGAAATCTGGAAACAGATGTTTAGAAAATGAGTATAGAAATTTACATATTGAGCAGTTTCTATTGTAATAAGAAGTTGCAGAGCCCAAAAATGGAATTTGAATCAAGTGTACAGAAATACAGGATACCTATGAACAACAATATTCTTCTCTTCCTCCGCCAAGACCATCATTAAGTACATAATGAATTCATATGTGTAACAGAAATACTGAATAACTAGAACAGAAGTTAAGAAATTGAGAATTGAAAGTTTCATCTTCAACAGTTTCTACTGTTCTTAGAAGTTACAGATCTGAAAACTAGTTTGTGTATCTAGTACACAGATATCCAGGGTTCCTTGGAACAACTATAGGCCTCTATTCCTTTTTTAGAACCATCATTTCTTGCATGAAAACAAATTAGAATAGAAAACAGACCATTTTTCTTCCATGATGGTATGTTTGTTAACCCCATCAAGGGTGCTGTCAGAAGGCATGTTTGTCAAAACACATGATTTTTTCATACTCATGAAATAAGAATAGACATTCACACCTCTTCCCCCAGCACCGACCACCCCCTTCCATCATCCTCCTCTCCCCTCCCATCCCCTCCAACCTGCCCAGCCCCTCCCATGCCCTCTGATCCCCTCCCCTCCAACCTGCCCAGCCCCTGGCCCTCCCCTCCCCTTCCCCCTACCCAACCTTTTCCCCCAACAGCCCCTCCCTCCTGCCATCTCCCTCCCCTCCCCTTCCCTCCCCTCCAAGCTTCCCAGCCCCTGGAATCTATTATGTTTCAGTAATCTTTAAGCAATTAAATATGTTTTAGTGTCATATTAATGTATGTGCACAGAACTGTTATCTGAAATAAATACAATAACATGGTCTGTTTCCGAATGAGAAGACCCAGCACCAAAAGACGCATTCAACCCCAGTACCACCAAACCATAGCTGTCCTACCTATATGCATCTTCCCAACTAAGTAGAGAATATAGTTACAAGAAATTTTTGGTAATTATTGCAGATGAATTAAAAGAAAAACATTTCATATAAATAATTATATAAATTTATAGATTTGAAGAACTATACATACCTGAGTAGATGATATATCTTAGGTAGAAGTAGAAAATCATGTGGAAATGTTTAAAGTTAGTGGTGAAGACCTACCAGCAGAGTCACATATGATAATGCATGATAATGAAAGCTGTCAGAAGGAAATTTATTCTGTATGCTTGATAATATAATATAAAAGATAAATTCAAGCGCATTACATGATAATTAAATATGAACTTCAACATAAACTAAAATATGAAGTTATATTGAAACAGCTATAAAAACAGAAAAGTAAACTGTAATTTCCGTACATTATGAACTAATATAAATTTTAATATAAAATCCAATATAAATGGAAATATAATGTAATTTAGAATGTAGTTCTTGTATAAAGTGAAATATAATGTGAAATATATAATCCTTATATGTATGATTTTCCCATGAAATGTAAAATCATACGTTGACATTGATATTATTGTTATCATAGCAGAGAAACTAAACATTGGAATGCAGTTGTTTGAAAATTTAAATTCCTGGAATTATAGTCTTGCCTTGAATGTGATATTCATCGCATTAATGGGTGATGTTTCAGTTCCAGAAAATTTTACAGAAAAGGTTCCATACGTCGCATCATAAAACAGGATCCATGTACACATATCAAAGTATTGGGGAAGCTCCATTGTATCCAGAAAAGCGCAATTATTTTCCTCTATCATTATTCCATAAAAAAGGTAAACTACACATGATGAATTTAATATTTTCCTTAAATGAAATATAGAAATAGGAAATATAAATCCTCGAAGTAGAAGAAACATTCACTCAGAGATATGCTAATAGAATAATATAAGGGTTACATAAAATATATTCAATTTCATCAAACGAATAGAAAGTCTGACGTCTACAGAAAAATGGAAGTATAACTGAAATACCATTTTAGTAATAAAGAATTGTCTGACAACAGATACAGGGAACCAGATTGACAAGATCTGCAGATAATTTAAGCACACTACAGATGGTGTCAAGAAAATTCCCAATCAACGTCCTCGATAGACCCGAGTATCCGCACTTAATTGCTGCAGTCATTCCCCTTGTACTCACTTTTCCATCTATGGCACGTCGAGGTGAGTACCACAACTTCATGTTCCCTTGTTTTCTTCACATATCTTCAGATTATGTTGAATCTGTTCATCATTTTCAAAATCATACTGGACGTTTTTCTACATGTAGAATAACTGGACATTAATATGTAGGTAACATTTTATAATATGTGTAATTGGTGAAACATATGGAAAAAGTGTCTAATAATAATGATTTTCAAAAAATAATTCTTGAAATATTATAATAGTTATTCTAGTTAAGATTATTTTACTTAAGTAGATCACATATCTGACCCCGATACAGCTATTCCTGAGCTATCGTAAGAAGTAGAACACCCATCATCATGATGTTGCTATAAGTGGAAGCAGAAAAGAGTATTAGACAATGATGTTTCAGGTTTTGGTTTATATAAATTGAATAAATGTAAATGAAAAGCACCATGATATTTTCAATCCCACTACATAGCTCGAAAGATCCACTACTCTGATGAGTCTGGGTTGTCACAAACAGAACAAATTAGTTGTATATGATTAGTGTATAGTATGTTGAGAGTGCTATAAATTGTTACCTCTTTGTGCTCAAAGGTGTCACTAAATATAAAAATTTACATCTCATTATCACTAATAGAAAGTACTTTGTATCTATTCAATTCAAACGAACGATAACAGTTTTGAATATTAAAATTAGTTACATCAATTGAAAATAAATAATTCATTGACTTGAATACTTCTAATTGTTGAGGGAATCCACACTCATCATCATCCAAATTTCAAAAAGATAACAAATGTCAGTTATCAGATAGTAGAGATAATATTAGATGTTATAATAATATGTTGCTACCTGTATTAGAGTAGCTCTTAAATTTCCATTTGTTTTATGTATGAACTACATAAGTTTTTTGTCGAACATAACAACTAATAATGATCCTATCTTATCTACAACCATGAGATATACCCTAAATCTGTTTGATATATTATTAAGATTGCATAATGAGTGGACAAAAGTGTATCCCATCAGTACCACCGAGTTGCAATGTTAGAATATTTTAAAATCAAATAGTTGTTGACCTGTCAGTGGTAGTATTTGGAGATATTTTTCATTTTTGGCACCACAATGTTCCATCTAAAATTTGAACCTTTTTCATGCAAGAGTCACAGGACTCATAAAACTAGCTGTGGGTGCTTTGAATTTTTATTACTGTTGCTGAAATTAAGCATCTTGAAGGCTACAGTAGATTGGGCAAATTCAACAATATTTAATTAAACAAAGAAGAAGCTGGTAGTAAAAGTAAATGAAGATTTACATATGATAAGAACATAGTACTTACATGTTCAATTTTTTTTACATCGGCAATGTACATTTTGTTACTCCATTATTGTACTTCTGTAGAGGGGTCTGGATTCGTTGATGGTGGACTATGTAACTGGGATGGAAATATGAACCCAAACCTATAGACATCCATAATTGGAAAAAAATAAACAGGAATCATATAAATTAATATAGAAATGAACAACAAAAAATAGAGAACTAAATATACTGAAATATTTACAATACATACTAAACCTCTTTCTAAAATTCTCAACATCTGCAATGTCTAGGTTGTATAAAATCTTTGTTTCTTGAATAGTAGTTGTCACAATAACAGCTCCTTTAAATTATATGAAAACAATTTTAGTGAACCAATGGTTGAAGATTCATAAAAACAAAATAGATGTACTAACAAAAAACAGGTTAATTGTGGTCATACACTATACTGCTTAATTTTTTTAACCCGAACGAGTTGTAAGATCATAATGTGAGGTGATTCCTTATGTTGATCCAAATAAGCTGACATTTCAGTAGCATAATTTCCCCATAAGCTGCAGTGAATGTGAAAACCTCTGTAAGAAAAAAAATTTCATTATTAGTTAATTTCATATAAATTTTCCATGTCTCAGTAATAAAATTTTTAAAGCACTTGTCATCCTCAAGAATAATTTTCAACCTAAGGCACGAATTGCCCATTTATTGCACTGGCTTAGAGTATTGATGAAGCCCAATTATTTCTGAACCATAAATCATAGTGAGAAAAACAATGAAGGGGAGTAATATTGTTTTGGAAAAGACTATTATGATGACTATGAAAACATTGAATACAGAACTAAATCAATGCACTTCCAAGGAAGTATACCTATTAGATTATGTTCTGGTACAGTCCTTTGAGAAATGTCATTAAATGATGTAAAATTAAAATAGAACAGAGGGAGTTGTGAATTAGAAGGACAAAGAAACTTTGTTGACATGAATAGAAATTGGACTGCATGTCGAGATTCCAAGTAACATCCTTGATTTGGAGAAATTTCAATGTTTTGAATGTAATAGCTGAATACCTCATGCATGAGATCATTAAGCTTACAGATAAGCTGACAGTTACTAATTTAACATTGTATCTTCATTCACTGAAAACAGTAATTATATTGGTGGTTGTAATTATATTATAATATTTGACAGAAGACATAGATATTAATGAACTTATTGCACTATAGTAAGATAACAAAAATAAGGTGTTTTTCATTGAAACACGAACCTGTGTTTCTCCAAGAACAAAATCGATTGCATCAACATTTTTTGAGTTTTTAGATGAATAATTTCACCAGATGTTCAACACACATACATGTATCTTTAGAGTTTCATTTGACTCTGGCGAGATTTCACACAATGGGGTTATTGATCTGGACATCAGTTTGTTATTATTTACATTTAGAATTAGTATAGAAAGATAACTAAATCATAAGATAAAGATGAAATAGTGTTATAAGGATCTCATTATATAGAAATATTAAAAGATGAATAGATAAATTTAAATGATACCTAAAACAGGTTATCAATGATTTCATTATAGAAAATATAGTGTGTGTAATCACCAGCTATGTTATGGCTATCTGCAACTATTGTTTTCAAACCATTCGGTGAGGTGACCCTAGAAACAACAACATATAATTGACCCTGCGAGAACACATGCCTGCGTAGAAATAACCCAACTGAAGAGAAACATTTTCCTTGTCTCTTATTAATAGTCATAGAATAAAAACTATCAAAGGATATTGTCGTCTTTGTAATTTGAAAGGCCATTTGACATCAGATTGTGTCATAGTTAGTCTTTGAATGAATGGACAGTTCCCCGAATGACAGCCAGATAATCTTTTTGCACCAATGACATGGTCTCACATGTGTGTAACAATCATGTGAGTTCCATTACAGAGACCAACTGATTGTTCCACATTTCTTAACAACATGACATGAACAACAATCTTCGGACTAATTTTATGTACTGTTAATCCAGATATATTAATCCCATTTAAAAACTCAGATGTGTATATATTTTCAGGCCTTTCTGAATCAAAATTGGCATTGCAAACACTGTTAGAGCTAAAGTAGTCACTACTTTCTGAATTTGTGAGAGATATCATGTAGTCATTGATTTCTTGAATAGCATAACAGGTTGGAGCTAAAATCACATTGTCCTTTAGATAGAATACATCATCGTAATGGTCTGTGAAAGCAGGATATGTGAAGTCAACCATTTCTGCCAATGTATTATTGGTTGATTTCAGAATATACTTTCCTGGCATATGATTTACATATTTACCATCATCAGGTTGTCTTGTGTTACCATCACCGATATATGACACCCCCTTTGAAAAGGTTTTCAAGTCATCAGAATTAATATTGGTAGTCCCAAAATGCAGTTTCATGTTTTTTGTTAGAGTTAAGACTCTACATTGTTTCCAAAGATAGGATGATTTAGTACTTGCAAGAACAATGTCATTTCTGTTGCCACCTAGAATAACTAGTAAAATCTGACGGAAATCTCCACCCAATACAACTGTGATTACTCCAAAAGGTAAATACGTAGCATTGAGATTTTTAGTTTTCCTTATATCTCTCAGAGTATGGTCCAGAGCCTCAAAACATTACTTGTGAACCATGGATGCCTCATCCCAAATAATTAGTTTTGTAACATGTAATAGCTTGGCTAAGTCACTCCCTTGATGAATATTGCAAACATATTTCTCACTAACAGAGATTGGAATACGAAATTTAGAATGCGTCGTCCTTCCACCAGGAAGTAGTAATGATGCTATTCTACTTGATGCTACTGCCAGAACAATACTGCACTCTGATTGCAACAAATATGTGAGTACTCTCCAAATAAATGTTTTACCAGTCCCTCTATATCCATGTAAGAAGAAGAAACCCCAACATGCTGCTGATATTGAAGTCAAAAGGACATCAATCTCTGTTTTTTGTTCACTGGTAAGCATACCCTCTAAATTAATGTAATCATTTCAAAGACCCACTCTGTTGTAGTTTAGTTCCTCCGTAATTAAAAGATTTGTAACAGTGTCAATTACAAAATATGGAATAGGCATAGGGGGAAAACTCTGAAGAGACCTATCGTTGCTTTGTAAAATGTCGTCTATTTCTTGTAGTGAAAACATGGGCCTCTGTTCATCAGTGAGAGTAAGATCTAAAGAAAATTTGAAACATTTAAAGAGATGTCCGAATAAAATAGTAAAAACTAAATTACAAATTGTTTTGTAAATAAATACCATTAAGGAATAGCAATAATTGATAATGTAAATTCAATTTGGAGAACTAATGTTTAGTACCTTCAAAATATGTCTTTATACTATTTACCATTAGAATGGAGGATAGTTTATCAATAGTATGAATGAAAGAAGTCACTTATTTTTTGACTGGAACTATTATTAAAATTAGCAGTAATAATATAGACATCGGTTCTATCTACATTACATACACTAAACAACACTTTTCAATCAATCGTAGAACTATGCAGACATTTAGAGAACAGTATAAATACAAAAGCAACAGAACCCTTTGGTTTTAACAAAGAAATGCACAGAATCATTGATAGTACATGACATGGAATACTAAAAATGCACGAAAAACATGTAGTACTTTCATATAACTATGTAGAAACATGTACATAACAAAACATGGACTAATGAAAAATTTAAAGAAGTGTGCAGAAACATGCATGCAGAACCATGTCATTTATAGTTATGCAAATACATGCTGTTATTAAATGTATATAATGTCATTTGCATACTGTACTAATATCTTTTTAGTATCCATATATAAATGTTAGTGTATGAGTTCATATCAAAGGATTACAAAAGCTAGATACAATGAACTAATTAAAAAATGGAAGATACTACATGGAACACTTGAGTGTAATTATATAATCCAGATATAACCAGGTCAAATATAAGTATAAAAAAGTGTCTACCATTTGATATTTGTTCACCTGGGATAGATTTTTCAAAGAGAGACGTAGTTAACAGTATACATATTTTTAAAAAATAGCTACATTGATTATTTAAACTAACAACTCACAGATACAATAATAGCGTTAGTGATGTTAATAGGTTACTAGAAGATTAAATCGATTTGAATAAAATAATGAAACAAAACACTAATGTAATGATGTAGTTGGATAAGGTGGTTGATAATTTGAAACATACCAATCATTTAAGGCCTTTTTCTTGCAAAATATAAGATATCTTTAGAGAGAATATTGCATGTTTAATTCCATACTATATCCTGCCGAGAAATTAAATTTGAGATTAGAATGCTTGAAAATAGTATGCGTAGACAGTGGCTCATTCCCCATGCAGAGAACTCTTTCATGGCATTAATGAATTCTAGGTGATCTTCTAGTAGACCCAAATGAGAACATGCCTCCCTAAAAGTGCCATAAATAATGTCATTGTCAGTTTTCAAATCCTCATATGATGTTGCACCTCTGATTTTTGTTATAAGTATCCGCTGGTAGAATAGCTCTCAAGTGGTAGGAGGAACATAGTAGAGTCAACCAATACTGAAACCTTGTTTTCAGGGAGGCCAATTATTTTCTTGACTACGGAAGACGAACCTAGTCGAGTATTCTTGGAAAGTTAAACATCTACCTTTGAGGAATGCCAAATTTTATTTAAACCATGATATCAACATGGTTTCAGCAACATTTGTGCCAGTTAGGACATCTTCAATTCTGTCATCATATCTATATGTCACAGTATGTTTCCATGATAAATGATAATGCAGCCTATCCATAGGAGGGTATCTGTAATGTATATCATAAGAGAAGATCCTCTAGGATGCCTTAGAAGGTGATATGTAGCGACAGTCATAATACATCTTTATTTCATCAATAGTGTTGTCTACTCCATTTTTGATGTTGGTATCATATAGTGCTACCATTACATGATCATTTCCCTTGCTTATATATTTAATGAGATAATTGATATAAGATGACTGGTTGTAGACCTCAATATTTAGATGTGATTGATACATGAGTAGAAAAACTAGATTGTATGGTACCACAAAACGATTATCCAACTAAACTCCATTTTTATGGATTGATCTGTTTTCATCCCATCTACGATATATCACCTGACCATCATTATCTACCGTTGTTTCTCCAAAAAAAATTAGGAAATAACATAGAGAATTTTCCATTTTCCATAAAAGGAGAATATCATATGGAATCTCCACAAGGGTTGTGGATCAGATTGTTTTTAAGAGCATCATGTAGTGTTGGGTAGGCAATTTTATCTGGAATCTCAGTAGACACAACTTTGTTTACATCTGATGGAGTGATAAGTTTTTGTTCATGAAAAAGAAATAATAAAATGTGGACATGCAGCAAACCATGTTTTTGGAATTCAATGGGTCGAACAATTGTAATAGAAAAGCAGAAATAGATTTTTTCCGGTTAGTATGAGTTGATGTAATAAGAAAGAATAACCTGAAAATTATAAACACTAATGATAGATCTTATTAGTTAAACATAATGAACTGTAAAAATGATCTTACCTACCCTTGATTTTCAAAATATATAATTTTGTCTTAAATCATTTAGAATATGATTGACCTTTATATTGAATACTCAAGATAGTAATTGTGGACAGTCAGCTGGATGAAGATTCTTTTGTGTAACAAATCTACTAATTTCTGGCCACATTGGGTTACATGTAAATGTAACTAACAAATCCGGATACCCTTCTAAATTACAAATTGACATAGCGACCTGATTATTTTGAATCATATATCTTAGACCACCAGTAAAAGAAGAGGAAAAAATGATGCACTTCCCGCAAAAGGAACCTTCTTGGTCACCTCGAAGGAATGCATGTTGAAATCCATTGTATAGGTCGACCCGCAGCCGCTTCTTGTGGAAACAAATATACGATAGTCTTTGAGACTCAATCATTGTGTAAGCATCGATGAAAAATTGTTGAAGAATTCTTCCGGAATGTAGCAATGTGGATGGTTCAATGTCACGAAATTGCAAGTGAAAATAGAAATATTCTCTCATTGTAACCGTTCTTAGATTAACACTAGTAGTGAATGTAGTAGCGCAAAGCATTACATTATCAACATATCCATCCTGGCCACCATGGAAAATCAATGGATAATGTAATGGCAGATACAAAGGCTGAATCTCATCAAATCATTGCAATGCACCACATTTGGTTTCAATGATGATTTCACGTTCTTGGTTTCGATCTTCAACATCTTCGACAATGAGCATGAAAATGTCAGATGATGTCGGTAATTTATGTGTTGCCTCTTGTGTATGTCTTTTCTTAAGAGGGCATAGCTTTAATTTTGAAAAAGCTTCACTATTCATGACATCTTTTGCTGATATGAACTGTTGAGATAAATCATTTATCTCATGTAGAATATGGTGAAACTTCTCATTAATACTGAGGTTAATAACTGATTGATGGTTTCTGCCATCAGAGATAGAAGAGATAGTTGTGTCAGAAAAAAAAAATTAAATGCATCAGATTGATATTCATATTAATTAATTTCATAAATACCTCATACTACTAACTCAATTCTGGCACTCATGTTCTATGGAGAACACATATAGTTGGGAAAACCTTGGGGTTGTCCTTCTAATGGACACAAACTACCTATGCGATGGTAGTTCTATCCATTGAGTCTGAATATAGGTGGGGATCTACCGTTTTTCAAAGTCCTATTAACCTTCACACCTGTATATTTGAATGAAAACATTTAATTATAAAGATTTATATTCTATTTGAAAGATCATCCTTGTGAGTAAGTTCGATTGAAAACCAACATCTGTAGGTTTGGAGGAGGTTACGGGAGAAAATCTAAAGAAATATTTCCCATAGAGCAGCATATATCAAATCATGAGGATTTTTTGTTGGTGAATTTCATATTTATCTAATAATACCACATATTTGAGTCACATTACTTGGATACATATGTGGGGTATCCGATATCTGAGTATCCTGAACATTGGGGAAAAGTTTATTTAAAAAAATATTAAATTTGCAGAGACTGTACTCGACTAGTATTTAATTTATGATATTAATAATGCCAGAGTACTAAAATCAACGACCAGTGTTCTCCACAATGTCTATTTCTAATGAGTTTCATGCAGAAGTCGATGAAATGTAAATATGGTGTGTGATATCCTATATAGAATGTAATAATATTTGAAGATCAATTGGTTAGTCAACAAACCTAAGGAGTGTGCAGTTGTGCTGAAGACATTTGTATTGTTTGAAGACGTTGATGAAATATGTGAAGGAAAATATTCTTCATTAGAATATCATGTTACAGAAAATTTTATTAGTTATGATAATCAATTGAATAAATCTATATTAATGCATAAAAACATATAAAATTCCTGTCAATGATGTTGTATTGTACTGTGGTACATCAATATTTGGAAGAATTAATCTGTACACATTTGATAGAGTAAGAACTGAAATTTAGTTGACATGTCATATTTATGTGTATTAGTCATCCATACTCTATCGAGTTGAGTACTGTAGATTTAGTGAGATTGTTGTCCTCATTCAGCAGACCTAAAGGAAAAAGTGATAGAACTGTTAGATGGTCCGTAATTAAAGGTTTGACCCATATTATGGTCATAAAAGTTCATAGACAGTAGACATACTAATAAGTACAGGAGAGAGGGTGTGATGTATATGTTTTCGTTTGTTTTTTCCAGAAATCATTATTGAATTTGTACGACTTGCACTTGTTACTATGAAAAAATAAGTAAAAAATGATGAGTAGTCTTTAATAGTTAGAAACAATAAGCATTTCTTAACATTTTTCAAATGAACATACCATTAACACATAGAAGTGACAATGGTAATCGTCAGTCTGTATGTCTGATGCCATTTTCTAATAGTGGCTGAATAATTGGACTGTCAGTGGACATGGTAGAAAGCACTAGAGAACCTACCATACACAACATTATTGTTACTAAATTTATTTTCATGAAACTCATATAATGATAGAAGTAGATTTAGTAATTGATTTATTCTAAAACTAACACGGTACTCACGATTTTCGTGGCTTTTCTACATGAGTTGTCTTATGTGGATATTTAATTCTCTAGAGTGGCAAGGGGTTTGCAGGATTCTGTTGGTTTTCTTTGTACAAAAATTCTTAGGTGGCATGAAAAAAATATATTATGAATAGTTGATAATAGAATACAAAATTCTTATAAATAGGCAGACAATTTTTTTACTATTTAATTTTGATGATCATTTTTAATGTTTGATATTAACACAGTAGACATGAAAATGTTTACTTGAGCTACTATAAATTAAAATACATGTTTTTAATATAATGACCATGTAATGGTAAACATAATGTAAAATGATTTTTTTAATGAACATTTTTGAAGCGATACCTTTGTGAAACAATTCGATTCCCCTCAGATGATAGACGCAAAAGGTTGTTGTCAAAGCAGTCTTATATTATCACCGACAAGACTGCAACTATATGTGTTAAGTATAAACGATGGAATGGAGAAATCAAATATTTCACATATCCAAAAATATTATATGTGGAAGGAATATTAGTTAATAGTTATGAAAAAAAATATCTATCTATGAAATTTAACTTTCAATGTCACGTGGGATTGCTATTTCTATATACTTGAGAATAAAATAAGTACACCAACAATGGTGGGTGCATAATAAATAAAGAACTATTTCACAGTATCTTCCATAAAAGTTTCAAAATGTTAGACGTTGGTAAGTGATATTATATATTGTAGAATGCAGAGGCCATGTACTGATTAGGTTGCAGAAATCCAAAATCGGGCTAAAAAGTAGAGACCTAATGATAGTTGAAAACAGATATACTCTTATTACAATCATAATAAACATGTAAAACATGCAGTGCACAATGAAAGAGAATATGTTACATTGATAGTAGACAATGGATCCGTATGGAATAAACAGAAACCCAACTCGCGAGGTTGGTGATGAAATAGATGTTTGGGATGTATGTGATGGTATTCCCGAGGTCATTTTCCAGGACGGCGATGGCAACAACAATGCTTCTGGGGACGGTATACAGGAGGAGATGAACAGAATCATTGGGTGGTGTATTGAATTGTGCTTCTACGAAACCCTATTCTTGCCTTGACAAGCTGGTATAGATAGCGATTCGCTACGAATACCTCGAGTGGGTAGAAGTGATTCATAGAACAAGTGATGAGGTATCGTATCGTATTGGAGACGAATCGGTGGATGATATGCGGGGGGAGATTAGAGGAATCGTTCAATGGTGTATTGAACTGAGATTATTGGATACCATAACCACTACTAGAAAACGAACTAAAAGGAAGGCGTCGAGGTCATGTAGATGAATGAGGATGATGTCTATGATTGAACGCCGCTGAGTCAAATCCCTAATCCCAGACGGAGGAGGAGGCAAACAAAGCGACACGAGAGGTCGGCATGGAGCTCAGAGAAATAATTTTAGAAGATCATCCTGATAGACTGCGGGTATTTTCGGAAGGTAATGTTTAATTTGGAGGAGTGGCTGTATATGGAGTCGACACGTCAGCACAGAAAAACACAGCTTTTGTATATATAGTGGATGTATCTTTGAATGAAAATTATACTGATGAAAAATATTATGAATTATCAGATGATGAATCTTCCTCATCAAGAGGATAATATGTTACATTTGAATGAAGAAGTTTCAAGATATGATAAAATCCATGAAAATAAAAATTGCAAGATAAATAAGAAGTTAGAGAAAGAAAATTATTGAATATCTAATTAAACTAAAGATGTATCGGTTTTTTCTAAATATCTTGATCAATTTCTTTTTGATTTTGAAAGCATTTATGAAAACATTAAGAAAGTTAATTCTTACATGGATAAACATTATAAGGATAAAAAAAGTAATTTCTAAGATAAATATTATAGATTCAAACTCTAGTTCTAAAACTACTGTTTTTGAGAATAAAAATATGGTTAATAAACAACAGATAAAATTTTGTTTCTTATGGAAATGTTTGGTAAACATTACCTCTGGAAAGGAAAAAATTGACAACATGTATTAGCAAATTCATCCGTTGAGGAATCATTATGGATTTTGTTATAATCATTTGAATACTTTTTGTATTCATTATTTTTTCCCTAATGTTCTCTAGGTTTCACTAAATTCCATGGTGGTGGACATTGAGAGATTTTTTTTTAACAAAACTCAATCCTTAGGTTTTTATATAGATTATTTTTCTAAAAATATGTGGATTCCAAAAATATTACATTCTGAAATTTACGAATCCTTGAAATTTTGGATTCTAATAGTCGAACTCATTTATTTTCTAGAAAATAAAGAAAGTACCAACAACAGTACATGGTACATGGATAGTGGATGTTCCCAACATCTTACTCTGGTAAATATAAACACTTTGAAATTATTATCAAGATGGAAGGAGGAAAAATTAAAATCTGTGATAATTCTCAATGTGAAATTGTTCGTATAGGTCACATTATTCTTCTTTAAAAAAGATTAAATTAAAATGTTTTATTTGTTGACGGTCATAAGCACAACCTCATTATCATATGTCAATTATGTGATCAGGGTTACCTTTTGAATTTTAGAAATCATAAATGATTAGTACACAATTCCAAGGAAGAGTTTATTCTTTCTACCCATAGGCAGGAGAATGTATACACACTAAACATATAAGACCTTTGGATACATGATCTACCATTCCTCAGTGCAATGGAAGATCAATAATGGTTAGGACGCATTATCCTTATAATTTATTAAAAAAAACATAAAGAAAAGGTTTGTTATGGATTTAATAGAGCTTAGATTTGATTCTTCAAAAGTTTTTAATCCTTGTCAATTTGGAATGAAACATAAATAAAGTTTTTTACCAATCAGTGATGTCTCAATATTTGATGCATTACTGTTACTGCATATGGATATTTTTATACCAACACTTACTAGAATTATTCGGAGAATCTATTATGTATTTGTCATAGTTGATGATTATAATAGATATATATGGGTCAATTTTGTATCAATGAATCAAAAATCAATTTCAAATTTCAAATTTTTTATCAGCAATGTTAAAAATGAGAAAAAACATGCATTGATAACTATTTGTAGTGATCTTGGAGGAGAATTTCAAAATTCAGATTTTGAATCATTTTGTAGTAACAAAGGTATTACTCATAACTTCTCAGTATCAAGAATTACTCAACATAATGGTGTCTTTGAAATAAGAAATCGAATTCTTTAAGAGTTAACTAGAAAAATGTTTAGTGAATATTCTATTTCTAATCACTTTTTAGCTAAAGCTATAAGTACTGATTGATATACTATAAATCATTTATTATTCCGACATTTTCTTAAAAACACACCCTATGTAATATGGATGGGTAGAAACATAGAGATTCATACTTCAAGTTATTTTATTTCAATGTATTTATCCTGAATACTAAAGATAACATACCTATGTTATCACCCAAATCTGATGAGGGAATTGTCCTAGGCTACTCCACATCTTTTAAGGCATATAGAGTTTTTAACAAAAACACTAGTACTGTTGAAAAACAGTTCCTGTCAAATTTGATGAAACTGATCCTTTGGTTTTTTAAAAACCCCCACCTGCATATTTGAATGTGTTTTCAAAAACATATTTTCAACCCTTGAGAGATGATCCTTCTAATAAGGAAAATGCTCTAGAAAATAATCCTTAAGCATTTAACCCATTAGATACCATACCATATGTTGATGAATAGGTTTTACAAAACCTAAATAAGTTGTTTCTTAAGTATAATCCCAGTGATGGTATCATTTGTGATGTAAATCAACCTATATGGTCTAGAAGTTCCTCAAGAAATAAAGTATGACATAGAACATTATTATCTCAATTAGAACCATAAATCGATGATGAATCTTTTGATTATGATGATTGAATTAAATCCATAAAAGATGAGCTCAATAAATTCGAAAGGAATAAAGTGTATAAATTGGTTGAAATACCTATGTAATATTTTCTAATTGCAGTAAAATGGGTATTCTGAATAAAGGGTGAGAAAATAGAATCATAGTGTAAAATAAAGCCAGATTAGTTTCTTATGGATACAATCAACATGAAGGAATAGAGAATGAATAAACCTAAGCTCCATTTTCTATACTTTAATCTATTCGTATTCTATGTGCCTTTGTAGCATTAATTAATTTCATGCTTTTTCAAATGGATGTAAAATGTGATATCCTTAAGGGAATTTTTCCAGATGAATTTTATGTCAAAAACCCTCTTGGTTTTAAAGACAAAAAATATCATTAATATTTTTTAAAACATTCCACAGCATTACATAGAATTAAATAAGCCCCTAGAGCCTAGTATTATAGACATACACATTTTTTGTTACTAAAAAAATATGTTAATAGAACTACAAATCCAACACTTTTTATAAAGAAAGATAAGAAAATTTTATTTTTAAAATTTATGTTGATGATATTATATTTAGATCAAATTAGAAATATTTACCTAAATCATTGGAGAATTTAATGAAATCTTATTTTGAAATGAGTATTAGGGGTGAGTTAACATTTTTCATAGATTTCAAATCTCTCAAAATCCATAAAGAACATATATCTCTCAACATAATTATATTAAATATCATCTCATAAAGTATATATTTGTCAACACAAAATGTATTAGCACTCCAATTGGTTCCTCCAAATCCCTTGTGCATAATGATGTAGGGAAACCAATAGATCACACATCATTTAGAGATATTATAGGAAGTTTATTATGCTTAATTTCTAGTCATCCAGACATAAAATGTTCATTATGCTTATCTAAGAAGCAACACTCAGTATCACTTTCCATTGCTGAAGCTGAATATGTAGCAGTTGGAAGTTTTTGTGCACAAGTATTGTTGATAAAACAGACACTCAAAGACTATTCCATGAGTTTTACCAAAATATAGATATTTTTTGATAATACAAGTGCCTTTTCACAATTTCAAAACCCAAGACATCACTCCCATGAAAAAAACATAGATATAAGGAATCATATTCTTAGGGAACACACACTTAAAATCGATATTATTCTTTAGTTTATCGGAGCACAAGATAAACATTTTGATATTTTTAAAAATCCTTTACCCTTTGATAGATTTGAATACATTTAATAATGTTTGGAAGGTTCAGCATAAGGTAATCTTCCATATTAAATGTTTTTGAAACCTATCTCCATACCTTAAGAAACTTCTTTTCATAGGGGTATTACATTTTCTTGTGTAATAAAATTTTTCATAATAAAATTTTTGTGTAATAAAATTTTTCATAATAAATTTTTTGTGTAATCGAATTTTTGTTTAATCAGAATTTTCGTAATCATGTTTTTTCATAATCAAAATTTTTATCCAAATTTTATTTGGTAAACCATTTTTTTCAGAACTCAATATTCTCGAACTCAAATTTTCATTTACCTAAAAAAATTTGGTTTAGAGTTTTATTCATTCTTAAGAGCATTTTCCAAAATCTAAAAGTTCTTCAAGAAGAAATTTCATCATTACTAAAAAAAATTCATGAAATCTGGAAGGTATGTTTCATTACTTAAATTTTCATAATCGAAATTTTTACTTGTTGGTATTTTCTTTTTTTTTTAAGAAAAATTTTCGGATTCAAATTTATTAAATCCGAATTTTCATCATAAAACAACAAAATATTAGATCCTTCCAAAATCCTTCTTCTGGTTTCATCTCAACTGTCAAATCATATCGATCATGTTTTAACCGTTGGATTTATTTGGGAATATGAATAGTCACTTTATCACCTATATAAAGGCCCCATATTTTTTCCCACATAGTTTTTCAAGCTTTTGGGTGCCAAAGATCATCCTATATTAAAAAGGCCCATTCTACTTCTCTTGTTATAAAAAATATGAAAGTATTTGGAACAATCACCTCCGAAGAAAATGTCATCAGGTAAGGAAATTTCAGAATAGAAAATATACAGAGAAAGGTTAGTAGATCCAAATTTCATTCCCATGAATGATTCTATCATTTCAAAAATTGTCAAGTAGACGAATATCATGAAGAAAGAAAGTCCTTATAACAAATTATATATTTGTGCCTCTCTAGATGAATGAACCAACATTCTATCACAAGGAAAAGAGGACAAGGGTTAGGAAGATGTTAATAAAACTTCTTATGATGAGAGTTGTAATCACAACTTCATTCAACCTGATGATCTTAAGCTAGCTGCTGAGACGGAAAAGGTTGATGATAATAAAATCTTTAAATTTTAAAATAGTGAATATGAATCCCCAAATGCTATGGAGACCATTTTTTAAGCTGATAATGGAATTCATGTGATATTTTATACAAATAAGAAAGTTATAGTAGATAATAATGGTATTGCTGGTTCTTTAAAAAGATGGATTATTGATATAGAGAAATAAAACACACCAACAAGTGAATCTGATTCAGAATCGTCCTCTATGGGTTGGGACAATGTGGTTCCATCATTGATGAAATTAGTTGATATTATTCCTTTGAATCTAGGTATTAAATCAAGGTGTCAGATGCTTTAAAATTCAATCAACTAGAAATCAGATTCTTTTAGCACAGTTATAGAGAAATTAATAATGCTTGAGGATGATTTCAAAATTATCAATATAAAGTATGATGCTCATAGAAGGTCTTCTATGGAAATCACTAAGTGGTCTAAGAAGGCGATTGAAGATCTCAAAATTATTGATTTCGTTCAATACTATATGAATGATTCCTTTGATTGAGTAGTTGTGAGGATGGAGGAGCTTTCAAAAATGTTTTTTGTCAAATCATAAACTACAACAAGAACCATGGAAGAAAGAAGTAAAATATCTAAATGGTAAGTTGAATTCAATTTATATGAATTTAAATAGGGAGTGTGGTCTTATAATCTAGTTCAAAGAGATGTCTGACACGCACGAAGTGAAACTGTCGTCTCAAGAAGAAATCATACTCTCTGGATGAATAGATCAAATCTCTAGAGAAGAAAAATAAGGATCAGGAACAACTTCATAGGCGCTTTGAAGAAATTCATAAGGAGCATAAGAAACTAGAGAACATTGTGAATAATTTCATTCCAAAAGAAATAGAAGGATGTATTTTTCCAGTCAAAAATGATATTTTATTGTACCTTCCTCATATCAATATTTCCAATCAAAATGAATATTCTAGTTGTGTTACACGTTGTTTTTAGAATATAGTTCTCATATTTTAGGTACCATATATATTTCCATTCTTTCAATTCCATTTCCAAAAACACAAAGTGGGATAAAGGAATGATAAAAAAGAATACTATGTAATAAAGATAATTCCTTACGTATCGGGGTGTATATTTAAGGGTTAGTTTACTCAAAGAATATATCCTTATGAAAGATAAAGAAAAATCTCATTAATGAATTCAAGAATAAGATCCTTATAGATTTCAAAACCTAATATAGATTTTTTCATATTCACCATGATTCATAGTTAAAGGGAGATATTTTTTGCTTTCATGATAATAATGAAAAATTATTAGTCCTCATATTATTTTTCGTAAGGATGTTTGTGATTTCCCAAAAGGGGATGATTATTGAGTCAATATGGTTTCCTTATGACATTTCTGTTCCTCTATGTTTTGAAAATATAAAACACTTTATTATAAGGAAAATTATTTTTCCATAAGGATTATTTTCAAAAGGAAAATTTCCCGTGACTAAGGATATTTTTATCATAACATTTGTTTTCATTATTTCACCTTATAATCTCTCTAAATAAAACTCTTTTTATTACTATGTTTAAAATTCAGATTCTTATGTAAACCCATGGAATCTTATTTTTCAATAAATATAGATTGTTCTGTTTTTAGATTCCGAATACTCTTAAATTCAGATTCTAAATTCAAGGAAAATCATACCGTAAATTCTCTGAAATACATGCTGAGAATACATTGAAATTAAGACTCAGAATTCTATGATATTAATACTATAAATTCCTTGAAATTTAGACTATTAATTATCTAAAATTCAGAATCTATATTCTATTAAATTCAGAGGTTGAATTTTCTTAAATTCATATTCCTTATTCTCTGAAATTATGATTCCAAATTCTATGAAATTCTGTCTCTGAATTCTCTGAAGTTCAGATTCCAAATTCTATGAAATTTAGACTTCAAATACTCTGAAATTCAGTCTTTAAATTCCTCATAATTCGGACTCTAAAATCTTCATAATTTTGTCTCAAATATCTCAAAATTCATTCTCTCAATTCCTGATAATTCATACTCTGATTTCCTTTGAATTTTGACTCCCAATTCCCCATAATTCAAACATTGAATTCCTCATAA
This sequence comes from Viscum album, assembly GCA_963277665.1. Taxonomy (NCBI): domain Eukaryota; kingdom Viridiplantae; phylum Streptophyta; class Magnoliopsida; order Santalales; family Viscaceae; genus Viscum; species Viscum album. The sequence goes on along the minus strand of OY728160.1, from coordinate 1,044,609,435 downwards.
TTCTGACTCTGAATTCCTCTGAATTTAGATTCCAAAATCATTGTAATTCAGACTCTAGAATCTATATAATTTATATTCTGAATTTTGTCTAAAAAATCTGAATGTCCATGTCATATAGAATCTAAATTTTTATTTGTTTAGACTCCAAATTATTTTTTTCCTTAGACTCTGAAAAATAGACCTGGTTTAGAAACATCATTTTCCAAAAACATGTTATTATGAAATAAAGTCATGCAATCTATTTCTAACTATCTATAGGCTAGGTGACATGATTACAGGTCCCTTTGAGTTTCATGGAAAATGTTCACTATTGGAAGAGGGAACCTACCATTGAAGATGTGCCTATAAACAACAGCTCAATTGAACAATCTCACACAGATCCATCAATCTAGATATTACATTCTATGATGTGATTTATGGAGAGAGATAGACTCAGATTCTCTGTGAGGATCTGAACATCCTATTCAATTTTCCTTGTGAGACTCAAATTATTGCTGAGTTAAATTGAGGGATTCTAGGGATAAGAAGATAGATGTGCCAACTACCTCAATGTTCAAGGGAATCTGAGGATAGGAAGACAAAGGTTTTTACTAGCTTTATGTTATAGGGAATGAGGGAATTATAATAAAAATCCAAATATTTTAATTGAGTTCTTACCCTAGTGTGGTTAAGAATGACTTTATTGAAATTATAAATCAATGGGACCTTTATCCATGATTTTGGGAAACCATACTATTTTGGTAAAAATATTTTCTACTGGTTACTTGTTTTGTTTCATGTTTTATTTTTTCTGTATTTTTTTAAATGAAGAAAGTATAACATTATTATAAATTCTTCTACATTTTCATACTTTAATAAATAAGATTCTATACTCAATAAAGTATAATGTTTTCCTTGTAAACATTCCTTCAGTTTCATTTTTGGAACCATATTTTTGCAACGTAGAATGTTTGTCTTGTAGAACTATTTTAGGGTTTGTGAATTTACTTTGTTGAAATTTGTTAAATATTGTTTTCCAGAATGTTAAAATGAACGTTTTTAAACAAACAATTCACCCCCTCTTGTAATAGAGCATCTACATTCGTATTTTGATCCCACACATATCAATTTTCATAGAAGGGAAGTTACATTTCATATTCGAAATAAATATAGAATCATATATCGATGAATGGATGAGTATGAACATGCAGTGAAAATTTATTGCATTTTGTGGGTCTCGATTACAATAAAAGAAGTTTATATATCTCAAATTGTTCGTTAGAAACATAAAATTAAGAATACACCCATTGTACAAGAGTTTGATGATGTAATTTCCAAATAATTTCAATATCTTCTACCATATCATGAGGATGATTTTTTTTAATAAAACTCATACCATGTTCCATTAATATTTCAAAGACACCTTATAGAATAACTCCAATAGAGTAAAATATATCAAATAATCAAATCTTAGAAAATCTCTACAGGTGATTCATATGCCCTACTGCATCAGCATAGGGTCAACAAGTTCTATTTTTATTGTGAATGATGGATCAATGAGACTCTGAATTGATTATCAAGACTCAACAAGATCACTACAAATAAAAAATATTATCTTCCCATCATTTATTATTTATTAATATTAATACAGAGATTTGAATACTTTTCAAAAATTAAAATTCATCCATGACATCAACAAATATTGGTGAAGGAGGAGTATATTCCAAATATGACATTATTTTCAAGTAATAGACCCTATGAATTTATAGTGATGCATGTTGGTCTTAATAATTACCCCTTTATCATTATAGATATAATTAATATGGTATTTATATACTATCATGATCATTTGGTGGTTTTCATTATAGATGATATTATTGTCTATTCAAATACAATTGAAGACCACGAAGATCACTTGATAATTGTATTGAAGACTCTGCAAAAGGGGATGATTTATGAAAAAATTAATGAGTGTGAATTTGAGATTTATAATTTTTTTTTGGGTCACGTAATCTTTGAAGATGACTTATATGTTAATCCTACAGAAACAAAAGTTATCGAATGTTGGAAGAGACCCACAATTGTAACTGGCATCTGACATTTTCTTTGTTTCGTTGGATATTATCGATTTTTTGTAACATATTTTTCATTATGATCTAATCCACTCACCATGTTTACATAGAAAGAAGTAATGTTTGATTGGATTGCGGAATGTGATGGTAATTTCAAGTAGTTAAAAACAAGGTTAGTTAGTGCACATGGGATCATATGGAATTTCCATTGAGAATGGTTACTGATCTATAATGATGCATATAATAATGAATTTGGTTGTGTTCTCATGAAAAATGAAAATCTGATATATTTTTCCTCACATTAATTGAAAATCAATTATCAAAATTAACCATCTCATGATTTGGAGTTTGGTATGGTAAAAATTACACTAAAAATATGGAGGCATTATCATTATGGGGAACGGTGTGATATTTATATTGATCATACAATTTTATAATATATTTACACATAAGGGGATCTGAATATGTGTCCAAAAAGATGGTTGGGGTTGATTAACGATTATAACAATACAATACATTACCCCCCCTGGGAATGTGGAAATGGTGGAAGATTCTTTGTGTCGATAGAACTATGCTACTGGAGATTATTTATCTCTTCATCATCTTTCCAATATATATATGTAAATGAAGTGGTAATATTGTATACTATATTTCATTCGATTTTATTGGATTGGGATCTGAGGTATACCTAGATTTTTTGGAAAAATATTCAGTAGACTCTGGATACATAGTTAAGATTTTTTCACTAGTTATCATCCTCGGACATATGGTCAGTCTAAGATGAAATCTCAAAATCTAGAAGGAATGTTTAGAGAACTCTCTTTTTATTTCACAGGTAGTTGGGATCAACACCTAACATTGTTGGAATTTTTGTACAACAATTTCTTTAAATAAATTATTCAAATTACAATATACAAAGCCCTCTATGGAAATAAGTGCACAACACAATCTTTTTGAGATTAATTTGAAGAAATAAATCTATTAAGATATGATATTGTTGATGAAACAAAATAAAAGGTCATATATATTCGACATTACATAAGAGCATCTCAAAATTGGATAAAAAGATATGCTGAAAATTAATGAAAGGAACGAGAATTTGAAGTGGGTGGGATGGTATTTCTATGAATATCTCTCTACATGATACTTATAATATTCTTAATAATGGGAAAGTTGAGCCATAGGTATATACGTAGTTTTGAAATACTTGATCTTATATGGTATGTAGCATATTTATTGGCACATACACTAAATCTCTATCATGTTCATTATGTGATTCATGTATCTATCTTGAGAAAGGACATACCTGGTCCTTCTGATGTACTAAACTCATAATTCATACAATTGGATCAAGATCATTCTTATGATGAACAACCAATTGATATTTATGATCATATTGAAAATTTTCTTCTAAGCAACACCACTTACTTGGTTAATGCTTTTTTGTGGAACCACCAATTTGAAGAATATACGTGGGAAATTAATGAAATGATGAGGGAAAGAAATCGTCATCTGTATGTATCCAAGTGACAAATTTTGAGGGTGAAATTTAGTTTAATGTGGTAGAATAAACACACAGATGATTTTATGAAACATTTTATCTAAATAACGTTAATTCTTAAATTGCATTCACTACACGCAGTCATGAGTTAAAACAAATTAAGAGATACCCTTAATATAAAATGTCCATTTTATCCTAGTTGTTAGGTTATCAAGAATAAATATAACAAAAAATGAAAATTTACGGTGATGTTTTTCTCTACCAATTATTTAAACAAACAGTTTCCGAAGCCGAGCAAGCCCTGTCCTAAAAAGTTATTATTAAAAAAAGGGAGAAGAATTACAATGTGGTTTACAATTTCATGTATAAGAAACCCCACTCATGTACAAATCAATAAAATGAGTTCAATATATAAGGTAAATAATAGATCATCCAGAGGAGGCCTCCACAATTACCCTCTTTGAAAGTGCATCAACAACCTGATTGGCTTTCTTATAGACAAGGGTGGCATCAAGTTGTATGTGCTCAAGGATTCGTAGAAATTCAATCTAGGAAAGAATCATTTTCAATTGTACTAATATGGATCATGTAATCATGATGTGAAATACATTGGTGGAGTAAGATTCCACCAAAAGGTACCTCCAACCATAATGAATTTCATACCTTGTTGCTTTGATCATAGCCCATATCTCTGCTTCGATCGCCATTCCAGTTCCAATATAGAGGTGGAAGAAGCCATTAACAAAGCCTTGATTAGTGTGGAAGACGCTACCACATCCTGAAGGCCCGAGTGCACTAGAAACTTCCCCATCAACATTCACTTTGATCCATCCTGAAATAGGTGGAATTCATCTAAAAGGATTTAAGAACCATATGTTTTTTGACTATTACAGTTACACAAAAAGTTCTCAGAATAACCAAGTCAGCAATGTCATTTTTCGTAGTGTCGATATGAAATTTGGATGTAGTCAGAGCATCCTGGTATACTATGTGAAATCCAGTCTGCATGGATGGTTGTTGTCTCTCAAAAACAGTTCCATTCTAGGATTTCCATATTACTTTGAAGACCGCACCAACAACTATGATGAACATCGCCCCAAATTGTTCACTATGTTGTTCATGATGGAAATATGTCATCAGTTCCTTCATTACATACAGATCAATCTTCACACTAAAAGTAGTCTATATTTGTGACTAGAACCTTCCAGAGAATCTGTAGGAGAAGAAGAGATGAGAGATGAAATCCTCAGCACGAAGGCATATGACGCATTCCAAGGCCAGTTAGATTCATGTTTTTTGGATTAGGCTATGCACCAAAAACCTATTTTTCCACAACCTCCAGAGCCTTAGGTGACATTATGGTGTAATGTAATAGACTCAAAACATATTTATCTATGTAGGCCTAGAAGATACATCATCCCAAATGTGCCTGTAACATTTCCTTGAATAGAAGCATCCATTGGTGTTGGGAGTCCAAACCAGGGTGCCAACATAAGTGTAAATATAACATTGATATTTAAGGAAAATATTAATAGGTAGGCATCTCTAAAAATCATCAGATGATGTTTCATGAGCAATAGTAAGGTTCTCTATGGAAGGAGGCACAAAATATGTTCATTGTGGGGTTTTCCCAACCATGGTGTAAACCAAGCATTGATAGTAGATTTCCTACACACCATCCATTTCAAGAATCACATGTTCTCCAGATTGAAATGCCTATGTTCTAGCTGTATTGAAGAAAAAACATTCAAGGAAAATTAATTCTACCACATCCCATGAAACCTGTGTGAAAGGAATTCCAAAGAGTTTTCATTGGATGTGAGAAATTTCGATGTAAATTTCCTATGAAATGAATCATTGAAGATCATAGGATACATGAATCCCATGCCCCCATGATAAAGAGATTTATATAATAATTCCATGAAATGATGATGAGTTTCCTCTCATAAATGGATCTTTTACAGATAAAATTACTGATCAAAACATGCATCTCCAGGAGCTGAAATTTAGGCCATCGATAGATAGGGAAAGCATAAACAGACATTGAGGATATCACCGAATTAACAAGCCAGAACCTCACCTCATGAGACAAGGTTTTCCCTTTCCATGTGGACATTTTGGAGATGATCTTAAAGGAAATTCTTCAAAGGTAGTTTCTTTTCACATGTCCCCAAAAAAGGGGTATACCCAATCAAATAAAGGGGACAGTAAATTTTTTGACTCCAAGATTCTTGATGATTTTTCATTCCTCATGGAAATTCATACCATCTACAGAAACCACAATATACTTGATCAAATATATAGCATTCCCAGAGACCTCATAATAATGAGAAAATATCTTATAGACACAAAAAACAGTTCTTTGTTAGCCTATACAAAAAAGAGGATGTCATTAGCATAGAGAAGATGCGATGGTGAAAAGAGGTTCCTGCCAGCTTTCATTTTCTGATAAAGACCAGCATAGACAAGATAATTCATGAAAACCCATAAATAATATTCTGCCACGGAAAAGAGAAGGCCAGATAATTGGTCACCTTATCTGACACCCCTGGAGCATTGAATGTATCCTCTTGGGTATCCATTGATAAGGATATAATATCTACCACTTGTAAAAATTGAATGGACCAACTTAGTGAAGGGGATGGAGATTTTATGTCTCTTTAACATTGAACATATGATGTTTCATTGAATTTTACCAAAATCTTTCGAGATATCCATATTGAGTGAAAAGCCACTGTGCTTAATATTCTTTCTCGTCATATTGAAACACTCAGATGTAGTGAATAGACAATTTGGATGCATCTGCCAGGGACAAAACCAAACTCATTGTGGTTGATAATATTATTTGCAATGATCCACAACATAGAGTCAATAATTTTACAAATAATATTGGGTATGGTGTTCCCAATGGAGATAGTTATGATGTCTTTAATATCCAATGCATTGTCCTTATTTGGAAACATATCAATGAAGCATGCATTCACATCATAAGGCATTGAGGTATGAGTTAAAAACTCTTTGACATCACTGATGACCTCCTGACGCACAATGACCAAGTTGAACATAAAGAACATATTGGTAAATCCATCAGGTCCTGCAATGTTGATAATAATTAATGAAAATAATGCATTAATTATCTCACATTCATGAGGAACCACAACCGACATCCGATTTTTCTACTCATCAATAGTAGGATTAATACTTTCAAGCATTCTATAAGTAAAATATTCATTACCACTTGAGTATAAACTTTAAAAATAACTAACTTCCAAATTGAAAATCTCAAGCTAATATTTGAAGACAACTTCATTAATTTATAAATATGTGACACCATTTTTGATATGTCTCTCCCTAGACATGAAATGAAAAAATTTGGAGTTTCTATCTCCCTCTTGCAACAATCAGTCATTATAGTGACTTCTAGACAAACTTTCTGGAAGATTCAGCTATTCATCAAGATGTGAAAGGTCCCATTATTCATCCTCAGATATAGAATCATGCTAATGGTTATCATTATGTCATTGAAGAAGTTGTTGTTCAGCATCCTTGATATCATTTTCCTTATTCGGAAAGGATGACCTTCTCCACTCTTTAATCAATTATTTTAGCATTTGTTAGCTTTCTAGAAAGAAAATAAAGAGGGATTCCAGATAAATAAGATTTCCAAGCATCAAGGAGAACCTTGCAACATCCATGTACAACAATCTATGAGTTTTTAAATCTGAAAGGAAAAATAGAAGACCTCATATTTACACCACATAAGTCATTTAGGATGGGATTATGATAAAAGTGATGTTTTGGAAAAATGAGTCCAAATATTAATTAGGGGATCATTCGCTTCATCGATGTAGGCCAGGAATATATCAATTTTGATTGCTTTCCTCCCATTAATGGTGCAACCTATCCATGTGTAATCATCCCCCATAGTGGGCACTTCAACCATCCTACAATTTTCAGTGCATGAAATGAAGTTAGAAGCTGCCAACCTGTTGATGTTATCAACATTTTCTCCTCTGGTCTGAGCATAGTATTTAAATCTCCCAACACCATCCAACTGTGTGACATTTGCTCAGAAATATAAGTCATTTCCTGTGAAATCGCTCTTCTTTTGAGATAGGAGTTAGTGGCATAAACAATGACTAAAGATATCAGAATATTGTGGAACACCGTATCATCCAGAAAACTCTGATGATCATTAGTGCAGGAAAGAACAAGAACACATTCATTCATGAGTACCCAAAAATCCTCCTATCCATTTTAATTTACATTTTGTGAGATTTTTCAGTATAAAATTTAAGACCATTTGAAATATTTCCAACTTGTGAACATCATTTTCGGTTCATCAATGCCAATAATTAAAGGTTTGTTGGTCATAAAAAAGTCCCTAAGGACTTTGACCATAGGAGGGTCCCCAGGCCTTTGGAAATTCCAGAAAAAAAATATTCATTTATTGTGAGATATCTTGACTCTAGTCTGAGGCCCCCCTTTATTTACGCTCTCAAATTTATTTGAATTAGTGTTCCCTTTAGCCTTGACTTTAGAGGCTGTATCATCAGGACAATTAATTGTTTTTGTAGGGGTAGGGGAAGAATCATCTTTCCCACTGATTTCACTTGTTATACTATTTGATGGAGCACTATACTAAACATCTTCACCCCATAATTTACCCATTAGAGGAAAGAATTGGTTTGGAGTGTGAGCTAGGCCTACGTATGCGGCTCCTTAAACATTTATTTTGATAATTTTATAGGTTGTACCAAAGTAAAGGAGTCCCCTTTATGATAATCATGTCCTTCCAAATATGTAATAGGCAAGGAAGATGCATGCATAGAACTAGATCCACCCACATGTGAGTCTTGGACTACATCAACAAATCCATAAATAGTAGCACAAAGGTTCTCCTATTGTCTACCATGAGACTGGCCGGAACTGTGTGGGTCTTGCCCTAAATTGCTGATTATCACCTTCTGTCCCGTCAAAGAAGCAGTAAGCCTTTGTGAGTCTATGACTACTTCATCAGAGCCACATTTATCAGTTAGGAATTTCTTTTATTGTCCATCAAGAGCCTGGTCTAAGTTGTGTATATTCGGTCCTGAGTTGTGGGGCATCTCAATCTGTTCCAGGCCATCATCAAATGGGGCCTTATAAGCATGTTCGATGACCATAATATGTTGATGTGGATGGGAAATCCCATAGGACACTGGGATGATATAGGAACACCCTCTATATTCAATGTATCATGATACTACATTTGATTTAATGAGTCCACAAGTTGTAAACCATTGTTGATACTCTACATGTTAGTGACCAGAAATGGATTATGTTCATGTTGGAGGATAACCTAATTATTATCAACCTCCAACTCAACAATCTCACCAAGTGAAACCAAATCAGGTCACATCATTCTGTATACTGTGACTCCATTTTAGTTTCCTCACCATGTATGCTTGAACGTGCACCAGTGTTTTCAAATGAAGGATCATGAGCCATCTAGTTGATATTTTCGACGCCACTTTTGCATGTTGCCTTAACATAACCCTTATAATTGCATTTTGCAAAGTCACTTGAGCGATTTTATTCAGATAAGGGATGTCCAAATAGACTGCAACCATCATGAATCTTAGGCTTCCTTTCATAAAAAATGTCTATGTTAATTTTTTCATCACTCTTGGTAAGAACCACCTCCACCACCAAGGTACCTTCCATATCAACTTCAACAAGGACTCTTGCAAAGTGACCATACCATGGATTATTAGTTTTCTTATAAATTATTATGGGATTAACAACTATGGTTTCAATATCCCATTGAATTATTGGATGCTAATACATCCAATTGATTTTAATGATGTGGATCCATACCCGAGTATGTGATTTTTTTACAATAAATGGATTAATATTCTGGTCCCATTCATGAGTTCTTTGAATTCCTGGCTTCATGGATATAGAACCAAAAATACTTGCCCTTATATTGTGCTCATCCAAAAGAAACACACTATGAATATATCCTTTCTCCATTCATGTCATTCTCAAATCACCAAACCCCCTCACAGTAGCAATTTTGTCAGTCAGATTAGGTAAACACCACATTTGCTCACCCCTCGGTTTCAAGACATGAGCAATAATTGAAAATTTCCAGATCATCTTATTTTATTCAATGAACTCCTGATTCACTAAGACATTTGATGTTTTCCCCTTCTTTATCATTCGTCTAGGTGAGGGAACTCCAATATCAAAGAAACTCGATGTAGCTCTCACAACATCAGCAAAAATCTTCTCCACACTAGATGAGTCTGAAGGGTTCAAACGATCCAAAGTATTCTGCTTGTGTGACGCACAATGGGTGAAAAGTTATTTATTCCCAAGTATCACATTGGAATTCAGTTCTGGATCTGACTTATTGTACTCAACAACATCATACAAAAAACATCCTCTATCCTGGCAAATGAGACCCCTTACTCCGCTATCTCCATCCAATTATTTATGAAAAATATAAACCACCTATTTTTTTATTTTTTTAATTAATTGTGTTAATTAATATTGGTAAATGAAATTTATTAAACTAATATGTTATGTAATTAATAAAATATTTTTTATATGTATGCAATATCTATTTTTTAATATTTTTTGAATGAACCCTATTTATTGTAAGAAAATCTATATTTTTCAATAGTGTAAATTTCCTCCTTTCAATGGTTAACCACAATCAAGTTAATATTTTGACACATTAATAATTTTTATATGACACTACAAACTTTATCTTTGAAAGAGGGATATAAAAATTTACCTTAGATAAATTTTCAGTATTTTTCTAATAATATTAAATATTGATGAATCGTAAATATATAATAAATATTAATTAAAAAAATTTATTTTCATTAAAATAAATAAATTGTTAAATAATAATATTTATTGGTTTTAAAGTATAAATATAATAAATTTATATCATATAATATAATTGATGTCATTATAATTAATTTTATAATGAATCGAGATGTAAAAATATGTCAATATTTTACTATGTTTTATATTTTAAAACACATTCTCTATTTCCCAAAACTGTATTAATTTTCAATTATGTAATGAATGTTTTTTTATTTTGTATTTGGAAATCAATTCAACATTTGCAGTCATTAAGTAAAAATTATTTAAATCTCTTTATTTCGTTTTTGGGCATTATAAATAGAATCTTCGGAAATTATTATGATTATCTTAAAAGGGAAAATCGGGTTTTTAAGGGTAACAATACTATTTTGAAATTTCCTTAAAACATTTCATAATATAATTGGATCGGTTTTTATGAAATAAGTCATTTTTGGGTAAAAATGGTGTCCTTTAGAAGCAACATAGATGAGATAAAGACATTTATTTTATTATATTTAATAAACTATTAAACTTGTATCACTCAAAATATAATAAAAAATCATTTTCATATAACATTATACAAAATACAAATTCAATTATAAATAATCATTTTAAATATAAAATGTATAATTAATCATATTATTTTAATTTTAATTTTTAGGCAGTAATTAATTACCTTAAATATATAATCTTTTAGGATGTAAATTTATTTGAATGCTATGAAATCAAAAAAAATCATCAAAACTGTAATAAATATAAAAAAATACAAACACTTAACCAAATATTATTTTTCAAGTATATCTTGACTAAAACCATCTGAGGGTCGATATTTTGACCATTTGAGTCATTATAGAAGAGATTGTGGCACTTATATTATTTTTACTAAAGGGATGTTAATCTTGTCATATTCGTGTTATAATTTTTTTCATTTTTAACATAATATTTTTCAAAAGATAACATTGACTAAAATTATTATTATAAAATAAGTTAAATTTCATATCATAATAGTATTTTATTTATAAATTTAATTCTAAAATAACTATACAAACTAATTACACAAAATCATTGTAGTAATTATTTTATTAATGGATATAATATATAAATGTTATTAAAAATATTAAAATAAATATAATTTTGATTAAGTAATATGTCCAATTTATTTTTTATAGGGCCTTGAATTCATTTTAACATAGTAAAATAGTTTCTTCATAGTAAACATATAATCATAATATTTTAAAAAATAAATGAATTTAATAGCGTCAAAATTGCTACTATTTTTTTTATGAAAATAATTTTTCATAAAGATATTTAAAAAATATAGAATAAATATTATATGTATAAAAAAGTTATAAAGTACTTATTTATGGTATCACTATCATCATATAAGTAAATAATAAACCCTTTTAATATTTAAATATTTTTTACCCCAATTAGAAATCAAATAGAATATACAATGTTAATTAAAATATTCTGGTTTAAATTGGTAGAATACGTGTCAGAAATTTAATAGTTAAAGATATTACAAACCTTTCTCATATCATCATTTAAATTTTAACATTTTGGTTGTTTTTCTATTATGGTTTAATTTTATTATAATTTATTATTTATGGAGATTCCTAAAGGCCCCCTCGTGTCTATTATAAAAGGGATCCCCATACCCCAACTATTCACTCCACATCAATCCTTCAAAATCAGCCATGTCATGCTCTATTCCTTTAACAACATTACATGTTACATTCTATTGGTTCTGGTTTCCTTTCGAGAAAATCTGTTGTGCTATAAGGTCACATTTAGAAGAAACAAGTCGAAGAAGAGGAAATATCCCCTAACGATTCATTCAAACATCATTGTTATTAAACAAACACTTCAGGATTTGTTTCATTGTATATTAATAAATCCCATATCACATATATACATACACATTATTATAATTATGAAACAACCCTATTTCAACTTCTACAGATCCTACAAAAAATGAAATCACCATGTGTGTATATGTACAGGTTACCGTCTCTATGCCTTAGTGTAATCTATTTTTCACCACCACCATAATTTAATGTGTATAATTACATAAAAATTACTATATTTGATTATTATACCATGATATTAATTATGAAATAGTATACACTATCCAATTCAATACCATTCAACAATTATGGGAATGATATCGTCTCTTGTACAACTTACCGTCTCCACAAAGAAATGTGATTCATTCTACACGATATATATTAAATCATGATTATATAAATATAAATAATGAATAAATATGTTATATATTATGGTTATATAATTTTTAATGATCTAATTATTAACTAATAAGGAGAACGAGATCTAATTTGACAAAACATTCATAAAAACATAGTGTAGTTAATATCCCAATATCAAGTAATAATGTAGAGTCACTAAAAAATAAATTATAATAGGATCATATATGATATCATAAAAAATAATATGATTATGTAATAAGTCAATGAAATTATTTATATAATTATACAATAAGTTCATATTATGTTTATTAAGTATATGCTAAGTTATATTTCCAAATCTCATTATTATCAAAGGAAATTATATGTAAGTATTTTATGGGGTATATATATCGTCTACATTCATGTTTTATAAATATGTAATATTATTTTATTCATAAAAAATGTTATATTTAATTTTACACATTTTTAATTTTTATTAAATTGTATAAAATGAATATTTTTTCATTTTTATCTTTGAGTGACTTTTTAACTTTTCTGTAAAAAGTACGAGGAGAATTTTTTTAACATATTCATCAAGGAAGAGTTATTACATTATAATAGTGCATTATTTCAAGGATTTTTACACTACATGGTTTCATGTTAAAGTGAAATTAAATTATTATTTTTAAATTTCTAGGTATTTTGAAAAAATAAAATGTTTTTTAAGATGTAATCTTATTTTCCTCAAGAATTCATATCATATGTTGTGTCAAAACTATTTCCCTCCAATATAGAATTATTTTATAGAGTTATGATTAAATAAAAACATCCTTATTTTTCTTGCGATTATATTCTATTTATAATGGAATTATATTTATGACATCAATTTATTTTAAATAGATTATGTTTTGGTCGAACGATTTTTAAAGAAACCCATTATATTCCTCAGGGTTTGATAAATTATTTATGTAATTGTGGAGAATGTAATAATGAGTTCACTATGAGATGGGTGGAACATATATGTCTCCCCATTTAATAGAATAATTATTTATATCTCATGATATAGACAAGGATATGTGAGGAAATGATCTCGGTTATGTAATACAGGGATAGAATGAGGAGTGAACTCAGTTCAGTAATGGACATTGTCTGCTATGATTTTCTATTAAATGATATTGACTAATAAAAAATGATTTTCTATGCTTATGTGTAATAAAAAACTTATTTTCTTTTGATATGAATTTTTGAATTATGTTCATTTATTTTTATGTACATTCGTTATTTATCCCTAGTAATGATATCACAATCATTCATAAGCATGATGGGATTTTTAATTATTATGTATTTATGTCTTAGGATTATGATTTGGTTGGTATCTCCATTTTTTAATATCACTAATAATTTGATCTCACACTTAAATGTGTTTCTTTTCCCCAATTCATTAATAAGAGTATTAATTAAGATATGTCAGAAAGGGATCTAGTTGTGACTAATTAAGTGGAAGACAATAATGATTTTTTATGAACCAACTTTTAATGTCTTCAGGTTTCTAATGACTCTATTCCTATACATTCATGTCATGGATTCGTTATATTTTCAAATGAATTTTATTAAACAATAATATATTATCAATTTATTTAAATTATGTATTTTTATACTCCATGATTTTATGGTCTCCCAAGTTGGTTATGAAGTTTTCTTCAATTTTTTGTGTGACTACCTGACATTTAAAGTGGACTGAAATGTTCAATTGGTCACCAGATTGATTTCATGATATGTGCAAACTTTGTAAATTTATTCCACACCTTGTAAATGTTACATGATGTTTAATGATAAATTATTATTATTTATTTAAAATATGATGTGTTTTCCAGCATATGTGATCCTTGTGGATTAAATGACGTGTAAATGGATTAAACGCCATGTAAATTCCTGAGAAGAAGGTGATGTGAGAATGATATTTCATTTAAATAGTATGAATCACTTTTAGAAATTGACCATGAATTATTATCTAGAAATTTAAGAGCCTATGTTTGATTCGGATAGATTTATTCAATGTTGGATCATTGTAACAGTTGGTTGGTGTCTCTCTACTTGAGTATGCCTTTTTAATACTTCAATGATTTGATTACGATATCGATATTGCATTATGTTATCATATTTTTTTGACCATTAATGATGGGTCCCATTGATCCTCATTTACATATATTGTGATATCATGGACTGGGATCTATTTCCTTAGATGGATGTAGTGTGGATGGTGTTCTTTCTTGGGGTATGTTTTATATCCTTTTCCCAAAAAAACCATTTTTAGAATTGAATTGAACATGATCTGTGATGATTGATTCATGGTCCACTATTTTTATTATTCCTCTTGTTTATGGATACTTGTTTGGAATGTGTGACCCAATGGTTGAGGTAGGCGGTTGTATCTCTTTCTTATGTCGTTGAAAGGTGTTTCTGTAATTATTATCAAAAATTATATTAAAAATAAATTACATGATTAGTTTTTATGTGTAAATGGATTTATGGTCTTTTCAACAGTTTTTTAATGAAAGGATATTTTCAAATAATTAAAATTATTATGAAATGAAACACATAGATTCCTTAGGTACATAAGAGGATGGTTTTGGTTTTGAAAATTTTCCATGTTACCATTGTTGGGTTTTCTCAATAATATTTTCTCTTATATATAGCCATGTTCATTTAGGTACATCTTTGTCATTTTTCTGAGGGTCACTCATTTAGTGTTTCTCGGATACATTTTCAAGTTATTTAGTGAAATGATGGTCATTAGTCCTTTATTATGGTTTTAATAGTCTACTAGAATGACCTAGATATTTTCATGGTGTGATATACCCATTATTCGGATCTATACTTTTTTGGTTATTAATATACATTATTTAATATTAAAACTGTTATACTTTTATTTTTTTATTATCTTGGAAAAGGAAATGGAGATTAATTTTTTTGATAAAAAATAATACATATCATTCTATATTTTATTTAAAATGAGCATACATGATATTTTTTATATAGCATTGTTCAGGAACACCTAGGTGCGAACCTTATAATACTATTAGATCAGACAATCCAGAATTATCAAGTGGTGTGTAAAAATGTGTATGGCATTCGATCAAGGGAATTTCAAGGCACCACAATGAGGTTGTGAGGTTTGGTTCTACTATGCCTGGTTAGTTGTATGATGGGATGATATTGTGGTTCCCATGTTATCACTTGGTGTAGTTGGTTTTCTTATTTTTTTATTCATTTTTTATTGGAGTCGAAATTAGAGATTGTCCCTCTCTTATTTTTCATTTCATTCTATATTCAGAATTATGTTATGGAAAATATATTCCTTCCACAACTAACACTATATATATATATGTGTGTGTGCGAGTGTGTGTGTGTACCATGTTGTTGCATCCGGTTGGGTGAAATTGTTCACTTTGGGTGTTGTTTTCCTATCAGGATCTAGTATCCATCCTCTGTGGATCAGGAACACCCTTTGGGTATTTGGAATGTCTGGAGATGTACCAATTAGAGAAGGTTTTCAGTTTGGTTTGTTACTATTTTTGACAAACCAGGTCGGGTACATGTTTATTTGGATATTCAGATCCATTTGATATTTTTTGGTAATATAGGTGGTCATTCCTCAACAATATTTTTCTTCGATAGATTGGTATATATAAGATAAGAGATTTTGGGACATGAGAGGAATAGTGTTGTTAGTGACTAGATTTATCTTCCGTTGGGGAGACTCATGTTAGCATTGGATATTGGGATGTGGGTCTGTTGTTTTGTGATTTTGATAATAATATTAGTTCTAGATTATTGGTTTTCTAGTTTTAAATTTGATTGTTCTATTTTCTGGTTGTCTAATTTGTTTTAGTGTGTGATTTATGCCTTGATGATGTATTCTGAATATTATTCAAGAGGGTAAAGGTGAGGCTCTTCAAAGAAATTCTCTAGTGGATCACAACATTATAAAGTAAATCATTCAAGATGTTCATAATATTGGACAAAATGGATCACATTTCCATAAACTGATTGTGGAGATACATCTAGTTTAAGAAGGATATTAGGATTGATCAAAAGAGTTTATGCAAGAGAATCCATAATCCCATAAATATATGAGTGAAGATAACTACATGGAGGAATATGTTGATAGGATTGATGAAATATTTGACAACATGGAGACACAAGAGAATAACAAGGTGAACTGTAAGGTGTTCAGACATGAGGGTCCCATGAATCACTCTTTGGATTCAATTATATGGGGTGTGAAAATATTAGTATTAGAGAGGAGTGGATTTTAGACTCTCAAATTCTAGTAGTTTTTCTAGATTCCCTGATAATTTATAAATATGTACATTTTAATTATTTATAGTAGGGATAATATGTGATGAATTTTTACATCAATAATTGTTTCACGTGAAACATTTTTCACAAGTGATTTTAAAGAATGACCCCCAAAAATCATCATAGTATCTACAAGGATTGCAATCAAATATCCGATCACATGTATTTATACTGATGAATATGACCATTGTGGAGATAATGGATATGTACATTATGACCTAAATGATTATGTAAGAAATGGTTAGATATTATTCTCATTCTCTTCCATCTAGTGGAATCGTTGATTGTGGGCTAGAGGAAAAGAGGAAGTGTCAATATCCTCACAAGAGTGGTGGATGTTGATATGTACAACAAAAATCATTGGAACCAATTGTTATTATATTGGTGTGCCGAAACTTTTTATCAATGTGTAAATTTTGTACACACACAAATTTTTTTCATTAACCTACTATGATTTGAAATAACCATTGGAGTGATGTTCATCTCTAGAACTTCTATCAGGCTGTGTCATCTCCTTGTTATGGAAAGGATTGATGAATCCAATGGGTACTATGGTGTACTAAGATTATTCAAAGACAATAAGGATCCATTCATTGGCCTCATAAGTTAGGAAACATCATGAGGTATATGAGTTTCCTAGAAAAATTGAAGAGGACCCATTGACGGTGTACCATCCTCATTGTATCAATAATAGTGAATTCTTAATTTCATAATATTTCTTCCCGATAGTTTATTTCTAGATGTTTTTTATATTCATAACCATCACATGGAACTTATTTATCATGGTATGGAGTTAGAGACACTAACTTGGAAGAGGAAATATTGGGGTTTTCAATGTCACGTTCATTATCTATCACTGTTCCAGATCTGGTAGAGGATTTTATTGTTCTCCGTTTAGATTTTTTCACGTCATTATTAGGATGGATTTCAATATTTATCATTTAGTTTATGTTGACTTTTCTCATCATTGTGTTTTGTTTCATGAAATCGATGTTTTATACAGGTGCTTTAGAAAGAGTGGGATCCAATGTTGTGTTGTATAGGATGTTCCCTCCCTGAGATCAAGATGTTTTATTTTTCTATTGTAGTTGATCAGGAGGGAAGTAATTCATTTGTTGAAATTACTATAATTATTCTTGGTTATCCATATGTTTTTGAAAGTGCGGCCGATTGTCGCCTATCGACCGTTCAAGGCTCCGGTGCTCTGCTAATGTGTATAGCAGCACTCGGGTCGAATCCTCGGCGATGATACTTTGTATTAGTCGTTTGTTTTTAGTTGATTGTATTTTGATTAGGGGGGTTTGTTTGCAGAGCTTAATTGAAATGATTTATGGATGATGTTTGATTTACCAAATTGATAAAGATTGGGGTGAGTTCATCATTAGGTTAGTTAAGCTTGTGATATCCTCGAGCTTTGCTTTATATTGCATTTAAATTAACACCCATGTCACAAGATGATGTTGATTAGAATTCTTAAGTGTTAAGGCTTTAAACCAAGACTTAACTTAACTAAAGGTTATAATTTCAATCAGATCTTATTTATGGTTGTGTATTTATGGTTCCAATAATCCATGGAAACCACATGTTAAACAAAACAAGTCATTAATCCATGACATGTTAAGTCCAACATACACAATGTTAATTCAAAGAATATTCATCGAGAAGAAGCTCTCAATCACTTAACATACCTAAATTATAACTCACCCCAATGAGATATTTACTCAGCCATTTGTGTGATTAATAATCTGGTAATATATGTTTATGGTGATGAATTATAAAGAGAAGAAAAAGAAAGGGACAAGATAAGAGTAGTGTGCCGAACACACACACGAAATAATTTAAGAATCAAAAATGGAATTTCGATTGAATGAGGAAGCTTAAGAAGGGAAGGGGATTGAACTGAATTTAAACTATTTTAAGAACATTAATATTAAAATACAGAAGGTGGAAGAGAATAAGAGATATTGAAGAAGTAACTTGCA
Organism: Viscum album; assembly: GCA_963277665.1. Taxonomy (NCBI): domain Eukaryota; kingdom Viridiplantae; phylum Streptophyta; class Magnoliopsida; order Santalales; family Viscaceae; genus Viscum; species Viscum album. The sequence goes on along the minus strand of OY728160.1, from coordinate 1,044,590,492 downwards.
TTAAAACAGAATTACAAAGAAAGAGAATTACAAGATTACAAAAATGAAGAACACAAAAGTAAGTGAAAAGAAAGAGAGGAGGAAAGGTCTCTCAAGTGAAAACTTGAGTATGTCAGGTCCTCCCAAGCCTTTGGAAAAGCTTTGGTCGTGCCAATGTGATCTCCTCTCTTCTGAAATGCCAACCCCTCTCAAGGAGAGAAGGGGAGAGTATTTATAGCCCAAGGAGTGGACTGTTTGCATTCCCAATCTGTCCCTCCACTTGCATCGCCAATTTGGCGATTCAGACAGCATAATCATCAAATATCTTCTTCTTCAAAGTTGTAGGCAATAATGTTGGCCGACTAATATCAAAATTTGGAGTCATTTGGACTTAAGGATAAGATGTTATGGCCGGATTAATAAACAAACATAAACTGTCCATTTCAATCCAGTATATTTGAAGTCCATAATGTGAAAGGGTTTTTGAATATTAAGATGCCTTCAAATCCGAATGGTTTCTTCAACAAAGTCGGCCGCCTACATCCCCTCTTTCACACTGAAAAATATCAGCTCGCTTGGATGATTACATCAGTAGATATGTCATGAATACTATACTGATTTTCATTCTCGGTCAGAATGGTGGCCTGGACTTCAAAGATTCATTTGGGCCCCTTGTACTTAGATTTGGGCCATGAAATTTTTATCCAAGATGACATGTAGTGTCCCCCGAATTATGGTGGAGAGTTAAGGTTTTTGAACTTCTGGATTGAGCCCAGTAAATCAATCTTCATGAATAGTCCAGTTTCTTCACAGATTCTTTGGTCTTGTTTGTGAGGACCATATGACCCTTCAAATGGCAGACTTGGATCATGGTTCCTTCTAATGAAATGTTGTATATTTAAATAAGAATCCTACAAAACAAGAACCACACAATTTGGATCAGTATAGTGATAGGTATAATTAAAACATTAAACTGACTCAATTTGACTACTTCTAAAAATGCTCAAATATTATACTTAATATTAAAACATTAATATTTCACACAAATTATGCACATTTCATATAAAATAAGTAAAGGGGGAATATAATAAGTCATTAAAATATTAATAACATCAACTCCCCCACACTTATATTTGTGCGTGTCCTCATGTGCAACAAATATAAAAACATGACAAAATCATTTTCACTCACCAACAAATATTAAAATTTTGTTTTCTCCAATCAGGGGAGGTTTAGACTATTTTACTCATCCATAATGAATTCCATCACAAATTTGGTTCACAATAATGCATCATAAACAATTCATTTTCTCATGTTCAAGGTTTGAATTGGAAAATGTAGGCACTCAAAACTTACTCCTCTCAAGATGATAAAAATGTATTTTAGGAGGTTTACTCATTCACCAACAAAAAGTGAAAATCAAGAGTTTGTAAGATCTCTCAGCTTCCATTCCCAAATCTAATGTGTACAATAATCAAGAGGTCTTTTAAGGGGTTTTTCAGTGGCTATGGGACGGTAGGTATATAATGTCCAAAGGAAAAGAGGGGTTAAAAACACCAACATGGAAAAATCAATGCACATTTTTTTTTGAAATTTGATTTGAAAGGAAATAGAAACACATATTTACAAGGGAATGAATGTGTGATGAATGAAAAGTGAGGGAGATAGAAAATGGAATAGGTTGAGATGATGGAATATGTACAACATGGAAGACGTCCAATAATGACACAATACAAGATGAGTCAAGTGTTCTTTTTTTTTCTTTTTCTTTTTTGCTCTTTTTTTTTCTTTCGAAAGTTGTGCTTGAAACAAGTCTCACAGTCATCTCCCAACCCATGCTTGATCTCCTCATGGAACTAATTTTAGTAGTTATAACATGATCAAATGTTGATGATGAATGATTTTTGACCCACCCAAGACACAACCCATTCCTTTTTTTTCATTTTTTTTTAATATAATTTTTTTTTCATTTTTTTTAAACACTATTCAATGACTTTTGTACAAATGACAATTACACATATACACCCCAAATCTCACAGAATTAAAACCTCTCCCCCACACTTGAATGGATGCTTGCCCTCAAGCATATGATGACACATTGGAAATCAATGAAAGTACGCCCAAAAATGAAGTCCATCCCCCCCACACTTAAATTTCAATAAAGTGTACAATGAAAATCCATGAAGATGTTGGGTGGGACAAGGTATTAGTCTTGTAATGTGGCTATCAAAAGAAAGGGTTTCATAGGCTCAAAGGGGCTTTCAAAAGTAGGATCAATGTAAGGGTAACGGGAGGCTATTTGGCTATTCTGATTCTCATGTGGCTTAGAAAATTCCTCTATCATATTAATGCACACAAAAGATGGAAATTCAGCTCGAAGGTCCACAAACGCAAGACTCACAATCAGTGGTGAAGACACACAATGAAAAAGATGGCCATAGATGACCTTGGCATGAAGGCTAATGTTATTCCTCACGGTAGGGGAGAATCATTTTCCACCAAAAATTGTTCATTCAAAATGTTTGTTATTGACAGAAAATTGTTTACCCAAGTTTGAGATAAAAATTCAATATATTTGAGTTTAAAACAAGCCTTTTGACTCCCCAAAATGGTTGGACAAAATTTCAAAACTAGATGGTGAGTAAGCATGACTCTTTTTTTGTAATTTTTTTTAAGTAATTGTGTTTTTTTGTTTTTTTTTTGTTTTTAAGGTTTTTTGTTAAAATACACACCCACACAAGAAAGGAAAAAAGAAAGGGTTTGATGAATAAAGTGGTAACAAAATGAAAGAGAGAGGAAGAAGAAGAAAGAGGTAGAGAGAGGAAGAGATAGAGAGAGAGTTAAAGGGAAAGAGGTGCCCCCTGGTTTGGATTTGGTGGGTCGCCATTTCCATCTAGTGGTGGGTCAATGGAAGTCGATGTGGAACCTGAAGTGAATGGCCTCTCATGGTGATGCTTTAACTGGTGTCCATTTACCGTGAATGTTCTCTTTGAAGAAGGGTCTTCGACTTGCACTGCACCAAATGGGTAAACATTAGTAATAATAAAAGGTCCATCCCAACAATAATTGAGCTTACCTGGGTGAAGTCGAAATCGAGAATTGAAGAGCATTACCTTTTCACCTTCATGAAATACCTTTCGAAGAATGTGCTTGTCATGGAGTGACTTTGCCTTTTCTTTGTAGAGAATGGAGTTCTCATACGAATCGAGTCGAAGCTCCTCCAATTCAGTCAACTGCAACAATCTTTCTTCACCAGATTTTTCACAATCAAAATTACATGTTTTGACAGCCCAAAATGACTTATGTTGGATTTCAACTGGTAAATGACAGGCTTTACCAAAGACTAGCCTAAATGGAGACATCCCAATGGGTGTCTTATAGGCTGTTCGATAGGCCCAAAGTGCTTCACCAAGTCTATCGGGCCAGTCTTTTCTTGTGGGCTTAACAATTCTTTCAAGCACTCTTTTCACTTCTCTATTAGAAAGTTCAGCCATTCCATTTGTCTGAGGGTGATATGCAGTGGATGTTTTATGTACAACCCCATTCTTTTTCAAAAGTGACTCCATGGTTCTATTACAGAAATGAGTTCCTAAGTCACTTATCAAAGCACGTGGTGTTCCGAATCGATGGAAGATATGAGTTTTGAGGAACTCACTCACAGTTTGAGCATCGTCTTTCCAAGTGGGTTTGGCCTCAACCCACCTAGAAACATAGTCAACAGTAAGTAGAATGTAGGATAATCCATTGGAAGGGGGAAAAGGTCCCATGAAATCGATGCCCCAAACATCGAAAAGCTCACAGAAGATTAATGGCTTTTGAGGCATTTCGTTTCTTTCGGAAATTGTGCCAAACTTTTGGCAAGTGGGACATGATTGACAGAACTCGTGTGAGTCCTTGAAGAGTGAAGGCCAAAAGAATCCAGAATCTAGGACCTTTCTAGAAGTTCTTTGTGGTCCAAAGTGGCCACCTCCAGGCATTGAGTGGCAGAATTCCAAGATGGAGGATTGTTCAGTTTCATCAACACATCTCCTAATTACCATGTCAGCCCCAGTTTTCCAAATTTTATTATCTTCTCAAAAATAATGCTTTGAATCACTTTTCATCTTTTCTTTTTGTTCTTTTGAAAAATATTCAGGGAAAACACCAGAAACCAAGTAATTGACAATTGGGGCATACCATGGTAACTTTGGAGTGAGAGATGAGAGGTGTTCAGTTGGAAATTCAGGATCAATTATTTCAGAATGAGAAGAATTAGAAATTCTACTCAGGTGGTCAGCCACATGGTTTTCTTTTCCAGGTTTATCTTTTATCACAAGGTCAAACTCTTGGAGCATTAAAATCCATCTTATTAGCCTTGGTTTGGAATCACTTTTCTTAAGTAAGAACTTTAATGCTGAGTGGTCCGTGAAGATGATGATTTTGGCACCTAAGAGATAGGGCCGAAATTTATCCAAGGCAAAAACCACAGCTAAAAGTTCTTTTTCAGTCACATTGTAGTGTGATTGAGTTTCATCTAATGTTTTTGAGGCATAAAAGATGACATGAGGAATGTTTTCTCTTCTTTGACCAAGAACAGCCCCAATGGCCCTATCAGAAGCATCACACATCAATTCAAATGGTAAGGACCAATCTGGGGGTTGGATTATTGGAGCAGATGTGAGATCAGATTTGAGTTCAATGAAGGCTCTCTTGCAAGCCTCATCAAAATTGAATGTGACATCATTTTGAAGTAAACGAGTGAGTGGGAGGGAAATCTTGCTGAAGTTCTGAATGAATCGCCGATAGAAACCGGCATGACCAAGGAAGGACCGAATGTCTCGAACTGATTTGGGTTCAGGAAGTGATTGGATCACCTCAATTTTGGCTGGATCAACTTGGATACCCTCTTGAGAAATTATGTGCCCTAGAACAATCCCATTTGAAACCATGAAGTGACATTTTTCAAAATTCAGCACAAGGTTGCACTTGACACACTTTTGAAGGACTAAAGAGAGTGAATGTAAGCAAGATTCAAATGACTCGCCATAAATGGTAAAGTCATCCACGAAGACCTCCATGCAATTCTCAATGAATTCAGAAAAGATACTCATCATACACCGCTGGAATGTTGCAGGAGCATTACAAAGTCCAAAAGGCATTCGCCTATAGGCATAGGTTCCAAAGGGGCAAGTGAATGTGGTCTTTTCTTGGTCTTGAGGTGCGATTGGAATTTGGAAGTAGCCGGTGTAACCATCAAGAAAGCAATAGTGTGACTTTCCGGCCAATCTCTCAAGTATTTGGTCAAGGAAAGGAAGTGGGTAGTGATCTTTTCGTGTTTCAGCATTCAGTTTGCGATAATCGATGCACACACGCCATTTGTTTTTCACCCGAGTTGTGACCACCTCTCCATGTTCATTTGTGACAACTGTTATCCCTCCCTTCTTAGGAAGGACTTGAATTGGACTAACCCATTCACTATCAGAAATTGGGTAGATAATACCAGCTTGAAGAAGCTTGGTAATCTCTTCCCTAACTACATCAAGTATGAGTGGATTGAGTCTTCTTTGAGGTTGCCTAATTGGTTTGGATGATTCCTCTAGATGGATGTGATGCATGCAAAGGGCAGGGTTGATTCCTGGAATATCCTCTAGGGTCCAACCTAAGGCATTTTTGTTTTCCTCTAACACTTGAACAAGTTGGGACTCCTCGGTTTCAGAAAGTGAAGCAGAGATAATGACAGGGTAGGAGGGATCATGGAAAAGGAATGCATACTTGAGGTGTGAAGGAAGTGGTTTTAGATCAGTTTCAGCCTTGATTGGAGATCTAGACAAGTTAGGAGTAGGAGAAGGGATTCCAGATGGGTTTGGATCATTTTCCTCAACACTATCCAAGGTGGAGCAGTAGAGATCAGAGTTGATGTGGGATTCAAGAGAGTTTTCAAGTTCCTCTAGATTGATGGAGTCTATGAATGAGAGGTCCACATCAACTTCACCATTTATGACTTTGTTAATCATGGTGCAGATTTCACAAGATCCTTTATCATTAGAACATGAAGAACATGGTGGATTGGGGTTCGATTGAATCTTAGAAGTGTCCTCAAAAGCATGGATTGAGAATGCAGAGTGATCCTCAGATGGGTATCGCATGGCTTGGTAAATGTTGAACTTGACTAGTAGGTCACCGAATTCCATGGATAAGATGCCTGAGTGGACATCAATCTTGGTTCTCGCAGTCATGATGAATGGTCTTCCTAGAATTAGGGGAGATCGAGAAGAGGTCTTCTCACCTTCCATGTCAAGGACATAGAAATCAGCTGGGAAGATAAGATCATTGACCCGAACAAGAACATCCTCAATTATCCCCTCAGGACTGGCAGTGCTTCGATTGGCTAATTGAATGACAATACCCGTTGGGTGCAAGGGACCTAGACCAAGGTTGGAGAAAATGGATTTGGGCATGACATTTATTGAGGCTCCAAGGTCTGTGAGTGCATCATCAAAGTTGGAACTCCCTATTTGACATGGAACCGTGAAGGTCCCTGGATCTTTGTACTTTATGGGAATAGACTGCTGGGTGGAAACATTTTCAAAGGTCCTAAGTTGCCTCTTATGGGTGCACAATTACTTAAGAAACTTGGCATACATAGGGATTTGTTTGATGGCATCTAAGAGGGGGATGTTCACTTCAACACGTCTAAACATGTCAAGCATTTCAGGATCAGGTTCAAAGGACTTCTTAGGCTTGGAGATGGCTTGAGGAAAAGGAATTGGGTTCCTTAGAGGAATGGAAGGAGGTGAAGGAGTGGATTCATGTTCCTTTTCTAGCTTTTTGGTATTTTCATTTTCTTGATCAACATTGAAAGGGGAGGTAGAGGAATCAGCATGGGGAATAGCAATTTGCTTTCCCGATCTAAGTGCAATTGCACTTACATTACCCTTAGGGTTGGGTAATGGTTGAGCTGGGAGTTGGGAAGAATTTGATTGTTGTTGCTGGCTCAGGTGGGATGCAAGTTGACCTATTTGGGTTTCAATGTTCTTGAGGCTAGAACGGGTGAAGGAAGCAAGATCTTCCACGGAACTTTCCCATGGTTGCTTGGAAGAAGAGGCTTGTCCCTGGTTGGGATTGCCTTGATTTTGGTTCTTGGGAAAGCGATTGTATTGGGTGGGGAATTGGGAAGGCTCGTTAGGATAGTGGAATCCAGGAGGAGGATTGTTCCTTTGAGGTTGAGGAACAAAAGGATAAGGTTGATGGAAGTTACCACCACCTTGACCATATTGGAATTGGTTTGGATTTTGATGAGGGAACTGAGGAGGATGAGAAATGGGATTACCATACCTCAGAGGTGGGTTAAAGGTAGAAGAGAAGGGCTCAGAGTGGGGTTGGTTGAAGTTTCTAACAAACTGACCTGATTGTTGAGGGTTGAAGTTTCGCTGAGCATATGCCGCATTGAGCTCCATTGGACTAGATGAATCAGATGGATCATCTTGAAGTTGTGGACATGTGTCAGTCGGATGAGATGGAGAGTTGCAGATTCCACAATTCTTGATAGGTCCAGGGAATAGTGACTGTGGAGAAGATGAGGTTGGGGCTTTGGTAGCCACCGCTAGTTGACGCACAAGACCAGTAAGTTCACTCATCCACTCAGTCATCTTGTTGGGCTCTATGGATTGATTCTCTTGGGCTTGTTTCACTTGAGCATGTGCTCGAGTATGGAATTGCTGCGTGTTTGCAGCCATGTTACTTATGAGATCTCTTGCAGCTGGAGTAGTTTTGTCAACAAGAGCACCGCCACTTGCGGCATCAATGAGAGTTCGCTATATAGCCAATAACCCCTCATAGAAGTATTGGATCAGGAGTTGGTCAGGGATTTGATGGTGTGGACAAGTTGCCACAAGATTTTTGAACCTCTCCCAATACTCATGGAGTGATTCATTAGGGAATTGACGGATGCCGCTTATTTCCTTTCGGATAGAAGCTGTTCGGGAAGCGGGAAAGAACTTCTCAAGGAAAAGTCTCTTCATGTCAACCCATGAGTTTATGGAACCAGGTGGGAGGTAGTAGAGCCAAGACTTGGTAGAATCCGCTAGGGAAAAGGGGAAAGCTCTAAGCTTGATTTGTTCTTCAGAAACCCCTTGAGGCTTCATGGTTGAGCAGACCACTTAGAACTCTTTAAGGTGGAGATGAGGATCCTCACCGGCTAGCCCGTGAAAATGAGGTAGAAGATGAATCAAACCCGATTTTAGTTCGAAGTCAGCTTCAATGTATGGATATTGATTACCAAGTGGTTGGTAATTCATATCAGGGGCAGCAAGTTCTTTCAATGTTTGTTCCCTAGGATTGGCCATATCTAATTCAATTGGTAGGGCAATGATTGGTTCTTGAATTATTTGAGTATATCTTATGTTCCTCCTAAGTTGGCGAAGTGTTCGCTCAATTTCAGGGTCAAACAAATCCGAGGGATTGTTTGGAAGGCTACGGGGCATTCAGAGAGATTTTGGAAGAAAGAGGAAGACGGGTTTTTCTTTGTATTTTTTTCAGTTTATGATTTTTAAGAGGAAGACGGGTTTTTCTTTGTGTTTTTTTTCAATTTTTTTAATCTTTTGTATTTTTTGGTTTTTTTTTACAATAACCAGAAACTAATGACTACTTAAAGCACCATTCCCCGGCAATGGAGCCATTTGAAAGTGCGGCCGATTGTCGCCTATCGACCGTTAAAGGTTCCGGTGCTCTGCTAATGTGTATAGCAGCACTCGGGTCGAATCCTCGGCGATGATACTTTGTAGTAGTCGTTTGTTTTTAGTTGATTGTATTTTGATTAGGGGGGTTTGTTTGCAGAGCTTAATTGAAATGATTTATGGATGATGTTTGATTTACCAAATTGATAAATATTGGGGTGAGTTCATCATTAGGTTAGTTAAGCTTGTGATATCCTCGAGCTTTGCTTTATATTGCATTTAAATTAACACCCATGTCACAAGATGATGTTGATTAGAATTCTTAAGTGTTAAGGCTTCAAACCAAGACTTAACTTAACTTAAGGTTATAATCTCAATCAGATCTTATTTATGGTTGTGTATTTATGGTTCCAATAATCCATGGAAACCACATGTTAAACAAAACAAGTCATTAATCCATGACATGTTAAGTCCAACATACACAATGTTAATTCAAAGAATATTCATCGAGCAGAAGCTCTCAATCACTTAACATACCTAAATTATAACTCACCCCAATGAGAGATTTACTCAGCCATTTGGGTGATTAATAATCTGGTAATATATGTTTATGGTGATGAATTATAAAGAGAAGAAAAAGAAAGGGACAAGATAAGAGTAGTGTGCCGAACACACACACGAAATAATTTAAGAATCAAAAATGGAATTTCGATTGAATGAGGAAGCTTAAGAAGGGAAGGGGATTGAAGTGAATTTAAACTATTTTAAGAACATTAATATTAATATACAGAAGGTGGAAGAGAATAAGAGATATTGAAGAAGTAACTTGCATTAAAACAGAATTACAAAGAAAGAGAATTACAAGATTACAAAAATGAAGAACACAAAAGTAAGTGAAAAGAAAGAGAGGAGGAAAGGTCTCTCAATTGAAAACTTGAGTATGGCAGGTCCTCCCAAGCCTTTGGAAAAGCTTTGGTCGTGCCAATGTGATCTCCTCTCTTCTGAAATGCCAACCCCTCTCAAGGAGAGAAGGGGAGAGTATTTATAGCCCAAGGAGTGGACTGTTTGCATTCCCAATCTGTCCCTCCACTTGCATCGCCAATTTGGCAATTCCTACAGCATAATCATCAAATATCTTCTTCTTAAAAGTTGTAGGCAATAATGTTGGCCGACTACTCTCAAAATTTGGAGTCATTTGGACGTAAGGATAAGAAGTTATGGCCGGTTGAATAAACAAACATAAACTGTCCATTTCAATCCAGTATTTTTGAAGTCCATAATGTGAAAGGGTTTTTGAATATTAAGATGCCTTCAATTCCGAATGGTTTCTTCAACAAAGTCGGCCGCCTACATCTCCTCTTTCACACTGCAAAATATCAGCTCGCTTGGATGATTACATCAGTAGATATGTCATGCATACTATACTAATTTTCATTCTCGGTTAGAATGGTGGCCTGGACTTCAAAGATTCATTTGGGCCCCTTGTACTTAGATTTGGGCCATGAAATTTTTATCCAAGATGACATGTAGTGTCCCCCGAATTATGGAGGAGAGTTAAGGTTTTTTAACTTCTGGATTGATCCCAGTAAATCAATCTTCATGAGTAGTCCAGTTTCTTCACAGATTCATTGGTCTTGTTTGTGAGGACCATATGACCCTTCAAATGGCAGAATTGGATCATGGTTCCTTCTAATGAAATGTTGTATATTGAAATCAGAATCCTAAAAAAGAAGAACCACACAATTTGGATCAGTATAGTGATAGTTATAATTAAACCATTAAACTGACTCAATTTGACTACTTCTAAAAATGCTCAAATATTATACTTAATATTAAAACATTAATATTTCACACAAATTATGCACATTTCATATAAAATAAGTAAAGGGGGAATATAAAAAGTCATGAAAATTTTAATAACATCAGTTTTACTAGACAATTTCAATAAAATTATTACATAAATGTAAGTACATTTCACGAGATATGTGGTTGCAAGAATGTAAATTATATCATTACCTTATTATTATATGACACCATTAGATCTGGATGAGATCTAAATTTAGTTGGAAGACATGGTGAAAATGGAATTTTTCCTACTGTTTCTCCTCATGAATCCGCATTTCCCTATTCCAACATGGAATATGGGTCAATTTACTTATGAATGGAATATCATAAGTTTGAAAAATTAATATTTATGAGTATGATACCTTTTTCTCTTGTGGATGATTTTCCTAATCATTTTAATTGGGGAAAGCTATTTTTGATGATAGATATTCATCTAGGATATCATCATATAATAGTTTAAGAGTGTGATACATAGAAAACAACATTCTGTATATTTTATGTTTGTAATGAATATCTAATTATTTCTTTGGTATGACTAACATTCATATATTTTTCATATATTTTAAGAATATGATATTAGATATGTATCACGAAACCTTTTTGGTAATTTTCTTACATTATATTTTTTTTCACTTGAGATCTGAGTGCGAGCACAAGCACCATCTGAGTTGTTTTTTGTAAATCATGAAAAGTCACTATTTGTATGGAATGCTATCAAATATTTAAAATCATGAATCATGTCGTATAATTTTTAATGCATGTTATTTTTGAGTATATATTATCAATTGTCTGAAAATGTTATAGGCTTTATTTTCATGGGAAGATCCCTAAATTATTTTTGAGAATCATAGATTCCATTAACCTCATGGTCACTAATTATGGGTTTTCGAGGACAAAAATATGTATTCATCACCATTTAACTAACATACTATGAATGACTTTAAATATTTATTGTATGAACATATTTTTTCATCATCCAAAAATATGAAATGAAATCTGAAATTGGCTCATATTCTAAAATTACTAGGACAATGTAAGGGATATATAGTTTTCTATTATGATTTAGGAAATGTTTGTGTTGTGTTCTCTTGTTGGATGATAAGGTGGAATATTATGGATCTAGTTAGCTTGGACTGCTTGATGAGAATTACCCCACACTTGATTTAGAGTTTTACCTAGTTATGGATTCACCTATATAATGGTGGAATTATCTTTTTGGGGAAAGGTCTATGGTTTCTTAAAACCGTAAGAGTTTAATATAGATCTTCTATCCCAAGGACAAGAATCATAGAAAGAGGAAGAAGGTAAAATACAATCAAATGTTTTATTTCAATATTATTTACACCCCGAGGATAGATAATACCATTTTAGATTCTCTTAGAAGGAATGTTAAATAGTAATATGTTTTGGAATAAAAGGAAGAGTGGATCTATATAGTTATTTTTTCTTAGTTACATCTGTTTTCTCATGATATTGCTTCAAGTATAGTCATTATAATATTTACATTATCACAATCCCCAATGAGTCTACTATGTAGATTTTTTTGAAGGGTATTTATTTGAGAATAATTGAAAAAATCATATTTGGTGGGGAGATTGTTTCTGGTTTTTCTCTCTCTTCGGATGGTATTCTTAGCTCGGGGATTTATTTTTTCATTCTATCATATGTTAGGAGCTCAATTTTTCTTTACTTTCAACATTAAAAATGCATCCTTCCTCATGTAACTATGCTTATGTATCATGATATGATATGGATTGGTTGGTTATAAAGTGTGGCATCATTGATTATGTGTCACATATTTACACATTCCAACAGATAAATGCAATGATTTTGAATCCTTCTCGGTTGCTTTTTCATTTTCTGATTCTTGTTTGGATGTGGGATGAGGTGTCCATGAACATTATTGTAAGATTACCACAACCTCCTTGATGTATGTATACTATATGTGTGGTTGTTTAATCGTTTAAAAAGTAATAGTTTTTCTATATGATTAGGGAAACCAATGGATTTTATGATATGGGTATGATTTATGTTCATCAAATTTTGAGGTTATATTGGGTTTACTCTGCTATTATTTTGCATAAGGATTCTAATTTTACATAATGGTACTGAGGAAGCCTCCCTAAGGAAATAAAAAATGATGAAAGACTATGTATAACTTATCATACATAGACATATGTTTAAAAAATATTTTCATTCATATTTTGGAAGATATGCTTCCTACATGTGGCCTTGATTTTGGTGGATCTTGGGATATTCATATGGGATTAGTTTTTTTATATTATTGAAATAGTATTTATTTTTTACTTAAATGGATCCATTTGAGGTATTTTATGGTCATCCAAGAAAATCACATATTTTTTTGGGTGGAGTGGGAGAATCATCATTAGTTGGACATAGTTTCGTTTAGTAATAGCCAAAAAAAATTCAGATATACTTCGATATCTTGTCAAAATGAAATGTAGATATATATATTTTGAGATCCAATGATATTGTACATTGGAGTTTTCAGTTTTTGACTGGGTGTTCATGAATGTTGTTCCTTAGTCGGGTCATCATATTCTTGGTAAAAAGGTAATGTTGGTTCGAAGATATGTTATATAATTTGAGTTTGTTGATTTGATGTGGTTTGTTATTTATCTGTCAGTATTTCCAAATCTGTTGAGAGGAAATATTGAGGTTTTCAAGTTATCTAAGTTATTGAGACAACATTATAATCCCTCTCACAATCTATTTTTAGAGGATGTTGAGTTTGATCCAGCTGCTTCAATTTTTGAGTATCTATTTGAGATATTTGAATCTCAAAATGAATGTCTTTAGTAGGATATAAATTATGTTGGATATATTGTAATGGTGGTACAAAATATATTCTCAAGAGACTTTGGAGTGGGAGTCACTGATAATGTATTGTTGGACTCACCTCTTTTCCATTGTTAATTCTTTCACATGGAATCCCAAAGACAGAAAGTGTTATGGTGGGGCTTTGTAACATGTTGTTACCATCTTTTTGGTAATTCAATTCTCTCTGTTTTTCATCCTATTTAATTGGTAGCATCTTGCTACTACTAAGGATAGATAAAATTTACTAATAAAAACGAATTAATGTATTGGGATGGATGTTTTGATGAATTAAATGAATTTGAGTATGAATTTGTAATGGATTTGCATGGTTTTCCTGAGTTTGGAGGACACCTGAGTTGGTTCTTGAGTTTTTCATTCTACGCTGGGTGATTACATGACATATAAAGGGGTGAAATAATGTTTGAATGTTTATGAAAATAATTTCTTTAGAAGTTCACAAGACATTAATGTATTACATGTCATGTAATGATCAAAACTTGTTTTTAATTAAAATGGTGGTGGGTTTTCTGGTGTATGGTATTTTCTGGTCTATGGGATTTTCATGGATGATAGGATGTGTAAATAGATTAAAAACAATGAAAACTCCCCATAAAATCTGTTTAGGTGGTTATAAATATAATATTTCATTTAATTCCACCATATAAATTTTTTATCTCTAGATGAAAGACATATCAGGAGATTTTTGGCCCATCTATTTGATCGGGATTGATCTGTTCAGTGTTGGATAACTATAGATGTTTGTTATCAACTGCTCAAGTCAGTATGAATTTTTTATTTTTTGTTTCTTTGGTTGTGGTAGCACTATGATTTTATGTTATTGGACCTATTCATCAAAAATGATAATTCCTCTTTTTACTGTTCTTAGACGGTGGTGTGATCTTTTTATGGGGGGATGTTTCCTATAATGGTTTTGATTAGGTGGGTGTGTATTCGTGAGGTATGTGTTTTTTTCTCTTCTATTAGAACTCGTTATGATGAATTTAATTAAATCTTGGTTGTTTATATTTAATATAGGGCCCCATTTCTTATTTATATGTTCTTCTTAGTTGTCAAATATTCATGGGCATGTGTCACCCTAGGTTTGAGGTAAGTACTTCCGTATGTTGTATGTGTTGATGAAATATATTTCTCCCATTCATTTTATATATTTATTTATAAATAAATATTCTAGATTTTTAGTTCATGTAAATATATTATTCATAAAATGTGATTTTTCCGTGATATTTGAAAAATGATTACATTCAATTCATTGAAAGGATTATAAAATGTAGCACAATGGATAAATTAGGTGCGTATGTTGAAGGATTTTGTCCGATACATCATGCATGTTGAAGTTGTAAGATGTTATATCGGGGAATTTATATAATCCATATGGAAGTTATTATAGGGAAAGGTTTTACATTGTTGGGAGGATCACCCATGAGGTGTTTCTCTACAAATTAAACATATGTTCTAGGGACATGTTTTTCACCTGTCGGTTTTCATCACATGTATAGTATCCTACCTAACTTGCTGAGTTCATCAAACCAATTTACCTATTCATTTCCTTTTGAATATATTTTAATTACATTAATTTGAAATTTATATAATTACCATTGATTTTTAATGTTTTAAAAAAGAACAATATTTATCATACTTTTGATAGCAGCCACTAGTAAAGACACAAAAGTTTTTATTAATGAATTTTAATAATGATTTAATTAAGTGTTTTATTATGTAAAATTGTTAGGGAAAACATATTCACTTATTTGTTTTTATTATTTTGGTATCAAAATACCATTAAATATTTTTATCGTTGATAATATAGTCATTGAACAGTGATCAATTGATTAGTATACATATAGGGCTTTAACAAATACAATTTACTGGGACTATGGATGTGTTGGCCCAATATAGTTGAATTTCCCCAAATGAAGCCCATTTTTCTGAGCTCAAAAAGGTGTTTGTGTCATTCAGCTTCACTCTTGACCAAGCCTAAGACGCGCTTCAGCACGTTATGCTCAAACGAACCATCTACGGGAGAAGTGGATGTTGATAGAGATTACCACTCGAGTGATATTATCCATCCCACCCCAAGAGTATGTCACCATCGAACATCATACCCTTAGGTATTATGCAGGTGTTATTAGTGGTTATGTATCAAGACTCTAGAACTATGATTTTGTGCATTAGTTTTGTATTCAATAAATAATACTCATTCATTTTATAATTGTTACTTCATAAATTGTTTTTATCACACAAATAGTATTTTTAGTTAAAATTATATTAAAAAATATAATGTGATGAATTGATGGATTTTTCAAATAAATAATATTTTATAAACAATAAATTATAAATTATTTTTTATTAAATATATATGATTGTATAATATTTATGAATACAATTGTAATTTTTATTTCGGTTTGAAATCCTTTTTTGTCAAAACCAAGGAATTTTCGATTAATGTTGGTTATTATTTGAAATGATAAAATTATCCTATTTATAAAATTATTTAGATAAAATGAATATTATTTTTGGAATCAGGTTGTTGAAATTATATAAAGGTTAATTTTTCATAATTTTTTGAGACTGTTGAATTTTTGGGTAAAAATTAAATACCATCTAAATATATAATGTGTTTTATGACATCATAATATCCCAATAGTGATGTAATAAAATAATATAATTGTGATTTTCGGAAAATATATGTTTTATATTTAATATCATGTGATTTTAGATATGTTTTATTAATTTTATAGTGCCTTAGTGGACCCTTCAATAATTAAAAAACATTTTATCTTTTTATATTGATTTCTTGGATATTGTGACTCATCTCCACATAATAAAGTATAATATTTTAATAATTATGGCCATTATACATATAAAATAATATTTTCCACACCCTTTGCGTAAAAAAATGTTAAAAAACCATGGTATGTGTTGTGCTTTTGATTATTTTAATGTGTGGTATCCAAATCCCAAATAATAAAGAATTCCCACAATTTTCCTATATAAACACACCAAATCTCCTACTTTTCATCACTAAAATACATTGGATCTCAACCAATATCTTCCCTCCTCTCTCTATATTCCTCACAAGGCGCCCCAAGCTCCCAAAAATCCTCTCATAAGCCCCTACCAAGCCATTGATATCACATTTCTAAGAATGGGATTTCTTCCATTCTCATTTTTTTACAAATTTCATTTTGTTGTTATGCACTTTTATTTTCAATTAAAAATGTTGGGGTATGATTTCTCACCTCCACTATACATCCATACTTCTGTTTGAATGATTAGAGAACCCTTTTTCTCTCACTAACACCTCCCATGTACACTAGTTACAATGACAAAATTTAATAAGGGATTTCTCACTCATCATTTATTTTCATGTAATTATTTTGTATTCTTAATTTACATTTCATTACATATGTTGGAAAATTTATCTATATGACATTGTTAAATTACATTTCATGTAAATATGATGATACACCCTAGTCTCTCTCATCATCCATTTTTAGGAATCTATATGTCACGACGTTATGCTGCCGAAATTGCACAGTGAATTTCCAAGCCAAATACATTGTGTAGTGAATACATTTCCCATTTCTATATCATGGTTATTAAAAATTATGCACATTTACTTATTGATTATATTGTTCCGTGTATGAATTAAAAATTCCATTATCTTGGAATAAATTATTATGTTTAATTAATCCTAGTTATATGGTCCATGTGGAACACATATGCATGAAATGAAATGATTAGGAAGGGTCTCCCTGATAACTCTACAATACAGTTGGTAATGACTAGTATCATGATATGTCAAGTGCAATGGTGGTGTAATAATGGTAAATATAATTAAAAATTATTTTACTCATTCTTCACATGAAATGAACCTTGTATCATGTTAAAATCATTTTAAATGTTGTTTCCATATATCCATGTTATGATAATCATTCTATATCATGCCTTTATGTTCATGTTTTTTATATGATCCATTGATATGGAGATTATTTAAAATGTATTTATGTCTTAACATTATGGATTATTTAATCCCTTAGTGGGATTTATATATCACCCTTTTCTTATGCATGTCCTCAGATTATTCAATGCAATGTTAAGTGCGTAGGAATGTGCGTGGTCATGTAAAAGAAAATTTCATTAAAGATGTGTTTTTCAAGTTTTAAGTTGTTGTGTAATGTTACTAATTCCAGAAGAAAATATACCTATCAATATTCTACATAGAATAATGTAATATTTTTATATAAAAAATCATGTTTTAGTGTGTAATAAAGAGCAGGGTTATTATCATTGGTATCAGAGGTTAGGTTACATTATTTTCGGTATTATGATTAGAAAACCCAAGTTAAAGCATTAGTGATAATACTAAGTATAATAAAAACATCCCAAAATTTTGTTGAGTATTTAGTATGTGGTTTATAAAGAAAATTCATCCCTATCTGGATATGAGTATGTAGTGGAGGCTTTGGAACAGATGGGTCTTGGGGTAAAACATGAAAACAACGCTTTCAGCTAGACTCGAACTAGAACTGGTGCAAGACAACGGGCCATGCTTCACTCTTGGTTACGACACTCCTAGGATATATTATTTGGAACATTAATAATCTTAGTAAGAACCATTATTAAGTGAAGAAAATAATTCCCCTAAGAATATATGTTGGGATGTAGATCATGGATAACAGTGATTCATGCCTATAAATTCATAAGTTTGGCATATCAAAGTAATTTATTTGTAATATGTTTTTGTCTTTGAATTACCCTTTATGCGTTATCCTTAACTTTCCTTTTCTTCCAGCCAATGGCCGGTAATAAAAGGACTTTATTGAAAAATTGATGAGAAGGTCAATGTGATTATTGTTCTAATTAAATGCCAAATCTGATGGGAGTGGGAATCTCGAACTTTGTGATGATACTCTCTTAGTTAACTTATGTTTTGAATAGAATAAATAGGTCAAGTGGAACATCTATACACATACCAAATAGAAATAAGAAGTCACAATCGATAGCTTCATGAGACAAAGGCCTCTTACTTTTAATGGTTTATCTGATCCCCCAATCGCCAAACTATGGATCAACTAAATTGAAAATATATTCTTCCTAATTCATTGTTTTGAAAAAGAGAATTTACTTATATATGCTTATAATATCAATGGTGATGATGATCAATAGTGGAAATTGATCCAAATTATAATGCCTGAGGAGGAGATCGAGGCATCGGAATGGAAGGATTTCGAGAAAATGTATTTTGAAAAATATTTTCCTTGCACGCTATGACTTAGTATGAAAAGGGACTTCAATTATCTCATGAATATTGAAGATGAATCTATCAGATCATATGAGTAAAACATCACAAGTATTGAATGATACGCCTCGGTCTTTATAGTTACCCCAAAAAGAGTGGTTGAATGCTTCTTTTGTGGGCTAAAACCTAGACGAAGGAAAGCCCTATAGATCTTTTACTTCGAGATCTATGACAAAATTGTCTGATGTGCCCTCAAATTCGATATGGAGATCAGAAAATCATTGGGGTTTCATGAGGATAATAAGAATAAGGTGGAACTTCAATCTAGTTTATCGATAGGGAAATCAAATGGTTCTATGAAAAAACAATCCCCCCACTTTCTAAAGGTGCGGAAAGATGAATGCCAGAAATTTTATGAATGGGATGAGGAAATTCTTTAGGTATGAAAGAGAAGGGAACATGGCCATTATCCATATACATGAAAAACCCATGGCTGTGATAGAGGAGTGGGAAAATCCATTTTCACTCAACACATTGTTCATTTATTAAACTCCAAAGTATTCATGCACATTGAAAAACAATTCCCTAAGCTATGGGTTTTGTAACAGCCCAAGATTTTATAAAAAAAATATTTTTTTAATTTTATTAATGTCTTGTGTTGTACGCTACACCAAAAGGAGCTTGCACAACACGCATCCTTGTCTTGCCTTTCATTACACGCAATCGCGACCTTCCTCGATAGCGTGTGTAATACGCAATACCGAGTTTCACTAAACAACGATATGCTATTAAAATATTATTAAAACTAGCCGTTATGAATAGTAATAACCACTTTTTAAAATTCTGTAAATCTTATTTTTCAAAATGAACTTCATTCTTGGATTCGGAGTATCGAATTTAGCCTAAGGTGAAATTTTGGTACTTTTCGGATAACTTTCACATTCTGATGAATAGTGAAAATTACTAAATTATAATTAAAAACAACTTTTTTAATCGAAATAATTAATAGTGATAAATTATTAATTTGAGTGGTTTTAAAGTATATTTAGAATATATTTTTTACAATTTAATACAATGTTGGTCATTGGTTGTAATTTCACATTTAAACCAGACATAATCAAGTGTCAATCTTTTGATATATATTGTTTCCTAAAAACACGCTATTTATTTTAATAGTGGGATTCAATTATAAAATTAATTAATGCAACTTCAATGTTATGAATTTGGTAAAATAGATTTCATTTTTGAATTCGGAATATGAAATATAGCTTAGGATGAAATTTTGGCATTGTTCTGAAAAACATCAATTTTTGATGAATAGTGAAACTACTAAGTGGTAGTTAAAAAAACTGAATTTTTCATAAAACTTAATTTTGCCGCTTCTGTGAATGGAATTTCGAAAATCCGAGTGACACGGTTAATATCAAGGACTAAAATGTGGTTCAATGAGATGGAAATAATTTTTTGGTGAATAGTAACTTTTTACTTTTTTACCGCGGTTAATAGTAAATAGGGTAACTAAGGGTAAATATGATATTACTATTACCCTAACACATGTCCTAATTCTATTGGACAAGTGTAATTCGACCAAAAACAAACTTAGGAATAAAATATGACCATTTTTGCCCACTTGGATTAGATTAGGACATTTATTATTAATTTATTTAAAGAAAGGTTAAAATAGTTAAAATCAAAGTTTAATAAGTAAATCATTTTTAATATGGGGTTATACATAAGATAAATTCGATTGTTAATATTCATTAGAAAGCTAAAAAGATTTCCTACATAATGGTATTCTATTTGTAATTTTTAGACATTAAATAATTTAATTTATTTATGACACAACGATGATGCAGTAATTATCTTATTAATGAAATATTGACATAATTGATGTTATAAACACCAAAATAAATGTAATTTGAGATTTTTTATGAATTCCACTAATTTTCTAGGTTACTATGATATATTAATGTTGATTTAATCAACTTGGTTCGAACATTTAATTCTGTTATTACTTTTAGAAAAATCATATATCAAATAGTGTCAAAATTGACACAAAATAGTTTTTAAATCAAATATTATATTATTAATTGTTATTGTATTCATAAAAATCTAAGGTTCGGCCAAATGACTTAGATAAGGATATATATATTAATAATAAACAATTTGGGGTTCGTTTGACATGTTATAGTAAGTGTATTAACCATATAGTGAAAGAAAACAAAAAGACATGGTAAAAGTTAAATTATTTAACTTAGAGTTAAATCTAATTGATAAGGTTAAAATAATATCCTAAACTTTTATAAATTCTATTGGTTGATAGGATTTCGACCCATACCCACTTTAGCTTCGAAATAAGACCGTTTGGAACCATTATAAACCGATTTTGACTTTAATATAAAATAATATTTTGAGATATTCCTAAGGTGCCCCTCTCCTCCCCTATAAAAGGACACCTCCTCCCCCTCCTCCTCACACCAATTTGAGCACTCAAGCTCGGCCAACCCCTGCCAAAATATCTTCTCCACTTCCCTAGAATAATCATAGAGGTCCTGGTCTTCTTCAAAGACCAATCTTAGTTCCTTAAGTGGAGGATTCAGAGAGGCGTTCCAAAGAAGAGGTAATATCCATTACCGACCGTTTCAATTTCTTTCTTCTTCAACTTCTTCTTCTTTAGTTGTTTCATGATAAAGTAATAACATTATTATTACTTACATACTGATATGTTATTATAAATATGAAACAACCCTAATTCACCTTTTATCCATTCTACGGAAAAATGAAATCACCGCGCGTGCGTACGTACGGAATACCGTCTCCACGCCGTGGTGTAATCTATTACAAGGATGGGTATAATGGTGTAATGAGTAACTATATATCATTATTATGAAGTAATATTGATACTGAAATAATATATATATACTCCAATACAATTCCACGATCATAGGAACGAAATCATCACTTGTGCGTACGTACGGAATACCGTCTCCACGATGTGATGCGACTAGTTCTACATGATCTTCATTTCATAATGATTATATAAATGAATTGAATGAATGAATATGGTATATACTACACTAATACCATTCTGTAAATAAATTATCTATAACCTAAACATAAGAATAATAATTTATTCGACAAAACACGCATAAGAACAAAAAGTTATAAAGACCTGAGTAACAAGTAACAATGAAATATTACTAACAAGAAGCTAATAATATGACCATATATGATATCATATCAATACGTATGATTCTGGAATAAGTCAATAACATTATTTAAACCATTATACAGGAGCTTCGGACACGAACAAAGCAAATTGGACCTAAGGTAAGGGAAATATCACAATCTCATTTTTATCCGAGATTGTTTATTCGTAAGTATTTACTAGGGTGTATTTTATCATCCACATCCATGTTTCATCAATATGTAATATTATTTCCATCCACCTACAATTGTTTAAATCCATTTTTACCCTTCGGTGAGTTTTTAGTAATATCTATGAAAGGAATCTTTTGTCGTACGAGGTACTTTTTGACTTTTCCGACAAAAGTACGAAGAATGTTTTTTTTAACTTATACGGCACGAACGGATTTTTATGGTTTTATAAAGCTTTATTTTAATGAACCTTCCTCCAAAATATTTCATGACTATTTTCAAAAAAATCTTTTTCTTTTAAAATTGCATGATGTTTTGTGAAAAGAAATTGATTTTGAAGAAAAAAGGATATTTTCCTCAAGAATTCAATTCAAGTGTTTTATCAAAATTATTTTTCATCTAAGATAATAAAGGGTTCTGTTTCAATCCATATTTTTACATTGATTTGACTATGTTGTGATGGAATTATGTTTATGAATTCCTTTATCTTATATGAATGGTTTTATGATGTCATGTTGTTTAAGAATCCCATTTTTATTACATGGGTTACGCTATGATGTATGGTTTATGATTTTGTGGCACACATAAGAATGGTATCATTATGAGATGGGTGGGTCCTATATCTCCCTCCAATGCATTGGGTAAAGATTTTATATCTCATGAGATAGACAGGGCTGGAACGGTAGGTTATACCGGTTCAGTGAAACAGGACTGAAACGAGGGTTACTCGATTCAGAAAGGGACTTTGTCCACTAAGATAGTCTTGGCAATGAGTCATGACTAACAAGAAATGATTTTCCATGATTATGTTTGCATGCCACAAAGTTTCAAGTTTCATGTTATGATTATGGTGATCTCATTTTCACTTCTATGATTTATTCCATGTTAAGATATTATGATCTCTTTTGCAGGTTATGATTTTCAAAAAGATATGATATGATTTTTATTTCCTTTATTTGCCCTTGCTGAGCATTTGAGCTCACCCTTTTATGTTTTCTTTTCCCCAGGATATAAAGAAAGGTTTTAGGTTAAAAAAAGGAATATCTTTATGGGAGATTTTGAAGATCTTTCATCACGATTAGAAGATTACGATCCGAGTTTCCAAAGACACTAAACTATTACGATCCTTGTGTGTGTGTTTTTGTTATGTACTAAGTATTCGGCAAAAGTAATGTAATGTTCATGTACGTCAGGCATCGGGTCTCTACAGTTGGTATCAGAGGCAAAGGAGGTAGGAATGTATCCGATCCTTGGGAACTCTCACATGTGAGCGTTGGACGAAGCATGGCTCTCCGCCCAAGGGCTTCATGTGGAAATGGCTGCCACTGGGGAAGGTGGTGTGTCCCGCCCAGGGGGTGTAGCCGCCCATGGAGTGCCCTGATAGGTATCAATTATAGTCCACTGGAAGTAATTCCAGACCGTTATAGTTGGTATCAGAGGAAAGGTTTAGTCAACCTTTGGAAACTAGGATGCGAAAACGTTAGTGAGATCCCTAGAGGTATTTCTACGGTATGTCTAGGGATGTCCCTAAGGTTAAGTAGACGTATAAGTTATAGTACTAGAACTACGCTAACGATCATAGAATTAAACCTAAGATGTTAGATATTGAAGGTACTCCCCCTTTATTATGTTGTTTTCTCTACCATGATTTTTGCCTCTCACACTATTCTTTTTGGGTTTTAGAAAATGGCTGGAAACAAGATGATTCACGATAATGGAGGATATGATGGACAATGGAATGATATTCTTCATAATGAAATGGGATTTTGAAGTCCAAACATAATTATTATGCCGAATCAGCAATCTCATAATATGATCAATAAAGTAAAATTTGGTAAGTTTCCTGACTCGGCTAATAAGAGAAAGATGGAGTTTCATGATGATCATAGAGGAAAGAAAGTTCAATTTCCCCTATGTAATTCATGTGGGAAGAGGCATCAAGGAGAATGTTTCAAAGGAACTGGAAGATGATTTGGGTGTGGAAAAGAAGGACACAAAGCAAGTAAGTGCAAAGGAAAAGGTTCAGTTAACACCATGGATGAGGATAATGGTATTGCTACGACATCAAAAATGGTTAAGTGTTTTAAATGTGGAATGTATGGGCATTATGCAAATCAATGTCCTAAGGGAAAGATTCATGAAGAGAATCAGTATGGCCGTATGGGTAGTATTTATGTGGATGATGATGAAGAGACTACAAATGATATGTGAGATGAAAGAATTGTTGAAGCTCGGTTAATGGTTTAAGAATGTAGTGGAATGATTACATGTTTATCATGTGTAATGTTGTATAAGTAATCTCATGGTACTATGGAATAAAGAGACATGTAAGGATTGTTACATTGTTGTCTGATTAATGTTACTAGTAACCATGAAAGGTTATTCAGATACTTTTGGAAAGTAGATGATAAGTGCATAATGAAAGGATAAGAAGATAATGAGATGTTTGATTGTATTCATGAGCTCATGATTGATATAAGGACTAAGTGATATCATGGTTTGAGTATATAGAATTTTGAGGATTTTGGTATGTGGAAAGTGTTAACTTTAAACTGCATTCATGTTTTCACTAAGGTATTCAAGAGAATACATGATTAAGGCCTTTGAATGTTTGGGATGTGACCAACAAGACATATATATGGGGATTAACGATAGTATTAAATCTCTGGTAATCGTTTTCACTATATTATGAGAGTGGACTGCAGTATTATGGATAAGCCTAAAGATTAGAATGGATTATGTTGGACATAAGTTAGTATTGTTTACGGATAGAAGTTTTTTTCGATGTTATAGTAATATAATTTTAGAAAAAGGGACAACCTGCTGGACGGGCGACAGCCCATCGCGTCGGACAAGGTCATAGGAATCGAACCCACAACCGAAGTGCGACTGGCCTTTATCGCCTATCACTGGCCTACAGGAAGTCCCTGTTTAGTAGAAACTAGTTTTATTATATTAAGCTGTATGATATATGAAGTATAAGTCCATTTTAGGAACAATATATGATTACTCTCACTATAGATCGACTTATGTATATAATTTTTGCTAACCTTTTGTTTGAGACAGATGGAATGACCCGTCATTCTATCACATGATCTGCTAACACTTCACGAATAACAAATTCAACTTCATTTATTTAAGAGATGAAGTGGAAATTGTTCAAGGCATGAACAACAGTGAGATTGTACCAAAATAAAGTAAGTATTTATTAAAATTCAAATTTTCAACTTTAGGGGAAATGATCTTGAAAACCAAAAATGTTGTCCTAGTGATCTTATACCTGATGAATCAGATGGTACCTTATATCATCACAAATCTATGGATTTGTGATTACTGGCTTTTCCATAGCCATGTTCTCTACCACTCTCCATCAGAACATGATGGTTAGATTTCTCTTCCATATCCATATTTTCACCTATGTGGAAACCCAATGATTAGTTTATTTGGGTAACCGTTACGTTTCATACTTTTGTTTTTAAAGATTGGTTTTGATATTCCTTTTTACGATGTGGGTTTCTATTAAAGAAACTTTCGAATAGTAAACCATTTATAACCCCGACGAATTTCGAGGGCGAAATTTATTTTAAGGGGGGTAGAATGTAACAGCCCATGATTTTATAAAAAAAAATATTCTTTTTAATTTTATTAATGTCTTGTGTTGTACGCTACACCAAAAGGAGCTTGAACAACACGCATCCTTGTCTTGCCTTGCATTACACGCAATCGCGACCTTCCTCGATAGCGTGTGTAATACGCAATACCGAGTTTCACTAAACAACGATATGCTATTAAAATATTATTAAAACTAGCCGTTATGAATAGTAATAACCACTTTTTAAAATTCTGTAAATCTTATTTTTCAAAATGAACTTCATTCTTGGATTCTGAGTATCGAGTTTAGCCTAAGGTGAAATTTTGGTACTTTTCGGATAACTTTCACATTCTGATGAATAGTGAAAATTACTAAATTATAATTAAAAACAACTTTTTTAATCGAAATAATTAATAGTGATAAATTATTAATTTGAGTGGTTTTAAAGTATATTTAGAATATATTTTTTACAATTTAATACAATGTTGGTCATTGGTTGTAATTTCACATTTAAACCAGACATAATCAAGTGTCAATCTTTTGATATATATTGTTTCCTAAAAACACGCTATTTATTTTAACAGTAGGATTCAATTATAAAATTAATTAATTCAACTTCTATGTTATGAATTTGGTAAAATAGATTTCATTTTTGAATTCGGAATATGAAATATAGCTTAGGATGAAATTTTGGCATTGTTCTGAAAAACATCAATTTTTGATGAATAGTGAAACTACTAAGTGGTAGTTAAAAAAACTGAATCTTTCATAAAACTTAATTTTTCCGCTTCTGTGAATGGAATTTCGAAAATCCGAGTGACACGGTTAATATCAAGGACTAAAATGTGGTTCAATGAGATGGAAATAATTTTTTGGTGAATAGTGACTTTTTACTTTTTTACCGCGTTTAATAGTAAATAGGGTAACTAAGGGTAAATATGATATTACTATTAACCTAACACATGTCCTAATTCTATTGGACACGTGTAATTCGACCAAAAACAAACTTAGGAATAAAATATGACCATTTAGGCCCACTTGGATTAGATTAGGACATTTATTATTAATTTATTTAAAGAAAGGTTAAAATAGTTAAAATCAAAGTTTAATAAGTAAATCATTTTTAATATGGGGTTATACATAAGATAAATTCGATTGTAAATATTCATTAGAAAGCTAAAAAGATTTCCTACATAATGGTATTTTATTTGTAATTTTTAGACATTAAATAATTTAATTTATTTATGACACAACGATGATGCAGTAATTATCTTATTAATGAAATATTGACATAATTGATGTTATAAACACCAAAATAAATGTAATTTGAGATTTTTTATGAATTCCACTAATTTTCTAGGTTACTATGATATATTAATGTTGATTTAATCAACTTGGTTCGAACATTTAATTCTGTTATGACTTTTAGAAAAATAATATATCAAATAGTGTCAAAATTGACACAAAATAGTTTTTAAATCAAATATTATATTATTAATTGTTATTGTATTCCTAAAAATCTAAGGTTCGGCCAAACGACTTATATAAGGATATATATATTAATAATAAACAATTTGGGGTTCGTTTGGCATGTTATAGTAAGTTTATTAACCATATAGTGAAAGAAAACAAAAAGACATGGTAAAAGTTAAATTATTTAACTTAGAGTTAAATCTAATTGATAAGGTTAAAATAATATCCTAAACTTGTCTAAATTCTATTGGTTGATAGGATTTCGACCCATCCCCACTTTATCTTCTAAATAAGACCCTTTGGAACCATTATAAACCGATTTTGACTTTAATATAAAATAATATTTTTAGATATTCCTAAGGTGCCCCTCTCCACCCCTATAAAAGGACACCTCCTCCCCCTCCTCCTCAGACCAATTTGAGCACTCAAGCTCGGCCAACCCCTGCCAAAATATCTTCTCCACTTCCCTAGAATAATCCTAGAGGTCCTTGTCTTCTCCAAAGACCAATCTTAGTTCCTTAAGTGGAGGATTCAAAGAGGCGTTCCAAAGAAGTGGTAATATCCATTACCGACCTTTTCAATTTCTTTCTTCTTCAACTTCTTCTTCTTTAGTTGTTTCATGATAAAGTAATAACATTATTATTACTTACATACTGATATGTTATTATAAATATGAAACAACCCTAATTCACCTTCTATCCATTCTACGGAAAAATGAAATCACCGCGCGTGCGTAGGTACGGAATACCGTCTCCACGCCGTGGTGTAATCTATTACAAGGATGGGTATAATGGTGTAATGAGTTACTATATATGATTATTATGAAGTAATATTGATACTGAAATAATATATATATACTCCAATACAATTCCACGATCATAGGAACGATATCATCACTTGTGCATACGTACAGAATACCGTCTCCACGATGTGATGTGACTCGTTCTACATGATCTTCATTTCATAATGATTATATAAATGAATTGAATGAATGAATATGGTATATACTACACTAATACCATTCTGTAAATGAATTATCTATAACCTAAAGATAAGAATAATAATTTATTCGACAAAACACGCATAAGAACAAAAAGTTATAAAGACCTGAGTAACAAGTAACAATGAAATATTACTAACAAGAAGCTAATAATATGACCATATATGATATCATATCAATATGTATGATTCTGGAATAAGTCAATAACATTATTTAAACCATTATACAGGAGCTTCGGACACGAACAAAGCAAATTGGACCTAAGGTAAGGGAAATATCACAATCTCATTTTTATCCGAGATTGTTTATTCGTAAGTATTTACTGGGGTGTATTTTATCATCCACATCCATGTTTCATCAATATGTAATATTATTTCCATCCACCTACAATTGTTTAAATCCATTTTTACCCTTCGGTGAGTTTTTAGTAATATCTATGAAAGGAATCTTTTGTCGTACGAGGTACTTTTTGACTTTTCCGACAAAAGTACGAAGAATGTTTTTTTTAACTTATACGGCACGAACGGATTTTTATGGTTTTATAAAGCTTTATTTTCATGAACCTTCCTCCAAAATATTTCATGACTATTTTCAATAAAATCTTTTTCTTTTAAAATTGCATGATGTTTTGTGAAAAGAAATTGATTTTGAAGAAAAAAGGATATTTTCCTCAAGAATTCAATTCAAGTGTTTTATCAAAATTATTTTTCATCTAAGATAATAAAGGGTTCTGTTTCTATCCATATTTTTACATTGATTTGACTATGTTGTGATGGAATTATGTTTATGAATTCCTTTATCTTATATGAATGGTTTTATGATGTCATGTTGTTTAAGAATCCCATTTTTATTACATGGGTTACGCTATGATGTATGGTTTATGATTTTGTGGCACACATAAGAATGGTATCATTATGAGATGGGTGGGAACTATATCTCCCTCCAATGCATTGGGTAAAGATTTTATATCTCATGATATAGACAGGGCTGGAACGGTAGGTTAGACCAGTTCAGTGAAACAGGACTGAAACGAGGGTTACTCGATTCAGAAAGGGACTTTGTCCACTAAGTTAGTCTTGGCAATGAGTCATGACTAACAAGAAATGATTTTCCATGATTATGTTTTCATGCCACAAAGTTTCAAGTTTCATGTTATGATTATGGTGATCTCATTTTCACTTTTATGATTTATTCCATGTTAAGATATTATGATCTCTTTTGCAGGTTATGATTTTCAAAAAGATATGATATGATTTTTATTTCCTTTATTTGCCCTTGCTGAGCATTTGAGCTCACCCTTTTATGTTTTCTTTTCCCCAGGATATAAAGAAAGGTTTTATGTAAAAAAAAGGAAGATCTTTATGGGAGATTTTGAAGATCTTTCATCACGATTAGAAGATTACGATCCGAGTTTCCAAAGACACTAAACTATTACGATCCTTGTGTGTGTGTTTTTGTTATGTACTAAGTATTCCGCAAAAGTAATGTAATGTTCATGTATGTCAGGCTTCGGGTCTCTACAGTTGGTATCAGAGGCAAAGGAGTTAGGAATGTATCCGATCCTTGGGAACTCTCACATGTGAGCGTTGGACGAAGCATGGATCTCTGCCCAAGGGCTTCATGTGGAAATGGCTGCCACTGGGGATGGTGGTGTGTCCCGCCCAGAGGGTGTAGCCGCCCATGGAGTGCCCTGATAGGTATCAATTATAGTCCACTGGAAGTAATTCCAGACCGTTATAGGTTTCACAGGCTACCACAATCTCCAAGGAAACAAGGGAAATCTTTTTCCATCACTACCACTAATGTGAACCCTGAAAATAAAGTGGTTACAAGAACTCTATTTATTCAATTAAGAATATCTAACATACATTTTTATTCTAGTCCCACACATTCTCTTATATCCTAAATGTTTTGTAGTAAAATCACAACACCACCATAAATCATGGAAGTAATGATTTTGGTGAGAGTGACAAATGGGGAAATAATTTCATCCCATGAGTATAACTCATCCCTTGTCATAATTTGTAGACTGAACTTCTAAGAAAACATCATCATACTCCCTTCGGTGTAATTTAATGAAATTCATGGCATGGATTTTCTATACTTATATTGAGCCCACATAAATTGTTGTGATAGACAAATCACTCTTCATTTAGATAATTGACCCCCAATTCGGTACAAGATAAAGGATTATAATGATTTTTCCATAGAACAATCATCTCAAGCATGGAAATTTTTGCACAATGAGAATGAATCTCATTCATAGATTATTGATTCTAAGAAAGCAACTATCCTTGAAGTCATTTCTATCATGAGGGAATTCATTGAACTATTTCCTGAGGAATTTCCTTGCCTTCCTTCTAGAATAGATGTTGAATTCTCAATTGATCTTATACGTGGGGAATTCCCAATATCAATCACTCGTTATAAATAGGATTTCACGTAGCTTGAGGATATGACGAAACAACAACAAGAGAATCTAAATAATGGGTTTATACACCAATGTGCTTCACCATGGGGTGAACTGATCCTCTTAGATAAGAAGAAATATGGGTCAAAATGAATTTTCATTCATTATCGCGATCTCAACAAAATATGGTTAATGAAAAAGTATCATCTTCTATGAATTGATGACTTGTTTGATCATCTACGTGGGGTCCAATAGTTCTCCATGGTTTATTTTCGGTTGGCATATTATCAATTAACAGTGATGAATGAGGATATCCCCAACTGGTTTTCATACAATGTAAAGTCACTATAAATTCAAAGTAATTACATTCAGACTCAGTAATGATCTACCAATATTCATGGTATCAATAAATAGGGTCATTATAGATTTCCTCAAAAAAATTGTGGTAGTCATTAATGAGAATATTCAAGTATACACCAAAACCAAGGAGGAACAACAGAAGAATCTAAGCACTGTAATAGAGACCTTAAAAAAGGAGAAGATATATGAAAAGTAATTTAAGAGTGAGTAATGGTTGAAGTAAGTATTTTTCTTTGGTCATATCATCACAATAAATTGGATATCTGTGGATCTATCCAAGATAGCTGTACTTGAGGGATGACCGAGGCCAATATCGGTAACTTATATCCATAGCTTCATGGAATTAAATGGAAATTATCACCAATTTGTGAGAAATATATCAAAAATTTTAAACCCTCTTACCAATATATCTCATAAGGGAGTCATGTTTTCTATGAGTGATGAATGCGAAGAGAGCTTCAAGGAGATGAAAAGGTGGCTTATCTCTATTCCCATGCTCACATTACCCACAAGTGGAAAAAATGTTGTGGTATTCAGTGATGGTTGAAGAAGGGCCATGGTTTAGTGTAGATGAAAAATGACAATTTCATTATCAATGATTCATTAAAATTGAATGTTAATGAAAAATAATATCCAACACATGATATGGATATGGTTGCAACAATATTTTCTTTGGATATTTGGCGGCATTAACTATTTTGGGTGAAGTGTGAAATATACAGTGATCACAAAAGGGTCAAGTATATATTCCCACATAAAGAGTTGAGCATTATCCAACAATGATGGTTAAAGTGGATCAAAGACTATAACTGCTCAATCCATTACCACAATAGAAAAGAAAACAAGGTGGAATATGATCTAAGTAGAATGGACCCAGCGATTCTATAATATATGTGAAATGAGAAGGATATAATCTTCATTGATTTGATGAAGATGGATATGGGAATAAAAAATAATGGAACATCATCCATCCTTTGACATACGATTTCTCAAATTTCTATTCTAGAAAAGTAAATTGATGCTCAAGAGGATGATGTAGGAATTCAGGACAAAGTGGGAACTGTATAAAAAGGGAAATTCAAGGAGTTCAATTTCAATGAAGAAGGAGTTGTGATATTTGGAATAGGACTATGTGTTTCAAAAATTTCGGAGATAAAGATTGAACTTTTGGATGATGCACATAGTTTTAATTCCTCTATTAACCCAATAAAAACCAAGATGAATCCGGATCTCTGATAGAATTATTGTTCAAATGAAATGAAGAAGATGATATATGAGTATATATCAAACTAGCTGGTATATCCGTAAGTGAATTCTGAGAGATAGAAGTCTAAGGGGATGATGCAAAAATTTCCCATACTAGCATGGAAATGGGGGAACATCTCCGTGGACTTTGTCACCGGACATCTGAACACATCCAATGGAAACAATTCTATCAGGTTGTTGTGGATTGTATTACAAAGGCATCACACGTCATTTCAATTCGAGAGGATTTCTTATTGGATCAACAGGGATGGATATACATGAGAGATGTGGTAAGGCTGCATTGAGTACCACTTTAGAATGTATCTATTTGTGATCCATGATTCACCTCTATGTTTTGGATGATTCACTTACATGCTATGAATATTGAGAAAATTTTTAGTATGGTTTATCATCCCCAAACTAATGGAAAATCTTATTAGACTATCCAAACAATTGAGCATGTGTTGAGAGCATGGTCAATGGACTTCTAAAGAAGATGTGATCCCCATCATCATCTTGTTGAGTTCTATTATAATAAAAATTTCCACGCAAACATCCAAATGGATCCTTATGAAGCACTGTATGGGAAGAGGTGAAGAACACCAACATGTTGGGATGAAGTTGGAGAGTGAAAAATCCTAGGTTTCGAAATGGTCAAAGAAATGGGGAGAAGGTTTTTACCATCCAACATCACATTAATGCTTCTCAGAGTCAACAAAAGTGCTTTGCTGATAATTATTGACGAGACCATGATCTTGAAGTCGGAGACAACGTATTTCACTACATACTACCATGGAAGAGGGTTATGAGATTTGGGATGAAGGGAAAGCATATATGATGGCACATTGTCCCTTTTGAGATCCTTGACTGCATTCGAGTAGTAGCATGTCACCTAGCTCTACTACGGAACCAATCTCATGTAAATGTTGTATTCCTTATATCACTCTTGAGGAAGTACATACCTGAAATATCTAATGTACTCAATCTAGATTTGATACCATTTGAGAATGACCTCTTCTATGAAGATAAGTAGGTGAAGATCATAGAATGAATGGAAAAATATCTACAAAATAAGACAATTCCCCTCATCAAGGTGTTGTCGTAAAACAATTAGTTTGAAGAAGAAACATGGGTATAAGAGGAAGTGATGAAGCAAATATTCCCTCATATATTTTAGTGTGGGAATATGAATGTTTGAGAGAAATTTTTCATAATGGGGGAAGATTGTAACTTCCCAAATTTTTTTATTAACAAAAACTAGTCTTCGTCTAATTAAGTCTCTTATTATGTTAAATGGTTATTTAAATCATATGAACATAATTGGTTTTATGTATTCAGATTTCAAAATACCATTAATAATTTTAACCATTTCTAATATAGAATATGAATAGTGATAAATTGATTAGCATAAATATAGGGATTTAACAAATATAAATTACTCAGAGAAAGGAAGTTATGGCCTCATCTAGTCAAATTCCTCCATACAAAGCCCATTTTTTGGAGCATGGAAAGGAGGTGTCCTCATTGGGCTTCTTTCTTAGCCAAGACCAAGCTGAGAATCGTCATGTTAAGCTAGAACATGAACGTATACGTGAGAAGTGTAATTTGAAAGATATTACCACCTGAGCAATGTTATCAAGGCGACCTCAAGAGTATGTCACCATCGCACACCTTACCCTTATGTCTTATGTGGGTGTTATAAGGGTTTATGTAACAAGACCCTAACACTATAACTATGTGTATTTTTTATAGAATAATATTTATATATTTATATTTTTATTCTTACATTATAAATTGTTTTTAAAGAAAAAATTGTATTCTCGGTTAATATTCAATTAAGAAATCTATTTTGATGAATTAATGGATTATTCAATTAAATAATATTTTTATAAAATATTATTAATAATTTAATTTTTATTATATATAATTGATCGTATACTTTTTAAAAAAATTGTAATTTTTATTAATGTTCAAATGTTTTTTTGTCAAACCCCATTAATTTTGTATAAAATTCAGTTTTTATTTTAAGAGTGAAAATATTTGGAAAATTTTAATTATTAAATGAATATTTTTTTTATAATCACGATGTCGAAATTTTCTAATGGTTAATTTTTCATAATTTTCTGAGATATTTGATTTTTGGGTTAAAAATGAAATAAGATTTAAATATATAATGTGTATTATGAAATCATAATGACCCAATAGTGATGTAATTAAATAGTAGAAATTACATGTTAGGCCAATATATGTTTTATATTTAACATAATGTGATTTTAGGTTAGTTTATTTTAAATGTAATGGTTTCTTAGTGAACCCTTCAGGACTTATCACACATTTTATCTTTTTAAATTTATTTCCTTGAAACTGTGACTCACCTCCATATTAGAGAGCCCTATATTTTATAATGATCGAACAATGGCCTTATAAATAGTTTTTTCTACTCACCTTTTTAAAACACCTTGTGAAAAAACCATGGCATCGTTATTGGTTTTGATTACAATAATGTCTGTTGTCCAATACCTAAATAATACAGAATTCCCTCCCTTTTCGTATATAAACACAGCCACACAGCCATACTCCAACATTCCATTCACTAAAAGATTTTGGTTCTCAACCAAACTCTACCCTCATCTCTTTAAAATCCTCCCAAGTCACCCCAAGCACCCATGAAGCCTCTCCCAAGCCCCTCTCAAGCCATTGGGATCACACATCCAAGTAAGGGATTTCTTCCATTCTCATTTTTGTCCAAATTTAATTATGTTGGTATGCACTTTTATTTTCAATTAAAAAAGTTGTGGTATGATTTAGAACCTCCAATATACTTTTCTCATTATGTATTAATGACGATATACACCTTTTTCTGTTAATAATTATTTCCATGTACACCTATTAGCATGAAAAAATTCTGCAAGGTATTTCTCTCTACTCAATTATATTAAAGCAATTGTTTTTTATTAGAATCCAAATTCAATTAAATATAGTGGATCATGTAACTATATGACCCGATACTGTCCATTGCATTTAAATATGATTTACATCTCATTATCTACATCATCCGATTTTATAAAATCTTATGTCATGTCGTTATGCTGTAGAAATTGCCCTGTGATTTCCATGCCAAATCCATTGTGTAGTGAATACCATGCCCATTTCTGTATCAAGGATTTTCTCATTTATGAAAATTTACTTATTTACTAAAGAGTTTCATCTATTAATTACACATTTCATTATCTAGGAATAAATGATGATGTTTAATGAATCCATGTTATATGATCCATCCGACTCCATTATCCATGAAATGAAATGACTAAGAAAGGAGAGCCCTAATAGAGATCCAATACATTGTATAAAGACTAGCATCATGACATGTAAATTTCAATGAGGTTTTACTAATTATAATTCAACTGAAATGTGTTTTTACTCATTCTCCACGTGAAAATGATCATTGGATCATGCTAAAATCATAATAAATGTTGTTTCCACATTTCTATGTTAGGATAATCATGTTATATCACGACTTTATGTTCATGTATTCTTATTATACATTGATATTCCTATTGCCTTACATGTATTGTATTATTCATGTTATTCATTTTTTACTCCCTTATTTTTCTTTATATCTCAACATTTTCTAATGCATGTATTCATGTTATCCCATTCAATGCTATGTATGGAGGAATGTGTGTGGTATTTTAAAATAAGTTTTCAATAAAGATATCTATTTCATGTTGTGTGATGTTATGTAATGTTCCTAATCTACGTGGATATAAGGCCTCCCTATCATATTTGTTGTATCAATTTAGTATTTTATGTAATAAATCATGTTTATGTGTGCAATAAACAATAGGGTGGTTATAACTACATTACTTCTTATCATGCCAATTATTATTTAAAATGATCATACTATAGATTTTTTTAGAAATATTTGATATTGATGTCCTCGGTTGGACCCTACTGAGCATGTTAGTTCATATGCTACCCACTTCTTTGGATTTATTTTGATCATTGTATGAATTTTTATATTGGGAAATGAATGGAGCCATAGTGGGGTGGATAGGATTTGGTCAGTAGAGTTTGGGTGGCTAGATGGTGATATTGTGCAGATTTTCCCACATGATCACATGAAGATGTCTGTTCTTTGATCAATTTTCTTCTTTTAGTAATTTTATATTTAAATATAGATTTATTCTCACATTGTATATATATAATCCATTTAGTTTGCTCAATTAGGGTGTAACCTTTCCCTCCGGTTGTTGATATATGCTCGGGTGCTAGTCATTAGCCTAGGGTGATCGAGAATGCCCTATAGGTATGTGGTGTATCAGGTCATGTAGATGTTAGAGATAATATTTGTGTTGGTTCAATATATTTGATATAGTTATCTTATATTATATTTAAAATAATATTTTTAATTTCTATTATATGATTTTCAATT
This sequence comes from Viscum album, assembly GCA_963277665.1. Lineage (NCBI taxonomy): Eukaryota > Viridiplantae > Streptophyta > Magnoliopsida > Santalales > Viscaceae > Viscum > Viscum album. The sequence goes on along the minus strand of OY728160.1, from coordinate 1,044,554,017 downwards.
AATTAATCCATTAATATAGTATTATTCTGCATTAATTTATGTTAATTGTTTATTAAAAAAATAAAATAAATTATCATGATGTAGATAAATATTTTATATTTTTAATGACTATTAATAGTGTGTAATATCCTCTAGATAAAACCATATTAATAATATAATACATAATAAATCCATGAATGTGACGTCTTTTACATTTCTTTAAATAATATATTGTAAATGTTATAATATCATCAAAATAGTTTTAAATGGAAATATAAATGAAACATGAATGATTATGGATGAATATTATTTATATAAAAAAATTGGGGAAAGTGTTAGGGTCCTTTTCTAGTCCTTATCAATTTTTTTAAACTATATTACCAAATTTACAATTTACCACGGTACCAAAAATTACCAACACCACTATTCATGTTGGAAAAACTAAAAGAGACCCATTTAAAAAAATTGTACCATTTGAATACAGATATGGAATCCATTTTTAAAAATCATAACTATATAATATGTATTATTTTATATAAAATAAAACTTAAAAGTGAAATACATAACATTTTTCAGGAAAAATGAACATATTCCAAAATAAATGTTAAGAATTATTAAAATGTAATTAAAAATTATTTTTAAAAATTAATATAAAATAAGTTACATTGATATAAAATTACCATCATAAAGGAAATTTTATTAAAATAAAATTCAATATTTCATAAAAAAAATCAGTATTTTTCACTTCTATTGGAAAATCAATATTCACATAAAATTACAATAAATTCATTGTAATATAATTTATATATGATGATATAAGAGATTATATTATTTTTATTAAATAAGAATTAAATATTTTCTAGAAATTGATTATAATATTTACTCTTAAATTCTATGAAAAACATTTTTGGAGGAATTTTTTATTTTGAAGAATATATTGGAATTAACAAAAAAAATTATGTGTTTATTACTAAGGTATTAACTAATACCATATATGAATTGGAAAGTAATATATTCTATAATTTTTTTATAACAATTCAGTGTTTGGGAGTTTGTTTCTATGTCTATGTATCAATTTAAGTGTTCCAATACCCCCTGGGTACATGTTGTGGCACCATAAAAGGGTCACAAGCCATGTGAAATCTATCCCATGTAGTAAGATAATAATCTTTTCTATGGAACCCAAGGTAGAAAATTGGGGCCCCTTCTAACGTGTGATATAGGATGACTTGTTTCATAACTTTTATTTTTCTTGAATTCCAGATTAATCATACAAGTTCTCCTTTTCCTCCTCTTATAGGTCAACAACTGATATTTCATAGAGATTTTGGATATTGTTTAATTGTGCCTTGCCTTCACCTACTCACAAGAGATGATGCCTATATCCACTCAATGTCAACCCAATGAGCCCCAATATCATTTCCAACATAATATAAGATGATTTATTATCCCTAAATCAATACCTATCTGATTATCGATCATCGCCTTCATCATATCTTGATCTCATTATTAATATAAACTTTGATATATAATAATAAATTATGTCATCAAGAAAAATGTGTACAAAGATATTATAACTGTTATTTTAGGAACATTATTCCAATGCAGTTTCCTAAAATATAAAAACATTGGAAATGGAAAAAACAAAACACCAAAATCTGAGGATCATAATGTTACCAATGTTTATTTTGGCCTCAATTTATTTCTATAAGAATGAAAAATGAAGAGATATAGAATAATATATAAATTAATTCTCAAACATTGAAAATATGTATCCCATACCAATAATATTTCTAACACATATATAAATTCAGTAGTTGGTGGATTCATGTTCACTATATGATGATATCACTGGGGGAATATCAAAAAACATGTTCTACTTAAATAAGAATCAATTGATAGTGATGAATGATTTTTTTCCATTTTCATTGTCACTATCATTGTGTTTGGTCGCACTCGGATAGATAATCCATTATCATTCCATCATTGTCCCTTAGAAGCTTTATCATTTCCTACTCCAATGGATCCTTGTTTATGTGCATAACATTTAGATTCCATCATAAACATATACTTATTGGTAAAATAGGGTCATGATGTTAATATTAATGAATTTAATTTAAGCCAATAATTTATTTCAATGATCTCCCATGATCGTTCCCAACACAAATGTTAGGAAAAAATTAATATTAGTTCACCCCTAGTGTAAATCCCATGCTATGATCTCATTTAAATCCTTATATTTCTAATATGAGCCTAAAATTTGTATTTATTCAATATTTTTAGGAAAAAAGCACACACATGATATTTAATATATTTATTATTTTTATAAAATAAAGCATGGGTAATCCGGGATTCAGAATATCAGGCTATCTTAGTTTTAGGATCAAAAAATAATCCATATAATATTTCAATAAAATACATGAAAAAATAATATTTTTTTATAATATTTTCTTTGGGATAATTTTGATGTATTCACCAAAATATTAAGGTATATTATATATCAATATGATTTTTGGAGTGAAAAAGTTTTTTCTTGTTTTTCACCATTAATATAATAAGATATTCCATATCACTATTTTCGAGATAAATATTATTCAAATATTATTTTATATTGATTTCTAATCCTATTTTATAATTAAAATATATTAATATTTATTTTCATCCCTTTAAATAGTGGTATCCCCTCATAGATGATAATTTACCTTTCCACAATTGAACTTCTATTTAATTAGAAACACAATTAATTAGTATCTTCTGTTAACATCATATGTACCATCTAGAAATTTAATAATAATATTTTAATATTTTATTTTTTGACAACATATTTCAAAAAAATGTGTTTTAGAATATTGAAAAGAATATTTTTAACCACATTCACAACATACGGATTACTTTTTCTGTATTCTCTTCTCTATTTTATAAAATGTTATTATAACATTACTCATTTTTTTATTTTCTGTATAATGATAAAAAAGTAAAATATTCTTCATATTGATAGATTTATAAATGTTTTTTTCCATTCACAAATTCCACCCTTAATTAAACATATTGTAAGGGAACATTTTTATTTGAGGTCTCATACAATTTATCACCCCAGTGAAGTGTTTTTAAATAATGAATATGTTATAATAAGACTCATAATTTTATGGATTAAAATTTTGGTTCAATTTTTTTATATAAAAAATAATTAATTATATAATTCTTTATAAAACTTTTTCGCCATTTCGAATTGCATCAACCAAGTGGTATGTCGTTATACATTAATGTACTAGATCCTTATGATAAAATGTATATATGAAACTCAAAATTAATGTACAATTATTAATTTTAAATGATTAAAACACCAATTGATTCAATTATATCTTCTCTTGCTTATCCTTATTGTTTTTAATGGGGTTTCCTTGGAATATTAATTTTGAAACCCACTTTCTTCTCTTGGATTTGATATTGCTTATTATTTATGTATGGTTTATTCTAATTATTTGTAACTTATGTGTATGATATTAATTATGTGATGAATTTTTCTGGAATTATGTATACTTTTATTGATTTGGGTAAATATTTAAATCTCATGAGATGTTATGTAATAGATTAGAGAATGAATCAAAATCAACCATGTGACTTTTTCAACATTCCAATGATTCTCTTGGTAGTGACTATTGAATTATATTTTTGATATCATAATTTATATTTTTCCCATATTATTCTGTGCCTAAAATATTATGATTTAATTTACTTATTCCCTGATTCTAAAATATTCTATATAATATCATGTTAAGCCATTGAAACTCGTGTTATGATCTATTTATATGATTACACCCAATCTAGGATATCTATCTAACACTTTTCATTATGTATTTCTCCCAGGATATCCTCTATATTTTTAGAATAACTTTTTGATTTATGAGTAATATATGGAGATTTAAAAAATTAGGATGTTTTTATATATGTGATAATGTATTTTTATGTTGAATCATCCAAAGAGAGAAGAAACATATAACCTTATTATTTATATTTATAAATGAGTGTTAAGAATAAATAAATAAAGTATGTTTAAGGCCTGGGTAACTATATGTTGTATTAGATAAAGGTACAACTATTTATTTATATTTTTTAGAGAAAATTAGTGATATCAAAAGGGTTATGTCAATTTAATAATACAAATTAATTGATAACATCTTAAATTTATTTATAATGTAGAGCTTATGTGATAATAAATACAATATATCTATTTCTTTCTACTATATGTTTTTTTGATTTTAGTACACATGCATGTGAGGTTAATAATAGTAAATGTGTTGGGAGTGTGTATCTCAACCATCATTCTATAGGATGGTGGAAGGGCTCTTAACACACACCTTTTTTGACACTCCTAACAGATATGATTTGTTTAATCGTTTAAAATTTACAAACCACTATGAATGATTCATAGATAAGTTAATTTGAGGTACTAAGATAAAAAGTATACAATAACCCATATTAATATATCTATGGATACAAAATGGTGATATAATATGATCTAAATGAATTTTGTGTCAGCATGATGATGGAAAAAATTATATGGATTTAACGATTATCTGTTTCTTGTGATTTATTATGATAATCCACCATAAGGATAATTTTTAATCACTCAATTTAACCCTTTTAGTTATAGATATGGTAGTTACATCAGGTTTAAAAGTCAAGAATTGTTTATGAGGTCAAATATGAAGATTATCATAATTACTAATTCATTTTAATTGGATAAGGATAAATAAATATAGTGATTATTTATGACAAACTATCTTGAAGAATTATTTAATATGAAACAATAGTTGAAAACATGAACACATTATTTATGAGTTTGATGTACGCTCATGAAAATTCTGGCATAATAGATGATAGGTGACATAAGTCATACATTACATTGTCTCAAAATGTGGGAAGCAGCTCCGCTAAAATTTCCCCAATGGTAATATACAGGTATTTACTTGGGGAAGAGGGTGTCATTGAGAATTGAATAGTGACATGAATATAAAAAGGTAACTTATCATGATGAATGTGGAAATTATGAATCCAAAAGAACCATTAAATGTTCAATTACATAAGTGTGTAATGCATTAGTATTATCTGATTCAATATCCTAATATACATTCTAACAAGGATGATATGAATCAGCATCATCCAAGACTTTTGGAAGAATATGAATCCTTTTTAATTATAAGTGTGAAAGTGTGTTCTGAAAATGATGTGGAGTAAGTAACTATGATAATCACCTCAAGAACTCTGAGTATTATATTTCTAACTTGTTCAACCCAATACACTATACATTAAATGTCATCTATGAAAATAAAATAATTTACATGATACTGATATATCGAATTATTAATATAAATATATAGTGGAACGATTATTGAATCCAAATTTTATGATTATGGAAATGTATATTTCAAAAACATTATTATCTTTAAAGGATAAATTTATTGTCATTTTGGAAATGGAATGGTTCTCTGAACATAACTGTTTTTATAAAAATGTTTTCACATTTTTATCAATTTATAATACCATAAGTAAAGATGATTAGGGAACCCAATTATAATAGATAATTTAACAAAAGTCTAGATACTAAATTGAAATAGAAAATTGTCTCAAAAATCAAGAGAGACATTGTATTAGGTATAATCCAATTAAATTGTGAAAAATATGTTTCCTAAGATTGTAAGGATCAAATGGATGTATACACTAAATCTCAACTCTCAATAATAATAAACTTAGCTAATGATGTTTGTTAATATTTATTTATATTGTTTTTAATCAATTTATTAATGGGGATGTATTCGAATAGGTTTTTTAATAAATTATTATTATTATATATGTTTATAATATTGAGCAAATTGACATATTTTTAACATAGGATCGAATCATGACTGGAGAATGTTCCCAATACGATATAAACCAAGATAAATAAACATTATTAATTAATTAATGAGACAATATAATAAGATTTCATAAAACTATATGTTTGAAACTCTATATTATTACTCTGTATGGATTGAGTACATCCATTAAAATAGGGAAATTAATTTGGTGTTAATATAAAAAAATGTTCAAGACAAGGGAACATCCTAGATCATCTTTATCCTTGAGGATAACCAGTAGACCAACACAATATAAATGATAAAGAGCACAATGAAAGGAGAATTAATTATAAAAAATGAATTAATAATAGTTATTTTTTATATGAGAGTGGAATTGATGAATGATTTAGTAAATATAAATATATATTAATAGAATCCATATATTGAAAAATTTGTCAGTAAAATAACATTTGTCAGATATATGACCATTGAAATTGTCTTCACTATTTTTATATACTATTGGTATAAAGATGTTGGTTAATGTTATGTGGAATATTAAAAATAATATAACTCAAAATGAAATAAAAATATAAATTGAAGAATATATATATATATATGTTATGTGGCTCCAAAGCTAGTACCGCCTCAATATTCACTAGATCCACCACAACTCCAGCCTCTGAGATGACGTGTCCCAGAAAATGAACCTCTCAGATCCATAGCTGGCACTTCAAGTGCTTACCATAAATTGGGTTCTCTCAGAGTGTTTCTAGTACTAACATAAAATTATAGGCATTCTCCTCCTCAGTAGTCGAGTAGATCAGAATTTCGTCGATGAAGACTACTACAAATAGATCAAGGTATGGATGAAAGATCATGTTCATAAATTCCATGAACACTCATGGAGCATTGGATACACTGAATGGCATATCCAAGAACATGAAATGGTCATACCAACATCTGAAAGCCTTCTTCTGCACATCCTTCTCTCATACTCTGAGATGGTGATATCTTGATCTGAGATTTATCTTCGAGAACGAACGTTCTCCCTTCATCTGATAAAAGAGGTTGTCAATCCTCCTATGTGGGTACTTGTTTTTCAAGGTCACCTGATTCAGGCGCCAATAGTCAACACATAGGCTCAATCTCTCAACCGACTTCTTTGCGAACAAAATCGGTGATTCCCAAGGAAATACATTGGGAGGAATGAATCATATACCATATAAGTCCTCCACTTGTACTCGCAACTCATGAAGCTCTGTAGGAGCCATATTATATGCTGGTGTAGATGTCGGTGTCGTCCTGGGGTACAATTCAATGTGAATTTCCACCTCTCGGCAAGGAGGTATACCTGTAACATCATCAGGGAATACATCTTCATAACGGTCCACCACTATAGGATAACTCCGACACTCCAGATCAAATGCTCTGAGTGTAAGGCTAGCCAATTGATTAGTGATCGACTAGACTCTCCTCTGGGTAAGTCCATCCTATGCTGCAATGGCTACCTTCTCACTGGTGATATTAAACCTAGACCCATCTATTTGAAGACACCACACATTTTGCCTAATATAGTTAATCTGAGCATGGACTATAGACAACCATTCCACACCCATGATGACATCATAACACATTGATGGTGCTACTAGAAGATCCCAACTAAATCTCTCGCCTCCTAGAGTAATCTCGAACTTCTAGCATGAGTGTGTAATCATCAAAACATCTCCCATAGGAGACTCTAGCTGTAAGGATCGAGCCATCGGCTCCGTCCGAATCTTCGACCTTCGAACAAGGGAAGTGGTAATAAAAGAATGACAAGAACCTATGTCTATAAGTACCGCAGCTAAGGTGGAGTGCACACAGATCTAACTCGTATCATATTTGGAGCACCATGATAATAGGCCTCAACTACATGGAGTTGGGCTCTCCCATGTCCATATGCATCCTATTTTTGGGGTGGACCACCTAGTGGTGGTGGAAGTAACATCTCGAATAGTCTCCCACAACCAGCTGCACGGCTAGATCCTCTGCCACGTCCCCCTGCTCCCTGTGGACCTCCTCTGTTGATCCTCTTTCTCTTCCTGGGTGTCCCCTTGACTATCAGATGATCAACCGTACGGTGGGTTGGACAGTCATGAGCCATGTGACCCTTCCCGCCGCATGCGTAACACTGCACGATCATGGACTGATTGGCTCTACCTCGGATTCCCTGCACAACCAACCCTGAATCCGGAGGTTGTCCACCTGTGGGTCTGGTCCTCTTGGTCCTTGGTGTCATCTGTATGCTTCCAGGGGTAGAATAAAATACTACGTGATGACTGGTATGGGGTCTCGCTGCTAGTGTCAGCTTAGTAAAGAAATTCTCCCATAAAATGGAATGCTCTAACACCCATTCCCACGTCGGGATGCTGAGTGAGATCATCGAAGCCCTGATCTCCCGCTTGAGTCCTTGAACAATGCATCGAGCCCTGAAAATGGGTCTCAGAACATATCTGTGGAGTAGCGTGATATGCTTGTAATCCTTGTTGAATACTGAGCCCCAATAATGCGGCCCTACTACAGATGAATTAGCACCTGAACGCATTCTACACAATGAGTTTTTGTATCAAAATCTTCTCAAACCAGGTCTCTATGTCTCCCTAGAAAAGTATCACCTCATCGTGAGCCTGAAGTATCAGGATCCCCCATATAAATTATGATGCCTGTAGAAGACTAGCGGCAAGGATAACCATGAGATAGGCTAGTGTCCCTACAAGTCGAAAGTCTCTCACCACAACCTCCAACCAATCCTCAGCCTCCTGTGGGTCCATCTCTCCCCAAACACTGGGTGGCCTCTGGTGCTAGAACTCGTGCAACGTGCTCAAGTGGCATGCATCTTCTACAGCTGGGGCTGGTGGCATTAGAAGCCCAACGGGTAATGGTACTGATGGTGCCTCCACTAGAGCCTATACATGAAAAGGCACCTGCACTGAGGCCTCGTGGCTCAGTGGGCTATCAGTGCGCACTACTATCAGAACCCTAGGTGGTTGTCTACGTGGAGGAATCCTAAAAAAAATAGGTGTGCCACGGTAAAAAAAGTTAAACCTGGTGAGATAACTCAAGAAATCACGAAGAAAAATCTTGATAAAATACATTCAATTAGTGTTTTCTTGGACTTAGTCAGAAATTAAAAGACAGTGTCCTGATATATGGATATGTCAGCCACAACACCAACACTGGATTCTAAAAAGTGATAACCACACTCACTACACATAACACTATTTTTATTAAAAAGAAATATCTGAGCCCTATGATAAAATGTAGAACCGACTCCTCTGATACCAATTTGTCGTGACCCGTCCCCTAGGGCTCGTGATGTGACTACCCCAACACCACCATCCATAGGCCAGGTGCTGGAGACTACCACTGAATGCATATTCCCTAAAATTGGGAATTCATTGACTTGACAACCTATAACACACACAACCTAGGACACAGTAAGATACGAACTCAAATAACTAAATAGTAAACAATGTGAGTACAATAAGTAAAAATGGGCTATAATACAAGTCCAATTGGAATGTACAAGACAACTAATAGGTGGAATGACGCTCCAGGATCATCCCCCGCAGTTCCTACCTTAAAGGTCGGCATATCTCATGAATAGTCAACTCTATGGTTCGCCTCGTCTAATGTCCACCTACGAGCTACCTCCAGTCCTAGTACCATCATCCTCCGTCAGCACGGTCCGTCATCTACACCAAACACAATGAATTGTGAATATATCGCATGCAGGTGGGAGTATAACGATACTCAGTAGGGACCCCAAGACCTTTAAAGTCTAACAAAATCCAAAAATGATAAACCACAAGGAAATAACTGATAACCCTACATAGGTATATGCCCATACATATACATAGGTTATCAAGTAAACCCATCTCAATCAGGAGGAAGTCACAATGTCGAACACCCAATCCCCAAGCTCATCTATTCCATAATGGAAGAAACACCGCGAAGGTATGTACCACACAATTACGCCACAATGAAAATACCACCAAGGTCTTACCACTATGGAATGTACCACATAGATACGGATTTAGCTCACACAAGTTATTTATTATATACAGTAATAAAGATTATTAGATGTAACAATTTAATAATCTTAATCCATTAAAAGGTAGACCCACAAAGGATCAATAATCATCATCAGACAAACACAAGATCGATCAGTGCTGAACCACACAGGATCACTAGGTACAAACCCACAGAGGATTGCAAGGTGTTATCCCACACATGATCGCTCGGGTATTCCCACATGGAATCCTAGATTGGTTCCATGTGGGTCCCTCAATCATAGAACTATGAAGTATCTCTACCTCAAGTCACAAAAAACTACTGTATTCCCACAATAGGCTTGCTCGTCTCTCGGAGGGTCTTCCCCTCAAGCCACTGGTTGATACTCTATCTTCCACGATGTCCCCCGAATAAGTATGCCAAATTTCCACCACATTATAAGGGTCTCAACAAAATAAATGGTTCATCAATCGGATTCTTGGTCTCTATGTTATTATCCATTTAGTCCCGAGGGCCCAGTTGGATTCGTTCTCGATCCGACCTGACTATTACTGAACATTCTCCAAATCTCTAGTGGGGTATCCCAAAGGGACAATCTCTCTCTAAGGTTTCTAGAACCTTAGATGTTTCCTCAAATAGATGTCCTGTGACGATGTTATGGCCAAAAGAGTGTAAAGCTCATAGCTCATCCGTGTCCGGTCCGACTCGGTCAGACAGACCCGGCCCGGCCGGCTGGGCGATCCGGCAGGCTGCGAGGACTACGAGGGACCACGGTGGCCACTGGGGGACTATGAAGGCCCTGGTGTGGCGCAGCTGGAACGCTGGTGACACAAGGGCCACGGGGGTAGCGCGATGACGTTGGGTGGCACAGCAGGGTGGCGAGCAGTGCGGCAGGGACCCAGGGGTGGTGGAGACGTGGGGTAGTGGGGCTTCACCATGGTCGGGAAGGCAGTGAGGCGACACAAGGGTCCGAGGGGCGGTGCGGGGAGCCGCGGGCCGTGGGGGGCCGCGGGTGGGGGAGCGCAGCGGGGCGGCGGAGGCCGGAGGTGGTGGAGAACCCCTGGGCGGCTCGACATCATGCCTTTCCATTTGCCGGATGGACCATTCACCCTTCGTTCATCACCTTGGTCACAATTCTCAAGTCCCCCAGGTGCCAACCGGTGGCACCGGACATCATAAACATCGCTACGAACACAATACTAAAGAATATTGACGGAGGGGTCATCCCATGTTTGTTTGGCCTGCACCCTCCACATTAGGGTGGTAGTAAGAGGCTCAATGAAATTATGAATCAAGAATCATTAAACATTATAATTTCATTGGAATCGTGGATCAACTCATTTAGGTTAATCCACATTCTCTATGCTTTCCAAGAATGGGGAATTTCATGAATTCAATAGCATCCCCAACCTCTAAGGTTCATTGACGGAGGTCATGTAACGCCTCGAACCTAGTTACCCAGAGTCGGTGAATTATTACATAACATTGTCATGATCACATGGGAATCATGTCCCAAAAGACTGATCAGTTTTGAATTATTTGAAACAAGATTCATACAGAATTTCAACTTCACAATATGATATGAAATAGAACACTACTTTATTCCATAAGAAAAATCCAAGCCTTCTTGATTATTCCTACAAGTCACTCATAAATAACTTCTTCATATCATGGGAAAATGAAACATATGAAAGGGGTGAGGTCAAATGCTCAGTAAGGGTAAGAAATACAGTGGAAGATAACATAAATATTAGGCATGGTGAATAATTGAAAACACTTTCCATTACAAATAAAAAACATGGACACTTTTATGGAAGGAATATGAGTTGAGTAAATAATGCTATATTAAAACATAGTCATGGGAATTCTACTAGTAGAATATCCACATGAACATTCAATATTATTTTCATAATGAGGGAATGTATAATGCTGGAAATTCTGAAACATATTGTCAAGGCCTCGGCCAAGACGTCTAAAAATGTTTGAGGCCTCGGCCAAAACCATATATCAAATTGGAAAAGGCTTCAACCAATTCCATATCTAATTATCTCATGTGACCTACCGATACACTAAGGAACTACAGCGGGCTCCACCCGTCCATTAATAAGTCCAATACATTACTCATATATAAAGGTTAAAATATAACATAAACATTCGTATTAAAAGTAGCATGTGAAATGTCAATACTTTAACCACAAACCATGAATGGTATAAAAATAATACATCCACAGTCAACCATATCACAAATCCATCATTAAAATATGGATGATTTGAAACATAATGAATTGACATCATACAAGTATAAAATCCACCAAAGGATGTTGACCGGGATGAAATCAGAACAATTTGACAGAAATATCTCTTTCTTTTTTTAATCATTTATAGTTACATGATAATTAATGAAAACATCTATTTTGAAAATAATCTTATAATATTTTAATGGAATCATAGATGAATTTATAATGGTGGAGAATAACGGTGCCCCCCGTATAAGTTTAAAAAAACATTCTTACATTAATTTTATCGAAAAGGTCGTACTGTAGCTTGTTTGGAAAATGATGGAAAGATTCCTTTCAAAACATATAAGGTAAAATTAGGGTATAAATTAACTAAAACCATATTCTAGAAAATTGTAAAAATTATTTGAAATACATTTTTAAGAAAACACATATTTGGATGGTAAATAGGTCCCAGTAGATACTTATATAAAAACAACATCCGATAATAAAGAGATTGTGACATTGACCCTTACCTTGTTCTTTTCCTTGGTCAAGGTTAGGTTATACTTTTGTATAATGGTGAAATAATTGAAATTAAATTATACAATAACCATATACATTAATATGATATCATATATGATCTTCTACTATTTCATTGTTAATAATATTTTAGCATTATCGTCATTTTAGGTGCTAACTGATTCGTTTTTATTTATATGCTTGGTTACGTAAGACATGTTTTATATGAATAGGATGTATTTGATTTAAATACAGAATGATATTATGTCATTAAATATTATTTTTAATCATCAAATGGAAATTAGTCTTGAATGGTTTTGATGGGGAAGTGAATCTCCTCGCGTTCGTTGAGACGGTAATCCGTACGTATGCACGAGTGACTACATCATTATTTTGAGTTAGAAACATATGTAAATAGATGGTGTATATAATATAAAGAATAAATATCATGTTATATTTATTATTTAAATCAGTTATACATCATTATTATATCCATAAAAATAATAATGTATTTGAATAACAACTACACCACAACGTGGAGACGGTAAGCCATACTTACCCAAGTATAGTGACATGTCATTCATAGGATGAATAGAATTATGAATATGGTTGTAACATAATTATAATAAAAAAATAATATATATAAGAGACCGGGGTTATCAAATTTGAATGGAAACAACAATTAATGAGGATGTTTAAGAAGAAAATAACATGAAAGAGGGTGGTGAAATTATTATCACTTTTTCGGGTTGTTATTTTTTATTTGATCAAAAGGGCTCTTTAGGGTGGATTTCTGACCAATGTAATACCAATAGGATGAATTGAGGGATGTTAGAAAGATATTTGGGTAGGGGTTGGATGAGAAAAAAGGCTTTGGAGGTGTGAAATTAAAATAAGGGATGTGCCCTTTTATAATAGAGGTGAAGGTCACTTTAGGAAAAGCTTGAAATATTATTTTAAAATAAAATAATTTTACAGTTTCTAATGGATCCAAAATGTTTTATTTCAAGGAAATTGTGTGGATGGGTCGATAACCTCTAATCCAATAGGTTTGAGATATGTTTAGGTCACCATATTAACATTATCATTTAGATTTAAATCATAGTTAAATAGTTTGAATTTTACCATGTCCATTTGTATTTTTACATTATATGGTTAATAAACATATTATAAACTGCCATGGGAACCTCGATAGATTCATTAATTACACATATAATATTATTTATGTGATCCATAGATTTTAGAAATTTTATATCAACCAAAAATATTGTATTTGTTTTAAAAACTCAATTATGTAAATTTTGACATTATTTAATACATTATTTTGGTTAAAGTCATAATAGCATTATTATGTCGTAAGAAATCATTGAATCAACCTTAACATGTCATATTAACTTATAAATTTTTTATTGAATCAAGATGTTAAAATTATATTACTTTTAATATTTATAATATAAATCATTTGAATCTTTTGTTAATAAGGAAAATACCGCATCATTATTGTGTCGTATATAAATATATATATATCTTATGTCTAAAAATTATAAATAAACTATAATGATGTAGGAAGTATTTTTATATTTGAAATGACTATTTTCAGTTTAATTTATGAATTATATAACCTCATATAAAAATGGTTTTACTAAATGATAATTGCTTTTCTTAATTTTGACTTTACTTTAGATTATTTAATTTAAAATTTCATTATCACACCCATGTTGCTCCATGGGGTCCCAAAGCCAAACCAACCAGAAATGTATCAACCTATAGGAATGGGTCACATGTTATAGTAATTTATTATTATTATAATATTATTTTTTTACCCTTATTTACTGGATTTACCCTTTAACCATGATAAAAAAAATATTTACCGAAGTAATTATTCATAATGATTAAAAATAAAAGTTATAAATTTACACAATTTGGACCTCCTATTTCTAAATATGGAAGCCATTTTTCCAAATTTAAAACTCATAAGTGGAAGAAATTAATTCTTTTTGTCAACACAATAAGGATTGTTTTTAAGAAATAATAAATATCTAATGATTTAAATTTGTTATTGTCCAGTTTAATTGTGAAATTACATCCAATGAACAACATTAGATTAAAAGGTAAAAATATAACATAAATATACTTTAAAAATAATCAATATTATAATTTATCACTATATATTATTTTGATTAAAAATGTTTTATTTAATTAAAATTTAGTACTTTTTCACTATTCATCACAAACTGAAAGTTTTTAGAAAAACACCAAAATTTCACCCTAAGATAATTTTTCTATTCCAAATTCAAACGGGAAGTATATTTTACTAAATTAAATACATATAATTTTTAATTATTAATTTAAAATTAATTCCTGTTGTCAAAACTAAAAATGGGGTTTTAAAAATGTAAAAACTATCAAAATATTAAATTGTGTTTATTTCAAAATTAATTGTAAAATTTCTTATAATGATCAAAAATATATTAAATGATGAAAATATAATATAATTATATGTCGAAACCATTCAAATTTATAATTGAACAGTATAAATATTTTCGTTTAAAAAATTTGTTTTCAGTTAAAATTTAGTATTTTTCACTATTCACCCAAATATGAAAGTTATCAGAAATACACCTAAAATTTATAGAAACTACATTTTTATGTCCCGATTCTAAAAAATGTTTTTTTTGTCAAATTGAATATATAAAAGTGTCGAATATTTGATTTAAAAAAGGTTCTCCATTAAAAGACGGTAAAAATATATTTTTGAAAATTACTTCTTTTATATGAAAAGAATGAATTAGTTCTTATATTATTTCAAATATACTCATAATATGGATTCTAAAATTTCATAGAGTATATAAAATTTAAATTTCTGTTTACATCATTCACAACTACTTTTTGAACGGCTAGTTTGGTAAATTGTGGTGTGCTCAAAGTCAGTGTTGCATATTGTGAAATTTATTGAATTACATTGAAAATATAACATACTATAAAATATTGGGGTGTTACATTATCCCATAAATTAATAAATGGAATCCTCAGAATTTGAAATTGAAAAATTTTAAAAATAGAAAATACCTTTGAGGAAGACCACATCAGAAATTGAGTAAATAAAATTTAGTCATAATAAGTGGGAAAGGGAAATGATAAGTCACCACAAAATTATAATATATATTAGGTGAACATTGGTGAAAATTAGAGAAAAATAATTATAGGATAAATGTAATTATTTAGAGTGGGTGATTGAGTTCAGCAGTCCCAAAAAATTGTAAAATTGAGGGGCTCAAAGTCATCAATCTATGATGATTTAAAATATCATCAGTTCACATAAC
Source organism: Viscum album (assembly GCA_963277665.1). Lineage (NCBI taxonomy): Eukaryota > Viridiplantae > Streptophyta > Magnoliopsida > Santalales > Viscaceae > Viscum > Viscum album. The sequence continues at coordinate 1,044,538,087 of OY728160.1, read as the reverse complement.
TGAATGTATCAGGATAATACATTTTTGGTTTTATGATCCATCAACTAAAGATTCAGAATTATTTTCATAATAGAATAAGTGAAAAAAATATACTTGACATGTAATGTTCAATCCTTGAAATAATTTCTACCACAAACACATCTTTCACTCTAAAAGATAAGAGAACATAAAAATACTCTATTTATCCATATCGTATAGGGTTACAAAAAATGAATATATAATTTTTTTGTGAGATTAATTCAAAAAAAAGACATTATATAAACTAGGACATCATATAGAAGAGTGGAAGTTGATGCACCCTTGTCACCCTTCGGTTGCGGGTTCAAGTATTGCAACCTAGCCGGACGCGACAGGTTGTCGCCCGACCTCCGGGTGGTCCTTTTTATATCAATCCAAAAATAATCATAAAAACATTATTTATTCGTAATAATAGTATCCAATGTCAAAATTTATCCATTCCAACTTTTATACTTATCCAAAACAATTCTGTCCAAACTCATAGTGTAGAATTTATAAGGATGGTAAACACAATGAAGATCCTTTTTACCAAGTAATAACATTTGTATAATTTCTTCATGTATTTTTTCAAAACATGGTAGTAACCTTATTTATTACATTCAAGATATTTTATTCATTATAGAATACTATATATATTCCTTATATGAAATATATTTGAATACTCCAGCAATGATGGAATAAACAAACAATTAATCAATTCCAAGGAAGTCAAGAATATCCAATATAATTTATCCAAACTAACCATATATTATTCCAATATAACTACCTCAGTATAAAGACCATATTAAGTATTAACTTTCTTCCAACCATGTATTTTTAAAAATGTTTAACCTATAGTTGAGTAACTTTTCATAGAACCATATAATCTTAAATCCACAATGAAATAGTACTGCAGTGCAGTGGTTATTTATTTCCATAGTACATATGACTGGTATATCATCAATACCACACTGAAATGACATAATTATTTATTAACAACATAATGACACTAGTTCATCCTCTTCATATGTGGTAGTATCATAACATGATTTTTATTCAATAGCATCATTTGCGGTATACTCTGATGACTGGGACAATGATTACCATAGTGTCCCAACTCCTTACAAATAAAACATTTTATATTGGAAACCTTTTTCATACCCTTGAGATCACGTACTTGGTGTTCTTTTTCTCCAAAATTATACAAACTTTCATTCCCTTCAAGCATTTACCAAGGTGATTCTTTCAATAGTTATCATATATGAGAAAATCATTCTTTCCCATCTTCCCCTTATCAATCATTCTCTCTACCATCCATTTCTTCTATTGCTTCCCTTCAAAGCCATAAGACATAGATAATTATTTACATATCGAATTATCACATGATACTATTTCATCATATGTTGAGAATACATAGGAGACTATTTCCAATCTAAATGTTGGCTTAATACCATAAATGATATGATCTTTCTTACTCTTTGGATCACATGTATTTCTGGAGTTCCCATTCCTTCTACTAGGCACCATTTCAAAACAATGGCACACACTAGTTCAGTTTATGAATCACAATGAATAATTTAAAACTTTTACAATACTAACATAAATTGAATAGTTTATGGATATAATCCATATTCATATAAATGTTTTGTTTGAAGATGTATATACTCATAAACCCTTCATAATTCTTTTAAAGAAAAAAGAGAATTATCCTAATCATATCTCCGGGGTGTGTCGTAACCAAGAGTGCAACATGACCCATTGTCGTTCACCAGTTCCCGTTCGAGTCTATCTCAAAGCGGTGTTTTCATATTTAACCAAAGGTACATCTGTTCCAGATCCACCTCTACCTCCTCGTATCGATAATAAAGGGATTGTAGAATTAACTCTTACGTTGTATTTTTCCATGGTCGAGGGTAGTTTAACCTCATATATAATGGTGATATAATTTTTATTAAATTATACAAGAATCATATACATTAATATGATATCATATATGATCTTTTAACATTGCTTTGTTAATAATATCTTAGTATTATCCTCATTTCTGGTGTTAACATACTCATTTTCTTTTATATTTTTTGTTACATATGACTTTTTTGTTATGAATATATTTTATCTTATTAATTTCCAGAATGATATCAAGTCTTAAAAAATATTTCTAAAAATCAAATGAGAATTATACTTGAATGGATATAATGGGAAATGAATCTCATCGCGTTCGTGGAGACGGTAGTCCGTACGTATGCACGAGTGACAATATCATTCTTTTGATATTAAAATAATATATAATTGGATGGTATATCATATATACAGAATAAATATCATGTTATATTTATTATCTACATCAATTACACAACATTATCATACCCATCCAAATAATAATGTTTTGAATAACAATTACACCACGTCGTGGAGACGATAAGCCGTACGTACACACATATGGTGACATGTCATTCAAAGGATGGATAGAATACTTAATATGATTGTAACATATTTATAATAAAATAGCATTATATCTAATATTATGTAGTTATTATTTTAGAATGGAAATAACAAATATAGAAGAAGTTGAAGAAGAAAGGAACTTGAAAGTGGGTGGTGAAAACATTACCTCTTCCTCGGGTTATTCCTTTGGATTTGGTCACAAGGGATCCTTAGATTGTCTTTATGTATAAAGGAAGACCTCAAGGTTTAAGTGAGGGATGTTGAGAGGATAATTGTTAAGGGTTTTGCTGAACCAAAAGGCTTTTAAAGTATGAATAATTGGTTATAAATGGTGTACTTTTATATGGGGGAGGAGGGTCTCTTTAGAAAAAACATAAAGTATTATTTTATAATAAATTCATATTCGGTTTCTAATGGATAAAAAGAGTATTATTCAAATTATAAGGTGGTTATGGGACTAAAACCTTCCATCCAATAGAATTTAGACAGGTTTGGGTCACTATATTAACTTTATCATTTATATTTCAATATTAGTTAAATAGTTTCACATTTACCATGGCACTTTGAATTTGTATATTATATGGTTAATAAACATACTATATACTTACAAGCGACCCCCACGTGGCCCATTAATGATAAAAATATCATTATATATGTCCTTTGTCTGATCGTTAGATTTTTATCAATTGGATATCAATTAATAATATAATATTTCTAAAAAAACTCATTAATGTCAATTTTGACAATATTTAAAAAATGATTTTTGTTAAAGTCATTAAAACTATATTAATTTGAAGAAAATAATTTAAGCAATCATAAAATTTCATATTAATTAATAAAATTATTGGATGGCATAAAAACTTTCAAATTATATTTATTTTTACATTTATACTACTAATTATTTGATTCATTCATTAATAAGGAAAATACTGAATCATTATTGTGTCATAAATAAAATTTATTATTCCATGTCTAAAAATTATAAATAAAATACAATTATGTATGAAATATTTTTAGCCTTCTAATTAATATTTATAGTTAAAAATATAACATATATAACCCATTGTAAAAATTGTTTTGATAAATGATAAATGCTTATTTCATTTTAGTATTTACTTTATCTTTATTAATATAAAGTGTCGTTATCCGTTACAAGTGGATCCATGGGATCCCAAAATCGACCCAAAGATTTCCATGGATGAAAATGTATCAAACAATTGGATTAGGACATTTTTTACTGTAATTTAATATTATAATAATATTATTTTTTACCCTTATTAACAGGATTTTCCCTTTAATCATGGTAAATAATTTATTTACCAAAGTAATTATTCAAAATGTATAAAAATAAGAGGTACCTATTAAAATATTTGGGAATCATGATTTAAAATATGGAATCCATTTTTCCAAATTTAAAACACAGAGGTGGTAGAAATTAATTTAATATTAATTGCCACTGTCAAAACAAAAAGCGTGTTTTTACGAAACAATAACTATCAAAAGATTGAAACTTATTTTTGTCCAGTTAAAATGTGAAATTATTTCCAATGACCAACATTTTATTAATGGTAATAATATATTCCTAATATAATTTAAAACCACTCAAATTCGTAATTTATCACTATTAATTATTTCGATTAAAAAAGTTGTTTTTAATTAAAATTTATTAATTTTCACTATTGATCAAAATATGAAATTTGTCAGAAAAGTACCAAAAATTCACCCTAATATAATTTCGATATTCTGAATCGAAAAATGATTTCGATTTTGAAATATAAAATGTATAAAATTTCATAATGTGGCTATTACTATTCATAATGGGTAGTTTGATTGGTTGTGGTGTGTGTTAGAACTAGAAGTTGTGTACAACACATGCTACTGTATTATTCAAAGAGAAGTGTACCATGGAAGCTTGGGGTGATAAATAATCTATAAAATTCATTTTATATATTAATTATCTGAAATTTAATATCTTTAAATATTTATAATATGATTAATTTTATATTTCCATTAACAAAATTATACTAACATCAGTTTTGTGTAATTATTCAAATCAATTATTTATGGAATAAAAGTTCCAAATAAAACACAATAAGGAATTTAAATATATTATATTTCATTGGAATATAATTAGTCTAATTTATCTTCTGTAAAATTCATCATTTAAAATGTTATACTTATAAAACTGTGAATGTGACAACATTAACAAAATATTAAATAACACAATATAAATGACATAATCTCTTCTAAAAAGATAAAAATGGTAAATAACTCAACCCTTGTATGATAATGGTCTATATTTACTAAAAAAATATGTTTTGTAAATATTTTAGGTCTTTCAATGGTTATTATATTTTTAATAAAAATGAATTTATTTATTTTTCATCAATCAAATAATTTCTGATTCATCAATGTGTATTCCTTTATAGAAATTATTTATTTACTAAAATTTAAAAAAATTAACATGATCAATAAAATAAATTGACATTTAAAATGATTATTTATTATCAACATTTTCTTCGGTATAACATTATTTTAAAAATGACAATTTTATTTTAATTAGACTAACACATATATAAAATTTCTTTAAATAAAATATATTAAATCTTAAAATAACATCCACGTGGATTCAGAATGGTATCTTCTTACCCAAATTAGATTTTAGGTCTAAAATATCTCATAAAATCATTTTAGGATAAATTTTATAGTAATTTAACAGAATTTTGTTTTCCAATAATTACCCGATTTACTTTTTTTTCTGTATTAATAAAAATTAACTATGATATTTTTCATAATGACCAAAATAATAGAATGATATTAACATAAATTTTACATAAATTTTCTTAATAAGGATTAAATTTTAAAAAATTCAAAACCTAGAATTTATATTAATAAATTTAATATTAACACCATTGTTTGAATGAAAATGGCTTTTAAAAATTTAAAACATTCCAAAAGATCTAGATGTATTTACAATCAAATTCAATGTAAAATTAATTACAAATAAATACATTATATTGAATGCTAAAAATATATTCTAGTTATATTGTAAAATTATTAAATAATATAATATATCAATATAAATTATTTCGATGAATGATGTTGTTTTCAATTATAATTTAATGTATTTTTACTATAGATAAAAACACAAAACATGTCATAAATATATCTAATATACTTGAAAAGTAAATTTTTATCACCCTAATCTAATGAAATTTTTTTATTTTTTAATATAGAATATATAAAATTCTTAAAATCTATGATTTAAAATAGGTGCACAATCAAAAGGAGCCAAAACTGCATTTTCATGGAAAATTACTTCCTTTATTTTAAATCTGAATTTTTTTCATATATAATTTATAGAAAAAATATATTATAAATTATATTGAATATAGTAAAAATATATTACATTTATAAAATCCATCAAGTCTGATTTAATTATTTTATAAACTCACTTATTTTCATGTAAATAGGTTTTCAGAAGATGTTTAATACTATTCATACCCACCATTATAAATAATAGTGTTTAAGGTAACATAAAACTATATAGTTTTTCACTGATAAGTGGACTTTGTCGAAATAATTTATACAAAAAGAGTTTGATATTGGGTGTATAAAAATCCAATCATAGCATTTTGTATACCGTAAGTAAATTTTTTGTTGCGTATTGTGCACAATTATCTTGGTCTATAGTACAAGAGAAGACATCACTGAAAATAAAAAAAACTATCTCATAAAAATATTATGGTGTTAAAATATTTTTTGATAGAGTAACAACACCTTAGACCAACATGGATGAAAAAATATACCAATAATAGTGTAATCATAATATTTGATCTATACGCTAACTCGACAGGGGACTACCAACCCCAAGATAGAGGACCTACACGTGGGTGAGACAAAAGGGTTTTGACTCGTCCTAAACATCATTTATAGAGAGAACCAAGTATTTTAATGAGAGGTGTATACCAACTACATGGATAGAGTTCCTTAACATTAGCATTAGTAGGAAGTACCCACTCTATCAATAAGTCACACATGGGGGACCTGTGCCCTGAAACGACCATTGAGTATTGACACTAAAGATGTAGGACACACACAATCTTACCATAGGGGAGAACCTATTATAATTATCCAAATAGTATTGATGGCTCCCAACCAATAAAAAACTTTTTTTATATCTCTAACTAAATGAATGATATGAGGATACCATGCCTTTGTCCAACATGGGATCTCTGACCCTGGAAAACCAATTTGTGAGTAGAGTATCCCCTCCCTATGATAAAGTGGAGTTATTTATATTTTAATCTATGAGGTAATAGAACCAGATGACCTGATCAAATAGGGGATAAATAGTCCCAATTTCGCTTTATAAAACCTAAAATAACTTCAGTGTTAGTCTAGAATCACTGAATGCAATGTCACACCAATCATTCCTTATGCCTCTACACAACCACAGGTAGGGAACCCACACCCTGTTATGAAAATGGATCACTGATCTATGGACAAAATTATCATATGTAAATTACATCTAGATATAATAGGGATGGTTACCAACAGCTAAATCAACCTCGTGATCCTGCTTCACCACATTCCAAAAATTAACAACACTATTATATTATCATTCTTGAAAAACTCTATATTGTACCTCAAAGGACACTATTGTGGCCACCATCGTGTTCTACAAGGAAAATTCCTCATGAATAGCTACTCACAATAATAAATCTGAATCCAACAGAAAGAGTTATTCTAGAAAAATATATCTAAAAAGAGTAAATTTCCTTTACCGGTGTCCACATAGCATATGATGCTACATGAAAACCTTGCCAGGTTATCTATGTCAAGGCTTTGGTGGCCATGTGGGCATACATGGTGTGTATATTACATTGTTTTTGTCAGCATACATGGTCCTGCAACTATTTCTACCCCAACACGACTAGGATATTCATCTAGAAAATATGGTGTGTAAAAATAGTACATGACATTTCCTATGTAAATATCCCATTTTACATCTCATTTTCACATTTCCATGTCCAAAACCCTCTTCCCATATACATTGGTTGTGTAGATTCATAGGGAAATGTACCATTATATGGTTACCCTAGACATATCCCTGGGCTTCATGACCAAGGTTCACAATATATTATATTACAATAGTATATGGTGTGTATTCCACAAATACCATATTCAATGAACACGAATAACACAATGTGTTTTCCAATAAATAACCTGACGTTTGATCCTAAATAATGACCGGAATTTTATTTTTAGGTACCCAAACCACCATATTTTTCAAAAAACATTCAGATTGACCCTCAAGGTGTATATATCAGTTTTCTAAGGGTTATAATAGTTTTAAATAAATTATATATGGTATTTGGAGAAGTGAAAAAATCATTGTGGTATGATCTAATATCATATTCTATTGAAACAATATTTAAGTTTCATTTCTATCAATATCTAATATCTAAAACACCTATTATTTGTAGGTTCATCATGGTTCATCCATAAAATTAATTTTTATGAGAGGCATTCACCAATAATTTACCATGAATGCACTAAATGGGGGTTATGTGAAGGGTTTTTATTCATTTAATTTTATTATATAAGTTAAAATAACTTTTTCACACCTAGGACACTTGATACCCACTAAACAATAGATGCTGAATAATTTTATGTCATGACTATGGTTTACATTATGTTCATAATGGAAGCATGGCTTCATATTTCCTACACATTATAACGGTCTGGAATTACATCTAGTGGACTATAATTGATACCTATTAGGGCACTCCATGGGTGGATACACCCCCTGGGCGGGACACACCACCATCCCCAGTAGCGGCCATTTCCTCATCAAGCCCTTGGGCGGAGAGCCATGCTTCATCCAAAGCTCACAACTGAGAGTTCCCAAGGATCGGATACATTCCTACCTCCTTTTCCTCTAATACCAACTTTATAGACCCGATGCATGACATACATAGATATTATATTACTTATGTGGAATACTTAATACATAACAAAAACAGAAACAGAAGGACCGCAATAGTGTAGTGTCTTTGGAAACATGGAACGTAATCTTCTAATCGTGGTGAATGATCTTCAACATCTCCCATAAAGATCATACACTTTTTGTTTCCTAACCTAAAACCTTTCTTTTAATCTTGGGGGAAAATAAAACATAAAAATGGTGAGCTCAAATGCTCAGTAAGGGTAAGCATTGATAAAATAAAACATACCATATACATTTGAACATAAAATCTTGAACATAATGTTTAATCATCAAAATCATGGGCAACGACATAAAACATGGAAGTACATAAGGCATAGATCATAATGGAACATAAATCATGATAAAATATAATGGGAATAAAACATGTAATTGTGGAAACCATTCAGAACTTGTTATGATTTCCACAGTAGCCAAGGCATTGCTACCAAGTCCATCTTAGTGGACAAGGTCTCTTTCTGAATAGAGTTCACTCCTCATTTCAGTCATGTAACACTGAACCGAATTAATTTACCATTCCAGACATGTCTATCTCATGAGATATAAATCATTACCCAATGAATTGGAGGGAGATATAGGTCTCTCCCATCTCATAATGAAATCATTCTTACTTGTGCCACAACATAAACATTAATCATTCAACATAACCCAAAGAATAAAATAGGTTTCATAAACATCATCCCATCATCACATAGTCCATATAAAAGTAATGGATATAATTTCATAATAATAAAGTTTAAACCATGTATATCATAGATACATTATACTTGAAACATACACATATGAAATAATGTCATCTTAGATGAAAAATGGTTTTGATAAAACACTTGAAATGAATTCTTGGGGAAAATATCCCTTCTTCTTAAAAATCATTTTCTTTTAAAGAATTTACATGCAATTATAATGAATAGGATTTTGTTTAAAATAGTAATTAAATATTTTGGAGTAAGCTTCATGAAAATAAGGATTTATAAAACTGTAAAAATCTGTTCATGTCGTATAAGTTAAAAAAATATTCTTCTCGTACATTGGCCGGAAAAGTCAAAAAGTGCCTCGTACGTCAACAAAAGAAAGATTACTTACATACCATGTAGTAAAAGTTAAAATGGGTAAAAATGACATTATAAATACATAAAAACACTTTTATAAAACATGGACATGGATGATAACAATAACCCCAGTAAATACTTACGTATAAGCAATCTCTGATACAAATGAGATTTGCAAAATTATCCTTTACCATAGGTCCGATATGATTTGTACGTATCCGAATCTCCTGTATAATGATTTAAATAATTTCATTGACTTATTAAAGAATCATATTCATTGTTATGATATCATATATTGTTTACTTATGACTTTATATTACCCGTTCTTTTATAAATTCCATGTTAAAGAGCGTTTTGGGTAAAATCGTTTCATTTGTCGTCTGTGTTTTGACTTGTAATTATTAATATGATTACTTAGATCATGATTACTCAATTCCAGAATATAAAACATGATTTATATATAATATATATTCAGAATATACATATATATAATAGATCAATAAATAGAATGAAATACACCGTTAATGGAGACGGTAGGCCGTACGTACACATTAACATTGTTTTCGTTTCCTCATTGAATTGAATGGAATTAATTCGATGACGTACATATATATATACATAAATCCAGTATCATTATTATGTCATATATTTCATGATTACTTATTATATATACTTTATAATCATTCATGAATGGTTAATCATTGAGAATGAATCTCATCGCGTCGTGGAGACGGTGTTCCGTACGTATGCACGAGCGATGATATCATTCCCATGATCGTGGAATTTTATTGGAGTGTATGTATAATATTACAGAATCAATATCACTTTACAATAATCATATATAGTTATTATTTACACCATTATACCCATCCAAGTATGGTGGTGGTGCAAAATAGATTACACCACGGCGTGGAGACGGTATTCCGTACGTACGCACTCGTGGTGATTTCATTTTCCGTAGGATGGATAGATGGTGAAATAGGGTTGTTTAATACATATAATAACATATCAGTATATGATTGATACTTATGTTATTACTTAATAATGAAACTACCTAATAATAAGATGTGTAATAAGAAATAAAGTTGAAAGAATCGGTAACAGACATTACCTCTTCTTTGAAGCGCCTCTTTGAGACCTCCTCTTAGGGCACTATAATTAGTCTTTGATGATGACCAGGACCTCTATGATTTTTCTAAGTAATTGTAGAAGAGAATTTGGCAGGGGTTGGCCGAGAATGAAAGCTCAATGTGGTGTGAGGAAGAGAGGGAGGAGGTGCCCTTTTATAAGGGAGGAGAGGGGAACCTTTGGAATAACAAAAAATAGTATTTTAATATAAAGTCATATTGGGTTTTTAATAGCTCCAAATTGAAATTTTTCTAAGCTAAGTTGGGGATGGGTCGAAATCACTTCAGCCAATAGAATTTAGACTTGTTTAGGTCATTATATTAACCTTATCTTTTAGTTTTAACTCTTAGTTAATTAGATTGACATTTTCCATGTCACTTTGTATTTTTATATTATATAGTTAATAAACATACCATATACAACCAAGAGACCCCCATGTTGTCCATTAATTATACACCAATCATGATATAAGTATCTTGGACTAACCTTAGATTTTTAGGAACATAATAACAATTAATAATATAATATTTGTTTTAAAAACTATTTTCTATCAATTTTGACACTATTTGGTAATTGATTTTTGAGAAAATCGTAACAGAATTATTAGTTCGAATAAAGATAATTAAATCAATACTAACATGTCATATTAATATAGAAAATTATTTTAATTCACAAAAAGTCTCAAATTTCATTTATTTGGGTATTTATAACATCAATTATGTCAATATTTCATTAATAAGATAATTACTACATCATCATTGTGTCATAAATAAATTAAACTATTTTAAGTATAAAAATTAAAAATAAAATACCATTATGTAGGAAATCTTTTTATCTTTCTAATGAATATTTATAGTCTAATTTATCTTATGTATATGCCTATATTAAAAATGATTTAGTTATTAAACATTGATTTTAAGTATTTTAACCCTTCTTTATATAAATTAATAATAAATGTCTTAATCTAATCCAAGTGGGCCTAAATGGTCATATTTTATTCCTATGTTGTTTTTGGTCGAATTACACTTATCCAATAGAATTAGGACATGTTTTAGTGTAATAATAAAAACACTTTTACCCTTAATTACCCTATTTACTTTTAACTGTGGTAAAAAAGTAAAAAGAAACTATTCATCAAAAATTATTTTCATCTCATTGTACCACATTTTAGTCCTTGAAATTAACCGTGTCAATCGGATTTTTGAAATTCCACTCACAGAAGCGGTAAAATTACGTTTTATGAAAAATTCAGTTTTTTAACTACCACTTAGTGGATTCACTATTCATCAAAAAAAGAAAGATTCCAGAAAAATACCAAAAATTAGGCCTAATCTATCTTTGATATTTTTATATCATAAATTATGTCTATTTTACCAAATTAAAAACATATTAGTTACATTAACTAATTTAAAAATTAATTCCCGTCGTCAAAACAAATAGCGTGTTTTTAAGAGATAATAATTCTCAAAAGATTGACACTTGTTTATGTCTGGTTTAAATGTGAAATTACATCCAATGACCAAAATTGTATTAAATTTTAAAAATATATTCTAAATATACTTTAAAACCACTCAAATTAATAATTTATCACTATTAATTATTTCGATTAAAAAACTTGTTTTTAATTAAAATTTAGTAATTATCACTATTCATCAGAATATGAAAGTTATCCGAAAAGTACCAAAATTTCACCCTAATCTAATTTCGATATTTCGAATCAAAAAATGAATTCCATTTAGAATGATAAATTTTATAAAATTTCAAAAAGTGGGTATTACTATTCATAACGGCTAGTTCATAATAATATTATAATAATATCTCGTTTAGTGAAACTCGGTATTGCGTACTACACATGCTATCGAGGAAGGTCGTGATTGCGTGTATTGAAAAACAAGTCAATGAAGCGTGTTTTGCAAGCTCCTTTTGGTGTAGCATACAACATAAGACATTAATGAAATTAAAAAGAATATTTTTAATAAAATCTCGAGGTCTTACATTCTACCCCCCTTAAAATGAATTTCGCCCTCAAAATTCGTCGGGGTTATAAATGGTTTACTAATTGAAAGTTTCATTAATAGAAACCCATATCGTAAAAAAGGAATACCAAAACTTGTCTTTACAAACTAAATTATGAAACATAACGGTTATCCAAATTAACGCATCACTGGGTTTCCACATAGGAGAACATAGTGGAAAATATGGATATGGAAGAAAAATCTAACCATCAAGTTCTGATGGAGAGTGGCAGAGAACATGGCTACGAAAAAGACAACAATAAAAAAGCCATAAATTTGTGACGATCTAAGGTACCATCTCATTCATCGGATATATGGGCACTAGGACAACATTTTTTGTTTTCAAGATCATTTCCCTAAAGTTGCTAAAATTGGAATTAGAATAAATACTTTCGTGATTTTGGTACAGTCTCATCGTTGCTCAATCTATGGACAATTTCCACTTCATCTCATAAAATAATGAAGTTGAATTTTTCATTCGTGAAGTGTTAGCAGATCATGTGATAGAATGATGGGTCATTCCATCTGTCTCAAACAAAAGGTTAGAAAAGTTATAAAAAAATACATAAGTCCATCTATAGTGAGATTTATCATATATGGTTCCTAAAATGGACTTATACATCATATATCATACTGGTTAATATAATAAAACTATTTTCTACTAAATAGGGACTTCCTGTAGGCCAGTGGTAGGCGATAAAGGCCAGTCGCACTTCGGTTGTGGGTTCGATTCCCACATTCTTGTCCGACGCGATGGGTTGTCGCCCATCCTGGAGGTTGTCCTTTTTCTAAAACTACATTACTATAACATCAAATCAATAATATAAAAAAAACTTCCATCCTTAAACAATACTTACTTATTTCCAACATAATCCATTCCAATCATTAGGATTATCCAAAATACTGATGTCCAATCTCATATTATAGTGAATACAATTACCAAAGAGTTCATAGAATAAGAATGTTAATACCATTGTTGATCCCCATATATCATAAGATATGTCTTGTTGGACACATTCCAAACATTCAAAGGCCTTAATCATGTATTCTCTTGAAAAATGAATACCCATTGAATCCTAGTGAAAACATGAGTGATGTCAAAAGTTAACTCTTTCCACATACCAAAACCCCAAAATTCTTTATACTCAAACCATGATATAACTATTTCCTTATATCAGTCATGAGCTCATTAATACTGTCAAACATTTCATTTTCCCCTTATCCCTTCATTATGAGCAAATCATCTTTTTTCCAAAAATATTTCAGTCACTTTCCATGGTTACCGGTACCATAAAATTATTGAAAACCACAATAGACCAATACATAAATATTCCAATATTCCACGATACAATATACAACATTATTTTGGAATCCCATTACATAAAAACTTAATCATTCCACCACATCATTGTCATATTCAACATCTCCAATAGTAATCACATGTGAATTCCATTTGTCCTTTTCCTTAAGTGGATGCTCATGTCGATCATCACTAACCCTTGGATTAGGGAATTTATTAGCATAATGCACCATTTCCTTTCACTTGAAGCATTGAAGTGTTGGTGGTGCATTATCTGCAGTCCTTTCTTTATTCACATCATTAGAAACCCTTTTACCATTACTTCATCACTTAGGTGCTCGATGACCTTCTTTTCCACACTTAAAACATTTTATAGTCCCTTTAAGACAATCTACACCATGCTTCTTTCCACATTTTGAGCATAAGGAAGCATTCATCTTATTTTCACAATTATTCTGAGATTTCTCCTTGAACTCCATCTTTCGTTTCTTGTCAAAACTATGAGATGGATAAGTAACACCAACTTCCATTTCTACCTTGATAGTATAACGCACAATTTCTACATAGCTACTGAAGTCTCTTATAGCTAACGCCCATAGAATATTTGGTATTAAGCCACTGAAGAATCGATCAAATTTACTTTCAAGTAGGATGGTAAAGCCAGATGCATACCTTGAAAGCCTTGTAAAATTCTCTTCGTATACACCAACAGATTCATCATCCTTTTTTTAGTTCAAGAAACTCATTCTCCATATTTTTTCGAAGAATACGAGGGATGTACTTATTGAAAAATAAGTTCTTGAACTCGTCCCATTCCATGGACTCAATTTCATCTCTTGACCTCGTATTATTGATAAAATTCCACCATTGATCACCTTCACCTTCCAAATGATATACTGCTAAGATGAATTTATCATGTTTAGAACATTGATGAACTGAAAATATCTTTTCAGTGGTACTGATCCATTGTTCAGAAACATGTGGATCAGAAGACCCACTAAAAGAAGGTGGGCGTTTCCTCATGAAGGACTCAATAGAATATTGTTCCCTTCTCTTCTCATATGGAAGTCCAGAATGATTCATAGCTTTTGTAATTATAGCAATAATATTTTTCACTCCATCTCCCATAAAATTTAATTGTTCAGGATGAAAATCATTTCATTTCCCATTGCATTGATCAACACGGTTCCTTCGGTTTCTAGCCATCGTCTAAAACCCAAATAGAATAGTGTGAGAGGTAAAAATCATGCTATGGAAAACAACATAGTAAAGGGGGAGTACCCTAAATATCTAACATATTAGGTTAAATTCTATGATCCTTAGCAAAATTCTAGGACTATAACCTATACGTATACTTAACCTTAGATACATCCCTAGACATACCTTAGATGTATTTTTACAGATCTCACTAAAGTTTTCGCAACCTAGTTTCCAAAGGTTAACTAAACCTTTCCTCTGATACCAATTATAAAGGTCTGGAATAAATTCTATTGGACTATAATTGATACCTATCAGGGAACTCCATGGGTGGCTACACCCCCTGGGCGGGGCACACCACCATCCCCAGTGGCAGCCATTTCCTCATGAAGCCCTTGGGCGGAGAGCCATGATTCGTCCAACGCTCACATGTGAGTGTTCCCAAGGATCGGATATATTTATACCTCCTTTGCCTCTGATACCAACTATAGAGACATGAATCTTGACATAAATAGATATTATATTACTTTTGTGGAATACTTAATACATAACAAAAACAGACACACAAGGACCGTAATATTTTAGTGTCTTTGGAAACTTGGAACGCAATCTGCTAATCGTGGTGAAAGATCTTCAACATCTCCCATAAAGATCTTCCACTTTTTGTTTCCTTACCTAAAACCTTTCTTTTAATCCTGGGGGAACATAAAACATAAAAAGGGTGAGCTCAAATACTTAGTAAGGGTAAGCATTGATAAAATAAAACATACCATATACATTTGAACTTAAAAACATGAACATAATGTTTAAACATCAAAATCTTGAGCAACGACATAAAACATGGAAGTACATAAGGAATAGATCATAATGGAACACAAATCATGATAAAATAGCATGGTAATAAAACATGTAATTGTGGCAACCATTCATCACTTGTTATGATTTCCATAGTAGCCAAGGCATTGCTGCCAAGACCATCTTAGTGGACAAAGTCCCTTTCTGAATCGAGTTCACTCCTCGTTTCAGTCCTGTAACACTGAACCGGATTAACTTACCATTCCAGCCATGTCTATCTCATGAGATCTAAATATTTACCCAATGCATTGGAGGGAGATATAGGTCTCACCCATCTCATAATGAAATCATTCTTACTTGTGTCACAACATTAACATAAATCATTCAACATAACCCAAAGAATAAAATGGGTTTCATAAACATCATCCCATCATCACATAATCCATATAAAAGTAATGGATATCATTTCATAATAATAAAATTAAAACAATGTAAATTATAGATACATTATACTTGAAACATGCACATGTGAAATATTGTTATCTTAGATGAAAAATGGTTTTGATAAAACACTTGAAATGAATTCTTGGGGAAAATATCCCTTCTTCTTCAAAATCATTTTCTTTTCTAAAAATTCCATGCAATTTAAATAAAATAGGATTTTTTTTAAAATAGTCATGAAATCTTTTGGAGGAAGCTTCATGAAAATAAGGATTTATAAAACCGAAAAAATCCTTTCATGCCGTATAAGTTAAAAAAACATTATTCTCATACTTTGGCCGGAAAAGTCAAAAAGTGCCTCGTACGTATAAAAAATAATGATTCCTTACATACGATGTAGTAAAAGTCAAAATGGGTAAATAGGAAATTAAAGATACATGAAAACACTTTTAGAAAACATGGACAGGGATGATAACAATAACCCTAGTAACTACTTACGTATAAGCAATCTCGGATAAAAATGAGATTTTCAAAATTATCCATTACCTTATGTCTGATATGCTTCGTACATATCTGAACCTCCTGTATAATGATTTAAATAATGTCATTGACTTATTAAATAATCATATTCATTGTTATGACATCATATATTGTTTACTTATGACTTTATATTACCCGCTCTTTTGTAAATTCCATGTTAAAGAGTGTTTTGGGTAAAATCGTTTCATTCATTGTCTGTGTTTTGACATTTAATTATTAATATGATTACTTAGATCATGATTACTTAATTATAGAATATAAAACATGATTTATATATAATATATATTCAGAATATAAATATAAATAATAGATTGATAAATGGAATGAAATACACCTTTCATGGAGACGGTAGGCCGTACGTACACAAGAACGTTGTTTTCGTTTCCTCATTGAATTGAATGGAATTAATTGGATCACCTACATATATATATATATACATAAATCTAGTATCATTATAATGTCATATATTTCATGATTACTTATTATATATACTTTATAATCATTCATGAATAGTTAATCATTGAGAATGAATCTCATCGCGTCGTGGAGACGGTTATCCGTACATACGCACGAGCGATGACATCTTTCCCATGATCGTGGAATTTTATTGGAGTTTATGTATACTATTAAAGAATCAATATAACTTTACAATAATCATATATAGTTCTTATTTACACCATTATACCCATCCATGTAAGGTGGTGGTGGAAAATAGATTACACCACGATGTGAAGATGGTATTTCGTACGTACCTAGGCGCAATGATTTTGTTTTCTGTAGGATGGATAGATGGTTAAATAGGATTGTTTCATACTTATAATAATATATCAGTATATGATTGATACTTATGTTATTACTTCATAATGAAACAACCTAAAAAGAACAAGTGGAAGAAGAAATAAATTTGAAAGAATCGGTAACGGACATTACCTCTTCTTTGAAGCGCCTCTTTGAGACCTCCTCTTAGGGCACTAAAATTGGTCATTGGAGAAGACCAGGACCTCTAGAATGTATCTAGAGAAGTGTATAAGACAATATGGTAGGGGTGGCCGAACATGAAGGTTCAATGTGGTGTGAGGAAGAGAGGGAGGAGGTGCCCTTTAATAACGGAGGAGAGGGCCACCTTTGGAATAACAAAAAATATTATTTTATTATAAAGTCATATTTGGTTTTTTAATAGCTCCAAATTGATATATTTCGGAGATAAGGTGGGGATGGGTCGAAATAATCTCATACAATAGAATTTAGAAAAGTTTAGGTCATTAGATTAACCTTATATTTTTGTTTTAACTCTTAGTTAATGAGATTGACATATACCATGTCACTTATTATTTTTATATTATATAGTTAATAAACTTACCATATATATCCAAGAGAGCCCCAAGTTGTCCATTAATGATACCCCTATCATTATATATGTATCTTGGCCGAACCGTAGATTTTTGGGAATATAATAACAATTAATAATAAAATATTTGTTTTAAAAACTATTTTATGTCAATTTTGACATTATTTGGTAATTGATTTTTGTGAAATTAATAACAGAATGATTAGTTATAAAAAAGTTAGTTAAATCAATAATAACATGTCATACTAACATATAAAATTATTGGAATTCATAAAAAGTCCCAAATTACATTTATTTGGGTATTTATAACAACAATTATGTCAATATTTCATTAATAAGATAATTACTGCATCATCATTGTGTCATAAATAAATTAAATAATTTTAAGTCTAAAAATTAAAAATAAAATTCCATTATGTAGGAAATATTTTTATCTTTATAATTAATATTAATAGTCGAATTTATCTTATGTATAACCCCATATTAAAAATGATTTAGTTATTAAACTTTGATTTTAACTATTTTAACCCTTTTTAAATAAAATAATAATAAATGTCCTAATCTAATCCAAGTGGGCATAAATGGTCATATTTTATTCCTAAGGTTGTTTTTGGTCGAATTACACTTATCCAATATAATTAGGACATGTGTTAGGGTAATAATAATAACACTTTTACCCTTAATTACCCTATTTACTTTTATCCGTGGTAAAAAAAAGTAAAATGTTACTATTCACCAAAATTTATTTTCATCTCATTGAACCACATTTTAGTCCTTGATAATAACTGTGTCTCTCAGATTTTCAAAATTCCACTCACAGAGGCGGTAAAATTATGTTTTATGAAATATTCAGTTTTTAACTACCACTTAGTGGTTTCACTATTCATTAGAAAATGAAAGTTTCCAGAAAAATACAAAAAATTAGGCCTAAGCTATCTTTGATATTATAAATTCCAAAATGATCTATATTTTACCAAATTAAAAACATATTAGTTACATTAACTAATTTAAAAATTAATTCCCGTCGTCAAAACAAATAGCGTGTTTTTAAAAGATAATAATTATCAAAAGATAGACACTTGTTTAGATCTGGTTTAAATGTTAAATTACATCCAATGACAAACATTGTATTAAATTGTAAAAATATATTCTAAATATACTTTATAATCACTCAAATTATTAATTTATCACTATTAATTATTTCGATTAAAAAATTTGTTTTTAATTAAAATTTAGTAATTTTCACTATTCATCAGAATATGAAAGTTATCTGAAAAGTACCAAAATGTCACCCTAAGATAATTTTGATATTATGAATCCAAAAATGAAGTCCATTTTGAATGATATAATTTATAAAATTTCAAAAATTGGGTATTACTATTCATAACGGCTAGTTCATAATAATATTATAATAATATCTCGTTTAGTGAAACTTTGTATTGCGTACTACACACGCTATCGAGGAAGGTCATGATTGCGTGTAATGAAATCCAAGTCAAGGATGCATGTTGTGAAAGCTCTGTTTGGTGTAGCGTACAACACAAGACATTAATGAAATTAAAAAAAAATATTTTTCATAAAATCTCAGGGTCTTACACACATTAATAAATAATAGTGTTATTTCACATTTCTAAATAAACATCACACACATGATAATATATATGTATCATTATTTATATCACCGCACTGATGATATCCAGGCCAAGAAATCATATTTCTCATCCACGCGTAGATTCTATAAAACTTATTGAAATATGAAAAATCATTATATATCAAAACTTGATTCACTCTATTCTCTACACATAAGGATTTTCTTACTGAAACGAGATATCCAAGGATGATGGTTCAGAACTGAACTCCTTATTAGGACTCTCATGCCAGGGAGATCATTAAGGGTTATTGTACAAGTACCAATGAACACATAGTTGAGATGCAGTGGTCAAGACACACCCATGTATAGCTCAAACTAGATCTTCATTAGGCAAAATAACATCACGTATCTCCTCAAATAAGAAAAGTGAAACAAACCAAGAACCAATTTCCACCTATAATCATATGGTATAGTGGTAAAAAACCTCTCTAACTTAACAAAAATTCTAACATAGCATGGTAGTTGTAATGCACCACTGGATATACAGTACCACCACCTCCTCACTTTTTTCACATATCAAGATTATGCTTAACATGTGAGGGTTTCTAGAAAAATAAATGGGATTCAAAGCTATAAAAATTGGGTGATATATTTCCTTCCATCTATAATCCTCCCAATTCCACACCCACATGTGGAAAACTAGCTTAGCATTGATTGTACAAAACAATTCCAAACCGAGGTAGAATTACAATGTTTAAATAATTCACCATGGAATTGTTCTATGCATGGATTCCCATGCACCATGGCCACTGGGAATAAGAGATGAGAAACAAACTCCACATGTATCAATAGGTCCTTATCTGAAACATATAACACAACCCTACCTCAAATAAATAAGTTAAAATAACTCCCTATGTCACATAATCACTATTCACATTGACAAGATCATAACAAAACACACATTTTTACTTACATCACAAGAATTCATATTGGTGGGGATGGTATACCTCTCTCATATGTATATAGAGAGGAAAAAATAAATCCAACACATGGCCCTACTAATGCCCCCTATCACTATAGATAATCCTCGAGAATGATATGAATTGAAAAGTGTGTATGGAAATTGTTTCTATAAAGACTAATGAATAAGTTAGAGTGGTAGTAGATCATACCTATGTACATAAATAAATCATAACCGTCAAAATAATGTGGTATTCTACATTTCTCCCCCTATAATACACCTCCTAGACTGTGGAATGGACCACCAGAGAGTAGGGACGAAAACATTATAAACCATGTTCCACCTTTCAATACCATCCCCATAACTTTACCACCTCCAATATCAAATGAATCTACATATTCAAAGTGGATTCTTTTATAGTTGCGGTCCATAAACCAAACCCCTATCAACATCTTGACTATTCAGGAAATCATAAGCTAGTTTTCCATGACTATCACAAGAATAAAACTACTTCTTTTATTGATGAGAATATCCTATGTGAATCTCCTGCACTATTTCCTCATGTGTCTGGTTCCCGGATAGGGAATTCCTCTTATGCCCCACCACATTCATCATCCATCTTACATCTACATAAAACATCTCAACATCATGTCCAACACTATCATCATTATCTGCCCCACCATCCACGAAGATTCTCTATACCACTAGAGCTTGCTAAAGTGATCCCACATAATATGTAAGGAACATGAATACCACACATGTTCAAGCATCTCTATAGGGGCCCTTCACGAGGGTATTTTCTATAAAAAAGTGTCGAACCCATATTTAATCAATATCATGAGGTTTCTATAATCCTTGTGGATTACACTATTGTAGACATGCTTCCCTACATCATTTTTATAAGAAATTGGTTTTGTACTAATACAAATGCTGATAAAAAAATATCTTCAATGAAGAAATTCTAAACTCTACATAGGTTAACATTGCCTCATCCTGGGTTTTCATCATAGTACACCACCAAAAACCATAAATACCATGAAGAATGATCAACAATAGTTCCAACATCATGTTTGGATGGATCCTCAAAAGTCATAAAATGTGTGTTACTTTATCTGGGGGTTCTATAACACCATAATACCTTACTGGTCACTTACTGTAGAACTAATATATTGCTTTTATAATAAGAAAATTTTCATCATGAACATTCAACACAACCTTCTACTCAATGATTAGTATCTCATTTATAGAAACACATGATGATATAACCTCAATTACAGTTACCTTCAAAAAATTCTCATCTCGACCAAGATCATCATTAATATACTACTATAAAACCCTGTTTAGTATTCATTGTGGTAAAATAATGAAAAAAAATCATTATGATTCAGTGTCAAATATTATATCTAAGGGTATCAAACAAGAAATATATGAAAATCCACATCCCAACCATATATGACTTATGTACCAACAATTCCCAACAACTTATTTTATAATGTACTAAGTCAAAATGTATGTTATCAAAGTCTTGGTGATTGGATATCTTGACATACACACAAAAACTAAAGTCTGTATCCAAAAATAACAAAATGGTACCACTAAACACTATCTTTATGGAACCCAAATCAAAATCAGAACATTATAGTCCCAATGTGGAAGCCACACTGATACCACTATGTCACATCCCAAACCAACGGTGATCAATACATGGAAATCCCAATCCTTCTCTGATAGTCAAGTGGATAATGTATATTTCAATGAAGTCATATCACTGTGTTGGATGACACAACCTATGTAATCTATATTCATGTACTAATAAACATCTCTATGAAAAAGTTAATAGATAATGTAAACAGAAAATAATTTCATGCATAAAACAATCCTACAACCATTTCACAATAGAAGTACTAAAAGCATAAAAAGAAAAAAAACTCCAACAAAAATATGTACAAGGTTCCAACCTATTTTGAAGTTGGGGAATGATGTAAAATGAAACTTCCAGAAATCTCCTCTTCCATGCTCTAGTAAAAACCTTGGTCAGTCTATTTTATTAAACTCCATCTACTCTGGGACCTCCGAGGACTCCGTATAAATGATTTTCTACTACCAAAGACTCAACATGTGATTGTTAAACCTGTGTATTTGTGAAAATATCCATATTAGGAAGGGATTGAAAAAACCAAAAAAAGTAAAAACTCAAAGGAAAAAATGACTTGACCCATTTATGGGGAAACCCAATGATAGTGAAAATTTATCTAGAACAATCCTTAAAAATACATGACTATTCATATATTCTCACATATGATTTGAAAAAATATATTTAATAATAATGTAAGGAATTTGAGAATCAAAAATATATACTCATTTTAGACTCTATGTATAATGATGTTCTGGCATTGTAACTAGCTATAAGATTCTACTCAAGGTTAATATGTAATAAAAGATCATGATAATAGACTCCATGATCTATTCTATTATAGGTGGCACTAATCTGAGAGATACACTCCATTGTGAACAAATTACTATTTCCAAATCTATTTTATAGTACCTTAGGTCATGTTGCTGATATCTTACACAATATGTATGTTTATAGGAACCCATGTGAAGAGGCTAGACCCTGAACATTGTCTTTGTTTTCGGTAGTACTATAGTAAACCATGTGCAATGTGCATCCTATCTAAAGATAGAATGTGGGAGGGATGGAGGGACCCATATAAAACCTATTACCCATAGTCAGGGGAGTAATATCTCTTAAAAATCACGAAATCATTTTTATGTGTATTTAGGGGGACAGTTACACATCACTGTGTCAAGGGATCAATAACTCCTAACTAGGTATCACACATTTTATGTATATATGACCACTTCACATAACTAACACCCACAATAGAGATTACAAAGATTGTAGTATAAGGAAAACTTCTTACCACTTCTCATATATGATAGATTACCACTATATAGATAAGGACATACACCTCGGTATGATTGGGTAGTGTCAATTAATAGATAGTGGACCTGCAACCCGGAATGGAAGTGGGGTACCACTCTATTTCTAGAGGAACCTCCCCCTAGTATGATAGGGGAGTACATATCTACATGTATCTGTATGACCACAATGGATGAAACGAACCCTTAATTAGTATGGGAGTACCATAATTGGGATAAGGGAACAACACCCTAGTATGAAAGGGGTGTGTCAACTTTTCTGGGAAATCAGGCATGGGAAGACACTCTTTGGAAAGACATGATATTTCCAACTCCAAGGATTGAGGATCCACATCATAATGTGGTATGGGAGTAAATACATTATATATATGAAACATTTAGATGAATTATGCCCTAAAATGACATGAGGATACGGACACAACTGAAATAGGAACTACACCATTGTATAATGGGGGAGTACATACTATATCTACCTAATGTTAATCAATGACATGCACCATATTTTATATGGGTCCTCTGGCTCAAATTGCATGAATAAAATGGGGAACCCATACACTGGTCCAACAGTGGAGATCCAACCTTGGAAGTACTATTCCATTTTTATAGGACACTCTTCCATTGAAAAGGGATTGTTTTATCTATATTAACGATAGCGGTAATGGGAACATAAATATTTTCCATCAAGGGAGTACTAATCATGTCACCTCTATAGTAACCATATATAAACACATGCTTCAGTCAAGCATCTCTCAAAGGAGAGTCAATACAATAATCATTAATAAAAAAATGTCCATTGGTAGAAAAATAATGACCCATTATGATTATGGTGAACTGTAATACTGACCAAATGTGTCTAGGTTACCCACAATGTGTGATAATATTTAAGGGTGCCGACCCTGATGTCAAACAAGTGATCCACCATTGTAACATCACAACGTATAGTAGTTTCATTACAGTTTCGTTCTTGTACCATGCCACATCATATCTCAAATGTAGCAATGGTGTCCACAGTCATATTCTTTTTCAAAAATAACTTAGCACTGGTTACTAGAATGCGTGAATCTGAGCCCTGATGATGGATATACGCTAGGATTAAGTCTAAATAATTTAGTACACAACATATATGTGGATCCACATGGTTTTTTTACTAACCCTAATCATTTTTACATGTACTCTATTCCATGTATTGCCCTGAAATGTTATCTTAATTAGTATGTATATGTGTTGTATGGCATGTCTTACCTCAATATGTCATCCTGTTGTGTTATATCCCCACTTAGCTTGTCCATCCTAGTTAAACAAAGAGAGTGTTCTCCTGGAACATTGTGTGTCCCATGTATGTCGTCTCATGGATATCTTAATTTATGATGTCATCTTCCAACACCCATTCCAATTTAATTTTTATGTGAACTTCTAAACATCCATGTTCTATTACATTTCTACCCTAGCCATGTCATATGGCCACATAACCTAGGGTAACTATACAATGTGTTATTCTTCCACCTGACATGTAGTCCCCAAAATTCTTCATCCATGAATGGGATGAAAATAGAGTGTGTTTCACTTATCTTGTAATTTTTTGATTTCTAATTAATATGGGAATTTCTATGTGATCCACATGCATCACCTCAGTTCTCTTTGAAACATTCTGATAATACCTCAAGGGATATCTATCAGACATATAAGGTCTCCAAAACCACTGAAAACACAAAAAAGGTCATCAGGACATAACATTCAAATCCCCCTACCTCATGGTTAAATTTTGGTGAGTCGGGGATTGATGCATGCTCATAATATACTACACCACGATCCAATAGAAATCATCATCATGGTAATAGATTGGTGGTACATCATCCCCTTGTTTTCACAACGGTTTATCTGTCTTTAAAAAGGGAGGATAGAGTTTCACCTATCTTATACCATGAGTGTATCAATGGGTGGTAGGATTGGGGTTTATTTTATTTTATTTTATTAAAACAAATAATTACCAGTTATAACACCCCACCAACTCAGCTCCGACCATACACCCGATGGTGAAAAATAATTAATGTTGTGCCCATGTTATACACGACATTAAAAACACAACCATGACCTCAAATAAAAAACATGTGACCCAAAAAGGGATTTATTACATGTATCAAATTAAACTACTCAATAATGATGAAATTTATTTAACATTTAAAATTTCAATGAACTGAGGCTCTCTAGGCCCTTGAATCCCATGGTTACTCAGCACCGTTCATTTGAAATATTCCACGAAATATATCAATGTATTATTGTTCAACACTCAATTAACTTCAATAAAGATATTTTATGATGAATTAAATTTATTATTTGAAATATGAGTATTGCTTTGGACTTCCAGGGCACAGGTTACATACTGGTAAATGAAATCCCATTAAAGCATCAGTACCCTCATGAGATAAATTTCTTTGAAAAATCAAAGGGGTTTTGACCCATAGGTTAAAAATTTAATGATTATATATTTTGATATTTAACATCACGAGGATAGATAATGATATTTAAATATATGAAATTATGAATTCCATAATTATTATTATTAAATTTAATTGTTACATTAGTTAGAATATACATTATCATGTTTCATGATCATGTGATTATTTGTAATGATTTATTTTATCAAATATTATTACATCAATATTATCACCAAATTATTGATTAATTAGACTATATGTTAGTAATTTTCCATTACATTCTTATTATTTTTATTAATTAATTATAGATTCTCCTCTATAAGACCCCTACTAATAATTGTACATTAGCCATATTTTTTTCCATTCTAAAAATTTTATATAAGAAATTATTGAATGTTTTCTCATGGATGTAGTTTATCATCCTTTATAATATATTTTGTTTTAATTTATTTTCCAAAAGTAAAATGGGTTTCATGTATGAAATATCATTTCCAAAATAGCTAAGTTGAACTGTCCATTTTTAATTGAATCTTTTTTTTATGACAACGTAATAATATAAGGAACCAACTATGATCTAACAGGTTCATCATCATTATTGGTTGTACTTGAATAGGTTTTAAAGAAACATGTGATTTATATTTTCGAATAAACTGGTTATATAATAAAATATTGTGACAAACAGGATAACATCATATTTACCTTCTAATGTCCATTGATAACCTAGGGTAAACCTGGGGTCTCATAGGTTTATAATATGGTTTCATGATTATTAAATTCATTGAATACTATTTCATGGTAAAATAATAGGTCAATCAGAATATTTTTGTTTGATGTTTACATGAAACTAGAAGAAAACTAAATTTAATAGGATTAAATTATGTGTGATATACAAGGTTTTGATGAGAACGAAATGAGATTATGTTAAGGTTAATGAATGTTGTGATTATTATCAAACAAAGAATATGATTTAGGACTAGAAACATGCACATAATGTAACTATTGGAATCTCCAATGATGATAAGTATAATGTTCACAAAGCATAAGGTGGTGAAAATTATGGTGGAAACAAGATTCCAATTACTATATTATAACTATGATAGAATATTCACCCCAGTGAATATATAATAGGATGTAATAGATTTTTTTTGTTTGTGAATGGAAATAATGAATTTAATTACAAAATAAAATGTATAATTTTGTTGAAAACATTGTTAATAATAATGGCCCCCAAGGCATTATAAAAAATTTAATTTTTTAAATATAGGAATTTTGAAAATTGAGGTCCCTAGTAGAATGGAAATAAAGTGAAAAATCATGTATTTATGAGTAATGATTCTATCATCGATAATAAATGTAAGAAAAATTAAATAATAATGGAATAATTTATTAATAAATATTGCGACAAGTCCTAGTAAATGGTTTAATAATGATGAATAAAGAATAATTTTTTTAAATTTTTTTGGGACAAATTTCATAGGAGTATTTCATGAACATCATTCTGGTTTTGAATTTTTGATATGAATACTGACTGTTCTATATATATTTTTCATTATGGTTTTGATGGAATTTATTATATGGTTCCAATGACCAAGTTGAGTGATTTAGTGGAATGTTGATCTATTGAAAAAAATGATTGATGGAAGATAATAATAAAAATATTTTTCATAACAAATATATTTTTATGGGATAGTGTTGGTTAGTGATTTGATAGTTTATATTGGGTTTACTGAAATGGTGATTGAGGAAATATATTCAGTGAACATTGATTTTATATATTTTAACATGAATTTATTCATTAAATATTAAAGTTTGTTTTGGTATTTATATGAATATAATACAAATATTGAAAAATTAGTCAATAAAATAAAATTTTTCAGATATATGACCATTTAAATTGTCTTCACTATTTTTATATACAATTGGTATAATGTTTTTGGTTAATGATTTGTGGAAAATTAAAAATAATATAACTCACAATGAAAAAAAATATAACCTGATGAAAATATATATATGTTATGTGGCTCCAAAGCTAGTATCGCCTCTATCTTCACTAGATCCACTACAACTCCAGCCTCTGAGATAACGTGTCCCAGAAAGTGAACCTCTTAGATCCAGAGCTGGCACATCAAGAGCTTACCATAAAGCTAGTGCTCTCGGAGTGTGTCCAGTACTACCATAAAATGATAGGCATGCTCCACCTCAGTAGTCAAGTAGATAAGAATGTCGTCGATGAAGACTACTACAAAGAGATCAATGTATGGCTAAAAGATCATGTTCATAAATTCCATGAACACCGATGGAGCATTGGATACACCGACCTGCATATCCAAGAACAAGAAATGGTCATACCGACATCTGAAAGCCTTCTTCTGCACATCCTTCTCTTATTCTCTAATCTGATGATGGATTGATCTGAGATCTATCTTCGAGAACGAATGTGATCCCTTAATCTGATCAAAGAGGTCGTCAATCCTCCTATGTGGGTAGTTTTTTTCATGGTCACCTGATTGAGGCCCTGATAGTCAACACAAAGTCTCAAGATCTCATCCAAATTCATTGCGAACAAAATTGGGGCTGAAGAAGGAGATACACTGGCCGAATGAATCCACTACACTGTAAGTCCACCAGTTGTACCTGCAGATAATGACACTCCGTGGGATCCATCTGATATGCTGGTGTAGATAACAGTGTCATCATGGGGTACAAGTCAATGTAAATTTCCACCTCTCGATGAGGAGGTAGACCTGTAACATCATCAAGGAAGACATCTAAATACTAGTCCACCACTATAGGATAACTCAGACTCTCATGATCAACTGCTCTGAGGTTAAGGCTAGACAACTGATTAGTGATCAGCTAGACTATCCTTCGGGTAAGTCCATCATGTGCTGCAAAGGATCCCTTATCACTGGTGATAGCTAACCTATACTGATCGGTGCATACATACCACACATTGCGCCTAATATAGTTAATCTGAGCATGGACTGTAGACAACTAGTCCATACCAATGATGGCATCGTAACACCTCGATGCTGCTACAAAGAGATCCCAGCCCAATATCTCACCTCCTAGAGTATGCCCGCACTGCCAACATGAGTGTGTAATCATCAAATCTTCTCCCATTGGAAGCTCTAGCTGTAAGGATTGAAACAATGGCTCTGTCGGAATCTCTGAACTCCGAACAAGGGAAGTGGAAATAAAATAATGATGAACACATATGTCTATAAGTACTGTAGCTAAGGTGGAGTAGACACAGATCTACCTCATATAGTCTTTGGATTATCGTGATCATAGTCCTTAGCTGCATGGATCATGTCCCTCCCTTGTCCACCTGCTTCCTATGGTCGGGTCGGACCACCTAGTGGTGGTGGTAGTAACATCTAAAATAGTCACCCTCCGCCAGCTGCACGGCAAGATCCTCTACCACATCCCCCTACTCCCTCTGGACCTCCTCTGTTGAACCTATTTATCTTTAGGGGTGGTCACTTGACTATCTTCGGATCATCCGTACGGCTGGTCGGACAGTCATGAGCCATGTGACCCTGTCCGCCACATGAATAACATTGCAAGCTCATGGACTGACTGGCTCTACCTCAGATTCCACGCACAACCAACCCTGAATCTGGAGGTTGTGCACCGGTGTGTCTAATCCTCTTGGTCCTCTATGTCATTTGTCTGCTGCCATGTGTAGATGACACTGTTACGTGATGACAGGTTGGAGGTCTCACTGCTAGTGGCTGCTCAGTAAATAAATTATCCACTAAAAGTGCACACTCTAACACCCATTCCCGCATTGGGAGGTTGAGTGAGGTCATCGAAGCCCTGATCTCCCACCTGAGTCCCTACACGATGCATCAGTCCCTGAAAATGGGTTTCACAACATATATGTGGAGTATCATGATAGGTCTGTGAACCTTGCTGAATATTGAGCCACAGTAATGCGGCCATGCTACAGATGAAATAGAACTAGAATGCACACAATGCAATGAGTTGTTGGGACAAACTCTTCCTAGAATAGGGTCTCTATGTCTTCCCAGAGAAGCATCACCTTGTCGTGAGCATGGAGTATCAATCTCCTCCATCTGAATGCTACTTCCTTTAGAAGAATGGCCGAAAGGATCAACCTGAGATCGGCTGGTGTCCCTACCAGTCGAAAGGCTCTCACCACAACCTCCAAAGAATCATCAACCGCATGTGGGTCCATCTATCCCCTCATCCTTGGTGGTCTCTGGTGCTAGAACCCATGCAACTCACACAAGCGGCGTGCACCCTCTACTACTGGGGCTACTGGAATTAGTGGCCCAACAGTTAATGGTACCGATAGTGCCTCTACTGGAGCCTCTACTGGAAAAGGGTCTTGCACCGAGGCCTCGTGGCTCGGTGGGATATCAGTGCGTACTACTATTAGAACCCTAGTTGTCTGTCTACGTGGAGGCAGCCTAAAAAAACAACTGTTCCACGGACAAAAAGTTAAACCTGGTGATCTAACTCAAGTTATCACAAAGAAAACTCTTGATAACACACATGCAATTAGTGTTTTCCTCCACTGAGCCATAAATTATATTTCAAGGTCATGATATATGTATACATCTCCCACCACAGCAACACTGGATTCACTAAACTGATTACCACACACACTTCACATAACAGTATTTCCATTAAAAAGAAATAGCTCAGTCCTATTTTCTACTATAGAACCGAATCCTATGATTCTAATTTTTCATGACCCATCCCCTGGGGCTCATACTGTGACTACCCCAAGCCCACCTTCAATAGGCCAGGGGATGGAGACAACCACTGAAGGAATATTCTCTAAAACTGGGAATGCATTTCTTTAACAACCTGTCACACACACAACCCAGGACACAGTAAGATGCAAACTCAAATAACTAAATAGTAAACAGTGTGAGTATAGAAAATAAAAAGGGGCTATAGTACAAGCTCAATTGGAATGTTCAAGGAAAACTGGAACGTACATGAAAAATGAGAGGGGGAATGATGCTCTTGGATCATCCCCCACAGATCATACTGGAAGGGTAGGCATAGCTCACGAATAGCTGAATCTGTGGTTCTCCTCGTCTAACATCCAACTCCGAGCTACCTCCAGTCGTAGTACCCTCTTCCTTTGTTAGCATTGTCCATCATCTACACCATACACAATGAAGTGTGGGAATATCCCATCCATGTGTGAGCATAATAATACTCAGTAGGTACCCCAAGACCCTTAAAGTCTCACAAAATCCAAAAAGGATAAACCACAAGGAAACAACTGATAACCCTACATAGCTATATGTCGAATCGTATACCTAAGTTATCATGAAAACCCATCTCAATCGGGAGGAAGACACAGTGTCCATCTACCAAGCCCCAAGCTCAACTATTCCGCAATGGAAGAAACACCAAGAAGGTATGTACCAGGTAGGTATGCCACATGGAAAATACCACCAAGGTATTACCACTAAGGAACGTACCACACAGGTAATGATTCTGCTCACTCAAGTTATTTCATAGGTAATGTAGTAAATATGATTAGAAGTAACTATTGAATCAACATAATCTATTAAAAGGAAGAACCATTAATGATAAATAGTCATCATCATACCAACACTGGATCGCTCGGTGATAAACCACACAGGATCGCTAAGTACTGAACCACAGAGGATTGTTAGGTGCTAACCCACGCATTATCACTCGGGTATTCCTACGTGGAATCATAGATCAGTACCGTGTGGGTCCCTCAATCACAGAACTATGAAAGATCTCTTCTTTAAGTCACAACCAACTACCGGGTTCCCGCACTAGGCTTGCTCGTCTCTGGGTGGTTCTTCCCCACAAGCCACTGGTTGATACTCCATCTTCCACGATGTCCCAAGAAGAAGTATCCCAAATTTCTACCACATCATAAGGGTCTCACCACAATAAACTTTGCATCAATCATATTCTTGGTCTGAATGTTATTATCCTTTTAGTCCCGAGGGCCTGGTTGGATTCATGCTCGATCCAACCCGACCATTACGGAACATTCTCCAAATCTCTATTGGGGTATCCCAAAGGGACAATATCTCTCTATGGTTTCTGGAACCATATACATTTCGTCAAACAGACGTCCTGTGCCGATGTTATGGCCAAAAGAGCGTATATCTCGTAGCTTATCCGCGTCCGGTACGACTCAGAAAGACAGACCTGGCCCGGCCCACTGGGCGATCTAGTAGGTCGCGAGGACCGCGAGGGACCACAGTGGCCGCAGGGGGACTGCGAATGCCCCGAGGTGGTGCAGCTGTACCGTGGGTGTCGCGGGGGCCGTGGGGGTGGCGCGATGATGCTGGGAAGCATGACAGGGTGCCCGGCAGCGCGACAGGGCTGCAGGGGTGGTGGAGACGCGGGATAGTGTGGCTTCACCATGGTTGGTGAGGCTGCGAGGTGATGTGGGGGGCCAAGGGAGGCGAGGCCGAGGGGCGGCATGGGGAGCCGCATGCAGTGTGGCCGCAGGGCAACGTGTGGGGCCGCGGGGTGGCAGAGCATCGTGGGGCGTCAGAGCACCATGTGCGGCGGATGCCGCAGGCAGTGGAGCGCCTCTGGGCAGCGCGAAGTCATGCCTTGCCTGTAGCCGGCTTCACCAGTCGCCCATTGTTTGCCTCCTTGGTCACAATTCTCGAGTTCCACTGGTGCCAACCGGCGACACCAGTCACCATAAAAATCTCTAAGAACACAATAATAACGAAGATCTACAGAGGGGTTGGCCCATGTTTTTTTGGCCCGCACCCTCCATGTTACGGTGGTAGAAAGAGGATCAATGAAATCATGAATCAAGATTCATCAAAATTTATAATTTCATTGGAATCATGGATCAGTTCGTTTAGGTTAATCCGTGTTTGCCATGATTTCCAAGAATGAGTTATATCATGAATTCAATAGAATCCCCTACCTCTAAGGTTCATTGAAGGAGGAAGTGTAATGCCCTAATGCCAGTTACCTAGAGTCGGTGAATTATTTCATATCATTGGCATGATCGCATGGGAATCATGTCCCGAAAGACTGATCTATTTTTTATTATTTGTAACAAGATTCATACATAAGACCAACATCACAACATGATAAGAAATACAACACTAATTTATTCCATAAGAAAAATAAAAGCCTCCTTGATTATGCATACAAGTCACTCATAATTAACTTCATCATATCATTGTAAAATGAAACATATGAAAGGGGTGAGGTCAAATTCTCATTAAGGGTAAGCAATACAGAGGAAGATAACATAAATATTAGGCATGGTGAATAATTGAAAACTCTTACCTTTACAAATATTAAACATGGACACTTTTATGGCAGGAATATGAGCTGCGTAAAAAATGCTATATTAAAACAATGTCATGGGTATTCTACTAGTCTAATATCCTAATGAACATTCAACATTGTTTTCATAATGAGGGAATGTATAATGTCGGACTTTCTGCAACATCTTGTCAAGGCCTCGGCCAAGGCGTCTAAAATGATTGAGGCCTCAGCCAAAAAAAATATATCAAATTGGGATAGGCCTCGACCAATTCCACATCTAATTGTCTCATTAGACCTACCGATGCACCAAGGAGCTATAGTGGGCTCCACCTATCCATTACTATGTCAAATAAATTCCCCATATGAAAAGGTTAAAATATAACATAAACATTCTTATTAAAAGTAGTATATGAAATGTCAATAATTTAACCACAAACCATGAATGGTATAAAAATAACACATCCACAGTCAAACATATCCCAAATCCATCAATACAATATGGGTATTTGCCTCATAATGAATTTAAATCATACAGGTATAAAATCCATCAAAGGATGTGGACATGGATGAAATCAGAACAATTTGACAGAAATATCTCTTTTTTTAAATCATTTATAGTTACAAAATAATAAATGAAAACATTTATTTTGAAAATAATCTTTATTGTTTTTAATGGAAGCTTCGATGATGTTATATTGTCGTATAACAACTATACCCCCCATATAAGTTTAAAAAAACATTCTTACCTTAATTTTATTGAAGAGGCCGTACAGTAGCTTGTTTGGAAAATGATGGAAAGAGTCCATTGAAAACATATAAGGTAAAATCGGGGTATAAATGATTTTAACCCATATTCTAGAAAATAGTAAAAATGTTTTGAAATACATTTTTAAGAAAACACTAATGTGGATGATAAAGAAGTCCCAATAGATACTTACATAAAAACAACCTCTGATAATAAAGAGATTTTGACATTAACCATTACCTTGTTCATTTCCATAGTCAGGGATAGGTTAAAATCCTATATAATGGTGAAATAATTGTTATTAAATTATAAAATAACCATATACATTAATTTGATATCATATATGATCTTCTAATATTGCATTGCTAATAATATTTTAGCATTATCGTCATTTTAGGTGTTAACTGATTCGTTTTTCTTTTAATGCTTGGTTACATATGTCATGTTTTCAATGAATTGGATGTATTTTATTTATATACATAATGATATTATGTCTGTAAATATTATTTTTAAACATCAAATTAAAATTATTCTTGAATGGTTATGATTGGGAAATGAATCTCATCGTGTTGGTGGAGATGGTAATCTGTACGTACGCACGAGCAACAATATCATTATTTTGAGTTAAAAACATTTGTAAATAGATTTTATATCAAATATAAAGAATAATTAACATGTTATATTTATTATTTAAATTAGTTATACGTCATTATTATACCCATCCATATAATAATGTATTTGAATAACAACTACAGCACGACGTGGAGACGGTAATCCATACTTATGAACGTTTAATGACATGTCATTAATTGGATGGATAGAATAATGAATATGGTTGTACCATAATTATAATAACATCATAGTATATAGAAGATACGGAGGTTATCATGTTATAATGGAAACAACAAAGAAAGAGGATTTTGAAGAAGAAAAGAACAAGAAAGAGGGTGGTGAAATTATTATCACTTTTTCGGGTTCTTCCTTTTTATTTGATCAGAAGGGCTCCTTAGGTTGGATTTATGAAAAATGTAATACCTCTATGATGAAGTGAGGGATGTTAGAAAGATATCTGGGCAGGGGTTGACTGAACCAAAAGGCTTTGGAGGTGTGAAATTAAAAGAAGAGAAGTTCCCTATTATAATAGAGGTGAAGGTCACTTTAAGAAAAGGTTGAAATATTATTTTATAATAAAATAATTTTTCAGTTTCTAATGGATACAAAATGTTTCATTTTGAGGATAGGGTGGGGATGGGCTGATAACCTCTCATCCAATAGGATTTAGACAGGTTTAGGTCACCATATTAACAATATCATTTAGATTTAAATCATAGTTAAATTGTTTGAATTTTACCATGTCCCTTTGTATTTTTACATTATATGGTTAATAAACATACTATAAACTGCCATGGAACCCCAATAGGTTCATTAATGACACATATAAATTATTTATTTGAACCATTGATTTTTGGAATATTATATGAACCAATAATATATTATTTGTTTTAAAAACTCAATTATGTCAATTTTGACATTATTTATTACATTATTTTGGTTAAAGTCATAACAGCATTATTACTTCATAAAAAAACATTGAATCAACCTTAACATGTCATATTAACTTAAATTTTTTTATTGAATCAAAACGTTCAAATTGAATTTATTTTAGTATTTATAATAGCATTTATTTGATTCTTTCATTAATAATTAAAATAATGCATCGTTATTGTGTCATTTATAAATATATATATATATATATATATATTATATCTAAAAATTGTAAATAGAATATAATGATGTAGGACATATTTTTATATTTCTAATAACTATTTATATTCGAATAGATCAATTACATAACCACATATAAAAATTGTTTTACAAAAAGATACTTTCTTTTCTTGTTTTTGTCTTTACTTTAGATTATTTAATTTAAAATGTCATTATCACACCCATGTGGCTCCATGGGTTCCCAATGTAAACCCAACCAGACATGTATGAACCAATAGGAATGTGACACATGTTAGGGTATTTTAGTATTATTATAATGTTATTTTTTACCTTTATTTAACAGATTTACCCTTTAACCATGGTAAATAAAATATTTACCGAAATAATTTTTCAAAATGTTTAAATTTTTTTTCCTATTTACACAATCTGGACCTCCTGATTCCAAATATGGAATCCATTTTTCCAAATTCAAAACAGAGATGTTGAAGAAATTAATTTATATTTATTTCTTGCTGTCAAAACAATATGGCTTGTTTATAAGAAATAATAAACATCAAAAGATTGAAATTTGAAAAGATCAAGTTTAATTGTGAAATTACATCCAATGAACAAAATTAGATTAAATGGTAAAAATATAATCTTAATATTATTTAAAAATACTCAATATTATAATTTATCACAATATATTATTTTGATTAAAAAAGTTATATTTAATTAAAATTTAGTATTTTTTCAATATTCAGCACAAACTGAACGTTTTTAGAAAAATACCAAAATTTCACAGTAAGATAATTTTGATATTCCAAATTCAAAATGGAATTATATTTTACTAAATTTATAACATAGGTGTTTCATTTATTAATTTAAAATTAATTCTCATTGTCAAACCTAAAAATCTGGTTTTTAAAAAAGTAAAAACTATCAAAAGATTGACATGTGTTTATTTCAAATTTAATTGTAAAATTACCTATAATGACCGACATTATATTAAATGATGAAAATATAATATAATTATACTTATAAACCATACAAATGTATAATTGAACTCTATAAATTATTTTGATTAAAAATGTTGTTTTCTGTTAAAATTTAGTATTTTTCACTGTTCAACCAAATATGAAAGTTATCAGAAATACCCCAAAAATTTATCAATACTACATTTTTATGTCCTGATTCTATAAAAAGATTATTTTTTCATATTGAATATATAATAGTGTCAAATATTGGATTTAAAAAAGGTTCACCATTAAAAGACGGTAAAATTGCATTTTTGGAAGAATACTTCTTTTATATGAAAAGAATGAATGAATTCATATAATATGTCTAAGATACACATCATATGTATTCTAAAATTTTATAGAGTATATAAAATTTAAAATTCTGTTTACACTATTCATAACTGCTTTTTGAACGACTAGTTTGGTTAGTTGTGGTGCGCTCAAAGTCAGTGTTGTGCGTTGCATAAGTTATTGAATTACTTGGAAAATATAACATACTATGAAATCTTGGGGTGTTACATTCTCCCATACTATAATAAATGGAATACTTAAAATTTTAGATTGAAAATTCCATTGTAGAAGACCCACATCAAAAAGCGGGTTAATAAAATTTAGTCTTAATAAGTGGGAAAGGGAAATGATAAGTCACCACCAAATTATGATCTTTATTAGGTGAAAATTGGTGAAAATTAGTGAAAAATAATTATAGGATAAATTTTAGTATTTAGAGGGAGTGATTGAGGTCATCAATCCCAAAAAATTGTTAAATTGAGGGACTCAAAGTCATCAATCTATGATGATTTAAAATATCATCAGTTCAACATAACTGAATGTACAAGGAAAATAAATTTTTGGTTTTAAGATCCTTTAACTAAATTTTAAGAATTAATTTCCTAATAGAATAAGAGAAAAAAATATACTTGACATGTAATGTTCTATACTTGAGCTAATTTCTACCACAAACTCATCTTTCACTCTAAAAGATAAGAGAATATAAAAATACTCTATTTATCCATATCATATAGGGTTTAAAAAATGAATTTATAATTCATTTGTGAGATTATTTAAAAAAAATACATTATATAAACCAGGACATCACGTAGGCGAGTGTTAAGTGATGCACCATTGTCACCTTTCGGTTGCGGGTTCATGTCTTGCGACCTAGCTGGACGAGACGAGTT
Source organism: Viscum album (assembly GCA_963277665.1). Taxonomy (NCBI): domain Eukaryota; kingdom Viridiplantae; phylum Streptophyta; class Magnoliopsida; order Santalales; family Viscaceae; genus Viscum; species Viscum album. The sequence continues at coordinate 1,044,499,965 of OY728160.1, read as the reverse complement.
GTCGCCTAACCTCCGTGTTTTCCTTTTTTATAACAATCCAGAAATAATCACAAAAAAATTATTTATCCTTAAGAATAGTATCCAATGTCAAAATTAATCCATTACAACCTTTATACTTATCCAAAACAATTCTGTCCAAACTCACAGTCCAGAATTTATAAGGTAGGTAAACACAATGAAGATCCTTTTTACCATGTAGTAACTTGTTTGTGCATTCTTCGTGTATTTTTTCAAAACATGGTAACAACCTTATTTATTAAATTCATGCTCTTTTAATCTTTATATAATACTAGATATATTCCTTAGATGAAAAATTTTTAATACTCCAGTAGAGATGGAATAAACAAACAATTAATTAGTTCCAAGGAAGTCAAGAATATCCAATATAATTTATACAAATCAACCATATTTTATTCTAAAGTCTCTACCTCAGTATCAAAACCATATTAAGGATTATCATTCTTCCAACCATGTATTTTTCAAAATGTTTAACTTATTGTGGAGACACTTTTCAATGAACCATATAATCTCAAATCCACAATTAAATAGTACTGGAGTGTAGTCCTTATTTATTTCCATAATTCATATGACTAGTATATCATCAATACCACACTGAAATGAAATAATTATTTAGTAAAAACATAATAATACTAGTCCTTCCTCTTCATCTGTGGTATTATCGTAACATGATTATTATCCAATAGCATCATTTGTGGTATACTCTGATCACTGGGACAATGATTCACATAGTGTCCCACTCTTTATAGATAATGCATTTTATATTGGAAACCTTTTTATACCCTTGAAATCACATACTTGGTGTTCTTTTTCTCCACAATTATAAAAAACATCCATTCCCTTCAAGAATTTACCAAGGTGATTATTTCCACAGTTATCACATATGGTAAAAACCTTCATTCCCCTCTTCCCTTAACCAATTATTCTCTCTACCATCCTTTCTTCTCTTTCCTCTATTTAAAGCCATATGACTCAGATAATTATTTACTTATCTTATTATCACATGATATTATTTCATCATATTTTGAGAATACATGGGAGACTATTTCCCTTCTAAATATTGGCTTAATACCATGAAAGATATGATATTTTGTACTCTTTGGATCACATGTATTGCAGGAGTCCTCATTCCTTATACTAGGCACCATTTCCAAACAATGGAACACACTAGGTCAGTTTATGAATAACAATGAATAATTTATAACATTTAAAATACCTAACGTAAATTGAACAGTTTATGGATATAATCCATATTCATAAAAATGTTTTGTTTGAATATTTATATTCTCATAAACCCTTCATAATGGTTTGTAAAGAAAAATGATAATTATCCTAAGCATATCCCCCGAGAGTGTCGTAACCAAGAGTGCAACATGACCTGTTTTCATGCACAAGTTCCCATTCGAGTCTATCTCAATGTGGGGTTTTCAGGTTTTACCACTATGAACATCTGTGCCAGAGCCGTCTCTACCTGCTCATATCTAGAAAAGGATGTTTTGCATGGAAAACTCAAAAAATCTCTTCATTACCAAAATTCTAGGATGTTATTATATACTAATCCTGAAAGTCTATCTTAGGTTAATATGCTCTAATCAGAGTTTATCTAAATAATGTTTCCAAGGGTTGTACTAAAATTCTCTGATAACAATTGTAATGCCCCGACCCCAGTTACCCAGATTCAGTGAATTATTACATATCATTGGGATGATCACAAGGAATTCATGTCCCAATAGACCAATCATTTTAGTATTATTGGAAACAATATTCATACATATGTTCATCATTACAACTTGAAAAGAAATACAACACTAATTTATTCCATTAGAAAAATCAAATACTCCTATATTATGCCTCAATGTCACTCATAAGTAGCTTCTTCATATCAAGGAAAATTGAAACATAATGGAGGGGTGAGATCAAATGCTCGGAGGTGTAAGAAATACATGAAAAGAAAACATAAATATTAGGCATGGTGAATAATTGAAAATACATGCTTTTAAAAATAACAAACATGGAAACATTTATGGCAGGAATATGAGATGAGAAAATAATTCCATAATAAAACACAGTGATGTGTATTATACTAGTTGAACAACCACATGAACCATCAATATTATTTTCACAATGAGGGAATGTATAATGCCGGATATTCTAAAACATCGTCTCAAGGCCTCGGCAGAGATATCTTAAAGTGATTGATTCCTCGACCAAAACCATATATCAAATTGGGAAAGGTCTTGGACAATTCCACATTTAATTATCTCATCAGACCTACCAATGGACCGAGAAACTATAGCTAGTTCCACCCATCACATACTAATTCCAATACATTCCTCATATAAAAAGGTTGAAATTTAACATAATCATTCGTATTAAAACTAGAATTCGAGATGTCAATACTTTAACCATAAACCCTGAATGGTATAAAAATAACACATACATAGGCAAACAGATCACAGAACATTCAATATAATATGTGTAGAGACCCGAAGCCTGACGTACATGGACATTACATTACTTTTGTGGAATACTTAGTACATAACAAAAACACACACACAAGGATCGTAATAGTTTAGTGTCTTTGGAAACTCGGAATATAATCTTCTAATCGTGGTGAAAGATCTCAAACATCTCCCATAAAGATCTTCCTTTTTTTACGTAAAACATTTCTTTATATCCTGGGGAAAAGAAAACATAAAAGGGTGAGCTCAAATTCTCAGTAAAGGTAAGCAAAAGAAATATCAATCACATCATATTCATAAGAACATAACATTTTGGAAATCTTAACCTGCAAAAGATAGCATAATTTCATAACATGGGATAAATCATAGTAGTGAAATGAAATCCCAATAATCATAAATTAAAACATGAAACTTTGTGGCATACACACATAATCATATAGAATCATATCTTATTAGTCAAGACTCATTTCCAGGACTATCTTAGTGGACAAAGTCCATTTCTGAACCGAGTCACCCTCGTTTCAGTCCTGTTTCACTGAACTGGTATAACCTACCGTTCCAGCTATGTCTATCTCATGAGATATAAAATCTATACCCAATGCATTTGAGGGAGATATAGGTCCCACCTATCACATAATGATACCATTCTTATGTGTGCCACAAAATCATAATTCATACATCATTGCATAACCCATGTAATAAAAATGGGATTCTTAAACAACATGACATCATAAAACCATTCATATAAGATAAAGGAATTCATAAACATAATTCCATCACAACATAGTCAAATCAATGTAAAAATATGGATAGAAACATAACCCTTTATTATCTTAGATGGAAAATAATTTTGATAAAACACTTGAATTGAATTCTTGAGGAAAATATCCTTTCTTCTTCAAAATCAATTTCTTTTCACAAAACATCATGCAATTTTAAAAGAAAGAGATTTTATTGAAAATAGTTATGAAATATTTTGGAGGATGCTTCATGAAAATAAGTCTTTATAAAACTTTAAAAATCCGTTCGTGCCGTTTAATTTAAAAAAACATTCTTCTCGTACTTTTTTCGGAAAAGTCAAAAAGTACCTCGTACGAAAAATGAAAAAAGATTCCTTTCATATATTTCACTAAAAACTCACCGAAGGGTAAAATTGGATTTAAATAATTTTAGGTGGATGGAAATAATATTACTTATTCAGGAAACATGGATTTGGATGATAAAATAAACCCTAGTAAATTTCAAAGTATAAACAATCTCGGATAAAAATTGAGATTGTGAGATTTTCCCTTACCTTATGTCTGATATGCTTTGTACGTATCCGAACCTCCTGTATAATGATTTAAATAATGTCATTAACTTATTACAGAATTATATTCATTGTTATTATATCATATATTGTTCACTTATTACTTTATATTACCCGTTCTTTTGTAAATTCCATGTTAAAGAAGCGTTTTGGGTAAAATCGTTTCATTTATCGTAGGTGTTTGGAATTGTTGTTCTTGACATTATTATTACTTATATCATTATTTACCTACATCCAGAATATAAAACATGATTTATATATCATATATATTCAGTATATATATATATAATAGATAGATACATGAAATGAAACACAACATTCATGGAGACAGTAGTCCGTACTTACGCATGAACGCTGTTTTCCTTTCCTTATTCTCTTGAATGGAAGTAAGTAGATGACATACATATATATATATATACATAAATCCAGTAGATTTGAAATGTCATATATTTCATTATTATTCATTATATATACTTTATAATCATTCATGAATGGTTAATGTGGAGAATGAATCTCATCGCATCGTGGAGACGGTAGTCCGTACGTACGCACGAGCGATGATATAGTTCTCATGATCGTGAACTTCTGTTTAAGTGTATGTATACTATTTCAGTATCAATATCACTTTATAATAATCATATATAGTTACTCATTACACCATTATACCCATCCTATTATGGTGGTGTAGGAAAATAGATTACACCACGGCGTGGAGACGGTATTCCGTACGTACGCACGCGCGGTGATTTCCTTTTTCCGTAGGATGGATAGAAGGTTTATTAGAGTTGTTTCATATTTATAATAACATATAAGTATATAAGAAATACTTATGTTATTACTTTATCATGAAACAACTAAATAAGAAGAAGTTGAAGAAGAAAGAAATTGAAAAAGATCGGTAATGGATATTACCTCTTTTTGACGCGCCTTTTCTTAACCTCCACTTAATGAACTAAGGATGGTTTTGAAGAATACCAAGACCTCTATGATGATACTAGGGGAGTGGAGAAGATAATTTTTCAGGGGTTTTCTGAGCTTTAAGGCTCAATGTGGTGTGAGGAAGAGAGGAAGGAGGTGTCCTTTTATAAGGGAGGAGAGGGGAACCATAGGAAAATCTCAAAATATTATTTTATATTAAGGTCAAATTCGGTTTATAATGGTTCCAAAGGGTCTTATTTCGAAGATAAAGTGGGTATGGTTAAAAATCCAATAATCCAATAGGATTTAGTCAAGTTTAGGTTATTATTTTAACCTTATCAATTAGATTTAACTCTAAGTTATATAATTTAACTTTTACTGTGTCTTTTTGTTTTCTTACACTATATGGTTAATAAACTTACCATAACAAGCCAAAAGAACACCAAGTTGTTTATTATTAATATACCTATCATTATCTAAGTCATTTGTCCGAACCTTAGATTTTTAAGAATTAAATAACAACTAATAATATAATATTTGTTTTAAAAACTATTTTATGTCAATTTTGACACTATTTGGAACATGATTTTTATAAAATTCTTAACAGAATGATAAGTTCAAAACAAGTTACTTATATCAACAATAACATGTCATATTAACCTATAAAATTAATGTACGTCATAAAAAGTCTCAAATTCCATTTATTTGGACATTTATAACATCAATTATGTCAATATTTCATTAATAAGTCAATTACTGCATCATCTTTGTGTCATAATAAATGATAATTATTTAATCCCTAAAAATTATAAATAAATTCCTATGATGTAGATAATATTATTAGATTTCTGGAGACTATTCATGTTCGAATTTTCATGATGTTTATCACTAAATTAAAATTATTATACTTATAAGATTTAAGAAAGTGACATGTTATCACATTCTTTGGTTTTAATAATTATTAAATTATTTTCATGGAAAAAAGTCCATAAAATGAATCAAATCCGACCCTTAGGTTATATGGGTCGGCTTTTAGTCGTCCAATAGGATTTTGACATGTGTTAGGGTATTTTTATAATAGTATATTTACCCTTAATTACCCGATTTACCTTTAACTATGGTAAATAAAATTTACCGTAGTTACTATTCATAATTCCCAAAAATAAAAAGTAGCTTATTAACATAATTTGGATCCAATGATTCCAAATATTGAATCCATTTTTCCAAATTCAATACACAAAAGTTGCAGAAATTAAATTAAAATTAATCCCGTTGTCGAAAGAAAACGGGGTTTTCTTTAAAATATTGCAAAAGATTGAATTGATTTAACCTACGAATTCATGGTAAAATCAATGCTAATGACATACATTATATTAAATGGTAAAAATATATTCTATTTATACTTTAAAACCATTCAATATTATAATTTAACCACATAAGATATTACGATGAAAAAAGTTGTTTTTAATTAAAATATAGCGTGTTTTACTATTCATTAAAATATGAAAGTTATCGGAAAAATATCAAAACATTATCTAATGTAAATATTTATATGCTGATTCAAAATAATAATTTTATTTTGTAAAATTTAACTGATAAACATGTCAAAAACTAGATTTAAAGTGGGTACGCCATCAAAAGGCGGCAAAACTGCATTTTTTTAAAAATACTTATTTTACCCGAAAAAATTATTTTTTTCTTATACCATGTTTTAGAAAATGTGTAAGACGAATAATAATGTTATAAGATTCAAAATTTACTTAATACTATTCATAAAGGCTATTTCATAATAATATTATAATAATATATCGTTGTTTAGTAAAACCCGGTATTGCGTACAACAGACACTGTCGAGGAAGGTCACGATTGCATGTAATACAAGCCATGTCAGGGTTGCGTGCTATGCAAGAATCCTTCATTGTTTCGTATAAAATAATCCAACCATATTTAATTTATAAATTGAATATATATATATATATATACTTAATGTTTCATAGAATAACTATTATCAAAATTGTGTGTAACATGATCCAAGAATAGTGTTACGTATACTGCAAGCTAATACGGTGTTGCGTATATCGCAAGGTAATCTTGGTGTAGCATACAACACATGACATTAATGAAATTAAAAGAATATTTTTCATAAAATCTCGGGGTGTTACATTATACCCACCTTAAAATGAATTTCGCCCTCAAAATTCATCGGGGTTAAAAATGGTTTACTACTCGAAAGTTTGTTTAATAGAAACCCACATCGTAAAAAGGAATACCAAAACATGGCTTTAAATGTAAAAGCCCGAGATTTTATGAAAAATATTCTTTTTATTTCACTAATGTCTTGTGTTGTACGCTACACCAAAAGGATCTTGCACAACACGCATCCTTGACTTGCCTTGCATTACACGCAATCACAACCTTCCTCGATAGCGTGTGTAGTACGCAATACTGAGTTTCACTAAACAACGATATTCTATTAAAATATTATTAAAACTAGTCGTTATGAATAGTTATAACCACTTTTTGAAATTCTGTAAATCTTATTTTTCAAAATGAACTTCATTTTTGGATTCGGAGTATCGAATTTAGCCTAAGGTGAAATTTTGGTACTTTTCAGATAACTTTCATATTCGGATGAATAGTGAAAATTACTAAATTATAATTAAAAACAACTTTTTTTTAATCAAAATAATTAATAGTGATGAAACATTAATTTGAGTGGTTTTAAAATATATTTAGAATATATTTTTACAACTTAATACAATGTTGGTCATTGGATGTAATTTCACATTTAAACCAGACATAAACAAGTGTCAATCTTTTGATAGATATTGTTTCTTAAAAACACGCTATTTGATTTAACAGCGGGATTTAATTATAAAATTAATTAAAGCAACATCTATGTTATGAATATGGTAAAATAGACTTCATTTTTGAATTCGGAATATGAAATATAGCTTAGGATGAAATTTTGGCATTGTTCTGAAAAACATCAATTTTTGATGAATAGTGAAACTACTAAGTGGTAGGTTAAAAAACTGAATTTTGCATAAAACTTAATTTTACCACTTCTGTGAATGGAATTTCTAAAATCCGACAGACACGGTTAATATCAAGGACTAAAATATGGTTCAATGAGATGAAAATAATTTTTGGTGAATAGTAACTTTTTATTTTTTTTTACCACGGTTAATAGTAAATAGGGTAACTAAGGGTAAATATGATATTACTATTACCCTAACACATGTCCTAATTATATTGGATAAGTGTAATTCGGCCAAAAACAACCTTATGAATATAATATGACCATTTAGGCCCACTTGGATTAGATTAGGACATTTATTATTATTTAATTCAAAGAAGAGTTAAAAGAGTTAAAATCAAAGTTGATTTACTAAAACATTTTTAATATGGGGTTATACATAAGATAAATTCCACTATAAATATTAATTAGAAAGCTAAAACGATTTCATACATAATGATATTTTATTTATAATTTTTAGACTTTAAATAATCTAATTTATTTATGACACAACGATGATGCAGTAATTACCCTTTTAAGGAAATATTAACATAATTGATGTTATAAATGCTCAAATAAATGTAATTTGAGACTTTTTATGAATTCCACTAATTTTCTAGGTTACTATGATATATTAGTGTCGATTTAATCAACTTTGTTCGAACATATAATTCTGTTATGACTTTCACAAAAATCATATATCAAATAGTGTCAAAATTGACACAAAGTAGTTTTTAAATCAAATATTATATTATTAATTGTTATTTTATTCCTAAAAATCTAAGGTTCGGCCAAATGACTTAGATAAGGATATATATATTAATAATAAACAATTTAGGGTTCGTTTGGCATGTTATAGTAAGTGTATTAACCATATAGTGAAAGAAAACAAAAAGACACGGTAAAAGTTAAATTATTTAACTTAGAGTTAAATCTAATTGATAAGGTTAAAATAATAACCTAAACTTGTCTAAATCCTATTGGTTGATAGGATTTCGACCCATCCCCACTTTAGCTTCGAAATAAGACCCTTTGGAACCATTATAAACCGATTTTGACTTTAATATAAAATAATATTTTGAGATATTCCTAAGGTGCCCCTCTCCTCCCCTATAAAAGGACGCCTCCTCCCCCTCCTCCTCACACCAATTTGAGCACTCAAGCTCGGCCAACCCCTGCCAAAATCTCTTCTCCTCTTCCCTAGAAACTTCATAGAGGTTCTGGTCTTCCTCAAAGACCAATTTTACTGCCCTAAGAGGAGATCTCAAAGAGGTGCTTCAAAGAAGAGGTAATTACCGTTACCAATTCTTTCATCTTTATTTCTTCTTCCACTTCTTCTTCTTAGGTTGTTTCATTATAAAGTAATAAAATCAGTATCACTCATATACTGATATGTTATTATAAGTATGAAACAACCCTATTTCACCATCTATCCATCCTACGGAAAAAGAAATCACTGCGCGTGCGTACGTACGGAATACCGTCTCCACGCCGTGGTGTAATCTATTTTTCCACCATCACTTTACATGGATGGGTATAATGGTGTAAAGAATAACTATACATAGTTATTACAACATCATATTGATTCTGATATATTTTATAATCCACTCCAATTCAATTCAATATTTATAGAAATGATATCATCGCTCGTGCGTACGTACGGACTACCGTCTCCACGACGCGATGAGATTCATTCTCCATGTTAACCATTTAAGAATGATTATAATGTATATATAAGAAATAATAATGAAATATATGACATTATAAAGCTACTGTATTTATGTATATATATACATATGTATGTCATCTACTTACTTCCATTTCAATACAATAAGGAAAGAAAAACAGTGTTCATGCATACGTACGGACTACCGTCTCCATGAACGGTGTTTTTCATTTTATTTATCTATCTATTATATATATATATATACTGAATATATATGATATATAAATCATATTTTATATTCTGGAAGTAAGTAAATCATGATATAAGTAATAATGATGTCAAGAACAACAAGTCAAAACACCTACGATACATGAAACGATTTTACCCAAAACGCTTCTTTAACATGGAATTTACAAAAGAACGGGTAATATAATGTCATAAGTGAACCATATATGATATCATAACAATGAATATGATTCTGTAATAAGTCAATGACATTATTTAAATCATTATACAGGAGGTTCAGACACATACGAAGCAAATTGGACCTAAGGTAAGGGAAATATCACAATCTCATTTTTATCCGGGATTGTTTATCCTTAAGTATTTACTGGGGTGTATTTTATCATCCACATCCATGTTTCATAAATATGTAATATTATTTCCATCCAACTACAATTTTTTAAATCCAATTTTACCCTTCGGTGAGTTTTTAGTAAAGGAAATGAAAGGAATCTTTTGTCGTTTTCCGTACGAGGTATTTTTTGACTTTTCCGACAAAAGTACGAAGAATGTTTTTTTAACTTATACGGCATGAATGGATTTTTAAAACATTATTTCCAAGAAGATTACTTTACAAGTTTTCAATTTTATTTTTAATCAACTTATTTTAGTTTAAAATTGTATGACATGTTCAGAAAGGAAAAGTGTTTTTGAAGTAGAAAGGATATTTTCCTCAAGAATGGAGTTCAAGTATTTTATCAAAATTATTTTCCATCTAAGATAATAAAAGGGTTCTGTTTTTATCCCTATTATTACATGGATTTGATTATGTTGTGATGGAAATATTTTTATGAATTCCTTTATCTTATATGAATTGTTTTATGATGTCATGTTGTTTAAGAATCCCATTTTTATTACATGGGTTATGCGATGATGTATGATTTATGATTATGTGGCACACATAAGAAAGGATTCATTATAAGATGGGTGGGACCTATATCTCCCTCCAATGCATTGGGTAAAGATTTTATATCTCATGAGATAGACATGGCTGAAATGGTAGGTTATACCGGTTCAGTGAAACAGGACTGAAACGAGGGTTACTCGATTCAGAAAGGGACTTTGTCCACTAAGATAGTCTTGGCATTGAGTCTTGACTAACAAGAAATGATTCTCTATGATTATGTGTGTATGCCACAAAGTTTCATGTTTTAAGTTATGATTATTGGGATTACATTTCACTTCTATGATTTATCCCATGTTATGATATTATGCTCTTTTTTGCAGGTTAAGATTTCCAAAAGCTATGTTCTTATATATATGATGTGATTGATATTTCTTTTGTTTACCCTTACTGAGCATTTGAGCTCACCCTTTTATGTTTTCTTTTCCCCAGGATATAAAGAAATGTTTTAGGTAAAAAATAAGGGATGACCGTTAAGGGAGATATTGAAGAACTTTCACCACGATTAGAAGATTACGTTCCGAGTTTCCAAAGACACTAAACTATTACGATCCTTTAGTGTGTGTTTTTGTTATGTACTAAGTATTCCGCAAATGTAATGTAATGTCCATGTACGTCAAGATTCGTGTCTCTACAGTTGGTATCAGAGGCAAAAGAGGTAGGAATGTATCCAATCCTTGGGAACTCTCACATGTGAGCGTTGGACGAAGCATGGCTCTCCGCCCAAGGGCTTCATGAGGAAATGGCTGCCACTGGGGATGGTGGTGTGTCCCGCCCAGGGGGTGTAGCCGCCCATGGAGTGCCCTGATAGGTATCAACTATAGTCCACTGGAAGTAATTCCAGACCGTTATAGTTGGTATCAGAGGAAAGGTTTAGTCAACCTTTAGAAACTAGGATGCGAGAACTTTAGTGAGATACCTAGAGATATTTCTAAGGTATGTCTAGGGATGTATCTAAGGTTAAGTATACGTATAGGTTATAGTGCTAGAATTGCGCTAACGATCATAGAATTTAACCTAAGATGTTAGATATTGGGGGTACTCCCCCTTTACTATGTTGTTTTCCCAAGCATGATTTTTTCCTCTCACAAGATTCATTTTGTGTTTTAGTTAATGGAGGGAACCAGAAGGAATTCGGTTAACATTGAATCCAATGGAAAAATTGGTGACTATGAGAAAACAAATTGTGTAATTCCTAGAGAGAAAGATCCTGTGATTATGCCAAATCAGTCATCGCGATATATGATTAAAAAGGTGAAATTTAGTGGTATGACTAATTCATCAAAGAAGAGGAAGATAAACTATTATGCATGTTCGCATGTTGAGGAGCATAAAGAAAGGATGATTGAGATTTCTAAAGAAGGGAAGAAGAACCTTGAGGAATACCTCAAATGGAGGGACCGATGTTATCTGTGTGGAGAAAAGGGTCATAGAGTGACAGACTGTTATGGAGTTCAATGTCTTATTTGTGGAGAACATGGGCATTACCCAACACAATGCTCTGACCTAAAAAGATACTTCTAAATCAAGGAAGGACTTCTTCCAGGACAATCATTGAAGTGGATGGACTGAAGTGTTTATGTATTGGTATTCAAGAATAATGTTGTTGAGGTACTTTTATGGTGTATTGAAATATTTATATATTGGTTTATTGTGGTTTTAAATAATTTTAAGGTACCGATAACCATGAAAAGTGATTAAAATATTTTGGAAAGTAGATAATATGCCCATAATGAAGGGATAAGGAGAAAATGAAATGTTTGACAGTATTCATGAGCTCATGATTGATATAAAGACTAAGTGATATCATGGATTGAGTATATAGAATTTTGAGGATTTTGGTATGTGGAAAGTGTTAAATTTTAACTGCATTGATGTTTTCACTAAGGTATTCGAGAGAATACATGATTAAGGACTTTGAATGTTTGGAATGTGACCAACAAAACATATCTTATGATATATGGGGATCAACGATGGTATTAAATCTCTGGTAATCGTTTTCACTATGTTATGAGAGTGGACTGCAGTATTATGAATAAGCCTAAAGATTGGAATGGATTATGTTGGACATAAGTTAGTATTGTTTAAGGATAGAAATTTTGATATTATTGATGGGATGTTATAGTAATATAGTTTTAGAAAAAGGACAACCTGCAGGACGGACGACAGCCCATCGCTTCAGACAAGGCTGTGGGAATCAACCCCACAACCGAAGTGCGACTGGCCTTTATCGTCTACCACTGGCCTACAGGAAGTCCCTGTTTAGTAGAAACTAGTTTTATTAAGCAGTATGATATATGAAGTATAAGTCCATTTTAGGAACCATATATGATTAATCTCACTATAGACCGACTTATGTATATAATTTTTGCTAACCTTTTGTTTGAGACAGATGGAATGACCCATCATTCTATCACATAATCTGCTAACACTTCACGAATAACAAATTCAACTTCATTTATTTATGAGATGAAGTGGAAATTGTTCAAGGCACGAACAACAGTGAGATTGTACCAAAATAAAGTAATTATTTATTCTAATTCAAATTTTCAACTTTAGGAAATGATCTGGAAAACCAAAAATGTTGTCCTAGTGATCTTATATCTGATGAATCAGATGGTACCTTAGATCGTCACAAATTTATGGCTTTGTGATTGCTGGCTTTTCCATAGCCATGTTCTCTACCGCTCTCCATCAGAACATGATGGTTAGATTTCTCTTCCATATCCATATTTTCACATACATGGAAACCCAGTGATTAGTTTATTTGGGTAATCGTTACATTTCATACTTTAGTTTTTAAAGCCATGTTTTGGTATTCCTTTTTACGATGTGGGTTTCTATTAAAGAAACTTTCGAATAGTAAACCATTTATAACCCCGACGAATTTCGAGGGCGAAATTAATTTTAAGGGGGGTAGAATGTAACAGCCCGAGATTTTATGAAAAATATTCTTTTTATTTCACTAATGTCTTGTGTTGTACGCTACACCAAAAGGAGCTTGCACAACACGCATCCTTGACTTGCCTTGCATTACACGCAATCACAACCTTCCTCGATAGCGTGTGTAGTACGCAATACTGAGTTTCACTAAACAACGATATTCTATTAAAATATTATTAAAACTAGTCGTTATGAATAGTAATAACCACTTTTTGAAATTCTGTAAATCTTATTTTTCAAAATGAACTTCATTTTTGGATTCGGAGTATCGAATTTAGCCTAAGGTGAAATTTTGGTACTTTTCAGATAACTTTCATATTCTGATGAATAGTGAAAATTACTAAATTATAATTAAAAACAACTTTTTTTTAATCGAAATAATTAATAGTGATGAAACATTAATTTGAGTGGTTTTAAAATATATTTAGAATATATTTTTACAATTTAATACAATGTTGGTCATTGGATGTAATTTCACATTTAAACCAGACATAAACAAGTGTCAATCTTTTGATAGATATTGTTTCTTAAAAACACGCTATTTGTTTTAACAGCGGGATTTAATTATAAAATTAATTAAAGCAACATCTATGTTATGAATATGGTAAAATAGACTTCATTTTTGAATTCTGAATATGAAATATAGCTTAGGATGAAATTTTGGCATTGTTCTGAAAAACATCAATTTTTGATGAATAGTGAAACTACTAAGTGGTAGGTTAAAAAACTGAATTTTGCATAAAACTTAATTTTACCACTTCTGTGAATGGAATTTCGAAAATCCGACAGACACGGTTAATATCAAGGACTAAAATGTGGTTCAATGAGATGAAAATAATTTTTGGTGAATAGTAACTTTTTATTTTTTTTACCACGGTTAATAGTAAATAGGGTAACTAAGGGTAAATATGATATTACTATTACCCTAACACATGTCCTAATTCTATTGGATAAGTGTAATTCGGCCAAAAACAACCTTATGAATATAATATGACCATTTAGGCCCACTTGGATTAGATTAGGACATTTATTATTATTTAATTCAAAGAAGAGTTAAAAGAGTTAAAATCAAAGTTTATTTACTAAAACATTTTTAATATGGGGTTATACATAAGATAAATTCCACTATAAATATTCATTAGAAAGATAAAAAGATTTCCTACATAATGATATTTTATTTATAATTTTTAGACTTTAAATAATCTAATTTATTTATGACACAACGATGATTCAGTAATTACCCTTTTAAGGAAATATTAACATAATTGATGTTATAAATGCTCAAATGAATGTAATTTGAGACTTTTTATGAATTCCACTAATTTTCTAGGTTAATTTGATATATTAGTGTTGATTTAATCAACTTTGTTCGAACATATAATTCTGTTATGACTTTCACAAAAATCATATATCAAATAGTGTCAAAATTGACACAAAGTAGTTTTTAAATCCAATATTATATTATTAATTGTTATTTTATTCCTAAAAATCTAAGGTTCGGCCAAATGACTTAGATAAGGATATATATATTAATAATAAACAATTTAGGGTTCGTTTGGCATGTTATAGTAAGTGTATTAACCATATAGTGAAAGAAAACAAAAAGACACGGTAAAAGTTAAATTATTTAACTTAGAGTTAAATCTAATTGATAAGGTTAAAATAATAACCTAAACTTGTCTAAATCCTATTGGTTGATAGGATTTCGACCCATCCCCACTTTAGCTTCGAAATAAGACCCTTTGGAACCATTATAAACCGATTTTGACTTTAATATAAAATAATATTTTGAGATATTCCTAAGGTGCCCCTCTCCTCCCCTATAAAAGGACACCTCCTCCCCCTCCTCCTCACACCAATTTGAGCACTCAAGCTCGGCCAACGCCTGACAAAATCTCTTCTCCGCTTCCCTAGAAACATCATAGAGGTTCTGGTCTTCCTCAAAGACCAATTTTAGTGCCCTAAGAGGAGGTCTCAAAGAGGTGCTTCAAAGAAGAGGTAATTACCGTTACCAATTCTTTCATCTTTATTTCTTCTTCCACTTCTTCTTCTTAGGTTGTTTCATTATGAAGTAATAACATCAGTATCACTCATATACTGATATGTTATTATAAGTATGAAAAAACCCTATTTCACCATCTATCCATCCTACGGAAAAAGAAATCACCGCGCGTGCGTACGTACGGAATACCGTCTCCACGCCGTGGTGTAATCTATTTTTCCACCATCACTTTACATGTATGGGTATAATGGTGTAAAGAATAACTATACATAGTTATTACAACATCATATTGATTCTGATATATTGTATAATCCACTCCAATTCAATTCAATATTTATAGAAATGATATCATCGCTCGTGCGTACGTACGGACTACCGTCTCCACGACGCGATGAGATTCATTCTCCATGTTAACCATTTAAGAATGATTATAATGTATATATAAGAAATAATAATGAAATATATGACATTATAAAGCTACTGTATTTATGTATATATATACATATGTATTTCATCTACTTACTTCCATTTCAAGACAATAAGGAAAGAAAAACAGTGTTCATGCATACGTACGGACTACCGTCTCCATGAACGGTGTTTTTCATTTTATTTATCTATCTATTATATATATATATACTGAATATATATGATATATAAATCATATTTTATATTCTGGAAGTAAGTAAATCATGATATAAGTAATAATGATGTCAAGAACAACAAGTCAAAACACCTACGATAAATGAAACGATTTTACCCAAAACGCTTCTTTAACATGGAATTTACAAAAGAACGGGTAATATAATGTCATAAGTGAACCATATATGATATCATAACAATGAATATGATTCTGTAATAAGTCAATGACATTATTTAAATCATTATACAGGAGGTTCAGACACATATGAAGCAAATTGGACCTAAGGTAAGGGAAATATCACAATCTCATTTTTATCCGAGATTGTTTATTCGTAAGTATTTACTGGGGTGTATTTTATCATCCACATCCATGTTTCATAAATATGTAATATTATTTCCATCCAACTACAATTTTTTAAATCCAATTTTACCCTTCGGTGAGTTTTTAGTAAAGGAAATGAAAGGAATCTTTTGTCGTTTTCCGTACGAGGTATTTTTTGACTTTTCCGACAAAAGTACGAAGAATGTTTTTTTAACTTATACGGCATGAATGGATTTTTAAAACATTATTTCCAAGAAGATTACTTTATAAGTTTTCAATTTTATTTTCAATCAACTTCTTTTAGTTTAAAATTGTATGACATGTTAAGAAAGGAAAAGTGTTTTTGAAGTAGAAAGGATATTTTCCTCAAGAATGGAGTTCAAGTATTTTATCAAAATTATTTTCCATCTAAGATAATAAAAGGGTTCTGTTTTTATCCCTATTATTACATGGATTTGATTATGTTGTGATGGAAATATTTTTATGAATTCCTTTATCTTATATGAATTGTTTTATGATGTCATGTTGTTTAAGAATCCCATTTTTATTACATGGGTTATGCGATGATGTATGATTTATGATTATGTGGCACACATAAGAAAGGATTCATTATAAGATGGGTGGGACCTATATCTCCCTCCAATGCATTGGGTAAAGATTTTATATCTCATGAGATAGACATGGCTGAAATGGTAGGTTATACTGGTTCAGTGAAACAGGACTGAAACGAGGGTTACTCGATTCAGAAAGGGACTTTGTCCACTAAGATAGTCTTGGCATTGAGTCTTGACTAACAAGAAATGATTCTCTATGATTATGTGTGTATGCCACAAAGTTTCATGTCTTAAGTTATGATTATTGGTATTACATTTCACTTCTATGATTTATCCCATGTTATGATATTATGCTCTTTTTTGCAGGTTAAGATTTCCAAAAGCTATGTTCTTATAAATATGATGTGATTGATATTTCTTTTGTTTACCCTTACTGAGCATTTGAGCTCACCCTTTTATGTTTTCTTTTCCCCAGGATATTAAGAAAGGTTTTAGGTAAAAAAGAAGGCATGACCTTTATGGGAGATATTGAAGAACTTTCACCACGATTAGAAGATTACGTTCCGAGTTTCCAAAGACAATAAACTATTACGATCCTTTAGTGTGTGTTTTTGTTATGTACTAAGTATTCCACAAATGTAATGTAATGTCCATGTACGTCAAGCTTCGGGTCTCTACATTAAAAACTAATGTATGAAATGTAACAGTTACCCAAATTAACTCATCATTGGGTTTCCACGTAGGAGAACATCGGTGAAAATATGGATATGGAAGAAAAATCTAACCATCAAGTTCTGATGGAGAGTGGTAGAGAACATGGCTATAAAAAAGCCAACAATCGCAAAGCCATAAATTTGTGATGATCTAGGGTACCATCTGATTCATCAGATATAAGATCACTAGGACAACATTTTTGGTTTTCAATATCATTTCCCTAAAGTTGAAAAATTTGAATTAGAAGAAATACTTACTTGATTTTGGTACAATCTCACTGTTGTGCATGCTTTGAACAATTTCCACTTCATCTCTTAAAGAAATGAAGTTGAATTTGTTATTCGTGAAGTGTTAATAGATCATGTGATAGAATGATGGGTCATTCCATCTGTTTCAAACAAAAGTTTAGCAATAGTTATCAAATATACATAAGTCCGTCTTTGGTGAGGTTAATCATATACGATTCAAAAAATGAATTTATACTTCATATATCATACCGCTTAATAAAATAAACCTAGTTTTTACTAAACAGGGACTTCCTATAGGCCACTGGTAGGCGATAAAGGCCTGTTGCACTTCGGTTGTGGGTTTGATTCCCACAGCCTTGTCCGACGCGATGGGCTGTCGCCCGTCCTGCAGGTTGTCCTTTTTCTAAATCTATATTACTATAACATCTCATCAATAATATCGAAAAAAGTTTTATCCTAACTTATGTCCAACAGAATCCATTCCAATATTTAGTCTTATCTAAAATACTTAGGTCCAAGGTCATAGTATAAAGAAAATGATTTCTTGAAATTTCATCAACCAACCATCATTTATCCCCCATTATCTTGTTGGTCACATTCCTATCATGTGAATACTGTAATCATGTATTCTCTTGAAAAATGAATACCCATTAAACCTTAGTGAAAACATGAATGCTGTCAAAATTTAACTCTTTCCACATACCAAAATCCAAAAATTCTATATAGTCAAACCATGATATAACCCGCTCCATATATCAGTCATGAGCTCATGAATACTATCAAACATTTAATTTTCTCCTTATCCCTTCATTATGCGCATATCATCTAGTTTCCAAAAATACCGTTACCATTCATCACATACTTTCAAAACTTAAGGAAAGACAACAATGTAACAATCCTTAGATGTCTCTTTATTCCATAGTACCATGAGATTACTTATACAACATACACTTGATAAACATGTAATCATTCCACTACATTCTTAAACCATTGACCGAGCTTCAACAATTCTTTCATCTCACATATCATTTGTAGTCTCATCATCATCATCAACATAAATACTACCCATACGACTATACTGATTCTCTTCATGAGACTTTCCCTTAGGGTATTGGTTTGCATAATGCCCGTAAATTCCACATTTAAAACATTTAACCATTGTTGATGTCGTAGCAATACCATTATCCTAATCCCTGCTGTTAACTGAACCTTTTCCTTTGCACTTAATGGCTTTGTGTCCTTCTTTTCCACACCCAATGCATCTTCCAGTTCCTTTGAAACATTCTCCTTGATGCCTCTTCCCACATGATTTACATAGGGGAAATTGAACATTCTTTCCTCTATGATCATCATGAATCTCCATCTTTCTCTTATTAGCCGAGTCAGGAAACTTACCAAATTTTACTTTATTGATCATATTATGAGATTGCTGATTCGGCATAATAATGATGTTTGGATCTCCAAATCCCATTTCATTTGGTTTCTCATGAAGAATATAATTCCATTGTCCATCATATCCTCCATTATCGTGAATCATCTTGTTTCCAGCCATTTTCTAAAACCCAAAAAGTATAGTGTGAGAGGCAAAAATCATAATAAAGGGGGAGTAACTTCAATATCTAACATATTTGGTTTAATCTAGTATCGTTACCATAGTTCTAGGACTATATACTATACATATACTTATCCTTAGGGACATCCGTAGACCTACCTTAGAAATATCTCTAGGGATCTCACTAACGTTTTCGCATCCTAGTTTCCAAAGGATGACTAAACTTTTCCTCTGATACCAACTATAGAGACCTGAAGCCTGACTTACATGGACATTACATTACTTTTGCAGAATACTTAGTACATAAAAAAACACACACAGAAAGATCGTAATAGTTTAGTGTCTTTGGAAACTCGGAATATAATCTTCTAATCGTGGTGAAAGATCTTCAACATATCCCATAACGATCTTCCTTTTTTTTACCTAAAACCATTCTTTATATCCTGGGGAAAAGAAAACATAAAAGGGTGAGCTCAAATGCTCAGTAAGGGTAAGCAAAAGAAATATCAATCACATCATATTCATAAGAACATAACTTTTTGGAAATCTTAACCTGCAAAAGAGAGCATAATTTCATAACATGGGATAAATCATAGTAGTGAAATGAAATCTCAATAATCATAACATAAAACATGAAACTTTATGGCATACACACATCATCATAGAGAATCCTATCTTATTATTCAAGACTCATTGACAAGACTATCTTAGAGGACAAACACCATTTCTGAACCGAGTCACTCTCGTTTCAGTCCAGTTTTAGTGAATCGGTATAACCTACCGTTCCAGCCATGTCTATCTCATGAGATATAAAATCTATACCCAATTCATTGGAGGGATATATAGGTACCAACCATCTCATAATTATACCATTCTTATGTGTGCCACAAAATCATAAATCATACATCATTGCATAACCCATGTAATAAAAATGGGATTCTTAAACAACATGACATCATAAAACCATTCATATAAGATAATGGAATTCATAAACATAATTCCATCACAAAATATTCAAATCAATGTAAAAATATGGATAGAAACAGAACCCTTTATTATCTTAGATGGAAAATAATTTTGATAAAACACTTGAATTTAATTTTGAGGAAAATATCCTTTCTTCTTCAAAATCAATTTCTTTTCACAAAACATCATGAAATTTTAAAAGAAAGAGATTTCATTGAAAATAGTCATGAAATATTTTGGAGGATGCTTCATGAAAATAAGGCTTTATAAAACCGTAAAAATCCGTTCGTGCTGTTTAAGTTAAAAAAAACATTCTTCTCGTACTTTTATCGGAAAAGTCAAAAAGTACCTCATACGAAAAACGACAAAAGATTCATTTCATATCTTTTACTAAAAACTCACCGAAGGGTAAAATTTGATTTAAATAATTTTAGGTGGATGGAAATAATATTACATATTGAGGAAACATGGATTTGGATGATAAAATACACCCTAGTAAATTTCAAAGTATAAACAATCTCGGATAAAAATTGAGATTGCGAGATTTTCCCTTACCTTATGTCCGATATGCTTTGTACATATCCGAACCTCCTGTATAATGATTTAAATAATGTCATTAACTTATTACAGAATAATATTCATTTTTATGATATCATATATGGTTCACTTATGACTTTATATTACCTGTTCTTTTGTAAATTCCATGTTAAAGAAGCATTTTGGGTAAAATCGTTTCATTTATCGTAGGTGTTTGGAATTGTTGTTCTCGACATTATTATTACTTATATCATTATTTACTTACTTCCATAATATAAAACATGATTTATATATCATATATATTCAGTATATATATATATATAATAGATAGATAAATGAAATGAAACACACCATTCATGGAGACGGTAGTCCGTACGTACGCATGAACGCTGTTTTCCTTTCCTTATTGTCTTGAATGGAAGTAAGTAGATGACATACATATATATATATATATATATATACATAAATCCAGTAGATTTTACATGTCCTATATTTCATTATTATTCATTATATATACTTTATAATCATTCATTAATGGTTAATGTGGAGAATGAATCTCATCGTGTCGTGGAGACGGTAGTCCGTACGTACGCACGAGCGATGATATCGTTCTCATGATCGTGAACTTGTGTTGAAGTGTATGTATACTATTTCAGTATCAATATCACTTTATAATAATCATATATAGTTACTCATTATACCATTATACCCATCCAATTAAGGTGGTGGAGGAAAATATATTACACCACGGCGTGGACACGGTATTCCGTACGTACGCACGCGCGGTGATTTCCTTTTTCCGTAGGATGGATAGAAGGTTAATTAGAGTTGTTTAATATTTATAATAACATATCAGTATATAATAAATACTGTTGTTATTACTTAATCATTAAACAACTAAATAATAAGAAGTTCAGGAAGAAAGAAATTGAAAAAGATCGGTAACGGATATTACCTCTTTTTGACGCGCCTTTTCTTAACCTCCACTTAAAGAACTAAAGATGGTCTTTGAAGAATACCAGGAACTCTAGGATGATACTATGGGAGTGGAGAAGAGAATTTGGTAGGGGTTGGCTGATCTTGAAGGCTCAATGTGTTGTGAGGAAGAGAGGAAGGAGGTGTCCTTTTATAAGGGAGGAGAGGGGCACCTTAGGAAAATTTCAAAATATTATTTTATATTAAGGTAAAATTCAGTTTATAATGGTTCCAAAGGGTCTTATTTCGAAGGTAAAGTGTGGATGTGTCGAAATCCTCTCATCCAATAGGATTTAGACAAGTTTAGGTTATTATTTTAACCTTATCAATTAGATTTATCTCTAAGTTAAATAATTTAACTTTTACCGTGTCTTTTTGTTTTCTTACACTATATGGTTAATAAATGAACCATAACAAGCCAAACGAACACCAAGTTGTTTATTATTAATATAGCTATCCTTATATAAGTCATTTGGCCGAACCTTATATTTTTAAGAATTAAACAACAACTAATAATATAATATTTGTTTTAAAAACAAATTTATGTCAATTTTGACACTATTTGGTACATGATTTTCATAAAATTCGTAACAGAATGATATGTTCGAAAAAAGTTACATATATCAACAATAACATGTCATATTAACCTATAAAATTAATTTACGTCATAAAAATTCTCAAATTACATTTATTTGGGCATTTATAACATCAATTATATCAATATTTCATTAATAGGACAATTACTGCATCATCTTTGTGTCATAAAAAATGATAATTATTTAATCCCTAAAAATTATAAATAAATTCCTATGATGTAGATAATTGTATTATATTTCTGGAGACTATTCATGTTCGAAGTTTCATGAAGTTTATCACTAAATTAAAATTATTATACTTATAAGATTTAAGAAAGTGACATGTTGTCACATTCTTTGGTTTTAATAATAATTATATTATTTTCATGGAAAAAAGCCCATAAAATGAATCTAATCTGACCCTTAGGTTATATGAGTCGACTTTTAGTCGTAAAATATGATTTTGACATGTTTTAGGGTATTTTTATAATATTATATTTACCCTTAATTACCCGATTTACCTTTAACTATGGTAAATAAAATTTACCATAGTTACTATTCATAATTCCCAAAAATAAAAAGTATCTTATTAACATAATTTAGATCCACTGATTCCAAATATGGAATCCATTTTTCCAAATTCAATACACAAAAGTTGCAGAAAATAAATTAAAATTAATCCCGTTGTCGAAAGAAAACGGGTTTTTCTTTAAAACATTGCAAAAGATTGAATTGATTTAACCTACGAATTCAAGGTAAAATCAATGCTAATGACATACATTATATTAAATGGTAAAAATATATTCTATTTATACTTTAAAACCATTCAATATTATAATTAACCACATAAGATATTACGATGAAAAAAGTTGTTTTTAATTAAAATATAGCGTGTTTTTACTATTCGTTAAAATATGAAAGTTATCGGAAAAATATTAAATCTTTATCTAATGTAAAATTTTTATATCCTGATTCAAAAGAAGAATTTTATTTTGTCAAATTTAACTTATAAACATGTCAAAAACTATATTTAAAGTGGGTACGATATCAAAAGGCGGCAAAACTGCATTTTTTGAAATATACTTATATTACCCGAAAATTTTATTTTGTTCTTATACCATGTTTTAGAAAATGTGTAAGACAAATAATAATGTTATAAGATTAAAAATTTAGTTAATACTATTCATAAAGGCTAGTTCATAATAATATTATAATAATATATTGTTGTTTAGTAAAACCCAGTATTGCGTACAACACATGCTATTGAGGAAGGTCGCGATTGCGTGTAATACAAGCCAAGTCAGGGTTGTGTGCTATGCAAGAATACTTCGTTGTTTCGTATAACATAATCCAACCATATTTCATTTATACATTGAATATATATATATATATACTTAATGTTGCATAGAATAACTATTATCAAAATTCTGTGTAACACGATCCAAGAATAGTGTTGCGTATACTACAAGCTAATACGGTGTTGCGTATATCGCAAGGTAATCTTGGTGTAGCATACAACACATGACATTAATGAAATTAAAAGAATATTTTTCATAAAATCTTGGGGTGTTACAATATGAATGATTTGTATCATAATTAATTGACTAAAACAAGTATAAAATCCATCAAAGGATGTTGACATAGATGAAATCAAAACTATTTGAAATAAATATCTCTATATTTTTTTGAAATCATTTATTATTACATAATTATAAATGAAAAAATTTACATTGAAGATTATCATATAATCTTGTAATTGAATCTTAGACGATGATATAATGGAATAGAATATTTGTACCCGCCGTATAACATAAAAACACATTCTTACCTTAATTTTGTCGAAAATGTCGTAAAGTACTTTGTTTGGAAAATGACAGAAAGATTCCTTTAAAAACATATAATGTAAAATATGGGTATAAAAGACATTAACCCATATTCTAGTAAATATTAAAAAAAATTTGAAATAAATTTTGATGAAAACACAGATGTGGATGATAAAGAGGCCCCCATAGATACTTACATAAAAAAAACCTTGGATAATAAAGTGATTGTGACATTAACCCTTACTTTGTTGTTTTCCTTGGCCGAGGGTAGGTTAAACACATGAATAATGGTTAAATAATTTTTATTAAATTATACTATAACCATATACATTAATATGATATCATATATGATCTTCTAATATGGATTTGTTAACAATATTTTAGCATTATCGTCGTTTCAGGTGTTTTCTGATTCATTTTCTTTTATATGCTTGGTTATGTAAGCCTTGTTTGTTATGAATAATATGTATTTGATTTATAGAAAGAATGATATTATGTATTTAGACATTAATTTTAAACATAAAATTAAAATTAGTCTTGAATGGTTATGATGGTAAAATGAATCTCATCGCATTTATGGAGACAGTTATCCGTACGTACACCCGAGCGACAATATCATTATTTTGATGTAAAAACGTTTCTAAATAGATGATATATCATATATACAGAATCATTAACATGTTTTATTTATTATTTACATCAATTATACATCATTATTATAACCTTCCAAATAATAATGTATTTAAAGAACAACTACACCACGAGGTGGAGATGTATGGTGACATGTAATTAATAGGATGGATAGAATAATGAATATGGTTGTACCATAATTATTATAATATCACAGTATATAGAAGATACTGGAGTTATCATTTTATAAGGTAATCAACAATGAAAGGGGAACTGGACGAAGAAAAGAACTTGGAAGAGGGTGGTGAAATTATTACCTCTTCTTCCAATTCTTCCTTTTGATTTGATCAAAACGGCTCCATAGGATGGCTTTATTAGTAATGTAATGCCTCTAGGATTATTTGAGGGATTTTGGGAATATAATTGGTCAGGTTTTGGCCGATCCAAAATGATTTTTAGGTGTGCTATTAATATAATGGAAGAGACCTTTTTATAAGAGAGGTGAAGGTCACTTCAGGAAAAGTTTGAAATATTATTTTTTAATAAAATAAATTTTCAGTTTCTAATGGCTCAAATGTTTTATTTTGAGGATAGGGTGTGGATGGGTTGATAAAAACACAACCAATAGGTTTTAGATAGGTTTAGGTCACCATATTAACTTTATCATTTAGATTTAATTCTTAGTTAAATTGTTCGACTTTTACCATGTCCCTTTGAATTTTTTTATTATATGGTTAATAAACATACAAGAAACTATCATGAGAACATAAATAGGTTCACTAATGACACAAATAATATTATTTAGGTCCTTTTTCTGATCCTTTGTCTTTAATGAATACTATACCACCAAATAATATATTATTTGTTTTAAAAACTCAATTCAGTCAATTTTGACATTATTTAATACATTATTTTAAATAAAGACATAACAACATTATTACTGTGAAAAAAATTAATTAAATGAACCTCAAATTTTAATATTAACATATAAAATTTTTCTATGGAATCAGAACATTCAAATTATATTTATTTTAATATTTATAATATCATTTAATTGAGTCATTCACTAATATGGAAAATATTGAATCATTATTGTGTCATATATAAATAAAAATATATATATATATATTATGTCTACAAATTATAAATAAAATATTATGATGTAGGAAACCTATTTATCTTTCTAATTATTATTTATTGTCTAATATATCAATTATATAACCTCATATAAAAATCTATTTACTAAAATATATTTACTTTTGTTATTTTTTTCTTTAATTTAGATTATTTAATATAATTTTCATTACCACACCCATGTGGATCCATTGGGCCCCAAAGTCAACCAAAGGATGACCATGGTCTGACATGTATCAACAAATAGTAATAGGACACATGTTACGGTAATTTAATAAAATTATAACATTCTTTGTTTACCCTTATTTACCGGATTTACCCTTTAACCATGATAAATAAAATATTTACCGAAGTAATTATTTAGAATGTTTAAAAATAAAATTTACCTATTTACACAATTTGGACGTCCAGATTCTAAATAATGAATACATTTTTCCAAATTCAAAACATAGAAGAGGCGGAAATAAATTTAAATTTAATTCCCACTGTCAAAACAAAAAGGTGAGTTTTTAGGAAATAATAACTATCAAAAGATTGACAGTTGTTTATGGCTAGTCTAAATGAGAAATTACATTCAATGAACAAAATTGTATTAAATGGTAAAAATAAAATCTAATTATACTTTAAAAATTCTCAATAATATAATTTATCACTATAAACTATTTTGATTAAAAAATTTGTTTTTAATTTAAAATTAGTATTTTTTCACTATTTATCACAAACTGAAAGTTTTTAGAAAAATACAAAAAATTAACCCTAGGATAATTTTGATATTCCAATTTCAAAGAGGAATTCTATTTTATAAAATTAAAAACATAGAATCTGAATGCATTAATTTAAAATTAATTCCCGTTGTCAAAAACTAAAAAGTGGGTTTTTAAAAAAAAACTATCAAAAGATTGATATGTGTTTATTTCAAATTTAATTGTTAAATTACTTTTAATGACCAAAATTTTATTAAATGATAAAAATATAAACTAATTATACTTCCAAACCCTTGAAATTTATAATTGAACACAAAATTATTTTGATTAAAAATGTTGTTTTTAGTTAAAATTTAGTATTTTTCACTATTCACCCAAATATGAATGTTATCAGAAAAACACCAAAAACTTATCGAAACTAAATTTTTATGTCCCAATTATAAAACAAATTTATTTTTTCAAATTTAATATTGAAAAGTGTCAAATATTTTATTTAAAAAGGGTTCGGCATTAAAAGGCGGTAAAACGTCATTTTATTTAAAATAATAATTTTATCTGAAAAGAATGAATTTGTTCTTATATTATATCTAAGAAACACATATTATGGATTCTAAAATTTTCTAAAGAATATAGAATTAAAAATTAAGTTTATACTATTCATAACCACTATTTGAACGACCAGTTTTGTAAGTTCTGGTCTGCTCAAAATTAGTGTTGCATGTTGCACAAGTTATTGAATTACTTGGAAAATATAACATACATTGAAATCATGGGGTGTTACATTCTCCCCTCATTAAATAAATTGTATCCTATCAATTTGAAATTGAAAAATGTTAAATAAATAATATTTCATTTTGGAAGACCAACATCAAAAATTGGAATTACAAAATTTAGTCTTAATAAGTGGGAATGGGAAATGAAAAGTCACCACCAAATTATGATCACTTTTAAGAGAACATTGGTGAAAATTAGAGACACTTAATTAGAAAAAATTTACAGATTTATAGGGAGTGATTGAGATCTTCAATCACAAACATGTGTAAAATTGAGGGTCTCAATGTCATCAATCTATGAAGATTTAAAATATCATCAGTTCCACATAACATAAGGTATCAGGATAATACATTCTTGGTTTTAAGATCCCATAAATAGTGTTTAAGAATTAATTTCTAAGTAAAATAAGAGAAAAAAATATACATGACAATAATGTTTTATCCTTTACCTAATTTCTACCACAAATTCATCTTTCACTCTAAAAGATAAAAGAACCAAAAAATACTCTATTTATCTTAATCGTATAGGTTTCCAAAAAAATAAAATTATAATTCATTTGTGAGATTATTTAAAAAACGACATTACACAAATCAGGACATCACCTAGGCCACTGGTAGGTGATGCACCCCGGTCAACCTTTGATTGTGGGTTCTAGTCTTGCTACCTCGTCTGACTTGATGGGTTGTTGCCCAACGTTCAGGTTGTCCTTTCTATAATAATCCAAAAATAATCATAAAAAATTTATTTATCCTTAAGAATTGAATCCAATGTTAAACTTAATCCATTGAAGCATTTATACTTATCCAAAACAAGTCTTTCCAAACTCACAGTCCAGAATTTATAAGGAGGGTTTACAAAATGAAGATCCTTTTTACCACATAATAACATGTGTATACATTCATCATATATTTTTTCAAAACATAGTAATAACCTTATTTATTACATTCATTCTCCCTTATTCTTTATATAATAATAGATAAATTCTTTATATGCCAAAATTTTGAATACTCCAGTAATAATTGAATAAACAAACCATTAATCAGTTACAAGGAAGTCAAGAATATCCAATATAATTTATCCAAATCAACCATATTTTATCCCAAAATCACTACCTCAGTAACAAGACCATATTAATGATTAACTTTCCTACAACCATGGATTTTTCAAAAAGTTTAACTTGTTGTTGATTCACTTTTAATAGAACCATATAATCTCAAATCCTCAATGAAATAGTACTGCAGTACAATCCTCATTTTTTTCCAAAATTCATATGACAGGTATATCATCAATACAACAGTAAAATGACATAATTATTTACTAACAACATAAAAATAGTAGACATTCCTCTTCATTTGTGGTAGTATCATAAAATGATTATTATCCAACAACATCATTTTTGGTATACTCTAATGACTGGGACATTGATTCGCATAGTGTCCGAACTCCTTACAGAAGAATCATTTTACATTTGAAACCTTGTTATTATACATGAAATCACATACTTGGTGTCCTTTTCCTCTACACATAAATTAAACTCCCTTTCCCTTCATTAATTTACCAAGGAGATTCATTCCACAATTATCACATATGTGAAAATCCTTCTTTCCCCTCTTCCCATTATCCTTTATTCTCACTACCATCCTTTTCATCTCTTACTTCCCTTCAAATCCATAGTACTCAAATAATTCATTACTTATCTTATTATCACATGATACTATTTCTTCATATGTTGAGAATACATGGGAGACTATTTCACTTCTAAATGTTGTCTTAATACCATGAAATACATGATCCAACTTACTCTATGGATCACATGTTTTGCGAGAGTTCTCATTCTTTCTACTAGGTGAAATTTCTAAAAATGGAACACACTTGGTCACTTTATGAATCTAAATGAATAATTCCAAACATGTAAAATACCTAAGGTAAATTGAACAGTTTATGAATTTAATACATTATTATAAAAATATTTTCATTGAGGATTTATATACTCATAAACCCTTCATAATGGTTTGTAAATAAAATGAGAATTATTCTACGAATATCCCTCGGGAGTGTCGTAACCAAGAGTGATTTTACCCCTAGGTAAATCTCTGACAGTGTCAAATCTACCTGATCGTATGTAGCCGTGGATGTATTTATTGGAAAACTAACAAAATCTCTACATTACATAATTTTTAGGAAGTTCTTCTATACTAATATTCAATGACTATATAAGGGTAATATGGTCTAATCAGAGTTAATCTAAATCTTATTTCCAAGGATTTTACTGAACATCCTCTAATATAACTATAATGCCCCGACCCTAGTTACCCAGAGTCGGTGCATTATTACATAACATTTTCATTATAACAAGGAAATAATGTCCTAAGAAAACCCATTAGTTCAGTATTATTGGAAACAAGATTCATACATAAGTTCAACATTACAACATAAAAAAATACAACACTAAATTATTCCATTACAGACATCCAAGCCTCCACGATTTTGCCTGCAAGTCACTCATAACTAACTTCTCCATATCCTGGGAAATGAATCATACAAAAGGGGTGATATCAAATTCTCATTAAGGGTAAGAAATACAGCTTAAGATAGCATAAATATTAGGCATGTTGAATAATGGAAAACACATGCCTTTACAAATAATAAACATGTACACTTTTTTGGCATGAATATGAGCTGAGTAAATAATGCCATAATAAAACATAGTAATTGGTATTCTATGAGTCAAATAACCACATGAACTGTCAATATTATTTCCATATTGTGTGAATGTATAATTCCATACATTCTGAATCATCTTGTCAAGTCCTTGACCAAGACGTCTAAAAATGATTGGGGTCGCAGCCAAAACCATATATCAAATTGGGAAAGGCCTCACCCAATTCCACTTCTAAATGCCTCATGAGAGCTACCGATGCACTGAGGAGCTATAGTGGGATCCACCTGTCACTTACTAAGTCCAATAAATTCCTAATATAAAAAGGTTGAAATATAACATAAAACATAGTATTAAAACTAGCATATTAAATGTCAATACATTAACTAAAAACCATGAATGGTATAAAAATAAAACATCCACAATAAAACATATCACAAAACCTTCAATACAACATGGAAGATTTGAATCGTAATTAATCAACTTCAAACAAGTAAAAAATCCATCAAATGATGTTGAAATAGATGAAATCAAAACTATTTGAGAGAAACAACTCATTCTATTATTGGAATCATTTTTAGTAACATAATTATAAAAGAAAACATTTACATTGGAAATAATCTTATAAGCTTGTAATGGAAGCTTCGACGATGTAATAATGAAAGAGAATAAACGTACCCATTGTATAAGTTAAAAAACATTCTTACCTTTATTGTGTCGAAATAGTCATAAAGTACATTGTTTGGAAAATGACAGAATGATTCTGTTCAAAACATATAAGGTCAAATAAGGGTATAAATGAGTTTAACCCATATTCTAGTAAATAGTTATTATTTGAAAAATATTTTTATGAAAACATGGATGTGGATTAAAAATAGGTCCCCAAATATACTTACATAAAAACAACCTCAGATAATAACAAGATTGTGAAATTAACCCTTACCATGTTTTTTTTCTTTAGTCAATGGTAGGTTAAATTGTTGTATAATGGTGAAATAATTTTTATTAAATTATAAAATAACCATATACATTAAAATTATATCATATATGATCTTCTAATATTTATTTGTTAATAATATTTTAGCTTTATCGTCGTCTCAGGTGTCAACTCATTCATTTCCCTTTATATAATTGGTTACGTAAGACATGTTTGTTAGGAATAGGATTTTTTTATTTATATACAGAATTATATTATTCCTTTAAACATCACTTTTAACCATCAAATGAAAATTAGTCCTTGAATGGTTATGATGGGGAAATTAATCTCATCGCGTTCGTGGAGATAGTAATCTGTACGTATGTAGAAGCAACAATATCGTTATTTTGATGTTATATAATATATAAAGAATTTTTAAAATTTTATATTTATTATTTACATCAATTAAGCATCATTATTGTACCCATCCAAATAATAATGTATTTGAATAACAACTACACCAAGACGTGGAGACGGTAAGCAGTACGTACGCACATATGGTGACATGTCATTCATAAGATGGATAGAATAATGAATATGGTTGTACCATATTTATAATAACATCACAGTATACAAAGTATACTAGAGTTATCATTTTAAAATTGCAACAACAATGATAGAGGTAGCGGAATAAGAAAATAACTTGAAAGAGGGTGGGGAAATTATTACCACTTATTTGGGTTCTTCCTTTTGATTTGATCAAAAGAGCTCTATATGTTGGATTTCTGATCAATGTAATGATTTTTTAATGAAGTGAGGGATGTTGGGTGGATATTTGTGTAGGTTTTCGTCGATCAAAAATGCTTTGGTGGTGTGAAATTAAATTAAGGAAAGTTCCCTTTTATAAAAGAGGTGAAGGTCACTTTAGGAAAATATTGAAATATTATTTTATAATAAAATAATTTTTAGTTTCTAATAGATCAAAAATGATTTATTTCAAGTATATGGTGGGGCTGGGTCAAAATCCTTTCGACCAATAGGTTTTAGATAGGTTTAGTCACCATATTTTCTTTATCATTTAGATTTTACTCTTAGTTAAATAGTTGGACTTTTACCATTTTAATTTTCATTTTTAAAGTATATGGTTAATAAACATACTATAAACTACCAAGATAATCTCAATAAGATCATTAATGACACATATAATATTATTTATACCCTTTTGGAAAAACTGTAGACTTTTAAGAATATTATATCTACCAATAATATAATATTTCTTTTAAAAACTCAATTATGTCAATTTTGAATGTATTGAATACATTATTTGTGTTAAAGTATAACAAAATTATTACTTCATACTAAATTCATTGAATCAACCGTAACTGTAAATATTAACATATAATTTTTTTATGGAATAAAAACATTCCAATAATATTTATTTTAATATTTATAATATAATTTATTTTATTCATTCATTAATAAGGAAAATACTTTATCATTATTGTGTCATAAATAAATATATTCATTTTATGTATAAAAATTATAAATAAAATATCATTATTTATGAAATATTTTTTTATTTCCAATGAATACATATAGTTGAATATATAAATTATAAAACCTCATATAAAAATTGTTCTACTATAAGATATTTTCTTTTGTTATTTTTGACTTTACATTAGATTATCTAATATAAAATGTCCTTATCACACCCATGTGGATCCATGGTGTCACAAAGACCACTAAAGTATGCCCATGGTCAGACATGTATCATCCAACTAGAATATGACACATGTTAGGGTAATTATGTATTAATATAAAAAAATATTTGTATATCCTTATTTACTAGATTTATCATTTAACCATGGTAAATAAAATATTTACTGAAGTAATAATTTATAATGTTTAAAAATAAAAGATACCTATTTAAAAAATTTTTACTTACTAATTTCAAATATGGAATCCATTTTTACAAATTCAAAACAATTAAGTGGAAGAAATTAATTTAAAATTAACTCCCACTGTCAAAACAAAAAGGCATGTTTTTAAGAAATAATAACTATCAAAATATTGACACTGGTTTATGCCCAGTTTAAATGTGAAATTACATCTAATGACCAAAATTGGATAAAATGGTAATAATATAATATAATTATACTTTAAAACTACTCGACAATATTATTTAGCAATATAAATTATTTGGATTAAATAAGTTATTTTTAAATAAAATTTCGTATTTTTTCACTATTCATCACAAACAGATAGATTTTAGAAAAATACCAAAAATTCACCCTAATATAATTTTGATATTCTGAATTGAAAAATGAAGTTGCTTTTACCAAATTCAAAACATAGATGTTTCATTTATTAATTTTAGATTAATTCCTGTTGTCAAAACTAAAAAGCGGGATTTTAAAAAAGTAAAAACATTCAATAGATTTACATGTGCTTATTCCAAATATAATTGTGAAATTACTTATAATGACAAACATTTTATTAAATTATAAAAATAAAATCTAATTAAACTTCCAAACCATTCAAATGTATAATTGAAATCTGTAAATTATTTTCATTAAAAATGTTGTTTTCAGTTAAAATTTAGTATTTTTCACTAATCACCCAAATATGAATGTTATCAGAAAAACACCAAAAATTTATCAAAATTAATTTTTTTTGTTCCAATTATAAAAAACACTTATTTTTTCTAAATGAATATATAAAATTTTCAAGTATGGGATTTATAAAGGGTTCACTATTAAAAGGCAGCAAAATTTCATTTTCTTGAAAAATACATATTTTATCTTAAAAAAATGATTTTGTTCTTATATTATTACTATGAAACACATAATATGGATTCTAAAATTTTATAGAGTATATAATATTCAAAATTCAGTTTAAACATTTCATACTTGCTTTTTGAACGACTAGTTTGGTATGTTGTGGTGCACCTAAAATTAGTGTTGCGCGTTGCACAAGTTATTGAATTATTTCCAAAATATAACGTACCATGAAATCTTAGGGAGTTACATATTGCGAGGGAGGAGATTATGTCATTGGTGATAGAAGGAATTCAGTGGATTTGCAATTTCCTCGATCGTCGGTTCGCTCGTCATTAGAGATGTTCCTCATTGGCATTCTACATTGGAGAGCTTTCTCCTAATAGATCTTCACTCAACATTTCCAAAAAAAATTAAAAGGCAGCCCACATAATAAAAATAGTTATCTATTATGTTTGTTGGCATAATTTCATAATATATTAATTAAAAAATTGATTGGTTGTATTAATTAATTAAATGGGAGAGTTGGCATAATTATGTAGGGGAGCTCAAGAGGTTTCCCCCCATTAAGAGGCAATTCAAAGGGGTTAAAGGGGTCTTAAGTCTCATGTGGTCCCCACCACCATAACCTCTCATGGGTGGTTAATCCTAGTGGTCCCCAAATCCATAACCTCACATGATTGGTTTTGTTCTGGGGGTCCCCACCTCTCAAAATCCACATGGGAGTTCCAATAAATGAAAATATAATAGTTACACCTTTTTATTTTATTATATTCATTAATGAAAAACATAGAAACTAATTTCAACTCTCATCCCACTGCGGTCGAGATAGAAGTTCTCCTTATGTGAATACTGGAACTACGAGTTCAATGGTGCCATCATATTTCAATTCTAATAAACGGTTCGAAAGTTACAAAAACCCACTCTCACATTTATTGAACGTACCCGAAAAAAAATTCAGAAATTCATTCAGGGCACACCAGGCCTCAGAATCATGCACCGTCAATTTTTTAGACTCATAAAATTCAACTTTAATAATAAAAATATTGTAAATTTCATTTCCTTACTGACCAAGTTGATGATTGATGTCTTATTGGTGTGTTAGAGTTTGGAGATGGGACTAACCAAGGATTTGAGTTTGGGAATTTTTGAGTTTATGTGTGTATATATGTTCTTTTATCTATATAACCTATATCTTGACATTTAGTTACATTTTAGTACAAAATTTCATGATTGATTTTTATTTTATATATTCCGTTCATCCTTTGTCATCAATTTACCATATGAATTATTTATGTTATTCCCATTATTATTATAAGCATTAATTTGACTATGTTGAAACTCATTATTGAGGGTGTTTCCTCCCCACATTGTTCTCCAAACCCCCACTACTAGGTGTTCACCTATGGAGTATGGAAATTCATTCCTGTGGTCTAGTAACCAACCTAATTTGGCCATCTTAGAGAGTACTAGATAATTGAATGTTATAATTAATTACCAAAGGATATTAATTTTCTTTTTTATTGGTTTATTATTTGGGGAATATAAAAAGGAGACTATGATTTGTTGGGAAATAGTAATGAGCTTGTTCAATGGATTAACTAACCCTTGTTATGGGTAAAATAAATACACATAGGGATGGTATTTAAATTCCTGATGTTCATTTTTTTCTAATATTATTTCACATTGGTAGATTAGAATGTTGTGTGTTGTTACTTTTCATGATATTTATACATGTGTCCCAGTATGTAGTGTGATGAGTATTAATGTATCTTAGTAGGAACATGATGAAATATATCCATTTTATTGAATTATTTAGATATTGAAAAAATTATTTCATGTTGAATAATTTTCTATAGGATTTGATAAATTAGATACATGTTATATGGGATAAATTAATTGGTTGATCTATTATTTATTTTTAAATCACACATTAATCCAAGTTTGGGGAGACCATGTGCTAGAAGTTGTATATTTTTGGAACAATATTATATTTTTTTTGTTTATATACATTATCCTGAGTAGTTCTACATTATTTTAGAGAATATTCCTCAAAATTGTCTTTGAATTGATCATCAGGATTGTGGAAATTAACAAGCACATAATACAAATGAACTAGAGATTCTTGTATCTCCTGAGGATTTGATATATTTTTTACTTCATCAATACATCACGAGGGTTACATTATCCATGTTAGTAGTGACATTTGGCACCATTTAATCAATATAAAATATTATGAGAGATTTTCATCTATATAATTCCCCAATGTTCATAGGGGAGGAAGACCCTCAGATAGATGAGTAATTCACGAATAACATTTTGGAATTTATCTAAGTCGCTTATATATTGAATCATGTAAGTATGAGAACGATCATGAGTTATTAATACTGATAAAAATGGATTATTGGTGATATAAAATGGTGTATGATTCATAAAACTGATTTTCTATGTTCCTCATTTATTAGACTATGAGATTAATATTTTGATTCATTACTAGGATTTGATTCAGTACGTTGTTAGTTCAAAGGTGACAGATTTTCACTTGAGTCGCATATTAGACGTGAGGAATCGTGATCATATAATGGATGTAAATGTGAGAGAGTACCTGAGCACTGTACCTGCTATGTTAGTAATGTGAATTTATAGCACAACATCTCATGGATGGAAGCGCCACTATGATGGATATCTCCATGTAATTTATTTTACAAGTAGTAATGCATGTGGGAATGCATATCAATTATATGTTATATTACAGTTCTATCTGTGTGGAAAGTTTTTATCCAACAACCTCCATTTCTATAACCAAAATTGGAGTGTCAAGCATGTGGTAGGATAGTCCGGCTATACGATTTTTAGGGTAATGAATCATAACATTAGTTGAATGGAATCAAGACAAGTACCACAGATTTGGTAGGACTCAAATACCCATATTAAGAAAAGTAGAAGAAGTTCCACTCGATGTTCAAGTTGATAGAGTGGATTTCGTACTCCAGTGAAAGAGGTAAATTATTTGTAACTGGGAATATACCAATGGAGTTAGACTGGAGCCCAAATCCAAGGGTTGATTTAACTGCATTCAATACAATTTACAAAAGTTTTATTGGGTGTAGGACCTTATACAATAATAGGTTCCATTTTATCATATAACATTTCTTTGATTTCATTTGATATTGGAGAATCATGTAATTTTATATCTACTATTTTTGAAAACGAAATTAGGTTTCATTGTGGAATCCATAGATGGTTTCTTAACCATAAATACATTATTTTTGTTATGACTAGGGACACAAAATATTACAAGGCATGTTTTGTAGAAATTTGTGGTAACAATTTAATTAAAGATCTATTTGTTCTAGAAATGACAAATTTTGATTTGATTATATGTTTTGAATTAATAGTTATGTACCATGATCAAATTTATTATTAATGGAGGAGTGTTATCATTTTATACCTACAAGAAGTAAGTTAGATTCAGCCGGGTGATTGGGATCATTTCACTGGTGATGAAGTACTAGTTCAATGAAAATTGGATGGTCTCATTCCTCAAATATATGTTCATGACATAGATGATTGTTTAATTTATTAGGAATCATTTTCTTAAGTTGTATACCATTTTTATAAATAAATTAAAGATGATTTCTAGAACATAACACTCTGATAGGGTGATTGAGTTCACAATTTAGTTTGTGATGGGAGGATAGATAACCAATACCATAAAAAATTATAACCCAGAAATAGATCTATGAATTTAAATTTCATTCATATGATGAGGAATATACAGGATTCGTATGACCCCAAACACAAATATGGGGTTCTCATATTCATTTTTCAAGGAAGTATTATAGTTATTTTTTCTTATGTTTTGATTATCAATGATTGAACCATATGATGGTCTGGAACATGTATCATATTTGTTGTATAGATGATGTAATTGATCATATGTGATGTTTCTAGATTTAATATAATGTAGACTTAAGATAATGTTATCATCAGTTTAGAGTGAATACATCTAGCATACCTATTACTACTTCTTGGAAAATGTATGGTTTGTAATGGTTCATAGTGATGTAATCTAGTTTGAAGAACACACTAATGGTATTCATGGTAATGATGAGTAAGATATTTCAACATCTTATGGATTAATTTATGTTGGATTCTTTTTATGAAATTAGAGAGAACTCTTAGAATGTTGAAAATCATTCCCAGCATCTTGAAATTATATTGACTTCATTGAGAGAGAAATATATTTATGCCATGCTGAAAAAATAATGTTTGAGGATCATTAATTTTTAATTTTTGTAAAATCTCATCCAATAGTATGAAGTGACATTGATCCCATACAAGTTTTTATTGATGGTATCTTGGGAGTGGCCCAAGAATGTTTTTTAGATTTATATTTTTCCAGGGATAACAGGTAATTAGTAATTCTGTATGTAGAAAATCTTTTATTTATAACCCCCTATGTCCAGAATAACCATGAATGGGGTAATTTTTGTCAATCATATGATTTTCAAGGAGTTTTTAAGAGATTAAGAGAGGGAATTTTTTAACACCAATCCCCAACATACCTATTCAGTGTAAGTCATATAATATTTCTTATGATGAATCAATATTTGGACCTAAATCATGTATGAATATTATAGGAACGACTAGGTTTTTATGATCCATAAAATTGAGACTCCATTAGAGAAATTATCATTCTAACAATATAGATATATAAATAGAAGTATAAGACCTATGATATTGAGGATACATCACTTTGACTGAGTGGTTTTTGGTGTACTAAGACCATAATTTCCACATGTACATCATTAAGTACAGGGACCTCAAAATATAGTATAGAAGGCGGGTTGAGTATCTATAGTGTTATAAATTCTAGTGGAATTATAAATAAGGAAATAGAAATGTTGTAATTTTTACATGATATGTAAGATGAAAATAATGGAATTACAGGATTTTGGGATGAGTGGGAAATAACGGAACTCATTGAAAACAAGCATCAAGATGCTCTAGTGTACCTAGGATGAGTAACAATAACTTTGATATATGTAATACACATTCTTTTAGACCAGATAAGGTCAAGGATATATCTAATTATGAGGGAATAGCTCTAAGGGACATCTTATATGGTGGGGATACACCATTAGGATGGCATATTTTCATTGGATAATTTCCTAATTTCTATAACTAATTATTAGTTGATAATGGTCTGTTGGAGGAGATGATGATATCGTTACATTATTATATTTGGGATATATATCAATTGTTGAAAATGATATACTGTGATCTCCATAGATAGTACTAGTTACGATAAATGAATAAAGATGTATTTTTCTTCATGGTGATATGTTATGATTATCCAAAAGATATAGCCGAGCATAATGGTTATGTAGGGAAGTGGAAGCCTCTACCCATTCTGGAGATTAATTGTAATGATGCCACTCTGGATTTCATGAAAATAATACCCATGACACCTTGAATAAATTTTTCATAATGAGTGATCATTGATCTCTATATAACTTTAGTTAACATATTTTATCTAAAGGAGATGTCAACTTTTAATAGTTTTTGTTGTCTTCACGTGTATAAAATAGTCCAATTGCATGATGTTCCACGGAGAGTAATTTTTTATAGAGATCCTCATTTCATGTCTCGGTTGTAGTAGGGTAATTAAAATGTTGTTTTATGGTAGGTTCTTATGTGTACAACCATTGATCACTAGACTAAAAAAATATGAATGGAACATTCACATTTAAGAGGATATTTATGATCCTATTTACTAGAATTCAGTGGTTATTAATAGAATCATATGAAACTCATAGAGTTTTAATATAATAAAATCCATTATGCATTAATACAGATGTTACCATTCATGGATTCTATTGGATGACTAATTTTCTAACTAATTTCATGGTTACGTGTAGGTGATTTGGTGCTTATCAGACATAGTATCATGTACGACTTGTCTTCACTTGTTGTATTCTTCCAGAGGAAGTTGTAGACCATGTAGGGAATGAAGTAAAAATTTTCATACCATTAGAAAAAATATATAACGTTGGGATTTAGTCATCATGTTTTCATTTGGGTTCATCCTATGTTGGGGTAATACTATATCTATAAATAGGTGAATTTGAAATGTTGTTTCATTCTTCCATTTACAATTTTGGGATGGTTCTGTCTAGTTTCCTACTAATTGGACAATCCATTGTGTTATAGTAATATGTGTGATGTATTTAAAACATCATAGTTTGGGATAAATAATACAAAATGATTTGAAATTATAGGAATGGATGACCCCAAGCTTGGTGTAGATGTGTCATTTGCGGAGAATCCAATATAGATTATGGACCACAGTGAGAGGTATCTCTAGGGAATGACAATACCTATTGTTTTAGTGTAATGGATGAATATGTGTGTTCATGATGAAAATACGTTGAGGTAATTTGATATGTGGGTGCAATATAAAAACATGATGTCAAAAACCCTGTAGTGATGTTTGGAGCATCTCCGGGTTGAGCGGGTATATAGTGGGGATGTTTTAAGGTCCCTTATTTTTCACAGTGTGTGCTTCATTTAGTTTGGTTTAATATATTTTAATATTTTTTATTATTCTTTAGTCATTTCAGTTGT
The DNA here is from genome assembly GCA_963277665.1 of Viscum album. NCBI lineage: Eukaryota > Viridiplantae > Streptophyta > Magnoliopsida > Santalales > Viscaceae > Viscum > Viscum album. Next base: position 1,044,459,313 of record OY728160.1, on the reverse strand, counting down.
GAATCTTTTTGGTTTTTATATAATTTTCTATAGAAAATGATCAAAATAACATGTTTGTATATTATCATAAATTAATGGTACCTATGTATACAATTATAAAAGTAATTAAAAGAGTAATCATTGAGTTTATAATGATTTATGGTTTATTCTAGATTTTCATAATGAATCTGTTCTATGATCTAACTTCTAGAAACCTTGATATCATGATAACTTTATTCGTCACAAACCTCTTACTATGAAAAATTAATGAACTTATTCAGAGCATGAAAACATTAAACATCATGAATCTAGTTCAGGAAATTAAATATATGATCATGTTTATTTTTACCTAAGGTGAGATTTTGTTTAGTGTATATTATATATTGATAAATTTACATTATAAAAGAGGCTCACATCATGAATTCCTTATTATATGCAGTTTTAAAGCATGTTGTGAGTAATATTTTATATCAACAACAATTAAACCTTTTCATTGAATTCCTAAGGTGTATATTAGTGATTTTGGAGAACTTCCTCACCATTAGGATGTCATGGTATAACAATTAATATTCAGTGAGTCTCATCACTTTAGATAAAACACTACGTATACTATCCATTTTTGTTGTAGTTGAATATCCTAACCATTGATCAATCAGTTTTTAAACATGATTAATTGTGATCTAAGATATTCTAGTAATGGAAATAACCTTCATTTCATGTTGGAATTTCTAGTTTAAGAAGATTCATTGATTTCTATAAAAATTTAGGTGGTATAGAACAATGACCTATGGTTTGAATGCTTTTATTAATGATTGAGAAATATTATGTGACTATAGAGGAAGAACATTCATGTTAACTAGAAGAATAATTGTGAAAATTGTCATGTGTTTGATATAATCCTTTGATATATATATATCTATATGTTTTTTGACTTATCGTTTATCTACAAATAGGGTGAGCCTACCCTTGACCAACAATGAACATGATAATGGTATAAAATATATTTCTACATGTCATGAGACTTCAGAAGATTTCTTAGTATAAAATACTATTGTAAAATATCTTATAAGTTTACTAAAATTAATAGTGATAATTGTTATAAAATGGGTATGTATATCGACATAATAATGTTGTAAGATATAATTTAATGATTGAATGGGTATTTTAAAGACAAATCTTAATAGGATAAAATATCCAATGTGGATTATGATATTATTTTGTGTTGTTATATCCCTTATGACTTGTGTTGTGAGTCTCTATGAAATTCTAATAAAAAGGGCAAGACCTATTAATTTTGAAATTATTATATAATTGGCATAAGTAGTTATTCTGAAATTATTATATAATGGTCTTTCCCCAACTATGATTATATTATTATATAATAGTCTTGGACCAACTAAGAAATTATGAATCTGTGTACTTTCTGGGATATATGATTATTCAATAGTGTTATGATTAATGTTGGAATATATTTTCTACATTCTCAGATATATATAGGCAGGGTCCTCAATAAGGATAATTGTTCTACTATATTTATTGTTTAATTAATAATATTTTTACTTTTTTTGTTTCATGAACATATAATCATACTAGTTTTGTTTAGACCTAGTTGTATTTATCAACTGAGTTATACTCACACCCTATTTGTTTTATAGTTAGATACCATAGAAGGTTATATGGATGTAGTTTTAAAAAAGGTAAACATTCATTGTTTATGACCATTTCATTCTTTATTTATAAGAGTTTGGAGATGTGAGTTTCCCTGGTCTTAGGACTGAGTTCCTTTGATTTCATTCTTTTTATATTTTTCTATCTAACATGATTCAGGTCTTTTATTTTCATTGAATCCTAAAATTACATGGTATATTATTATTTTATTTAAATTGGTTATCGTTTATCTTCTAGTTGTATGACTTATTATTTCAATTATTTCCATTACAATGATAATTATTTGTTATTGATGGGTTAAAACATTGTACAAGCTGTTATATTATCACCATTATGTTATACATAAAACAATTACCAGTAGACAGACCCTAGTGTTCAATGAGGGGATATTGATGTTTAATAACAATCCAGATTGTGAAACATGATAGGTTTCTGGATCAGGGGATGTTATATCATGAGTTTCCTTTGGTTTAAATGCTAATTGTTTTATTAAAAAAGTATATATATTAATTCATATCCTTTATTAATTCATATTGGATTATAATATGTTTTTTGTATGGTTAATATTAATAATTAGTTTCTCTCATATAATGTATTTTGGTAATTTATAGAGTGTATTATTTTTATGAAAGTTGATTATTTATTTATTTTTTAATTGTAATTTTGTTTCAATATGTGCTCCATGATTTTTTATAATGGCTATAAAGTTATTGGGGATTTTACCTAATAGACCTTGAGTATGTGTCGGTAACATAGATGGGTGATACAATTTCGTAGTTTGTATACTATCTTCATGATATTAATGGTGAGTCTATAAGTTATATCAATATTTCATTGTTATGGAAGCACTATTGTTTTCCGGGCATGTCCTGGTAACCTTTAAACGCTATGTATGGAGAACATTGTATCATATTATTTTTTGATCTTTTTGTGTTATTCCATTTTTCGATTTTATCAATTATTTATTCATTTTTTTGGGCCTCATTTCCCTCTATATGGGATTAAAATATCCTTTTTCATATTATCTATAAAACATGGATGGATTTATATAATTGAAATAATTTAAAAATTTCCTCTCACTAATTATTTTATAAAACAATTCTTGTAAAAATAATCTTATTAATAATTAACTAATGGATTTTATAAATATTTATATTATATAGATTCATGGTGGTATCCTAATAAGAATATCCCAAGGCAATGCACATGACTTTGGGTATATAATAATTTTTTTATGAATGATTTAGTTAAATTTAAATGAATAATGAATTTTGGTGGAACCACATGATTCCATCAATTCCATGATATTTTAGGATTTCCTGTTTTTTTTGGGTCACATTTATATTTATTTATAGTGAAATTTTGGGGCACCCTTTTGTTTGATATAGTTTTTTGTTTATACAAAATACATATCATTTAACATTATTTCAGTGTATTGAATTTATATAATTGTAGTTTACCTTTTTCGTTTTGTTTATAATGTGATGTGTGGTTATTTTTTATTATTTAATATACTATGTTTGGGTGTTTTTATTCGTTAAAATAATTATTGGTGTTCACTAATATATGACATAAGGGTGAAACTGGACATAATTAAATTTGTGGGGGAGGGGGTCCTTATAGTGTATTATTTGAATATGATGGTGAGATCAGTTCAGTTTGATTATTTTTGATATAATTGTTCTTGTTACCAACCTATGGTGATCGAGAATGTGGTTCAAACCATAAGGAATGTTGGGTCAGGAAATTGAGAAATTCTAAATATATCTATTGATATAAAAATTGTTTTTAGAGTGACCACATTATTTTCGGAGAGAATGGTAGAAAGAATAATGGACCATCACTACATCAGTCGAGTGTTTAGGATAGTGTCTTGAAACATATTTTTATTGCTGGACCACTGGGTATAATGAATGGTAAAAAATTGGGTCTTGAATTAATATTCATTCTATCATGTTTTGGGATGTTATTCTGAAATTATGTGTTTTAGTGTGATCCATCATGTTTTTTTGGAAATATTTGTGTTTTGGGTTGATAGGTGGAATGAAATCAATGGCCTATAGTCTTGGCATATAATTTGGAGAATCATTTTTCTATCATGGGACCAATCAGGTACACCTTCTTGTGAAGATAATATAGTTAACATATGGTTGGAAAAACTATTCTTAGTTAGGATATGTAGATATTTATTAATTTACCCTCTTTGGTACACCATCCTATTTATATGATTGATGTTACTTTTTAATGACTTATTGGATGATATTATTTATTAAAACAAGGTATTTTTGAGTAAAATATGTATTTATTGAGTTTAGTGTTCCATATTTTGTAGATTATTCAACAATAAAATTCTAATAGTAATCATTGGTAGGGGAAATAGAGATCACATGATACCCTAAATACTTATTATATCCAATCATTGTTCAATTAGTTATACAGAAAATCCAATCATTATATTAGGGTGGTTAGAATGGAATATATCTGGTGATTGATCATACATTGGAATGTACTGTAAATATCCCCCATAATCTATGGTGACTAACAATAATAGGAAACTGAGGAGTGGACTGAAATAATTGAACATGTCTGTTGATTTCTTAGGATCCCTGAAGCATCAAATGTTTATTTTTTCGTGTATATCCGTAAATGCTTCATTATAAAGTGTTGTGATTCAATTTTGTAGGTCATTATAATGATTGAACTCTCTTGGGATAAACTCCATGATATTTTTAATTAGTAATTACACCATGTAAATTTGATGTTGTAAATGTCCACAGAGAGTGTTGTTGGGGAAAGGGGATAATATTATGAGGCATTATTTTAGTTGTTTTACCTAGTTGGTCCCCCATTTCCATTATATCATAATGAATGATTATTATTTGGTCAAATGTTTCAATATGAAATTGTGGTCAGATTTTAAATCAAGGATTTTTTATACAGACCTATGTTTTGGTAGTTAATAAGGTGGTGATTGCTGATGCAGAAATATATAAAGATCATTTAAAAATTAACATCTCTCTATTTTTAATTGTTCTTTAGATAATTTCCTTTCTAGTAATTTGGATTTTAACATGTTAAATGAATGTTATTTCGATTTAAGGTTGGTGTATCTACATAATGTACCATTTTGTTATCATTCCAAGGGTTCATGTGACTCTTTTTTATTTTTTCTATTAAATTTTTTAAAACATTTTTGATGGATTTGACATGTTAATTCAGTTTTATTATTTATTGGTGTTCAATTATATGGTTTTATAATATTTTTTCCTTAAAAAATATATTTGCCACATCAAATTGTTTTAAAAAATTTTCAAAGGGGTAATTATCTTCCATCTAAAATTTTAATTATGTTTTTGAAATGGAAATTATATTTTGAAAAATTTTCCATGACAGTGTAAATGTGATATAGAGTGATTATTGATTTTCCATTGGTGACCTTGTGTGCATTTAGGTAACCTATATTGTTTATTCTATGGATTAGTTTATTTACTAGATTGGGGTCATTTCTTATGATACGTTGTGAGCGACCAATATTGTATTATTTTTCCGGCTCTATAGGTTTTTTTAGTATTCTATGAAAAAATTCATGATACCATTAGACCCTAAGGTATGAATTAAATGTTGTGTATTTTGTTCCATGTTGTTTTGTGTTACTTCGTTTCACCCACATCTTGTTTTAGATATTATCATGTATTTATAACCCACTGTCTTATTTATTTTCATTTTTAATTTTTCATGTAATTTTAAAAATGTATCTTTTCCTATATAACCCAAAGGATTTAAGAAGTACATCTAAATAATTTTTTATTTAACAAAAATAGATATTTTATTTTATTATATATATAGAACTATTTGTTTTCATGGATAACCTTTTTATATAGATTTAATGTGGAATCCAACTGGGATTTTCATTATATGATATTTATTCCATTCGGAATTTACATATATGATTGTGATATATTTACGTAAAGGGAATATAGACAAGACATACAATATTTCCTCTTGAATCCTTCATAATCTTGCATATAATGGGATTTGTGGTGAGAACATTACCTGTCAATATGGATTGACTTTAGATTTTTTAGGATCTATTAATATTTTATTTTAGATTTTTGTTATGTGTTGAACATATAAATTATATCCTTATTTTGGATTTATATATTTGTATGATATTGGTTTATCACATTTTAATATTCTGAAAAATTAATTATCGGTTGTTATATATGATATCATATAGTCTATTTAAGTGTTTTTATTATTTGTATAAACATCACAATTTTCAGGGATATTAAATATATAGATGAATCATGAAAAATTTCATAATCGATTCCATATAATGGTTTATTTGATTATTATTTTTAGATAATTCATATATATTTATATTTTATACCTTTGATATAGTCACTATACCATGGAGATTTAGAAAAACATCATTGCATGTGATTTTTAGTATTTTTTGATTGTTTTGGTCAAATAAAGAAAATAAATATTCAGATCAGAAAAAGATGAATGATGAATCTCGATGAGGTTATAGTGGGATCAGGACACTCAATTCTAAATACACTTCAATATACAAATAAGGCACAATAAAGTGGTGGGATTTTATATTTTTAATGAATTACCCATTATGTAAGGATTATAGGAATAATTGAGCAATTTCCAATAATGTGAATACTAGAGAAGTAAGACTCTCAATTAAGGGATTCCTCCTACTAGAATTATTTTTGGGTATTCCAAATATCTAGGAACCTAGGTGTAGTATGCTACTTGAATTAGTGTGTAGTGTTGACCAAAAATGATGGGGTACTCTCAAACTATTAGAATGTATTAGAGTGGTCTTGGATATGGTTTCATATATATCAATGTGAATGAACCAACGAATTCAAATGAATGTCTAGTGACCATGAGATGTAAAACAGTTAATTTTTAACCAATGTCATTTGAATATTTAAAAATAGGTTATCCCAATTAATTAAATTAATCTATATTTATTGATACATTTTCATTATGATTAGATCTAATGTTGTATATGATGAATATCATTACTCCTTTTAGAATGTGATGAGAGTTGTTGTACATTATGTTCAGTGTTTTGTAATCAATTTATATGTTGATGTGGTTTTTTAATTCATAGTTATTGACTTGGACATGTTTGAATATATTTTCAACATTGATTTTATGGAAATTCATATCTAATATGTTTATTTATATCATTGTTAGTATCTATTCCTTTATTTTTTATTTAAACACTTATATTTTCCAAGTCTTGTAGGAGAAAAAAATGACGTTGGGAAGGGAACTATCCTCCAAATATTAGTTCAATATCACAATATATATCTAATCTCTTATTGCATGTTGTTGTGAAGAGTAAAAATGGGAATCTTATATTAGTTTGGAGATGGTTTATAGTGGTTTTATGATGAAAATTATAGGTTATTGCCTAGTTGGTGATAAATTCATTTATGTTTCCAATAACATGGATAATCCCAGTTTACATGACATCTTATAGAAAGTCTATTAGTATATAAAAGTAATTAAAAGTTTAGACGTGTTTGAGGGAAATGGATTTATTATACGTAGTTTTTCACCATGGGAATCAAATATTCTCTTTCAAATAAAGGTATAATGAATTTTATGACTTTTCAATAGACACTACAATATGCACATGTTTAATATAATTAATGAGTAAACATTGCATTGGATTGAATTTCATTTTCACCCACTCAATGGAGAGGGGTGTTTTTCAATGACTGAACATAAATCGAGAAACAGTTTGCTAATGGTGGGTTAAGAGGCTATATTGATGGACAATCATCAATTAATGTATATTAATTTTCATAATTCCGTATATCATTTTACGTCACAAATTCCATTCTCAGTTTAACGAAAATGAATATCCAAACCTCCCTATAAGGCCCCAGCCATAAACCTTACTTAATCTTGAGTTAATACAAGATTACACATTGAGGATCTTTTCAGGTTTAGACTTTTAGAGAATTAGATCATAAAACTTGCATTACATTCCACATTTAAACAAAGTGGTTACATAAAAGACAGGATTCATTCTTCCCATCAACGGAAACATATTTAAAATAAAACTTGGATTCATTATTGACACATCTTTCACACTATCATCACATCACGTACCTTTCCCTTGACCTGTGAAAAACATTTCAAAAACTTGGGATGAGCATAAAAAGCTCAGTAAGTGATATAAAAATATGGAAAGGAAACATGAGTTCATATATACATAAGAATGAAATCATACATTACCCATAAAACATAGGAACTTTAACATACCTCATCAAATCATGAATAAATCATAGAAATCATAAGACATAAAGGTAACTTGAGGCATTCATAACATTCTTACGTAGGGAGTAACCCTCTTGGTTACGTTTGGAATACCCATAACAGTATATTCCCGAAATCTCTTCAGAGAAACCTTAACGTTTCACTCCTTCGCGTTACCCAATAAATTGGAGAGCTATATCGGGCTCACCCACCCTTAGTCTATCACGGAACCACTCGTCTTCATAATAATTCCCAATAACCTCAACATAATCATATCACATAAAACATGCATAAAAGAAAAAACATAACATTTCCACCATTCAATCACAAGATATCAATACAACACATTGATATAAAAATATTATGAAAACCATTTTCAATACCAAAATAAAAGAAAAGTAAAACATGGTATTTATTTTTCTTTTAAAAAAAGGTATGGCTTGTAGAGGAAGCCGAAACTCAAATAATGGTTACGGCAGCAGAGAAGTCGTTGTCGCCGCATACGTACAACAAAAACATTCCCTTTTGTCATTTAGTAAAATGCTTCGTATAAAAAAGATTTTTTTTGGATAAACATAAAATTCAAAGGGGTTTATACACCGTATAAAAGAAGGTTGAGTAGAAAACAAAATATGCCTCAATGAAAGGGGATTGAGACGAAGTCCCATACAAAGACGGTATCCTTGGTTTAAGGATAAATCAATTACATAATTATGTGTGACAAACGAATACACCAAATATAAGTGGATATTAAGTGTAAAATAATCGAAGTTCATTCACACATATTCAAAGGATGACATATTCAATAACTACATGTTGAACCCAAAGAAATCGAAATTGGGTTAAGAAGTTCCCTTGTCAGCCTAACGGCGTCACATCAAAATGAGTTGATGAGAGATAAAAAAAGGGTATCTCATCACTTGTACATAAAATTTACATAAATAAGGTTATATGAGAACATATCCCAACATAAATATATGTAAATTAAAAGACCCAACAAAAGAAGTCTTTTAAAAAGAGGAGGGTGAATGTTTCCCTTACCGATATGGGTATCTTTCGAAACATACACCTCGTGAAAGAAGGAAAATACAACATTGATGTATATACTCATAAAAGAAAATATATTACACAATGAGTACAATAATGGGCAGTACATACACCACTCAAAGGAAATTGTGGCAAATGTAGCTTAAATCTCACCTGAATAAAAGTGAGATGAAAAATCCCTTACAAAAACTCGGCAGCCTAACGACGCCACTTAAAACATCCAAAAATTGATTGATTAGATCAAATAGGGTCTTTCATTGTATTAACATAAATTTTACAGAATGTGGAATATAAAATAACATCCCCCATCATAAAAAAGAGGAGCCTAAAGGAAGTGACATAAAGGAGAGGACTTAAAAAGAAAAAGAGATGTTAGATCTCTTACGAAAATTCGGCAGCCTAACGGCACCACTCAAAACTTCGAAATGGATTGATGAGAGGAAATAGGGTCTCTCATCATATGAACATAATACGTACAGTAGGAGTAATATAAAAGAACATCCCAATCATAATATAGATGAGCATAAAAGGAATGACATAAAAGAGTGTACTTAAAAAGAAAGAGAGGTGTAGGATCCCTTACCTCGGGTCTGACATGACTCGATCGTTCTTTAACGTCCTGAATAATAAACTTGAGTTAATTTCTATTTTCTTAAGAACCTTTTTCAAGTTCATTATTTCTTTTATATCACTTAGTTCCAGGTTATAAACATTTTGTAATCATTTATGTTAATAGTGTCTGTTTTTTTGATATTTGGTTCTTAAGTCGAAAGTTGACGTCTTACAATTACATGTTGTTCGTGTGGTCAAAGGTTCTTTATATCCAGAATGACATTCCTGATTTTTATATCATATATATAATATATATCTAGTATATACATGTATTTATAATATCACATAATCATTTAGATGTAAGAAATGAAATGCACCGTTCATGGAGATGGTAAGCCGTACGTACGCATGAACACCATTTTCATTTCATTGTCATATTAATAGAATTAAAACAAAAAAAGATGTATGTATATTTTAATTCCACAATTATATTCATCATTTAGATGTATCATTCATCATATATATCCATTATATACATGTACTTATAATAGTACATTACATTTGGGGATAAGAAATGAAATGCACCGTTCATGGAGATGGTAAGCCGTTCGTACGCATGAACGCTACTTTCATTTATATTTCATACTTTAATGGAAAGAAATAATAATGATATAGAGTTATATTATAATTCCAGTATAACATCATATATAATAATATTAAATCCATCCTTTATACGTCCAACGTATGGCATTAACGAATCACATCACTTTGAGGGGGCGGTAGTCCGCACTTCCTAAAATGAAGATATCGTGTATACCCATAATGGAAACCATAATGGTATGAAATAAATTAAAAATACAGTAGCTTAAGTAAAACATAAACATATTATATATCATATATAAATATAGTGTCATCTTAATGGCCAACTTTGAAGTTGTTAGAAGAATGTTGAACAATCATCGATTCGTGAGGCAGAAATTCGTCATCCACAGAAACAGTATGTTCTTTAACCATTAGATGTAGGTGTGTGTAATTTTAGCTCGAATAATTCTTATAAAAACTTCCTAGTATATTGAAGATACTGGGTTTGTTACAAAATAAATGAATAAAAAGAGTTTATGGGGTTAGAGAAGCAAAATAAAACAGAAGGACACAAGTGAAGACATTACCTTAAAATCGGGTAACTCCCTTTGGTTTGAGCTCAAAGGCTTCCTTGGGAAGACTTCTCCCCAAAGTGAGGCTTCAAGGAGTAAGAGAGGGAAGTGTACAGACAAAATGGGCAGGGGTTGGCTAAGCCAAAGGATTTGAGAGTGTGGGTAAGGAGGTAGAGGTGGGGGCCTTTTATAAGAGGAGAGGAGGGGCACTCTTGTAAAGTTAAAAAAGTTACTTTATTTTCAAAAGCATTTCGGATTTTAAAGGTCCCACATTGATTTATTTCGAGGATAAGTTGATAATGGTTCGAAATACACTCATCCAATAGGTTTTGGACATGTTTAGGTCTTAGATATTACATTATCTTTCAATTTTATTTAAATCATTAAATAATGTGGTCATCACTGCATCATCATGATGTCATAAATAATTTAATTTATTTAATGTCTAAAAATTAAAAAACAAATACTATGATGTAGTAAATCGTTTTATCTTTCCAATGACTATTTATAGTAAAAAATATTACTTGTATAACCCCATGTAAAATTTCTTTTAGTAAAACATCTCATGTCTGTGTCATTTTTACTTTAACATTAAATAAAAAGGTATTTATGTCATTTTCCAACCAAAGTGGTTCCATGGGGTCCCTGTAACACCCCAAGCTTCTATGGTACGTTTCCCTTCGAATAATGCGATAGCGTGTGTTGTACGCAACCTCGAGTTCTAACACACACCACAACTAATTAAACTAGCCGTTGTGAATAGTAATACCTACTTTTTGAAATCATATATATTCAATATTTCAAAATGGACTTCATTTTTAGATTCGGAATATCAAAATTAGCCTAGGGTGAAATTTTGGTACATTTCGGATAACTTTCATATTTTGATGAATAGTGAAAATTTCTAAATTTTAATTAAAAACAACTTTTTTAATCAAAATAATTAATAGTGATAAATTTTGATTTTGAGTGGTTTTAAAGTATATTTAGAATTTATTTTTACCATTTAATATAATGTTGGTCAATGGACATAATTTTACAATTAAACCGAACATAAACAAGTGTCAATCTTTTGATAGTTATTACCTCTTAAAAACACGCTTTTTGTTTTGACAGCGGGAATTAATTTTAAATTAATTTCTGCCACTTCTGTGTTTTGAATTTAGGAAAATGGATTCCATATTTGGAATCAGGATGTTCAAATTGTGTAAATAGGTAACTTTTTTTTTTAGACATTTTGAATAGTTACTGTGGTAAATATTTTATTTACCATGGTTAAAGGGTAAATCCGGTAAATAAGGGTTAAAAAAATAATATTATAATAATAAAAAATTACCCTAAAACGTGTCTTAACCCTATTGGTTGATACATGGTCGACCATTGGCATCTTTGGGTCTATTTTGGGACCCCATGAATCCACTTGTAAGTGATAATGACACATTATATTAATAAAGCTTAAATAAAAATAAAAATGGCATAAGCTTACATCTTTTAGAAGAACAATTTTTACATAGGGTTATACATTCTGGATTTTCGATTATAAATATTCATTAGAAAGCTAAAAAGATTTCCTACATAATGATATTTGATTTATAATTTTTAGACATTAAATAATTTATTTTATTCATGACACAATGATGATGCAGTAATTACTATAATAGTGAAAATTAAAATAATTGATATTATAAATACCCAAATAAATATAATATGAAACTTTTAATGAATTAAACTAATTTTCTATGATAATATGATATATTAGGATTGATGTAATTTACTTTGTTCGAAGTAATCAATCTGTTAGGAGTTTCACAAAAATCAACTATTGAATAGTGTCAAAATTGACATAAAAGAGTTCTTAAAACAAATATTATATTATTAATTGATATTAAATTCCTAAAAATCTAAGGCTCTGCCAAGAGACTTATATTATGATAGGTTAATCATTAATGGACCACTTGGGGGTCGCTTGGATGTATATAGTAAGTTTATTAACCATATTATATAAAAATACAAAGAGACATTGTAAAAGTGAAACTAATTAACTTAGAGTTAATACTTAAAGATAAGGTTAATATAAGTAACCAAACCTGTCTAAATTCTATTGGTTGAGTGGTTTTCGACCTATCCCCACCTTAGCCTTTGAATAATCAACTTTGGAGCCATTGGAAACCGAATATGAATTTATTATAAATTAATATTTCTAGCTTTTCCAAAGGTGCCCCTCACCCCTCTTATAAAAGGGCACTCCTCCTTCTCATTTCTTCACTCCTCTAAAGCCTTTTGGTTCGGCCAAACTCTGCCCAAATACTCTCCCAACATCCCTCAATACAACCTAGAGGACTTAGTTTGATCAGAAAGCCAACCTAAGGAGCCCTTTTGATCAAATCAAAAGGAAGAACCCGAAGAAGAGGTAATGATTTCACCACCCTTTTCTAAGTTCCTTTCTTCTTCCACTTCCTCTTTCTTTGTTCTTACCATTCTAAAATAATAACTCCAGTATCTTAAATATACTGTGATGTTATTATAAAAATGGTACAACCATATTCAGTATTCTATCCACCCTTTGAATAACATGTCACCATACGTGCGTACGTACGGCTTACCATCTCCACGTCGTGGTGTAATTGTTATTCAATATATTATTATTTGGATGGGTATAATAATGATGTGTAACTCATGTAAATAATAAATATAACATGTTAATGATTCTGTATATATGATATAACATCCATTTATATATTATTTTAATATCAAAAGAATGATATTGTCGCTCGTGCGTACGTACGGACTACCGTCTCCACGAACGCGATGAGATTCATTCTCCATCGTAACCATTAAAGTATAATTATCATTTTATGATTTAAAAATGATGTTTAAGGACTTGATATCATTCTGGATATGAATAATATACAACCTACCCTTTACAAACATGTCTTACGTAACAAAACATATGAAAGAAAACAAGTAAGTTAACACTCGAAACAACGATAATACTAAGATATCAATATTAAAAGATCATATATGATATCATATTAATGTATATGATTCTTGTATAATTTAATAACAATTATTTCACCATTATACAGGAGGTTAACCTACCCCAACAAAGGAAAAGTACAAGGTAAGGGTTTATTTCACAATCTCTTCATTATCCGAGGTTGTTTATACGTAATAATCTACTAGGATCTATTTATCATCCACATCCATGTTTCTTCGAAATGTATTTCAAAACATTTTTACTATTTACAAGAATATGGGTTAAAGTCATTTATACCCTTGTTTGACTTTTTATAAGAGGTTTATAAAGGAATCTTTCCGTCGTTTTCAAAACAAGGTCCTTTTTAACCTTTTCGACAAAATTGAGGTAAGAATGTTTTTTTTAACTTATACGGCGGGTGCGGTTATTTTCCGCCGTTATAAATCATCGAAGCTTTCCTTACAAGCTTATAAGAATATTTTCAAAGAAAATGTCTTATTTTATATGGATCTTAAATGATTTCAAAATTAAAGGAGATATTTCTTTAAAAAGAATTTTGATTTCATCTATGTCAACATCCTTTGATGGATTTTAAGATTATTTGAAGTTGATTTATTATGATACAAAACTTTTATATTGTATTGAAGGTTTTGTGATATGTTTGACTGTGGATGTGCTATTTTTATACCATTCATAGTTTATGGTGAAATTATTGACATTTCGTATGCTAGTTTTAATACGAATGTTTACGTTATGTTTAAACCTTTTTCATATGGGAATGCATTGGACTTATTAAGTGACGGGTGGAGCCCGCTATAGCTCCTCGATGCATCGGTAGGTCTCATGAGACAAACTAGTGTCTTGGCACAAGGCCTTGACAAAATCTTATTTGTAGTCCTGGCACGAGGCCTTGGCTATGTGGTTATGATAGTCTGGCATTATGCATTCCAACATTATGAAAGTGGTTATTGATTTTTGCATGTGATTATTCGTTTAGTAGAATATCCATGTGAATAAGTAAATGGCATTATTTCATTTTATTTATGCCATACCATGTTGAAATTTTCGTATTTAAAAGGCTTTTGTTTTAGTTATACATTGCCTTAAATGTTTATTCTTATTTATGAAAGTTTCCACTTTATTGTTATCCTTACTGGGCATTTGAGCTCACCCCTTTTCTATGTTTTATTTTTCCCAGGATGTGAAGAAGTAAGTTATGAATGACCTGCAGGGATTTTATGAGGGGATAATAGTGTGGTCTATCGAGACATTATGTTTTTGTAGTAGTTTTTCATTTTATGATGTAATGTAAAACTTATGAATATATCTGGTATTTCCAAGGCTACTAAACCAATCGGTCTTTCGAGATTTGATCTTTCTTATGATCATGCCAATGTTATGTAATAATTCACCGACTCTGGGTAGCTGGGGTCGGGGCGTTACAGTTGGTATCAGAGGAAGTTTAGTACAAACCTTGGAAACTAGATTTAGATAAACTCTGATTAGAGCACGTAGACCTAAGATGAACTTTGAGGATTAGTATAGAAGAACTTCCTAGAATTTTGGTATTGTAGAGATTTTGTGAGTTTTCCGAGCAATACATCCCTGTCTGGATACGAGCAGGTAGAGGCGGCTCTGGCACAGATGTACCTAGGGGTAAAACCCGAAAACACCGCTTTGAGCTAGACTCGAACGGGAACTGGTGCACGACAACGGGCCTTGCTGCACTCTTGGTTACGACACTCCCGGGGGATATGCTTAGGATAACTCTCACTATCTTTACAAATCATTATGAAGGGTTTATGAGTATATACTTCCTCAAAGAAAACATTTTTATGATTATGGATTATATCCATAAATAGTTCAATTTATGTTAAGTGTTTTATAAGTATGGGATTATGTATTTTGATTCATAAACTGATCTAGTTAATGCCATTGTTTAGAAATGGCGCCTAGTGGAAGAAATGGAAACCGTATCAGTGCACGCACTCCATGTAGGGATTGCCCTCCTGCTCAAGATAATTATAGCGGGGCTGGTGATGCAACTGGTGCCGATCAGCTAATCACCGTACTGGGACAACTTACTCAGGTTATGAATAATAACCTTACCCGTATGGAGCACCCTGATCCGCAGCGTGGAGGATCAATGTTAGATCGATTCATGAGACAACAACCACCAACGTTCAATGGGAGTACAAATCCCTTAGTAGATGAGCAATGGATATTTTCCCTAGAGAAAATATTTCAGGCTTTGGGGAGTAGTGAAAGGGAGAAAGTTATCATGGCTGTTTACCGCCTCACTGGAGATGCTGATCAATGGTGGTCATTGATTCAAAACATGAAGGAAGATGATGAAGTATCACATATGGAATGGAGGGAGTTCAAAAATCTCTTTTTAGAAAAATACTTTCCTCGCGACCATCGAGCAGATATGGAAAGACAATTTCTGAGTCTGAGACAAAAGGAGGATGAGAATGTCACAAAGTATGAGGCTAACTTTACAAGGTTAGCGAGGTATGCTGGAGATTATATTCGCAACCCAAGAAGTAAGATTGATCGTTTCTTTGATGGTTTAAAACCATTTCTCCGTCAAGCATTAGTCTCAAAATCCTTTTCGTCGTACGAAGACATTGTCTCATGTGCTATCAAGACCGAAAAGGAATTCTCTAAGTCTTATGACTTTAAAGCAAAGCAAGAGAAGAAGAGACCTGCTGATCAAACTGGGAATGGAAATAAGGGGAAGAAGGGAAAGGTTGAATATCCATCTTGTGGTAAATGCGGGAAGAAACATCCTGGTACTTGCTTGAAGGGAATGGGAGTCTGTTACAAGTGTGGTGAAAAAGGCCACCAAGCTCATGATTGCAAGGGGAAGAAGGAAGCTACCAACGTTCAGTGCTACAATTGCAGGGAGATGGGGCATTATGCAAATGCATGTCCTAAGCGTCAGGAGAACTTACCTCAGAAAAGGCCAAGGGATCAAGGCCAGGCTTATGCTATCACTACTGCTGAGGTAGAAGCTCCGAAAGACGTGGTGGCAGGTAATTTAATGGTTTCCTCAAGTTTAGCAAATGCATTATTTGATTCTGGATCATCGCATTGTTTCATATCGTCCCAGTTTGCTAAGAAAATTAGATATTTCCAATTTGATTTAATAAGGGAGTTGTCAGTTAAAACTCCTAAGGGAAGTATCGTTGCAACAAAGTTTTGTGAATCAGTCCCCATTAGAGCACATAAATTTTCTTTATCTGCTGATTTCATCGTCATACCTATGATTGAGTTTGATATAATCCTCGGTATGGACTGGCTTTCGGACTATGATGCGAAGATTTATTTTAAGAAGAAAGAGGTTACGATTCTTGATGATAATGATAAGGAGCACCTTATTTTTAGAGCAGAATCGTCACCACCTAATTCTTATTTAGATCCACCCCTTGTAGCTCAACTTAATTCAATTATCGGGGAGGAAGAGAATGAAATAACTGTCGGTGAGGAAAGGAATGTTCAAATAGAGGATGTACCTGTTGTGAAAGAATTTGTAGATGTATTTCCGGAAGATTTACCTGGACATCCTCCAGAACGAGAAGTTGAGTTTTCTATTGATTTGATTCCTGGATCAAGGCCTATATCGAAGACCCATTATAGAATGGCCACTGTAGAGCTAGTCGAACTAAAGAAACAACTAGAGGAATTGAGTAATAAGGGATTTATTCGCCCTAGTGTTTCTCCATGGGGAGCCCCTGTTCTTTTTGTTAAAAAGAATGATGGATCTATGAGGTTATGTATCGATTACAGGGAGATCAATGCTATAACGATAAAGAACAAGTATCCCCTACCTCGTATTGATGATTTATTTGACCAACTGCATGGAGCTCAATACTTTTCAAAGATTGACCTTCGATCTGGATACCATCAGTTGTGTGTAAAGAAGGAATACATTCCGAAGACAGCATTTCGAACCAGGTACGGGCATTACGAGTTTATTGTAATGCCTTTTGGATTGACTAATGCACCCTCAGTATTCATGGATCTGATGAATAGAGTTTTCAAGGAGTATCTTGATGAATTTGTGGTGGTATTTATTGATGACATCTTGGTATACTCCAAAACCTACGAAGATCATGAAAATCACTTGCGCATTATCTTGAAGACTCTGAGGAGGCATGAATTATATGGAAAGTTTAGCAAGTGTGAATTTTGGCTTCAAGAGATTTCTTTTCTTGGCCATATTGTCTCTAAAGAAGGAATCTCTGTTGATCCTTCTAAGACCAAGGCAATCCAAGAATGGCCAGCACCTACGAGTATAACTGAGGTACGCAGTTTTATTGGTTTGGCAGGTTATTATCGACGTTTCGTGCAGAATTTTTCCCGATTGGCTAACCCATTAATGAAGCTCACACGTAAAGGGGTTAAATTTGTTTGGACAAAAGAGTGTAAAGAATGTTTCGAAGAACTGAAGAGAAGATTAGTCAATGCTCCTATATTGACTCTACCATTGGGGAATGATGGGTTCGTTATTTATAGTGATGCATCGAAGAAAGGACTTGGCTGTGTCCTTATGCAGAATGATAGAGTTATTGCCTATGCATCACGACAGTTGAAAATTCATGAACAAAACTATCCTACTCATGATCTTGAGTTAGCAGCTGTGATCATTGCTTTGAAGATATGGAGGCACTACCTCTATGGTGAAAAATGTGAGATTTATACTGATCACAAGAGTTTGAAGTATATTTTCTCACAAAAAGAACTCAACATGAGGCAAAGGAGATGGCTTGAATTACTCAAGGATTATGATTGTACGATACACTACCACCCGGGGAAGGCAAACAAGGTGGCAGATGCTTTGAGTAGAAAAGACCATGGAGTTTTGAACAATATGAGAATTGAAAGGGATCCAATTTTCATGGATCTAGTGAAGATGGACATGGGAATAACCAGGGAAGGTGAAACATCAATGCTTTTTCAAATGGTTGCCAAACCATCTTTACTAGAAAGGATTAAGAGTTCTCAGGCCGATGATGAAGAATTCAAAAAGAAGATTAAAGCTGTGAGTGATGGGAGATTAAGAGACTTTGTGTATGAAGATGGAATTTTGAAATTCGGGAAGAGACTTTGTGTTCCCGATTTACCTGATCTAAAAAGGGAATTGCTGGATGATGCTCATAGTTCCAATTTCTCTATACACCCTGGGAGCACCAAAATGTATAGAGATTTGAAGGAACATTTTTGGTGGGACAACATGAAGAGGGAGATTGCTGATTTTGTGTCAAGATGTATGGTTTGTCAACAAGTGAAAGCTGGAAGGCAACAGCCTGGAGGAGTCATGCAACCTCTTCCCATACCGGAGTGAAAATGGGACAATATTACGATGGACTTTGTCATGGGGCTACCAAAGACTCCTAGAAGGAACGATGCAATATGGGTTATTGTTGATCGTCTTACCAAGTCAGCACATTTTCTTTCTATAAGAGAAGATCTACCCCTGGAACGTCTAGCAAGACTATATATTAATGAAGTTGTAAGACTTCATGGAGTACCCCTATCGATTGTTTCTGATCGTGATCCCCGTTTTACTTCAAGATTCTGGAAAAGTCTTCAGAAATCCATGGATACTGAACTTCATTTGAGCACTGCTTACCACCCTCAGACAGACGGACAATCAGAACGGACTATTCAAACCTTAGAAGACATGTTGAGATCTTGCTCACTTGATTTTCAGGGTATGTTGGATCAATATTTACCACTGGTAGAATTTTCCTATAACAATAGCTTCCATTCAAGTATTCAGATGGCACCATATGAAGCATTATATGGAAAGAGATGTCGTACACCAACCTGTTGGGATGACGTTGGTGAAAGAAAACTTGTAGGCCCAGAACTGGTGGAGGAAACGGTGGAAAAGGTGAAAGTAATCCAAAATCACATCAAAGCAGCTCAAAGTAGGCAGAAGAGCTATGCCGATAATCGAAGGAAGGATTTGGAATTTCAAGTCGGTGATCATGTTTTCCTGAAGGTATCTCCGTGGAAGGGAGTCATACGTTTTGGTAAGAAAGGTAAATTGAGTCCCAGGTACATCGGACCTTTCGAAATTCTAGAACGAATTGGGGTTGTAGCTTATCGATTGGCAATGCCGCCAAGTCTCTCCAAAGTTCACGATGTGTTCCACGTATCTCTGTTGAGGAAATACATGCCTGACCCAACGCATGTACTCACCTATGAAGATTTAGAACTGGAACCCGATCTTTCCTATTGTGAAGAGCCCGTCAGGATTCTTGATACAAGAGAACAAGTGCTGAGAAACCGGACGACGCGTTTGGTAAAAGTTTTGTGGAGAAATCATAAGATGGAAGAGGCAACCTGGGAACCCGAGGAACTTATGATGAAGAACCACCCGAGTCTTTTTATACAGTAATACCCTAGAAATTGCGAGGATGCAATTATTTGAAGGAGGGGAGAATGTAACACCCCAAGCTTCTATGGTACGTTTCCCTTCGAATAATGCGATAGCGTGTGTTGTACGCAACCTCGAGTTCTAACACACACCACAACTAATTAAACTAGCCGTTGTGAATAGTAATACATACTTTTTGAAATCATATATATTCAATATTTCAAAATGGACTTCATTTTTAGATTCGAAATATCAAAATTAGCCTAGGGTGAAATTTTGGTACATTTCGGATAACTTTCATATTTTGATGAATAGTGAAAATTTCTAAATTTTAATTAAAAACAACTTTTTTAAACAAAATAATTAATAGTGATAAATTTTGATTTTGAGTGGTTTTAAAGTATATTTAGAATATATTTTTACCATTTAATATAATGTTGGTCAATGGACATAATTTTACAATTAAACCGAACATAAACAAGTGTCAATCTTTTGATAGTTATTACCTCTTAAAAACACGCTTTTTGTTTTGATAGCGGGAATTAATTTTAAATTAATTTCTGCCACTTCTGTGTTTTGAATTTAGGAAAATAGATTCCATATTTGGAATCAGGATGTTCAAATTGTGTAAATAGGTAACTTTTATTTTTAGACATTTTGAATAGTTACTGTGGTAAATATTTTATTTACCATGGTTAAAGGGTAAATCCGGTAAATAAGGGTTAAAAAATAATATTATAATAATACAAAATTACCCTAAAACGTGTCTTAACCCTATTGGTTGATACATGGTCGACCATGGGCATCTTTGGGTCTATTTTGGGACCCCATGAATCCACTTGTAAGTGATAATGACACATTATATTAATAAAGCTTAAATAAAAATAAAAATGGCATAAGCTTACATCTTTTAGAAGAACAATTTTTACATAGGGTTATACATGCTGGATTTTCGATTATAAATATTCATTAGAAAGCTAAAAAGATTTCCTACATAATGATATGTGATTTATAATTTTTAGACATTAAATAATTTATTTTATTCATGACACAATGATGATGCAGTAATTACTATAATAGTGAAAAATTAAAATAATTGATATTATAAATACCCAAATAAATATAATATGAAACTTTTAATGAATTAAACTAATTTTCTATGATAATATGATATATTAGGATTGATTTAATTTACTTTGTTCGAAGTAATCAATCTGTTAGGAGTTTCACAAAAATCAACTATTGAATAGTGTCAAAATTGACATAAAAGAGTTCTTAAAACAAATATTATATTATTAATTGATATTAAATTCCTAAAAATCTACGGTTCTGCCAAGAGACTTATATTATGATAGGTTAATCATTAATGGACCACTTGGGGTTCGATTGGATGTATATAGTAAGTTTATTAACCATATTATATAAAAATACAAAGAGACATTGTAAAAGTGAAACTAATTAACTTAGAGTTAATACTTAAAGATAAGGTTAATATAAGTAACCAAACCTGTCTAAATTCTATTGGTTGAGTGGTTTTCGACCTATCCCCACCTTAGCCTTTGAATAATCAACTTTGGAGCCATTGGAAACCGAATATGAATTTATTATAAATTAATATTTCTAGCTTTTCCAAAGGTGCCCCTCACCCATCTTATAAAAGGGCACTCCTCCTTCTCATTTCTTCACTCCTCTAAAGCCTTTTGGTTCGGCAAAACTCTGCCCAAATACTCTCCCAACATCCCTCAATACAACCTAGAGGCCTTAGTTCGATCAGAAAGCCAACCTAAGGAGCCCTTTTGATCAAATCAAAAGGAAGAACCCGAAGAAGAGGTAATGATTTCACCACCCTTTTCTAAGTTCCTTTCTTCTTCCACTTCCTCTTTCTTTGTTCTTACAATTCTAAAATAATAACTCCAGTATCTTACATATACTGTGATGTTATTATAAATATGGTACAACCATATTCAGTATTCTATCCACCCTTTGAATAACATGTCACCATACGTGCGTACGTACGGCTTACCGTCTCCACGTCGTGGTGTAATTGTTATTCAATATATTATTATTTGGATGGGTATAATAATGATGTGTAACTCATGTAAATAATAAATATAACATGTTAATGATTCTGTATATATGATATAACATCCATTTATATATTATTTTAATATCAAAAGAATGATATTGTCGCTCGTGCGTACGTACGGACTACCGTCTCCACGAACGCGATGAGATTCATTCTCCATCATAACCATTAAAGTATAATTATCATTTGATGATTTAAAAATGATGTTTAAGGACTTGATATCATTCTGGATATGAATAATATACAACCTACCCTTTACAAACATGTCTTACGTAACAAAACATATGAAAGAAAACAAGTAAGTTAACACCCGAAACAACGATAATACTAAGATATCAATATTAAAAGATCATATATGATATCATATTAATGTATATGATTCTTGTATAATTTAATAACAATTATTTCACCATTATACAGGAGGTTAACCTACCCCAACAAAGGAAAAGTACAAGGTAAGGGTTTATTTCACAATCTCTTCATTATCCGAGGTTGTTTATACGTAATAATCTACTGGGATCTCTTTATCATCCACATCCATGTTTCTTCGAAATGTATTTCAAAAACATTTTTACTATTTACAAGAATATGGGTTAAAGTCATTTATACCCTTGTTTGACTTTTTATAAGAGGTTTATAAAGGAATCTTTCCGTCGTTTTCAAAACAAGGTCCTTTTTAACCTTTTCGACAAAATTGAGGTAAGAATGTTTTTTTTAACTTATACGGCGGGTGCGGTTATTTTCCGCCATTATAAATCATCGAAGCTTTCCTTACAAGCTTATAAGAATATTTTCAAAGAAAATGTCTTATTTTATATGGATCTTAAATGATTTCAAAATTAAAGGAGATATTTCTTTAAAAAGAATTTTGATTTCATCTATGTCAACATCCTTTGATGGATTTTAAGATTATTTGAAGTTGATTTATTATGATACAAAACTTTTATATTGTATTGAAGGTTTTGTGATATGTTTGACTGTGGATGTGCTATTTTTATACCATTCATAGTTTATGGTGAAATTATTGACATTTCGTATGCTAGTTTTAATACGAATGTTTACGTTATGTTTAAACCTTTTTCATATGGGAATGCATTGGACTTATTAAGTGACGGGTGGAGCCCGCTATAGCTCCTCGATGCATCGGTAGGTCTCATGAGACAAACTAGTGTCTTGGCACAAGGCCTTGACAAAATCTTATTTGTAGTCCTGGCACGAGGCCTTGGCTATGTGGTTATGATAGTCTGGCATTATGCATTCCAACATTATGAAAGTGGTTATTGATTTTTGCATGTGATTATTCGTTTAGTAGAATATCCATGTGAATAAGTAAATGGCATTATTTCATTTTATTTATGCCATACCATGTTGAAATTTTCGTATTTAAAAGGCTTTTGTTTTAGTTATACATTGCCTTAAATGTTTATTCTTATTTATGAAAGTTTCCACTTTATTGTTATCCTTACTGGGCATTTGAGCTCACCCCTTTTCTATGTTTTATTTTTCCCAGGATGTGAAGAAGTAAGTTATGAATGACCTGCAGGGATTTTATGAGGGGATAATAGTGTGGTCTATCGAGACATTATGTTGTTGTAGTAGTTTTTCATTTTATGATGTAATGTAAAACTTATGAATATATCTGGTATTTCCAAGGCTACTAAACCAATCGGTCTTTCGAGATTTGATCTTTCTTATGATCATGCCAATGTTATGTAATAATGCACCGACTCAGGGTAGCTGGGGTCGGGGCGTTACAGTCCCCATGTTGACCCATGGATTTTCGTGGTCGGCCATGACACATCCAATGAGGTTAGGACTTGTGTCAAGTTCATTTCATATTATTAAAACATTACTTTTACCTTAAACTACACTAATTACCTCTAATCGCGATTAAAAACTTAATAATTTACTATTCACCAAAAAATTATTTTAATCCCATTGAACCAAATTTTACTTCTTAATTAAAACCATGTATGTTGGATTTTTGAAATTCAAAACACAGAAGTGGTAAAATTTCATTTAAACGAAAAATCAGTTTTTATAAGTACCACTTAGTGGTTTCACTATTCATCAAAAATTGATGTTTTTCAGAAAAAAACCAAAAATTCACCTTAAGCTATATTTGATATTCCGAATTCAAAAATGAAGTCTATTTTACAAAATTAAAAACATATAAGTCACATTATTTAATTTAATAATTAATTCCCGCTGTGAGAGCAAATAGCGTGTTTTTATGAAATAATAAGTATCAAAAGATTGACACTAGTTTAAGTCTGATTTCAAAGTGAAAATTAATTCTAACGACCACTATTGGATTTAATAGTAAAAATATATTATAATTTCACTTTAAAATAAATTCAAAATATAATCTAATCATATAAATAAATTAGATTAAAAATAGGTTTTGAATTAAAATACAACATTTTACACTATTCATTAAAAAATGAACTTTATCGGAAAGATACCAAAAATTTACACAAAGTAAATTTTGATGTCCCAATTCTTAAGAATATTTTTATTTGTTCCAATATAATGTATAAGAGTGAATAAAACAATATTTAATGACGATTCTCCATCAAAAGGCGATAAGTGGACCTTTAGTGAAAACTAGGGCATATACGCCTAAAATTGAATTCATTCCGTATTTTAAGCCTTTATCTTTTATTGGATAAATTTAAAAACATTTAAAAACATATATAATCATATTTTAGTTATTTATATCCATTCCCGCCAATACAACAGCTACATGTTAACTACCATTTAAAATAATATTATTTTATTATTAGAGTGCAACGTAAGATTCCCAACAAACTCATTGTTGCGTGTTGGGTACGCCATCGAGCATAGCATCCCCTTTAAAGACATATTAATATTTTATTCACAAATATGGATAAATATGAAAATTTCATATTATTTATTTACCTGGGGTGTTACATCCTTCTCCCCTTTTGGGAATTGTGTCCTCGCAATTTTTAAAATTGAGCTTGGAAACATCCTTGAAAGTCCCACATCGAAACAAGAGTCGGTAAAATAATCACTTTAAAATAAAGAAGGATAAGTACAAAGGTCACCCGAGATAACCCATACTAGGATTCCAAGTATGAAAATATGGACATGGAGGAAAAAACAAAGGGTCATGTTCTGATGGAGAGTGATAGAAAACATGTTTAGGAGGAAGTTAACCATAAGAAAATCACAAACTTGTGATGGGTTAAATGGTATTCGATTCCCCAGTAGGAAAATTTAATAGAAAAAAATTTTGTTTTATGTAACTTCTTATTAAGGAATTTATTCATAAGGAAACATATTCACTTATCATGTTGACTTTCAACTTTTATTACATTCCTTACACAAACTCATATTTTCTCCAAAAGACGAGTATTTAGGAAGAGTTGTTCACATTAAGAGTACTATAATCAACTTCTATAGAATCACCTAATCCACAAAAGAGAACTATATAAATCGCATGTCTTTATACTTTAACCAAAACCAAATCCAAAAAGGTTATTACAAGATCAGATAATCCAGAAAAGGATAACCCTTTATAAAAAGAAAATCTATTCTTAATGTCCAAAACTTTTCCAAAAAAACCCAAAGTTCAACGAGGACCATTCTATAAACAATTTGTCCATAAAATTCATCAATGTAAACCAAACTAAGATTGAAACCCAAATATTTGATGGATTTAGTCACATAGTCTACCAAGTTAAATCATGTCATTTATCTCCAAACCACATCAGTTGCTCTAAATGTCTCGTATTGAAAAGTAATTAACCTAATCACATATCCTCCAAGATAGGCTAATAAATTTCCATAGATAACCCAAAATCAGCTTACTCTTAATTCATAAAATCATCTAACTAAAAAGAATCAGTCAAACTAACCAGGGACTTCATGTAGTCCAGTGGTAGGCGATAAATACCAGTCGCACTTTGGTTGTGGGTTCGATTCCCACAGCTTTGTTCGACACGACGGGTTGACACACGGTCTGCATGTTGTCCTTCTTCCAAAACTATATAACTCTTAAAAAAATTCCCCAAAACGAGATAAAATCTTAAAAATAATCATAACATATTTTAACCTCAAGTTTATCTCAGGCCTTTCATTTTCCATCATAACATATAATAACCAATTATTACCTCAAAAGTAAGGATCATATAAACCCTAATGGTTACCTTTATAATTATTACCTGGACATCCACATCGATTGGTAATCTCTTACATGATGCATTACAGAACATACCAAGGTTCAAGTGGTTGATCATGACACCTTGATAGTTGGTTTAGGATAAACACAAGGGTTCTCATTGTAGCTCCCATTTCATTTAGTTGCTTTCTCAAAAAACTGTCAATGTTTCCTTCACATCCACTATTACTTTGGTGCCTGCTAGATCCAGCCATTTACTAAAACCAAAAAGGTCAGTGTGAGTATATCAACAAAACCATCATGTACTAATGAAGAATATAAACACCAAGATATAATTACTCATTCACTTTATCTAAAACTAGGACTCTTTCTGAAATCTGAACCATTTTGGTAATGTCACTTATGCTTAAAGAGTACCCTAACCTCTAAAGTTATCTAAACTGACATTTGATACCAACTATAAGGCCCCAGCCCTAAACCTTACATAATCTTCAGTTAATACAAGATTACACATTGAGGATCTTTTCAGGTTTAGAGTTTTAGAGAATTAGATCATAAAACTTGCATTACATTCCACATTTAAACAAAGTGGTTACATAAAAGACAGGATTCATTCTTCCCTTCAACGGAAACATATTTAAAATAAAACTTGGATTCTTTCTTGACACATCTTTGACACTATCATCACATCACGTACCTTTCCCTTGACCTGTGAAAAACATTTCAAAAACATGGGATGAGCATAAAAAGCTCAGTAAGGGATATAAAAATATGGAAAGGAAACATGAGTTCATATATACATAATAATGAAAACATACTTTACCAATAAAACATAGGCACATTAACATACCTCATCAAATCATGAATAAATCATAGAAATAATAAGACATAAAGGTAACTTGAGGCATTCATAACATTCTTACGTAGGGAGTAACCCTCTTGGTTACGTTTGGAATACCCATCACAGTATATTCCCTAAATATATTCGGAGAAACCTTAACATTTCACTCCTTTGCATTACCCAATGCATTGGAGAGATATATCGGGATCACCCACCCTTAGTCTATCATGGAACCACCCGTCTTCATTATAATGCCCAAGAACCTCAACATAATCGTATCACATAAAACATGCATAAAGGAAACATAACATTTCCACCTTTCAATCACAAGATATCAATACAACACATTTATATAAAAATATTATGAAAACCATTTTCAATAACAAAATAATAGAAAAGAAAAACATGGTATTTATTTTTCTTTTAAAATAAAGTTATGGCTTGTAGAGGAAGCTGAAACTCAAATAATGGTTACGGCGGCGGAGAAGACGTTGTCGCCGCAAACATACGAAAAAAACATTCCCTTTTGTCATTTAGTAAAACGCTTCGTATAAAAAAGATTCCTTTTGGATAAACATAAACGTCAAAGTGGTTTATACACCGTATAAAAGTAGTTTGAGTAGAAAACAAAATATGCCTCAATGAAAGTAGATTGAGATGAAGTCCCATACAAAGATGGTATCCTTGGTTTAAGGACAAATCAATTACATAATTATGTGTGACAAACGAATACACCAAATATAAGTGGATATTACGTGTAAAATAATCTAAGGTCATTCACACATATTCAAATGATGACATATTCAATAACTACATGTTGAACCCAAAGAAATCGAAATTGGGTTAAGAAGTTCCCTTGATAGCCTAACGACGTCACATCAAAATGAGTTGATGAGAGATAAAAAAGGTTATCTCATAACTTGTACATAAATTTTACATCTATAAGGATATATGAGAACATATCCCAACATAACAATACGTAAATTAAAAGACCCAACAAAAGATGTCTTTTAAAAAGAGGAGGGTGAAAGGTTCCCTTACCGATATTGGTATCTTTCGAAACATACACCTCATGAAAGAAGGACAATAAAACATTGGTGTAAATACTGATAAAAGAAATTATATTACACAATGAGTAAAATAATGGGTAGTACATACACCACTCAAAGTAAATTGTGGAAAATGTAGCATAAATCTCACGGGAATAAAAGTGAGATGAAAAATCCCTTACAAAAACTCAGCAGCCTAACGACGCCACTTAAAACATCCAAAAATGGATTGATGAGATCAAATAGGGTCTCTCATCGTATTA
This sequence comes from Viscum album, assembly GCA_963277665.1. Lineage (NCBI taxonomy): Eukaryota > Viridiplantae > Streptophyta > Magnoliopsida > Santalales > Viscaceae > Viscum > Viscum album. The sequence continues at coordinate 1,044,430,865 of OY728160.1, read as the reverse complement.
ATATAAAGTTTAAAGAAAGAGGAATATAAAATAACATCCCCCAAAATAACGAAGAGGAGCTTAAACGAAGTGACATAAAGGAGAGGACTTAAAAAGAAAAAGAGAGGTTAAATCTCTTACGAAAATTCGGCAGCCTAACGGCGCCACTCAAAACTTCAAAATGGATTGATTAGAGGAAATAGGGTCTCTCATCATATGAACATAATAATTACAGTAGGTTTAATATAAAAGAACATCCCAATCATAAGAAATATGAGCTTAAAAGGAATGACATAAAAGAGTGTACTTAAAAAGAAAGAGAGGTGTAGGATCCCTTACCTCGGGTCCGACATGACTCGATCGTTCTTTAACACCCCGAATAATAAACTTGAGTTAATTTCTATTTTCTTAAAAACCATTTTAAAGTTCATTATTCCTTTTTTATAACTTATTTCCATGTTATAAACATTATGTAATCATTTAAGTTAATAATGTTTGTTTTGTCGATATTTTGTTCTTAAGTCGAAAGTGGACTTCTTACAATTACATGTTGTTCATGTGGTCAAAGTTTCATTATATCCAGAATGACATTCCTGATTTGGATATCATAATTATCATATATATCTAGAATATATATGTATTTATAATATCACATAATCATTTAGAGGTAAGAAATGAAATGCACCGTTCATGGAGACGGTAAGCCGTACGTACGCATGAACGCTACTTTCATTTCTTTGTCATATTAATGGAATTAAATCTAAATGAGTGGTATGTATATTTTAATTCCAAAATTATATTCATCATTTATATGTATCATTCAACGTATATATATATATTATATATGTACTTATAATAGTACATTACATTTGGGGATAAGAAATGAAATGCACCATTCATGGAGACGGTAAGCCGTTTGTACGCATGAATGCTACTTCCATTTCTATCTCATACTTTAATGGAAATAAATAATAATTATATAGAGTTATATTATAATTCCAGTATAAAATCATAAATAATAACATTAAATCCATCCTTTATACGTCCCACGTATGGCATTAACGAATCACATCACTTTGAGGGGGCGGTAGTCCGCACTTCCTAAAATGAAGATATCGTGTATACCCATAATGGAAACCATAAAGGTATGAAATAAATGAAAAATACAGAAGAATAAGTAAAACATAAATATATTATATATCATATATAAATATAGTCTCATCTTAATGGCCACCTTTGATGGTGTTAGAAGAATGCTGAACAATCATTGTTTCGTGAGGCAGAAATTCACCATCCACAGAAACAGTATGTTATTTAACCATTAGATGTAGGTTTGTCTAAGTGTATCTCGAATCCTTCTTATAAAAACATCCTATTATATTGAATATACTGTATTTGTTACAAAATAAATTAATAAAAAGAGTTTAGGGGGTTGGAGAATCAATATAAAACAAAAGGACACAAGTGAAGACATTACCTTAAAATCGGGTAACTCCCTTTGGTTTGAGCGCAAAGGCTTCCTTGAGAAGAGTTCTCCCCAAATTTAGGCTTCAAGGAGTAAGAGAGGGAAGTGGCGAGACAAAATGCGCAGGGGTTGGCCGAGCCAAAGGCTTTGGGAGTGTGGGTAAGGAGGTAGAGGTGGGGGGCTTTTATAAGAGGAGAGGAGGGGCACTCTTGTAAAGTTACAAAATGTTACTTTATTTTCCAAAGAGTTTCGGATTTTAAGGGTCCCACATTGATGTATTTCTAGGATAAGGTGATAATGGTTCGAAATACACTCATCCAATAGGTTTTTTACATGTGTAGGTCTTAGACATTACATTATCTTTCCATTTTATTTAAATCGTTAAATAATGAGGTCATCGCTGCATCATTATGATGTCAGAAATAATTTAATTTATTTAATGTCTAAAAATTTAAAAAAACTACTATGATGTATGAAATCGTTTTATCTTTCCAATGACTATTTATTGTCAAAAATATGACTTGTATAACCCCATGTAAAAATTGTTTTATTAAAACATCTCATGTTTGTGTCATTTTTACTTTAACATTAAATAAAAAGGTATTTATGTCATTATCCAACCAAAGTAGTTCCATGGGGTATCCAAGTTGTCCCATGGATTTTATTTGTTGGCCATGACACATCCAGGGAGGTTAGGACATGTGTCAAGTTCATTTCATATTATTAAAACATTACTTTTACCTTAAACTACACTAATTACCTCTAATCGCGATTAAAAACTTAATAAGTTACTATTCACCAAAAAATTATTTTAATCCCCTTGAACCAAATTTTACTTCTTAATGACAACTATTTATGTCATATTTTTGAACTTCAAAACACAGATGTGGTAAAATTTCATTTAAACGAAAAATCTGTTTTTATAAGTACCACTTAGTGGTTTCACTATTCATCAAAAATTGATGTTTTTCAGAAAAAGACCAAAAATTCACCCTAAGCTATATTTGATATTCAGAATTCAAAAATGAAGTCTATTTTACAAAATTCAAAACATATAAGTCACATTAATTAATTTAATAATTAATTCCCGTTGTGAGAGGAAATAGCGTGTTTTTATGAAACAATAAGTATCAAAAGATTGACACTAGTTTAAGTCTGATTTCAAAGTGAAATTAATTCCAATGACCACTATTGGATTTAATGGTAAAAATATATTCTAATTTCACTTTAAAACCAATTTAAAAGATAATCTAATCATATTAATAAATTATATTAAAAAGCGGTTTTGAATTAAAATACAACATTTTACACTACTCATTAAAACAATGAACTTTATCGGAAAGATACCAAAAATTTACACAAAGTAAATTTTGATGTCCCAATTCTTAAGAAGAGTTTTATTTGGTCCAATAGAATGTATAAGAGTGAACAAAACTATATTTAATGATGATTCTCCATCAAAAGGCGACAAGTGAACCTTTAGTGACAACTAGGGCATATACGCCTAAAATTGAATTCTTTCCATATTTTAATCCTTTATCTTTTATTGGAGAAATTTAAAAACATTTAAAAACATATATAATCATATATTAGTTATTTCTATCCATTCCCGCCAATACAACAGCTACATGTTAACTACCATTTAAAATAATATTATTTTATTATTAGAGTGCAACGTAAGATTCCCAAGAAACTCGTTGTTGCGTGTTGGGTACGCCATCGATCATAGCGTCCCCTTTAAATTCATATTAATATTTTATTCAAAAATCTGGATAAATATGAAAATGTAATATTCTTTATTTACCGGGGGTGTTACACTCCCCCTGGTATCTAGAAATTATTTTTGTGGTCTTCATTCATTATAATTTGGTTTCATTCAAGATGTAATAAAATCATGTGTACTATCTGGATTTCATTTTAGTAAAACTAAGTGATTATAAATTGTATCCAAAGATAACACAATTTTATTTTTTTATCCACAAGGTGACATTTTTAGGTCATTTTGTATCTTAGAAGAGAATATATGTGGATATTTAATAATCAATGATATAATATCTTGTGAATGTCGTAAGAATGTTTTTTAGATTATGATATTCAAAGTCATAGTGTGTTAATACAAGTTAGTAATTAGTGATTTATACTGGATGGAAAAACACATGAACATTTTAACATAGAAGTGGATGATATTTGAATCAGAATAGAATTCATAGTTATCTTTTTTGGATTTGATGCATATATTAATATCAACTCCCATTTTGATAAATCCAATTCTAGGTTTGGTTTAGTCAATTTATTGATACACTTCAGTTATGGGAAGGGGGTTCTGTTGATTTTGTTTAATGATTTTTTTTCTTATGGAATGTCCTAGTTACTCCCACATGTGATGAAATACTACACTACCAATATTGAGTGCATGATGGTGATGTTTGTTTTCAAAACATGGTAACACTTAATTTTGAAAGAAAAAAACTATATATTTTAATAATAAAATTCATTAATATACTTTCACTCGGAGGGGTATAAATCCTATTTAGTTGTCACAAAACCCTAAATCCTATAAAATTGATCCTATGGATGCCTCATTATATTTTTACAAGATATAAATGATCACATCACAGAGGATCACATAGTTTATTCGTCTCATGAGAATATATAAAATCATGTTTTCTAGATTATCATTGGTATAATTAAAAACATGAATTATAATGATCATCATAACATTATTATTCCTTAAAGAATAAAATTTAATTTATTCAATGATCCATTATTTGAATCCCAGGGAATGGAATCAAGGGAAATGGATAATGTAAGAGTCTCATTATGGTGGAATCTACAACAATAGTTATCATTGTATTTTATTGAAATATATAGTATGGAAGGAATAAATAAAAGATTAATTCCATTATCTAATTAATCATGGATAAAAAAATAAATCCATTAATAATAAAAAAATTAAATAAGTACTACATATGGCTTAGAATTACTAAATTTATAGTGATATATTGCATAAAAAAGACAAATTAATGTTATTGTTAAGGATTTATTATAATAAATAATGATCATCTTATCAATGAATTATTTAAGGAGTCTAGGATATTACCATTATTACCTTATGAAAATACACAATACATATATATTCATAGGTTTATTCAAAGACAACATGATATTATCATAAAGAGACCTTTTCAAAAAATCAATAAATTGATTGAAAACACCGATTACTGAAACCATTTCCTCATGAAACATAATTATGTATCACTAGGGTATTTAATATTTGGCCCCAATATCACTTAATTATGTCTAATGTGTAGAAATAATGAAATAAGTTTATATTAACTAAATTTATTATCAAAATTCATAGTAATCAATTAGAATATATAAGAGAGTAATGAACATATGAGAAGTTAATACATTCACTAGTCAATACATGCAAGAACATGGTAATAAGCTATATGGAAAAGATTGAGGATGAAATTACCAGAGAATATCCCTAGTAAAGCATGAGAATATTTAATAGAAGAAATTATAAATGTAAAAAACTTTTAAAATATTATTAAAATCTCACATGGATAATGAAGAAGATACATACATTACATTTCTTTTAACCATTTAAAAAATATTGTATAAAATAATTGGAAAGGAATAATAATTGAAAAACCAATTAATGTAGAGAGAGGAATATTATGAATGATGATGGTGGTGGGAAAATTAATGATTAAATATATTGTAAAAAAATTGCATTATATTTGGTAATGAAAGACATAGTTAAGCGAATATGATTTCATTATTAAATTATAAATTTTATTTTCAATGAGGTTTATAGAAGTATTTTTAAAACATTATATCAAAATGTATATCTAAAAAAAGAAATTGATAATGAAATAAATTATACGTAGAAAATTGTAGAGTGGAAGGTAAAATATATTTTCTCAACATGGATTTTTATCAATGTAAATTTCTTTTTAGTTTTGGTTACACTTATAAATTACACATAAGGGAAGCTTAGTTATATCTAAAATATAGGTTGTAGGTGGGATTGAACCTCTATTTAGACCAAATACATGGTTTGTATTTAAATACATAGATTGTAATAAATTCATGATGTGTTTTATTTCAGATTGAACCATTAACATCTTGTAATGGGTTTTTACAAGGGATGTAAAACCTGGGTATCAAATGATATGTAATGAATTTAAAAATGTGTAAATTTCTAAGACATTTAATTGGATTGAATGTTTTTGTATAGGGTCATAATTTTATTCTACCTCACACAATAGGATATGTGAACGAGTTTCCCCATCCTCAAGGTACTACATTTCTCTATTACTCATATATATGATCTCTATTTTATTTACTATCTGGTGTTATGGATCTTCATTGGTGTGCTCCTCGATCCTCTCCCAACATTTACTTTTTTATTTTACTACTAGGAACACTATTATTGTGTGACCATAAGTTCCCTTATATCCTGGTTTAGGTCCATTATCGTGATTTCCTCTATTGTAGTTCATATAAAAAGAGGGTAATAAATCTTTCATCATCTATGAACTTATCATAGGAGGTCTTGAATATTTCCAGCCAGACCATTTATGTTTATAGTATATAGTGTTGTTTTGGGATAGATGATTATCTAGAAACACATATAAAATGTTTACAAAATAATATAAAATAATTATTTATTCCATTGATATCTTAGCTAGTGATGAATCATCCCATATGTTAGTATCCCAGACATGAGCCACCCCTCTGGGTGCATCGTTCCCTAAATTCCTACATCCCATTACCTGAGATGGTTTGAATCACTTTTAAGATGTGTTTTCCCTTGAAATATATATAAAAATCACAATTTTAAATTAATGAAGCTAAATGTTTCTCCCCGAGTTAGACCCCATCATATATTCAACATCCTTTTAATATTTCATTAGTTGTTTTAGAAAAATGTAATTTAAATTTTTTAGGTGTAATTATTGGTCAAATAACCTCATTTTCTAATTGATAACTCACTTTTAATCTATGATAAGGGTGATACAATTGTCCTGACATAACGATGGTGTGAAAGATATTTGTATTTTTTATGAATTTGAATTTTTATGTATAGTATACACACTAGGAGTGTTACTATTTATGCATAGGATGGGATCACTATGTGTTTACATTACATCTATTTTCGCGATAATGATTCCATATGGGAGACATTGTGGGTATATTTAGTGGCTACTTGGTCAGACCAGGTCACGAGTGATACATAGTCACGTATAAGATATAACATGGATGAGAACAGAGGTTTGATTTCTTTCCACATTGATTTTTATATATTATATTCTATTTATAGATCATTATGGATGGAATCATATTGTTTTGGTCTTTTATAGTTCCTCTTGAGTGACACATGAGATTTGTTCTAAATTTCTTTGGATGGGATTAGGTTCATATTAAAAAATTCAAAAGATGGTTTCAAAAAATTGATTATTAATGGGTTACTAGTATTATTGGGATGTGTCTGCAAAGTCAAATCAGATTCTTGGGAACGATATATACATTTATATTTTATTTTTTATTAATCAATATCCCTTATATCATACTTGAACATGCTACATTGTTTCATAGAAATATAACTTGGTCTGATGTACTTACAATCAGATAGGTATCTAGAGAGGAACCTTGTTAGTTAACATTTATTTATTTATTACCTTGCATTTATTATTATTGGAACACTATTCATTTTATATGAATAGAATGGATTGATATAGACACTGATTTTGGTGACATACTAAGTGTATCTCATTGCATAGGTGGTCTTCCCAGTGTATGAAATAAGAAATATTTAATTTAGTTATAGATAATGGGATGTTTCCATCTTCCAATGATAAATTTTCTATTTTATGCAGTTGTATGGGAGCATAGAATAAAACCTATTATCACAAAGGTAATTCTAGATACCTATGGGTTTTGGGTTTATTTGAATATAATTATGAATATGGTGTTTCCCCTTTATCTCCTTGTACTCGGTTGTGTCTATCTACATGAAATGATGATCGTCTTCTTTTTCAAATTATTTGTTATCTAGATTCATCATATTTATTTCCATTGGATGATTTATTATTATTGTTTCCACTGCTATTTATCTATTTTCCCATTCCAATTATTACATTCTCATTTACCACGTTGTGACACTATAATTCATGAGGGAACAATCTCCCCAAGGAAACATATTAGGGCCTCACTTCTATTCGGTAGCCCTTGGGGTTCGGGGAGGCACAATTTAGATCTTATGTCTAACCATCTTGGGGAACAACTCAGTAGATTATTTGGTGGGATTATATAAAGTGGAATTAGAGAAACATTTCAGATTTTGTCTAATTTTATTGGGTATTAGAAATGACACGACAATTTAATAGATTTTGGTAATTAACTAGATCCTGGGAGTAGTTAACCCACGTATAGGTGAAACACAAATTACTCGTGATGGGTTATTATTGTTATAGGCTTATGCATGTTATAGTTTAATTGATTTCACCATACTATGTCACACATGTTGTGTGATGTTTGTACTATTGATGTTATTAGATTGAAATTTATTTGCCATGGAATGTTAAGATGATGTCATATCAACTCAGGAATCAATATAACAATTATTCCTGGAGTGACATATTTGGATTCATTAATTTCTAACATCAACCAAAATTGTGTTTTCCCACATATTATGAGTAGTATTCCTTAATTAAAAAATTATGATGCATTTCGGTTGGTAACTATACGTTCTATGTGATGAAACATTAGTTGATTTTAGGCAGATATTCTAATAGAAATTTTAAAAGAATGTAACTCTATAAACTATTAATGGTAGATCATTAAATCATGTCACAATAATTGTCCCACTATATCGTGATATTGAATGAACTTGTTAGATAGCTATTTTATAGTGTGTTGATTGAAAATTATAATGAGTATGAGCCTTTATAAATTTAGAATTTGAGGCACAATTAAGTAGATAGATATATCTATACCCATATACAGAATAATAACCACTAATAAATTAATGTTTTTAAAAGAAATAGCCACCACTAAATTTTATTCTAATTGTAATGTAATTTTATTCCTCCATACCATGCATTTTAAAATCCATATACCAAAACATATTCGATGTGAATGAGTCCTTAACCAAAACCCATCAATAATAGTTGGAAATAGGATATATCTATTATGGTTTTAAATGATCATACCTATTTCATAAAAAAGGATTACAAAGAAGGAAGAGAGTTGTGACCAATTTATAAGGAGGTTTGTCCCAACCCTTTTTTATTTTCCCCATTTCATATTTTCTAGTAATATTATAGGAGGCATGATCATTGATATTGTATACCTATACCACCTAGACGTCCTCTATTTGTATGCTAGGATGATGGATACAACCATTCATTAGAGGTGGTGGTCCCTGATCTACCAGAATTACACCTTAGAGTTCCACATGAGTAACCTCATTTTTATCTTACATGAGGTATAGAAGATAAATTATGAGGATGTTTCTATCACTTCATCTACTATGTGGTGGATTCCCCCAGACATGATCCTACAATGGAATAATTCTCAAAGGGGTGGTGTCTTGACCCATGATTCCAAAACACATTAATTGAAATTGAAGAGATCCGATGATAGAATAGTTAAAATGAGAATTCATAAAGAAATATACTCCCACTGTTTTAGGGGATGAAACACCTTAGGCTTAAAAATCATTACTGGAATCCATTCTCTAAATCATCATGAATATAGTGATTCCTTGATATAGGTGAGTTAATATTTCTTCAAACATGGTCCACAATTATGCTAAATGTTAGTGAGATGGAATTACCCAAGATGAACATCAACATGTTATACATTTGGACTGATTCCAAATAGAATTATATGATTTATTCACCCTATAGACATTTAATATAAATTATTCCTGAAATCATATGAAACTACAATAGGGTTTAGTGACATTGGTGGAGTATTTGGCTTATTTCACCGAGCATTATAAATTTCAATATCTCATTAAATTGATGAGATTTTCTTCTATGAGATTATTTTCAGATGATCTTGTGATTTCCATCTGATCGATGGTGAACATCTTTAGGTGGAAAAACATTTTGGAGATTGTGAATTATGCCCTAATCACATATGAGAACAATTGGGATGGAGGCAATGTGATTTAAGACGATTAAACTTTTAGGTGGAGAGAGTGTTTTTTTATTATGTAGGGGTGTTTTGAGTGTCAGAAATGGGGATGTTCTAGCCAAATTAAATGCACTAACAGTTATGCAGTGTGTTCCATGTTGGGAATTACATGACATAAAAATCTCTAATTTACAAGGATTCCAATAGAGTGATGTGATTTTAGCCGTATGGGTTACCTTCTGGGCTCCTTTATAACCATACCTACTATATCTAATAACAGAGGATATGTGTCAACATGGATTTTAGGGATAAGATTAGTGAAACTTTTCCAGGATTGGTGTTTGTCTACTATATAGCAATCAGGGTGAGGGGGTGGTCATGGCTGAAATGGTCAAACAATATAGATTCAGTACCAGCATAGTGGACCATACTAGGGTACTGTGGTTGCATATCAAGGACACGGTTTGGGACATATCTTTGTAGTAGATATTATACATTATTATAATATTCTAGGGCCATATATAGTTCAAAGTGTTATTATGGTACCTTCTACTTTAGTTTCTTCCCTATTTGATACATGTCTATCAAACTCCTTCATATCTTCAACAATTATGGATATTTTGGGAATACTGATTGGGAACTTCTATGGTTTTACGAATCTTGGAACAAAATTAGAGGTTGTATCAATGAACATACATTAGTGCAAGGAGTTCCTTGTGATATTTTTTGGCACTATTTTAGATGTAACCTATTTATCCTTGAGATGATCATATTTGATGTCATTTTATATATGTACTGGCTAGTTACTTATCAAGAAAATGTTTATTTCCATCACTAGATGGTTTCCTTCACATCACCCTAGGGTAGCACTTATATTCATAAGGGATAATGGGATATTTAGGTTAGTCGATCTAGCATTGATCATCGATGGATAGGTAAGGTTATTTCCTAATTTGTGAATCTCATATAAGTTATCTTAGAATCCCAATTCTTAAATTACATCATGTTTTTGATCATTTTATTGAAATATTCTCTAATGATTTATTTGTATTAATTCATATGAGATAGAGTGATTTCACCAAATTAATTTTTCCTAGTGAGGTTCTGGTTTCGTTTCCTCTATAATGGATGAACCCTACCGAGTTTCATGAACTCAAGATGTAGTTGGAAGATCTAGAGGGAAATAGTTTCACCGAAAAGAATAGTCATTGTAAGGTCCACCTGTATTTTTCACCAAGAAACTGGAAAATAACCTCAGATTTTCATGGACTACTGATGGTTGAACCAACTTACATAAAGGATCTGACATCCACATATTTTTATAGACAACTACTTCAACTACTTGGGAAGGTTGACCATTTCCTTGAGTTTTATATGAGGTTTTTCTACCATCAATAACATGTGAATATATCACAAAAAACATATAAAATGTTTATATAATGTACAACATGAACGAGATATGGGTTATTTAGTTCGACCTTATGAACATTTTGACCATTTTGATTGAATTGATGAATATGGTTTTCTACCCAAATGTGGATTCATATTGGGAAGTGTTCATTAATGAAATATTAGTGTATTCTCTGATGATAAATGTACATGAAACCTATAGTGAGATCATGTAGAATACATTGAGAGAGCATCATCTATATTCTATTATAATAAAATTTCTGTTTTGGACCATTAAGGATCACTTATTAGGTCATAAATCATTCAAGGTAGGTGCATATGTTGACCTAGAGAAGGTGATATGCTTTGTTTATAACATGAGTGTTATTAATATAAACAGATTATTATAGATAGATATATATTAAATGAAATTCATAAAAGATATTTCATTCCCGAAACAAACACTAATGCGATAGACAATAAAATGTGTCATGTTCTTATGGTTTAATGCATCAGAGAAATACTATGAGTTGTTCAAAGGAAGAATGAATTCAGATCATATCTTGATTATTCTAGATTCAGGAATAAGCTATATTTTTTACTTCCATGTTTTAAGAATTTGGATTATAGAAGTTAATATGTTGAGTGATTGTGTTGTAGAATACAAATATCCCCATATGAGAACTCATGAGAACAATTTCCCTATGCATGACATCAATTTATATGTTATGGTTCATGGTTTCTATTTATCGAGGAATTATTTATTGGTAGATTGTTTTGAGGTTTCCAATAATAAAAAATCCCTATAAATATATCAAAATTGAGTGACATAAATATGAGGAAATGGAGGGGAATAGAGTACCAACAGTCAATTAACATTAAGATATCTTATACCTTACGATTGGATAATGAAGTATTTGATGCCAAGCGATAGAATACAAGACCCCAACTATCTAAGATGTTTATGGTGATATGATGTTGATTTAAGTGTCTTATAGGATGTACATAGAGGTTCAGAAATAATATGGGTGTCCTTTTTATCAGATTTAGATGTGAACTCCCCTTTTAAGTAGCTAGTGTGGATTAGAGATATTTTATATCTAAAGGGACTAATCATTGGGGAGGGTGTCTAAAATGATGTCCCACCAAACTGTTGGGTTATTGATAATAATTATATCGTTCACTGCTTTGGGTGTATCAGGGTTCCTTCAGACATTTTTGGGGAAATTGATTTGGGAATCCAAAACCTCTATTTGTGAAGTTCACTAGGTTCTAACCATGATGTACTTAGGCATACTTCATCAGTATTGGTAGTTGTGTATGAAGTGGTATATTTCATGTTTTAACACTTGGTTCACCACCTTTCATTTGATGAGTCTAAGCATTGGTGACCGACATTATTTTATGACCACTATCCATTCCGGAGTGAACATAGAATATCGTCACCATGGATTTCATGATGTTATTATTGATATCCTCTTGAGACAGGGATAAAATATGGATGATCATCAATAGGGTGACCAAGGTCTCACACTTCCTACTGATCTAGGATAACTTATCAGTTAATGTTCTTGGGAGTCTATACATCAAATAAATTTTTCACTTAATTTGTTTTTCTTCATTTATCATATCATGATAAGATTCCCATATTGTATCAATGATTTGTAAAGTTTCTTAGAAGGAATTGGGTTCATAGGATCTTTTGAGTACCACCTTTCACCCTAATACTGGTAGGTAGTTCAAGTGAATGATACAGATATTAGTGGAAATGGACTGCAAAGTTCCCTCGATGTCAAAGGTTCATGTGAGAAATATATAACTTTTATATAGTTTTTCTATAATTATACCTTTTAGTAAATGATTTATAAGGATCAATATTTGGTCTATAATAGGAGGACATTATTTTCCCCCATGTGATGGTTAGTGGTAGGTGAGGAATCAACATGGTTTCCTAATCTCAATCAAGAGGCTTCATAGAAAGTTCATCTGAATCAAAATAACGTGGCTACTGCTTTGTCCCTGAAGAAATCATATAAAAATTTTCACCATCAACCTCTAGAGTATTAGGTAGGAAAACAATTATTTTTTAGTATCTCATAGATACTATTTTAGACCAATCCATATATAGGTATAATTATCGCATCGTTATGTTAGGCCATTCAAAATCATATAGATATTCATGACAGTATCCTATCTGTTGCACCAGACATAGAGGTATCATTACATGAAAAATATCATCACTGTATCAAATATATATTGGTATCATGATAAACCATCTCAATTTTTCCTGAGGATACTCATTAAGAGTCATGTGCATCTTTTGGGGAGCATCTGATATGTATCGTTGATCAGAGCACAAAATTTACCTATGTAATGTTATTTCTTTCGATCTAGTTTATATGGTCTCGTAACCTTGTACATGATGATATATGAGTGAGAGAGGCTAATGTACCAGCTAAGTGGTCCTATGAAGTCAAATATGATGCATTCTTACCATTATAATTCAAACTTTAAATATATATGATTTATGGAGTGTACGTTTTAATGTTATAACTTTTCAGAATGGTATGTTCCCTTTTTGTTTTAGATAAACCATGAATACATGCCTAAGGAATGGTTGGTCATTTCTCTAGTGAATTTTTCAAGATGGATTGAACCTGTATGCATAAAAAATACTCAATCTGTATCTTTAAACAGAACATTTAGTATATTAATGACTTGTATTTGGCTGGGCAGACACCATCACATTGTGTAATGGATTTTCCCAGGGAGGAAAAGCCCAATCATTACTCAGCATGTAATGTATTTTAAAAATGGGTTATTTCTCATTGTAATTTTTTAGAATAGTTAAAGAACCCCAAGTTTTTAGAAGGGGGTTATTTTTCTCCTCCGACACATAGTAGGAGTCGCGCAAAGGATTCCACATCCACTAAGTCCTGGGTTCCTCAATCCCTCGACAATTTGATCACTATTTTATTTTTCATTGGGTGCATTGGGTCTAAAAAATACGATCCTTGTAAATAATCGATATTTACGTTGTTTATATTTGTATATTTTACACTATTTTGGTGATACTGATTTTTTCCATTCATCACGGTTTTAGTCCATTCTCTAAATTTTATACATTTTATCTCTAATCAATGGATTACAAAGGTTGATAGGTAATATATAAACCATAGGTATATGGTCTATAATATATAACTAAAGCTACCTTATATTTATATTATGACTCCTTATGTTATGTGAATGAATTCTATAATGTCTCATCTACAATTTTTAATAAATTGAATTGATTTTTTTCCATACCTTTATGTTCATAGCTATCGGAGTATCAACACATTCATTGGTAACACTAACACATGCATCCCTTATTGGCGAGCCTCTCTTTAAATGGATACCTAATATTTTTCGAAGATGGTCTATAACAACATTGAGTTTTTTTATATTGAAATATATATATATATATATATATCAAAATTTTAATTGAATTGATGAAGGTTTTTGTCCAAGAGTTATGACATATTCTATATTTGATAACAAGCATTGCATCAATTAATGTTTTCTAAAAATAAAATTAAAATTATGTTACTATAATTCCTTTTGAAATAAAATAAATTATCGATACCTGATATACATTTATACTATGTTGTGGGTGATACATGGGTCTCTGCACAAGGATGCCTTAGATGAGCTTGTTGTAATTAGTAAACGAGACATCTCATAAAATGGATATTTTGGTTGTGTGATAATAATTATTCAAAGGATGTGATCAACATGTGTTTACCTATCCAATATGTGATAGATACTAATTTCCCCTGATTGACTCCATTTATGGGATCAGTGGATTGACGTTTAGACTAGATCATTAGTGATTCTCAGTCCCCTTCGTGAGATATGGGGGATGAGTTTGGAGGGTCATTTCACACTATTTCTATAGTGATACATGGGATTCCCTTAATGGATCCCCTTGTATGGACTTATGTGGTATATATATTTTATAGTTCCCCTAGGGTGATATTTTGGATTCCTTCGATATCAAATTGGATGTTCATACTGTGCATCTTATAAATTTCTAATGACATTATTAAATTAACGAATCAGAATGTGAAACTGAAATTCTTAGGATGAATATTCCAACCCAAATCACATGATTAGGCACACTATATATGATGATACATCTTATATTGTGACCCATTATTCCATTTATCATACATAGATTGGTTACCTTGGTTAAGATACATTCTTCAATTGTTGAATAAGGTAGTGTTAGTTGGGTATCACAAGAGGCACCAAATCTAATGTATATTAATTATTCATTTATGCCCCTAAATTTTTTATTATTGGATTACATATGATTTAATTTTCATAGAATAGTTTCATATTGACAATATTGGTGGTGTCCTATTGAGAATATCACATACCATATTTGGGATACCCATGGTACCCAAGAAGACTTTATTATTAGACAAATGGATAAATGGATGTTTCCAACTTTCAATGATTGTATTTTTGTTCATGTATAATGTAGCGTATTAGGGATATATCATATGTAAAAGATTCTTTTTATGAATGAAATTATATTGTTTTTTATTTTTTATTGCATGGCTTATATTCAATTTCTCATATATTTTAGTGTACTCATTTTTTTATTCTAACTGTCATTACCATCATATTTATTTTGTAAGTACTTTTTTCAATCATACAACGATTTATTTCTCTTGGATGCATTATCATTTTTATTTTCAAGGATATATGCATATTTTCCTATTACAATTCTTACATTATATTTTAAAACAATGGTACACAATGACTTATGTGGGCATAGTCTCCCCTTGGATACAACCTAGGACTATGCTACTTGTTGGATGACATTGGCATTCGAGGAGAAATACATGATTTTTTCTAGAAATATATCTCAGAGAACCACTAAATTGCTTCCGAGGTGGGACACTATAGATATAGACATAAATAAATTTCAATTATATCTTTATTGAAACAAAAAAAATTTCAAAGAGTAATATTAAAACAAGTTGAAATTTTTTGAAGAGAAATATGAATATCAGATGAACTGATAGATATTTTGATTTATAAATTGGGAACAAAAATAATGGAAAGAAGATAAATATACATAAGGAGGAGAATTATTCCCGAATAAAATGAAGAAAAATTGGATATGAAATAATTGCAAGATTGGAAACATTTATATTAGAATCCGTTGTTTGGAAGGGAATGATATGGAGTTGATGATAATAGGAATTACAAGATTGATAAAGTAAAATAGAGTAATGGTGTATTATATACACAACATAAAAAGATAAGTTGGTGAATATAACAAATATCTCAATAAATGAATTTTGAGATTAGAAAATGCTTACAATATTGCAAAATTTTTAATTGGAATACCGTGATAGAGGAAACATTAAAATAAGAAATTACCATGAATAAGGATATTCATAATAAAATATTTCATGCTACAGAATAAAAACCATTAAAATAAAAATAAGTTAATAATAGAAAATATTTATATATGAAGAGAATTTGTGAGGAGGAACTCATACCATTTACTCTAGAAATTTTGAAAATTAGTTTGAAAACATTTATAATATGGAAAAAAAAAATCACATATTTCATTACTTTGTTAATCACTATTATTATATCTAATTAACAAGTTAATACACTGATGATGGGGGTGTAAATTTTGTGTGACTATTTTTTACTACATTTAAACTATTTTAGAACATATTAAATTGTACCTATTTTTCTAGATTGTGAATATATATTTTATAGTTCAACTATGAAACGACCAACTGTATGGATGAATGTATTGTAGAAAAACACACTCCATGTTTTTATAAGGTTCATTACAAAGACTTACTACTAACCATGTTTGTATATTCACATCAATAATTAATTTTATACAATAATCATATTTTTATCAAAATGTTTTGAAAACACCAAACAAAAACAATGCCAATGTCTCACTTGGTATAAATTTTCCTACATCCCATAGATCATCCAATAATAGAATCTCAGAAAATCACATTTTTTCACTATGTGGTCCAAACAGATTTTATGTCATAAAAAGTCCATAAAAATCCCAGAGTGTATTTTAATGAATAATCATTAAATCCCCCTTTCATAAAAATCATAGATTATGTACATGATTCTTCTCAATCAATAATATAACACATCCTCTATATCATTAACGATTCATCATATTCTCTAAAAACATCAATATAGTATGTATCAAATATTTTCTTTATCAAAACCTATTTTCACAGTTCTTCAACATATATACTCACCAAGAAGCCACTCTACACAAATTATTTAGATCTCTAAAACTACTCTCTCATTAATGGATAACTAATCATATCATTATTCACCAATGAAACATGGTGAATATTCTTCAATTCTACTTCATTTAGATATCCTCCTATGTCCCACACAAATATACTCTAATATTCTCAAGTAATGGAAACACGACCACCATGGACTTTTTTTTCAATTTAAATCATCCAAATCACTATAAATTTTAATACTCATTTCTTGATGTGTAACCGCACCCATAATTTTTGGAATTTTTAATTTTTAATTATGTTAATCTTTCTTATATCTTTCATTTCACACAACACATAAAAAATAGTTTATCTAATACTAAATATCATTGTTATGAGTGATGTATATGTTGCACCATGGCAATCATGCACTAAAAAAAATTAATTTTAGCTTTCTCTATATGGAATGATGATGTTATATTGAGTTGCATAACAAAATAACATTACATGATGGGTTTCATAACACACATGACCATGTTTTACCAAAAAAAATATATTATTATCATATTATTATTTAATATAATAATATATAACTTATTTATTAAATCAGTTACAATGAATAGTATAAACTAAATTTTTTGAATATATGGTTTAAAAAATATAATATTAATGCATATTTTACCAATTAATTTGAATTGAATATGAAAACTGAATAAATATATTGTAACAAATTAATATGTTTTACGCTCAAAAATTTGTTTTATACAATCAAATTAAATAAATTACCACTAATAAGGGATATTAATTTAATATAAAATGTAATATATCCAATAAAATATTTATTATATTATTCCAATAGATTTTATCATCATTAGATCACTTTTATCCCAATTTTATACTTAAAAACAGTGTTTTTACTGAATTTTTTATACCGTTTAGTGGAGAACACATTTTAAATATAGTTTTTAGACTATTTTTTAACTCTAATATTTCAATATTAACATTATATAGAAGGGAAGAACACAATTATAAGTTTAAAGTGAATTTATGGTATTTTTATTTGATGTTTCATTTCTTAATGAATAAGGAAAAGTACTAATTTATTTTCCAAAGATGTATTATTAATATAAATTATTAATTAGGATAATATATATTTTAAATATATTTCAATGTTGAATTAGGTAATATTTTTACTAATTAATATAATTTATGTGATTATTAATAGTTAAAAATTTTAGTTGGATATAAAAACAAAAATAATATTTTGATCATTTGAACATTAAAACCCCACAGTGTCTCCCATTAGTGTGATTAATTTTTAATTAATTTCATCCACTTATGTTTTCTGAATTTAGAAAAATAGATTCCAAATTTTTAATAAGCATAATTTTTAATTTATTCTAATTTCAACATAATTATATTCATAAAATATTAGTGAATGAGCTTAAAATTAATTACAAAGATTAAGAGAGAAATTCAGATAAAAAAGTAATAAGCCTTAAATTGAGAACCAAAAAGATCTAGATATTTTTCCATGATCCATTTATTGAAATATTTATAAAATATACTATCTAGTTTCTAATTTGGTATATTATGGAATCCTAATTATTATGAAAAATTTAATGTAATTTCTTTTCCCAATCATTACCATGGTGGCACTCCTCCTCTAGTATAAAAGGCCTCCTCTCTTCCCCGTTATTCACACCACTTAATTCTATTAGGATAAGTTAATATGTAGAAAATAAAATTCAAAAATCTCTTTCCTTCTACCGTGAAGACCCCCTTATTAAATATATCCACCCCATTATTCCTTTTGGTGACAACAAAAAGGATTTATCCTAGTAAGAGGTAACACCCTCCCGAAACCTCCTTTAATTTATTTGTTGTCTCCAACAACTTAATCCATCTGAATCCATTCTTAGAAAATAGATATAGTATCTGAAATATTATAATATTTTTTTATGATAATTTATACACCTATGCATATGCATACCTCCTTATAATTGGGATCAAAAATAGTTTTTATGTGTATGGTGAACAACCACCTCACAAAACAATGATTGAGTGTTCTTTTAACACCTATCACGGTGGGAATTAGGATTGAAAATAGTATTACATATAATATATATGATTTTAATAATTTTTATTAGTCCTATTATATTATTTTAAAACACTAATATTTATAAATACCATTTAGAGTAAATATGAATATATCATTCAAGGAAGTGTGGTCTTCAACCCATCAAATTAATGTGATTAATTCACACACTACATAAAATGTATTAAGGAATTGTTCAGTGAACATAATATATATATATTATATAAAACTACTATGATAATAATAATATAGATACATGTATTTTATTTATGATATTTCTTTCTATAAGACAATTAATTGGAAACAACATTCATAATTACGTATGACCTACTACCTCCGTGAATGGTTTATTCTATTTCATTATTTGTTATTATATATATTATTTAAAAAAAATACTTAATGTATTTGATTTTTATATCATGGATTAAATTATGGAAAATGAAATATTTGTATAAGGCCAAATATATGACCATTTAAGAGAAAATTGAAAAATAAATTTTGAATTACCCAAAGTGAATCCATTACATAGAATTGTTAAAACGTGGGTAGTATAAAGTCATAATAAAACCATATAGTGTATTATATATAAGAATACGGTTTTGGGATATATTTATAGTATATTTATATTTATAATATAGAATGTTGGTAAGAGTACGATGAAAGTCAATACACATGGAATCAAAAATTTGCCTCAATTTTTATTTTGCGGAGATACATTAATTTTTCACCACTCATTTCGTTTTAGTGTTGTGTAAAATGAATAAGGATGTATTATATCATTTATATACATCAAATTAAGGTTATTTACATATAAATTTTCTTATCCTTCTATCATGGGATTTATTTTTCTATTGATTTCACTTCGGTAAACTAATATTGTCCCAATTTTACATATTTTATGACACATGTCGTATTATGCACCAATAATTTTTCAGGATTATTATACCCTTCCATTGAATTGTTTCTAATATAATATCCTTACATTATTGATATTTTAAGACACATGTAATTTATTTTTATTCTAAGTGTTTTAATGATCATGTTTACGAAGTTGTGAGAGTTTATTGAAACAATCCAATCACTTTTAAATGTTGTTTACGATTATGGATTCTTTGATGAAATCATATGATACTTATCTAAATAAAAATAATTACATTTCTTCTCATATATTTATTCATATTTTTTCATGTGTTGGTACCATTTTATACTCATTGGTATATAATATTGTTAGTAATTTTTTTAATGAGATTCCGATATAACCCACACATGATAAAGAAATTTGTATCCCTTCAAATCCATGTTTTCTAAAATGATTTTCAAATAATATTATAATAATATCTAGTAATTAATAATTTATTTAATTTTTCAATTTACTAAATTTTTAAATATAGTAATTTTATTGGTTTTTAAAAAATTAATTGTTCTAAAATTTTACCCTCTAAAATGATTTTTTTATCTTGCCATGTATGGAATCTATGGATATACATTCTATCATTTAAATATAGATTCCATTATATGATTAAATGTATAATTTTTAAGAATTACTTTTACAAAATAATATTTCATAGAATTTAAAATAAACAATTTTAATATTTAATCATATGTTTTCATTTTATTTTCATGGAAAGTGTTTTTAATATGGTTATTATGATTCTTTTACCAGTTTTAAAGAAAATTGTTATAAAAAATATTTTCAATCTTCCATTACATGTGTTCAAGGATTTTTATTCAAAATGATTTGAAGCTTCATTTATAATTTTTCAATGAAAATAGTTTACTAAACTTTTTCAAAATTCTTTTAAATGTTTTCTTGGAATGTAGTTTTCAAATGATTTCCACAATGAATTTATATGTTTGGAAATTATTTTCAATGAAATGGTTATGAAAAAAATTCCATGATCCTTTAAAAGGTATTCATGGAAAATGGGCTTTAAATTATTTGGACAAACTCTTTATATGTTTTCCAATAAATTTTTACTCATTTAATTCTTTATATGAAATAATGTTAATTTTCATGAATATGATTTTCTAAAAGTTTTTATGTTTTAATGAGCCTTTTCCAAAGATGTATTGTGATTTCATTCATGTAATTTTATCAAAATATCATTCCATGTTATTTAACATCTATGATGACATCTATTGATGTTACTCATGCTCTTATAAAATATAATCTAATGGTTCCATTCATACAATTTATTGAATGGTCTATGTTTTGATGGAATGATTCTTACAACACCTATTTATCTTCCTAGATTTATATGGTTTTGAAACCCACTTCTTTTCACGGGTTATTATTTTGATGAACTGATTATGAAAGTTGAATTTTTACATAGGTTATATTATGATTAAATTATTATGAAACCCATTTCATTGCATGTGTTAGGATATGATTGTTTTTGAATATGTGGCATATGTTTTTATGATTTCATTATTAGATGTGGGGGACCTATATCTCATTCCAATGCATTAGGTAAAGAATTATATCCCATGAAATAGACTTGTATGGAATGAGAAATGAACTATATTCAGTATTATAGTGTTATAATATAGAGTAAACTTGGTATTGTAATATAGGGACTGAATAGGGGGAATATGGTTCATTAATGGAATTTTTCCACTACTATGGCATTTTTAGTGATGGATTTACAACTATGGAAATCATTATATATTATTATTCATCACACAAAATTCCTTGTATTATTCCTTTGTTATGCTTTCATGCGTTCTACTCTTTATTTCTTTTTGTTTCATGTCTAATGAATTACTATTATTTATACTATGATACATTTATATTTTCTGTGATATTATAGATACGATATAATATTTTAATGATCAAGTTCTCATACCCATATGCCCATGTTTATACATGAATGTATCCCTTGTATACCAATACTGAGCATTTTATCTCACCCATTTTATGTTTCCATCTCATGTGTATAGAGACATATTTTATATAAGATATGTGTAATTTGGGTTATAATATTGGTTAAATGAGAGAAATATAATGATTCTTTATCATGTACCTATTTTTATGTTTTCATGTTTCCAAAGGCACAAATATAATAATTTCTTACAACATATTTTTGTAAATTGTTTTAAGTATTACTCAAAATTGATGTAATTTTAATGTATGAAATGTGTGGGTTGGTATAATTGGTATCATATTAAAATATTTAGGTTAACACTAGAATCTGTTTTGAGAAATCCAAACTAGGAACTCTAAGGACATGTATATGGTCATGGATAATGAAATGGAAATGTATAAAAAATGTCCAGGAATTTTGATAAAGGATAGATTGAGTGGTTTTAAAGAAATAAATTCTTCAACAGATACTATATTTAGATGTAGATTTAGAATATATGTACCTATGAGTAACAACTCTTATATGATGTTACATGCATTACATCGGGTAATCTGGTACATGACAACCGGCCTTGATGCCCAGCTATTTTGACACTCTATCAGGATATGATTTGGGAATTCCCAAACACTTCATTAAAAATCATGAAGGATTTCAGTATAAATTGACTATTAATAAACTAGGATGAAATAGCGGTGTTATAAATTAAATAATGGATCATGATTTATACATCCTATAATTAATAATTTTCATCACTATATGATTTTTTACTATGATAAGTAATGATCACAATATGATAATGGTTTTAGTAAATGGTGGGAACTATATGAAACATGGATAAAATTTAATGATTCAGATGTGGAAATTATGAGAATTATTCATGTTCATTTCCCATGTGGGAGTCTAACAATGATAATTGTGATGGTGGATTAAGTATTGGTTAAATTTTTGAAGGTAGATAGACATCAGACCACACGTAAATGGTATGAAATGCTCTTTCCTTATTTTTTACAAAAATAAAAATAATCATGATTAGATTGTGGTTGAGAAAACATATGAATGATTCATATTTCATGTTATACTAAAGAGGTATTAAGGATTAATTTGATGAATCATGATTAATTGTTTAGGAATAAGGATCTATTAAAAGAGTATTTATGTTTTTTAATTCAAATATTATGTTATTTGAATCATCTGATATATAATGCCAACGAGCCTGTACCCTTGTGGTACAAGCTCCTGCTTGGCTTCCAAATGACCCAAGATCAAATCCGAGGATGGGAGAATTTATAGGGCATTGTAGTAGGGCACTGTAGCAGTATTGTAGCGGTGGGTACACTGTAGCCGGCAATGTAGAAGTGTGGGTACTATAGTAGTACAGTTCATCGTGGGGTCCTTTGGGCCAAAAAAATTGGCTTTCAAGACTTGTATTCAGGCCAATTGGCCTTGGGCCTTCGGGTTATATAATGGGTCGCCCTCTACCCAGTCTAAAGAGGAATTTTCATTAAATAATAAATTGAGGCTTCAGCCCAAACCTTTAAAAAAATCATCATATATATAAGAATCAGTATTTTATTTTTTATTTTATGTTGTAAAATGAAATGTTTCATGCAGTTAACGACCTTCCAATGTGATTTCATTAAAATTCGATATTTTGATTATGGGAAGGTCAACATTAATTAATGCCTTAAATTTTGTTATTGATGGGTGGATAATGATATGTAGGATGTGAATAATAAAATTAGATAGTACGGATTACTCTAAAACTAATTACTGATAAAGTGGCCTATGTCACTAGCAATGATGAGTAAATCAGCCAGGATTTATGAAATTTACCATTTAATCTTAAGAATAATGAAGCTTGAATGTTTTCAATAAGAATTTATGGAAATTTTTGCAATTATAATATTTCAAGAGAATACATTAAGAAGGCATTATAATGTTCAAAATGTAAAATACATGTGGTAAATTGGGATATATAGGGTATCAAAGTAAAGATGATTTCATTTCCTTATTTATAAATCTATTGGTTTCCATCATTTTTAATGGTTATAAGGATATCCATTAGTTAAATGATTATGTTAATCTTTAGAGTATGTATTTTTGTTTTGTGATTTTACTAAAGAGCATTGTTAGAATTGTATTTAGTCATTAACCCTATTTTATGGATGTCTAACCAATTTTTTTTAATTATGTTATTGTGGTTTTAGAGATGAAAATCAAGTATTTCTCGTGACAACCAATCATGTCTAGAATGGTCATGGGTCTTGAACCCAAGTTCTAAGGATGATAAGGGTTTCAGATATACCACTAGACTATGTGATGTCCGGGTTAAGGTTTAATTATTTTTATTGAATAAATATTAATTATGATCTTATAGAGTCACTTTTTATGTGTACAAGTTAATTTTCTAACAATTTCGATATTGAAGAATATATAGATATCAATACTTATAAATTTTATTATTTTATAGGCCAAATATCTTTTCAAATTATATTTTTTTACTTTTGACATCAATATTAATTTTTGGACATCCATTTTATAATGTAATGTAAGAATTATAAATAGATAAAAGAAAAACTAATCAATGAACATTTTATATAAATATATCATGTATGTATATTTAATTATATTGTTGGTAAATAAAATAATTACTCATTGTTAGGATAATGATTAAGAAAAGGGTTTTCCCAAATATATTTTTTGTTCCACTAATGTTTTTTTAAATCATCATATATTTATGACTCTGAGGCCATCAACATTTCATTGATCAGTCAATTATATATATTTGTTTCCCTCAATCACTGAATATAAATATTTACACTTTTCATCCATGTCCATCCATCCCATACTACATATTTTCTTCCATGTTGGAAGTTAGTGATATTTTAATTTGGTTAACCATTGTGGTTCTAACAATTACTTTTTAATGTATGTAAATGTTTTCACTTTTATGATGTGGGATTATATGAATGGAACATTCAAGTATTAAAAATTTCATAACCCATACAAATTTTAATGTAGAAATTAATTTTACGGGGGTATACTTTAACAACCTTATATCTTTTGAATTATTTTTTCGAATTAACTTAATCATTTAAATATATCTAATTTCACGGAACAACGAAAGTATTTCATTTTATACTAAATAAATACATTTGGATTAAATTATATGAAATTACATGATAACCATTAAATATATGAACCATAAATATTTTATTTATCAACATGAAACACAATGGTTAAAATTTTTTACAAGTGACAATGAATTTCCTTGATGGGTTGTGTAACACACATGATAGATTTTAACCAAAAGAAATATAAATTATTAATATAATATTATTCAAAATAATAATATATAACCCGAACATTAAATTAAAATTTATGAATAATATTATTGAATTTATAAAAAATATTATATTTATGAAAATAAAATATGAATTCATTGGTTACCAATTAATTAGAAAGGAATATGGAATCAAATTAAATATAAATTTTTACATTAATATTTTTAGGTTCATAAATTTTTTTTACCATATTAAATTAGATTAATTTTCACTAGTTATAGATATTAATGTAAAATATATATTATATATACCATCAAATATTTTTCATTTTCATCCTATTGTTCTAATAGACAGAAGATAATAAAAACTCCAATTTTATACATAAAAATCAATATTTAAAGCTATTTTCCCCCTTTTTAATTGAGAACACAATTTAATTTTTTTTATGATAATTTATAGATTTAACATGTAATAATAAAATTCACATTTTAAATAAGAACATAAGAACTAATATAGGGTACGTTTCTCATATCCTTCTATTAAGATTAATTTTTTAATAAATAGTGAAAAATACTGAATATTAGTTCATAACTGCTTTATTCATATAATTTATTTATTTTGATAAATTAAAATTTAATTTGATTTAAAATATAAAATAGATAATATTTTTTTGAATTGTTAAATGTTATAACAAATTTAAAATTAAAATTGGTTATAAAAAAATAGCTAATGTTTATTCATTTTTACTTTGAATTATCATTGTGTTGTCTCAGTTGTGGGTATGAATTTAAATTAAATTATTCCCCCTATATTATTATAATTTACAAAAATTGATTAAATATTAGGGATGAGAATAATTTCTAATTTTTAATACATTGAACATAATTTTTTACCATAAATATTACTGAATTTAGTAGAAATTAATTACAATGATTAAGAGAAAAAATAGGTTCCACAAAGTAATGCACATTAAATTTAAGATCCAAAATGAAAAATAATCATATCTAGGATATTTTATATAGACAAATTTATACCTTAACCTCCATTGGATCTAATTTTGACCAATATTGGTTTCGATTTACATTTTGAAATCTTGTATTGAATTCCATTCCCAAAAATTTAAAGGAGATCCACAACTCTTCTACTATAAAAGGCCTCCTCTACCCCCCCCCCCCCATATCACACCACTAATATAATTTTGGTAGGGAAAATATCAGCCCAATCCACATCCCCAAATACCTCTCAGACTCTTCAAATATTCCATTTGATACTAAATCTACCATAGAACCCCATTGGTGTAAACCAAAATTTGTTACATGAGTAATAGGTGAAACCCTCCCTGAAGCCCCTTTCTTTTATTTTCATTGTCCACATAATCTATTAATCTAGTTAAATTATTATTCAAAAAAATTTATTCTAAATGTAGTAGTAGTTTTATTTGAGTTTATCCTACAATTACACACACCTATACGAAATGGGTGATGAACATACTTTTTGTGTAAAGTGAGTTACCACCTCACTTAATGATGAATGTTCGTTCCACCTTTACCACCTGTCATTGTGAGAATTATGTTGGACAATTTTTTATGTAAAATATATATTATATTTAAAAGTTAGTTTATTATTATTTAATTATTTTACCACATATTTCATAACACTTTACATTTTGTGTAAGTACGAAAATATGGTTTCATGAAGTGTTGATGACCGCCCCCCTCAAAGCGATGTGATTTGATTAAAAACTACATGGAATGTAATAATTAAAAGTTTAGTGAAGTTATAATATATATATATGATATAATAATTTTTCTAGAATAATTATATGTATAAATATATATATAAATATATTTCATTAAAACCATATCATTCGATATGCCAATTAAACAGAAACAATGATCATGTGTACGTACAACCTGCCTTCTTCATGAATGGGGAATTACATTTAGTACTTGTATATAATATATAATATTATAATAAAAATATACATAATATAAATTTTATTTATATCTTGCTTTACATTTTTTTAATTATGAAATAAGTATATAGAGCAAAGATATATCCAATTAAGAAACATGTAAAGAACAAATAAGATATTAACTGAAGTAAAACCGTAACAAATAATTGTTAACAATAGGGTAATAAAATGTAAAAATAAACCAATATATCTAAGTAGATATAAGAATATGGTTATATGACATATGCCAACGAGCTCGTACCCAAGTGGTAAGGGCTCCTGCTTTGCATCCAAGAGACCCGAGTTTAAAACCGGGTGGAGGTGAATTTCTGGGGTACTGTAGCAATACTGTAAAGTCACTGTAGTAGTATTATAGCAGCCACTTTAGAAGTTACTGTTCGGTACTGTATCAGTTGGAACTATTCACCCGATTTGGACCTTCGGGCAACCGGTTTGGGCCTACGGGTCTCCAGGGCCTTCGGGTCATCAAAAATACTTTGGGAAACAGGGCCTTCGAGTCACATAGACCATGGAGTAGCCCAATTAACACAGAAAATTCCCTAGAAGAGGATCAGAGCAACAGGAGTAGCATCCACCAGATGTAGAGCTAACCAGATTTGAAGAATGAGTGGGTATGGCAGCCTCCATCAGGACCATGCACTGTAACGGTTTGCAATTACTTCCAGTAGACTATAATTGATACCTATCATGGCACTCCAAGGGCGGCTACACCCCTTGGGTGGGACACACCACCATCCCCAATGGAAGACATTTCCTTATGAAGCCCTTGGGCAGAGAGCCATGCTTCATCCAACGCTCACATGTGAGAGTTCCCAAGGATCAGATACATTCCTATCTCCTTTGCCTCTGATACCAACTGTAGAGACTCGATGCTTGACGTACATGGATATTACATTACTTTTGCGGAATAATTAATACATAACAAAAACACACACACAAGGATCATAATAGTTTAGTGTCTTTAGAATCTTGGAATATAATCTTCTAATCGTTGTGATAGATCTTCAACGTCTCTCATAAAGATCTTCCATTTTTTGTTACATAAAACCTTTCTTTATATCCTGGGGAAAAGAAAACATAAAAGGGGTGAGATCAAATGCTCAGTAAGGGTAATCATAGAGAACATAAATCAATCCTTAGACATTTGAATGAAAAAAAACAAGAGCATAAAATCTAAACATCAAAATCTTGAGCAATGACATAAAACAAGGCAGTACGTAAGGCATAGATCAGGAAGAAACATTAATCATGATAAATTATCATGGGAATAAAATATGTAATTTTGGCAACCATTAAGCACATGATATGATTTCCATAGTAGCCAATGGAATTGCTGCCAAGACCATCATAGTGGACAAAGTCCCTTTCTGAATTGAGTTCACTCCTCGTTCCAGTCCTGTATTACTAAACCGGTTTAACTTGCCATTCCAGCCATGTCTATCTCATCAGATATAAATCATTACCCAATGCATTGGAGGGAGATATTGGTCCCACCAATTTCATAATGATACAATTCTTATGGGTTCCACAAAATCATAAATCATACATCATTGTATAACCCATGTAATAAAAATGGGATTATTAAAAATCGTGACATCATAAAACAATTTATATAAGACGAAGGAATTCATAAAAATAATTCCATCACAAAAAAATCAAATCAATGAAATAATAGGGATAGAAACATAACCCTATATTATCTTAGATGGAAAATTATTTTGATACAGCACTTGAACTCCATTCCTGAGGAAACTATCCTTTATACTTCAAAAATATTTTTCCATTCTTAACATATTATTCAATTTTAAACTAAAATAAGTTGATTAAAAATAAAAATGAAAACTTGTAAAGGACGATTCTTGGAAATAATGTTTTAAAAATCCATTCATCCCGTAAAAGATAAAAAACATTCTTCTCATACTTATGTCGGAAAAGTCAAAAAGTACCTCATACGAAAGATGAAAAAAGATTAATTTCATATCTTTTACTAAAAACTCACCGAAGGGTAAAATTGGATTTAAAATTTTTTATGACGATATAAATATTACATATTTAGGAAACATGGATGTGGATGATAAATATTCCCAAGTAAATTCTGAAGTATAAACTATCTCGGATAAAAATGAGATTGCAAGATTTTCCTTTACCTTAGGTCCGATATGCTTCGTACGTATCTGAACCTCCTATATAATGATTTAAATAATGTCATTGACTTATTAAAAAATCATATTCCTTGTTATTATATCATCTATTTTTCACTTATGACTTTATATTACCTGTTCTTTTGTAAATTCCATGTTAAAGCAACGTTTTGGGTAAAATCGTTTCATTTATCGTATGTGTTTCGACTTGTCGTTCTTGATATTATTACTTATATCCTGATTTACATAATTCCAGAATTTAAAACATTATTTATATATAATATATATTCATCATATACATATATATATTATAGATTGATAAAAGGAATGAAATACACCATTCATGGAGACGGTAGGTCGTACGTATGCATGAACACTGTTTTCGTTTCTTTATTGAATTGAATGAAACTAAATAGATGACATAAATAAATATATACATAAATAAAGTAGCATTATTATTTCATATATTTCATTATTATTCATTATATAAACTTTATTATCATTCATGTATGGTTAACATGGAGAATGAATCTCATCGCATCGTGGAGACGGTAGTCCGTACGTACGCACAAGCGATGATATCGTTCCCATAATTATTGAATAGAATTGGAGTGGATGGTATAATATATCAGAATCATTATGATGTTATAATAACCATATATAGTTATTCTTTACACCATTATATCCATCCATGTAAGGTGTTGGTGGAAAACGGATTTCACCACGGCGTGGAGACGGTATTCCGTACGTATGCACGCGTGGTGATTTCATTTTTTGTAGGATGGATAGATGGTGAAATAGGGTTGTTTCATACTTATGATAAAATATCAGTATATTATTTATACTGATGTTATTACTTCTTAATGAAACAACTAAAGAATAATAAGTGGAATAAGAAATAAAGTTGAAAGAATCGGTAACGGACATTACATCTTCTTTGAAGTGCTTCTTTGAGACCTCCTCTTAGGGCACTAAAATTGCTCTTTTAAGAAGACCAGAACCTCTAGGATGTTTTTTTGGAAGTGTAGAAGAGAATTTTCTAGGGTTTGTCTGATCTTGAAAGCTCAAAGTGGTGTGAGGAAGTGAGGGAGGAGGTGCCCTTTTTTAAGGGAGGAGAGGGCACCTTTGGAAAAACTAAAAATACTATTTTGTTATAAAGTCATATTCGGATTTTAATAGCTCCAAATTTATTTACTTCGAAGATAATGTGGTTATGGGTAGCAATCCTCTCATTCAATATAATTTAGACAAGTTTAGGTTTCTATTTTAACCTTATCATTTAGATTTAACCTTAAGTTAAATAATTTTACCTTTACTGTGTCTTCTTGTTTTCTTACACTATAAGGTTAATAAACATACTATAACAAGCCAAAAAATAACCCCAAGTTGTTTATTATTAATATATATAACCTTATCTATGTAAGTTTTCCAAT
The DNA here is from genome assembly GCA_963277665.1 of Viscum album. Taxonomy (NCBI): domain Eukaryota; kingdom Viridiplantae; phylum Streptophyta; class Magnoliopsida; order Santalales; family Viscaceae; genus Viscum; species Viscum album. The sequence continues at coordinate 1,044,399,808 of OY728160.1, read as the reverse complement.
CCTTGGATTTTTAGGAATAAAATAAAAATTAATAATATAATATTTGTTTTAAAAACTATTTTATTTCAATTTTGACACTATTTGGTAATTGATTTTTTTGAAAATGATAACAGAATTATTAGTTCCGAAAATGTTAATTAAATAAATAATAACATGTCATATTAACATATAAAATTAGTGGAATTCATAGAAATTCTCAAATTACATTTATTTGGGTATTTATAACATCAATTATGTCAATATTTCATTAATAGGATAATTACTGCATCATCTTTGTATCATAAATAAATTATATTATTTAATGTCTAAAATTTATAAATAAAATACCATTATGTAGGAAATATGTTTATCTATCTAATGAATATTTATAGTCAAATTTATCTTATGTGTAACCCTATATTAAAAATGATTTAATTATTAAACTCTGATTTTAACTATTTTGACCCTTCTTTAAATAAATTAATATTAAATGTCCTAATCTAATCCAAGTTGGCCTAAATGGTCATATTTTATTACTAAGGTTGTTTGTGGTCGAATTACACTTATCCAATAGAATTAGGACATTGTTAGGGTAATAATAATATCATTTTTACCCTTAATTATCCTATTTACTTTTAACCGTGGTAAATAAAAGTAAAAAGATACTATTCACCAAAAATTATTTTCATCTCAGTGAACCACATTTTATCCCATGATATTAACCATGTCTCTTAGATTTTTGAAAATTCAATTCACGTAAGTGGTAAAATTTAATTTAAATTAAAAAAAGATAGTTTTTTAACTACCACTAAGTGGTTTCACTATTCATCGAAAATTGAAGTTTTTTAGAAAAATACCAAAAATTAGGCCTAAGCATTATTTGATATTCCGAATTAAAAATTGATGTCTATATTTCCAAATTCATAACATATATGTGGCATTATTTAATTTTAAATTTAATTCTCATTATCAAAACAAATAGTGTGTTTTTAAGAAACAAAAACGATCAAAAGATTGATACTTGTTTATATCCAATTTCAATGTGAAATTAATTCCAATGAACAACATTGGATTAAATGGTAAAAATATATTATAATTACACATTAAAACCAATTAAAAAGTTAATCTAACCATATAAATTATTGCGATGAAAAAAATTTGTTTTTAATTAAAATATAGTGTGTTTTTACTATTCATTAACATATGAAAGTTATCAGAATAATATGAAAAATTTATCCAAAGTAAATTTTTTTATCCTGATTCCAAAGAAAAATTTTATTTTGTCAAATTGAACTTATTTACATGTCAAAAACAAGATTTAAGGTGGGTGCGTCATCAAAAGGCGGGAAAACTGCAATTTTTGAAAAATACGTATTTTACCCGAAAAAATTGTTTTGTTCTTACACCATGTTCTAGAAAATGTGTGAGATAAATAATAATGTTATAGAATTAAAAATATATATAATAATATTTATTATGGCTAGTTCATAATAATATTATAACAATATATCGTTGTTTAGTAAAACCTGGTATTGCGTACAGTACACACTATCGAAGAAGGTCGTGATTGCGTGTAATGCAACACAAGTCAGGGTTGCGTTTAGTGCACGAATCCTTTGTTGTTTCATATAACAATATCTAAAAATATTTCATTAATACATTTAGTATATATATATATACTAAATGTTGCGTAGAATAACTACTTTCAAACAAACGTGAAATTGTGTGTAACACGATTCAAGATTAGTGTTGCATATACTGCAAGCTAATACGGTGTCGCGTATAGTGCAAGATAATCTTAGTGTAGTGTATAGTAGAAGATATGAAAGAGACTAAAAAGAATATATATTATAAAATCTCGGGTTGTTACATTCTACCCCCCTTAAAATGAATTTCACCCTCAAAATTCGTCAGGGTTATAAATCGTTTACTATTTATAGAAACCCGCATCGTAAAAAGGAATACTAAAACATAATTTTAAAAACTAAAGTATGAAACGTAACTATTACCCAAATTATCTAATCACTGGGTTTCCACATAGGAGAACATATGTGAAAATATGGATATGGAAGATAAATCTAAACGTCATGTTCTGATGGAGAGTGGTAGAGAATAGGGCTATGAAAAAGCCAACAATAACAAAGCCATAAAATTGTGATGATCTAAGGTAGCATCAGATTCATCAGATATAAGGACACATGGGCAACATTTTGGGTTTTCAAGATCATTTCCCTAAAGTTGAATAATTTGAATTTGAAGAAATACTTACTTTATGTCGATATAATCTCACCGTTGTTCGTGCCTTGAACAATTTCCACTTCTTCTCTTAAAGAAATGAAGTTGAATTTATCATTCATGAAGTGTTAGCAGATCATGTGATAGAATGATGGGTCATTCCATCTATCTCAAACAAAAGGTTAGAAATAGTTTTATGCATAAGTCCATATATCTTATATCGTTACAAAAATGGAATTATACTTCATCTATCATACTGCTTAATAAAATAAAACTAATTTCTACTAACTAGGGACTTCCTATAGGCCATTGGTATGCGATAAAGGCTAGTCGTACTTCAGTTGTGGGTTCGATTCCCACAGCCTTGTCCGACGTGACGGGCTGTCACCCATCCTGCAGGTTGTCCTTTTTCTAAAACTACATTTCTATAACATTCCATCAATAATATCGATAAAAGTTATATCCTTAAACAATACTAACTTATGTCCAACATAATCCATTCTAATCTTTAGGCTTATCTAAAATACATCGGTCCAAGCTCATAGTATAAAGAAAATAATTACTATAAAGGTTATCTACCATGAATGTAAATACACACATTTATCCCACATATATCATAACATATATCTTGTTGGTTATATTCCAAACACAAGAATACCTTAGTCATATATTCACTTTAAACAGAAATTACCATAGAACCTTAGTGAAAACATGAATACTGTCAAAAGGCAACTCTTTCCACATACCAAAATCCGAAAAAAAATCTATATAATCAAACCATAATATAACATAGTCCTTATATCAGTCATGAGCTCATGAATACAATCAAACATCTTATTATCTTCTTATCCCTTCATTATGCTCATATCATATTCTTTCCAATAATATCTGAATAACCATCCACGGTTACAGGTACCATTCAACATATACTTTCAAATACCTTAGAAAAAACAATAGTGTAACAATCCTTAGATGATTCTTTATTCCATAGTATCATACATTATTCTTTATAAACATAAAATCATTCCACTAACTTCTTAAACCAATGACTTAGCTTCATCATTTCATTCATCTCATATTTAATTTTAACTCTCTTCATCATCATCCACATAAATATTAATCAAATAACCATGCTGATTATCTTCAAGAGATCATTCATTAGGGCACAAGTTTCCATAATTCCTGTACATTCCACATTTAAAACATCTAATCATTGTTGATGTCGTAGAAATACCATTATCCTTGTCTATGGTGTTAACGAAACCCTTTCCTTTGCACTTAATGGATTTGTTTCCTTCTTTTACACACCCAAAGCATCTTCTAGTTCTTTTGAAAAAATCTCCCCGATTCCTCTTCCCACATGATTTACATGAGGGAAATTGAACTTTCGTTCCTCTATGATCATCGTGAAACTCCATCTTTCTCTTATTATCTGAGTCGGGAAACTTACCAAAGTTGAGATTATTGATCATATTATGAGATTTCTGATTAGGCATAATAACGATGTTTGGACATACATATCTCGTTTCATTTGGTTTCTCATGATGAATATCATTCCATTGTCCGTCATATCCTTCATTATTGTGAATCTTCCTATTTCCAGCCATTTTCTAAAACCCAAAAAGAATAGTGTGAGAGGAAAAAGACATGCTAGGGAAAACAACATAGTAAAGGGGGAGTACGCTCCATATATAACATATAAGGTTAAATTATAAGATCACTATCGTAGTTCTCGGACTATATCCTATACTTATACTTATCCATAGGGACATCCCTAGACATACCATAGAAATATCTCTAGGGATCTCACTAACGTTTTCGCATCCTAGTTTCCAAAGATTGACTAAACCTTTCCTCTTATACCAACTGCAACAGTCCGGAATTACTTTCAGTAGACTATAATTGATACCTATCAGGGAACTCCAATGGTGGCTACACCCCCTGGGTGGGACACACCACCATCCCCAGTGGCATCCATTTCCTCATGAAGCCCTTGGGCAGAGAGCCATGCTTCTTCCAACGCTCACATGTGAGAGTTCCCAAGTATCAGATACATTCCTACCTCCTTTGCCTCTGATACCAACTGTAGAGACCCGAAGCTTGACGTACATGGGAATTACATTACTTTTGCGGAATAATTAATACATAACAAAAATAGACACACAAGGACCGTAATAGTTTAGTGTCTTTGGAAACTTGGAATATAATATTCTAATCCTGGTGAAAGATCATCAACATCTCCCATAAAGATCGTCGCCTTTTTTTTCTTACCTAAAACCTTTCTTTATTTCCTAGGGAAAAGAAAGAATAAAAGGGGTGAGCTGAAATTCTCAGTAAGGGTAATCATAGAGAACATAAAACAATCCTTAGACATTTGAATGTAAAAAAACAAGAGCATAAAATATAAACATCAAAATCTTGAGTAATGACATAAAACATGGCACTATGTAAGGCATAGATCCTGAAGAAACATTAATTATGATAAATTAGCATGGGATTAAAACATGTAATTGTGGAAACCATTAATCTAATTATATTATTTCCATAGTAGCCAAGGCATTGCTGCCAAGACCATCTTAGTAGACAAAGTCTCTTTCTGAATCGAGTTCACTCCTCGTTCCAGTCCTGTATTACTGAACCGGTTTAACTTGCCATTCCAGCCATGTCTATCTCATGAGATATAAATCTTTATTCAATGCATTGGAGGGAGATATTGGTCCCACCCATCTCATAATGATACCATTCTTATGTGTGACATAAAATCATAAATCATACATCATTGAATAACCCATGTAATAAAAATGGGATTCTTAAACATCATGACATCATAAAACAATTCATATAAGCCAAAGGAATTCATAAAAATAATTCCATCACAACATAATCAAATCAATGTCATAATAGGGATAGAAACATAACCCTATATTATCTTAGATGGAAAATAATTTTGATACAACACTTGAACTCCATTCTTGAGGAAAATATCCTTTCTACATCACAAACATTTTTCCTTTCTTAACATGTCATTCAATTTTATACATAAATAATTTGATTAAAAATAAACTTGACAACTTGTAATGGAAGCTTCTTGGAAATAATGTTTTAAAAATCCATTTATGCCGTATAAGTTAAAAAAACATTCTTGTCGTACTTATGTCAGAGAAGTCAAAAAGTACCTCGTACGAAAGACGACAAAAGATTCCTTTCATATCTTTTACTGAAAACTCACCGAAGGGTAAAATTGGATTTAAAAAATTGTATGAGGATTTAAATATTACATATTGAGGAAACATGTATGTGGATGATAAATATTCCCTAGTTAATTCTGATGTATAAACAATCTCGGATAAAAATGAGATTACGAGATTTTCTCTTAACTTAGGTTTGATATGCTTCGTACATATCAGAACCTCATATATAATGATTTAAATAATGTCATTGACTTATTAAAGAATCATATTCATTGTTATGATATCATATATTTTTCACTTATGACTTTATATTAACCGTTCTTTTGTAAATTCCATGATAAAGCAACGTTTTGGGTAAAATCATTTCATTTATCGTATGTGTTTCAACTTGTCGTTATTGATATTATTACATATATCCTGATTTAAATAATTCAAGAATGTAAAACTTGATTTATATATAATATATATTCATCATATATATATATATATTATAGATCGATAAAAGGAATGAAATACACCGTTCATGGAGACGGTATGTCGTACGTACGCATGAACGCTGTTTTCGTTTCCTTATTGAATTGAATGAAACTAAATAGATGACATAAATATATATATACATAAATCTAGTAGCCTTATTATTTCATATATTTCATTATTATTCATTATATAATCATTATTATCATTCATGTATGGTTAGCATGGAAAATGAATCTCATCGCGTCGTAGAGACGGTAGTCCGTACGTACGCACGAGCGATAATATCATTCCCATAATTATTGAATAGAATTGGAGTGAATGGTATAATATATCAGAATCAGTATGATGTTATAATAATCATATATAGTTATTCTTTACACCATTATACCCATCCATGTAATGTGTTGGTGGAAAAACTGATTTCACCACGACGTGGAGACGGTATTTTGTACGTACGCACAGGTGGTGATTTCATTTTCCGTAGGATGGATTGATGGTGAAATAGTGTTATTTCATACTTATAATAACATATCAGTATATGAGTTATACTGATGTTATTACTTCATAATGAAACAAATAAATAAGTAGAAGTGGAAGAAGAAATAAAGTTGAAAGAATCGGTAACAGCCATTATCTCTTCTTTGAAGTGCTTCTTAGAGACCTCCTATTAGGGCACTAAAATTGGTATTTGAAGAAGACTAGAACCTCTAGGATGTTTATATGGAAGTGGAGAAGAGAATTTGGTAGGGTTTGGCCGAGATTTAAGGATCAATGTGGTGTGAGGAAGAGAGGGAGGAGGTGCCATTTTATAAGGGAGGAGAAGGGCACCTTTGGAAAAACTAAACATATTATTTTATTATAAAGTCATATTCGGTTTTTAATGGCTCCAAATTGATTTATTTAAATGATAATGTGGGTATGGGTATAAATAAACTTATCCAATAGAATTTAGACAAGTTTAGGTTTCTATTTTAACCTTATCATTTAGATTTAACCTGAAGATAAATAATTTTACTTTTATTGTGTTTTCTTGTTTTCTTACACTATAAGGATAACAAACTTACTATAAAAAGCCAAAAGAACCCCAAGTTGTTTATTATTAATATATATAACCTTATCTAATTCATTTTTCCAATCCTTAGATTTTTAGGAATAAAATAACAATTAATAATATAATATTTGTTTTAAAAACTATTTTATACAAATTTTGACACTATTTGGAAATTGATTTTTGTGAAAATCATAACAGAATTATTAGTTAGAAAAATGTAAATTAAATCAATACTACCATGTCATATTAACCTAGAAAATTATTGTAATTCATAAAAGGTCTCAAATTACATTTATTTGGGTATTTATAACATCAATTATGTCAATATTTCATTAATAAGATAATTACTGCATCATCTTGGTGTCATAAATAAATTATATTATTTAATGTCTAAAAATTATAAATAAAATACCATTATGTAGGAAATATTTTTATATCTCTAATGAATATTTATAGTCAAATTTATCTTATGTGTAACCCTATATTAAAAATCATTTACTTATTAAACTTTGATTTTACCTATTTTAACCCTTCTTTAAATAAATTAATATTAAATGTCCTAATCTAATACAGGTGGGCCTAAATGGTCATATTTTATTCCTAAGGTTGTTTTTGATCGAATTACATTTATCCAATTGAATTAGGATATTTTTTAGGGTAATAATAATATAATTTTTTACACTTAATTATCCTATTAACTTTTAACCATGGTAAATAAAAGTAAAAAGTTACTATTCACCAAAAATTATTTTCATCTCATTGAACCACATTTTATTCCATGATATTAACTGTGTCTCTCGGATTTTTGAAATTCAATTCACAAAAGTTGTAAAATTTAAATTAAATTAAAAAAAAGTCAGTTTTTTAACTACCACTAAGTGGTTTCACTATTAATCGAAAATTGACGTTTTTCAGAAAAATACCAAAAAATTCAGCCTAAGAATTATTTGATATTCCGAATTAAAAATTGATGTCTATTTTTCCAAATTCATAACATATATGTGGCATTAATTAATTTTAAATTTAAATATTGTTATCAAAACAAATAGTGTGTTTTTAAAAAACAAAAACGATCAAAAGATTGATACTTGTTTATATCCAATTTCAAAGTGAAATTAATTCCAATGAACAAAATTGGATTAAATGGTAAAAATATATTCTAATTACACTTTAAAAACAATTAAAAAGTTAATCTAACCATATAAATTATTAAGATGAAAAAAAGTTGTTTTTAATTAAAATATAGCGGGTTTTTATTATTCATTAAAATATGAATGTTATCAGAATAAGATGAAAATTTTATCCAAAAGTAAATTTTTATATAATGATTCCAAAGAAGAATTTTTTTTGTCAAATTGAACTTATAGACACGTCAAAAACTAGATTTAAGGTGGGTGCGTCATCAAAAGGCGGGAAAACTACAATTTTTGAAAAATACGTATTTTACCCGAAAAAATTGTTTTGTTCTTATACCATGTTCTAGAAAATGTGTAAGATGAATTATAATGTTATAAAATTCAAAATATATTTAATACTATTCATAACGGCTAGTTCATAAAAATATTATAACAATATATCATTGTTTAGTAAAACCCGGTATTGCGTACAACACACACTATCGAAGAAGGTCGTGATTGGGTGTAATGCAAGCCAAGTCAGGGTTGTGTTTAGTGCACGACTCCTTTGTTGTTTCATATAAAAAAATGAAACAATATTTCATTAATACATTGAATATATATATATATATACACTCAATGTTGCGTAGAATAACTACTATCAAACAAAAGTGAAATTGTGTGTAACACGATCCAAGATTAGTGTTGCATATACTGCAAGCTAATATGATGTCGCGTATAGTGCAAGACAATCTTGGTGTAGCGTACTATAGATGATATGAAATAGATTAAAAATAATATATCTTCTAAAATCTCGGGTTGTTACATTCTACCCCCCTTAAAATGAATTTCACCCTCGAAATTCGGCAGGGTTATAAATTGTTTACTATTCATAGAAACCCAAATCGTAAAAAGGAATACTAAAACATAATTTTAAGAACTAAAGTATGAAACATAATGATTACCCAAATTAACTAATACCTGTGTTTCCACATAGGAGAACCTATTTGAAAATATGGATATGGACGAGAAATCTAACCGTCATATTCTGATGGAGTGTGGTAGAGAACAAGGCTATGAAAAATCCAACAATAACAAAGCAATAAATTTGTGATGATCTAAGGTAGAATCAGATTCATCAGATATAAGGGTACTAGGACAAAATTTTTGGTTTTCAAGATCATTTCCCTAAAGTTTAAGAATTCGAATTAGAAGAAATACTTACTTTATGTCAGTATAATCTCTCCGTTGTTCGTTCCTTGAACAATTTCCACTTCATCTCTTAAAGAAATGAAGTTGAATTTGTCATTCATGAAGTGTTAGCAGATCATGTTATAGAATGATGGGTCATTCCATCTGTCTCAAACAAAATGTTTGCAATAGTTTTATACATAAGTCCATCTATCATATATCGTTTCAAAAATGGATTTATACTTCATCTATCATACCGCTTAATAAAATAAAACTAGTTTCTACTAACATGGGACTTCCTGTAGGCCATTAGTATGCGATAAAGGCCTGTCACACTTCATTTGTGGGTTCGATTCCCACAGCCTTGTCGACGCGATGGGTTGTCGCCCGTCCTGCAGGTTTTCCTTTTTCTAAAACTACATTGCTATAACATTACATCAATAATATCGAAAAATGTTATATCCTTAAAAAATACTAACTTATGTCTAACATAATCCATTCCAATCTTTAGACTTATCTAAAATAATCTGGTCCAAGCTCATAGTATAATGAAAACAATTACTAGAAGGGTTATCTACCAATAATGTGAATACAAGCATTTATCCCACATATATCATAAGATATATCTTGTTGGTTATATTACAAACACATGAATACCTTAGTCATATATTCTCTTGAAACATAAATTACCATAGAAACTTAGTGAAAACATGAATACTATCAAAAGGTAACTCTTTCCACATACCAAAATCCCCAAAAAATCTATATAATCAAACCATGATATAACATAGTCCTTATATCAGTCATGAGCTCATGAATACAATTAAACATCTCATTATCTTCTTATCCCTTCATTATGCACATATCATCTACTTTCCAATAATATCTGAATAACCTTTCATGGTTACCAGTACCATTTAACTTATACTTTCAAATACTTTAGGAAAAACAATAGTGTAACAATCCTTAAATGATTCTTTATTCCATAGTACCATACATTATTCTTTATAAACATACAATGATTCCACTAACTTCTTAAACCACTGACTGAGCTTCATCATTTCTTTTATCTCATATTTCATTTTAGTCTCTTCATCATCATCCACATAAATACCACTCAAATGACCACGTTGATTCTCTTCAAGAGATTTTCCTTTAGGGAATTGGTTTGCATAATGCCCATACATTCCACATTAAAAACATATAATCATTGTTGATGTCGTAGAAATACCATTATCCTTGTCCATGGTGTAAACTGAACCTTTTCCTTTTCACTTACTGGCTTTTTGTCCTTCTTTTGCACACCCAAAGCATCTTCTAGTTCCTTCGAAACAATCTCCCCGATGCCTCTTCCCACATGATTTACATGAGGGAAATTGAACTTTATTTCCTCTATGATAATCATGAAACTCCATCTACCTCTTATTATCTGAGTCGGGAAACTTACCAAAGATGAGATTATTGATCATATTTTGAGATTGCAAATTAGGCATAATAACGATATATGGACTTCCAAACCCCGTTTCATTTAGTTTCTCATCTAGAATATCATTCTATTGTCCGTCATATCCTCCATTATCGTCAATCTTCCTGTTTCCATCCATTTTCTAAAACCCAAAAAGAATAGTGTGAGAGGAAAAAGTCATGCTAGGGAAAACAACATGGTAAAGGGGGGATTACCCTCAATATCTAACATCTTAGGTTAAATTCTAAGATCACTACCATAGTTCTCGGACTATATCCTATACTTATACTAATCCTTAGGGACATCCCTATACATACCTTATAAATATCTATAGGGATATCACTAACATTTTCGCATCCTAGTTTCCAAAGATTGACTAAACCTTTCCTCTGATACCAACTATAACGGTCTAGAATTACTTCCAATGGACTATAATTGATACCTATAAGGGCACTCCAAGGGCGGTTACACCCCCTGGGCGGGACACACCACCATCCCCAGTGGCAGCCATTTCCACATGAAGCCCTTGGGCGGAGAGCCATGCTTTGTCCAACGCTCACATGTGAGAGTTCCCAAGGATCGGATACATTCCTACCACTTTTTCCTCTGATAGCAACTGTAGAGACCCGAATCTTGACTTAAATGGACATTACATTACTTTTGCTGAATAATTAATATATAACAAAAAACAGACACACAAGGATCGTAATAGTTTAGTGTCATTGGAAACTCTGAATATAATCTTCTAATCGTGGTGAATGATCTTCAACGTCTCCCATAAAGATCTTCATATTTTTTTCTTACCTAAAACCTTTCTTTATATCCAGGGTAAAAGATTACATAAAAGGGGTGAGCTCAAATTCTTAGTAAGGGTAAGAATAGAGAACATAAAACAATCCTTTGACATTTGAATGTAAAAAAACAAGAGCATAAAATCTAAACATCAAAATCTTGAGCAATGACATAAAACATGGCAGTACGTAAGGCATAGATCATGAAGAAAAATTAATCATGATAAATTATCACGGGAATAAAACATGTAATTGTGGCAGACATTAAGTATAGGATATGATTTCCATAGTAGCCAAGGCATTGATGCCAAGACCATCTTAGTGGAAAAAGTCCCTTTCTGAATCGAGTTCACTCCTCGTTCCAGTCCTGTATTACTGAACTGGTTTAACATTCTATTCCAGCCATGTCTATCTCATGAGATATAAATATTTACCCAATTCATTGGAGGGAGATATAGGTCCCACCCATCTCATAATGATACCATTATTATGTGTGCCACAAAATCATAAATCATACATCATGGAATAACCCATGTTATAAAAATGGGATTCTTAAACATCATGACATCATTAAAAAATTCATATAGGACAAAGGAATTCATAAAAATAATTCCATAAAAATATAATCAAATCAATGTAATAATAGGGATAGAAACATAACCCTATATTATCTTAGATGGAAAATAATTTTGATACAACACTTGAACTCCATTCTTGAGGAAAATATCATTTCTACTTCACAAACATTTTTCCATTCTTAACATGTCATTCAATTTTAAACTAAATGAAGTTGTTTAAAAATAAAGATGAAAACATGTAAAGGAAGATTCTAGGAAATAATGTTTTAAAAATCCATTCATGCCGTATAAGTTAAAAAAAATCTTCTCATACTTATGTCGGAAAAGTCAAAAAGTACCTCGTATGAAAGATGACAAAAGATTCCTTTCATATATTTTACTAAAAACTCACCGAAGGGTAAAATTGGATTTAAAAATTTGTATAAGGATATAAATATTACATATTGAGGTAACATGGATGTGGATGATAAATATTCCCCAGTAAATTCTGAAGTATAAACAATCTTGGATAAAAATGAGATTGTGAGATTTTTCATTACCTTAGGTCTGATATGCTTCGTACGTATCCGAACCTCCTGTATAATGATTTAAATAATGTCAATGACATATTAATGAATCATATTCATTGTTATGATATCATATATGTTTCACTTATGACTTTATATTACCCGTTCTTTTGTAAATTCCATGTTATGGCATCGTTCTGGGTAAAATCATTTCATTTATCGTATGTGTTTCGACATGTTGTTCATGATATTATTATATATATCCTGATTTACATAATTCTAGAATGTAAAACATGATTTATATATAATATATATTCATCATATACATATATATATTATATATCGATAAAAGGAATGAAATACACTGTTCATAGAGACGGTAGGTCGTACGTACACATGAATGCTGTTTTCGTTTCCTTATTGAATTGAATGAATCTAAATAGATGACATAAATATATATATACATAAATCCATTATAATTATTATTTCATATATTTCATTATTATTCATTATATAAACCTTATGATCATTCATGTATGGTTAACATGGAGAATGAATCTCATCGCGTCGTGGAGACGGTAGTCCGTACGTACGCACGAGCGATGATATCGTTCCCATAATTATTGAATAGAATTGGAGTGGATTGTATAATATATCATAATCGGTATGATTTTATAATAACCATATATAGTTATTCTTTACACCATTATACTCATCCATGTAAGGTGTTGCTGCAAAAACAGATTTCACCACGACGTGGAGACGGTATTTCGTACGTACACACACGTGGTGATTTCATTTTCCATAGGATGGATATATGGTGAAATAGGGTTATTTCAAACTTATAATAACATATAAGTATATGATTTATACTGATGTTATTACTTCATAATGAAACAACTAAATAAGAAGAAGTGGAAGAAGAAATAAAGTTGAAAGAATCGGTAACGGACATTACCTCTTCTTTGAAGCGCCTCTTTGAGACCTCCTCTTAGGGAACTAAAATTGGTCATTGAAGAATAATAGAACCTCAAGGATGTTTCTATGGAAGTGGAGAATATAATTTTTCAGGGTTTGGCCGAGCTTGAAGGCTCAATGTGGTGTGAGGAAGAGAGGGAGGAGGTGCCCTTTTATAAGGGAGGAGAGGGGCATCTTTGGAAATACGAAAAATATTATTTTATTATAAAGTCATATTTGATTTTTAAAAGCTAAAAATTGATTTATTTCGAAGATAATGTGGTTATGGGTCTAAATACTCTCATAAAATAGAATTTATACAAGTTTAGGTTTCTATTTTAACATTATCATTTATATTTAACCTTAAGTTAAATAATTTTACTTTTACTGTGTCTTCTTGTTTTCTTACACTATAAGGTTAATAAACATACGAAATAAAGCCAAATAACCCCAAGTTGTTTATTATTAATATATAAAACATTATATAAGTCATTTTTCCGAACCTTAGATTTTTAGGAATAAAATAACAATTAAAAATATAATATTTTGTTTAAAAACTATTTTATGTCAATTTTGACACTATTTGGTAATTGATTTTTGTGAAAATCACAACAGAATGATTAGTTCAAAAAAAGATAATTAAATAAATACTAACATTTCATATTGACCTAAAAAATTAGTGGAATTTATAAAAAGTCTCAAATTACATTTATTTGGGTATTTATAACATCAATTATGTCAATATTTCATTAATAAGATAATTACTTCATCATCATTGTATCATAAATAATTTAAATTATATAATGTCTAAAAATTATAAATATAATACCATTATGTAGGATATATTTTTATATTTCTAATGAATATTTATAGTCAAATTTATCTTATTTTTATCCCTATATTAAAAATGATTTACTTACTAAACTTTGATTTTATCTATTTTAACCCTTCTTTAATTAAATTAATATTAAATGTCCTAATCTAATCCAAGTGAGCCTAAATGGTCATATTTTATTCCTAAGGTTGTTATTGGTCTAATTACACTTATCTAATAGAATTAGGACATGTGTTAAGGTAATAATAATATCATTTTTAGCCTTAATTATCCTATTTAATTTTAACCATGGAAAATAAAAGTAAAAAGATACTATTCACCAAAAATTATCTTCATCTCCTTAAACCAAATTTTAGTCCTTAATATTTACCGTGTCTCTTGAATTTTTGAAATTAAATTCACATAAGTGGTAAAATTTAATTTAAATTAAAAAAAATCAGTTTTTTAACTACCACTAAGTTGTTTCACTATTCATCGAAAATTGATGTTTTTCAGAAAAATACCAAAAATTCAGCCTAAGAATTATTTGATATTCCGAATTAAAAATTGATGTCTATTTTTCCAAATTCATAACATATAAGTGTAATTAATTAATTTTAAATGTAATTCTCGTTATCAAAACAAATAGCGTGTTTTTAAGAAACAAAATCGATCAAAATATTGATACTTGTTTACATCCAACTTCAAAGTGAAATTAATTCCAATGAACAAAATTAGATTAAATGGTAAAAATATATTCTAATTACACTTTAAAACCAATTAAAAAGATAATCTATCCATATAAATTATTTTGATGAAAAAATGTTGTTTTTAATTAAAATATAGCGCGTTTTTACTATTCATTTAAATATGAAAGTTATCAGAATAATATGAAATATTTTTCCAAAGTAAATTTTTATATCCTGATTCCAAATAATAGTTTTATTTTGTCAACTCTAACTTATAGATATGTCAAAAACAAGATTTAAGGTTGGTACGTCATCAAAAGGCGAGAAAACTGCAATTTTTGAAAAATGCGTATTTTACCTGAAAAATTTGTTTTGATCTTATACCATGTTATAGAAAATGTTTAAGAAGAATAATAATATTTTAAAATTCAAAATATATTTAATAATATTTATAACGGCTAGTTCATAATAATATTATTATAATATATCGTTGTTTAGTAAAACCCAGTATTGCGTACAACACACGCCATCGAAGAAGGTCGTGATTGCGTGTAATGCATGCCAAGTTAGGGTTGTGATTAGTGCATGACTCCTTTGTTGTTACGTATAACAAAATCAAACAATATTTCATTAATACATTAAATATATATATATATATACTCAATGTTGCGTAGAATAACTACTATCAAACAAATGTGAAATTGTGTGTAACACGATCCAAGATTAGTGTTTCATATACTGCACGCTAATACCGTGTTGCGTATAGCGCAAGATAATCTTGGTGTAGCGTACATTAGAAGATATTAAAGAGATTAAAAAGAATATATCTTATAAAATCTTGGGTTGTTACAGGCACCGTGCAGCTTTGTACGGGGCAATGTTAGCCGGTCAACAATTGAAGGTGGGGAGCTAGGTGATCAATGACCCAGAAAGCTGGGGAGGGGAAATTCATGTGGGATGGGCCTACAGGTCATGTATTGGGCATGGTATGCCTCTGGGCCTTCGGGCCATGTACTGCGGGCTTGTTGAGCCTTCTGCCTTGGGCCTACGGGTTATGTACGGGTTCACCTTAAAACCATTATAGGGGGATTATCCATAATAACAATAAAAAAGAAGGCCTTCATGATATTTGGGTGGGTTATATGACTTATATTTAATAAACATATATATCTTATAATGGAATTTTGTTGAGTACAAAGATAGTGAAGACACAGGGTATGCGAATTTTGTCTCACTTTAATTTTCATGAGATTCAATCTTTTTAAACAACCAATTTCTTTTGTGTGAGGTGTATATTTCCCATAGAGGTGTTATATGAATATTGTGATTAATATTATGGGTATTTTTATTTCAATTTTTTTATATTTTCATAATGGGATTTCTATTTCAATTAATTCAAAATCAGTAAAGTAAACTTATATCAATTTTCTTTCCTCTGAAACACAATCCATGTTATGAACTTATTTATTTTCTCAAGGTATATATAATCCCTTTAAAATGACATATAATGAATCTAATTGACTTAATGATATTTTATGCTTCATTTATTATTAATTTTTTACAATTTGAGTATAGTAAAATTTTACCATGTTGTAATAGTTTATTGAAATAATCTCATCAGTTTTCGATATTGTTTGTGCTTATGATACATATTTCAATAACATAAATGTACTTCCTTCTATTTTTTATTACTGATTTTGTAATTTAATGTTATCTTTTAACTAATATTTTGTATATAATATAGTTCATATCTTTTAAAAAAATTCCCAACTTTAACTTCTCGTCGATCAGAATTTTGAGTTCCTTTGAAATCATATTATTAAAAAACAATTTCCATGAATATTATAATATTCTCTAATGTATTAAAATTAAATTTTCACTCATTTTGTTTTATAAGTTTTTTTTCAAATTAATATTGTTTTATTATTCCAAAAATAATAATTTTCTATCCTTTTACCATGAAAATATAATATTATTTTTACCTCATATAACATGTATGAATTTTTACGCCATCATTTCGGTGAAGCATCCCTTTCATGCTTAAAAGGATAATTTTAATAATTTTTTAAAAAATATATATCAAATATGTTTTTTTCAAAATTATTTCATTATTTATTAATATATCTTCAAAATAATTTTCAAGGAAAATGTTTTACCAAGGGTTTTTATGATTATTATATATGTTTTAAGAGAAATTATAATAAATAATGTTTTCAATGTTATTTTATATATTTAAATTTAAAATTTTTTTCAAAATGATTTCAATATTTTATTATAGGATTGCACAGAAAACTATTTTCAAATTACATTCAATATTCTTTAAAAATTTTCAACAAAAATGGTTTTCAAATTTTTCCAAAGATATATTTATATGCTTAAAAGTATTTTCATAGGTTTTTTAAATGATTTCAATATATAGTTATTATTTTTCAAGGAATATTTTTTTCAATTTTTTTTGATGAAATCATTATATGTTTTCAAAGAAAATGATTTCTCAAATTTTTACAAGTTTTTCTTAATAAGATTTTATGTTTATTTTCATGAAAATGGGATTCAAAATGTTTCTATGTTTTCATGATATATTTTTTAAATAGAATGGATTTTTCCTCCAGAAATTATTTCAAAATATTATTCCAATATATTATCCTTATGAAATGAAGTATATTTATGTTACTCATGACCTATAAAGAAATATGGAAATTGTTAAATTTATATAATAAATTTAATGATCTATGTTCATTTGGAATGATGCATATGAAACTAGTTTTTCTACCCCATGTAATTTTATTTTGAAATATGCTTATTTTCATGGGTTATTATTTTGAAGAAATTATTATGAAACTTTCCTTTTTATATAGGATAATATATAGTTATAGTTTTTTTATAACAGACATTTCATTTCAAGGGTTATGATATGATTGTTTATGAATTTATGGAACATGTATATATGATTTCATTATTATATTTTTGGGGATTATATCTCCCTCTAATGCAATGGGTAAATATCCATATCTTGAGAGAAAAAATGGATGTAATTAGAAATTAATTCTATTTAGTATTGCATGGCAGGAATGAGGAGTGAACACTATTTAGTAATACAAGGCCAGATTCATGTGTTAAATCAGTTCTATGAATGGCTTTTTCTACTAATATATAATTTTCTATGATTCCTTCACTATAATGTGAAGTTCCCAGATCAGTGTGAATCACTGAGAGGGGGAGGGGGTGAATCAGTGATCCTTTAAAACTTTTTACTAATTGATTCTTAATCAATTAAACCTCTATGGCTTGTTAAGGCCTCGATCCACTCTTCTTATGTCTCTCAACCTTTCCCGGATAATGCAGTAATGAAAAGGCACAGGACGCAAGGATTTACAAGGTTCGGCACCAAAGGCCTACATCCTTTCCATGATCTCCCAGCATGGATTCTCCCATTATAATCTGTTAGTATTACAATGGTCGATACAGCTTCCCACCGTATCTCTCCTGAGTCCCACAGGAGGGTCTTTATACTGCTTCACACAGTGTTACCAGAGTCCCACTGGCCTGCTCCAGAATCCCACTGAAGACTTCTTCTCCCTGAGTCCCACAGGGTCTTCTCATGGCTCCTCGAGTCGCACGAGTAGATCTTCTTCACTTTAACTTCTTCAAGTAACTTCAGCAGTCTGGGATAAAGACTGCTGGCCTTGCTCTGTACCTCTGATCACTTGTGATGATCAGGTCTTCTCATCTTGCTCAGGATTTATCTCCTTCTTCTATGGATGACCTGGCTTCTCTCTTCAAGAATCTTCAACAGCCTCTGATAAGGTCTGCTTGTCTTGCTCAAAGCTTCTGATCACTTCTGTTGATCAGGATCTTCTCAATTACTGAAAACTGAGACAACTGATATCTCTAACTTCAGTCTGGCTTCAGTCTGACTTCACATCAACTTCATGCACTGAGTGCATGGTATCTCTGCATCCTCATCCACTGACTGCATGGCCTTCTCAATTTCTTCAAGAACCTCTGGTCTTGGTCAACTCAAATGCACACAGCCTGATTTAGCTTTGTTCACGTGTGCACGTGCATGCATGCATGCATGCACTCCCCTTTTTATCCTTGGTGTGATAAACCCACAATGGGTGTAAATACTTTTAGCACACACACCTTCTTCCTTCTTCACACTTTGTTCTTTTTGTTTACACACTCACAAGTGTGTTGTACTTTAGTTTGAGGGTCTCCACTTTCTTCCTTCTTCTAAGTGTGTTCACTTCACTTAGTGCACACACACTAGGTTCGGACTTTTAGTTCTTTTGCACACACAAATGCCTATGGACTTCTTCCCTTCTTATACTCTTCCACTTTGCACACATACTTTATTTTTCTCTTTTAATCTTCAAGTGTGCACAACCACAAGGCTACGGGCTTCACTTGTTCAATTTTCACACAAAGGCACTAAAGGCCTCGGGTTCTCCTTCTTTGCAGAAGCCACTGCCCGTAGGTGTTCTTGTCTTCTTGGCACACAAGCACAAAGGCTCGGCCTTCTGAATGTTCACACACGAGGCACTGCCTCCGTCTTCACTTAGCCTTCGGGCGCGCAAGGTGCACGGCACAGGGGCGCGCAAGACCTCGGGACACTTGGTCGCGCAAGCCTCAACAAACCACGAGGGCGCGCAAGGTGCTTGCGGCTGCCTCGGGTCTTCCTGTCGCGCAAAGGGAAGGCACTCAGGGGACTCTCCCTTTCTCTTCTTTCGTGCTAGAGGTGCGCAAAAGGAACACACAGAGCCAAGGGATGGCTCCGGGCTTCACTGTCGCGCAAGTGGTGCGCGCAGGCTGTTCTTCGCTAAGCACCGAGGCTTCGCGGGACTTCAGATCTTCAACAAAGATTCAGCAAGCAACTCTGAGTGCTCGGGCTCTCTTTTTATAGGCGAGGAGAGCCTCGGTCCATCCGCGTGTGATATCTTTAAATTCCCGAAGTTTTCGGTTATTTCAAGATTCTGTGAAATCTTGTTTTTATTTTTATTTCACGCGGGTTCCATTTTCTTCCTTTATCTTCCTCTACATGCATGTGACATAGAACGCATGCATGGCCTTCGGTTAGGCACAAACCATGCACAGCAATAATCCTCATGGCCTCGGCACTTCGTTTGCCTTCGGCCAATACTCAAAATTCTCCATCCAACATGTGCATGCATATTTTATTGCATGTATATGTTCCTTACGGAGAGACGAGCACAATGGTGCCTTCGGCTTCGAGAAAGACAGCCGGCAGCTCAAGAACGATGCTCGGAGAGCGCCTGGTTCGTCGGCAGCTCGCGGGAGACTTCGGACGAGCTCGGGGTTGAAGACGGTCTCGCAGCCGTTGGATCGGCGATTCAATTGATCTCGGATGGCCTGGATCAGATCATCTCGTCGCGGATCAGATGTGCGGCTTAGATCGTCCGCGCGATCAATCGTGCGGCTGGGATTCGCTCCGCGGAAAAATTCCGCATCCCACATCGAAGCGGCCTCCTGTTTTCACGTGGATTATCACCCAAGCGCTTCCATCCATTCCTCAATTGAACTTCTCCCCTCCCGGTGCCGCCCCGCACCGGGTTCTCTCTGCGGGCGCGCTCTGCGCCCACTCCTGCCACTTGGGCGTGCCACTGGCGCCCACTATGCGTGCCTTCGGGCGCGCGCGCTGCGCGGACTTCACCACCGCGTAGCTCGGGGCTTATACACGGCCCCGCCCTTCTGCCTCAGGGAGCGCCTTGGCCTTGAGGGTTCCCCATGGGCGTGGCGCCTTAGGCCCATATGTTCCATGGGTGATCCCTCGGCTGGCCTCCTTGGTGGCCATATTTTTGGCTAAGTGTTGAATTAAACACTTGTTAAAAACAAAGTTCTCCATATGAAACATGCCAAATGCCAAACCAAGTTCCCTTCTTTCTTCCTCCCATTTCTTCATTTCTTCTTCATAAGAACTCTTCCAATATCCTCAACATATAATCATTACTTAGGAATGGAATTCCCGAAGGTTCTTCTTCTTCAACCGAACTCTTGAATCACTTAAATTCTTCAATGTGCTTCATTGATGTAATCAGAGATCAATTGGATCTTCTTCTAATTCTCATGCACTAAGTGATAGTGCATGGACTTCATTAATCCACATCATCCACTTAGTAGTTGTGGATGGATCAGCTTTCATCTCCTCATGCATTGTCAATACAATGCATGGTCTTCTAACATTGTTATGACTTTGTATCATCAGGATACAAGTTCTATGAACTTAAAGAACAGCTCAACAATCATCAGATATAATGATGCTCCATCATCATTCATTCTTTAAGTGTTGTTACTTAGTATCATCTTGATACAAGTATTGAAACATTATGATCAGTTCTACAATCGTCTGATGTACATAGAGAATGTTTCAACCACAACATCCTATGTCACTTAGTGAATCTCCTAAGTGACATGTCTCTAAGTACCATGGACATTCTCCATTCATCACCAACACCATCACATCCTTTGTCATTCACATATTGAACCTTCTTGACATCCATCCATTCATTCCTTGACAACAACATACCTCATTGACAACAAATGCAACACAGTGCACTTCAATCTCCCCCTTTGTATTTGTTGGCAATACACTATAGCACATATGAATGGGTCAATATGTGTGCCAATATTTCTCCCCCTTATTGGCAATCAAATGCAAAGTTGTGGTGTGGTTCTCTTTCAAAAATCTCTTCCTCCCTTTGAAAAGTATTTTCTTGAAAAACACTGAGAGAGGGATGATGTCACATGTTCTCTTTAGTAAAGAACCTTTAGTAAATCAACTCTAAGTCTACATGGGCTAACCCGGGGTAGAAAACAAGAGTGATGTAACCAAGGTACTCAATTCTGTCCAACATTCACTATACATGTGAGATCATGCTTCAAGGGGTTGAAATTTTTCAGATATAACAATAAATTGCTAAATCCGGCACAACTTCACAAAACTCATTAGAAAGTTCAGGTGCAAAGATAAATCTCCCCCTTTCATCCATTTGTCTTCAATCCATACTCCCACTTAATTGACAAGATAAACTCAATTAAGAAACATGGGATGAATGTATGATTGGAATACCTTCACTTTTCTCAAGATGGTATTAAATCTTAGAATCCCATCTTCTTCTGATTGGCTCCCCCTCAAGGGGTGGACTCCATTCTGTCCAAACCACTCTCCAGTTGAGAATGATCATCATATTTAATTCCCTGCAATGTTAGAACATGTAAATACCAGAAGTATTAGGGAATAAGATGGAACCTCCTTGGTTCATCAATGTGAACAACAAGGTTGAGAAGATTCTCTCAACCGAGATGTCCCATTTTCACCATTCTTCACACTTGCACATCTAATCTTCTTTGATGTTTGTGCAAGTGTGGATCTCAACACATCTTCATGTGAAACCTTCTTCTTCCCTTTTGCCTTAGCAATTCCCAGAACTTTATCTTCAGCTTTTTGCAGATCTTTGGCAAGTTGAAACTGATTTGTCCATATGACTAGTAAATCATTTGGAAGAGTGGCATCAGTTTTGGAAGTTCCACATGGTTCTTTGGATTCTGCTAAGCTACCTCTCTTAGGCAACTTATTTTCAATCAATCCCTTCTGCTTCTACTGGATTGATTTTCTTTTTGAGTCCAGTCTGATTCTATTCAGTTCCATGGCTTGTTCACAAAGATCCATGGTGTGTCCTTTCTTTCCACAGTAGAAGCATGTTTTCTTGGTGGTCCTTCTGGATGCATCACCCTTCTTGGATTTCAAATCCAAGGACTTCTCTTCCTTTGACAAAATCTTCTTGGGAGAATCTTCAACTTTCTTCTGCTTGCTTCCCAAGGATTCCAATTTAGCCAGGTTCTGTGATCTTTTCTTCTTTCCAGCTTTGGATACAGTTGGAGATTGACATGTATCATTCTTTTGCCCACTTTTGCAACCATCCAAGATGTTGTCAAGTAATCCAAATCTGTTAGCAGTAAACAGAAGTCTCTGGACCTGTGGATGCTGCTTCTTTTCATCTGGCTTGCTCCCCATAGGCATGGGCTTCCTCTGTGCTTTGGCATTTAGTGGATTGTACCAACAATCCTTTGCACAATGCCCATACTTGTTACAACACCAACATTGACCCACAAATCTTGACTTTTTGATTCCTTCTGATTGTAGGGTACTTGTCTTGAATTGTTGTGCTGCTTCAGGAGAGCTTTCTTTCTTCATTGTCGTCATTCATACTTTTTGGAATTATTCTTCCATCCTGCACTTTTTCTGGAAACACAATTAGAAGCATTAGTACAAGATGGTATGGATGGTACCTTCTTTTTAGAAGTTGTTTCCCTTTTATTAGAGGATGTCTTTCTTTTAGAATCATCCTTCTCAAAGCTCACTTGAGTGGAAACATTTCTTCTTTTAGCTGACTGGAAGGATTCAGCTTTGGGTGATTGCAGATTTTTCAATATCACCGCTAGTTCTAAGTATTTCATGTTGAGCGAGTTCTTCTCATCCTCAACAGTTCTTAGCTTTCCTTCCCAATTTTCTTTCAGCTATTTCATCTGGTCATCTTGCACCTTTTTCAATTCTTGCAATGAATTGTCAAGCTCTTTCACCATTTTGACTTTGTCTTCGAGTTGAGCAACTTTGACATTCATTGACACTCTGTGCAATTTTTTCAGTGCATTGAAAACTTCATTGACCATTACTTTAAAGAATTATTTCTCAGAAAGGCTTCTCTGCAATTCTTCAGCAGTGTCGTCATATCTTTCATTGCAAAGAGAAACGGTTTCACCTTTAGCCTTCACCAGCTTTCTGAGAGTGTTGGTTATGCCAACCATTTTAGCCAACTGATCTTCCTTTGTATTGGCTTCTTCTTCTAGCTGTAATTTTTCTTCTAGAAGATCAAGGATGCCTGTAGTAATAAACATTGCCACTTCCTTGGGGACTGTCTTTTGAAGATATTTGATTGAACTTTGAAGATCTTTCATTGTTCCAACTTCATCACAGCTAGGACATGCTTTCTTCATCTTCTTGGCCTGTTTCTTCTTTCTATTTTTCTGAGTCTTGGCAGATATCTCCATTTGAGGCTGGTCACTCATTTCCTCAAATCTGCACTTCATAAAGACTCCCTTGGATCTTTTAGAGGTAACCTTCCCTCTAATACCAATTGAAGTGCCCAGATCAGTGTGAATCACTGAGAGGGGGAGGGGGTGAATCAGTGATCCTTTAAAACTTTTTACTAATTGATTCGTAATCAATTAAACCTCTATGGCTTGTTAAGGCCTCGATCCACTCTACTTATGTCTCTCAACCTTTCCCGGATAATGCAGTAATGAAAAGGCACAGGACACAAGGATTTACAAGGTTCGGCACCAAAGGCCTACATCCTTGCCATGCTCTCCCTGCATGGATTCTCCCATTATAATCTGTTAGTATTACAATGGTCGATACAGCTTCCCACCGTATCTCTCCTGAGTCCCACAGGAGGGTCTTTATACTGCTTCACACAGTGTTACCAGAGTCCCACTGTCCTGCTCCAGAATCCCACTGAAGACTTCTTCTCCCTGAGTCCCACAGGGTCTTCTCTTGGCTCCTCGAGTCGCACGAGTAGCTCTTCTTCACTTTAACTTCTTCAAGTAACTTCAGCAGTCTGGGATAAAGACTGCTGGCCTTGCTCTGTACCTCTGATCACTTGTGATGATCAGGTCTTCTCGTCTTGCTCAGGATTTATCTCCTTATTCTAAGGATGACCTGGCTTCTCTCTTCAAGAATCTTCAACAGCCTATGATAAGGTCTGATGGTCTTTCTCAAAGCTTCTGATCACTTCTGTTGATCAGGATCTTCTAAATTACTGAAAACTCAGACAACTGATATCTCTAACTTCAGTCTGGCTTCAGTCTGACTTCACATCAACTTCATGCACTGAGTGCATGGTATCTCTGCATCCCCATGCACTGACTGCATGGCCTTCTCAAATTCTTCAAGAACCTCTGGTCTTGGTCAACTCAAATGCACACAGCCTGATTTAGCTTTGTTCACGTGTGCACGTGCATGCATGCATGCACTCCCCTTTTTCTCCTTGGTGTGATAAACCCACAATGGGTGTAAATACTTTTAGCACACACACCTTCTTCCTTCTTCACACATTGTTCTTTTTGTTTACACACTCAAAAGTGTGTTGTACTTTAGTGTGAGGGTCTCCTCTTTCTTCCTTCTTCTAAGTGTGTTCACTTCACTTAGTGCACACACACTAGGTTCGGCCTTTTAGTTCTTTTGCACACACAAATGCCTATGGCCTTCTTCCCTTCTTGTACTCTTCCACTTTGCACACATAATTTATTTTTCTCTTTTAATCTTCAAGTGTGCACAACCACAAGGCTACAAGCTTCACTTGTTCAATTTGCACACAAAGGCACTAAAGGCCTCGGGTTCTCCTTCTTTGCACAAGCCACTGCCCGTAGGTGTTCTTGTCTTCTTGGCACACAAGCACAAAGGCTCGGCCTTCTGAATGTTCACACACGAGGCACTGCCTCCGTCTTCACTTAGCCTTCGGGCGCGCAAGGTGCACGGCACAGGGGCGTGCAAGACCTCGGAACACTTGGTCGCGCAAGCCTCAACAAACCACGAGGGTGCGCAAGGTGCTTGCGGCTGCCTCGGGTCTTCCTGTCGCGCAAAGGGAAGGCGCGCAGGGGACTCTCCCTTTCTCTTCTTTCGCGCAAGAGGTGCGCAAAAGGAACACACAGAGCCAAGGGATGGCTTCGGGCTTCACTTCCGCGCAAGTGGTGCGTGCAGGCTGTTCTTCGCTAAGCACCGAGGCTTCGCGGGACTTCAGATCTTCAACAAAGATTCAGCAAGCATCTCTGAGTGCTCGGGCTCTCTTTTTATAGGCGAGGAGATCCTCGGTCCATCCGCGTGTGATACCTTTAAATTCCCAAAGTTTTCGGTTATTTCAAGATTCTTTTAAATCTTGTTTTTCTTTTTATTTCACGCGGGATCCATTTTCTTCCTTTATTTTCCTCTACATGCATGCGACATAGAACGCATGCATGGCCTTCGGTTAGGCACAAACCATGCACAGCAATAATCCTCATGGCCTCGGCACTTCGTTTGCCTTCGGCCAATACTCAAAATTCTCCATCCAACGTGTGCATGCATATTTTATTGCATGTATATGTTCCTTACGGAGGGACGAGCACAATGGTGCCTTCGGCTTCGAGAAAGACAGCCGGCAGCTCAAGAACGATGCTCGGAGAGCGCCTGGTTCGTCGGCAGCTCGCGGGAGACTTCGGATGAGCTCGGGGTTAAAGACGGTCTCGCAGCTGTTGGATCAGCGATTCAATTGATCTCGGACGGCCTGGATCAGATCATCTCGCCGCGGATCAGATGTGCGGCTTAGATCGTCCGCGGGATCAATCGTGCGGCTGGGATTCGCTCCGCGGAAAAATTCCGCATCCCACATCGAAGCGGCCTCCTATTTTCACGCGGCTTATCACCCAAGCGCTTCCATCCATTCCTCAATTGAACTTCTCCCCTCCCGGTGCCGCCCCGCACCGGGTTCTCTCTGCGGGCGCGCTCTGCGCCCACTCCTGCCACTCGGGCGCGCCACTTGCGCCCACTTTGTGTGCCTTCGGGCGCGCGCGCTGCGCGGACTTCACCACCGCGTAGCTCGGGGCTTATACACGGCCCCGCCCTTCTGCCTCCGGGAGCGCCTTGGCCTTGAGGGTTCCCCATGGGCGTGGCGCCTTAGGCCCATATGTGCCTTGGGTGATCCCTCGGCTGGCCTCCTTGGTGGCCATATTTTTGGCTAAGTGTTGAATTAAACACTTGTTAAAAACAAAGTTCTCCATATGAAACATGCCAAATTCCAGACCAAGTTCCCTTATTTCTTCCTACCATTTCTTAATTTCTTCTTCATAAGAACTCTTCCAATCTCCTCAACATATAATCATTACTTAGGAATGGAATTCCCGAAGGTTCTTCTTCTTCAACCGAACTCCTGAATCACTTAAATTCTTCAATGTGCTTCATTGATCTAATCAGAGATCAATTGGATCTTCTTCTAATTCTCATGCACTAAGTGATAGTGCATGGACTTCATTAATCCACATCATCCACTTAGTAGTTGTGGATGGATCAGCTTTCATCTCCTCATGCATTGTCAATACAATGCATGGTCTTCTAACATTGTTATGACTTTGTATCATCAGGATACAAGTTCTATGAACTTAAAGAACAGCTCAACAATCGTCAGATATAATGATGCTCCATCATCATTCATTCTTTAAATTTTGTTACTTAGTATCATATTGATACAAGTATTGAAACATTATGATCAGTTCTACAATCGTCTGATGTACATAGAGAATGTTTCAACCACAACATCCTATGTCACTTAGTGAATCTCCTAAGTGACATGTCTCTAAGTACCATGGCCATTCTCCATTCATCACGAACACCATCACATCCTTTGTCATTCACATATTGAACCTTCTTGACATCCATCCATTCATTCCTTGACAACAACATACCTCATTGACAACAAATGCAACACAGTGCACTTCATAATGAAATCAATATATATTATTATATTTCTCCCACAATTCAAATTTTGATTGTAATGTTTTGATAAACATTATAATGTTCATTAGTTATTTATGAATAATGTCTTGTGAACTACAAATATTTATGGCATGATTCATGTATATGATATTTTAAAAGATCGATATGATTTCAATTTTCCTGATCAGGTTCACATACCCCTATTCTAATGATTATGTTTACATTTCACCTTTTTTTACCCTTATTGATCATATCAGATACTACATTTTTATGCTTCCTTCCATAGGTAATGAAAAAATATTTCTTGTATAATATATATATATATATGATGTTTATATTCATTTATAATCTAGTGGGAGATAATGTATCTCTCTCATATGGAATTTTTTATGTATCCATGTTTCTGAATTCACTACTATTATGCTCTTTTAGAATCAATTACTATAATGTTTTATGTGTTTTGAAAAGGTGATGCAATTTAAGTGTATGAAATGATAGAATTGTTATAGTATGAATTTAAGAGAATAAATATTTACAAATATAAATAAGATACCTCAAATCTGAGACAAAGAATAATTTTAATTTTGTATAAAAAAGATCTATTATTAAATGGTCACTTTGGGATGGACAAATAATTTGAACATTTATATCAAAGTTTATATATTCTATTAATTTATTCTATTTTGTTTTACTCAAATGAAATTTTCCTCATCAACTTCTTAATTATAATTTATTTTGGATTTGAGGGACTAACTGAGATCCTTTAATCAGACATAGTATATAATCATTCGTTGAACCAACCTTAAAACTTATTTACTTTAACATAATCATATGATAAAAAATATGTAAATAAATATAAAACAAAAAAATATTTGGATACATCTATAAAATCGTCAACTTAGTCATTTTCTAATAAAAAGCATTAAATGTCAACATAGTAAATTATCATCTTATTTTTATAGGGAATATGACCCAGCAAATATGTTGTTGGTACAAAAATAATATCATTTATGGGATGATTCCAATCCTTAATTATGTTTACATCTATAATAATCAATCATTCTCAAATCAAGATATACACAAGAAAAATAAACAATAGTTTTAGCGTTAATTTTCTTCCTCAGTATTACTCTTGAAAATGAAAAAATGCACCTTTATTATCAAAGTGTATATTTTTTGGATATCATGTTTTAATTTTCAATAAATAAAATCTAACATAAATGGTTTTATAAGAATAATGATTTTATGATAAAAAAACTTCTAATATATTAAAATATTTGAACATAATCATTAAAATATTTTTTAAATTTTTTTTAATTTAATGAATACATATGGAAAATTCAATTGTTTGCCCTAATGTGGAATTCATACACATAGATATCTAATTCATAGATATTTACTTCTATTTGATACATTTGCCCAGTATATTTTGAATTTTAATATATATATTTGGATACATCGACATCAGATACATGGAATATCATTTGGGTACACAGATCTCAAATTCCAAAATATTGTAATATTTGGGTTGGTGATGTTTAGATAGAAAATGAAATTTCCTATGAGATAAATTTGACTAAATTGATATATTTTCCATTGTGGAGCTTAATTAATATACATAGATCATGATTTTATATGCACTAGTTGAATTGGATCTGTGAAAATGCATCTATATTCCCTAAAATACAATATATGGATCTTTAAATAAAAAAATATCTACATACATGGGAATTCAAATATGTGGATTCAGTTAATTTGAAATTGGAATGTATGATAATTCATATATATATAAACCTAATCTTTTTAATGATTTATTTTTTAACCAAAACTTCTCAACATTGAATCAATCTTATCTCGTCCATTTAAAAAAATCATTAAAATAACATTAAATATTTATAAACCTTAAATATAACTTAAAAACAATTCCAAAGTCCATTGAATTATTTCAAAATTATGGTCTATGTGTTATCAAATAACATGTGATATAAATTGTGTTTTAATAAAAATAGAAAAATCATTATAGTCTTCATCTATGGGTTGTATCACATTTTATGTCATTTATATATAGATGCACATAATAATGACCTTCTCCGAAAATGTGGGTCTTCAAACTCTAATCAAATATCCATCATTCATTCAATTAAAATGTAACACATAGTTGTTCAATATGGATAGCAATATTTATATTATAAATGATTTTATAAATCATTGTATCTCCTCCCTTTGTACATATCAAATTCTTCATATGAAGTTCAACTCTCTCAATTAACTAATTTAATATTGGATTCAAATTTGAATCAATCCACATGGGTTTTTGATTGTATAAAAATCATCATTCTTCATTATAGCTGTTGTATGGACATAAAATATTCTTCACTCAATTTTAGGATATTTAATCCATCACAAAAATAATTACTTTTTCATAATTAAATTGAAACATTAATATTAATAAAAAATTAAACCATGAACCCATGAAAAAATAACTATTATGTGATTCAATTCATGTTTTTATATATCCCAGACCATTATTTCAAAATTCATCCATGTATATCATTATGGTTTGCAATAGGCATATTTAATAACACAAATACGTGTGATTATCCTATCTCATGGGTATTTTAACTCCCATATTCTAACAATTTTACCATTGAGTGTTAAATATCATAAAACTATTAACTGCTGACAACAATCATGACATTTGAAACTTTTGTACATGGTACATGATCTCAATCATTAGTATAAGTCATGGTGTCCCACGAATATTATCTCTTTAAACAATTATATGTTTTATAGAATACCCACATGACTCTTTCTAAACACGTATAAATGGTAATCTGACTCTTCATTTTTCACCATTGTGTATGGGTATCCAATATTTTATATACAATGGGTTGATACTTAATAAATCACCCGAATCAATAAATTTCACATAATTAAATTTATATATTCGTAATGATAAAAAAAATTATCCAAAAAGTGAACATTAATTTATACCTTTGTATTTGTTGAAATTTAGACATCCAATATATTGGGAAATTTCATTCTTCACTGTGAATCAACAGATTAATGAAAAAGATGGAAAATGATAGACACATATTTATTTTTGAACAGTGGAACCTCCATTTTGAATCATGTTGATCATAACCATTAAAAACTCAAAAAATTACCGTGGATAATTTATAAACCATATTTATCCCCACAAAGTGATTCACATGGTCATTGAAACGTATGAAAACAAACCTCTGTGAGTTCTTAAATTTCACATAGTTAATTTTAGTTTTTTATAAAATTTGATAAATTATTTAATCAATCATGCTCGTCATGAATATTAAAAATCACCACTTTGAGTACATATATATCATTCAGTACACTTCAGTATTTCAGACAACATGAAAATTTATTTCAAATATTTGGTTCCACCCTACTATACTAGTTCATAAAGTAGTTGATCCTCCCACCTATGTTGTTGCACATGATTATTTAGGCATAGGGTGCCACCCCATATGCTTTAGTTTTATTGGGATTCCAACTTGTCTAAAAATATAATCATGAAATGGGATAGTTGAGATGAGTTATTAATAACCATAAACTCACCCCCATAGACAATGTGATAGTCACAAATTTCAAGATTATTAAAATAAAAAAGAGGGATGTTATACCTTTTACGAATTTGAGGTGAGAACTGCAGAAAAATGTGTGAAAAAATATTATTCAATACTATTAGATGGAGCTGATTCTACCAACAACCAATGAAACTAGTTGAGTAACGTTTTGATCTTCCCAATAATTCCATTGAACATTATGTAATTTAATCTAGATTCTACAACCAGTGGTTTTTATATAGAATCTAGCATATCGAATAATATATTATCTTTAGGGTTTGAGTTGAGGTGTCCTATTAACCACATCTAAAACACCCCAATGTCCCCTGTGAGACTCATGAATTTCTAGATGATCACTCATAAATATGTGAGGAGAGAACATTGGATGAATCATTATGATGAATTGAAAAATCTTGGTTGAAACATATATTATCTTTTTCAAATCCAAAATTGAAATCATTTTATTTACATATATTATTTACTGATAGATTATTTTCAGCATATAATGGTGATACTTTTTATTTTTAATAGAAGATTCGTAAAAATGATTTCACATCCCAAAAATTGATGTTGATTTCTTAATTCAATTATTATTCAATATATTAAAATCTTTTGTATTCAATGATTTATTAATTCCCAATTCATTCCATGGAGCACATTGGTTTGATTTTAAATAATTACAATCGATGATGTGTTTGTTTTGTGTAGCATAACAAATTAAATGGGTAAATTTTAAATGATCATTAATTAATGAGTTTTCCTACAATATTCTTCTAAAAAACATATATTAAATCATAATATAATTTAATATAATAAATATTTTGAACCATTCAAGATGTGTGGTGAGAAAAAACAAAACACACCGCTTGTGGCAGTGATAGTCTACACGCACACATCGAAAACTTTTTAAATTTCCACATAATGGATGCATGTTAGAGAATAATTTTTCTATAAACGTAAAAAATAACTATATTACTGATAATTAATTTAAAATATTAGTATGGTTATAATAGATTTATTTTAGGTATAATAATAATTAAATGAATTTTCATAGAAAAAGGCTTGTTTAGAATATTCCCTTACTCGAGGAAAATAATTAGCCTTAATAGAATAATATTTTGGTAATAAAAAACTTAAAAATTTGGGAGATGTATTTTGGGAAAATTTGGTAAAACCAAATGTCTCATGGTATGTGGAGATGTGGGGTGGTGAAGGACTCCTTTTATGATTTTAAGGGGTGGATCTTTTTTAAATTCCCATATTTGTACTTATTTTTCTTTTCAAAGTTAATAGAACTTTCTTAAAAAAGTGAATGATATTATATAAGGGATTACCCTATATCATGAAAACTATAGAAAAAACTATTAAGATAATTTTTTAGGAAATATTTGTTTTCACTTTATTTTTAACATTTACCAAAATTTTATTTTATTATAAAAACTCTTTTAATCACATTTACTTATTTTAATGATAATAATTATGATTTCACTTGTTAGATAATTTTGGAATTATTATTCTAAAGTAGAAAAAATTATATTTTTAAAATTAAATAATATATAAAATTTAATTTAAAAATAATATTTGTACAACACAAAAAAATAGTTCCATCAAAAAAAATATTACCTTGGTGGAAAAAGGTTATTTATTTTATTAATAAATTAAACACAATTTATTTATTATATAATTTGAATAATTATACAAATTTTTATTTAGAAAAAAGGTGTCATGTATTTTTATCTGCTTCGTGTATCATAAAATTGTTATAAAATACAATGTAGCTGTTGAAATGATATTTTAACAATTCTGCAAAAAATGAATCTCTCTAGAAACTTCTTAAAATAATCATAAGAAAACATAACAATGAAAAAATTGACTCCATTTTTACCAAATATAAATTCTTCATTTTATACATTTATGTTTTAAATGAAATCATAAATAAATGTTCTTTATATTGGGATTGAGGGAACATTGTGCAATGATTTCATTGTGTGTAATATTTACCCACTAAAGTATTGTCTTTAGTATTACATTTCCCCTATAAATGGATTCTTCCTAATAATTTTATATATGTAAACTCATAATCCAAATTGAGTCATTCATTACAGTTATATTATTATATTCATATGTTTCATCCACTATCATATCATTATTATAATGTAAACTCACCAACAATGTTTTATTATTCCATAACACTTTCACTTTATAATAGTTAATATTGATTGGATATTCATTATCTAAATATTTTTTTATATATCTATTTCCTCAACTATTTTTACATTCATTGGGTCAAGAAAATACTTCCTCAACAATTAAATATTAATAAAAACCATGAACCTATGAGATATTCTGTGGAATACCCATATAATGGGATAAAACTCTAATTAACTCAAAAATTTATAAAGGGAATAGGTATATAAGAAAAAGTTCCCACTTCATATAAACAATTATATATCCATTCATGGATATAACATTGTAAAAGCAGTGTTATGCACATGAAATTCAAAATTTATTCATTGGTAATCTTCACATATCATCTTCCAGAATTGAACAATCTTAATACCATTCTAAATAGTCCTCAATGTCCCTTTATACTCCAAAATTTTTTATGGTCTCCATAGATTCCTCTCATAAACCTCATTCCAATCAATTGGTGTATTAAATCACTTCCCATGAAATGATTCATACTGTTCTATCTGAATACTATAATGGATTCTATTGTTATATATATAAATTCAACCAAATATAGATATTAAACCAACTAACCTAGAATGTAATGTGGGATTTCCCATTACATGTCTTCGTATGTATTAAATTTCATTTAATACAATTCAAAATTTTAAGGATTATAGGTAGTGTTCAAATACATCCCAGTGTTGAGAGCCTCCCAAAGACTCCTATAGAATGTTGATGTTATGCAAGGGTCATAATTTGGTATATTTTTTGTGTTAAATAATTATGTCTAACTTTATTATTAATCTAAATTCATTAAAATATTTAATGGATATGTCCTCCAAGATAAAAATAGTAATTTTAAGAATTGGAAAAGTGAAACAAAATGAGAAAAATAACATTATCCGTCCTGGTAGTTTTTAATAGATTTTTAGAAATTTCCATTATAACAATGTTCCACTTCCAAATTGGATCATTAAAAGATTTATGAATCCATTATATATTGTTATTATATAATTTAAATATATAAATAACTTGAATCAATACATATAGTCAATAATGACCTCTTTATAACATTCCCGTTTATTTTCTATAAAAACCGTATACATATTTATGATAGAAGGGCGTATTCAGAATTTCATGTTATGTGGTTCTTCTTGTAATTACTTTTTCATCTCATGTATGGATGGATATCATAACCTACATCCTATAATTAACACACTATCTATATATATGACATATAATGGGATCCCATGTTTAATGGATTTTCCCCAATTATGTAAACCCTTATTATTCTATTGAGACCTCATCTTCTTCTCTAGTAATAATCAAATTTAAAAATCATGGAAAATGGGTAATGTTACATCTTAAATAAAAATAAACATATCAATAATTAGTACATATACTTTTATAAGATACAAATTTTCCATCATCATGATCAAAAAGTCAGTCCTTTTTTCACAATACAGAAGCTTCCTTTTTCCTTCCATGGGGGAGATTGTATCAACCAGGCATAAAATATGGGAAGTTCCAACCATCTCATTTTTCTCATGTTTATAAATTTCAAAATATAATGTACATTTTTGTTTTACGGTATGTATATATCCCATATCTCTCATTATAGATATAAATCCCCCAAATAATTTTTATAATAATATAGTTCCCAAAAAAAGATCATGATTCTTAATATAATATTCATTGATAATAAATTTTCATTGTGACTAATAAAACCACTAGATCATTGTGAACACATAAATAACCTTGAGAATTATTTTCTTATCACAATGTTTTCATAATTCTTTCATTCCCATTTTTTGAGTCAGTATTCATAGGTTGATATATCTTTTTGAAATATCCTAAAAAATTCCTATAATTCCTTTGACCATGTGAAATTATACCATCTAAACGAATTATAATGCTTTCTTTTAATAGTGGAAAACATAAATATGATGATAAAAAATCATAAAAAATACTTTGAGATCAATGTATGAAAGGAAAATATTTGGGTTAAAATTTTACAGATATGGATTATAATGATTCTTGTCTAAAAATAAAAGATACTTAATTTAATACAGTTCAGAATTTGGTAAACATTAAATTTAAAACAATTGAATGAATAAAATTAATATATATTTTAAAATAAAATTAATTTCATTAATTATATAAAAAAATTCATTAGGAATTGTATCCACACCATAGTGAATCAAATTGTTGATTATAGGACATATAATATAGAATGGAGATTATGATGAGAAAATCATTACAGGTTTGGTAATGTTTAAATTAATATATCATGAAATATAAAAAAGTGATAGAAAATTATATAAAATGAATAATTATATTCATATAAGTATATTTTTGGATGAAATATTTACACCATGTAAATAACAATAGGAGTATAACATTAAAAATGTCTCAATGAAATGACCATGAAATAAAGAACCAATAATTATACTCTGTAATCTCATTATTTCTCCTTAAACTCCTTTATAAAAAATCAAACCATTTGACTCACTTATTCCATAATATTATTCATATATACTCTAATTTATATTTTTCAGTTATACTCAATATATATAAATATATTAGTTATATAATTTTTATTCTCATTATCAGATATAAATAATTTCAATTGTTTTATATATGATCCATAACAATGAAATTACATTCCATTCATTGATAAAAATGAAACTGTTATAACATTATCATAGATAATAAAATATTGAGTTTTAAATTATTTAGGATTTTTAAATTTCCTTCTATATAAGTAATTGGAATGAACATTCAAAATGGAATAATTGACAATATTTATTGGGGTAATTTATATATATTAATCATTATCATTTTAACAATAAATAATTATAGTTTTATCCTTTAATAAATTTATAAATCATAATTATTATGCCTTAATATCATATATATTAATCAATTTTTATGAACTATACGTGTAGTGTGTTATTGAAACATAAAACACTTTTCTAGATTTTGGCAATAGATTACATGTACACATAGATAATGTTTCCATTTATCACTAAATGGATAATGGTACGAAATGATTCTTCCATAAAATAAAAATTATTATTTAAAAGATATTGATTAATTTACATTATTATGGGCACAATTTAGTTGGGTTAGGAATAATTTTAATTAAAAGGAGATACATGTAAAATGGATTATTAGAGTTATTGAACTTAATCGTTGGGATAAATCAATGATACTTTCATGAATGGTCTATTCAAAGGAGAAAAAAATTTCAAAAAAGGATATAGAATTGTGAATATATTTTATATGATTTTTTTGAACTAAAAGTCTTTTTATGTGTGAAAATTTTCATTAGTGAGTTCATCCATTTATAATTTATAAGGGATGTACTTTTTGAAAATTCTAAAACATTGTTTCAATTTCACCACACATTAAAAAGAATATGCACTAAAAAGATAAACATGATAGAGATTGTGTAAACATTGTTACGTGTTTCCCTTAACCCCTACCTCATAGATATGGATATAGATAACTTATGTGTTTTATCCTTAGTTTTATCTTTTACATAAATTTAATTTTACCATTGAAACTCATTTTATACATAATTAATTTATTCCATTTGAAAAAATTAATTTTCAACTTAAAAAATATATTAGATATTCATTTTTTCCAATATTAAAATTAATTTCTAAAATAAAATTTCTAAAATTGAAGGAAAAATGAATTTTTAAAAAATAAATATATAAAACATATAAAAAATGTTTTTTAATCAATTATTAAATAATATGTAAATTGTTAGGTATATTGTATTAAGTTAAAAGTAAATTATCAAATAAAAAATTTTACATATTAAAAATAAATTTAATTAGTTTAAGTTTTTGAGGATTTTATTATTCATTATTTTATAAAAATGAAGTCATAAAAGAGATGGTATTTTAAATTATAATTTCCACTTTTCATGTATAACTAAAACATTACAGAAAAATCCCTAAAAATTATCCAAGGAAAATATTATAATGAGAAAACATGAAGGGAAATTATTTTTGTCAAATACATATTATATAATATAATAATATAACTTCATAATATAATCATGAATAATGGATAAATCTAATGTGACACGGTGACAATTGCACTATATTTTTTGTGTTGTAGTGATTACATTCCATAGTAGAGTCTAAGGTGTAACATATAAGCATGATTGATCACACAAAAATTCAAAATTTTGAGGACATTAATCCCATTTTAAGACAATTTAGAGGATGATTAAATGAATTAGATGATTCCAAAAAAATATTGAAATAATACAGAGATTAATTGATTTTTTTTTTGCTTTTTTCGATAAATTGAATCTGGATGTTCATGAGGAGTTTAATGAGTTAATCTTTCATCGTGAAAAAAATAAAGCATGCATAGATTAATATATTCATCATGAAAACACATTGTATCTAGACTATCAAAAGATATGTTATATTCTAAATATAGGGGATACCTTAGGTGATTTCTCTTAGACACTCTACGTTACCATTTTCTTTATAAATATGTGGAATATTCGTTTTTCCTAAGGAAAAAGGTGACGAGTTTTTGACACAATTATAGAATGGAAATAAATTCAACGTTTATAATTTTTTCTTATAAATGTAGATATTATATGAGGGGGACAAGGATTTAGTGGGAACTTATTAATTTTTATGTTTTTTTGACTTACCTGTCTGAGAAACACAACTAGGTAAAAGAATAAAAAAGGGTTATTATAAACTTTTATTATTCTAGATAAAAAACGGGATGATGTTAATATTTAATTCATAATAATTAATCCTTTATTATCTAATGGGATGAATGTTATATTTTTTATGTGTGAATCTATGTTG
This sequence comes from Viscum album, assembly GCA_963277665.1. Classification (NCBI taxonomy): domain Eukaryota; kingdom Viridiplantae; phylum Streptophyta; class Magnoliopsida; order Santalales; family Viscaceae; genus Viscum; species Viscum album. Next base: position 1,044,361,598 of record OY728160.1, on the reverse strand, counting down.
ATTTTATCCACTATTCATTATATTAAGTAGTTGATTGTGTTGAATTTGATTAGATGCATGTAAGTGAAATAGATAGTGAAACATCACTACATGATTTCAAATATTGTTTCTAATGATTAAGCATGATTTAATTCACATTTATATATTTTTCATCTATAAGGAGTCAGTATACAACTAAAATTAAGCATGTCAAGTCATTCTTAGTTAGATAATATTATTGAGAGGGGTATTCAGATACATGACGAGCATCTCTAGGATTGTGTACTAAATTTTTGTTATTCTTAAGGGAAAACATTATTCTTATATTATTTATATTATAATAATTTTCACATAGCCTCCATAATGGTAGATATCATTGAATCATTTCATGGTATACTTTATTAGTTCCCTTTTTGTTCTTCAATGTTGGGTGAATGTTTTTCTATTTGACTGAGATTCATTTTTTCATATGAAGTTCTAGATTCAACAGATAAGGAAAAGGATGGAAATGGATTATATTCACCAAATATATAATTTTTAACGTCATAAGAAACTATTATTTATTTATATTTGAAATTTGGTTTTCATTAGATTATCCCCTCAACTAGTTCATTGATGGACAAGAATGAAGATTTAATTGAGGTTTTCCAATTTTTATCTATTTGAGATCATTAAGAATATCTAGAAAATGTAATACCACCACGAAATACAATACCTAATAACTTCTATAAGTGATATATGTCATGTATTTATGATTAGGTTGTTTCCTCAAGATTCATCTAATGTTATTGTTTCAGATTAATTGGATCTGGATCCCAAATCCCCATGCTTGATCAATCTGTTCATATCATTCATCGTCATCAAATAATTTTGTAGCTATGTGATGATTCACTAGTCATAGTTCGTTTGTATCATAATAGAGACCATACTTCTTTTCTAAAATCAATATGACATCATTTTAATGATAAAAAACATTATAGTGATTACAAAACTAGGATAAAAGGATTAATGTTTTTTGAAAAAATAGGACCATAATAGACTTTTACATAATATAAAATAAACATTTATTTAATTAATTCTTCTCTAAATTTTTATTGTTCCTCCTTTTCATCATAGAATAACTATTAACTGGAAGGTATACATAAAAATGAGGGGTGGGATAAAATCCCATTAAGAGGATAAATAAGAACATGACTAAATATTACATGGGTGAGCATAAACATCATCATCATATAATAATAATTAAAGTATCATAATCAAAAACATGAGAGGAAACCATAGAAAATGGCATCAAATGTCGAAATTAATAATAAATGAAACATCATATCTTATGGGTGGAATGATACACATAGTTGTGGAAGAATCTATGATCATATTAATGTATATTTTAATTTATCTCATGACATTAATCATATTACCCAATGAATTGCAGTGCTATTTAACTTTGGGAACCCTCATCACATCATAACATTTACACAGAGAATATAATTTTAGGTCCACCCATCACATGATAAAATTTTCACTATCATTCTTGACACATAAATCATATATCTATATTGATCCTAAAATAACCATTATAAATTATTTGTGTTCATTAAATAAAGAATAAATTCATAAAAATTTGAGTTCCCAATATAAAAAAATGATATTCTTGGTATCAATCATGATATAACAAGAAACAATATCAAAAATGTAAAGTATTTTTTTTTCAATAAAGATGAATTCTACTAGTTTTTTCCATTTATCATAAAAAAATTGGAATCATCTTTATCCCAAAAAATAAAATTTATAAAAAAATTGAAATAATGGAATATCAATATGGATAATGGTGTGAATGATGGAAAACCCAACGAAAGGGATTTTGGTTTGAAAATTCTTATTAGCTTCTATATAAATTCATTCGACAAGTTAACATTATGAATAATCAAATTAAATTCATTAATTAGAAAGTAAAAACCCATTTGAACATGAATTTGATTCATTATAATTCTATTATGATCATTTATGTTTTCATTAATGTGTTACATTAATTAGTTTCATCGGTTTGGAGTGTTTGTTTTCTTGGGTTTCATGATTGGTACACTTGTATATGAGTATGGAAGATTTTATTAATTGGGTATAATTGCCCATAATTTAAATAATAGTTTATCAATGAAATTACAAAAAAATAAATGTGTTTATAAATCATTTTTTTATATTTTATATAGATGAATCATTAGATAAAATGTTAATTTTTATTATTTAGATTAATTTTTTTTATCAAAATTAACTAATTTTGTTTTATTAATTAATATTATGTTAATAAGTAAGCCCTAGATTACAAAAATCATATGAAAAAAACTTTAAATTATATTTCAACCATTATAAGGTTTTTAAGACCACTATTGAAGGAAATAATGTATATTGAAAGCATGTCAATCTTAAAGGGGACAAAACAACACCACGTTGAACTTGATTTCATTTTAGAATAATGGGTAGAGTAGAAGAGGATGGATGATGGATTATTTCATTAGCATACTAAAATTTCATCATATATAATATACTAGATTTATTATTCCATTTGGGTGAGATTATCTGAGAATATAATAAGAAAAATAAAATAAACCGATAATAAATTCAAATAAAATAAATTTTATATTACATCATGATTTTTTCTCCTTGAGAACCTATTTAACCTAAACGTTGTTTCCTTCTGTTGAGGCCAAATGCTCATGGATGTGGGGAAATTGATTCAATATAGTATTTGGTAGAATTTAGGAATTTCAAAATATTGGATGGTGTGAGGAGAATAGGCGGTTAGGGAGTTATTTATAATAGAGGAGAGGGGTGTTCTATCATTATTTTATTCATTAGTTTTTTTAATTTTAGATCAATAATACGAATTTTTTTGATTCCAATGAATAAATATATTAAAAATTAAATACTTTTTCCGTTATTAAAGAGGAAAAAATTGACCGACATAAATAATTTAAGAAAAATTCATGCAATTTTCATTTATCATAAATTATCATATTTTACTCTTCACAAAAAAATCATGTATTTATGAAAATACAAAAAATTCACCCTTACAATTTGTTGATATGTATGATTCGAAAAAAACTATATTTTATGGAAATAATTTTATAAATATGAGAAAATTAATTTTTATTTAAAATCATCACGCACATGAAAAATACATATTTTGAAAGTATAACAAATTTTATAACACATTCAAAAATTGAATATGGTCTAATAAAATTATCATTAAGAAATAATAAAAGAAAGTATTAATTTATTAATATGTTGAATGAATATAAAGTATCTTTAATAATACTAAATAAATCATTAACTTATTTATAAATATTTATGACATTTAAAAATTCAAACAGATAATTAGTAATTTTTAAAATATTTAAATAATTATAATATGATATAATTACATCATACATTCATTTTAAACATTCCTATATTTTATTTTTACATTCATGGGTGAGGTTTCTATTTATTTGGTAGGGTTACTATTCCATTGTTTCATATTATCATTCCTAAAGTCATGTTACTGTTTCCTCAGTATTGGTTCTTTAACTTCTAGAAAAAATTGTCATTTCATTCATTATCTAGTGACAATGTTTTTTTCTATGTTCTCAATATTATTTTATATGGTTTGTATTGTAGGACAAAATTTATGGGAAGGATATTTCCGTTGATAAAATTTTGGGTCATTAAATTCATCCCCCCTTATGAAATTTCTCCCTCACAATATAGTTTTAGAGACTATGATGAAAATATTTGAGAGTACTTCTCCATCATTAGTTCATTCAGTTCCCATGTTTCCCATTCATACATATAGTATCTCCAATGTACATTGACAATATGAGTAGTCTTTTTGCATAGAACGTTATCTTTATGGTCGACGGTATAAACTAGATGATCCATATAAGAGATATCATTTTACAATTGTACCACCTATGTATTAAAATTTATTTGAGGGTTAAATTATTTAATTTCTCAAGAGGGTTACATTAAATACATCATGTAATTTAGAAATGGTTGGTGGAAGTGCTAGTGGATAATCCAATACTCCAACTCGGTCAAGAATAATGAAGGGGATGATGTAACTATGACCCACTTTAATTTCTTCTAAAATCTGATAACCCTCTTCTATAGAGAAATTCATAGGAATACCATGTCTCTATCCTTAAACTCAATGTTCCATTAACGATTATTTCCATATCACTTCTGTCAGTTTTTGGCGTCATTGATGTGTTATTGAATCGTTTTCACATTTTCCACCATTTATATGACAATTTTAGGTCAAAGAAGCTTATGTTCACCATGTACATACAATCACACCCATTTTATAAATATATTTTCACAATAGGCATCATATAGAGCCATTTGGATGCTCGAGTGTAAAATATTGTTTTTTGAGAAATCATAATCAGACAGATATTTCTCCCACCCTCCTTTGATGTCTATAGAAAATGAAATTACTATTTTTTCCCATGTATGAATATATGGTTCACATTATCCATCAGTTAGAGGATAATAACCCAAAATGAAGGTTAAATTAAGGTTTTGACAATGTTTGATACATTTATAGAACATCATGGTGAATCTCTTATCTCAATCAGATACAATAAAAAGTGGTACTTCATCAAGACTTACCACTTATTTAATGTATATCTGTGAATGTTTATCCAATTGGAAGACAACTAGATTTGAGATAAAGTGATATTTATTTATAATACCATCTAAAAATCCCATTTATCAATGTTTCCACTAGATTTCATCAGAAGTATGGTGAAAAATTCTATGGTTTTTTCTTTTTATTTACATGTTGGTATTGTTAATAGATACATTAACCCCATAAAATTTCATCTCATACCACAACATGTGGACATAACTAGAACTATAATGTATTTTCCTTGATCTCCTTTTACATATTAACCCACCAATTGTTCTCTTAGATATTATGATACATATATTTTCTCCCAATGTGAATATAGACAGTTGAGCTAGGTGCATCATTCTAATGCTCCTTATATATCTATGGATAAAATGTCATATAGAATCCCAACACAATTCTTATAACACCTTCCTCATCAATTTTAATATCTGTTTATTAACCCTTTCTTATATATTCCCCATTGTTATGAATTTCTACATCAATTAATTTAGCATCATTTATTTTCTCAATGGGGGATGATTGGGAAATAATTTTGGAAATGGTTGATGATGTCACATTTGTAATGATTCTCGTGTACATAATTTTCATGTATAACAATATTGGATCCTTGTATATTCTCATCACTGATAATGTTACAAGATCATGTCTACATAGATAATCTACCACATTATTTTCATTACCGGGATTTTGGTGGATCATGTATTCCTAATCTTCAATGAGATCTGACCATCTTCATTGGTGCATATAATTATCCTTTTAGGTGAATATATATTTGATAATCATGTAATCTGTATATATCTCACAGTTCCCTCCATTAATATAATTACAATATATTTTAATTGATGATATCACAACCACTAACTCTAAATCGTGCATAGGATAGTTTTTCTCATGAATTTTAAATTATATATAATCATAGGATATCACTTTATAATTTTACATCAGTACACAACCCAAAACATTTCTTTTAAGAATCATTAAATTCTACAAAATGTAACCCACTTTTTGGTTGTTCGAGCCCATGTTTTGGAATAATTCTTTTCTTACTCTTTGAAAAAGACATCACCTTTAGTAGTCTAACGAAAATTTTCTCCTGTATGAATCAACAACAATAGTGTGATTGATAATTAAAACATGTTCTTTAAATATCTTTAGTAATACATTGATTCACAATGAAAACTATGGATATATATTGGAGACGTTTATTTTAGACAATCATTGATTTCCATTATCATGGAAGTGTCAAAAAATATTTTTTTTTTGGTGATAACATCCCCCATGAATGATACATCCACTATCTAGAACACATATTTTCTGTATTTTTCATAATTTTTTTCAATATGTAAATTATTTAACATAAAATTCAAATGATCCTCTTGTTATCCCTTTCTCTAGCAGTATATCAGAATAATATCAATAATTAAAAAAAATCGAGGTAATATATATATTTTTTATTCCTTACATTCATGAATATTTACATATAATAAATTAGTCTGGAGGGAATCACTATGAACTCATAGTTTTCATATCTCATTCATAAGGAATTCATGGGAGTGTCTTAAATACTCACATTTAACTGCAGATAACTAGACCGAAGGTTCCCCTTACAGAAATTTTTGGCCCAATTAAATTGATTGAACAAGTCATATATACATTGAAGTGGATACTTGTTTTTTATTGTGATATTATTTATCTCATCACAATAACTGTAGAGGCACTTTGATACATTCGTATTATTGACATAGAATAATGTTCCTCCCCATGGTAAAACATTATGGAATATAAAACACCTTCCCAAAATTCTATTGTATCTTCTTCGTTAGTTACCCAAATTAAATTGTATTAATTATAATAGTATTCATTGATATAGTTATAGATCTACGGGTTTGTTCAACAGATAAATCAAGAAATCATTTTGGACGAGGACAAGTTAATTCTTGAGTGACCTCATCAGTGTTGTCCCTTACAGTCGGCATGACTACAAGTATGACTCTCTACATTGTATAATTAATATTATCTAGATATAATTATTAATAAGGAAATTATATACCTATATGAGATGATGGATACAAATAAGAATCATCACTGACCATACACATTTTCAAAATATATGAATTCCTTGGGATGTGAAAGTGATCTCCCTTTTCTAATAGTTGATGTTGTGTTTTTATAATGATATCCAATCCATTACCAATATACCATAAAACTCTATAAAAAGTATCAAATAAATAATTTATGGGCGTTTTATTCCATAAACATTAACTATGGATTATTTGTATACATTAATTTAAATAATTTTCTATTTTCTATTTTCAATGATAACTCATCCTCTATATTTCGAGGTGGTGTTTGAATACACATACTAAACATACATCATGTGAATGTGTGTGTTGAACCAAAATCAAAGCGTAATGTCCCCATTTTTTAATTAATGACTAATTGAACTGTCATCACATTCTTGTCAGATCCATATCATTTGTAGTGATGGATTAAGCCTTCACTTTATCCTTTTTATTTACTGGCTCTCGAAACTAATTATCCCTAAAAATCTAGGATTAGTGATCTCGCATGGGTAGTTGGCCTAGTTTCTCCTTATTTTAATCATTTTCTAAAGTTAGAAACTATAGAAAAAAATAGGAGTCACTAAGGCATGAATAAACAATTTATTCCTTTTATAAAAAATTCGTGTGTGATATCTTTTGGGATACATATGTTTATCATTTTTCTAAAAAAATATTTTTGGGTATATGCATACCTTATTCTAAAGGTTTTCACTAATTTTCTATAATAATAAATCCATAATTAACTAAATAGCACTGTAACATACCCGAATGATAAAGGGTTAAATGACTAAATGATATGACTCATGTCAACAAGGTGCACCTTCCTTTTCGGGAGCCTGTCTTATTAGAACTCCACAGTTAAGCGTGCTTGGCCTGGAGTAGTGATCAGGATGGGTGACCCTCTGAGAAGTTTCCCAGGGTGTGTGTGAGTGATGACAAAACACACTGGAAAGGACATGTGTTGGACTGTGGGGATTGTCATTAGTCAGATGACCTGTGCAGGCATGTGGGTGGACCCTGGGGTGGGCCCCACGTGTCGGCGGGGTAACTGGTGGTACCCGGTGGGCTAGGGCCCGACGGCCATGTTAAGGCGGGGTGGTTGTGCTGTCACCAGGACCCGGTTGTCACATTTGGTATTAGAGCAGGAACCCAGCCTTATGTACAGTGCACTGCCTGGGTTGAGTTGTAGGGCCCACAACGAGGACGTTGTGCCCTAAAGGGGGGGTGATTGTAACATCCCCAAATGATAAAGGGTTAAATGACTAAATGATATGACTCATGTCAACAAGGTGCACCTTCCTTTTCGAGAGTCTGTCTGATTAGAACTCCACAGTTAAGCGTGCTTGGCACGGAGTAGTGATCAGGATGGGTGACCCTCTGGGAAGTTTCTCAGGGTGTGTGTGAGTGAGGACAAAGCACACTGGAAAGTACATGTGTTGGACTGTGGGGATTGAAATTAGTCAGATGACCCGTGTAGGCATGTGGGTGGACCCTGGGGTGGACCCACGTGTCGGCGGGGCAACTGGTGGTACCTGGTGGGCTAGGACCTGACGGCCATGATAAGGCGGGGTGGTTGTGCTGTCACCGGGACCCGGTTGTCACAAGCACTGTGATAAAAACTATAATGGCACTATCACTTTCATACAAGACTATGAAATATTTTTAAAGACAAATAACACAATAGATAATACAATACTAGGATGAATAGTGTTAACTTCATGAAAAAATTAGTTCCATACACAACTTTTAAATAACAAATCAAAAACTTTTTTTTAGTTACTTCATCTCTAGCTTCTTTTTTACCCTTGTTTTCCCCATAGTGAATGTGTTCACATGAAGATATACATCAATTGAACGAGTGAGTTGAAAGCATAGTAATATGATAAATAAGAACATGAAACAATATTACATGGGTTAGTGTAATAATCACCATCATAACATTAGAAATGGTTCATCATCATAATTATTAGATGAAATATTAGAAAATGGAATGGAATTTAGCAAAGAATAAAAATGAAACATCATGTATTATTATTTAAATACCATAAATAGTTGATAAATAAAAATATATTCATTTTCACACATATTTATCTTTATCTCACCAGATTTATAAAATTACTCATTTAAGTGGAGAGTTATATAATTATATGCACACCCACAACATCATAACATTTACCTGGGATATATAATATCATGGAATTTTTCACCTCAAAACAATTCCATTACAATTCAGTTTACATAGAATGTATACACGATTTTTCATAAAATAACCCATGGAAGGAATGAGTTAAATTACATATTGTATAGAGTCATAAAATATATAGATCCCATGAAAACAAAGGAATATGATTCTTGGTATCAACATTTATCTAAGAAGAAACAATCTAAATATGAGTAAAATATATTCATTTAGATAGACTAATTGTTTTGGAAAAAATGTTTCATTTTTCAAAAATCCTGATTGGAAACACGTATATCCAAGAAAGGAAAATGGAAGGGAAAAAGTAATAATGGAAGATATAGATTGAAAATTTATTGATTGAAGGGAAACCTAATGAAATATTGTTTTCTTCATGAATTCCCATCACATTACGCCTGAATGCTTTCTCATGATTAATATAATACATAATAAAGTTAATTTCATTAATCAAAAAATTAAAAAAAATTATACATGAAATTGATTTATTATAGTTTTATTTATATCATTTATTGGGTTTTTGATGTGTTATAGAGTTTTAGTTCAATGGACCAGAGTTATCATTATCTTGGTTTTCATTATCAGTTCGCATGTATATAGGATGGGATGATTGTATAAAATGAGGATAATTATCTATAATTGAAAATATATGTTATTAATGAATATCCTTTATATTTAATGGTCTTATAAGTCATTTTATATTTTTGAGGATGAATAATTATACAAAAAATCAATGATAAATTTTTATATTAATTTGGTGGTTTTTGATCATAATGGTCTCATTTTGTATTATTACATAACATAATGAATATTAGTCAGTTCCCTAAAAAAATTATGAAATAATTTTTAAAATTGTTTTCTAACATAATTATAGTTGCAGGACCATCCATGAATATGGTAATAAAAAATGAATGATGTTTAACCTTGACAGTGACAAAACAACACCTCATGAAAATGATTCAATTTTAGAATTAAGGGGAGGAGAGAAGAGGCATGATGATTGATTATTCAATTAGAATACTAAAATTACAATATATTTAAGTTACAGGAGTTATCATTCAATTTTTTTGGGGAGAGGAGAGGAAATAATTAGAATATGAAATAATTTAATCAAAAATAAAAGAAAAGAAATACGATTTTACATCTTGAATTTCCCCTCCTAGAGATCCTCATTATAGAAATGGGTTTGGTCTTTTATTGAGAAAAAAGGATCTGATATGTGGGGATGAGATTGGGAAGAGGATTGGGCTGACATTATACAAAGCTCAATTCATGGATTTTGTGAGGAGACAAGGTGTGGAGGATGATATTTATAGTGGTATGGGTGTTTTCTCAGTTTTTAAGTATTAGTATATTTTTGGGTAAAAAATAGGAATAGTTTTAATTCCCATTTCTAAATAAAATAAAAGGAAAATTATGTTTTAAGTTTATTTTTCTTTCATCTGCATTAAATATTCAATAAATTAAAATTTCATGTATTTATCAATTATCATAAATTATCATATTTTACTATTCACAAAAAAATCATGTATTCCATTAAAATACCAAATAATGATAGTATTCATTTTTTGATATACAGAACTGAAAAACAAACTCTTTAATAAAAAAAATATTATTTAAAAATGATGAATTTAATTTCTAAATAATATCAACATTTACATGAAAAATATGAATTTGAAAATTATATGTGATTTTATAACAATTTGAAAAAATATATAAGGTCTAATGAAATTATCTTAAAATAGTTAGACCAAAAATTTATTTTATAAATAAATTTAATATTAAATTATTAATTAACTCAAAAAAATGTATTTACATATTTATGACATACAATAATTCCAAAACATAATTAATAATTTTAAATTATTTATTTACATATACTATGATATAATAATATCACAGATTCAGTTATATGATGCCTAAATTTTAAATATACATTCAGGGGTATTGTTACTATTCATTTGTAATTTTTTCTATTTAAAAGGTTCATATTACTATTCCTAATTTAAATATATTATTTCCTCATTATATTTATTTAACATCCTAGAATTCATATTATTTCATTAATTAATTATTTATAATGTAGATATTGTGTTCAAAATGAGAGTTTATGTGGTTTATAATGTATGAAGCAATTATAAGAAGTGAATTTCCATTGGAAATATTTTGTGTATTTATAATCTTTATTTTGATTTATATGAGGTTTGGGATCATTATAAATTAGTGCAAGTGAAATGGCCACCCATATTCTCTATTATAATGCATCGATAAAATTATTAGGGAATAAAATAGAATCGAGTAGAGAATTGTAAAATATTTTTGGTGAAGGGAATGCATTTGTGTTATTGATTATATTTTTTAGTTATTTAATTGGGTATTGATGTAATAAAATGTCTAGATGTCTAAAAAATAGGAAAATCATATGGTGAGCATAGTTACCAAATGGTTAGTGATGTCAGTACGCCAAAAATGTGGAAGGGGCAGTTTGAATAATCAAATTGTCTAGGTCCCCATGTGAACCAGGTTTATCAGTTTGGTGTTTATGGGAAAATATCATGGTTGGGGGATATTTACAAGAAACCAAAAATTAAAAAAAATGAAGATGAGTCTTATGGGAGGGATCACTTTCCAGTTTCCCATGTATGGTTAATGCATGGTATATCAAATCTTGTATCCAAACAATGTGGTTGACCAAATTTTATAAAATATATGAATTTCCAAATTTCCAATTTTATTTTTTTACCATATTCAACCAAATTTAAAATCATTTTAATGATAAATATTTCTCAAATATGGTTTATTCTTCCTTCAATGTCCCATGGTTTCCATCTCTCAATTCATGTAAATTATTCAATGTAATCGTTATATTTCACATGGACATAACCTCCACTCATCCCTTTGTTTCCAGTTCCTTCATATCCTTCATTTACATCCTCCAATGCTGAATATAGTGGCCATGTCCATAGTAATAGATTTAGTTTACAAATGAATCTTTAAGGTTTCTTGGATTATACAGATCCATATAGTGTATTTATTTTTTATTTAATGAAGGTGATGAGTGTTATTTGGATTTTATGTTGGTGTATCGAAATAATATATTTTAATTTCAGTATACATATAGTTACATGTTTTTCATGGGTTTTTATTAGAAAAATATTGTTGTAATGTTATATAAGAATGTTCTCTTACATAATAAAAATTCAAGAATCCATTTTTCAAATCCCATTAAAATAAATATATGGATAGTCTAGAAAAAATATCATAGTCGAACAAATATATTCGGATGACTTGTTCATCACCAAAAACATTAACATAATAAAGGTATACTTTTATAATTCTTTTATTTACATAATTTTTGATACCCATATAAGATTATCATTACTGTAGTTTATCAATGATTTTAATCATGGATATTATCCATGGAATCTTTTAGGGGACTTCAATAATATAAATGATTTTTATGAAATAAAATCTAGAGAGGGTTAACCCAAAATTGATATTCTGGATTTCATTCAATTCATGAATGAAAAGGTGAAGATGGACACGGGATATAACGGTGACTATTTCACAAGGATTAATAACCAAATATATTGTCTTTTTTCTAGTAGTAATCATGATATATTCTTAATAAATGTCCAATCCATATTTACATATCCTATTCCAAGGTAACCTACATGGCCTGTGGAATTTTTGACCATTAATTGCTTCTTGTTTTCTTATCTTCTAAGAAAGAGGGATGGAAATAGCTAAGATCACCCCCAATAGGCTCGTATTCGAGGGAATCAATAGTTTGTTTGTAGTTCATGGAACAATCAAACAAATTTTGATCCATAGACTAGGGTTTAAAACATGTTGTGACACCTCAATCATGATCTTCAGGTGTCGGTTAGGGGTTAACCCCCATATTTTCATACCTAAAAACAATCAAGAAGGATAATAATCAGCTACAATTCATCATCAATGAAGACCTTAATGATATGTAGTTCCTAGAACTCACAATAATTAAGAATTTAAGATAAGATCATGTGGAATGAAAATGCTTCCTGAGTTAATTAAACAATTAAATTACTATATGATGTTTATAGGAACACATTCTATTTTCATGAATTATTCAAGGAGAAACGTAATCTCATAAAACCCATCACTTTTTAAGGAGTTTGTATCATACTCTGATGATCAGGATGTCATTGGTGGTATAGTCGTGTCTTATTTCTGAAGTCATCATGCTGAAACTAATCTGATAATTCATGATGGGTACCTGAGTTGAAATGCCATTTTTATGGATGTGATCCCAGACATAGTCTCCATCATGGAAAATTCTCAGTTGGAAGTAGTCATAGAGAAGAATGATATTCACTAGTCCTGGATATGCCTTATCCCAAGATTGAATTGGGTCCTGATTGTTTTCTAGTATAATTTTAAAGGGTGTCCTATAATGTGGTTATAAGTGACGTGGTAAAGACTATTCATAAATTCTTTCAGGGAGGTAGCCTAATGTGTGTTTCCTATGCAACGACCACAGTGATCATACCCAAAATAAAGGATCCTTCCACCCTATAGAACTAGATGATGGTGAGAATGTGAAGTTGTTCAGAAAAAATAGATGGACACATTCATCAAAAATAGGTTCTATATCCAACATCCTCAAGTGGTCTATATAAAGAAACATTGATTTATCAAAAGACTATCATTCCACAGTGTCATAGAATTGGCACATGAGGTTGTAAGAGATAATAATTAGGGCTAATTGTTCATTAATGGTAATAAAAATGGATAGAAATAAATAATTTTATAGAATTAAATGGATATTTATCATCATGGTGATATCAGGTTTGGATTTCCATTCTCGGTCCTCATATATCATTTTCAGGTGCATTAGTTCCTCACGGCTAGTTGATTATTTTAGGGTAGAGATCCATCGATGCTTCAAGGAAAGTCGTGGGATATGTCAATGAGACCCCCTTTCCCAAGGTATTTTTATTATTAACGAAGATGTTCAATGTACCTTATTAATTAGAGAATGATCGTGTGTGATATTACTCCACATTGATGAAAAATAACCCCCCCCCACAACATCTCACACATCATAATCAAATATGGCATGATTATCTTCATAAATTCAAAAAAATAGATCATTTCATTGAATTAACATGGTCCTTGATGAATACCTCCATTGGAAAGGTTAGATTATCAAAAGGGAGAAGAGATGCCTCTATATATCAAATAGTTTCCCATGCATGTGGAATATCACATTTACAATAGTATGGACATGCATAATTGATTCTTTCTAATATACTAACTAGGAACCATAATGTCTGCAGGTAGGCTATGAATTCATTACCTCGACCTCATCATGGTCCACAATCTTAATTAGAAAAATCATTAAATCTGTTTTATAGGCCAGATATTGTTGATTAATAGTTTCATTCTCGGATTACCTATATGTTTTATTGTAGTTCACAATGTTCATGAATGGTGTAATAAATACTATTGACATTATCCTGGAAGGATTTATTTGGCATTCCCTTTTAGAAGGAAAAGGAAAATGCTTTTTTTGTCGAGGGTGGCTAGGCTTGTATGGGGGGATGCATCAATGTGAGGAACCTCATTCATAATATACATTTCATACATAAAAATCATATGGTTGGAATTGGAAGAGAACACTCTCTGTAGAAAGTTCATGTCTATAAAATTCCGAGGAGATGTATATGCGATGAGTGGGAATGATTCGCTTTTATGGTATAAGGATTCTACTCACATCCCAAACATGATGCCTATTAGCCACTAAATTTCTTTGAAAGGTGAAATCCCCTTTTGGAAGAATAAATATGTAGGTTCCATGATTGGTTTCCTAGGTTTTCTGGTATAGAGAATCTACTTCATATATGCCAGTATATACTCATTGATCAAAATGGATGTCTTGGATAAGAACCATCAAGAAACATTAATATTATTTGAAATCAACAATGAACCTAGAAAATGTGTTTTTATAGCCTCAAATTATGGGTCTTTAACTATGAGGGACTTCTGAAGTGAGACAATTAATCATGACCACATTGATAATTTCAGCGAGATATTTTTGTTTATTATGTTCCCTAATAAGTATTATTTCCCAATATAGTGAATAAGAAACCATTCCATGAATATTGATGAGAACATACAATGATTTTTTATATCTACTGTCTCTAGGTTCTCATGATTGCGGTATAATTAGTAGGAGAGAATAAATAATATATATTTTTAGGGAGATTGGGAATGCACAGTATAATGTTTGAAGGGTGTCTTCCCTACTTTGTAATCATAGGTTTTCTCGTGGTTCTCTATTCTATGAATGATTTTTTTACAATGAAATTAATGGATGCTTGAGAGGGTTGCTTAAGAAATTTTTATTAATGTAGAGTTTTGTAACATTTTACTTGTATGAACCATGTCTGATATGAGGAGTTTCAAGTAATAGAGAAATCCCTTATCATTAGAAAAATGAACCTTTTAATCGATATTGCCAGAATTTTTTTGAATTGGCATGATTCCATTACTCTCAGACCACTACAAGTGAGTATCCCTCCTAATAAATTCATGTGTAATAATTCCAAGGTCCTCTGGGTTCATTGTTGGGATCCAATCACTGGTCTAATGTTGTAAAGAAACAACTCTTATATCCTAATATTTTCATGTGGGTGGGGGGGGGGGTCTGTGAGACTCTAGGTGATCATTGATTCTATATTTTACTACACATTTTGGTGGTACACAATCCATCAAGAATGAGGCCAAGTCTATGCTAATAAACATATGCTTATGAAGCTTAAAGAATATTGATCTAAATGAATTGCATATAGAACCTATAGATTTACCCAATGATCTTCATCGAAGATGTACTATCCCATGGTAAATACATTATATAATAATTAAGTGAAAAAGTCTTCTCATCAATAATACCTGGACTCTCTACACATGCTATGAGGGAAACAATGTTTTTGACCATCCTTCATGCATAGATGACCAATAGACCAGTTAAATATGACTCCCAATAATGTTCTTCATGGTGTATAAGGTGGATAACCTTGTATGAGGGTATTCACTCGACCATTATTATTCCAAGACTCCCCAATCTTATTTTTTTTATTTTTTATCATTTACTGAGATCATATTTCCTTTGGATAAATAAATGGTTATGATTATGAAGTAAATGATGATGCATTAAAGTCGATGGTGCCTCGTGTTATTGTATCTCTTACTTATTCTATTACTATCCTTAATGATAATACATTAGTGGTTACTAGGCATCACATGGATATGGTTCTGTTGTACCATTTTCATGGTCATTTAATTCTATCTTTGGGGTTCTAGTTATATATCATCCATGACATCATTCACCTTATTTTGGATTCATATATTTATATGATTATAGTTTATCACATTGCTTTTAATTTATACGATGAAGTTATGTTATAATTTATTATTTGATATTACCTATTTAGATGTAATTATTATTTGAAATAATGTTTTATGAAGGACATATACATGATATTTTGGTTTATAATACAGTTTTATAGGTGGATTCCTTACAATTTTACAAATTTTGATATAGAGGTTCTTGTCATTATCCAATGGAAAATGGGAACAAGATTTAGGTTTTTTTTCATGCTAGGTCATTTGATAGGCCGGTTCAATAGAGGGTGGTTCATTTCTATAATATCTTTATAGTAAGTTTGATGGTTCTTTATTCTTTATTATTATTGGTGGTCATTTTTAGAGTTGGGTTTTTTCTTATGAGGATTAGACCAGTTAATTTTAATTTTAACTCAATTTTTTTTCACATGACATGAATTTCTAGTGAGGATATAGAGGCAAAAATGTTGTCTAGTTCTTCATCAATGCCTGAAACCCTGATCGATGGTGTAATGAGCTGGGCAAAACAGTTAATAAAAATGTGACTCCCATTCCTAAAAAATTTCCATAACCGTGTTTGGAGTTATGTGATATGTAATGGGAGTTATGATTTTCCCAAATAGTGTGACCCATAACTCATACCTGTGAGGAGTCTCTAAAGTATTTATTAGTGCAATATCTCATCTTTTATGAATAATTTCCCTAAATTTTCACATGAACCATTTTATTCCCCTCTTTCCATAGTAGGACACACACGTTCAGTGTACGGTTTCTCAAGGAATGGGGCCAGACTATGTGACACCAGGATTTTGTTTAAAATTAAGATTTCACCAATAAATTTGTATATCTCTTACCCCACAATATTATTTACTATTCTAGTGGAATATATGTTTTCTTCTCATCCCTAGAGAGCTTCATAAATCTTTTGAGATATGATTTGTCTCAATTTCCTAATCATACATCTAATTTGAAATCCAATTGTCTAATTAGATAGAAATCGGTAAGGGATTCACTATATATTCATAGTTCCTTATTTTTCATCATATCTATGTCACAATATTTCTGCAGGAACATATTCTGTATTTTTAGGTAGTTTTTCTAATTTTACATTTTCTTGTGATCTATCAAAAATTTGGTACTGATACTAGATAAGGATTTAACTACATGAATAAGGTAGGTTGTCATTGAATTTTAATGTATTGTCATTAATAATTTTTATTTCATTTGGAGAAAGATAGTTTAACCATGGGATGCTTCCAAAATTCATGCACCTTAATTATAATTGATTATCTATTGTTATCAAAACCATATTATTCATATTCTTCAAGTAACTGGAGGCTTGGTCCACAACACCATACACCTAATTTGGATTTGTAAAATGTTCTTATATTTATCTCATTCTTCATATTCTATGTGCCACTGTTCGGGTGTGATTAACTTGTAGTTGATCAGCTATGTGTATAATAATAATATAGTAAATCTATATGATTATAAATTAAAAGTATATTTATAAATATCACATGGACTAGATAATTATAATTGAATTAATTATTAGTTTCACGTCATTGGGTAACACATTCATGCTTAACAAAAGGTAACATAATGAACCTATTGAATTATGTATACATATATAAATATATATACTTGTAAACAACTTTCATGGACTTCTATCACCATATCATGAATAATAAAAGTAATTGAATGTTCATATTTAATGAATAATGAAATGAGTATTACATGGAATATGATGCTATCAAATATAAATAAAATTAGTATGAGGTGCATACTTTATTTAGAGGTTTTTCATCATTATATGGATGGTCATCCCTAAGATGGACTCGGATTCCTGAGGTATTTCCTTGAGCAATCATAGTAGAAAATTTAGATTCACTGAATAAATTATCAACAGAGATACATTCCATGGAATTTTTTCACTGTTTTATTACCTGAATTCCTTATAGATATACCAACGGTTCACTTGACAACATTTTTGGATAATATAATTCATTGGATACACTCCATTGATTTATATTTACCCCTTTGGAAAAATAGCACCTGGAATCATCCCATTGGTGTGAGTTATCCTTGTCATGTGATTACCATGGATATGATCCATGGATTCAGTGTAACACTTTTATAGAAGATTTCCTGAGGTGATCCCCTTAGATAAAACATAGAACCATCTTATCAAACAATAAGAGTTAATAAATTGTGGTAGATCAACCAATTATTTCATGGTTGTCTTGGCTACACCATGGATCATAGCTGTTCATTGCATACAATTATATCACAACTATTACATTAATATATTAATGGCCTCCTTATTATAAACTAAAATGTGTTAAATTTTTTAGTTAAATGATCCCATTTTCAGAGATAATATAAGATAATGTTAAATCAGGTTTGATTAATTTATCCAAGAGTTTCTTTAACATTATATACCTACACATTTAAAAACATATATTCACAGACTAGATTTTATAGACATATTTGGTGGTGTCCATATGATATTTATCTCACATTTATCCCATATTTTCATTCTACACATTCATTTTATATGATCATTTTTTAAGACAAGGTGAAGAATCCCATATTGGACACTATAAATTCTTTCATTTGGCCATGATATTCATAGAAGAGGACCAAGACAGAACATGAAATGATTGGATATTGTATGGTATTTTTCATTCATTTTTATATAATGTAATCATCATTTATTCTACTGTGATACATTTATATTTATAATTTTTAGAGGCATTCCATATTTATGTTGTATAAGATATATTATCTAGTTATTGAGATGGTTATTTATAACATTGTTTATTCTTCATGGTTCCTATTCCATATTTATTTATTACACTACATCCACTATCTAATTTTCTGTTATATGTCCATTGTACTCTACTGTAACCATTAATAACTTTCTCCCCATTGTCACACTCTAGCGCCTCGATTCATGTCAGAAGCATTGGGAGTATGGGGAGGAATTCTTATGGCCATGTGAATGAACATGTTTGGTTATTTATGAGTGAACCAGGTATGGGATGTTACAATGTGAGATCTGGTATTTTTCTTTTCTTCAATATTACTGTTTGGGAATTTAGATAAGGGATTTGGAACATGTTGTAACATGGTCATAAGGATTTATTGAGAGTATAAAACCCACATTTGAGTTCAATATCATGTTTCCTAGTAATGATAAATTATTAATCTTTTTCCCATATTACAATTGATATACATTAATCATCAGGTGATGAACATGAATGTTTTTGGTTGATATCCCTTATATATAATTTCTATAGGCTAGGTAAAATAAGGATAAATGTATCATGAAACAAAATAAGGATGTAGAATTCAAAATTGAAATATATGACATGAAAAATATATGAATTTTACTACCTAGATTTCCTTGGTTTCGTACATTTATTGAGTAATCCATTATTATTATATATGTCAGTGCTACTAAAATATTATAGATGGAATGGTAATTAGAAGTTTAAAATGTCAACATTAATATAAATAGTGTTTTCATGAATATATAGATGGTGGAATCTTAAATAACCATTATAAACTCTTATAATCTATGTGTCCTAGGTTATATTATCTATGCTTTAGAAATGATTACACAATTACCAATTTCAATTATATGTTGACATGGATATTATAGTTAGGAAATGATAATTCAATGTGGGGATCAATCATATATTACCCTCTACATTATGAGAAAAAATATTTAGGGGGTATTTGTTATTAAATGGTTTTTAATTTCATTTATAATTTTAATGTGATGTTATTATCAGGGAATGTAAATCCACTTAATCAAACAACATGATATTTAGAAAATGACTTAGAAAAATAAATAAATAATCTAATTATAAATGAACCAATTTCCAATAATTAGGGAGGCCATGAGTAATTTAAATATTGGTTTCTTTATTAATGTTTATTTATCTCTTCCATATAATAGAACCTATATAAATAGAAACATGATAACATAAAAAACCATAGCCTTTTACATGGGTTGTTGGGATATTATTTTCTCAAATGAGACACATTTCCTTATGTTCTACTTATAGTTTGATCATATATTCCTATAATTCCTATATTATAATGTGTCATTTTTAATTGTAAATTTGTTCCACTATGATGTCCTCTAGTCATGCACATGGAATTTGGCGACAACCATGCAATGGAGGAGGGGAAAACTGATCCACCAGTGATAGCTCCTTTAGTTACACAAGGGGAAACATATTATATTCCCAAACTAGGTACTAGAGCTCATATTGAATATTGTTTTCTACACTTGAGGTATTCTATTCATGATGCTCAATGAAATTCACATATTATGTATGAAAATAATTGTGAGGTCAAGATATATAATCCTCTAATCAGCTTATGGATGACTATCCTCGATATGGAAACCCATATATTTATTACACATTAATTAATAATTTATTAAACAGGGTTATAAATAATATATCTTAGAATATTAATAATTATTGTTTCCATGTGAATTAGGTACATAAAAATAAAATTATTCATAAAATATAACATATTTACTCAAATAATCATTAACATGATCATAGTATACCATTAAAATAAATCTGTATGGGATTAACAGGGGACATACATAAGAATTAGGTGAGGTATATAGCATAGTAAGTGAATAAACATGGAACAACATGAGGAAGAAAATAATTTTAAAAAAATAGTTGTATCAATTGGGTATAAAAGTTGTTAGACAAATAAAACTAACCAACAAGAAATTTTATAGAATGATAATCATAAGGAATACATGGTAAATATGGAAAATACTTGAAAGGCTAAATTATATGTTAATGATAAAATAAAAGACCTCAGGATGACAAATTTCACATAAATGATTTTGGCTCACTACCTATGCACACATTAAATTTCATGAGACTAAAAATTACATAATGGAATGGAGTGATATATAATATCAGGCACACCAATCGCTATCACATCATTCTCATTCTTAAGTGTCCCATATAGATCATATAACATTGATTAATTGTTATTTATATATTATTCCAAGATCATGGACTGTAGAATATATATATTTAAGGACCTAATTAAATAATAATTTGTTTTTATATTTGAACATCCTTGTTAGGAAATGGGTATAGGTATTCACTACGCAATTGTTTGGCATGGAAAATTATTGTTATATTTCTTCAACATTACATGGGTGTGCAAATGATCATGGATGGGATTTTTGGGAGTGAAAGTTGTATCTCATCATTTATACATGATAAGGTTTCTATGTGGGATATGTGAGATCGTATGCCAACATTACAAATTAGAGAAAAATGGTAATAATATAAATAACATACACAAATAATGAGGAAATTCAAAAGAACCCTTACATTGAGAGTGTAAATAAGAATTACATAGAGGTTGTTCTTGAGTACTTTGGGGAATCAATAGAAGACTATATAAAGGTTATGGAATAGTTAGTATGTTCTATATGTGTTTTCAATGAAGATAAGATGATGCTTGGGTATTCTTTTATAGGAAATGATTAGGGAACTCTTTATCATTTCTCAATAATTGGTTTTCAACTCTATATAAAAAAATATACAAAACAAAAATCCGTACCATGGATTTTCTAATGGTTCATGAAAATTGGGTGAGGTTTTCATTTTGTTTATGGCCTATGTTGGAACATAATAAATCAATACCTTTTTTTATGTGGACTTCATTCATATTCTTAAATAAATAATTTTTAATCTTAAAAATATATTAATGGATTTATTAGATTTGTAACGGATTAATAAATGTATATAAAACATAAAATCACATTATTTTAAAGGTAAAACATTGGTTTGGTTATGGATACAATTTATACTATTTTTTACCTTAATAGTGGTACATTATTATGTCATAATATAAAAAATATAATTATTTAGTATTTAATTTTCATCTAAAAGGTTAGTATTGTAAAGACCTGGAAATTGATTGTAATTTTTTTTCTTTATATGGTAATTTTTCGAGACTGTGAAATCTGACGGCATGCGATTCCCAGGCCTAGAGTTCCCATAATGATCTGTTGAAGTTTTTTTAAGCTTTAATTAGCACGTGTAAGTAGTTTTCCACAAAAAGTGGAAAAACACATAAATTTTTAAATGGATTAAAAATATGAGGGCATCGTTGCACATAGGATTGTGAGTATAACCTAGGTGTTTCTTAAGTTTAGTTGGTGTAGGCCTCCTATGAGAAAACCCAAAAATGGCACAAACATAAATTATATAATTAAATAAATTATTTTATTTTCTAAATTCATATAACTCATAAATGGGAGGTCGGATTGAAAATATAATACCACCACTGAACTCGTGAGGGCATCATTAATTTAAGAAGATATTAACTTTTCCCGATGCGGGCCACTCGTGGAAGTTAGATTTTGGCCGTAAATAAATTAATTAAATGAAATTATTTTTTTTGTAAAAACCATAACATTTAAATGGTAAATTGTTTTGGAAATTCGAGAGTATTGTTGGGTTCATTGGGTAATTTTCACTTGGACAGAGCCATACGTCGACCAACGTAGGTTGAATGTGACTCTTAATAAATTTTCCAATCTTTTTTCTGGTACGTTCTGTTAATGCACAAGTTCCGTTTTGTAACTTTTGAACTAGTGCTAGGAATTGAAATCTGAAGACACCGTTGAACTCATAGAACCGTTATTCTCTTAAAAAGACCAAGACATCGACCATAGTAGGTCTGGGTAAATAGTTAGTTCTTGGAAATTTTTAATAGAATATATAAAATAACATTATAATTTTATTTTTATTCTATTCCTCCAATGGAAAAGTGGTAAGGTGGGACATGTGATTTGTCAAGCCAATAAATGGATTAACCCACCAATCTGAGTAACAGCAACATTGTGGGAGATTAGGAAGCTCCATAATTAATGAGCCCCATTAACCCTATGCGTCGTTACTTACCCTCCCCCTCTCATACAAATAGGGAGCTAGGGAAATTGTATTGGGGAGCTTCACCAACAGTGAATTGCTGAAGGAATGTTGAGATTCCAGACCCTTAGAAGATGAAGGCGACCCTGCAGGAGGTGATGGATGACATCAAACCACCAATGGGTGATGTACGAGTGGCGTCTTTGGGAGCCGATCACGGGAACTAAGAAAACGGTCCACCGACAAGCGAGGATGATTTTCAGATGTTCAAGGTATGGGTTATTACATTTGAGAGATTTTTATTTCCACTTCCCCATTCATGAATTTGTATAAAGAATGCGGGTCCACCGACTAACGGGTTGTCCCGGGATTCAATTGCCTTTGTGGGAGGTTGTTGCGAGGTATATTGTAGGGTTTGTTGTTGATTTATACCCCCTTTCCCCATTCATGTCGACCCCCTTGATTCAAAATATTATGTCCCCTTGATACCATTATAATGCGGAGATTATGGGTCAAACAAACATGACCTGACCCATCCGCAAACCTAGTGGAAACTTCGGTGGACTTGAATCGACGACGACGTCCCCGGAAAAGTGTGGGAATCTATGGAATGAAGTATGGGACACTGAGGCGTGCCCAGTGACCTAAGGAATGTCACCGGCGACCTACACCGAAGGGGCTCAGATGTGGAGGCATGCACACCGGTCGTCCATGAAGACAGTGGAAACACAACCATGCCACCCGAGAAGGGCCACGGACTGTCGGCCACGGTGGCACATGTCTGCACCACCCGGCGGAGAAGAGTCACGGCACGATGCCGAAACGACGATGGAGGGGCGGCTGGCTCGCTGCTGGTCACTGGAGAAGGCACAGTGTGAGATCGTTCCACGTAGAGGAGGTCATCCATATGGCCAACCAGAGAGCCTAGCGGGCCGCCGCACCACATGTCGGCTCACTACGGGTAGCCCTACCACGTGCTGCCACACTGTGGAAAATCCAGCAGGCTGCGCCGGCAGGCCGGGCCACACAGTGGGCTGGGTTGGGCCCAAGGCCGAACTCATTTCGTCCTAGGCCAGGTCATGCTGGGTCGGGCCGACAGCGTCGGATCAGACCCAAACCCACTTCGACAATTTTCATTCATTCGGCCATATCCTGATCTATGTGCATCTGATTGAATAACCTTCTACGGAACTGGAAAAAATGGATTGTGATAGCACTTTTGGTATACCCCTCTAGAGTTTTGGATAATGTTTGGGTATGACCGGGTTGGGTTGAGCACGAATCCAACAAGGACCTTGGGACTATAAAGCCAATAACATACAAACTAGACGTCTTCTTGATGCACCGTCTACTGCATAGAGACCCCTAATATGTGGAGGTACAGTAGGATAATTCTTCTTGGGTCTTTATGGAAGATGGTGTATCGACCTGTGGCTTAAGATGCAGACCCTCCAGGAATCAAGTGAGCTTAGTGCAGGATCCCTATAGCTGGTTGTATAATGAGAATGGTGTCCAATGTGGGTCTGTGCAATGGGATCCTAAGTGGGTTTGTGCTTTGGGATACTATGTGGGTTTGTGTTTGAGATTCACACTTGGATCCACTCTAGGAATCCACGTGGTACTACTCTTGGATCATACGTGGGACTGTTGTACTATGATCCTATGTGGGTCTGATGATTTTGGATCTGACATGGGTCTGTCTCTTAATAGAGAAAGATGATTTAGTAGGTACATATAATAATCTTTATTATCATACCAAAGTTATACATGGTGTGACCTGACTCCTAAAATTCATGGTGACACCATTGTTTTATTCTTGTATATGGTGTAAATTTGTGGTACATTACTTCATGGTGATACCTTTTTGGTATTCATCTATGTGGCATAAATTTGTGACACTTACATTCGTGGTGAAACCTATGTGGTATTCTTCGATGTGGAAAAACATTGTGGGAATTAACTTCGCGGTGATTCCTTTGTGGTATTCTTCTATGTGGTGTACCTTTGTTTTATTTACCTTCGTGGTGATACCTTTTTGGTATTCTTTTAGGTGGACTTACCCTTGTGGTACATACCTTTGTGTTGTTACCATCCTTGTATTAAATCCTTAGTGTAATAGTTGAGATATGGTAAAATGAGTTGGTCCTTGTATTTCCTCACGAATAAGATAAGCATACTTAATAACTTTGGTATATTTATGGGCATATACCTAAGTTGGGTTGACTGTTGTTTTCATGATTTATGGATTATCCTTTGTGTATTTTGGGGGGCCTTCGGGGGTCTCGAGGTCCGTGTTGAGTATCGTTATACTCACATGTGCACGGGCTATGCACACATGTTATTGGGTTTGATGTAGATGATGAACAATGCTGACTGAGGATGACAGTACCTGGACTGGAGGTATCTCGGAGGAGGAATGAAGACGAGGCGTACCACATAGACAATGGTTTGAGATATGTATCAACCCTTCAGTTAGGGTCATTGCCATGAGTTAACAGGAGCTGTTTAAGTTTACTTTTACTTTTCAGTTTTCTTCTACATTCCAGTTGGGCTTGTATTCCGGCCCTATTTTTCTTACTGTACACACTCATTTTACTATACAGTTTATTTTTGTTTGTATTTTGTTGTGTGCTTGGTTACATGTTTGTATAGGTTATAAAGGCTATTCCTTCCTTGTTTTATGGAGTATTCTTATCGATGATAGGTTCCACCCTCTATCCTATCAAAGGCGGGATTGGGGTTGTCACGACACTGGAACATGGGACGGGTCATGACAAATGGGTATTAGAGGAGTCTGTTCTAATGTAGAACATTAGACTCTGATCTTTCTAATGGTAATAGTGTTAAGTTTAGTGTTTGTGGTTATCATTTTTGGGAATCTAGTGTTGGTGTGGTGGCCAATGTATTCATACACTAGGATCATGACATCTTATTTCTATTCTAGTGCATGAAAACACAAATTGCGTGTCTGTTTTGAAATGTTTTATTTGTGATATTTTTGAGTCATCTCACCAAGTACAAATTATTGATCATGTCACACCTATTGCTTTTAGTAATCCTCCATGTAGACAGCCGGATAGGGTTCATAGTATAGTATGCGAGGATAGCACACTGAGTAATGAGGCCTCAGTGTAGGGCCCTTTATCATTAGAGGGACTGGTGGAGGCTCTAGTGGTACCACTACCCGTAGGACCACCGATTCCAATTGCCCCACCTGTAAAGGATGAAAATGGACTGAGCATGTTACACATGTTCTAGCGACAGAGGCCTCTGGGGTTTTGAGAAATGTACGATTCCCAAGAAGCAGAGGGCTAGCTGGAGGATGTGGCCATAGTCTTTTGCCTATTTGAGACACCAGTAGTGCAGATGGTGATCTTAGCTTCTAGTCTATTCCAGTGAGTGACCATGAGGATGTTCTACATACTGATGATGATTTGGAATGTGGACAGTTTCCCAAGATAGTACATTTGGGTAGTTTGTGCGCTATATCACTGCACTTTGGTCAGCAGTTACAACCGGTGTACCGATAGAGGACACATTTAGGCTTGGTTCATTACATGAGTTTCGACATCAGATACCCCTCATGTTCTGATGCAAGCCCGTCTCAAAAATGGCTGAGGACTAGCATCAGGAGGTGGATGAGTGTTCCCTAGAGCTTATACATCTCCAGTATGATGACATGTCGGTAGCTCAGTATTCATTGATGTGTTCCAACCATTCATGGTACTTGATGAATAAGATAAGATTAGTGCTTCTAGGTTTGGCTGTTTGAGCGAGGTTTTTTTAAGTACATCTGAGCCAACACTATTTTGTTATGCATTCATACTTATGTTAGGGTGATAAAGAGAACCTTTCTTGTTGAATGTTATTTGGTTGAGCGGATACAACTAGTGAATTTTAACAGTTGGATAGCATGAAACTAGTTCCAATCTCAGAGACTCGGGCAAGTAAATTGTTTCGGGAAGTGGATGTGATATGGACAGATGAATTTTCAGGGAAATAGACATGGATGTGGTTTTAGGAGAGCAGAATGAGGATGTATACATTTCAACAAGTTACAACCATAGCCTCAATTTGGTCCCCACCAGGCTCAGGGAGTTGGATGGCATGGGAAGGGAGTAACTACTTACGGTAAAGGTGTGTGACCCAAGGGCTCTAGGAATGATTTGAGGTATGGTCTCTGTCAAGTTATAACTTCCTTATTAGTAGACATATGTACCAATCATTCCTTCTTTCTACGAATCATTTTAAAGACCTAGAGTTTTCGGTTAAGCCGTTGAATTGACCCTCACCTCAAATGATACCTTTGAAAGGAGACTCGATAATAACAGTTACAATGACAGTGTGGTCTTACTCTTGAGGTTTGTGTTTCGGTTAGAACCAATTGGTGGAAGTGTTGAGGCCTTAAGATGTTAGTTTGGGTATAGACTAGGCATCCACAATTCACACTCAGATTGATTGTATTAGTAAAAAAAGGATGTCGTTTCTCTACAACATTGGAATGTGGTTTTTCATGGTCGGCAAAAAGGACACCCATGCAGCACAGGATGGACTCATTCATAAGAGGGTGCAGCCGATCACTCTTGAGTCTGCCAAACACACCCTTATAGTAGTATGATTTTTTAGTTTTCAGTTCCAATCAAGAGTGGCGAAGCATGGGGACATCTTTTCAAAATATGTTTCCATGATTACCTCCCCAAAGGGAGAGGGACGTCTACTCTGGCTAGGTACTACCAGAGACTTGTACCCATCTTTCCCAGTGTAGTGACATCCTAGTCAGCATTGAAGAAATAGGGGGAGCCTTTCCTGTGGACGGAGAAGTGTTAGATGAGATTTCTGGAGCTGAGATAGAGACTAACAGGTAGAACTACAAAACCCATGACTTGTAGTTAGCAGTAGTGGTCATTCCACTAAGGGTGTGGTGGAATTACTTAATTGTGAACGTTTTATAGTCTACATGGACCACAAGATTCTCATGTATATCTTCTCTCAGAAGAATCTAAATGTGAGACATCGACGTTGATTCATGCTCCTCCGAGAATATAATTTTAAGATAGTATATACTCTTGGTAAGGGAAATGTAGTAGGAGATGCACTCAATTGGAGATCTGGTATACAACTGCTAGGTGAGGCGACAGAGCAGTTGGATACTTTACGGATATCTTTTCTGGTCCGAGTTGGAGAAGTTTTTATTAAATCTCTTGCAGTCACTCCCCCTACTTATTCAATGTTTTAGGGAGGCATACCATGGGAACACTGAAGACGAGGCTCAACATATTCAGATATCCATAGGGCAAGCACCTGATGAAATTTCTAAAGTTGGGGAGCACGTCGTCCAATTAATAGGACGTACCATGGTAACAGAGCCTTCTGCATTAGTACTAGTGGCCAGGGATGAAGAAAGTAGTGGCAGATTTTGCATCACGATGCCTCATTTGATAGGAAGTGAATACATCTCAGAGCCACCGAATGTCTTATGCTGATAGGATTCGGAGACCTCTAGATTTCGAGGATGGTGATCATGCCTTTCTGCGGGTCTCACCTCGACGAGGGTTGCATTGATTTGTAGAGACATAATTTTATCTCCAGTGTTAATTAGACCCCTTCAAGTCCATAGAAGAGTTGGAAAGGTGGCATACCACTTAGCTCTTCCAACTCAGTAGAACCAATTGGATGACATTATCCACATACCCTATATGAGGATATATATGCACAACAATTGACAGATCATTTACCAGGAAAAGTTGGACATCGATGATGGGGAGACATTTACAGAGATTCTAGTGGAGATTGGGGAAAGAATGGAGATAGTCTTTTGTGGGCGATCGATAACTTTGGTACGTGTGCACTGGAAACACATGAACCGCCAAGAAAGAACATGGGAGCGGGAGGCTCGGATTCATGCTCAGTACCCCGCTTGTTTTCAATGTTTTTGTAATGTTCCTTTCGGGGACAAAAATCCCTGAGGTGGGGAGAATGTAATGACTCAGATATTTCATGCAATGTTTTCAATTGCATGATAATTTTTCAAGAACGCGAAATATGACGGTGCACAATTCTAAGTCCCATAGTTCATGGAACGATCCGTCGAAGTTTTATTATGTTTTAATTAGCGTGAGTAAGTAGTTTTCTTGAAAAAGTGGAATAACTATTAATCGGTTTCTCGGATCAGAACTCCTAGGGCACCGTTGTCCTAAGGATGGCGGGATTACCCAAGCTGCGACTTATGTTTAGTGAGCTCGGGCATCATGTGAGAAATCCCAAAAATGGCAGAACTGTAAATAAAATAATAAAATAATTTTTTTTCTATTTTTCAAATGCTTATAACTCACAAACAGTAGCTTGGATTGATAATCTGAGACCACCACTGAACAAGTGAAGGCATGATTTATTTATGAAGATATAAAATTTGGCCAGTGCGGGCCATGAGTGAAAGTTAGATTTTGGTCGTAAATAAAATAATTAAGTGAAAATTATTTTATTGAAAAAACCCATAACTTTTAAATGGTAACTCAGATTTGAAATCTGAGAGAACCATTGGGTTCGTTGGGGTGTGTTTCACATGGGAAGAGCCTATCCTCAACCGGTGCGGGTCGAGGGTGACTGTTAATAATTTTTCCGAACATTTTTTAGGGTACATTTAGTAAACGCAGAGGATGCATTTTGTAACATTTGAACTGGTGCTCAGAATTGAAATATGATGACACCGTTGAACTCGTAGAACTGATATTCACTTAATAATAACTTCACATATACCGCAGTTGGTCTAGAGAAAAAATTAGTTTTACAAAGTTTTTAATAGAATAAATAAAATAACATTATTATTTTATTTTTCCAACAGACAAGCAGTAAGGTGGGATCAGTGATGTTTCAAGCCAATAAATTGCTTGACCCTCTAATCTGAGTAACAAAAACATTGGGGATGATTAGGAATATTCCTAATTAATGAAACCCATTAACTCTCTACATCATTATTTACTCTCCCCCACTCCTATAAATATGGAGCTAGGGAAAAGTTATCCGGGATATTCACCACGTAGCGAATTGAAAATGGAATGCCGCAATGCCAGACCTGTAGAAGACGAAGCTGACCTAGTGGGAGGAGAAGGGCAATATCGAACCAACAATGGGTGACGTGCAAGTGTCGTCTTTGGGAGCCAGTTGTGAGAACTAAGAGAACGGTCCACCGGCACGTGTGGATGATACTTCAGCGTTAAAGATAGGGGTTATTTTGTTTGAGCATTTTTAATTTCCTCTTCATCATTCTGAAATTAATATGATGATTGTGGGTCAACTGAGAAACAGTTTGAGCAGAGATTCATTCATCTTTGCGAGAGGTTGTTGTGGGGTATCTTGTAGGGTTTTCTGTTGATTTATACCCACTTATCCCATTCTTGAAACCCCCCTTGATTCAAGAACATTATTGCCACATGGTACCGTTCTAACATGGAGGGTGTGTTCCAAACAAGCATGGCTTGACCCCTCCACAACCCTTGTGGAATCTTATGTGGTCTTGAATCTATGATGGAATCCCAAGATGCATGTGCGAATCTACAGAATGAACAACAAGCCACCGGGGTGCGCTCGGTGACTCGAGGAATGTCACCGGAGACCCGTGCCGCCGACCAGCACCGTAGGGGCTCAGAAGAGGCAGTGGCGCAATCGCTCCACCAGGGAAGGGAAGTGGCCGGTCGGATACGACATAGTGAGGGCGGCGACCAACACACAACCGACCGCATAATGGAGGGGGTGGTGTGCATCCGTGCCGCCCGACAGAGAAGAGCCATGAAGCGATGTCATGGCAGTGATTGTAGGGAGGCTGGCTCACTGCATGCCACCAGAAATGGTGTGGGGCATGCCCACACCTCTTCGAGAAGGCTGGCAATTCGCCCAATCGGGGAGCCGAGCGGATTGCCGCACCGCAGGCCGTCGCACGGCATGCCACCGCACCATGGGCCTCCGATCCACGGGCCCCCACACTATGGGCTACCACACCGCGGACCACCCATCGGGCTGGTCCGGACCCAGTGGGCCTTGTTGGACCCAAGGACGAACTCGGGTAAGTCCAGGTCGGGTCCGGACTGGTCGGTCCGACTTGGTCGGACCAGACTCGGACCAAATTCAACCATTTTTGTTCATTCGGCCATATCCTAAGCTATGAGAATCTGATGGACGAGTCGTCTACATCGCCAGAAAACTTGGAACGAGGCGGTCATTTGGGTATACCCCTCTTGAGTTTTGGATGATGTTCAAGAATCGCCATGTTGGGTCAAGCACGAATCCAACTGGTCCCTCGGCACTAAAAGACCAATAACATACAGACCATGTGTCTGTTTGATGCACCGTATAATGCGTTGATACCCCTATTACATAGCAGTCCTTTAAGATACTTCTTCATGGAACATCATGGTAGTTGGAGTATCGACATGTGGCTTGAGGAGTGAACCCTCCCAGAATCAAGAATGCTTAGTTTGGGAACCATGTGGCTAGCTATATCATTAGAAAGGGATCCTATGTGGGTATATGCTTTGGGATCCTATGTGGGTCTATGCTTTGGCATCCTAGGTGTATCTGTGCTTTGGGATACTATGTGGGTTTGTGCTTTGGGATCCTACGTGGGTCTATTTTTGAGATTCCCACTACGATCCACTATATGAATCCATGTGGAATGACTCTTGGATCCTATGTGGGTATGTTGTACTAGGATCCTATATATGTCTGATGATTTTGGATCCTATGTGGATCTGCCTCTTAAAAGAGTAATATGATTTTGTATTTACATATAATCATCATTACTACCATATATAAGTTATACCTGGTGTAAGATATGTCCTTACGATCATGGTGATTTCTTTTCGGTATTCTTCTGTGTGGCGTACCATTGTGGTATTTACAATTTTGGCGATACCTATGTGTTATTCTTCTATGTGGCGTACCTATTTGGGAATTACCTTCGTGGTGATTCCATTATTATATTATTCTATGTGGCATACCATTGTGGTACTTACCTTCATGGTGATACCTTTGTGGTATTCATCTGTGTGGAATTACCTTTGTGGTGCATTCCTTTTTGGTGTTACCTTCGTGGTATTATTTCCTTCGTGGAATAGTTGATCTTTGGGCTAATGATTTGGGCCTTGTGTTTCCTCATGAATGAGATGAGTATAATTAATAACATAGGTTTTTGTATGGGAATATACGTAACTTGGGTTAAATGTTGTTTCCATGCATTTTGGTTTATCCTTTGTGGATTTTGGGAGACCTTAAGGGCTCTCGGTATCCCTGCTATGTATCGTTATAGTTACCCCTACATGGGATATGCCCACACCTTGTTGTGTTTGGTGGAGATGATGAACATCGCTGACTGATGACGACAGTAACAGGATTGGAGGTAGCTTAGAGTTGGACATTTGACGAGGAGTAGCGTAGAGATGACTGTTCGAGATATGTACCTACCCTTCAGGTAGGGTCCTTGGTGGGAGTTCATAGGAGATGTTTCAGTTTACATGTACTTTTTCATTTTCTTATACTTTCCAGTTGGGCTTGTATTCCTGACCCCTTTTTCATATTGTACACACTACTTTTACTATACATTTTTCCTGTGTTTGCATATTTTTATATGCTTGATTATGTGTGTTGAAAGGTTAAGAAATCAATGTCTTCCAAGTTGTACTGAATATGCCTTTCGGTGCTAGTCCCCAGCCCATGGACTATAGAAGGCGGGTTTGGGGTAGTCATGGCATGGGCCCGAGGGACAGGTCGTGACAAGTATCTAATAAAATAATGAAAAATTCCCCATTTGAAAATTTTAATTATACGATTAAAAAAATAGTATCCAATATATCTAAATACATTTCTAGATATATTAGTTTTCACTCTTAAAATAAAATATAAATATATTTGGAAATGCATTTTTTTCAATTAGTGTTTCTTGAAAAATTATTAAAATTATATTATATCATAAATATTATATAATAAATTATATTTGATGAATAATAAATAATAATAAAATTTTAAAATAATTCTTATTTCAAAAAACCATTAATTCATCATAATAATTTTATTAATTGAAGTTTAATATTAAAGAATATTAAGAATTTTGTATTATCATGTCCAAATAAAATGAATTTATAATTTAATAATAATATAATGAAAATATATTCTTTATTCTATAAAAAATGTACATACACATTTTACATTGATCATGATATATATCCTTTCAACACACTAGATAAAAAAAATGGTTAATGTACTCAAATGTCAGAATCTCATGTGGTGGATCAACGGACATGGTTTGGCACATGATCATTATGAGCATCATCTTCTCTCATAATAGATTTCATTAATTTATAAGTCATCATATGTCATCTTGGGATTGGTCAATGTAAAATCTGTGTGATTCTATCTCCCTCATAATCTCAAATAAATGGGATTCATTAGGTACAATCCTACTAGTTGAGGCCATCACTTACATATTTTGTGTTAATTGGATTGGTTAAAACCCTAAATATATAATAATAATTTGGTAAATGTTCAATGTCTATATTATCAATTGTTAATATTATTAATGGTATTTTTAATATGTTATAATAATACCAATGAATTACTTGGTTTTTTAAAACATAATATATAATAATATATTTAATGAAATCACAAGGGAAATCTTATATATAACACTTTAGGTCAATGATATATTCCACCATAAGAAATATCCCCCTTTAAATGTTAATTTCCCACACTATATCATATGAAGATATTATTATTTCATCACCTCCTTGGGTTCCCACATCGCTTCTCCAAACATGTGGTTTATCCTTAACTCTTAGGTTGGGTGCATTGTCTTATTTCATAGGGAATTGCCTCTATGATCTATCATTTTCACCAGATATTCAAAATTGGAAAGATCATTCTCCAATGAGACCACCTCTAGATTGAGAAAATGTGATGGGTCTAGTGTATACTTACTCAAGAGGGATACATGAAATACATCAGGTACATTTGATACTTTATGTGGGAGTGCTCAAAAATAATTCACCACTTCATTGTGATAAAATATCTAAAAGGGGATGATGTGTCTTGGAATAATCCTTCCATTATTCCAAAATATCATCACTATATTCCTTGGAGATATGCTGATGAAGAATCTATATCCAAAAACAAACTCTAGGTCACATTGATAATTCCAATGTTTCACTTCTTTTGAATCTAAGAAGCATTGATGTGATGCTGATTAGTTTTATCTAATTCCACAATTTCCATTACCTATTTAGGACATACCGTATCTCATTCACCAATATTATCCAAAAATGATGGTGTTTTGTAAC
The DNA here is from genome assembly GCA_963277665.1 of Viscum album. Classification (NCBI taxonomy): domain Eukaryota; kingdom Viridiplantae; phylum Streptophyta; class Magnoliopsida; order Santalales; family Viscaceae; genus Viscum; species Viscum album. Next base: position 1,044,327,042 of record OY728160.1, on the reverse strand, counting down.
TCATCCTATATTTCACTTTATAAGGATCCATTTAGATGGTAATATAGAAATAATTATTGTATGATAACTTGACTAGAGGAATATGTTGATCCCTTCATCCTTTGAAGTCAATTGATCATTCTCATAACATACCCTCAATTGTCTAGATAGTATGCTCATATTTGACATCAATTTGATTGGGATAAGTCATGTTAATGTTGAAATCAGTATTTAGAGAATATTTGAGACTCTCCTGAAACCTAGAGTAATATCATGTATCTCAATCAGATAGAATTGATTATAGTACTCTATAAAATAATAAAACCTACCTGATGTACATCCATTCAGGTTGATCTAGTTATAATTCCTCTCAAATTTCACTAAAGTGATCTAACATTGTAAGATGAACCAAAAAATTCACTATAAAATGGTTTCCTTGGGATTTCATAGATGCTTGGGGAAATTTTCTATGGTGATGTTTTCCCATTTCTATGTCTCTATGGGTTGTGTTTTCATCATTACCATATAATATTTTCATTCCACCATCACTTATTGTCATACTAGACACATTGATGAATAATATGATATATTTTTTTAATATTGTCCCCCAAATATTTATCCTAGATATATCGATATATCATTCTAGTCCAAGAAAGAATATAGAAGGGTGATATTGTAAATCATTCAACATATTCTTTAAAATCATAATTTTATTTTATTTATAGTCATGACCAAAATATCACAACTCTTTCATCGTTAACATAGAACTCTAAGGATTTCCCTCTTCTTATAATTTCCAATACCATCTGTTTTCCCACATCATTTCATTGAGCATCCTTTATCATCTATATGATGAATTCTGGTGCAATAATTTGTGATAGGATATATGATATTCCTTTATTTATTATTACCATGTCCAGCCATTTCAAATCTAATATGGTAAGATGCATTTCAATTCTATTAAAAGATAAACATTATTGATCCTCACAACATAGAGCGTCTGCCAAATTATTCACATTCCAGAGATGGAAGAGAATTGGGATTTCATTTCCTGTGATCATATTTAAAAATTATTGTCGGATAATGTTAAAATATTTTTATGGGTCTATGTACATGATTCTTTTGTGGTCCATATATATTTTACACTTCTTCCCAAATAGTTAATGCCACTATATTTTCAAAGTGAAGATCACTAAATCCAACTCCAGATCAAGCAATTGGTAATTCCATTTTTTAACATTCAGTTTCTTTGAATCATATTATATCACATTTTCAATCAAAATTTACACATATCCCATTCACTTTTTTGAAGCATTACTGAATACCATGAAAATATATCCAATTTTGGGATGTGTGAGTAAAATTCCATGATAAGCCTCTTGTTCAACTCCTTTATGATCTATTCACTTTCTTTATTCAATGATATCATGACTCCCTTACAAGTAATCCTGGTAAGAGTGTATAATAATCATGATAAATTTCTCATTAATTGGTGATAACACCCAGTTCAGCCATAGAAACTATGGACATTTGTCAGAGATGTTGACCTAAACCATTTAAAAATTCCTTCAATCATTAATGAGTCCATAGATATCCTATTTCTTGTGATGATATTCCACAATAACAAGACATACTTCTTCTAGAACTCACATTTTTTTACATAGCGTAATTTTTCTCATTTCATAATGTCTTTAGCGTAGAGCTAAGATTCTACTGATGATCCTATTTGATTTTTTCGTATATTAGAATATCATCCACAAAGACTACCACAACCTTTTCAAGGTAATCCAATAAAACTCAATTCATCATATCCTTGAATATTTATGGATAACTGGTTAGAAAAAAATGAATTACTATCAACATATAGGACATGTACCTTCTATGAAAATTTTTCTTGGGGATATCGTATTTATTTAAATTTTCATGGTATTAATCTAACCGCAGATCCAACTTGGATAAATAATATTCTACATGTATTTGATCAATAAAATCATCAATACATGGGAGAGGATATTTTTTATTTATCATGATCAGGTTGAGGTCATTAAAATCAATTAAAAGGTTCCCTCAACCATTCTACTTCTTATCGAAGAGGGTTAGTGCACACTATGCTGAAAAAATCAGGTGTGTGAACCCTTTATCAATATTATCCTATAGTATTTTCTTAAATAATTATGATAAAAAACATCTATTCTATATTGATTTTTGGATATTAGTAACAACCCAGGTATAATATTGATTGAAATTTCAACATCTTCTCGAGGAAGAAGACTAGTTAATTACTTGGGAAACACCAAAGTGTATTTCTTCATAATGTGCCTCTCTTCATAGATGATTCAGTCCATAGACTAAATAACATTATCTAGATATGATTTATCATAGGGAAATAATATAAATAATTTTTATTTTTGCGTTAACGAAGATTCACCCTTCTCCTTGAACTTCTGAATAATTTGAGGATGATTCACAGTACAGATTGTTGTTTCATTGTCATGGAAATTTATGATTTACTTATATAGGGAAAGCCTATATATGTGCATAATATCATAAAACTTCACAAAAGGGAGTATCAAAATGGTCACTGGGATATATTTACCCCAAATTGTGTTAGTATAAAGTTATATTTTTTGTTTGAAATTATTTCCACATTTTCTATTTTCACTGACAACACCAATTTTATGCTTTGTGGTGGTGTCTGAATAGTCCTACTAATCATTTGTGATAAGAAGAATTGATTAAAACCATAATAAAATATAATGGTCTCAATTATTGAATGAAAACTAGTGGACCTATCAACATTTTGTTTTTATGAGCTACATTTTTTGTGATGAATAATGTTCTCCCATGTTGTGTTAGATGTAGTTGGTTTTCCCTAAAAAACACTATCTTAGTGAGTTTTTTTGAAATGTACCATGGTTACATGTACTTGAAGCAATAAAAAATGTGTATAAGGATGACTAGGGAATTCATTCCCTCCATCACATTTGGGGGATTATCACATCTTCAATCAACGGCTAGGTTTCCATCCTTTCCAAACATAAATTATCTCATTGCACCCCAATGATAGTTTTCAGGGTGCTTCTTTTTGCACCTTTAACAAGTGGGATATTGAAATTTCATAGAAAAATTACATTTTTATATAACACCAAAAGAATTCAACTACCCACTGGACATATATAATTTCGGATAAAATTGACATTCACAAATCCCTATTTGGAATTGGATGGAACCTATAATAATTTACTCATCTCCATCAATGTACTAGATTGATAATGCTATTCATAGAGTTGGTTTTATCCCACCAAAGAAGTAGTAATCCTTTCATTTATGGGTAACTACTAAAACGGAGGCATATCATGCATGTCTTCGTAATTTTTCCTCATATGTCTAGAATTTTGTGATGTTTTTAATGAAATTTAAATCCATTTCCATTTTACATCACATAGTTTGAGGAAATTATTTGTCGAGTTTTTTTCAGGAATTCCTTGAATCGAGTCACATAGATATCTTTCTTAGGTTTCATATTCTTGATTAATGTCAAACACTAATTTAAGTCACCCACCATATGATAAAAATTAAGTAGAAAATTTTCTTTCTCATAACATTGAAGGAAAAAAGATATTCTCAATGAAGAAGATCAATTTTTAATTATTAAGAGATCAGATGATCCATTTGATATCATAGTCCAATGTCCAATATAGGTCTTAATCATTGGAATATTTCTATTGGGGTGGGGGAAATCTCTTCCTAATCTATATTTCAATTAATAAAAAGATTCATCTAATACATTATCATCATATAGATCATGATTTCCTCTCCAATCAAGTTAGAAATCTTAGTAGAGAAGTAATCATATTTCCCTTCACATTGGTTGTTTAATAAATTAATCATACTTCAGGACTTTATATTTAAAAAAAGGAAAATTTGGGATGATTATTTTTAAACATATACACATATAAAGGGAAAATTCAATGACAATAAAGAGGTATATTATAAATTAAATTAAATTCCTTATCATCTCAATTTCTGGGATTCACTCTCGGTTATTCGTGTTCTATTTACTAACATATATTCATATGGTAATTATTTCCCCACAATGATGGTTCATAATGATATTATGAACATACCAATGAATATCCTATCATATTGTGAAACTAGGTGTGTGACAAGACAAGATTCCATCCACGTATTCCCAACTAAATATTACTTAGCACAATGTTTTCAGGTTTTACCCCTATTTGTATCAATCATGGAGCCACATCCCCTTGTTTTATCCAGACAGGGACTTATTTCTTTTGATAACCAAATTCTCTATACTAAAAAAAATTATATATGATTTTGTAATCATTGTCTTATATATATGGATTTCACTATATTCTTTTAATCAAAATCACAGAAACAACTAATCTTTTCATTTGATACCACCAATGAAATCACTGAAATTAATTCAACATTTATTATATTATTTTATATATAATATAACTCATAAGATTGATAATTATAGTGTATTTTTTAATTATGAACATTAAATAACAACATAAAATAGAAAAAGTCAACATCATATTCCTAAATTTTTAAACATGATCATAATAACCCATCGAACATAAATGCGCATGGGATATTATCTAGACATATATAAGAAAAGGGAAAGATATAAATAACAATATGGGAACAAACAAGGAATTACATGAATAATATAATACATGTAATAAAATATTTATATCAAGAGAGAATAAAAAGGGTGAGAATCATACACGTGAACAAATGATTAATGGAATAGCCTTATAATCATATTGGAAACATTGAAAATGATGAATCAACACAAAAAACCACATCATAAATATCGATCAAGGATAACTAGATAGAAATAATGATTAAAAAATTCCCACAAACGAATTAGGTTCATTCCCTATTGCAAAATAATGTCCCTTGATACTAAAATATATCCACTACATTAGAGTGATATATAATTTCCATTGCACCAGTGAATTTCATTTCAGTTTCATGAATAAGTGTCCCATATAGATCATATAAAATGGATTCATTCATCACCATATTTTATTACATGATCATAGACTGTGGAAAAAATATATTTATTTCACCAATCAATGAATTATAAGTTCATAATGTTGAACATATTGATTGGAAATGGGTATGGGTATTCACTATATATTGTTTGTCATAGAATATCACAGTGATGTTTCAATAGCAAAACTATATCATATAAATATTCATAGAAGGGATTGATGAGAATGAAAGGGGTCCCTCATTATTTAAGAATTACATGGTTTTTAATGATGATATGTAAAAGCACATACCATTAAAAGTAATTATTGAAAATTGGAAAATATATAGAAGATTTTTGAACAATGAGGAGAAAAAAAGAACCCTTACTTTTAAAGTGAGTAACTAAATGATTGGGTGGGGATTTTAGAGAGAGCATGCACAGATTTTGAAAACTATATAGATTTCATGTAAGAGTGTGGACGTGATCCAATTTGTTTTTATTAGAGAAGTTGAATATTGTATGGGTTTAAATATTAAATTACTGATGAATCATTTATAATTTCTCAAACATTAGTTTTAGACACTGTATAATAAAATAACAAAAACCAAAATACACTAAATATTTTTTACCATGTATTATTCTAATTGTGAGATGTTTTAATTATTTCTTATGTACATGGGCAGATCTAAATAAAATACTATTGTTTCTAATGGGGATGAGAGTCACGCTCCTAAAAAAACGATTTTGAAACCATAAAATGTATAAATTGATTGGGAGGGTTCTTATTGGATTTGTAAAATATGTAAAATTAAAATTAAAATATTATTATTTAATATTTATAAATTTTATTTAGACATGGTTACCCTTTATAGTATATATTAAACCACATGTGTGCCATATGATTTCACTATAGACACTATATATTTATAAGGTTTGTAACTTCAACCTGCAAATCCCACAATCTAAATATTCATGGAAATTTCTGCATTAGATAATTAAAATGTTAAGATTCCAAATATAGTGTTCATTTTATATAAATAAATAAAAAATTATAGGAATTTTCACTTTTAAAATAAAATTGACAATTATTGATAAATGGTGGTGTTTTTTTTAAATTTCAATTTTTGAACCATTATTAATATTACATTTTAATTCATAAACATTATATAATAATTTATAATGGATAATAACTTTAAGAAAGATAATATGTCAATATATTATTTATTTCAAAAATAAATTAACTCATAAAAATAAATTTTTTATTTGAATATAAATATTTCAAGAAATTGTTTTTTTGGTTTTATTGTATCAATATTAAATTAATTTATACAGTAATTATAATAAGATTAAAATATATTCATGATTCTATAAAAAATGTAAATAAAAATATTTCTTTTGTATTGATAAAAATCACTAGTATACAAAAACAAACGCTATAATGGTGCGGTGCGCAACTGTGAGACATTCATGTGATGGTTCAGGGAACATGGTTTGAGAAGTTATCTTGATGATATTGAACTTATCCCTTAAATGGTTTCTTCCATGCTTAATTTTCTTGATTTCATTTTGGGATTGGTTGACAGAAAGTCCAAGTCTTCCTATGTTAATCAGAATCATCAATAAATTGGATTTATAAAGTATGACCCTATGGGTTGAATCCCTCACATCCATTGTCTATCTCGATTGGATTGTTTAAAAACTTATATTTATTCTAATCATGTGATAACTATTCACTATCTATATAATCAATTAAAAAGAAACTTAATGGTATTTTAAATACTATATAACCAAACCAAATATGTGCATGTATTTTCTATAACCATAATACATAAATAGATAGTTATGTAAATCAAGAGAGAAAATTTATATATAATAGTTAATATTCTTACACTCATGATGATGAGTCATGTATAGAGTACATTACATATATAATCGATAATATAAGGACGCCACTATAGAGTTTGGTCCTGATCTCCACCCACATTCTACACGACTCCACCATGCTGTAGTGGGATATGATTACTCTGGCTAGTTATCACCATGGAATGCTCTTGGGGGAAATAAATACTATCTTCATGGACTATTTTTTCCTCAGAAATTTACTGATGTCCAAAGATGTGTGTTCATGGACCTAGAGTGGTATGATATGTCATTCATATACTGTTTAGATTGTTCACTAAGTTTCAAATTTTCCATTTCATCTAATAGATTACAATATTTTGAAAGAAAGAAATTTCTATTGATGTCATAAGTAGGTCATCATATCATATGTTAATAAATTTTACCTATCTATCTTTTTTGGGGTTATATACATGGCTCATATCACCAAGTGAAACTAGAGATAATATGTCAATACATTGAACAAAGGTTCAATTCCCCGATAGTGTCGTAGTTCTTCTTATTTGGAGATGTGTAACCTCTTTTGTTTTAATAGGATATTTTATTATTGTGTATCCACATTGAATTTTAATTTATACATGATTAGTGTCAGTAATAGTCGAATGAAAAGCCTCATTTTGATAAAGCCACACTTGAGTTCCATGCATTCTATTGGATGTTTCTTATTTAGAGCTTATTTTGGATCATTCCAACTTTTTGGGTGTTAGAGAATCGACACCAACACAAACTTCATGAGGGGGATTAGCTATACCATGTAAGCAGAGAAGCTAAATTAGTACTGGAGAATATGTTGAGGAGGAGGTTTTGGATGAGGTATCCATACTTTTGGTTATCTGCTCCAATATGGATGTCCTACTTGGGGTAGTCCAGCTATAACTCATAGATATTGATCAGGTAAGTTTCATGTATTACAACTAATACCTTAGGATTATAGTACATGATCACTTAATGAATGAGGTATAATTATACCAACATCTATAATCATATCTCTTTTATTCCATACATGTGATTAAAACTAAAATATCTTTTTCAACCATCTAAATATTTGGAATGGAAATTCACTACATATATTGTGGGGATTATCCATGTAAAACTATTAGGTGTGTATACCAATGGTATATGAAAATGTAAGGACATTACCCTTGGTGTAGGTAGTTATGGTTTTTTATGTGTCCTAAACAACATTGAGCCTATGTGCTTTAATTTCATTCTTGGGATGGAATGGTCTGTTTCTTTTGTGTCCTATGTGAACTATTATCACTGTAAAGTATCATTTATGCCACCATTGAGTGGTAGTTATCTTCATAATTGTGATTGGTTTATTCAATCCATTAGTGTTGGACTAGATCATTGTATGGTGGTAGGTGTGAAAACCTATATTTTCCCTATATTCTTGGATGATCAGACGATGTTTCTCGAATATTTCCCTCATATTGTTGATCATTTAATGGATATTATTTATAATGATTTTTCTAGAATAATTTCAAATAGAGGGGTCGAGTTTTTGGTTGATCTACTTCCAAGACCATCTACAGTATATTTTCCTCTTTAAAGGTGTCACATATTGTGCTCCAGGATCTCAATATACAGTTAGACGATTTATATTCTATGGGTTTTATTTGACCCAATACATAATCTTGAGGTTCCCTCATGATTTTTCTCAAGATGGCAGATCATACCTTCAGTCTAGGCATGGATTCTTTATTATTTACCTAACATGAACATATGAAACAATTAATAATTCAAAAATAAATTAACACCTTAACTATCTCCATGGATATAGGAGTTCACAATTGTCAACATCAGATCGAGCTATCATCTAGTGTGGCTCTGGCTATAAGATATACCACATAGGACATTGTGATGTTGTCACAGTATATAAAAATCGTCATTATTCCATTAGTTATTAAAAATTTATATTGGGCCTTACATTAAATTCATTTCTATTACCTAAAAATTAATAAATATTCGTTACAAACATTAAAAAATCCATGAAAGTACTCTATAAGTATATATTCATTTTAAATTGGTAAACATAAATAACATTTTTGTAAGACAACTTCATTGCCTCCCATATAGTCCATTATAACTAGACCCCCTTTTGACATATAATACATAATAACCTTCTCTGTGGCCTATGGAATAGTAACATATGAAAGAGTGAGCTCAGATGCACTATAATGGTAAATAAGGGAGATATCAATCATATCATAATAATAAGACATAATAATATAGTATTTGAAAATATTTTACAACATATAAAAGATCGGGATATCAATCCATGAGATAAATCATCAAATTTCATAATAAAATAAGAACCTAATCCCAACATTAATTACATATGGCATGAAATTTTGTATCATATACATAATCATAGAATGTTTATTACGGTCTTATACTTACTCTAAGATCACTGACATTATATGAAGATCTACAAGTGTCAGTTCTGGATAAAAGAGGTCCAATTTCTGGGAAATTTCATCTTAGTAAAGGTAGTAGTGGTGGAAATAAAAAGGAATTGGATGTTTTATCATAGAATAAAACAATGATAGAGGCATAGGTTTGGCGCTTATTCGGTTTAGAAGGCTACCATAAGAGATTCATACCCTATTTAACTATGATATCTCCACCATTGAAATAATTATCATGTTAGGAGAATCTATTCATGTTTATGGAAATGTTCTAGCTAGATTTTATTAGGATGGACAAGAGATCGACGCGATACCTAATATTATGGTTTTAAGTGGATGGTATCGACTACACCATGTTCCAAAAATCTTCATGGAAATCGTATAGTTGTGTTCTAATTCTGGGGTAGATGGTAATTTACTATTGATATAGGGTGCTTAGACAACATGTGAAGAGATACGTGACCCAAAATATTTAGATGAAGGTGTGGAGACACTACCACATGGGTGAGTGTTTTATCATCCACATTGACCATTATAGACTTGTGTTTATCATCTCCCAGAATGATCTAAACATGATAAATATTTGACGTATATAGATTATATTGGATTATGTCTATGTGATAGTCAATACACCTGTGAAGGGAAATATATTTTAGATTCTCTAAGTATGAGATCTTATTCTTTGCGGTTAAATGTTGAATTATTGTTTTTAGATTATTTATTGTCGTCCTTACTGGGAAAATATAGGGAAACATATATACATTTTATGGTTATTTACCCATTAAATCTATAATTCATTAGGGTAATATAACATTGACATATACATGGTGAGTCCATTGAAACTCAAATATCTACTAGAAGTTATCCTAATTAACATTGTGAAGGTGGGGATATCATTATCCTTTTCTGAAGATAAACAATGGTACATGGGATAATGTAGGATATGGTAACCCAGGAGTTTCATAAATACCATTTTCTGCCACATCCAGGCATGGAAATGATGTACCTTAAATAGTGGAGACATTTTTTGTGGATAAAATGATAAGGTCACTCACATAGTTTGTCTCTTTATGCATCACTTTTTAGTTAGAGACTGCTAAAAACCATGTTCCGAGGGGTTTAGCTCAAACAATTGAGGTGACCATGTGGAATTTGGATGATGTGTCTATGGGATTCAGGATGGGGATAAAATGTATTTTTAGATGATATTATTAAATCTTTGTTTTTTTAGAATAAATCACCAAATATGTCCACTTTCAAGAAATATGTGAGAATAGTTCAGTAGAGATCATGAGATTCCTTCATGTGCAGGAGATAGCATGGCCTCATGGAGTTACCTTAATGTTAATTTCATGTTAGGATACTATATTTACTTAATGATTATTTATTTGATTATAGTATGCCTATGTAACTATTATATTTTATCATGGATGTTCACCCAATAACACACATCCAAATAGAGTAGACAATTGATGTCATAGAAGAGATATTATAGGCATGATTTTTTGACCCTAGTCATTGTTTTTTGGGTTATATTATTTTTGGGGAGTTTCAATTCAATGTATATACCATTTAAAAAATGTTATTAAACCATTTGAGGAATTTTATGAGAGTTTGTGCAGTCACCATAACGGTGGACTAATCTGTGGGAGAGTGGGATCATGGGCCAACAGTGGGTGCGAACTATGTTAGAGAATGAGAAAGTCTTCCAAAATCTTATAAAGACTACCTAGATCCATCACATGACATATGTAGATAGATAGTGGATGCTTTTTATGTTAGGTAGGGACACCATTTTTTCCTGAATGTTTCACCATGACCTCGATTCTGGAGATTTTTCTAAGGTGGAATGCTATCACTGAGATTAATTGGAGGTTTATTATTAGTACATAAATATGATGACCTGGCCTACTACATGGATCAACCACTATAGTTAGACATGGTAAATTATGTCTTCTTTATGTAAAAGATGAATAGGTAGATGCCTAACCTAAAAATTTATATGAAAACTGGAGATTTGGACATCGAGGATGGAAAAACCCTTAGAGTGTACCTAGTAAAGGTCAAGGATCGGTTGGGGAAGATTATTTGTTGGTCAGTGATTACATTAGTGAATCTGTGATGTAATCACATCAATATTTATGAGGAAATAAGGTAATTATAGACATGGAAGTCAGCTTTATAGAAACTCCATTTTGCGTAGTTTTTATTCATTTCATGATGAAATAATCGAAGTCATGGTGAATATAAGGTATCTATTTATTATATATAATTAATGGAAATATATATAGTGAGATTTTGGGATCCATGTTGTAACACAACAATATTCAAGATAATTTTTCTATTTATATATTTTATTTATTCGATGATTTGTGTTATAGGAAACACCAAGTATAAATGTCACATGATTCAATATTGAAATATTACTATGAAACATTAATAAAATAGACATTAATTTTGAATTTGTGAAGATTATTAATGAATCTATGATATATATATATATATATATATATATATCACAGTCCATGTAAATGTATTGATAATTTCTTAATAAATAATAATTCAATTTTTTCGGATATTGTTTTATTCTTCATGTAATTTTTTCAGATATAGGTTTTCATGTGAGGTAAAATTATAATTATATTATTAAATTTATAAAAAACATATTTGAATAACTTAATTAAATTGTCAATTCAATATATTAAAATTAACTGAATTTGGAATTTGGGTTATTTTTAAAAAATGTTTACTTTTCAATGAATCGTGATAATACTGTTTTTTGAAAATATAATTTAATTTTAATGTTTTCCAAAATTAAAATTATATTTTGTTTAGTATTGACTCTTAATTAGTTCATATTTAATAATAAATAAAATTATATTTTTTGAATAAGATTTTGTTGTTAAATTTTGTATAAAAACATTAAATTTTTTGAAAGGGTAATTTTCATAAAAAATAAATTTCAAAGTGTTTTCCCATTTAATATAAAATTAAAGTATAAAACTTTTGTCTCTCAAATTTTAAAAAATATATTCATTATTTTCAATAATTAATTCTAAACATGGTATATATTTCCATATTAAATATGGTGAAAATGAATAGAAAATATTGTAGAATTCATCACCTCTGTAAAAGGTAAATCAGGTAAATAATTGTTACAACTTCGTTATAAGGACATATTTATTATTCCTAATTTATATTTCTTGTATTAAATTTTATATTTATCATATTAGGCTCAAATTTAAGTTATTTATTTTTTACTTTTCAATAAAATGTCCTCTTTATTATTTTTACCATATGATGTCACAAACTGGCACTCTATTAGAATTAAATTTCATTTTTCAATTCACATAGGGAGAAAATTGTGTTCTAAAAGAACATTACTAGAACTTTTTTAGTACTATAATTCTATTTATGATATTAAATTATTGATATATTTAATGAATTAAATAATTACATTAAATAGATACACAATGCTAGTGCAGTAATTATTAAATTATTGAGAATGTTAAATAATTGACATTAAAATTTATAAAATAATTATAATATTAGATATTTAATGTGATCCATCAATTTTCTAGAATAACATGACCTATTTAAAATGTATATAATTATTTTTCTATAATTTATATTGATTAATTCATGGAATTCATGTCGATGTATTGTATAATATTATATTTATATCATTTGTACATTATGATAATAATATTTTATTAAATTATTTAAAAATCATTAAAATATTAAATAAGATAAAATGGGGTAATATTTGGTAAAAAATATCATCCCTTATTCATTCATATTAAATTTTGAATCGTTTATATCTATAGTAGTCTTATAATATTTTTACCTTTTGAGAAATACCAAAACTTCCCCACGCCTCAATTTTATGTCGACACTAAATCCCCAACTACATAATACAACATTGATTTTCCTATGTAATACATCCCAAACCAAATTATCTTATAAAATTATTTATTTTAAAAAATTAGTTTCTGGTGTTTTCTTACAATGAACCCTAGATCCCATTATAGGATATCCAATAGACTCATTCCAAAGAACAGGCAGTTGAGAATTAACTGAAAACATAAATTTTTCTACTCATATTTACCTTTATGATATAAATTATATTTATCATAAAATAATAAATTCATTATCACAAATAGTAAAAAAATTAAGGATGAAAACACCATTATAGACCCCCTTTCCCATCAATCAATAAGTGAATGTATCCCTTGTGCTTTTGTATGAATTAAATTCTCCATATAGTGAAACAATTCACTTTTACTAACCATCACATATGGATGAGTATAATTTATTTTTTATGGTATATGTGTGTTATTTATAATATAGTTATACTTATTAAATAATAATATCAAATCTACATTCTTATCCTCTAAATTCTTAGAAAACGATAACATTTCTCTTTGGTGCATGTGGACTACCTTCTCCACCAATCGATGTGGTTAATTTTTTATAACTATATTAAATGCATAGTAATATGGATGAATTATATTAATATATGTCATAGAAATTATATAATTATTTTAAGGGAATGATGAATTTTTATTTAGCATTCATTCATTCCATTCATCAAAATCTGTATACAGTGTGCTTGCAAGTGTAGGACCTATCGTCTCCATGCACTGTGTAATTCATTTTTATATCACCACGTTTTTGGAATTGTTATAAATAAGTATACAGTGAATATATAAAATTTTTATTTCATGACAAACTTTTTTAATATGATCCAGAAATGATCCATGTATTGGGACCGTGACTCCAAAACAAAAATAATATGGGAGACTAAATAGTTATCACTCAGAATAGTGATTTTAATATAATATTATTAATAAACTGGGAAAATTAATAAAAAATCATATATGATATGATAGATATATGGTTATTTAATAATTTGTTTTTAAAATCAATATATATTGTGTATGAGGATTGAATGTGAATGAGTAAATGAGAAACATCAGGAAGGGGATTTTCATTTCACCTTTTTTACTTTTTGACATATTCTATATAGACCATTTGTTTCTTTTTTTATAGTATATATACTCTACATGAATGCCTTTTATGGTATATATTCGTAAGAATATATTTATTTATTTATATATATTTTATATGTCATTTGGATTGTAAATAAAAATATACCACGGTGGGAAGACTTTGTTTCACGATCTCATCATTATTCAAAATATTTTATTTTTTAAGTCCCTGTATTGGAATATTTATCTTCAATTAATATTTTTTTCTAAAAATGTTTCCTAAAATTATTTTAATGTTATATAAAAAATTTATTAATTAATTTTTACCAATGCTTGAATTGAAAAAAATGGATTTGATATAAATCTTTTTTTTATTTTCAAAATGAGATTCAATGTGACTTTTTAGGCAATAATTATAAATGTTTATTTTTTAAATTTTATGGAATGAGATTATTTTTACACCATAATGTTACATTTATTATATTACTCATTATATAATATTATAAAATATTAATTTCAATGATTTTTTTTCATTTATATGTTAGTAGTTTTTTACAATGTGAAGTCATTTTAAAATACTGATGTTTTTTACCTTCAGAAATATCACAATTTATAATTTAAAATAATTTTTAATATAATATAACATTATTTTATGGTAATTATGCATAAGTGGGTATATGAACCAATAATTCCATCTTCATTATTTTTTATATGGTTTATGCTTACAAATACGTCATGTTCATGAAAACCATTAACATTCCATGGGTTATAATAAGATGAAATGAAGAAATGTTTGTGAAACCCATTTCATTTTCATATGCTATCATATGATGGAATTTTCTTGAATCCCATATAATTTAAAGGAATCTTATTTACTAATTTTTATAGTCTTATGGGATAGATATTTGTGGTTTTCATTTTGAGATAGAGAATACTTAATAACAATTAAGGATCATTATATTATTACCAACAATGGAGCATATGTTATAAAAATATTGGAAAAACCTATATTCGCCTCAAATGAATTAGGTTATGTATTAAATAACATGATATAGTTAAGGAAACCATGTAGATGTGTTTGATATTTTATGCGAAAAAATTATATATTCATGATTAGATATGGGAATCTAGTCGAAGGGCATTACCATTTATGGGACATAAGTTAATTTTTTTATATATTTTGGAAAAGTCAATTTTCATGAATTTTTATTGGGTAAATTTTGATAAACTTGTTCAATTATGGGAAAAAATTTCACATTATTGATCCATTAAGGGAAACTAGTCATTTTCATTGATATGTAGTGGGAAAAATGTTTATGTTCTTGATCCATTGGAGTAAAATGGCGTGGATCTATCATTTAATAGTATTGGTATTTAAATGTGAAATAAAAATTACACATGTAAATATGTTTTTGAAAAAAAATCAATACATGAAATTATGGTTCATTATTTAGTTTTTTTTATTCCCATTGTTATTATTCATTTCTCTGGAATTTTTTATTTTTTATAATATAACTCATGTTTCTTATCATTGTTAGATTTGGGATGAATTTTTTATGTAATGGTTAAGAATTATTCATTTATTGTTTTCTTATAAATGTATATGTTCATTTATTTGTATACCTCATGCATACCCTTACAAAGAATTATAGTTCAGTATTTCTTATTTTTTCCCCCGATGTGATATGGATAATTTATTTAGTAGGGTATTACAATAATGTGTATCATGAGGGAAAATAGTGATTAGTGATGTTTAGGAATATTCATTAAATAAAAATACTTGTTTATAATATTCAATGATACTAAAATTATATGGTCCTTAAGAATTTTTTAAGTACAATTTATTGAATATTCATCTATGAAGCTTTAGTATTTACACATGAAAATCATGGGTAATTATAGTTGGTCTCAGAGTAAGGTTTATATAAACATTGGAGATTATGGTTATAATAAATTGGTGAAATCAATGGGGAAAACTCTTTTCATAGGATAACATAATACTATTTTGTTAACGATGATATTATATATTTTTATATACAATTACCCATTTCTATTATAATTGGATGTGGCCCAAGCACTGGTGTACATAGGGATAATAACCATGAAAAGGGAAAATTAATCTCGACACAATCAACATCTTTTTCTTGAATATTATCATTTGTATATATTGAGTTTTAAACAATCAAATGATATGAGTTGTGTAGAAAAATATTTTACTTATGAACCAAATTTAATGATTATAATTAATAATATTTAGGGATGAATTAGATTTTAGTTAAGGGGTCATAGATTTAAAATATGATGTAATTATTTTTAATTACAATAATTTATTATCTCGTTTTGGAATATCATTTCTCAAAAAATGATTGTAGTTTTAGATAATTTATAGCTCTAGGAGTATTCTATTTAATGATTAATATGATGGAAAATTGATTGATATTCATCTTTGGTAACCAGGTGAAACATGTGATAATATGATAAACATTGTAATTTTTCATAACCACCAAAATCATAAAATTATGAAAAATTCCAATAGAGGTGAATTTCGTGAAACACCAAAAAAGAAGTAAAATCAGTTACATTATGACCTTATATGAATGAATTTTTACTTCTATTTAAGTCAATAATGTGGGAAGAATCATGGAGGAGAATGGATTAAATGAGTAGGAATATATTTAAGGTGTTTAAAAGAAATGAAATGGGAGATTAATTTCTCACGAAAATGTAATGGGTTGGATAACAAAATGGATGGTAATAATGTGGTAAAAATGGTATCATCAATAATTGAATGTATGAAATGTATAAATTATTGGAATTGTGTAATGTAATTTCCAAGGTGTAAATCTTGAGAACATGATTATCAATGTTTTATGAGTAATGGGTTTTCTTTGATTATGATGGTACTATGAATGAAATATAAAAGGGAGTAAGTGTTATTGAAAAGTATAATGAAGAATAGAAAATGGATTAAGGATGAAGTTTAGTATTTAATTGGTAATGTGTTAGGATTTTAGAAATCTATTATATTTTTTTTCAGGGACAATATTCATGTTTATATGTATCCTGAAATATATATTTATTATTTATATGTAAAATTACATTATGGAATTGAAATTACATATTTTATGACACTAATTAAAAATAAATTTGATTTAGTAGAATGATAACGTTTTTTGAAAACAAAATATCGATCGAAAAATAAACCTTAATACAAACTAATGTGATTATATGAGTTTTTAAATTACATAATGATATGATTTTAAGTAATGGGATTGTATTAGAAAGTATAAAATTGTATTTTTATTTGATAATAATTTGAATTTAGACATCTATGATAATATTTTGGTATATGAGATTCAAGGAATATATTTAATAATCTCTTTTTTAGGAATAAATATAATTTTCATTTGTCGAGGCATGCGTACGTTCATTAATTTATTATCATAATTTAGGATATTATCATGATTTTGAAAAGTATATTGAAAATATGTTCACTGGTTTGGTAAGTGTCATTAATTGAAAAAATTTGAGATTCATATTACAATGATTCTTGAATTTTAATGACATTATTTCAAAAAAATTGCGTCTTGAATTTTAGTAGAGATATTTAGGAGATGTTTTATAATTAATTTATTATGATTAGAATAATATTAAATAATGTTAATATAGTTGATGTTTTTTAAATTGATGTATTAATCCATATTTGATAACATATGTTAACATTTTTTTGGATATTATATACATATCTGAGGATTATTTTGTTATTCATTTGAAGATTATTTGATCTCATAAATGTTGATCATAGTTCTTGAAGCAATAAATTTTCGTCTTATTTATTATTGGGATAATTGAATTATAATTTGGTGTAAGTTAATTAACAGTTAAAATTGTACTTTTTAAATTTGTATATTTACTTTTGTTACTTATCAAGATCATAAAAAACATCCTCAACTCTAGGAAAAGTATCAAAAAACAAACATATTTTCCTATAACATTTATTTTTGATAAATGAGTAGTCATTTCCACATAAATTTTGTATGATTATGTAATAGTTTAATTTCTCAAAATTATTCACAGGCATGTCATAAATGATTTATTTAAATTACATTACATACATTTTAGTATCTTTAAATCCTTCAAATATTATCTTATTTGAGATCCACATATGTGTATTCCCTAACGACCATCATAATTTCCTCAATATATTTTCAAGATAATGTTTTATTAACCCTTTATATTATTTGTGTAACCAAAAAATGTGTTTCAAATAAAAAATATATTATTATTGAGAAAACAAATTAAGGAGGCAATTTATTATAATGGCGGAGAATTTTACATCCCATATTTTATGTAAATATACATAAATAAAAAATTGTATTTCATTGGGGGATTGAATGACATGCATCACTGAGTTTAAACATACCATGATATGCTATTAAAATATTTTAAATGATAGTTCTAACATATCTATTAATGTATCTATTAAAATTTATCACCTCTATAAAGCTAAAATATGGTAAATGTGTGTTAAAACCAACTGGAAGGGTAATAATTTTTCATCTTAAATCTTATTGGATGAATTAAATTTCATCCTTATAATTTTAGGATATTTTTTCATTTTTTAATGGACAATATTCCATGCAAATTATTTATATATTTTTTAGACCAAAGACAATGAAAAAATGATACTCTATTAGTTTTAAATATCATTTATGTTTATACATTGGTTATAAATGGTATGTTTTCTTAATAAAATTATATTCAATATTGTTATTTATTAAAAAAATGTATTTACTATATAATTTCCTTAAATACATTCTCAATTGAAATGTAGTAATTGAAAATTATTGGAAAAATAATATAATTGATATTAAAAAAATATTAATATTATTAATATTTTGGAAATTTAAGGTGATTTAAAAATTTAATAAATATTCATGATATCATAGGGAAGTAATAATAGATCTGGTTAGAATTTAATTTTTTTATGTTAAAAATGTCAATGTATTGTATAGTGTTAAAATTTAAAATAAATATATTTTGTTAAAATAATATTTCATTAAATTATTATAAATATGTAAAAATATTAAATATGGTTAAAAGGTATAATATATTGAATTAAATTCCATCCCATGTTGTTTTATAATAATCATTAATGCATTTTTCCTATAGAATATTACTTTTATATTTTAATATTTTGATAGATTGTCGAATTTCCCACCACATCAATTATAAAATTCCTCCTCTTTTCTCACTTATTTAGATAACATTGAGAATTAAATATTAACCATATCCTTAGAAATTAAATTCTATATAGCCTTAGTTCTTATTTAGAGGATCCTATATTTCCAAAAGACCAACCAAATACCTCTTTATATGAAATCTAAAAGAGGCATTTTGAAGATGAGGTAATCACACAAATAGATCACATTATTTTTTATATTCATAATTATATCATATAAATAAATTATATTTATCATAAAATAGTATATTTATTTTAATAAATAATCTTAAATTAAATCATCATTATGAAAAAATCCTTGCACTCCTCTATTCCCAATAAACATTATGTGAAAGTATCATTCGTGTTTACGTACAACTAACCATCTCCACATATCGAAGAAAATAATTTTCTGTACCCATATTATATAAATTAATATTATGTTTGTTTTAATTATTATATTTTATATTTATAACAAAATTATAATTCTTAAATTATAATAGCATCTTTACCTTCATTCCTTATAATCTGTTGAAAGTTGATAATGCTGCTCGGATGAACTTCCAGGCTAACACGTCAACAAAGTGATGTGATTCATTTTACATATTTATTATGCATGGATAGTATGAAGGATAGATAAATTAATTTATATATTTTAAATTATATAATAGTGATTCTATAAAGGAGAATTATTATTTACCATTATTTCATTACATCCCTCAAAAATCGAATATAGCGTTAATGGGTACGTATGGCCTACCGTCTGCAAGATCAATGAAATTCATTTTTTAATTATTAAAAATATTTATGAAATGAATATATATGATTTTTGTTCAATATTTCATTTATTTAATAATGGGAAAATGAAATTTTATAAGAACTCGGTCTAGTGACCAAAAACATCCTTGAGGATGGAAGTAGTTATCAACCCAAAACAGTGATTTTAATAAAACATTAATGATAAACATGTGATAATATGTTATAATTATATCATACATGGTATGATATATATATATATAATGTAATGGGAAAATTTTTTATTAAATAGAAATTTATTATATTGGCGGGTTGAACATGAATGAGAATATGCTATACATGAGGTAAGCCAATATCATATTACATTTGTTCACGGGGGACACATGCCATTTAAAATACATTTTTCATTTAGGTAGTGTATATAATTCCCATGATATAATATAATGGAAAATATTATTAATTTTTATATGATTTTTTATATCAATACATTATTATTTATTTAATGGTTCAAATAGGTCAAATGTTACCAAAGTTGTAAGGGTTTATTTCACAATTTCTTCATTATTTGGAATTATTTACTTTTAAGGCCCGATTGGTAATATTTATCTACAATGTAAAAATTATCAGAAGATGTTTTCATAATTTTTCTTACTAAAACCCATTAATTAAACATAATATTTTTTACCAATTTATTTCTTTTTTCAAAATGGTTTTAAATGATTTTTTTCATCGTTAAAATGTGGTACA
Organism: Viscum album; assembly: GCA_963277665.1. Taxonomy (NCBI): domain Eukaryota; kingdom Viridiplantae; phylum Streptophyta; class Magnoliopsida; order Santalales; family Viscaceae; genus Viscum; species Viscum album. The sequence goes on along the minus strand of OY728160.1, from coordinate 1,044,306,030 downwards.
TTCAGATTTTTATAATTATATTATGTAAGGGTTGTTTTTTAAAATATATATCATGGGCGGCTATTTATGATTTCATAAAGCATTGATTTTTTTAGATTCCCTTTAATGTTTATAAGATAACTTTAATATAATATTTTATCACTTATAATTCTAAAGACATTTAAAAAGACATGTCATTATAATATGGAAATGTTTTTTACCTCAAGAATTATGCCATGTGATCATTAAAAATCATTTTCCATCTAATTTGAAATAAATTGATTTTAAATAATCAATATTTGAGATATAATCTAGGGACAAAATCAATTTTTTCTCTTTATGGAATATGTTTATGATGTCACGGTGTTTATGAAACCCGTAAACATTAAATAGTCTATACATTTACAAAATGAGGAAATTTTTATAAAAACTAATATTTTCAATGGGTTACTATAAATATTAATGTTTATGATTCCCATTTTATTACATGGTTCTTAGATTGATAATTTTTTTCTAATCTTATGGAACACATATGTATGGTTTTCATTCTGTAAAATTTGTTACATTATAAAAAATTATGGTGGTGGAATAATAATTAATAATGGTGGTTAAGTTGCATCCAATGAAGGGTGGGACCTACATATCCTTCCTATGTATTGGGTAATTTATTATATCTATGATATAGTTAAGGGAATGAAATTTTTGGTATTGATAATTTATTGGAAACTAGAAGATGTTCTTGATATTTTAAAGCAAACAGGATAATGTGATTGCTCTGTTATGGGAAACAAGATGATATTCAAAATATTTTTTTCGAATAGTCAATGTGTTTGATCTATTATGTGAAATAGGTGTTGATTTCAGATCTAACAACCTCATTAGTTAACCTTTTCTTGTGAAATTATATCTATAATTATAAGGATTCTACACAGAATTATGACATAAAATTAGTGTTCATATCTGAGTTATTAGGATTTATCATTGTTAGGATTCATGTCTTTTGAAATGTTTATGTTTTACGCCAAAACTCATGCTTATGCCCTTCATCATAGTTGGTAATAACATTGTCAGTTATGTTGAATTTTTTCCTTCCCATTTTATTATCTTATTATTTCGTATAATCCTATGTTGATATATCTCAATAATACCCTTAATTATCATCTGATCTAATCAATTTTAATGTTTCGATTCCCTAGGTTATAAAAAATGATATTTGTAGGGTATTCATATAGAGATTCCCGTGAGGAAATAACATTATGAGTGACATTTAAATAATATAAAAAACTATTAATATTGATATATAATCTCAAAATACATTAAACATACATGGTGCTCAGATCTATTTATTATAACATGGATTAAATATTCTTCTATTAGGACTTAAAATTAAGGTATTAAAAAAATGGTTGTTATATAGGTATTATGATGACATGTAATTTTCAGGCCCTATAAACCCATAATGAGTTTTTTAAAAATATTTAATATATTAACACCTCAAAAACGTATTTTTCTATAAATGGTGGAATAATTCAAAAATGATGACTTAGATCTGAAATCTAAGATGACCATTTAGTCCAGATTATTAGATTTACCCTTGGAATGAAAAAATCATTGTGGTTCTATGGAAATTTATAAGAGGAATAATGAGTGACAATATTAAATCTATAAATTTAATTGATGTATTAATTACATGATTACAAAATGATATAATTAAAATCTATATAATCCAATCTATAATCAAATTTCAGGGATGGACACTTAATCCTGGAATTTGATAGAGAGACTGGTGGAAGGGTTTTTGGGGATGATCATCAATGGATCATGAGATAGAAAATATTGAATCAAATAACCATAGGGATATAATAAATAGAAATATCCAAGAACCATTCTTCTACAATGAATACTCCATTCTTTTCATAGGAGGTTTGATTTATTCTGTTGTATTCATTTTTTTCTCCTTTGTCAAACATAAACAAATTTTCCATACATAATTGTTTCATGAATCGATCCTATATTATAGTGAAATTTTATTGTTTGTCTTTTTAGAGTATTCATTATTCATTATAATGACAATAAATAGAGGCCGACCAAAACATAACAAACTATCATTACTCTATTTTAGGTAGTGAACATGACTCACTTTTCACCATGTGTTTATCGTCCAAAACCCATTGGGATAACTATTTAAAAAATTCTCAATATATTATCAACGTGGCTTCGATTCATGAAACAATGGGTCATCACAATGAGTTTGAGACCAATAATGAAAAGTAAATTATGATGTATAGAGGTGATAACATATTTCATTAATATTTTGTAATCATTGATTATAGTTTTGACATGTGTTAAATGAATTTCTCAGTGAGGTATTGTTTTTAATTTCTGTTAGATAGTCAAAATTTGACATGTTGTTATGAAAAGGCTTTCGGAAATGATATATGTGATCTATGGTAATACTGAATGATGATATAATGGGTTGTAGTGGTGGTGGAAGAAGATGAATGATGATCCATGGGTTAATGAAAAATATTTACTACATGTATTATAATCATGAGAGACATTTCATATGGGGACCTGTAAATAGTCATAGGGTTTATACAGAGAAAAAATAATCAGACACCTTAGTACATGTTTCAAACACCATGTGACCTAACATAACAAATCACCATGTACCCTCAGGCACACAATAATAACAAGAGGACATTGGATTACCTGAGTGACCATACCTTACTAGAGAACACATGTTGTACCATGAACATGGAGAAAACAAAGTATATTGTCATGAATTGGTATTCACAGACCTGTGAAACATTACACATGAACTTATTAGAGTATAAGGTCATGGGATAGAGAACACAGGTAGGCTCGGGATCAGCATGACACATCAGGTACAATAAGTACATGTTGTGTAATTTTTAAAGAGTGATATAAGGCTCATGTTCTCTACAATGTGTGATAGTTTCCTAAATGTTGTGTAACCTCGATACATTCATGTGAGGTTAGAGTATGAAATTACATGCTATATAAATGATTGTGATCCTATATATGGGATTAGTTACAGATTTAGTTTTCATAATTCCCTCAAGATGCTGGGGTGGACTCATGTATAATCATTCACAATACATGTGGTTATTAGAATCATTAGGAGAAACATTAACCAGAAATCATCCACTAACATTTCCTGTTTAATAATATTTTGTTGTTTTTATACTCCATTCCTGTGAATATGACAACTCATCTCCTTGTTGATCTGTTAGGTTATCCAATTAGTACATCATCATTGATGTAGCTAATGAGAATGACATCTCAGACACACAACATCCGTTCTATCAGACACATATAGTGAGTTTTACTGGGTGAGTGTTTCTGTGAAATCAGGATAATAATATTCAACTACCGATGCAGTTGTTACTGTACCTTGAATCATTCTATCTACTATGAGTATATCTTCGTGATTTATTTCACATCTCATATTATGATTGTCATATCCTTTTGATGAGATGATTACTTTTTATGTTTTATATTTATTGATTTCTATGATCCCTAATGGGAATTGCAATACTCACCCCAATATGGGATCTTCCCACACATGTTGTCAATTATATAGATGACCAATCATTCAATGGGGTTCTTATTTTAAAATGATAAGGATGTTGTTAAATATGTCTATATAGACCATGAATGAAACCATGAGTCACATTTTACTATTGTCCCATCTTTATAGTAGGTTTTAATTTATTACAGTTATTATGGATTTGTAATAGGTCCCATATCAGTTTTTTTAATTATTTGTTATACTATAATTTTAGGATTTAGTTATATGATTGAATCATGTGAGTGTTTTATTTAACATATCATTATTATGGGGGCATGGATATGTGGGTTTTTGTGTGTGTACAGGCACCTTAGGTGAAGGTATCCTATGAGAGTGTTATTTATACCTAGAACTGGTTAGTATCCCCTAACCTATCAGAGTTGGGCATGGGGTATTCACACTTGACTTATGAATGAATTGGCCAATGCATGTGGGTTTGGTTGTTTCATGGAGGGTGTGTTGATGACCTCATTAATATATAATAACAATTAGGTTCATGAAAACCTCTAGGAATTGGGTGGATGTGGGTTAGTGGTATTCTATTTATATATTTATATTCTCTAAAATAAATACCTAAAAGTGATATAATTTTTATCCATATCAAAAATTTATTATTATAAAAAAATAACAAAAATATATTAATATAAATAAATGAATAAATGATTTAAATGGATCTCCCCCTTTTTGAGTGAATATATCATTCATATGGTTACCCGAATTAGTCCATGGAATTCACTATAATTTAATATTCAATATGTTGATGAAAATATTGTTATACTTTTTATATCAATTGATAGATATGACTCTATATAATAACATACATTTTAAATTAATTCTTGGTAAATTTAGCCTCACCTAAATAATCTTTTCCATAATCTCATTAAAGTTTCATAAAAAAGAAGCATCATTTTATTTTCTCCATCTAATAGGTGTATCCTTATGAAGTGTGAAATCATTTTACCATCACCATCATATTATATTAACTAATATTTAAAATGGATTTATATCTTATGTTATTTAAAATTAAGAAAACCATTTTACCTTAATCCCTAATTAGAATCAATTTTCAATATTCTTTTTCCATTATTTCAAATCATCTCCTCTTTCAGTTATATTTTCTCAGAGATTGTCTTCTCATTTCACTAATCAGATCCTTTCTTATTCATAAAATTTCGTTTAAAACACTACATAAAATATCATTTTAATTTTGGTTATTCTATTATTGTCATTATCAACTAGATTTTCAACTACACTATAACTCTATTATATTAATGAATAATACAATATACTATTCCTAACATTAACAAAATTTTTATGTGTTCTTGAAATTTAGAATGAGGGACTAGAAAAATCTTTTCCTTCCCTATTAAAAAATGGTCAGATTATTCTCATTCAATCATGATTTATGTATTATATTTATTCAAATTTAGTCCTAATTTATACTCTTACAATAATAACATAGTGTTAGGGTGTACCTCTGTAGTTATTTTATCATTTAGTAACTATCCTTTTATGGATTATCTCATCATCAAATTTTAATTGTGGATTTAAAAATATATTTAAATATATTTAAAATCATTGTATGCTATTTGTTTTTTTAATTACTAAATTTAGGGATTTCTATATAAATCTGATTAATCTAAATTTTATTTGATATAAATCAATTTAAAATCTAGTAAATGAATTGTCATAATATTATCTCTAAATTCACAATGAATCATTCTATGATATTAAATTGGGTGATAAATTTATGTCACATGGATCTATGCTTGAGGGAAATGATCTCAGGGTCCTCCTTCAAGAAATCATTCCATAAATTTATAATATCAAACATTATACATCCTGTTAAGAAATATGTTCCACTTAAAAAATATATAATTGACCCCTTTAGAAACATAATCTATCTCAATTTGTTTTAATGAATCCATTCATATGGTTTAAAGATATCTCAACTTATAAAGACTTCATTCATTGAATACTTTTTTTATCAAAACATTAATGATCTATCCTATTCTTTCTACGTGAACCTTACACATTTGGTTAGAAATCATCCTCTTAAAATTTATTCATCAAAAATAGAAAATATGTTTCAACAGTTTTATTATTATTATTATTTGGATTCTATAATTTAGTTTCCTTTATACATTTCTAATACTATCATTTCAGAAATAATAACAAAATTTACCCTGACACAATAATATATTAACATTATGGAGCCTTCAGAACATAAAATGTTTTGTTAAATAGTATTCATGAATTTTGGATAAAAATTATTTTTCCATTGTACTACCACTCAAATATTTAATTCCAATATATCTTTAACTGATAACATCATCTATGGTAAATTTAGTAATGTCGTCATTTTCATTCTGATGACCCCTATGTATAACAAACATTCTCGTATATTCTTAATTTTTTTAGATCATTTGAATTTTCATGATTCTGGGAAATTTGAGAATAAAAACGAATCAAATAACCAAAGGAATGTTACATAACCTAGTTAAGGAAAAATTATTTACCACTACTATACAATTCAAAGTTTAAATAATCATAACTGATATGTGTATCTTATTTTTCATCTTGTTAAAAAATAATTATTAAAAAATATTCTCACCATTATTTTTTGAAACCCATGAAATGGATCATTAATGTACCCCAATAGATTTTATGGAATTATTTTTAATCATAAATTACAAAATTTAAATAATTTCACAACTCAATATTTATTTTACAACAAAACATGTCATAACTTTTATCAAATCACAAAATTTCTCAAAGGTAATATCCTTAAACCATAATGATCGATAAAGGACTTTGTTGAAGTAATTACATCCTTAAATTAGAACTAATTTTTTTGAAATTTTATGATAACCCCCCCCCCCCCTGATATTTTCATCTCTATTTTACACTCCACCATTTTATGATAACAAAAACTACGTAATTATAAATGAAGAGTTATACTTCTACTTAAAATGTTTTTCATACACTCTCCCATTTTCAACACAATCATACTAATTGTATGGTTTGTTTCTTAACAATGATATGATTTAATTAGAAAAAGGTGACCATATGTTTGTATCATCGATTCATAACAAATTTCCTTTTTCATATGATTGGAGAAAACAATAGCATTTGGTTGCTTGGTTGAAATAAACGTAAAAATAAAATCACCACCAGCAATATTCCATTTTATATTGTAATATTTTGTATCAATGTTTTTTTATCTCAAATAATAAAAAATGATCATATGGAATGATTGATTTATTTTTTTATCAAACATGATAATTGATTGTGTTAATAAAATCAATCGTAGATCTTCCAACTAAACATTCATCTAAATAATTATCATACAAAAATGTATACCTTATATATATTCTTCATCCATAGTAGTAAATATAACTAAATATTTTATATTATAATTCTAACTCACATAACATTATTCAAACAGATAATTTTCCTCCGATATTGATTGTATATCATTGAAATGTCCCTCCCAATGAACATTAGTTTCTTCAATAAGGTTCATATGAATATTTATTTTATAAATCAACCTAAAATATATAAAATCCTTAAAAATCTATGAGAATTATATTTTCATCCCTAATATGTGATTTGATTCAAAAAATATAATTTCATATAGAATATTTAACAATAACAAATATTTCTGGACTTTAATATAGAAGATATATAACGATTCTTATAAATTTCTATAAATATTTCTATTTCACAATTTCCTAGGAATCATCATTAATCATAACCATATAGTAAAGAATTTTATTAAATATATATTTGGAATCATCCATTCCTACTTTTAATAGAAAATCCCCATATTTATTTTCTTGTGATTGATATAATATATACCCTTCAATTTTTCTTATAATCCGAAAAATATTTTAAATATTCTAATAATTGGAATTTAAATGATTTCATTATTTATTCAGAAAAATATTCACATCTTTATCTATATTTCCTATAATAATTATATCTTCAATATAATCAATGTTAATAAGGGTACCTATGATCCCTTCATTAGTGTATAAGTTTTTCTAAAATATTTGTTTAGATATTTAGAAATCCTTTTGGAAACTGAAAAGTATTGTAATAACATGAATTTGAAGAATGTTTTAACCAATAAAAACAATCTTAAAAATATATAGCACTGACCCAAATTTTTATGGTATAATACCCATAGGTTTCAAAAATGTAATTGTACTCTTATATTTCACCATTTAATAAGGTTTATTTGACAACTTTGAAAAAACATGTAATAAATATGTTTTTAAACTTTGAGGTACATTCACAGGGTTTTTAATCTCATAATAGGATTATAATCATCTTTAAAATATATTCCTTCCATCTATGAGTATCATTTGAAAACATGTTACATTTTATTCATGATATTTATCCATGTTAGTTAATTTTTTTTAATAACAAAATGTGATCATATAATATTATTTACTCAGGTTAATTAAACAACTTCATTGGAGTTATTTTTTCCTAATCTGATCTAACTCATTATTCAATTAATTATCACACTCGTTATGTACAACTACCTCTGAAACTGATTCCAATTCAACATTTGAAAAAAATTACATCTGATTTTGAAATAAAAAATTACTTTTGCTCTGAACAAGAGCTTTCTAATTTCCAATTTTGTTTTCATGTTTTTCATGTTTCAAAAACGTATGATAATTAAATATTTTATAAAATTATAATATTACTAGTTACATGATTCGCCAGAAAATCATTGTTCCTGTTTTGGATCATATTTATTTTCATTTTTATTACTATTATTAATTGTTTTAAAAATATCACCAACAATAATTCCATTAAAACTATTAAATATATTTAATTTTTTCACAACATTCACATAATATTAACCTACAAAAAATTATATATATAAATTCCAAAACATATAACTTCTTCCGTTGGATAAATATCTTATGAAAATTTTTAAATAATCATTTTATCTAATCATTACAAGATCTAATTTTTTTATTATTTTGAAAGGAATCTAAATGAGCACATGATATTTCATTAAATGTTTTATCATATAAACAATTCAATGTAATTAATTTTGGATTCTAGGTTAAATAATCTAATTTTTCTACATGAACCAATGTACTAAAAACTACACTCTATAAAAATTAATAATGTTCATATTAATAAGGAATACTTCATTTCGTTTTTTTAAAATTAGGTTCATCCATTATGCAACGACATTTATTAAGGATTGTATCATGACTTTTATTTTGGTTTGACTATTGGTTTCCTCAGATAGAGGTCGACATAATTTATTATGTAAACCAATCCATTTTTTATTCAAATCACATGCATCTGAACCCCAATTTCACTATCAACTTCCTTTATAAAATTTTAAAAATATTTATAACTTTGATTTATGATTTATATAAATTATATAGTTCATCTAAGTGATGTCATCAATAAAATTGATAAAAAATAAACTTTTATTGATTAATATATCATCATCACATAAATATTATGATATATATAAGTTCAATTGGTCTAGTGGATTTTAATTCAATATTCTTACAGCCTCCACTACTAATCTTACCTTTCTAAAATGTAGTATATGTTAGATTTGGTGGCCTAGAACCAACTACGTTTTAATTTATTCAATACTAAATACCTTATCTCATCTTCATTGTTCTTCGGCATGACAATGCATGTGGTGATGTCATAAGGATAATTGTTTCATTAAAGGGTCCTAGCGGATCCCATCTATTATGAGGACCCAGTTTTTCCATAACACTATTATTGAATATATTTTATATGGAGAGATTATGTTATTTGAGGGACACAAATAATATATTCCATTATGGGTGCAGACTCATAAAACATTAAGGCACCTTCTCATGGTGTACACCATTGGTAATATCCAAAAGGATATTATGAGAACTTGACCCACTAGCATGAAATTTTCATTTCGTAGTGTTATTAGATATTCCTATATGTGGATGTGTTTATTGGTCCATATACATTAAGATTATTATTAATGTGTTTTAAAACTCATGCACTTAGAATTATTGCCAAAAATTGTGACGACAAACAATTCCCTGCGAGGTAGGATATGTTATGTTCATTGCAAGTAATGCTGCATTAATAGGTAATGAATGAAAGTATTTTTCCCTTCTATTCCATAATTGAAGTAGATATCTGAGACCCTTTAATGTAATTGATATAGCCTAAAAAATATTTGTCCATGGTAAGGAATGGGCGAGTTCAATTTCAGGATGTCAAAGAATGAATAATCGAGCACATGGGATGATGGCACTAGCATACAACCCGCTTGATTAGAGATATAGAGACAAAGGGATTATAATACACATTGATTGTTCTTAGGGGGTGACTAGTCATTGTGGTTTTAAATTCATTCTCTATGGATGACTTAGCATGTCTGTTGATGTGAACCTCGGAGTTTAGGTAGGCTCCACCTAATGCCACTGAGAAAGTGGCCTAGAGGGTCACACACTAACTGTTTCTTTGTATCCCCGTTAAATATGAATTTAAAAATATGAATAAATATTATTCTCGATTTTGATTTAATAATTATTGAATGATTGATTATCACATTTATTTCGATAATAGGTATTCAAGAGAATATATTGTGGGAGAAATAATATATTTTTTAGCATGAAATATAGTGATATTTTTTTGAGAAATAAATAGCCATTATTCAAGGTCAAATAAATGTGGTGGAGGAAATTACAAAAATGGAAAAACAAAACTACACGTCGTGTATGTTAATATACACGCCGTGTAATGTATATATGGATTTTTGTGAAATAATATTATTTTATTAATTAAATAATATTAGGTATAATTTTTTGGGCGCATGTCAACTAATAATAATAGTCAACTATTATTATAATACATGGGGTCTTACTAAGAATTAAATGAAAAGAATACATGATTTTAGAAAATTAATTCATTTTATTATTCAGAGTAATTAATATCCCAATTATATAATTCTCATTATCCTATAAATTTTTGGTGTTTTGTGAAAATAGTATCTACTGAATGCTCTCATGTGAAGAGAAAATTCATTTCGTCCATGAATGCGCTCAAGCTACGAGAAATATCCTCCTCCACCGGATCAAGGGGAGCGCTTTGAAAATGGATCTCAATGCAATCGAAGGTGGGAAATGTAAATGAAGGATCTTCCATGCTAACACCTGTAGATCTATTCATCGACGTCCACAGATAGGTGTATCACATGTGGATCATTACTAGATGAATCATTCACTTATATTCTACGATGAAACAACAGTTGATATCATATTGTGACCAGAAACATAAACAAAGAAATAATTCCATCAAGGGCATTATTGTATTTTAATTTAATTAATTATAACCAATATATTATGACCCTCTCTATGGTTCTAGGATTCCCCTATTTTCATTTGTTCTTCACTCTATTCTGAAGATACGGTGTATTATTATTGTGACATATCTCAGATTGATCATCATTAGTGGAAAAAATTAAAGGTAGGTACACCCACCAATGTGCTCCTATTGCACCTGGAACATTCAAGTGGTATCAGAGGGATCACATCATTGATTGTAATTAATTAGTTTTTTGTTATTGATTTATGCATTTAATAATTTTATTGTGTCAATTCATGTTAATTGTTATATAAATCTGAATCTCAAGGTCTATTCCTCCTCTTATGTTTATCATTCACCTTACTGAAACAATTTTTCTTTTTAATAATGATTAAAATTAAACAGAGGATCTTATCCAGTGGTGAAAAAGCTTCTTTTCCATACAACCACATGACACCTAACGTGTATTCAGTAGTACACACCATGTAGAATAGGTTCTGTTCACCTAGATGGTCCACCAAACCAAAATATGTCATTAGATTCAATCTAAGTCTTTAAGAATTCATGTGTTGACCAGGAATAGATGGCACATAGTTTCCAAATTACACATAATGTGCCCCACTGATCACAGCATGTAGTCCCATCAGTTTAGGGTTGGACTGTGTACCTCGTACATAACATGCCCGGATGGAAACAATTTAACCCAGCTACTACACAACATGCATCCCACATAACATGTCATGTACTCTGATTATTTCTGAAGTTAATCTATAAGACATGTCTGTGGGTGTGTACTTAGGATCGATGGTGAACAGAATAACACCCCGTGTAGTCAGAATGTCACGCCCTGTACTCATCCAAATTACACATATTTTTTAAAATTCATTATTATATTATACAAACCCTTGAGACGTGTACCGTAGTGTAGGCACAAAGCTGAGGTACAAAATAGGATAAGTGTTTTATATATATATGACAAATTTAACATTTGTGTAGTGTTCATTTATACTCATTAGGTAGTTATGAACTTGAATTAATACGGTTTCCACCAAAGTACAAGTTTTGTACAAATATAATATTAAATGAATTTATTTATTTAAAATTATGGTGGATGAGTATATCATGGAAATTCTTAAAAATGGATTAAGATAAAAGGATTTAGTAATTAATGATAGTTTATTTATTTGAGAAGGATTTATCTTAAACAAGGACAATTAGAGAAATTAATGCTTGTTTTATTCATTCTGAAATATTTTCGCATGGTTGGATGATCATGATCTAGACCAATACCTTCTAATGTGAATATTTTCCATTTAATTTATTTTATTAAATTAAATTTGTTGGCTTGTGATCCTTCTTCTAATTAATATGTCGGCCTAGGTACCGATGCATTCTTTTATGTAAAACCTATTTTTACCAGTCACCTATGAGTGATATAAAATAATATGTAATGGATGGAGATCCCATTCTAGTGTAGGCGGCTCCAGTTAGGAGCCAAGGTGGAAACAATCCATGGAGATACAAAGGTGAACAAGTTGAATGGTGTAAATACGAACCCAAAAATTTCAAGGTGTGTAACCCATAAGTGTTGTGTGAGATTATTAATTGCTGAATAAACTAACCAATAGAACATGATCATGATCACACCGTTTGTTTTATTTCATTTTGTTTATTGTTTTATTTATTTTGGGTGTGTTTTCATGATCACACATTTAATGAATTAAACAAGAATGCAAGATGTAACTAAAATAAGACCAGAATATGCATAAATATTACCATATACATGTTTAATTACTTAATTATATCCCACATAATATTAACAAGAATGTAATTGAAGATAATAAAATAGGAATTTACGTATAATGATAAAAAATTTCAAATAAAATATTAAGTTGGTATATCATTCCATAATCTTGGTTAAATTGAACCATAGTTCAAAGTTCATGACCAACCCTAGATGGGGTGGTATCAATTATTAGGGAATTCTAATTAAATTTATTTGTTTGAATTGACATGGTTCACATCAAAGGATGACTTCCACAACTGGAAATTGTGTGAACAAGAGGCCAATTGTGAGGAAATCCAAAATTTAAGTATTTCATGATTGGGGATTCAACTTAGCGGATCAAGGAGCTACGAGTTAATGCTGTTGGAATTTTTAATTACTACCTAAAACCCTTCAGGTTTATTGAAAATCCCAATTTTGGGTAATGTGAAGAGTAATATGGATCCTTTTCACTAGAATATTTAGGCAACATAATATTCCAATTTCAATGTTGAGGTCTATTGGATTTAAATAAAATAATGGTAGACTAACAAGTATTAAATTATTTATTTTTCTCAGTTTTATAATGATAAATTACTAATCCATTTCTCACCATTAATTTTTGAAACTGAAATTCAAATGACATAAAACATATCATTTCGAACCATAAATGATAATGAAATCCTTCTCACTGGCACCAATTTCCGATAATAGTAGAGGCGTTTACGTGTCATCCATCGCTATGAGGGGAAATTGTATGTGCTAGAAGAGCTTGTTCTAGTCATTACTGGAAATGATGATAGTGGTGATGAACTATCTCTCTACTCGAAAATTTTTTATGATTCCTAATATGTCCAATTTTACATGATATCGTCCATGTCTACGAAGCCCTTGAAGCAACATGAAAATGTGGATGTGTATAGCATGATATGTCACCTTAAGGATGTCTATCAAGAGAAGGTGAGACATGAGAGATATGATATCTCCAGCTAGCATTTTACAAATATTCGTAGAGATTATATGATAGAAGGGCCTCATGTAGTCATGATTATTGGCTACATTGAATTCCTAGACATCATAGGTATTATGTTGTTGGATGACTTGTGTATAGATATCATCCTATCATCACCACCCAAAACATTGTCTATCTTTATTGTAAACTATAACATGAGAAGCGATGAGAATATTCTAACAGAACATCTAACCATAATTCACTAGCTCGATAAGGAAATGGGGAGGTAAAAACCATTAGTCCTCATTGTGAAAAATAAATGGAAGGATGAGGCAAAGGGGCCAAGGATTCCAAAACGGTCTGAATCCCCCGAGCACCATCCCTCCAAGAAGGGGAAGATCAAGAGGAAGTGTAAGGAACATGAGGTGCTATATATTTCATTTGGAAAGAAAGGCCACTGGAAGTGAAACTACACCTAGAGGCATGGGTATTCTAATGGAGCATTCATTATCGATTGTAAATTTCCATTTATACACATTGGGTATTAGATATAGCTTGTGGGGATCACATATGTATCCAAATGCTCGAACCCAGTAGATTTGGAATGATTTCCAGAGGAGGGGTGGATCTTCAAGCAGCCAATGGTGTGAGGATGGTTGCATTAGCCATTGGATATTACCAACTCTCATTTCCAATAGGGATTATTTTGGTTTTACATTATTGTTATTATGTGCCTATTGTTTCCAAAAACATAATTTATGTATCATTTTTAGAAATGGATTGATTTATTTTCATGTTTGAAAATAAGGGCTGATTATTTTATAAGAACAATGTATGTTATAAAATGGTGCATATAAATAATGTTTGGTATGTATTAAATTATGAAATCCAAGTATTGGAAATTGATAACGAAAAAAATTCACATGACTCATACAACAACCAGTTGTGGGATCACCATCTTGGTTATGTAAACGGGAAGCTCTTGAAAATGCTATTATAGGATAGTTATTTGGAATCTACTAAGCTAAAACTGCATGATAGATTTCACACTTTTTTATTAGGTTAAATAACCAAGACACCTTTCAGTGGATAGGGTGAAAGGGCCACAAGGCTCATAGGATTGGTGCACACATATGTGTGTAGACAATTTCCAATAGAAGCTAGACATGAATATTCTTACATCATTACTTTTACTGATTATCTGAGTAGATATGGATATAACTATATAATGAGGAATAAGTCATAATCCTTAGTGAAATTTAGGTAATTCAATAATGATGTAGTGAATCATCTTGTTATGGAAATAAATATGCTAAGATCAGATTGACTACATCATTATTGAATTACCTAAATTTAGGTAATTCAATAAGGCAGAAAATGGAATTCCCTTCAGAGATATGGAATGGAAAGATACCCATTCTTTCTCAGAACCATGTATGGGGATGTGAGTCATTTGATAAGGCCTTCTTAGGATATAAACTAGAACCCCATGGCACATAGTGTGTTTATAAATGATATACCAAGGAAATGAAAGGATATTACATATACAAC
Organism: Viscum album; assembly: GCA_963277665.1. NCBI lineage: Eukaryota > Viridiplantae > Streptophyta > Magnoliopsida > Santalales > Viscaceae > Viscum > Viscum album. The sequence continues at coordinate 1,044,290,841 of OY728160.1, read as the reverse complement.
CCTTCATACAAGAATGTGAATGTTGCCAAAAAATATGCATTTCATTAGAGGGAGCACAACCACAAATATTATAGTGAGAGAATGAATGACTTCAACAATTTTGATGCATAATAAGATAAGATTTGGAACATGAAAAAGTTCCACAGGTCCCCATGGAAGAGGTTCTAGAAACACAAGAACTGCATAAGAGGTCAAGAGTGCTTAGGGAAATCGGGAGATATGGTTTCCTAGTCACTGAGGATGGTGAATCACTATTGTTGGAAAATGATGAACCTCTCTCCTACAAGGATGCTATTGAAATAACAAAAGCTGCATGATGGACAAAAAATATGATTTTTTAGATGGATTTCATGTATCAGAACCATGTTTGGGTTTTGGTTGATGAGCCAGTTGATGTAATGCATGTTGGATGAAAATATGTTTTGAAGAGACAAATTTACATGGAAGTTCACGTTACAACATATAAAGAGAGGTTAGTGGCTAAATGTTTCAGATAGCGTGATGGAATTTACTATGATGAAACCTTTTTTCCAATTTCCTTGTTTAAATATATAAGAAACATACATTCCATTGCATATTACCATTACTTTGAGATGTGGAAAATTGATTGAAAAACAACATTCCTTAACCGGAACCTTCAGGATGTTGTCTATATGACACAACCAGAAGGTTTTGTGACACTAGGTGAATCCAAAATAGTTTCAAAGTTGCAGAAATCTATTTATGGATTAATGAATTCATCTATTTCATGGAACATTCGTTTTGATAAATCCATAATGTAATTTGGATTCATTACAAATGAATGTGAGCCTAGTGTTTTTAAAAGGATTATTGGGAATACGGTCATTATCCTAGTAGTATATTTTGATGATATATTACATATTGGAAATGATGTACCAGTATTATAGTTAGTTAATTACTTCTTGATCAAGTGTCATTCCATGAAGGTCTTAGGTAAAGTAGCCTATATTCTTGGGATCAAGGTCATCAATAATTGATCCAAGAGGTTTCTTACACTATGTAAGGGTACATACATTAAATAGATAACAAATAAATTTTATTTGGAACAATCCAAGAGGAGATTAATTCAACTGTCACATAGACTACATATTTTTAAGAGAATGTGTTCTAAGACACAACAAGATAAATATAGAATGAGTAACATCTTGTATGCTTCAGCTTTAGGATCCATCATGAATTCAATGTTATGTACCAGGCTTGATATTTCCTATGCATTGATCATGGTAAGAAGATATCAAGTGGATATAGGAGAAAAGAATTGGACTGCTAATAAGACAATCCTTAGGTATTTGAGAAGAATTAAAAATATGTTCCTGGTGTATGGAGGAGACATGGATCTTGTCTTCAGAGAGTATGATGATGTTTGTTTTCAAATAGATCAGAATGATCTGATGTCTCAATCTAGATGTGTTTTTTTGCCTCAATGTGTAATGCCCCGACCCAAATCACCTAGAGTCAGTGCATTATTACATAACAATGGCATGATCACAAAGAATTAATGTCTCGAAAGACTGATCCTTTTAGTGTTATTGGAAAAAATATTCATACATAATTTCAACATAACTACATGAAAATAAATATAACACTAATGTATTCCATTAGAAACATTCAACCCCTATAGATCATTCCTACATGTCACTCATGACAATCTTCTTTCTATCCGGGTAAAATGAAACAAAATAAATGGGTGATATCAAATTCTCGGTAAGTTCAAGAAATACTGCGGATGATAACATAAATATTAATCATGGTGAATAATTGAAAACACATGTCTTTACAAATAATAATCATAATAACTTTTATGGAAGGAATATGAACAAAGTAAACAATGCCAAAATAAAGCATAATCATGAGTATTTAACTAGTTGAATGACCACATGAACCATCTATATTATTTTCATAATGACTGAATGTATAAAGCCAGACATTCTAAAGAATTTTTTCTAGAACTCGGCAAATTCTTCTAAAAATGATTTAGGCATCAGCCAAAACCATATATTTCAAATTGGGAAAGGCCTCAGCCAATTCCACATCTAGTTGCCTCATGATACCTACTTATGCACTTAGGACCTATAGTGGGCACCACCCATAACTTACTAATTCCAATACATTCCTCGTATGAAAGGGATGAAATATAACACAAACTTTTATATTAAAACTAGCATAATTAATGTCAATACATTAAGCATAAACCATGAATGGTATAAAAAAACACTTCCACAATCGAACATATCACAAAACATTCAATACAAAATAGAATATTTTTATCATAACAGATAAAATTCAAACCAGTTTAAAATCCATCAAAGGACGTTGACATAGATGAAAGGAAAATTATTTAATTGTAAAATATCATTCTATTTCGAGTCATTTATAATTCATGTAATTATAAAAGAAAAAATTTATTTTGAAAATAGTTTTATAAGCTTGTAAGGGAATCATCGACGATGTTATAACGACGGAGAATGACCGCAGTCGTCGTATAAGTCAAAAAAACATTCTTACCTTGATTTTGTCAAAAAGGTCAAAAAATAACTTGATTGGAAAATGACAGAAAGATTATATTAGAAATATATAAGTTCAAATACGGGTATAAATTACATTAACCCATTGCCTAGTAAATAACGAAAATGTTTTTTAAAATACATTTTTATGAAAACAATGATGTGGATGATAAAGAGGTCATGTTAGATACTTACATAAAAATAAACTTGGATAATAAAGAGATTGTGAAATTAACCATTACCTTGTAATTTTCCTTTGTCAATGGTTGGTTAACCTCTTGTATAATGGTTAAATTATTGTTATTAATTTATAAAATATCCATACACATTAATAAGATATCATATACGATCTTATAATATTTCATTATTAATAATATTTTAGTATTTTCCTCGTTTCGGGTGTTAACTGATTCATTTTCTTAAGTAATATTTTTAATGGATAGGATTTATCTTATTCATATTCAGAAGGATATTAAGTCTTTAAATATTATATTTAATCATCAAATGAAGATTACTCTTGAATGGATATGATGGGGAATTAATCTCATCACGTTCGTGGAGACGATAATCTATATGTAAGCACGAGCGACAATATGATTATTTGGATATTAAAATAATATATAATTGGATGGTATATCATATATAAAGAATAATTATCATATTATATTTATTATTTAAATCATTTATACTCATAATTATACCCATCAAAATGATGAAGTGTTTGAAAAACAAACTAAACCACAACGTGGAGACGGTAATCCGTACGTACGCATGTATGGTGACATTGTCATTTATAGGATGGATAGAATAATGAATATAGTTATACCATTTTTAATATAATTTCTGTATATAGATTATAATGGATTTATTATTTTATAATGTAAACAACGTATTAAGATTAAGTGGAAGAAGAAAATATCTTGGAAGAAGTGATGAAATATTTACCACTTCTTCGAGTTCTTTCTATTGATTTGAGGAAAAGGACTCTGTAGGTTGGTTTTATGATTAATGGAAGGACTATAAAATGAAGGTAGGATAGTTGGATGGATATGTGGGTAGGGGTTGGCAGAGACAAATGGCTTTGAATGTGTGAATTTGATATAAGGGGAAGCGTCCATTTATAAGAGGGGTGAGTGGACCTTAGGAAAAGATTGAAATATTATTTTATAATAAAATACTTTTCGGTTTCTAATTGCTCAAAATGAATTATTTAAAGGATATGGTGGGATGATTCTAAAAACTCTTATCCAACAGGTTTTAGACAGGTTTCTGTCACTATATTGACCTTATCTAATAGATTTTACTCTTAGTCAAATAGTTTGACATTTATGTTGTCACTTTTTATTTTTATATTATATAGTAAATAAACTGATTATAAAATTCCAAGAGAACCCCAAGTGGTTCATTAATGATTAAACTATTATTATATATGTATTTTGACTGAACCTTATATTTTTATGACTATTATATCAACCAATAATATATTATTTGTTTTAAAAACTAATTTATATCAATTTTGACATTATTTAATAATTGATTTTTTTAAAAGTACGAACTACTTTATTACTTCAAACTAAATGCATTTAATCATCGCTAACATGTAATATGAACCAATAAAATTCGTATAATTCATTAAAAGTATTAAATTATATTTATTTGGATCTTTATAATATGATTATTTTAATCATTCATTAGTATAGTAATTACAGTTTCATCATTGTGTCATAAACAAACAACATTATTTAATGTATAAACATTATAAATAAAATAATTTTATATTGTACATATTTTAGCTTTCTAATGAATATTTATAGTTGAATTGTTATTCTGTTTAACCCTATGTTAAAAAAATGTTTATTTATTAAACATTGAATTTAACTCTTTTAACTATTCTTTACCTAAAATAATAATAAATTTCCTAATATAATCCAAGGGGACCAAAGAGGTAAATATTTTATTAATAAGGTTGTTTTTCATTTAAATAAACTTATCCAATCGAATTAGGACATATTTTAGGGTAATAATGATATCATTTTTACCCTTAATTACCCTATTTACTTTTCACTGTGATAAATAAAAGTAAAAAGCTATTATTCACAAAAAAATTATTTTTATCTTATTGAACCACATTTTATATACTGATATCAATAGTGTCTTTCAGATTTTCGAAAATAAACCAACAAAATAGTTAAAATTATGCTTTATACAAATTTGGTAATTCTCCTAGGAGGTGGGTATAAGACGGTAAAAAGTTCGATAATATTTTATATATCTAAAATCATTATAAAATGACTCCAATGAACTACATTGAACATATATAGGTATTATGTATCTATTTTTACATAAAATAAATTCAAATAAAATAAATAATTATTAAAATAAAAGTTGATTTTAAACAATAACTCAGTGTTTTTCACTATTCATCCAAAATTGACTGTTTTTAATAAAAAACCAAAAAATCACCCAAAGCTAATTTTAATATTCCGAATCCAAAAATAGAGTCCATATTGAAATATAAAATTTATAAAATCTCAAAAAGAGGATATTACTATACATAACAACTTGTGTAATTGGTCGCGGTGTGTTAGAATCTCGATGTTACGTACAATGCAAGCTATGGAATTATTAAATGTGAAATGTACCATGGAAGAGTGGGGTGTTACATTCATCCCATATTCAAATAATTTCATCCTATAAATTTCTATAATATTACTGCTAAAAAAGTTTTGGGTGGTTTTACATCATAAGTTCCTCAGGTTCCCACATTGCCTCTTCTATCTTATTGTTTTTTCATAGAACTTTTACTAGACGAGTTATCTGGTTTCTCAGCACTTGTTCTCCAGTTTCAAGAATTTTGACAGTCTCATCTCAATAATACAGTTCAGATTCCAGTTCAATTAATTCCTAGATGAGTACATGCATTGGGTGAGGCATGTATTTTCTCAACAGTGATATGTGGAACACATCGTGACCTTGGGAGAGACATGGCGGCATTGCCAACTGGTAAGGTAAAGTCCCAATTATTTCTAGAATTTTGAAATATCTGATGTACATGGGACTTATTTTACCCTTCCTACCAAATCATATAACTCCCATCCATTGTGATACCTTCATTAAAACATGATCTCCTACCTGAAATTCCAAATTGATCCTTCGATCGTTGGCATAGATCTTCATCCTACTTTTTGCTGTTTTGATGTGGGATTGGATAAGCTTCACCAATTCCATCATTTCCTCAACAGGTTATGGTCCTACGAGATTTCATTCACCAACTTCATCCCAACAAGTTAGTGGGAGAAATCACATTATATATAACGCTTCATATAGTCCATCTGAATACATGAATGGGAGCTACTGTTATATAAAAATTCTACCATAGGTAAATATTGATCCTACATACCTTGAATGACATGTGACCAAGATCTCAAAATGTCTTCTATTGTTTTAATAGTCCATTGTGATTTTCCATCTGTTTTAGGATTTCAGGCTATGCTCAAATGAAGTTTAATATCCTGGGATATATAAAGACTTCTAAATAATCATGAAGTAAAATGTGGATCACAATCAGAAACAATCGATAGTGGTACACCATAGGGTCTTACAACTTCATTAATATATAGTTTTGGAAAACGTTCAAGTTGTAAATCTTCTTTTACAACAATGAAAATGTGCTGGCTTGGTAAGACGGTCAAAAATGACCCATATTGCACCATTCCCTCTAGGTGTCTGTGGCAGCCCCATGAAAAATTCCATCATAACATTATCCCATATCCACTCAAATATGGGAAGAGGTTGCATGACTCTTCCTGGCTGTTGCCATCCAGCTTTCACTTGTTGACAAACCATACATCTTGACAGAAAATCAGCAATCTCCCTCTTCATGATATCCCTCAAAAAATGTTACTTAAAATATCTATACATATTAGTACTACCAAGGTGTATATGGAATTTTTTGTTGTGATCATAATCTATCAATTCCCTTTTCAGATCAGGTATATCGGGAAATCAGTGTCTCTTCACAAATTTTAAAATCTCGTCTTCATATATGAAGTCACTCAATCTACCGTCATTCAAAACATTATTCTTCTTTTGAAACTCCTCATCATCAGTCTGAGAACTCATTACCCTTTATAGTAAATTTGGTTTGGCATCCATTTGAATAATAATTGATGTTTTACCTTCCATGGTTATTCCCATATCCATCTTTACTATATCCCCATATATATATGATCATTTTCAACTCTCATCTTGTTAAAAACTCCATTATCCTTTCTATTAAAAGGCTCTTCCACCTTATTTTACTTCCCCAGGTGGTAGTGTATTGTGAAATAATAATATGTGTCTTGTTTAAGCAATCTCTTTTTCCTCATGTTGAGTTCTTTTTGTGAGAAAATATACATTAAACTCTTGTGATCAGTATAAATCTCAAATTTTATACCCTATAGATAGTGTCTCTATATCATCAAAGCAATGATTACAGCTGCTAAAACAAGATCGTGATTAGGATAATATTGTTCATGAATTTTTATCTATCATGATGAATAGTCAATAACTCTATCATTTTTCATAAGGAAACAACCAAGTCCTTTCTTTGAGCCATCACTATATATAAGAAACCCATAATTCTCCGATGGTAGAGTCAATATAGGAGTATTGAATAATATTCTCTTCAGTTCTTCAAAACATTCTTCACAGTCTTTTTTCCAGACAAGTTTAAACCCTTTACATATTATCTTGGTTAATGGGTTAGCCAATCGGGAAAAATTCAGGAAAAAAATGTCGATAATAACCTACTAAACCAATAAAACTATGTACCCTAGTTATATTTTTCGGTGCTATCCATTACTAGATTGAATTTTTCTTAGAAGGTTAAACAAGGATTCCATATTTAGAGACTATATGGCCAAGAAAATAATTCTGTTGAAGTCAAAATTCACAGTTTCTTAACATCCTGTATAAATAATTTCCTCAAAGGGTATTCAGAATGGTGTGCAATTGATTTTCATGATCATCATAGCTTTTGGAGTATACCAAGATATCATCAAAAAATACCACTACAAGGTAATAAAGATGTTCCTTGAAATAAATTTTCATTAGATCCATAAAAACAGAGGGTTCATTAGTCAGTACAAAAGGCATTATTGTAAACTCGTAATGCCCATACCTGGTTTGAAATGCTGTTTTCGGAATGTCTTCCTTATTCACTAACAACTGATGATATCCAGATGAAAGGTCAACCTTTGAAAAATATTGAGCTCCACGAAGTTGGTCAAATAAATCATCAATTCTTTGAAGGGGATACATTTTCATTATAGTTATAGCATTGATCTCTCTGTAGTCATTGGACAACCACATAGATCAATCATTATTCTTAACAAAAAGAACAAGGACTCCCCATAGAGAAACACATGGGCGATTAAATCCCTTATTACTCAATTCTTCTAGTTATTTCATTAGTTCCACTAATTCCATAGTCGACATTCTACAAGGGGTCTTTGATATTGTCCAAGAACTAGCAATTAAACCAATGGAAAACTCAATTTTCCCTTTGGGAGGATGTCCAGTTAAATCCTCTGGAAACACATCAACATATTTTTTCAGAATAAGTACATACTCTATTTGAACATTCCTTTCCTCACCCATGGTTATTTAGTTCTCTTAATCCCCAATAATTGAATTTATTTTAGCTACTAGGGGTAGATCTAGATACGAATCGGGTGGTGACGTTTCTGCACTAAAGATAAGGCACTCCTTATCATCGTCGAGAATTGTAACCTCCTTCTACTTACAATAAAATTTCACTTCATGGTCCAAAATCAAATCCATTCCGAGGATTATATAAAATTCAATCATGGTTATAACGTTGAGATTAGAAGATAAAGAACATTTATATGACATAATGGTAACTGATTCAAAAAGCATTGCAGGAATGACACTTCCCTTAGGAGTTTTGACTGACAAATCCATTGTTAAATCAAACTGGAAGTATATAACATTATAGAAAACTGGGAAGATATGAAGCAATGTGATGATTTAGAATCAAATAATGCATTTGTTAAACTTCAACAAACCAATAAATTACCTGCAACCACGTATTTGGAAGCTTCAACCTCAACAACAATGATTTCATAAACTTGTCCAGGATCCTTTGGCCTCTTATGAGGTATGTTTCCCTGACGCTTAGGATATTCATTTTCATAATGTCCCATTTCCCTTCAATTTTATCATTGGATATTGTTAGATTATTTATTTCCCATAAAATCAATAGCAATATGGCCTTTTTTATCCACATTTGTTGCATACTCCATTTCCTTTTCGACAGGCACCATAGTGATTCCTTCCACATTTATCACAGGGTGGGAAATCAATTCTTCCCTTATTCCTTGTTTCCTTATTTTCTTTCATAGTGTGTTCAGCAGATCTCTTCTTATCTTGATTTTATTAAATGTTGTAAGACATAGGGAATTCATTTTCAGACTTGATAGCAAATTAGACAATATCTTTGTACGATGAGAAGGATTTCGATACCAGTGATCGACAGAGAAATTGGTTTAACCCATCAAAGAAACATTCAATATTAATTCATGGATTACGTATAAAATATGCAGCATGCCTTGATAAGCTTGTAATGTTAGCCTCATACTTTACTACATTCTCATCCTCCATTTTCCTCAGACTCATAAATTGCCTTTCCATATCTAGTCGATGGTCACGAGGAATTTATTTTTCTAAGAAAAGTTCTATAAACTCCCTCCATTCCATACAAGACACTTCTTCATCTTCCATTGTGTTTTGAATCAATGATCACCATTGATCAACATCTATAGTGAGGTAATAAAATCCCATAAAAACTTTTTCACTTTTGCTACTCCCCAAAGTGTGAAATATTTTCTCTATGGAATTTATGAATTTATCAACCACTAATAGATTTGTACTAACATTGAATGTTGATGTTTGTTTCCTCATAAAGTGATCTAAAATTGATCATCCGCATTGTGGATTAGGATTCCCCATACAGGTAAGGTTATTATTCATAACCTAATTGAGTTGTCCCAGTATGGTGATAAGCTGATCAGAACTAGTTGCATCACCAACTCCCATATAATTATCTTGAGTATGAGGGAAATCCCTACATGGATTACGTTCATTGATACAGTTTCAATTCCTTCCACTAGGATCCATTTAAAATCAAAGGCATAATCTGGATTAGTTTATGAATCGAAATACATAATTCCATACTTGTAAAACACTTACCATAAATTGAACAGTTTATGGATATAATCCATAATCATAAAGAAAAATTCATTGAGGATGTATATACTCATAATCATTTCATATTGTTTTGTAATGAAAATGAAAATTATCCTAAGCATATCCCCTAGGAGTGTCATAACAAAGAGTGCAGCAATGCCCATTGTCGTGCACCAGTTCCCATTCGAGTCTTGCTCAAAGCGGTGTTTTTTGGGTTTTCCCCAAGGTACATCTATGTCATAGCCACCTCTAGTAGATCGTATCCATACAGAGATGTATTACTTGGAAAAATCACAAAATCTCTATAGTAGCAAAATTATAAGATGTTCTTCTATACTAATCCTGAAATTCTATCTTATGATAATGTGCTCTAATCAGAGTTCATCAAAATATAGTTTCAATGTTTTGAACTAAATATCCTCTAATAACAACTGTAATTCCCTGACCCCATTTACCCAGAGTCGGTGAATTATTACATAACATTGGCATGATCACAAGGAATTCATGTCCTGAAAGGCAGATCAATTTGTTATTACTGGAAACAAGATTCATACATAAGTTCCACATTACAACTTGAAAATAAATACAACACTAATTTATTCCATTAAAAAATTTCAAGCCACTTAGATTATGCTAGAAAGTCACTAATAAATAACTTCTTCGTATCCTGGGAAAATGTAACATAAGATGGGGTGAGATGAAACACTCAGTAAGGGTAAGAAATACAACAGAAGATAACATAAATATGAATAATGGTGAATAATTGAAAAAAGATTCCTTTAAAAATAATAAACATGAACACTTTTATGGTAGGAATATGAGATGAGTAAAAAATTCCATAATAAAAAATAATCATGGGTATTCTTCTAGTCGAATAACCACATGAACCATCAATATTATTTTCATAATGAGGGAATTTATAATGCCGGAAATTCTGAAACATTTTTTCAAGGCCTCATCCAAGACATCTAAAAATGATTTAGGCCTCATCCAAAACCATATATTTTAAATTGGGAAAGGCCTCATCCAATTCCACGTTTAGTTTTCTCATGATACCTACCGATGCGGCGAGGAGCTATACCGGGCTCCACCCATCACATACTATGTCAAATACATTCCTCATATTAAAGGTTTGAAATATAACATAAACATTTATATTAAAACTAGCATACAAAATGTCAATACAATATCCATAATCCATGAATGGTATAAAAATAAAAAATCCACTATAAAACATATTACAAAACCTTCAATACAATATATAAGGTTTGTATCATAATAGATCACCTTCAATCTAGTTTAAAATACATCAAAATATGTTGACATAGATAAAAATAAAATTATTTAATAGGAATATATCATTCTAATTTAAATCATTTAAAATTTATGTAATTATAAAAGAAAACATTTATTTTGAAAATATTTTTATAAACTTTTATGTGATCTTCTACGATGTTATAATGATATATAATAATCGTACCCACTGTAGATGTTAAAAAACATTCTTATCTTAATTTTGTCAAAACAATCATAAAATTCCTTGTTTGTAAAACAACCAAAAGAAATCTTTAAAAACATATAAGGTCAAATAATGGTATAAATGAATTTAATCCATTGTCAAATAAATTGTAAATTAGTTTAAAAAAATTCATTATTATGAAAACACGGATGTGGATGATAATGTGTTCCCAATAGAGACTTACATAAAAACAACTTTGGATGATAAATAGATTGTGAAATTATCCCTTACCTTGTACTTTTCCTTGGTCAAGGGTAGGTTAACCTCATATATAATTGTGAAATTATTGTTATTAAATTATACAAGAACAATATACATAAATATGATATCATAAATGATCTTCTAATATTTCTTTGTTAATAATATTTTAATATTATGGTCATTTTGGGTGTTAACGGATTCATTTTCATAAGTAATTTCTGTTATGGATAGGATGGATTTTATTCATATTCAGAATGATATTAATTCGTTTTACATTATTTTTTATCATCAGATGAAAATTTGACTTGAATGGATATGATGGGGTAAGAATCTCATCTAGTTCGTGGAGACGGTAATCTGTACGAATGCATGGGCGACAATATCATTATTTTGATTTTAAAATCATATATAATTGGATGGTATGTTATATATACAGAATAATAATCATATTATTTTTATTATTTACATCTTTTATTTTCATTATTATACCCATCCAAATAATAATGTGTATGAATAACAAACTACACCACGACATGGAGACGGTAATCTGTATGTACGCACGTATGCTGACATTTTCATTTATAGGATGTATATAATATTGATTATGGATGTAAAATTTTTATAATATCATCATATTGTATATAATATAATAAATTTATTGTTTTATGAGGGAAAAAACAAATAAAGAGGAATTGTAAATGAAAAGAACTTGAAAGAGGTGATGTAATATTTACCTCTTCTTTGGGTTCCTCATTTTGATTTGGTAAAATGGGCTCCATAGGATGGCTTTTTGACTAATGTTAGGCCTCTATGATAAAGGGAGGAATGTTGGGAGGATATTTGGGAAGGGGCTGGATGAGCCAAATGGATTTGAAGGTGTGAATATGAGAGAAGGGGAAGTGGATTTTTATAAGAGGGGTGAGAGGCACTTTAGGAAAAGATTGAAATGTTATTTTATAATAAAATCATTTTCGGTTACTAATGGATCCAAAATGAATTATTTAAATTATATGGTGGGGATTGGTCTAAAACCTCTCATAGAATATGTTTTGGACCGGTTTGGGCCACTATATTAACCTTATCTTTTAGACATAAATCGTAGTTAAATAGTTTGACATTTACCATGTCTCTTTGTATTTTTATATAATATGGTTAATAAACAGACTATAAACATCCATGAGAACCCCAATATTATCATTAATTATAAACCTATCATTATATATTTCATTTTTCTAAACCATACATTTTTAGGAATATTATATCATCCAATAATATTGTATTTGTTTTAAAAATTCATTTATGTCAATTTTGACATTTTTAATAATTGATTTTTGATAAAGTCCTAAAAAAATTATTACAAAGAAATAAATATATTTAATCGACCCTAACATTTCATATTAACCTATAAAATTAGTGTAATTCATTGAAATTCTCAAATTAGAATTATTTGGATATTTATAATATCAAATAGTTTAATCATTAATTAATAAGATAAATACTACATCATTATTGTGCCAGTAATTAACATAATTATCTAATGTCTAAAAATGATAAATAAATTACCATTATCTAGTAAATAATTTTTTCTTTATGATGAATATTTATAGTTGATTCTATATTGTGTGTAACCATATATTAAATATGGCGTAGTTATTAAACATTGAATTTAACTCTTTTAAGTATTCTTTGAATAAAATAAAAATAAATGTCCTAATCTAATCCATGTGGACCAAAAATGTTAATTTTTTATTACTAAGGTTGTTTTTGAAAGAATTATACTTATCCAATCGAATTACGACACATTTTAGAGTAATAATAATATCATTTTTCACTTAATTATCAATTTTTTTAAACGTGGTAAATAAAAGTAAAAAGTTACTATTCATATAAATTAGATTCATCTTATTGAACCAAATTTTACTTTTTGATATCAACTGTGTGTCTTGGATTTTTGAAGTTCAACTCACATAAGAGGTAAAATTATGATTTATACAAAATTGGAAATGCCCCTAGGAGGTTGGTAAAAGACGGTAAAAAGGTTGATAATCTTTTATGTATCTAATATCAATATAAAATGACTCCAATGGATAACATTGAACATATATAGGTAATATGTATCTATTTTTACCTAATTTAAATATACATAAAATAAATAATTATTTTAATAAAAAGGTGGTATTAAACAATAACTTAGTGTTTTCACTATTCATCGAAAATTTAATGTTTTCAAAAAAAATTCCCAAAATTCTCCCTAAGATAATTTGGAGATTAAAAATCCAAAAATGAAGTCCATTTTGAGTGATAAAATTTATAAAATTTCAAAAAGTGGGTATTACTATTCATAACTGCTAGTTGGATTGGCTGTGGTGTGTTAGAATCTTGAAGTTGTGTACCATGCATGCTATTGCATTATTCAAAGGGAAACGTACCATGGAAGCATGTGATGTTACACAATGGATGATATTTGAGCAGGAAGAGTTAATAGAAACCAGTTTACACCGATTCAATAGTGGATTCCGAATATATATTGGCTTTTGATGCAGCCAAGGAAGCCGTCTGGATTCAGAACATTGTTCAGGAGCTTGATTTGGTGCTCAGTAGTAAAGACCATATCACATTGTATTGTGATAATATTATAGTGGTGGATCTTGCAAAATAACCAAGGTCACATCAATGGACAATGAACATACTCCGAATGTATCACCTCTTGATGGATTTCTATCAAAGGGGTGAATTTGAAGTGAGCAGAGTATCCACGGAAGAGAAAGTGGTGAACCCTGTGACTAAATGTCTATCTTAGTTGAAGCAAGAATATCAGGTGAGAGCTAGTGGGTTAAAGGATGTTAGCAGTTGAATCTAGTATAATTCGGTCTCTGTAGGATTTTGTGGCCTAAAACCAACTTCTTTGTACTTTATTCATTAATAAATACCTTATCAGATATTGATTGAACTTATGTATGATATGTAATGTCATAATTTCCATAAAATAACTGTTTCATTAAAGGGATATATTGGATCCCTTCTATGATGAGAACACCAAATTTCCATAAAACAATTCCTGAATATATGTTCAATGGTTGAATAATGTAATTTAAGAGACACAAATAATATAGGCCATTATAGGTGAGGGCTCATAAAACATTGGGGCACCTTCTCATGGTGTGAGCCCTTGGTAATATCAAGGAGGATATTATGAGAATGAGACCTGCAAGCAGGAAATTCCCATTTCATAGTGTCATTGGATGTTCCTATCTGTGGATGTGTTTATTGGTCCTAAGACATTAATATTATTATTAATGGGTATTACATCTCATGCACATAGATGTATTGATGAAAACTGTGATGACACACTGTTTGATATGAGGTAAGACATGTTGGGTGCATCACGAGTAATCCATCATTAATAGATAATGTAAGAAAGGATTTTCCCTTCTATTCTAGAATATATTTAGATATCTCTTTCCCTTTTATGTAATTGATATAGCCTAAATAAATCCTTGGGAATGGTAAGTATTGGGATAGTTCAATTCTACAAAGTCGAAGAATGATTAATGGATCACATGGGTTTATGGAAATAGAATGCAACTTGATTGCTTCGAGATATCGAGAAAAAGGGATTACATTACATAGTAAGCATTCATTGGAGGTGACTCATCATTCGGGCATTAACTTCTTTCTCTATGGGTGCATTGGCATGTTACTAGATGATATCCCTAGACATTAGGCAGGATCTGCCTAATGCCACTAAGAAAGAGGCATAGAGGGAAACTAACTAAGTGTGTCCAAGTGTCTCCGTTAAATATAAATTTCACTAGTTGAATAAATATTATCCCTGATTGGGGATTAATAATTATTCAATGATTCCTGATCTCATTTATTTTGACACTAGTTATTTGCGAGAATATATTGTGAGAGAAATAATTTATTTATTAGCAAGTAATGTAGTGATATTTTTCTGTGAAATAAATATCCAATATTCTAGGTATATAAATTTGGGCGAGGAAATAAAGAAAATGGAAAAACAAAACTACACACTCTGTATATTAATATACACATGTGTAAATATTTAAGGATTTGTGAGAAATAATATCATTTATTTAATAAATAATATTAGATGTAAATCGCTTGGCGCATGTCAAGTAATTATAATAGTCAACTGCTATTATTAGACATGGGGTTTTACTATGAATTAAAATAAATGAATAAATCCTTTTAGATAATTAATTAATTTTATTATTCTATGTAATTAAAATAACAATTATATCATTATGGTTAGCCTAGAATTTTTTTGTGGGTTTTTCACAACAGATCATGAGAAAGATCTCAAGACAAGAGAAAATTATTTTCAACCAAGGACTCTCTCAAACTACAAGAGAGATCCTCCTCCACCGGATTATGGAGAGTACTTTTTCAAGCAGCTCTCAAGGAAATCATATTCAGGCATCATAAATGAAGTCTCTTCTCTGCTAGCACCTAGAGATTCTTTTGGCGACATCCATAGATACGTGGATCGCATGTTGATCACTACTAGAGGAATCCTACACTTGTATTCTATGATTCAATGACGGATCAGAACATATCCTGACTGGAAACTTCAAAGGAGAATAATTATTTCAAGGTAATTATTGTCTTCTAATTTAATTAATTATAGAAAACATATTAAAATCCTCTCTATGGTTCTGGGACTCCCCTCTTTTATTTATTTCATTATTGTATTCCAATGAACCAGTGTTTTATTATCATTACTGATCTCAAATTGATCGTAATTAAATGATAAAATTATTTTGGGGTATACCCTCCAATGTGCTAACACTGAACCTAGAACATACATTATAATTACTATTATTTTACATTAATGTGGTGGTAGGTTTCTTTTAATAGAAATTGTGGACTTGTTTTTGTAATTTATTAGATGATGTTACATTATATTCTATTTGACAACATATTTTTAGATTCATCACTTAAGTAACCTGAGGTAAATTATTATCAAATCTAGTAATGCTTTTCACTAGTTCTTCCTCCCAAAGTAATAATTTCTCAACATGATACATAAATCATTATAGAATATAAATGTAATGACCCAATATATTATGAATAAAATTACATTTCCTTTAATTAAATGTATTATGCGTTTTGAAAACACATGCACTGATTTTATAATATATCCAATTGGATTAAATGTCTATTATGTGTTCTTATCATTGATAATACATCTGTTAAAAAATGATCATATGACTAGTATAAATATAGGGTTCGAACAGATTCTTTTGACATAGAGAAAGCTAGTGATGGGAACAACTAGTAGGATTATACTATATGATCCCATTTATCATAGATTCCTAGAAAGATATATTTTTTGGGATTTTATATATACTATGACCAAGTAGAGATCCAACAACTTAAGTCGAGATAATAGTTAATGGGTGAATGTCAAGATCATTGAGATCCTCGCACAAACCTTGTTCTCTTGACGGCCCCTTGAATACTCTATCATCAGACACCATAATCTTTGGGCATATGATGGTGTAATAAAGGGATATGTAACATGACCCTGAAATTATGATAATGGGAATTATTTTTTCATATAATAATGAATAAAATTTCATTATATTATTTATACTTTGTAAATGATTTTAAAATCACAAATACTATTTTTCTGGTAAATATTCATATTCAATTATGAAATATATTTTGGGGAATAAATGGATTTTTTAATATATTTACTATTTAAATAATATTTTATTATATAATTAATTTTATTAAATATAAATTATCATATTTTTTTATGAACTAAATTTTAAATTTTTATTGAGATTGAAAAATGATTTTCTCAAAACCTCTCAGTTTCCAATAAATGTCAGTTTTCATTTAAAAATTGAAAGTTTTCATATTTAGAAAAATATTTATATAATATGAATATTATTTTTCGAATCAGGACATCAAAAATATCTTATGATAAATTTTTTATAATATTCAGAGAATAAAAAATTTTGGGAGTAATTAAATACTGAATAAATATATAATGTGTTTTATGACATCATAATGATAAAATATTGTTATAATAAAATATTATGAATCATATTATATACCATATATTTTTTAAAATAATGTAAATTTAGGATTCTTTAATATATTTTATAAACCCATAGTGAATCCTCCAAGACATATAATAAATTTATAGATTTTAAAATCATTTACATGAAATTTTGACTCGCCTCCACATAATAAAACGAAATATTATAATATAATCAGCCCTTATCCGATTAAAATATTCTATATCACTCTCCTTTTCCAAAAAACAGTTGGAATAGACAATTGGATGGTTTGTGGTTTTGTATTGTTTTGTGTGTATGCACCAAAACAAAAATAATAAACATTTAAATCACTCCATAGATTCTTCCAATGGTTCCCCTAATCTCCTAATAATCCTCTTCCAAGCCTTGGGGATCAATCATCCATGTTGGGGATCTTCCCCCCTCATCTTTTATCAAGAATATTTTTAATTTTATGTCTTTAATTTCGTTTATTCCTATGTTGGTATATGTTTTTAAATATCTATTCTACATTGTATTTGATTTATAAAATATGATATCCACATTCTCTGCCATTTATACCTCTTATGAACCCTTAACTACACTAATTACCATGACGAACTTTTGTAATGGATCCCGGAATATCTCACTTCCTTTCAATTAAAGAACCTTGATTGAAATTTGAATTTATAATTTCAACTATTTATTTTTTATCCATTATAATCTATTATCAACTATAAATTTTATAGTATTGAAATTAAGGAACATTTATTCCCCCCATTTCAATCCATACCTAAGACGTTACAAGGCTAAAAGTCTGTAAGGAATCAGCCGCTCTCCTTTTTCTACAAGAACCACTTTTATGCCATGCCTTTAAATTTTCATTTACATGATATACGATATGTTATTACATACCTACTTACTATGAATTTCATATATACATGACGGTATATAGCTTTACCTCCCATTATTACCCCCAATGATCCATTAAACCCAACCGTTACTATGCCGAAATTGTATAAGGTATTTCAGTTTTCTAATTTCCAATTAATAATTATTTCTATATTATGCATCAAAATTAAATTTCACAGGTTGGGATATTGTGTTACAATATCCTCTTAATGTATATACCATTCATAAAGGATGTGTTTCCCCTTTCTCCATCATCATCAGAATTTATGAATTTTCATATGACATCGTTATGTTGCCAAACTTTCACTGCAATTTTTTATGCCAAAATCATTTTTTAGTAAATACAATACCAATTCATCAATCAATGGTATTCATATTTATGAACACATAAATTTCTAATGGTTAAATTCATGTATGAATTTCACATTCATTGATCATGTATTTGATGATTAGGTTGAATGAATAAATGTTATATGATCTATGTAGCACACTGAAGAATGAGATTGAAATGTTTATAAAGGGTGTGCCCTGATAGAGCTCCAATGCATTGGGTAATGTTTATTATAATTATATGGCTTTTTGGGACATGGGTTTACCTAATTCCATCATATTTATTTTTTCCACCTTGGTGGGACATGGGTTTATGTAATTCCTTTATGTCAATGATGTTGTGTTTTATGTTTTTTCCACATTTTAGTGTTAGGATAATCATGAAATTTCTTTCCTTAATGTTCATGTTTCTATTAGGAACCACTGATATGTATATTTCCATACATTTACATTATTCTAAATGTTATACATTTTTTACTTCCTAAATGGGATTTATATCTCCACACTTTCTTATTTATGTCCTCGTGTAATCACATGTAGGGTCATGTACCAAGGAATTTTGTGGTATTGTAAAAGATGTTTTCAATAAAGATATTGTATTTAAGGTTTTATGATATTAGATATTGTTCATAATTTCCTATGATAACCGTCCTCTTAATATTATGGGGTGTATTAAGTGAAAATCTATGTAATATATCTTGTTAAAATATGAAATAAAGAGAATGGTTGAAATAATAGGTATCATAGAATATGTTTAGTTACATTTTGGATTAGGATTAATAAAATATAGTGAATACCTTATGTATAATACTATTTATAAGAAAATAATACATTAATTTTGTGGAGTATAGAGTATTTGGTTTATCAAGAAAATACATCCCTAGAAGGATACAAACATGTAGAGGTTCCTCTGGCCCAGATGTATGTTGGGGTAAAACCCGAAAACACCACATTGAGATAGAATCCAATGGGAACTAGTGCACAACTACGAGCCTTACTGCACTCTTGGTTTGATAATCTTGGGGGATATGCTTCATTAAATTCATAGATTAGTAGGAACCAATATTATTGGACCAACAATTCCCCTAAAAATATTTGTTAGGAAGTAGATCATGAAAAAATAGGTAGAAGCATATAAATTCGTATTTTAAAGAGATAAATTTAATTTATATGTTATCTATTTTTTTCATTGCATTCACTATTATGTGATTAATGTTTTCAAATATTTACCCCCAATGTTTCCCATTATTCTATCCAATGGATAGTAATTTGATGAATCGGAATAACAACTCATGGAATGATCAATGTGATGAATTCTCTAAAGAAATTCCCAATCCGATTGAAGTAAGAATAACAATCATTGTCACGATACTCTCTTAGTTAACTCAATTTTTTAAATAGAAACTGGGAACAATAATAATGTCTATCCCCCCCGAATAATGAACAACTAATAATCTAGAACATAATTTGACTAAGGCCTCGTACATTAAATGGATCATCTAATATCTCAATCATCAAACAATGGATCTACTATATTTTAATGATTTTCCCCATCCTTCAATGTTCCCAAATAGGAGAAGGGTTTTCATAATTTCTTATCATTTGGAGGGTGAAGTTGATCCATGGTGGACATTGATCAAAAATAAAAATACATAGGAAGAGATCTAGGTGATGGGATGTAAGGATTTCTAGAAAATATTATTAAACAAATACTTTCCATGCACCCCCTTCTTAAGAAGGAAATATATTCCATTGCCCTAAAGAAAATGGATGATGAATATGTTGGCTCATACAAAAAAAAAACTTCTAATGAATCGCATGATATGCCTCTATTTTTTACGCTACCCCTTAATTGATGGTTGTCCGCTTCTTATGTGGGATAAAACCGAGCCTATGGAAATTCCTGGCGATTTGCAACATTTATAGCTATGAGAAGCTTTTACATTTCATTGTCAATATTGATATGCAGATCAGATAATTTCAATGGTATAATGGGGATATGAAGGGTAAAGTGGTATTTAATTATGGTGGTTCTTTGGAAAATCACAAGAGTGCTAAAAATTCCAACAACCCTCTTGTCAAATTTGAGGAATGAATCACCCTAGAAATTTCATGAATGGGATGAGGAAATTCATTAAATGTGGGAAGGAGTGGCACCTAGCCAGTGATTTCCAGATATATAAACCCCCTACTGTGATAAAGTAAAGGAACCATATTTTTTATCCTCAATACACTGATCATTTCTACAAATGCAAATAATAGTGCACATTGTGAACCAGTTCTCTAAGACAGCGGGTATCATATGAAACCAAAAACCTACAATGTAGAAATAGTGATATTTTCTCATAACTATAACCTATTTGAATCCCAAAAATGATGTTATTTTACGTGTGATGGTTATTGATTCACGAGTAGTGAATATAGTTTTTGAGTATGGTTCTACACATTCTTGGATTGTACTGTAGCATTCCTATTTCTAGAATGGGCCTTGGGAAAACAAATGGGCCTATGGTCCATCTAATGGTTTACATGCCCACTAGGCCTTCGGGATATGTAATGGTTCTCCCTCTACCTAGTTAAAATATGTATTTACATTTCTTTAATAATAAAATTAGGCTTCATCCCAACACTTTAAAAAAAGATATGTCGGTGAAAATGGAAAAAGGGGAAATTATTTTCTCCCATAAATATAACACCTCCACTAGTAAAATTTGTTGACTGAACTTCCTGGAGAACCTCATCAATCTTCCACTTGGGGAATTTTATCCAATTATTGTCATGTATTGGCTTTCCCTATATAGAGCCAATAGAAATTTTCACGATAGGGAAATCACTCACAATTTTATGAAACGACACATGATTCTATAGAATTTCAAGGAGGATGAATCAAATTTAGCACCATCATCTCAAGCATGTATATTACCTATCTATGAGAACACATATCTTTCTCCAATTACTGAGGATATGTAAGGAACCATCCTAAAAAAATTCTAATTGTTAGGGAATTTTCTATTTTATATCTTGATGAATTGTCTAGTCTTCCTCTTATAAGATATCTTGAATTATCAGTTGTTCATATACCTAGGGAATTTTCATATCCCTAACTCAACATAGAATGGTTTTTGTGTGACATAAGGATATAGATAAACACATACATGAAAATATAGTTAAAGGGTTTATAAAAAAAGTGCACCACACCGGGGTGCAAGAATACTCTTCATTAAGAACAAGGATTGGTCAATTCACCTTTTAAATGATTATCGTGATCTAAAAAATGACAACAAATAAAAAGTATCATTTTCCCTAAATTTATGAATTGTTAGATCAGTTATCTAGATAACAATACATTTTTCAAAGTGCATTTTTGATTACCATATTACCACGTTAGGGTGAAGAAGGAGGATATCCCCAGACTGCTTTTTGTACAAGGTATATTTACTATGAATTCATTTTAATGCCTTTCGTGCTCACTGATCCTCTATAAATCATAATCTTCTTGATGAATAGAGTCTTTAGATAATACCATAAAACATTTTTTGTGGACTTTATAGAAGATATTCTAATATTCTTCTAATTTCATGAGGAGAATGTGGAGCATCTAAGCACTACACTTTAGACCTTGCGAAAGGATAACTTCGAGGCAAGGTACAAAAACTGTGATTTATGGTTGATGTAAGTCTCATTCTTGGGTAATATTAACACATGTTATGGGACATCTATGTATTATTCTAAAAAATAAAATTATGGATGGTCGAGGATAACATCAGCATTAGATATCCATTGCATCCGAGGGTTATCTTGATATTAAGGTTAATTTTTCTGAAATTCCTCACGATTGTTAGACTCTCTTACAATTATAACGTCAAAGTTATTTTGGTTTTCATGGGATTATAAATGTGAAAAAAGATTCTTGGTTTTGAATAAGAGGCTAATCACTTCCACATGCTCACACTACCCACAAGTGTGGATATTTTCAAAATCTTCAACAATTATTTGATGAAGGTCCTTGGTTGTGTGCCGATGCATAATGAAAATTCATTTCTTATTCCTCAATGTAGTTGAAAATTTATGAGCCAAACTATCCCACATGTTATCCTGAAATTGATTCGGCGATCCCTGTATTAAAAATTGGGTAGATTAATCTATTTGTATAGAAGTGTGAAATATATACGGATCACAAAAGTCTGAAACAAATATTCACATTGGAAGATATGAATATTCCCCAATGAAGATGGTTAGAGCTCATCATGGATTATTACTGGTCAATCCATTACCACAATGGGAAATTTAATATGGTGGAATATTCTCTATATATAATAGACTCCCCAATTATATCATTGATGAGAATTAGAAATGATCATATTTTCTTAGATTTAATGAAGATGGATGTAACACCCTGAGATTTTATGAGATTGATTGTTTTTAAATTATTTGATGTCTTGTATTGTATGATACATCAATATAAGCTTGAGTAATACAAAACAGTATATTATCTTGCAGTATACAAAACAATATTCACCACTTGTGTTACAAACAAGAGCAACTATCCTCAATAGCTTGTGTTTTACGCAATACCATGTTTCAATAAAAATTGATATATTAATAAAATATTATTGTTTAATGGGAATAAACTAGACATTATGGATAGTATTAACCAAATTATGAATTTTATATAAAATTAACATTCAACTTATTTATTTTCTAGAACATTATATATGAAAAAATTCAATTTATCAGAAAAAAGTAGTTATTTTTAAAAAAATCTAGTTTACCCTCATTTTGATGGTCCACCAATATTAAATCTAGTTTTGAAAATTTAATATGTTCTATTTGATGAAATAAACATCATTATTGAAATCCAGACATCAAAATTTACATTGGTTTTATTTTTGGTATTTTTTCATAAATTTCAAATTTTAATGAATATTAAAAAAGTTATGCACTTTAATTCAATACTAACTTTACATATAATTTATTTATATAGATTGATTATATTTTAAATAGGTTTATAGTGAAATTAGACTAATTTTTTACATTTAATCAAATACATTTCATTAGATGTAATTACACATTTAAATTAGACATAAAATTATCCTAAAACCTAGGAAAATCAAATTGGATGAATAAAATTCAACCCATAAAATCTATGGTTCTAAAAATATTCAATTAATGGATATATGACAGTGAAAATGACCTAGATACTAATTAAACCAATGAATGTTACATGATGTCAAACTTAGATTTCATATAAGTATAATAATTTTAATATTGGGATAACCATGTGATATCTTCAAACATAAATAGTATATGGAATGATAATATAATTAAATACATCATGTTAATTTATTTTTAATTTTTATGAAATAAATAATTACATTAATGTCACATAATTTGGTGATTTAGAAATTAATTAATTGATGAGAAAAAAATAGTTTTTTATTAACATCCTAATAACAATAAAATGTCTCAAACAGATGAAAAACTCTTATCTTTCGAGCATATCTACACCATAATCATCCAAAGATAATTATATTAACCATTTTCATCCATATAGAATACATTATGATAGTTATATTATTTTATTTAATGTAATGTTAAATTTATATCATTCATACTTTAATAAGTATATCATTATAAATGATGATTTTTAGTAGATAAATTCTAGTAAAAATATTATAATGTAAAATATTAAATTTATCATCATCGTAGTATTTTTTTAAAAATTTACTCAATAAATATTTATACTGAAATATTACACAATGTAACGAAGTAATTATTTTATTAATAGAGATAAAAAATAATTATTATTAACTATATTAAAATAAATATATTTTTTATAATTAATATTTCCAATAGATTTGAAAGATAACCTTATCCTCAGAGTAATATAATAAAATAGTTTTTTCTATGTTAACATGTTATCATTTTATTTCTAGATATGATTACATTGAATAGTGTCAAAATTGACACCATTGATTGCTTATCAAAATAGTGTTTTCTAAAATTATAAAAAAAATAAAACATTATAAAAAAAATATAATAATTATTATATGGTCATATATGTTATTAATTAATGATTTATGTTCTAATTTGAAAAAATATATGTATATATATTACACTTTTAATATTGAAATATTTGTTCCCCTAGTAAAAATGAAATAGATTAACTAAGTGGTAAATATAAAGGATAATGTTTCAATGAACATAGATACATATCTAAGATTTATTGGTAGATGAAATTACGACACTGGATCATATCATATTAAAATTGGGACATTTTGGAGGATTTTTAGTTGGTTTTTATTTTATTATAAATTATTATTTTTGAGGCTTCCAAAAGGGAACCTCACTTCAATGATAAATGGGCACCTCCTCCCTCATTTCACTACAACTCATTAAACCATTAAGATCGCCTATTACCTTACCATTTATCTTCTTTACTTCTCAAGTTACATTCATGTGGTTCTAGTATTCCGAAAATACCATCTCTAGTTCCATAAAGTGGATATTTAAAGAGATCACATCCCGAAAGAGGTAATCTCTTCTACTAATTCTTTTGAATTTATTTCTACATATACTTATAAATCATGAATGGTTTAATTATATAATAATAACTACATTAGAAATTATATAATTTGATGTTATTATAATTATTAAACAACCATATTCATCTTTTTATTCATCTTCATGATGATGAAATGATCATTCTTGCGTACGTACGACTTACCATCTCCACGGGGTGGTGTTTTTGATATTCAACAATACATAATTTAGATAGGCATAATATTGAGTATAATGGATGTAAATAATTAATATAACAAGATATTATTTCATTAACATTCATATAATCTCCAATTATATAATATTATACCATCAAGTTAATAATATTATCACTTGTGTGTACGTACGGCTTACCATCTCCAGGACGCGATTAGATTCATTCCTGACATTTACCATTCAAGTATCATTATTAGGTATACATAATAAACAATAATGAAATATATGACATAATAATTTACTGGATTATTATATATATATGTGTATATATATAATTTAGTTTCTTCCAATAAATTAATTAAGGTAACAGCAACAATGCACATGCATATGTTATGCCCACCGTCTCTATGAACAATGTTTTTCATTTAATTTATCAATCTATTATATATATATATATATTTAACTGAATATATATGATATTTAAATCATGTTTTACATTATTAAAGTAATTAAATCTTGATCTAGGTAATAATATCACCACTAAATAGTCAAAAAATGTAAGATAAATAAAATGATTATTACCCAAAACATTGCATTAAAATGCAATTGATAAATAAACGGGTAATATAAAGTTCAAAGTGAATAGTATCTGATATAATAAATATTATTTTGATTCTATTACTTGTTACTAATATGTTTTAATCCACTATAATTTAGTTTCAGACACATATGGAAGAAATCAAACATAATGTATAGGGTAACTTGGTAAATTTCATTTTTATCCAAAATAGTTTATTGGTAAGTATTTATGGGTCTATATTCATCATCCATATACATGTTTCAAAATTATGTATTCCAAAATACTCGTTATATCCTTCTATAATTTTACCCTTTAGTGAATTTTTACTAAATAGTATGAATGGAATGTATCTTCATCTTCTGTACGAGGTACATTTATTACTTTTCAGGTTAAAGTACAGGGAAAATGTTTTTCTAACTAAAACAACACCAACAGATTTTTATGTCTTCATAAAGCCTTATCTATAAGAATCATTCTCTATAGGATTTCATGATTATATTCAACTAAATTATTTTCTGTTAAAATTGTGCAGAATTTTGTAAAATGAAAACCTCTTGTAAGAAGAAATAATATTTTCCTCATGAATTATGTTCAATTGTTTTATCAAAAATAATTTTCATCTATGGTGACATAGGGTTATTTTTTTATTCCTATTATTACATTTATTTGATTGGGTTTATGATGAAATAATTTTAATGAAATCAATTTGTTTTTTAAGGATTATTTTGGGATGGAATGGAGTTTAAGAAACCCATTTTACATAATGGGTTATTCAATGATGACTAATTTATGTTTTTGCAGAACATCTAAGAATTATTTCATTTTTAGATGGGTGGGACCTATATATCCTTAAAATTAATTGGCTAATGATTTATATCTCAAGAGATAAAAATGAATGGAACGAAAAATAATTCTGGTATAATAATACATGGGTGGAATGGCATGTAAATTTGATTCAATAATACATTGCAGGAATGACATGTAAACCAGGTTTAGTAATGGAATATTTCCACATAATGGTCTTGGGAATAATTCTTTGGATACTATTGAAATCCTATTATGTTT
The DNA here is from genome assembly GCA_963277665.1 of Viscum album. Lineage (NCBI taxonomy): Eukaryota > Viridiplantae > Streptophyta > Magnoliopsida > Santalales > Viscaceae > Viscum > Viscum album. Next base: position 1,044,263,709 of record OY728160.1, on the reverse strand, counting down.
TTATTATTTTCCATAATTACGTGTTTTATTCCAATTAAGTTTTATCATGTTAAGGTTCCTTTATGATCTATTCCTTACATACTGCCAGGATTTATTTAATGACTCTAAATTTTGATATTTAAAATTTATATATTAATATTTTTATTATTTGTGTTATCTTATAAATTTCACCATTACTAAGAATTTGATCTCACCATTTTCATATGTTTCTTTTCTGCAGATTCTAACGAATGTTGTTCTGTATGAAATGTTAAAAAAGTGTCTATTTATTACAAAATAATCGGGAGACTATGTGGATGTTTTATGAACTAGTTGTTTATGTATCCTAGTTTAAAAAGACACTAATCCAATATAGTCATTGATGGTCTTGTTATTTTTTTTAAATGTTCATGTAATATACATATGTAATGTACGGGACATAATAGTTGGTATAAGAGAAAACATATGATTATCCATAGGAAAATATAATGAGAAATAATGAGTAAGAATCCTAAAGATATGTCTAACAATAAGATACAATACTAGTTTTTTAGAAATGATCATTAAAAACCTATTATAAAACCTAAAATGTTCTAAATTGAAATTTCATTCATGATTATGTGATTTTAATGTTATTATTAATGTTTCCAACACAATTCTTCCGGGTTTTAGTCAATGTCTTGAAGCCAATAGAACTGCATTAATGCTGAATGTGAAGGGAAATAAAATGATTGTCCCCTTTAAAAACCAAATTTTATGGGATTTGGAAAGAAAAATCTTGTAACCATGCTCACAAAACCATCTCATTCTAGGTATCATTATTTTCTTCCAATTGAGAAATGGAGGAATAAACATTAATTAGTATCCTTGGTGAGGAAGCGATCACCTTCAATCATTGTGTCTTATGATCCATTAGGGGCTGAACAATGGATTAGTACCACTGAAAAGTTATTTTCAGTTCTTCAATGTTCTGAACATGATAAAGTCATATAATTTGTATATTTATTGGATGTTGAAGTTGATAAATGGTGAAACCTTGTCATGAACACAAGGAAAATTGATAAAATTGGGAAGATGGAATGGGATGAGTTCAAGAACATAATTTTCAACAGGTAATTAAATCGTATTCTTTGAAAAAATTTGGATAAGGAGTTCTTGATCTTAATAAAAAGGATTAAGAATCCATTGGTACATACGAAGATAATTTTTACACCACATATATGGTGTGTTATTGGTCTTATCGTCGAACTTGAATGTAATGTTAATCGATTCTTCATTCAATTAAAACCAAGTTTTGAAAGGAAATTATCTATTAAGAATTTATTAGCTACGAAGAGATTATGTGTTTTTCAATCAAGGTAGAAATATAACTTTCTGTTACATATCAAACTCCTTGTTTTGACATGAAATGAAATATGTAATTCATGGAAATATCAATGAATAATGGTGAAATGAATATGAATACTTCTATATGCTCTATGTGTGGAAAAACGAATGATGGAGATTGTCATAAAGGGTCTATAAAATGTTTTAAGTGTGGAAAATAAGTTCATTGAGTAGTTGAGTGCCAATGTAATGAAAAAAATGGTGCTAATTATGTGAATAGAAAAACTACTACATAAAGAAGACCCTATAAACTTCAATGCTACAAGTGCAAGGAAATGGGGATTTATGATTACCAATTCCCTAATCCAAGGCTGATTGATTATTGACAATGCCAAAATTCTTTTAAGGTAGAGAAAAAGGAAAATCACATGTGATCAAAATTGGTGATGTTGTGTATGAAAAAATATTGGTGGAATGACTATGTGAATATTTAATGGTATTCCAAAATAGTATTGTAGAATCTCTTTTATAGTATTATGAAAAATTGGAATATCTATGTATTAGACCATTATGGTTTTTCTTAAATATATGGTACCAGTAACCATGAAAAATGGTTGAATTTTTTTTAAAAGCAACTGATATGATCATTATGATGGGATAAAGAGAGAATGAGATGTGGTTTTGCGTATATAGAATTATTTGTATTTTTGGGGTTTGGAAGGATTTAATTTGGAAAGAATGAATTATTTCACTAATGTAATATAGTAATTCCTATTAGTGTTATGTTTCAAGTTAATAATGGTTCAAGGTATTCACATGTTTGAAATGTGATATTTAATAAATACCTTTTAAGATGTGGGAGATAAATGATATGTCAATATAGTTCACCTCATTCTAATATTTTATATTTTCATTTTTTGGACGTTTTTTATTGTTGTCCATTTATGGATAATATATGTTATATTCCAGTTGATGTTTATGAGATTAATGTATTATCTCAATATAGGTGGACTTATTATTTTTTGATTATATTTTTCCTTTCCTTTTGTTGATATAGATGGAACAACCTATATTTCAATCTCGTGGTCTGGTAATACTTCATGAATGAAAAATTTGATAGGATTTCATTAAATAAGAGATGATGTGGAAATTCTTCAATGAACGAACAATAATGAGATTGTACCAAAATCAAGAAAGTATTTATTATCATTCTTAAACTTTAAGAAAAGGATCTTGAAAACCATAATGTTCCCCTTGTACAGTCTTATCGGATGAATCTGGTGGTTCTTGCAGTCATTGTAGAATTATGGATTTATGGTAGTTAACTTTCTCTAATCCTTGTTCTCAATCACTGTCCATCCGAAAGTGATGGATATATTTCACTTCCACATCCATGTTTTCATTTCCCATATATATTTTCCTATGTGGAATCCCAATGATAAGTTACATTAGTTAATATTTATTTCTACAACTTTCCTTTTTAAAATGATGTTTTAGTATTATTTTTTACGATGTCTGTTTCTATTAATTAAACTATCTATTAGTAAACCATTTATAAACCCTATGAATTTTGTGGGATAGACTCATTTTATGGGGGGGGGGTATAATGTAACACCCCATGATTTTATGAGATAGATTCCATTTAATTTATTTGATGTATTGTGTTGTAATCTATATCAATTATATCATGAACTATATTTAACAACATATTTTCTTGCAGTATACACAACACTATTATTGGCTTCTGTTACATGCAAGAGTTACTTTTCCTAATAGCTTGTGTTATACCTAATACCATGTTTCACTAAACTATGATATATTATTATAGTATTATTATATTATGGGATATAAACTGGTCGTTATGAATAATATTAACAGTAATTTGAATGTTATATGACATTAAAATTCATGTTTTTTATATTATATAACATTATATAAGAACAAATTCAGTTTTTCGGATAAAAGAAGTAATTATTCAAAAATTAAAATTGTACAGCCTTCTGATGGCACACCAATTTAAATCATTTGTTTAAGACATTTATTTATTATATTTCAAAAAATAAAAATCTTCCTTGGAATAAAGACATAAAAATTTACTTTGGTTGAAATTTTTTAATATTTTGGATAAAATACATATTTTAATGAATATTAAAAAATAGTGCATTTTAATTTAAAATTGTCATTTAATCTAATTTATTAATAATGTTATATTATCTATTTTATTGGTTTTAATGTGAAATTGTACTATTTTTATCATTTATTTCATTTTTCTAATGTTTATATATTTCACATTTAAAATGTATGTAAACCCTTGCCAATATTTTAATATTTTTTATGTCTTAATAATCCACTTTCGAGTTTTGAAAACAAGAATTAATTAACTTAATTTCTTCGAATTAAGTGTTTTTAATTTATCAAAATATATTCCATATTTATAATTATAAAGTCTAAATATTATAAATTAGTCATTTTTATTTTTTCATATTAGGAATAGTAACTATGATATTTTTTATTTACCATAGTTAAAGGTAAATTATGTAAATTAGTGCTATAAATAATATGATAAGGAAAATAAAATAATCCTAAAACCTGAAGAAAATCATATTGAATGATTAAAATTATACCATGAATATCATATTTTTGATAGTCACATGAAATTTAAAATGACATTGATATTAATAAAACCAATGAAAGGGACAAAATGCCAAAATAACATTTAATATAATTATAATAAATTTTTTATAGGGATAACCAAGTGATATCTTCCAAAATAAATAGTAAATGGTGAGATAAAATAATAAAATACATCATGGTCATTAAATTTTAATTTTAAGGATATAAATTATAAACTTAAGGTCTTATACATTGATGATGTAAAGATTAATTAATTGATGAGAAATAAATAAATCTATTAATATTAAAATACTAATAAGCATAAAAAGTCCCCAACACAAGACCAAATATTATTGGTCAATTATATCTCGTCCATAATATTTGAAGGGTCATGATAATTACCATTAGGATCCTTGTATAATAGATTAATACATTTATATTATTTTATTTAATGTAATTTTAAAGTTGTCACATTCATACTTTAATTATTATAACATTTTTGATGATTGATTTTATATCTGATAAATTATAATACATATATTTTATATAAATATATAAAATTTATCTTCATCATGGTATTTTATTTCTAATTTTTACTAAAAAAATTGAATATTAAGTAATTACACAAAATTAGTGTAGTAATTTTTTTTATTGAAGATATCAGATAAATGGTATTATCCATATTAATATAAATATATTTTTTACAATCATTAATATTTGTAATTAATTTTCATGAAAAACATGACCTCATAGGAATATAATTAAATGGGTGGTACAAAGTTAACTTTTTATCTTAATATTTTTAAAATTCAATAAATTGAATAGTGTCAAAATTGATAGCATTAATTGTTTATCAATATAATGTTTTATTAAATTATTGAAAAATAATATATTTTTTACAAAAATTAGATAATAATTATTATATGGTAAATAATTTGAATTTTTTTTTTTTATTATATAATTCCCATAAAATAATTAAATATTTTATCCTTTTAATCCTGTAATATTTGATACCCTATTTAAAATAAAATTGAATAAATATGTGTTAAATTAAAATGATAAGGTTTAAATGGACATAGAAACTCAAATAAACTTTTTTGGATGATGATATTACAAAAATATATAATATAATCTTATAAATTCAGACATTTTTGAGGTTATTTAGTAGGTTTTTATTTTATTATTATTTAGTATTTTTGAGGATTCCAAAAGTGCCCTTCCCCCCAATTATAAAAGGACACCTTCTCCGTCATTTCTCCAAAAATCGTTAAGAATTAAAGTTATTCCATGCATTAAAAATTTACCATATCCACAACCATGATTACATTCTAGAGGTTCAGGTTTTCTTAAATGACAAACTCTAGTTAATTTAAGAGGATATTTAAAGATAGAAAGTCAAATAAGAGGTAATCTCCTCTACCGATTCTTTCATATTTCTTTCTACTTCTACATGTACATCATGAGTTGTTTCGGTATATAAAAATAACTCCTATATAACTTATATACCTTAATAATTTTATATTTGTAGAACAAACATATCCATCTTTCTATCCATATTAAAAAAGAAAAAATTATCATGCATTCATATTTACAGTATATCATCTCTACGCCATGATATAATTTTTTATTCAAGAATTCTTAATTTGGATCCATATATTGTTGATTATAATATATGTAAATAATTAATACGACATCATATTATTTCTATAAAATTTATATACCATCCAATTCAACAATATTTATCTATCACATGAATGATATCGTCACCCGTACATACATACAACATACTGTCAACATGATGCGAGGAGATTATTTCTCCATATTAACAATTAAATAATGTTTATATGGTATATATAATAAAGAAGAATGAAATATTAAACACAATAATGATATAGGATATATATATATATATGTCATTTACCTTCTTCTATTCAATTTAATAATGAAACAGAAACAACATTCATGCGTACACACGACCTACCGTCTCCATGAATGGTGCGTTTCATTTCATTTATCAATGTATTATTTATATTAATATAATGTATGTATATTATATATAAATTTTTTTACATTATTTAAATATTTATGCCATGATATATGAAATATGATCAAGAATAACAAATCAAAACACTTGTGATATATAAAACGATTATTACCCAAAATGTTTCATTAACATGGAATTGATTAATAAACAGGTAATATGCAGTCTTAAGTGAATAATATATGATATAATAAATATTATTCTATTTATTTTACCAGTTAATAATATGTTTAAACCCACTATATATGATCTTCAGAGAAACATGATATAAATCACATCTAACGTAAAGAATAACTGCACAAATCTCGTTTTTATCTGAGATTTTTTATTCGTAAGAATTTAATATGTTACATTTTTCATCCATTTCCATGTTTCTAAAATATGAATTTCAAAATAATATTTATATCCTTCTATTATATTACCCATTGGTGAATGTTTACTAAACTGAATGAATGGAATCTTTTGTCGTTTTTGGTATGAGGGACTTATTCGACTATTCTGGAAAATGTATCAGCGGAATGTTTTTTAACTTATACATCAGGAACAAATTTTTATGTCTTCATAATACCGTATTTCTATGAGGCTTACTCTACAAATTTTCAATTTTATTTTCAACTAAATTATTTTCTTATAATATTTTACGATAATTTTAGAAATGAAAACATTTTGAAAGAAGAAATGACATTTTTCTCATTAATTAGGTTCATGTGTATGAAAAAAATTATTTTAAATATAATATGACATATTTTATGTTTATATCTATTTTATTAATTTTTTTTATTCTGTTTATAATGGAATTAGTTTCTCTAAAATCCATTTATTTTATATTCATTATGTTATGATGAAATGATTTTTATGAAACCCATTTTATTTCATGGGTTATGCTATGATAAATTATTTTTTTGTGCTGCATTTAAGAACAATTTCATTATTATATGGGTGAGACCTATATATCCATCTAATGCATTTGGTAAATATTTTTATGTAATGGGATAAACAAGGCTATAATGAAATGTAAATCAGATTCTGTAATATAGGGCTAGAACAACAAGTAAATCATGTTTAGTAATAGATGGCTAGAATTGCAAGTAAAATCGGTTCAGTAATAGACTTTGTCTGCTATTATGGTATCTTCAACAATTCCTTGGAAACTATGGAAATCATATACTATAATTATTTTTATGCAATAATTCCATTTTTTAGGCCAATACAATTTTATCATTGTTAATGTTACTTTATGGTTTATTCCATATATACTGTCATGATTTATTTCATGACTCATGATATTGATATTTAAAATTTATACATTCATATGATTATTGTTTCATTTTGTTCTAAATGTTGACACTTATTGTGAATTTTATGTCACCATTTTTATGTTTTATTTTCCCCCAGATATAAATAATGGATTTAGGTTATTAAAACAAAATGAAACGATATTTATGGGAGATGTTTAAGAACATTCACCATGTTATAATATTATGTTCAATGTTTCCAAAGACACTACACAAAAATGGTATTTGGGTGTTTGTTTATGGCATGTATTATGTATTCAAAAAAATTAATTTAATTCCCATGTATGAAATGGTTGGGTATTTACAATGGAAATGGGAATAAAAAAGTAATGAACATAATCAATCCATTCACAAATTATTTCTCAACCATATCTTTTTGAATGTTTAAAGGATTCATAAAATGATGATATGTGAATTTAGAAGAAAGTGGAAACTATCAGAAAAGTGAAATCCTTAAAGGGAAATGTTTATGAAGTGGGGATTGTGGGATTTGTGTCATAATTATATGTTCCATAAAATCCTGAGTTAATGAACGAACTATTGGGGGATGCACATAGTTTCAATATCTCCATTCACCTAGGAAACATGATGATTTATTGAGATCACTAGGAGAACAGTTGGTGGGATAACATGAAGAAGAAGATTGTTAAATATACATCAATGTTCTTAGTTTAACAGCTAGTGAAGGGTGAGAGGTTCATGTATAAGGGTGTGACAAACCCATTACCCATACTAATATAGATATGTGAAAAATCACCATAGAATTTTTCACCAGGTTTACGAAGACATGAAATGTTAACAATGAATTCTAGGTATTTGTGGATCATCTTACATATATTTCAAAATTTATTTCAATTCAATTAAATTTCTCACTGGATTGATTAGTATGAAGATACATCAGAGAAGTGGTATATTTTCATGGATTTCAATAATCAATTATGTCTGATCTAGATCCAAGATTCCCCACTATGTTATAGATGATTATCCAATAAGCTCTGAACACTGATTTGAACAATAATATGAATTATCACTCTAAAATTGATGAAAAATCATTGCTTTCAAACATGATGAAACATTATGAGATTTCATTGTAGAATTTAAAGTTATATGCAACCAACTTCTTCCTTTGGTGGAGTTCTCTTTCAACAACTGTTTTCCCACAAGCATCCAAATGGCTCCTTATGAATCCCATTATGGGAAGAGATGCAGATGACTGAAATATTTGGATGATGTTTGGGAATAGAAATTTATAGGTCCAGAAATGTTCGAAAAAAATGGTGGATAATGATAAGACTATCCAGCAACACATCAAAGTTGTTTAGGGTAAAAAATAAGAGATATATTGACAATCTTCGACAATTCCTAGAACATGATAATGGAGACATGTTATTCCCCCATATATCTCAATGTAATAGAGCTATTATATTTTGTAATAATTGAATGCATAGTCAAATGTACAATGACCCTTTCGAGATCATTTATCATATCGGGGCAGTAGCTTTTCAACTAAAACACCCACCGATCCTATATCTATTACATGATGTATTCCACATATCAATATAAAGGAATTAAATACTAGACACATCACACGTATTCAATCTATAGGTGGAACCATAAGAGAATGACCTATCCTATGAAGAGAATCTAGTGGTGATCTTATAACATAGAGAAACAGCTCTACGAAATAAGATAATTCCCCCATCAATGTAATGCGTCGAAACTAAAAGTTTGAAGAAGAGAAGTTGGAACTGAAGGAATTGAGGCGGAATAGATACCCTCATCAGTTTTTGTTGTTGAAAATGAAATTTTGATGGAAAATTTTCCTAAGGATTGGAATGTTGTAAGGACACCAACTATTATGAATAAACTTTAGTTTCTATTAATTAAAAGTTTTATTGATATAAAAAGATCATTTTGTCCTTTGAATTTATTATATATAATGTTATTTAAATGATGGTAATATATCCTTACCTTCTAAAATATAACTGTTAAATAGTGATCAAATGACCAGTAAAAATATAGGGTTTTACAAAATCTTTTTGACTCATACAATAGAAGTCATGACCTCAAAATATATGATCGTATCATATTAATCCTATATTAGAGAGATTCTCTGGGAGATAACATTTTTGGGATTTTTCCAACACCAAGTGAAAGATGATATTCAAAAAATTACACATGATCGAATTCATTTACGGTAGAATTTCACACTTTTTATGGTCAAGGCCCAAACCATGTTCATTTAACAGTACCATGAATGACCCACCATCACACACCAAACTCTTAGTGAAGATGTGGTTGTATTAAAGGGACATCTAACATGAAACTAGCATTATGATTTTGTGAATTATTTTTTTATACATAACTGAAAATACATTCATTTTATTATTGTTACATTGTAAATTATTTTTAATAAACAAATATTATTTTTCGTTAATATTCTAATTCAATTAAAAAATCTTTTTTGATGAATTTATGGATTTTTTAATTAAATAATATTTTAATAAAATATAATTATTGAATTACATTTAATAAATAAAATTTATTTTAGAAATTATATGATGTCAATTGTAATATTTTTTATGGTTGGATAATTGTTTTTATCAAAACCCTTATATTTTCAATATATATCATTTTTTATTTTACAAGTTAAAATTAACAAATTTTGAAAATTATTTAGATAATGTGAGTATTATTTTCTAAATGAATACATCAGAGTTATCTAATGGTTAATTTTCATCAATTTTCTCAGAAAGATAAATTTTTAGGGAGAAATTAAATATCTAAAAAATATATAATGTGTTTTATGACTTCATAATGACTCAATAGTGATGTAATAAAATATTAAAAATGGTATTCTCAGAAAAATATATGACTTCCTATAAGATAATGTATACTAAGGGTTGTTGGATTTAATTTATAAAGCATCAGTTAATCCTCCAATACATATAAAATATATTAAGATTTGAAAATCAATTATGTCGAAAGTTTAACTTGCATCCACATAATAAAAGAAAATATTTTAATATCATTATCCTCTATCCCTTTATAATAATAATCATTCCACTCCCCTATTTTAGAATCCATGGGAAAATTCTATGGTATAGTTTATGGTTTTGAATATTTTATTGTGTAGTGTCCAAAACCAAAATAATGAATAATTCCCCCTTTATTCCCATATGAACCCCCCCCCCCATGAACAAATTAATCTTCACTCAAACTCATTGAAGCTTGACCACCCTCTTAAAGCTACTCCATAGAGTCCTACCAATTCACCCCTATGCTCCTGAGAAGCCTCTCTCAAGCCTTTGGGAATAGAAATCCAATTATGGGATTTTCCACCCTCTTCTTTTGTCAAGCATTCTATTCATGATAAGTATTTTTAATTTCATTTATTACTATGTTAAAATATATTATTAAATATCATCCTTACATTCCATTTTATTTAAATATAATGAGATACCCTTTCACTCTCATTTATTCCTCTTATTAACCCTTAAGTAAAACTGTTACCATGTAGAATTTCTATAAGGGATCCCCACCTTTGTCTCTTCCTTTCAATTCATGAACCTTTTTTGAAATATGTATTTCTAATTTCAACAAGGTAATATTTTTATCATATTCTATTAAATTAATTACTTTCCATATTATGTTATTTGAATGGGGGGTCATTTATTCCCCCCATTGAATCCTTACCTAAGCCGTCACTAGGCCAAAATTTCATAAGGGATATCCCTCTCTCATTTTTCATCATACACCTATTTTTTGTCATTAAATTTAATTTACATTTTCATGACATGGGATATGTTCTACCATAACTCCATAAATACCATTTGATATATAAATTATTCAATCTTCTGTTAACCCCCATTAATCCGTAGTACAATCCATTAAACCAACATGTTACTATGATGAAATTTCGTAACAGATTTATCTCTTCTAATTTCCATTCATTCAATTCTTTTTTTATTATGCAGATAAATTCCTTATAAAATTTTGGTTTATTATTTTACATGATCCTCTAACATTCCATACCATGTATTAATTTTGATAGAACCATTTCCATATCATCAACTTAATATATGAATTTCCATATGACGTCGTTGTGCTGCCAAAATGGATTTGTGATTTTCCAGTTCAAAATCACCATTTAGTGAAAACCATACCCATTCCCCTATCAATTGAATTCACCTAATTGCACACATATTTATCAAATGGTGACATAAATGTATCAATTTTACATTTCTTTATCATTTAATAAATTATGATGTTTAATGGATCCTTGTTTTGTGATCTATGTGGCCCATTTAAACATGAGATGGAAATGTTTATGATGGGTGCCCCAGATAGCGTTCCAATGCATTGGGTAATGTTTTGTATCAAAATAAATCATGTAGAATAAGGGGGTTACCTGATTCCTTTATATTACTTTTTTCCACCATATTCAGATATGGGTTTTCTTTATTTATTTATGTTAATTATTCATTGTATTATGTTATTGCCACATTTCTATGTTATGATAAAAATTTGATATCATCCATTTATGTTCATGTTTCTCTTATGATAGATTGATAAATCTATTTTCTAACATATATTTTATTCATCATGTTATATCTTTTTTTCTCCTTTAATGGGATTTATAGCTCACCCCATAATTATGTATGCCCTCAGGTTATCCCATGATTTGTTAAATACGAACGAATATTGTGATCATATAAAAGATGTTTTCAATAAAGATGTTGTATATCATGTTTTATGTTGTTATGTGATGTTAATAATTCCCAAAGATATTATACTTCTTAATATTCTTGGTTGTATTAAGAAAAAATATATATAATAAATCAAGTTTAAATATGAAATAAATAGTAGGGTTATTATAATATATTATATACCAACATCAGAAAGATGGATAACATTCAAAAAATTATAGTTGAGTGTATAAATATATTAAAAATAATTTGATTTTTGTTCTTGAGATTTATTATGACATGTTATTATTCATATATTTTATCTATAAATACCAATTTTTATATTAAGTACTCTTACATTATGATATCTAATATATTTAATGGAATTTATATCACCTATCACCTCTAAGGAACAACCAATTTCACGAATCAATGTTTTATTAAAAATGAAATCTTTTATAGCTATCAAAACAAAAAATATATCATTAAATGGCACTTATTTGCTTTTTAATTTTCATTCCCACTATAATAAACATGTTTGTGAAGTGAATTCCAGAAATACTCAACCATATTAACCATTTTTTCACATATTTCACAAAAATGCACAGGTGGAAAAACTTATTATACATTGAAAACATTCAAAAATCTATTGATTTTTGCTTTATTTCATACTAAAACATAGAAAGGGGAAACTATTTTCTTACACTATTTCTCTATATTAGTATATTCCTATTTCCCGATAGAGAAATAATGTTCCGAAAATTATTTGTTTTTTCCATTATATTATGTAGTTACAATAATATAAATAAATCTTAATCTTAAATATAAAAAATAATCATTCCCTATAATCAATTTGTAGATGATAAAAATATCATTCTATATGTGAAACTCAATGTCCTGAAAAATATTTTTTCTTATGAGCTAATTTTAAATTTTTTTGGATGAGATGGATTTATTATAGCCTTTATTAAATCATATTTCTCCAAATAATTTTCATACCCCTAGAAGGTGAAATTTTATGTTCAGTGAGTAAAGATTCTACACTATTATTGGGAAGAAATTTCTCAGAACATTGAGATGTTTCATCATTTACTTTGGATTCGTTGTGGAAATTTTTATCATATATATTATGTTATTGTATAAATAAAAAATCACGATTGTGCTCTTAAAAACACATCATCCATAGTTAAAAATCTTCTTGATATTTTCAACCATTTTCTGTACACTACAACATTCTTTTTTAGGTTCTCAATTTTCCAAAATGTAAACATATTCCTTTTAATGAATGTGATTAGTCCTATATTCCTTTTTACAAATCACTTACTCATTATTATGATATCAATTTTTTGTTCTTTTAATCACTAAATTACACAAGTTCTTATGTGAACTAATATTTTATATATTATTACTCACATCAATCTTCTTTAATATATAAGAATCATCAATATTCAAAAAATTAAAATAACTTATAAAATTATTTATATTTTTATCTTATGGATAAATGGTTTCAATATAGTCATATTCAAATTTCCTACTAAACATACATATTCGATTCCATGAAAACTTTTTCTTAAATCAAGATGATTTTTTATGATCCTAATACTTTTATCTCTCTTTATTCAACCATTTTTTATCACAATCCTATTATAATTGTGGGTATTCATATAACTATCCCCAATTCCACAAAAATAGAAATAATTTTCAATGATTTTGGTTTTGTACATTTCCTTTCCTCCCAAATAATTATTTGAGATAAAAGAAATTTTATTTTTATTAATTAAACCACCTTCATTATCATTAAAATCACTAAGGTAAACATTATTATAATATAATATTTTTATCATTCTCATTAGATCAGTATACATATCATTCTTTATCATATATTTTAATTATAGAGATTTCCCCACCACATACACAATATGAATTTTAGGTAATACATCAATAGATAAATGAACATTATCATCTAGAGTATATATTTTTGAAAACAAAATATCTTGTAATTTTGTCACGATTTTCTTAAAAATAAAATAATAATTCAATACATTATTTAATTATTTCATGTTAAAAAAATTCATAATGTCTATTGATGCCCAGATCAATATTTTCTTCATCTCTAATATGATGTATTTGAAAATGATAAACAATATTTATAGCTTGGACTCCTTCAATTTTATGTTTCCCTCAATGATACAACCAAGATATTCTCATGTTTCATTACATATGTTGTGAACTATAACCTTTAAGAAACCATTTTTAACAAATAATTAAAAATAATATTTCATTATTAATCATTATCCTAAAGATTTAATTTTTTAATAAGGATTATATAACTATTTGTCTATATGGCTGGAAACCTAATTGAATTGTTATCAATTACTCCCAACTCAAAGTCATAAGAATGTGTATAATTATATTTTTCTAACAGTGATAATTTTTTACATTGAGAGTTAGACTATATCTATTTAATATTTAATTTTGATTTTACATTATAAGGATATACCATGTAAAAATTGGCCCTTATACATATTAAGGTTTGTTGGGATAATTTGTACTATCCATAAGGTTAGTGAATAATTGTTTTTTTACACATTTTAACTCTTTCAAATTGACCCCAGAAACCTATATAAATTTTTGTAAATATCAAATTTATCAAAAAATTTCAAATACATGAAATTAAAATAATTTACATTATGTTAGATAATGTTTAAATTTTTTCCCCAATGTGGATGACTACATCCATGCCATGGTTATTCTCTTTTGTAAATGGAATTAACAGTAATATAAATGTGAATTTTATGAACTAAATCTATATAGACACCTACTATATCCTTAAAGTTATATTATTAGTTGTTGATGACAAAATATGTTCATAGGAAAAATATTCAAAGAGTACACCGTTGCCAAAGGTCATACTTTTCAAAACACCTTTGTGGAGACCTTCAACATTGTAGCCTTCATGGATCCCCTCAGCACTACATCTAGCATAATTCCATGGCCACCTATCTGATTTACATAGATTAAAGTGGTGTAATACTATACAGTTTTGAAGCAATTAATGGAAATTTTCATGCCACTAAGGGAACAATATCGCCTTTGCGATCCATTGGAAATTGACATAAGCCTCTATGAGAATCATATAGGGAATTAAGGAGGCCTCTGCACCAAGGAGGTGATGGTAGCTGTCTCCGCGGTTAAAAAAACATGATGTGATCCTATTCTAATGGAAATGAAGAAATTTTTTTTCAATTCGATTGCAGATATTCGTGCCACCTCTCGCCTATAAATACCAGGCTTCCCTTATACAAAAAAGATGGATACCCTGACCAATCACCATCTCATCTCTCAAATCGCAATGCAATATATACTTTGTGAAAATATCTGAAATATTAGATCTTCATGGTACATGATCATTGAAAATTACCATTACAATAGATCATATACACCCACTATTGAATAAGGGATTCCCTTGATGAAGCCCATAAGCCATCGCAAAGGAAGGATCTACCTATGGGAACTCGAGTCCTCTCTATGCACTCATGCATCGTGAATTACTTTCCACACACATGTGAACCCCAAGCCAATGCAAGCTAACTGTGATTTATGAAGAACATTTCATTGCAAGGAACCCATTATCTTATAAGTCCTACTCCGTGAAGGAACTTTAACATCATGAAGAACTCCGTATATGTATGTATACTGCATTCTTGGGATAGGACACTCCACTTCTTGAAGCATGTCTGTTTGTAGAGTCTCTCTACTTTGTGGTGTACCAAAGATTCACATGTTCCCTTCCTGTGAATATCATTTCTTCACATCCCATCTCCAATATGACCCTCTAGGTTTTTATGAATAGATTTCATTTTCCCTTGGGCAGTTCAGTACATTGTGTTACAAAGCCTCACACTTATTTCCAAATGGACACAAACAACTATTGATTCCTTTTATTTTCATGCCAATGTAAGCCCCTCAATGGATCACTACATAACGAAATCTATACATGTCATTGTTGATTCCTTCCCTTTCCAAGGTATGGGTGGGTATTAGTTAAGTTTGTCCAAGGGGAAAGGGGTGAATCATTATTGTCCGAGCTGCCAGACGTTATAATTCTGTGCACCATCGTCCCCATCACATGACATTAAAATGTAGTCTCTCCCTATGCAATATACAGATGTTTTCCCCATACAAGACATTTTTAATGCCCAATGTTCTCCACGGGAGTGAGATCTTCCTCACATTGAATGATATCCTCCTCGAATTGAACGTCATCTATCGGTGGGGAAGGGAAACCATCCTAGTGTAAGAACCAATCATTTCACGATGGAGGTAGAATCCTTTATCCCCATATATGGATCTGTCCGCAACTACCATAGGAGAGATGAGAATAGGGACCCTCATTACCTCATCCCACTCCCTTGTAACTTTATAACCATCGGGCCTCTATCCAAGATTATGTCCCAATATCAATCTCCATGGGCCTCTCTCCATGTTTAATCACATTAACCTATTAGGTCTGTTAACCACATGTAAGACCCACTTTATTCTTCTTGGATTCACCTTTCACGGCGTGATCATCATGTCTTTGCTTCCTTTCTCACACCGAGTGTGAATCTCGTGGGCTTATAGTAAGCATCGATCATGACACACTTTTTGGGCCTCCATTGTGTGTAATCCCCATCCCTCACCACTGAACTTTGTAGAAATTGATGTTTTCCCTTTCTAGGAGAGGTATGTAGAAATCCTCCCTGAGGTTCAAGCCCGAAACGCAACAGTCCCTTCCACTTAATGTTGGTTCACCCTCGTCCTACTTGATGTTAAACAGTATTCCCTCTTTTCGTTTCAAATGATGATAAACTATATGGTTTAGAACTACATGGATTCTGATCCTCTTTTCCTATGAGGGGTATGTATTAAACCTCCCTAAGGTTCAATCCCAGTCACTGGTAAACCTATTCGTACTACGTGGGATTTGATCATTGTCTCCTTGGTAGGGTATATAGGAAGAATCGTAGAGGTTCAACCCCAATCACAAGTAAAAATATTCATACAATGTGGGTTTTGATCACTATCCCCTAGGCAGGGTACATAAGAATCCTCCCTAATGCTCAACCCCAAACACTTGTATGCCCCATTTCGAGCTACTTGGGTTTTTATTCTTGTATCCTAGGTAGGGTATGTTAGAATCCTCACAAAGGATCTGCCCCAAACATTGGTAAAATTCAGTGTCCAAATTACTAGGACATGCATCCTGGGTATGTTCCTTAATGGGACTAGACCAACTCTCGGGATTCTACCCATGTGTAAGCCCCAGCATGTTGTTAGGTTATTGTCCTATGCATACAACATGATTTCATATACAGTAATGAACTACGTTGACATTGATTCCATTCCATGGGGATATGTTGGAAACCTCCACGAGGTTCAATCCCATAACCCATGCCCCATACTGAACTAATGGACTTTAATTACATACCAAAAAGATATATAAGAGACCTTCCTTAGGTTCAGTCACATCACCCATGCCTATCAGAGTATCTCCCTTGAGCCTATGTGTTTCTAGAAGGTCATTCCCCAAACCAGACACTCTACTTCCTCCTTTTTCCATCCATTCATCCATTCACATGGGATGCCTCCTTAGGTGTCCCACAACCACAATGAACTATGTGGACTTTGATTTCCCAACATGGGGATAAATTGGAATCCTTTCTGAGGTTTAAGGCTAGCCTCATCATCATATTCATGACAGTTCCACCACATTCCCACCCCACTTCATTCAACCCCCATCATGTATCTTGATTCATACCTGGGTCACCACATCCCAGTCAAGTCATGTAATCCCACTCCTGAATGATCCGAGTAGTACTCGGGACACTAACCACCTATATTCCCTAGCATGTCTTCAAGTGGTTTTAATTTGTGTACACCCTGATTCAATGTCTATCCCTTCAAACTTAGTGTCTTTTTATCCCTGTCACATCGGACATGGTACATAATAAATTTCCCTACCGTTCATTATCATCCAAATGGTAAACCCTAGTGTCCAATTTGTGGGGACACAGGCATTCTCAGATCCTTCTTCCTTTGACATTTTGATCCACTCATCCATTAAACCTCTTAGGTGATCCCTCATGGGAATGTATCCATCTGATTCACTTTTATAATTGTTTGAATCATTACAATTCATCACTTATCGATGTTAAACTTGTGGCATACCTTGCATCAAACAAGGAAATCTGAGGAAAACCATAGGGGCATGAATATGGAATGTAATTCCCCGCACTCATTGTGGGATGCCTCAGTATTTCGCATGGTTGAGAAGACATATCATATGGGGTAGAAACCAAGATCCATTGGTGTTTCATTGTTCATACATGCCAGTGATGTCCAATGTGACTACTCCATCGATCAAAGGATGATTCCCTATATTGAACCCATTGAATGACAGGACACGTGTACTATAATTAACCAACATCCAATAATATATTGTCCCAGGGATGAGATTCATTAACAACATATTAATCTTTAATGGAAACCCGCACTTGATAAAGAGTTCATATGAGAAATCCACAAAAGGATGAACTGAAATCACATCATCTCGTTTTGATCAAGGAGAAAACATATATGAATTAGTAACAGATGTTTCCTTCCAAATGGAAGAGGGAATGCAGGGAATCAATCTACACATCCTCAAGAGACAAATGTGCGCCACAGGGAATCCCTCAAAAATAGAAATTGTGAAACAGATGTGAAATTATTCTCCTAAATATGGATCTTAGTAGCATTTAAGAAATCAATACATAAGCATGTCACTGGATCAGGTAATCTTATGCAACATCCAAGTATGTAAATAGTGGGGTTGGAAAGAAACTAAACAATGATTGGGGTAGTTCAAAATTGGACATCTCGGACTCCGACGTTGTCAGCAGGGATACTTATAGAAATCATGGGATATGTAACAACACTAGGGCACTAGACGTCACATTCACCCGATTAGATCTAATGGTTGAATCTCCATACATGGTAGTACCCTTGTTTATATAACCTGAAATCTATCACCCCCACCTACCAATGCGGGGCTGGGAAAATACCAATGTGGAAATATCATCTAACCCCATATCTTATGTGAAGGCCTCTACATCCATAGTTTTGGGGATCCCACACCCCATCTCACCATCATATCTCGTTCATAGTAGGGTTATAAATGACATCATGCAATGGTACAAAGAAGGCGGTATTATCCTTACTCATGATATGTCCCTATAAGACCTAGAGGATTTTGTGTCTTGTCGTCGCCGCTTCCACCAAGGGCCACGTAGGGAGCCACTAGTCCCCACTGTATCCTACCACCATTTTAGTAGCCTATCTCTGGAATACATTGATGAATCGCTCCCTAACGCCAATGAGGTGAGGGATGTCAGAGCAAGCCCAGTATTGATCCCACCCCAAGGGAAACCAAAGTGGGTTCCCGCAAGGTCGTGTCAATGACTCAACCTGACCCCACAAGCTGAAGAACCGGTGAGTTATTCACCAACAACCCCGACCCCATTCTGGTTAACCCTACGCAAATGTTAGGTGTATGCTAATGAGGTCACCTACCAAAGGTCATCATCATCAATGGATATAGTGTCCCATGCCTCCTCTGGCGCATACCTTCAATGAATCATTTATATTGAATACGGTATCCTATATGCCTCACCTGGATCGAGGCCCCAACCATCCCATTGGAAGGTTGGGGAGACTCTCTTGGTTGTTGACACAGGTAGCTCTCATCTTAATCCAACTCACAATGACAAAATCCATCACAAAGGTCCCCCCCCCTATGCCACAACAACACAAAGAAAAAATTCTCCCCGCTCATAAGATAGGAATTCAGGTCCTCCCCATCCCACCATCAGTCTGAGTGATGGCACTCCCATCCTCAATAACATCCATTTTAGAAGTTTCATTAACACATGTGATCCCATGTATGGAGCCATTCCTCTTGTCGTAGTTCTCCTATTATAATATCCTCTCAACCTAGTAAACCACCTACATGGGGGTCATCCCCTTGTTACTATCTATTCCTACGATGGCCCTCCTAATCAAGAAAATCACATAAGAGGAGGTATTCATCACTTCATTGGAACATAACTTAGAGGTCTTCCCTGTGTTCATTTTGACATGTATGAAGGACCCCCATGTACCGTCACTACTAAGGGAAACAAGAATGGAGCTACTTACCATGCTCCCCCATCCCCAATGGAGGTATTGCTATCCCCAACAATTCCCGCGGGGATTCTCTCCATGCATCAGCTAGAGGATGTCGAGGCACTCCCCGTGTACTTTTCGACTATTGGTAATGTTCTCTTAACACCCCAAAAAACCCAGGTGGATGTACTCTCCATCCCAAAACTAGAGTATTATGGATGTCGTCCTCATGATGAAAACTTACCCTTCCTGATGAACCATCCCAGGGCAGGAGGGTAGGTCACCTCCACCAACGAAAGAATACTAACATTTTCAAGAGAGTGATTAATCCTGTAAAATTTTTATAATTCGAGGAATAATGCGATTTAATGATAGAACCATCACCTTGATCCACTATATTGGGGGTCAGGGTAGGAACAATCCATATAAGCCTAACCCTTCTGAAAATTGTGGTCCTCCGGAATCCTGCCTCCATCTAAATATACATCCATGTGGAGGAAGATTTGGCCTTTTTCTTGGTCCTGACTCTAAAATACTTTTAATCTCCTACAGGATCATTCTACACCTCTAACAGATATAAAGAAGATTTATTCTAGAGAAAAATAGATGAAAAACAACAAAATGAACCACCATCAGTAACTGAATTACCTCCATATAATGGTGTGGTCTCCAGTCCATCTTACTTATATTTTGTCATATAATCATTGCATTATTCGGAAGACAACCCATGATGGGGTGTCTTGTTACCTCACTCACTATATTCTCCACTAGATAGTCTACCATCTCAATGGTCCAAATTAAGTGTCATTATAGGTCCCACATTCACCCCTAGTTGATGAACAGGGAAACCAAGGGGTTAGTCCCAAGTCTAAGCTGAGGAGAGTGTCAGACATCCTTGCAACATATTATTTTTTCATTGATTTTTTTTCTAGTTGCGACCATGAACATTAGTGTACCAGAATAAATTACATGTGGGGAAGTTCCTTGTTTTCTCCAAAACCCTTTGGGTGATGCACTTTCTCCCCCATCATTAGTAGGTGGACTACCCAAAGAGATAAGATAAATCTGAATGCATTTTCCAGTAATTCCACTTCGTCGAATTGGATGATCTCCTTGTTTCCGGGTGCCCTGAGTCACTCAGTCATCATCGTACCATCCATCAACAATGCGTTCAGATCATTAATGTGCTTAATAGAATAATCAAGGAGGATTCCCTCCAAATTAATATTCATGGTTAGGGGAAGTATGTATCCCTTCATTTTAGTTATATCTCGTGTCATCCAAACATACTAGGTGATATTGAGGATATGCCTTCAAGTACCGTCGTGGTTAAATGGATGACCAATCAAAGGGAAAGAATGAGCTGGTGATGCTTAAAGATGAATTACCCCACCCTAGGGGAGTTAAACACATATTGGATGCATTGGTAAGTTTTACTCGCTAGAAAATAAATTTACTAGGTCTTCCCATAACATCCAAGTCATTAGCCCTCGATCAGAATCCCTATAAGGGAAAAGAGGGTGTTGGCCCCGTCAAACCCTATGATCTATTTTCCTCACAATAGATGATGGGAGATGACCCAAAAAAGCATTTTTTGAATTAATAGCTTAGAGAGAATAAAAAATGGTCAATTACATTTTCATTGAATGAGCTGCGGAGTAGAGACAAGACTATGGTAACCCTCGATAGGGGAAGCAGGGGAATGTACACCCTCCCACTGATGAGTTTGATTTGGGTGACCCTGACCATCCTGCCCACATATACAAGGTAGATACCAGAGTTTATGGCATGAGGGTGTGAGACCATTTTCCAAAAACACCCAAATTGCATAATAACCCTCCTTGGGACCCAACTCAGTTTCCCCTAGCTGCTCCACATGTTCTTCCCCCAGCAGTCCCTCTGGTCATCCCTTTGGCTGCTCCCTGAACTGCTAGGCCTACTGATCATGTTGATGAACCTACCAATGTATTGGTCATCAGGGATCCTCTTCATGACAATAATCCAGCCCAAGATGACCCGATGGCCTCTCTCATTTCCTGCCTCGTGGTTTTGGAAACATTATAGGTGGAATTTCCTCTTGATAAAAATTAATATCTGGCATGGGTGGATGATATTTGATCACCCCATAGAATCGAAATTCCATCCTTTTCCCACTTTAATGGGGCGGGAGATTAGCTTCCACATCTACCCCACTACATCTCATGGTGTAAAAACATAATAGGAACTCTAGTGTAGTAGGAGGCCTCCATAATCTGGTGTCTTGTACAAACAATGGATGGGCCTGAATTTGTATGGTAAATCTAGAAACCCATTGGGTAATTAGCTAGCTGGGAGAATATTCATAAGTAGTTTCTTTTCCAGTTCAACTCTACCACCTGGAGAAAAATTATTCTAGAAATCTTCAAGTGAAAACAGAGGCCTGAGGAGCACATCGTAGAATTTGTATCCCAGTGGAATGGCCTCACCTACTCCCTTGATATACTAGTGACTCAAGAACAACTACTAAAAAGAGTGTGGGAAATTTTAAGATCGAATTGGTCCCCTATATCATCAATAAAAAATATTCAGGGGGTTTTTGGAGTTATCTAACAATTCCCTGCTTCTAGAGGATGCCTTGTAGTATGACATTTAGGAATGTCTATTTACCCCAATAGTTTATGCGAGAAGAGCCAGTAAGGTCGGGCCTGGCATGACAGTCCAAATAGAATCCCATAGGCTGTTGGAGGTATTACAAGTGGAGCAACCACCATAGACTCACAGAGGCCCACCACCTCAAGTGTATCCTCCTTCCCAACAACAACAACCTCATAATTAACAGGTTCACCTATGAAACATGTCTCCACTACCTAGGTGTGATAACCCTATTCTACCTCCTCAATAGGCTCCTCTAGCCCCTAGTTAGGGATACGCTCCCAGATCCTCCTTACCAGATAGAAGGAATGTGACCTACATATTTAATGAGGCTCAGGTCCTTAGTTATTTCCAAAGAGCCTTGGAATATGGAATTATATGGTTTCCAAAATGCAGGAGGCCTGAAGAAAAAAATCTCACTAATTTCGCAAATTACATCCCCTATAACCAGATATTGTGGAACATCTTCTGGTAGTTATATGTTTTCAAAGACTAGATCAATGACCATGTTGATAATAATATATTTTGGTTAGGTCTAACCTTCACACAAGTGGAATGTTTCTTCATAAAGCCTAACAGTGACAATGACTGTGATCATGAGTCACAACATGTTTCCAATCGTGGGTCCCAAAAATACAATGAATAGATCACCCGTAAGGTAGTCGAATCTTCCCAAGGTGTTATCTGTGCATGTTTGAGCAGACTGAAGCCCTCAGAATCCAATCCAACACCTACAACTATAGCTTCTTTGTCGATAACGCAACCTTCATTTCCCAAGATGGGAAAGAATATGTGAAGCAATGGAAAGTAAAGTCCCCCTCTAATTCCATCGTCATCCCATACTCACGGGGATTTCATGGACATATATTTGAAGAATATTCCCAAATCCTTCCTAGGGAGAGAGGATTCTTCATGTGACGACCAAGGGTATGCTTCGGTTTACAGCGTGGAGTTGTTAAAACCCTACAGGATTCCCAACTACAAAGATCCTTAGTATAATCCTTCCCACATACCCATCTATTATGAGTCACTGGAGTCATTGTTAAATGAGTCACCAAGATAAATTGGGGAGTTTATCCTAAAAATCTATTCATGAAACCAAATATAGAAAATAGGTCCAACATAGAGCTCAGCATGTGCAGCCTTCTCATCTAATTTCACCTGGTCTGCCTTAAACACTGTTGGTTCTACATGATTAGGTAGAGCCACCATGATCATGATACTATCATCCTTATTCTATTGTGAGGTAGAAGTGCATGACTGGTATAAATGTATGATATCCTTATGTATCTTACAATAATTATTATGATTCTCCCGATCCTCTAGGCTCTTCACCTATCAGCAGATATAGAAGAAACACTTTCAAAGGCATTACAAATGCCCCACCAGTTTGAGACAAAAGTATTAGTCGTAGAATCCTTCCATGGTGAGGTAGTCGAGCATGAAAAACTTCAGTACATTATGTTTTTTATGTAGAAGATTAAGGTTCTCCCATAAGGGTTCATATCTGTCCATTGTACATCACAAACCATTTCACAGGTGAGGAGGTTCATATCTATCTTGTACACATGGGTTAGAGGATAAACCTCATCACTACCTAGTCACTCTAAAATATGGGGCAACATAAGGATGATCTGAGTCCCTTTGACCAAAATATTTAGGGTAATGACATGATGGAATAAACACTACTTGGCATGATCTGCTTGAATGCCTAGTTCGGTGGCCTGGTTTTCAGCAATAAGTTCATTGTTGTATCATAAGACCCCAACTAAAACGCATTGATGGGTAGACCATGGCTCCACCAACACGTGGTGTTCCCTTATTTGTATCACCAATTCCTTACATACACCCTTAATGGTGGAGTAGGAAAATGACAAGTGATGTGTCTCCCATTGGATCTTGTGAATCCTGATTCCTAGATGCTGACAATTACAAGAGAAATGACAAGATGATTTAGGCTAATAAGGTTGAACAAGATATGTCAGCTACCGATCTCTGGATAGGCCTGGATGATTCCTACATTTTCCCAATCCATCGATTGGAGGACATGACCCCAGACATGGGACTATGCTTTGTTGTTTCTAGATTGAGGGGAAGGACATTCCCAATTCTACGGCATGCTAGATTATCACCTCGCATTCTTACAAAAATCAGGCTTGGGTGATCAATGATCCCCCTACTCCCATAAGGTATCAGGATGTCCACCTCATGGAAATGACACTATGTCATACCTAATTTTTTGGATGGGCTGGGATAAACCGGATAAAGACGATTCACCACTATTGATATGATATCATTATATGTGGCCCCTTGGATAAATTTTTTGACGGGATAAAGTTTAAAATTTTCATCATTACGTTCTCAGATACGTAGAAGCCCCCTAAGGCGATGTCCATATCCACTTAAGCTAGCACCAATGGTCCATCAAGATATGATGACTTATAATAATCACCTCCCAAATAGGATCCCTCCTATGTGAATGAAAATAATATTTTGAGGATGCTCCTACCGCTTTCAAAGAAGGTATCTCCACCACGGTCGATACATTATAACAAATGAACCTCAGTAACAATATTGTTCTGAATCCAACATTGATCAGTTTCTCTAAGCCTATTGAAGATAAAAATAAGTACATAGACTTGAGAAAGCTTTATAATGATATTTTTCTTAGAGTTATGAAGAGATTTCAAGACTTGATCACCAATTCTTTATCCACCACCTTTGTCTTCTAGAAAATCATTGTGGGATAAAACAGACTCCCAGAATGATTCAACCTTCTCCACGTGCCATGTTCATAATGAAGATGATAAGATAATCATAGTCAACTTCATTAAAGAGGTACAATACCCCAGATGGTTAGCTAACATTGTGCCTATCAGAAAGAAAAACTTCATGATTTGAGCCTACATTGACTTCCAATATGTCAACTATAACTACACGAAGGATGACTTTCCAATTTCTGTGACATAACTATTGATTGATTCCACTGTGGTGTTCCATTCTCTCTTCATAATGAATACATATTCTGGGTATAACCAAATTCTAATGGCTTCTGAGAATTTATAGTCAATAGGCTTCACAACCCCACAAGGTATGTTTTTCTACCAGGTAATTCCCTTCGGTTTAAAGAATTTTTGATCCACCTATTTACATTCCATGAATCGCATATTTAAGCCATTCCACGGGATATTGGTTAAATGAATCATGTACAATAAAGTGGTCAGATATCGTCAGTGCTAGGACCATCTCAAATATATTGAGAAACTATTCATCTTCCTCTTATCCCTCCATATTAAGATTAACTGATTGGTGTGATCATTTGGGGTTCCAATAAGGAAATTTATCTCTTTTGTCTTCAGATATAGAGGAATCATGTTAGATATAGAGAATATTACATCCATCAGGTAGATATCTACTCAGTGTAACATTCGGGAGCTTCGAGGCTTTTAAGGACGCTAAGCCTATATATGTTGATTCATCACAAATATCTCTAGAAAGTGTAATCCCTTTTCATATACAATGAAAAAAAAATTCCAATTATCAGTGGAATGATGAGTATTAGAATTATTTTGAGAAAATAATGGAGTAACTATTATAGACTAAGGTTTTGATGCCAATTATTTTAGGAAATCTGTTGAACGTTAATGTGACCGTTCTGGAATGATCTCTTAGCACCCTACTCAACCAGATAAACAATGAGGGAACAAATAACATGGTATACTATCTCATCTGCATTATCTATGATACCGAGACCAGATAATATTCTATCGAGAAGAGTTACCTAGCACTTGTATTCACAGTGCTGAAATTGTGACATTACATGAAACACCAAGAGATACAGCTAGTGTCTCAAGTGGATCCACTGAAGGACAATATAAATCTCTCCATGTTAATAGGCTATATATCATTGTGGGAAGTGATCCTATAGTAGTTTTACATAATTTTTTTTTTCGCATAATTTTATTAAGGGACAAGCATTTTAAGACGTTCTATCCATGTATCTATCACCCATGGAGCTGTTTTTGGATCTAGATTTTCTAGATAAGGAAATCCTCATGGTAGATCAAGAAATTCCATGTTGGAAAATTCACGTTGATTTTGGTTCCTAAATTCCTACCTAAAAAAGACTCGTTGATCCCAGAATCTACAATGTCTTCCTAGATATCGTCTTTATCATGCCAGCACATGTTGTTCTATTATATTCATTTCTATAGTCAAAAGACTATACCAACAACATGGTAGAGTACCAGTATCTCATTATTGATCTATAATTGTCCCTCATTATTGATGTTCCCCACCTACATTTGAAAGGGGACTATGAAATATTCATCAAGAAGATCAAAAGTGACTACGTCATCCTGAAGTCAGAGCTCGTACCAGTGTTGGAACATACCCACCAACTGATGGCCAATATAACATCTCATCCCAATGTTACTCATGTCCCTCGGCCCAAGAATGGTCGAGCCAATTACATTTCTAATATGGACACATCTCTTGTATAACCTGGCCATGATGATTTGATTATTCCTGTGTCGCATAGGATATTCACCACTCTCATTGCTCGAGACGACGATGATATCATGCAGGTAAGTCACCTTACTGCAGGTGACACAACATCAAGGCAACATGCTCCCCCTAACGTGGTGTTGGAAGTAACTTCTAACTGGAGGTCCCCCTTTATCAAGTATCTCTAGAATGGTAATTTCCAGAAAGATCATGCTGAGTACGAGAAAATCTAATAGCGCACATTGAATCTCACCTTCAAGAGTGGTCCCAGTCTTGAGAAAATATTCTATAGACATGGGTTTCATTGGGTTACCCTCCATTTTATTCAATGATGTGATATTTCTATGGTCATATATGATGTTCATGCCCGTTGTTGTGGGGCATATAAGATAGGTCTTAAAATCTCTCACCAGATCAGAAGATTTGGATATTTTTGGGCCACCTGGATCTGTAACTATTTCATGTTTTTCATGATGTTTCATGCATTACTAACACATGATAATTTTTTTTCATCATTTGTTAGAACCTATCCCCACTACCATGTACTCTTTTCCCTTCATAGTCTGGGGACTCAATGTTGTGGGTTCCTATCCATTGGCGATATCTTACCAGTGTAGGTTCATCCTTTCAACTAGGTATTCTTTTTCCGTGTGGGCTATGAATTTTCTAATCAAGGAGGTAAAATCAAGTTATATCATTTAATTTGAGAGATCTAATATCATCTACAGATTTGGATCCCCTCACATTTTCCTCACTGATAACATTACAAACTTCTGGGTATCCAAACTTTTGATTTTGTTTTCATAGTACATCAATTGTTCTAACCATACCTCTCGCAATCAAGTGCAAGAAAATGGGATGATTGAGAAATTCTAAAAGACCCTCATTAAAATCATTCTATTGATGGTTGGTTAGAACATGATGAGATGGACAGATAAACTTCCCAATAATCTCTGGGATTATCGGATGATGACTTGTAATTCCATTCATCTGACCCCATATTCCCTAGTGTATAGAATAGAGGCAGTCTTACCCAGAGAGATTATGTTGCCTTCATTACGCACAAGATTCTACGATCAACACACACCAGATATGGAAGCCGAGATCCATCTATCTGTACTAGAAGTGCTTGATAAGAATAGGTTTTGTGAGCTGAACAGTTTAGAGAGGCATTAAAACTAGATATCCAAAGCATTCAAAAACAAGGATTTCCTCTACTCATTCATACATCGTCACATGGTGTTGGACCTTAGAATGCCAATAATACCTAGTAGAAGACAACCCAAACTGGAGACCAAATTGGAAGGACCTTAGTTCATTCACAAGGTCTACCACAATGGCGCATTCTACCTAGTTACCATCGATGGTCATCATATTAATCCTCCCACAAATGCTAAATTTCTCAACTATTACATTACCTGAGTAAACCAAAGTCTTATATGACATTAAAATTTAACGTCTTCACAGCACAATGTAAAATTGTGTAATCCATCTAGGCTGAAGAATGTAAAACGACCCAGCACCCATCATGCGAGATGTTAAACTGCTCTGTTGTCCTACATGATGATAAACTACGAGCATGCATTTAATCTATGGGCCCCGCCCCAAAATTCATGTTCCCCACTTGGGGTCCATCGATTGGCTTCAGATGCTTTTCAAAACACATGGTTGGTGCATGATTTGTTTTACTTCATTTATTTTAGGTTTATCATAACTGCTAAATGTATCCACCTCCTTGGAGATCTCCACCTATTTCGTCTTTTCCACATGACATTAAACTATGATGGTACCACCAAACTATACACATCCAATTATTTGGGTTTCTATCATCATTAACATCTAAAAGGTCCCACACTAATGACCCATCCTCATTCCACATTCGATCACATTCCATTTGGGTCCATCATCCCAGAGGTCCCCAAACAACAGTTTGATAGAAGTCCTGCATTTCAAATATAGTCAGGGGAAATTGAAAATTTATCTCTTCCTTTTTAGGCCATAAGAGAGTGATAATTTGTCGTGAACATGATTAGTAGCTATCATAAATTATTATTTATATAATGTGATATCCCAAATTATTGGTAGGATGATTCACCCATTCCACCCATCTGTCATATGCACATGATATTAAATAGGGAATCCAAGGTCTGAGCTCTAAGACCATAAACTATAATCTACCACGTCATTTTCACATGACATTATACATCACGACATCTCATTAACTAAGAATGGATTTATTCCCATCTTCAATGGATATGTAGAAAAACATAGTCATTGTTTCATCAGGTCTAGCCTTGGTTCATCTATTCTTTCACTCATCCTCTTAACCTGAGTTCTCTTTAAGAATTATGAATGATGTGAAGTATGTGGTGTTATGTTTTCATTCACATCAGGTTATTCTCCATAACATAGACTTTTTTATTTAGATTTTCCCCTCCAATATCATCCTTTAAAATTATTTTAAAATTCATGGAGCTTCATAAAAACGTATGGCTTGATTCACATCCTCATTTGATAAGTAGGAATGCTGAAACATTTCATCTTCTGGTCCAACCCTGTTTTTTGAAAATTTTCTAATATCATCTTTACTGCATGATGTTAAACAACACAGACCTCCATAAATATCATTGGCTTTATTCACATCCTCATTGGATAGGTAGTTATGCCCTGACATTCTATCTTCTTGTCCAACCCTAATTCTTTGAAACATCCACTTCATTCTAGCCCCTTGGCCTATGTTCTGTGGGAGGATTATGTGGTGTGGAATGGGCTTATGTAATCCATCACATCGGGTTTTTTATATCCATGCAACATACATCTCTCTTGAGAGCACTCCTGCCAATTTTCCTCCTCTCATCTTCTCGAGTCTTCTACTCTAAAATTGGGCCCCTCGACCCTCTTGAGAAATTCAACAACGTGCCCTGGAGCACTCTCGTTCCGGACCTAGTGTGTCAGATTCTATATAGACATGTTCTTATCCATTTACATGTGTCTTATTTCCTTTTATATGGTCTTTAACCATCTTTTTCATTTTAAAGGACCCCAAAACAACATGGATTATATGCCTCAGCGCTCTCCTATCGTCCTGGGACAAAGTCCCCGAGGATTTATAACGACAACGTTAACGAAGACTCGTTTTGCAAATATGATCAGTGGTCGATACACAATTGTATGTTCCCATTTCAGATCACACGATAAGAATGTTGTGCTTCAAAAAAATCAATATCAATCCACTATTGTTACGCCGCTTTTATTTTGCATTAAATATTGGCATTGTTATTCAAAACCTCTTCCAATCCATAATGTTGAAGTTGAATTTTGACACTCTTGATACTATCCCTCATTGAACCATTGCACGTTACAATGAAAAAATCAATGGTTTGGTGTAATTAAAGCTCTACACAATTTTCCCTTTCTCTATATTCCACATTTCACAGTGACCTTCTCCTCCCTGGTTTCCCACAACATGCACATGTCACATGGTATTAGGAATTTGGACAAGGTTTACACACAGTTTGAATATCCTCACTTCATTCAGTCTGAGATCTGTGACCATAAACTAAAATATTCCCTCATATTTTGTAGTATGATGTTAAAATACATGAATCATTAAAAAAATACATATGGTTTGATTCCCATTATTATGGGATATGTAGGAACACCTTGACATTTTGTCTCTAGGTTCAGATCAGGGTCTACTAATTAACTCTTTTGTTCATACTTTTGGACAAGAAACCTCTAGGATTGCGTGGTGTGATGTACGTGCATATTTCATCAGTCACGTATCGTTTAAAATTGTCACACCACGTACTCCCCCTTTAATATATAGTCTTTAGTTCCACTGTCCTTATCGCATAATGTTAAACTAGACCAAATCTTCTAGAACTACATATGAGTTGATTCCCATCCTCATGTGATACATAGAAATTACAATACATTAGGTCATCTAGCCTATCCCCATGTCCTCATATCATTCCTGTCCCCTTAGCCAAGCCCCGCACCCCCTCTGGGGTTTCACATGACGTGATGTGGACCAGTGTCCTCATTGTCATTGGGTATGCTTTGTGGACCCTTGTGCGTTCTCCTTAGAACCGCATTCTTATTCGGGCGTCCAAGCCATGGGAAATTAAACTATAATCCCTAGTCCCAACATGTATTTAAACATTCAATTATTCACCACACGACATAAAAATTCTTGAGTTGGTCATACAATATGACACTAAACTAGGACATTATTGTCCCGACCGCATGACGAAAAACCAAACCACATTTTGGTGTCCCACATGAGGGGACATCATGTTTGATATCGGCTCTCCACCATCCAGTTTTTCAAGGCCTACATACGGTTTGATTCATGTAGTGATTCCCGGATTTTGCATCATAGTTTTTTATTCAAAAAAAATTAAAAAACACACACTCACATCCACACAAAATAACAAACAAGATCTATCAAATCCCTCTTCTTTTGGTGAATGGGCAAGCATACAAAACAGATTTTCCCCCGGATTTGGTAACCTAACATGCCATATTCTAGAACTATGTGTGGCTTGATTCCCATCCTCATGGGATATGTAAGAAATCCCAAACATTTCTTCTTCAGGACCTGCATGAGGTATCTCAAATAATGTCCTCTATCGCCCCAAAGGCCAAACTATGTCGAAATCATGTGATTTGGTGAGTACCTCATGGGTTGTCATTCAAATAAAGTTTACAACAGTCGCACCATATGTCTTATTTGTTCTTCTCAGTCTGGTCCGAGTTCTATGCCAAAAAACTAATATCATCCTTCAATAACTACACATGGATTGATTCCCATTCTCATGGGATACTTAGGAACAGCTAGACATTTAATCTTGAGGTCTAGCCCCGTGATTGTGTCACGACATGGGAAGCCTTGTTAATCCTCACCAATTTCGGGTTTTGATACATTTCCACCCTACAACCATTCCATTAAACCAATTCCTCACATAAAACTGGATTTTTAATCCATAATACCCTTGTCCTTGGAAAAAGATTTGACTCCCTCTATCAAAAAAATCTCACTGGCATACTATAAATTGTTGTGGAAAAAATCCCAAAGTGTGGGGTTTCACATGGAAATTTCCTCATTTCATTTCCACGCTTATTGATCCCTTTTCATGGAACTTCATCTTCTTCCATGTCAAATGGGACCCCCTTTAATACCTTGTCTCATGCCACATTGGCCTCCCACCGATCTTTGGCCAACGCCCTAGAAGACCTCAGACAACATTTTGTGATAGGTAACCTATTTTGAACATGGTCAGCGGTTGACAATTATTTTTTTATCCACATCCTAGGATAACACAAAATGGATTCATTGTTGTAAACATAGTCAACAATAATACTATATCATGATTCCACTATCATTTTCATCCATATCTCGAGCACCATGACTCAAATTTTTTCACTCCATTATGTTTATGTGGAATTCCAGCACACTTCGTTTTACCCCTCCACATATCTATAAACATAGAGTTTAAAGGTTGGTATTATTGGGGCATCATTCACATAGCATTCCATGCTCCAAATATGTTCATCCATGTACCATGAAAATCAAATCACTAGTCCTTGTTTCCCACAGCAAGCATGAATCAAATGGGTTTAGTGGATTAGGTAGAATGTGAATTTTTGTAGACAAACTACACATGTCTTTCACCACACATGACATTAAATTTCAATCAGAAATAATTATGTTTGGATTTATTTACATAATAATAGAATACATAGGAATTCCAGATTACATTCCATTAGGTGAAGACCCATGTTAACCCACCTTAGTTCTACAGTCTAATGAATACCACTAGGAACATGTGATGTGGTGTGGACATATTTCCCCTCAGTCACAATAGGATATGTGCCGCACTGCGCATTTCCATTATGGGTTACCACAACCTCAATGTATGACTCTAAACTACGATTATTCAATGGGTATGTTCATGATAACCCTTGATAATAATTAGATTCTTTAGCTTCTCCGCCAGATATGTATATCCTCACCAATTTTGGTCTATCACCAAACAATCTATTGAAAACTATGTTTAGCTTTGTTCCTATCCTCATAGGGATACGTAGGAACACATCGGCATTTCACCTTTGGTGCATCCTGAAAATTATCTTTTTCAGCCTCTTGGATTGAGACCTCTATTTGGGGAATGTGATGTTATGTGGGATTCCTTCTTCCCCAATTAATATTGGGTTTATAGTTAACACATCATGTTCCCTTTCAGATAAATATTTTCCATTATGTCTTTATTTCATGACGTTAAATTTCAAAGTTAGTACAGAACTACGTATTGCATGACTCTTTCCCTAAAAGGATATATAGAAACATCCTTTTTTTAGTTCCAATATCCATCAATGTTCTTGTATACCCTCTCACACGGCCTTACTACCATCATTCCTCCTTTTTGTGACAACTCATTAACCTCATCCTCACCGAACAATGTTAAAAAACGTTTTTATTATCCTCACTAGCATGACGTAAAATTGAGGGTCACTCATGGATCATGCTAGAGACATCACTTTAGGAAATAAGTATGATCCCTGATCAGAATGATTCTCTCACCTAATGTATATTCTTCACTTTTTTCTAATTTCAAGAGTGTTAGAGTCCATTCAAACAACCCATCACTCTTCACTCCATGCTTTGTGTACATTCTATTTGGATACTCATCCTCTTTCAAGCCTAAAGAATCCCCCTAATAGTATAGAGGATCATCCAATGGCATGCCTAATATCCTAGGCCACCATTCCAAAGTACTATGGATGATATTTAGTGTCGGGCCCTATGATTTGAACTTGGTTAGTGGTTGCCCGTCATTTTTTGTCCCCATTTCTGGATAATGCAATAAGGATAATTTGTTTCAAACACTGTCAACAGTTATCTTTCATTGTCATTCCATCCCTATAGTAATCAAAATTTTTTGCATCATGATTCAATCATTCCACTACCATCTATTCAGATTGATTTCCATTCCCCTAGAATTACCCTGATTGTGTACTATAGCCCATTTGGAAAACAACAATTCAACGGGTCTGAGAACTTCTCCCTGCAGTCATGCCTCTCTCATTCTTCCCGGAATTATAGATCTATTTTTCAGACCCCTAATTCTCGGATCCTAGTTATAACTCTGAAATTTAAATGGAATAGTGATGCATTCATCCCTTGTTTCTAACATCTGGCATGACCCATGTGAGCTTAGTGATCTATCGCTGGATATTTCATGAATACGATAGAAATGAAAAAAATTGAAACCACAAACGAAACACAAGAATGTAACCAACCTAATCATGAAATGGATGAATGTAAATTTTTTATTTCAAAAACATTATAGTACCCAAGGATTGTCCCCTCCCATAGAGAAGATTACCTCTTCAATGGTGCATCCCAACTCACCCCACTCTATGGCTTGTAGCATCTAGGATCTGCAGCTACCAGTGAAGCTCTATCTCCTCCTCGATGGTGAGGGGTCATCATTCTTCATCCATGATCATGTCCCAATCCTCATCCACACATATAGTACCCATATCATCAAAGGCTCTCCACCTCTAATATTCATCCTCTACTAGCTCGGAGTTTAGGCATGATATGTGCCCCGATTGTGCATCAAGGAAAGTGAAATACATGGTTTCCAACACCCTAACCCACTAGATATCATTTTAAACCCCCTAGTGTCTATTGATTTTCATTGAATTCCTCCACATACATCCCACTCTAAGCCCATGGTCATGTTACCATATTTTATTTTCCATGAATTCTTTAATGATTATATGAGGATGCTAGGCATCCACTCCTCCTACACATATTTCGCATAGCCAAGAATGAAGTATCCTCATTTGATCTATCCATGGTTCTTGTGGGGTCACCCTAATTAAGAACTTGATCAGCTTCTTTGACCATCAATAAAGGACTTTGAAATCCTAATCATTACAAGCTATCTAATCCCGATATTTTGAGTCGGTGGGTTCATAGGTGGGGAATGCTTCTAAGAAATCATTAGTACGAAATTCTTCTGTTTTCTAGTCGGGTAGGTCAGGTCTTATGTCATTCAATTGATCCATGTCATTAGATTCCACCTTGATGATTTCAGGTAATATCATACTAACGGTCACACCTGTAGTGGGGGGCACTATGGCTTAGTCATTAAGGGCATTGGCTTCCATGAACATCAATGATCCTCTTGGAAGCTGAGCGCTAGGTACCCCAGTCATTATCGCCAATAAGGTCCATGCCATTTGAAGAACTGTGCATGTGAGAATATGCAGACATGAGTTGGAATAATTCAACGGATGATAGTTACAAATTATATGAACAAGTCATACAATGTTAAAATATATGGTCTCGCCCCAAAACTGTTGCAGTCAAAACCCCAAGTTGTGGCCCTCTAAATATGGTTGGTAAATCTGAAGACTCTAGGTGAACAACCCTAGGTGTCGTTGCCCTGATAGACATAGTAATCATCATTTTCATAGGTTATGATCCAAAAGATACATCAATTATTGCGTAGGGGAAGGTATTACATATGCGGCCCTCATAAATTGGTCATATGTTAGTTGTGAATAGATAAAAATCCAAAATGAGGATCACATGAAAATTTTTTAATGGCTAACTCAATATCCTTCACAATCTCTTCCAGCTCTGATTCAAAGTTGGCAACCTCACCTTCCTCAGGATGGCTCCCACTTCCAGCCTCTCCCCCCTAGGAGGAAACTTATTATTCTTCTATTATGGTGAATAACTCCCTCAATTCAGTAGAATATAGCTGGTTAGGGACTTTTTGAATTAGAAACACTTTCACCTGATCCTTTATTGGATTCATAGCACCCAATGTGTGTGTGAAGTTCTCCAGCTCAGTGGTGTACTACTCCCCTTCCACCTGAGACACCATAATGACAGCCATGGTGGGGCCAATACCCAAAAAAACCATCATGTGATGGTTCATATGGAGACACATCAGGGATGGGATGATGAATTGTCTGTTAACATGATTGATGTCCCAAGCCTGTAGGAAAACAACGTGTTCATAAATATATATATTTCATAGCTGATTATCTAGAGCCTGAGTCAGTATCCTAGATCATACCTTGGGTGGACTCCCTTCTATTGAACATTCTCCTCTAGGACCACTAGGTCCACTGTAACCTTCTTCCTATCAATCAGTGCAAGCCTCACCGCTACTGCATCCTTTCAACCACTTGATGTTCATTCCTCCTTCCAGACATGACATTTCGGTTCAGGAGGTACCCCTTCACTATCATCGATGGTATGCCACTTCATCATCTCCTTGGGGTTGGGTTCCTACCAAAACATGGAAAATTATTTTACTATACCATATATAGTTTTGGGCAAAGTAATCTCATTCCACAACATTCCATCCTCCCAATTGAACATGGGCTACATCTGCCTCATAAAACATGGATGGACCTCGTAAAGTACTCCCAAGTAGACCCATGGGGTCAACTTCTGCATGCACCGAAACTGCCTCACGAATGGGTGCGGGGTGTAAAACTCAAAGATAGGCTCACAGTCAACCCATTCCACCAAAACACCTTCCCTAAAGGCTAGGAGACAAGACGGTTCACCTTAGTTCCATGTCCATAATCAGTGAACAAACTTATTGGCAATGGGAATGGATGGAAGTTGAAGTCATCCACCTTCCTGACTCGGTTCTACAATAGCAGCACCGTCAGTTTGGTCCGTAAACTCACCAGGGCATTTAGAATAGCCAGTAAGAAGTCTGGCGTGGGAGGATAAATGGGGTTTTTGTTTTTGTAGGAACCCATATGCGCCACTATCCACCCATAAAAAAGATGGAGTGGCCCACACACCCTAGGTGGATTCTTCCATTCACTGATATTCCAAACTACTTTGTACTACTTAGGTTCACTTGGATCCATAGATTGATTTGTTCCCTCATCACCAACAAGGAAACTATGATAAATGTGCTCGGATGTATGCCCAAGATCATGTCCATTATTGGCTGCATCCAGCCGTAAATGAGGTCCAGGATTATTGCAATTATCCTAACAACTGGTTATTGTACAGTGTGACACTGGACCCCCAGGTCTTCTAGTATCTTTCATCCATGCTACGTACGTAAAAAATCTCCTTGTTACGCTGGACCATGTTCAAGAATGTGGGAGGCCTCACATGAAACTTCCTAGCATAAGGGGAATGTCGGAACTACTTAAACTTAAATATAAAGTGGAAACCCCTCACTAAATACTTATATCCTCTTAGGACTATGTCCATAAAATCCTTTTCTAGAATAAGAATCTTCTCCTGGTCCTCTTATGTGTTTTTAGTAGGGAGGATCTCATCACGCATCCCCACCAATCTATGAATCCCGGAGAAATTGTGAATGTCCAATCGGCTGATAATGACCTCTCCATGGGGATGATGAAAGGTGTAGGTCCCCAACAACCACCTTCTCAACAAAATTGACATTAGTTTCTTTATCTGGTAGATGTGGAATTGGGATGCCCATGCCACCTCATATAGGCCCACTCACCTGAGCTCCTCTGTAAACTCCGCGTAGGAGGCACAAACCCAATATGCCATGCCAGTCATATATAAAATTTCAGCCCTATTGTAGATACCACTCATCATTTAGCCCCGTCTCTAGGTTCCTCAAAGATGCCTTCAAAACGGTGTGGTATTATGGGTGAGATACTTCAGGCTGTAATGCCTTCCCATCAATGTTATTGACATGATTATACAATCAGTTTGCATTGAGGGTTGTATGATGATACCATGTATGATCATCAATTGCACTGAACCACTATATCTGACACAACATACTCATTAACAAATAGGTTTTCTCATCCCTTCTCCCTTTGAGAATGATTATATAATCTCTAAGATCAATGCCATATAGAGGTTGTCTTTTGCACATGGGGTAGTTCTTATGGGTATCCGATAATAGATCCGCCAAGTATTTGTGGTCTGAATGTCTCTATACGCATTCCTTGATGCCTAGGTTATCTTCCATCTATTCCCTCTAGGAAACATCCACAATGAACCCCCAAGGAAGACCCTTCGTGGTATATTTCATCTCAAAATATTTGATATTTTTAAACTGGATCACAAATCTCGATCGCACTGCTCGATCATGAAGCCCGATCACAGAGCCCAATTGTAGAGATCGGTCATAGAGCCCTTCCATAGATCCCTTAGGAATAAGCCACATAGTACAGAATCATAGATTTTAAAGACTCATTGTGCGCCGCAAATTAAAAGATGGCTTGATTCACAAAGAGTGGTCTTTGAGCATTCAGAGCATCACAAATAAAGATCCATGGAACAAAATATCAGATATAAGTAAGGACAATGGATTTTTTACCCTCCCTTATTTATTGGATATGATCTATGAGTATTTCGGTGTGCCTAGGCAGAATGTGCTTTGTGGGGTTCTCAACCCGCGCATCGCATATCTGCATCGCAACCCTACTTCACGATCTG
Source organism: Viscum album (assembly GCA_963277665.1). Taxonomy (NCBI): domain Eukaryota; kingdom Viridiplantae; phylum Streptophyta; class Magnoliopsida; order Santalales; family Viscaceae; genus Viscum; species Viscum album. The sequence continues at coordinate 1,044,224,964 of OY728160.1, read as the reverse complement.
GATTTGTGATTTTCCTAGATTTTGGTGATCAAACATCATACATTGAGCCTAGTTTTATCCTCATCACAATGTCCAAAGGGGGACATTTGTAGGTCCCAAAATTTTTGCATAGGAAATATATGCAATGATCACACCAAGTATAAAGGGACTAATTCTCAAATCACCTTCATAGATCCCTTCAATTCTATGACCTTAGTAGAGCCCCTCAGAACCACAGACTGTGCAATTACATGGCCACATATGCGATCCATTTCGAGTAAAAAATCAGAATAATATGTGGTTATGTCTCAATTAATGGAAATCATTGTGTTGTGTTGAAAACCAGATCGCCTCTACAAGCCCTTGGAAATTGATGGATGCCTTTATGAGATCTACATAGGGATTTAAGAAGGCCTATGCACTGAGGAAGTGATGATGGTCATCTATTTAGTTATGAAAAACTCGAGGTGATCAACTTTTGATGGACTATCACAACTGGATTCACAACACACTGTTAGATTTCTTTGCTGCCTCTTGCTTATAAAAACCATGATTCCCTCGGACCCAAAGGACGGATACCCCATCCCTTTTCCATCTCACCTCTGAAATTGCAAAGCAACATATACTATGAAAAGAATTGAGAAAAATTATATCTTCAAGGTACATGAGCATTGAGAAATACCATTCCCTTAGCTCAAATAGAACACTTATTCATGCAGGGATTCCCTTTGTGAATCTCATGATCCATCATAAAAGAAGAAGCTCTCTATGGGAACTATGGTCATCGCCATACAATCATGGTTCATGATGTACCTTTCCTACACATGGGAACCCCATTCCATGGAAGAATAACTATGAATTACGAAGTACATTTCTTCATATTTCCATGATTTTCATTACACCCATGCTCTATGATGTTTTATTCAGTGAATGAAAATTCTCCTTGTGAAGCACCCTTAATACGAATGTATACACCAAAACTGGTCTTGGACACTACACTTCATGAATAATAATCCATCGTGGAGTCTCTATACTTTTGGGGGGACTAGAGCTTCACAAGGTCACTTATTATGTATAACACTCCAAGCATCCACAATACGCTTCTTTTTGAATAATACAGTAGCGTGTGTTGTATGCAATTTCGAGTTCTAACACACACCACAACCAATCAAAGTAGCTATTATGAACAGTAACACCCACTTTTTAAAATTTTATAAATTTTATCTCTCAAAATGGACTTCATTTTTGGATTCGGAATATCGAATTTAGCATAGGGTGAAATTTTGGTACTTTTCGGATAACTATTATATTTTGATGAATAGTGAAAATTTCTAAATTTTAATTAAAAACAACTTTTTTAGTTAAAACAATTATTAGTGATAAATTATGAATTTGAGTAGTATCAAAGTATATTTATAATATATTATTACCATTTAATAAAATGTTGGTCATTGTAGATAAATTCACAATTATACCGGACATAAACAATTATCAATCTTTTGATAGTTATTAAATCTTGAAAACACACTTTTTGTTTTAACAACGGGAATTAATTTTAAATTAATTTATGCCACTTCTGTGTTTTGAATTTGGAAAAATGGATTCCATATTTTGAATTAGTATGTAAAAATTTTGTAAATAGGTATCTTTTATTTTTAGACATTGAGAATAATTACTTCTGTAAATATTTTATTTACCATGGTTAAAGGATAAATCCGGTAAATAAGGGTAAAAAAATAATATTATAATAATAATAAATTACCCTAAAACGTGTCCTAACCTTATTGGATGACACATGTCCGACCATGGTCATATGTGGGTCGATTTTGGGATACTATGGATCCACATGTAAGTGATAAGGACACTTTATATTAATTAAGTTAAAATAAATACAAAAATGACATAAGAATATATCGTTTAGAAAAAAAATTACATAAGGTTATATATGTTGGATTTTTGTCTATAAATATTTATTAGAAAGCTAAAATAATTTCCTACATAATGGTATTTTATTTATAAATTTTAAACATTTATTTATTAATATTATTTTTGACACAATAATGATGCAGTATTTTCCTTATTAATGAATGAATCAAATAATTGGTATTATAAATGATATAATAAATATAATTTGAATGTTTTCATTCCATCCACGAATTTTATTGATTACTATGACATGTTAGTATTTCATAAATGAATTCTTTTAGAATTAATAATGTTGTTAAAACTTTGACAAAAAATCAATTATTAAATAGGGTCAAAATTGACACTAAAGGGTTTTTAGAACAAATATTATATTATTAATTGATATTCAATTCCCAAAAATCTATGGTTCGGCCAATAGAATTATATTATTATAGGTGTATCATTAATGGACAACTTGGAGGTATCTGGTATATATATAGTAATTTTATTATCTATATAATATAAAAATACAATATGACATGGTAAATGACAAACTAATAAAAAAAGAGTTAAAACTAAAAGATAATGTTAATATAGTGACCCAAACCTATCTAAAACCTATTGGTTGAGTGTTTTTCGACCTATCCCCACCATAACATTTAAATAATCCACTTTTTATCCATTAGAACAGAATATGAATTTATAATAAAATAATATTTCTAGCTTTTCCAAAGGTGCCCATCACCCCTCTTATAAAAGGGAACTCCCCCTTCTCTCATTTCACACATTCAATGACTTTTGGATCAGACAAAACCTGCACAAATACTCTCTAAACTTTCCTCAATTCATCCTAGAGGCCTTCCTTTAGTCCAAAATCCAACCAATGGAGTCATTTTGATCAAATCAAAAGGAAGAACCTGAAGGAGAGGTAATGATTTCACCACCCTGTTTCAAGTTCCTTTCTTCTTCAACTTCTTCATTCCTTTTTATTCCCATTATAAAATAATAACACCAGTATATTCTATATACTAAAATTTTATTATAAATATGAAACAATTATATTCATTATTCTATCCATCCTTTGAATGACATGTCACCATACGTGCGTACGTACGGCTTACCGTCTCCACGTTGTGGTGTAATTGTTATTCAAGACATTAATATTTGGATGGGTATAATAATGGTTTTAATTATTGTAAATAATAAATATAACATTCTAATTATTCTTTTTATATGATATACCATCCAATTATATATTATTATAATATCAAAAGAATGATATTGTCACTCGTGTGTACGTACGAACGACCGTCTCCACAAATGCGATGAGATTCATTCTCCATCGTATCCATTCAAGTATAATTCTAATTTGATGAATAATATTATTATTTATGGAATTTATATCATTCAGTATATGAATATGATACAAGCTATCCATAAAAAACACGGCTTATGTAAGAAAACATATAAAAGAAAACGAGTAAGTTAACACCCGAAACGACGATAATAATAAGATATTATTAGCGAAGAAGTGTTAAATGTTCATATATGATATCATATTAATGTATATGATTCCTGTATAATTTAATAAAAATTATTTTACCATTATAAAGGATGTTAACCTACCCCAACCAAGGAAAAGTACAAGTTAAGGGCTTATTTCACAACCTCTTCATTATCTGAGGTTGTTTATACGTAATAATCTACTGGGACTTCATTATCATCCAAATCCATGTTTCTAAAAAATGTATTTTAAAACATTTTTAATATTTAATATAATATGGGTTAAAGTCATTTATACCCTTGTTTGACTTTTTATAAGATTTTTATAAAGTATTCTTTCCATCGTTTTCCAAACAAGGTCCTTTTTATCATTTTCCATAGAATTAATGTAAGAAAGTATTTTTAACATATACGGCGGGTGCAAATATTTTCCACCGTTACAAAATCTTTGAAGATTCCCTTGCAGGCTTAAAAGAAAATTTTCATTTTAAATGTTTTATTTTATAATTATGTGACATTTAAATGATTTCAAAAAGAGATATTTCTCTCAAATAGTTTTGATTTCATATATGTCAACATCCTTTGATAAATATTAAGCTTATTTGAAGTTGATTTCTTATGATACAAAACATCCATATTGTATTGAAGGTGTTGTGATATGTTTGATTGTGGATGTGTTATTTTTATACTATTCATGGTTTATGGAAAAAGTATTGACATTTCATATACTAGTTTTAACACGAATATTTATGTTATGTTTAAACCTATTTATATGATGAATGCATTGGACATAATAAGTGAAGGGTGGTGCCCTCTATAGCTCCTCTATGCATCGGTAGGTCTAATGAGACAAACTAGTGTTTTGGTACAAGGCCTTGAAAAAATCTTATTTGTAGTCATGACATGGTTCCTTGACTATGTGGTTATGATAGTCTGACATTATGTATTCCATCATTATGAATGTGGTTATTGATATTGCATGTGATTATTCAACTAGTTGAATATCCATGTGAATAAGTATATGGTAGTATTTCATTTTATTTCTACCATATTATGCTAAAGATCAAGTTAAAAAGGATTTTGTTTTAGTTATACATTTCCTTGAATGATTATACTTATTTATGAATTTATCTGCTATATTGTTATCCATACAGGGCATTTGAGCTCACCCCTTTCTATGTTTTATTTTTCCAAGTATGTGAAGAAGTATTTTATGAATGACCTGCATAGATAGTATGAGGGGATAAGAGTGTTGTCTATGGAGATTATATTGTTGCAGTTTTCATTTCATGTTGTAATGTAAACTTTATGAATGTATCTAGTTATTTCAAGGCTACTAAACTAATCGGACATTCGAGACTTGATCATTCGTGTGATCATGCCAATGTTATATAATAATGCACCGACTCTGGGAAACTGGGATCAGGGTGTCACAGTTGTTTTCAAAGGAAGATTAGTACAGACCTTGGAAGCTAGATTTATATAAACTCTAATTAGAGCACATTGACCTAAGATAGATTTTGAGGATTAGTATAGAATAACTTCCTATAATATTGGTATTTTTAGAGATTTTGTGAGTTTTTTGAGTAATATATCCCTGTCTGGATACGAGCACGTAGAGGTGGCTCTGGCACTGATGTACCTAGGGGTAAAACCCGAAAACACCACTTTGATCTATAATCGAATGGGAACTGGTGCACGACAACGGGCCTTGCTGCACTCTTGGTTTCGACACTCCTGGGGGATACGCTTAGGATAATTCTCATTTTCGTTACAAACCATTATGAAGGGTTTATGAGTATATACTTCCTCAATGAAAACATTTTTTTATTATTGATTATATCCATAAATAGTTCAATTTATGTTATGTGGTCTTCAAGTATGGAATTATGTATTTTGATTCATAAACTGATATAGTTTATGCCATTGTTTAGAAATGGTGCCTATTGGATAAAATGGAAACTGTATCAATGCATGCACTCCATGTAGGTATTTCCCTCCTGTTCAAGATAATTATAGTTGAGATGGTGATAAACTGGTGCTGATCAGCTAATCACCATACTGGGAAAACTCACTCAGGTTATCCATAATAACCTTACCTGTATGGACCACCCTGATCCACAGCATGGAGGAACAATGTTAGATCTGTTCTTGAGGCAGAAACCCCCCAACATTCAATGGGAGTACCAATCCATTAGTAGCTGAGCAATGGATAAGTTCCCTAGAGATAATATTTCAGGCTTTGGGTAGTAGTGGAAGGGAAAAGTTGTCATGGAAGTTTATCACCTCACTGGAGATGCTAATCAATGGTGGTCATTGATTCAAAACACAATGGAATATGATGAAGTATAAAATATGGAATGGATGGAGTTCAAAGATCCGTTTTTAGAAAAATGCATTCCTCATGACCATCAAGAAGATATAGAAAGTAAATTTCAGAGTCTGAGACTAAAGGAGGATGAGAATGTAGCAAAGTATGAGGCTAACTTTACACGGTTATCAAGGTATGCTGGAGATTATATACATAACCCAAGAAGTAATATTGGTCGTTTCGTTGATGGGTTAAAACCATTTTTCCATTGAGCATTAGTCTCACAATCCTTCTCGTCATACGAAGACATTGTCTCATGTGATATCAAGATAGAAATGGAATTCTCTAAGTCTTATTACTTTAATTAAATGCATGTGAAGAAGATATATGTTGATAAATATGGGAATGGAAATAAGGGGAAGAAGGTAAATGTTTAATATCCATCCTGCCGTAAATGTGGGAATAAACACCCCGGTACTTGCTAAAAAGGAATGAGTGTCTGTTACAAGTGTGATGAAAAAGGCCACCAAGCTCGTGATTGCATGGGGAATATGGGAGCTACCAATGTACAATGCTACAATTACAGGGTGATGGGGAATTATGCAAATAAATGTCCTATGTGTTAGGGGAACTTACCTCAGAAAAGGCCAAGGGATCAAGGCCAAGATTATCCTATCACTATTGCTGAGGTAGAAGCCCAGAAAGACGTGGTGGCAGGTAATTTAATAGCTTCCTCAAGTTTATCAAATCCATTACTCGATTCTGTATCATTACATTGATTCATATCTTCTTAGTTTTATAAGAAAATTAGGCATTTACAATTTGATTTAACAAGGTAGTCGTCAGTTAAAACTCCTAAGGGAATTATCATTGCAACAAAGTTTTGTGAATCAGTCCCCATTATAACGCATAAATGTTCTTTATCCGCAAATCTCATCGTCATACCTATGATTGAGTTTGATATAATCTCTGGTATGGACTGGATTTCGAACCATGATACTAAAATTTATTGTGAGAAGAAGGAGGTTACGATTTTTGATGATGATGATAAGGAACACCTTATCTTTAGAGCAGAATCATCACCACCAAATTCTTATCTAGATCCACCCCCATTATCTCAACTAAATTAAATTAATGGCGAGGAAGAGAATGAAATGACAGTGGGTGAGGAAAGTAATTCTAAAATAGAGGATGTAACTATTGTGAAAGAATATGTAGATGTGTTTCTGAACGATTTACCAGGACATCCTCCTGAATGAGAAGTTGAGTTTTCCATTGATTTAATTCCTTGATCGAGGCCTATATCGAAGACCCCTTATAGAATGGCCACTGTGGAATTATTTGAACTAATGAAACAACTATAGTAATTGATTAATAACGGATTTATTCTCCCTAGTGTTTCTCCATGGGGAGCCCAAGTTCTTTTTGTTAAAAATAAGGATGGATCTCTGAGATTGTGCATTGACTACAGGGAGATTAATGCTATAACAATAATGAACAGGTATCCCCTACCTTTCATTGAGGATTTATTTGACCAAATACATGGAGCTCAATATTGTTCAATGATTGACCTTTGATATGGATATCATCAGTTGTGTGTAAATAAGGATGACATTCTGAAGACATCATTTCGAACCAGGTACGGGCATTACGAGTTTACAGTAATGACTTTTGGATCGACTAATGCTCCCTCTGTGTTCATGTATTTAATAAACAGAGATTTCAAATAATATCTCAATGATTTTGTAGTGTTATTTATTGATGATATCTTGGTATACTCTAAAATATATGATGATCATGAAAATAACTTGCGCATTATCCTAAAGACTCTGAGAAGACATGAATTATATGGGATGTTTAGCAAGAGTGAATTCTGGATTTAGGAGATTTCTTTTCATGGCCATATTGTCTCTAAAGATAGAATCTTTGTTGATCCTTCTAAGACCAAGGCAATACAAGAATGGCATGCACCATCAAGTATAACTGAGGTACACAGTTTTATTGTTTTAGGAGGTTATTATCTACGTTTCAACTAGAATTTTTCTCGGTTGGATAACCCATTAACAAAGATCACACATAAGGGGGTTAAATTTGATTAGACAAAAGAATTTGAAGAATATTTTGAATAACTGAAGAGAATAATAGTCAATGATACTATATTGACTCTATCATCTGGGATATACAAGTTCGTTATTTATAGTGATGCATCAAAGAAAGGATTGGTTGTGTCCTTATGCAGAATGATAGGGTTATTGCCTATGCATCACGACAGTTGAAAATTCATGAGAAAAACTATCATATTCATGATCTCGAGTTTGCAGCTGTGATCTTTTCTTTGAATATATAGAGACACTACCTCTATGGTGAAAAATGTGAGATTTATACTTATCACACGTGTTTGAAGTATATTTTCTCACAAAAATAAATCACCATGAGGAAAATTAGATGGCTTGAATTACTCAAGGATTATGTTTTCATGATACACTACAACTCGAGGAAGGAAAATAAGGTGGCAGATGAATTGAGTAGAAAAGATCATTGATTTTTGAACAATATGAGAATTGAAAGGAATCCAATTTTCATAGATCTAGTGAAGATGGAAATGGGAATAACCATGGAAGGTAAAACATCAATTCTTTTTCAAATGGTTTCCAAACCATCTTTACTAGAAAGGATTAAGAGTTTTCAGAGAAACGATGAAGAATTTCAAAAGAAGATTAAAGTTGTGAAAGATGAGAGATTGAGGGACTTTGTGTATGAAGAAGGGATTGTGAAATTTGGGAAGAGACTTTGTGTTCCTAATATACCTGATCTGAAAAGGGAATTATTAGTTGATTCTCATAGTTCCAATTTCTCTATACATCCTCGGAGCACCAAAATGTATAGATATTTGAAAGAACATTTTTGGTGGGACAACATGAAGAGGGAGATTGGTGATTTTGTGTCAAGATGTATGGTTTTTCAACAAGTGAACGTTGGAAGGAAATAGCCTGGAGGAGTCATGCATTCTATTCCCATACCTGAGTGGAAATGGGATAATATTATGGTGGACTTTGTCATGGGGCTACCAAAGACTCCTAGAAGGAACGATGAAATATGGCTCATTGTTGATCATCTTACCAAGTCAGCAGATTTTCTTGCTATAAGATAATATTTACCACTCGAAAGTCTAGCAAGACTATATATTAATGAAGTTGTGAGACTTCTTTGAGTACCCCTATCGACTGATTCTGATTGTGATCCCCGTTTTACTTCATTATTCTGGAAAAATCTTCAGAATTCCTTGGATACTGAACTTCGTTTGAGCACTGCCTACCACCCTCAAATAGATGGACAATCAGAACAGACTATTCAAAATATTGAAGACATGTTGAGATCCTGGTCACTTGACTTTTAGGGTATGTGGGATCAAAAATTACCTCTGGGTGAGTTTTCCTATAACAATAGCTTCAATTCAAAAATTAAGATCGTACCATATGAAGCGCTATACGGAAAGAGATGTCGCACACCATGTTTTTGGGATGAATTTGGTGAAGGAAAACTCGTAGGTCCATAACTGGTGGTGGAAATGATGGAAAAGGTAAAGGTAATCCAAAACCACATCAATGTAGCTCAATGTTGGTAGAAGAGCAATGCTGACAACCGAAGGAAGGATTTGGAATTTTAGGTAGGAGATCATGTTTTCCTGAATGTATCTCCATGGAAGGGAGTTATACATTTCAGTAAGAAAGGTAAAATGAGTCCTAGGTACATCGGACCATTTGAAATTCTAGAATGAATTTGGGTTGTGGCATACTGTTTGGCAATGCCTCCAAGCCTCTCCAATGTTTATGATGTGTTCCACGTATCACTATTACGAAAATACATGCCAGACCCAACGCATGTACTCACCAATGTAGAATTGGAACTAAAACCCGACCTCTTTTATTGTGAAGACACTATCAGGATTCTTTATATGAGAGAACAAGTGCTGAGAAACCGGACGACTCGTCTGGAAAAAGTTCTATAGAGAAACCAAAAAATGGAAGAAGCAATGTTGGAACCCGAGGAAATATGATGAAGAACCACCAGAGTCTTTTCATGCGGTAGAATTATAGAAATTTTTAGGAAAAAATTATTTGAAGGATGGGCGAATATAACACCCCAAGCTTCCACGGTACGCTTCTCTTTGAATAATATAGTAGTGTGTGTCGTACGCAACTTCGAGTTCTAACACACACCACAACCAATCAAAGTAGCCCTTACGAACAGTAATACCCACTTTTAAAAATTTTATAAATTTTATCTCTCAAAATGGACTTCATTTTTGGATTCGGAATATCGAATTTATCCTATGGTGAAAATTTGGATCTTTTCGGATAACATTTATATTTTGATGAATAGTGAAAATTACTAAATTTTAATTAAAAAAAACTTTTTTAATCAAAATAATTAGTAGTGATAAATTACGAATTTCAGAGGTCATAAGTATATTTAGAATATATTTTTAGCATTTAATACAATGTTGGTCATTGGACATAAATTCACAATTAAACCAAACATAAACAAGTGTCAATCTTTTGATAGTTATTATCTCTTAAAAACACGCTTTTTGGTTTAACAACAGAAATTAATTTTAAATTAATTTCTGCCACTTCTGTGTTTTGAATTTAGAAAAATGGATTCCATAATTAGAATCAGGATGTACAAATTGTGTAAATAGGAAACTTTTATTTTTATACATTTTGAATAATTATTTCGGTAAATATATTATTTATCATCGTTAAAAGGTAAATCCGGTAAATAATGGTAAAAAAATAATATTATAATAATAAAAAATTTCCCTAAAACGTATCCTAGCCTTATTGGATGATACATTTCCAATCATGGGCATCTTTGGGTCTATTTTGGGACCCCATGGATCCACTTGTAATTGACAAGGACACTTTATATTAATTATGTAAAAATAAATACAAAAATGACAAAAGCATATCTCTTTTAGCAAAACAATTTTTACATAAGGTTATATATTTTGGATTTTTTGCTATAAATATTAATTATAATTCTACAAAAATTTCCTACATAATGGTATTTTCTTTATAAATTTTGGACATTTAATAATTATTATTATTTATGACACAATAATGATGCATTATTTTCTTTATTAATGAAACAATCAAATAATTGGTATTATAAATGTTAAAATAAATATAATTTGAAAGTTTTGATTCCATCCACAAATTTAATTGATTAATATGACATGCTAGTATTGCTTAACTGAATTTTTTTCGAATTAATAATGTTGTTATGACTTTAACAAAAAATCAATTATTAAATAGTGTAAAAATTGACATAAAGTAGTTTTTAAAACAAATCTTATATTATTAATTGATATTCAATGCCTAAAAATATGAGGTTTGGCCAAGAGACTTATATTATTATAGGTGTAATATTAATGGAACACTTGGGGGTATTTTGTATGTATATAGTAAATTTATTAACTATATAATATAAAAATACAAAGTGACATGGTAAATGTCAAACTAATTAACAAATAGTTAATACAAAAAGATAAGGTTAATATAGTGACCCAAACCTGTCTAAAACCTATTGGTTGAGTGGTTTTAGACCTATACCCACCTAAACCTTTAAATAATTCACTTTGGGGTCATTATAAACCGAATATGAATTTATTATAAAATAATATTGATAGCTTTTCCAAAGGTGTCATCACCCCTCTTATAAAAGGGAACTCCCCCTTCTCTCAATTTCACATATTCAAAGCCTTTTTTCTGGGCCAAAAACTACCAAAATACGCTCTAAACTTCCCTACCTTCATCCTAGAAGCCTTACTTTAGTCATAAATCCAACCTATGGAGTCCTTTTGATCAAATCAAAAGGACGAACCCGAAGGAGAGATAATGATTTCCCCACCCTTTATCAAGTTCCTTGCTTCTTCAACTTCTTCATTACTTGTTATTCCCATTCTAAAATAATAACTCCAGTGTATTATATATACTGATATGTTATCATAAATTTGGTACAATCCTATTCAGTATTCTATCCATCCTTTTAATGGAATGTCACCATACGTGCGTACATACGGCTTACCGTCTCCACGTTGAGGTGAAATTGTTATTCAAAACATTATTATTTGGATGGGTATAATAATTATTTGTAATTCATGTAAATAATAAATATAACATTATAATTATTCTTTATATATGATATACCATCTAATTATATGTTATTATAATATCAAAATAATGATATTGTCGCTCGTGCGTACGTACGGACTACCGTCTCCACGAATGCGATGAGATTCATTCTCCATCGTATCCATTCAAGTATAATTTTTATTTGATGATTAATAATAGTATTTAAGGATTTGATATCTTTTTGGATATGAATAAGATACATCCTATCCATATGAAACATGGCTTATTTAAAAAAACATATAAAAAATCAGTAAGTTAACACACGAAACGACGATAATACTAAGATAGTATTATCAAAGGAATGTTGAAAGATCATATATGATTTCATATTAATGTATATGATTCTTGTATAATTTAATAACAACTATTTTACCCTTATATAGGAGTTTAACCTACCCCAACCAAGGAAAAGTACAAGGTAAGGGTTTATTTTGCAATCTCTTCATTATCTGAGGTTGTTTATACGTAATAATCTACCGGGGCATCTTTATCAACCACATCCATGATTCTTAAAAATGTATGTAAAAACATTTTAAATATTTAATAGAATGTTTATTAAAGTCATTTATACCCTTTTTTGACTTTTTATAAGTGGTTTATAATGGAATCGTTCCATCATTTTCCAAACAAGGTCCTTTTTATCCTTTTTGACAGAATTAAGATAAGAATGTCTTTTTAACTTATAAGGTGGGTGCGGCTATTTTCTACCATTACAAAATCTTTGATGCTTCCCTTACAAGATTATAAGAAAATTTTCAAAGTAAATGTTTTATTTTATAATTATGTGACTTTTAAATGATTTCAAAAAAAGATATTTCTCTCAAATAGTTTTTATTTCATGTATGTCGACATCCTTTGATAAATATTAAGCTTATTTGAAGTTGATTTATTGTGATACAAAACTTCCATATTGTATTGAAGGTTTTGTGATATGTTTGACTGTGGATGTGCTATTTTTATACCATTCATGGTTTATGGGGAAATTATTCACATTTCGTATGCTAGTTTTAATACGAATATTTATGTTATGTTTAAACCTGTTCATATGGGGAATGCATTTGAATCAATAATTGACAGGTGGAGCCCTCTATAGCTCCTCGATGCATCGGTAGGTCTCATGAGACCAAATAGTGTCTTCGCACAAGTACTTGACCAAATCTTATTTGTAGTCCTGGCACGAGGCCTTGACTATGTGGTTATGATAGTCTGGAATTATGCATTCCATCATTATGAAAGTGGTTATTGATATTTCATGTGATTATTAGACTAGTAGAATATATATGTGAATAAGTATATGGAATTATTTAATTTTATTTCTTCCATATTATGCTAAAGTTCAGTTTAAAATGGCTTTTGTTTTATTTATACATTCCCTTAAATGTTTATGCTTATTTATGAAAGCCTCCACTATATTATTATCCTTACTCGGCATTTGAGCTCACCCATTTCTATGTTTTATTTTTCCCAGGATGTGAAGAAGTATTTTATGAATGAACTATAGGGATAGAATGAGGGGATAAGAGTGTGTACTATGGAGACTATATTGTTGTAGTTTTCATTTTATGATTTAATGTAATCTTAATAAATGTATCTAGATATTCCAAGGCTACTAAACAAATTGGTCTTTCGAGACTTGATATTTTTTGAGATCATGACAATGTTATGTTATAATGCACCGACTCTAGATAACTGGGGTTGGGGCATTACATTATGAACCTCTTTTCTTCAAAAACCCTTCTCTTAAATGGCCCTCTAGGCTTGTAGGATGTTTTTTTGGGTCCCTTGGATAGTCCTTCATTTTTTGTGGCTTAGAATCATTATTCTTCACATAGACACTCTAATGACTATTTCATCTTCTCATAGATAGGATAACCTAAGCCACTCAATGGATCACTCCACAACCCCGTCTCCACCCAGCTTTGTTGATGCCTTCACTTCCCCAAATTTGGGTGGGTATCAATAATGTATGTCCAAGGGGGGAGCAGTAAATCCTCCTCCTCAGAGATGCACTATGTTAAAATGTCATTCACCATCTTCCTCAGTACATGACATAAAATATTAGTCTCGCCACATTCAATATACATGTGGTGCCCAATCTAGGACATTCTCCCTACCAAATGGTCTCCACAAGAGTGAGATCATCCCCAAATGGAATGAGATTCACCTTCCATGGGACAAAATCTATCCATAGGGGAAGTAATCCATCATGTGTAATACCCTATCCTTTATTTCCGTAGGAAGCATCCTTTCTCATCCATTATTCAACAATGTACAATTGTCGGAGGAGAGATGGGCATAAGATCCCTCATTACCCTGTCTCTCTCCCTTTGGTATTTATTTCTATCAGGCCTCCATCATTGTGTAAGTCCCAATTTCTATCTCCCTGGGCCTCTACCTAATCTAAATCCAATGTAACCTCTTTGGGTGATTGAACAGGCATAAGCCCCACTTCATTCCTCGTATTCAATCCTTACACAATGTGATCATCAGACCTTTGTTACCAATTATTTCTCACACTGGGGATGACTCACGTGGGCTTAGAGAAAGCATCAATCATGACACACTTTTTGGGATGCCTTTGTGAGTAAGACCCATCCAGCTCCATTGATCTACGTTGAAATTGATTACTTCCCTTTCTAGGTTAGGTATGTAAGAGGTCTAACTAGGCTTCATGACCAACACCTAATTGTCTCGGCCAATTATGGTCTGTTCACCCTCACCCCAAATGATGTTAAACTAAAGTACCCCTTTTTGTCCGACATGAAGCTAAATTGAATGCTTTTGAACTACATCAGTTTCGATCTTTATCTCAGAGTAAGGGTACGAAGGAATTATCCCTGAGTTTAAACCCCCAACACTGGTAAACCTATTTGATCTTTGTGAGTTTTTATCCATGACTCTTATGCAGGGTATGTAGGAAGCCTCCTAGAGGTTCCACCATAGGAATTGGTAATCCAATTCGATATACATGGGTTTTGAACCCCGCCCCTTATGAAGGGTATGTAGGAAGGCTCCCTGAGGTACAACCCCAAACACTATTGTACTCCATTTAGAACATGGTGTGTTTTGATCCTTTTGTACTAGGCTGGGTACATAGGAAGCCTCTGTGACGTTCATCCCCAACCACTGGTAATCTTCGGTGATCCCTTTGTCAGGTCCCACATCCTGGGTCTATCCCTTAGCAATGCTAGACAAAAATTTGTATTTCTAACCAAGCATTATCTGCAACATGTTATTAGGTCGATGTCTTTTGTGTACACCCCAAGGCCATGCACAATACGGAACTATGTGGACATTAATTCCCCACCGCGTGGATACGTAGGAAACCTCCTTGAGGTTTAAGCCCCTCACCAATGCCCCATATCAAACTACATGGACATTGATTACCTGTCATGGGGATAATTAGAAAACCTCCATGAGGATCAATCACATCAGCAATGCCCCATCCTAGTTTAACCCATGTGCTTTTTTTTGTTTGAGGAAGGTCATGCCCTAACATGGAGGTTCTATTTCCTCTAGGTCCCATCAATGCATCCACTCCCACAGGCTGCCTCCTCAGGTGTCTGATTGCCCAACCGAACTATATGGACTTTGATTTACGACCAAAAGGATACATAGGAAGCCACGCTAAGGATAAATACAAACATTATCTTCATCTTCATGGTGGTTTCACCTAATTCCCCCACCAAGTTCATTCATCCCTCTATCGTTCATCATGATTCTTACCTAGAGACCACATCCTAGTGTGTTTATGTCATCATCCACCTCACAACTCCTAGCAGTACTCGGGCTGCTTACCACGCATAATCCCTAGCATGTAATTGGGTTTCTATACTTGGTGTAAACCCTGATTGCATGTCTTTTCCTTTGAACTACATGGGTTTTGATCACTATGTCTCGAGATAGGGTACGTAGGAAACCTCCCTAAGGTTAAATCCTACCGAACATGTAATCCCTGTAATCCCCTTTGTGGGGACCCTAGCATCCTCAGATTCATTTTCATTGTCCATTTTGATACACTCATCTAGTAAATCCATTTTTTTCTCCCACTGGCGATTCATCCATCGGATCCACTCTTATCAGTGATCCCATTAATCGGATACATCTCCTCTAGGCATTAAACATGTGACATAACTTGTTTCATACATGGAATGTTATTGAAATCCTCATGGACATTCCTAGGATATAAAATTCACCACACTCGTCATAGGTTTCCTCATGCCTCTACACCCTCAAAAATCCATATCAAAATTTTATGAATCTTAAATGCATTAGTGTTTCAGTGTTCAGACATGCCAGAGATTTCCAATGTGACTACTCTGTTGATCGAATGTTGCTGCCCTAAATTGATTCATTGAAATTACTTGACAGATGTAGTTTCATTAACCGAAGTCCATTTTGATATGTCTCCAGAGAATATTTTCACAAACAACATCTTAATATTTAAGGGAGACTCAAACTAGGTAACAAGTTACGTGGAGAATTCCACGGTAGGAGGAACTGACATCCCATCATCCCATTTTGATCAAGGAACAAAAAACTCTAAATAAGTGATGGATGCCACCTACCATAGGAAATAGGGAATGTAGGGAAACAATATGTGCATCCTCGACATAAAAATCTGCACCCCTACAAAAGCATCAGAAACAATACTAAATTAAATTAGTTATAATGTTTTGAATTTGGAATTGAGACAAAAAATATGAAACTTCTCAACTATCCCTCTAAATTTTCAATATGAAGAATCTCTATCTAATTTATACATTTTTAATGTTTCCATATAGTGAACCCATCATTTTTATAGTATTATTCATCTAGTAAACCACACTAAAATTATTAGTGGTTTTCCTACTATTGTTTTGTATGATGATGAAAAAATATTATTGCTAAAATACCTCTTAGAAAAACACTTTTATAAACTATCATTGATTTTTCTAACTGATTCCCATATCAATTTACATAATATGGTTTATCAAATTATTTTTACAAATCAATTACTATATTATTCTACAATTTTGTTTGGAAACTCTCTCAGTATGAAAAAATATGATTTTGTGTGTTCTTTTGGTATCTTAGTTCAATGAGTATTCATTAATACTTTAACATTCCAATACTGATGAATAGTCCACCATTTAGAAATCAATGTGGAACCTATATATATGGTACCAATAATGAGAAAAGGATAGAAACTAGATATTAGTTCACACTCAATGAAAAACATAGTATATTATTCTCCATCATTCTATATCATTTGATAATTTTCGTAAAATCCTAGTTCCAGTTTTATGTATTTGAAATTATTTAAATATAAGTTTAAATAACTTCTTCATACATTATTATCTCATATGTATAAGAGACCATCATGTTATCACCTCAACATCATCCCTGTAATTTATATTTGTAATGTTATATAAATATATTTGAAAATATATCTCTATATAGGATTTTGCTGATGTCTCCATTAAGAACATCATGTCTAACATTTCTTCCCATTCCTTTTGTACAATCCTATTTACTCATTTTGATATATTCTCAAAGAAATAATATTGGCTTATCTATCTCATGATATCATTAGTTTTTGATTGATATTATTCTATTTGAATAATTTTCATCATATCGATTGTTTCTTCATTTACACAATCCTATGTCTCTCCATCAGTAGTATATTACATGAGTTTTCCACTATTAACATCACAAAAACTAGTAAAAATTATTTTACACATTAAAATATAATTTATTCTATTTTATTAAAATCATATATTTTTTCCATTTCTCTATATCCATTGATATCTTTTAAATATTATTGAAACATCTAATTATAACAATCACATAATTATTTCCTTCCAGTTTCATCATTCATTCTCTATCGACTATTTGATGCTTCATCATTATATGATCTCTCAAGCATCAACATTTTACAAGGTAATCATCCTTAATATCAAATATGTTTATATTGATATCAATTTCATGCTTCATCATCGATAGTATATGTGTTACCATTGGAGATTAGGCATACTACCCTTACATAAGGAATAATGTATTTTAACCATACATGGTATTTTGGTAAAATTAGCCATTCTATAGAACTCAACATTAAATATTACATAGGATTAATTAATATGGGGTAACCCTGACATATCCATTGTATATCCACATAAACAGCGGTAACTAGATAGTCTCTATTTGATATCTTTACCCTAGAATAATCTAGTATTTTGAGCTCATTCTATTTGGTAACCTATGTCAAAAACCATTTATCTACCCCTTTGACCAAATTCATGTATCAATATATTTTCATGATGTTTTAAATATTAATAATTTATTAGTGTCATCTAACATAATGAAGTATTCATTAAAATGATAAGGAATCATCCTTCACCATCTTTAGAAAGTGTTTATAAAAAATGTTTTATCTTATTTCAGAAACATCTATCCCATCTATTTAACAAAAAAATACATTAAAAATTAAATTTTCCACAAATAAAAATATTTACTATGAAAAAAACACATTCAATCTTAAATATGTACCTTACTTAATCCCATTAAGAAGTATACATTATATTTTTTTGTATCAGATGTGGGTTTTAGAGTTGTGGATAATTTGGATGACTGACCAGTTTCTTTAAGTATTTTATGTTGAGGATACATGACTACAACTAATTTATTTATGACATAGATATTTCAATTGTAGTAAATTGGTTAAGATATTGGAGTCACTACCTATTAGATGAGTGGTTATTGATGTATAATATCCATTAAAATGGAATATATGTTTTACAACATGTCATAAAACAATGTTTGTGATGATTGGTAGAGTATATTAATTCCATTAACATTGAATAACACTATCCTAGAAAAAATGGATTTTTCATTATGTTGTGATGAGTAGGAAGATAATTGATTTGGAGGTGTAAGAGGATAGTATTAAGTGGATGCTAAATATCATATTAACTATGATGGATATTTATAAGTTCTTTTATGAATGATTTCATGTGGTAGTCCCTATAATTATATGCAAGGTCGTGAATCTATAATTGAATTCCATAATATGTTATGTTCAAAATATAAACAATATAACTCATGATATTAATAGGCACTATTAGTGGTATGGGATAAAGAGGGATATAATATGATTCATTTTAGATTTTATAACCTATTAGACAGTGAAGTTGATGTTGGGGGTTTAAGGATATTTCAATGCTTAATATAAAAATTGAGAGAATATAAAACCCATAAACCCAATATAATCATTCATTATACAATAAAGTAATTCTATATATAATGAAGACCATTTTTTATATACCTTATATCATAATTGGCCACCACATAAGTCTTCAACCACTATTCATGATATTGATCCTTGTGGGGAATCAATCAAAATACAACATCTATGTTTCATCCATGGGTTGTTGAAATTCAACCATCATAATATTAGGTATATCATACATAAAAAGGAATGATAATTCCTCCTCAATAATGGCTAATATAGAGTGATATTTGAGGATAAGTTATATTCCTCAGACTCTTGTGGAATCACTGATGATCACCCTATCAAGGAGAAATACCCTTTATAAACCCATTATGTACATTAATTGAGGGAATACGTATTAAATAATTTGTTTTGAGTTAATTTATCTAGTTAAGTCATATGTATCCCTTGAACATTACAAACTCAATACTTTCAACTTAGGAAATATCAAAATTTATGTTGTCCAATTTTTCCAGTTTGAAACATCAACAAATTAACTTTTAGTATCCATATCATTAGTTATAAGGGTGATGGTGTTTTATACCAATACATAATATATTATAAAAGGAATATTGTATGAACTTGGAATCATTCAGGTCATGCCTTATAAACATATCATTTCATATGATAAGACATAGGTTTTAGGGTATACGTCATTTTGTATCCTACTTTTATTAAATGCTTGTAGAATTTGTGTCACATCCATTAATATTATGTCATATAAAATAATTTTTGAAATATTATAAAAAATTACATTATGATATCATCCAAAAAAAATTGGAAACTATATTTAACACCACATTTTATAACATAATATAAAACACCTTGGAAATAACCATCCAAAAATTATTTTGATAAACTCAATAACCATTTTTGAGGGGCACTATGAGTAAAACACAATACAATTATGTCAACAAAAATTTGTTACTAAGTGTTAAATTGTATAATTTTAAAAATTATGAATTAAAAAGTACATATACATTTACAAATAGTGTCTTCTACATAAAAATAAATTAGACTTAAGAAGCAAGGGTATTTTTTGTGATCACTATCAAACCTATGTACATCTATACATGTTCTATATAGCAAAATCATATAAAAAAAATGTATTTTTATATTACACATTTTTAAAAAGGCATTGATTAACCATGTGATATGGTGATTTTCAATCACATTTAAACTAAATATACATTCTAAATTCCCTTTACAAAGAATAATGTGGTCAATGAATATATCATATCTAATTCATCATTATTTATGATCAAATTTCATTCCCATGACCCTAATAGATATATAAATCTTATGTAATTTTAACCCTATATGGTGACATAATATCATTGTATATGATAACAGGTGAATTACATTTGATAGACCTCATACAAGATGAAAAATCATCATTAGTTAAGCTGTAATGGATGGAATGTTCAATGACCACCCCAACAACATAATCCATATCATAACATCAAGGATTGTGTACAAATGGAATCACAAAATATTCATTCTAATATAAAGTATCTCACTAGCCTCATGTAGGGAGGTCCTTAAATTAGAACATTATACACCTAGTATACCCAATAATTGTGTATAACCTCGTATATAGTATAGTAGTTGGGTAATCCATCAGACAATACATATTATTTTTCATCATAGGAAAATTATATCTCCCAGTATAATAATACTAGTCATGATCACTTTAATATTTATTTATAAAATATTATACGCCATGAAAAAACTCATTTTGGGATAACTCAATGTAATAAATTGAGAGGTAAATTATCATTTATCTTCATGAAATATATATTAATAGATACCTTTATTCATCCAATGTGATAAATTTATAAAATTTGTGTCACCTTTTTCAAAACAGGATGTATTTAATATCCATAAAATCATTTAATAAAACATTACAAAACAATATTTATGTTCCTATATAATATGTCACCATTTATTGAAATCTTGAGTAGCCTTATGATTGCTACAAAAAGAGGGTATTGTTGAACTCACAAATCTCTATGCAACACATTTCCAATATCTATGTTTTCATATGAGAAAACACTCTCACAAAACACATTAGTGAGTAACATATATTTTGAAATATTGTTTTAGTAATGGTGAGACATTGAGACGATATTACTAATATCCCATTATATGAATAAAATATTATCATTGTATCCCCACAACATCAAATGTAATAATCTTAATATATGTTGTCTAGTACTTATAATATTGTCTACCCACATCATCATCATCATCATTATAACATTTTCCATTAATATTTTCCTTGAGATATTTTGTTTACTATTTCAATAATTTGCATTATTTATTTAATGAATAGCCAGAAACCATAACAGGGTAACAACTATGTATTTTTTATAAATAATCATTGTTAACAAAAAACATATCACATCATATAATTGAAATAAGCTAACAAGACCCATAATTACCTAATAAAAACATATTCTTGATATTTTCCTTTGTATTCAATACAATGATATATCATTTGTTAGGGTTATAGATTTCATAAAATCCATTAGATTAAATGATTATTAAATGGATTTTGAAATCCTTTTTAATCAAATGTTTTTTATAGTATACGATTTATACCTCACTCCAATTTATTTTTTAGGATTAATTATTAAATAGATTTTCAAAAACACATTAGGTATTCTATAAAATTACATACTATTGAATCACAATCCTACATTACCGATTTAACCATTAGGCTTCAATGACATTGACTGGTTACTCTAAGATACGTTATTGAACATTAGAAATAATGTTTCTTATCTGATTTAATCTTTTACCCACTATTACTATTAATACTACTCTATGATATGGTCATAACATGAATTAGTTAATATAATATCAATATTTTAATAAAATTGGGGAAACATGTATATTACGCATGAAAATTTTCAAAACATTTCTTTTAATGAAAATCAACTTAATTTTTTACCTAGTTCAATACATAATGAAACATTTAGTGAATCCTCATATTCTTATCTTTTGAATTTTTATTTATTTGTTCAACCTCTTGAACTATTTATTTGTTAAAGAAGGTGTATATATAAAAATTATATTTTTTATTTTGTGTATAGTGATTCTTGTAACAACATAATATTTTTAATGAAATATTCTATATAAATAATTTTATTTCCTTTACATCATGTGTACCAATAAATTGTGAGTTTAGAGGGAAGATAAAATATTATTTATATATTATTGTTTCATTATCTCAATGAAATTAGATTATAAGGTATGAATATTAATAAATATTTTAAAAAAATATTCATTCTCATAATTTATAAAATTAGTTCCTTAGTTATAAAATATATAGAAATAGAAGAAAAAATTATTTAAAGTTAAAGGTGTGATTTTTTATAAAAAAAATTTATTCAACAAAATTGTTTTTCAGTAAAAAATAAAATAAATCGGAATTAGTGGATAATTTTTTAAAAAAATTTATATTATATAATTTTTTTAAATTTTCAAAACACTTAAAAAAATATTATCCAGGTTTATTATAAGAACAATTCATTTTTTAGGATTCAAAATTATTTTTTACAAAAATACATTTTTTTATAATTTTTTGAACTTACATAAATAATAGTTTCTGAAATTTATATATATTTAACATGATAAAATTAACTAAATTTTTAAACATTTCTATGTTCAATTGTTTTAAAAATACCCCATATATTTTGGGTTAATATAGATACTACAAATGATATTATTTATCACCATGATGAATAGTAAATTTGGTTAAACTATATTAAAAATAAGTTAAAATGGATTAAATTATCATACGAATTATTGAAAAATGAAGTAAATTTTAACCTTATCACCCTTGTAAATAATTTTATTAGTTTTATAAAGACAAGTACGGAAAAATTACTTATATATTTTTTAAATCCTTTAATGCAACAAAATGTATCTCGATTAGTTTTAAATATAATTTATGTTATCACATAAGGATAAATAATTTTTAAAGGAAAATATTAGTAATAATTTTTTGAATTATGAAATTATATTATTGATTTTAATTTATTTATATGTTTTTTTAATATAACCCCCAAAAATTATTACCCATCACCAAAAAAATAATTATTTTATTATCATTAAAAAAAATTAATTATTTTCAAAATATAAAAAGTGATATAATTTGAGAAATTTAAATACTTCCATGAATTTTATAGGTGAAAATTAAATATTATTATGGTTGTAGAGGATTTTGTTTGAAATAATACTTTTTATTTATTTATATGAAGTAAAATTAAATGAAATGTGTCAAAATTGACAATAATGATATTTTATCCAACTACTATTTTACAAATTTATTTAAAAATCATATAATTATTGAAAAAAGACATGTTCAATATGATACAGTATGAAATGTAATAATATTTAAATTTACGGTTTAATTATAAACATATATCTAAAAACCAATACCCTTTAATATTGAAAAGTGTTATAGTAGTTAAAAATTATGATGGCTAACTAATGGAAAATAAAAATTATAAGTTTTAAGAGACCTGGAAATTTATATAAATTTAATTCATTGATGCGATTAAAGGACCTATCGTATAATATATTCTAATACCTTTCTATTTTGAGTCATATTTCATGAGATTTAATTTACCATAAGTTATAATTTTTTTCTATTCGAAAAGAGCCCCTCATTTCTATTACATAAGGAAACGTCCTACCTCTACTATTTATAAAAACATGATCCTTATAAATCCAAAAACTAATAAAAATTATCATATAAATATCCTTGGATACATCCTATAGTTTTTTGTCGTTAAAAAAAACCACCCATATATCCTATTTGAATATATTTAATTGAATCACTTAAAAGAAGAGGTAATTTCTTTAACTGATAACTTACTTTTATACTCTTATTTAACTCTAATACATATATGTAATTTTTATAAAATAATAAATTAATTTTCCTAATTATTATGAAATGTTATAAGGGTTTTTATAACTCTATTATATATTCTCTTTCCCATAAAATGGTATGTGAAAGTATCACTCGTGAGTGCTTATTGCTGAATGTATCCACAAGGATATAGAATTTATTATTCATCATCATATATTATTAATGCGTATTGTAGTGGTTTTTATATTTATATATGATATTTTCTGTATAATAATACATATTAAATCATAATATACCATTTATCTACTTACCATATACTCCTTTGTGAAATGATAATGATGTTCTGGCGTACTTATAGACTGCCATCTTCCCAATATGATGGGATTCATTTTTAATTTACATTTAACATATACTATATATATGAATTATTTTATTAATATCTATGAAATATATTACGTATTAATTATATATAATGTTTAATTAAAATTTTAATTTCATTTGGTTTATCTACTTGAAAATAGAATCAATGTTTATGCATATGTATGGATTCCTGTGGAAAAGAAAGATGTAATTAATTTCGTTATCTACAACATTTATGGATGAATGTAAAAATCTATATAATTTATATTGATATATATATAATTAGTTTCATAATTATAATTATTTAACAAATTTATATTTTAAATTTTCTATGAACGGAAATACGGTGCAAATATACTCCTGATAATTGAAATAACAAACACACGATAGTAGATATTTTAATATATATTTTTTGATAAAATTGGTATTGAAATGTTATAACAGTAACATATCTATTTTCATAACATTAACAATTATTATTTAATATATCTTTAATAAAATTAAATATATCATACTAGAGGTTATATTTCTTTAGAGGAAAGGAGAACTGGTTGTAAGGAGTTTTGTGATACAATATCATTATTTATCCAGATCATTTATGATTATTCTTTAAATGATAAAATCATAAGATATATATCTAAATAAATTCATTAATTTTTTTCTACTCGTGTTGTTTTTTTTAAAATATATGTTTTACATTAATTTTCCTCAACTTATATATTCAGTATTTAAAAAAATTATTCTTTGGAAAAATAAACATTATTTAACAATTTGGATCAATATTTTTTTTCATAAATATCATTTTTTTCCAAAAATACATCAATGGAGGGTTTTATTATTCTCATATGATTGTTTTATTTCATTAATAAAAATTATTTAATGTTAATTTTTTTTTGAAAGGAATATTCTTGTCATTTTTTGAAAGAAGCTCACAATGGATTTTCAAACATTATTATAAAAGTGATATTTTTTAACTAATAAATCTTGAACATATTTTACTATCTACATGTAGAATTATTTATTAGAATAATATTTTACATGTTTACATACATTCTTATAATGAAAAGTTTTTCCATCAAAATTCAATATATTTTAAATAAATGATCTCAAATTATAATGGTTTTTTTCTTCAAGAATATTTTTATGATCATTTAATGGTATTTCAATTCATCAAAGAAAAAACCCCTGATTTCACTTATATATTAATAGGTATATGATCCAATAATAACATCATTATTCTTGAAATAGATTCATTATGAATAAAATTATTCAATGTTTGTGAAAACAATTTTTTCCATGGGTTAGGTTATGATAAAATCTCGAAATGTCAATCAAACCCATTTCCTTCCAATGAGAAATGATTTGATGAAATTTTTAAGAAAACAACTCAATTTAAAATAAACAAAAGATGATTTATTATTGATGATAATGTGGAAAAAGTATTTACAATTTTCATTATGTGATAGATGATATCTTTGTCTTTGATAAATGCATTGTGTAAAGATATATATCTCATGCAATAAGTAGTTTTCAAATGGGGACTGAACCATGTTCACTAAGGGAAAATGCCAACTATTCTTGCCATTGGCATTACCTGTGACTAATGAAGGTTATGGGCATAATGGAAGAGCATGGGTGGATGTACCCACTTGGATTTTTTTCATTAGAAACGATCAATCCGGGATCAATACGACGATATACGCCAGTTTCCACAGATCGAATCATAGAAATAGACAAAAGAAATAGAATGTCCTGGAACCACAAAGTATGATCGTTACAGGCTGATTATAATTAATTTAATTAAAATAAAAGAAGTACCTTTCGGGTGTTCATTCTTCGTTGATGTTCTTGATCACATTCCGATGTGATCCGTCATTGCATCACAGAAGCCAAGGTTAGACTTCCTCTGGCAGTGATCCACACGTGCACCTCGTTTATCTAGACATCACCAAAGGAGTCTTCGGGTTCTAGTGTGGAGAAACCTTTGCTTACGTTGTCCGCCTTAGATTGTCTTGATCCGATGTAAGAGGATGTATCTCAGTCTTGAGAGCATTCATGGAGGAAGAGGTTCTTTCAGCTTTGAAATAATTCTCCAGAATTGGTGTGCTCAATGTTTCTCTTGGGTTAGGAAAAGAGTTGGGGTTGTGAGGATATTTATAATCAAGTTTGAGGATGTAGAGTTATGACAATAAATAAATTCATTACGCATTTTATTTATTTCATTGACTCTTATTCAAAACCCCATGTCGAATAATTAATTCCTTGATATGCGCCCATGCTGATTAAAATAAATATCATTTAAAACAATATTATATACTCAAAATCATGACTGGAAAAACTACACTGAATTTATTAATAAATACACGGTGTGTACTTGTTTTTCATTGAAAACTACATGGTGTGTACATTCAATTTACATGGCGTGTATATCTTTTTTTCATTTATCCATTTCCTTTGCATAAATAAAACTACATGGCATGTAATAATTAATACATGGCATGTATTTGTTTTCCATGAAAAACTACACGACGTGTAATTTTTAATACATGACGTGTATATATTGTTTTTCATTTCCTTCTTCCTCCAATCATTAAAACTATCATGTAATCCTTGAATAATTATTAAACCACATACTGGAATAATCTTTATTCTACTTGAGATACTTGAATACACTTAGTGTGTGACCCTCTAGGCATTTTTCTCGTTGGAATTAGGCAAACTTGCCTAAAGTCCAAGATTACTATCTAGCAATGGGTCAAGGAACCAATGAGAAAGATTTTGATGCCGCATTGACGTATCACCTCATACGAATGCTTACAATTTAATTTAATCCCTTTGTCTCGATATCTCATTAAGCAGGTTTCATGGCAGTGTCATAAACCTATATGCTTGATCAGTTGTTCTTGGGATACCTGAAATAAACTCGTCGTTCACACCGTGGCCATGGAATTTAATGTCATAGTTCTATTTCAATCAAAGGGTCGAGATATCAACTTCCAAAAATGGAACGTACAAATCCTTCTCGACATATCCATTAACAACATGTCACTCATGACGCACCCAACATACCCTACTTCTCGCCAACTATCTGCGTGACTGTTTCCGTCAGTAAATCTATGTGCGTGAGTCATGACATGAGTTAATGATAAACTTCCAGTCTAAGGAACATTACAAACGCTCATAGATAGCAATGTCCGATGACACCAAGACATGCAGAATTGCTACTGGCGAGTCTGTTCTCAGAAACACCGATCTTGGAGATTACCAAGTGAGAACTCCATGAGGGAGAGTCTCTTCTTCTTAAGAGTACACATACATGATGGTATGTATACTATGTTTCCTATCATAGTATGCCATCCAACCATATAACTTTATTTAAGAATATTGTTATAGCATTTCAAGGTTCTTATCACAGCGGGGATCTTCCATGAACTTATCAATACAACAATTATTCCAAGACATTATTATTATATTATAGTCATTCAGAACAATGAACACTATATGATAAGTGAACATTCATGCAATCAAAGTAAAAAACAGTTGGTTCTCATGACACCAACCCTTACAAACTCCCACTTGGACTAGAGCCAACTGCCTACGACTTTTAGTCCGCTAGACCTCACATGATGATCATGTTTCCGCTGAGTCAGGGCTTTAGTCAAGGGGTCCATCACGTTGTCTTCCGTGGAAATACTACTCACTAAAACATCACCTCTCTGAGAAAAATCCCTCAAGAGATTATACTTTCGAAGTATGTTCTTTTCCCGCTTATGTGACCTTGGATCTTTAGCAAGTGTCACCACTATAGTATTATAACAATAGAGTGTGATAGGATCTTTACTGCTCGGTACTACATCCAGATCTTGGACGAAGATTTGCATCCATACTTCTTCTTTAGCTACCTCAGAAGCTGTGATATACTTGGCCTCCACTGTAGAATCTATCACCACACTTTTCTTTGAGCTCTTCCAGCTCACTGCACCTTCATTCGAACTGAAGATGTATCCAGTATGTGACTTCATGTTATCTTGATTAGTCTGGAAACTAGAATCTACATGTCCTCTGATGACTAGTTACTCATCTTCTCCATAAACTAGGAAAATATCCTTAGTACGCCTCAGATAATTAAGGATAGTCTTGACTACCATCCAATGGAAGTATCTGGGATCATCTTGATAACTTTCTACCACACTTAATGTGTAAGGAACATCTAGCCTCGTACATAGCATTACATACATGACTGACCCAATCATGGATGAGTAAGGGATCCTTTAAAATAACTTTATTTCCTCTTGTGTCTGAGAAAAAATTTTCTTGGAAAGATAAATGTCATGTGACACTAGCAACAATCCCCTCTTGGACTGTTCCATACTGAATCTCTTCAGTATCTTGTCAATGTATGAACATTGACTCAGGCCCAGGATTCTCCTGGATCTATCATGATGGATCCTGATCCCAAGAATATATGTTGCCTCCCCCATGTCTTTCATGGAGAATAATTGATGAAACCATGCCTTAACTGACTATATGATAGGTACTTTGTTTCCAATTAATAATATGTCATCAACATATACTATTAGGAAAACGACTGCACTTCCACTAAACCTCCTATAGAAACAGTCTCACATTCGTTCTTAACATAGCCAAATTTCGTTACAGCTTCATCAAAACGAATGTTCCATGACCTTGTTGCTTTCTTTAATCCAAAAATGGATTTCTGCAACTTGCATACCTTGTTGCCATCCTTTGGAGTCATAAAACCTTCAGGTTGTGTCATGTAAACATATTCCTATAGGTTCCTGTAATGGAATGCTATTTTGACATCAATTTTCCAAAATTTCAAAGTCATGGTAAGTGGCAATGGGAAATATGATTCTAATGGATTTTAGCATCACAACTGGTGAAAAATATTCATCAAATTCAATTCCTTGATACTGTCTAAAACCTTTTTCAACTAGTGGTGCCTTATAGGTGCTGACTTGACCCTCCATGTCCCGTTTCTTTTTGAATACCCATTTATTACCAATAAGATTTACATCAACTGGAGGATCTACCAAAATCCAAACTTGGTTTTGGTTATGGAATCCATTTCAGAAATCATGGCTTCTTGCCACTTGGCAACGTTTGTGCCTTCAACTTCATCCTTGTAGGTAATAGGGGCATCATTGTCAACCAATAATGAGTCACCATCCTCAGTGACAAGAAAACCATATTGTTCTAGTTCTCTCAACTCTCTCATGCTCCTATGCTGTTCTTCTATCTCTAGAACAGATTGTTCTTCCATGGGGCTTTGTGGAATCTGTTCTTGTACCAACTCCTATGAATCCTGAGCCTCGACTTTATCAAAATCTATCTCACTCCCACAATATCTTTTGGATATGTGATTTCTATGAAGGAATATGGTGTGTATATCCACTATAACCCTTTTGTCTGAGGGGTTGTATAGGTAATATCCCCTTCTTTGCTTGGGATATCCTATAAAGATAAACTTTGTGCCTCAAGGTGCATGTTTGTTACCTGAAGTGGCCTTAAAAAATACTTCACCACCCCACACATGTCAATTAGATAACATGGATTTTTGTCCACTTGATAACTTGTATGGAATACCATTTATCAATTTAGTTGGTACCTGGTTTAGTATGTGTGCTGCTATTTATATTGCATATCCCCAAAAGGATAATGGAAGACTCACATGACTCATCATTGATCTCCCCATGTACAACAAGGTGGGCTTCCTCCTTTCACATACACAATTCCACTGAGGTTTGTAAGGAGGAGTGAGTTGAGATAGAATCCCAAACACTCGTAAGAAATCAATGATGTCCTGATTAAGATATTATCCTCCTCTGTCTGAGTGGAGTTTCTTAATCTTCTTACCATGATGGTTCTCAAGTTCATTCTTGTATTCATTGAACCGATCAAAAAAAATCTGACTTATACCTCATTAAGTAGATATATCCATATCTACTAAAATCATCAGTAAATGTTATGAAGTACGAGAACCCTCCCCTTACTTCAACTGGAAATGGTTCACACACATCTATGTGAACTAATTCTAGAAGCTCTTTATCTCTTTAACCATTCCCACTAAATGGGGCTTTGGTCATTTTTCCCTGTAGAC
The DNA here is from genome assembly GCA_963277665.1 of Viscum album. NCBI lineage: Eukaryota > Viridiplantae > Streptophyta > Magnoliopsida > Santalales > Viscaceae > Viscum > Viscum album. The sequence continues at coordinate 1,044,194,457 of OY728160.1, read as the reverse complement.
AGGCTTGACATACACCGAGTTGTTTTAGTTTGAAAGAGTCTAACTACCCATCTTGATGTAATTTTGTCAAATGTTTCTCATTGACATGACCTAGCCGGTGATGCAAAAGTTGGGTGTGGTATGAGTCATGTGAATTAACTTTGTCATTGATTACCATTACTTTGTTTGTGTAGTCTAACACATAAAGGTCGTTATATAAATGTTCCCTATCAAAACAAATGCTATCTTTATAAAAGTAGAAACATCCACATCCAATCATGAAGTTGAATCCATCAGTATCTAATCTGGATACTAAAATAAGGGCTTTGGTTACAGAGGGTACATAATAACATCCTTTCAAAACCAAGACCATCCTTGTAGGCAATGTGAGATGGTAGTCTCTGACAGCTACATCATCGAGTCTGGCTCTGTTGGCTGCTCGTAGATCTACCTCCCCTCGATCAATCTTCTTGAATCTACATGGTTCCTGTATTTGGATATAGATGTGAGCACCACAAGTAGTATCTAATACCCAATTTGTAGAAACGGATGGATTGAATTCGATGAAAAATGCACATGAAGATTCCCCTTGCTTCCTAGGTTGGGTGTAGTTTTTCATCCAATGGCCCTTCCTGCCTCATGTGAAACCAATAGAATCATGTTCTCATGCCTCCCCTTTGATATTATTTTTCTTGGAAGGCCTTGAAGAAGCTTTGGTCTTAAATCTCTTCACCTTCCCTTTCCTTTTTTTATCATAAGGACAGAGGGCTTTTCACGCTTCATGTCATTATCTTCTTGTCAAATAAGGATATGGAGATCAGATAGATACTTCTCAATGTTGTTCGTGTTGAAATTAACAACAAAGCTCAAGAATCTCTAGGGGAGTGATGCAAGAATGAGATAGGTGCCCAGTTCTTCGGGGAGTTTAATCCCAAGATCCTATATGCGCTCAATGTAGCCAATGAGCTTGACTACATGAGGCCCAGCTGGGGCACCCTCTCACAGCTTTCTTAGAAATATAGACTTGGATTTCTCAAACCTTTCCTGTCATTCTCTCTCCTTGTATAGAACACAGAGGTGGTCAAGCATGCTATAGTCATCCCTTTCTCCATGATACTTCATGAGCTCACTAGACATCGATGATAGCATCAATCATTGAACGTCGAGAGCGTCGTTTAAATGTTAATCATAGACCAGGAAAGATTCATCACTCGCCCCTGGGGCAGGAAAATCAGGAATTGAGTACAGCAGCACATAACACTTTTGTTCATGGAATAGGATAACACGAAGGCACCTAAACCATTCTTGAAAGATACTGTCGGTGAGGATATTGTCTTTATCCAAAATTGATCACAGAGAAAATGTGGTTGACGGGTTTGTCATTTAGATTCTAAAAATTAAAAGATCATATTTATCAGTACATTCTTGATTACATTTTATGAAAAATAAAAAATTAATTTATTAATTTTCCCACTATTTAATTAAGTCCCAATGGCACTCACCATTGAACTAGGAATGTCCAGTTGCTTTGACATTCTATTCGAAAGGATTCATATTTCCCTTCGCATAACCCCAAAAAGGGTTGGTCAAGCTATTTTAAGGTATTTTGGTAGGCAGGCCTTTTCCAACTGTGAGATTACAGTTCATTGATCAGTTGAGTGGACTCCCCAGTCCAGAAATCCTGAATTTGATTTCTTCAACTCTTTCCCCCAATATTAAATCAAGTCTAGAAAGGGCTACTCCTCTTGATGTAAAATGGTTAAGTCAACCCGAAACCTTTCATAAGGGCTTCCTTTATAAAATTATGTGTCCCAACAAGGGTTGGTCAAACACATTGTTTTATTGAGTCTTTCCCTTAATCAAGTAATGGTATTCTTGGTCTAACTTAATATGGTATTTGAGGTATTTTATTCTTTATGCGTAGTTTTGTATTATCACATGCTTGTTAATATTAAGTGATGCTTCCTTAACTGATTAACCATGTTCTGATAATGTTTACGCATAGTCAAGTTTTTATTTTATTCCATCTTTGCATGCATGTTCATTTTATTAACAATGTCATCGCGACAACACATATATAATAAATAAACCATGCTATTTAGACAGAAATAAAATAATATGGCATTATCATGAGCTTCTATTGGTTAGCTTATCTAGCGATTTTGAAAAGCTATCCCTGACCTAGGGAAAACACCTTGAACCTGATGGTTCATGTTTTTCAGCTCCCACCTGTCCACCTTTGTATCTTCTTGCATCGGTTTCACCTCAGCTTCGGAATTTGAACTGTCTCTTCTAGCTTGGGGAGATCCTCAATTACATGGGTTTACATTAAAGAAACCATGGGCACACATGTCCTACATTTTATTTGAAGAAGGCTCGCAGGACAACAAATTTAAATTAAATTTAAATGAAACCATACAAATACAAAGGGTCTTTGGTATAGCTCATGAACATCCATAGTATGCGACGACATTTATGCATATTTAGAATTCAAATTCTTTTAACCTTTATTTCAATTATTCAATTGTTTACCTTAAATTCCTTTCTGAATTTCGTTGAGATTCTTCTCATCTATATTCCTTGTATGGGTCTTTGTACATTGGATGAAACCTGGTGAAATTCCATTTCTAGAAAGTACACGGTGCATAGTTTATAATTACACGGCGTGTATTTCTTTTCACTCTTTATCCAAAGTACGCGCCGGGGCTTTGGCGTGTTTTTTGTACTTTGGAAATTTTGGATTACATGACATGTAGATAAATCATAAATGGCGTGTACTTCTGTGTTACGTGGTAACCGGCCTGGCGATCCCATGTACATGGTACGCAGCTTATCCTTGTACACGGTTTCACCTGGGCCAGAACGGACTACACGGCATGCTGCTCCAACATACACACCCTGTATTCCGGTTCCACACACCGTTCAATTCTTGTCAACACAGCGTGATTAATACTTAGCTATATTCAATTCACATGGTGTGGTTTGGCGGACCAGTTCCGGTTCATTGAAACTAAGTACATTACATGTAGTTTTAATTACACGCAGTGTAATACCGTGTTGTACATACAGAAAGAGCGACGCCTCCGGATGAGTTCCTCGTTTTTATTTTAATAAAAATTAAAATTAAAATGTCATTTCTGTGACGTGAATCAAGAAACGTAGGAAGAACAGATCTCATTTATTCAGATTTATAGAATGATTTATTTCGAATTGAATCAAATATAAATGCATAAATTATCAACGAAAAATAAATAAATATAATCAACGTTGTAAGATCCCTCTGATACCATTGGAAGGTTCTGGGCACAGCGGAAGTGCGAGGGTGGATGTGCCCACTTGGATTTTTTTCATTATAAATGATCAATCCTCTATAAATACGAAGATAAATGCCAGTCTCCACAGATCGAATCAAAGAAATAGACGAAATAAATATAAAGTCCCCAAACCACAACGTAGGATCATTACAGGTTGATTATAATTAATTTAATTAAATGAAAATAAGTACCTTTTGGGTGTTCTTTCTTCATTGATGTTCTCGATCACATTCTGATGTGATTCTTTGTTGTATCGCAGAAGCCAAGGGTAGACATACTCTAGCGGTGATCCACACATGCACCTCGTATTTCTGGACGTCACCAATGGAGTCTCCGGGTGCTAGCAAGGAGAATCCTTTTCTTGCATTGTCTGCCTTAGATTGTCTAATTCCAATGGAAGAGGATCTCTCTCAGTCTTGAGAGCTTTCTTGGAGGAAGTGGTTCATTCAGCCTTGAAATAATTCTCTAGAATTGTTGTGCACAACGATTCTCTTGGGGTGGGAAAAGAGTTGGGGTTGTGAGGATATATATAATTAGGTTTTAGGTTGTATAGTTATGACAGTAAATAAACACGTTACGCATTTTATTTATTTAATTGACTTTTATTTAAAACCCAATGTGTAATAATTAATTCCATTACATGCGCCCACACTGATTATAATTAATATCCATTAAAACAATATTATATCCTCAAAATCTCGACTGGAAAAACTACACGGCGTGTATTAATAAATACATGGAGTGTACTTGTTTTTCATTGAAAACTGCACGGCGTGTACATTCAATATAAATGGCATGTATATCTTGTTTTCATTTATCCATTTCCTTTCCATAAAGAAAACTACACGACATGTAATAATTAATACATGGCATGTACTTGTGTTCCATGAAAAACTACACGACGTGTAATCTTTAATACACAGCATGTATATATTTTTTTTCATTTCTCTCTTCCTCCAATCATTAAAACGATCTAGGCTTCCTTGAATAATTATTAAACCACGTACGGGAATAATATATATTCTACTTGATATAATTGAATACTCTTAATTTGTGACCCTCTAGGCCTTTTTCTCGTTGGCATTAGGCGAACTTGCCTAATGTCCAAGATTATTGTCTAGCAATGGGTCAAGGCACCCATGAAAAATAAGTTAACGTCACATTGACATATCACCTCATATGAACTCTTACTGTGTAATGTAATCCGTTTGTATCGATATCTCATCAAGCAGGTTTCATGGTCGTGTCATAAACCTATATGCTTGATCCATAGTTCTTTGACTACCTAAAATAAACTCGTCGTTCACACCTTGGCCATGTTATTTAATGTGACAGTTCTATTTCAATCAAATGGCCGAGATATCAACTTCCATAAATTCATAGGACAAATATATCCTCGACTTATCTATTAACAACATGTCACTCGTGACGCACCCAACATACCCTACTTCCCCCCAACTGTATACGTGACGGTTTTCATCAGTAAATCTAAGTGCGCGAGTCATGACATGACTTAATGATAATCTTCAAGTCTAAGGACCATTACACATGCTCGTAGATAACAATGTCTGATGACACCATGACATGCAGAATTGCTACTGGTGGGTCTGTTCTCATAATCTCCCATCATGGAGATTACCAAGTGCAAACTCCATGAGAGAGAGTCTCGTCTTCATACGAGTAATCGCACATGACTGTTTGTATACTATGTGTCCTATCATTGTATGTCATCCAACCGTAGAACATTATTTAAGAATATTGTTATAGCATTTCAAGGTTCTCCTCACAGCGGGGAACTACCATGACCTTATCAATGCAACAAATATTCCAAGACATTATTATTATATTATAGTCATGCAGAACAATAAACAATAGATAATAAGTGAACATTCATGTATTCAAATTAAGAAAATGTTGGCTATCAGGACACCAACCCTTAAAACTACTGTGATGGTTTTGAGAGTGAACACATTAAAGTAAAATCACCTTGTAAATGATCCTTTAGTACTATGGAATAAATTTTCTATTCTTATGTGTACGGTACAAAATAATGTTTTAAGCCTATGTTGTGTTTTAATGAGTAATATTCTATGATTCTATTGTTTTTTATGTCATATGAATTTCGTAATCTTTATTCCATGACTCAGGATTATGATCTACGATATGAAGGCAATAGATTTCAATAGTTAATATCATATTATCAAACACTAAATCCCATAACATGGTTTTGTGATTTTTGATATATTCCATGTTTTTTCTTACTTAGCATTTGAGAAAACCATTTTCTTAATTTTCTACTCTTGATTTTTTGATAAAATTTATTAAATATGATATGTATAAGAAGGGTGATAGTTATAAATAACTATAATAATGATGATATATAACAAATATGGACCATTTTTTATGTATCCTGGTTTTCAAATATACTAGACTAATAATATTCAGGATGGAATCATTTTGTTATGTAAATAATATTCATTTACAAATATATCATATATTTTTATGAAAAATATGAATCTATATATTTGGTATCATATGAATAATTTGTTATCATTTACAGAATATGATGATAAATCTTCTTAAGAACCCTATAATTTAGTGGGAGTATTGGACACAATACTAATGTCTATGTATTATTAATGAATGATCTAGTCTTATGTTACTTCCTGGTATTTTAAAATAGGAACATCATGGTAGATGTATTTTATGAAGAAAAACAAAAATATTAGTGGAAAATATAATACCCAATGTATTTAAGATAGTTTTTCAAAATAAATATAACATCTTTTTTTAATTTTGATATACGCAACACCGAGTTTAAATTAATTGATACCCTCTATTTGAATATTATTATATAATCTTTTTAATTATAATGTAGCTATTTAGTTGGTAGGGATTTAATTAAAATATAAAAAATGTAGACATTATATGGATTAAACATGTATAAAAAAATTATATGATAATTTGTTTATTAGAAATAATATAAGAACCAATTGAACGAAAATAAATCATTAAAAAAAATTATATTTTTCATAACTATAGAAAAGTCTCATTCTATCGAAAACATCTTAAAATTTTTTTTTACCAAATTCATAAATGTTATTTGAAAAAGTATGAATCATGTCTAAAATATATATAATAAAATTATTATTATTATTAATTTTATTATATTATAGTTTTTGGATGAAGAGTTAGAAATACCAAATTTCGATTGAAAATAACATTTTATCTAAATTTATTGATAATTTTACATTTATAGAATTATTTTTAAAGTAAAATTTGTTCAAATATATATAAAAATAAATATTTTATTTTATTTTATTCAATTTAATGTTGGATTATGATATTAAAACATTCGATAATTCTGTGATTTATCTCTTTGGAAACTATCTTTTTAGATTCATCTAAGAGAAATGTTTTGAATTGGATTCTGCTATATCTCTTAATCGAATTTAGAAAAAACTGATTCCTTAATTTTTTTATTTAAATAATTTATATTATATAATCAGTTTATATCATTTTTTAAACATTATGAATAATAATTAAAGTAAAAATTAATTACCATAATTATATTATTTTTTTATTTTTTTGGGGTTAATAGAAAATGATAAGGCTTAATATGACATACCAACTTTTGAAACACCCATTGTATGGATGAATTTAAAAAATATAATCCCTATTACTCTTGGATGACCCATTTTACAGTCTTTTGGAATGATAAGAATGTGTATGTAATTTATTAATTTAAAAAATACCATGTGTTTCCACCCACCCACATATAAAAGGGCACCCATCTCATCCCATATTCACACTCCCAATAAGTATTCTACCTTAAACATTAAACAATATTTTTATTTTAAATATTCATAATATCATTAAAATCCCAAAAATATTTTCATTTAATAGGATTTTAATTTTAGGAAATTACTCATACATATCAAACCAGAAGCATGCCAAGTTGGTACAATTAATGAAATACCCATTTCTCAAAAAACATTATTTTTTTAAAGAAAACTACAACATTATTTCTTTGTAAAATCATCATAAAATTTAACATTATTTATTTATTTTTATTACACAGCCATATAACCTACAAAATGTTTTTGAAAACATGGGTTGAGCATAAAAATTATGGTATGGGATAATAATGAATGAATGAAACTAGTAGTCCATGAATAATTATAATCATATGGAATCATTTCAACAATGGAATAATTCCCACACAAATATAATTTTATTAAAATTAAAATTACATATAACATATAAATCATAAATAAAATCATGAAGGTATCTTGGACAATTACGTGCTTATATTTCAGCCATCATGGATACCTTATAATTTGTAACACGCACAACTACCTTATAATGTAACCATGACAACTACCTTATGGTGTAACCATCATAGTTAAACTTGGAGTAACCAAATGTCCTACATTCAACTTACACACACCCATTGCATTGTATGGAGATATAGGTCCCACCCTTCATCATAAATAAATCCCAAGAACTAGAACATAATAAAAAAACATGAATAATTTCATAAAAACATTGATTTTGAATTTCATAAAATAGGTTTTTATAAGTGGATTTTTAAAGGAAAATCCCTTTCCAATATCATATAATTAAAATGATAATTAAAATAATTAAAGGATTATGTGCATATAATGTAAATCTAGACAATAAATCATAATATAAATTAAAATTATTGCACAAATAATATCTATAGCACATAATTAATGATGTAGAAGGTTAACCCAAAGAATGGAAATTTAGTAAAAATTCCCTTACATCGGGTTCACCTTACTTAAACTTGTTTAAACCTCCTGAATAATCGATAAAGGGAGAAATTAATATTATAATAAAGCATTATCATATATATAACAACCTATATGATCATTTAATGACATCATTTTTCAATTAATTTATAATATATATTAATTTCAATTATTCTGTAAGCATGGTTTACGTAATTTCCATGGTTGGTTCATAAGGGATATTCTTATCAAATGAAATAAAAACTACACAAGTAGAACAAAATGGTCTTAATCTATTTCATGAATTTTAAATGATTTCATAAATCATTTTGGTTATATTGTATGAGGATAATCAATTTGATAAATCATCATTGATATCTCTTTAGATCTTTTTGTTGGTTCTTCGATAATCTTGATCTTTTTTCCTAATTTAACTCTAAAATTATGCATAAAATATAATTATATAACATAAGAGAGCTTATATCATACACATTAAAATCTATTTATATAATAAAAATGTTTTTAAAACTATATTTGAATGTCATAAAAAAATTTAAGTCATATCATCTATGATACCAGTAAATCAACAAAACACGGAAGATGTTTTTTAAGAATAAGAGTTGAGAGGAGAATAATAATGTCGATGAATAGTTTCATGAACATGATAAAATTATATAATATATTATACTTCATATTTTATGCCTCTAGGATAAGGGTATGTGATTAGAGTATAATAAAAAAATAATTGAAAAGAAAAAACATGAAAATGGAAGAGGTTTTTTGTCTATTAATCTCTTTTCCATGAGATCCTCCTTATACCATTTGGTTATGTCATTTTGATGATACAAATGGTCCTTAAAGTGGGGAATATCCTTGATTAATGTATTGTGCTGAATTTATAAAATTCTAAATTCTTTAGAGGTGTGAGAAAAAAAGGGGGTTGAGGGTTTTATTTATTGTAGACGACGTGACATGTTTTCAATTATTTTAATCATTAGTTTAATATTTTTTTCTCAAGAATATGAAAAGTCTTGATTCATGTCACAAACCATCCTTGGTTGACCTTGATCCGTTCAACCAATCCGATCTGTGGAGTGAATCGAAGGAGTTCCTGATACCCACTTTCTAGATTCTATTGTTGGGCATAATTAGAGTTGATAAGGGAATGATTTCTCCAAAATATAAACATGTAAAAAACATAGGAATGAAAGAGGAAACCCAATATAAATTTTTATAAAAACATAAGTACACATCATTTATACAAGAAAATAAAAATACAGAAGAAAAAAACAATTCAACCATCTTAATCTAAAAACCAACTAACCCCATGTGACCCACTGGTCACTCTCCAACACAAAGATCACATGTCACTCAAGGTTGTCGAACACAAGGTAAAACCTCCATTATAGATAAACAAATAACTATAGGCATGAATATTAAATATCAGTAGGATAACTCGACAATCTATTCCCAATAAACTTCCTTTAAAATAAAATAAACATGAAATTTCATGTTTAAACTACAATATATAAAAGTAGTTTTTTCACATATTTACTTAAAAACAAAGTAAAACACAATTCCCTTATTATTTTCCAAAACACAAGTAATTTTATTATTCAAACATTAACATCATAAAGGGGTATGTGGTAGTTACATTCTCAATTTGTACAAAAAGGATAAACACTTTTCCATGATTTTTTTTATATGTCACATTAAATCCAAACCTCACCTAAAAAATAATACACTACAGATGTAAATAATAAAATAGTTACATAATTAGGGTAATGAAAAGTATATATACAAGTATGAAATCAAACACTATAAGAAACTAGGAATGATTAAACATATGTGAACCCCATAGATCAATAATAATCCATATGAAGCCAATACAAGAGACCTTTTACTCGTTGGTATGCCACACAATTGGAAATAAAAATGCTAAATACACTTGGCCACCATAACTTAGAATTATCTGATGGACAATCCCATAGTAATAATCCAAAATATATCCAAAAATTATGGACCATTAGTCCATCAATCAACTAATATTGCACCAATCATTCTCAGAAAATTTTCTCAATATTCCAGGTTCATATGTCTCATGATTATATTATGGGTGATACTAAAGATGCCATCTATGAATCCTATCAAAACATTTATATTAAAATAATTCACAATAGGCATCACCATGAGCCACTCCAATGACTGGCTTCATGCCATTAATCGAACCAAACACTAAGATTCCAACCTGAGGAACTCTCATAATGGATGAAAAGGATTTCCCAGCAAGGAAATCCCATCCATTTTATGCACACAAGCATTTCATAAAAAACATCTATATTATGTATTCCTAATAATCATTTTCACCATTTTTACAAAACTACCAAACAAGCATTCATGAAATTATAACAAAAACCAACATTATTCAATAACATAAAATCCCCCATTGAAATTGAGGTGTAATCATACCATTTCATGATTAAATTTTTTTATAAACACCTTAAAACATAATAGATACACATTCAATGCAAAACAATTTTTTTTAAAAAATTCAAATGGGAAATTTATTGGTATCACATTCCAATAAAAACCCAAAATAGCTTTTCCAAAAAATAATGAACCCATAAAACACCATTTTTCATGTTTCCAATACATTTATAAATAAAAAAAGTCATATTCAATCAAATTTGACACTTAGAATCCAACTGAGAAATTTACTAAAAACAAGGCGTGCAATATTTATCAAACAAACAACTATTTAACATTAAAAAGGGAATTAAAAATTTCAATGAAAAAAATTGTTTAATTTTCTAAACTGGGTTCAAAAAATCAAAAACAAGGTGTGAAATTTAACATTACATTTAGAAACAAACTTAGTATTAACATTTTATCTAAAGAAATAAAATATTTATAAATGAAGGAACAAAATACCCTTTTTGAACATTAAATAATTAAAATAATCATTAAACAATAATACCTAGAATATATATAAGGGAAAAAACGTGAAAAAGATGAAAATTGAATTCTAAAGTCATGTTATTGGGATAGATTTCCTAAAAAACATGGCAGAATGGAAGCGCACTATAACACTTTAAGATTTTAGGGGAAATATATAATTTTTTATGACTTATTTTATATGCAACACCAAAGGAAGCTTTCACTACACATAACAATGGCTTGGCATGCGTTACACGCAAGAGCTACCTTTCTCGATAGCTTGTGTTATACGCAATATCGAGTTTCACAAAAAAATGATATATTTTTATGAACATGATGTTATGAATAGTGTTAACCAGATTTTGAATGTAATAAAATTATAATTCAACCTAAACATTTTCTAGAATGAGGTATGATAAAAAAAACAATTTTTTGTATAAAAGAAGTGTTTTTAAGAAAATACAGTTTTAATGCCTTTTGATGGCACACCCTTTTTATTATAAATTTAGACATGATTATAGGTAAATTTTAAAATAAAAACTTCTTTCTGAGAATAAAGATATAAAAATTTACATTGGATAAATTTTTTATACTTTTCTGATAACTTTCATATTTTGATTAATAATAAAAATACGCTACATTTTTCGTAAAAATAACTTTTTCATCAAGATAATTTATATGGATAAATTCTAAAATTTAATGTTTTTAAAGTATAAATATAATATATTTTTACCATTTAATATAATAAATGTCATTTCCATTAATTTTAAATTGATTTCATAGGTAAACATATTTCAATCTTTTACAATGTTTTATCTTTTAAAACCTGTTTTCTTAACAATGGGATTTATTTTAAATTAATTACTGCATCTTATATCTTTTGAATTTTTAAAAAAGGATTCCATATTGGGATTTAGTGGGTCGAAATTATGTAAATAGGTTATTTTTTTGATATTATGAATTGTAACTACGGTAATTTTTATTTACTATAGTTAAAGGTAAATTGAATAATTAAGGGTAAAAATAAGATTATAAAATTACCTAACACCTACCAAAATTTTATTGGATGAATTAAAGTCGACCAATATCACCTAATGGTCTGAATAGATTCATTTCATGGACTTTTTAACATGACAAATATATAATTATTATTAAAACAAAAGAAAGTGACCACATTACACTCTCTTATATCTTATAGGTGTAATAATTTTAATATAGTGATAAACATTATAAAACTTAATACATAAATAGTCTCCATAAATATACTAATAGTATCTAAATAATTTTAATTTATTTATAATTTTTAATGAATAAATAATTATCATTAATTGTGACACGATAGTGATGTTGAAATTATTTTATTGATTGAAATATCAAATAAATGGTATTAAAAATATTAAAATAAATAATATATTAACTATTTAATGTTCTCCACAAATTTTATAGGTAAATATGACATGATATGAGTCTATTTAATTTTTTAGTTCGAACATATCTTATGTGTAGAATTTATTTAAATTCAAATAAATTAATATTATCAAAATCCACACTATTGTAATTTTATAAAAATAACATATAATAAAATTGATTAAAAATCAAAAATATATTTAAAAAGTTTAAATTAAAATTTATATGGTAGAAAATTTCATAAATTAACCAATTATATACAATTCAAAACACATAATTAATTATTTATAACAATTTAAAATTTAGAATATTATTACCACAAATAAAATTAAATATATTTAATAAGGATAAATCAATTTCATAAGTTTTAAAATAAATTCCCAAAATGTCTAAATATTATTGTTTGATGATATTAAAACCCTATCTCATCTATGATTATTATTTGAGTCATATTTGGAAGTTTTTATGTGGGGTTTGAATTTTTTATATATAAATATTTCATATGATTCCAAAGGTGCCCCTATCTTCCAATTTACAATTGCGCCTCATCCCTCTCCACCTCACAACATTTTGAGCCTTCATTCTCAGACAAAACTTGTACATTTCTCTTCTACACTTGCATATAAACATACTAGAGGTCATGGCTTTATTCAAATACCTACTCTAGTTCCCTAAGAGGAGGTTTAGTAGAGGCACGTTGAGGAATCGGTAATATCCTTTACCGATCTTTTCAAATTTATTTCTTCTTCTACTTCCTCTTATTTATTTGTTTCATTATAAAGTAATAAAATCAGTATAACTCATATAATGATATTTTATTAAAAGTATGAAACAACCCTATTTCACCTTCTATCCATCCTATGGAAAATGAAATAACCTCGCACGTGTACGTACGAAATACCGTCTCCACACCGTGGTGTAATTTCTTTTCCACCACTACCTTACATGGATTCGTATAATAGTGTAAATTAAAACTATATAGGTCTATTATAACATGATACTAATTATATGATATTCTATCTTCCCATCCAACACCATTCAATTAATATGGGAACGATATCATCACTCGTGCGTACGTACGGCTTACCATCTCCACGGTGCGATGTGATTCGTTCTTCATGATCTTCATTATACCATGATTATATAAACACATTTAATGAATAAATATGATATATATTATAATATTACCATTCTGAAAATGATGTAGCTATAACCTAAAATGAGTAATAAGAATTTATTCGATAAAACATGCATAAGAACATTAAGCAATGGACTCCCGAATAATAGGTAGCAATGAAATATTATTAATAAGAATATAATTATATAACCATATATGATATCATAAAAATGGGTATTATTATGGATTAATTCAATCACATTATTTAAATCATTATACAGGAGGTTCAGATAAGTACAGTGCATATCAGACATAAGTTAAGGAAAAAACTCGCAATCTCATTTTTTATCCGAGATTCTTTAAAATTCAGAATTTAGTGGGGAATATTTATCATCCACATCCATGATTCCGCAATATGTAATATTATTTTTATCCTACTACAATTTTTTAAATACATTTTTACCCATTTGTGAATCTTTATTAAAATATTTGAATGGAATCTTTTGTCGTTTTCAGTACGTGATACTTTTTGACTTTTCTAGCCAAAGAATGAGAAGAATATTTTTTTAACTTATAGGGGAGGAATAGATTTTTATGAGTTCATAGAACATTATTCCCATGAATATTCCTTTATAAGTTTTCATTTTTTTTAAATTTACTTCTTTTAGTTTAAAACTGTATGACATGTTGAGAATGGAAAATTATTTTTAAAGTAGAAAAGATATTTTCCTCAAGAATGGAGTTAATATATTTTATCAAAATTATTTTCCATCTACTGTAATATAGGGTTATGTTTCTATACCTATTATTACATTTATATTATTATGTAATGATGGAATTATTTTTATGAAGTACTTTTATCTTATATGGATTATTTGATGATGGCATGATGTTTAATAATCCAATTTTTATTACATGGTTTATGCTATGATGTATGATTTATGTTTTTGTAGCACACATAAGAATGGTTTCATTATGAGATGGATGGGACCTATATATCCTTCCAATTCATTGGTTAAAGATTTATATCTCATGAGACAGACATGGATGGAATGGAAAGTCAATTTGTTTCAGTGATACATGACTAGAACGAGGAGTGAACTCGGTTTAGTAATGGACTTTGTCCGCTATAATGGAATTGGTAATGAGTCTATATTAATATGAAGTGATTTTTCATCGATTATGTGATTATTCCACAAAGATTCATGTTTTATGTTATGAATATTGGGATTACATTTCACTAATATGATTTATCCCATGTCATGATATTATGATCTCTTTTGCAGGATATGATTTTCAAAATATTATATTCTTATGAATATGATATGATTGTTTTTTATTTTTTTCCCTTACTGAGCATTAGAGATCACCCTTTGTATTTTTACTTTTCCTTGGGTCAGGAAGAAGGGTATTAAGTAGGATATGCCAAAAGGGGATCTAGATATGATGAAATAAACTGGAGACAATATAGATGATTTTTGAACCAGTTGTTTATGTTTCTAAATTTCTAAAGAAACTATACCTATACGGTATTATAATGGTTTTTTATATGTTGTAATAAGTATGCTTCAATTCTAATGTAATAACAATGTATGTAAAGTATGGTTCATTATAGTTGTTTTCATAGGAAAGGTATAGTCAACCTTTCGAAACTAGGATGTGAAAGCCTTAGTAAGAACACAAAGGATTTGTCTAAGAATTGAACATAATCTTAGGGTTTTAGAAAAGGCCATGAATCACCTTTGAAAAGACCTAAATTTTGAAATTTTATTCTAAATTATGTGGTTTTCCTGTTTTAATTAGTGATTCCCACACTATACTTCTCGGTTTTAGTCAATAGTTGGCACCCGAAGGAACCGTTTTAATGTTGAATTCAACGGGAAATGCAATGATTGTCCCCCAGAGTAACCAAACGTTATGGGAGATGGAATGATAAATCTTGTAGCCATGCTCACACAACTTTATCAAGAAATAAATCATGCAAGACTTCCAAACGAGCGAAGGAGGGAGAATCATTATATTGAACCCTTCATGAGGCAGCGTCCACCTTCTTTCAATAGTTCTTCTAATCCATTAGTGGCTAAATAATGGATCAGTATCTCTGAAAAGATATTTTCAGTACTTCAATGTTATGAAGATGATAAATTCATCTTAGCAGTTTATCATTTGAAAGGTGAAGTTAATAAATGGTGAAATCTTTTTAAGAATACAAGGAAAGTGGATGAAATTGAGTCCATTGAATGGGAAGAGTTCATGAACTTCTTTTTTAATAAGTACATCCCTCGTATTCTTCTAACAAAGTTGGAGAAGGAGTTTCTTGAACTAAAGCAAAAGGGCGATGAATCTATTTGCACCTACAAAGCAAGGATAGCAAGGTACTCTTCTGGGATTATTATCCAACCTTAGTTTAAGATCAATCAATTTTTTAGTGTCTTAAAACCATGTCTCCGAAGGGAATTATCTATAAGTGGCTTCAACAGCTATGAGGAAGTTGTTCGATGTGCTCTCAAGGTTGATATGGGGATTGGAGTAACCCATCAGTCATATGGGTTTGATAAGAAGTGGTATATGGAATTCAAAGGAAAATATAAACACCACACTGAAAAGAATATGAGTTTTCCATTATGCTCAAAGTGTAGAAAGATTCATGGAGGGAATTTTCTTAAATGGACAAGTAAATGATTAAAGTGTGGAAAAGACAATAATCGGGCAATTGAATTCCACAGTGATGGGAAAACGATTTCTAGTGATGTGAACAAAGAAAAGGATACATATAATGTACCACCTACAATTCAATGTTACATGTGCAAGGAAATGGGGAATTATTCCAATCAATTCCATAATCCAAGGTTTATTGATGATGATCGACGTCAACAAACTCTTAAGTCCAATGAAAAAGGAAGTTCAAATACAATTTCTATCGACGATGTGGAGTACGATAATGAAGTGGTGAAATGCATGCTTACAATCCACTCAAAAGTAGGAAATGTTTTATATGATTCTAGATACACACACTATTTTATTTATGAATAATTTTTTAAGGGTATCACCGTACAACCCCAACAATTAGCTGTTGTGTTAGTTGTGACAACTCATAAGGTCACAACAGTCATATCAAAAGTTTATAGTTCTTCTCTGATTGATGTTTGTGGGAATGTTATTCCTAAAAATCTTGTGATCCTTCATATAGTGGAATTTGATTTTATTCTTGGCATGGATTGGATTTTTTTATATGGAGATCATATCAATTTCCATATAATGGATGTCAGATTTCATATTCCATATCAATATATGATCATCTATCGATGCAAGGATAAATATAACCTTCCAGTGGAAATTTCTTCCATATAATGAGTCTTGATTCAAATAAATTAATGTTATTTATCTCAAATGGTTGGGGAGAAATACACGATTAATAATATTACCATTTTATTGGAGTTTGATGATGTCACTCTAGAGGAATTTCTTGGTCTTCTACCAAATCGTTAAGTTGAGTTTTCAATAGAACTCATACCGGGTGTTATTCCCATTTCAAAGACACCTAATATAATGGACCAAATTGAGTTGTAGGAATTAAAGAAATAACTCCAAGATAGTCTTGATAAGGGATTCATACTATATAGTACATCAACTTGGGGAGCACATGTTCTGTTAGTTAAGAAGAAAGACGGATCAATGAGACTCTAAATTGATTATAGAGAACTTAACAATATCACTATTAATAAAAAAATATCATCTCCCATTCATTGATGACTTATTTGACTAACTACGTGGAGCTCAATACTTTTCTAGGATTCATCTTCATTCAGGGTATCATAAATTAAAGTTAAAAATGAGGATATACCAAATTCGGCTTTCCATACAAGGTATGGACACTAAAAATTTATAGTGATGACATTTGGTCTTACTAATTTCCCTGCAATCTTCTAGGATATAATGAATAGAGTCTTTAGAGACTATCTTGATCAGTTACTGGTAGTCATTATAGATAAAATTCTTTTCAATTCAAAGAGAAAGTTAGAACATGAATATAACTTAAGAATTGTATTGAAGACCCTGAGAAAGGATAAACTTTATGCCAAATTTACCAAGTGTTAATTTTGTATTCAAAAAGATTCATTTTTGGGTGACATAATCTCAAAAGAGGGGATATCTATGGATCTAGAAAAATTGGAGGTTAATGAAAGATGTTCGAGACCAACAACTGTAACTAAAACCCAATGTTTTCATGGATTAGATGGGTATTATCGATGTTTTTTGAAATATTTTTCCAGACTATCTAACCCACTCACCAAATTGACTCAGAAAGGATTTGTATTTGATTGGACGGATGAATTTGAAATCAATTTCTAAGAGATAAAAAGAAGGTTAGCCAGTGAACCTGTTCTCACACTACCTTGTAGTGGATAAAGGTTTGTGATCTACAGTTATGAATCAATGACGGGTTGGGGGTTTATTCTCAATAAAAATGAAATGGTGATCGCTTATGCCTCATGATAGTTGAAAATCCATGATCAAAATTACCCAACTCAAAATTTGGTGTTAGCTGTGGAAATATTTTCATTAAAGATTTGGAGAAATTATCATTTTGGTGAAAGGTGTGATATTTTTACTAATCATAAATGTTTAAATTATATTTTCACCCAAAAGGAGATAAATATGCGCCAATGAATATGGTTGGAGACGATTAATGATTAATAATGCTCAATTCATTACCACCATGGGAAATCAAACAAGGTGGAAGATGCATTAAGTCGACAAGAACATGCTAGATTATCCATGATGAGGACAAAAAAAGATCCAATATTGTGTATTTACAAAGGACGGATCATAGAATTTTAATTAAAGGGGATATATCTTATCTTTCTCAAATGAATTTTCAACCATCTATACAATTGATGATTAAAGAGGCACATAAGGAGGATGTTGGGTTACAAAAGACATTGAGAAATGTTCCCAAATTCAACCTTGATTGTTATGGGATAATAAGGTTCTGGAACCGTGTCTGTATTCCAATCATACAAGAATTAATGTAGGAGCTCCTGGATGAGACTCAAAGTTCATCATTATCTATTCATCCTGGAAGTAAAAAAGATGTACAAGGATCTAAAAGAGTACATTTGGGGGGACGACATTAAAAGAGATATCGACAAATATGTCTCTTGATGTTTGGTTTGTTAGGAAGTTAATGCTTAGAGACAGAATACTAAAGGGATGTTACAACCATTACCCATACCATAAAGGAAATGGGAAAACAGCACTATGGACTTTGTCAACGGACTTCCCAAAACATCCAAAGGAATTAATGCTATCTAGGTTATTGATGATCGTCTTACGATGTCAGCAAACTTCATTTCTATTACAGATGATTTCTATCTTGATTAGACTGCCTAGATATATGTAAAAGAAGTGGTAAGATTGCATGTGGTACCACTTTCTATAATATCTGGTCAGGATTTGAGGACTACCTCAATGTTTTGGTGAAGTCTACAGCATGCTCTAGATACAAAGATGAGTTTCAGCACTGCCTATCTTCCACATACAAATAGTCATTCTGAGAGAAAAATTTAAACAATATAAGACATGTTGAGAGCTTTCTCTATGGATTTCAAAGGTGGTTGGGATCAACACCTACCTTTGGTGGAATTTTCTTTTAATAATAACTTTCACTCCAGTATTCAGATGACTCCTTATGCAGATCTCTATGGAAAGAAATCCAGAAATAAACTTGTTGGAATGAAGTTGGGGAAAGAAAGCTATTAATACCAGATCTAGTTGATGAGATGACAGAAAAGGTCAGATCTATTCAAAAACACATAAGATCATCTCAGATTCGACAAAAAAATTATGCTGACAACAGAAGAAAAGACCTAGAGTTTGAAGTGGGTGATAAATTGTTCTTACGAATATCTCTTTGGAAGAGAGTAATGATATTTTGAAAGAATGGTATGCTGAGCCCTAGGTATATCGGTCCTTTCAAAATATTGGATCATGTTGGGAAGGGAGCTTACTGATTGTAACTTCCACCAAATCTCTCTCAAGTTCATGATGTGTTACATGTATCTCTCATGAGAAAGTACATACCTGATCCTTCACATGTACTATGCTCAGAAGTTGTACCATTGGAGCAAGATCTTTCTTATAAATAACAGCTGATAGAGATTCTGGATCACAGAGAAAAAGTTTTTTGAAACAAGACCACTTTCTTGGTTAATGTTTTATAGTGGAAACACCAATTAGAAGAAGCTAAATGGGAACTTGAGGATATAATAAAGGAGGGATATCCTCATCTATTTGTTATGAAGTGACGAATTTTGAGGTGGAAATTCATTTTAAGGGGTTAGAATGAAACACCCTGAGATTTTATGAGAAATATATTTTTTTATGTCCAATGTTATATGCAACACCAATGGAATCTTTCACTACAAAGAACACTTGCTTGGATTGCGTTACACGTAAGAAAATAATTCTTCAATAGCTTCCGTTATACGCAATATCGAGTTTCACGATAAAATGATATATTATTATGAACTATATGTTATGAATAGTATAAACCAAATTTTGAATTATATATCATTATAATTTATCTTACACATTTTCTAGAATGATCTATGAAAACAAAATAAATTTTTTCAGATAAAAGAAGTATTTTTATAAAAATGCAGTTTTACCTCCTTTTGATGGAGCACCCATTTTAAATCTAATTTTTGACATGATTATAACTTAAATTTTACAAAATAAACTTCTTCCTTTGAATCAAGATATAAATATTTACATTGGATAAATTTTTTATATTTTCTGATAACATTCATATTTTGATGAAGAGTAAAAATACGCTATATTATTCTTAAAAACTACTCTTTTTATCAAGATTATTTATATAGTTAAATGATAAAATTTAACGATTTTAAAGTATAAATAGAATATATTTTTACCATTTAATATAAATTTCTTTCACTTCTATTATGATAACATTGAATTCATAGATAAAAATATTTCAATATTTGACAATGTTTAAACTATTAAAACCCATTTTTTTACCAACATGAATAATTTTAAATTAATTACTGAAACTAATGTGTTTTGAATATTGAAAAATGGATTCCATATTTGGATTCAGTGGGTATAAATTATGTTAATAGGTTCCTTTTTTTTGATATTAAGAATAGTAACTACGGTAATGTTTATTTACTACAATTAAAGGTAAATCGGGTAATTAAGGGTACAAATACGATTATAAAATTATCCTAACACCTGCCAGAAAACTATTGGATGAATAAAAGTTGACCCATATCACCTAAGAGTTGGAATAGATTTCTTTAATGGACTTTTGACAATGAAAATTATATATTATTGTTAAAACCAAAGAATGTTACAACATGTCACTCTCTTATATCTTATAAGTGTACTAATTTAAATTTAATGATAATCTTCATAAAACTTCGAACATGAATAGTCTCCAGAAATATAATAAAATTATATAAATCATGTGAATCTATTTATTATATTTAGATATTAAATAATTATCATTAATTATGACATAATATTGATGTTGAAATTAATTTATTGATTGAAATATCAAATAAATGGTTTTAAATGTATTAAAATCAATATTATATGAACTATTAAAAGTGCTCCACGAATTTTTTAGATAAATATGAAATGTTATTAATCTATTAAATCTTTTATTTGGAAAATATATTCTATGTGTATTTTATATAAATTCAAATAAATTAATAGTTTAAAAATCGACTATATTGTTATTTTATAAAAAAACATATTATAAATTTTTTAAAATCAAAAAAATAATTGAAAATTATAAATTGAAATTTATAAGTTTGAGAATATAATAATTTATCCAATTATAGACAATTAAAAATAGATATTTAAATAGTTATAACAATTTAAAATTTAGAATATTATTACTATAAATAAAATTAAATAGATTAAATAAGGATAAATCAATTTGATAAGGTTTAAAATAATTTCCCAAGAAGTATAAATTTTATTGGTTGATGATATTACAACCCTATATCATATAATATTCAGATTTGAGTAATTTTTTGAGGTTTATAAGTGGGGTTTGAATTTATTATATATTAATATTTTTTATATTTCCATAGGTGACACTCTCCTCCCATATTAAAGGGCACCTCCTCCCTTTCCTCCTCACAACATTTTGAGCCTTCATTCTCAGCCAAAACCTATCCATTTCTCTTCCCTACTTCCCTAGAATCATACTATAGGTCACGATATTCTTTAAAGACCAACAGTATTTCCCCAAGAGGTGGTTTAGAAGGGGTGCGTTGAGGAAATAGTCAACACCAGAGTTTTAGTCAAAAGACATTTCAACTCAACAAAATAAATATTACATTTCTCATTCCTTGAAATCATAACCCACTTATATGTTATAGATGTCATCAGAGAAGAAAATATTGATATATCCTTCATGAATCGATGTTAATATCATGATATGACAAAGAAGATCCAAATCATGAATAATTTATCTAGTTTCTCCCATGTAAAAATATTCTCAACCTTCTATGTGTCAGGTGATACACCTTATTCTGACACCACGTTACCCAATAATTTCACTTCCCGAATCTAGAAATCACACATTTAAAACGTGGAATAAATTTAGTGATTTCTCAAAACACTCAAGAACTATTCTCAAATGATGTACTTGCTCCTCATCAGACATGCAGTAGATGATGATGTTTTCCCCTAACCCTACCACAATGGTATATAGATACCCATCAAGAATTCTTGTAAAAAAATCCATGAAAATTGCAGGAAATGTTTTTTGACCAATGGGAAAAACAAGGTTCTCAAAATATTTGTACCATATAGATATGTTGGATTTATGAATGTCATATTATTTTATACTCAACTGATGGAAGATAGATTGTAGGTTTATCATTGGAAACACTTATCCCTTTAAAAATGATCAAAATATTTATCAATATGTGGAAACAACCACTTTTTCTTCATCAAAACATG
Source organism: Viscum album (assembly GCA_963277665.1). Classification (NCBI taxonomy): domain Eukaryota; kingdom Viridiplantae; phylum Streptophyta; class Magnoliopsida; order Santalales; family Viscaceae; genus Viscum; species Viscum album. The sequence continues at coordinate 1,044,171,949 of OY728160.1, read as the reverse complement.
GTTGATATTTCGATAATAAACAAATATGAGTATAGAACAATCAGATTTCTTGTGCAAGAGAACTAGTGTCACCTAAGGCGACACACATGGTTGTATTAATTCATTCTAAAGATGATCATCGAATGTGGAATTTACCTCTATCATTTATACTATATCCATGTGGTATAATATAATAAAAATTGGTTATGTTCTAGACATTTAGATAATAGAAAATAAGACCTCTCTTATCAGAGGGAAACAATAGATGATAGAATAATACACTTTTGAAAAAATTATGATTATTGTAGGGATATCACTGCACAAATATTACCACTCCAAATTAAAACAAAACACAAGTATTAATTTTAACAATTATAGCTAAAATAGTTCGGATCTTCTCATTTGTGGTTCATAATATCCACGAAAGACATGAGATACACTTCTCGGTGTACTAATGTAGTACTGACCATGATAATAATGAATCTGGGTTTTATTGGAAATGATCCATTACATCAATAATATGAAATCAATAGATTTCATATTTATGATCATAAAACGAAAATCCAACTCGACATCTGATTGATTGAAAACACTAGAAGGACTATGAAGACCATTCCCTATCTTTGTTCCATGAGGTGTAGTAATATCCATTTCACAGGATAAAAGTTCTGTAGGGCGATTTAGTAGATAGAAAATAATGGTTGAAATAATTGAATGGGATGAAATAGTAATAAATATAGTATTCAATAATGATGAACCTTGAGTAATGGTACCTCTCAATGTTTTTGGACAAGTGTATGATTCCTCGATAGAATTTTCTAATGCGTTATGTAGGATCATTCCAAATTCCCTAGGATAGAACCACATTATAAATGAAGCATTAAAATTCCCTTTGGTTGTGGGATTTGATGATCTTTTCCCACTACATTGTGTAGAAAATTTATGGTAGAATCTTGTTTTTTTCTTTGAATGTCTATTTGAGCAATAGTTCTTGGGTGCCTAATTACAAACCCTTTTAGAATTTCCTAGATTTCCACACAGATAGAAAATCAAAATGCTTCCTCATGGCTTTATAAGAGGTCTAAAATGACCGTAATATCAAGAACTACCATGGTAATCACCGTACTATTTAATTCCATTGAAGTAACTCACAGAGCCACTAAAATAAAAATGAACTCTCATCAATCTTTACTTCCCATTCTTGTTCATGTCAACAATTATTTCCATATCTAGTACATCTACACAAATGGGAAAAATAACAACATAACCTAAGAATGTATATCTAATCAATGTCCTAAATTGAATTGTCGATCCTTCATCTCATTATTAGATCAAATCTCAGGTGAAAAAATGAACGACCACAATGAAGTTATTTTAATAATCTATCATGGTTATGATGGTATGATCAAGCATGAAAAAATAAATAGCCTTGTCAAACACCATACACTCTACATAGAACAAATCAATTAAAATAACATTGAATTAATTCCATTATAAGGCCCCACTATTTCATTTTCATCACCATTATTTCCCACCATATCCTTCTCAGTCAATCATATATAACAGTGTCACACTTCACTTTGATCACTTTCAGTGTCTCTATGAAGTCAAAAAAACATTCTATTAACCCTAACCATTCCTCAACATGTTGAGGATTAGAGGAACCATTGAAAACATATGGATTATAATAAATGAAATACATGAATTATTATGAATAATATTCCCATGGGGATCCACAAATAGAGCATGAATGGGGACTAGAGATGGGGAATATACTATATCATGGATTTTACCCACAATCACCCAACTGGATTCAGATTAATAAGCAAGGTTATTTCCCTAAGGTTCAGTAACGGGATATTTTGATATCCAATTAAGATTCCTTTTCGATTGTATTATTATACACATCATCAATCAAAAATAAGGGACACATTATATTAACAATCCAAATGAGAAATAAGAGTAAAATATCAATAGATAGAACAACCATATTTGGATTCCACTCTATCTAAATCAGCATCGGGAAAAGACTATCACTAATACACATGAGGTCATTATATAATCACCCATTTTGTGGGAATGGTCATTGTAGTTATAGATAAAGAGAAACCAATAACAACTATCTTCTATGTCCCATAAATATTTCAAAAATGCATTTTGAATTTTAGAAAAAATCTCAACAACCTCCCATGATACCATTTTTTCATGAATCAGCTCTGGTACCCTAGAAACCCAATAACTGATCCATCCCTAACATAGCCTAATGTGTGGTCGCGATACACATAGGTCCATGGATATCCCATGTAATCATACAAAATTCTGGTGGTAATGTGTTTTCAACAAAATACAGTGGAAGAAAAAGAAACAAGACAGTATGCATAATGGAGAAACTCGGCTAGGATAAATGCACCATAATACAACAAGGCATAAATAAGAACAAAGTAATACAAACAAATTATAAACACAAGAACTAAACCCAACCCCCTAAAAACACAACTAACTACGAATAAGGTTATATAGCTGGATCCACCTCCAAGAGAAACATTCTCGTTACTAGAACATAGAATGAGACAATCTACAAATGCTTGAAGGCTTTGGTTGGATCTAAGATTATAATCCTTGTAGGTTCACACTAAAAATTGAATAATATTTTCTAATAATAGATTAAACAATTAAATGAAATAAATTTAATAATAGACCATTTCAGAATTTAAATAATATTTAATTAAATCATGATATTTAATTCAAAAGATGGGAAATACCTTATGCATAATATTTATAAGTGATGGACTATTTATAAAACAATGAATTAAAAAAATAATGTATATAAAATAGGTTATATAAATTAATAAGGTGTGTAAATTAGTTTAAAGAACAATTTCATACATTTATATCTCAAAAATAAAAGAATATAGATACATGGTCTTCATTCAAATTGGTAAATATGTTCTTGACTATAGGAATCCCACTCACTAAGTGACCTCATAATTATGTGTATACAAAAACCACTTTAAATTGGCCAATGGATACTCATCACCATCCCATCAAGGATGTGACCCACAACTTGTATTTTTTAGAATATTTTAATATAATATAGTGTTTCTAAATAACGAAAAAAATAACAATGTATTTCAAGTGATATTACACAATCAACGATGAGAAATTTATTTTTCGACCACCTAAAATACATTAAAATAAAATTCATCAATTTATATTAAATTTTTTCATTTAAAACAAAATTATATTTGAATAAAAACTATGCTTAAATAACATGATAAAACAACTAGGATTCAATGAATACATTTTAAGCCATTTTCACAAGTAAGAAATCCATTCAAGCCCAATTTCATATATTTTATAAATTAGTTCCACAATAAATTTCCAAAATATAATTGAAATTGTTTCCATAAATACTCTAATTTAAATTAAAAAAAATTAAATCAAACATTTTCATAACCACAACCTAATTTATTTAAATAGGGCTTTCCCAAATTTCATGTCAAACACATTTCAAATATCCCAATTCACTAGAATTAGATTTTATTACATAAACTGAATGAAAATATAGGAAATTAAATTTAAATAAAAACTTGAAATAAATCAATAAATTAAAATATATTAAATTTTTATAAATCTGATGAAAATTCCTATCATTTTTACAAAACACAACACTTGTAGCATCACATGTAAAAAAAAGATGTGTTGAGTACCTGAAAACACAACAAAGAGGTGACATCCACCACAATATGACATAGATCAATCAATTATAGGATGAACCATTGAAATATAAAAGGTGTTGAAATATATAAGGATGACATAAATGGGGAAAAACATTCCCATAATTGACAACATCGATTAAAAGTAGGTCAAACGCAAAATGAAGATACCAAGAAGGGTTAGAGGGATCTTTGATTGCCTAGGGATGGACTTAGGGAGACAACAATAAAACTAAAATGTATTAGAATAGGTAATATCATATGAAATTCCTATTGAAATCCCATATTCAGGGTATTACATGATGTGTAATACCAATAAACGTCATGAAACAGTTAAATTCTATAACTAATGAAAAACATGTAACCTCGAATTAATAATTGATTCACTAATTTTAAAACTAATTCATAAACAATTAATGACATGAAATCTATATTCCCAAAGTGTACACTTAACATCATAAATACTTTCATGACTATAATCCAAAAACTCTATCATTTCAATTAACCTAGTTACATGGTGTGTTACCCTCCGACAACCTATAGAAAAGAACGATTAAAGATGGCTATCCAACAAATCTCTATCATCACCATTATAGGTTTTATCCCAAATCATCCTCAACCCTACCGAGAAAATGAAAATAAAATACCATGAAATTGTAGAAGACATACCTATCAGATTAATAATAGGTTGTTACAGCTGGAAAATCCACTAATGTAGTATCAGTTAAAAAACATTCCATATCTATTATTTTTTAAAAATTCATAACGAACCTCATTAAGAAAATAAAAACAAATATTACTTTCAAAAAAATTCATAAAAATAAAAACATAGGTAGGAATAACAAAAAATATTCATAAAATAATACTAAAAACATGTTTTTTAAATTCTTTAGAAAACATGTCCATGGATGTTAAATATTCCCTGTTTGAGAATTAAAACAAATCAATCCTGAATATGGATGGGATTTTGAAATTAATATAGAAAATTACAATCAGTAGAATTGTATTACCCAAGAAAGAATGAAATTAAAATTGATTTCAAATAACATAACATTTGAAAAATTTATATAAAATGCAATTTATGTGTAGTATATACACTACACAAAAGAAACAATTAGTGTATAAGGCATGTGTCCCACGTAAATAAAAGTGAGACATGTATCCCATACCTTATGTATTAACTCTCATAAAACTTTTAAAACCCACATTTATAATAAATATAATATAATTATAAATATATTACAAGACCATATTCAATTGTATTATACCAAATATGAATTACTTATGAATAAATGTTACTCACTTATTGAAAATTCCATGTCAATGTAAGGCCTTTGTAAATAACCACTTGTTTTTCATTTATTTTCTGAATTATTATCCTTTGTCATATTACCTAGATAATGATTTCATCATATTGAAAAATATAAAAATGATATAAATATAAGATATAATCAATATATAGGTGTTTATAATTATATATAAATGATATAAATAGGAAATTAAATACACTATTCTTGTAGTTAGTAGGCCCTTCAATCCCATGAAATCTACATCGATTATCTAGTCATACTGAAAGAATGAAAGAAAATGAAATATATATAATATTATTAAATTATAATATTTATGTGATACATATTAAATTAATTAATTAATAGTATTTTTTATATATACCTTGTAATGTATTAATGTATCACATCGCTTTGACGGGGGTGGTAGTCCATACGTACCCAAATGTTGGAATCGTGATTACACAAAACATAAAGTATAATGGTTCACGTAATAGAATATTTAATGAACCATAATGAAGTCATAAATATCATATATATTTATATATATAATATAATATAAATAATTAAATACACTCATTACTCTCAACCTCGAAACGAGGAAACAAAAGAACAAATGACACCTGTCTGTGAGGTGGTAGTGTGTGGTACACACAAAGGATGATTGCATATCCCATTACGTGGAAGTGTGTTCAAGGGAAGATATAAAACAATATAACAACATATCTATATATTTAGGATAAATTTTTATTATATAATCATAAAATAAAGATATTTTAAATGGATTAAAGATGAAATATATCAAAATGTATGTTCATCAACGTTACCTATTCTATGGGTGTTTCTGTTTTAATTACACAGAATGAATTATTTGGAATGATTTATTGTGAATGTAAGGATTATATAATGATGTTAGGGAATTAGGGGTTATATTTTAATCAGTTTTATCTAATACCAATAGGTTCTAATGTTTCATGTGAATGGAAAGAGGGGACCCCAATTTAAAGAGAGGGGAGGGGCACTTCTGGAATTTCCTAGAAGACTGACTCAAAAAATTAAATCTCATTCCAAATAAAAAAAGTAAATTAACTAAATAGAAGATATGAGATTTTTGTAATATAATCAAAAAATATATTTGAGAAATGTTTTGCGGAAATTTTAATTCTTATAATAGTGATTAATGATCAATTAATTTATTTTAATTTTACTAAGGTAACCAATTTCGGTATATTATGTGGATGTAATTTTCCACCTATTAAGTTTCAATGAGATTATAAATGGAACATTTATGAAATTTATAACCCCAAATAATCCCTTTTCTTAAATGTGATTATTTTTATGTTTTTTGAATAATTTTATAAAATACAATATTAATAAAATATCAATTATGTAAATTGTGATACTGTTCATAAAATTTTCATTATGAAAATATATAGTGAAGTATTTCATAGAATAAATTAATTTAATACAGAAATAATTTGTCATATTAACCTATACTAGTTTAAAATAACCTAAATTAAGTCAAATTGTATATATTTTAATATTTATAATGTCATTTAATTGATTGTTTCGATAATTGAATAATTTCCACATTATCATTGAATAATTTTTTAAAAAAATTCTATATTAACTAAAATTTAATAAAAAATATCCATGAAATAAATAAACCTTTTATATTTCATAAAAATATATATAGTCCATAATATTTTCTATTTAATTCTATATAAAAATATTATACTTATTATTTGTGAGAGTGTGACATTTTGTTACTCTAATTAATTTTTGTAATATCAAACACATTTTCAGTGAAATTTTAACATTAAAGTGTTTAATATAGACTTTTTTTTATTAAAGGGTTAATTTAAATTATATAATAACATTAGCGAATGTTATAGGGTTAGTTAGCAGTCCATATCAACATATTTTAACCTAAATATTTCCATTTCACCAATTACCATGGTAAAAAATTAGAATTGTAATAATTACATTAGCCAAAAATAAAAGGTACATATTTACTTAATTTATACATTCTGATTAAAAATATGGATTCAATTATTCATATTTCAAAAAATAGTTGTGTGAAGATATTAATCATATAGAGAGGGATAGAAAATGAGTTTTCAATGTGAAAATTTTCAAAAGATTGATTTTTTTTATGTCCAAATTCAATGTGAAATTAATTGTAACATCATAAATTAGAATAAATATTTTAAATTCATTGTAATTATTCACCATAATAAAACCAATATATAATATTTCAATATAATTTATCTAGTTAAAAAGGTTGTTTTCAATTAAAAATCTATATTTTTCACTATACATCTAAACATGAATCTTATCAAAACTATATCAAAAAATCTAATTAATTTATTTTTTATATGAAAAATTATAATATGAGTATTTTTTAGTATTATAATAATTATAAAACATTCAAAAATAATATTTAATTTCGGTTCGCAATTATAAGGTGGTAATATTACCCTTTAAAAATATATAATTTTTATTCATAAAATTGTATTTATTTTGATCTTATTCTTATCAAATATATTTGATTAGTTTCAAAATTTTGACTGACTTTGTAATATATAAGTTTTCATTCAATGATTCCCCAATTTCTTTTCTATTCATTATGATAAAATTCGGTTTATAAATAGAGAAATATTTTCCTTTGAAAAATGAAATTTCATAATTTTCAAATAGTTATTACATTCATTTCTAGATAATTGATTGATAAGAATTAATTTTAAATTAATTTTTAAATAATATTTTCATAATTTGTTTAATACAATTTATAATTTGCATTCCTAATAATTTTTTGTAACTGAAATAATATTTTACTAACAATATTTACATAATATTATGTTCAGTAAAACTTGGTTTTATGTGTAAAAAATATATCAAAATAAAATGGCTTTGCGTGCAACAACATCCAAATACAGTTATGTGTTTACTACAAGATAGTATTTGTTTTCCATGTAGCAAAAATTGACAATGTGTTACATAAAATTCTTCAATAACACGGTTATTTCATATTAAAAAATTTATATTCAATATTGAGTGAAATGAAATATATAAAAAAGATCAAATTATTTTTTAAAGAATACTTCATTATATCTTGGGGAGTTAAAAAATATTTTTAGATGAATATTCATATAAATTTCCAAACATAGCCAGTTTTACATTCACTAAAAAAGGTAAAGGAATCATTCTTTTGATGTCATTATAATTATTATAATTTTCCACCATCATGTATACACAATGTTCTAGATATAGCTTCATGATTATTCAATGGATATGTTCAACGAAAAATAATTTGAAATATTTTTTACTTTTATTGTTAAATCTATTTTCCACATTCTTTTCGTCAGAATTTATTTTATGAAAATTTAAATTGTTTTTATTTATCAACATCATCAAACATTTATTATAATTATGATCCACTGAGTATATGCTATATGTATTCCATAATTATTAGTTCTTGAGATGGTTTTTTATAAGACTTATTGGGGTCATCAATTGTTTTTCCACACTCCTAGTACACTAGGTGTTTTATGATTCTATTTGTTCATTGGGGTAAGTATTAAAACATTTTGAGTTATATTTTCATTAATATTTTTAATGTATATATTTTTTCACCAAGTTCACATGTTGAATTCATTATACTTATTATGTGATGGGTGGGGAAAAACTGAATTACCCCTCGATGCATTGGTACATATCAGGAGATAAATTGTCTTGGGTATTTAGAGGATTCTTTATCCATATATATAACATGACATGGTATGTGGACTTTATTGTTTGAAATCATGGATTGAGGCCTCGAATGAATGTTTATGTTTCATTACATTATTTATTCCCTCATTATAAATTCATTTTTTGACGTCCATGTGATTATTTAATTAGTTTGAATATACATGGATATGCTCGAAGCTCATTTGGTTATTTATATTGATTTATTTGAACATAATTTTTTTTTACGATAATAATCTTTCTTTATTTATTTAATTTATTATGTTTTATTTATATACCTTTCTATACAGGTTATTATTATTTATTCATGATTTATTTTGAATTATGATTACCCTTAATGAGAATCTATACCTAGCACTATCTTATGTTTTATTCTCCATGTGATCCTAGGAGGGGTATTTTTATAGATAAGAAGGGATGGACAATGAGGAATAGTAGAGTTACCAATGAATACATTCTTTGTTTTTATGTTTCCATTTCTAATGATAATTTCATTTATGAATCTCATTTTCAATGTTTACTAAAATATTATATATTTTGCGAGGTCATTCATATTTTGTATGAATATGTAATACAATATCCACAAAATCTATGTTACTGGTTCTTGTTTTCAAATATAAATCATGATATGTAATAGAATATAGATTCATGGATTGGACATCCTATAAATGATTAAACATGATTATGTGATTTCCCACTATGATTATTTTTCACAAATTAAATTTCTTTATTCATTTGATATTTCAAAAAAGAAACTTGATAATGCAGAATCGGGCGGAAAATTTAATGACTATACTCTTGAGAAACTGATATTTATTTGATATGGAATAAAAAATCTTTGTCCCAATTATCAAATAATCATATCATTTTATAAATCTTGATGGGTTTATAAATCTGAAAAATAGGGGACAACTATTAGTTTATTAAATAATGATTCATAAATAACCGTATTTTTTAGTTCATATGATTCATTAGTAAACTTGTAATTTATATTTAAAATTAAATTGATATTCTACAATCTTTTGTGTTTAAAATATGAGGAAGTAAATATGGATATTTTTCATTTGGATGGTGAATAATACTAATGGTGGAATCTTAACAAGAATAAGATAGAACCAGAATATACTTAATATATTAAGAATGATGAATTTAAAAGATTTTTTTTTCAATAAATATATTCCCCATATTCTTTTTAAAAATTTGGATAAATAATTACTCGAGTTAAAGCATAAGGACGATTAATCATTTGGTAATTATGAGTTCAATTTCACAACAAATATATATTATGATTTTCGTATTATAATGTAATATAAATATAAGGTTTATTGATTCAAAAATATCTCAAAACAAATTCTATAATGTGTGTTATCTATTAGGGAAATCTGTTGTTATGAATAAATTATTTTATGTGATTTTTATGGTGGAGATTGATATTTTAATTACCCATTAATAACATGGTTTTGAAAATAAATAAAAAATGGGAATCAATGAAAATTATTAAACTATAGAGATAATATCACGAGACTTAATTTACACTCTATGCCTTGAAATTATCATTGGGGAATTTTTTAAAGGGAAATGGTAAGCCTCTTATATGTATAATGGAAGGTTTTCATGAATTTGAATGTCATTGCTTATGGAAGATGTTATCTAATGATAGTGAATGACCCACAAAATTCACCACCCACACTCCTATGTTTTAAATGCATGGAGTAGAGTTACTGTAACACCCTGATATTTTATGAGAAGTATAATTTTTTATGTCTTATGTTATACGCAACATTAACAGAATCTTTCACTGTGCACAATACTAGCTTGGCTTGCATTAGACGCAGTCGCGACCTTCCTCGATAGCGTGTGTAGTACGTAATAACAAGTTTCACTAAACAATGATATATTATTATAATATTATAAACTATCCATTATTAATAGTATTAACTGAATTTTGAATTTTATAACATTATTATTCATCTTAAATATTTTCTAAAACATGGTATGTGAACAAAATAAATTTAAGTATTTTTAAAAAAATGCAGTTTTGTCGCCTTTTGATGGTGAACAAACATTTAATATAGTTTTTGACATATTTATAAGTTCAATTTGACAAAATAAAATTCTTCTTTGAAATCAGGATATAAAAAATTACTTTGGATATCTTTTTCATATTATTCTGATAACATTCATATTTTAATGAATAGAAAAAACACGCTATATTATAATAAAAAAAGAACTTTTTCATTGCAATAATTTATATTTCTAAATTATAATATTTAATGTTTTAAAGAATAAATAGAATATATTTTTACCATTTAATATAGTGTATGTCATTAGAATTAATTTTACGTTGAATTCATAGGTAAAAACATTTCAATCCTTGGTAGTGTTTTAACTTTTAAAACTCGTTTGCCTAACAACGAGATTAATTTTAAATTAATAACTACAACTTTGGTGTTTTTATTTTTTTAAAAATGGATTCCATATTTGGATTCAGTGGGTCTAAATTATGTTAATAGGATACTTTTTTTTATATATATTATGAATAGTAACTACGATAATTTTTTTTACTAGAGTTAAATGTACATCTGGTAATTAAGGGTAAAAATTAGATTATAAAATTACCCTAACACTTGAAAAAAACCAATTGGATGAATAAAAGTTGACCTGTATCACCTAAGGGTTGGACTAGATTCATTTCATTGATTTTTACCATGAAATAATATAATTATTATTAAAACCAAAGAAAGTGACAACATGTCAGTCTCTTAAATCTTATATGTGTAATAATTTTAATTTAGTGGTAAATGTCATAAAACATCGGATATAAATAGTCCCTATAAATCTAATTATCTTCATCATATGAATTTATTTATAATTTTTAGGGATTATATAATTATCATTAATTATGACACAATAGTGATGTTGAAATTATTTTATTGATTGAAATATCAAATAAATGATTTTAAAAGTATTAAAATAAATATTATATGAACTATTTAATGTGCTCCACTAATTTTCTAGATAAATATGACATGTTATGAATCTGTTAAATCTTTTATTTCGAACATATCTTCTGTGTATATTTTATTTAAATTCAAATAAATGAATAGTGTAAAAATTGACACTATTGTTATTTTACAAAAATTACATATTATAAAATCGTTTAAAATCAAAAAAATATTGAAAATTTATAAATTAAAATTTATATGGTCGAAAATTTAATAAAGTATACAATTATGGACAATTCACAACATATATTTAATTATTTACAATGATTTATAATTTAGAATATTAATACAAAAAATAAATTTAAATAGATTGTATAAGGATAAATCATGTTTACAATGTTTAAAATAAATTCTAATCATATCTAAATTTTATTGGTTGATGAGATTACAGCCCTATATCATCTAATATTTGGATTTGAGTCATTTTTGGAGGTTTTTAAGTGGGGTTGGAATTTATTATAAATTAATATTTCCTATAATTCTAAAGGTGCCCCTCTCCTCCCTTATAAAAGGGAACCTCATCCCTCTCCTCCTAACACCACATTGATCCTTCATGCTCTGCCAGCCCCTACCAATTTCTATTCTCCAATTCCCTAGAAACATCTTAGAGGTCCTGGTATTCTTCAAAGACCAAACTTAGTGCCCGAAGAGAAGGTTACAAAGAGGCGTGTCGAAGAAGAGGTAATATTCGTTACCGATTTTTTCGAATTTATTTCTTCTTATACTTCTTCTTCATTAGTTTTTTCATTATGAAGTAATAGCATAAGTTTCACACATATACTGATATGTTATTATAAATATGAAACAACTCTATTTCACCTTCTATCCATCCTACGGAAAATGAAATCACCACACGGTCGAATGTATGGAATACCGTCTCCACGTCGTGGTGTAATTTTTTTTCCACCACCACCTTACCCGGATGGGTATAATCGTGTAAAGAATAAATATATATGATTATTGTAAAATGATATTGATTCTGAAATAATATACATACTCTTCAATAAAATTCCACCATCATGGAAATGATATCATCACTCATGCGTACGTACGACCTACCGTCTCCACAATGTGATGCGACTCGTTCTACATGATGTTAATTGAATAATGATTATATAAATGAATTTAATGAATAAATATTATATATATTACATTAATACAATTCTGTAAATGAGGTATATATACCCTAAAATTAGGAATAAGAATTTATTCGACAAAACATGCATAAAAACATAATGCAATGAACACCCGAATAACAAGTAGCAATGAAATATTTCTAATAAAAAGATAAGAATATGATCATATATGATATAATAATAATGAATATTATTTTTTAATAAGTCAATGACATTATTTAAATCATTATACAGGATGTTCGGATACGTAAAAATCATATCGGACCTAAGGTATGAGAAAATCTCACAATATCATTTTTATATGAGATTGTTTATACTTCAGAATTTACTGGGGAATATTTATTATCCACATACATATTTACTCAATATGTAATATTATTTCTATCCTCCTATAATTTTTTAAATCCAATATTAATCATTGCTGAGTATTAGTAAAATATATGAAAGGAATCTTTTTTCATTTTTCATACAAGGTACTTTTTTGACATTTCCATCCAAAGTACGTGAAAAATGTTTTTTAACCTATACAACATAAATGTATTTTTATGATTTCATAGAACATTATTTCCATGAATATTCCTATACAATATTTCAAGTTTATTTTTAATCAACTTCTTTTAGTTTAAAATTGTATGACATGTTATGAATAGAAAAAATGTTTTTTTAAAGTAGAAAGGATATTTTCTTCAAGAATGGAGTTCAAGTGTTTTTTCAAACTTATTTTCCCTATAAGATAATCTAGGGATATTTTCTTTTTATATCCCTATTATTACATGATTTGATTATGTTGTGATGGAATTATTTTTTTGAAGTCCTTTATCTTATATGAATTGTTTTACGATGTCACAATGTTTAAGAATCCTATTTTTATTACATGGGTTATGATATGATGTATGATTTATGATTTTGTGGCACACTTAATAATGGTTTCATTATGAGATGGGTACGACCTATATCTCCCTATAATGCATTGGGTAAAGATTTATATATCATGAGATAGACATGGCTGGAATGGAAAGTTAATCCAGTTCAGTGATACAGGACTAGAACAAGGAGTGAACTCGGTTCAGTAATGGACTTTGTCCTCTATTATAGTCTTGTCAATGAGTATTGACTAAAATGAAATTATTTTCTATGATTATGTGTGTATGCCACAAAGTATCATGTTTTTTAATGATTATTGGGATTACATTTCACCACAATGATTTCTCCCATGTTATGATACTATGATCTCTTTTGGAGGTTATGATATTCAAAATGTTATGTTCTTATGAATATGATATGATTGATTTTTTTTATTACCCTTACTGAGTATTTGAGCTCACCCTTTTGTATGTTTTCCTTTTCCCAAGTCAGGAAGAAGGGTATTATGTAGGATATTCCATAAAGGGACTCTAGATATGTTGAAATAAACGGGATGCAATGTAGATGACTTATGAACCAGTTGTTTATGTTTCCTAGTTTCTAAAGACACTATACCTATACGGTCCTTTCATGGTTTTGTTATATGTTGTAATAATTATGCTTCACATTTGAAGTAATAACAATGTATGTAAAGTATGGGTCGTTATAGTTACTATGGTAACCTTTTCCAAAAGGTAAACATACCATCCCCTATAGAACTATTTATGTTTTATTTTATTATGTATCTACCAATGGTTTTATATCAATAGAATATTGTAACGCCCCGACCCCAGTTACCCAGAGTCGGTGCATTACTTCGTAACATTAGCATGATCACAAGAAAGATCAAAACTTGTAAGACCGATTGGTTTAGTAGCCTTGGAAACACTAGATATATTCTTAAAGTTTTACATTACATCATAAGGTGAAAAACGACTACAACAACATATTGCCTCCATAGTCCACACTATTATCCCCTCATAATATCCCTGTAGGTTATTTATAATTTTCTTCTTCACATCCTGGGAAAAATAAAACATAGAAAAGGGGTGAGCTCAAATGCCTAGTAAGGATAATAATATAGCGAAAACTTTCATAAATAAGAATAAACATTTAAGGAAATGTATAACTAAAACAAAAGCCTTTTAAACTTGATCTTCATAATAGTATGGAAAAAATAAAATGAAATAATTTCATTTACTTATTCACATAGATATTCTACTAATAGAATAATCACATGAAATATCAATAACCACATTCATAATGATGGAATTCATAATTCCAGACTATCATAACCACATAGCCAAGGCCTCATGCCAAGACTACAAATAAAATTTTTCCAAGGCCTTGTGCCAAGACACTAATTTGTCTCATGAGACCTACCGATGCATCGAGGAGCTATAGCGGGCTCCACCCTTCACTTACTAAGTCCAATGCATTCCCATATGAAAAGTTTTAAACATAACATAAACATTCATATTAAAACTAGCATACGAAATGTCAATACTTTCTCCATAAACCATGAATGGTATAAAAATAACACATCCACAGTAAAAACATATCACAAAACCATCAATACAATACCGATGTTTTGTATCATAATAAATCAATTTAAAATAAGCTTAAAATCCATCCAAGTATGTTGACATAGATGAAAATCAAAAGTATTTGAGAGAAATATCTCTTTTTTCTCGAAATCATTGAAAAGTCACACATTTATAAAGGAATTAATTTAAAAGAGGTTTTTGAATCAAAGTATCCCATAGCAATTTGAAACTTTTGAAAAGAAATATCATTTAAAAACATACATGTCCATATAAATAAATCCTTAAAATTATTTTGAAAACATAGACATTAATTAAAAAGATTTAGAAAGATAAATCTTTATAACATTTAAAATTATGATCTTGATAATGAGTACCTTTCATAAATTCTTATAATATTCATTTTGAAATCCTTTAAAAGTAACATAATTATAAAATAGAACATTTACTTTGAAAATATTCTTATAAGCTTCTAAGGTAAGCTTTGACAATTTTATAACGGGGGTAAATAGCCGCACCTTCCGTATAAGTTAAAAAAAGACATTCTTACCTTAAATTTGTCGAAAAGGATAAAAGTGCCTTGTTTGGAAAATGACGGAAATATCCCATTAAAAACACATAAGGGTATAAATGTCTTTAACTCATTGTCTAGTAAATTGTAAATATGTTTTTAAATACATTTTTAAGGAACATGTATGTGGATGATAAAGAGATTCCAGTAGATAATTGCGTATAAACAACCTCGGATAATGAAGAGATTGTGAAATAAACCCTTACCTTGTACTTTTCCTTGGTTGAGGGTAGGTTAACATACTGTATAATGGTGAAATGATTTTTATTAAATTATAAAAGAATCATATATATTAATATTATATCATATATGATCTTTTAACATTTCTTTGTTAATAATATCTTAGTATTATCGTCGTTTCGGGTGTTAACTTACTCGTTTTCTTTTATATGTTTTGTTATGTAAGCCATGTTTGTAATGGTTAGGTTGTATCATTTTCATATCCATAATGATATCAAGTCCTTAAAAATTATTTTTAAATCATCAAATGATAATTATACTTGAATGGATATGATGGAGAATGAATCTCATCGCGTTCGTGGAGACGGTAGTCCGTACGTACGCACGAGCGAAAATATCATTCTTTTGATATTAAAATAATATATAATTGGATGGTATATCATATATACAGAATCATTATCATGTTATATTTATTATTTACATGAATTAGAAATCAATATTATACCCATTAAAATAATAATATATTTAATAACAATTACACCACGACGTGGAGATGGTAACCCGTAAGTACGCACGTATGGTGACATGTTATTCAAAGGGTGGATAGAATACTGAATATGGATGTACCATAATTATAATAACATCACAATATATATAAGATACTAGAGTTATTATTTTATAATGCTAACAACAAATAATGAAGAAGTGGAAGAAGAAAAGAACTTGAAAAAGGGTGGTGAAATCATTACCTCTTCTTTGGGTTCTTCCTTTTGATTTGATCAAAAGGGCTCCTTAGGTTGGCTTTCTGATCAAACTAAGACCTCTAGGTTGTAGGGCGGGAAGTTGGGAGAGTATTTGGGCAGAGTTTGGCCGAACCAAATGGATTTGAATGTGTTATGTAATGAGAAGGGGGAGTGCCCTTTTATAAGAGGGGTGAGGGGCACCTGTGGAAAAGATAGAAATATTAATTTATAATAAATTCATATTCGGCTTCTAATGGCTCCAAAGTTTATTATTCAAAGTTTAAGGCGGGTATAGGTCGAAAACGATTCAAAAAATAGAATTTAGACAGGTTTGGGTTACTATATTAACCTTATCTTTTAGTTTTAACTCTTAGTTAATTAGTTTGACATTTACCATGTCACTTTGTATTTTTATATCATATAGTTAATAAACTTACTATATACATCCAAGAGACCCCCAAGTGGTCCATTAATGATACAACTATCATGATATAAGTCTCTTGTCAGAACCATATATTTTTAAGAATTTAATATCAATTAATAATATAATATTTGTTTTAAAAACTCTTTTCTGTCAATTTTGATACTATTCAATAGTTGATTTTTGTGAAACTTATAACACAACAATTACTTCTAATAAAGTCAATAATATAAATCCTAATATGTCATATTATCCTATTAAATTATTGTAATTCATTAAAATTCTCAAATTATATTTATTTGGGTATTTATAATATCAATTAGTTTAATTTTTCACTATTATGGTAATTACTGCATCATCATTGTGTCATAAATTAATTAACATATTCAATGTCTAAAAATTATAAACAAAATATCATTATGTAGGAAATATTATTATATTTCTAATGAATATTTACACTCGAATTTATCTTATGTATAACCCTATATTAAAAATGTTTTAGTAAATAAACATTAATTTTAACTCTTTTAACACTTCTTTGAATTAAATAATAATAAATGTCCTAATCTAATCCAAGTGGACCTAAATGATAATATTTTATTTCTAAGGTTGTTTTTGGTCGAGATACACTTGTCCAATTGAATTAGGACATGTTTTAGGTTGTTTTTGGTCTGATGACTGGGACATAGGTTCGCATAGTGTCCAAACTCCTTGCAAATGAAGCATTGTACATTTGAAACCATTTTCTTACCCTTGCAGTCACGTACTTTTTGCCCTTTTCCTCCACACATATAACAAACTCCCATTCCTTTCAGGAAAGATACAAGGTGTTTCTTCCCATAGTTATCACATATGGAAAAAATCTTCTTTTCCCTCTTCCATTTACCCATATTTCACTCTTCCATCCTTTTCTTATCTTGATTCCCATAAAAGCCATATGACTCGGTAAACTCTTTACTTATCTTATAAACACATGATATTATTTCTTCATATGATGATAATACATGGGAGACTATGTATCTTATAAATTATGGCTTAAGACCATGAAAGATATGATCCTTCTTTCTCTTTGGATCATGTGCAATGCTATAGTTCTCATTCCTTCTTATGGGCGCCATTTCTAAACAATGGCATACACTAGATTAGTTTATGAATAACAATACCTAATCGCAATCTTTTAAGACACATAACATAAATAAAATAGTTTATGGATATAATCCATAATCATAAAATTGTTTTCCTTGAGGTTGTATATACTCATAAACCCTTCATAATGATTTTTAAAGAAAATGAGAGTTATCCAAAGCATATCCACCGGGAGTGTTGTAACCAAGATTGCAGCAAGGTCCATTGTCGTGCACCAGTTCCCGTTCGAGTCTAGCTCAAAGCGGTGTTTTCGGGTTTTACCCC
The DNA here is from genome assembly GCA_963277665.1 of Viscum album. NCBI lineage: Eukaryota > Viridiplantae > Streptophyta > Magnoliopsida > Santalales > Viscaceae > Viscum > Viscum album. The sequence goes on along the minus strand of OY728160.1, from coordinate 1,044,153,305 downwards.
TAGGTACATCTATGCCAGAGCCGCCTCTACCTTCTCGTATCCAGACAGGGATGTATTGCTTGAAAAACTCACAAAATCTCTACAATACCAAAATTCTAGGAAGTTCTTCTATACCAATCCTCAAAGTCCATCTTAAATCTATGTGGTCTAATTAGAGTTTATCTAAATCTAGCTTCCAAGGTTTGTACTAAACTTCCTCTGATACCAACTGTAACGCCCCGACCCCAGTTACCCAGAGTCGGTGCATTACTTCGTAACATTGGCATGATAACAAGAAAGATCAAATCTCGAAAGACCGATTGGTTTAGTAGCCTTGGAAACACTAGATATATTCTTAATGTTTTACATTACATCATAAGGTGAAAAATGACTACAAAAACATATTGTCTCCATAGTCTACACTATTATCCCCTCATAATATCCCTGCATGTCATTTATAATTTACTTCTTCACGTCCTGGGGAAAATAAAACATAGAAAAGGGGTGAGCTCAAATGCCCAATAATGATAACAATATAGAGGAAATTTTCATAAATAAGAATAAACATTTAAGGCAATGGATAACTAAAACAAAAGCCTTTTAAACTTGAACTTCAACATAGTATGGAAAAAATAAAATGAAATAATGCCATTTACTTATTCACATGGATATTCTACTAATCGAATAATTACATGCAATATCAATAACCACATTTATAATGATGGAATGCATAATGCCAGACTATCATAACCACATAGCCAAGGACTCGTGCCAAGACTACAAATAAAATTTTTCCAAGGCCTTGTGCCAAGACACTAATGTGTCTCATGAGACCTACCGATGCATCGAGGAGCTATAGCGGGCTCCACCCGTCACTTACTAAGTCCAATGCATTCCCATATGAAACGGTTTAAACATAACATAAACATTCATATTAAAACTAGCATACGAAATGTCAATACTTTCTCCATAAACCATGAATGGTATAAAAATAACACATCCACAGTAAAAACATATCACAAAACCTTCAATACAATACAAAAGTTTTGTATCATAATAAATCGACTTCAAATAAGGTTAGAATCCATCAAATAATGTTTACATAGATGAAAATCAAAACTATTTGAGAGAAATATCTCTTTTCTCGAAATCATTGAAAAGTCACACATTTATAAAGGAAGTAATTTTAAAGGGGTTTTTGAATCAAAGTATCCCATACCAATTTGAAACATTTGAAAAGAAATATCATTTAAAAACATTCATGTCCATAAAAATAAATCCTTAAAATCATTTTGAAAACATGGAAATTAGTTAAAAAGATTTAGAAAGATAAATCATTATAACATTTAAAATTATGATCTTGATAAAGAGTACCTTTCACAAATTCGTAAAATATTCATTTTGAAATCATTTAAAAGTCACATAATTATAAAATAAAACATTTACTTTGAAAATATTCTTATAATCTTCTAAGGTAATCTTTGACCATTTTATAACGGTGGTAAATAGCCGCACCCACCGTATAAGTTAAAAAAAGACATTCTTACCTTAAATTTGTCGAAAAGGTTAAAAGTGCCTTGTTTGGAAAATGACGGAAATATTCCTTTAAAAACACATAAGTGTATAAATGACTTTAACCCATTGTCTAGTAAATAGTAAAGATGTTTTTAAATACATTTTTAAGTAACATGGATGTGGATGATAAAGAGATCCCAGTAGATAATTGCGTATAAACAACCTCGGATAATGAAGAGATTGTGAAATAAACCCTTACCTTGTACTTTTCCTTGGTTGAGGGTAGGTTAACCTCATGTATAATGGTGAAATAATTGTTATTAAATTATACAAGAATCATATATATTAATATGATATCATATATGATCTTTTAACATTTCATTGTTAATAATATCTTAGTATTATCGTCGTTTCGGGTGTTAATTTACTCGTTTTCTTTTATATGATTTTTATGTAAGCCATGTTTGTAATGGTTAGGTTGTATCATTTTCATATCCAGAATTATATCAAGTCCTTAAAAATTATTTTTAAACCATAAAATTATAATTATACTTGAATGGATATGATGGAGAATGAATCTCATCGCGTTCGTGGAGACGGTAGTCCGTACGTACGCACGAGCGAAAATATCATTCTTTTGATATTAAAATAATATATAATTGGATGGTATATCATATATACAGATTTATTATCATGTTATATTTATTATTTACATGAATTAAAAATCATTATTATACCCATTCAAATAATAATATATTGAATAAAAATTACACCACGACGTGGAGACGGTAAGCCGTACGTACGAACATACGGTGACATGTTATTCAAACGGTGGATAGAATACTGAATATGGTTGTACAATAATTATAATAACATCACAGTATATATAAGATACTGGAGTTATTATATTATAATGGTAACAACAAAGAATGAAGCAGAGGAAGAAGAAAATAAATTGAAAAAGGGTGGTGAAATCATTACTTCTTCTTCGGGTTCTTCCTTTTAATTTGATCAAAAGGGATCTTTAGGATGGCTTTCTGATCAAACTAAGACCTCTCTGTTGTAGTGAGGTAAGTTGGGAGAGTATTTGGGCAGAGTTCGGCAGACCCAAAAGGCTTTGAAGGTGTTAAGTAGTGAGAAGGGGGAGTTCCCTTTTATAAGAGGGGTGAGGGGCACCTTTGGAAAAGCTAGAAATATTAATTTATAATAAATTTATATTCGGTTTCCAATGGCTCCAAAGTTAATTATTAAACGTTTAAGGTGGGGATAGTTCGAAAACCATTCAACCAATAGAATTTAGATAGGTTTGGGTTACTATATTAACCTTATCTTTTAGTTTTAACTCTTAGTTAATTAGTTTGACATTTACCATGTCACATTGTATTTTTATATTATATAGTTAATAAACTTACTATATACATCCAAGAGACCCCCAAGTGGTCCATTAATGATACACCTATATTGATAAAAGTCTCTTGGTCGAACCATATTTTTTAAGTAATTTAATATCAATTAATAATATAATATTTGTTTTAAAAACTCTTTTAGGTCAATTTTGACACTATTCAATAGTTGATTTTTGTAAAACTCATAACATAATTATTACTTCGAATAAAGTCAATTAAATCAATCCTAATATGTGATAGTATCCTATAAAATTAGTTTAATTCATTAAAAGTCTCAAATTATATTTATTTGTATATTTATAATATCAATTAGTTTAATTTTTCATTGTTATGGTAATTACTACATCATCATTGTGTCATATATAAATTAACTTATTTAATGTATAAAAATTATAAATAAAATATTATTATGTATGAAATATTATTATCTTTCTAATTAATATTTACACTCAAATTTATCTTATGTATAACCCTATATCAAAAATGTTTTAGTAAATAAACATTGATTTTAACTCTTTTAACTCTTCTCTGAATTAAATAATAATAAATGTTCTAATCTAATCCAAGTGGACCTAAATGATAATATTTTATTTCTAAGGTTGTTTTTGGTCGAGATACACTTGTCCAATAGAATTAGGACATGTGTTAGGGTAATATTAATATCATTTCTTCCATTTATTACCATATTTACTTTTAACCGTGGTAAATAAAAGTAAAAAGTTACTATTCGCCAAAAATTATTTTCACCTCATTGAACCACATTTTACTTATTGATATTAACTGTGTCTCTCCGATTTTCGAAATTCTATTTACAGAAGCGGTAATATTATGTTTTATGAAAAATTCAGTTTTTTTAACTACCACTTAGTAGTTTCACTATTCATCAAAAATTGATGTGTTTCAGAACAATGCCAAAATTTCACCCTAAGCTATAATTGATATTCAGAATTCAAAAATGATGTCTATTTTAAAAAATTCCAATCATATAAGTTTCATTAATTAATTTTATAATTAATTCCCATCGTCACAACAAATAGCGTGTTTTTAAGAAACAATATATATCAAAAGATTGACAATTATTTAGATCCAATTTCAAAGTGAAATTAATTCTAATGAACACCATAGGATAAAATGGTAAAAAAAATATTCTAATTATACTTTAAAACCACTAAAATTCGTAATTTATCAATATTAATTATTTTTATTAAAAAGTTGTTTTTAATTAAAATTTAGTAATTTTCACTATTCATCAAAATATTAATGTTATCCGAAAAGTACCAAAATTTCACCCTAGGCTAATTTTGATATTCCGAATCCCAAAATTAAGTCCACTTTGAGATATAGAATTTATAAAATTTCAAAAAGTAGGTATTACTATTCATAACAGATAGTTTGGTAAGTCATGGTGCGCTTTAACTCGGTGTTGCATGTAGTGAAAGTTATTGAATTATTTTTAAGAAATAACAAACTATGAAATCTTGGGGTGTTACAAATATTATATGGGTATCATAGTACAAACTAAAAAATTACCTATTTCGATAATATTAATGACCCATAATGGTATGATAATTACATACCATGTATGTAATTATTATCCTATTAATGTTTGTGGGAATGTTTTTCCTAAAAATCTTGTTGATATTTATATTTTTGAATTAGAGTGTATTTTGGTAATGGATTGGATTTATTTATATAAATCCCATATCAATTTCTAAGTAATAGATATTATGTTTTTTATTTTGAACCAAATTGCGATATCCAATTAAATTATGGAAAAAATAAACATCTAATGGAAATTAATTCAATTGATTGAGTCGTTATTCTGAATCCAATGGGGTGTTTATCTGTGATTTTTTATGAGAAAATCATCACTGATAAAATTTATATTGTGTGGAAGATTATATTTGTATTTCTAGATGATTTCTTTAGCCTCCAAGAAAAACATGTAAATGAGTTGATCATTAATCAATATCCATGCATTAAAACTATTTATAAGTTTCCATGTAGATTTGACCCAATTGATCTTTCAATAATTTTATAATACACATGACGATAATATTGACAAGGGATTCATTTAACCATGTCTGTTGACTTGGGGTGTTATTATTCTTTAGGTTTAGTATAAAGATGGTTCAATGTAACTCTTTATTTATTAATGAGTAGATAATAAGATCACTATCATGAAAAATTATCTCATACGGTGTATTAATGACTTGTTTTATCAAATCTGTTGAGAACACTACTTTTCCTAGATTGATCATAATTATAGATATCATAAATTGAGTTTGATTAATGAGTATATACACATGACATAATTTCACACAATGTATGCCTCTATGAATTTACAGTGATGTAATTTGGTCAATCTAATTTTCCTTCAATCGTTATGTATTTATTGAATATATTAAATAGACCTTACCTTGATCAAACTATCATAGTATTTATTGATGATATACCTATTTATTCAAATATAAAGGAACAATAAGGATATTAATTGAAAATTATGTTGATGACCCTAAAGACGTATAATCATTAATTAAAATTTACTAAAGATCATTTTTTTGAATAGTTTGATTCATGGGTCAAATATTCTCAAATGAGGGTATATCAGTAGAAATATAAATGATATTATATTTTGATCAATGTGATATACCATCCACCATGACATATATACAGAGTATTTATTGTTTCTATATATATTATCAACTTTTGGTGGATATTATTTCATAGCTATCAAATCCTCTCACCATGTTAACTTAGAAGGTAACAAAGTAAATTTCAATGATTGAATTTGAGGAATGTTTTATGTATATTAATTTAATTATAATCAATTCACATGTACATAAATTACACTATGGTGAATAATATTTTTAATATGTAATGATGCATCAATAAAGGGAATGAGATGTATCCCAATATAGAATGATATGGATATAGAGTAGGCGAATTGACAATTGAATGTATAAGATGAAAATAATCAAAACATTTATTTGGAGTTATCTACCATATAGTTTCATTAAATATATGGAGTAATTATGACTATATAGATAGGTTTTATGTTTATAAATATCCCAAAATATTAATTTATTATTGCACTCTAAGAGTGATGAACATGGTACAAGGAATGTGGTTTTGACTAATTAATGATTATCAATTCTCAATACAATATCACCCTCGGAATGTGAAAAAGGAAGAATATACTATGATAGGAATGGTTAATTAATTCATAGATAAGATTTTAATCTTAATAGATGAAATATAATAGGAGATGAACATATTCATTCTTGATATATTGAGGGAATATAATAAATAAAATCTGTATGAAATAATATATCAAAATTCATTTCAGAAGATTATTATAGAGATGAAAAAATGATGATTATGACATTTAAAAAAAGTTTAGTAATGTCCTTATGATTAAACATTAATATGAAGTAATAATAAGGTTTATGAACCACTTATATGTCCCTTAATTAAATGTTTTAAGAAGAAGTTGATGGACGAACCACAATGTTCTTCATTCATTAATCATCATGGAATTATGATGAATTTAAGTTATTTGAATGTGTAATTTTTGTTGTATGGAATGAGTATATATATTTCATTATATGTTTGTAGGTTCATAGAATGTAAAAAATAAAATTTTGATAGACATATTCCAAAAATGATGTTAAAAACATTATCGATACAAGTATGGAAATTGGAAAACAACAATTTGGATTTTATCAAATTCCAGAAAACATATAAAAGTAATAATTAATTAATGGTTTTACCCAATCATATTATTAATATAGTAAACATTATTAAAATTCAATATAATTTCTATACTTATTTACATACTCAGTCATGCATTAATGAAGGGGTAAGACTTCATGGTGTACAACTATCAATTCTATATGATTGAGAACACATGATTACCTTGAATATCTTGAGAAATATTCAATAGGTTCTGGATATAGTTGTATGCATAAATGAAGATTATCTTATATATACATATTATCTATTTGAGAAGAATAATAAAACGTTATATGAGATTTTGATAGATTTCTATATGGATTTCAATGATTGTTTGGAATAATACTGTAATTTGGATAAATGTTGTTAAAACAATATAATTCAATCCAAAACTAAGATGGTTCCTTCTAATTCCTTTGATTGTTTGAAGCATTGAACCCCATTATTTTGTAATGATATTGTAGAATAAAATATAATGTAACTTAATGAATCTTAAGAAATGGAAAATAAGTTTTCGGCCATTTGACAAAACATAAGAGTTGCTGATATTCCAAAAAAACATATACTGAAAATATTTTAAATGATATAGAGTTTGATATTAGATAAATTGAACTCATATGACTATCTTAAGGAATAACATGATGATATTTGGAAATAATTGAAATTAAATCCCTAGGAATTCAAATAATTATTAAATTATTGACCATAACAGGGCAATAGATTATTGATTTTCACATACACCGAATATGTAACTTTTCCATAATGTGTTTCATATATATCTCTAAAGAAATTACATACCTAATCCTTCACATGTAATAAAAATATATTACACACTTATAGTTACTGATGATTATAATACAATTCTAGTATTGTTGATGGATATTCAATATTTACACAAATACATGCGTGAGGAAGGTAATAACTTGTTGTCTTTTGAAACATAGAATCGATAAAAAATTTCCCATAGGTAATCTACAACATCTGTAACTTTATTTTTCATAACTAGAACACTTATTTTTCATATAATATGTTTTACAATTATTCATTGCCGGTGTAAAGGAAACATACTATATGGTGAGCTCATATTCGAAGCAAGGGTAAATAGCTGATTTTCATATTCATTACATAAAAATAAGGACATGAGAATATGAGATTTAAAAATTAAAACCATACCCTATATATGAATGATCATAATATTGAGTCATAGAATAATGATTGGAAGTTCAGAAGACATGAATCATAGTAGAATGAAATAAAATGATCTATGGGAGATTAACATTTTCCAAATTAATAGAATTTATTTCATAAACAGAAACATATAAAATAATTTCAATATTCCTCAAGTAACAATCCCAATCCTATCATATTGGAATAGGTTCACTCCCCAAACCATAATAGTAGTCATGTTTTTCTCCCAAGACCTCACATTAGGATAATTCCCGTATAGAACTGAGTTCAATCATCATTCTATTCTTTTATATCTCATGATATATAATTTATTTTTTGTTCCATAGGGGAGTGATGTTAGTCTCTCCCATCACATTATAGAAACCATATTTTCATGTTCCACAAGATCAATAAAAATTCATAATATCATAACATATAAAATTTAAATGGGTATCATAAAACAATTTCATATCAAAACCTATGGAAAAGGGTTAGGTTTTTTGTAATCATTTTATCAAAAAATTACATTGGAAATGAATTAGGTTTCATAGTCCCATTTCATGGTATATCTTATAGAAGATGAGTTAGTTTTATTAATATCTGATCATCCTAAACATAAAAATTTATGACAATGAATAATTGTGGAGAACATGGATTATATCCATTGTAAGAAATAAATAATATCATTAGATAATATTTTAGATATAAAATTGATTTTGATTTATCATTAAATAAATTTATTGTGTAAAATATCCTCTCCACATTGAAAAAACATTTAAATACACTTTCAAAATCAATTTTATAATTTAAAATAATTTATTTAAAATATAAAAAAATCCCAAAATATTAAAGAACTCATTTTATTTAACAATAAAATCTAAATGTGGTATTATAATCAATAAATAATTTTGTAAAGTCTCTTGTTTTTTAATTGGTTAAAAATAGAATGGTTTTCAAAAAAGATTCATATTACAAATGGGTCTTTTTTAATATCGTGCTCCTTAATTTTACTCTGAGTGTTGAAACACCATAAGGTGTCCTTTTTGGACTTGCATATTTGTCTGCTAATGTTAGGGGGTGTTTTGATGAGTCTTGGGAGAACAAGATCCAAAAAATCTTACTTTATTTGATCTACACGGGTAGCACATGGTTGCGGTCAAAACCGTGCAGTTTACACTGCTTAATAAATTATTTAATTTCATAAAATAAGATTATACGAGAGAGTGTGTTTAATTAAAATAAATTTTGAATAGTAATAATAATGAAATTATTATTAATATTATTTGAGTATATAATTAAATTAATGATTAAGAATTAATTAAATGATGGCTGAAGAAATTAATGTGGCTTTTGGGTTTATCGAAGAACCATTTTAATATAATAATGTGTTTTTGTTTTAGTAAAGGACCATTATTATTATATAGAGTAATGTGCTAATAATAATACTATTATTATTAATATTATTGTGTTATAAATTATTTTGTTGTTTTGATATTTTATTTCCTTGTGAAAGGAGTGTATCATTTATGAGAATTTAATGTGGATTTTGAGCTTCTCAAAGAAACTTTAAATAAAATGATGAGTTTCATATTTAAGGAAGTGTTTCTATTATAATGTGGAGTTCGGTTTATCAAAGGATTAATAAAAATATGAATTAAATTATTAATATTTTAATTTTATGAATTTAATAATATTTTTTTATGGAAATTAAATTAGGGGTAATGGGTTGGATTTTTTATCATATTAAGGATATTGTAATAAATTTAGTCTTAGAGTATTAAATAAATATAATTTGTAATAATAATAATGATGATGTTATTATTATTTTTTTGGTTATTTAGTTAAATAAATTTTAAAAAAAATTTAATGATCAATAGGTTGTTTCATATTTAATTACGAAATGTTTATTAATTGAATAATAACTGTAGAAACGTTTTTAATTAAATGGGGAGTTCTTCAATTATTTGATAAGTATTGAATAAGTATAATAATAATAATCAAATGAGTATTATTATTTTAATTATTAAATTCAATTAAATGGCTTAATTAAGGGGGGGGGGAATAAAATAAAAAGAGGAGGCACGACCTCCAAGCGGCATGACCCTCCATGTCTCTCTTCCTCTATGAGCAACAAAGACACATCTCTAGCCCCATCCTCTACACTGACCTCCTCCTAGGTACTTCCAGTAGTGTGCATCCCCCAGGTGACCCTCCCTGCAGCAGTGAGACACCTAGGCAGAGCCCCTACAACACGCGACCCCCGTGGCGCGACCCCCCTTCAAGCAGTACCCTGAGGCAAACCACCCCCTCCCACGAACTGCACTTTGCACATGAAGATTCCCCTCAGACTCTTTACAAATCATGTCCCCCTCATCAAGGTGAGTTATTCTACATATAAATCATGATTCAAATTGGCCATTTGGCTTCTCACTCATGCCTTGTTTTCTTGGCCGAAACCCTAAGGATTAGTTTTAATCTGATCATTGGGATTCTATATTTTTAGGATATGCGAATTTTTACTCAGGAAACATTGGTCAATAATCCGGCATCTGCCGCCAAGTGCGAGGCAAATTTTCTTGAATTTTGTTTCACCATTGGTTTGGGAATGCTTCAAACCCATTATTTAGTATTTCACCAGTTATATTAAATCTCGTAAATTTTTTATGAGTCCATGGTACCATGTTAGAGGTGCGTGGTTCATCACTACATGGATTCTGTTTACCGGTTTGTTATCTTGAATTTTTTTATCAATGTAGACAAAACACACATATAAATATTTAAATATATATATATATATATATATATTTGTGTGTGTGTGTGTGTGAAGGTTTGTGCGCATGTCACTGCGGACTAATTGTCGACTGGTTGCCGCCAAGTACATTAATGTGTTGTAGAATAAAAATGGTGCCACCCTGAGGTAGGGTCCCGAATCTCTATCACATTATATAATAATTATTTTCCTTCTTTGAATAATTAGATAGTATGAGTTTCATTGATTTTATAACTATAATATTTTTTAAAATGACGATTAATGATAAATTTTTGGGTAGTTGTAATGTCATATCATATTTGTTGTGGTTTGGAATTTTATATGACTGCTGGCGGATGCTGATATATGATATGTAGATGCATGACATTTTTTTGTTATTAAATGTTGCCACCATGTCAGATAAATGAGGACTTGATCATGTGTTGGTTTTAAGATTGTATTTAAATTTGGGATTAAGTGATATTATTAATTAGTTAAATAATTTTAATAGAGATAACTGAGTTATATGGTGACTAATTGATGAATTAATTATGTAGTCATAAGTTGGAAAAATTGTGGCATTAACAGAATATTAAGAATATAAAATATTTTGACATGTTCATCATATAAATTTTAAATTGGTAATAATTAATGTATGGAATCATTATTATATGATAAATGATAAATATTTAATTAAGTAATGAACTCATTTAAGATATGTTAAATAATTAATTAATTGTTTAATTAATTAAATCTCAAAATTTAATTTAAGATAGATAATTGATTTTATTGTTATGATTTTTGGCTGATTATACCTTAATTTTCGTGTTTATTTTCCATGCCTTAAGTTGTTTAGAATAGAGTGGTTTAAAAATATGATATGTTTTGTGAGTTGTTTTCTAAATATATCATCCTTGTTCAACATGTTCGACTTTAGATTTTTCCGATATGTGTGTTAATTGTTAAAGTCCTGGATGAAACAATATTTTAGTGGATTGGTTTAATCATGTTAATGATTTGGTATATTTATTTAAGAATAATTAATTATTAATTAATTAATAATTATTGATATGTTGAAGGTTTAATTTTATAGAATTATTTTATGGGGTTTTTAAGTTGTTAATTATTTTTTTAATTAATTAATAGTCTGGATTATTTAATTTATGAATTAATTAATAGATGGTTTCAGGATGTTGGGAATGGAGTTCTACACCAATGATTAACAAGTATGTATGAATGATGGATGGGTTGTGAGACAGGGACTAATGCTCCAAATAATCATGGGGTACTAGACATGGCGTTCTGCACCGAGATTCCGTGCAAACATTTATTTATTAGAAAAGGATAGGTTTTCCTATTACCCATGGGTTGTGAGACAAGTACTGGAACACCAAATACTAATGACGGTGATAGAAATGATGATCAACAACAATTAATTATCATTTAACTATGCGTCCAATTGGACATACATGAAATGAATTAATTGTTAATGAAAATTTTAGTGACATATATATTTGTAAACTGAATATGAGGAAGTTTTCAGACTTATTAATGATTTGGGAGAATCACTGTTAGTGGACGAACCCATGATCATATCACTATTTTAGTGGATAGGCTCAGACATAATATATGAAATATTAAATTGAATAACTTATAATATGTTATCCAATCCAAATCACAAGAATAGATTCAATATTTACTTTTATTTACATAGATAGTGTCTAGATACATGTTTGGTGAGTGACTTATATGGGGGGTGTCAGGCTTAGGAAGAATCTTGAGACCTTCATAATTTAATGAAGATTGAATAATTGATAAATGAAAATGATTGGGTAATGATTTTTGAGTATGAATAGCTAATGTATAATGCTGGTTCACACACTACCTGAGGGATGAAGAAGGTACTTGGATATATAGCTATATTGTACTACTTTATTTATGCATGTCTTCACCCAATTTAAATTATTTATTAAATATCCGGATTTTTTGTATAATCTACTGGTCCCTGCCTACTGTGATTTATATCTCACACCCAACTCGAGACGTAATTTCACTAGGGTACCTGAATAGTTTCTATTATGTTGCAGGATTTTGTTTTTTGAATTTACTTTTGAGATAGGTGTAGAGTACCTAGTGGAAGCATGGGATGGTTGAGGTGACCTCCTTCGGGGCTTTTAGTCATTGTTAATTTATTTCATTATTTGAATTTAAATCATTTTTTTTTTCATTTTTTCCATTTTTGTAACATTATAATGTCTAGCATACATCTACATTATAATTGGTGATGGCCACGTCTATAAAATGAGTATTATTTTTCATCCTTTGTTGTTTCAATTATGTATTACTACTTCCACTATTGATTATTTTTTAATTCAAATATACCATTTTGCAACTCTGATTAGAGGGAATAGTCTACCCATTGACTATCCTTAGACCCTCGCTGCTAGTTGACAACATCTAGAATATTGGGGAGACGTACTGGAGGACATATGTGGAATGGTACGACCACCATTTAATAGGTGAGTTGGGTTTGGACGTTATACATTGTGTGGTCATGATAGTGAAAAATATTATTCCATGTCTTGCATGTTAAAAAGAAAGATACTTTTCACATTTTTACTAAAATAAAAAATGGAATTATTCTTGAAATTATCCTAATGATTTACATTATTCATTATTGAAAAATATAAATCGTTGGTAAGGATGTATTTTTAAAACTAGACGATAATAGAAAAAATATGGAAATCATTTTTAGAAAACAATGTTTTGGGAAAAAAATAGATTTCTTACCGAAGAGAGAAATAATGTAAGATTATATTAAAAAAAATTCAAAATTATATTATGAATGAATGATATGAAGCTTATACTTTCAAATATAAATATAATTAATAGATAAATATTATGAAAAGATAGGAGTTCCTTGGGAGGTGGATCATTATAGTTTATCATTGAAAACATTATCATATATAATATTGATAAATGATGATATTTTAACCTAAAATAATTTCCACTTTGATAGCATTGTTTCATAACCACCATGAAAATAAAACATAAAATGGAACAAAAAATATAATGATGATAAATAAATCCATGATACTTCTTGTCATGGTGGAATTAAATACACCTAATGAATGAATATAGGTGCATTAAATAATCTACGTCTTAGAAAAGGCATTTTAAGAGAAAAAATACCTACTCATAAGTCATAATCTCTATTGTACTCATTAAAAATTAAGTTATAAAAATTATTATTATATTAAATATATTAAAAACCATATATAAATATATAATTCAATATATAATTTTTATATAACCTATAATTAACCATTTTAACAATTCTATTTTAATATCCAATTTCTGGTTGTAAATATTTCATTTTTACTATATGTTTTGACTTTTTATTTTTGGTCATCCTTACATGAAAATGGTATCTACCTCACTATAATATTCTATATAATATAAATTTAATATATATTCATTATATATTTATTTATATTAGTCCATAAAACTTTGCGGTAGAAAATGAAGTACACTATTCATGTAGAATATAGTCTGTATCTGCGCATGAACACTATTTCCATTTTCATATAATATATATTGATGGAAGTGTATATGATATATATTATAACTATAGAATCATATTTATATCATATAGATGACATATTTTTATTAAATATGTCCTTAATACATTATATTGTAAAATTCTTGGTCAATCAAATCCCTTCACGTGGTGGAATTCTACCATACTCATTAGCAACATTACCATATTAAAAAACATAATAAATCATTTTATGTGTTATATAAAATTTATATAATCATATAAATATCATAAATACCATATATATAAAATAAATCCACTAATATGTACAACTTCAAGTTTCTATAAAGGAAAAATGAATCTCGTGCATACACATGGACTGTTTTTTCATCATCCATTTGATATAAGATTAAATTTTCATAAATAATTAACATAACATAAAAATATATAAATATGTATATTATAACAAGTTTATTATATCATAATTTTATAATTAAAATTTAGTTCTTAAAGTATGAAATTAAACAAAAATTCTCATTAATGAATGTTACATCTTCTTTGATTATCTTCCTTAGGATTGACGAAAAATCATTCATTTGTCATCTGTGTTCCATAAAAAAGGATTCTATAATGAGAAGAAGTATATTTAGTTGTTATTTGTGTTGGTTTTAGATTAAATAAAATGGTTTTACTTGGTGAAGAAGAGTGGATATATGGATTCCTTTAATATGTGTGGTAGAGTACCCACGTTATATTTTTGAAAATAATTAAGTGCACCCACATATATCATTTTTTAATATGGTCCGAAATGGGACATTATCGAATCATATTTTTCTAATGGTCTAAATATGGCCCAAAATATAATTTATAGAAAAAAATTAGTTTATTTTGAACAATATAATTTATTTTATCCCATGGTAAACCAATTTTCACCTTAACCGTGGTAATTAATATTTATGACATTCCCAATTTATTTATTAACAGAATTATGTTAACCATACTGGATAATAAAAATTATTTTCACTCCAAATATGGAATCAATTTTTTCAAATTATAATCACATAAATGTAAAAATTAAATTTAAAATTAATCTCACTAACAAGTTCAGAAAGATGGTTTTGAAATTGAAAATTTTCAAATGATTACAAGATTTTTGTATAAAACTATTTTTATGAAATTTATTAAAATGAACTAATTTGTATAATTTGATATGAAATTTAAAAATTTTAACTATAAAAAATGATAAATTGAATTTATAATTATAAAAATATGAAAATGAAATTTTCATTTAAAATTAAATATTCTACACTTTTCATAAAAACATTAAACATTTCAAAAAAATAACAAATCTTCCCCCAAATATAATTATCAAAGAAAGCATAAAAATTGAAATGTACAATTAAAATTAATTATCTAAAGATATTTAAAATTAATTTTATAAATTAAAAAGCAAATAAGTATTTTTACGAATATATTATTCTCAACACATATAAACACATTATTAGAAATATAATAAATTTTAATCAATCCATATCCATTCTATTAAACCATTATAAATGATATTTAAATATCATTATTTATATTAATAATTATATTTTTAAATTTTAGGTTATAATTGTTATGTTTAAATAACTATATTAATTATATATCTTTGATTAGTTTAAAATCAACTTCTTGTGTAACACTTGCTATCCAAGTGTTGCATATAGAAAAATATCAACTAGGTGTTTCTTGAAACCTAATCATTCAAATTAATTTTTTTTTAAAAAAATTAAAAAATTAGGTATTTACACTATACTCCATTATGATTAATTTATCCGTTTAAATTCATCAATATGTTACAAAAAATGGGGATACATTTTCCTCATCATATCCTAATGATCCCTCTTAGCTTCTAAAATCTATGGGTTTCTCCCAAAAACATTTACCATGTCAGTTTTATTTTTTTAAAGAATATTTCTATACAATATAAAATCCAGACCATCTATTCCTTATAATAACTAACTTTATATAGTCGAATGACATATTATTTTAGTATATGTGATTATTTGGGTGTGTATTTCCTCCAAACAGATTCATGGAATGCATCATGGGCCTAAGAGAGTTATGGTGGAATCACCATGAAAAAATATACTATCACTATATGGTCTAAATAATTTGTGGGACTGATATAACCATGCATTAGTTTCCATTTCATTCCAAATATCATAAACTTAATCCATTTTGAAATTCTAGGAAACACTTTATAACTAATATCAAATTATAGGTTACTCTATTGATTATCAACATAACATTTCTACTAAATTTGAACTTCCCTAATGTGTATTTTGAATGTATATAATCTTCTATAACATTTAATCTATTATCAAATGTACCAATATATTTCTTAACAAACACCATTCCAGCACATTAGATTGATATATTCCATTCATTAGTGGTCTTCATAAGGAGACATATAATTTTTTTTATTAAAACATATTGTCTTTAAAAAATAAACCATATCATTTTGTTGATCCCAACCACCTTTAAAATATAAATAATAGGATATACACATAAACTCAAGGGTTTGAATTATTCTCTTAGACTCACCATCTGTCCGGGGATGTCACACGTTACTGAAATGGAACTCAATATGAATGGTTTACTGATGAATTCTTCAGAACATTGAAGTATGCCTTAGATTTTGATCAAACCAAATGGAATATGCTACTCCATGTAACATTAACACTTCCTTATTGTATATCATGGCAGTATAATATAGGGGGAAGTGTGATTGGATAACATTGAGGTGTACTGACATAGCCATGAAGTTTAATAGAACCACTATAGCATTAATCCACTTATATGTTTTGCGGATTATAATGACAAAATCTATGATAATATTTTCCCAATTATATTTTATTATGAGTAATAAATGAAATATCCTCTTATTATTTTTTCTTTCTACCTTAATGCTCTGACACACCAAGATCATATATACAAACACTTTGAAATCCATCTATATTCCTCCCACCAGAAGTATTATTTCTTTTGTATATATAATATTCATACACACGTGAAATAAAAGATAATGAAAAACTATGAGAATATTCTAAAAATAATTATTTGACTATGTGGTATGTATGAAACTCATAAACAATACATAAACCATATCAATCCATCATGATCAATGATAAAATGAAAAAAAAATTACCTTATTCTACAGCTCTATATATTCCATATATTCCTCTTCAATTATCACATATATATGTGGTTAAAAATTAAATTTTTAATGGTATTAAATCCCCCTTAATTATTTTGGATATATAGTTTTTAAATCATAAATTATTGAATCTTTATTAATCAATATGTTAGATAGAATGTAATTCAACATTCAACTCAAAGAAAAGACTGAATTTTTCTTATTCTAGGGGTGGTAATGTATTGAGTATACATAATATGAAATAATCTATAAACATATTAATTGGAGAACAATAATCTCTTTTTTTGAGAATATATAATTTAAATATTGGTGATTAGTATATATATCAAAATGTTCTTCATATTGCTAATTTCACCATATTTTACTGAATAAAACCAATCATAGAAAAAACAAAATCATGAGGTGGTTAAAATTTTTCTTGAATATCCAATTTTAGTAAGGCATAAGATATAACCTAATAATTCTTCAAAATAATACAAACCAATAACATATTTTATACATTATAGTTACAAACACTTCTCCACTATATGGAAATGTATGAATAGGTATATTGTCTATTATTCTCTTTACATCCATGAACATTTCGTCACATTAATTTACTTAGAGGAACATATATCACTTCTAAGATAAATATTTTCATGGATTACATAGCCTTGATAAGTTATATATAAATTTTTTTATATTATCCATCTAAACAAAGAAAAATATTGATCTTAGTTGCTAATGTCTAGTCATGGCTAACATTCAATAACCTACATCTTTTATAGAAATACAATTAATCTTTAATTGAGTCTATATTACCTAAAAATTAATCCTTTTTCAGAAAATATATCGAATGTTTTAAATGTATCATTTATTTTATCCTTCCATAGTTTCTTTAGAAAAATTATCATTTAATTTTCACGGTCCTCCATTCTCATTGATTACAATAATATCATCTATGAATACAACCACAAACAGATCTAGGAAACATAAAAATAATCTATTTATTAAATCCATGAACATAGCTAGGAATTAGTAATAATAAATTAAATAACTATATATTCATATTCTCAAGGACTTATATGGAATTATGTTTTGAGAATATCATCCTTCATTACCCTCAATTAATGATATCCAGTATGAAGTTTGGTCTTGGAAAAGTATTGGGTTCTATGTGGATGATAAAAAAGTAATCAAAATAGGGAAGAGGAGAATTGTTCATATGTTTTTTTCATCTATGAATAATCAATATAGATTCACATCAATCAATATTTTTTTGAAAAATGTATAGATGAACCATAAGGTGAAACACTTGGCTGAATGATTCCACTCTCTAGGATTTCCTAGGGATGAATAAATTCCAACTACCCAATTGAGGACATTCTATAGGGAGTCCTTCAAATTAGATGGTACCATATATGATAATTTTTTATAACATAAATTCTAATTTTTTATGAAGAATATAATTTTCCTCCTAGAAGGCATAAAAAGTTCCCAATTTGACGGTATATCATTGATGTCACTTTTCTTCCCCACCATTTATGATTAACACCATACCTAAATGAGAAATATGACCCATACCATGGATGTGATCTCCAAGAGAAGTTTATACATATCACCACATTAATAAATGAATAAATGTTGGTTTGGAATATCAAAAGTTTCTTCCATTCATTAATAATTTATTTATGATTTATGTAGAGATGTTAATCCATGAATGAAATTCTACTATAGGAGGAATGAAAATATTTACAGGAAGTACTTCACAAAAAATATCAATTGGAGTGGAATGATAGACATGATAAGTGATTATCATACTATTAGGGAATTTACATTATATTAACACATATTTTCATTTGGATTGAATTTTTATACCCATAAAGAGTTATTTGAGTACAATAGATTGTGTAGATCCAAAGTCAAATAAATCATTATTATCCATATAGTGGATTTGATGTCATCCTTCAACCATGTCATTATAAAACATCTCTCCTGAAACTGTGATTACATTTGATTACATGTTTTCCCTTTTCATAATTTGATTTTGATGTTTATAATTTTCATTAATATTTATATTTGAAATTAGATTAGCATAGTCCCTATAATACTTGAATTTGAAACACTGGTGTCTGACTGGTTTAATTTTCTCATCTTTACATATATTTTAATTAATAGCCAACTTCTTCCAATCACTTCAGTAATCAATTTCCTGATGACCATACCATAAATAAATAAAACATTAACTAGTCCCCATTAGAAAATATGATCTATAATTCTTATAACACGTTGAGGTTAAAATAAAAAATAACCTTCCTCTTTCTATGATTTTTAGATTTTCCTTTTAACTTTATCTTCATTTTGTTTTCAAAACCAAGAGATTTGTATTTATATCCATCCCACATTACAACCATGATAACACATTGATAAATCTATATATATATAATTAAATCCCTTAATTTTTATTATATATGAAGATATTGTTTTAATACATAGTGGAATCATTCAACTATACATTCTGGTTAGATGATAATACCTGAGGTATACCTCACATGTTGTATATATTTTTACCCATTGTTAACATCAAATTCCTCATCATTTTTTTATCTAATGTTAATCACTTAATTTTATCTTATAAATATATTAGGAATGTACATATTGAAAAATAATCTCATGATTAAATCCCAAGCCATGGATTCAATTACATCATGTTTCCACATATTTGTTTATATGAATTTAACAATGACTTATATACACTTTGAAAAGGTAGAGAACAATATGAAATTCTGTTATTCATAAAAATAATGAACTAAAAATATATTTTTAGTGGTAGTAATAAATTTCATAGAATAAATTAGATTAAAAAATCCACTAAAAGATTTATAATTTTCATTAACAAGGAATCAATAAAACGTTGTTCCCTCCACTGTTTGTTTGGATGTTCAATATGATTCAAATATTGAGAATGATTAGTTTGTATACTAACTGTATTTTGATTCTATATCCCATAATATTTGGATTACTAGTAGGGAAATCATTGAATTATCTGCCACACAGTGAAATAACTTAATTACTCTAGGTTCCAGTGTTGGAATAAAAATGATAAAATTGTTTTATAAATAATAATAATGATGTGGAACCACATAATCATTAAAAATTTACAATGGGATGTTTAAAACATGACAAAATGTTTATTAATATATTAATACATTGGTTTATCAAATGTAATTCATAGTCATCTTCAGAATAAATCCTCCATGATGGTTTATAAAGAGTTTGTGAATTTGAATTGTATATACATTGGGTATATCAATCAGAGTTTTTACTAAGGACTGTTTTCACGTTGTAGGTTATGATTGATTCTAGATCAATGAACCCATTTAGATTTATTACCTCTATGAACCACTATTATTCCTAAAAATACACTTTTTTATCCGTACATTGATCTAATTTATTGGAACCCTCCCCTCTATCATGTACTAAAATTCAAGGATATTTTTCATTGCATTGTTTTATATTTAAACATATACTTAGACATTTCCACTGGGATATCAATAAGGTTTTTGTATCATAGTTTCCATTGGTTAAACAAACCAATACTTTGATACACACTATAGTGACCTAATATTATCATTCGTAGATATTACATATTTTTTTATTAACATATATTACATCACAATAACCCATGACTGGGGAATGTAATATTTTATTGACTATGGAGACATTGCAACATAAACAAATACTCCACTGGTAAACAAATGATCTATCAATATGTTCATAATAACAAGAAAAATTATTATATATATCATACAAACAATATTTCTTCATTTACTTGGGAAAGGAAACGTAAGAATGGGTGATCTCAAATGACCCATGATGTTAAAAAATGGAGATACACATGAATAAAATGAACATACAGTTATGATAGAAAGAGAATAACATTTACAAGACACACCCTACATAAAAATAATAATAAATTTATGTAATTGAATAATGATTGTAATTTTATACGGCATGAACCATAAAGGAATTAAAGAGGATGATCCTTGAGATGATAACATTGCATCAATACGAGGAATTTATTGTATAATCTTAGTTATAGAAAATAATTTCCATATTAGTTAAGCCTCACTTCAAATTCTATTATATTAGAATGGTTTCACTCACAAAACAAGCAAAACAGTAAAGGATCACTCCCATGATGATAATAGTGGGATGAGTCCCATAATAAATTGAGTTCACATCTCATTCGAGTCCTATCAGCCTCATGAGATATAAATCATTAACAAATAATGTGTTAGGAGATATAGGTCCCAAAAATATAAATAATGACAAAATATTATTGTTTTTGATTAGTCACAAAAATTGGCGAATAATAATTGTTAATATCTTTATATTAACTACTCTAAATTCCATAAAAAAAATTTAGTGCATTACATAAATAGAATATCATCTCTCATATTAAATGCAATTCATGTTTAAAATGCAAATTTGGGCCCAATAATTCATCTCTTTGTGGAAAACATTACATTCATTTTCTGAATTAGATATTTTGGGATATGATTTAGAACATTGTTTTGAACAGTTTATCTTTTAGGTCTGATTGATGAATCCTAAGGGAAGATGGAGAATTTTTCCCCTGAATGCAGAAATTTGCTGGAGAAAGCATAATGGACCTAAGGCCCTTAAAACAAATGTGGGTCCCACAAACCAAGCCCAATGAAGCACAACATGTTACAGTAGAAATATAAAATAATGAAGATCATTTTATTCAACTGTGGCCAGAGCTAATTCCGAATTTTTTTAATGATGATAATGGGATTTGAAGTTGAGATTTAAATGGTGGGCCCGACATTAATGCACATAAATTCATCCCACCATTTTGACCATATCATTCAAACGACTATGCCAAAATTCTTGAAATTTATACAGCTCATAGAGGATGTAAGCAAGAGAATATTTCGCTAATATGGATCCTTAGTATTCATCCTCCTTCAATTCCAAATTCACACGTCAAAATGGTGGAGGAATCTGGACAGTTTTCAGGGTCAACTTCGAAACATCAATTTCCTTTTGATTATTCACCCTAATTTTGACTCTATTAATTGTTGGGGGTGGACCTAAGGATCCAAATATTCCTATATAAGTAGCTGGTGGTGAATGGAATAGGATCTTATTTTTTTCTTATCAGCTTTTATTGCTTGTTTCATTGTAATGTTATGCAGCAAAAGTTCCTTTGTAATGTTTTCAATTTCCATGTATGTTTCTTTTTTTTGTCATTAATCAACATATTTCTCTTGTATATTTTCCATTAATTTATTAAAACTACATTTTCACAAAGAACAGTGATATCTTTGTGTTGTGGTAAATTATTTCATACATAGGTGTGAATTTCATTCACACGTACGGAGGAGTGCTCGTTATTTCCGTGATTTTAATTTCGTAAATCCAATTATTGTAAGCCATCTTCCACCCACCATTGAGAGTATAACATAAATGGAGGGATAACCCTTTAATGGATTGATCTGAGGAGGATGAAAAGGCGAGATTGAATGTTATTTTATGAACTAATTGTTGTTAATTGGATAATTAATTTAAGACATCCATTCTTTAGTTATTTCTACTCTTCATCTTTACTATTTTTGAGGAAACTAAATTCAATTACTAATTGACCATATACCTTGGATAGATCAAGAATTTGGTTCTCTATGTGTATAGGGGATTATTAATTGTGTTTAGTAAGCACCAAACCAGAAAATGATGAAGGTAGCATTACATTTGAAGAATGGATTAATCAAAAATTAATAAAACCAAAATTTTCTAGAGAAGTAAAATTCATTCAATCCACCCTAAGAATAATCCTAAGATCAACCCATTTTAATTGAATTGAATTCACTTAGGTTTCATTTTGTTTTTTAAAACCATCCAAAATCCAAACCAGAGTTGTCTACTTCATAGCCCATCCTTACCAAATCATATCATCTCAAGGTTACTTCTTTGGTCCATGTGGACTCAACCCCTACATGTACTACATATACCACTTTATACCAGTAGGGTAAATTTGGGCACAACCAAATTTTGGGGCCATTGTCGGGGACCAAGTATATTCCTTAGACCAAAATCCTTCTTTTCTTACACCCATTCATCTATTCTCATCCCAATTCTCTTATCTTTCCCTATTCTCGTTTTTTTTCCTTTTGGCACATGTCCGCCTACACCCGCGATAACTCAAACAGATTAGTTAGGGTGGATACTCATAGGGATGGGGAGTCAAGCAATCATAGCGGTCTTTTTACATTAGATACAAATATTTCCACTACTCCAGATTCAGAAGTTCATTTTGATACAATTGAGAATCTCCCAGAAAACCAAATCATTAACCAGGGAGGGAACCGAAATAATGAGAAAGACCCTAACTTGGGAATTGTTGCTGACCCGACAATGAATGACTACCTCAAACCAACCTGGACCAATGCACCCTCATGCCTTAAGCTTGATAACATAGGATATGCCCAATATGTTTTCAAACCCCATGTCATGAACCACCTTCCAACCTTTCATGGGATGGAGTCTGAGATGTTGTACCTTCATGTTAATGAATTTAATGACATTGTTGAAACCATGTGCCCACCAAATAAAATTGAATCTTCTAAAATGGGAGTTTTTCTTTTTTCTCTTAAGGACAAAGCAATGAATTGGTTAAAAAAATTTAGACCAGCATCCATTCACTCTTGGGACCAACTTCAATGATAATTTTATAAAAAATACTTCCCCCGTCACAAAACAGTTGCACTTAAAAAGAGCATACAAAACTTTTTTTAAAGAGAGGGAGAAACATTTCTATGAAACATTGGAAATGTTTAAGGACACATTAAACAAGGTTCCACACCATGGTTTCATAATCCCAGAACAAGTGAGAATTTTCTATGAAGGTTTGGGTCCCGGAAACAAACAATTCATTGATATGATAGTTAATGGAACCTTCAAAAACAAAGCCCCAAATAATGCTTACGAGTATCTAGAAAATCATGCTGAACAGAACCAATCATGGGGAACATCACCATACTATGAGAAGCCACCAAAATCTGGTGGAATGTACAATCTTGGAGAAGAAGAAAACCATAGAGCCAAACTTGCTGCACTCACAGGGAAAATTGAGGATATTGATCTTAGGAAGGTCCACAAAACCCAAACTATTGAGCTTGTTTGTACAATTTGTGAAAAACATGACCACAGGACTGATAATTTCCAAACCATTACTTATATCAAGGATGTTCTTTTAGGAGGACCACCCAAAGAAGTTAATTCAATGAACTTTCAAAAGCCACAATTCACCAAATCCTTCAATCCAAGGTATAATGACCATCCCAGCTTTCGTTGGAAGGACAATCAACAACCAACACCACAACAATGTATCAACCTATACCCTCAACAAGACATTCAACCTCATAATCAGTTCCAACCACAACCAGTCTGATTCCAACATCCTCATGTCCAATATCAACAACCTATCCAACAATAGAATAAAAAACTTATCCAACAACAAATGTATCCTATTGGGATAAACCAACAAGCTCAATCACCAACACAAATTGTTCCACAAAGCCTACTAGAACAACTGTGAAAACAACTAGAAAAAATTAACTCATAATTCTCATCCATTAAAAAAGAACTTCAAACCATCAAAACTGGAAAGGCACCCATGACCACATAGGCCATTCCACAAGAAACATCAAGGAGAGAGACATGTTTCACTCAAACAACTCACGAACAACTAAAGGCTGTGACTGTTTTAAGAAGTGTGAAATCAGTTGAAAAACCAGAATAAATAAGTCATAAACCATTTGAAGCTTCAAACAATAATGAAAATTCAAATGAACCACAAGATCAAACTTAAGAAATTGATAACAATGTGAAATAAAGAACGCTTCAACAAACAACGCCACAACCTGCACCATTTACTCAACGAATGAGGGGGGAAACCAAGACTGAATTGAGTGAAACATTGAAGAAAATCTTCTCACAAGTCAAGTTGAACATTCCCATTCTCGATGCCATCCAAACAATACCATCCTACTCAATGTACCTTAATTAATTGTGCACTTTCAAAATAAAATTTTCACATAAAAACCATGTCCTTTTGGCTGCTAATGTGAGTACCACCATTCAAGGGACAATTCCTCCTAAGTTGAAAGACCCATGATGCCCTTACATAAATGTTGAACTAGGAGAGATCAATGTTTTCAAATACTTGTGTGATATAGGTGCCAGTTGAACCTCATTCCTTATGCCATGTATTGTCAGTTAGGTCTCGAAGAACTCAAAGCCACATCTGTCACTCTTTAACTTGCAGACCGTAGTTTTCACGTTCCAAAGGGAATCTTAAAAGATGTTTTGGGGAAAGTTGAAAATTTAATTTACCCTGCAGAATTCATTGTTCTGGAAAATCACCCAAGCTTAGGTCCTAGGGAGAAAACCCCAATCATCCTTGGTCATCCCTTCCTTGCAACAATCAACTCTATTATCTGAGTTCGAAATGGGAACATGACCATCACCTTTGGAAACATGAGTATAGACTTGAACATCTACAATGAAAACTCTATAATTAGAGATGATGAAGAGATAAATGTGGTTAATTGGATTGGTAGTGGTTATAGTGAACTCAATGATCATCATGGAATTACAGAAGGATGGTTAAATCCAGAAGAGATTTATTTTCTTTGTTCACATGAGGGAAATTTGTTTCCTTGGATTGAATCTATTTTAGATAGCTCTATTGATGAATTTTTAGAATCACCAATCAATGATACCATGTTTTAAATCAATAACATTGAGTCCATATCCATTCATGACACTACTCTGGAATATTTAGTGGATGAAAATTCATTTCACAACGAACCAATTTTGATAAGAAATCTGAACAAAGAAACTAAGTTCAATACAAAGTCTCATCCTTTCTTGGAATTTCATGACCAATCTGATCTTGAATTTAAAGTCTTACCTTCATCCCTAAAGTATGAATTCTTATGGGACAATCAATCCTTTCCTCTTGTCATTTCATCCTCTCTTGAAGCCGATCATGAGATGATGCATCTATATTTCCATAAGAGACACAAGAAAGCCATTATATGGACCCTATCTGATATTCCTAGGATTAGCCCACTTACTGAGACTCATAGAATTATTCTTGAATCCGAGTCACAACCATGTCGTCAACCTCAGAGGTGACTCAATCCTAATCTCATGGAAGTAGTGAGAAAAGAACTTTTGAAATTATTAAAATCTAGCATCATCTATCCTATAGCTAAGAGTGAGTGGGTTATCCCAATCCATGTGGTTCCAAAGAATGCAGGAATCATAGTAATAACCAACAAGGATGGATAGATACATCCAATAAGGGTCCGTAGTAGATGGAGAGTTTGTATTAACTATAGGAAGCTCAACTCCTGTACCAAGAAAGACCATTTCCCCTTACTCTTTATTGATCAAGTCCTCGAGCGATTAGTGGGTCATAAATTTTATTGCTTCCTAGATGGAGTCTCAGGGTATAATCAAATCAAAGCCTCCTTAGAGGATCAAGGGAAAACAACCTTCACTTGTCCATTTGGAACTTTTGCCTTCAAGCGCATGCCCTTTGGGTTATGTAATTACCATGGTACCTTCCAGTGGTGCAGGATGGGAATATTCTCGGATATGGTGGGGGATTTTTTATTGGTCTTCATAGATGACTTCTCCATCTTTGGGATTAATTTTGAGGGATGTGTTATAAATGTTCAAATGGTTTTTTCAAGGTTCGAGGATAAGAATCTCATACTAAATTGGGAAAAATTCCATTTCATGGTAAGGCAAGGACTTGTTCTATTTCATTTGATATCTGGTAGATGGATTGAAGTTGATAAATCTAAGGTTGACATCATTCGTCACCTTCCCTCACCGAAAACAATTAAGGATTTGAGGTCCTTCTTAGGACATGATGGTTTTTTAGAAGGTTCATTTGGAATTCTAGCTTTATTTCTCGACCACTTTGTTCTCTATTGGTAAGAGATTCTCCATTATTATGGACAGAAAGCTGTGAGGAATCATTCTCTACACTAAAGTCAACTATTATATCTCCACCTATCATGAAATATCCAAATTGGAAAAATTCGTTCGAGCTCATGTGTGATGCAAGTTACTTCGTTGTAGGAGTAGTCTTAGGACAACGGTGTGAGGAAACTCCATGTGTCATTTCATATGTAAGAACATATTTAAATGATGCACAAATAAACTACACCACCACTGAGAAAGGGTTGCTTGCTGTTGTCTTTGCATTAGATAAATTCAGGTCTTTTCTCTTAGGATCGCCGATCATTGTCTTCACTGACCAGTCAGCCCTAAAATACCTCTTCCAAAAACAAGATCCCAAGGCTAGATTGATTAGGTGGGTCCTTTTTCTTCAAGAGTTCGATTTAACCATTAAGGATAAAAAGGGTGTTGAAAATATTGTAGCTGATCACCTCTCTAGGATGGAATTCAAAGACAACTCACACCACCTCTCTGTGTCTAATTCATTTCCCGATGAGCACCTCTATTCAGTGAGTGATTTCCCTTGGTATGCTAACATTGAAAAACATTTGGTGACGGGTGACATTCCCAAATTCCTGGGTACCCAATCTAAGAGGAAATTCTTTTCTGATGTCAAACACTATGTGTTTTATGATCATTACCTCTTCATGTTCTGTCCTGATCAAATCGATAGGATATGTATTCTCGAGTCTGAGCAAGAGTCCATTCTAAAATTATGTCTTGGAGAGGCATGTGGAGGCCACTTTTCATCAAATAAAACCACTGCAAAGGTCCTCCAATGTGGCTTCTACTGGCCGAACCTCACTAATGATTCCTTCCAATGCTGCAAAACTTGTCCTCAGTGTCATCAATTAGGATCCATTACCAAAAGGAATCAAATTCTCCTCACTCCCATTCTGGTCGTTGAAATATTTTATTATTGGGGAATTGATTTCATGAGACCCTTTCAAAACTCTAAGGGATATATATACATCCTATTAGCTATTGATAATGTCTCAAAATGGGTTGAAGCCATTCCCACCAATTCCAATGACCATCATGCTGTGATCTGATTTCTGAAAGAGCATATATTTTCTCGATTTGGAATTCCTAGGGATATAATCAGTGATCGTGGAACCCATTTATGCGAACTCCCATTCTCTTCACTCATGTCTAAGTATGGTATTACTCATAAAGTTTCAACTGCATACCATCCTCAAACCAATGGTCATGCTGAGATGGAGAATAGAGAAATTAAGCAAATTCTTGAAAAAACTATAAATCCCTCTAAGAAATATTGGTCCGAGAAACTCTTAGATGGACTTTTGGAATATTTAACATCTTTAAAAAATATCCTAGTCATGTCACTGTATAGATTGGTTTATGGAAAAGCATATCATTTACCTGTAGAAATTGAGCATACGGCCTTTTGGGAAATTAAAAAAAAATTAACATTGACATTTAACTGGATGAAACAAAAATGAAAATAGATCTTAATTAACACAAGGAACATAGGTTGGAGGCTTATGAAAATTCAAGGATCAATAAATCTAATGTTCAGGCCTACCAATCTACGAACCTCAAAGTCAAACAATTTGAACTGGGAAAATTTGTGCTCTTTTATAGTTCAAAACTACATCTACATCCATGAAAGCAAAGGTCCAAATGGACTGGTCCATACCTAGTGCATCATGTGTACCCTCATGGGACAATACAGATCCAGGATCCCACAAGTGGTCATGTCATCAAAGTCAATGGTCATAGGTTAAATCCATTCATTTAATCATTCAATAAAAAATAAACCAAGGAGGATTTAACTGAGCCAACATATGAACCACAACAAAATTGATAGATTTAGGGTACAAGTCGAGTTAACGACGTTAAAAAAAGCGCTGCATGGGATGCAACCCATGGTTTTCATGTTTCCAGTCATTTTGATTCATTTTCTTTTTCATATAACAAATTACCATAGACTGTTGACATGTTCTTATTTTATGAGAATTGATGGGTATGAAAGGGGAGCACTGTACTCATCTATCTCACGCAGTGTGATCCCTAAGTAATACCTTACCCAAAAATTTAAAAGAAGACAATGTATCATCCGTTTATTTTATTTATGTTTTTTTAGGTTAAAAAATCATAATTAGACTCTTGACATGTTCTTCTTTTATGAGTATGGATGGGTATGAAAGGGGAGCACTGTATTCATCCGTGTCATGCGGTGCGATCCCTGAGTAATACCTTACCAAAAAATTTAAAATAAGACAATGCATCATTAGTTTGAATTAAAAAAACATGGAAAACCATAAAAATGATGATACTTGGAATTAAATAAATCATTGTGTTGTTTTTTTGTATGATTTGTTCTTCCTTTTATGGTTCATGAACTATTTTGGTTGATACATGTTCAATCAAGGAGGTTCCTACATCCCCCAAGATATCAAAGGAGTAATCTGGAGCATCATGAAATACAACTTCAAAAACCATGTGAATTTGTTCCGTGTATATCATTTTCAATTTCCTCTTTGAACACCTCTCCTACCCCTTTATGACTTTTCTTTTCTTTAAACACTGGGGACAATGTTATTCTATGTTGGGGGGAGATAGAAAATGATTTTTTTTATTTTTTGAATAAAAAATGCACGAAAAGAAAAATTCCATTAAACATGAACATGATAACACACATTGAAAACACTGAAAATGGATATCAAATAATTATGCATGCCTTGATTCAGATTTTAATTCATGTTTAAGTTCATGAGCATAGTTTTTGGAAAGTGCGGTTGTCTGATGTGATTTTTCAAATTTTACATTTTCATCCTCTTAAAAAAATTCATAAAAAAATGTATAGTAATCTAAAGGTTTAATGTGATTCCCACCTAGCGCTTCCATTTTTTCCCCTTGAACAATAAAATGGTCCCTATATCTTTTGTGATGCACAACACTTTTTTATGCTTAATTAAAATTGGATGAAATGTAGAGATGAATTTGAACAAAGGATTAGGCTTGGGATTGGGATATGCTTGTGGACCTTAATTTTTTTAAATGATTTTGACGGGTTTCATAATTTTTTTTTTGTATCAGGTCTTTGGGTGAGCAATGTGTATTAAAATGTTTCTGGAAAAGGAGATTTGAATTTCTTATTTGTAATATATTTTGCTCGGGACTAGAAAAACTCAAGTTTGGGGTGTGTTTAGTAACTAAAAGTGGCTAATATTCATTTTTAATATCTTTATATAAATTGTTCTAAAGTCCATAAACTTTGTTTTTAGTGCATTATATAAATAGAACTTCATTTCTCATCTTAAATGCAATTCATGTTTAAAATGAAAATTTGGGCCCAATTATTCTTCTATTTCTGGACAACATTATATTCATTTTCTTGAATTTGATATTTTTGGATATTGTAGATCAATTTGTTTCAAACATTTTATATTTTAGGTCCGATGGATGAATCCCAAGGGCATATGGATATTTTTGCGCTGGAATGGAGAAATTTGAAGTAGAAAGCAAAATGGGCCTAAGACCCATCAAAAATATGTGGGGCCCACAAACCAAGCCCAATGAAGCTAAAATTTTTACAGTAGAAAGATAAATATATTAGGATCATTTTATTGAACTTTGGCTGGAGCTTATTCTGAAGTTTTCATGATGATAATGGGATTTGAAGTTGAGATTTAAACGGTGGGCCCAACATTAATGCACAAAAAGTTGTCCCCCAATTTCGACAATATCATTGAAATGGATAAGCCAAAATTCATGAAATTTAAATAACTCATATAGGACAGAAGGAAGAGAATATTTCAAATATACGACCCCTCAGGATTTGGACTCCTTCAATTTCAAATTCACACGTCAAAATGGTTGACGAATCTGGACAGTTTTCAGGGTTAACTTCGAAACGTCAATTTTTGTTTGATTATTCACCGTCCTTTTGACTCTTTTAATCATTTTAGGGTGAATTAATTGTTGGTGGGTGGACATAAGGATCCAAATATACCTATATAAGGAGTTGGTTTTGAAGGGATTAAGATCTGATTTTTTTCTTATCATCTTTTATTGTTTGTTTCATTGTAAGGTTATGCTGAAAAAGTTGCTTTTTAATGTTTTCAATTTTCATATATGTTTCTTTTTTTTCTATTCTTAATAAAAATCATTCTCTAATATATTTTCCATTCATTTAATAAAACTAAATTTTCAGAAATCATAGTGATATATCTGCTTTGTGGTGAATTAGTTCACACATAGGTGTGAATTTCATTCACACACACGGAGGAGGGCTCGTTATTTCCGCGGTTTTAATTTCTTCAATCCAATTCTTGTAATCCATATTCAACACACCATTGAGAGTATAACATAAATGGAGGGCTAACCCTTTAATGGGTTGATCATAGGAGGATGAAAATGCTGGATTGAATTTTATTTTATGAATGAATTGTTGTTAATTGGATAATTAATTTAAGACATCCATTCTTCAGTTATTTCTACTCTTCATCTTTACTGTTTTTGAGCAAACTAAATTCAATTAATAAATGACCATATACCTTGGAGAGATCATGAATTTGGTTCTCTAAGTGTATAGGGGATTATTAATTGTGTTTAGTAAGCACCAAACCAGAAAATGATGAAGGTAGTGTTATTTTTGAAGAATGGATTCATCAAAAATTAATAAAACCAAAATTGTCTAGAGAAGTAAAATTCATTCAATCCAACCTAAGAATAATCCTAAGATCAACCCATTTTAATTGAATTGAATTCACTTAGGTTTCATAGTGTTCTTTAAAACCATCCAAAATCAAAACCATAGTTGCCCACTTCATAGCCCATCCTTCACCAAATCAAAGCTTCTCAAGGTTACTTCTTTGGTCCCTGTGGACACGACCCCTACTTGTACTACATCGACCACTTTTTACCAGTAGGGTAAATTTGGGCGCAACCTATTTTTCATATGGACATAAAATATAATCATATAGTAATATATGAAATGAAAATGACTAGAATAAACATTTTATCATATCTGAAACTATAAAAAAGATATCGGTTTCATAATCATTTCATAATACTATTACCCATGAACAGAAATGGATTTCATAATAATTTATTAATGGTATATCATGCGGAATTGGAATGGGGTTTATAAAAATAATTACAAAATAATGATAAAATGTTATAAGAATATATAATAACGGTGACCTTGGATAATATCCCTAATACATGATATGTATCAAAAACTTATGAAATATTACATGGGAAATGAATTGGATCCATCATTTTAGAAATTACATGAGGATAATATAATATATGATTTCAAAAAACACTTTTGAAGACATTTTCAAAAAACATTCAATAATATTTTATATTTAAAATATAAATATTTTAGAAATATTAAGGACCAAATTTTAATTGAAATGAAATTTGAAAATTTTTATCGGAATCATGAAATCATCGAGTAGTCGTGAAATAAATATATATTTTATATGGTGTTCATGAGGAAAAAATTATTCCTTTCATATTTTTATTAAATGAAAAATGAGATTTTTTTGGATAATTAAATTAAAATTCCTTTTAAAACTTTTTTTACAATGCAAAAGTGTGTAAATCTCAAGAGATTCCTCCCATGATTTGTTTGAATAGAATTGATTCATTCAATGTTTTAAATAAGTAAAAAAGTTTAAAAATGGTGTATTCATGAATGATTTTTAGGGAATTTATTATATATATCCATCAAAATGTTTTTAGAACAATGTATTAGTAATTTTTAACAATATCATTTAAATATTTCCCCCTTGGTAAATAAATTTTTGCCTTGACTATTGTTTTAAATTTTTACTACATTCATTATCCATTTTGGCAAATAATTTTGTTTAAATGATTTTATAATATAAATTGTGATGATTCATAATATTAAATCCATTTTAACAAATAGAAATCATATACTTTTAAAATATCAATATAAAATTAATCCAATATAGGTGATAAGATAGATGGTTTTTAAAGTGAATGTATCGAACCATTTACATTAGTTTTGTATCAAAATTCAACATTTAATTGATTGAAAATTCTAAATTGAATTAATGGATGTATAATTGAACTAAGTTATCCTATACAAAAATATAATATATATAATAACATCATAAATAAATTATTAAATATTTATTTTTTTAATAAAAATTCATTTTTTCCTATTCATCATGAAATGATAGTTTTTAGGAAAATCCCAAAATTCTATACTATTGAAATTTTGAAATATGATTTGAAAAATTATTTTTTATATTAATTTAATTTTCTATTTGTGTGAATATTAAATTATATTAATTTTAATCAAAAAAATTAATTTTTTTTTGAAAATAGTATTTTTAAATCATACAAAAACATTATGAAAGGTATGTGTTTTTTATCAAAATGTCATAATTATATAAAACTGTACAATTGGTATTATATTATTTTATCAATATTAAATTTACAATGCATATCTTTTGTGTTATAAGTGTCATGTTTAAAAAACAGCATTAATAATATATCAGGGTTTTGATAAAACTCAATTTCATGTGTAACATAGAAATCCCGTTGTACATTATAGAACAATCTTAACATAATGTTGTGTATAAAATACTAAATGAAATAAATTCAGTCAAAATAATACAAAATATTTTTGTGTGTTAAAATGCCTTTGGATTAAGATCATTCTTCTTATGAAGGACATGAAGATGTTTTGGATCATCAGGAGAATGTGTTACAAAATAATATAACTTACTTATTAACAAATTTGGGACAAAATAACCAATTTGATAATGCAATGTGGGAACCTAGGGATTTTATGAGGTATAATTATCCTAATTTGTTTGTATTGGAGTGATTAATTTGTATGGTGAAAAATATTTTATGGTGGGTAGAATGTAAAACCCTGAGAATTTTTTTGAAATAATTCAAATTAAATATCATGATTTCTTTATGAGCTTGCGTTAAACACAATAGAAAAATTATATGAACAACCTAACATTAGAAAAAAAATTAGGTGTACATTATTAAATATATATTGAATTAGTGTGCATGAAAGTTAATATATAATTTATGAAACAATATAAATTTTATATATTTTTCAATATAATTTATTCGATGATTAATTATTTGAATTAAAAAATATGTTGAAAAAGAAAGTGATATATAATCTGAAAAGTTTTTATTATCTCCAAATTTATTTTATAAATAAAATTATATTATTCATGAATAGTGAAGCAATTTAATGAAATTTATATGATATTTAATTTTAAAAATTATTGAAACATTCACCAAATATTTTATAGGAAATTTATAATATTAAATCTATTTTTATCATTAAAATATATATTTTCTAAATAGTATATTTTGTCATATTTTTTGAATATAAATCAATATAAATTTATTTAATTTAATGTCATTAAAGTTGGTAAAATTATTTAAATATAAATAATAATGAGGTGAAAAGTTTTAAATTTGGCCTCTGTTATTTATGTAAAATATATATTGTTATCGTGGTAAACTTTATCACCTTGGTAAATGGAATATTTTTTTAATCATGACTAAAAAATAAGTGAAAATGTCATGATTTTTATGCTAATTATTCTTGTAAAAATTATATTCTTCCTATATAATGTTACGATAGAACTGGATTAGTTTAATGGACACATTTCCTCAAAAATTACTTATATAACCTGCGAAATAATGAAAATTACAAAATATCATTATCTTCGATAAAAATTCATTTTTTCTGATCACATTGGTACATAACTATGTTATGAACGAATATTAATTTAATTTTATGAAAACTGAAATTATTATCAATAATTTAATTAATTTATATTTATAATCTATTATATAATTACCTTTAATTCTTACCCAACACAAAAATACTATCAATTCTATTAAATAAAAAATAAAATAAATTATTTGAAAAAAATTAAATGAGATATAATAGGTGTATTTTATAGTTTTCCCTGAAAATTATAAGATAAAATTATAATTTTATATTATGTAAAAATATTATACTATATTTATAACATTGTTTGTATGCATTTGAGGTAAAATCAAATGAATAATGCTGAAGAAAAAATAATAATATAATTTCAAAATATAATTATAAGGCCCCATCCTTAAACCTTACTTAATATTGAATTAAATGAATAATTCACATTGAGGATATTTTCAGGTTTAGAGTTTTAGAGAATTAGATCATAAATCATGAAGTACATTCCACATTTAAACGAAGTGGTTACATAAATGATAGTACTCGTTTTCCCCCATCAACGGAGACATATTTAAAGTAAAACATGGATTCTTTCTTGACACTTTCTTGACACTATCATCATATCATGTACCATTCCCTTAACATGTGAAAAACATTTCAAAAACATGGGATGAGCATAAAAAGCTCAGTAAGGGTCATAAAATGTATGGAAAGGAAACATGATTACATATATACTTAAGATTGAAATCATACTTTACCCATAAAACATATGCACTTTAACATACCTCATAAAATCATGAATAAATCATAGAAATCATATGACATAAAGGTAACTTGAGGCATTCATAACATTCTTACATAGGGAGTAACCCTCTTAGTTACGTTTGGAATACCCATCACAGTATATTCCCTAAATCTGTAACACCCGAGACTTTTATGTTATATAAATCATCAAAGGAATCTTTTTCTACACAACACTTGCTTGGCTTGCTTTACACGCAATCGCGACCTTCCTCAATAGCTTGCGTCGTACGCAATACCGAGTTTCACTAAACAACAATATGCTATTAAAACTAGCCGTTATGAATAGTAATAACCACTTTGTGAAATTTTATAAATTTTATTTTTCAAAATGGACTTCATTTTTGGACTCAGAATATCGAAATTAGCCTAGGGTGAAATTTTGGTATTTTTCTGAAAACTTTCAATTTTTGATGAATAGAGAAACCACTAAGTGGTAGGTTAAAAAACAGAATTTTGCATAAAACTTAATTTTACCGCTTCTGTGAATGGAATTTCGAAAATCCGAGAGACACGGTTAATATCAAGGACAAAAATGTGGTTCAATGAGATGAAAATAATTTTTTGGTGAATAGTAACTTTTTACTTTTTTTACCGCGGTTAATAGTAAATAGGGTAACTAAGGGTAAATATGATATTACTATTACCCTAACACATGTCCTAATTCTATTGGACAAGTGTAATTCGACCAAAAACAAACTTAGGAATAAAATATGACCATTTAGGCCCACTTGGATTAGATTAGGACATTTATTATTAATTTATTTAAAGAAGGGTTAAAATAGTTAAAATCAAAGTTTAATAAGTAAATCATTTTTAATATGGGGTTATACATAATATAAATTCAATTGTAAATATTCATTAGAAAGCTAAAATGATTTCCTACATGATGATATTTTATTTGTAATTTTTAGACATCAAATAATTTAATTTATTTATGACACAAAGATGATGCAGTAATTATCTTATTAATGAAATATTGACATAATTGATGTTATAAACACAAAAATAAATGTAATTTGAGACTTTTTTTGAATTCAACTAATTTTATAGGTTACTATGATATATTAATATTGATTTAATCAACTTGGTTCGAACATATAATTCTTTTATGACTTTCACAAAAATCATATATCAAATAGTGTCAAAATTGACACAAAATAGTTTTTAAATCAAATATTATATTATTAATTGTTATTTTATTCCTAAAAATCTAAGGTTCGGCCAAATGACTTAGATAAGGATATATATATTAATAATAAACAATTTGGGGTTCGTTTGGCATGTTATAGTAAGTGTATTAACCATATAGTGAAAGAAAACAAAAAGACATGGTAAAAGTTTAATTATTTAACATAGAGTTAAATCTAATTGATAAGGTTAAAATAATACCCTAAACTTGTCTAAATCCTATTGGTTGGTAGGATTTCGACCCATCCCCACTTTAGCTTTGAAATAAGACCCTTTTGAACCATTATAAACCGATTTTAACTTTAATATAAAATAATATTTTGAGATATTCCTAAGGTGCCCCTCTCCTCCCTTATAAAAGGGCACCTCCTCCCCCTCCTCCTCACACCAATTTTGAGCACTCAAGCTGGGACAACCCCTGCCATTTTCTCCTCTCCACTTACCTAGAATAATCCTAGAGGTCCTGGTCTTCTCCAAAGACCAATCTTAGTTCCTTAAGTGGAGGATTCAAAGAGGCGTTCCAAAGAAGAGGAGTTTCGGACACGAACAAAGCAAATCGGACCTAAGGTAAGGGAAATATCACAATCTCATTTTTATCCAAGATTGTTTATTCGTAAGTATTTACTGGGGTGTATTTTATCATCCACATCCATGTTCCCTCAATATGTAATATTGTTTCCATCCACTTACAATAGTTTAAATCCAATTTTACCCTTTGGTGAGTTTTTAGTAAAGAATATGAAAGGAATCTTTTGTCGTTTTTCCGTATGAGGTACTTTTTGACTTTTCCGACAAAAGTACGAAGAATGTTTTAACTTATACGGCATGAATGGATTTTTAAAACATTATTTCCAAGAAGCTTCCTTTACATGTTTTCAAGTTTATTTTTAATCAACTTCTTTTATTTTAAAGTGGTATGACATGTTATGAAAGGAAAAATGTTTTTGATGAAGAAAGGATATTTTCCTCAGGAATTGAGTTCAAGTGTTTTATCAAAATTATTTTCCATCTAAGATAATAAAGGGTTCTGTTTTTATCCCTATTATTACATTGATTTGATCTTGTTGAATTCCTTTATCTTATATGAATTGATTTATGATGTCATGATGTTTCAAGAATCCCATTTTTGTTACATTTGTTATGCAATGATGTATGTTTTATGATTATGTGGCACACATAAGAAAGAATTCATAATAAGATGGGTGGGACCTATATTTCCCTCCAATGCATTGGGTAAAGATTTTATATCTCATGAGATAGACATGGCTGGAACGGAAGGTTATTTCGGTTCAGTGATACAGGACTGAAACGAGGAGTGAACTCGGTTCAGAAAGGGACTTTGTCCACTAAGATAGTCTTGGCAATGAGTCATGACTAACAAGAAATGATTTTCCATGATTATGTGTGCATGCCACAAAGTTTCATTTTTTATGTTATGATTATGGGGATCTCATTTTCACTTCTATGATTTATTCCATGTTAAGATATTATGATCTATTTTGCAGGTTTTGATTTTCAAAAAGATATGATATGATTTTTATTTCCTTTATTTGCCTTGCTGAGCATTTGAGCTCACCCTTTTATGTTTTCTTTTCCCCAGGTCAGGAAGATGGATATTAAGTAGAATATGATAAAAGGGACCCTAGATATGATGAAATAAATGGGAGACACTGTAGAAGATTTATGAACCAGTTGTTTATGTTTCCCAGTTTCTAAAGACAATATACCTATACGGTCCTTTGTGGTTTTGTCATACGTTGTAATAAGTGTGCTTCAATTTCGAAGTATTAAAAATGTATGTAAAGTATGGGTCGTTATAGTTGGTATCAGAGGAAACGTATAGTCAACCTTTGGAAACTAGGATGTGAAAGCCTCAGTAAAAACCCTAAGGATAAGTCTAAGCATAGAACACAATCTTAGTGTTTTAGAAATGGCCTTGAATAACCTAGGATAAGACCTTAAGCATGAAAATTTTATTCTTGAATTATGTGGTTTCCTATTATAATTAGTGTTGCTCACACTATTCTTCTTGGTTTTAGTCAGTGGTTGGAACCCGAAGGAACCGTGTTAATGCGGAATGCGACGGGCAATGCAATGATTGTCCCCCTGAGCAACCAAACAATATGGGAGATGGAATGAAAAATCTTGTAGCCATACTCACACAACTTTCTCAAGCTATGAATCATGCAGGACTTCCAAACGAGCAAAGGAAGGAACAACATTCGGTTGAATCCTTCATGAGGCAGCGTCCACCTTCTTTCAGTGGGTCTACTGATCCATTAGTTGCTGAACAATGGATTAGTACTACTGAAAAGATATTTTCAGTTCTTCAATGTTCTGAACATGATAAAGTCATCCTAGCAGTGTATCGTTTGGAAGGAGATGCTGATCAATGGTGGAATCTTGTTAAGAATACGAGGCAAAGGGATGAAATTGAGTCTATGGAATGGGACGAGTTCAAGAACTTATTTTTCAATAAGTACTTCCCTCGTATTCTCCGAACAAAGATGGAGAAAGAGTTCCTTGAACTGAAGCAAAGGGATGATGAATCTGTTAGTACCTATGAATCAAATTTTACAAGACTTGCAAGGCACGCTTCTGGTATTATTATCCAACCTGAGAGTAAGATCGATCGATTCTTTAGTGGCTTAAAACCAAGTCTTCGAAGGGCGTTAGACATAAGAGACTTCAATAGCTACGAGGAAATCGTTCGATGTGCTCTCAAGGTCGAGATGGAGATTGGAGTAACCCATCAGTCACATGGGTTTGATAAGAAGAGGAAGATGGAATTCAAAGAAAAATCTAAAGAGCACACTGAAAAGAAGATGAACTTTCCCTTATGCTCAAAGTGTGGAAAGAAACATGGAGGGAGTTGTCTTAAAGGGACAAGTAAATGTTTTAAATGTGGAAAAGAAGGTCATCGGGCATTTGAATGCCGTGATAATGGGAAGAAGATGTCTAATGATGCAAACAAAGGAAGGGATACACAGAATGAACCTACTACACATCAATGTTTCAAGTGCAAGGAGATGGGGCATTATGCCAATCAATGCCCAAATCCAAGGGTTGATGATGATGGTCGACGTCAACAAAATATTAAGGCTAAAGACAAAGGAAAGTCGCATGCAATTTCTATCAGCGATGTGGAGTATGATAACGAAGTGGTGAAAGGTACACTTACCATCCACTCTAAAGTAGCAACTGTTTTATTTGATTCTGGATCCACCCACTCTTTTATTTCAAAAGAATTTTCTAAGGGTATCACCGTATTACCTCAACAATTAGATGTTGTGTTAGCTGTGACAACACCTAATGGTACAATAGTCGCATCAAAAGTTTATAATTCTTCTCCGATCAAAGGTTGTGGGAAAGTGCTTCCTGCAAATCTCCTGATCCTTCCTTTAGTGGAATTTGATGTGATTCTTGTCATGGATTGGCTTTCTCTACATGGAGCTCATATCAATTGCCAAAGAAGGGAAGTCACATTTCATACTCCAGATCAATCTACGATCGTATACCAATGCATGGATGAACATAACCTTCCAGTGGAAATTTCTTCCATCTTATGGGTATTGATCCCACTAAATGAAGGTTATTTATCTCAAATGGTTGGTGAGAAACTCACGATTAAGAATATGCCCATTGTACGGGAGTTTGATGATGTCTTTCCGGAGGAATTACCAGGTCTTCCACCAAATCGTGAAGTTGAGTTTTCAATTGAACTCGTACCCGGTGCTTTGCCTATTTCAAAGACACCTTATAGAATGGCCCCAATTGAGTTGCAGGAATTAAAGAAGCAACTCCAAGAGAATATTGATAAGGGATTCATACGCCCTAGTGCGTCACCTTGGGGAGCACCTGTTCTATTTGTTAAGAAGAAAGATGGATCAATGAGACTCTGCATTGATTATCGAGAACTTAACAAGATCACTATCAAGAACAAATATCCTCTCCCACGCATTGATGACTTATTTGACCAACTACGCGGATCTCAATACTTTTCCAAGATTTATCTTTGTTCAGGGTATCATCAATTAAGGGTCAAAAGGGAGGATATACCAAAGACGGCTTTCCGTACAAGGTATGGACCCTATGAATTTATAGTGATGCCATTTGGTCTTACTAATGCCCCTGCTATCTTCATGGATCTAATGAATAGAGTCTTTAGAGACTATCTTGATCAATTTGTGGTAGTCTTTATAGACGATATTCTTGTCTATTCAAAGAGCAAGGAAGAGCATGAAGATCACTTGAGAATTATATTGAAGACCCTGAGAA
The DNA here is from genome assembly GCA_963277665.1 of Viscum album. NCBI lineage: Eukaryota > Viridiplantae > Streptophyta > Magnoliopsida > Santalales > Viscaceae > Viscum > Viscum album. Next base: position 1,044,111,998 of record OY728160.1, on the reverse strand, counting down.
AGGAAAAGCTTTATGCCAAATTTACCAAGTGTGAATTTTGGCTTCAAAAAGTTGCATTTTTGGGTCATATAATCTCAAAAGAGGGGATATCTGTGGATCCAGCAAAAACAGAGGTTATCGAAAGATGGTCAAGACCAACAACAGTAACTGAGATCTGAAGTTTTCTTGGTTTGGCTGGATATTATCGACGTTTTGTAAAAGATTTTTCACGATTATCTAATCCACTCACCAAGTTGACTCGGAAAGGAGTTAAGTTTGTCTGGACAGAGGAATGTGAAGAGAATTTCAAGGAGTTGAAAAGAAGGTTATCCAGTGCACCTGTGCTCACACTGCCTTGTAGTGGAGAAAGGTTTGTGATCTACAGTGATGCATCCAAGAAGGGATTGGGGTGTGTTCTTATGCAAAATGATATGGTGATAGCTTATGCCTCACGACAGTTGAAAATCCATGAGAAAAATTACCCAACACATGATTTGGAGTTGGCTGCGGTAATCTTTCCATTAAATATTTGGAGGCATTACCTTTATGGTGAAAGGTGTGATATTTATACTGATCATAAAAGTTTAAAGTATATTTTCACACAAAAGGAGTTGAATATGCGTCAAAGAAGATGGTTGGAGCTGATTAAGGATTATGACTGCTCAATCCATTACCACCCTGGGAAAGCAAACAAGGTGGCAGATGCATTAAGTCGACAAGACCATGCTAGTTTATCCATGATGAGGATCACAAAAGATCCAATATTTATGGATTTAAAAAGGATGGATCTTGGAATTATAATGGAAGGGGAAAAATCTTATCTTTCTCAAATGAATGTTCAAACATCTATACATGTGAAGATTAAAGAGGCACAGAAAGAAGATGTCGAGTTACAAAAGAAGGTGAGAAATGTTCCTGAATTCAACCTTGATTGTGATGGGATAATAAAGTTCAGGAATCGGGTTTGTGTTCCTCCCATCCCCGAATTAAAGAAGGAGCTGCTGGATGAGGCTCATAGTTCTTCATTCTCTATTCATCCTGGAAGCACGAAGATGTATAGGGACCTGAAAGAGTACTTCTGGTGGGATGGCATGAAAAGAGATGTTGCTGAATATGTCTCTCGATGCTTGGTTTGTCAACAAGTTAAAGCTGAGAGACAGAAGTCTAAGGGGATGTTACAACCGTTGCCCATACCCGAATGGAAATGGGAAAACATCACTATGGACTTTGTCACAGGACTTCCTAAAACATCCAAAGGCAATAATGCTATCTGGGTCATAGTTGATCGTCTTACAAAGTCTGCACACTTCATTGCTATTAGAGAGGATTTCTCTCTAGATCAGCTTGCCAGGATATATGTAAAGGAAGTGGTAAGATTGCATGGAGTACCACTTTCTATTATATCAGATCGAGATCCGAGATTTACCTAGAAGTTCTGGCGAAGTCTTCAGCATACTCTGGATACAGAGTTGAGTTTCAGCACTGCTTATCATCCCCAGACAGACGGTCAGTCTGAGAGAACAATTCAAACCCTAGAAGATATGTTGAGAGCTTGCTCTATGGATTTAAAAGGACGTTGGGATCAACACCTACCTTTGGTAGAATTTTTTTATAATAATAGCTTTCACTCCAGTATTCATATGGCTCCTTATGAAGCTCTCTATGGAAAGAAATGCAGGACTCCAACTTGCTGGGATGAAGTTGGGGAAAGAAAGCTATTAGGACCTGATCTCGTTGATGAAATGGCAGAAAAGGTCAGATCTATTCAACAACACATAAGAGCAGCTCAGAGTCGACAGAAAAGTTATGCCGACAGCCGAAGAAAAGACCTAGAGTTTGAAGTGGGTGATAAAGTGTTCTTACGAATATCTCCCTGGAAGAGGGCTATGAGATTTGGAAAGAAGGGGAAGTTGAGCCCTAGATATATCGGTCCTTTCGAAATACTGGATCGTGTTGGGAAGGTAGCTTACCGATTGGCGCTTCCACCGAATCTCTCTCAAGTTCACGATGTGTTCCATGTATCTCTCCTGAGAAAGTACATACCAGATCCTTCACATGTACTCAGCTCAGAAGTTGTACCGCTGGAGCAAGATCTTTCTTATGAAGAACAGCCGATAGAGATTCTGGATCGTAGCGAAAAAGTCCTACGTAACAAGACAACTCGCTTGGTGAAAGTTTTATGGAGGAACCACCAACTTGAAGAAGCTACATGGGAGCTTGAGGATATGATGAGGGAGAAGTATCCTCATCTGTTTGTTACAAAGTGACGAATTTCGAGGGTGAAATTCTTTTTAAGGGGGGTAGAATGTAACACCCGAGACTTTTATGTTATATAAATCATCAAAGGAATATTTTTCTACACAACACTTGCTTGGCTTTCTTTACACGCAATCGTGACCTTCCTCAATAGCTTGCGTCGTACGCAATACCGAGTTTCACTAAACAACAATATGCTATTAAAACTAGCCGTTATGAATAGTAATAACCACTTTTTGAAATTTTATAAATTTTATTTTTCAAAATGGACTTCATTTTTGGACTCAGAATATCGAAATTAGCCTAGGGTGAAATTTTGGTATTTTTCTGAAAACTTTCAATTTTTGATGAATAGTGAAACCACTAAGTGGTAGGTTAAAAAACAGAATTTTGCATAAAACTCAATTTTACCGCTTCTGTGAATGGAATTTCGAAAATCCGAGAGACACGGTTAATATCAAGGACAAAAATGTGGTTCAATGAGATGAAAATAATTTTTTGGTGAATAGTAACTTTTTACTTTTTTTACCGCGGTTAATAGTAAATATGGTAACTAAGGGTAAATATGATATTACTATTACCCTAACACATGTCCTAATTCTATTGGAAAAGTGTAATTCGACCAAAAACAAACTTAGGAATAAAATATGACCATTTAGGCCCACTTGGATTAGATTAGGACATTTATTATTAATTTATTTAAAGAAGGGTTAAAATAGTTAAAATCAAAGTTTAATAAGTAAATCATTTTTAATATGGGGTTATACATAAGATAAATTCAATTGTAAATATTCATTAGAAAGATAATAATATTTCCTACATGATTATATTTTATTTGTAATTTTTAGACATCAAATAATTTAATTTATTTATGACACAAAGATGATGCAGTAATTATCTTATTAATGAAATATTGACATAATTGATGTTATAAACACCAAAATAAATGTAATTTGAGACTTTTTATGAATTAAACTAATTTTATAGGTTACTATAATATATTAATGTTGATTTAATCAACTTTGTTCGAACATATAATTCTTTTATGACTTTCACAAAAATCATATATCAAATAGTGTCAAAATTGACACAAAATAGTTTTTAAATCAAATATTATATTATTAATTGTTATTTTATTCCTAAAAATCTAAGGTTCGGCCAAATGACTTAGATAAGGATATATATATTAATAATAAACAATTTGGGGTTCGTTTGGCATGTTATAGTAAGTGTATTAACCATATAGTGAAAGAAAACAAAAAGACATGGTAAAAGTTAAATTATTTAACTTAGAGTTAAATCTAATTGATAAGGTTAAAATAATACCCTAAACTTGTCTAAATCTTATTGGTTGATAGGATTTCGACCCATCCCCACTTTATCTTCGAAATAAGACCCTTTGGAACCATTATAAACCGATTTTAACTTTAATATAAAATAATATTTTGAGATATTCCTAAGGTGCCCCTCTCCTCCCTTATAAAAGGGCACCTCCTCCCCCTCCTCCTCACACCAATTTTGAGCACTCAAGCTCGGCCAACCCCTGCCATTTTCTCCTCTCCACTTACCTAGAATAATCCTAGAGGTCCTGGTCTTCTCCAAAGACCAATCTTAGTTCCTTAAGTGGAGGATTCCAAGAGGCGTTCCAAAGAAGAGGAGTTTCGGACACGAACAAAGCAAATCGGACCTAAGGTAAGGGAAATATCACAATCTCATTTTTATCCGAGATTGTTTATTCGTAAGTATTTACTGGGGTGTATTTTATCATCCACATCCATGTTCCCTCAATATGTAATATTGTTTCCATCCACTTATAATAGTTTAAATCCAATTTTACCCTTAGGTGAGTTTTTAGTAAAGAATATGAAAGGAATCGTTTGTCGTTTTTCCGTACGAGGTACTTTTTGACTTTTCCGAAAAAAGTACGAAGAATGTTTTAACTTATACGGAATGAATGGATTTTTAAAACATTATTTCCAAGAAGCTTCCTTTACAAGTTTTCAAGTTTATTTTTAATCAACTTCTTTTATTTTAAAGTGGTATGACATGTTATGAAAGGAAAAATGTTTTTGATGATGAAAGGATATTTTCCTCAAGAATAGAGTTCAAGTGTTTTATCAAAATTATTTTCCATCTAAGACAATAAAGGGTTCTGTTTTTATCCCTATTATTACATTGATTTGATCTTGTTGAATTCCTTTATCTTATATGAATTGATTTATGATGTCATGATGTTTCAAGAATCCCATTTTTGTTACATGTGTTATGCGATGATGTATGTTTTATGATTATGTGGCACACATAAGAAAGGATTGATTATAAGATGGGTGGGACCTATATCTCCCTCCAATGCATTGGGTAAAGATTTTATATCTCATGAGATAGACATGGCTGGAACGGAAGGTTATTTCGGTTCAGTGATACAGGACTGAAACGAGGAGTGAACTCGGTTCAGAAAGGGACTTTGTCCACTAAGATAGTCTTGGCAATGAGTCATGACTAACAAGAAATGATTTTCCATGATTATGTGTGCATGCCACAAAGTTTCAAGTTTTATGTTATGATTATGGGGATCTCATTTTCACTTCTATGATTTATTACATGTTAAGATATTATGATCTCTTTTGCAGGTTTTGATTTTCAAAAAGATATGATATGATTTTTATTTCCTTTATTTGACTTGCTGAGCATTTGAGCTCACCCTTTTATGTTTTCTTTTCCCCAGGTCAGGAAGATGGATATTATGTAGAATATGATAAAAGGGACCCTAGATATGATGAAATAAATGGGAGACACTGTAGAAGATTTATGAACCAGTTGTTTATGTTTCCCAGTTTCTAAAGACACTATACCTATACGGTCCTTTGTGGTTTTGTCATACGTTGTAATAAGTGTGCTTCAATTTCGAAGTATTAAAAATGTATGTAAAGTATGGGTCGTTATAAAATATCTTCATAGAAACCTTAATGCTTAACTCCTTCGCGTTACCCAATGCATTAGAGAGCTATATCGGGCTCACCCGCCCTTAGTTTATCACAGAACCACCCGTTTTCATAACAATGCCCAAGAACCATAACATAAACGTATCTCATAAAACATGCATAAAAGAAACATAACATTTCCACATTTCAATCACAATATAACATTTTAGGATATTGAAATAATTAATCCATTCAAAAAAACCATTTTCAAAACCATTTAAACCATTTAATAAAGAGATTTTTGAATCAAAGTGTCCCATACCACCTTGAAGCTTTTAACATTTTAAACCATTAATATCCATATAAATAAATCCTTAAAAACATTTTGAAAACATGGATATTAATAAGAACGAATCATTAAAACATTTAAAACGATATTTTGGTTAAAGGGTTTTTACCAAAATTAGAGACACTTGAATAAAATAATTGATGAATAACATTTAATAAGAACATTATAATATCATGAGAATAAATGGATTCATGATATAATATTCAAAAGGACCGTATATACACCATATAAGAATGAATTGGTGCATAACAACAATGAAGTCTCAATAGAAATGTAAAATGAGATGAAATCCCTTATAAAGAAGGTATCATTAAATTAAGGATAAATCAATCTCAAAATTATGTGTGATAAATATAAATAAACCCAATATAAGTGGATATTATGTGTAAAACAATAAAATTTCATTCAAACATATTAAAAGGTTGACATATTCAATAACTACATGTTGAACCCAAAGAAATCGAAATTGGGTTAAAAAGTTCCCTTGGTAAAATTCGACAGCCTAACGGCATCACTTCAAAAATTCAGAAAATGAGTTGATGATAGATAAAAAGGGTATCTCGTCACCTGGACATAAAATTTACATCAGTAATGATATAGAATAACATATCCCACAATAATAGTATGTGAATTAAAATACATAACAAAATAAGTCTTTTAAAAATAGGAGGGTGAAAGGTTCCCTTACCGACTTGGGTAACTTTTGAAACGTACACCCCATTGAACAAGTGTCATACAATGAATATTTAAATACCCATAAATGGAATTATACTACAAAAGGATTATAATAATGGGAAGTACATACTCCAATCAAAGGAAATGGTGGAAAATGTAGCATAAATCTCAGCGGAATAAAAGTGACATGAAAATTCCCTTACGAAAACTCGGCAGCCTAATGACTCCACTTACAACTTCCAAAAATGGATTGATGAGATAAAATAGGGTATATCATCATATTAAAATAAAATGTACAGAAATAGGAATATAAAATAACTTCCCCCATCATAACAAAAAGGATCTTTCAAAGAAGTGACATAAAGGAGAGTACTTAAAAAGAAAGAGAGTGGTTAGATCTCTTACGAAAATTCGGCAGCCTAACGACGCCAGTCAAAACTTTAAAAATGTATTGATGAGAGAAAATATGGTATCTCATCATATGAACATAAAAATTAATGTATGAGTAATATAAAAAACATCCCAATCATAAGAAATATGAGCTTAAAAGGAATGACATAAAAGAGTTCACTTAAAAGAAAGAGAGGAGTAGGATCCCTTACCTCGGGTCCGACTTGACTCGATCATTCTTTAACATCCTGAATAATAAACTTGAGTTAATTTATACATGTTTAATAAACTTTTTCAAGTTAATTATTCCTTTTATATCACCTATTTACATGTTATAAACATTATGTAATCATTTAAGTTAATACTGATTGTTTTGTCGATATTTGGTTCTTAAGTCGAAAGTGGACTTCTTACAATTACACGTTGTTCGTGTGGTCAAAGGTTCATTATATTTAGAATGATATTCATGATTTGGATATCATATATAAAATATATATCCATAATATACATGTATTAATAATATTACATAATCATTTAGAGGTAAGAAATGAAATGCACTGTTCATGGAGACGGTAAGCCGTACGTACGCATGAAAGCTACTTTCATTTCTATGTAATATTAATGGAATTAAAACTAAATGAGAGTTATGTATATTTTAATTAAAGAATTATATTCATCATTTATATGTAACATACATCATATATAATAACTTTAAATCCATCCTTTATACATCCCACATATGGAATTAACGAATCAAATCACTTTGAGGGGGTCGTGATCCACACTTCCTAAAATGAAATTATCATGTTTACCCAAAATGGAAACCATAAAGTTGTGCCACAAAAAAAAAATACAAAAGCTTAATTAAAACATAAACATATTATATATCAAATATAAATATAGTGACATCTTAATGGCCACCTTTGAAGGTGGTATATGAGTGTTGAATAATCATCGTTTCGTGAGGCAGAAATTCGCCATCCACAGAAACATTATGTTCTTTAACGATTAGATGTAGGTGTGTGTAAGTGTAGCACTAATTATTCTTATAACAACATCCTAGTATATTGAAGATACTGGAGTTTTTACAAAATAAATTAATAAAAATATATTAGGGGGTTGGAGAAGCAAAATAAAACAAAATAACACAAGTGAAGACATTACCTTAAAATCAGGTAACTCTCTTTGATTTGAGCTCAAAGGGTTCCTTGGGAAGACTTCTAAACAATGTGAGGCTTCTAGGAGTAAGAGAGGGATGTGGAGAGGCAAAATGAGCAGGGTTTTTCCGAGCCAAAGGCTTGAGAGGTGTGGGTAAGGTGGAAGTGGTGGGGGCCTTTTATAAGAGGAGAGGAGGGGCACTCTTGGAAAGTTACAAAATGTAACATTATTTTCAAATGAGTTTCGGATTTTAAAGGTCCCAAATTGATTTATTTCGATGATAAGGTGGTAAGGGTTCAAACTATACTCATAAAATATGTTTTTTACAAGTTTATGTTATAGTTTTAACATTATCTTTTCAATTTATTTAAATCCTTTATTAATGAGGTAATCACTGCATCATCATGATGTCATAAATAATTTAATTTATTAATTGTCTAAAAATTATAAAAAAATTATTTTTATGTAGGAAATCTTTTTATCTGTATAGTTAATATTTATAGTCAGAAATATGTCTTGTATATCCCCATTTAAAAATTGTTTTAGTGAAAAATCTCATGCTTGTGACATTTTTATTTTCACATTAAATAAAATGTTATTTATGTCATTTTCAAACCAAAGTGGCTCCATGGGGTCCCCAAATTGACCCATGGATTTTCTTGGTCGGAAATGACACATCCAATGAGTGTAGGACATGTTTCTAGGTCATTTCACATTATTAAAACATTATTTTTACCTTAAATTACACTAATTACCTCTAATCGCGATTAAGAACATAAAAGTTACTATTCACCAAAAAATTATTTTGATCCCATTGAACCACATTTTACATCTTAATGACAACCATTTATGTCAGATTTTTGAAATTCAAAACACAGAGGTGGCAAAGTTTCATTTAAACGAAAAATCCGTTTCTTTAACTAGCGCTTAGTGGTTTCACTATTCATCAAAAATTGAAGTTTTTCAGAAAAATACCAAAAATTCACCCAAAGCTAAATTTGATATTCCGAACTCAAAAATCGTGTCTATTTTAAAAAATTAAAAACATATAAGTTGCATTAATTAATTTAATAATTAATTCTCAATGTCAAAACAAAGAGCATGTTTTTAAGAAACAATATCTATTAAAAGATTGACACTAGTTTAAGTCCAATTTCAAAGTGAAATTAATTGCAATGACCACTATTGGATTCAATGGTAAAAATATATTCTAATTTTAATTTAAAATCAATTCAAATGATAATCTAATCATATAAATAAATTAGATTAAAAAGTTGTTTTGAATTAAAATAAAACAGTTTTAACTATTCATTAAAAAATGAACTTTATCGGAAAGATACCAAAAATTTACACAAAGTAAATTTTGATGTCTCGATTTTAAAGAAGAATTTTATTTTTTCAAATATATCACATAAAATTTTTAAAAAGTGGATTTAAAAGAGGTTCTCATTCAAAAGGCAGTTAATCGACCTTCTAAAGTATATTAGAATGTTTACGCTTAAAATTGAATTCATTCACATTTTTAATCCTCTAACATTTATTTTAAAAATTAAAAATATTTTACAAACATATATAATCATTTTGTAGTTAGTTCTGTTCATTCCCTCCATTACAATGGCTAGGCATTAACTACGATTTAAAATAATATTATTTTATTATTATAGTGCAACATAAGATTTCAAAGGAACTCATTGTTGCGTATTGGGTAAGCCATCAAGCATAGAATTCCCATTAAATTAATATTAAGATTTTATTCACAAATAGGGATAAATATAAAGATGTCATATTCTTTATTTACCTGGGGTGTTACATCCTTCCCCCTATTGGGAATTGCGTCCTAACAATTTTAAAATTGGGCACGAAAACATCCTTGAAAGTACCACATCAGAACAAGAGTCAGTAAAACAATCACTTTAAAATAAAGAAAGAGATGTATAGAGGTCACCCGAGATAACCCATACTAGGATTCCATATAGGAAAACATGGACATGGAGGAGAAAATATAGGGTCATGTTCTGATAGAGAGTGATAGAAAACATGTTTAGGAGAAAGTTAACCACAAAAAAATCACAAACTTGTTATGGGTTAAATGGTATTAGATTCCCCAGTAGGAAAAGTTAATAGACAACATTTTTGTTTTTTATTGAGGAATTTATTAATAAGGAAACATAATTACTTATCATGTTGACTTTCAACTTTTATTAGATTTCTTACACAAACTCACATTTTCTCCCAAAGACGAGTATTTAGGAAGACTTGTTCACTATAATCAACTTCTAGAAAATCACCTAATACAAAAAATAGAACTATATAATTCCCAGGTCTTTAGACTTTTACCAAAACCAAAACCAAAATGGTTAGTCCAAGATCAGATAATCCAGAAAAGGATAACCCTTTATAAAAAAAATCTATTCTTAATATCCAAAATTTGTCCAACAAAACCCAAAGTTCAACGAGGACCATTTGATAAACAATTTGTCCATAAAATTCATCAAAGTAAACCAAACTAAGATTGAAACGCAAATATTTGCAGGATTTAGTCACATAGTCTTCCAAGGTACAAATTAAGTTTTATCTCCAAATAACATCAGTTGCTCTTAAATTCTCATATTGAAAAGTAATTAACATAATCACATATCCTCAATGATAGTTTAATCATTTCCATAGATAACCCAAAAATAAACTTACTCTTGATTCCTAAAATCATATAACTAAAAATAATTAGTCAAACTAACTAGGGACTTCATGTAGTCCAGTGGTAGGTGATAAATACCAATCACACTTTGGTTGTGGGTTCAATTCTTGCAGCTTTGTCCGACGCAACGGGTTGTCACACAGTCTGCCGGTTGTCCTTTTTCCAAAACTATATAATTCTTTAAACATTCCCCAAAACGAGATAAAATATTCAAAAATAATCATAACATATTTTAACCTCAAGTTTATATAATGCCTTTCATTTTCCATCAAAACATATCATAACCCCCAATTACCTCAAAATTGAGGATCATATAAACAATAATGGTTACCTTTATAATTATTACCTGAACTTACACATCGATTGGTCATCTCTTACATGATGCATTATAGATCATACCATGGTTCAAGTGGTTGATCATGACTCCCTGATAGTTGGTTTAGAACAACCACAAGTTTCCTTATTGAATCCCCCATTTTATCTAGTATCTTAATCAGAGAACCACCACAGTTTCCTTCAAACCCGTTGTCTCTTTGGTGCCTACTAGATCCATCTATTCACTAAAAACTGAAATGTCAGTGTGAGTATATCAACAAAACCATCATGTACTAATGAGGAAGGTAAAAACTAAGATATACTTACTCATTCACTTTATCTAAAACTAGGACTCTTTCTGAAATCCTGACAATTATGGTAATGTCATTAATGCTTAGAGATAACCCTAACCTCTAATGTTATCTAAACCGACCTTTGATACCAACTATAAGGCCCCAGCCTTAAACCTTACTTAATATTGAATTAAATGAATAATTAACATTGAGGATCTTTTGAGGTTTAGTGTTTTAGAGAATTAGAACATAAATCATGAATTACATTCCACATTTAAACAAATTGGTTACATAAAAGACAGTACTCGTTTTTCCCCATCAATGGAAACATATTTAATGTAAAACATGGATTCTTTCTTGACACTTCCTTAACACTATCATCATATCATGTACCATTCCCTTGACCAGTGAAAAACATTTCAAAAACATGGGATGAGCATAAAAATATCAGTAAGGGTTATAAAAATTATGGAAAGGAAACATGAGTACATATATACATAAGAATTAAATCATACTTTACCCATAAAACATATGCACATTAACATACCTCATAAAATCATGAATAAATCATAGAAATCATAATACATAAAGGTAACTTGAGGAATTCATAACATTCTTACGTAGGGAGTAACCCTCTTGGTTACGTTTGGAATACCCATCACAGTATATTCCCTAAATCTATTCGGAGAAACCTTAATGTTTAACTACTTTGCGTTACCCAATGCATTAAAGAGCTATATCGGGCTCACCCGCCCTTAGTTTATCACGGAACCACCCATTTTCAAAAGAATGCCCAAGAACCATAAAATAAACGTATCTCATAAAACATGCATAAAGGAAACATAACATTTCCACATTTCAATCACAATATAACATTTTAGGATATTGAAATAATTAATCCATTCAAAAAAACCATTTTCAAAACCATTTAAATCATTTAATAAAGAGATTTTTGAATCATAGTGTCCCATACCACCTTGAAACTTTTAACATTTTAAACCATTAATATCCATACAAATAAATCCTTAAAACCATTTTGAAAACATGGATATTAATAAGTTCAAATCATTAAAACATATAAAGCGATATTTTGGTTAAAGGGTTTTTACCAAAATTAGAGACACTAGAATACCATAATTGAAGGATAACATTTAATCAGAACATTATAATATCATCAGAAAAAATGGATTCATGATATATTATTCCAAAGGACAGTATATACACCATATAAGAATGAATTGGTGGATAACAACATTGAAGTCCAAATAGAAATGTAAAATGTGATGAAATCCCTTATAAAGAAGGTATCCTTAAATTAAGGATAAATCAATCTCAAAATTATGTGTGACACATATAAATACACCCAATATAAGTGGATATTAAGTGTAAAACAATAAAATGTCATTCACACATATTCTAAGGATGACATATTCAATAAGTACATGTTGTACCCAAGGAAATCAAAATTGGGTAAAAAAGTTCCCTTGGTAAAATTTGACAGCCTAACGACGTCACTTCAAAAATTCAGAAAATGAGTTGATGAGAGATAAAAAGGGTATCTCATAACATGCACATATAATTTACATAAATAATGATATATAATATCATATCCCAACATAATAGTATGTGAATTAAAATACATAACAAAAGAAGTCTTTTAAAAAGAGGAGGGTGAAAGGTTCCCTTACTGACTTGGGTAACTTTCGAAACGTACACCCCATTGAAGAAGTGTCATAAAATGAATATGTAAATACCCATAAATGGAATTATATTACAAAAGGAGTATTATAATGGGCCGTACATACTCCACTAAAAGGAAATGGTGGCAAATGTAGCATAAATCTCACGGGAATAAAAGTGAGATGAAAAATCCCTTACGAAAACTCGGCAGCCTAACGACGCCAATTAAAGCTTCCAAAAAATGGATTGATGAGATAAAATAGGGCTTGTCATCATATTAAAATAAAATTTACATAAAGGGGAATATAAAAGAACTTCCCCCATCATAACAAAGGGGAGCTTCAAAGAAGTGACATAAAGGAGAGTACTTAAAAACAAAGAGAGAGGTTAGATCTCTTACGAAAATTCGGCAGCCTAACGGCGCCAGTAAAAACATACAAAATGGATTGATGAGAGAAAATAGGGTCTCTCATCATATGAACATAAAATTTATAGTAGGATTAATATAAAATAACATCCCAATCATACGAAAGAAGAGATTAAAAGGAATGACATAAAAGAGTGTACTTAAAAGGAAAGAGAGGAGTAGGATCCCTTACCTCGGGCCCGACTTGACTTGATCGTTCTATAACATCCTGAATAATAAACTTGAGTTAATTTATACTTTCATAAGAACCTTTTTCAATTTCATTATTCCTTTTATATCACTTATTTCCATGTCATACACATTATGTAATCATTTATGTTAATAATTGTTTTTTGTCGATATTTGGTTCTTAAGTCGAAAGTGGACTTCTAATAATTACATGTTGTTTGTGTGGTCAAAGGATCATCATATCCAGGATGATATTCCTGATTTAGATATCATATATATCATATATATCCATAATATACATGTATTTATAATATAACATAATCATTTGGAGGCAAGAAATGAAATGCACCGTTAATGGGGACGATAAGCCCTACGTACGCATGAACGCTACTTTCATTTCTATGTCATATTAATGGAATTAAAACTAAATGAGAGGTATGTATATTTTAATGACAGAATTATATTCATCATTTATATGTTACATACATCATAAATAATAACTTTAAATCCATCCTTTATACATCCCACATATGGCATTAACGGATCAAATCACTTTGAGGGGGCGGTAGTCCACACATCCTGAAATGAAATTATCGTGTTTACCCACAATGGAAACCATAATGGTATGACACAAAAGAAAAATACAAAAGCTTAAGTAAAAAAATAAACATATTATATATCATATATAAATATTGTGGAATATTAATGGCCATTTTTGAAGGTGTTATATGAGTGTTGAATAATCATCGTATCGTGAGGCAGAAATTCGTCATCCACAGAAACAGTATGTTATTTAACCATTAGATGTAGGTGTGTGTACTTGTAGCTATAATTATTCATATAACAACATACTAGTGTATTTAAGATACTGTATTTGTTTCAAAATAAATTAATAAAATGATTTTAGGGGGTTGGAGAAGCAAAATAAAACAAAAGAACACAAGTGAAGACATTACCTTAAAATCGGGTAACTCTCTTTGATTTGAGCTCAAAGGCTTACTTGGGAAGACTTCTTCCCAAAGTGAGGAATATAGGAGTAATAGAGTGATTTGGAGAGGCAATTTTATCAGGTATTGGCTGATTCAAAGGCTTTAGAGGTGTGGGTAAGGTGGTAGAGGTGTGGGCCTTTTATAAGAGGAGAGGAGGGGCACTCTTGGAATGTTACAAAATGTTACTTTATTTTCTAATGTGTTTCGGATTTTAAAGGTCCCAAATTGATATATTTCTAGGATAAGGTGGTATGGGTTCGAAATATACTCATCCAATAGGTTTTTGAAAAGTTTATGTTTTAGTTTTAATGTTATCTTTTCATTTTATCTAAATCATTTATTAATGAGGTAATCGCTGCATCATCATGATGTCATAAATAATTTAATTTATTTAATGTCTAATAATTATAAAAAAATATCATGATGTAGGAAATCATTTTATCTTTCTAATGAATATTTATAGTCAAACATATGACTTTTATGACCCCATTTACAAATTGTTTTAGTGAAACATCTCAAGCTTGTGACATTTTTATTTTAAATTTAAATAAAAAGTTATTTATGTCATTTTCCAACCAAAGTGGCTACATGGGGTCCCCAAGTTGACCCATGGATTTTCATGGTCGTCCATGACACATAAAATTTGGGTAGGACATGTTTCTAGGTCATTTCACATTATTAAAACATTATTTTTAACTTAAATTACACTAATTACCTCTAATCGCGATTAAGAACATAAAAGTTACTATTCACCAAAAATTTATTTTAATCCCATTAAACCACATTTTATTTTTTAATGACAACCATGTATGTCGGATTTTTTAAATTCAAAATACAGAGGTGGAAACGATTCATTTAAACAAAAAATCAGTTTTATTAACTACCACATAGTTGTTTCACTATTCATCGAAATTTGAAGTTTTTCAGAAAAATAACAAAAATTCACCCAAAGTTATATTTGATATTCCGAAATCAAAAATGATTTCTATTTTAAAAAATTAAAAACATATAAGTTTAATTAATTAATATAATAATTAATTCCCGCTGTCAAAACAAATAGCGTGTTTTTAAGAAACAATATCTATTAAAAGATTGACAGTAGTTTAAGTCCAATTTCAAAGTGAAATTAATTACAATGACCACTTTTGGATTAAATGGTAAAAATATATTCTAATTTTACTTTAAAAACAATTAAAAAGATAATCTAATCATATAAATAAATTATATTAAAAATAGTATTTGAATTAAAATACATCATTTTCACTATTCATTAAAAAATGAACTTTATCGGAAAGATACCAGAAATTTACACAAAGTAAATTTTGATGTCTCGATTATAAAGAAGAATTTTATTTTGTGAAATATAACACATAAAATTGTCAAAAAGTGGATTTAAAAGAGGTTCCCCATCAAAAGGAAATTAATCGACCTTCTAAAGAATATTAGAATGTTTACACTTAAAATTGAATTCATTCACATTTTTAATCCTCTAACATTTATTGTAAAAAGTAAAATAATTTGACAAATATATATAATCATTTTGTAGTCATTTCTGTTCATTCCCTCCATTACAACGGCTAGGCATTAACTACCATTTAAAATAATATTATTTTATTATTATAGTGCAACGTAAGATTTCAAAGGAACTCATTGTTGCGTATTGGGAAAGCCATCAAGCATAGTGTTCCCTTTAAATTAATATAAACATTTTATTCATAAATAGGGATAAATATAAAGATGTCGTATTCTTTTTTTACCTGGGGTGTTACAAAAATTCTATCATATTATTTAAAAATTACTGAATTAATAATACTTCAATATTAATATTATATTGTCTAAAAAAGCATAACATGTCGGTTTCTGGGGAAAATGCAACTTTATAAGAAATAATCACAAATCATTATCATCAAAAGAAATTGTTTTCATTGTTAAAATTAATATTGGTTTATGAATGATTATTTGAAATGATATGGTATGAATTAAAAAAACATATATAAATTCTGTTTTATGATGTGACTAAATAACTATACTACCTTTTATTCTTTGCCTTGTATATTTTTATGCATTTTTACAGATATAGAATATATGAAAATTTAATATTTTTTGAATTTCCAGAATGTTCCAACACCTAAATTTTAATAGAGAACATACAGTCTAATTTACATAAACAAATTGAGAACTGTAGCATAACCAACCACTGAAAATTTTCCTCAAAAATTAAATAGAAACATCATAAAGGACTTTTTCCTTAAAAAACAACTTCCCTAGATCCTGTTAAATAAGTTAAGAGGGAATCATTTTGTAGTAGACATATTCGTCGTATCCAATCACCGTATTTTATATCCATCAATAATTACTCTATATATATTTTATTTATCATAAAATAATATATTAATTATACTCATAATTATAAAAGTTTTATATTTTTATGAAGACATCATTATAAACCCTGTTACTCATCAAACACCATTTTAAATTATCACTCAAGTGTACGTACAACTTATCATTTCCATGATGTGATATAATGCATTTTAAATCACCTAATTTTTTTGGATGCGTATTATGATGGATTTAAATTTTATATATGATATTTATTATATATTTATATTTCCAAAATTATAATATCACTTTTTCCAACATACAATACAATCATTTTTTGAAATGATAACATTGTTCATGTGTAAGTGTGGACAACCACCTCCACCAATCGATGTGATACATTTTTTATTTATATTTTAATTTCATATAAATGATGTTGAATGATATTATTATTTTTTATATAATAATTATATTTTAAAATATTATTAATATTTACCTGTCATTCATTTAATCATTTGAAAAATGAAAGCGTCGTTTATGCGTATGTACGACCTGCCATCTCATTGAATGATCTAACACATATTATGTTCTATAACTCTTATATATGGATATAATATATGACTGAGGAATATATATGATATTAATGTAATTATTAATTTTTGGGAGATTTTGGATGTTTGATAAATATAAAATGTCCATAAATACTATGATCAAATACTCATGATACAATAAACATTTTTCACCCCTAAACAATGAATTTGAGAATTATTTATTTATAAAAGCAGTGTTGAAATTTTATAAATGAATCATATATGATAGCATACGTTAGAAAATTTATCTATTATACAACAATATTAAATTTATATTTATTATATAATTATGTTATACTGTTTTAAATGCATGCAAAACAGATGTTAATGGGTTTTGGTTATAATGTCATGTTTATTGGGATATTAGTCATTAAATTTCAAATAATAAAGTATTATGATCTATCTTTCAAGAAACTAATTAATTTTGTTCTAAATGAGTAATATATTTAAAACACATTATTTTTCTTCATATTTTATTGTGTTATGTACTAGGGAGACCAAAAATATATTTTTTTTGGAAAAATAAACATCTTTTATCTCTTAATTGAATTTTTTTTTTCTTTCATTGTAATTTTTTCTAAAAAAACTTTTTGAATAATTTTTTTATTACTATATTATTATAGTATAAAATCATATTTAACCATTTTGAATTTTTTCTAAAAAAATATTCATAAAATGTATTTTTCTTTTTTGAAATGAGGGATTTTAATGGCATCCCTAAAAACATCTCTACAGAATTTTTAACTTATATGGAATGAATTCATTTTCATGTTGTCATGACAATTACATTCTAGTAATTTTCCATTATAAGTAAGCATTATTTTTTATTAAAAATATGTTTTTCTTTATATTTTTTCTATCTTTTTTTAAATATATGATTTAAATGTGAGGGGTTATTTTCCACAAGAACATTTTCATGATCTTTAAATCGTTTTAGTACTCATCATAGAAAAAACCCAATTTTTTAATTGAGTTTTTCTGGTTATATTATCCAATTATACCATCCTTATTATTTCTATGGATTGTTTATGAATATGGTAGCATAATTTCTGTGAAAACCATCTCTTTCCAACCATTATTCTATAAAAATTATTTAATATTTATAAACCTAATTAATTTCCTTGGGATATAACATTAATAATTTTCAATGAAATCCATTTTTCATGGGTTCATATATTATTAATTCATTATGATATTAAGGAACACATATGTATGTATGTTAATAATGTAAATGGCAGGGACAATATCTCACTCTAATGCATTGGGTGAATATAGAAATATAATGAGATAAAAATGACTCGAATAGGGTGTGAACATATTTTAGTATGAGTCTATGTACACTATAATAGTATTTAGAGTGATACATGACTACAAATATGGTTTAGGTAGTGAAACCATTACACTATTATATCTTTTAAAATGATATTTGACAACTTAAGAAATTATTTATTATGATTATGGGTATTCCACAAATCAATGTATTATTCACAATATAATATTTATTTGTTTGTGGTCTTTGGATCAATTATTATTTAGGTATTATGAATTTCAATTACTTATTACCTAACTCTGGATTATGATTATTTTTATTTGGGGTATTTATTTCAATTGGTAAACCTATGATCTGATACCATTTTTATCATGATGATGTTATGTTATTATAGATATATCCCTTTTTTTTACAAATAGTGAGAATAATATATCACCATTTTCTTATGATTAATATACCCTTGTTATGAATGAATAAATTAATTATAAATTTTCTAAGAGGGTTCATTGCTATGATGTTCTATGTGGGAGATGGGGTAGAAACATCATGAATATGTTGTTTATGTTTCCAGGTTTCCAATTTTAGTAGACCAATATGATTCTTGTATGTATTGTTGAGTTATATATGAAAAATTCATCTATTTTGATATTATATATATGTATGAAAATTAGGAGTTACTAAGGTACATATTTTTTATACCATTTTATGAATATTCTTATAATATATATATACATTTAAATATATATCTCAAGAAGGTGTTCTATTATAAAAAAATAATTGATCAATTTTTATATCATATAAGTATAATGATTTTTTATATTTAATAATGAATTTTATTAATTGTGAACCCACTAAAATGGTAATCCTTTTTTAAATCATTATATTTATATTAGTAAAAAATGATTCATATTTCACTATGAAATGAGTCCTCTGTGGAATATTCCTCACCTTATAATGAATATATAATGATCTCCAGAAGTAGTTTAACCCTTTAAACTAATATATATATATATATTAATATTCATAATATAAGAATTATATTAAGAAATAATATAAGTTGAATAAAACAATAAATGAAAAATACAATAATGTAGACATGATATTAACATATCTAAATAGTTAATAAATAAATAATTATGAAAATTTTATAATTCATGAATTATTTATATAAATTATAAAGGTATAGTATGCCAAGCCTTGTTATATAAGGATAAGGAATCTAAAAGTATATTGTAACAATTTATTATATAAGGAATCACATTATTGTATCATATAATATGACATTCAATTTAGCTAATATCTAATATAAACTATTTATCAATAACTAACCAATCTTGTCTCGATTATATCAATTTGCAAATTAAAATGGGATTATGTAGTGATGGGTATACTGAGGTCACTCCATGTTAATGATATAGTATATGTTTTAGAATATCATTAAACGACAGTGGATTATTTATTTTCATTCAATGAGATCCGATGAATTGAAGAGATAAAAAAATATATGTTTAATATATAGTACATCCAGATGGTGCATTTATAAGAATCAAATCAATCCATGATACTAAATTTACTACTTTCTTAATTAATGTATTTTAAATTGGTTTAGATACCTTAGGTCAACTAAGAACTGTATACTATTTATAGATATATAGGAAGTCTGAACATACTATTTTGGTATTGAAGAAGGAAGAGATTATAGGTCGATTAGTGAAACTATCCTCTTTTGATGGATGTAATAGAATGAGTATTCCTATGATTGTGACCATAGATGGGAGAAAAGTGCATACAGATGTAGGGGATGTTTAAACCTATGTGTATGTTCAGATATAGGTAATTAATAGGTTTAATTCTATAACTTACCAGATAATTATCTTCAAGTATACAAGGATATTTAATACATGTTATATATATTTATATTAGATATAAGTAATTCATTTTAGATATTATCACATGAACAAAATTGTTAAAATCAAGAATGATTTTTTATAATTGTTTTCAAAATTTCCATTTAATATAGAAGATCATAATTATAGTATCCATTGTGGGAAGATGATTCCACTTGTTCATGTGCAGTGGAAGCACATGAGTATCTAGGTGTAGTCATGGGAAAAAGAAGTGGATGAATGTGGGAAATGGTTAGAGATATTTTTTGATATTTCTCTGAGACAAATATCAGATATTATCTACCATATGTTTTTTAGGTTGTTTCACCTTATATATTTTGGTTTATGATTCAAATTAATGATTTCTAAAACGTTGAGTTTATCTTTGGTTAGGTTACTTGATGGGTATGTGGAGGATGTGTTCCTATTTTAGGGAGTTAGTCTTTGTTCCAGGAATCCATCATGAAAGAAATGAGGAATTAGAGATCTACTTATAGTTTATCATCTAATCGGTGGCCCTAATTATAATCATGGGAGGGCCCACTGGTCTATTAGACACCATCATAACATGGGGTTAGGAACCTAGTGTGGTATAAGGTCCCTGCTGAATTATTAAAAAGTATGTGAAAGACCTATATATTTTTAATTAAATTTTATTGAATATAATTAATATATTCATATTATATAACTTAATTCCCTTAAAAAATTTCCAAAACCTGGAAAATGTTCTATATGAACACATATCCACCTCTTAATATGGATGATGATTCTAACAAGCAATGATATTCCAAAAGGTTACGAGGGGAGACTTTACCGTCAATTTAATTAGACATAAAAATGAAAAAATTACAACATAAAATGGTACAATGGAATTAAATAATATCATTTTCATTTAACTGGCAATGCAAAGTATATGACGTTATAAAATTAATAAATAATTGGCCCACAATGTGGCAGTTCAACCAATTCATATTATAGAAATATGAAAAATAAATAAACAAGATGTAAGATATATATAGAATCTATCTTGATATTTCTTGTAAACCAACCTATATACCCTGATCCCCTTATAATATAGTCAACCTTATGCTACCCTGAAGGTGTACCCAATCCCCACTAGTTGGTTATTATGTAGTAAAAATTTAAAAGTTAAAATATTGGAAAAATTATAAACATAAAGAGCAGAATAAAAATCACTTGAAGTTAGTATTCTCCACATTCCAATTAAAGAATGTAATGAAAACAAAAAAAGGGTAAAAAAATAATAACATGATCAAAGGACTCAAAAAAATGCAAAGAAAAAACTCAAAATTACATAAGGAAACATCGAACAAATCTATGGTACAAATATCAAGAAATTCCACCACATTCATGTGGAACATTCACTATTCTCAATCTAGGCATTAAAAATTTTACAATAAAGTGATGTTAAAGGTGGGATGTGAACTATAAATCTCAATTG
This sequence comes from Viscum album, assembly GCA_963277665.1. Classification (NCBI taxonomy): domain Eukaryota; kingdom Viridiplantae; phylum Streptophyta; class Magnoliopsida; order Santalales; family Viscaceae; genus Viscum; species Viscum album. Next base: position 1,044,090,176 of record OY728160.1, on the reverse strand, counting down.
AGTCTTTTTATGGGTTCTGTAATCAATACAATAACATCATACCATTTATGATATCATTTTAAAAAGAATAGGTTTTGGAATTTTATTTCACATATTTATAACCAAAACATCAATTTATTTCAAATAGACAGATTTCATATAAAACAACATTCAAATTCTATATAATGCACATTTTATACGAATCATTTTATATAAAGAATTTGGAATGAATAAAAATATTCAAAAATTAAATTAAAATTATAACAAAATAAAATAACTCATCACAAAGTTTGATCCATGTACAAATTCATAATTATATGTTTAATTATCATGTAATTTGATCCTCACACTTCTCAGAGTGATCATGGATCATGTTATATGTGCACATAAAAATATACCCCAAAAGGGAAACCCATAATTGGAATCATGAATCCCAATATGGTATCCCTATATGATTATATAGACTATAGCTATTTTAATAATATTTGTCATAATGAATCCATTCCTATGTTGTCACACTCCTATTTCATGTATTTGTTACCAAAAACAATGTAGGTGAAAATTTGATTCAATAATCAATGAATCCAATTAAAAATTAATCATTCTTAATCACCAAAATATATTATTTTAAAATATCAATTATCAACATGACTTTAACTTTTCAAAATAAAATACTTGAATTTGGTAATTTCATAACATTTCCCAAAATCATTAAATTTAATATATATTTTCAACATGAAATCATTATATCAAAATTATTTATAAAACAAGGAATCATTTTTAGTAAATGAAACCCACCACTTCAATATATTTGATATTTGGGGTTGTATCAAGTTCCCTACCACCTTCAAATCATGAATCAAATAATATTAATTCCCTATAATAAAATCATTTAACAAATAACCACAATTAAATATCAAAATCATCGGTTTCAATCATAGTGAAAATAGATATGGAACCACCTATCTATAAATCAATGAATCAAAATTCCAAAAACCCACAATTGGTAATGAGATGAATATAAAAGGATACAGATATATTGAAATAGAAAACATTAATCTATATCCAATCATATAGATTTTTTATCAATCCAACATGTTATGATACAAATGGAATATGGATGAAGGAATGAGTGATTAAATTTTAAAAGGTGACCTGATCCACTTAATTTAGATGGATCAGATCCTCTACGCATTCATTTATTTTTCTAAATGATTGGTTAGAATGATCCAAAATCACCTCTCAAGAGATTTCCTTGAAAATAAATTTGTCTTAGCACCAATTTAAGAGATTAAGGGCCAAAAATGGGGGTTCAATATATTTTGAATATCTATTTGGAAAATAAATAAACCCACATTCAATGATTGTTGGGAAATACCTTATAGTTGAAAAAAAATGTGAACCTTAATCGTGTTCCTCCTATGGAAAAAATTTCCATGGATCATGGTTTCTCATAGATGGATTCATGGATTTTAAAACATTGAACTATCCATGTAAACACCCAATATCCATGGGTATAATGGTTTCCACTGGGGTCCTAGATAAGAAAATCATTAAAACAAATTTGTATATCCTAGAAAAACACTAAAATCCTCCTATTTCAACTTGAACCACCCCAATTCATAATACACCCAAAAAGGGAAATAAAAAATGGTCATGGAATACTTGATAAAAATAGTTGTATGTTAAAACGTCACCACCATAAGAACATTTTATCCACATAATCTCAATCAATATGTTTTAGTATCAATTATATGATTTCAGCTCTCGTTCATTCATACACCCCTCTCCAATGTCTCAATAATATCATAACTGGGATGAAATTTCACATAGAAAAAATGCATCATCCTCCCCTGAAGGACCTTTTTTTGAGAATCAACAATTATTGTTGGATGCTCCATCACAAATTATTCACATTCAATATCCCAAACCACATATATCAAGGCACGATATAGGATTGAAAAATAATTTTGAATCTTTGATACATAGGCAAAAATATTTTTTAAAATCAACTATTATTGATGTTCTAAATGGTATGGAACGTTCCCTACATTCTTAACAACCTCAAATGTTACAAAAAATGAGTACCATGACATTCCTATATCCTCTGATTTTGGTGAACTAAATGAGGTAATGAAATGAATAATACATAATGAATTTACTATATAAATATTTACTTAAATTTTTCTCTTGAATGATCCATAAGTGCTTCTTATGGTCCTCAATAATTGTAGAAAAAATAACATCAATAAATAAAAGAAAATATTCATCATGATATTTAAGTAACACTGTGTTAATTTCATAAATAAAATAATATAGTGAATTAGTTAATCAATATGAAATTATTTTAAACATGTTATGTCCATCCCTTGTTACAAAATATGTATTACTTCTTTATATGAAATTGAGGGTACCCATAGGCAAGGTAAATCTTTTTAATATTTTATTCTTCGTGAATTTGATTGTATAAATCATCAGTGAATATTAGAGAATAATTTTTTTTATCAAAACTAAATTGATTTCTGATATTCAATGCATAGACTCAGGGATCCATCATTCTTCTTAATGTATAGAATAGTGGATTCCTATGGTGAAACACTTGGGGTTAATAAATCCCAATTATACCTACTTATTAAGTAGTTTCTTGAAATATATTAATTAAAATTTGTTTATTCTTATTAAATTCTATTATATTAGTCTTGCATCAGGGATTAAATCAATGGAAAAAATCAATTCCATGCTTTGAGGGATGTTCATGTACTTCCTCACAATATAAATCAATTTATTCTTATACAATAGGTACATCTATATTTTTAAGATGACCTTCTCTATATCTAGAAATTTTTTTACTCTTATTCACTAATAATATCATTTATTAGAGCTAATGTGGGTAGATCTATAAAATACTTAGATAATCATGTTTATACACTATAGATAATGAATGCAATATCTTTATCATGAATCCCAATTTCATTCTTATTAAAATAAATATTTGAATAATATTTTGAGATCAATTACACACCACATATGAAATCAAAGTAAATAATTGGAATGTTTATAATGTAAAAAATATAGAATGTTTATGTGTAATAATGTGGACTAACATACACATCCTTTTTGTAGTGAGACTTCCCATATTATTTTTGAATGAAAACTACCTTCATAAATTAAATTTGAAGTGGAACTTTTTAGGGAAAACTATTTATATGAAATAGTATGAGAGGTTATTGAATTAGATAAATTATTTTCTAAATTTGAGGAAATTATAAAATTATATTCCACCACATTGTTGGGTACCTTATCCCCAGCTATTGTGATCTTATAATATTAACCTGGTCCACATGGCATCTTTTATAATGGATTCCATTGACATTTAGTTATTTTTTGAATTGTTCCCCATATCTCTAAAATGAATTCCTTTAATAATTTCATGTTATTTCTTATGTTTTCATTATTTATCCATGATTCCATTAGCTATTCATATATAAAAACCCCAATTCGTATAAGAATTTCCATTGGTGATTCTTTACATATTTTTCACATGGTTGAAATTTATGTATTCTGTTCTACTTATTTGATGCATTACTTTTTTATGGGGTTTTGGTGGCCACATATTCCATTAATTTCACGAGAATATGTTAAATTTTTGTAACACCTTCTCTATTTTAAGGGAACATCTAACAATTTGTTCATACAAAAAAAATAATTGAGAGAGAAGTTCCCTTTAGAGACATATGATAAACCATTAATAAAAGTTTTCAATCATGCACCTTGTGTTGTATATGTAATATGTAGCATACCTTTCTAGCATAAAAAATTTCTCCTCATCCTCAACATCACTTTTACATTCATTTAGTTTATGATTAGTCACTTTTTCGTTATTTTAGTTAGTTCATCATGAGGTAAATATTTTTCTAAGAATTTATCATTAAAATCAATCCATTAAATGTGATAAATTTCTTCGTCCCCCAAATTATTCTAGATCATATACCAGAATTGATTCTTATTATCATTGATAATGTACAAAGAAAGTGCAACCCTTTCATTTTCAATGTATCTTTGGGAATGAAATCTTCTCTAGATACTTAATTTGTTTCTCAAGTTCCACTATATTAGTTGTTCTACAAAATTATGGGGGATTATATAGTATCAAACTATCCCACATTAGACAATATTATGGTGGAATATGTTTCTCTAACCAATAAAGGTTATTTATATTTATCGGAATAAGATGCCCAATTATAGATATAGATTTCTCGGTTCCAATAGAAGATGTAGTTACTTCTACATGTGGAAAATATATACATTGGCGATGAGTATTGATACCATTTATCCTTCTAGGTTCCATTTTATATAATGGAATATATTTTATTAGATAATAAATTTATGAATTTAAAATCATAATGTATAATTATATATTTGGTTTAAGAATTATCTAGAATTAATTTTTTTTCATTTTTAATCACATAATGATTAAATTGGTTTCTTCAATGATATCATTATTTTATAATTATTCATAATTGTTTGTAATCAAAATTGGAATTAGCTGAATAATTTCCCCTAGATGTGCCATAAAGGTGCACAGAAAGGACCATTTCCATTGATTAGGTAATTATTGGGTCACCCCCAACTCTCCTTTTTCCTATTAGTAACTCTTAGGTACCACATTGCTGGAACCATTACATATATATTATACGTAGTGGGATGTATTGATAGAAAAAACAACAAAATATCTACCCACTTATAATATTTGGATTTAATTCCATGATTATCTTCAATGTCTATAAAATAGTTGAGTTCAATAATAAGTGTTTCCCATAATGTAGTTAACATGGAACCTGTTATACATCCCTCTAATATAAACATTAATGAACATGACTCTAAAAACCTGATGTCATCGAAATTTTTTTACATTTCCATATATACATTGGCTCATTTTATAAACGATAGATCTGTTTAAATTTTTTTGATAAATAAATACAGACATGAAAAAAATTTACTTTTGGATATAAAAAATAAAAAATAACTAAATAAAATGCTCACCGACCTTAAAACCCATTCAATGGGATATTCTTTATTTGATGGGGAATGGAAAAAAATTAAGTGTGAGCACAAATTTCCATTATGGGATAATTAATGAAGAATTTACCATGATTAAATAATTTATATTCAATATGGATTCCAAAATAAAAAACCATATATTATATTTAATCAGTATATTGACTATCGTGAAAGGAAAAATCATAATCAATAGGAATGGGTAAATTCATCAAAACAAATTCCATTAAATAAACAAATTTGAATGGATTTCATTTATAGATAATATCATCGTGAAAATTCCATAGATAATAGTTACATCTGTATTCTCAATGAATTAAATTCTTAATTATTAGACTTAATGATAATTGGAATCATAATACCACTACCATATTGTTCCTTCAAACAGTTGTTTAAAACTATAGGTAAAGACATATTTATTTTGGACAACCAATTTATCTCATCAAACATATTGATAAATCACAATGATAAATTATATTAGTATCTAACTACCTATAAATTTATAAATAATTTCTTATAATATTAAAAATCATTTAAATCCCTGAGTAATTTTCATTAAAAACATATATCCAAGTTGATTAGAGGATACAAATTTATGAATTTTTATTCAGTTAATCAAATAACAATGAATGTAATAGGATTATGTAAAAATGGTATATGCATTAAGAAAAAAACATATATATTTTACCAAAATATTTATATTTAATATAAATATAATTTCTAATGATAAATTATGACATGAATGAATTTTTTTTAAATATATGGTTAACAATCACAAAATAATGTGAGATTTTAAATTAACTATTTCTACTTGCTAATATACAATTGAAAACTCCAAGAATGAAATAAATCAAATTTAAAGTAATAATATTTTTAATTATTATGAAATAATGTTATTACATGTAAATTTGGATTTATATACACCTTATTAAATAAATTATGATAATAAAGATACAATATTCCCCAATGAAGGTAAATTGAGATAGAGTCTCCAACTATGAGTAGAGGAATAGTGCACATTATTTACCAACTAAAATAACAAACATATGATATTAATTTAAATATATAAAAACATTTTAAAATTTTTATTATTCATTTTATTTCACTTATAACCATTTTATGAATAATTACATAATCAATTATGTTTACATTGGATGTTTCAATGATATTTGACTTACGTTTCAAAAATGACTTCAGAAGGTTACTATTGGTCTAAAAGGTCATTATTTCTACATCTATAGAATAATAATAATGAAATAATTTTCATAGATATACATAAATTTTATCTTTTCGACAATTTATGAATTATGTTTTTGAGATATGAAGTGTGGTATGATCATGGAGAAGGGAGGTTGTATATAAGCAATACAAGTGCTTACATTTTTTATCAATCATAATGGAAAGGAGGTATGAAACATATTTATCATTACCAAAAGATAAAAAAATGATATTTAATATTTATATTCCTTAAATATAACAAAATATATCATCCATTTGGTGCGATTTTAAAATGGAGTAACACTCCATTGTTAAGGGAGTAGTCCTTACATATTCGAATGTCCTTATCATCATTTAGAATGTGAATGGGTAAGAATGAAAATTATAGAGTATATTTTTAGAATGATAAATATGTTCTTAATATCATAATTATTTCATTTGTATTATATAAAATAATTAAAATTATATTTATTACCATCCATGTAATACGTTAGTGAATGACGATTCACATCACATGGTGAGACTGTAGTCCGACATATACATGGATAAAACTATCATATCCCCTATATGTTGGATAATAAAATGATGTATATAATATAATTTATATACATATATAATTATGATATAATAATATTATAAATAGTTTATATTTATAATCAATTTTTTTTAGAGGTGTTGATTGAAAATGCATAACAACGGTTTGTAAGGTAGTAGTCCACCATATACACATTCGACATTATCGTTTCCCATTTGAGTGAAGAGCAGATTGACATAGGTCATACTAATAACATAATAAAATATCATTATATGGGATATTTTTAATATAATAATAATTGAATAATATTTTATGGAGATGTAAAATTATATAAAACAAAAACACATAACTAGGAATTTTACCTCTTGTCAAATAAACTCTGTAGAATTATGCATAATGTATTCTTAAATTTAATTTATGATAAAAAAGGCATCTTGGATGATTGGAAGGAAATTTTAATGTGATTTTGGAAGGAAATGGAGGAAAAATAAGGTGTTTATGGATTTAATAATAGATGAGAAAGGGTGACCTTTTATATGAGATGTGAGTGGAACACTGGTATATTTTCGAAAAAAAATATGCTTTACTATTTTTTTTGACATTCCATAAGTGTAAAAATTGAATTATTATAGATTTTTATAAATTTAATGGTATAAATAATTCTATAAAATCTATTTTATACAAGTATAAATGTCATTTAAACGTATTTATTTTTATTTTAACCCCAGGTAAACAAGATTTTATCTTCACCACGGTAAATTACGTTTTCCATCTTTAATATTCATTATCATTAAAATTTATGTTCACTTTATTAATTAATATAAATTATTATGAATAAAAAAATTGAATCCATTTCATCAAAAAATCCATTTACAAAAGTGTACATTTTCATCTTAATCTTAATCTTGTAGATGCAATGAGAAAGTCGGTATTCAAAACAAAATTGATAAAAAAAATTACACTGTATTTATATGAAACATAAATATTAAAATGATTGAAGTAAAATAAATTATATTTATATATATAAATATAATTTAACTTATTTATAAAAAATACATCAAAAAATTTATCCTATCATTATATTTAATTTAAACGAATAGGTAGTTTTCAATTGAAATTCAGTATTTTCCCTATTCATCAAAAAATCTATTATTTCAGCAAAATCACAAAAAAAACACCCCAATATAATATTGATATTATAAGTTAAAATTTTAATATAATATATTAAAATAATTTTATTATTATGGTAAAAATTAATTTTAAACTATGTATGAAAATCTTGAATAAACCCCCTATTAGAAAAAATATATTTTCTCAAAAAACATTACATTTTATCCCAAATTATTATAATAATTTATTATTAATCCATAGAAACAAATTCATGTATAAATTGTATATTTTTATTAATTTATCAAGTACCAATAATACAATTTAATTTAATGTCTCGGTTAAAATTTTAATGTTTAGATAATATTTTAATCAAAGACTGAGTTTTGTTTAAACTATATATTAGAGTTGTAATAAATTATAAAATAAATTAATTTTACATTGAAATAAACATATTGTAAAATAATATGGTGATACAATCTCTTATTTAGTGAGACCGACTATATATTTTCATATTTAAAAGAATCTATTTCATATTATATAGTCTATGGATCTTTATACTTCAAGAGATAAGTTATATGTGTCTAATTTAATGTGTGATTTTCCAATAAAACACCCACCCTATTTACAAGTGATATTGGAAAAAAATATCTTATAATTGGATTAGTTATATTCATAGTATTTTTAATCACAAGGAGGCAATGGGGTACTGGATGGAGAACCATGTCATGAATAGTATATAAGGACCTTAAAAACAAAAGTGTTATATTTTAGTATAGGAAGATCAACCATATGGGATGATCGTGAAGGATTTTCAAGTGTGTTTTCCAACTAATTATTTCCAAAAACATTATATTTAGAAAAATATTCATATTTCAGGCCCATTATATCACAAAAATGTATTTAATTAAATATTATTCATGTTTTATAAATTTTATTTTTTCACTTGTGTTGGTGAGGGATGAGGATACATGTGTTTGATATTTTAGTGATCCTTTACAACATACAATATTCGTACATGTGAATATCATTCACTTTATGTGTTTGAATAATTTGGTGCAATAGGTTCTCATTACTATGTGGAACCATATGGGTATATTTAATTTTGGGTAATTTGGTTAAGTTATTGGATATTGTAGAAGACCATACATGAGTAGTAAATGTTAATTAAATTATTCACTGTTGGGTGGAAATGTATAGCGATTATGAGGTGATGGTTCAAACAAAAACCCCTAAGATATTAAATTTAATATAGTGTTAGATTGTATAATACTCTATATTAGTTATACTAACCACCATTTTATGGAATCTCAATTTCAAATAAGAGACATTTATAACACATTTTATATGTTATTAAAAGCATAGTAATGGGCATGCTCCAGGAACAGATCAATAATATAGTTCATGATTAGGTACAATCTTATATCATGGAAGTTAGTGGTATATTGGTTAACCATGACTCTAAGGAGACCATGGTTCCTTGGGCTTGGGTAAAAATATTTATTAGGATAGGGATAAAAAAAATTAGTTGATAGTGGGATGTGGTAGGGATGATGACCAGTCTTGTGCAATCATGAAAACCCCATCGGATCTTGTAAAGTTCCCATTGATGGTAAATGGTATGACCATTAAGGATTATAGAATTAATTTGGAATAATCAGAACCAAATTTATTATATTTTCCATATAGGATGCTAATGAAACACTATTTTTAGTCTTTCCAATATTTTATTAACAATTTCATTATATTTATCAAGGTAATTCTTTGGATTTATTCCAAAGAGAAATATTTGGATTATTATATATCTGCTAAGAATTAAAAATCCCATATCAATTTCTCTATAATGTATGTTTTTTGTAAAGATTATAGAGTTTATTGTCCAATTGGTGATCCATGAGATGAATAGATTTATTCTCACGAGCATTCCCTATAGGGGTAATCCTGTATTATTTTCCAAAATTCAATATTATAGTGTACTTTTTTTCATGGATGAACAAATATTGATCTAGGTTGTATTTGATAATTGATATCATCATACTCGTATAGATAAAATTTTCAATTTGTTAATTTGAAAAATAAAATCTAGGATAGATCTATAGCCAGGTCATCATTAGTTTCTATTCAAACTAGATCATATTCTATATAATAATTTTACTCATTAGTATGTAATATATTTCATTCAAATTTTATATCATATTTATATGAATTTTCTAGTACAATTTGGGTGCATAATATATATCTAGTACCATCCATAAATTAATTAATTTTCTTCAATTTTCATCAATGTAATTATGGTGTAATATTAAGAAATGATGGATCACGATCAATATATAAAATTCATATCATAAAATTTTGTAATAATCACCTTTGGGAAATGTCCATAATGTATTATTTATTGATTAAGAGTTATGTTACATGGATAATTTGTTATCTAATGTTGAATTATCCATGGAATATTATATGATTAGTGATATAGTTTATTAGAATTTATGAATTAATGTTTTAGAGATCCATAAATTCATAGGACTGGAATAACACTACTAGTCATTCATTTTGGACTTCTATAATTTGGTAAAACCAGTGATGAATCTAAATTAGAAGGGGATCGAGTGGGATTTATCTAATACCATTGAGATATTTATCTAGGAATCATAGGGTATATTCAGAAATATGATGATCCTAAGCACAAAAAGAACTGGGGATGGATTATAGTGAATAATATCATTCAATACACGTAGTCTTTATAGTTAATCTAATATTAGAGGGGTGATTAGTATAATATTGGTTTATTTAGAAAAAACAACATGAGAGGAACTACACGAATCATGAAATGGATGTAATTACATTTATTAATGTACACTGATTTTATGATGACTCTCATTTGGGTAGGATGATTTTGGTGTGTACAAAAAATAAGATAATCATTTATATATTTTAAATAATGACCTGATCCATTGATAAAGAAGATGGGTTGAGTACAAATAGTCTTTCAGAATCGATATGATGTATACCTACAGGAAGGGATCATTGGGGATGGTAATATTTCTTGGAATACTCATGCATAGGTGGTTCAAGAGGCCTGAATCATGTTGATTTTCAAAAAAACTTTTTAGATTAGTATTAAAACATACAATACTTGTTTTTAATGGTTGAAATTTTAGCTTTATATATCAATAGAATGGTATTTGAAAGAGTGAAGAAGTGTGAATTATATTACATTGATAACTGGTTTTTTGAGAGATAGAATATATTTTAATGATATACCACATTATTATACTCCTGAATATGATGGGAATATATATATATATATATGAGTACATTAAATGGAAGCTATGAGATTGTGTGTGGATCTGATGTTATATACACATACCAATATATGGTTAGTTCACATTGTTCTAATCCAAATGTATATCTATATGATTAGGTATTATTGGTGGATGGGGATGTAAATGGGAATAGTGTTTTACTTCACATAGTGCTTCACCTATCAGTGGGTAAAGGCTAGGAACTAAATTAAATATTCTATTATTCATTCATATCCCACAATGAAGTGTAAATTGCATTATACGGTGATGTGTTTCTATATAATTTTTCCATTGTTACCAAATGAATTTATGAAATGTTGGTTATCATTAATTGGTTGAAAAAGCGGTTAATTTATGACAAATCATGTAGAACCAATCTAATGGTATGTTAGGATGAATTTATTTCATTAATTGGTTTTATTTTGTGGATTGTTGAGGAGAAATATATCACATTAGAAGTCCTAATTCACATCTCTTTTTTCCATGGATTATCTAAAGCCATGGATACCAAGGTGTGTTTAGTATTTTATACCACCCTCTCACTGTGGGGTAAAGTAAGAATACACTCAATTATTTGGATGAAATTCATTGATAATGAATTATATATTTTGGTGGATCTTGGGAGAGTCATATATCACTTATAGAGTTATCCTATGACAATAGTTATCATATAATTCATCTTATAGATCAAAATTATTCACTTTGTTTTAGGCCATCTATATAATTTATATGATAGATGAAGGTAGAGAAATTATCTTTTCCTATACTGAGTCTGACACATTAGGGTTTGGATCATATTTAATTGATTGTATGGTAGATATAAAAGTCCTAAAAAATATCTGGTGGTGACTCCATCCTCTGGGTTTTGAGGAGGGTGACCATGTGTTCTTGATATTTTAACCTATATTGGGACAAATGATGGTTAAAAGGTCGAAAAGGATGGAACCTATATTCAAGGGTTCATTTTATTTTTTTGAGTGGATCTATACCTTTGAAATACCTATTTTTCTAAAAATATGTATATGTTTCAATATATGATATCTCATGTGTAGAGAGATCAATCTGAAACATATCATGATTTCAACATTGATGGTGCAGAGATAATGATGGATGTGTCATTTGAAGAAACAACAGCATGAATCCTGTCCCTGATCATGAAGATATTTCATTATAGCAGTACACATATGGTTTAGTTATAATGGATGCATATAAGTATTCAACAGGAAACTTTGGAGTTAGAGGCCAATATTTATGCATAATAGACAATGAGTATAGTCAGTGTTTTTCATTGTTGTGTCTCAAGGATGTGCTACCATTTTTGTGGATTAAGTAAAATATCCTGCATATATGGATATTTATTTTATTAATTATTTACTAAAACATGTTAACTTTAGTGGTATATGACTTTTGGACGATTTATAAAAGGCTAGAGGTCAAATTTTTTGGAATTGGTGTTAGTGAGAGTAATATGTTCTTTACTAACAGATCGAACAAGGCACCAGTAGAATTGTTAATGTGTACCACGTGTATTAGGTATTAAAGAGGAAAGCCTATATGGGTCACTGAGAACCAAAAAACCCTAGTGAATATACCCGACTATGTATAATGTACCAAATGTGATCTTGATTATAATTTTTAGATATTAATTTAAAATAATTAAATGCTTCACCAATTTATATATTACTCCCTCAACCCTCTATTCTGTAACAACCACTACACCCTATACACTTTAGTGTTCATTTCCTACTAGCCTAGGTTGAAAATCATTTATGATTCAATGAACATTTTGTTTATTTTAATGGATTGTTAGAGTGATATGGAGGTTCATCCTCCAAATATTATCTATAATCTAATTTATAAATCCTAAATATTTTGGGAATTATCTTCATTAGGGGTTTCATATAATTGAGGGTTTTAATTATGATGTTCTTTAATATATATTTTTCTACATGTCTTAGATATTGGTTTATTAACGTTTTTGATCAACTTATACTAGTTTCATGTTATATATTACTTTTAATTTGTTTTGGGTGGGCATGACATCCATATATTATTTTTTGAAACATGATTCATTATATGTTATTTGGTAATTTGATGAGTTTTGTAATGTGAGAGGTCTCTCCAGTGTAATGATTTTGTTTTATGGGGATTTATGACAACAATTGAAATTGGAAGTGTTATATAATATGAAATTGAAATGCATAATGGGATTGATTTATTATATTTAACTATTATGGATTAGATTATATTCTCAAGGTGTGGCCCTTGATGGTATGTAATGTTACTATATAAGATGCTAGTAGAGGGATGTCCTTGGGAAAATTTGTTAGGGTGAATACAAACAGGTTTTCATATTTTTCATGTGAAATGTGTGAGAGTTGTTAAATGTTAAATTAAATTATTTTTGTTAGGATATATGTTGTATTTTCAATGGGTGTAGGTTTAGAAACCCTAGATGATGAATTCTTATATGTTAGAAAACATGGGTCTTAATTAGAAAAATAATAGTTCTCTGAGTGTGAGTCATTTTGATAATTCCTATGAAATTAAAATTACAAATATATAAATTCTTGGTAATTATATAAATAGAATTGGAGGTGATACAAAATCATACAAATTTTTTTAATTGATATAAATTGGTTACGTGTCCATGACGAAATCCAATGTATGATATGATTATATGTCCACTATTCCTTATTAGGGTCATGATATTGGACGTCGAACAAGTATATCATGGTGTATGAAGTGAAGTTATTCACACTCATTCGTTGTATTGGAAATAGAACATGAATCTATACCAATTGAAACCAAAATTTTATTATGAAAATAAATAATATGGAAATTAATTCTGGGATTCTTTTTCTTTGTTTATATTTTTTCCCAACCATGTGTATGATAATTAATGGTCACATAAAAATTATAAAATCATAACTATATGTTTGGATTTATTTATTATTGTGATACAAATTTCTTATACTAATTTGTGTCATTCGATATTGGTTATAAATTTATTATTTTATTATTTTATAATAGTGTCTGTTTGGGGTTAAATGAAATTACTATTATCGATAAGTTCCAAATAAGTTATGGTCCTTCACTAAGTGGATTATTTAGAACATGCTGGTGTAACACAAATTAAATTGTTATCATTTTTTAATATTAATTAATATATTCACTTTTAAAAAATAGATTAATTCAATGACTATATTTTTTTGGAATCATGTAGTTATACTCACACCCTACATATAATGAATGGTTTTCATTATGAATTCATCGATAGTGATGGATGTAAGGTCATTGGAACAACATGGGATAGATTAGTAGGCGTGATGACTATATTGTGATATGTGACTAGTCCATAACTGAATTAATTTTTTTGTTTCTTTAAGAATTATTTTATAAATTTTTCATAATGTTTTGTACATGGTAACACAATTTAGAAATAAAATTCATCTATTTATGATATAATTATTTAAAAATATGTTCAAAAATTGTTATACAATGGGTTATATTTTATTAATTTCTAATTATAAATATATAATCTCTATAAAATACAAATATTGGTCAATGGTGATTTCTGATTTTCATAATATTTTTATTACTTGAATGAGTTTAGAATAACATGAAGACATAAATAGATCCACATCACCGGTCGATAGCCTATGAAATATGAGTTGATGTTCCTGATGTATGTAGTGACCATATTCAGCTACTCAAAGGGTAGACTGGACAATTATTTTTATATAAATTTCCTTATTTTTTTGAAATCAATATGGTGTCACACTATATATATATTGGAGTTGATATCATTTATATGGTTATATCAAAGAAAATTATGTGCCAATTTCCCTTGAAATCCAAAAATATATAATCCAAATGTTATCACTGATCCATTCTCTTGAAATTATTGAACGTAATTTTTGATATATAATGAGAATCCCATTATGCAGATAAGTAATATAAATGTAATTCAAAATTGGATTCATGCATTCCTCCCTTCATAATTTAAGGAAGATGTTATAAGTCCCATTAAATTCCTACAGGTTTATCACATCTATATAAAAGGATATCATTATATTTGGATGTAACATATATTGTGAAATTTCATTACTACTCTTCTACATTGTAAAAATGGTTGTGTAAAATCCATTTCTAATATCAATATTTTTGGCTGTATAACATAATCTTCTTATCCCTACCCATGATTAAATTACTATTTTCTTCATATTGTGACCAGTATATCCTTCACCATTCAGAAAAAAATATAAACCTATGAAAAAAATATAAATCATTCAGAAATTTATTTATTTAATTTTTCATCAACGATTGATTATAAATATTATTGATTTATTTTAGGATCATATCAAAAAATGTAATAATTCTTATTTTTAATATATTAAATATATTTTCTCCATAAATAAACAAAAAATTATTATTATTATACGATGTTAAAAATTCTACAAATCATTATAAATTACTAATAAAAATAAAAATAAATTAAAATCTAGTCGATTACATTAATTCATTATTCAACCAATTATATTGGTGGAAATTAATAAATAAATCATAGTGTTTAAATTCTTTTGTTGATGTGGAAGAATAGTTATGGAATGGAAAATATTCTATATGAAATTATTTTTGATTCATTATTTCACATTATTTTTATTTATTAATATTCTTTAAGGTTATATTATAAAAACACATAATTATGATTCCATATAATGTTGAAATCAATGATAAGAAGGTTCTCATTTAGTAATTAAAAAAAATTATTAAAATTTATTCAAAAATCATTTATTATATATTCATTTTGGAGAATCATAATTAATTTAAAATTGGTTATATTGTATAGGGGTTTCTTTTATAAAAATAGGAGGAAAAATAATTATATTTTTTAACAACAAATTAATACATTTTTAAATACATAATATTTTATAGATAATATTTATAATATAATAAAAATATATTATGATTATCAATGCCATATATCAGGTTCCAAATAAACTAACATTTCATAGTGATAACTATTTTCATAACTAATGGAGAATACAAAATTATGTTGAGGTTATATAGTGAAAAACCTTTTATAATATATCAATATTTCAAAACATATCCAATTGAACCTTAGTGTGGGATGATGATGTGTGGGTTCAATTATGATATATTTCTCATTAAATATTTTTATTTTATTCAATCACTATTCTATATTGAGTGAAATTTCAGTTAATATTACATCCACCAAAATGGATTTAGTGCATATATGGATAAAACACATGAATATATATGAATAAATCATTCAGTTATAAAAATAGTGAAGTAAATGAATAATAACATGATGATTTTACATGCTTCACATAAAATGGATGAATCCATTGAGAATAAACTCAAATGGGTTACATTACAAAGCATGTAAATAGTTTTTAGGAAACATATATTTTGGGATCTATTAAAAACTAATTATATGGTTCACTATATACTATTATATATATACTGAATACATTTGGTTAAATACATGAGTTTACAGGTCATAATTCATTATAATTAAGGATTTTAAGGAAATAATTACGCTAATATAAGAAATATTTTTATTACCAACACTATGTTCTTGAATATATATATATATATATATTCAATTACATGTTAAAATTTATCACGTTAAAAAAAATTACATAAAATTAAATAAATAAAAAATATCATATCTAAAATTTTATTTTACCTCTTAGTTCATACAAGTGTTCGAAATTTTTAGTATGATACTTTAAACACCACCTTATCTATTCAAAAAAAATCTACTCTGTATTCCATATTCCACCTCTTTATAATTTTTTTAAAAATACATAATGGTTATGATAAAAATCCTATAAATAAATAAATTATTCACATATTCAATGAGTACTAAAATCGTTAGCATTTGAATATGACCACCAAATCATGGTTTATGGATGTTTTCTATGGTGTAGTATTACTCGAACTATATATCACTCCAAAAATATTGTCACAATTGTTACAATATCATAATTAAGATAATCCTTAATATATTATTTTATCCACCACAAAAAAATTTCATCACACAATAGATTCATTATTACATAGTACAATATATCATAATAAATTATATATTCATATTAACAAATAAACTAATTATGTATAATGAATAATCTGATTCAGTTATTTAAAAAAGTCATTCATTATAAATAATAAGATGATAATATGCCACTAACTTTTATGTGTAATGGAAATCCTTGAATCCATCATGGTTATGGATTTCCATTACACGTGAAAATATTTTTCATAACAAACTTACCTATACTAGTTTTACAATTATCAATATTCTATATACAATGATCAATGGCATAATTAATAATTATAACTTGTTGTTTCTTTTACCATCTAACAAAAAATATCATGAACTGAAAAAATAGACATTGGGAATATATAAATTTTATTGCTAATTTTATATCCCCTTGATAAATTAAATTTGAAATATAGACAAAAAACATTTATTATAATAATTCAATATATTATCAATAAAATCACACTTTCAATTTATTTGGATTTATTATTAGGAATTATGGTTCTAAAAACACATTAACTTATATTTTTTTATTATATATAATTTAAAATACTGGTAGTCATCATTTACCATTATTAATATATTGGTTAAATTCTGTTCTAATGATTAGTAAAAATATAGTGTCTAACAAATACAATCGACAAAGAAAAAGGAAATGATGGACACAACCGTTAGAATAATACCCAATGGTGATTGATTATTATAAGTTACATGTGATATATATTAACGCGGATGTTCCCTTTACCAATTCTAAACTGAGATCCATCAACCTAAGATTGAGAGAAACCATTTATGAGAGAACAAGAATCCAATCAAAACTAGGGCCCAATTAATATTCACTAAACCACCCAAGAAAGTCTCGCCATTGTTCACCCTACTATTAAGAAGTTTGACGGTTTAGTAAATGGATATGTGTCAAGAACCTAATTAAGTTAATTTTTATATTTTATAGAATAATTTATATATTTGTATTATATCATTGTAAATTTATAAATGATATTAATTTTTATTATGTAAAAAATTTAGTTTTTTGGTAATTTACAAATTTAATTATGGTAGATATTTTTAATAATTAATCTATGTTTGAAATAAATAATATATTTCTAAAATAATATTACAAAATAATGTTCTCTTAATATATA
This sequence comes from Viscum album, assembly GCA_963277665.1. Taxonomy (NCBI): domain Eukaryota; kingdom Viridiplantae; phylum Streptophyta; class Magnoliopsida; order Santalales; family Viscaceae; genus Viscum; species Viscum album. Next base: position 1,044,071,759 of record OY728160.1, on the reverse strand, counting down.
TGAAAATTTAGTTATGAATTCAAATATAATTTTTATAAGGGTTCAAAAATTATTACTATCAAAAAACAGCATTTCATAATAAATGTAGATTTAATTTTTTAAAAGTGAAATTCATATTTTTAAAATTTAGTTATATAAATTAGTTTTTATTTTTGGAAATATAACATCAAAATTATCCAATGGTGAAATATTCATAATTTTCTATGATTTATCGTTTTAGGTAAAATTTAAATAACATGTAAATATATGGTGTGTATTATCACTTCATAATGACCCAAAACAGATTTCATAATTTCAATAAATCATATCCATGATCAAATAAATTCATACTATTTAAAATAACATTATTTATTTTTTAAATTATTTATTTTATAAAACCATTATGATTACTCCAAAACAATTAAAATATTTTATGGTTTTAATATCATTAATTTAATTGTACAAATAACCTCCACATAAGAAAGTTTATTATTTTATTAAGTCAAGACCTTTTCCTTATAAGATAGTTAAAAATCCAATTTGGAATAATACATTGGATAAACAAATCAAAAGGATTGTGGTTTTGGTTATTTTATTAAATTTAGTCTAAAACCAATGTTTGAGAAATAATTAAAATCCCCCCTTATTTCCTATATAAACCCACCCACACTATAATTTCTACTCACATAGAATTCTATGAAAATTTCATTACTATCCACTCTCCTTAATAGAGTCCTCCATGGGTTTTCTATACTTTAACGAAGTCATTCACAACCATTTGAAGTCACACACCATAGTAAGGAATCATTTCTTCTCAATTCGGTAATCAAGTATCTTCTTTACCTTGTTTATTTTATCATAATTTAATTATATTGTGATATTTTATTAACTACCCCCCATAATTTAATGTATCTTTACAAATTATTAAATAACTATTTCCCGCTTATCAAACCATGTTGTGAATTTTTATGCAACATCGTTATGCTGTCTAAATATCGCTGTGATTCTCCATGCCAAAATAATTATATTGTGAATAAAATACTCTTTTCTAATAAATGGTATTAAACATTACACAATTATGAGTATTTGAATTGTGACATAAATTTATTAATTGAACACTCTTTAATCAGGGAATAAAATATTATGAATACTAAATCCATGGTGTGTGATCAATGTGGAACTCGTAAGATTGAGAAATAATAGAATGTGACCTATGCACATGGAGTTAAATAATGATCCAAAATATTGTGTAATTTTTACTATCATTAGACATCTTGTTCGCATAGGGATTGAACCTTATTACATTATGGTTCAATTTTCATCATGGTGTCTTGGTAGTAATCCTTTTCATATGTTTATATTGTATGTTTTTATGTTGTATCTATGTTTACCATGTTATGATTGTCATAATATATCATTACTTACAATTAATGTTCCCTTTTATTACACATTTATATTGTTATTTTATGTTGTATACTATATTATACTGTGATTTTACCTTACTGGCATTCATAAATAAGTCATTTATTATGTATGTTCCAAGGTTATCCAATTATGTATTAATTTTAATAGAATATTTAGATCAATATAATGATGTTCTCAATAAATATGATGTATTTTTAGTTTGACGTTGTTATGTAGTGTATCTTTTTCAAAATAAATTATTCGGCTTGCTTATTTGAGTTCTATTGTGTATAAACTCATGCATTAAATCATATGTTAATGTGAAATACTGATAATGGTAATTATAGTTGGTATCAAATGAATAGTTTTGTTATTAATGGAGTTAGGATTACTGAACTCTAGAGAAATCCATAGGGATATGACTAAGCATAAGAAAAAATCTGTATATTTTGGAATGTATAATGTAGGTTTTTATGATGAAAAAAATCACTTTCTGGATATTCAAGGGGACATTCTTCTCTTCTAGATGTACCCAGGGGAAACAACTCTGACAAGGCATGTCTGGCCTATCTCGTCATAATCATGTACATGAGAATGAACCTTAATTTGTATGTGCATTGACACTCTTAGGGATATGCTTTGGTAAAATCACATTCTAATTTGGGAAAATTATTATGGGATCAATAAATTCCAATAAGAATACATGTTTGGAAAGTGATTATGGATTATATATATTGAAGCATAGAAATTAATATGATTGGGAAATAAAAGTATGAAATAAATTATCCCATCAATGTCATTAAATTATAATTTATGTGTTTAATAGTATAATATTACACAATACCAAATTTCAGCATTTTTATAGATAATGGTATGAAATAGGAGGAATCATGAAAATAATAATTGTAGTCTAATCTTTGATGACTTCCTTAATGAGATTCCTAAGATAATGAATACTAGAATAGAAAAATATTTGATGATAATATCGTGGCTGAATAGGGTTATGAAATGAAACCTATATCTAAACGAGTACCCAAATATCCCTTTGAATGAATAGGTTTATATGGAGTCCATTTTCCGAAAAGTACATAAACATTCAATGGATCTTATGATAACATAATCATTGAAATATGGATCATATCCATTGATAAAATGTCCTCTATCTACTTATCGTACCAACAAGAGATGGGTATACAAGATGATTATCATATGGAGGGGAACTTGATTAGAGATTATAATTGGACTACAATACAACGCCCTATGAAATGATCGAAAACATTGGTGGATAGAATTTTTGAAAATAGTTTTGATTACTATTTATGTCACACTCTCCAACTTCAAATGGAAGTGGATTTTATTATCCTCAAGTAAAAAAATATGACGAATCTATCATGAAGTTAGAGTAAAACATCACAAGACTTCCATGATATGCCTTTGGATTGGTCATCACTCCAAATTCAAGGATGAAAACTTATTTTGTGGGATAAAATCTAGTCTAAGAATATCCCTAGATATTAGATACTTTGATAGAAATGAGTAAATTGTTTGAGGTTCCCTAAAAGTAGAATTTCTATTCGATGAATCTCAAGGGTATCAAGGGGAAAAGTAGTTTAATATGGAGTTTAATTCTATTTATATGATGAATATAATCTAACTGTGCCAAGATATTTAAACATTACACTTTTTGAACTTGTGGAAAGAATCATACTAGATATTATGTAAGGTGATGCAGAACTACATTAGGCACAAGAATAATGGAAACCAAGCTAGAGATTTTTGAAAGGAGAAACCCTCTAATGTGTTCAAGTATAAGAATGATCTAGGAATCCCTCGTGAAATTATTCATTTCATCAACTATATGGGACCATATAACTTTTCCAACAAATACATTAATCCAAGGGTTTTTTGAGACAACCTACAACCTATAAAGAAGAAAAGAAGACATTCTCCCATAACAACCACCAAGGTGGATCCTGAATATGAAATGGGGAATCGTACTCTAGTCATTCATTCAAAAATATATAACACACTTTTTATTCAGGTTCAATTCATTCCATTATATCGTGAAATTTTATATGTACTATTCATACACCTCCAGAATTCATGAATGTAGATCTATGAAGGAAAATATAAAATAGGGAAATTATAGAATGCCAAGTATATAAATCTTCACCAATCAAAATTTTTTGTCATAACAAACCATATGACCATTTCATATTCCCTTTTGTGGAATTTGATTAATTTTTCGGAATGGATTAACATTCCCTATATATAGAGAACAAGAATTTACATGATAAGGAAATGATTATCTGTATTAAGAGTAATAATTTCATCCTATACAAGTGCAAGAGGATTGTGAATATTCTATAGCATCAATATATCAAGCATGGATGTTAATTATATATGAGTAATTGTATCTTGATAAATGATTTAGGATAAGGACGGAATTATCCTTGCAGACATTCCCATAGTGAGTGATCACATTGATGTGTTTCCTGAAGAATTTCCTAGTCTACCTCCTAGCCGATAGGTTGAATTTTCAATCAAGAATTTACAATGGGAATTTAAATTATCCATGAATACATATAGAATAGTTTTTGTGAAACAAGACTATATTACGAAACATCAACATGAGAATATGAATAAAGGATTCATATACCCATGTCATTCATCGTAGTGTACATGAGTCATCTTCATTATGAAGAATTTGTGTTTAATATTAAATTAAATTTATTTTCTAGAGATAAAAAACATCATGATAATTTAGTAGTATCCTCTTTCATATATTTTTCACATTTTTACCATCTATGGGGATCCCAGTTCTTGTACAAGGTGGATATTTTGTAGATATATTACCATGTTATGGTGAAGAAAGACGATATCCCAAACAATACTTTTCACACATGGTACATGCACTATGAGTTTATAGTACTTCCATTCAGACTCACTAATTCTCCAAAAATCATTATGGATGTGAATAAAATATCATTTATATATTACCTAGAAAATTCGGTGGTAGTATATATTTCTTAGATTTTAATATTCACCAAAAATGTGGAGGAGCCTGAGGGGCATCTAAAAAAGTGCTAAAGACCCTATGGAATGAGATGATAATTTTATGTAAAACATGTATTGGTTCAGGTTGTAGAATGTATTATTATTGGGTCATATCATCACAAAAAAATGAATATATTTGGACCCATAAAAATAGACATAATTGAAGGATAGATGGGTCTAATATCGAGACATATATCTGTATATTCCATTGGATAGATGGTTATTTTGATTTTTTTGAGAAATTTCTAATGATTCTAAAACCCTTTTAACAATATAACACCTAAGGGAGTCAATATTTCATGGAATAATTAATGTAATGAGAGATTATAGTAGTTTAAAAGTAGTATTATCTCTACACCAATGCATATAATAACTATAAATGGAGAACATTTAATAGTCTTTAGTGATTCATTGAAAAAGGTAATATGATATGTGTTAATAATGAATGAAAAATTCATATCACATGGTTCGATATAGGTGACTATTAATGAATAAAACTAGAAAATGCATGATCTATAGATGGATATCATGATATTATATTTGAAATAAATATATCAATAACTTTCATTGCAGATGTGTGATATATATATATATAGACAAAAAATCTTCAAGGATTTATTCTCATAGAAAGTGATGAATATTCTCAAATAAGTATGATTAGTGATTATCAAGGACTATGACTCCACAATTCACTACTATCATATGAAAGTGAATAAAGTATAATATTATCTATCTATAATGATATCAAAATTATATCATTGATAATAATGGACAGTGATAAAATCTTCTTAGATTCTGAAATGATAGACAAAATAATCATAAAAGAAATAACATTATTAATCATTTCCCAAATTATTTATCAACAATGTAATCTGGATAGGATAATGTATGATCCAAGCGATGATGTGTGAATTTATAAAAAAGTGAAAATAATTAGAAAATATAAATACAAATAGTTCAATGATAGTGAAAAATTATTGCAAGATGTTGGTGATGACTCTATATACTGTAAAATACCGAGTTATAGAAGGGTTTATTGGATGATTCATGTTGGTCAACATTATCTATCCATCCTTGAATCACAATTATGTATCTAGATTTCTAAGAAAAATATTTATAGAAAAATATGATGAATGAGATCAAAACCTGTTTAGAAATATGTCTTTTATATCATTATGTCAAGGATTTTGGGAAAAAATACAGGGGGTTATGCAACCTATACCCATACCTACCGGTATGTTGGAAAATATCCCCATGGAGATTACAATTGGTCTTCCAAATTCATAAGGAGGGAATAATTCTATTTGGGTTAATGGGGATCATCTGACAAAGACTTTACACTTTATTTGGATTCAAGGGTATTTCATAGAAGATCAACACGCACAAATATACATTAAATAACCAAGGAGGTTTCATGGAGTACCAATATCAATTATAATTGATCATGATCTAAGATTCACCTCCATGTTCATAAAGTGTATCCCAAAATATCTAAATATATATATGAACATTAAAAGATAATATCTCCCTAAAACTAATGAAAAGTCATATCATACTATCCAGACACATGAAGACATGAAAATAGAATGATCAATTGACTCCAAAGGTGGTGAGATCGATATCTCCCACTAGTCGTGTTCTTGTAGAATAAAAATTTCCACTCATGCATCCAAATATCTCACTATTAATCCCTTTTTTAGAAAGAGGTGAAATAATATGCATTTTTGTATGATTTTGGTAATGAAAACTTCAATTTACTAGAATGGTCAACGAAATGGATGAAAAATATATGAGCATTCATAAGAAAATCTAGGATTCTTAGATTCAGTAGAAGATCTATTATGGAAACCATGGATGATACCAATATTTTTATGTTGGAGATATGGTATTCATATGTATCTCTATATGGAATAATGTTGATTAGAATTTTGAGGAGTGGTATTATTATTCCATGATACATCAGCCACATTGAGATCCTTGATCAGATTGGAGTGGTGGCCTACAAACTTGCACTACCTCATATCCTTTAAAATGTTCATGATGTATCTCATGTATCACTCTTGAGAATGTACACTCTAGAAACCTCCCATGTATTCAATATATTATTTGTCAAATTGGAGAATGACCTTTCCTATGAAGAGTATCAATTGAATATATTAGATCATAGAGAAAATATTATATGAAAGAAGACAATGGACATGGACATTGTGTTATAAGGAAACCACAAGTTTAAAGAAAATATGGGTTAACCAGAGGAGGTGTGGAAACATAGTTACCCTAATATCATTTAGTGTGGTAAATGATAATTTTTAGGGTGATGTTAATTATATGGGGATGATTATAATTACCTAAACTGTTATAAAAAAATCAACATTTTATTTAATTATATGTTATATTTTTTATTATGGTTATATAAAACAAATGATCTTCAATTGATTTTGTATATATAATTTAAAATATTTTTTAGAATATTTTACCATTATTAATATTGTCAGTAAATAGTTATAACCTGTATAGTATAAATAATGGGTTTAATATAGTCTAATCAGCCTAAAAAGGATGTGGTGGCATGAAAAAGTAGGATTGAACCATATATGAGAAATTTATCAAAGATTATTAGGGATATTGTATCATGGGTATTTTCCCCTGACCAAAACTATATTGAGATCCAATGTCATAATCAGGATGGAAACATTTTACGTGATATGTTCAAGCTCATCATGATCATGACCCAAATAATGTTCCTCGAACCACCCCATGATACTCTCATTGTTAGGAACCATAATCATAGGTTTATGTTTCTGTATTAAAGGGTTATGCATCAATACCTTATTAAAATGAATACTTATATTTCATATAATAATGATTATATTTTCATTCTATTATTGTAACATTATATTTGATTTTGATTTATGTTGATTTTTTTTTTGATTTTTAGTTAATGTTCAAATTCAATTATGGAATTTACATTTGATAAAATAATGTGTTTTTGAAATAAATAATATCTTAATAAAATATTATTATTAGATAATTTTTATCAGATATATATGATAATTTATTTATGAATTCAAATGAAATATTTATAAGGGTTAAAAATTGTTGTTGTTAGAAAACCCAACATTTATTTATTTATGTCGTCATAATTTTTAAAAAGTGAAAATTCATATTTTTATAAAATTATTTATATAAAATTATTATTATTATTGGAATCAATATTTCTAAATTATCCAGTGGTTAATTTTTCATAATTCACTGAGGTATTAAATTTTTTAGATATAAATTGAATACCGTATAAATATATTGTGTGTACTTAACATCATATTGAAACAAATATAATGTAATAAATATATAAAGGGTATCCAAGAAAATATATATTTCCCCTTTATAATAATGATTTTTTATGTTTATGCTAATAATTTTATAAATCCATTATGAATCCTCTAATAAAATTTATATATTTTATGTTTTTATAATCATTTATTTAAGAGTATGTCTCCCCCCAACATAATCTAGGGAATTAATTTATTATGTTCAAAACATCTCCTAATAAATAATAAAAAATACTACCATTTGATAGAAATAATGGGAAAAACCATGGTAATGATTTTTTATGGTTTACATATTATAAAAAGTCCAAAACCTAGGATTTATGGAAGATAATGAATTCCCCACTCATTTTCATTATAAACCCACCAACGATTCCATTTCTCCTCACTCAATATCTAGGGACCATTTCCATAATCTCCCTCCCTTATATATTTTCCACCCATGGCAACCCAAATATATCATGAATCTTATACCATGATTTTGGTGTCACACACACAAGTAAGGGATCATTTCTTTTATCCTAATTATTCAAGTATCATTGTTAACCTATGTATTTTAGAGTCACTTCCATATGATATGATATGTTATTCTATACCCCCTTACATTACATGTTTTATACAAATTACGAGTTCCCCTATTATTTATAAACAACCCAATTTATGAATTTTTATATAGAGTCATAATGATGGGGAAATTTCACCATGACTTCCCATGAAAAAACAATTTTATTTTGTATACCATAATCATTACATATCAAGGTATTATCCAGTATATATATATATAATTATTTGTTTTTTGAATTTTATTCATTTATTCCACACTCCTTAATCATGGAATAAAATATGATGATGAATGAATCAATGGTGTATGATATATGTCACACACTTAATCCTAAGAATGAAATGAATGTGATGTGTGGAACCATAATTATATAGTCCTAAAATGAATTGGGTAATGTTTAGTCTCATGAGACTTCCTGTTGGGGAATGAAGTGAACATGATTTCTTTATTGGAATTTTTCTATCACAGTTTATTGGTAGTTATCCCTAAATTATGTTTTTGTGGCATTGTTTTTTGTTGTTTCCACATTTCCCATTTTTTGATTATTGTGCTATATCAAACATGAATATTCATGTTACTTATATTACACATTTTATTCATATTTTCATACATGTACTAACTTCTTTCATTCTTATTACCATAATGGGATGTTTATCTCAACACGTTCCCATGTATGTCCCCTGGTTATCTAAGGATGTTTTAAGTTCGATATATTATTGTGAAAATGTTAAGAATGTTTTAAATAAGGATGATTTATTTTATATTTTTATTTGTTATTTAATGTACTTATCTAAAAAATCAACTACAATTATCTAACTTCAGGGTCGTATTATATTTAAAATGTTGTAGTAAATAATGTATTTATGTAAAATAATGTGAAGGGTTATTTATATTTACTATATTAAAAATTAATATTATAATACAAATAGATATATAAATAATAAAAAACCTTCCATTAGTATCCTCAATTAGTTAAATTATGTCCCATAATTTATCCACTTTTTAATTCTCAATAATTATGATATTTACTGTTAATTTATATTAATTCAAAATTAATTTCTAAAAAATTTAATAATTTCTACCACATTTAATGGTAAAATAATGTCTGATATTTCTCTACAAACATATATATTCCATATATAAAATAATAAAAAATATAAAATAATTTTAATGCTTATAATGAATCATAATATATTTATTACAAAAATATTTACATTATTCCCTTTTCAAAAACATTCCGTGATTTCATTCCACATGGATTATATCTCCCATAAAACTTATAAAAAATAAACCCCTCAGTAGTAGAAGTGTCTCCATTGATATAAGAGTAAATATGATTTATTAAATATTGATAAAAAATTATTTCATGTCAATATTTTCACTAATATTCCTATTTTCAATGTTCCATAAATTTCTATTTCATATAATATTATGAAAAACATTGTCATAATATTTTAATTATATCATTTGAAGATAAACATGTGAAGAGACAAATTCAAAGAGGGAGAGGGGTTATACCGATCATCCCATGGATTTAGGATGTGGTGTAATAGTAAGATATTATTAATGTTTCTTAAATATAAGTGTTATTAATGGAATTTAGAAAATACCCACTACTTTTTTAAACCTTTAAACATACATCATATTTAAAACCAATTTGTTCTACCATTTATATTATAATGAGCTACTGAATTTCATTTGTATTATCATGTGGATGTTGATAATGATTCATTATTTTCTAAATTTTACTTTTGTTATGAGGAATTGTTAATATTGGTATGTTTAATTCATCACTTTGATATTCTATCCATATATATATTGACCAATTTATTAAAATTTCATGCTTGGAGATATAATTAAAATCATGTTTATTTTTTAATGATTAATAAGACATAATTCAATGAAAAAAATTCCCATGTTTTCAATAGAAAAATATTTTCATGTCAATATTATATATTTACAATTCCTTTATGAATTTTTGAATATTACATCAAATCTAAATAATTTATTTTTCATATATAAAATCATAAATAGGTATATATTGGATAATCCTAATTAATTATTTTACTTTTATAGGATTTTTTTCCATCAAATGAACATATGGGTGAGATAAAAAGTATTTATTTTAAACAATTCCAAAAATAAATTTGTTAAAATAGAGTGGGAATAAATTCATTATGCAAAATAATATTAAATCAATATTTTTATGACTTTATATATTCAAAAATTTATTTTAATAGTGATTATTATAGAAATTGTTTTTTAATCTTATTTTTTTAAAACAAATTAGTGACACTTTAGAGGAAATTAATATGTCATAAAAATAAATTTATATATTGTCTTTAATTATTTAAATATAATGTAACTGTGTTCACATATTCTAGATATTTCAAATTTTGATCACATCCTGCTTGAAAATATCTCCTATAATTCATTATTTTTCTATTAAATATGATATTATCACTATAAGTGAGTAGCATAAAATTCTACTCTATTGCCTCCCTAACAAGTGGTTACTATCAACCCCTCCTATTTTAAAATAGAGTTTATTTATTTTTTAATAAAATCAAGTATTCCAAGATTGGTTTTTTTATTTTGGATATATAAATATTCATTGATATTAAATTACATTCTTTCATCACCAACATGTATAATACCCAAAGGATACTAAATTTAAACTTCATATTTAATCAGTTTATTTATGATTAACTTAATTATATAAATTTAATATTTATTTGATCATTTTATAATTAGTATAACTATGAATAATCATATTTTTTCAAATCCCACTACTGGTGTAAAATTTTCTCAATATATCTTCCCTTATTTTGACCATTACCATCATACACCATTTTTTAATTTCTAATTACATTACCATGATCATCCTTCTTTTTTTCGAACAATCATTTTATTCAGATGATTTTTTTGTAAAATTATATTCATTATTATTTATAATGTTTTATTCTTTAAAATTTGATCATTTTCATAATTCAAAGTATTAAAAAATGATTAATCCTTTGTATATGTTTCAATTAAATTAACACCACAAATAAAATGAATATTTTTTAGGTAGATTTCTTTCATTAGTAAATATTTGATTATTTTTTCATTAATTTTTTTTATTTCAAAACTAAATATCATCATCTTAACCGATGAATTATTAAATGAAATATTAAAATATCAGGTTTATCTTATGATTAAATCACGAATTTATCCTTATGCTGTTTTGTTTTTGATTTTCATGAAATTTTTCAATGAATAACCTATCCATTATATATTTCAATAAATTCTATTTTTTTGTTTTTTTACATGTATTTATTCCATGAATTTCACTTAATAATCATGTTATTACTATTTTTAAAAAATATGAATGATTTATTATTTGATTAATTAATAATATATATGCACTGATCTATCTAATTGTTATGCATTCCTGATAACGTTTTTCTATTCCGGGTGTAACAATTAATTTTATATAACATAAATTTCATTAGACTAGTATTTTCTATTGTCACATATTAAATAGTATTTTCCCTCTAAAATGATAAAAAATATCATGTTTTTGTGTATAATGATTATTTTTTATCTCTGTATAATAATTTTTTAAATATTACTCTTGATGGATTGATATTCTTCAATAACATTTACAATGACATTATAGATTTTATAATGACCAATATTTTATGTATTATTTCAAGATGACACCTTATGTTCGATTATTTTCCAAAATAACAACTTTTTTAACTTCAATATAGGTGTACCCGAAATCATTAACTAATTTTAAAATTTTAATCACCATTTCAATATCATTTTCAACATACACATGGTATCTTAAAATACATTTTTTCTTCTCTTTATAATTTATAATCAATATAATACACACCACCATATTATAATTATATATCAAAAAAGAAAAATTCGATTCTCCAATTTTCAATATATGTACAATATGTCCACATTCATCATTCATTAAAATGGATTCTCTCCATTCAAATAAATTATTTAATATTTTATAAAAACCACATTAGTTTTGTGTAGAATCATAATATAGAAATGAGATAAAAAACTACATCACTATTTTAAAATTTCCAAAAATCCAATTTTTCTAAAATAAAAAAATTGAAAATTTTGAAATCATACACCATCATGAATTGGGAATAGTGCATTGAATGTGCCTCAGGAAATGAGATCGTTAACTGGGATCAACCTAGATTAGTGACCCTGAATATTGAAGCTACCTTTATTGTCATCCACTCCAATGATGAGATTACCACTAGAAAACATACATATATATCTACCATGTACACAAATATCACCATACAAAATCATTAGAGCCAAAGACCGAACAACCATCACCAATGTATCCCCAAGCATTAATCCAATTGAGAAACAAAAAAATTGTATAGTGAAATTGAAAACAAATGTATACAGTTATATATAATCCATAAAATTTATTATAAAAATTATTGATTAAACATAGTAAATAAAATATATTAAACTGGACAAGTACCATATTCCAATAATAAAAGAATTAATTGATGAGAAAATATTCTTCCAGCACCCTATTCTATAAGAACAATGCCCGAATAGAACCACAACTTTTTTTACCAATGGTACATTGGAAACTTGTGTAGGTACCACATTATTATACACTAAGGATAGATCTTGAAAACATATTAAAAAATCAATAAACTACTATCAACCTATACCAATAATAGTTAAATTGAATATGTAAAGGATTTAAGTGTAGAAGAAGAGTAAACATGGCATTCAATAGGGTATTTTGACCACACATCACCAAAATTTCATCCAAATATAATTCTTAATAAAACACCCTATCCCTATGACTAAATATCCACTATAAGAATGAATTTTCATAGCTAAAAGTGACCATCCCTGACATGGAGGAAAGATGAAAACCCACCACTAAATACCATCTTAATCATATACCCCAATATAAACTTATATGAAATAGAAAAATATATGGTGAAATTCATTGGCATAGGTAGGTACTGTAGTCATGATAGGGATATTGATTGGATCACATAGTAAAGCTAACATGAACCATTTAGAATACTATTAGATATATGTATCCTATAAGAAACCAGAATGATATAATATTTTTAATCCCAAGGTTACAAAGGATAGATATAATCTAGAATCAACAATAGGGTGGAATAAGAATGTATGAAAATTAAGTGAAAATCTCAAACCAATTCCACAAACCAAAGATACAGTTGACCAATTCTGTCATGATTTTCTGGGTGGGTGAGAATGAATAAGGCCAAATGAATCTCGATCGATTTTTAATTAGGTCCATATACATATATATGATTCATATTATGAAAGTAATAGAATCAATTATTATGTGGTTTTTAGAAATTTACCATCATATATCAATTGTTTCTAATTTCCCACCATGAATCTATTATTTTAAATATTATTATGTAGTGTGGTGAAACTATGGGTATATGCGTTTAAAAAAACCTATTCAAGAGATTTTTTTCTAGTGTAGTGAAATCATTTTGATTTTCAAAAGGTCATTAAATCATTTCTATTATCTATATAAATTACTATTTTTCAAAAGATACTAATTTAAACTCATAAATTTTATAGATTACTAAATACAAAAATATTTTATCTCATATTTGTCATGATTAATTAATTATATTATAGTTTAAATAAATAAGAAACGATATTTGTGAAAATTGATTGCATAAAAGAATGTGTACTAAATCATTAGAGGTAAAAGTTTTCAAACTGTTGGGATTAGATTCATAAAGTGTTTCCTATATAATATTTATGGAGTTATAAAATCATTTTTAATTTTATTTAAATTCATAAAATTATACTAATTTTATGAATTTTTATGAATGTGGATTCAAAATTGATTCCTAAAAGGAAGGAACAACCAAAAAAATTTAGTACTATATGAGTTTCAAAAATATCACAAATTTTATGTTCATGTGGTAAATCCCATTATTATGCCTTTTGAGTCTAAGAAACTAGGTCCAATGTTATTAATTATAAGTTCATGAAGGAAATAAAAATTTACTTCCAATATAGGTTAGAAAAGAAATTCCATTTTGTCTCATAGATTAATTTATTTAGGCTTGGTCAACATTATGAAAGGTTACCACGAATATCATAAATTATATAATTATGAATTTTCATACCAACAATTTGACCAATATAGAATGGTTCTGAAATGTAATTTGGATTAATATGTTTATAATAGAGAGGGTAGTAAACTAAAATAAGTTTTTGGGATATTAGTATTAGAAATTTGATAAAGGAATAAATGAAAAATTGAAAATTCCTGAAAAAATATGAATCTGATTATGTGGCTTAGATTTAAATGGTTGCACTTTTTTTAAAAAATTGTTACAGTGGATTAAAACATTTTGAGATCCACCAATAATGTTCCCAAATGCTAAAATCAATTGTTATAGTACATGTGTGAACCATGAAAAGGTGTGAGGATGATACCAAATTTGATTCCATAGAAAAAAATACATCAATAGTCTTGTTGAAAAATAATAATGAGATGTATTAATTATTTCCCTATAACTAAAAGATTTTAGTTTTCATAAGGATAAATAATTAATTTTCTTATTATTATTTATTATAATAAAGGAAATTAAAATAACGTTATATTTTTCAGGAAAGGAGGTGCCCATTAACAATTGAATACATGATTTTCAGGCCATAAGAATATTGTAAATGGACGAATCGTGGAGGTATTTATATTAAAGTGATATGATATGTGTGGAACGCTTTTTAGGGTTTATTCCTGACTAAAATAATTTTACTAGAATATGATGGGCTTGTTAGAAATAATGGGGACTTGGGTGAGTGTTGATCTTAGGTTATTCCTTGAGATATTAGAGAAAAAATCATAGACTAGAGGTGATATAGTTCCACTGAAATATTTAATACTAAAACATATATATAATATAATGAAAAATTTCATTAAATATATACAAAAATACCTAGATATTTACTGGTCTAGTGTATTATTATGATTATACAATAAACATAATTAAATGTATTATGTAATATATATTTTGACCATCATAAAAATATATTAATTGTAATCTCCACACTCCAATCATATAATGGGATATACAATGGTTATATTTAATAAATATGTTAGAAACAAATACCTCTATGTGGATAAGAAAGAAGAAATATGGGGCTCGATATAAAATGAATAAATAAAATTAATATGGGTCTAAGAAAATTAAATGGTTTATAAACAATGATATATAAAAAACAAATAAGTTACATGATATTAGTGCATTATAGACATCATTATAATTATAATAATTCATATATAACATAATAAATTTTCATCATTAATATTATTTAAGGATTGTTACCAAGACATCATATAATAATGGTCTAGGTTCACTAATCATAAACCATAAATATTATCTCATGATCTGTAAGAGTTAATCAATTGAATACAATGATGTATAATTCTAAAACCACCAATTACATCATTATATTTCCCAAATATTCATTCATCATAGAAAATAACCCAATACTATTCGCAAAACGGATGTAATCCCATGATAATGAAATATGATTCATAGTTAGGTCCATATGATTTCATATATAACGAATTATATATCTAACCAAAAGATGAATAGAATATATAATATTAGACCATTAAATGCTATAATATACACTTAATAATATATTTTCCCCCATGAATGAGGTAATAAAGGTGTTGAATAGAATCATACGAAGAATTGGGGAGAGTAGAAAATATGAATAGTTTCTTTTTCTAAACACCCTTTTACAATATTTATTAAAAAAATATGAATATTACAATTAAAACATGAATATACATATAAAAATTAAATAGAAGTAAACATAATGAAAATAAGAGAATCATATTATAATGTTGAAAGTTGATATATATACATATATATATATATATTCGTGGAGTATATAACAAGATAAAATAAAATGATTAAAAATAACCCTATATTTCAGGACCTATATTTCATCAGACACTATAGTAAACAATGCTATATACAAGTAACACCCCAGGTTAATAAAGAATATTACATTTTTATATTTATCTCTATTTGTGAATAAAATGATAATATTAATTTAAGAGGAACGCTATGCTTGATGGCTTACCCAATACGCAACAATGAGTTCCTTTGAAATCTTACATTGCACTATAATAATAAAATAATATTATTTTAAATGGTAGTTAATGCCTAGCCATTCTAATGGAGGGAATGAACAGAACTGACTAAAAAATGATCATATATGTTTTTCATATATTTTTACTTTTTACAATAAATTTTAGATGATTAAAAATGTGAATGAATTCAATTTTAAGCGTAAACATTCTAATATTCATTAAAAGGTCGATTAACCACCTTGTTATGGAGAACCACTTTTAAATCAACTTTTTGACAATTTTATGTGTTATATTTGACAAAATAAAATTATTCTTTAGAATCGAGACATCAAAATTTACTTTGTGTAAATTTTTGGTATCTTTCCGATAAATTTCATTTTTTATGAATAGTGAAAAATGTTGTATTTTAATTCAAAACCCCTTTTTAATCTAATTTATTTATATGATTATATTATATTTTGAATTGGTTTTATAGTAAAATTAGAATATTTTTTACCATTTAATCCAATAGTGGTCGTTGGAATTAATTTCACTTTGAAATTGGACTTAAACTACTGTCAATCTTTTGATATATATTGTTTCTAAAAAACACGCTATTTGTTTTGACAGCGGGAATTAATTATTAAATTAATTAATTCAACTTATATGTTTTGAATTTTGTAAAATAGACATCATTTTTGAGTTTGGAATATCAAATATAGCTTAGGGTGAATTTTTGGTATTTTTGTGAAAAACCTCAATTTTTGATGAATAGTGAAACCACTAAGTGGTAGTTAAAGAAACTGATTTTTCATTTAAATGAATCTTTTCCACCTCTATATTTTTTATTTCAAAAATCCGACATACATGGTTTTCATTAGGAAGTAAAATGTGGTTCAATGAGATTAAAATAATTTTTTGGTGAATAGTAACTTTTATGTTCTTAATCGCGATTAGAGGTAATTAGGGTAATTTAAGGTAAAAATAATGTTTTAATAATGTGAAATGACCTAGACACATGGCCTCCCCTCATTGGATGTGTCATGGCCAACCAAGACAATCCATGGGTCAACTTGGGTACCCCATGGAGCCACTTTGGTTGGAAAATGACATAAATAACTTTTTATTTAAAGATAAAATAAAAATGTCACAAGCATGAGATGTTTCACTAAAACAATTTTTAAATGGGGTTATACAAGTCATATTTCTAACTATAAATATTAATTAGAAATCTAAAACGATTTCCTACATCATGATATTTGTTTTTAATTTTTAGACATTAAATAAATTAAATAATTTATGACATCATGATGATGCATCGATTACCTCATTAATAAGGGATTTAAATAAAATGAAAAGTTAATGTTAAAAATATAACATACACTTGTCAAAAACCTATTGGATGAGTATATATCGAAACATTATCACCTTATAGTCTACATATATCCTTTTGGGACCTTTTAAATCCGAAAATCATTTTATAATAAAGTAATATTTTATAACTTTCCAAGAGTTCCCTCCTCTCCTCTTATAAAAGGCCCCCACCTCTACCACCTTACACACACCTCTCAAGCCTTTGGCTCGGCCAACCCATTCCATTTCATCTCTCCACATCCCTCTCTTCATCATTGAAGACTCACTTTTGGCGGAAGTCTTCCCAAAGAAGCCTTTGAGCTCAAATCAAAGAGAGTTACCCGATTTGAAGGTAATGTCTTCACTTGTGTTCTTTTGTTTTATTTTGCTTCTCCAAACCCCTGAAATATTTTTATTCATTTATTTTGTAACAATTCCAGTATCTTAAATATACTAGGATGTTTTTATAGTAATAATTTGATCTAAACATACACACACCTACATCTAATGGTTAAAGAAAATAATGTTTCTGTGGATGGTGAATTTCTGCCTCACGAAACGATGATTGTTCAACACTCATACAACACCTTCAAAGGTGCCCATTAATATGTCACTATATTTATATATGATATATAATATTTTTATGTTTTACTTAAGCTTCTGTATTTTTCTTTTGTGTCATAACTTTATGGTTTCCATTGTGGGTAAACACGATAATTTCATTTTAGGAAGTGCGGACTAGCGCCCCCTCAAAGTGATTTGATTCGTTAATGACATATGTGGGATGCATAAAGGATGGATTTAAAGTTATTTTATAATATGTATGTTACATATAAATGATGAATATAATTCTGGAATTAAAATATACATACCTCTCATTTAGTTCTAATTCCATTAATATGACATAGAAATGAAAATAGCGTTCATGCGTACGCACGGCTTACCGTCTCCATGAATGGTGCATTTCATTTCATACCTCTACATGATTATGTAATATTATAAATACATGTATATTCTGGATATATATGATATATATGATATCAAAATCATGAATATCATTTTGGATAAAATGAACCTTTGACCACACGAACAACATGTAAATGTAAGAAGTCCACTTTTGACTTAAGAACCAAATATTGAAAAAAAAACATTATTAACATAAATGATACACAACGTTTATAACATGGAAATAAGTGATATAAAAGGAATAATGAAGTTTAAAATGGTTCTTAAAAAAGTTTAAATTAACTCAAGTTTATTATTCAGGACGTTAAAGAATGATCGAGTCAAGTTGGACCTGAGGTAAGGGATCCTACTCATCTCTTTCTTTTTAAGTACACTCTATTATGTCATTCCTTTTAAGATCATATTTCTTATTATTTGGATGTTGTTTTATATTAATACTACTATAAATTTTATTTTCATATGATGAGAGACCATATTTTCTCTCATCAATCCATTTTGGAAGTTTTGAGTGGCGCCGTTAGGCTGCTGAATTTTCATAAGAGATATAACCTCTCTATTTCTTTTTAAGTACTCTCCTTTATGTCGCTTCTTTTAAGCTCCTCTTTGTTATGAAGGGGGATGTTATTTTATATTCCTCTTTCTGTACTTTTTATTTTAATATGATTATAGACCCTATTTGATTTCATCAATCCATTTTTGGAAGTTTTAAGTGGCGTCGTTAGGCTGCCGAGTCTTCGTAAGGGATTTTTCATCTCACTTTTAGTCCCGTGAGATTTATGCTACATTTTCCACGATTTCCTTTCAGTGGTGTATGTACTTCCCATTATTATACTCTTTCTGTAATATAATTTCATTTATGGGTATTTACATATTCATTGTATGACCCTTCTTCAAAGGGGTGTATGTTTTGAAAGTTACCCAAGTCGGTAAGGGAACCTTTCATCCTCCTCTTTTAAAAGACTTCCTTTGTTATGTCTTTTAATTAACATAATATTATGTTGGGATATGTTCTTATATATCCTTATTGATGTAAATTTTATGTCCAAGTGATGAGGTACCCTTTTTATCTCTCATCAACTCTTTTTCTAAATTTTTAAGTGACGCCGTTAGGCTGTCGAATTTTTGCAAGGGAACTTCTTAACCCAATTTTGATTCTTTGGGATAAAAATGTACTCCGTGAATATGTCATTCTATGAATATGTGTGAATTACCTATGATTTTTTTTCACTTAATATCCACTTATATTTGGTGTATTCATTTGTCACACATGACTATGTAATTGATTTATCCTTAATCCAAGGATATCGTCATTGTATGGGACTTCGTCTCAATCTCCTTTCATTGAGGCATTTTTTGTTTTATACACAACCTTCTTTTATCTAGTGTATAAACCCCTTTTACTTTTACGTTTATCCAAAAGGAATCTTTTTTATACGAAGCTTTTTACTAAACGAAAAAAGAGAATGTTTTTGTCGTATGTATGCGGCGACAACGACTTCTCCGCCACCGTGACCATTATTTGAGTTTCGGCTTCCTCTATAAGCCATACCTTTTTTAAAGAAAAATAAATATCATGTTTTAAATTTATTTTATTTTGGTATTGAAAATGGTTTTCATAGTGTTTTTATGTCAATGTGTGACATTGATATCTTGTGATTGAAAAGTGGAAATGTTATGTTTCCTCTATGCATGTTTTATGTGATATGATTATGTTATGGCTCTTGGGCCTTATTATGAAGATGGGTGGTTTCGTGATAAACCAAGGGCGGGTGAGCCCGATATAGCTCTCCAATGCATTGGGTAACGTGAAGGAGTTAAGAATTAATGTTTCTCCGAAGAGATTTAGGGAATATACTGTGATGGGTATTCCAGACGTAACCAAGAGGGTAACTCCCTACGTAAGAATGTTATGAATGCCTCATGTTACCTTTATGTCTTCTGTTTTCTATTATTTATTCATGATCTTATGAGGTATGTAAAGTGCATATGTTTTATGTCTAAAGTATGATTTCATTCTTATGTATATATGTACTCATGTTTCCTTTCCATTATTTTTATAACCCTTACTGTGCTTTTTATGCTCATCCCATGTTTTTGAAATGTTTTTCACAGGTCAAGGGAATGGTGCATGATATGATGATAGTATCAAGGAAGTGTCAACAAAGGATCCATGTTTTATTTTAAATATATTTCCATTGATGTGAAAAATGAATACTATCTTTTATGTAACCACATTGTTTAAATGTGGAATGTAATGCAAGTTTTATGATATAATTCTCTAAAACTCTAAACCTGAAAAGATCTTCAAGGTGTAATCCTATAATATCTCAAGATTAAGTAAGGTTTAAGGCCGGGGCCTTATAATACATGTAAATTTTTATTAATTTCATTTCAGTAAACAAATTTATATTTATTTATTCTCTAATGATAAATTTAATATCATTTTTCATTCATTTAATTGTTTAATATTTTTTTCATTGTACTTTTTCAGGTTTTAGGATTCCTGATTAAAGATATTCTTCAATGTATTGTTAATGTTCGATACTCACTATTAAATTGTTACATAAAATATTGAGGTGTAATGATATATTGTTCCATATTTTCCTATTGTACGTAAAATAATTTTTTTTTATAAAATAGTTATAATTTGGAAAATCTACCTCGATAAGATTTTTTCACATGCTTACAATAACAATGAAGAATTATGTTTGACATTATTAACATTATAACAAATATATAATTCCCAAATCTGGAAAAAATATAAATTGATTATTATTGTTATATTAATATAGTAAAATTAGTTTCAAAATAAATCATATCATTCATAAGTTAATTTAATATATCACCATCCACCTAAGTATTTTTAATATAGGATAGATGACTATTGTTTTTATGAGAGTTTAATAGAATAGTACAACTATGAAATAATTGAGTTTCAGATAAGCAAGATTTTGTAATTATAATAAAATTTAATTGTTACATTATAGATTAATTATTTTTTCTTTAAATATAAGAGAATAACTAAAATGAAACTAAATTTTGAATCCCTAGCATCACTCTTTGAGTAGGTTAAATTAAATTATTCCTAAACAATTAGAAATAGGGATTTTAATTAAAATTAGTCCTTATAATATGTATATGAGTGTTTAGATAGGTATATAGGTGTATATTTAGAAACAAATTATTTTTACATAAAAAATGGGTGGACGATGGGTTTTTATTTACCTAAGGTGGAGGAGAATCATTGATAAAAATTATAGATTAATCTAATATTTATATTTGAGACTAAGTAGTATTGATTCAAATGAATTTTAATTGTGAATAATTGAAATTTTATATTTATTTTACATTAAAAAAACCAAAATTAAATTTATTAATTGAAATATACTATCAATGTAATGAATAAATTTTTTTTCTTGCATTAATAATATATAACTCATGAATTGAAAATTTATTTATATGTTTGTAAATTATATTTATTATTTTTAAATATGTTATTTTAATTATTAATTTTTTTATTCCATTAAATTTTTAATCAATAAAAGAATAATTTTTACAGCATAAAATTTTAAGAAAATTTAATATAATAAGAAATTTATTTTCCAGAATTCAACTAAACAATATTTTTAAAAAGAATACCAGAAATTCACCATATGATTATTTGGACGTGGATATTCAAAAAATGTGATCAATCGTAAATATATATATATATATATATATTAATGAGGTAATTATTATTATTATATAGATATATAAATATATATATCAAAATGAAAATTGATATATTATTTAAATTATAAAAAACGCAACATACTAATATTTATTCATATACAATATTGATGTTACAAAATTTTACCAAGGAGATATTGTTTTTTTAATAATGGAATTTATTGAATTTAATCATTTTAAATATTAATTATTTGGAATTTCATTTTTTCTACTAGTATAGTTTGTACTTTTATGACTATTCCACGATTTGTATATATATTTTAACTCTTATAAATAAATTTCATTTTTTAAGTGACCATTCACTTAATTTTCCCAAAAAGTTATTTATATTTCATTACACAATATTCTATCTTCTTTGTAATAATATTTTTCCATTATAGTGTTTTCATGACTATTTTATTTCAAGGAGACCACAAACCATTATATGTCAACTTTTTCCCTTGATTATTCTTTTTCATTTATTTGTAAATTTTATGATACTATTGAATATATTCATCCTTATATTATATTGATCTACTATGAAAAATAATTATTTTTTCATTGTTACTATGTATGCTTATATATTTATTATGAGAGATATGGGTTTTATTTTTGAATTATATATAAAAAAAGGATTTTAAATTTTCCACTCTTTAAAAAATTTATCCTTAATATTTTACCTCAATATATTTGATTTAAATAGAAAAAGGTATATTTTTTTCCATAATTTACCTATTTATGATGTATCCACCCAATGAATATTATTTTTCAATAGTATAATAACAAGATGGGATGCACTTTTTTGTAGAAGAATAGTTATATGATCTAATACTTAAACTGGATACTCCTTATAAGAGATATCAAATTTCAACATCAAAATCCATAGATATGTTACATGAGAGGGATATGATATGAACATCCACGAGTAGGATTTCTATCATAAATTTTGCATGTGAAATAAAATTTGTGTAAGGTTATGTTTATTATCCACAACTCAATCTTGATCTATATCCTTAATAGGGAAATTATTAAAAATGACATAGCTTCCCCTTCATCACTAACCTCAAAAATATTAAATTTATATTTGTAAGGAATTATCTATCACAATCCCTAAAATCTATTCTAGACAATGTCAGTTATTATAACTCTTCTAACTATTCTATTCTCATTTCATGTGTTGTGTAATAGATTGCACCTTTTATGTTATCTATTATACAAGTTTTAATCCAAAATAAAATCATTTAAACATGATCATCCCAACATGTTCTAAATCTCATTCTCTAGAGGGATTCAAATGGTTCAATTTTTATTCATCAGTTGAAGTCATTTTTATATTAGAATATAATTAAAAGTTTGTGATGATCATATTCTCCAAAAAATTTAATTGAGTAAGTTCCCAGATTATATTATTGAGATTTATTGGTCCATCTAATTGATTTTTTTAATTATAATGAATAGAACACGAACATATATTTCACAAATATTAGTAAATATATTATCATGTAGTGTTGGATCGTAAGTGTAAAATCAACCAGATAATATCCATAGACTATTCTTCACATATAAAGGGTGTAAAATTTAACTAATAATATGTCAACAATGAGATTCCAATAAAATAATCATAACCATATTTCATAATCTATATATAACATATATCTCACATGAAATGTATGATTTTTTCATTTAGGTGTTGGGGGCCTATAACACAATCAACATGTTCTCATCATGTTTTCTATTATGTAATACAGTTGTTTTATGTGTCATTTGATATTCCACATTTTGACTTTTTTTTGTCTTAAGTCATTATATTGTTATTATTATATATCATGAATTTGATATTATTATTTATGAATTAAATATGTGATAACATATGACCAAACATAGGTATATTATATTGCGTGAATCATAGGGATATGAAAATAAATAAATAAATAAATAAATGATTTGTTCATTTTCAATTAATGGAAGATAATAGCAATAGAAACTCAATTAAGATGGATGATTATGATTGAATACTTCATCATGATTATTTATATAATATTTCAATTAACAAATTCAATGAATGACAATTCAACATTATATAGTGACAAATAAAGTATGCATCATTTTTTGGATATCAGTATAAAATAGATTATACTATGTTGTTTTTCACATAAAGGTTGTTATCTTTCCAAAATTAAAATCATTATCCATAGATTCTTTATAATGTTACTAGATATAGATCATGAAATTTAGGTAAGATAGACAAATTCCATAGAGAGAAATGCCAAGACGGGCACACAGTTCGTTTATCCAGAATTTCATTAAATTCCATAAATTTCAAAATTATGAATAAATATTATCCTCATTTTATGTAATAATAGTTATTCATGTAATTTTGGATAAATAAATTTAATAACCATATATTTGATTTTATAACATGTATGTTCAATTTTATTACTAGTTTATTAATCATAGTGAAAACAATATATTAAATTTTATACATATTTAGTTAAGAGAATAATATAAATATTTATATAATTACATTATTATTAAAATATATATTAATTTATTATATTAGTGAATATTGTATTTATAAATTTTTTTAATGAAAAATATTTATTGAAATTAAACTATTATAATTCATTGTTTATTAAATTCTATTGAGGATTGACAAGTTGATTTAAGTGA
Source organism: Viscum album (assembly GCA_963277665.1). Classification (NCBI taxonomy): domain Eukaryota; kingdom Viridiplantae; phylum Streptophyta; class Magnoliopsida; order Santalales; family Viscaceae; genus Viscum; species Viscum album. The sequence goes on along the minus strand of OY728160.1, from coordinate 1,044,046,591 downwards.
CTCACTAAAGGGGGATATTTTATTTAATATTTGTTAAATAAATATATTTTTATTTAGCATAATGTATTTATATATGTTCATGTCATGTGATTTAATAATATAATAACAATATTATTATTACATGGGGCATTACATTGAATAAATATTTAATGAGTTCTGTCATAGAATTAACATAATATTTTCCCTAATTATATATTTTGACATATACCATTTTACTAGATAATATGTTTCTTTTCATTATAAAGAACACTAGAAATATTTCAATCCCTTTAGATAAAATCCTCCACCCTCCCTCTAAATAACCAATATAGAGGATGTGAATCATATGTTGACATATAAAATAATGAAAGAAGGATCTAGGATTCATTAATATAGTACATGGAATATCATGAGTGTTGTATGAAGATTGGTGGAGAATGTGTGGAGACAACAATAGGAATCCACATACGGATTATCTATCCCAAAGATGATATGATTCAAAATGGACTTGTAAATTAATCGGGAATTATTAGCGCATTTGAGGTAATTCATGTTTATTATTAATTATAAATAACATGTAAATGGTCCTATCTTGGTAATTATATTGATGTCTTCAAAATTTTATATCTATTTATCAATCTAAATGGATAAATCCATAAAAATAATGATCATACCTATAAATTTATTCTGTGGATAATTATTGAAGTATTGTAGTGGTTGCTATCTAATTTGTAATTATATATCATTTATTTGATCATTGTCCATTTTTTATTGTTATGTTTTAATTTTTTTTCATTATTAATCCATTAAATGATGTAACAAGGACATATAGTGTTTTTGGGAGATGAATTGGTCAATAATAAATGGGTAATTTCTCAAGATCCCATCCAGTGGTTCCAATTTTCGTTGAAGCATGGTATAGATACATAACACATAACAAAGAAATTATTGGCATGTGCCTATTGTCAACCACAGAAGGTGTGGGTCATGATACCATTTAATATCATATGTATAATTATGTATGGTAATTACATGTCATGTATTTTTCACCTATTTTCCATGCCACTATAAAATTGTTAAATGGAAAATAGCTGGCATATAAGCCATGTAACTGCACACGGCTTGGACCTCTCCTGAATCAAAACACTCTATGGGGACAAATATATTGAATTATTAAATTTCATATGTTGACTACAAGAAAAGTGATTATTATAGATGTAGAGAATATCATGTTTTCATTTTATACATACCATTAAACTAAAGACAACATACGCAATATTCATGTAGAGATTGATACGTCATGTGGGTAAACATATGGGATAATCAATATGAGATACAGACTATATGATGTGAAGATAGTTGGACATGTCATGTAACCACAACAATTGAAAACTATTTTTATAAATACAGAATCTAAATGGTTTATAACTAGTTGTACATGTCATGGGATATGTTTGATTCCACACAATCTATATGGAACATGAAATATTTCATGTTATGTGGATATTAATTAAAATTAATTATTATTTGTAAAATTATAAATCAATATCAAATTCAATGCTCCATGAGGCATAGATTACATTACCCACATTATCAGTGTTACATTACACATATATTTATGGTGTGATGTGTGGTCATACAAGTTTATAAGATAAATACAACTTCACATCATGTATATCGAGTCTTGTTTTGTGGGAATTCAAGTCATGTTGGAAGAAAATACCTAATAATGACCATAAACTATGTGAGTCACATGACTCTTCATGATATTGTATATATTGTGTAAAAATTATTTTTTATAAATAACTGTAATAATATTTATAATGTTGAAATATTGATATAACTAATATCTATATTATCAATTAATTAAATTAATTAAGAGAAATTTGTGTGGATTTTGAATCAAAATTAATGTGTTTCCTCATTGGTAGAAAAGTTCTATAAAATACTTTAAATAAAATATTTTCTATAATTAAATTATATAATTTTAGAATCAAAATATATTTCAAGGATTTTTTCATCAACATAATAAGATAAATAAGTAATTTTATAATTAAAATATCAATTAATTAATTACAGTAACATTATCTGATTATATATGAATTTAAATGATTGTTTGAAAAATTCATATAATAAGTCTTCAAATTTAATAATTGAACAAGATAATGAATGAATTGTGTATGTGTTGGGTTTATAAATTTTTAATTTATCACGTGGATTGATTTGTCAATTTTTAATATAATAAAATATTATAATTTTTTAATAATGCATCCCCAATTTACTATTTACAGGAACACATATCATAGGTTTGTATTATAAAACCTAATCCCCATGTACCATTCACTTATGAGTGTCCAATAATTTTTAAATTATGTATCTTATAGTGAGAGGGAATAGTTATAGGCTTGAGATGATGTAAAATAAACCTAGTATATTTTAATGTTAATGGATTAATAATAAAATTATATAAATAGAAGGTCTCATTGAGTAAGTTCACCTAGGAGCAGGGTCATAATGTTTATGTTTGAAAAACCAATCAACAGTAAAATAAAAATGATTATATCATTTATTTATTTATATTTCATTACCTGAGTTTTTATTTATTTATGATATATATGTTTTCCTTTGATTATTATGAATGGTCTCACTATGTAAAAAAATTATCTATAAAGATAATATTGAATGAAATAAAATTATCATGTTTGAAATATTTTATCAAAATGGTAAACTGATAGTTATAATTCATATTAATGATAACAAGAATGTTAATACTAAAATAATGGATATTTATGAAAATGTTAAAAAAATACCTCAGGAAAATATTATGTCAGAAAACTCTTTATATCACAAAATATATAATGAAAACATTGATAAAAGTGTGTGTCTTGCACTTTTAAAGAAATATTCAACTATCAGGGAGTTCATATCATTGTAATGCGTTGAAATTACCATATTATCATCATCACAATTTACCGATATAACACATGGAGAAATGTGGAGGAATGAAATATGGAAATATATATATTGGGTTTTAAGATTGGGAACACTTAACATAACATAGTGCTACAAGAAAATGTATTTTTATTGTAAATCATATATAGAAACCTCGAAATAATTTAATCAATCCCTTGAATAAATTATTTTTAGTTAAACAATGATTCGTGACATTATAATTTCAAAAAATGGGATATTATGAGTCAAATGTTGTGAGAAATTATAAATTGAGAAATTAGCAAGAGGCTAATACAAAATTTTTAACTTATTACATCATAATCTTTAGTTTTGATAATTTACAAAATATTTCGTTATTATTTACACATAAATGGAAAGAAAAACCATTGGAACACGATGATCATTCCATAATAATGTAAATTTAATCAAACTAAAAAACTTATATTATCTTTATATGGAATTATGAAATACATTAACATATGAAAATTTATATTATGTGATATAATCATATATTCTCAATCATCCACCAAAATGATCTAGTGAAGGTTAATTAAATATATAAATCATGAACATAAGGGATTCATTAGATGTCTATTTCATCGTGTTTTCAACTTTTTTGGGGAGATGATGAATCAATATAAGTAAATGGAGGTATAAAAATGATATCTCCTCTCTTAAGAATTTAAATATTTAAATAGAGGATAATGATAAATTAGATTTTCATAATACTATTAGATTATTAATCGGATGATAGGTACCTAATTGGTGAATATTATTTGAATATGATGATATATATAAATATCAATCAGTTAGTGGATTAATATGTCTATACGAATATAAATTTATCCATTTATCTCATATTATAATGGATAATTTTAATATATAGTTTATCAATGTCAATACTCAATTAACCATATACATAATAGGGTGATAATAATAGAAAAAGGAGGACCGTAAATGAGTATTATAGGTATTTCATGTCTCAATAATCCATTAATGAAATGATTCATAAATAAAAGGATTAGTACATAATTATATTTAAAACATATTGACAACTAGATATAATATATTTTACCTTATGAATGTAATTATGTATTTTATAACTTCTTTTTTTAATGAGAATCATTTATTGAAGATAATTATTGAAATATAATTACATTTAGGAAAACAAAATTTGAATCATAGTTAAGTATCCTAGGGTAGTTAAGATAAATCTGTCCCTAAGATAGAAATGTATTATTTATGTAAATAACTATATTTCAAAAATAGAAAATCACTTAACTTTATAGATATTCAAGGGAATCTATGATTACAAAAATCCAAGTCTCTGGGTTTATTTTAGTTTCATTATGAATACTAAACTCCCTAAGACATAGTGACATGAGTAATTGTAGTGAAAGATAAAAAATAATAATTTTAAATCCATAGAATTTATTTTACACTAAATAAGATATTATATAATTTACTAAGAATACAGACTCTTATAGGAAAGTAGTAATTGTAAATAAAAAATGTTTGTAATGATTAAATGAAATAAAAAATGTACTGAATATCAATAAAATTATTTTTTTATTTTTTTTCGTTCTCAAGTATATGTAAATCAATTTTCTTTTATTCAAGAAGAAACTAGAAACTGATGGATAATTATTCACCAATAATTAAAAATTGGTTAATAAGGGTTTCAAATAATGTTTATGAATAGTTAATGATGAAACAGTTATACAATATACATAATGATAAAATAAATTAGAATTATAATATTAATTGATTAAATCTATGATTATATATTTTTGAAATGACATGTTAAGAAATTTTGCATTAATTAAAACAAATCCTAGTGGATGGTGTATTTATGACACAAAACGAGAGACATAGCGAGGAACTCCTATTGACTACAATGGTTATGTAGATAAATTTAGAGGTGGATGTAAGCATGAAGAATGGGGATTATAATTTTTTTTATTCCCTAATAATTTTTTGTTTTGTTATGAGTGAATATGAATCATGTTTATGTACGAAGTTATTAGGGGCACAATATTTTTCAAATAAATTGTGATGATAACATATTAAAAAAATTTAATTAATCAAAAAAATAGTTAATATTATAATTAGATAAATCTATCTAATAAATTATTTAAATTATAAACACATGTTATAGTTAAACATTATTATAATATATGTATATTATTCTTAGATAAATTCATATTATATATATTGATATTTTAATAAAAAATATAACATAAAAAACGTAGTTAGTCAATTTTTATATAAGTCACTTAGTGGGAAATCTTTCAAAGTTGACTTCTGAATACAGAACATGACATGATTATTATGAGTTTAATTTTATAAATCATTAATTATTTCAATTTTTATTTAATCCATAATATGTATTTAGACTTTTATAAATTATATGCATAAAAAATAATGGTTAAATATAAAAAAGAACCAATATAATCTGAAAATATTATGTTTTAATATCTTGGTAGCACCTAAGAGAGAATGACAAATGAGTTACTAATAATTAGATAAATGAAAATATTTTTTTCCTTGGGGATTCAAATTAGTTATTCATTTTATGAATATTATCTACTAGAATAAACAGTGTATATAAATAACAAGTAGATTATTATTATATAAAATAGTGGAAATATCAATAGGTATATAGTATGTTTTATCTTTTTATGTAATCCAATAAATATTAAAAAACAATTTGATCAATTTATTTTTTCTTTTACATGAAAAAACTATACAATCAGAATATATATTGTGATAATATTATATAATAGAAACTATAGATGAATTCAAGTTAAAAATAGTGGATTCAATGTATATAATCAGTTATATCATCTATTGATGTATTTTCCTCAATATGGTGATGTCACTATAATAATTGAGTATACATAAAGATGGAAGGCCCCTAAGCTACAAAATTTGTTAGTTTACAATTTTATCTAGTGTATGTAGGAGTATATTTGAGTTAAAAACCAAGAACAAAACTAATTTATAATATTTTTATAAAATATATTTAAATATATTATTATAGGATAATGTTTCTTCTGTATTTATTTAATTTGATAATTTCCATTGATTATCTTCCACATTTATTGACCACATGATTTCCCCATTATAATGAATGATTATCGATACAATTCCTATAATTGTAGTCTTATGTCAAATTTTCTAGATAAAATAAATCATAAGGGACATGAAGGATGGTTTATTATCTAATTTTAGAATCTCATAAGACAGTTATACATCATCTCATAATGTTCTCAAATAGTAGTCATCAATTGGGGGTGTTTAGGAGGACATAAGAAACAATTTAAATTATGCATGTTTTATATATTATTGGATATTACAATATAAAAATGATTCAATTGGTACGTGGCCATAATATTATTTTAATTTTATGTCAATTTTGACTTCCACCAAATGAGCATTGAAATTTTTAGGATTTAATAAATACACAATGTTTTAAGTTTATTTTTTCCAAAATGGATGAAAAGTTAACCATGGATACAAAGGGATTAAGATCATGGATAATTCTATTTTCATGCCCCTAAAGAAATAATTAATAGAGTTCATTCACATATTGGGATCTATTAATGATCATGAGTTTACCCTATGAATATTCATCCTTATATCATGGAGGATTATATACAAGTGCAGATGACCCTGAAAAGGCTACCAAGTAAATTTCCCAAATTGTTGGACATGTCAATTGAATATTTCTAGAAAATAACCTAGGAAAATAATAAAAGAAAATATTTATATGGAGTAATATTCATGTTAATGTGATTTACATTGATTCACCCATGACATACTTATGTTGTATGTATGGTCATTTATAGTTAACCTGAAAACACTTGGTGACTTCCCATAATTATCAACTAAAGGATACTAGATGTGTAACCTTCATCATGTTAGGGAAATTTGAAATGTAAATTTTATAATTTGATTCCTTGTTGGAAAACCAATGAAAATTTACAAGGATTTTATAAAAGAAATTTAAAAAATTATAGTTCCTTTATATGAACGATATTCAAATTTTTTTCATATAAAGGGGTTTCTGTCCACCATTGATTTGTTTAAATAAAACATGAATTACCATGGACATTGGAATGTACTTTCATGAAGGGCCCTTGAAAAAATACATATTTGATCATCTTTAGGACCATTTACATTCAATTACGTTCACACAACATCCCCTAGTTAAGTCTTCATTGATCAAGCAATGCATCTCTGATAGGTGACCTAATATTGTGAAGACTCCAAGACATATCCACCCCATCTTATGAAGTCCATTAGATATGCCGAGATTATTAATTGAATTATACATGGAAGTAAATGGTTTAAATAAATATGGAATTGATTGAGTGATGTCAGGGTCTATGTTCATTATGTGACATAATGATATTGGTAGAATGACCCAAGGTGGTTTCACGTGAAACATGTGTTGTGGTGCTCCCAACACAGACTAAATCCCATATAAGTGATTTATATACTATGTGAAGAACTATAGACTAGCGGTGGTAATGACTATAAATTATCACTCTGTTATAGATTAAATCATAGAATGAATTTTAGAGGTGAGAATTAACATCACGTGCAATAGAACCACACAATCACAAGAGTATTCCACTAGGTAAAAGGGGGAATGACCTAATGAACTATGAATTTGGGATATACAATTCCTGTGACCAATAAATTTTTTATAATAAGGAATTTCATCAGGCGATATGGATAACATCAATAGTTTTCATGTGTTTAATTGGTACATTAAGCTAAAACTGGACAACATTTGATGAACCGTGAGTAATTAATATAATAATGAATGAAAAATATGAATGATTATGAGAATATGGATACAATTATTTTCATTTTAATGGGGTAATTAACCTCACATATACCATTAATTTGATGTAAGAATGTTACTACACATTTTAGAATAATCAAATGGTAGTTTTTCAGTGCATTAAGAAGATCACAAGATCACATCTTTTGGGCATGTCAAATGTGTAATTAATGCTCCTATTATAATTTATGTTATGTAATTTTAAGGAATCTATAAATCTCATCAATTTCATGTGATTCTCTTGAGACAAGTTATCCTGTTGAATCAATCTAATAGATACATATCATAAAAATCATGTGACTCCCACAACAAAAGTCAGTGAGTCCATGCCATGTCCTCCAAACATGTCACCAACATCATGTAATTCATTGTGACCATGTCAAATGGTTCATGAAAATATCTCTATAAATTTCCGGAAGATCATTTGAATTCCTCTAAACATGTCAGGAAGATCATGTAATGTCCTCTGAAGATGTTAGATAGATCATGTGATGTCCTCTAGACATACCAAATTGATCAATTAATATCTCTTAGATATATCATTTTTGATAATATGAATAACCTTGGACATGTCAAACATAAAGCTATGTATATGTTTGGATGATTCCATGAATTTTTCACACGGACACCTTGAGACGTTCCATCTATATCCAGAAGGAACACACAAGAATGTTCCCTCAACCCATATGAAAAAAATTTGAGTCATTGGATGAGAATTCACCTTTTTTATGGGAAGTTTCAATTAAAGAATAATGTTTGATACTCAATATTATATCCTCATGCCACTCATAATCCTCACCCTTTATCATTCATAGGATAAATTTGGAATGTCATCGAATGGGAATTTTCTAAGGTGTAAGTCCCTCCACATCTTAAATACTCTAACTCATGGGTCCCAAACTCTCAAATGAGTCATTCATACTTCCTTCTCCATAAAATTGTAGGATATTAGCTCATACATAGTCATCAACATTGATATAGGTCTATGATGTTTAATTTACTATAGGTCAACAAACCCATCCCCTATGGGTGCATCATTCTTCTTCATATATCAGCTAATTGAATAAATAGTTGAACTGTAAGGAAACTATTTCATTAATTAGATAGGATATATAGGATGACATCCCAATATTCTATATAAATACCAGAAACTCCACTAGGGATTCCCCGATTTATAAGTAATGTACCTTTTTTTGGTGTGTCCAATTAATTGTTAAATCCTATTTCAAACAAAGATCATAAATCACCTGGTTTCTGGAATTTTCAATGATCAAATCACTATATTGTAAATGATACCCTAATTATTGAAAAAATAGAGTGTAATCCTCATTTAATAACACGAAAAAATTACTCAATACATGGGTGAATACCATGGTTTTGATATGGATGTAATTCCCATATTTCTAAACAAAGGGGAAGTATTTGTCATAGGTTCTAATTATTTATCAGTACCCATCAACGATTTAAGTGACGAAAAAAATTAGGAGATTCTAATTCTAATTTTACATATTGAATGTATGAAAACTTCTTATGGATTGAACTCTATAACCTATTCATAAGATACCTCACATATAAAAATTTAGTATATGTTTAAACTGCACAGGTTTTACAAATATGATGTAAATGTGTTTGGATTCAAATTTCTGTCAGATAGGTATGATTAAAATTTTAGTTTCAATAAAAACCTTGATATAGATGTAACCATCTTATATGGAAATAAGATCTATAGTTTTATGTTATATGACTTGAAAAAATGTATATTATCTTCCCACTATGATGGAATAATGGGAAATGTAAGGAGGACATTTGATATATGTTGATGGTCTCACTAATAGACCCTCTTTACATATAGATGGATTGAAAAATCTATCATTTTACTATGGAAACAAAACCCATTTTTTGGAATTATAAGATGTTAATGAATATATTATAAATATTTAAGAGTGTCTTAGAGTATGATATAATTCATCATAAAAGTGTGTGATGAGACCGAACTCCCATCTTGTCGACCAATGTGGGTTCCTATATGATTCTGGGATTGAATCCCAAAGTGATATCCCACTGATGTAAAGCATTACTATGATTCATTTTTGATATAGGTGATTATGGGATTCTGTATTAGAGATAAAAATGGTAAGCCTAAGGTGAATGAGTATGAAACCATACTTTACCCCCACACCAAGATAATTTGTTGGCCCCCAATTTTAATCGGATGGAAATATGGTGATATTGATATGAAGATAGAAACCCAATCGTAATATGAAATAATTTAAAATTTTCATCCCTTTATTAGTTTAAAAATGATAGAATCCCCAATATCTATTGAACTATCATTCATCCCCATTCTCGAATTGAAAAAAAATGGTGTTCTTGACATGATTATCTCCTATAGTGATGGAAGTCTACTAACCACACACCGTAACTTTTTTTTCTGCTCTCCTGCACAAAAATGGTATTTCTAATGTATCATCATTCAATGATATATAAATGATTCCATGATTTATTCCATTATTTCTATGAATGTTCCATTTGAGAAAACTATTAAAAAGTCAATATGAATGAACAATTTTGTTTCCACTACATATATAATTAAGCATGTTCCATAAATTATATGATGAAATTATTAGAGAAATTATTTCTTTTTTACATGGTGAATAAAAATATTCCATAATAGGAACTTCCTTTAACCAATATCATTTCATCATAAAATTAATTTTGGGGAACCTCAGTTTTAGAGGAAACTTCTGTTAGATGTAAAATAATATCACCAAATTGACAATTTCAACATTATGTGGGGAATGTGATGGAATGGGAATAAGAAATAAATTGTATGATCTCATCAATAGAAGATATATATAAGGATATCTTAATGATTAAACCCACAATCCCACCTAATTCAAGGAATTACTCTATGAATCAAGTGGAACATGTCACTACCACTAACCACATCGGAATATTTGTAACACCCCTAGATTTTATGAAAATTATTCTTTTAATATCATTAATGTCTTGTGTTGTATTCTACACCAAGATTACCTTGCGCTATATGCAACACCGTATTAGCTTGCAGTATATGCAACACTATTCTTGGATCGTGTTACACACAATTTTGATAATAGTTATTCTACGCAACATTGAGTATATATATAAATATATATTCAATGTATAAATTAAATATGGTTGGATTATTTTATACGAAACAATGAAGGATTCTTTCACAACACGCAACCCTAACTTGGATTGCATTACACGCAATCGCGACCTTCCTCGATAGCGTGTGTTGTACGCAATACCGGGTTTTAATAAACAATGTTATATTATTATAATATTGTCATGAACTAGCCGTTATGAATAGTAATAACTAAATTTTGAATTTTATAACATTATTATTCATCTTACAAATTTCTAGAACATGGTATAAGAACAAAATAAATTTTTCGGGTAAAAAAAGTATTTTTCAAAAAATGCAGTTTTGCCGCCTTTTGATGGCGCACCCACATTAAATCTAGTTTTTGACATGTTTATAAGTTCAATTTGACAAAATAAAATTCTTCTTTGGAATCAAGAAATAAAAATGTACTTTGGATAAATTTTTCATATTATTCTGGTTACTTTCACATTTTAATGAATAGTAAAAACACGCAATATTTTAATTAAAGACAACTTTTTTCATCGTAATATCTTATGTGGTTAAATTATAATATTTAATGGTTTTAAAGTATAAATAGAATATATTTTTACCATTTAATATAATTTATGTCATTAGCATTGAGTTTACCTTGAATTCGTAGGTTAAATCAATTCAATCTTTTGCAATGTTTTAAACAAAAACCCGTTTTTATTCGACAAGGGGATTAATTTTAAATTAATTTATGCAACTTCTGTGTATTGAATTTTAAAAAATTGATTCCATATTTGGAATCAGTGGGTCCAATTTATGTTAATAGGCTACTTTTTATTTTTGGGAATTATGAATAGTAACTACGGTAAATTTTATTTACCATAGTTAAATGTAAATCGGGTAATTAAGGGTAAATATAATATTTTAAAATTACCCTAACAAATGTAAAAATCCTATTGGATGACTGAAAGTCAACCCATATCACCTAAGGGTCGGATTAGATTCATTTAAATAAATTTTGTCAATGAAAATAATTTAATTATTATTAAAACCAAAGAATGTGACAACATGTCACTTTCTTAAATCTTATACGTATAATAATTTTAATCTAGTGATAAACTTCATGAAACTTAGATCATGAGTAGTATCCAGAAAGCTAATACAATTATCTACATCATATGAATTTATTTATAATTTTTAGGGATTAAATAATTATCATTTATTATGACACATTGATGATGCAGTAATTATCTTATTAATAAATTATTGACATAATTGATGTTATAAATGCCCAAATAAATGTAATTTGAGACTTTTTATGACTTACACTAATTTTCTAGGTTAATATGTCATTTTATTGTTGATTTAAGTAACTTTTTTAGAACTTATCATTCTTTTAGGAATTTGATAAAAATCATGTACCAAATAGTGTCAAAATTGACATAAATTGTTTTTAAAACAAATATTATATTATTAATTGTTATTTTATTCCTAAAAATCTAAGGTTCGGCCAAATGAATTAGATAAGATTATATATATTAATAATAAAACAACTTGGGGTTATTTTGGCTTGATATAGTAAGTTTATTAACCATATAGTGTAAGAAAACAAAAAGACACGGTAAAAGTTAAATTATTTAACTTAGAGTTAAATCTAATTGATAAGGTTAAAATAATAACCTAAACTTGTCTAAATCATATTGGATGAGAGTATTTCGACCCATCCCCACTTTATCGTCGAAATAAGACCCTTTGGAACCATTATAAACCAAATTTGACCTTAATATAAAATAATATTTTGAGATTTTCCTAAGGTGCCCCCCTCCTCCCTTATAAAAGGGAACCTCCTCCCTCTCTTCCTCACACAACTTTGAGCCTTCAAGCTCAGCCAAACCCTGCCAAATTCTCTTCTCCACTTCCCTAGAAACATCATAGAGGTTCTGGTCTTCCTCAAAGACCAATTCTAGTGCCCTAAGAGGAGGTCTCAAAGAGGCGCTTCAAAGAAGAGGTAATTTCCTTTACCGATTCTTTCACCTTTATTTCTTCTTCCACTTCTTCTTCTTAGGTTGTTTCATTATGAAGTAATAACATCAGTATCACTCATATACTTATATGTTATTATAAGTATTAAACAATCCTATTTCACCATCTATCCATCCTACGGAAAACGAAATCACCGCGCGTGCGTACGTACGGAATACCGTCTCCATGCCGTGGTGAAATCTATTTTCCACCACCACCTTACTTGGATGGGTATAATGGTGTAAATAATAACTATATATTATTATTTTAAAGTGATATTGATTCTAAAATAGTATACATACACTCCAATATAGTCCCACGATCATGAGAACGATATCATCGCTCGTGCGTACGTACGGACTACAATCTCCACGACGCGATGAGATTCATTCTCCACTTTAACCATTCATGAATGATTATAAAGTATATATAATAAGTAATCATGAAATATATGACATAATAATGATACTCATATACTTAATTCCATTCAACTCAATAAGGAAACGAAAACAACGTTCATGCGTACGTACGGACTACCGTCTCCATGAACGGTGTATTTATTTCCATTTACTGATTTATTATAAATATGTATATTCTGAATATATATATATATATATAAATCATGTTTTAGATTCTGGTATTACATAATCATGATCTAAGTAATCATATGAATAATTACAAGTCAAAACACGGACGACAAATGAAACAATTTTACCAAAAACGCTCTTTAACATGGAATTTAAAAAAGAACGGGTAATATAATGTCATAAGTGAACCATATATGATATCATAACAATGAATATGATTCATTAATAAGTAAATGTCATTATTTAAATAATTATACAGGAGGTTCGGACACTTACGAAGCAAATCGGACCTAAGGTAAGGGAAATATCACAATCTCAATTTTTATCCGAGATTGTTTATACATTGAAATTTAATGGGGTGTATTTTATCATCCACATCCATGTTTTCTAGATATTTAATATTATTCACATACTCCTACAATTTTTTAAATCCAATTTTACCCTTCGGTGAGTTTTTAGTAAAAGATATGAAAGGAATCTTTTATCGTTTTTCGTACGAGGTACTTTTTGACTTTTCCGACAAAAAGTACGAAGAATATATTTTTTAACTTATACGACATGAATGGATTTAGAAAACATTATTTCCAAGAAGCTTACTTTACATGTTTTCAAGTTTATTTTTAATCAACTTCTTTTAGTTTATAATTGTACGACATGTTAAGAAAGGAAAATTGTTTTTGAAGTAGAAAGGATATTTTCCTCAAGAATGGAGTTCAAGTGTTTTATCAAAATTATTTTCCATCTAAGATAATAAAGGGTTCTATTTTTATACCTATTATTACATTTATTTGATTATGTTGTGATGGAATTATTTTTATGAATGTCTTTATCTTATATGAATTGTTTTATGATGTCACAATGTTTAAGAATCCCATTTTTATTACATGGGTTATGCAATGATGTATGATTTATGATTTTGTGGCACATATAAGAATGGTATCATTATGAGATGGGTGGGACCTATATCTCCCTCCAATGAATTGGGTAATGATTTTATATCTCATGAGATAGACATGGCAGGAATGGTAGGTTATACCGGTTCAGTGAAACAGGACTGAAACAAGGGTGACTCGGTTCAGAAAGGGACTTTGTCCACTATGATAGTATTGGAAATGAGTATTGAATAACAAGAAATGATTCTCTATGATTATGTGTGTATGCCACAAAGTTTAATGTTTTAAGTTATGATTATTTTTATTACATTTCACTGCCATGAGTTATTCCAGGTTATGAAATTATGATCCCTTTTACAGGTTATGATTTCCAAAAGTTATGTGCTTATGTATATGATGTGATTGATATTTCTTTTTTTACCCATACTGATAATTTGAGCTCACCCTTTCATGTTTTATTTTCCCCAGGATATAAGGATAGGTTTTAGGTATAAAAAAAAGGAAGATCTTTATGGGAGATGTTGAAGATCTTTCACCAGGATTAGAAGATTATATTCTGAGTTTCCAAAGACACTAAACTATTACGATCCTTGTGTGTGTGTTTTTTTTATGTACTAAGTATTCCGCAAATGTAATGTAATGTCAATGTACGTCATGCTTCGGGTCTCTACAGTTGGTATCAGAGGAAAGGTTTAGTCATCCTTTGGAAACTAGGATGCGAGAACTTTAGTGAGATCCCTAGAGATATTTCTAAGGTATGTATTGGGATGTCTCTAAGATTAAGTATACGTATAGGTTATAGTCCTAGAATTGCGCTGACGATCTTAGAATTTAACCTAAGATGTTAGATATTGAGGGTACTCCCCCTTTATTATGTTGTTTTCCCTGGCATGATTTTTGCCTCTCACACTATCCTTTTTGGGTTTTAGAAAATGGCTGGAAACAAGATGATTCACGATAATGGAGGATATGATGGACAATGGAATGATATTCTTCATGAGAAACCAAATGAAATGGGATTTGGAAGTCCAAACATCATTATTATGCCGAATCAGCAATCTCATAATATGATCAATAAAGTAAAATTTGGGAAGTTTCCTGACTTGGCTAATAAGAGAAAGATGGATTTTCATGATGATCATAGAGGAATGAAAGTTCATTTCCCCTGTGTAAATCATGTGGGAAGAGGCATCAAGGAGAATCTTTCAAAGGAAATGGAAGATGCTTTGTGTGTGGAAAAGAAGGACACAAAGCCAGTAAGTGCAAAGGAAAAGGTTCAGTTAACACCAGGGATGAGGATAATGGTATTGCTATGACATCAACAATGGTTAAATGTTTTAAATGTGGAATATACGGGCATTATGCAAAACAATTCCCTAAGGGAAAGTCTCATGAAGAGAATAATTATGGTCGTATGGGTAGTATTTATGTGGATGATGATGAAGAGACTACAAATGATATGTGAGATGAAAGAATTGTTGAATCTCGGTCAATGGTTTTAGAATGTAGTGGAATGACTACATGTTTATCATGTGTAATGTTGTATAAGTAATATCATGGTACTATAGAATAAGGATACATCTAAGGATTGTTACACTGTTGTCTTTCCTTGAGTTTTGAAAGTGTATGAATAATGGTACCAGTATCCATGAATGGTTATTCAGATATTTTTGGAATGTAGATGATATGCGCATAATGAAGGGATAAGACGATAATGAGATGTTTGATTGTATTAATGAGCTCATGATTGATATAATGACTAAGTGATATCATGGTTTGAGTATATAGAATTTTGAGAATTTTGGTATGTGGAAAGTGTTAACCTTTAACTGCATTCATGTTTTCACTAAGGTTCAATGGGTATTCAAGAGAATACATTATTAAGGCCTTTGAATGTTTGGAATGTGACCAATAAGACATATCTTATGATATATAGGGATCAACGATGGTATTAAATCTATAGTAATCGTTTTCACTATATTATGAGAGTGGAATGCAGTATTATGGATAAGCCTAAAGATTGGAATGGATTATGTTGGACATAAGTTAGTATTGTTTAAGGATATAAGTTTTTATGATATTATTTATGTGATGTTATAGTAATATAGTTTTAGAAAAAGGACAACCTGCAGGACGGGCGACAACCCATCGCGTCGGACAAGGCTATGGGAATCGAACCCACAACCGAAGTGTGACTGGCCTTTATCGCCTACCACTGGCCTACAGGAAGTCCCTGGTTAGTAGAAACTAGTTTTATTTTATTAAGCAGTGTGATATATGAAGTATAAGTTATTTTTTTGAAACCATATACGATTAATCTAACCATAAGATGGACTTATAACTTTTGCTAACCTTTTGTTTGAAAGAGATGGAATGACCCATCATTCTATCACATGATCTGCTAACACATCACGAATAACAAATTCAACTTCATTTCTTTAAGGGATGAAGTGGAAATTGTTCAATTCAGGAACAATAGTGAGATTGTACCAAAATCATGCAAGTATTTCTTTTAATTCATCAACTTTAGGGAAATGATCTTGAAAACCAAAAATGTTGTCCTAGTTCCCTTATATCTGATTAATCAGATGGTACCTTAGATCATCACAAATCAATAGCTTTGTGATTGTTGGATTTTTCATAGCCATGTTCTCTACCACGCTCCATCAGAACATGATGGTTAGATTTCTTTTCCATATCCATATTTTCACCTATGTGGAAACCCAGTGATTAGTTTATTTGGGTAACCGTTACATTTCATACTTTTGTTTTTAATGATAGGTTTTGGTATTCCTTTATACGATGTGGGTTTCTATTAAAGAAACTTTCGAATAGTAAACCATTTATAACCCCGACGAATTTCGAGGGCGAAATTCATTTTAAGGGGGGTAGAATGTAACACCCCTAGATTTTATGAAAAATATTCTTTTAATATCATTAATGTCTTGTTTTGTATTCTACACCAATATTACCTTGCGTTATACACAACACTGTATTAGCTTGCAGTATACGCAACACTATTCTTGGATAGTGTTACACACAATTTTGATAATAGTTATTCTACGCAACATTGAGTATATATATATATATATATATTCAATGTATAAATGAAATATGGTTGGATTCTATTATACGAAACAATGAAGGATTCTTTCACAACACGCAACCCTGACTTGGCTTGCATTACACGCAATCACGACCTTCCTCGATAGCGTGTGTTGTACGCAATACCGGGTTTTAATAAACAATGTTATATTATTATAATATTGTCATGAATTAGCCGTTATGAATAGTATTAACTGAATTTTGAATTTTATAACATTATTATTCATCTTACACATTTCTAGAACATGGTATAAGAACAAAATAAATTTTTTGGGTAAAATAAGTATTTTTCAAAAAATGCAGTTTTGCCTCCTTTTGATGGCGCACCCACTTTAAATCTAGTTTTTGACATGTTTAAAAGTTAAATTTGACAAAATAAAATTCTTCTTTGGAATAAAGAAATAAAAATTTACTTTGGATAAATTTTTCATATTATTCTAGTAACTTTCACATTTTAATGAATAGTAAAAACACGCTATATTTTAATTAAAAACAACTTTTTTCATCGTAATATCTTATGTTGTAAAATTATAATATTTAATGGTTTTAAAGTATAAATACAATATATTTTTACCATTTAATATAATGTATGTCATTAGCATTGATTTTACCGTGAATTCGTAGGTTAAATCAATTCAATCTTTTGCAATGTTTTAAACAAAAACCCGTATTTATTGGTCAATGGGATTAATTTTAATTTAATTTCTGCAACTTCTGTGTATTGAATTTTAAAAAATGGATTCCATATTTGGAATCAGTGGGTCCAAATTATGTTAATAGGCTACTTTTTATTTTTGGAATTATGAATAGTAACTACGGTAAATTTTATTTACCATACTTAAAGATAAATCCGGTAATTAAGGGTAAATATAATATTTTAAAATTACCCTAAAAAATGTCAAAATCCTATTTGATGATTAAGGTAGACCCATAACACCTAAGGGTTGGATTATATTCTTTTAATTAAATTTTTTCAATGAAAATAATTTAATTATTATTAAAACCAAAGAATGTGACAACATGTCACTTTCTTAAATCTTATAAGTATAATAATTTTAATCTAGTGATAAACTTCATGAATCTTCGAACATGAGTAGTCTCCAGAAAGATAATAAAATTATCTACATCATAGGAATTTATTTAGAATTTTTAGGGATTAAATAATTATCATTTATTATGACACATAGATGATGCAGTAATTGTCTTATTAATAAAATATTGACATAATTGATGTTATAAATGCCCAAATAAATGTAATTTGAGACTTTTTATGACTTAAACTAATTTTATAGGTTAATATGACATGTTATTGTTGATTTAAGTAACTTGGCTCGATCTTATCATTCTGTTATGAGTTTCAAAAACATCATGTACCAAATAATGTCAAAATTGACAAAAAATAATTTTTAAAACAAATATTATATTATTAATTGTTATTTTATTCCTAAAAATCTAAGGTTAGGCTAAATGACTTAGATAAGATTATATATATTAATAATAAAACAACTTGTTGTTAGTTTGGCTTGATATAGTAAGTTTATTAACCATGTAGTGTAAGAAAACAAAAAGACACGGTAAAAGTTAAATTATTTAACTTAGAGGTAAATCTAATTGATAAGGTTAAAATAGTAACCTAAACTTGTCTAAATCCTATTGTATGAGAGGATTTCGACCCATCCCCACTTTATCTTCGAAATAAGACCCTCTGGAACCATTATAAACAGAATTTGACCTTAATATAAAATAATATTTTGTGATTTTCCTAAGGTGCCCCTCTCCTCCCTTATAAAAGGGAACCTCGTCCCTCTCTTCCTCACAAAACTTTGAGCCTTCAAGCTCGGCCAACCCCTGACAAATTCTCTTCTCCACTTCCCTAGAAATATCCTAGAGGTTCTGTTCTTCCTCAAAGACCAATTTTAGTGCCCTAAGAGGAGGTCTCAAAGAGACGCTTCAAAGAAGAGGTAATTTCCGTTACCGATTCATTCACCTTTATTTCTTCTTCCACTTATTCTTCTTAGGTTGTTTAATTATGAAGTAATAACATCAGTATCACTCGTATACTGATATGTTATTATAAGTATGAAACTATCCTATTTCACCATCTATCCATCCTACGGAAAACGAAATCACCGCGCGTGCGTACGTACGAAATACCGTCTCCACACCATGGTCAAATCTATTTTCCACCACCACCTTACTTGGATGGGTATAATGGTGTAAATAATAACTATATATTATTATTTTAAAGTGATATTGATTCTGAAATAGTATACATACACTTCAATATAGTCCCACGATCATGAGAATGATATCATTGCTCGTGCGTACGTACGGACTACCGTCTCCACGACGCGATGAGATTCATTCCCAACTTTAACCATTCATGTATGATTATAAAGTATATATAATAAGTAATCATGAAATATATGACATAATAATGATACTCATATACTTAATTCCGTTCAACTCAATAAGGAAACGAAAACAGCGTTCATGCGTACGTACGGACTACCGTCTCCATGAACGGTGTATTTCTTTCCATTTACTGATTTATTATATATATGTATATTCTGAATATATATATATATATAAATCATGATTTATATTCTGGAATTAAGTAATCATGATCTAAGTAATCATATGAATAATTACAAGTCAAAACACGGACGACAAATGAAACAATTTTACCCAAAACGCTCTTTAACTTGGAATTTACAAAAGAACGGGTAATATAAAGTCATAAGTGAACCATATATGATATCATAAAAATGAATATGATTCTATAATAAGTCAATGACATTATTTAAATCATTATACAGGAGGTTCAGACACTTACGAAGAAAATCGGACCTAGGGTAAGGGAAATATCACAATCTCAATTTTTATCCGAGATTGTTTATACTTTGAAATTTACTGGGGTGTATTTTATCATCCACATCCATGTTTCCTAGATATGTAATATTGTTTACATCCTCCTACAATTTTTTAAATCCAATTTTACCCTTCGGTGAGTTTTTAGTAAAATATATGAAAGGAATCTTTTATCGTTTTTCGTACGAGGTACTTTTTGACTTTTCCGACAAAAAGTACGAAGAATTTTTTTTTTACTTATACAGCATGAATGGATTTTTAAAACATTATTTCCATGATGCTTCCTTTACAAGTTTTCAAGTTTATTTTTAATCAACTTATTTTAGTTTATAATTGTACGACATGTTAAGAAAGGAAAAGAGTTTTTGAAGTAGAAAGGGATATTTTCCTCAAGAATGGAGTTCAAGTGTTTTATCAAAATTATTTTCCATCTAAGATAATAAAGGGTTCTGTTTTTATACCTATTATTACATTTATTTGATTATGTTGTGATGGAATTATTTTTATGAATTTCTTTATCTTATATGAATTGTTTTATGATGTCACAATGTTTAAGAATCCCATTTTTATTACATGGGTTATGCAATGATGTATGATTTATGATTTTGTGGCACACATAAGAATGGTATCATTATGAGATGGGTGGGATCTATATCTCCCTCCAATGAATTGGGTAAAGATTTTATATCTCATGAGATAGACATGGCTGGAATGGTAGGTTATACCGGTTCAGTGAAACAGGACTGAAACGAGGGTGACTCGGTTCAGAATGAGACATTGTCCACTAAGATAGTCTTGGCAATGAGTCTTGACTAACAAGAAATGATTCTCTATGATTATGTGTGTATGCCACAGTGTATACTGTTTTATGTTATGATTATTGTGATTACATTTCACTGCCATGAGTTATTCCAGGATATGAAATTATGATCTCTTTTACAGGTTAAGATTTCCAAAAGTTATGTGCTTATGTATATGATGTGATTGATATTTCTTTTCTTTACCCTTACTGAGCATTTGAGCTCACCCTTTCATGTTTTCTTTTCCCCAGGATATAAAGAAAGGTTTTAGGTATTAAAAAAGGAAGATCTTTATGGGAGATGTTGAAGATCTTTCACCAGTATTAGAAGATTATATTACGAGTTTCCAAAGACACTAAACTATTACGATCCTTGTGTGTGTATTTTTTTTATGTACTAATTATTCTGAAAATGTAATGTAATTTCAATGTACGTCATGCTTCGGGTCTCTACAGTTGGTATCAGAGGAAAGGTTTAGTCATCCTTTGGAAACTAGGATGCGAGAACTTTAGTGAGATCCCTAGAGATATTTCTAAGGTATGTCTAGGGATGTCTCTAAGGTTAATTATACGTATAGGTTATAGTCCTAGAATTGCGCTAACGATCTTAGAATTTAACCTAAGATGTTAGATATTGAAGGTACTCCCCCTTTATTATGTTGTTTTCCCCAGCATTATTTTTTCCTCTCACACTATTCTTTTTGGGTTTTAGAAAATGGTTGGAAACAAGATGATTCACGATAATGGAGGATATGATGGACAATGGAATGATATTATTCATGAGAAACCAAATGAAATGGGATTTGGTAGTCCAAACATCATTATTATGCCGAATCAAAAATCTCATAATATGATAAATAATGTAAAATTTGGTAAGTTTCCTGACTCGGCTAATAAGAGAAAGATGGAGTTTCATGATGATCATAGAGGAAAGAAAGTTAAATTTCCCCTATGTAAATCATGTGGGAAGAGGCATCAAGGAGAATGTTTCAAAGGAACTGGAAGATGCTTTGGGTGTGGAAAAGAAGGACACAAAGCCAGCAAGTGAAAAAGAAAAGGTTCAGTTAACACCAGGGATGAGGATAATGGTATTGCTACGACATCAACAATGGTTAAATTTTTTAAATGTGGAATATACGGGCATTATGAAAAACAATGACCTAAGGGAAAGTCTCATGAAGAGAATGAGTATGGTCGTATGGGTAGTATTTATGTGGATGATGATTAAGAGACTACAAATGATATGTGAGATTAAAGAATTGTTGATTCTCAGTCAATGGTTTAAGAATGTAGTGGAATGACTACATGTTTATCATGTGTAATGTTGTATAAGTAATCTCATGGTACTATAGAATAAAGAGACATCTAAGGATTGTTACACTGTTGTCTTTCCTTGAGTTTTGAAAGTGTATGATTAATGGTACCAGTATCCATGAAAGGTTATTCAGATATTTTTGGAATGTAGATGATATGCGCATAATGAAGGGATAAGACGATAATGAGATGTTTGATTGTATTCATGAGCTCATGATTGATATAAGGACTAAGTGATATCATGGTTTGAGTATATAGAATTTTGAGGATTTTGGTATGTGGAAAGTGTTAACCTTTAACTGCATTCATGTTTTCACTAAGGTTCAATGGGTATTCAAGAGAATACATGATTAAGGCCGTTGAATGTTTGGAATGTGAAAAAAAAGACATATCTTATGATATATAGGGATCAACGATGATATTAAATTTCTGGTAATCATTTTCACTATATTATGAGAGTGGACTGCAGTATTATGGATAAGCCTAAATATTGGAATGGATTATGTTGGACATAAGTTAGTATTGTTTAAGGATATAAGTTTTTTTGATATTATTTATGTGATGTTATAGTAATATAGTTTTAGAAAAAGGAAAACCTGCAGGACGGGCGACAACCCATCGCGTCGGACAAGGCTATGGGAATCGAACCCACAACCGAAGTGCGACTGGCCTTTATCGCCTACCACTAGGCTACAGGAAGTCCCTGGTTAGTAGAAACTAGTTTTATTTTATTATGCAGTATGATATATGAAGTATAAGTTATTTTTTTGAAACCATATATGAGTAATCTAACCATAAGATGGACTTATAACTTTAGTTAACCTTTTGTTTGAAAGAGATGGAATGACCCATCATTCTATCTCATGATCTGCTAACACATCACGAATAACAAATTCAACTTCATTTCTTTAAGGGATGAAGTGGAAATTGTTCAATTCACGAACAACAGCTAGATTGTACCAAAATCATGCAAGTATTTCTTTTAATTCATCCACTTTAGGGAAATGATCTTGAAAACCAAAAATGTTGTCCTAGTTCCCTTATATCTGATTAATCAGATGGTACCTTAGATCATCACAAATCAATAGCTTTGTGATTGTTGGCTTTTTCAAAGCCATGTTCTCTACCACTCTCCATCAGAACATGATGCTTAGATTTCTCTTCCATATCCATATTTTCACCTATGTGGAAACCCAGTGATTAGTTTATTTAGGTAACCGTTACATTTCATACTTTTGTTTTTAAAGATTAGTTTTGGTATTCCATTATACGATGTGGGTTTCTATTAAAGAAACTTTCGAATAGTAAACCATTTATAACCCCGAAAAATTTCGAGGGAGAAATTCATTTTAAGGGGGGTACAATGTAACACCTCTAGATTTTATAGAAAATATTCTTTTAATATCATTAATGTCTTGTGTTGTATTCTACACCATGATTACCTTGTGCTATACGCAACACCGTATTAGCTTGCAGTATAAGGAAAACTATTCTTGGATCGTGTTACACACAATTTTGATAATAGTTATTCTATGCAACATTGAGTATATATATATATATATTCAATGTATAAATGAAATATGGTTCGATTCTGTTATACGAAACAACGAAGTATTCTTTCACAACACGCAACCCTGACTTGGCTTGCATTATACGCAATCACGACCTTCCTCGATAGCGTGTGTTGTACGCAATACCGGGTTTTAATAAACAATGTTATATTATTATAATATTGTCATGAACTAGCCGTTATGAATAGTATTAACTAAATTTTTAATTTTATAACATTATTATTCATCTTACACATTTCTAGAACATGGTATAATAAGAAAATAAATTTTTCGGGTAAAATAAGTATTTTTCAAAAAATGCAGTTTTGTCGCCTTTTGATGGCGCACCCACTTTAAATCTAGTTTTTGACATGTTTATAAGTTCAATTTGACGAAATAAAATTCTTCTTTGGAATCAAGAAATAAAAATTTTCTTTGGATAAATTTTTCATATTATTCTGGTAACTTTCACATTTTAATGAATAGTAAAAACACGCTATATTTTAATTAAAAACAACTTTTTTCATCGTAATATCTTATGTGGTTAGATTATAATATTTAATGGTTTTAAAGTATAAATAGAATATATTTTTACCATTTAATATAATGTATGTCATTAGCATTGATTTTACCTTGAATTTGTATGTTAAATCAATTCAATCTTTTGTAGTGTTTTAAACAAAAACCCGTTTTTATTCGACAACGGGATTAATTTAAATTTAATTTCTGCAACTTCTGTGTATTGAATTTTAAAAAATGGATTCCATATTTGGAATCAGTGGGTCCAAATTATGTTAATAGGCTACTTTTTATTTTTGGAATTATTAATAGTTACTAAGGTAAATTTTATTTACCTTAGTTAAAGGTAATCGGGTAATTAAGGGTAAATATAATATTTTAAAATTACCCTAACAAATGTAAAAATCCTATTGGATGACTAAAATTCGACCCATATCAGCTAAGGGTCGGATTAAATTCATTTAATTAAATTTTTTCAATGAAAATAATTTAATTATTATTAAAACCAAAGAATGTGACAACATGTCACTTTGTTAAATCTTATAAGAATAATAATTTTAATCTAGTGATAAACTTCATGAAACTTCTAACATGAGTAGTATCCAGAAAGCTAATACAATTATCTACATCATAGTAATTTATTTAGAATTTTTAGGGATTAAATAATTATCATTTATTATGACACATAGATGATGCAGTAATTGTCTTATTAATAAAATATTGACATAATTGATGTTATAAATGCCCAAATAAATGTAATTTGAGACTTTATATGACTTAAACTAATTCTATAGGTTAATATTACATGTTATTGTTGATTTAAGTAACTTGGTTTGAACGTATCATTCTGTTATGAATTTCATAAAAATCATGTACCAAATAGTGTCAAAATTGACATAAAATAATGTTTAAAACAAATATTATATTATTAATTGTTATTTTATTCCTAAAAATCTATGGTTCGGAAAACTAACTTAGATAAGATTATATATATTAATAATAAAACAACTTGGGGTTCTTTTGGCTTGATATAGTAATTTTATTAACCATATAGTGTAAGAAAACAAAAAGACACGGTAAAAGTTAAATTATTTAACTTCGAGTTAAATCTAATTGATAAGGTTAATATAATAACCTAAAATTGTCTAAATCATATTGGATGAGAGGCTTTCTACCCATCCCCACTGTAGCATCGAAATAAGTCCCTTTGGAACCATTATAAACCGTATTTTACTTAATATAAAATAATATTTTGAGATTTTCCTAAGGTGCCCCTCTCCTCCCTTATAAAAGGAAACCTCCTCCCTCTCTTCCTAACACAACTTTTAGCCTTCAATCACGGCCAACCCCTGCCCAATTCTCTTCTCCACTTCCCTAGAAACATCCTAGAGGTTCTGGTCTTCCTCAATGACCAATTTCAGTGCCCTAAGAGGAGGTCTCAAAGTGACGCTTCAAATAAGAGGTAATTTCTGTTACCGATTCATTCACCTTTATTTCTTCTTCCACTTCTTCTTCTTAGGTTGTTTTATTATGAAGTAATAACATCAGTATCACTCATATACTGATATGTTATTATAAGTATGAAACAATCCTTTTTCACCATCTATCCATCCTACGGAAAACGAAATCACCGCGCGTGCGTACGTACGGAATACCGTCTCCACGTCGTGGTGAAATCTATTTTCCACCACCACCTTACTTGTATGGGTATAATGGTGTAAATAATGACTATATATTATTATTTTAAAGTGATATTGATTCTGAAATTCTATACATACACTCCAATATAGTCCCATGATCATGAGAACGATATCATCGCTCGTGCGTACGTACGGACTACCGTCTCCACGACGCGATGAGATTCATTCTCCACTATAACCATTCATGAATGATTATAAAGTATATATAATAAGTAATCATGAAATATATGACATAATAATTATACTCATCTACTTAATTCCGTTCAACTCAATAAGGAAACGAAAACAGCGTTCATGCGTACGTACGGACTACCGTCTCCATGAACGGTGTATTTCTTTCCATTTACTGATTTATTATATATATGTATATTCTGAATATATATATATATATATAAATCATGTTTTATTCTGGAATTAAGTAATCATGATCTAAGTAATCATATGAATAATTACAAGTCAAAACACGGACGACAAATGAAACAATTTTACCCAAAACGCTCTTTAACATGTCATTTACAAAAGAACGGGTAACATAAAGTCATAAGTTAACCATATATGATATCATAACAATGAATATGATTCTGTAATAAGTCAATGACATTATTTAAATCATTATAAAGGAGGTTCGGACACTTACGAAGAAAATCGGACCTAAGGTAATGGAAATATCACAATCTCAATTTTTATTCGAGATTGTTTATACTTTGAAATTTACTGGGGTGTATTTTATCATCCACATCCATGTTTCCTAGATATGTAATATTATTTACATCCTCCTAAAATTGTTTAAATCAAATTTTACCCTTCGGTGAGTTTTTAGTAAAAGATATGAAAGGAATCTTTTATCGTTTTTCTTACGAGGTACTTTTTGACTTTTCCGACAAAAAGTACGAAGAATGTTTTTTTAACTTATACGGCATGAATGGATTTTTAAAACATTATTTCGAAGAAGCTTCCTTGAAAAGTTTTCAAGTTTATTTGTAATCAACTTCTTTTAGTTTATAATTGTACGACATGTTAAGAAAGGAAAAGTGTTTTTGAATTAGAAAAGGGATATTTTCCTCAAAAATGGAGTTCAAGTGTTTTATAAAAATTATTTTCCATCTAAGATAATAAAGGCTTATGTTTTTATACATATTATTACCTTGATTTGATTATGTTGTGATGGAATTATTTTTATGAATTTCTTTATCTTATATGAATTGTTTTATGATGTCACAATGTTTAAGAATCCCATTTTTATTACATGGGTTATGCAATGATGTATGATTTATGATTTTGTGGCACACATAAGAATGGTATCATTATCAGATGGGTGGGACCTATATCTCACTCCAATGAATTGGGTAAATATTTTATATCTCATGAGATAGACATGGCTGGAATGGTAGGTTATAACGGTTCAGTGAAACAGGACTGAAACGAGGGTGACTCGGTTCAGAAAGAGACTTTTTCCACTAAGATAGTCTTGGCACTGAGTCTTGACTAACAAGAATTGATTCTCTATGATTATGTGTGTATGCCACAAAGTTTACTGTTTTAAGTTATGATTATTGTGATTACATTTCACTTCCATGAGTTATTCCAGGTTATGAAATTATGATCTCTTTTATAGGTTAAGATTTCCAAAAGTTATGTTCTTATGTATATGATGTGATTGATATTTCTTTTGTTTACCCTTACTAAGCATTTGAGCTCACCATTTCATGTTTTCTTTTCCCCAGGATATAAGGAAAGGTTTTAGGTATAAAAAAAGGAAGATCTTTATGGGATATATTGAAGATCTTTCACCAGGATTAGAAGATTATATTCTGAGTTTCCAAAGACACTAAACTATTATGATCCTTGTGTGTGTGTTTTTGTTATGTACTAAGTATTCCGCAAATGTAATGTAATGTCAATGTACGTCAAGCTTCGGGTCTCTACAATTTTGTTCATGTAGCAGAATATTTTTAAACATTACATACATAGGGGAGGTATATGAATTATTAATTTATATATCTATCCTATTTTATTATCTTATTTTTATGGTTCTTTTAAAGACCATTATAAATGAAACCCCACTAGTTCCACTCAGTTTTCCTTCTAAGGGAACCATATGATATACTCTCATGGAAGAAAATTATGCATGGGTACTAAGAAGGTATCAATGGTAGTGAGAATATATTGACCAAAGGTGGTGGGATCCAATTACGTCCTCCACAAGTGAATCAAGTTGACATATTACAATGGTTTGATTCATGTTTTTCATATAACATCTCAATTAGATAATGTGTGCACAAAAATTCCTATAGAATTCATGAATAAGGATCATATCTCTCCCCAAAAAATGAATTCCTTACTCATATTCTAATGGAATGATGAGGAATGTAGTAGGATTAAATACATGTTCAGTTCAATACATCCACTAGTATACCTTGGAGACAAAAAATATACCGGCCTACATTACTACACATACATTTCTAAAGTGTCTCTACATTCTATAAATTGAAGAACATCTATTTTGGTATATTATATAAATCATAAAAAAAAATTTATGAAAGTATCCCTACCCCAACATCTATAGTTTCATATCATCAAGGTTTTCATGAATAGGTGGATACTCTAATAAAATAACAACATTATTTCTCTGTTATAGGAGGATTGTATCCATATTCCAGTAAAGGTTGGGGAACATGTCTGGGAAAATATTTCCATTCCTATTTGGGAACACCAAATCAGTATCACACATGCCACTGGATTTAGGCACATTATCTTTGGAGGAATACATTTAAATAATTCAAAGGCACATGATCGATATATTATTCCCATTCTGATAGGGGATCAAAAACAAAATTTGAAACATGTCCCATGATAGGTGGAATTTTATGTCGATGAAATGTGATGACATACTCTAATGGGATATAACGGATATTGTACTCCCACTGTAAATGAGGGTGTTATGTAAAGAAGAAAATTATCTTAAGGAAGACACATATCGCTATTAATGAAGCTACTTAGAAAATTCTTGTATATTATGGAATCCATGATCATATAATTAATTGTGAAAATGAACGACTGAACCATCATCATTTATAGGATATACATGTGGAGGATCAAAACCTGTTTCCAATTGTAAAGGTCTATTGGCATATTAAGATTGATAATTCATACTTGATCTAGGATCACATCCCTACTTTTTCCAGGATTGATCGGAATATCCGACAACCAAATATAATTTTGATTGTATTACATCCAATTATATAAAAGAAAACGGGCATACACCAACAACTTATCATTACGGGGATCATATCCCCAAAACACTATAAGGATATCAACATATTACAAAATCTACAACAATGAATTCTAAAATAATTTATATGCCCCAAAAGGTAGATCAACATATTCCTCTAATAATGAAAAATGATTATTATATTTCTTATAAGCTCAATACCTATGTTCTTGAGGTTATACAACACACATATATTACAACATAAGGGTCTATCAGGTCTACATCCAATGAATAAATTGATTAAGACATAGAGATTTATCAATATAGTAGTGATGTGATGTATTGGAAGACTCTACTCCAAATGTCTATCGTGGACAACCTCCCCTTGAAAATATCTCTCCAAGAAGAGGAAATACTATTCTTTCATACACACCTTCATATAGAGAGTTTCTTGAAACAACAGGGTTAAACATATCTAGTGCCTAATCAAATAACAGAAGTACATAACCATGAACAGTAGGCGACTAGAGAATCAAACTATGTATTCTAACTATATAGAGTCACATAACCCTGATGAGGAAGAGTCCTAAAAGGATATATAGAAATTGTTAGCTAAAACTAACACCTAATAATATTATAGACCACATCCACTTTATATAATGAGATCCTAGGTGTTTTAGAGATGGAGTTAATTCCTAAAATATGTGATAATACATGGTTATATTAATAGTTGGTGAATGATAGACACATCCCTTATCAAAGGTAATTGAGGGTAACCACAAAATAATTAATAAAATATGTTATCATCAAGATATGGATGCATTCTATATAAAATGAAACCCATTTTTGGAAGATCCTGATAAATTCTTATAGTGTGTCTATCATTGTATCAAAATTAAAATATTTCAACCAATTCATTCAAACATATGTATACATGGATTTGTATGTATCGAACATTTCAATTCACTATGTATGTAGAACAAAAAACCTCCAAAGAGAAAATATCATATAATGTAATATCTGATTGAGAAATCAAAGGACTGGGTAACTCATGACAAATTTTTCCAATATAGTGAGAATCCTCTATTACAAGGATACAAAATCCCCATGAATAGAGGGAGAGAGTCACCACTAGTTTCTCATGTAGGTTTGTCAACATTATTGCAAAAAATCTCTAAATCTAGAGTTAATGTTTTGGACTACTTGATGACTTCCCATGATAGGTGACTCCAATCATAATATTCCATTTAATTTGTCCTAGCCCAATCATAATTTTCTAAAATAAAATAGATTAAAATAGTATACACCATAACATCCATCATGGAGTGAACCCAATCCATACGTCAGGGGGATTATTCTCCACTACCTGTACCCATATAGTACCCAAAACCTATGTGAATCTTGGAAATATTTTCAAAGGCTTTGAACCAACCCAAAAACAATTTGATGGTTTTAGTGATATCTAAATCACCACAACCATGATCATTACCCCATAATATAGTACATGTGAAATTTGAGTTATTTTAATATCAACCCATTATATATGGGTGTAGAAATTTAAAAATAAATTTCTCTTTTATGATTCATCATATTATAGACTGGAATTTGAATATAGATAGAAATGAGATAAAATTGTGACAATGGCATCCCTGAATCATACCTATCACACATGTCATGGACTATTTATCATTATAATTACCTCAAAAGGAATTGATCTAGTACATGTAGGATGCTAAAAAGTGACATATTATATCTAATACATTCTTCTCACTATGATACACATCATTATCATTTGGGGCATGTTTTTAAGTAAAAAAAATTCCACTGATGATATTATTTAGAGACTAAGGTAGGGAAAATCATAGAAAATGTCTCCAAACCTCGAAATTTTTGTCATCCAAAATGGTTAAATATGAATTTGTCTAAGATAAATAACCCATTTCTTCACTCGAATAATGATTATGTGTTTTGGAATCATCCTATTTTATGTAAAATGATGAAATAACTAGTATTTCCCAATACACTATAGTGACCATCATCACCATCAAACTATAAAATGTTGTGGGCCATGATGTAAAGCATGAGGGAAGA
Source organism: Viscum album (assembly GCA_963277665.1). NCBI lineage: Eukaryota > Viridiplantae > Streptophyta > Magnoliopsida > Santalales > Viscaceae > Viscum > Viscum album. The sequence goes on along the minus strand of OY728160.1, from coordinate 1,044,015,022 downwards.
AATTAGGAAACAATGCCTAAATATATAGGAAACATAGACACAAAATCTAATGATTCACGTTCATGGAACCATAGAAGGATCCAAAACCTCTAATTGCTGAATAATGAATTGAAATTCTTCATAAAAACTTATCTAAGGATAAATGGAATTTTCTATCTATATCACAAAAACCACCAAAATGATATATGATTTATTCTATAGAAGAATAAAGTTTCATAATAGGATAATGGGATATATAACCTAATACTAATTTATAGAGAACTACTATGGAGAAATATTACCATTAGGTAACATCATTAAACAACGAAAAACATACCTCTTAATGAATCTTAGGTGGGAGTTAATATACGTAAAAGAGTATATTTTAATCATCAAGATAAATCTGGATCTTGGAAATTAGTATACATAAATGAAGATATTTTGGAATATCATTACATTCCTTCATTACTATTACAAACTCTACCTACATAGAGTGATAATTTTTTCCATTTGTAGATAAAAAATCAATGTGAAATGAAAATTGGGACACTTAATCAATTAATTCCTTCTTTCTAAATATGGGTTGTGTTCAAGGAATTAATACATCAAAAACATATCAATTCCATTAAATAATTATCTGCTCGAATGGAATCCAAACAAGGGTGGAACACAGTCATGCAGCTAAAAAATAATTCACATCTTGAATGGGTGGATATCACACACCACACTCAAAATTTAGGAATTTAATTGATGTGGTGGGAAATCTAGAACAATATATAATGAACATCTTATCTAGATGAGAACCAACTATGGGCCCTATTGATCAACATGTGTTAATAAATATATGGTTATCATTACATAATGTAGTAGGTCCATCTATTGTTTGGTACAATAATATTCTAGTAAGGTACATTGTGGGATGGGAAGACCTTCATCATGAATTCCTTTACCATTTCCTCACCATGTTATGAAAAATAATAATGACTAGCTAAAAATAAAATAAATTAATGATGATGGGTTTTATAGATTCATCTCCATATATAAATTTTTAGCATATTTTCTAAATACCCATCTCATTGAAGAGGAATTGCAGGAATAGTAATCATTCAATCACCAGGATGAGCCACAAACAACGTTGATCCTGAAGATGTGCCTAGTTAAATTATGTGATTCTATAGAGATATTGAAATTCAATGAATATGACATAAGGTTAAACGATGAAAAATATCAACCAATTCTCATGGAATATGATAAATTATTGATTAGTAGAATACAATAACTATAAGACTAAATCCAATAATACATCCATTCAATCACCCATGCAAGCCTGAATCATTTATAACCTCTCACCAAGTGGTAGAAAAATAAAAATATACCTCATACTGAACCAAAAAAGAGATCTATGTCAATATCAATTGAAGGAATGATTGCTTAATGTGACTTCCATATAAAATTTAAATGTTATCAGTTACTTTTACATAGCCATATACAATAACAAACTTAAGCTACCTTAACAGAAGAACCCTAATGTGATTAACTTTACTAACCATGTTGACCACATCATATTCCATTGTTGAATTAGATACACCATTGAGGACCGCATTTTCTTAAAATATATCTTCCAAATCACGGTTTATTATAGATAGGTGATACTGGAGAAGTCCCCTATATTGGTGGACTATGTAATTTTCCTCCTATCAGAAGAAGTTATTGACTATAATGAATTTCCAGATAGGAATTGATAGATTATTGATAAACAGGGAGTCAAATGATAGTTGACCAAGCCCTAGAAGCTCAATGACCATATCTTCTCAAAAAATTATCAACACCAATACCTAGGGTGGAATCCATAGATATATTCAATGGATGTGTTTGTAATCATAAAACATAAGAAAATACAAAATATAAAGAGTCATCTACAACTCCATCACAAGCTATAACTCTTGATGATTTATTTCCACATCATTAATGGAAAGTTCACTAAACCACCAAATAGTATCCTCATTGAATAAATAGCTCACTTATAGAATTTTTAATGTAGATACAATATTAGTTCCCTTAATTGATGATGAATACAACAGATTGTATGAGTTCCCCAGTCCTTACCAGGAAGAATTATGCATAGGAAGTAGAATCCAAGGATAAAGGGGTCATCACAGACATGGATGAACACAATATTTGGGTTATATGACAATAAAACCCATATATCGGGCAAATATCCATGGTAAGGAACATCAATAATACCAAATAATCCATGTTGATTCCAATGATACCTTTAATGGTCTTTGAGAACCATTTATATTACAGAACAAATTATTATGGGTATGATTGTCTGATTAGCCTAGTCAAAGGAGAAGGCCAGTGTGACCTAAGACCCTAACTGTAGATTCTCCCATGACCTCAAATGAAGTACCAATCCCTTATATCAAAACAAATTCTCCAAATCCAATTAATAGGGATAATCCCAATTTATTGTATGTTCTTGACTATATCACAAAAATAAAAAATTCTAAAATTGTTTTTTTATATCCTACATAAACACTAAATCATGTATTATATCCCTCATTCAAACGAAATTAGATAGTAACTCATTGAGTAACTCTTTATCTCACTAGAGTTTATGATATAAGACACTGTAGTTGAGGTTTTTCATTCATATACTATCCCATCAAAATTTCATACCACCATCTCATTTATAAAACATGATTAGGAATAGTTCATCCAAGGACTTATCACACATATATATGTCTCAAAAAACTATTTAATTTTTAAATAAGAATTATTCTTTCTGATAATGTTTCCAATATCAACCACATCTCGATTTGGAACCTCCGACATTCGGATATAGAAAGATAGACTTACCTCTCATGAAGAAAATCATTCAAGGGTACGATAAGATAGAGAAAAGGCCTGTAGGGAAGATAAAAATCATGGATCATTTTGGGGATCTCACATATAATTATTATTCCATGGTTATTCACAATTAAACAAAATATGATTTACTTTTTATAATAAATTATTTCTATATCAATGTGGTAGTACCATCAAATTTTTATCAATGCTTGAAATATCCCATCTATGTAATGTTATGTATACATGATTGTGATAGCTCCCCCTTAGATCCTTCAAAATCTGTATACAATGAGGAGTGATTAGAATCAAATGAAATAAAACAAGCAATTATTGATGATGATATTTAGGTTTCCACTCCTAATGTCTTGGAGACCACCACTGTAAATCTATCATGCATTCATAAGATTGAATATTTGTTTCCCTTAAACCTGATTAAGGTAGACGAATAAATCCAAAAAATATATCCTGAACGACAAACATCAATAACTAAATTACATTACATAGGTATTAGGTTAGATAATGTGGATTCATAAAAGGGAAGTTAACCATGTTCTCTATCTGTATTTGATAATTCTCTTACTCTATCACCAGATATAAAAGCCTACATAAAGTAATAATAAACAACATTGGATTCCGATATCTTTACCTCCCTTAGAATAATTCCAAAAGAAAAAATATTCTATAAAATCTCCATGCGATGCATCTAACAGTTCTAGAGTTCAATGTATTTTCACATGTTTTCTCTAATATCAATAGTGATAGTGGTTCCTTTGAATGATTTACCATGACAAAAAATTCCATCATGGACACATATTTAGAAGATGAATGGTATGTCAATAGGATTTCCCCTCAATATTTTTAAGAAGGAATATCCACCACAATGGATGAGCTCATGTTTTTTAATCTTTTAATTAAATATGGCTTGATAACAAAATCAAATATTTCATCCATGCATCAGTAGGAGAAAGATATGTATATATATTTTTCAATGATGAAACAATACTTTGTCACCTAGAATTATTCAGATATCCCTAGGTCGAAACTTGATATCGACTCTCATAACCTATGAATACACAATGAACATTGTGTTTTAAAACATGTATACATGGGGTTTAACCAACATCATTAAACTAATTTTGTGTCAAATGTTGAAAAATTGATCAATGAAAACATTTTTAAAGAGCTGAAAAACTGAACAAAAAATCCAACATTGTGCTGGTAAAGAATAAGAATTGCAATATCAAGAATATCATTGATATCAAATACCTTAATCAACACATCCGAATAGAAAAATTCACCTTTTTGATAATATATCTTTTGATTTATAAAATTTATATATTCTAAAGACATTCCTTATAGATTCGTATTTTGAGTATATTTTCGATAATGATGGCCCATAAATATGATGAAGAAAATTACTCTAGAGAAGCATAAGGGGTTTTTCTTATATATCATCACCGTCAGATTAATGAATGCTACAACTTATTACCGATATCCAATGTAAAATATAAGGGAGCCCTTTATGGGTGGAATCAATGAATGTTTTGTCGACTTCTAAGTGGTTAAATCTCAATAGTGGTGTGATCCCCAAATTTATCATCAATAAATCATTATCTAGTTATATTATCACATTTTGAAGAATAATCAAAAGATGTTTTCATTCAGAGTAATTTCAGTCAAATTTAATGTCTTTATGATACCCCACCATGTCAATGAGGATAATTGAGAAAAGAATAGTGAAATTCTATCAATTGTTTCCCCACCAATTATTTGTGAAGGGGGGGGGGGTCTAATGATGCCTTAATTATATTAAAAAATTCATAACTATCTAGTGATTAAAATAAATCCCCACCACTAAGACAATGATGAAATGAATCACCTACATATGGGAGGAGGAATTTATAGAATATTTTCAAAATATCATGAACTACCAACTACATATACAAAATTTAATTCATCCAGAAGAATGAAATGCACTTATCCAATATGTATTCTCTTTGTAGAGATCTCTTGGTCCTCTCCCATAACAAAAATTCATGTTGGGAATGAAAATATCCCATACTATATCATTCAAATGATTCTAAGTAATGAGACCTTGTATTACAATATCAAATAAGAACATCCTCACATTATTATTTGTATTAAAATAACCACAACATTAATTGTAGAATCTCAATGTCCACGTCGTCTCTCATATGGAACTACTCAGGAAAATATTTTACTTCCCAATGATATCTTGGTGTTTGTATAATTGGGATGTTATTAAATAAAATAATGACTTATAGTTTGTGTCATGAAGGGTATATAACAATTTTCAACTAGATGATTTCCTTCGGGCACATCCGAAAATGGAAATCATACTATTTTACACGAAACTTCTAGACAAAGAGGATTTATATTCTCATGACCCTCCCTATACATCATGGATTGTTTTCCAATCCTCTTGAAGTATTATTTATAAGATGACAAAGAACCTAATGATCAACAATGTTGGTATAGGTATTGCATTTGTCTCCATAATTAATTTTTATTCCATACTCATTTTCATTATGTACAGGCGGCATAAATAATGATATAGAATAGAAATCTCACATTAGTCAGCTTGGAGATATTCTTATAGATTCATATAACGTACATGAATTTCAAAGGGGACTCAGGGATAGTAGTCAAACTAATCCAAGGTGAGTTTGACTTCATGAATAATGAAATTTCCCTAATCATTGGTTTCATTGAGGATTTATTGAATAATTTACTTTTGAACCAACAATGCATCATGCCCCTTGATCACAGAATTCCCACACTGATGCAATGGATAATGTAACCACAATCCTAGCTGATCCTAATCATGATTTTTTTTAACATCAAACACTGATGGGTGGTCACAATAGTTGTTGTCTCTGAAATGGAAGAAATCAATCCAATAAGAACTTCTCTATATTATTAAGACTTGATGTACAACACTACACCATTTTTTCTAAATATCCTACACAAGGAAATGATATTCCTAATGATACATCATTAAATGATATATCATAGATCCCATGAAATATACCATCCATACTAAGAATATTCTATGTCCGAAAAACTGTTCAAAAGGAAATATGAATGAACAAATGTGCCAACCCTGCATAATTAATTATGCATGCTTTGAAAATTATATGATTATATGATTAGTAAGTTTACTATTTTATATATGGTGAATAAATAAATGCTCTCACTCGAACTATATTTACTAATGATCATTTCAACCAAAAATGAATGTTCTAGAATATTGTTTATTGATGAAACCTTTCTGGGTTGAAAAACAACATCACCCACTTGACAACCACAACATCAGTTGAATAATGTCATGGAATGGGGATAAAACTGACCTGGTATGATATCGTCCTTCATAGACATATTTAAAGGCCTCTTGATGATAAATCCAAAGATCACACCTTATTCAAGGAATTATTCAATGAAACTAGTGGCTTCTGTCAACACCACTATCCATATCGAAATACTATTTATGTAGCAAAATAATTAAAACCATTAAGTACATTATGGAGGTATAACAAAGAGTAATATATATATATATATCCTATTTTAGGAGATTATTTATAGGAATATTATCAACAACCATTATAAAAAACACCCTACTATTTCCCTTCAGTTACCATATGAGGGAACCATCGTTCATACTCCCACCTAGGAAACTTATGCATGGGAAATAAGAAGGTATCACTAGTGGTGAGACAGTATGGATAAATGGAGGTTGGATAGAATTCCCACCTCCAATATAGAATAAAATATACATATTATGGTGGTGTACATCATGTTGGATAATAGCTCTTCTTAATCAGATCACATATTCACAAAAATTCCTAAAGAATGTCTGAGGGAGGAACATATCAATTCCCAAAAAAATAAATCCATCATAAAATTATGATGGAATGAGATGTTATTTGTAGGATATATCCCTTATTCAGTTTGAGACATCCATTAGTATACCATGGAGACTGATAATATGTTGGCCTATATTACTGCATAAACAATTTTGATGTGTCGCTACATTTAAGAAATAGAATATGAATTATTTCTTTTACAATTATGTGACTCCTAAATGATTTCAAAAAAGAGATATTTATACCAAATAGTTTTGATTTCATCTATGTAAACATCATTTTAAATGTTTTAATGATTTATTCTTCTAAATCATTTTCAATAATGTCCATGTTTGCAAAATGGTATTACGGATTTATTTAAATGGACATGAATGTTTTGAAATGTTTATTACTTTAATAAGTTTCAAACTCATATGGAACACTTTGATTCAAATATTTCTTTAAATTTATTCCTTTCTAAATTTTGTGACTTTTAAATGTTTTCATGAAAATGGATATTTCAATCAAAGAGTTTTACAAATCATTTCCATATATGTCAAATCCTTTAATGTTTTTTAAACGTGTATGGAAGTTGATTTATTATGATACAAAACATCCATATTGTATTGAATGATTTTTGATATGTTTGACTGAGGATGTGTTATTTTTATACCATTCAGGGTTTATGGTTAAAGTAATGACATTTCATATCCTAGTTCTTATACGAATGTTTATATTATGTTTTAACCTATTTATATGAGGAATGTATTGGACATTTTATGTGATGTGTGGAGCCAGTTATAGCTCCTAGATGAATCGGGGGTCTCATGAGATAACTAGATGTGGAATTGGCCGAGGCCTTTTCCAAATTTGATTTATGGTTTTGGCTGAGCCCACAATCATTATTAGACGTCTTGGATGAGGCCTTAACAAAATATTTTAGAATGTTTGGCATTATACATTCCCTCATTATGGAAATAATATTGATGGTTCATGTGGCTATTCGACTAGTAGAATACCCACGATAATGTTTTATTATGGAATTATTTACTCATCTCATAATCCTGCCATTAAAGTATTCATGTTTATTATTGGTAAATGAATGAGGTTTCATTTACTCACCATGCTTAATATTTATGTTGTTTTCCACTGTATTTCTTACAATTACTTAGTGTTTGAGCTCACCCCTTTCTATGTTTATTTTTTTTCAGGATTTCAAGAAGTGTATTATGATTGATATGCAGGGTTATGCTAAGGGAATAATGGTGTTCATAATGGATTATTTATGTTGTGTTGTATGTTATAAAGTGTAATATAACATTCATGCATGTAATATATTTTCCAAGACTGTTACACCGATCGGTACTTTGAGACTTGATTCATTTTAGTCATGCCAATGTATTAAAATAATGCACTAACTCTGGGTAACGGGGGTTGGGGCATTACCGTTAGTATCAGAGGAAGTTTAGAAATACGAATGTAAACTAGATTTATATAAACTCTGATTAGATCACATAGCCCTAAGATAGACGTTGAGGATTATTATAGAAAAACATCATAGAATTTTGGTATTGTAGTGATTTTTTGAGTTTTCCAAGAAATAAATACTTGTCTGGATACGAGCAAGTAGAGGCGGCTCTGGAACAGTTCTTCCTAGGGGTAAAACCCGAAAACACCACTTTGAGCTAGACTCAAATGGGAACTAGTGCACAATAATGAGCCTTGCACCACTCTTGGTTATGACACTCCCGGGTTATATGCTTAGGATATTTATCATTTTTATTACAAACCATTACGAAGGGTTTATGAGTATATACATCTCAAAAAAGACATTTTTATGGTTATGTATTATATCCATAAACTGTTTAATTTTTGTTAAGTGTTTTACATGTTTGGGATTAGGTGTTGCTATTCATAATCTAATATAGAGTATGACATTGTTATAAATGGCACCCAGTAGTAGGAAGGCGAACTCTAGTAATACGCATGATTCAAAGAGTAATAAGGATCATATATTTCATGGTCTTAAGCTAGAATTTAGAAGAGAAATAGTCTCCCATGTATTATTGTCTTATGAATAATTAGTATCATTTGTTGATAAGATAAGTAAAGAGTTCTTGGAGTCATATGGATTCAAAGGGAACCTAGAGAAGAAATGGATAGTTGAGAGAAGGACGGATAAAGGGATGAAGGTAAAGCAGGATTTTCCCATATGTGATAATGGTGGAATGAATCACCTCGGAAAATTCTTGAAGGGAATGGGAGTGTGTTATAAGTGTGGCGAAAAAGGACACCACGATCATGATTTCAAGGGTAAGAAAAATGTTTCAAACCTACAATGCTTCACCTGAAAGGAGTGGGGACACTACGCGAATCAATGTTCAAATCATTAGAGGATGACCCAAATGATGCTATTGGATAATAATAAAGTTCTGATACTACCGCATATGAAGAGGAAAGACTAGTGTTATTATATTTTTATTAAATAATGATTTCATTTGAGTGTTGTATCAATGATGTACTGGTTATATGAATTATGGAGATAAATAAGGATTGTACTATAGTACTATTTAATTGACGATTTGAAATTATATGGTACAATGAAAAGTGACACAATAGCAAGTTAATCATTTTTTTAAAAATAAATGGTTGAAGGAAAGGTAATCCTTAATATGGTCTTGATACTGAGGTAGTAATTTTGGAATAATAGATGGTTGATTTGGATAAATTACATTGGATATTCTTAACTTCCTTGGAACTGGTTAATAGTGAGTTTATTTCATTTTTGTTGGAATATTAAAAAAAATTGATATAAGGAATATATCCAGTATTCTATAAGGAATAAGGGAGCATGAATGTAATCAATAATGGTTTAATGGTAATTTATGATGTTACCATATTTTAAAATAATACATGATCAAGGTGTTCACATGTTATTAGATGGAAAAAAGGATATTCATTGTGTTTAAATTCCTTATAAATTTTGGACTTTGAGTTTGAACAGATGTATTTCGGATAATTCTAGTTTGAGATTATTTTTGGATTGCCATAAAAGGACAACCTGAAGGTCAGGCGGCAACCCGTCATTTCCGGCAAGGCCATGAGAGTTAAACTCACAACCGATGGGTGATAAGGGTGTATCACCTACCACTAGCCCACGTTGTGTCCAGGATTGAATAATGCAGTCTTTTTTTTTAAAAAATATGGAAGATGAATTATAAATTCATTTTTTTGAACCCTATACATATAGGATAAATAGAATATTTTTTAGGTTCTATTATATTTTAGAGTGAACGATGAGTTTATGGTTGAAATTAGTTAATGGATTGAACTCTACATGACAAGTATACATTTTTTCATCTCTTATTCTATGAAGAACTAAATTATTAAACATTATGTAAGGAATCTTAAGACCAAAAAATTGTTATCCTAATACCTTACATTTTTTTTGAACCGGTGGTATTTTAAATCATCCAAGATTGGTGTCTTTGAGGCCTACAATTCTACAATTGTTTTTGATTGATGACCTCAATCACTCCCTATAAATATTTAGGTTTTCCCTCTAATTATGTGTCTCTAATTACCACCAGTGTTCTCCTAATCAAGATCATAATTTTTTGGTGACTTTTTCATTCCCCTTTTCCTCTTATTAAAACAAAATTTTATTAACCTAATTTCCTATGTGTTTATTCCCAGAGTTATTTTCTATTTTCAACCTTTTATTTTTAAAAAATAATTTCAAATTGCGAGGATGCAATTTATTGAAGGAGGGGAGAATGTAACACCCCAAACTTCCATGGTACACTTCTCATTGAATAATACAGTAGCATGTGTTGTACACAACATCGAGTTCTAAAACACACCACAACCAATCAAACAAGCCATTATTAATAGTAATTCCAAAATTTTGAAATTTTATACATTTTATCTTTCAAAATGGACTTCATTTTTGGATTTTTAATATCAAAATTAGCATATGGTGAATTTTTGGTACATTTACAATAACTTTCATATTTTGATAAATAGTGAAAATTGCAAAATTTTAATTAAAAACAACTTTTTTATTCGAAATAATTAATAGTAATAAGTTATGAATTTTAGTGGTTTTAAAGAATATTTAGAATATATTTTTACCAATTAATCCAATGTTGTTCATTGGATATAATTTCTCATTTATACAAGACATAATCAAGTGTTAATCTTTTGACAGTTATTCTTTCGTAAAAACATGCATTTTGTTTTGATAGCGGGAATTAATTTTAAATTAATTTCTGCCACTTCTGTGTTTTGATTTTGGAAAAATGGATTCCATATTTGAATTCAGTATGCCCAAATTGTGTAAATCAGTAACTCTTATTTTTAGACATTTAGAATATTTACTTCATTAAATATTTTATTTACCATGGTTAAAAGGTAAATTTGGTAAATAAGGGTAAAAAATAATATTATAATAATATTAAATTACCATAATACGTGTCTTAACCCTATTTTTTGATACATGTCCGAATATGGGAATCTTTGAGTCGATTTTGGGACCCCATGGGTCCAAATGTAAGTGATAATTACACATTATATTAATAAAGTTAAAGTAAATACAAAAATGACATAAGCATATATCTTTTAGAAAAAAAAAATTACATAGGGTTATATATGTTATATTTTAATCTATAAATATTAATTAAAAGGATAAAAACATTTCCTACATAATGTTATTTTATTTATAATTTTTAGACATTTAATAATTAAATTTAAATATGACACAATAATGATGTAGTATTTTCCTTATTAATGGAAAAATAATATAATTAGTATTATAAATGTTAAAATATATATTATTTGGACGTTTTGATGCCATAAACTAATTTTATTGGATAATATGAAATGTTAGGATTTCTTAAATGAATTTTTGTCGAATTAATAAAGTTTTTAAGGCTTTAAAAAAATAAATTATTAAATATTGTCAAAATTGACATAAATGAGTTTTTTTAAAATATTATATTATCAATTGATATTCAATTCATAAAATCTCAGGATTGGAAAAGAGACTTATATAATTATAGGTGTATAATTAATGGACCACTTGGGGGTATCTTGGAATTATATAGTAAGTTTATTAACGATATAATATAAAAATACAAAGTAACCTGGTTAATGTCAAACTCTTTAACTAAGAGTTAAATATAAATGATAAGGTTAATATAGTGACCCAAACATATATAAAATATATTGGATGATGTTATTTCGACCCATACCCACCTTATACTTTGAATAATACACTTTTTAGCTATTAGAAACCAAATATAAATTTATTATAAATTAATACTTTTGGTTTTTTCTAAAGATCCCCTCCTCCCCCATATATAAGGACACCACATCTAACAAATTCTTCATACCTTAAAAGCCTTTGATTAAGCCAAAACATTCCAAATTAACCTTTAAAAATCACTCAATTAAACCTAGAGGCCTTACTTTAGTCATAAAGACAACCTATGGATCCGTTTTGATCAAATCAAAATGAAGAACCCAAATATGAGGTAATGTTTTCACCAACCACTTTCAAGTTCCTTTCTTCTTCAACTTCTTTTTCTTTGTTATTTTCATTATAAAATAATACCTACAATATCTTCTATATACTATGATGTTATTATAAATATGGTACAACCATATTCAGTAATCTATCCATCCTTTGAATGACATGTCACCATCCATGTGTACATATGGCTTACCGTCTCCACGTCGTGGTGTAATTGTTATTAAAAAAATTATTATTTGGATGGGTATGATAATGTTGTGTAATTGATGTAGATAATAAATATAACATGATAATTATTCATTATATATGATATACCATCCAATTAAATATTATTTTAATATCAAAAAAATGATATTGTCGCTCGTGCATACGTACGGACTACCGTCTCCACGAACGCGATGAGATTCATTTCCCATCGTATCCATTCAAGTATAATTCTCATTTTATGATTAAAAATAATGTTTAAGGACTTCATATCATTCTGTATATGAATAAGAAACAACTTATACATAACAAACAAGGCTTATGTAACAAAACATATAAAACAAAATGAGTAAGTGAACACACAAAACGACGATAATACTATGATATTATTAACAACGCATTGTTAAAAGATCATACATTATATCATATTAATGTATATGATTATTTTATATTTTAATAACAATTGTTTCACCATTATAAATGAGGTTAAAATACCCTCGTACAAGGAAAAATACAAGGTAAGGGTTAATTCTAAAATCTCTTTATTATCTGAGGTTGTTTATACGTAATTATCTACTGGGAACTCTTTATCATCCACATCCATGTTTTTTAAAAATGCCATCCAAAATTTTTTTACTATTTACTATACTATTGGTTAAAGGCATTTATACCCTTGTTTTACTTTTTATAAAATGATTTGAAAGGAATCATTCCATTGTTTTCCAAACAAGGTCCTTTTTAACCTTTTCGACCAAATTAAGGTAAGAATGTATTTTTTAACTTATACAGAGGGAGCAGCTATTTTCCACAATTATAAAATCGTCAAAGCTTCCCATACAAGCTTATAAGAGTATTTCCAAATTAAATGTTTTCTTTTATAATTATGTGACTTCAAATGATTTCAAAAAATAGATATTTCTTTCTAATAGTTTTGATTCCATATATGTCAACGTCATTTTGTATGTTTTAATGATTTATTCTTCTAAACCAGTTCTCATTAAATTCCATGTTTTCAAAATGTTTTTATGGATTTTTTTTAAGTGGACATGAATTTTTTAAAATTTTAATTACTTTAAAAAGTTTCAAAGTGGTATAGACACTTTGCTTCAAAATTTTCTTTAAATGTCTTCCTTTCTAAATTGTGTGACTTCAAAATGTTTTCATGAAAAGTGATATTTCAATCAAAGAGTTTTACAAATCATTTCCATATAAGTAAAATCCATTAATGGATTTTTAAACTTGTTTTGAAGTTGATTTATTAGGATAAAAGACTTCCATATTGAATTGAAGGTTTTTTATATGTTTGACTGTGGATGTGTTATTTTTATACCATTCATGGTTTATGGTTGAAGTACTGACATTTCTTATCATAGTTATTATACGAATGATTATGTTTTTCTTGAACCTTTTCATATGAAGAATTTATTAGACATATTAAGTGACAGGTGGATCCTACTATAGCTCCTCGACGCATCGGTAGGTCTCATGAGACAACGAGACGTGGAATTGGCTGAGGCCTTTTCCCAATTTGATTTATGGTTTTGTCTAAGGCCTTAATTATTTTTAGACGTCTTGTTCGAGGCCATTGAAAAAATATTTTAGAATGTTTGGTATTATACATTCCCTCATTATGGAAATAATATTGATGGTTCACGTGGTCATTTGACTAGTATAATACCAATGATTATGTTTTATTATGGAATTATTAACTTATCTCATATTTTTTCCATAAAAGTATTCATGTTTATTATTGGTAAAGGCATGCAGTTTCAATTATTCACCATGATTAATAGTTAAGTTGTTTTCTGCTGTATTTCTTAACCTTACTGAGCGTTTCATCTCACCCCTTTCTATGTTTTATTTTTTTTCAGGATTCCAAGAAGTGTATTGTGATTGATATAAAGGGTTACGCTAAGGGAATAATGGAGGTCATGAAGGATTATTTATGTTGTGTTGTATGTTATAAAGTGTAATGTAACATTCATGTATGTAATCTATTTTCCAATAATTCTAAACTGATCAGTCCTTTGGGACTTGATTACTTTTAATCATTCCAATTCATTAAAATAATGCACAAACTCTAAGTAACTGGGGTCAGGGCGTTACATTTTAAGAGAGTATGATATCAATTTAATTAGTGTTAAGAGAAGTTACTTCATGAACTATATGGTATGCTGGAAAGAGTGTCTGGGAAATAATAAAAAAACTAATACTCAACAAAATGTGTTTGTGATGCTGTAAAGGAACATAGGGTTCCCTTGTATGAGATAATCGATATTCCTTCCAATAAGTAATGGAAGTGGAATAATGTTATGGCAATTAAATTTATTTTTACTAAAATGACCTTCTAAAAATCATAAAATTTAATTAAGTTGTATATTAGTATTGACTATAGATCATGGTATATTAATGTGACCAAACTAAATTACATCGAACTAAAGTTATTATCGATGATAGAAGTGTAATTCAGTGAAAAATGATTACTGAAACATGAACAAGTCTTCTTTTTTATTTTTATTCAAAGAATATATTTTCAGAGAGATGTTGGATAGAAAAAGAAATCATATTCATGGTTGTCTTGAAAAATTCACCACTAGTGGTCAATCAGAACACACCTTTCATGGTAAGGAAAGAAAATGATGATAGGGAAGTGGGTGGTGTTTGATCCATCTATGAAAATATTTTTTCTGATTAAAAAACTGACGCATGGATTCCTTAGCATTCCAAGGTAAAAACTAGTATTTAAATTTTTTTGTTATATTTTTTTATTTACAATATTTCTTACATTTATTACATCCATATTAAATATAAATTAGAAACCAATTTCCTTATTTATGTTAACTTACCTATATTATCCATTTTCATCAAAAATAATTACATTATACTAAATGGGGATTCTATTTAATCAAAAAATGACCACAATATCTATTCTTTTATAGGGGTGTGGTCAATTCTGTTTAATGGTGTAAATGATTCTAATTTTTTTTGGAAGTTATGGAAATTAAAATATTTATTAATGGAGGGAGTTATTCATGGAAAAAAAAGAAATTCCACATAACAAGTTGATTCATATGAAATAATATATAGAGGATCTTTGTCAAAGTAGTATATTTACCAATTGATTTTTATATTTTTATAAATTGATTCACCCAAATCACTATTAAGATTTCTTAACTCTCATGTAGCTTATGTTAGTTTTCATTAGTTTTTTGCAACATGTTGGTGTCCCAGCGACATCCTCCCACTAGTTTCATTAATCCACTTTAATCCCACCTTCCGCCTCATCATTTTCTATATTAAATTTTCACTTTATTGATAGAGTTCAATCATGGATATATGTTGTGAGGTTCTTCAGATTATCACACAAATTTTTTACTTTATAGTGATGTACCCTTTGCTTCCCCATTTTGATTTTGTGAGTTTTCATATTGGGATTCTCTTAGAGTGCCTCAATCTCATTCCTCATTTGATCCCCCCCCCTCTTGGTCTCTTCATTATTAATCACGGGTTCACAGTTTTCCCTTGTTTGATAATCTTGTTTTTGAATCCTCATTGGCATCATTTTCTTTTTATCTGTGGAAGCACCTATTTATTTTTTATGGGTTTTATTTTCATCCATATTTGGTTTTTATTTTATCTTTGGTGTTCGGTTCTTATTCATTTTATTTTTTATCTAGTAACTTCTTTATTTCAAGTAGCTTCTCTCTTTCATTAAGATGGTTAGTGATGAGAATCGCCTTCAATGGTGGTGTTTGGTTTTTAAGGATTTATTAATGATTAATCAATGTAATAAAAATGATTAGAAACCATAAATACCATGATCTCTATGTCTTTGAAACTGGAACTGAATAAACTACTAGTAAAGAATGTGTACCTTACACTAGATTTTTCTATTGATGTTTTCTTGGATCTATGCTTGTGAGGATCATAAGGAACAGACTTCAAACACTTCCCTTCATAGTGTATCATGGGTTATACCAAATAACCAAAATAGTTTAGGAAGGACCTCCCTATCCTCCATGATATGCTAGTATCTCAAGTCACTAAAGAGGATGGAATAAGAGTGATTTGAGAGGTAATGAATATTGTATGGAGACTTTCTTCAAGAGTTATACACACAAAAATCATGGCCAATCATCATTATATATCCCTCAAGATGACCCTATGTTAACAAAGTATTTACTACTGTGTTATAAAATGCCAGAGTAAAGCTTCATCCCTTCATGCATTTATCCAATGAATGAATTCTCCCATGAGTTATGTTTAATTACTGATATCCAATAAGTATGGGATACTTAAATGTTAACTTCATAATTTTCGACTGACTTAAGTAAATCATAATTGTGCTAGATGAATCATACCATATGATTCATGGCACTATGATTCACTTATTTCATACAATGTGTCTTACCCAAGTTCCTTTAAATGATATACATATATCAAATAATACGATATACTCTAATGAATAAAATAATACATTTTCTATATGTATTTCATACTCTACAACATACCATATGATATTATAATGATTTAGGGAATCCTCCCATAAATCTCTTACATACAGTAAATTCAAATAAACTTTTGAGTCATTTCATAAACATTAATTTGTAGAACCATGTTCAAAATTCCTTTTGGATATCTTCTAGATCATTTTTTGAAATAAATCATCGACTTTATTGTGTATCATATCATTTTCAATACCCTATGAATAACTATCCCAAAATTATTTTGGATAAAATCTAAATCATTTATACTGTATATATATGAATTTTATAAATCATAATCCTCAATTGGTCAATCAAAAAGTGTGGCCTCATATCCTTTGTAGTATTGAAAACAAACACGGAATCTTGAATTCAAAAATATATGGAAAGAGTGGTCTGTGTTAATGCATTAGTACTAATCAACATGTCATTCATCTTAGTGGATGAGAACATCTCATACCCCGCAATTGAATTGATAATATCATCATATACACTCTCTATATATGTAAATCCATTTTCTTAGTTTATCTCAATTGAGGGCCCAAATGTCATTCATCATACAAGAGAAAAAAATCCCTTTTTAGTTTAGCTCCAACTAACAACATGATTAGTAGCATACCTAATCACCCTCAGATTAGTTAAGACTCAAGTATTACATAATAAAGGTATCAAGGTATAAAGGTTATCATGATATTTATTTCTCCAAAATTAGGTATGTGGATTCATAATGAAACATGCACCCCTATTATATCAAATATATAGTGCATGACACTCCATGTGGTATATACTTGGTAGTTCATCCAATTAAAAAAACCCATTTGGTTCCTCATGAGCATATTTTGTATCTCAATACAACAATCGTACTCATGTATACCTTAAAATTTAATCATAATCTATAATAAATCATGAATAATATCGGTTAGGGGTAAATAAAAGTCATACCATGAGAGTTCAATCACCATTTCACTTTATAATTTTAACAAAACCACACCTAAGAACATGTTTAATCATATCATAAATGATATATTTCCATATCATCCTTATATTTGTTGTGCTCTTAAGGTTTTGTTAAACTAGTTACATCTCTATGAAATTATTTCCACATATCTATGAGAACATATGATAAAACCCTCCCATTAATCCTTTTAGTGAGTAACATCTATGATGAAAGAAAGTTTGAATAAAGGTGAGACATAGGAATCATAAAACTAAAAATCATTGAAAGGTAATTTAAACTCTTTATCTTAAAAAAAAATCTAATGTTATGATGTTAACAACCTCTATTTTCTATTTTAACTCTTCTAAGTTCAACATCATCGTTATTTTTGAAACCTTCTCATCAAACCTTTTTCCATGAAATCTATTGGTAACTAATGTAACTCATTATATTAATCATTTACCAACATTCCCCAAACCTTTTAGTAAAATGTGACATTCACTTAGTTTTGAATGGTATAATCATTTACATGTTATGTTTTGAAATTATCTAAGTCTAGACACACTCTAACAATCCTTTTAGAAAAATTATTATATTTAGAATATCGTGCTATGAAACATTAACATTGTTCCTAGGAAATAACACTTATTTCCTATAGTGGGAATATTAAATAATAAACTATTTCACCCATATCATATACGACATTCTATGTGCTTATAACATTTTATTCAAAATTAAGACTTAATCAAATATTCCACTATTGATAATGGAATCATATTACTACATATTCTTGGATAAACACATTATCCGGGATAAGACTAATTTTATTCTTTTCCACTTTAAAATATGTTACATATTTGGGTGAATTACAAATCATGTGTATCAAAAAATTCATCTCATTGATTAAACAACAATTTTTTATGAGTATCCCTCAGGAGATAACATAATTAGATCCAAAATACACATTTTTTATTTTAAATTCTCCCAATCATAATGTATTTCTCACATCCATGTCTTCAATGTAGCAACATTATGCTTAATTAGTTCAAAGAATACTTTATGATTACATTAATCAATTTTTTCATCACTTGTAAACTCTTATATATTTACAAAATTTGTGGAGCATATAGATGGAATAAAATTACCTTCAGAATAGAAGAATTATATTTTATAACATTAATACCTAAGGTGGACTCTCTATAAGGTTTCTTGGAACCCTTCAAGTATTCTTGATATTTCCTTCTCTAATGAAGTGATTTTCTATGATGAAATCAATAACTTTTCATTTATTTTGTTTGGTAGGTGTTTTGGACTCTTAATGATATGTCTTCTTATCGTTGTTGAAAAAAATTTACCCTTATCCTTCTACACCATCATCATGCCACATAAGCCTGGACCGCATATATCATGCTCAAAAATCCTCAACACATTGAGGAGATCATGTAAACATTCATATTATAGATCACAATTAACTAAAAACCCTTTTTTATGTGACTATAGAATGAAGTGTGTGGCCAAATCAAGACGAAGTGGTGAACCAGGTCTCTCTAAATCTGGATGATATCCGAGCTCTATAGTATTAACTCAACTTGAATATTAAAAAGAGTAATTTATTGAGTTTAAGAAATAAATCAAACTACTCTTTGTTAATCTTCATGTTATAAATATCGCAATGATTCATGTGAATTGTGATTCAAGCATGGTAATGAAATGAGATGGAAGCTAATAGCGGGATGATGCTGTTCTGAAATGATGAGTCTAAAATCTTTCATGCAGAAGAAGTCGGTGAGAAAGGCTAGAGTTGAGTACAAACACACTATCAGGTGCCGAATGCAGAATAGAAAAAGAAGAAGCTCGACCCGAAAGCTGAATCCAAAATCAATGATCTGATAATCAGGAAGAAGAGGAAATAGATGTTGAGGATTCTCTGGTAGAATCACATTCATGTTCAGAAGCGAAAGATGATTGATATCCATATGCTAGGGAAGTTAATAAGAAGATATAGTGGAAAATAAATGTCCCAGAATGATCTTGTGTTGATAGAAGATAAGAAACCGGAAGATGTCGAACCTGCATGGATGTGATGTATTGGTTATTGAGTCAATGAAGATATTAATGAGACTGAGAAAGACCATTCTACATATTCAAAATATTTTGAGTTGAGGATGATGTTGATATTTCAGACATTGAGGTTCTAGAAGTTCAATGAGAAAGATTAATGTTCTTCCCAAAAAAGTACAAACATCAAAAATTTGAGGTGCATGAAGAAGTGAATAAGGCCAATGGTTTCTGGAACTAAAATTTGTTCCAAAATAAAATGTGCAAATATTCCTGAATAAGAAGAAATAGATGTTGAGTATGCTCTTATAGCGTCACATTCTAGTTCGGAAGCAATAGCTGATTGATATACAGATGTTGAGAATGTTCTTAAGTAGAAGTAAGGGAAGAAAAATGTGTCAGAAGTGAATGCTGATTGATATCCAGATGATGAGGAAGTTTGAAAGTAGAAGTAGTAGAGAAAAAATGTGTCAGAATGATCTTGAGGTGATAGAAGTTAAGAAATCGGAAGATGTCGAACCTGTATGGAGGTGAAGTATTGGTTGTTGAGTCGAAGAAGAAATTAATTAGATTGAAAAAACCAACCTGCATATTTCGAATATTCTAAGTAGAGGATGATGTTGAGATTCCAGATGTTGAGGTTCTAGAAGTTCAAGGAGAAATCCCAATTCTATGCCATAATAAGCACAAAATTCCTAATGTTGAGGTGCTTGAAGAATTGAACAAGACTAATGGTTTCTGGAACAAGAATAAGATCCAAAAGAAACCTGGAGATAAAAGATATTTCTCATTCTGGTTTGGTTACTTTTTAAACTGGAGGGATCCAATATAATAATAGTTGAGAGACTATTATCATGGGATATTTGTGGGTTAAGGATGATAACCTCACACTTAATTGTTGGGTAAAAGACCTCCCCACCTATTTTAATCACTTTTATACACTAGTGATAAAATATGTGTCTTAGACTCTACCCAAAAATAGTAAGTACATAATCACCCACATTGGGGAAAATCTTTTAAAAATTTTGTGTCTTGTCTTCCCTTATATTTCTGTTGGATAATAGTGAGGGTGAGGTTAAAAAATTGAGAGGATCCAGACACTAACAAGCCACAAATCTTATTTTCAAAGAATAAATTTCAATAGAGAAACACTGATTCATCCCCATAAATAACCTTTTCACTTATTTCAATCACTTTACAACAGTACTGATAAAATGTGTGTCTCGAGATCAATCCGAACTAACTAAGGAAGTAGGTAGTCTCCCACATTGGGGGAAAACCTTGTAAAATTTTGAAAGTCATGTGTATTTTTTTTGCATACAAGTGAGAGTATGCAAGTGAAGGTGAAATTTAAAAATTGAGAGGATCTAGGCTCTTATAGGTTACAGAGGTTAATTTCAAGAAGGAAACTAGAAAATTGTAACACTAATTCAACTTCGTAGCACTGATTCAATCCCCCTACGTGTTGTACCATATTGCTGGAAACTCTATGTGTTATCAAAGAAACTCATGCTCTCTTTGAAATAACCTTACTTGTTGAAGACGTAGAATCTAAATTATGTTATGCAGATGAGGGTGATATTTAAAAATTGAGAGGATTCAGACTCTAAAAAGTCACAGGGGTTAATTTCAAGAAGAAAATTTTATGAGTAACAGTGATTCAACCCGGTAACACTAATTCATCCCCCCTCACTGTTACATCATATTCCTGGAAACTCAATGTGGTATCAGAGAAACTCGGGTTCCCTTTGAAAGATCCTTTGTTGAAGATGGGGAATTTTAATTTTGTTAACAACATAGACATACATTCAACGACAATGATGCAGATATGGGGAGGAACGTCCGAAGATGTGAGGATGGGTGTGTAAGAATCTATTGAAAAAAATTTCACTAGAGTGAGTGAATTTTAAGCAGTATCAATTGTTTCAAAGATATATTGAAAGATTATAATATTGTCAAGAAATTAATGAGAATCATCTCTGACATGTTTGACGGTAAAATTTATGCTTTGGAAAATAGGAACATAGATGTTAATGTAAGGCAAGAAATACTATTCTAATTTCCTTGTATGAAAAAGTAAATGTGATAATTGAATTCGATAGAAGATTGAGAACATTTTTTTGGGAATGTCAATGTAAAGGTTGTTAAACTAAAAATATGAAGAGGAAAATTTGACGATGTGAGGATGGCTGATCAAGAAACTATTGAAGACTAAATCACAAGTGTGAATGATATTTTTAGCAGTATCAAAGGATTCATAGATATATTGGAAAATGATACTATTGTTTAGAAATTGATGGGAAATTTCTCTTTTTGGTTTAATGCTAAAAGTTTTTCTTTGGAATAGAGAAGATTTATTTCATGATGAAATACATAATATACTTATTAATTTTGAATTGGGGAAACGACTGAAATGTTTTAAGTGTGGTGTAATTGGGAACTTTACAATTGAGGAAAAATACGCTACAAAAAGGAGTTAGATAAAGACACAATAAAGGTGTCTAAATTCTGAAAATACATTGAAAAAGATGAGGAAGTATGACAACAAGGTTGTGGATGTTCAGGTTCAATCATCTCAAATTGATAAGAATCTTATCCTAACCAGACAGCTAAAATATACTTTTGTATACTCAAAGGTAAATATATTCTTACAATTGAGGACAAATCCACTACTATGAGGAGTTGAGAAAGCCACAATCAAGGTGTCTAAATTCTTAAAATATCTTTAATAATATGGGGAAGTATTGCAACATGATTGTAGATGTTCAGGTTTAATCATCTCAAGTTGCTAAGAAAGTTAGCCTAACATGTCAGGTAAAATCCAGTTATGCTACACTCAGAGGTAAATCTATTTTTAAAAATAGTTCAAATTATAAAACTAAAATTGAGGGAAAATTCAGAAGAAATACCTCCCCCAGATAAATGGAAGTGCACAAAATATTTTTTGACAGTGACAATATTTCTTGGAACATAACTCTTATCAATATGGAATATCAAAATTCAGATGTAATTATTGGTGCACATTGGGCATAAAGTCTTATAATTTTTGGTAAAACATTTCTCTTTCATGGTGTCTTAGAAGGCATGAATTGAGGGTGGTCGACTCAGAGAGGATAAAGAGAAATTCTGAGAAGAAAAAAATTGTGAATAAAAGGTTCATCAAGTCCAACAACTCAAAACAGATTTGAATGTCTAAAATAAATTTTTGTTAGATGGTCCAGAAATCTCATTGTGCTGAAGAATGTATTACCACTCATCCAGGATAGTTTCCTCGTGATCATGGAAGTAAGGAATTTTATATTAATGAAAAGGAACAACAATCCCATATTGTTGAAGTGGCTCTAAAAGACACCAAGGAAGAGCAAGTTGGTACTTGGTTGTGGTTACTCCCATAATAGATTCAAGTGCTTAAAAGATGGAAGAATGATCACTAAACGAAAAAAGAACAAGTCTTAACATATTCCAAATTAGTGATCCTAGTAACTCTTGTTATTTAATTTCAAAATATGAAAATCAGTTCTAGCACAAAAGACATGTCATCTTGGTCAAAAGAGCCCACATACGTAAAATATCAAAGAAATATGTGATTAATCGTGTTAGAGGGAGATGATACATGGAAGACATAGAAGATTGGAAATTTTATGTGAACAAGTTCGTCTATGAAAGGGGGGGTGTTACGTAGGGAGTTGTTTGTATATGGGGGATTCTACCAGGATGGAGTGGGAGTTTGTGGGGTCTAACTCGTGTGGTTAGAGGGGTGGATAGCTAGGGGAATATGCTATTGGATAGGGGTAATATTATATGTATTTCAAGTAGTTAAATTGGGATTGTAAAGAGGTTATAGAAAATGTGACAAAAAGGGACTCCACATGTGGCAATAGTTTTGTATCAGTTTCAGCTTTGGTCTTGGGGGATATTCCTGGGGAACTCCTGGGATTTCTCTCCTCTCCTTCCTCCTCCACCATAGTGACTCTATTGTTTGCTTCTATTTTTACTGGAATACGAGTCTGAGGAGACATTCAAATACAAGAGGTGATCTACACTTTAATTAATTCATTAATCATTTCACTAGAATATGAGTCCGATGAGATATTAACCCACTATAGGTTATCTATAATTTATTACATTCGTTGATGATTTCACTTGGATGACTAATGTGATGTTTATGAAACACAAGTCTGATGCGGTGGAGATGTTCAAAATATATTTAAAGAAAAACTAATAATTGTAGAGTATTCACCAGTAATTCCTTTGAATCATATATTCCTATACTCTCTGGTATAATAGAACATTATATGGAAAAAATATTAGGTAGAAATATCAAGAACTATGCTTATTGTGTTTAAACTCTCTCAAAATTATTTTTGGGAGAAGTTGTACATACAACAGTGAATACTAATAATAGATTCTTTTTGAATCTTGAATCAAATATGACTACTTATCAAATGTTATATAAGAAAAATCCTACTTTAAAAGGCTACACAAGCCGGAGAATTTCTATTCTATGAAAATCATAAAAAATAAACATGGTGTGAGGGGGGAACATGAAGAAGACTTTGAAGAATTAAAAAAATGGAATACAAAATTTTGAATGAGTCTTATAACCAATCAAGATAACATTATTTTCGATCAGTTCGGTGATAGTGACGATATATTGGAAGTGGAAAACTGAAATTTCTGAGGCTACAAAATCATGCTGAACAATAAAATATTATTTGAAGTCAGGATGCTCCAGCACAGACTAAAAGAAAACTGAAGCTTGAAATTCCAAATTCATTTGATTCACAAGTTGAACCAATTGTTGAGTTTTTTGGGCATAAGAAATAGATAAATATTATTAAATAAGAGTTGGGACAAATTGAAATGAATGAAACTTCGAAGAGAAACTCGATACCTATTTCAGAAAACTATTCAATTTAGAGTATTGAGACCTGGGAGCCTGTTTTAACATATACATCACTTTCTTCAATTTCAACACCATGATTCCATCATTGTCAAGGATAAATCCTTCGAGGTTATTATTATGAACTTTTTTTATTTCTATTAATGAAATCAAATCTCGGAATAATTTTCATTAGGTGACATAAAGTAATATTGTCAACCCTAAAAATATTATTGGATGCAGGAAGCTTCAAAGACTACAAGAATACTGATGATTTAAAATCAAATAATTATTTTTTCACAGTTTGAACCGATTATTGAGGTTGTTGAGCAAAAGAAATGGATAAATGTTATGAATGATGGTCTGGATCAAAATTGATGTGCAAAGTGTTTAATTGGTGTAGTCTGATCCAGTTTGGATGTTTGGGTCGAATGCTTATGGCTCATACTGCGCACCCAACGACATCTTCTGCGGGTAGAACTCCGACGTGAGCTTGTTAGGAGTTACAGCGGGCAACACAACCCTGCCCCGTGTGTCAAAGGCCTCCGACCCAAATTTTGGGGACTATAGAAATGATGACCATTATATTAGAATTGACCAACACCAATAGGGAACTATAGTGATGCAAACCTCCAACCACCATTCATTGCATATCCCTGAACATCCAGCCGACGACACTAGAGCACATTTGACATGGGTGAACACATTTCACCATAGCGATGAGGAATTCTTGTGCAGATAGTAGAATAGTGTATCATCTTCCACTTTTTGTAGCCCATTTCGGGCTAGAGTTCCTTAGTGAGGAACTCTGAGAAAACCCATGGTATATTAAATGTAAACTTCCAATTTAATAATTCTATTCATGATTACCTTAATTATATATATTTAATATTTATTCAATCCATTTTAAATTGAAATAACTATGAGTAATAATATTATATCAATTATCACCACAGGTGTAAATTTATTCTCAATATAACTTCCCTTATTTTGAGAATACCCATTATACACCATTTTTAATTTCTAAATACATTACCATGATCATCATTCTTTTTTTTAACAATCATTTTATTCAAAGGAATTTTTGTTAAATTATAATCATTATAATTTAACATGTTTTATTCTTTAATATTTGATCATTTTCATAATTCAAGGTATTAACAAATTATTAATCCTTTGGATCTCTTTCAATGAAATTAAGACCACAAATAAAAAGAACAGTTTTTTTGGAAATATTTCTGTCATTAATTCATCTTAGATTATATTTTCATTAAAAAAATTTGATTTCAAAACTAAATATCATAATTTTAACCAATTAATTATTAAATAGAATATTCAAATATCTAGTTTATCTTATTATTAAATAACTGATTCATTCTTATGTTGTTTTGTTTTTTATTGTTAAAAATTTGTTCAACGAATAACTTATCTCTTATATTTTTCAATAAATTCTATTTTTTTGTTTTTTTAACAAATTTTTATTCAATGAATTTCACATATGTAATTTTAATAATCATGTTAATACTATTATTCAAATATATGAAAGATTTATTATTTGATTAATAATTAATATTTATACAATGATCTCTCTAATTGTTACACATTCCTTATAACTATTTTCTATTCTTGGTGTAACAAATAATTTTATATAACATAAAATTCATTAGAGTAGTATTTTCTATTGTCACATCATCAATAGTATTTTTCTTCTAAAAGGTTAAGAAATATCAATATTTTGTGTATAATGATCATTTTTTATCTCTATATGATAATTATTTTAAATACTACTATTGATGGTTTGATATTCTTCAAAAATGTAAACAATGAAATTATAGATTTTATAATGACCAATAATGTATGGATTATTTGAAGATGACACCCCATGTTTTATTATTTTCCAAAACTACAACTTTTTAACTTTATTATAGGTGTACCCGATATAACTAACTAATTTTAAAATTTTCATTTTCATTTCAATATCATTTTCAACATAAACATGGTATCTTAAAATACACTTTGTCTTCTCTTTATAATTTTTTATCAACATAATACACAATACCATATTATAATTATAAACAAAAAGGTAAAATATGATTCTCCAATTTTATATATATGTACAATATGTCCGCATTCATCATTCATTAAAATGGATTCTCTCTATTCAAATAAATTATTTATATTTGATATAAAACCACATCAGTGTGAGGAGAATCATAATATAGAAAAGAGATAAAACATAAATCACTATTATAAAATATAATAAAATAAAATTTTTCTAAAATAAATAAATTGAAAATTTTGAATTCATACACCATCATGAATTGGGAATAGTTCATCTAATGTTCCTCAGGTACTGGGATCATTAATTATGATCCACCTGGATTTGGGACCCTGGATAATGAAGCTACCTTTATTATCATATACTATAGTGATGAGATAACCACTGGAAAACATACATATATATCAACCAGGGACACAAATATCACCACAAAACATTATTAGAGCCAAAGACCGAACAACCATCACCAACGAAACACCAAGAATTAATCCACTTAAGAAACAAAAAATAGTATAGGGAGATTGTAAACTAATGTATTCCGTCATATATAAGCCATAAAATTAATTTAAACATTTATTGATGAAAAATTATAAATAAAATATATTAAACTAGATAATTGCCTTATAACAATATTAAAAGAATAAATTGATTAGAAAATTTTCATCCAATATCCAATGCTTTAAAAACAATGCATGAATAAAACCACCACTTTTTTACCAATGGTAAAGCCCATCATTGTGCCTTTTGAGGCTAAGAAACTAGGCCCGATCATATTACATATAAGGTTATAAATGAAATAAAAATTTACTTCCAATATAGGTTAGAAAAGAAATACCATTTTGTCTCAAAGATTAATTTATTTAAACTTGGTGAGCATTTTGAAAGGTTCCTATGGATATCATAAATTATAGAATTATGAATATTCATACCTAGAATTTGATCCTTATAGAAATTCTCAGAAATGGAATTTGGATTAATATATATAGACTAGAGTGGGTAGTAAAATAAAATAAGGGTTAAAGATATTATTATTTTGAATATGATAAATTAATAAATGAAAAATTGAGAAATCATGGAAAAATAAGAATGTGATTATGTGACATAGATTTAAATGGTTGCTGATTTTTTTGAAAATATTTTTTAAGTGGATTAAAAAATAATTAGATCCACCAAGAATGGTTCCCAGATGCTAAACTCAATTATGATAGTACTTGTGTGATCCATGAAATGGTCTGAGGATGATACAAAATTAGATTCCTTATAAAAAATATATCAATAGTACTGTTGAAATATAATAATGAGAGGAATGAATTGGATCCCTATAACTAAATGATTTTAATTGTCATAAGGATAAATAATTTATGGACTCAGTATGATTTATTGTAAGAAGGAATATTAAATTAAGGTTATATTTTTCCAGAAATGAGGTTCCCATTAGCAACTTAATACATGATTTTCAGGGCATATAAATATGGTTAATAGACGAGTCATGAAGGTAGTTATATTAAAGTGATATGATATGTGATGAAATATTTTTAGGGTTTATTCCTATCTAAAATAATTTAAATAGTATATAATTGTCCTGTTAGAAAAAATGGGGACTTGGGTGAGTGTTGATCTTAGGGTATTCCATGAGATATTGGAGAAAAAATCCTTGACTTAAGGCGATATGGTTCCAATGAAATAATTATTACTATAACATATATATAATATTATAAAAATATTCATTAAATATATATAAAACACACATAGATATTTACTGGTCCAGTGAATTCTTATGATTGGATAAAAAACACAATTAAATTTATTATGTAATATATATTTGGACCATCATGAAAATAAATTAATCAGAATATCCATACTCCAATCATTTAAGGGGATATTCTACTGTTATATTTAAGAAATCTGTGAGAAAAAATACCCATTTAGGTTGATAAGATAGCACAAACATGGGGTTATACCTAAATGAGTAAATAATAATAATATGAGACTAACAAAATTGAATTGTTTATAAACCATGCCATTGAAAAATGTAATAAGATACATGATATTAATGGATTATGGACATCATTATAATTATAAAAATGTGTATTTGACATAAGACATTTCATCATTAATATTTTATAAGGCTTGTTACCAAGAAAACATATAATAGTGTTCTAGGTTCACTAATAATAAACCATACATATTATCTCATGATCTGTAAGAGTTACTCAATTGAATATAAGGATGTATAATTATAAAACCACTAATTACATCATTATTTTTCCCAAATATTCATTCTCGGTATAAAAAAACCCAATACCATTTGTAAACCTAAATTAATCCCATGATAATGAAATATGATTCATAGTTAGGTCCATATGATTTGGTAAATAATGAATTATATATCTATCCTAAATATGAATAAAATATATAATATTAGACCATTAAATTCAATAATCAACACATAATAATATATTTCTATCATTGAATGAGGTAATAATGGTGTAGAAAGAATCATAAGAAGAATTAGAGAGAGTATAAAAAATGAATAATATATTTTTATAAACACCCTTTGGCATTATTTAACAAAGAAATATGAATATTACAATTAAATCATTAATATAAATATAAAAAGTATATAGAAGGAACCATAAAGAAAATAATTGAATCATATTAGAAAGTGGAAAGTTGATATACATACCTATAATCATATAATCATGGCGTATATAGCCAGATAAAATAAAATGAGTAAAATAACCCCGTTTTTTGGACTAATATTTCGTCAAACACTACAGTAAACAAAACTATTTACATGTAAATTTTTATTAATTTTTTTTAGAAAACCAAATTATATTTATTTAGTCTCTAATGACAAATTTAATATCATGTTTCATTCATTTAATTATTATTTTTTTTCATTCACATTTTTCAGGTTTTATAATTTATGGTTCATTATCTTAATCAATGTATTAGTAAGGGTTGATACTCACTATTAAATTGTTATATAAAATAATGAGGTGTAATGAATTATTTTTCAATATATTCCTATTGTAAGTAAAATTAATTGTTTATAAAACAGTTATAATTTGGAAAATCTACCTCGATAAGTTTGTTTTACATGCTTACAACAACCATGAAGAATTTTGTTTAACATTATTAACAATATAATAACAATATAATTCCCAAATATTGAATAAAATATAAATTGGTTATTAATGTTATATTAATATAGTAAAATTCATTTCAAAATAATTCATGTCATTCATAAGTGAATATAATATATCACCATCCGTCTAGGTATTTTAAATATAGGATGGATGAATATTATTACTTAAGAGATTTTAAGAGAAGAGTACAACTAGGAAATAACTGAGTTTCAGATAAGCATTATTTTGTAATTATAATTAAATTTTATGGTTACATTATAGATTAATTATTTTATTTATAAATATAAGAGAACAACTAAAATTAAATTACATTTTGAAACCGAAGCCTCACTCTTTGAGTGGGTTATATAAGAATAAGCCTAAAACATTAGAAGGATAGATTTTTAATTAAAATTAGTCTTTATAAAATTTATATGAGTGTTTAGATAGGTATTTAGGTTTACATTCAGAATAAAATGATTTTTTTTTGTAAAAAATAGGTGGCTGATGGTTTTTTATTTACCTAAAGTGGCGGAGAATCATTGATAAAAATTTAGATTAATATAATATTTATATTTAAGGCTAAGTAGAATTGATTCAAATGAATTTTAATTGAAAATAATTTAATTTTTTTTTTATTTTACATTTAAAAAACCAAAAATTAAATTTATTATTTGAAATATACTTTAAATGTAATGAATTAAATTTTTTTTGGAATGAATAAAATAAAACTCATGAATTGAAATTTTTTTATATGTTTGATAATTATGCTTATTGTATTTAAATATGTTATTTTAATTATTAATTTTATTATGACATGAAATTTCTAATCAATAAATTTATAATTTTTACACCATATCATTTTCAAAAAAATAATTAATATATTAAGAATTGTTTTTCAGAATTGAACTAAACTAAATTTTTAAAAAGAACACCATAAATTAAAAATATGATTATTTCAACATGGATATTAAAAAAATGTGATCAATCATACCAATATATATATCAATGTGGAAATTATTATTATTATTTATATATATATATCAATATGAAAATTGATATATTATTTAAATTAGTAAAAACGTAACATACTAAAATTTATAATTATACAAGATTGATGATAAAAAAATTTAAAAATGAGTTATTATTTTTTTAATAATGGAATTTAATAAATTTATTCATTTTGAATATTAATTATTTTGAATTTATTTATTATACTGGTATAGTTTGTACTTTTATGAATATTCCATGATTTGTATATATAATTTACTTCTTCTAAATAAATCTTATTTTTTAATTGACCATTCACTTAATTTTCTATAAAGGTTATTTATATTTCATTACAAAATATCCAAACATGTTTAAAATAATATTTTTCCTTTATAGTGTTTTCACGACTTTTTTATTTCAAGGATAACATAACCCAGCATATTTCATCTTTTTCCCTTGATTATTTTTATTTCATATATTTTTATATTTTATGTAACTATTTAATATATTCATCCTTCAATTATATTGATCTACTATGAAAAAAATTATGTTTTCATTGTTTCTATATAAGATTTTATATATTATTATGAGAGATATGGGTTAAATTTTTTAATTATATATAAAAACAAAGGATTTTTAATTTTCCACTATTTAAAAAATTTATCCTTAGTATTTTACCTAACTCTCTAAGATTTAAATAGAATATGGTATATTTGTTTCCATAATTTACCTATTTATGAGGTTTCCACCAAATGAATATTATTTATCCGTAGTATTATATCAATATGAGATGTCATTTTTGGTAAAAGAATAGCTATATGATCCAATATTTCAACTGGATACTCCTCATAAGAATATCAAATTTAAACCTTAAAATCATTTGATTTGTTACATGAGAGTGATATGATATGAACAACCATGAGTAGGATATTTTCCATAAATTATACACATAAAATAATATTGGCGTAAGGTTATGTTTATTATCCACAACTCATTCATGATCTATATCCTTAATTGGGAAATTATTAAGACAACATAGCTTCCCCTTTATCACTAACCTCACAAATATTACATTTATAATTGTAAGGAATACTCTATAAGAATCTCTAAAATCTAGTCTAGACAATGATTGTTAGTATAGCTATTCTACTTAATCTATTACAATTTCATATGTGGCATAATAGATTAGACATTTTATGTCATCTATTATACTAGTTTTAATCCAAAAAAATTCATTTATCCATGAGCATCCCAACATGCTAGAGTTTTAAATTTCATTCTATAATGGGATTTAAATGGTTGAATTTTAATTCTTCAGATGCTGTTATTGTTATATTATAATATAATTAAAATATTGTGTTGGTCCTACTCTCCTAAAAATTCTATTGAGTAAGCTCTCATATTTGATTATCGAGATTGAGTGGTCTATTTAATTGATTTTTTTAATTTGAATGAATAGAACACATATATATATTTCTGAAATATTAGAAAATATATTATCATGTAGTGTTTGATCCTATGAGTAAAATCAACTAGATAATTTCCATAGACAATTACTCAAATTTAAAGGGTTTAAAATTTAAAAATTAATATTTCAACATTGAGATTCCTTGAAAATATTAATAACAATATTCCATATCATATATATAACATATATCTGACATGAAATTTATGATTTTTTTATTTAGGTGTTGGGGGCCTATTGCACAATCGACTTGTTTTCGTCATGTTTTCTATTATGTAATACACTTGTTTTATGTGTCATTTTATATTCCTCGTTTTTTCTTTTTTATTGGTCATAAGGCATTATATTGTTATTTTTATATATCATGAATTTTTTATTATTATTTATGAATTAAATATGTGATGACATATTACCAAGAATTGGTATATTATATTGCGTGAATCATAAGGAATATGAAAATAATTAAATAAATAAAGAAAAGATTTGTTCCTTTTCAATTAATGGAAGATGATATAAATAGAAACTCAATTAAGATGGATGTTTATGATTACATACTTTATCATGATTATTTTTAGAATATTTCAATTAAAAAATTCAATGAATGATTATTCAACATTATACATTGATGAGAAAAGTATGCATCATTTTTTGGATATCATTATAAGAATCGATTATTTTTGATGTTTTTTTCACATAAAGGTTGTTATCTTTTAAAAATTAAAATCATATAGATTCTTCTAGTTTGTTACTTGATACTGGTGGTGAAATTTAGGTATGTCAGACAAATTCCATAGAATAAATTCCAAGACAGGCACGCAGTACGTTTATCCAGAATTTCATTAAATTCCATTTCCTTCATAATTATGAATAACTATTATCCTCAGATTATGTAATAATAATTATTCATATAATTTTGTCCAAATAAATTTAATAAACATATATTATATTTTATAACATGTATGTTCAATTTTATTACTAGTTTATCAATTATAGTGAAAATAATATATTTATTTTTATACATATTTATTGAAAATTATAATATAAATATTTATATAATTACATGATTATTAAAATATATATTCATTTATTATATTATTGAATATATTATTTATTAATTTTTAGAATGAAAATGATTTATTGGAATAAAACAATTATTATTCATTGTTTATTAAATTCCGTTGAGGATTGACATGTTGATTTAAGTGATTAAAAAAAGTGTTATATTTTATTTAATATTTGTTAAATAAATATATTTTTATTTAACTTTATTTATTTATATATTTTCATTTTAAGTGATTTAATAATATAATAACAATTTTATTATTCCTTGGGGAATTACCTTGAATAAATATTTAATAAGTTCCATCGTAGAATTATCATTTTATTATCCCAAATTATATATTGTGACATATATCATTTTACTACATAATATTTTTTTGTTCGTTATAAAGAAACCTAGAAATATTTCAATCCCTTAAGAGAAAATCCCCCCACCCTCCATCTCAATAACCAATATAGATGATGTGAATCAAATGTTGTGATAAAAACAGAATGAAAGAATGGTCTGTGATCCATTAATATAGTAAATGGAATATCAAGAGTATTGTATGAAGATTTGTAGAGAATATGTGGAGACAAAAATAGGAATTCATATATATGGATTATCTATCCCAAAAATGAGATGATACAACAAGGAAATGTAAATTAATCGGGAATAATTAGCACATTTGAGGTATTTATTTTTTATGATTAATTATAAATAAATTGTAAATGGTATTATCTAGGTAATTATATCGATGTGTTCACAATTTTATATAAATTTATCAATTGAAATGTATAAAACCAAAAAATAATGATAATACCTACACCTTGTTTCTGTGTTTCATTAATGAAGTATTACAGTGGTTGCTGTCTAATTTGTAATATATATCATCTATTTGATCATTGTCCATTTTTGATTTATAGGTTTTAATTTTATTTTTTTTCATTATTAATCCATTAAATTATATAACATGATCATATGGTTTTTTTTTTGGACATGAACTGGTCAATAATAAATGGATAATTTTTCAAGATCCCATTTGGTGGTTCCAATGTTGGTGGAAGCATGATACAAATACATAACACATAACAGAAAAAATCTTGGCATGTACTTATGGTCAACCACAGTAGGTGTGGTTCATGATAAAAATCAAATATCATATGTATTATTATGTATGGTAATTACATGTCAAGTATTTTCAAACTATTTTCCATGCCATTGTAAAATTGTTACATGTAAAATAGCTAGCATATAGGCCATGTAACCAAACATTTCTTTGTCCTCTCCATAATCAGGACACTCTATGGGGCCAAATATATGCAATTATTAAATATCTAATGTTGACTACAATAAAATTTATTACTATAGATGTGGAGAATATATTTTTATTTATAAAAACAATTAAACTAAAGAAAACATACACAATATTCATATAGATATTGATACGTCATGTGGTTCAACATATGGGATAATCAATGTGAGATACAGACTATACGATGTGTAGATTGTTGTACATGTCATGTAACCACAACAATTCAATACTGTTTTTATAAATACAGAAGTTATATGGTTTATAACTAGTTATACATGTCAAGTGATTGGTTTCATTCCACACAATCTATATGTGACATGAAATATATCATGTTTTGTGGATATTAGTTAAAATTAATTATAATCTGTACAATTATAAATCAATATCGAATTCGATGGTCCATTATTCTTTGTTTACATTACTCACATTATCAGTGGTATATTCCACTTATATTTATGGTGTGAATTGTGGTCATACAAATTGAGACGAAAAATATAACTTCACATCATGTATATTAAGTCTTGTTGTGTGGGAATTCATGTCATGTTGGAATATAATACCAAATAATGACCATAAACTATGTGAGATACATGACTCTATAAGAGATTTTATATGTTGTGAAAATATTATTTTTTATAAATAACCATTATAGTATTTATATTGTCTAAATTTTTATATAACTAATATCTATATTATCAATGAATTAAATTAATGTAGACAAAATTGTGTGGATATAGAAATAAAATTAACGTGTTTACTTGTTGGTAGAAAATTTGTTCAAAATAATTTAAATAAAATATTTTTTAAAATTAAATTATATTATTTTAGAATCATAATATATTTCAAGAATTTTATTTATACATATTAAGATAAATAATTTTCTTTATTATTAAAATATTAATTCATTAATTTCAGTAACATTATCTAATTATATATGAATTTAAATGATTTTTTGACAACCTCATTTGATAAGTCATCGAATTTAATAATTGTTCAAGATCATGAAGGAATTGTTTATGTGTTGGGTTTATCAATTTTTAATTTATCAGATGGTTTGATTTGAAAATTTTTAATACAATAAAATATTAGCATTATTTAATAATCCATCGCTAATATATTATTTACAGGAACACATATCAAAGGTTTTTATTATAAAACCCCAATCCACATGTATCGTTCACCTATGAGTGTAAAATAATTTTTTGATGATGTATCTTATATTGAGAGGGCATAGTTTTAGGCTTGAGATGGGGTGAAATGAACCTAGTATATTTTAATGTTAATAGAATAATAATAAAATTCTATAAATGGTAGTTCTCATTGATTTAGTTCACCTAGTTTCAGGTTCATAGTTTATATATTTGATAAACAAATGAAGAGTAAAATAAAAATTATAATATCATTTATTTATATATTTTTCATTACATGATATTTTATTTATTTATGATCTATATGTTTTCATTTGATTATTATACATGGTCTCATTATGTAAAAAATTTATCTACAAAGATAATATGGTAGAAAATAGAATTATCATGATTGATCTTTTTTATCAAAAATGGTAAACTAATATTTAGAATTCATCTTAATGATAACAAGCATGTTAAAACAAAAAATAATGGATATTTATAACTATGTTAAAAAATACCACAGGGAAATTTTATGTCAGCAAACGCTTTATATCACATAAAATAGAATGAAAACATTGATAAAAGTATATATATAACACTTTTAAGGAAATATTCAATTAGCATGGAGTTAATAACATTATAATGCATTGAAATAACCATATTATCATCATGAAAATTTGCCGATATAACTCACGGTGAAATGTGCATGAATGAAATATGGAAATCAATATATGGGGTTTTTGGATTAGGAACACTAATAAAAATAACCATGTGCTACAAGATAATGTAGTTTGTTTGTAAATCCTACATAAAACCTCTAAATATTTTATTCAATCCCTTGAATATATTATATTCAGTGAAAGAAGTAACCATGAAATTATAATTCCCAAAAAATGGGATATTACAAGTCAAATGGTGTGAGATATTATAAATTGTGAAATTAGCGAGAGGTTAATACAAAATTGTTAACTTATTACTTCATAATCAATAGTTATGATAATTTAAAAAATATTTCGTTATTATTTACACTTAAATGGAGAGAAAAACCATTGGAACATGATGATTACTCCATAATAATGTAAATATCATCAATCTAAAAAACATATATGATATCTATATAGAATTTCGAAATACATTAACATATAAAAATTTATATTATAGGATGCAATCATATATTCCCAATCAACCACCTAAATGATCAAGTGAAGGTTAATTAAATACCTAAATCATGAACATAAGGGATTCATCATATGTCTATTTCATGATGTTTTAAACATTTTTTGGGAGATAATGAATCAATATAAGTAAATGGATGAATACAAATGATATCTCATCTCTTACAAATTAAAATATTTAAATAGAGGTTAATGATAAATTAGATATTCATAATAATATTAGATTATAAATATGATGATAGGTACCTAACTAGTGATCATTATTTAAATATGATGATATATAAATCTTTCAGTTAGTGAATTCATATATCAATATGAATTTAAATCTATCCATTTCTATCATGTTATAATAGATTATTTAAATATATAGTAGATCAATATCAAAACTCAATTAACTATATACATTCTAAAGTGATAATAGTAGAAAAAAGAGGATCGTAAAGGAGTATTATACGTATTTTATGGCTCTATAATCCATTAATGAAATGATTCATAAAAAATATTAATAAATTACTATATTTAAAATATATTTACTACAAGATATAATATATTTTACGTTATTTATGTTATTATGTGTTTTATAACTTCTTATTTACTTAATTGGAATCATTTATTTAAGATAATTATTGAAATAAAATTACTTTGAGGAAAACAAAATGTGTATCCAAGGTTATTTAGGATAAGTCTATCTCTAAGATAGAAATATATTCATTATGTAAATAATTTTATTTCAAAAATAGAGGATCACATAATTTTATAGATATTAAAGGGAAACTAAGATTAAAAAAATCCAATTATATGGGTTTATATGAGTTTCAATAAGATTGTTGAACTCTATAAGACATAATGATATGAATAATTGTAGTGAAACAAACAAAATAATAAGTTTATAGCCATAGAATTGATTTTACACTAAATACGATATGATATATATATTTTACTAAGAATACTAACTCTTATAGGAAAGTAGTAAACGAAAATAAACAATGTTTTTAATGATAAAATTAATTCAAAAATTCAATGAATATCAATAAAATTATTATATTTTTTTGGTTCGTTCCCATGTATATAGAAATCCATTTTCTTATATTCAAGACGAAACTAAAAACTGATGGATAATTATTCACCAATAATTCAAAATTGGCTAATAAGGGTTTCAAACAATGTTTATGAATATTTAATGATGAAACAGTTATACAATAGAAATAATTATAAAATACATTAGAATTATACTATTAATTGATTCAATATATGATTATATATTTTTTAAATGACTTGTTAAGAACTTCTTCATTAATTAAAACAATTCCTAATTGATTGTAACACCCCGAGATTTTATGAAAAATATTATTTTAATTTCATTAATGTCTTATGTTGTATTCTACACCAAGATTACCTTGCGCTATACGCAACACCGTATTAGCTTGCAGTATACGCAACACTATTCTTGGATCGTGTTACACACAATTTTGATAATAGTTATTCTACGCAACAATGAGTATATATATATATATATATTAAATGTATAAATGAAATATGGATGGATTCTGTTATACGAAACAACGAAGGATTCTTTCACAACACGCAACCCTGACTTGGCTTGCATTACACGCAATCACGACCTTCCTCGATAGCGTGTGTTGTACGCAATACCGGGTTTTAATAAACAATGTTATATTATTATAATATTGTCATGAACTAGCCGTTATGAATAGTATTAACTAAATTTTGAATTTTATAACATTATTATTCATCTTACACATTTCTAGAACATGGTATAAGAACAAAATAAATTTTTCGGGTAAAATAAGTATTTTTCAAAAAATGCAGTTTTACCGCCTTTTGATGGCGCACCCACTTTAAATATAGTTTTTGACATGTTTATATGTTCAATTTGAAAAAATAATATTCTTCTTTTGAATCAGGATGTAAAAATTTACATTAGATATATTTTTGATATTTTTCCGATAACTTTCATATTTTAATGAATAGTAAAAACACGCTATATTTTAATTAAAAACAACTTTTTTCATTGTAATATCTTATGTGGTTAAATTATAATATTGAATGGTTTTAAAGTATATTTAGAATATATTTTTACCACTTAATATAATGTTGGTCATTGGACACAATTTTACAATTAAACCGAACATAAACAAGTGTCAATCTTTTGATAGTTATTATCTCTTAAAAACACGCTTTTTGTTTTGACAGCGGGAATTAATTTTAAATTAATTTCTGCCACTTCTGTGTTTTGAATTTAGAAAAATGGATTCCATATTTGGAATCAGGATGTTCAAATTGTGTAAATAGGTAACTTTTATTTTTAGACATTTTGAATAATTACTGCGGTAAATATTTTATTTACCATGGTTAAGGGTAAATCCGGTAAATAAGGGTTAAAAATAATATTATAATAATATTAAATTACCCTAAAATGTGTCCTAACCCTATTGGTTGATACATGGTCGACCATGGGCATCTTTGGGTCGATTTTGGGACCCCATTGATCCACTTGTAAGTGATAATGACACTTTATTTTAATTAAGTTAAAATGAATACAAAATTGACACAAGCATATATCTTTTAGAAAAACAATTGTTACATAGGGTTATATATGTTGGATTTTAGATTATAAATATTAATTAGAAAGATAAAAAGATTTCCTACATAATGGTATTTTATTTGTAATTTTTAGACTTTAAATAATTCAATTTATTTATGACACAATGATGATGCAGTAATTATCTTATTAATGAAATATTGACATAATTGATGTTATAAACACCAAAATAAATGTAATTTGAGACTGTTTATGAATTCCACTAATTTTCTAGGTTGCTATGATATATTAATGTTGATTTAATTAACTTGCTTCGAACATTTAATTCTGTTATCACTTTCACAAAAATCATATATCAAATAGTGTCAAAATTGACACAAAATAGTTTTTAAATCAAATATTATATTATTAATTGTTATTTTATTCCTAAAAATCTAAGGTTCGGCCAAATGACTTAGATAAGGATATATATATTAATAATAAACAATTTGGGGTTCGTTTGGCATGTTATAGTAAGTGTATTAACCATATAGTGAAAGAAAACAAAAAGACACGGTAAAAGTTAAATTATTTAACTTAGAGTTAAATCTAATTGATAAGGTTAAAATAATATCCTAAACTTGTCTAAATTCTATTGGTTGATAGGATTTCGACCCATCCCCACCTTATCTTAGAAATAAGACCCTTTGGAACCATTATAAACCGATTTTGACTTTAATATAAAATAATATTTTGAGATATTCCTAAGGTGCCCCTCTCCTCCCTTATAAAAGGACACCTCCTCCCCCTCCTCCTCACACCAATTTGAGCACTCAAGCTCGGCCAACCCCTGCAAAAATCCCTTCTCCACTTCCCTAGCAACATCATAGAGGTTCTGGTCTTCCTCAAAGACCAATTTTAGTGCCCTGTGAGGAGGTCTCAAAGAGGCACTTCAAAGAAGAGGAGGTTCGGACACTTACAAAGCAAGTCAGACCTAAGGATATAAAGAAAGGTTTTAGGTAAAAAAAAAGGAAGATCTTTATGGGAGATTTTGAAGATCTTTCACCACGATTAGAAGATTATATTCCGAGTTTCCAAAGACACTAAACTATTAGGATCCTTGTCTGTGTGTGTTTTTGTTATGTACTAAGTATTCCGCAAAAGTAATGTAAAGTCTATGTACGTCAAGCTACGGGTCTCTACAGTTGGTATCAGAGGAAAGGTTTAGTCAACCTTTGGAAACTAGGATGCGAAAACGTTAGTGAGATCCCTAGAGATATTTCTACGGTATGTCTAGGGATGTCCCTAAGGTTAAGTAGACGTATAAGTTATAGTACTAGAACTACGCTAACGATCATAGAATTAAACCTAAGATGTTAGATATTGAAGGTACTCCCCCTTTATTATGTTGTTTTCCCTAGCATGATTTTTGCCTCTCACACTATTCATTTTGGGTTTTAGAAAATGGCTGGAAACAAGATGATTCACGATAATAGAGGATATGATGGACAATGGAATGATATTCTTCATAATGAAATGGGATTTGGAAGTCCAAACATAATTATTATGCCGAATCAGCAATCTCATAATATGATCAATAAAGTAAAATTTGGTAAGTTTCCTGACTCGGCTAATAAGAGAAAGATGGAGTTTCATGATGATCATAGAGGAAAGAAAGTTCAATTTCCCCTATGTAAATCATGTGGGAAGAGGCATCAAGGAGAATGTTTCAAGGGAACTGGAAGATGCTTTGGGTGTGGAAAAGAAGGACACAAAGCAAGTAAGTGCAAAGGAAAAGGTTCAGTTAACACCATGGATGAGGATAATGGTATTACTACGACATCAAAAATGGTTAAGTGTTTTAAATGTGGAATGTATGGGCATTATGCAAACCAATGTCCTAAGGGAAAGACTCATGAAGAGAATCAGTATGGCCGTATGGGTAGTATTTATGTGGATGATGATGAAGAGACTACAAATGATATGTGAGATGAAAGAATTGTTGAAGCTCGGTTAATGGTTTAAGAATGTAGTGGAATGATTACATGTTTATCATGTGTAATGTTGTATAAGTAATATCATGGTACTATGGAATAAAGAGACATGTAAGGATTGTTACATTGTTGTCTGATTAATGTTACCAGTAACCATGAAAGGTTATTCAGATACTATTGGAAAGTAGATGATAAGTGCATAATGAAAGGATAATAAGATAATGAGATGTTTGATTGTATTCATGAACTCATGATTGATATAAGGACTACGTGATATCATGGTTTGATTATAAAGAATTTTGATGATTTTGGTATGTGGAAAGTGTTAACGTTTGACTGCATTCATGTTTTCACCAAGGTTCAATGGGTATTCAAGAGAATACATGATTAAGGACTTTGAATGTTTGGAATGTGACCAACAAGATATATGGGGGATAAATGATGGTATTTACATGCTTGGTTGACGACATTTCAAGTAATCATTTTCTTTTTACTATGAGCTTGGACCGAAGTATTTTAGATAAGCCTAAAGATTGTAATGGATTATGTTAACCATAAGTTAGTATTGTTTAAGTATAGAACTTCTTTTGATATTATTTATGTGATGTTATAGTAATGTAGTTTTAGAAAAAGGACAACCTGCAGGACGGGCGACAGCCCATCGCGTCGGACAAGGCTGTAGGAATCGAACCCACAACCGAAGTGTGACTGGCCTTTATCGCCTACCACTGACCTACAGGAAGTCCCTATTTAGTAGAAACTAGTTTTATTATATTAAGCAGTATGATATATGAAGTATAAGTCCATTTTAGGAACCATATATGATTAATCTCACTATAGATCGAATTATGTATATAAGTTTTGCTAACCTTTTGTTTGAGACAGATGGAATGACCTGTCATTCTGTCACATGATCTGCTAACACATCACGAATAACAAATTCAACTTCATTTCTTTAAGGGATGAAGTGTAAATTGTTCAATTCACGAACAACAGTGAGATTATACCAAAATCAAGTAAGTATTTCTTCTAATTCAAAATTTTCAACTTTAGGGAAATGATATTGAAAACCAAAAATGTTGTCCTAGTGATCTTATATCTGATGAATCAGATGGTACCTTAGATCGTCACAAATTTATGGCTTTGTGATTGCTAGATTTTCCATAGCCATGTTCTCTACCACTCTCCATCAGAACATGATTGTTAGATTTCTCTTCCATATCCATATTTTCACCTATGTGGAAACCCAGTGATTAGTTTATTTGGGTAAACATTACGTTTCATACTTTTGTTTTTAAAGATAAGTTTTGGTATTCTTTTTTTACGATGTGGGTTTCTATCAAAGAAACTTTCGAATAGTAAACCATTTATAATCCCGACGAATTTCGAGGGCGAAATTCATTTTAAGGGGGGTAGAATGTAACACCCCGAGATTTTATGAAAAATATTATTTTAATTTCATTAATGTCTTATGTTGTATTCTACACCAAGATTACCTTGCGCTATACGCAACACCGTATTAGCTTGCAGTATACGCAACACTATTCTTGGATCGTGTTACACACAATTTTGATAATAGTTATTCTACGCAACAATGAGTATATATATATATATATATATATATATATTAAATGTATAAATGAAATATGGATGGATTCTGTTATACGAAACAACGAAGGATTCTTTCACAACACGCAACCCTGACTTGGCTTGCATTACACGCAATCACGACCTTCCTCGATAGCGTGTGTTGTACGCAATACCGGGTTTTAATAAACAATGTTATATTATTATAATATTGTCATAAACTAGCCGTTATGAATAGTATTAACTAAATTTTGAATTTTATAACATTATTATTCATCTTACACATTTCTAGAACATGGTATAAGAACAAAATAAATTTTTCGGGTAAAATAAGTATTTTTCAAAAAATGCAGTTTTACCGCCTTTTGATGGCGCACCCACTTTAAATATAGTTTTTGACATGTTTATATGTTCAATTTGAAAAAATAATATTCTTCTTTTGAATCAGGATGTAAAAATTTACATTAGATATATTTTTGATATTTTTCCGATAACTTTCATATTTTAATGAATAGTAAAAACACGCTATATTTTAATTAAAAACAACTTTTTTCATTGTAATATCTTATGTGGTTAAATTATAATATTGAATGGTTTTAAAGTATATTTAGAATATATTTTTACCACTTAATATAATGTTGGTCATTGGACACAATTTTACAATTAAACCGAACATAAACAAGTGTCAATCTTTTGATAGTTATTATCTCTTAAAAACACGCTTTTTGTTTTGACAGCGGGAATTAATTTTAAATTAATTTCTGCCACTTCTGTGTTTTGAATTTAGAAAAATGGATTCCATATTTGGAATAAGGATGTTCAAATTGTGTAAATAGGTATCTTT
The DNA here is from genome assembly GCA_963277665.1 of Viscum album. Taxonomy (NCBI): domain Eukaryota; kingdom Viridiplantae; phylum Streptophyta; class Magnoliopsida; order Santalales; family Viscaceae; genus Viscum; species Viscum album. The sequence goes on along the minus strand of OY728160.1, from coordinate 1,043,970,958 downwards.
TATTTTTAGACATTTTGAATAATTACTGCGGTAAATATTTTATTTACCATGGTTAAGGGTAAATCCGGTAAATAAGGGTTAAAAATAATATTATAATAATATTAAATTACCCTAAAATGTGTCCTAACCCTATTGGTTGATACATGGTCGACCATGGGCATCTTTGGGTCGACCATGGGCATCTTTGGGTCGACCATGTATACAAAATTGACACAAGCATATATCTTTTAGCAAAACAATTGTTACATAGGGTTATATATGTTGGATTTTAGATTATAAATATTAATTAGAAATATAAAAAGATTTCCTACATAATGGTATTTTATTTGTAATTTTTAGACTTTAAATAATTCAATTTATTTATGACACAATGATGATGCAGTAATTATCTTATTAATGAAATATTGACATAATTGATGTTATAAACACCAAAATAAATGTAATTTGAGACTGTTTATGAATTCCACTAATTTTCTAGGTTGCTATGATATATTAATGTTGATTTAATTAACTTTCTTTGAACATTTAATTCTGTTATGACTTTCACAAAAATCATATATCAAATAGTGTCAAAATTGACACAAAATAGTTTTTAAATCAAATATTATATTATTAATTGTTATTTTATTCCTAAAAATCTAAGGTTCGGCCAAATGACTTAGATAAGGATATATATATTAATAATAAACAATTTGGGGTTCGTTTGGCATGTTATAGTAAGTGTATTAACCATATAGTGAAAGAAAACAAAAAGACACGGTAAAAGTTAAATTATTTAACTTGGAGTTAAATCTAATTGATAAGGTTAAAATAATATCCTAAACTTGTCTAAATTCTATTGGTTGATAGGATTTCGACCCATCCCCACCTTATCTTAGAAATAAGACCCTTTGGAACCATTATAAACCGATTTTGACTTTAATATAAAATAATATTTTGAGATATTCCTAAGGTGCCCCTCTCCTCCCTTATAAAAGGACACCTCCTCCCCCTCCTCCTCACACCAATTTGAGCACTCAAGCTCGGCCAACCCCTGCAAAAATCCCTTCTCCACTTCCCTAGCAACATTATAGAGGTTCTGGTCTTCCTCAAAGACCAATTTTAGTGCCCTAAGAGGAGGTCTCAAAGAGGCGCTTCAAAGAAGAGGAGGTTCGGACACTTACAAAGCAAGTCAGACCTAAGGATATAAAGAAAGGTTTTAGGTAAAAAAAAGGAAGATCTTTATGGGAGATTTTGAAGATCTTTCACCACAATTAGAAGATTATATTCCGAGTTTCCAAAGACACTAAACTATTACGATCCTTGTGTGTGTGTGTTTTTGTTATGTACTAAGTATTCCGCAAAAGTAATGTAAAGTCTATGTACGTCAAGCTACGGGTCTCTACATTGATGATGTATTTGTGACACAATAAGGGAGACATATCGAGGAACTCCAATAAGCTACATTGGATACATAGATCAATTTATAGTTTGATCTAAGCAAGATGAATGGGGATTATAAAATTTTATTCTTCCACAATATTTTGTTTTGTTTTGTTATGATTGAATATGAAATATGTTTATGTAAGAGGTTATTGGGGGAAAAATATTTTTCAAATACATATTGATGATAACATATGAACAATTTTTAATTAATCAAACAATTAGTTAATATTATAATTTGATATATCTATCTAATAATTACTTAAATTAGAAACACGTGATATAGTTATAAATTATTAAAATATATGTATATGCTTCTTAGATCAATTCATGGTATATATATTGATTTGTTAATAAAAAATATAACATTGAAAATGTAGTTAGATAATTTTCATATATGTAACATGGTGGGAAATATCTCAAAGTTAACATGTGAATACAGAAAATGTCATTATTATTATAAGAATAATTTTATTAATCATTAATTATATAAATTTTCAGTTATTTCGTGATATGTATTTAGATGTTTATACATGATACGTATAAAAAATAATTGTTAAATATCAAATAGAACCAATATAACCTGATATTTTTTATGTTTTAATATCTTGGTAGTACCTAACTGAGAATAATGGATGACTTAGTAATAATTAGATTAATGAAATTATTTTTTTTCTAATGGGGATTCAAATTAGTTTTTCATTTTATGAATATTATCTATAATCATATGCAGTGTATATAAATAACTATAATATTATTATTATATAAACTATTGGAAATATCAATAGGTACATAGTATGTTTTATATTTTGATGTATTCTAATAAGTATTTAAAAAAATTATTAGATCCATTTATTGAATCTTTAACATGAAAAAACTATACAATCACAATATATATTGTGATAATATTTTATAATGGAAACAGTAAAAGAATTCAAGTTAAAAATAGTGGATCCAATGTATATAATCAGTTATATCATCTATTGAGGTATTTTTCTCAATGTGGTGACGTCACTATAAGAAGTGCGGATACATAAAGCATGGAAGTCCCCTAAGCTAAAAAATTTGTTAGTTTACAATTTTATCTAGGGTATGTAGGAGTATATTTGAGTTAAAAACCAAGTACAAAATTAATTTATAATATTTTTATAAAATATATTTAAATATATTATTAAAAGGTAGATTTTCTTATTTATATACTTAATTTGATAATTTCTATTGAATGTTTTACACATTTTATGGCCATATGATTTCCCCATTATAATGAAAACCTATGAATAAAATTCCTATAATTATAGTCTTATGTCACATTTTCTAGATAAAATCTATCATAAGGGACATGAAGGATTGTTTATTATCTAATTTTAGGATTTATTAACAAAATTATACATTATCTCATAGTGTTCTCAAATAGTATTCCTAAATTAAGGATGTTTAAGAGGACACAAGATTCAATTTAAATTTTTCATGTTTAATATATTATTGGATATTCTGAAATAAAAATGATTTTATTAGTCCATGGACATGATAATGTTTTTATTTTATGTCAATGTTTACTTCCGCCAAATGAGCATTGAAATTTTTAGGATTTAATAAATACATGATGTAGTAATATTATTTTATCCAAAATGGATGAAAAGTTAACCATGGATACAAAGGGAGTAAGAACATGTATAATTCTATTTTCATGTCCCTAAAGAAATAATTAATATATTTAATTTACATAATGTGATCTATTCATGATCATGAGTATACCCTCTGACTAATCATCCTTATGTCATGGAGGATTATATACAAGTGTGGATTCCCCTGAAATGGCTACCAAGTAAATTTCCCAAATCGCGGGACATGTCAATTGAATATTGCTAGAAAATCACCGAGGAAAATAACAAAATAAAAGATTTATATTGAGGAATAATCATGTTAATTTTATTTACGTTGATTCTCCCATGAAAAACTTATGTTATATGTATGGCCATTTATAGATAACATGAAAACACTTTGGTGACATTCCATCTTTATCAACCAAAGGATACTAGATGTGTAACCTTCATCAAGTGAGGGAAATTTGAAATATACATTTTATAATTTTATTCCTTGATAAAAAACCAAATAAAATTTCGAAGGAGTTTATAAAAAAAATTTAAAAAAGATAGTACATTTATATGAAGTATATGAAAAAAAAATTCATATAGAGAGGTTTCTTGTCCATGATTGATTTGTTTAATGAACCCATGAATTACCATGGAGTTGGAAATGTAGTTTCATGATGCCCCCCCCAAATACATATTTGACCATCTTTAGTACCATTTACATTCAATTATGTTGACATAAAGTCCCCCAGTTAAGTATTCATCGATCATTAAAAGCATCTTTAATAGGTGACCTAATCTTGTGAAGACTCCATGACATGTCAAAACCATCTTATGAAGTCCATTGGATATGCCGAGATAATTAATTCAATTATACATGGAATTACATACTTTAAATAAATATGGAAATGATTAAGTGATATCATGGTCGAGGATTATTGTGTGACATAATGATAATGGTCAAATGACCCACGGTGGGTTCACGCGAAACATGTGTTGTGCTACTCCCATCACAGACTGAATCCCAAATAAGTGAATTAAATACTATGTGAAGAACCATAGACTAGGGGTGTTAATGGCTATAAATTATCACTATGTTATAGAGTAAAACATAAAAGGAATTTTAGAGGTGATAATTAACATCACAAGCAAGAGAACCATACAATCACAAGAGTATTCCACCAGGTAAAAGGGGGAATGACATAATGGACTATGAATTTTGGATATACAATTCCCATAACAAATAAATTTTTCAGTTAATGGGATTTCGTCATTCCATATGGATAACACGAAAGAGTTTTCATGTGTTTAATTAGTACATGATGCTACAATTGGCCAACTTATGATGAACCATGAGTAATTTATATAATAATTAATGAAAAATACGAATGATTAAGAGAATATTGATACTCTTATTTTCAATTTAATGGGGTAATTAACATCACATGTACCATTAATTAGACATAAGAATGTTCCCATACATTTTCGAAGAATCAACTGGTAGTTTTTCAGTGAAATAAGAAAATCACAGTATCACACCCTTCGGGCATGTCAAATCTGTAATTAAAATTCTTATTATAATTTTCTTTAGGTCATTTTATGGCCTCAAGAAATTTAATCAATGTATTGTGATTCTATCTAGACATGTTGTCATGTTGAATCAATCCAATATGTACTTATCTCAAAAATCATATGAATCCCACTACAAAAGTCAATGAGTCCATGCCTTGTCCTCCAAACATGTCACCGACATCATGTAATTCATTGTGACCTTTGTCAAATGGTTCATGAAAATATCACTATAAATTTCAAGAAGATCATGTGAATTCCTCTAGACATGCCAGGAAGATCATGTAATGTCCTTTGAACATGTTAGATAGATCATGTTATGTCATCCATACATGCCATCATGATCAATTAATATCTCTTAGATATATCATTTTTGATAACATGAATACCCCTACACATGTCAAACATATAGCTATGTACATGTTCAGGTGATTCTATGAATTGTTCATGATGACACCTTGAGACATTCCATCATTGTCCAGAAAGAATACACAAGTGTGTTCCCTCAACCCATATGAAACAAATTGTGAGTCGTTGGATGAGAATTCACCCTTGTTATGGGAATTGTCAATAAAATAATAATTTTTCATACTCAATATTATATCCTCAAGCCACTAATCATCTTCACACTTTATCATTCATAGTATAAAGTTGAAATGTCATTGAATGGGTATTTACTAAGGTGTATGTCCCTCTACATCTTAAAGAATCTAACTCATGGGTCCAAAACTCTCAAAAGATTCATTTATCCTTACTTCTCCATAAAATTGTTGGATATGGGCTCATACATAGCCATGAACATCGATGTAGGCCCTGGATGTTTAATTTACATTAGATCAATGAACCCATCCCCAATCAGTGAATCATTCTTCCTCATCATTTAGCTACTTGAATAACAAGTTGAACTATGAGGACACTACTTCCTTCAATAGTTAGGATATATATGATGACATCCTAATGTTCTATATAAATACTAGAAACTCCATTAGGGATTCCCCAATTCATATGTTCTTTACCCATTTGAGGTGTGTCCAATAAATTGTTAAATCCTATTTTAAACAAAGAGCATAAATCTCATGGTTTTAGGAATTTTCAATGATAATATAAATAAAATTATAATGATACCCTAATTATTGAAAACATAGAGTGTAATCCTCATTTAATAACATCAAAAAATTACTCTATACATAGGTGTCTACCATGGTTTCATTCTGGATGTAATTCCCATATATCAAAACATAGGGGAAGTATTCGTCACTGGTTCTAATTATTTATCACAACCTATTAGAAATTTAAGTGAAGAAAAAACTAAGGAGACTCAAATTATAATTATAATTAGTACATGTATGAAATCGTTTTATGCATTGAATGCTATACCATATTCATAAGTAACCTCACATACGAAAATTTAGTATATGTTTAAAATACAAAGGTAGTACAATAATGATGTAAATGTGTTTTGATTCAAATTTATGCCGGATAGGTAGGATTACCATTTTAGTTTCTATCAATCCCTTGAAATAGAAATCACCTTCATGGATGGAAACAAGATCTATAATTTTATGTTATATGACATGAAAAGAAATATTATCTTCCCACAATGATGGAATAATTGGAAATGTAAGGAGAACATTGGATATATTCTGATGGTCTCACTAATAGACCCCCTTTACATATATATGGATTGAAAAATCCATCATGTTACTAGGGAAACAAAACCAATTTTTTGGAATTATAAGATATTAATGAAAATATTGTATATATATAAGAGTGTATTAGAGTATGATATAATTCATCATAAAAGGGAGTGATGAGACTGAACTCCCATCTAGTCAAACAATGTGGGTTCATATATTTTTCTAGGATTGAAGCCCCAAGAGTTATCCCACCGATGTAAAGCATTACTATGATTCATGTATGATATAGGTGATTATGGTATTCTCTATTGGAGATTAAAATGTTAAACCTTAGGTGAATGATTATGAAACCATACTTGACCCCCACCGTAAGATAATTCTTTGGCCCTCGATTTTAATCGGATGAAAATTTGGTGATATTGATGTGAAGATAGAAACTCTAACCTATATATGAAATAATTTAAATATTACATTCCTTTAATAGTTTAAAAATGATATAATCCCCAATTTCAATTGAATTATTATTCATCCTCATCCTCAAACAGAAACGAATTGGTTTTCCTAACCTTATTGTCTCCAAAGTAAAGAATTTTAACTAACTACACACCATACTATTTTTTACTGAATCGCCTACACAAAAATAGTATTTATAATGTATCATCATTCAATGATATATCAATGATCCCATGATTTATTCCATTCTTACTATGAATGTTCCATGTGCGAGAAACTGTTAAAAAAATAATAGGAATGAACAATTGTGTTACCACTGCATAGATAATTAGGCATGATCCATAAATTATACAATGAAATGATTAGTGAAATTATTTCATTTTTACTCAGTGAATAGAAAATTTCTCTCATATGATCTGCCTTTAACAAATATCATTTATTCATAAAATTAATGTTCTGGAACATCAGTTTTAGAGGTAACTTTTGTTGGTTGTAAAATAATATCACCCACATGAAAACTTCAACATTAGGTAGGGAATGTGATGGAATTGGAATAAAACTAACATAGTATGATCTCATACCAATAGGATATATGTAAGGATACATAATGATCACACAATCCCACCTAATTCACGGAATTGTTCTATGAAGCTAGTGGCAAAAGTCACTGCCACTAACCATATCAAAATATTGTTCATGTAGTAGAATATTTTTAAACATTACATACATAGGGGTGGTATACAAATGATTAATTTATATATCAATCCAATTTTATTATCTTATATTTATTCCACTTTTCAAACACCATTATAAATTAAACCCTACTAGTTCAACTCAGTTTTCATTCTAAGGGAACCATCTGACATACTCCCATGCAAGAAAATTATTCATGGGTACTAAGAAGGTATCACTGGTAGTGAGATGATATAGAAAAAAGTGGTTGGGATCCAATTTCCTCCTCCAAAAGTGAATAAAATTGACATATTATGATGGTTTCATTCATGTTGGTCATATATCTTCTTAATTAGATAATTTGTACACACAAATTCCTATAGAATTCATGAAGGAGGATCATATCTCTTCCTAAAAAATGAATTCCATAATCATATTCTAATGGAATGATGAGGATTGTTGTGGGATTAAATACCTTTTCAGTTTAATACATCCAGTAGTATACCTTGGAGACTAAGAATATGTCAGCCTACATTACTACAAATACAATGCTAAAGCGTCACTACATTATAGAAATAGAAAAACATCTATTTTGGTATTTTATAAATCTCATGAAAAATTAGATATGAAATTATCTCTACCCCATCATCTATAGTGTCATATCATCATGGATGGTATGAATAGGTGGATAATAAAAGGGAAAAGAACTTCTAGGAGGATTGTATCCAATTTCTAGTAATGGTTGGGGCACATGTGTGGGAAAATATTCCCATTCCAATTTCGGAACACCAAATCAGTATCACACATGACATAGGATTCATGCACTTTATTTTTGGAGTAATACATTGAAATAATTAAAAGTCACGTGATCGATATCTTATTCCCATTCTAATAGGGGATCAACAACAAAATTTGGAAAAAGTTCCAAGATATGGAGAATTTTATGTCAATGAAATGTGATGACATACTCTAATTGGATATTACAGGTATTGTACCCCCACTATAAATGAGGGTGTTATGAAAAAAATCAAATTATATTAGGGCAGACACATATCATTATTAATGAAGCTACTCTGCATATTCTTCAATATTATGGAATCCATGATCATATCATTAATTATGAAAATGAACAACTAAACCATCATGCCTCATAGGATATACATAATAAGGATCATAACCAATTTCCAATTGTAGAGGTCCATTGGCATATTATGATTGGGAATTCATATTTGATCTACGATCACATTACTACATTATATAGGATTGACCAGAATATTCGAATAACCAAATACAATTATGATTGTATTACATCCAATTATATAAAGACCCACCGACATACACCAACAAATTTTCATTACTGGGATCATATCCCCCAAACATTATAAGGATATCAACATATTACAAAAACTATAACCATGAAAGCTAAAATCATTTATAAACACCAAAAAGTAGGTCAACATATTCCACTAAAAATGAAAAAATATTCTTATATTTCTTATAAGCTCAATACATATGTCATTGAGGCTATATGACACACATCTGCAACAACATACAGGTCTATTATGTCTACATCCGAAGAATAAAGTGATTATGACATAGATATTTATCTTAATAGTAGTGAGGTGATGGATTTGAAAGACTATTCTCTAGATGTCTATCGTGGACAACCTCCCCATGAAAATATCTCTCATAGAAGAGGAAATACTATTATTTCATACACACCAGTATATTGAGAGTTTCTTGAAACAAGAGGGTTAACCACATTTACTGCCTAATAAAATATCATAAGTACATAACCATGATCACTAGGCGACCTATAGAATCAACCTATGCAGTCTAACTATATAGAGTCACATAACCTTGATGAGGAAGAGGCCTATAAGGATATATAGAAAATGTTACATGAAACTAACACCTAATAATTTTATTGACCACATCCACATCATACAATGAGATCCTTGATGTTTTAGATATGGAGTTAATGCCTTGCATATGTGATAATTCATGAGGAAATTAATAGTTAGTGAATGATAGACGCGTCCCTTATCATGATAATTGAGGGTAACCCCCAAATAATTAATGTAGTATGTTATCATCTAGATATGGATGCATTCTACATATAATGAAATCCATTTTTTGAAGATCCCGATAAAATATTATAGAGTGTTTTTCATGGTATCATAATGAAACTCTTTCAACCAATTCATTGGGAATTTTCAAACATATGTATACATGGATTTGTATGTATCGAACATTTCACTTCACTATTTTGTATAACAAAAAAACTACAAAGATAAAACATCATGTAATGTTATATCAGAATGAGAAATCAAAGGACTAGGTAACTCATGAGGAATTTTTCCAATACAGTGAGAATCTTCTATTTTGAGGACACAAAATCTCCCAGAGTAGAGGGAGAGGGTCACCAATAGTTTCCCAAGATGGTCCTGTCAACAATATTTCCCAAAATATATAAATCCAGAGTTAATGTTGTGGACTACTCGACGACTTCCCATGAATGGTGACTCCAATCATAATATTCCATTTAATTTGGCCATGAACAATCATAGTTTTCTATAATCATATAGTTTTCAATAGAAGACACCATAACATTCATCATGGAGTGAACCCAATCCATATGTCGGGGGGATTTTTCACCACTGCCTTGACCCATATAGTCCCCAAAACCTATGTGAATCCGGGAAATATTGACAAAGGCTTTGAACCAACCCAAAAACACTTTGATGGTTTTAGTTATATCTAAATCACAACAACCATGTCCATCACACACTAATATAGCACATGAGTAATTTTCATTAGTTCCATATCAACCCATTATATAGGGGTGCAGACATTTATATCATAATTTCATTCTTATGAATCATCATTTCATAGACTGGAATCTGAATATCGATAGCAACGAGATAAAATTGTGATAATAGCAGCCCTGAATCTTGCCTAGTACACATGGACTGGGACTTTTTATCATTATAATTACCTCAAAAGGAATCGATCTAGTCCTTGATGGATGTTAAAAAGTGATATCTTATATCGAGACATTCCTCCCACTATGATACACATCATTATCATTTGGGGCATGTTTTCCATGTACAAAAAATTCAACTAATGAAACTATTTAGATACAAAGATGAGGAAAATCAAAGAAAATGTGGTCAAACCTCAAAATGTTATTTATCCAAAATGGTTAAATATGAATTGGATTAAGATAAATAAACTTGTTGCAACACTCGAATGAGGATTAAGTGGTTTATAATCATCCTATTGAATGTAATGTGATGAAATAACTACTATTTCCCAATACACCATAGTGAACATCATCACTATTAAAATATAAAATGATGTGGGCCATGATGAAAACCATGAGGGAAAAAATTAGGAAACAATACCTAAATATATAGGCAACATGGACGCACAATCTATTGATTCACATTTGAAGAACCATATAAGGATCCAAATCCTCTAATTGCTGAATAATGAATTGGAATTCTTCGACCAAACATATCCAAGGATAAATGGAATTGTTTTTCTACATCATAGAAACCACCAAAAGGATATATGATTTATTCTATAGAAGAAAAAACATTCATAATATGATAATGTGATATAGAATATAAAACTAATTAAAAAGTAACTACTATGGATAAATATTACCATTGGGTATCATCATTAAAAAACGACAAACATACATCCTAATTAAGCTTAGGTGGGAGTTAAAATACTTAAAAGAGTGTATTTTATTCATCAGGATAAATATAGATCATGGAAATTAGTAACCATAAATGAGGATGTTTAGGAATAACATTACATTCCTTCATTAATATTACAAACTCTACCCACTTAGAGTGATAATTTGGTCATTTCATAGATAAAAAATTACTGGGATATGAAAATTGTGCCACATCATCAATTATTTTCTTCTTCCTATATATGGGGTGTGTTCTTGGTTTTAATACATAAAAAACTTATCAATTCCATTGAATAATTATCTGCTCGAATGGATTCCATATAAGGTTGGGACACACTCATGCAACTAAAAAAATAATCCACATCTCAAATGGGTGGATATCAAAATCCACACTCAAAATTTAGTAATTTCATTGATGGTGTGGGAAATCTAGAACAATATCTAATGAAATTATTATCTGGATGAGAACCAATGATGGGCCCTAGATATCAACATGTGGTAAAATATATATGGTTTTTTATACATAATATAGTAGGTCCATCCTTTGTTTTTTACAATAGTAATCTAGTAAGGTCCATTGTGGGATGGGAATACCTTCATCATGAATTGATTTATAATTTCATCACCATGTTATGGAAAATAATAATGACTTGATAAAAAATCAAGTAAATTAATAATGAGGGGTTTTGTAGATTCATCTCCATTTATAAGATTTTATCATATTTTCTAAATACCCATCTCATTGAACAGGAATTTGTGGATCACTGATCATTGAATCGCCAGGATTATCTATAAAAATCATTTATCTAGATGAAGTATCTAGGTATATTATGTCATTCTGTAGAGATATAGAAATTCAATGAATTTGACACAAGGTTAAACGAAGAAAAATATCGACCAATTCCCAAGTAAAGGGATAAATTATTGATTATAAGTAGACTAAAACTTTAAACCTCAATCCAATAACACATCATTCAATCACCCTTACAATCCCCAATCATTTGGAGCTTCTCATAAAGTGGTAGAGACATCAAAATATCCCTTATCCTTAAATAAAAAAGAGATCTATGTCAACATCAATTAATTGAATGAATGATCAATGTGAATTCCAAATAAAATTTACATGTACTCAGTTACTTCTATATACCCATATAAAATAACAAACTTAAGCTACATCAACATAAGAACCCTAATTAGATTAACCTTACTAGCCAAGTTGAACACATCACATTCCATCGGTGAATTGGAAACACCTTTGAGGACTGAATTTTCATAAAATATATCTTTTAAATCATGATTTATTATAGATATATGATACTGGAGAAGTCCACTACATGGGTGACCTATGTAATTTTCCTCCTATCAGAAGAAGTGATTGACTGTAATGATGTTTCGTCTAGGCCTTGATAGATGATTGATAAATTGGGAATCAAATAATTGTTGACCAAGCCCTGGAAGCCCAATGAATATTGCTTCTCAAAAAATTAAAAACACCAATAAATAGGGAGGAATCCCAAAGCATACATAATGGATGTTTATTTAATCATCAAACATAAGAAAATACACAATATAAAGAGTCATTTAGAACTCCATCATAAGCTAGAACTCTTGAGGGTTTATTTCCACATCATCAATGGAATGTGAACTTGACCACCAAATAATAACCTCAATTGATAAATATCTCAGTTATAGTAATTTTAATGTAGATAAAATAATAGTTCCTTTAATTTATGATGAATATAACCCATTGTATGAGTTCCCCAAATCTGACCAGGTAGACTTACGCACAGGAAGTAGAATCAAAGGATAAAGGGGTCGTCACTGACATTGATGAACACAATATTTCGGTCATATGACCATAAAAACCATATATTGATCCAATATCCAAGGTATGGAACATAAATAATACCAAATAAACCATGTGGATACCAATGTTACCTTTAATGGTCATTCAGGACAAGTTATATTACAAAACAAATATTTGTGGGTATGATTGTCTGATTAGCCTAGACATAGAAGAAGTCCACTGTGACCTAAGCCCCTAATGTAAATGATCCCATGACCTTAAATGAAGTAACAATCCCATATATCAAAAAAAATTATTATCGAAATCAAATTAATAGGGAGAATCAAAATTTATAGGATGTTGTTAACTATATCACGAAAATAAAAAATTTCTGAAATTGTTTTTGTCTATCCTAGATAAACACTCAATCATGTTTTATATCCCTTATTCGAATGAAATTAGAGTGTAACTCCTCGAGGAACTCTTTATGTCACTAGAGTTAGAGATATAAGACACTATAGTTTCGGTTTTCCATGCATAGACTATCCCATCAAAAAGTCATACCACCATCTCATTCATAAAACAAGATTAAGAATAGATCATCCAAGGACTTATCACACGCATATATGTATCAGGAAAACTATTTAATGTCTAAATAAGAAGGCATCCTTCAGATAATGTTTCCAATATCAACCACATATTGATTTGGATCCTTCGACATTTGGATATAGGAATATAGACTTACCTCTAATGAATCAAATCATTCAAGGGTACGATATGATAGAGAAAATTCCTCTAGGGAAGATATAACTCAAGGATCATTTTGGGGATCCCACATGTAATTATGATTCCACTGTTATTCCCAATTAAACAAAATATAATTTAACTCCTAGAATAAATTATCTCTATATAAATGTGGTAGTACCTTGAAAATTTTATAAATTCATGGAATATCCCTTCTATGTAATGTTCATTATACAACATTGTGATTTCTCCCCCTTAGATCATTCAAAATCCATATACAATGATGAGTGATTAGAATCAAATGAATTAAATCAACCAATGGATGATTTTGATATTTAGGTTTCCTCTCCTAATGTCTTGGGGACCACCACTGTAAATCTATCATGCATTATTAAGATTGAATTTGTGTTTCCTATAAACTAGATTAAGGTAGATGAATAAATCCCAAAAAATATATCCCGAACAAAAAAATCAATCACTAATTTACATTACTTATGTATTCAGATAATGTGGATTCACAAAAGGGAAATTAACCAAGTTCTCTATCTGTATTCGATAACACTCTTACTCCATCACCAGATATCAAAGCCTACATAAAGTAATAGTAAACATCATTGGATTCCCATATCTTTACCTATCCTAGAAGAATTCCAAATGAAAAAAGACCCTAGAAAATCTCCATGTGATGCATCTAACAGTTCTTGATTTCAATGTATTTTCACATGTTTTCTCTTATATCAATAGTGATAGTGATTCCCTTTATTGATTTACAATGAGTGAAAATTCAATCTTGGGCACAAATATATATTAATAATGGTATAACCATTGGAATTCACCTCAATCTTTTTAATAAATAATATCCACCGCAATTAATAAGCTCGTTTATATGAATCTTTTAATTAAATATGTCTCATTACCAATATCAAATATTTCATCCATGCATCATGAGAAAAATGATATGTATATTGAATTTTCAATGAATCAAGAATACGTGGTCACATAGAATTATACAGATATCCCTAGGTCAAAACCTGATATCGACACACATCACCTATGAATACACAATGAACATTCTGTTTTAAAACATGTATACAAGAGGTTTAACCAATATCATTAAACTTATTTTGTGTCAAATGTTGAAAAATTGATCAATGAAAACATTTTTAAAGAGTTCAAAAACTGATGATTTCTTTCCAACATTTTCATGGTAAAGAATAAAAATTGAAATATCAAGATCAGCATTGATATCAAATACCCTAATCAACACATACTGACTGAAAAATTCCAAATTTGGATCATATAACTTTTGATTTATAAAATTTCTATATTATGAGGACATTCCTTATAGATGGGTATTTTGAGTATAATCAGATAATAAGGGCTCATAAATATGAAGAAGCAAATCATTCTAGAGAACCACAAGGGGTTTTTTCTTATATATCATAGCCTTCAGATTAATGAATGCTAAAACTAATTACCGACATCCAAGGTAAAATATCATGAAGCTCTTCATGGAGGAATCAATGAATGTTTTGTCAATTTCTAGGTTCTTAAATATAAATAGTGATGTGGTCCCCACATTTATCTTCAATCAATAATTAGCATGTTATATTCGCTCTTTTTGAAGATGAATCATATGATGTTCTAATTTAGAGTAATTTCAGTGAAATTTCATGTATTTTTGATACCCCACCATGTCAATGGGTATAATTGAGAAAAGAATGCTGGAATTCTACCAATTGTTTCCCCTCCATTTATTGGTGAACAAGGGGGGTCCAATGATGCCTTTATTATGTTAAAAAAATTCCTAATTATCCAGGGTTTAAAAAAAATCCCCACCACTATGTCAATGATGAAAGGAGTCACCTACATATGGGATGAGGAATTCATAGAATATTTTGAAAATATCATGAATTACCAACTGCATCCAAAAAACTAATTCATCAATAAGAATGAAATGCACTTATCAGATATGTTTCCTCATTGGAGAGATCTATTGGTCCTCTCCCATCAGAAAAAATTCATGTTGGGAATGAACATATCCCATACTATCTCATTAAAATGATTCTAGGTAGTGAGACGTGGTATGCCAATATCAAATAAGAACTTCCTCACATTATTCTTTGTATTAAAATAACCACGACATTAATTTTAGAATCACAATGTCCACTTTGACTCTCTTATGGACCCACTAAGGAACATATTTTACATCCCAATTTTAACATGTTGTTTGTATAATTGGGAAGCTATTAGATAATAGAATGAAATATAGTTTGTTCCAATATGGGTATTTAACAGTTTTTAACATGATGGTTTCCTCGGGGCACATCCATCCATGAAAATAATACTAGTGTACATGAAACTTATAGAAAAATAAGATTCATATTCTCATGACACTTCCTCTACATCATAGATCTATTTTTTTCAATCCTCTTGAAGTGTTATTTGTAAGATGATGGAGAACCCGATGATCAACAATGTTGGTATAGGTATTGTTTTTGTCTACATAATTAAATAATTTTTTCCCTACTCATTTTCATTATGTAAATTCTACATAAATAAAGATAGGGAAAAGAAATCTCACATTTTCAGCTTGAATATTTTCTTATTGGTTCATATAACGTACATGAATATCATAGGGGACTCGTAGAGAGTAAACAAAATAATCCAAGGTGAGTTTAACATCATGAATAATGAAATTTCCCCAATAAATGGTTTTATTGAGGATTTATTAAAGAATTAACTTTTTAACCAACAATTCATCATGTCCCTTGATCACAAAATTCCCACACTCATGCAATGGCTAATGTAGCTACAATCCTATTTGATCCTGATCATGATGCTTTTTTAACATCAAACACTGAAGGGTGGTCACAATAGTTTTCATCTGTGTAATGGAAGAGATCAATCGATTAAAATCTTCCCTATTGAATTATTACTTGATTTACACCACTACACAATCTTTTTCTAAATATACTTCACAAGGAAATGATATTACTAATTTAACATGATTAGATGATATATTTTAGATCCTATGATATAGACCATTCGTACTAAAAATATTCCATTACTGAAAAACTGTTAAAAAGGAAATACGAATGAACAATTGTGCCAACCCTGAATTGATTATTTAGCATGTTTCACAAATTATATGATTATATGATTAGTAAAATTAATCTTTTTTATATGATGAATAAATAAATGATCTCATGTGATCTGATTGTACATTATATTATTTCGTCCTAAATTGAATGTTCTGGAACTTATGTTGTTGAGGAAACCTTTGTTGGTTGAAAAAAACATCACCCACTTGACAACCTCAAAATCGGGTGATTAATGTGGGGGAATGGGGATAAAACCTACATGGTAAGATATTATCCCTCATAGACATATTTAAATGTCTCTCGATGATAAATGCAATAATCCCAACTTATTCAAGGAATTCTGCAATGAAACTAGTGGATCATGTCAACACCACTAACTATATAATAAAATTATTTATGTAGAAAAATAATTGAAAACAATACGTACATTGGGGAGGTATAAAAAGGATATATATATATATATATCCTATATTATGATATTATTTATAGCAATATTATAAACCACCATTACGAACAAAACCCCACCAGTTCCCTTCAGTTAACGTATGAGGGAACCATCGTTCATACTCCCACCTTGGAATCTTATGCATGGGTAATAAGAAGGTATCAATAGTGGTGAGACAATATGGATAAATGGAGGTGGGATAGAATTACAACCTCTAATAGAGATTAATATATACATATTATGGTGGTTTACATCATGTTGGATAATATCTCTTCTTAATCATATCACAAATTCACACCAATTCCTATAGAAATCATGAGGGAGGAACATATAAATTCCCAAAAAATTCAATCATAATATTCGGATGGAATGTGGATGTTATTTGTGGTATAAATCCTATATTCAGTTTGATAAATTTATTAGTATACCTTGGAGACTGATAACATGTTGGCCTACATTACTGCATAAACAATTTTGATGTGTTGCTACATTTTGGAAATAGTAGATGAACTATTTTTGTTTATTTTTTTCACTAGTAAAAAAATATAAAAAGTAAAATATACATATACTATCATCCACAGTAGAATATCAGCATGGTTGGTATGAATAGTTGAATAATCAAATGAATTAGAATAATCTTGCTCCCTTTCAGGATGATTGTAGATATATTCTAGTAATGGATGAGGAACATGAATGAGAACACATTCCAATTCAAATTAAGAAACAAAAAATCTGTATCACACATTCCCTAGGATATTTAAACATTATTGTGGTAGAAATAAATTGAAATAATTCAAAGGAACAAGTTCTGGATCTTCTTTCCATTCTGATAGGGGATCTCCAATTTAATTTGGAACAAGTCTCAGTACAGGCAAAAATTCTTATCGATGAACTGTGGCGACAAAATCGAAAGGGATATTACATGAATTGTAAAACCACTACAACCGATGGTTTTATATAATAAATTGAAACCATCATAGGGAATGAACATATCCCTACTAGTGAATCTACTCTTCATATTCATGTATTATTTGGAATCCATTGTCATATCCTTTATTATGCCAATGAAAGACTGCACCATCATCCTTTATAAGATATAAATGATTAGGATTACAAACCATTTCATATTGTAGAGGTATATTGGTATATTATGATTGGGAATTCATATACGATCTAGAGTCATAACCCACATTTATTTCGAATTAATTGAAATATTCCACGAACCAACTTCAACTAAAATATTATTAAATCCAATTATATAGAGGCCCACTGATATACACCAGCATCTTATCAATAATGGGATCATATCCCCCTAAAATTATAAGGTTATCAACATATTAACACAACTATATTAATGATATTTGTGAGCAGTTATCATCCCCAAATCTATGTCAACATATTCCTCCCATAATGAAAAATGAGTCTCATATATTTGGTAAGATCAATAAATTTGTCCTTGAGGATGTGCAACGCAGATCCTCAATAATTTAAGGGTCATTAAATTATAAAAAATCATAAGGTGATTGCTACATTTATATTTATCTTAAAGGTAGTGGGGTGATATGTCAAAAGGGCTCTACAATAGATGTCCGCAGGGAACAACCACTGCATAAAAATATCTCCCATATAAGAGAAAATCTCATGCTTTCATAAAATCATATATATTGACGCTTACTTGAAACACCAGGGAAAATCATATTTAGTGCGTAATCAACAATATGATGTACGTAACCGTGATCATCAAGAGTCCTAGAGAAGCAACCTATGTGGCCTAACTATATAGAGTCAAATAAACTGGATGAGGAAGAGGACTTCATGGATATATAGAAAATGTTAGTTGAAAAAAACTCTTAATAAGGATATAGACTGCATCCACATCATAAAGTGATATATTTGATGTTCTAGAGGTGGAGTACATGCATTATATATGTGAAAATACTGGGGAAATCTGTAGTTCTTGAATGGTAGAATAATCCCTTATCAAGGAAATATATGGGTAACCTCCAAATAATTAATGCATTGTTATGCCATTTATATATGTATGTATTTCGATATACAAGAGCCCATTTTTGGAAGATCATGATTAATTCATATAGACTATTTGTCTCTGTATCATAATGAAACTCTTTCAACTAATTCATTAGGAATCGTCAAATAAATGTATCCATGAATTATTATGTAAGGAAAATTTAATTTCACTATGTACATTGAAAAAATCCCCCAATAATAAAAAACTATAATGATTTATCTGTATGAGAAATAAAATTACTAAGTAAATCATGAGTAAGTTTTTCAATACACTGAGAAATAAATTGTACAAGGACACGAAATCCTAATGATAAGTGGCAGAGGGTATCTAGTTGGAAATCATGATGGGCCTCTCATGATAGTTGAACCACATCTCAAACATTAGATCCGAAGTCATGGACTACTCAACTACTTCCCATGAGAGGTGACTCCAATCATATGAATCCATTTAATTAGCCACATGCACAATCATAATTTCCCAAAATCAAATATATCAATATAGAAGTCACCGTAACATCGATCTTTGAGTGAACCTAATCACCAGGTTTGAGGGTAAATTTTACCATTACCTCCACCCATATGGTCACAAAAACCTATGTGAATTCAGGAAATATTGAAAAATGTTTAGAACCAACACCATCCCACTTTAATGGAAGTCCATTATAAGTAAATCTCCACCACATTGTTCATCACACCCAAAAACAGTACTTGAAAAATTAGTTGTGGTTTCAGATAAAGCCATTCTTTGTGAATGGGGACATTTAAATTACAATTTCAATATTTGGAACCATAATATTTTTCACATGAGTAGAATATCCTCAACTACAGGGTCAGAATGTGATAATAAAGGCTCTGAATGATACTTATCGCACAAGGACTGGTTTATTTTTATCATTATAATCCTTTCAAATGGATTCAATCTTGTCCATGATGGATGTTAAAAAGTGAAATATTATATCCATGACATTCCTCCCACCATTAGACACATAATTTTAATATGGTTCATGCTCTACATGTACAAAAAAACTCACCTAATGTTACTATTGACATACTAAAACAGAGTACTGGATTGAAAATTTAGTCAAACCCCATAAGGGTTTTCACCAAAAATGGATAAATATGAATTTTGATTAGTTAAGTAACCATGTTGCAACCCTCAAATGAGGATGACGTGGTGTAGAATCATCCTATTTTATGTAGTGTGATGATATATCTATTATTTCCTGATAAACCAAAGTTAACATCATCATTTTCAAACTAGAAAATGATTTGGGATAAGATATAAACATAGAAGGAAGAAATTAGGAAACCATTCCTCAATAGATAAGTAACATGGATGCAAAATATAATTTTTCACAAACGTGGAACCATAGATGGATCCAAAACCTCTAATTTTTGAATAATTAATTAAAATTTATTTGAAAAAACATATCCACAAATAAATGGAATTGTGCGTATATATCACACAAACCACCCAATGCAGCTATTATTTATTCTAGAGAAGAAAAACAATTATAATATTAGAATCGGATACAGAATCTCAATTTAATCAATGAGGAACTATGTTGGATAAATATTACAACTAGTTATCATCTTTAAAAAGTGACAAACATAAATCCTAATTAAACTAAAGAGGTAGTAAATATACCTGAATGAGTGGATTTTAATCATCATGGCGACTCATGATCTTGGAAATTATTTTATATAATGGAGGAATTTCATGAATATCATTACATTCCATAATTACGATGACAAAACATATCCTCTCTGAGTCATCATTTGGTCCTTTCATAAATCATAAATCATTAGGATAAGAAAATTGTGCCACATCATCAATTCGGACCTTATACCTGTATATGGGTGGTTCTCTAGGTATTAACAAAACAAAAACTCGTCAATTATGTTCAATTGTTACATGCTAAAATGGTAGCCATGGAAGGGTGGCACATACACATGGAGTTTAAAAATAATTCATATCTAGAATGGGTGGACATCATTCTCCCCAATCAACTTTTCAGATAATCCATGATAGTGTGAGAAATCTCGAACAATACCTAATGAACTTCATGTCTACGTGTAAACTAATTATGGTCCCTAAAGATCAAAATGTGGTGAAAAATATATGATTGTTTGTATATACTCTTGTAGGAACATCATTTTTCTAAGAAATAGTATTCTAGTGATGTCTATCATGGGATGGGAAGACCTTTATCAAAAATTATTTTTCATTGTACCACCATGTTAGGGGAAATAATGATGGGTGTCCTAAAAAAATTCAAAAAAACATGACAATGAGGGGTAGTAGAAGAAAATTATAAATGAGATATGGGATTGGGTCTATGATATAATGACATAATGTCTAGATATATTCTATACTGACATCTGCTGATGTTTAGAAACATTCTGTGAGGATGAGAAGCTATATAATGGGGTGTTTTTTGAACCATGTACCTTATTATGTTAGGATCTTGATTATATTTTCCCCATACATATTTTATTTTCCATATTAAATTTTTTGAGGTATTTTCAGGTTTTTCATCAGTTGATAGTTTATATTTTACATAGGTTGAAGAAATGTGAGTGTTTCAGGTTCCGAAAACATTATATAGTGGGGATATCACACCGTAATGGGTATAAGTAATGATGTGATAGGTACTTATGATTCTTATCATTCCCATTTCTGTAATTAGAAATTCCATGAATTTTTTTTTCATTAATTGGTGTAATATTGAAGGATTTGAATAATGATAAATTCAAACAATTTTAGGGTCTCTTAATTGAATATGGTTCCTTTCAATGATTTTTTTCTTAATGTATTAAAAACATTATGTTACACATGGATGAAAACCCATATCTGTCACAGAAATATCAATCTTATGTTTTTTATTGTCATTTTTTGACCTGAAATGATGGGAAAAAATGAACCCTAGAGTGTTATCTTATTAAAGTCCATATTATTTTTTCTACTGTTGTGTGATGAGGTCCACCCTATGAAATATTTTCCATTTATTTTCTTGTTTGATTTTGAAACGGTGTACCATAATAAGACCATAGGGTCACACGATTAAAATATCATAATTTTTATTATTGTCCCTTGAATGAGAATAGGCCACCGCAGGTTGGCCTAGGGTGTAGGATTCAGTTGTTTTTACTTATTGGGGTGAGATACTTCATGTTTATGGATGGAGAATATATATTTAGAGACATGATGGACAATCATGATTTTAATTGTTTAGTCATCCCAAGTCATATAGATTAAGTAGGTTTTATTTCTTATAAATTATATAAATATGTTATTTTAAATTATATAGAATTACAAATAATCCACATAATTATCTAGTCAATAATGATCCCATATACATTACCTTTTGAGATATTATCTTTATATTTAAAATCTCTTTTATTCTAAAAAAAATATATCATGGTTTAAAACTAAATAAAATCGATATCTGGTTATTTCATATATTGTTCAAAAATGTTACATCATTTCAATGATTCAATATATTATTTGGGGATTGATGATGAGGTGATGATAAATGGTGGATATTATGGATTTCTAAAATTTTATTGGATTTCATGCATGAGAAATTTTCCAAGGGTTTCTATCTGATTTTAAACTATTCTTAATTCCTTAAACATGTGTCCCTATTTTTTGAGGGAAAATTATGTTGTGAATTGTAAGGGATAATTATAGAATCTGAAAATTGTCATGGATGTGTAATTATCAATGGAAATCAGTCAATTGATTCACTATTCCTAAATTCTAGAACATTTGTCAATGGTATTGAATATTACATATTATTCATAAATTGACGAAGTCCATGAAAAATATATTTTACAAGAGTGATTTTTGGAACATTTTAGAAATATAAATTTATATTTTAGGTGGTCTAGAATAAATTTTAATTATCCTAAATGGTTATAATGGTCTAATAATATTTATCATCATGGAATTCAATTTAATACCTTGTTTATACCATTTATTATGATCTTTCATATTACAAAAAAATTGTCCATACATTTTTTAACCAAGGAATTTATTATAATTCCAAAAAAGTAAAAAAAATACATCGTTTGGACATTGATAGATTTTAATCATAAAAAATTATTTATTTATTTATTAATTATTATATTTCGACATTTTAAAAAATAATACGATATAAACATAATAATTCTTTTTTCTATCGTTCACTTTTCTGAAGAATTAATTAAATATGTATTGTATCAATTTTGTGTCTTGTATAAAATGTGATAAATTATTAACATATAAATTTTCAATAGAGAATTAAATATTTAAATAATTTGGTGTTGCATTCACCCTCTCAAATAAATTATGTCCTTGAAATATTAATTTTTTCATTATAAAGTAGTTGTATCATGAAAAACTAATAAAATAAGATGCATATTTTTTCATCTTATATAATTTCTTAGTGACCATTTTGATTCATTGTATTTCATCAGTAGATATATCTTCAATAATTTATGTATTATTATAATATTCATAATTCTACATATGTTTTATAATGAATATCATGATAATTGAGATTTATTTTCAAAATAATTTTAGATATATTTATAATAAGAATTCATGTGTAGGGGGATATTTTAACAATTAAAATATAGAATATTATAACATATACATACTTAATTTCATTCTAAACTCCTGGAATAATTACAATGCTTGGTTGGGTTTTCAAAATGTCTCCACATCTACATTATCATCTATACAGAAATAAAAAAAACAATGATATACTATTAATTTTTTAGAAATAAAATAATATTTGAACATATCATTAGATCCATTGAATAAATGGAAGCATTCTCATTCCATATATAGTCATTTACTAAAACATAATGTGATTAGAAAATTTTAATTATAATAGACTGAAATAAATATAATAAATATTTTCATGCTCAATTTCTTAATAGTAAGAAAATAATTCAACTCAAATGAAAAAATCAAAAAATTAATATATTTCCTATTGAAATTCATTTTTGGTGAATCGATGAACTTCATTATATTTTATTGTTTTTTGGTTTTTTAGTCATTATCTTTCTCGATATAATGTTCTATGTCCTTCTCAATTATTCCGTGGTCAAAATTTTCTCCAAAATTTCTATATTTTCACATCATGTTTATGAATTCTTTATATGGAATCCTATTTATTCATTATTTTATGTGATATATTTTTTCACTATTATCATATTCAAATGATGTTTTATTATTTCATTGTATGTGGTTGGATTTCCAAAAAATTATTTTAAAAATTTTATCTATTAATTTTTAAGATAAAACAATTTATAGGATTAAATGTATTTAAATCAGATAGTATATAACATCCTAAAATTTTAGTTTACAAGAATTGTAATCATTAGAGGATACATATCATACCACATCGATAATTAAGCGAAAATGATATAATATAACAATATTGATAATTAAATGTGGAAATTAAATCATTGGGTTTGGGATAGAAGTATGAATAGGAGAAATAGTTTTTGAAAAATAATATTTATGATGGTTTTATGTAATGAAAACTCTTTTATTAAGTATTAACAAGTAAATAAAAAATTATCAGCTATATAATTTTATGCATTATATTATATTGTTCAAGTAAATTAAAAAAATTTATCCACATTTTAGATATTTTAATTAATGAAATGAATATAAATTTTTGTTTAAAAATGTCATTATTATTGTTCACTGAATTTTTTTGATTTTATTGAAATTTTTTATTTTGATTTCTATATTGAAAATTACTGTTTATTGTAAAACCATAATTTATTTTCAATAAATTCTGTAAATTTAAAGACCCCTTTTGTTTCAAATATTATGGGAAAGTAACATAAATATATTAATTATAAATAAAATAATAAATTACATTGGAATATTCATTATACACATTTTGGATATAAGTTCATTTTTTGGATTTAAAGCATATTTTTCTTCAAATGGTCTCTCACTAAATTTTTCAAATCACTATTAAAAGTGACATCTTGCACATCATGAAATTTAATATTGAAAAATGGAATCAATGTTTTATATCAACAGATTAAAATATGTTCAATCTACCCATTTCAATTTTAGTCATTATGAATAGTAATCATGGCTGGGATTTGATAAATTCATTGGTTTATAAATTGTAAAAATAGGTTAAAACTATTGTGTAAAAATTTAAAATATATATAAAATAATCATTTATGATAATATATTAATTTTTTACCAATACATGTTTATGAAGTTAAATTATGCATTTTAATCCGTCATTGTGAATTTTAGAACTCATCTGTCAGTTTTGTCAACATAAATTACATTTAAAGAAAATTGAAAAATAATTAAGGGTCTTTTAATATAATTGAA
This sequence comes from Viscum album, assembly GCA_963277665.1. Taxonomy (NCBI): domain Eukaryota; kingdom Viridiplantae; phylum Streptophyta; class Magnoliopsida; order Santalales; family Viscaceae; genus Viscum; species Viscum album. The sequence continues at coordinate 1,043,945,439 of OY728160.1, read as the reverse complement.
TTGTTGAAAAGATCCATTTGGTTTTAAATTGATAAAAATGTATAAAAAGAATTATTTTATATTATATAATATAACACATTTTTGTAGCTATAAATTTTGACCGATTTCAATGTGTAATGATTTTTATCATTAAATATATAAATTTCATAAAAAAACTAGTTTTCAGGAATTTTTCATGCTTTTTAAAATGTAATTTCATCAATATATGTTTGTTGGAACATATTTACATGAAATAATAATTTGGAATCAATATGTCTAAATATTTTTAGAAGTCCCCTTTTATAATTTTTCTTATTGTTAAATTATCATGGAAAAAAATAAGATATCTTGCGTTAGGGTAAATTAGAATTAATTTGGTTTAAACTGTATAGATGTTCAAAACGAAACATAAAAAATTCTAAATATGATTGGAGGACAGTTTTTCACTATATAATAACTTAACTTTTAAGATATTTATATTTTTTCTTCATCATATGATTATGGTATATATTAAGATTAAATCATTCATTCTATTCCATGTGTGTGCTTTCCCCCACAAAAAATGGAACCTATTATTGAAATTTCTTATTAAAGATAGATATATATAAATCATCTATTACTTTAAATGATACCATTACTTCATAAATCATTTTTTTCATGATAAAATGGTCTTCCACAAATACCACTATGAGTGGAATTTTTTTAAGAAAAATTAGGACTATCACATAAGAGGCAACCGAAATTACAGAATTATTCATTGATTATTTATTATTCTACAAACAATTAAAAAATTTTAACAATCAAAAAATAATAAATGAAAAATAAACAATACAATAAAATGTTATTATGATTATGTGAAAGCCATTTTCACCACTATTCTATATAATTGATAAATTGAAGTATCACTTTTGAATTAGTGTAGAGTGCTACCTCTACTTATAAACGAGATTAACTTTCAATCGCGTCCTATAATGGATGTTAATAATGATAAATTTAATTCAATAAATATTATACTTAAGATGTTAAAACGATTCGGTAAAGAAATAATAATAACTACTTTATTTTCTTATCCACATGATTTAATATTTGTATCATTCTTGTCATGAACCCCTCCCTCAAAAAAATTACCCATTTGAGCCGCGAAGGAGAAAGAGAGATAATTACCTATCGAGTCCTGCCTCTAGTAGGCCCTGAGGTGGAGAACATCACCATGGGTATATAATCTCATGATATGGGAGTCATCTCAAATTTTATAATAAAAAGTTATGTTGAGATATTATGGTCCATATCAAAAATGCCCATGAAATATATATAAAATAATGAAAAATCTGTCCACATGCATGTTTAAAATAAATTTGTTACAAATACAATGAAATGATCCCAAGTAAATACCCCAAAGTAAAGCAAAAATGTTTCAAAACAATTTTCTCAAGTTCTTGCTAATAATGAACAACATAGTCCCCATAGTCCATATGGAAACATAGAAGTAGTTTTACGTTCATAGGGTGAGAATAGATGTATACTCAATATAGAAAATAAAAAGTCTCTCATGCACAAGTGGAGATGTATACTAATTCCCCCCGTGAGAAAACAACATTAACCAACAACACCTAACAAGGTATACTAGCCACCCCGGCCTAAAAAATGAATTATTGCTAAATAATTCCAGTAAAATAATGTATTATAAAACTAATTGATGATTGGACACCCCACTCAACTTTCCCACTAATTATCTACTCTCACACTCTATTGGAAAGTGTCATGCTGATCCCACCTATTCGAAAAGAACAACATCATAACCTGACCTCAGACACATGGACCCAAAAACTACATATTACCCACCGACACTGAGGCCACATACCACACCACATGCCACCCACCCAGACATGGTCCATACTACTACATCCTCCTGGAAGATACCAGGTCTATAAAACACATCATATCCTACAAACACCTTTGAAAACAACACATATCGTCTTGAACAAACCTATTGAAACACAACTCCCACACACATAAGGGCCTCACAAACCACTACCCTCCTAAATATTCTTGTGATATCACCACATGAAAGATGTAAAATGGAAGAGAATGTGTCCATCCATCCATCCTTTCACTTGTATTATTGGGACAATCACCATCCCCCAGGAAAATGGAGTGTTTGGCACATAGTGCTCAACTTGGTTGGGGTGTGTATTGAAATCAAAAGAAAGTACAAGTAAATATATATATATATATATGTGTGTGTGTGTATGTATATGTACCGAATACATATACCATCTTATGGGTTATCAAGAAAAAAACTACCCCATAACACTCCCAAATTTTTTCTATCTCTTAATTCAATATTTAACACCACAGTAGTCACTTCGTATGTTGATAAATGAAATCCATCAACAAGAAGTCACAACTCATACGTACACCTAGTCATATCATTTAACCAAATATTATAATTTATTATAGAATTCATTTATTCATTCCATCTCGACCATGGAAACTACCAACCACAACAAGCATCAATCCACTAAACCAAAATTTGTATGATGATGGAGAAACATAATGAAGCAAATCACATCATATTTAAACACAGTTTAACACCCATACTGAAAACTACCATCATCGTTCTACAAATCATTATTCCATGTAATTTCTCTCAACAAGAAAATACCAAAAATACTTGCAATACCCACAACACACCACATCATTATCAACCTAACATCCCCTAAATATAAAAACAACACACACATCACATCCACTACAGGACAATCTCTCAACCTAATATACCATTTCACCAACCGTATCACCATATAAATATTCATGATCTAAAACCCACACCACACAAAAAATCATGGAAAAATCCAGAACAAAACCACACAAAACACACAAACAAACCAACAATGAATGTTGTATTTATATTTAGAAATCACAAATTCTTTAATTCGACTTTGATAATTTTGTGGTAACTATAGAGAATATTCGATCTTTGGGCATACATTTATTTAATAGACTATATGTGGTTAACCAATTTCAAATTCATATTGTTATTAACAGAAATTAAACAATAAATATATATAATAAATCATAGTTGGGAAATCAAGGACCACTAAAAACCATGATTTTTAGTTGGAAAATAGCTTATACAGATCAAAATAATAGAAACCAATAAAACATAATGAAAGTGAAAATTTTCCCCAACTAATTTCTATATATATTAAATATATTTTATTTTCATCATTTATTTAGAATCATTCTATCTTCACAAGATAAAATTCATTCACCCACTACTCATGAAACACAAATTAACCTAGAAAAATGTATACCTACTTGGAAGAACATACAATCAAAAACTCGTGCTAGACCCAAAATCGAGGGTATGTAAGGCGATATGAAAAAGAAATATAAGAGAAAAACAATGATGTGTGGGTCCTTAGGGATGAATGGTTTTGTGTTAAACTATATCTAAATAAAGGGAATCACATAAGGAAAAAATGTTCTTGACAATAGAAATTTTAGATACTAAATCTATTAGGGAAACAGTTTCAATGGCCATAAAATTGGGATCATGATCCTGACCATAATGTCAGACTATTAAAAAGTGTTGAGGGAATTAGTTATTAAAGTAATAAATTATATCCTTTGAAGAGGATTCAACAAACATATACACGGTTTTAAACTCACTATATGTCAATGAAAATGTTAAAGGTGAGAATCTACAAAAAATTAGACAAAATTGAATTTTAAAAAATGATGGATATGACTCCACATTTGATGAGTCGCCGATAGAAAGTAAGTAAAGTGACCTACCAATGGTGATTCACTTACATGATTCATTGATGGAGAGCCACCAATGCGACCTACCGATGGAGACTCACTGATGAGATTTGCCGACATGACGTAACAATGGTGAGTCACTGACACGACTCACCGACACGACTTACCGATGGAGAGTCACTAACGCGACCTATCGATGGGCTCCACCGACACAACACACCAATTACACTCATCGATGCCACATATAGGTGACTCCTACTGTCACCACCCACTAAGTCCACCAACTGACACCACCTACATTTGGAAAACTAGGTTTTTGGAAAATTATGAAAGGAGTCATTGTGACTTCCCAGGACACCTAAAACACTAGATTTGGAGAAATTATTATAACAGGGAGGTCCAATACATTACATCAAATACCTCTCAATCTGTTATCTCACTCAAAAATTAAAAACCAACAAAAAAGGAAGTGAGGGGTCTGAATAAAAAACATGGGATATACCTCTCATGGTTCCCGCTTTTCATGAAACAATTCTAGCGACATAGAACACCAATGTTGAACAATAAAATACCACATATTTTTATAATATTTGATTTAAACATCAAAATCCTAGAACACCCCCTCCTATATCATCCAACACAATCAACCAAAAGATGTGAAAGACAAGTACAACAACTATAATGTCCTAAACACATGAATATGTGAATTATTCCTTCCATCTCATGATACTATCTGCCCTGCGCATCACAGAATCATCTGTATTGGTTTAATTGCAAAAAAATTAATGACTAGGATTCTATTCTTCCCCAGTTCACATGTCATTAATTCATCACACATTACAGAACAATGAAGCACTTTGTCTCATAGAAAACAGGCTTCAATTATTCTGTTTGTTAGGGGAAAACAACCAGGAAAGAATCAGAACAACAATGGGTACTGGGAACAGATCTATGTCTCCCTTTCCCTTGTATCCTCCTTGAGGCCACCATGGCTCTACAACAAGCGAACCAATGGATGGTCTGCCCGTGAAACACCATCTAATGAAAATCTTGGATCTATACTTTCAGCTCTATGAAAACCATGTCATCATCATCATCATCCTACTCTCCAAATTCAATGATGTGAGAATCCACATGGAGATACCTAAGAAGATGAGAGACATGAATTTCATCTGAGACACTCTCCAACTATGGTGTAAACTCCAACTAGAATTCTTCCACTCCAAATCACCCCATAAACATGAAAGGTCTGAATAAACTTAGAGAAATATTGATCTCCCTACCAATTATCTACTACCCATGTCAAGGAGAAAGCATTAAGAACACGTGGTACCAAAACATTAACTCTATGGTCATCCCCATGCCATCATTTTTTAAATTATGTTGGTCATGTCCTACCATCACCATCAAATAAAAATGTTTCACCTTCTTAGTTGTACTCTACATATTATTGGGACTATAATTGCATGGACCTATCTGGTATGTTGCCTATGAAAATATGGTGTTTTTTGTGGTTATGGTGGACAAGGTGACGTATTTATAACGCTCCACTATATTTTGTGTTTTGTGAACAGTTTTTACAGTTCAGTGAATTGTATCATACGTAGGTCATATATCAGTATTCCATATATTATAATGTAAAATTTCATTAATCCATTAATGGGAATGTGTAAAATGTTTCTACAATGTATAATCATGTCACAGACTCATGTTAGTGAGTCAAGATAGTGAGTCGCGTTGGTGACTCACATCTCTGACCCACGTTATTGTCTCAGGTCAGTGAGTCATTCGTGAAAAGTGTTTCTAGTATCTATAGTTTTGGCACATTTAAGTAAAATGTCATGAATAAATTGTTTTAATGGATTTATGACTGATTTAAAGCCCATAAATCCTATATTAATTTTCCCAAGGGTCTGGATTCTTTAACATGGTCAAACCATATAGTCTTTATAGATTTTCCTTTAATGGAAAATCAAAACTGTATTTAAATTACATCCCTGTTAATATTTTCAACAGGCTGAGATATATTCCACCTTGTTATTTATTATTGATTTCCTTTTCAATGGACTACTCCTGACTTTTTTCCCTATGAGCTGTGCAATTTTGGTGTGGACCTTAGATCCTGTTTTTATTGGAGTTCTTCCTACTACATGTGAACCACATATTTTTGTGAAACTGGGAAGTGTCAATATATCCTTGATATAAGTTATTTTATTCTTCCATTCTTTATGTTCCGCACAATGTTTACACCCATTTTCCTTTTCCATGTAATGGATTGTGATATACATGTTTCTAACAGATCATTCAGGGGTTTTGATTGATGTGGTTGGGTCGTGACGTCCTTGGGTGGATGTAGTGGTTATAAGAGAGGTGATCATCATCCATTATGTTATAATATTATCATTGACAGAACATCAAGAAATTTTTGACGCAAGGGATTAATTGTTTCTCAATTTTATTTATGTTCAATTATAAAGATTTCATGATTTAGCCACTCCTACATCATGAAATAGACGTAATAAATATATGAATTAGGTTAAATAATTGTTATCAACTGGTTAGTGATGTTATTGACATGTGAATTTTTAGATAGGGTGATATCTATGCATTTTCTCATTTAGGTTTTAAATATTATTGGAAATTGGTAAAGAATGTACATATTGAATAAATTAAAATTTTATTGGATTAATGATTAAAGAGCAATGTTAATGAATCTAGTTTTTTTGTTTCAATTTGATGATAATAAAAATAATGCAGTAGGAATTATTGATTTATTTTATTGATAGAAAAAAATCATGTTGATTCTAGTTTAGCAATGAAATTTGAACTTAATTATTATATAATTTTTTGATATATTAATATATCTTTTTATATAGGTTTCCCATATTTGGACCATGTGAGAATAAATTAGTTACTTTAAGATGCAATATTAAACCATTTTTGTAACAAATATAATTCCTTTTCTAGTTTGACATAACCAATTTATGGTAAAGTCCATGTGACTTATGATTCTAGTAATGGGAGCTCATTGTTTTTTATGTATGAATGCGTTTTTTCGGGGACAATATCCTAATCACATTTATTATTTTCTGTTACATGTTTTATAGTATGAGCCTGGGATGGAGGATCCTGGAAGGCTGTGTAGGTATGTTGGGGCAGGGAAGCCTACTGGTGGTGGTGGAAGTAGTTAACCCCTAGAGTGGTGAGATGCATCTATTTATACATGTAGTTATCAGAGAGGACACTAGGGTTGATGGAACATGTTAAATATGGGATTAATCATTGATATAAAAGTTATTATTGCTGAATTTATTTTATATCTACATTAAATCCCCCACTACCTGAGGAAGTAGGTTTTTCTTAGACCCCTTCTAATATAGTGGGTGATTCATGGGGTATTCCACATTATTTGTGTGTTATGTATCTCATGGATGGATGGGTCTATGCTTCTCCTATAGGTAGAAAAGACTCAACTGGTTTCTCATCTACTCACAATGTTCCACCCCATGTGTTTTCTATCATTGAGTACTATCATAGAATACCAAGAAACACTGAAAATTGCAATATAGAAAAATAAATTAATAAATGAGGTTTATACAATGGGGTTAGCGCTTTCTGGGATGCAATTATGAGGTAGTGATTTTGAGATTATGTGGACAAGGTTTTGTTTTTCCTAGAGGGAATGGATATTTGTTGGAATGAGAAAGCGTTTATTGGTTTATATCTTATCTCTCTCTTTCAGATGTTTTATCTTAGAGGGTAATTCCACCTATCTACATGTTTACTATAGTCGGGGGGCTAGTCTTCATCATGGGACCTAAAATAGGAAAAATCAGTGGTAATTAACACTCTCCTCCCATTTCCGACCTAGTAGGTCTATATATTGGTAGGTGGGGGTCATGAAAGAGTGGTATTATTGGGAACTTGATGGATAGTATGGAGTTTGGTGTTATTAAAATGTGTGGCTGGATGGGTTGGTAGGGAAACAATTGTTAGCTAGGTTTAACAGGGGTTGTAAAAATAAGATACATACTAAGACACATTTATTTGGGTCCCCATGTGATCTAATTCATAGACCGATAAGGTTATAATGGATACTAATGGTGGATATAATTATTTTAGGGTAGATATCTAGGAATGGATCATGCATCATTTTTAATTGTGAAAGTGTTTTAATGGGTTGAAATTATGATAGGTAAACATTGAATGAATAAAATAAAACTATTAATTAATGTTAACTAATTCCATTTTATAGTGTTAGGAGTATTAACTATCCATCCTTTGGTGGTTTTGGATATAAGTCGACATCCTTGCCAGGTTCACATAGAAGATGCCATGATGGTATCTCCCGCAAACCACCAATTAGTATAGGATGATGAAAATTTCACTTGGAGGTTGAAAATCATAGAGTTCTAGTGCTAGAGTATGAATATGTAGGATGGCCCAGTTTCATATGATGTGATGAAGAAATGGTTGGAGGAGGTTGATAAAACTTCTTGTTTGATATGTGATCAGAAGAAGCGCTGGGTTTCATTTGTTGTGATGATATTGCATGGGGATGTGATGAACTAGTTGTACTTATTCCTCTAGGATTGCGCGGAGTTGAAAATAGTTATGTGGCCAATTCAGAGTCATGTTTCATTCATCCAATGTGATGGTTTCCAGACGGCAGGGCATTCATACCCTTCAACTTTTTATATTTAGTGTGTGAGATTTGGGAATCCATTTTAGGAACCTTTTCTGATATGATTCAGACTTATTATCAAATGGGGTGTCTAGGGTGATCATTTTAATGAAGCTTTCCATTAAGTGATATAGCTCCATGTCACCCCATTTGTGTTGAGGACAAATATTGAGGTGTTAATGAGTGTTGAGATCATCGAGAGGATGTTTTATAGAACATGAGCATCATAAGAGGGGATTCATCATTTTTTCTCATGATGTATAGCTATGGTTTTGGGTTTCTAATTTTCAAGGTAGAAGAGTTTCCCTTCAGCCGGGGGTAGTTCCTAGCCCTTAGTATCACATTTATCTAGGGGAATCAGATCTCAAACATATACTATGGGATCAAGGACATGTTTTTCTTAGAGAGTTACACCCTAAGATGGTTCCGAGACCTTTCCTCCCTTATCATCCTTGATGACTGAGCTAATGACGAGTTCATCCAATGTTTAGTAGTTGGTGTTTCCCATAGTCATATAAGAGTAACCTGATGTCTATCCAATGTATGTTTTAGCCTCACTAACTTGACAAAATATCAACTTTGAGATTGTGCTATATCTAGGCATGTATCCAATATCGATATCTCGATATACGATGGGGCCTTATGAGATGTGGGAGAAACATATACAATTCGATGGTCTATTGTAGTGTGGTTTGTTTGACTAAGTGTTCCACCTGTGGTGCACAGGTTTTTTCATGGATAAAGATGGAATCCATTTCTGAATGTGTATCAATTATCGTCACTTGAACCGACTGACAATGAATAACCACTATCCACTTTCATAGATTGAGGAATTATTTGATCATTTGAATAGTGTAAGTCGGTTATCAAAGATCTATTTGTGGTCAGGATATCATTAAATGAGTATGAAGGATGAGTATATCCTGATGACTTCTTTTCTATATCTTTATAAAAATTATGATTTCCTTGACATGAAATTCACAGTGACGAATAACCCAGATGTATTCATGGGGTTGATGAAAGTTGTGTTTCATGAGTTTATCAATAATCTTATGGGGTTTTTATCTAATGACATACTTATGTACTCCATATATGATAAGGATCATTTTGATAACATGTGGACTTTTTTGGGAGTTCATCTTCATGAGAAATTGTTTGTTTAGTTTTCAATGTGTTTGTTTTGGGATCGATTGGCCTATTTCTTGGGTCTTTTTGTATCCAAATGTTGAAAAGATATGTATCCATTGATGATAGAAGCAATTATGTCTTGGGTAGCCCATAAGAAATTTTTTGAGGTGCATTGATTCCATAGTCTTGTCATCTCTTATAAGAGGATCGTTGTTGATTAATCTCAGGTTGAAACTCCTTTGATATCATTGACTAGAGTAGATCATGTGTTTATATAGTTATATCAATATTATGCAGCATTTGAGTATATAAAAGATAAATTGTTCATTGATCAGTCTCTTTGTTTCCCAGGGGAAGGAGTTTAGTTTGATGTTTTTTGTGATGCTTCACATTCTGTGTTAGGATTTGTTCGGATTTAAAACTGACTGGACATTTTATAAGGGTCATTGAAGTTATGTCCCCATGAATTTAACTATTCAAATGATGATCTCTAGTAGGTTTTTTTGTTGTTTTCCCTGATGATGTTGAGAAATTACCTCACTTGAAATCATTTTGTGTTCTTCACCAATCAGAAGTAAATATGGTACATTTTCTCTCATTGTGAGTTGAACTTGCGATAGTGTCGACCGATGGTGCTCTTATATGATTATGACAAAAAATTCTTTTATACATTTGTTAAGGGGAATATTATAGCTGATATTCTGAGTAAGAAATCATGTAGTGATGCAATGAGTGAATCATGTTATTCCTATAGAGTATTTGATGACATATCAGGATTATATCTTGAAATAAGAGATGTTAGGGGGTGAGGTTTCCATTTTCAGATGATATTGAAATCAACTCTACTGCATAATTTGGAAGAATCAAAATTGGTGGATCATGAAGTAGAATTATAGAGAGACCAATTTTTTTGATGGGGTGCATGATGGATGGTCTGAGTACGAATAACACTAAGTGTGGTTTTAGAATATTTTTTATGTTCCTTTGGAAATGAGTCAGATGGTTCTCAGAGAGTTCCATAGATTTCACTTAGTGGTACATCCCTGAGTGATAATTATGTACCAAGGTATGAGGATTCAATATTGGTGTCAAGGGATGAAGCATGAATTTTTAGAGTTTGTCTCTTGATTCTTGGTCTTCTAGAAGGTGAATTCTAAGCACTTTATTCTGGGTGGTTTTCTTGAGTGGTTAGATGTTTCTCAGAGGAAGTGGGAGGACATATAGATTACCATTAATACAGTTTTACCTCAACCACAGGGAGGATATGATGCTATATGGGTAGAATTTGATCATTTTAGGAAGTCACTGTTCTTTATGTGATCAAGGATTCATGCTCGGTGGGGGTTTTATCGAGGTTGTATCTGGACGAGGTGGTTAGACTCTATAGAGTACCAAGGATGATCATTTCTGATTGCAATCCTTGTTTTACCTCAAGGGTGTAGAGAGTTCTCCAACATTCTTTTAGTTCTGAACTATAACATAGCACATCATTTCATCCATAGACAAATGGTCAGATAGATTGGATCATCATGACACTTAAATACATGTAATGTTATCATGTCATTGAGTGTGGATATTTATGGATCAGTGACCTTTTCTTGTTATATTTATCTTGAAAAAAAAATTCTATTCCACCATCGATATGGAACAATTTAAATAATTTTATGTACATCCTTTCTGTTCCCCATTGTGCTGGATCAGGGACAAGGATTCAGTAAATCTCAGGCCAAAACAAGTTCAGTATATGATAGATAAGGTTCATGTGATTCATGAGTATATGAAGGCAATGAAATATGCTTATATGTCCAATTTTGATCACAGGATCTAAAATCTGGATATTGATGTTTCATATAATGTGTTTCTCAGGGTGACTTCCTATCATGGGATGAAAAGGTCTGGTCGTGGGAGTGAGTTTTCATCAATGTTTGTTGGGTCTATTAATGTTTTGGCTCGTGTTGGATTTGTGGTGTATCAAGTAGCACAACCCTTATACATGATCAAGATACACACAATTTTTCACATGTTGCAGCGCCGTCATTATCATCATGATGGCCTTCAAATAATCGATTGGGGAGATATTGAGGTTTATGATTTTACGACCATCATGGAGCAGCCTATATTGATCCAGTATAGTAAGGAGAAGGTGTGATGCATGAATTTTATCACCATGGACCATGTCTTGTGATATCATGATGGCATGGATGAAAGTACCTTGGAAATTGAGTCATAGATATGTGCTGAATAACCAGACATTTGGATGTTTTTATCTTTTCATTTAATGATTATTAGTTTTTGGTTGTACACCATTGTTTTTTTATATATATTTCTCTGGTTTTGGACTTTTTTAATTTGAGAGATATCACCTTTGGACAGTGATTAGGAGATGGTTTTTGTTGTTGTTTGGTTTCACATTGTTGTTTTTTATGAAGTGATTAACCTCCAATGTTGGTGAGATCCTTGAGAGGCATCTTACTGGAAGGATATTTTGACGACCATATTTTTCATTTCCCACCTGTGATGGATTATTATTCTTGATGATGATAATGTTTTGAGAGGTATCTGATGTAATGGACCATACCTCTCTGGTCCATTTCTTTGTGAAAATATAGTGTTTGTGTTGTTCAAGGTGGTCAAGGAGAATTATTTATAACACTTTGCAAAATTTCCAGCTATATGAACTGTATTTACAGTTCATCAAATTGTGTCATTAGTAGGTCATCTATCAGTAGGTCATCTATCAATATGTAATCTACTGTAGGTCATATATTAAAATGTGTATTGTGTTTATAGATTGGTCAGTCATGTTGGTGACTTGCATCAGTGACTCTTGTTGGTGATTATAACTGGTGAGTTGGGTCAGTGGGTCATGTTAGTGATTTTATTTGGTGAATTGTGTGGGTGAGTCACGTCGATGACTCCTGTCAGTGACATGAGTTAGTGAGTCATGTCGCTGAGTCATTGGTGAACAATGCTTCCTGCATCCTACGGTTTCACCCATTTAATGTTATCTTTGAAATAAATTGCATTCGAGGCCTTGTTTTAATGTATTTAAGGACAAATCAAAGACCATAACTCCTATATTAATTTTCACAAGGATATGGGTGTTTTTATAGGGTCAACCCACATTTCATTGATAGAGCCTCCTTTAATGTAGAATCTAAACCATATCTAAATTGTTTCTATATTTATATTTTCAAAAGTCTGAGAAACATTTTACCTTTTTCATTAATAAATTTTTTCATGGTAAGGGAATCCCCAGCCGTTCATTCCCATGGAGCATTGACATTATGATTTGGACATTGGATGAAGTTTTTGCGAGAGTTAATCCAACTTCATGAACACCCGCAATTTTTGTGCGACTAAGAAGTGTTAAACTGTCCTTGACATAAGGTATGTTCTACCTCCATTCTTCCATGTTCCTCTATAATTTTATTCCAATTTTTCTATTCCATGTAATTTCATGTGATCTCTATGTTTATAATGGATATTTTTTGGTGTTCTTTGATGTGGTTGTTTCATAAAATCCATTGGTGGATGTATTCGTTGAGGGAGAGGTGATCATGATCCATTGTGTTATCCCAATCTCATACAATGAACATAAAAACCAATTAAGGTAGGTGATTCATGGCTTCCCAATTTTATTTATTCATAGTTATAGATTTATCATGATTTTTCCACTAGATCACAATGAAATTGACTTATAAAATATTTAAACCAGATTAATGAATTTATATGATTTTTATAGTGATGTTATTACATCCTGATTTTCTATGTTGTGTGATATCTATGCTTTGGATTATTTAGCATGTAGTTCTTGGAGGAAATCAGTAAAGAAAACGAAAACCAAATTAATTGTATATTTATTGAATAAATAATTAATGAGTCATGTTAATGAATCCTACAGTTATGGTTGTTGTAATTTGTAGATATAAAATTGATGCAGTAAGCATGATTAATTTAATTTTTTGGTAAACCTGAAGAATGTTGATTCTTGTTGATTAAATTCTTGTCAAATTTTTTTATTTATTTATTTGTTGATATCATGAGATTGGTTGTTGTTTATCATTCCCATAGAAAGAACATGTGATAGTGAATCGATTAATTCAAGATAGAGTAAAAAGAAGTTTTCTGCTAAATGTAATTCCATGTTGGGTATGAGTACCCTATTCTTTATAATGTCCAAGTACATTATACATGGGGCTCTAAGATCTCATTGTGTGTGAAGGATGGATGCCTTGTTTTGAGGCCATTATCCCAGTTCCATTGATTATTTCATAATACTTTTTTTGTGTTATAATCCCATGATTGATGAACCCTAAGTCTTTACTGGTATATGGGGAATGGAGACCCAATGTTGGTGGTGAATGTAGTTAACACATAGAGTGGAAAGAAGTATTAGTTTATGTAGGTGTGTTTCTGGGATGCCACTGGGGTAGATGTAATGGGTTGAAGATGGGATTACCCATTGATATGAATGTGGTTTTTATAGAATATGATGTTTCTTTATCTTCTTTAATTTCCCATACACATGACACAGCTAGTCTTTCTTACCCTCCTTCCAAAGTAGTTGATGTCACATGGGATCTGCAACATGATTTCTATGTTTATATTCTTGAGGATGGATGTGTCTACCCTCCTTCCATTGGTGAAAAAGACATATGGGTATATCATCTAATAACAATGTTAAGACCCTTTTTTTAGCATAGAATGCATTCATATAATACCTAGAAATATGGAAAATGTTAATGTTATTAAATAAATGACTAAATTATGTTTAACTCAGGGTGTGGGAGATTGCTGGATTGTAATGCTGAGGTAGTGACATTGAGAATCTGTGTACTCGGTTTGGTTATGACTGAAGGGCATGGATCTTTGTGGTAATGAAAATTAAATTTAATATTGAATTAATAATGGTTAGTTAATTTTTTATGAATTAATTATTACAATGATAAAATTATAAAAAGGTATAATCTTACTTAATGTCAATATTTAAATTGTTGTGTGTGGATAGGATGTCTTGTCTTAGGAGTGGAAGTTTGGAGTTCAAGAGATGTTAGCTACAGTTGACTCTCAGACTAGGATTTTCACACAGTTTGGTTGTGAGATATATTATATTATTTAATTTTTGTCTCTATAAAAAACTCCACTATTTTGTTTTGGGTTACTAAAACACCAGGGACTTTGAGCCCTAATGTTGTTTTCTCCAACATTATGATGGGAGGATGGATGGATGACTACTCCCTTTAGCCCTACTATCATCACTTTGTTGTGACAATTTCTGGTATGAATGATAGTAAGTTTTCACCACATCTACGTGTATAGGGGTGAAATGGAATGTGCTAATTTCACACACATATATTCTAGATATAGTCTCATATGGGCTACTATAGTTATAATATGTATATGCTTTGATAGATTTTGGATCCTTACTCGGTGTATGGGTTCTAGTGGCCTGAGGTATAATACCATATGTTTGATACATAATATTTGGGGTTTGGTGGCTCCAAAAAAACTACCTTCATACACTTGGTAATGTGGATGTGGTGGTGGTGTGTTTCATATAGCCTAGGTTGTGGGGCTTTGCCCAGTTGTCTTCAGGCTATCCTTTTTGGAGAGAGATTACTAGGATGTGCGAACATGGGGAATATTAGAAAACCATAGGGGAAGTGGTTTCAGGGTCTCCATGATATAATTATTATATTATATTCTCTTGTGTGAAATACTTGGTGAGATTAGATATGATAGCACTGGGAACATATTATGCATGTTCATGTGATGAGTTATTTTCACTCATTTTTTCATATGCTTTAACTCGCTTTATTTACATTATTACGACATTGTCCTAGGATGATCCAGCTATGTATAAAAATATAATCTCCCTATATATATATATTATTTTTAGTTATATTTTAGAAGGATAGAGTTCAGGCTTGTTACTGCAAGATTGCGGGTTTTTCTGGAGTTATTCGGGCTTCATGGTCACTATAGTTTTACCTTCTCTTGGAAGATGCAGTTATTCCCTTTGGGATGATGTAATATTTACATGATATTACATATGTGAGAATGGGATTATTTTATATTGTATTATGATAAAGTGTTGGTTGGTTTCTATCTTATCACCCTAATTATCATTAGTTCTCTTAGAGGGAAATTCCTCCCATATTTTTTGTTAATCGTGCCCTCAGTACCAGTCGCCAACCTGTGGCCTAATGGAGGTGGGACTAGGGGGTGACTATCTATATCCTATCATTATAGTACAAGGACGGGTGTAATTGGTTGGGAGGGGGTTGTGACATGGAATATCAACAGCTGTCTTCCCAACATGACTCCAACAAAATGGTGAATAACACAGTCTCCCATAAAATTATACAAACATAGCAACACTAATTGTACAATGATATACATTGTTTCATGAAAAAACCTAGAATGGACAATTTTTTACCCAATATCTGCCAAAGAACAACATGCACATCTGAATAATGTCCTCCAATGTATGGATGGTCATCTTTATCTGTACACCCATCTATGGGTGGAAAGCAGTGATGAGGCGTAACTGAGTGCCAAAAGTACCCTGCAATCCCCTAAAAACTCACGAGTTATTCCTTGAAACCTGATAAGAGATGATGGATTTCATAACTCCATGCAGATTAAAAACCTCAACACCATACATCTTGGACAATACATTCACTATTCCTAACTCGGAAATTGCGATGAAGTGATCTAATTTCATCAGCTGATCCATCACTACCCAGATGGCATCACATCCTCCTTGGTCCATATGTATCCTTGAGAGGAAATCGATCAATATTTCATCCCACATTCACATAGGGACATATAGGGGTACAACAACCCACCAGGAACACAGTGCTCAACCTTCTCTTATTGCAACACTATGTACTTCCCCACAAACTCCACCAAATCCAACATTATTACATGACACAAAAACTAATACCTTGCAATTTTGTACAACTTAATAATTCTTAGGTGTACTGGTAAGGGTGAGCTATGGAGCATAGGGTGAACTCTTTCATGAATCACCACTACAAAATACAACCTCACATGGAATACCATCCGATTATAACCATTCTCTGACCATCCCTTTAGAGAATCACCTTGATAAATTTGGCCATGAATCACCTCTTCCTCAAAGTGACCCCACTAAAACTCCTCCACATAAATATTAAACGTGGACTACACAATGATCTGAAACATGTATCCTCCACCGCTATCCATTAATGCATCATTGTGCAAGGAGAATATCACATCCATCACCTTCTAAGTATCCACATATTCTTAAACAATAGTCTTCAACAACTTCATGATCAATTCATCTTCCACAAAATCAGACTTTCATGAGGTATATGAGATCTCAAAATTGTAGTCCTATAGAAACATTATCAACCTCCAATTTTTAACATTCTGATATCCCTGGGAAATAATATACCTCAAAATGTTGTGATCTATGATATCTAAAAAGTGCTCCCCAATGTGGTAATGTTTCCATAACATTAGTGTGGATAGGACCACCTTCAGATCCATATCATGTAGGCATAGTTATGTTCTTGGAGAATTAATATCCTATACACATAATATATCACTCTTTGTTGTTGCATCATTATGAATCCAAAACCTAGATAGGATTCTTCCCAAAACACCTCAAACAACACTCCTTACATTTTAAATTGCAACACTAGAGCACTGACCATCATCTCCTTCCAATAGTAGAATTATTGGTAGCACTAATTACTCCACACAAAGGCCAAGTATTTCCCGGTAAAAGTTGTTAATAGAGCTGATATTATAGAGACATCAGGTACGAATCTCTGTAATTTCCATCCAGAACAAGATAAATGTGAACTTATGATACATTATTGTGCGTTACCCATGAAAAAACATCCTCAAACATAGATGGGTCCACTCGTTCACCATGTTGAGACATCAAATTTCTAAGGAAGTTCAGCTCCCATTTCAAAAACATTCGTCTGAAAAACATCCCATAGAGCTGGTGGCATCGAAGAACCTCCATGATAGTTATGATATTATTGGAATTATACTCCTCTAACATTGAGTGAATAATGATGTTATTGATGAATACTATGAAGAACCAGTCTAGGAACTCATAAAATATAGATTTCTTGAGCGCCATGAACATGGCTGGTGCATTCATAACACATAATGAAATAACCCAAAAATCCATCTGCTAATACCTGCACCTAATATCAGTCATCGGGATATCACCATTTGTCAACCATAGAGGGTGATAAATAGACTACAGATCAATCATTGAGGACCAAATTTGTCACCTCATCTAGTTCAAAAGATCGTCTATCCTATGGATAGGGTAATGTTGTTGACACATTCCTAGTTCAACATCTGGTAGTCTATCCATAACCTCATACGACCATCCTCCTTTTCCAAAAACAAGACTCGAGTATCCCATAGAGACAGACTAGGCCATTTTAATCCCCTTTTCATTCTTTAATATATGTGAATAATCCGATCCTCCAACACTAAAGGTTTCACTTGATATAGATGCATTGAAATCGGAGGAGCACTGAGTTGTAAGCCTATCTGGAACTCAACATAACGTTGAGGGTGTAGAGTCAAAACTACATCAAGGAAAAAAAATAGTAACAACCCAATAAATAGTGGAAGCTCTTCCATTTCATTATCCACTGATTCCACGGACATCTCAACCATTAAGGAAACAAGGGCCCACATATGCCAATTTACCATTAGATTACTTTTGTCTCTAACAAAAGCCACATGCTCTACATTTAGATTTTAAAACAATAATCACCTTTAGAAGTAGTCAATAAAATAATTCATATAGTGCAAATAGTTGATGAAAAGGATGGAATTATATGGTTGAATCTATAAGAGGAAAATCTCCCCATGGTTCGGATGCATCCCATCAACAATATACATCATCGGAACACATCAAAAAAGCTAGTATGTCCTATAACTATCTTACTAGACACCAAGGTAATGGGAAGCCTCTCTATGTATAGTCCCTTTGCATGGTAAATAATAGGTGAAACAACAGAGTGTGAACCTCCTAAATCAAACATATAATATGCAACGATACTGAACAAGATGATCATAAATAAAATGATCTCCAAGCCTGGTGGAACTGTTGCCTCTACGACATGTAACTTACCAAACCTACCTTTTCTCCCCCTCACCTGATGATCACATCATCATCCATGACTAGGGCTTGGACCCTGAGGAACACCTTGAGGACACCCAATACCCACTCTATATCCCCTCAGTGGAGTGGCAAGCAACTGTCCACGTGGCAAGAACTTCCATGTTAACAACCGCTGCTGAGGAAGACATTGGACATGAACGCCTCCACCAAAATGAACTTTAACAACCATTGTAAACTAACTACAATGATTCCCACAAGAACCAAAGATAAAAAGACCAGCCTCAAGACCATTGGATAGGCATGAGTACTAGAATAACATAACATAAACTGCTAAGGTCACCTTCTTACTAGACCGAACATTGAAGTCCCTGACTCCTGAGAACTATATCTTGTAAGCATACCTTAAAAGATATAGTATGACTCACCTCTTGTAGTATACCTGCTCATCAATTCATTATATCAACACAATATATCTTCTATTGGACCTCCATGTATTGTGACAAGGTAAATGGAGTAACTACATAATAGAGAGAAGGATGAGATGGATCCTCTTGGAAACATGCATGAGACTCTTCTTCCGGAATGAGATATAGAGAAAAAGGAATGAGATCCATAAAATTGACCCCAAAATCTTGTACCGACATACTCACCTACTGGAGGGATGGTAAATCCTACCTCTTTCTAGACCACAAGGACAAATAATAGAATAATGCTCATCACACCTTCTCAGAATTTACCCATAGAACATCAGCCTCTATTCTCTCCCCAAGGTAATGTGTCCACCAATAACGCATAGTTTCCCACAATTTGATCACCATAATGAGATCACTTTACACATTCAGAGCCCTGATCCAATATAACGTGATCACAAGATCCTTCATCCAACTCTCCATATCCTTATCTAATAAACTTCCCCAATACATCCCTAGGGTTTTCACTTGAAATCATGAAACATTATCTTCCACTGGTTTTCCTCCTCCAATAGTTCAATACTACATCGATCTACTAGGTCATCCTATTCAGCCATCATTGAATGAACTTCACAAGGAAAAAAATGGGTTTCATATATAAAAGATAAACAATTAATTCCTAATGTGGAGTTGAATGGAATATTAATCTAGATTGATTTTAATTTATTTACTCAATTTTGATCAATTTAAAATTCTCTAAAACAGCCCAATTTTTAGATGAAAACATGTCATTACAATGATATCAACATTCCTAGTATCTCTACCATTAAAACCATGCAACATAACTTTTTCATTCATTAGGCTCAGAGTCCTCTTCTCAGATCATGTGGGGCACTAAAATCATGTGTCCTAGTGAGTTTACCCTAGCCTATGTAACTCACCTAGATCACCTATAAGCAATACTCACTATGGAAAACTTCAAACACCATCATATCTAATACGTATTCTTAGATACCATTTTAACCAGACCCCTCCCTCCATGATGTCCCTCTTTAGCTTGGAATAGATAAAGAGATATAATGATCCCCATGTCCTACCTCCAGTAGGATTCGGGGTGGGGACCCGCACCATTGGTATAGAATCTCATGATATATGTGTCATTAAACCTTTTATAAGAAAACAAAATTATTATATAAGATGGTATATTTCAAAAAACATCATTAAATATATATAAATGAATCCAACATCCATCCAACATGAATCATCATAATAAAATATTTAAAAATACAATGAAAATACACAAGGAAAATATCAAAAATTGAAGTAAAGAAGTGACACAAAAGGTGTCCCACGTCCTAGATATTAGTGCCTAACATGCTGCACATAGATCTACAAGAAACAAAAAAGTATTTTTATGTACATAGGGTGAGTATAAAATTACACTCAGTAGGGAAAATTGAAGTCTCTCATGTGCAAGTGCAGAAGCGTACTAATGCCCCCATGGGAAACTAATAGAAACCAATAGAACATAACAAGCTATAATTCACAAACCAACCTCACCAAATGAATTCTCACAACATAATTAAAATCATATAAATTAATAGGGATCACATCAATCATAGGGTACCCTCCTTCTCATTCCCACTAATTAATCATCCTAAACCCCTAACCAGAAATATTTTGGTGCTCCAACCTCTTCTAAAAGTACCACTTCACAACCTGCCCAAACACACTTGGGAACCATACCTACTTCTCTCTTGAAAGAACCTAGGCCACATACAAATTAAAATCCTATCTACACACACAAGGGATTCATAAATACATCCTTCTAACAGACACATGGCCCACACACGATATTATATCCTGAAAAAACATGTGAACACAACACATCTCATCCCAAAAACACTTGGAAAAAAATCTCTTTCAAAACATGGCCCCAAAATACCACTACCTCCCCAAATAATCATGGTATATCACAATCTAGAATAGGGCATTTGGTATAGTGGGTTTCCATCCATCCATCCACCCACTATGATGTTTAAGACAGTCACCCATGATGAAATGGGGGTGTTTAGCACATAGTGCTCAGTGAGGATGGGATGAATATATAAAAGTAAAAAAATTTATATGTAAGTACAAAACACTCATCCCAATATATCGGTTTTCAAGAAAAAAAACACAACATAATACTTCCAAATATGTTGCTACCTCTAAAAACATTATTAAACAATACCAACAGTCACTTCTGATGTTGATAAATGAAATCCATCCACTAAAATCACAACTCAAACATACCATCAGTCAAAAAAAATTTCCAATTATCATTCTTTATTAAAGAAAACTTTTATGCATTCCATACCCACTGGGGAAAATAACAACTACATCATGCATCAACCCAGTCAATATAATCCTTGAAAAGTAAAAAGAACCACAATGATGCAACTCACAACATATTTCCACTCCATTTAACACTCATACCTACCACTTCCATCACCATTCATAAAATTCATTCTTCCATGTCCTTCCTCTCAAATACCATTCACACAAAATACATCCAAATCCCTCAACACATATCATCGCAACCAACCTAAGAGACATGTTGTATAACTGATCCACACCCATTACATACACCACCTAACAATCTATCAACTTGAGATACCATTTCACCAACTGTATCACCAAAAAACAGTAATGCTCTCATCCCAACACCACACAACCACTCAAGGGATATTATATATCAAATACACACAAAACAATCACCCGCACCCACATTTCATGGGGTATTCATATTTAAAAAATAGTCATTCTATAATTCCACTTTGATACTTCAAGGGTTATCATATAGATAATTTAGTTACATGGAATATATTTATCTAGTTGAATATAAATTGTTAAAAAATTACATATTCATATGGTCATTCAAATAGGATCGACAATAGAATACACAATCCATAAATGGAATGAAATGAAATACCACCAATGATCATGATTTTTAGTAGCCAAATAGCCTATACAAATGTTAATATCGGTATCAAATAAAACACAACCATGCATCACTTATACCCAGCCACTGTATACCAATATTAAACAGATTCAGTTATTATTATTTATTCTTAATTTTTTCATATTCACAAGAGAAAATTCATGCACCCACCAATCATGATACTCAAATTAAAAGTGATGACCAGATCCCCACTCAGATGAATAGATGATCAATAACTCCTCCAAGTGCTAAAAAGGGGGTGTGCAAGGCTCGAGGGAAATATGGTGTAAGGGTGAATCACATATGAATGTATCCTCAGGAAAGAATGTTTTGGGAAACCTCAGTATCAATATAAAGGGATGGGGAAAATAAAGGTTGGGTCTTGTATTTATAAATGAGTGAAACTAAATCTATTGGGAAAATAGTTTCCAAGTCCATTAAATTTGGGTCACAATCAATAACATGTGGTTTTACTATTGAAAAGAATTAGTGGAATGAATAATTTAATATATAATTTATATCCTCAAAAATGGATTCAGAACACTTATATCAGTTTTTGAACTCATTTTAAATCTAATAAAATAATAACGGTGTGAAATTTGAGAAAACTAGAGAAAACTAGTCTATTGAAAAATTGTTGGTGATGAGACACGGTTGGGTGACTCACCACGTGAGTCACCAATGGAAAGTCACCAACATGACTGAACAATGTTGATTCACCGACATGAGTCCCTCATGGAGAGTTTTTTATGTGACCTAACGATGACGAGTCATTGACAGGAGTCATCGATGTGACCTACCAATAGTGATTCACTGACATGAATCACCCACATTACCTATAGATAGAATGTCACTAATGCCACCTATTTATGTCGAGTCATTGACACGTGTCACTAACATGGCCATATATGGGAGACACAACAATGACACTCTCCTATACATATAAGGCCCCGACCTTAAACATTACTTAATACTGAATTAAATGAATAATTCCTATTGAGGATATTTTCATGTTTAGAGTTTTGGAGAATTAGATCGTAACTATTAAATCTCCAAAGATTGCACAGTAGACACTTCTACAATGTTTCCATTTTTTTTACAAAACATGAACTCTTAAAATAAAGTGTCATGTCTAGTTCCATGTTTATGATAGCATAAATTTTCCATTATCCTATCCTTGACCCTATTCGACATTATTTCATGTGAAAACCATTTCCAAAAAAACAGGGGATGAGCATAAAAAGCTCAGTAAGGGATACACAATGAAGGAAAACAGTTAGTTTTACAAAACAACAAGTAAAACCTGAATACTTAATAAAAGTAATACCTTTAAGATTTATGGAGTAGTAAATACTCTTCACTGAATAAAAGATCATTACTTACCCTTTTGAAACCAAAATATTACCATAAACCCACATAAAGAACACATAACATATAAAGGTAACTTGCGACATAAACATACTTAAATGGAATAACCATATGGTCTACTTCAACACATATCACTTAATGGAATAGCCATAGGACCGAATTCCATACCCAATTCATTGGAGGTTATAACATAACCACCCATCCTGGTATTCACGACACCACCCGTCATATGGTTTATCATTTAACCACCCATAAAATGTCCAAGTACCATTATAAAATCATCAAACATAAAACAAATATAATGCAAAGAAAACATGTCCACATTTCAATCACAATATATCACTTAAATATATTGACATAACAAATCGATTATAAAAACCATTTTCAATACCAAATTACATACAAGATTATATGGTATTTATTTCATTATAAAAACATTATGGCTTGTTGAGGAAGCCAAAGACCAAATAATACTCGCGGCGGAGGAAAAGGTCATTGTCACCGTGTACTTTAAAAGAAACATTCCATTTTCTCATTTAGTAAAACGCTTCATAGAAAAAGATTATTTTTGAATAAAAGTAATATTCAAAGGATTTTTATACATCGAATAAAAGAATGTCTTGTATTAGAACAAAATATGCCTTAATTAAAGGAGATTGAGACGAAGTCCCTTACCTCGTGTCCGATTTGACTCGACTACTCTTTAATATCCTGAATAATAAACTAAAGTTGATTTCTAATTTCTTAAGAACGTTTTACAAGTTTATTATTCCTTTTATATAACTTATTTCCATGTTATAAACATTATGTAATCATTTAAGTTAATAATGTTTGTTTTGTCGATATTTAGTACTTAAGTAAAAAATGGACTTCTTATAATTACATGTTGTTCATGTAGTCAAAGGTTCATTATATCCCGAATGATATTCATGATTTTTATATCATATATATCATATATATCCATCATATACATGTATTTATAATAGTACATAACATTTAGAGATAAGAAATGAAATGCACCATTCATGGAGACGGTAAGCCGTACGTAGGCATGAATGCTACATTCATTTATATTTAGTATTTAATGGAGTGAATGAAAATTGATATAAAGATATATTATAATTCCAGTATAATATCATATATAATATCATTACCTCCATCCTTTATATTCCCCATATATGTCTTTAACAAATCAAATCACTTTGAGGGGGCAGTTGTCCACACTTCCTAAAATGAAATTATCGTGTTTACCCATAATGGGAACCATAAAGGTATACCATAAATGAAAAATACTGAAGCATAAAGAAAACATAAACATAATATATATCATATATAAATATAGTGACATCTTAATGGCCACCATGAAAGGTGTTAAAAAAATCTTGAACAATCATCTTCTCGTGAGGCATAAATTCACCATCCATAGAAACAGTAAGTTCTATAACCATTAGACGAAGGTGTGTGTAAGTGTAGCTCGAATAATTCACATAAAAACATCCTAGTATATTGAAGATACTGGTGTTGTTACAAAATAATTGAATAAAAATAGTTTAAGGGTTGTAGAAGAAAAATAAAACAAAAGAACACAAGTAAACACATTACCTTTAAATCGGGTAACTCCCTTTGGTTTGAACCAAAAGGGTTTCTTGAAGAGATTTCTAACAAAGGTAAGGCTTCTTTGATGAAGATAGGTATATGGATAGATAAAATGAGCAGATATTGGACATGAAAAAAACTTGAGAGGTGTGGGTAAGGTGGTAGAGGTGGGAGCCTTTTATAAGAGGAGAGGAGGGGCACTCTTGGAATGTTATAAAATGTTACATTATTATATAATGCTATTCAGATTTTAAAGGTCCAAAAATCATATATTTCGAGGATATGGTGATCAGAGTTATATATCCTCCCATACAATAGGTTTTTGAAAAGTTTAGATCTTATATTTTATATTATCATTTAATTTTATTTAAATCGTTAAATAATGAGGTAATCGTTGCATCATCATGGTGTCAGAAATAATTTAATTTATTTAATGAATAAAAATTATAAACAAAACACAATGATGTAGGAAATCTTTTTATTTTTTCACTGAATATTTATAGTCAAAATTATGACTGTTATAACCCCATGTAAACATTGTTTTAGTAAAACAATACATGTTTGTGACATTTTTATTTTAACTTTAAATCAAAATTTATTAATGTCATTTTCTTACCCAAGTGGCTCCATGGTGTACCCAAGATGACCCATGGATTGTTTTGGTCGGACATGACACATAAAATAAGGTTTTGACCTGTGTCATGGTAATTTCATATTATTAAAACATTATTGTTTCCTTAAATTACACTAATTAGCTCTAATTGAGATTAATAAAACATAAATGTTACTATTTACCAAAAAATTATATTAATCCCATTGAACCACATTTTACATCATAATGAAAACCATGTATGTCATATTTTTGAAATTAAATTCACAAAAGTGGTAATGTTTCATTTAATTGAAAAATCAGTTTTTTTAACTATCACTTAGTGGTTTCACTATTCATCAAAAATTGAAGTTTTTCAGAAAAATGCCAAAAATTCACCCTAAGATATATTTGATATTCCGAATACAAAAATTATGTATATTTTACAAAATTCAAAACATATATGTTTCATTATTTAATTTAATAATTAATTCCCGCTATCAAAACAAATAGCGTGTTTTTATGAAACAAAATATATCAAATGATTGACACTAGTTTAAGTCCAATTTAAAAGTGAAATTAATTCCAATGACCACTATTGGATTAAATGGTAAAAATATATTCTAATTTCACTTTAAAACCAATTAAAAAGATAATTTATTCATATAAATAAATTAGATTAAAAAGTGGTTTTAAACTAAAATACAACATTTTTCACTATTCATTAAAAAATGAACTTTATCGAAAAAATACCATAAAATTACACAAAGTAAGTTTTTATGTCCCAATTCTAAAGAAGAATTTTATTTTGTACAATATAATGTAAAGAGTTACCAAAACTATATTTAAAGAGGGTTCTCTATCAAAAGGCTATAAATCGACCTTTTAGAAAATATTACATTATTTATACTTAAAGTAAAATTAATATTTAATTCTCAAATATATATAAATATGAAAATGTATTATTCTTTATTTACCTGGGATGTTACATCCTTCCCCCCTTTTGGTATTTATGTACTCTCAACTTTATTCACTTATCAAAATAAGTGGTGTTATTTATCCGTCATTGCATTTTCAGATTCCCATGTTGCCTCTTAAACCATATGGTTTTTTCACAAAACCTTTACCTGGTGAATTACCTTATTCTTCAACACCTACTCTCTATGGTCAAGAATCTGGATTGTTTGTTCTTCACAAGAGAGATTCTCCTCCAACTGAACCACCTATCATCTCAAAACATGAGATGGATCTGGCATATACTTTCTCAATATCGAAACATGAAAAAAATGTGTACCTGGGACAAACTTGGAGATAAACCCACTCGGTAAGAAACTGATCCAACTCTCTCCAGAATCTCATATGGTCCAATAAACCTTGGACTCATCTTTCCTTTCTTACCAAATCGCTTCACACTTTTCCATGGGGAAACATTGAGAAAAACATGTTCACCTACCTCGAAAGATAGATCCTTCCTCCGGTTATCCGCATAACTTTTCTTCCTTCTCTGAGATGTTCTCATATTTTTTTGAATCAACTGATCTTTTTCTACCAACTCTTCTACCAATTCTGGTACCATCAGCTTCCTTTCACAAACTTCATCCCAAGAAGCTGGAGTTCATCATTGCTTCCCATATAATTCCTCAAACTGAGGCATCTATATAATTGAATGAAAACTGTTATTATATGAAAATTCATCCAAATAAAGATGTTGGCCCCAAATTCCCTGATAATCCATTGAGGAAGCACGTAGCATATCCTCTAAGGTCTGAATTGTTCGTTCTGACTGCCCATCTGACTGAGGATAAAAAGTTGTACAAAAATTTAATTCAGTACCCAACGACTTCGGAAGGCCCTTCCAAAAGTTATAAGTGAACCGGGGATCACGATTAGATACAATGGAGAGGGGAACTCTATGCAATCTGATAATATATTTAAGATACAATCGAGAAATATGATCTAGGGAGAATGTATCTCGAATAGGAATGAAATGAGCAGATTTAGTCAGTCGATCAACAATAACCTAGATTGCATTATTACCTCGAGATTTGTTCGGTAATCCCACAACGAAGTCCATTGATATATTTTCCCACTTCAACTCTAGCACTGGTAAAAGCTGAAGAATCCCTTTCGATAACTTCTGCTCTGTTTTAACCTATTGACAAGTCAAACACTTCACAGTAAAACCAACAATATCTCTTTTCATTCCATCCCACCAGTAATACTCCCGCAGATCTATGTACATCTTAGTACAGCCAGGATGAACTGAAAAAGGGGAACTATGAGCCTCACATAACAACTCATTCTTCAAGTGTGAAACACAAGGAACATATAATCTCTTCCAAAACCTCAAAACACAATCATTATCAATGTGTAATTCAGGCAACATACCCTTCTGAACCAGCTCTACCTTTTTCCGCAACCCACTGTCTTTCTTCTGTGATTTCTTAATTCTGTCTGATAGATATGATCTCACTGACACCTGAAACAGAATAGAAGAAATTCCTACACCCACAACTTCTATGAAAAAGATCATCAAATCAAAAAACAAAGTATCTCGTTCCATATTTATCATGGTAAATGAAGAATTACTTTTTCTACTCAAAGAATCAGCCACTTTATTTTCTTTTCCCGGATGGTAGAGGATTGTACAATCATAATCCTTGATTAATTCTAGCCATCTCCTCTGTCTCATATTAAATTATTTCTGAGTGATTATATACTTTAAACTTCTGTGATTAGTATATATTTCACACTTTACTCCATACAAATTATGCCTCAAAAAGTTTAGAGAAAAAACAACAGAAGCTAATTCCAAATCATGTGTAGGGTAATTTACCTCATTAATTTTCAACTGACGTGAAGCATAAGCAATTACCTGATCAATCTACATATGGACACAACCAAGTCCCTTAAACGAAGCATCACTGTAGAAAACAAAATCGCCCATCCTGGATGGAAGTTCCAAAACTAGATCATTCACCAATCTTCTTTTCAACTCTTGAAAACAATCATCACATTCTTTTGTCCTGATAAACTTAGCACCCTTCTGAGTTAGCTTAGTCATTGTACTAGATAACCTTGAAAAATTTTCAAATAACCTTCAGTAGTAACCTTCCAAACCAAGAAAACTATGGATCTCGGTTACATTTGTGGGTCTTGGTCATTCTTCATCAACTTTTGTTTTAGCAGGATCAACAGTTATGCCATTTTTTGAAACAATGTGACCAAGGAAAGAAATTGGTTGTAACAAAAAATCACACTTT
Source organism: Viscum album (assembly GCA_963277665.1). Lineage (NCBI taxonomy): Eukaryota > Viridiplantae > Streptophyta > Magnoliopsida > Santalales > Viscaceae > Viscum > Viscum album. The sequence continues at coordinate 1,043,916,520 of OY728160.1, read as the reverse complement.
CTATAATTTACATATAGTTTCTTTTCTATTATGGTTTTCAAGATAACCCTTAAATGAATTTCATGATCCTCTTTACATTATGAAACACCAAAATATCATCAATGAAAACAACTACAAACTTATCCATGAACTCATGGAAAACTATATTCATAAGGTCCACGAATACAGCTGGTGCATTGGTTAACCCAAAAGGCATAACTACAAATTCATAAAGGCCATATCTTATACGGAACACAGTCATTAGAACATCTGCTTCATTTACGTTCGACTAATGGTACCCTGACCTCAAGTCAATCTTTGAAAAATACTGAGCTCCCTGGAGCTGATCAAACAAATCATCGATATGAGGCAAATGATACATGTTCATAACAATGATGTTATTCAAGGCTCTATAATCAATGAAAAGTCTCATTGAACCATCTCTATTTTTAACAAACAGGACAGAAGAACCCCATGGTGATGTGCTAGGTCAAATTAATCCTTTATCTAATAACTCCTACAATTACTTGTTTAACTCTAAAAGTTCAAATTGAGACATTCGATAAGGGGGTTTTGAAATTGGCTTTGAATCAGGAGCTAAGTCAATAGTAAATTCAACTTCCCAGTCATGAATAATACCAAGAAACTCATCAAGAAAAACATCAAGATACCGATTTACTACTGGCACATCATTAATCAGGACAATTCCTTTATTTTCAAAAATATGTGCAAGGTAACATTCATTTCCATCTTTTACTAGTTTCTCAACTTCCTGATATGTTATCAAAAGCAAGGGTTCAATCTTGTACACAAACTGAAAATATTTCTAAAAAGAAACCATTTTAGCTCTGCAGTAAATCTTAGCATGATAAACAGAAAGCCAATCCATGACCAAAATAACATCAAACTCTACTAGAGGCAAAACAATAAGGTTTTCAAGTAGATTCTTTCCGTACACAAGGATATGAAGGTTCTTATAATTTCTTTTTGTCTCAATGTTTCCTCTGGGTGTTTTTACCATAAGTTTAGGATTCATATCTTGAGATGGAATTCCCAATTTACTTGAAAACTTATCAGAAATGAAGAAAATGTGTAGACCTTGAATCAAACAACACATTGGCATAATCTGAAAAAACAAACAGTGTATCTGATACTACTTCATTCGATGGCCCAACAACTGCTGAAGTAGTTGCAAAGGATTTCACCACCCCTTTCTTCTTGTTGTCTAGATTCTATCCCTCAGTTTTTTTCTTTGTTAGACACTCATTTACATAATGACACTTTTCATTACACATAAAACATCTTACCGCTGGCTTTTCATTTTCTTCTTGATCCTCTTCCTTACAGTTACGAGCAATATGAAAAGACATACCACACCTAATGCACTTTCCAAACATGGATAAACATTCTCTAGGATGAATTTTACCACACTTCTCATAGGATGGATATTTGTTTCTTACCTCCTTGCTTATTTGATGAAATCTTCCCCTTTTCCTGCCAACTGGACCTCTTATTTTGTTGTTTGTCAAAGAACACCTAATCATCGAAAAACACCATTTCCACCTTCTCTGCACATTGAAAAAAAAATTCATAACATTTAAACTCATGAGAAGCTAAAGCCATTTGATACTTTCACTTTAAACCTGAGTAAAAACAGTTGATTTTACTATCAAGATCTCATATAAAATTTGGAGCATTCCTTCCCAGTCGGGTGAACATTTTTTCATAAACATCCACTGAGTCATCCTCCTGCCTCAATTCTAGGAATTGTTTCTCCATCGTAAGACGAACCACCGTAGGAAAATTTTTCTCATGAAACATACATTTGAATTCGTCCTAGTGTAGATCATCAATATCATCATTATCCCTGATATTTTTCATCATCGACCACCATTTATCAGCTTCACCTTCAAAACAGTAAACAACAAGACTACCCTTTTGATGTTCTGAACACCCCATGACATCAAAAATCTTCTCCAGTGCATTAATCCACCCATCAGCTAGCACAGGGTCAGATGATCCTCTGAATGATGGGGGATGTTGCCTCATGAAATGTTCCACCACAAATATGTTCCTCTGTAGTTGATATGGTTGATCTTGTGCATAGATACCACCACCATTTATAGCCTGATTCAACCATTCCATCACTGCAACAAACTGTTCAGTTCTGATTTCGACCATCTCAGGTTGATGATTTGGAAGGTTGTCTTCCACATGATGTCATCCCAACATATCTTCCTTGTTTCCACTACGGAAAACCATTCTGAGCCCAGAAATATCTTAGGTGAAGCAACATTGTAATCTTTAAATGCTATATCATTTCAATCATATCGTAAATTAATTTATAAATTTAACAATCTTCTAACTCCTAAAGTTGTCTAAACCGACCTCTGATACCAACTATAAGGCCCCAGCCATAAAAATTACTTAATACTGAATTAAATGAATAATTACCATTGAGGATCTTTTCAGGTTTATAGTTTTATAGAATTAGATCATAACTATTACATCTCAAAAGATTACATACTAGACACTTCTACAAAGTCTCTTTTTTTACAAACATGAACTCTTAAAAAAAGAGTGATGTCTAGTTCCATGATTGAGACAACATGAGTTTTCCTTGATCCCATCCTTGACCCTATTCCAAATTATGTCATGTGAAAAACATTTCAAAAAAAATGGGATGAGCATAAAAATCTCAGTAAGGGTTACACAAAGAAGGAAAACTGTTAGTTTTTCAAAATAAACAAGTAAACCATGAATACATTATCAAAGTAATATTTTTCACCTTTATGGAGTTGTAAATACTCTTCACTGAATAAAAGATAATTACATACCCTTTTGTAACCAAAATATTACCATAAAACCCATATAAAGAACACATACCATATAATGGTAACTTGGGACATAAACATACTTAAATGGAATAACCATATGGTCGACTTTCACACATATCACTTAATAAAATAGCCATACAGACGACTTCCATACCCAATGCATTGGAGGTTATAATGTAACCACCCATCCTTGTATTCGTGGCACCACCCATCATATGTTTTATCATGTAACCACCCGTCAAATGTCAAAGTACCATTAAAAAATCATCAAACATAAAACAAATATAATGGAATTAAAACACTTCCACATTTTAATCACAATATATAACTTAAATATACTGACATAAAAAATCCATTATAATAACCATTTTCAATACCAAAATGCATAAATGAATATATGGTATTTATTTCATTATAAAAATATTACGGCTTATTGAGGAAGCCAAAGACCAAATAATACTCACGGTGGCGGAAAAGGTCATTGTCACTGCGTACGTTAAAAGAAACATTCCTTTTTGTCGTCTAGTAAAATACTTCGTAGAAAAAGATTCTATTTGAGTAAAAATCAAAGTCAAAGGTGTTTTAAATAGCGTATAAATTAATGTCTTGTATTAGAACAAAATATGCCCCAATGAAAGAAGATTGAGATGAAGTCTCTTACCTCGTGTCCGACGTGACTCGACTGCTCTTTAATATCCTGAATAATAAACTAAAGTTAATTTCTAATTTCTTAAGAACATTTTCCAAGTTTATTATTAATTTTATATAACTTATTTCAATGTTATAAACATTATGTAATCATTTATGTTAATAACGTTCGTTTTGTCGATATTTGGTACTTAAGTCCAAAATGGACTTCTTATAATTACATGTTGTTCATGTGGTGAAAGGTTCATTATATCCAGAATGATATTCATGATTTGGATATCATATATATAATATATATCCAGAAATACATGTATTTATAATATTACATAACATTTATAGGTAATAAATGAAATACACCATTCATTGAGACGGTAAGCTGTACGTATGCATGAACACTAATTTCATTCAATTTCGTATTTAATGGAGTGAAATCATAATGATATAAAGGTATATTATATTTCCAGAATAATATCATATATAATATCATTAACTCCATCCTTTATACATCCCACATATCGCATTAACGAATCAAATCACCTTGAGGGGGCGGTAGTCCACACTTCCTAAAATGAAATTATCGTGTTTACCCATAATGGAAACCATAAAGGTATTCCATAAATGAAAAATACAGAAGTATAAGGAAAACATAAACATAATATATATCATATATAAATAGAGTGACATCTTAATGGCGACCATGAATGTTGTTAAAAAAAGATTGAACAATCATCATCTCCTGAGGCAGAAATTCACCATCCAGAGAAATAGTATGTTCTATAACCATTAGATGAAGGTGTCTGTAAGTGTAGCTCGAATCCTTCACATATAAAATTCATAGTATGTTGAAGATATTGTTTTTGATCCAAAATAAAGGAATAAAAATAGTTTAGGGGGTTTTAGAATCAAAATAAAACAAAAGAACACAAGTGATGACATTACCTTTAAATCGGGTAACTCCCTTTGGTTTGAACCAAAAGGGTTCTTGAAGATAATTCTACCAATGGTAAGGCTTCTAGGATTAATAGAGGGATGTGGAGAGATAAAACTATCTGAGCTTGGCCAAGCCAAAGGCTTTAGAGGCGTGGGTAAGGTGGTAGAGGTGAGGGCCTTTTATAAGAGGAGAGGAGGGGCACTCTTGGAATGTTATAAAATGTTACATTATTATATAAGGGTTTTCATATTTTAAAGGTCCAAAAATTATATATTTCGATGATAAGGGGATAAGAGTTCGAAATCCACCCATTTTATAGATTTTTTACAATTTTAGGTCTTATATTTTACATTATCATTTCATTTTATTTAAATCGTTAAATAATGAGGTAATCGCTGCATCATCATGGTGTCATAAATAATTTAATTAATTTAATGTCTAAAAATTATAAAAAAACTATGATATAGGAAATATTTTTTAATTTAAAATTAATATTTATAGTCAATATTATTAATTTTATAACTCCATGTAAAAAGTTTTTTAGTAAAACAATACATGTTTGTGACATTTTTATTTTAACTTTAAATAAAAAGTTATTAATGTAATTTTCTTACCCATGTGGCTCCATGGGGTCCCCAAGTTGACCCATTGATTGTTTTGGTCAGCCATGACACATCCAATAAGGGTTTGACATGTTTCATGGAAATTTCATATTATTAAAAAATTAGTTTTTCCTTATATTACACTAATTACCTCTAATTGTGATTAATAAAACATAAAAGTTACTAATCACTAAAAAATTATTTTAATCCCATTGAACCACATTTTACATCGTAATGAAAACCATGTATGTAGTTCGGAATTAAAAAATGATGTCTATTTTACAAAATTAAAAAAATATAAGTTGAATTAATTAATTTAATAATTAATTCCCGCTATCAAAAAAATAGCGTGTTTTTATGAAAAAAAATATATCAAAAGATTAACACTAGTTTAAGTCCAATTTCAAAGTGAAAATAATTCCAATGACCACTATTAGATTAAATAGTAAAAATATATTCTAATTTCACTTTAAAACCAATTTAAAAGATAATCTAAACATATAAATAAATTAGAGTAAATAGAGGTTTTGAATTAAAATACAACATTTTTCACTATTCATTAAAAATAAACATTATCAGAAAAATACCAAAAATTTACACAAAGTAAATTTCGATGTCCTGATTCTAAAGAAAAATTTTATTTGGTCCTATATAACGAATAATAGTGACAAAAACTATATTTAAAGAGGGTTTTCCATCAAAAGGCGATAAATCGACCTTTTAACAAATATTAGAGTATTTATGCTTAAAATTGAATTCTTTTCTTATTTTAAGCATTTATCTTTTATTGGATAAATGTAAAAACATTTAACAAACTTATATAATAATATTTCATTTATTTCTATTCATTCCCGCCAATACAATGGTTACGTCATAACTACCATTTAAAATAATATTATTATATTACTAGTGTGCAACGTAAGATTTCAAAGAAACTCTTTGTTGCGTATCGTGTACTCTATCGAACATAGCAACCCATTTAAAGTAAAATTAATATTTAATTTGAAAATATTAATAAATATGAAAATGTATTATTATTTATTTACCTAGGATGTTACAATGCAGCCTACTGATATATAGTTACCTACCTAAATCACTACTTCCACTAATCGATGCCACTTACAGACACCACCTACCGAATCCACCTACCATTGGAAAACAAAATTTTTTGGAAAATTATATAATGGAATCAACGTGACATCCATGAACACCTAAAAAAACTTAATGTTGACAATTTATTCAACAATAGAGGTATAAGGCAGTACAATTCATTCCTACGTATGAACTACCATCAATAGGAGTGGAATATTTCATTTACATTTTCTACCATTTACTAATGGTTGTAAATTTATATATAATGAATATTTTATATAATTGAAACATGATTCTACGTATATAATATTTATAATATGATTATAATACTTATTTTTATTAAAATAGCTTCCCATGAATTTCATTAATATATATCACATCATAACAGATGAATTCTCATCAAAAAACATAAATACACACATCATATTTATATAGGTCTGGATCATTTCTAATATATATGATAGAATAAAATTTTCTATAAGATTTTTATATTACATATAATTTCATTTTATATATTTATATCCCTTATTAATGATATCATAAATAAATACAACATTTATAACCTCAGAAAATGACACATTTGAAGGGTTGAGCATTGATTATATGTATGCATAATCATGATATATATTAATAATAATATAAACATTACATGAGAATAAGGGAATGGTAAAATGATAAAAACATTGGAAAACCATACCTGATATATCAATGATGATGACCTTAATACATGTAAAAAAGCACGATAGTTCATAAGGCATGAATCATAAAAGAATCAAAGAAGACGAGCAATGGTAGAACAACATAGGTTTAAGGCACGAATTTATACAATGCACATAATAATAGAAATTCATTTACATTATAATAAAGGAACATTTCTAGTTATATCATAGTGTAATGAGTTCACTTCCTAACCCATCATAATAGTCATGGTTCACTCCCAATAATATCATTTTTGAAAACACCCTTTATGAACTAATAACACACCCCATTACAGTTTTTTTATCTCATGAGGTATCAATCATTAAATAATGAAATAGAGGATTATTTATGTACCACCAATAAAATAATTAAAATTATATATTATTTTACCACAATATCATAAAACATTAATAATATTCAAATAATTGAAAATAAATTGATCTAAAAAACATTACATCATGCAATAGTTCATGGAAAAGACATAAGATTCATAAATTTTTTTCATTTAATCATAGCATAACCTATGGAAGAGGAAAATTATTAAAAAACATATTTCAGTATAACAATAAAACATGTAGGGAAATAATAATTATGGTATCAATGTATTTTACAACATGTGAAGATTATTTAATATAAATAAATTATATATTAGATGGAAAATTAATTTTCAGTTATAACATATTTCCATTCAATAATGAAATATGAATTTATCTTTGAAGTAAAATATATAAAAAAATCCCTAAAAACACTTTAAAAGTTTTATTTTAATATAAAAATTAATACTTATAAATGAATATTCAAAAAATTGAGTGGGCATGATGTCTGAAAATTGTGTACAATTAAACAAAGATTAATTTCAGCCATTAAGTAAAAGGATATAAGTATGCCATTTTAAAAATGAAACTGAGATTATTTATAGACAATATTATAAAAAATATTGACATGGTTAAAATTTTGTTGAATAATTAATTTCATAATAGTAAAAAAATACAATTTATTTATTTTATAAAAAAAGGACATAGATGAAAAATTATTTTCGGAGGAATAGATAAATAATGATTATTATTCATAAAACCCATATTTTGGTATCAGTTTCTACATATTAGATTAGAATAAGAGGAAAAATATACATTTTCATGAAATAAATAATAGAGAATAAAATAAATTTGTTTCATGAGAGGTAGATAATATTATTTAATCTTTAGAAACTAATTATTAAATAATCCCAACAAACAATGTGAATTTAAAATTAATCATTTATCAAATTGGTAAATTTGGAATTATATACCACATGACATAATGAACCTTATAATCCTTTAATTTCATGATAATAATAATAATTGATATCATTGGTAGTATGTTCACTAGACAAATGAAATAATTTGAGAATATTTCATGTGTCCCCGGAAAATATATGTTACATGAAAATCCCTTACCTCAACTTTTTAATATCTTCATTTGCAATAAACCATCCCATATAGAAAATATGAGTTTAGTATAAAATTATTCCTAAATTATGATCATATATATCATGACTTCTGTGATTTAAAAACTTCCTTTTATTAATTACTGATATAATTTTTTATGTTAAAATCACATTGTAGGTAACAACTGCTTCATTTTTCCTTAATGTTTTAGTTATGTCGTTATACTCAAACAAAATTAATTACGGTTCCACCATCCCATGAATTTTAAAAATGAGTTATATATCCTTTATATCCACCATATATTTATTTATATTAATCCATTAATGTGAGAAATTTAAAATCATTTACACTATTTATGGAGATGGTAGGTCATATATACGCATTAATGATGATTCTATTTCCATGATTGATCGATCCAAATAAAAGTATATATTAATTTACCATTCATGAATAATTTCTATATCATATATATATATAATATTAATGAAATATATATTTATTACCATCCATGCCAACATAAATTGAATATTTTATCACATCAGTTCGTGGAGGTGGTAATGCACAAGTACGAACAAGTGAAATTTTCATTTTTAGAAGGATTAGATGGTAATAAGGTATATGTTATTTAGATATTTTTAAAAAATATAAATTCTAGAAATATCATATATATATATATATATATATATTTAATATATCATTATTTCCATCATTGAGGGGCAGTGATGATAAAATATTTTATCGTTTTAGGAGTAGGCAATCTACTATAAACTAGATAGAAATTTTCATTTTCAATTTGATGAAAGAGGACACCCATGTAGGTTATGGAAATAACCTAATAAAATATAAGTTTATGTTATATAATCTTAATATTATATAATTATATTTGACATATATTTTATGGATGTTGAATTAGATATAAAATAATATTTTCAACTAAGAAAGATACTTGTCTTATCGATAACCTCCTTCGATTTTCATTAAAAGTATTCATTAGAGGAAATTATAATCAAGATAAGGACTTTATTATATGGGTAGTAAATTAAGGGAAATATTTCAACATTGTATATCCATAAAAATATAATGTTGATGTATGTAGAGGATATGAGAGGTGTTCCATTTTATATGTGATTGAGGGGATATACATGGAATTTTTTAAATGAAAAATGTATTCCATTATTTTACACATAAAAAAGGATAAAATAAATAATTATCAAAACACATACATGATAATGTTGAAATATGGAAATACTATTTGAATTCAACCAGTTTTATATCATATAATATATTATGACATTAGTCTAACCCCTAATATACTCATTTTAATCATACACTTGAAAATTAATTTTTAATGCATTTATGATTCATTGTGTCAAAGATTAAAGATAAAAAAAATATATACAATTAATTATTCTGATATAAAATATTGAATAAAAATTTTTAAATTTCATTTTTAGATATCGAATAATATAATTTTATATGATACCCACATGTGTGAAGGAAAAGTGGTTTCCCAAGGATAAAATATTCATATGATTAGAATGTCTTAATATAAAAATTCAACATGAATATTTTTAAAATGACCTATATTAAATTAATCATAATATAATTTAAATAAATTATTTTAAAAAACATTATTTAATATTTTATATTTTTAATTCATTAAATTTTTTTTTATTTTGACAAAAATTGAAAATTTTCACTACTAATTGAAAATGTAATCTTTTTAAAAAAATTATCAAAAATTAACCATGAGATAATTATAACATATTAATACCAAAAGTGTATTCTATTTTTCACAAATTAATTTTCCTTATATTGGAAAAACATATTTTTAGTTTTTTCATCAAAATAAGAAAACATAATATATTTAGAAAATTTTATTTTGGAAGCATGTAATGAAATTACAAAAAAAATACATATTAATAAATATTTTTCTGTTAAAAAATTTCATAGTAATTAAATTTCATATTTTTTTTATTCTAATTAATAAAAAAATAAAATGGTTCGGTAAAAATTATCATTCATAATGAATATAAATAATTGTATTATGATTCATTAAAAATAGATGCTTCATGTAACACAAGAAATCGGTGAAATTTAATATTGAAAATAATATTTGATTAATTATATTTTTGTAAAATTAAACTCATAATAGTTAATTTCACCCATTAATTTTATAAATTAGAAAAAAATAATGCAGGAAACTACTACATCCTCTTATGATCATGTTCATAGGTAGTTTCTTCAAGCTACAATTTTTTTCTATAAAACCATGTCAAGGTGAGTAATATTTATTCATAAATAATTCTATATATTATCCAAAATACCCATTTATTGATTTTAATAGTTATATTAATGATTCAAAAGTATATATTCTGAGGTCTGTTCATGTGATGGATCCGATATATACTTCATTAGAAGTGATGCACGAAACACATCCTTGAACTATGAGTTTTTCACTAGATGTTCTAAGTGATAACATATTGACCATACATGAAAAATAATATCGAATGATCTAATATTAATTGGGCTTATCCATCCATTGTTCATTAATAATTTTTTTTATATGTATAAATTTTTAGAAAAACCTTCTTCCCAACATCAAACACCTGATCATGTCAATGATTATTAAAAAACATTTCTATCGGCATTGTGCTTCAATATGTTCTTCAAAATTACAAAAACCATCTACACCATTTAATAATATATATATATATATGGTTCTAAAAATTTTATTAATCCTCCCACAACCTAGGAAATTAGAGTTCTACACTTCATTCAATAGATATCCCCATAAGGTGTATCTGAATTATCAATTAAATTCTATTCTGGTATGAAATATCATGTAGTGGAAGGTTTTGGTTGCATACTACATTGATCACCATAGAAAACGATCTCAACATTATTAATATATTTTTGATTCTTATCTCATACCATCCATATATTTGTGTATGATATACATTAATGAACGACAATTTTGAATCATGATCTTGCTAAATGATTTTCTAGAACACCCGATTAAACCACATATCAGTATCAGATATAATAGAATATGTTACTACATGAAACCAATTCATTTTTTGACATATATTCAAGAATTTCAATCCAAATAGTGATATTTTTTTAACAATGTAGTGTAATTACTTTTTTTGTGGTGAAATAAAACCTATATAGCATTGTACCCATTAGATTATTTGGAGATTTTTAAAATAAAACCCATCTTGATGTTTCCCATTTGCCATAATGGTATGGGTAATTTTTTAGACATAAAATTATAAATTCATCTCTCGGCCTTAACGTAAATTCACACCCACCTACAATATTCAAACTCTTCAATAACATTATTCATGTTTTCCCATGATATATAATCATTTAAACTGATATAAATGTTTGATCTTCATGGATGATTATAAAAGGAAGAACATATATCTTCCGGTAACATACCATTATTCAATTTTGGAGTGGATGGGACACATATGCAGTTCCAAAATTTAATCATTCCATCATAGTCAAGGTTCATTATATGAACCTTTAAAACTTACTTATAATGATTCACATCATCCTTATGAACTCTTCATTAATCTGTTCAATTGATGGATGAATGAATATTTGAATAGATTATATTCTCCCCCTTTATTAAAAATTTATAGATCCATCTTTTTAAACTCTAAATATATTCTATTTTATGTGATACACATCATAGATAAACATCATTATTCGTTTGACTCAAAACATCTACCTCCATGTTTGATTACATAATATTGTATTGTATCGACCAATCCAAATCATTAATCAACTGCAACCAACTTTTATGCTATATGATATTAACATTCTGAGTGAATATATAGATCATACTATTTTGACACATATATAAATCACACCATATTACATGATGCTAGTCTATCCACATATTTAATGAAAAAAATTACTACTGATTATTCAAAATAATTAGTTGGGTAATTTTTCTCATGAACATAATTTACAATGAGTAATAATCTATCAACATATAATTATTGATGAGTATTCAATAAAAAAATTATCCAATAAATAATTTTGTGTAAAAATATCTTATCCATTTATGGGAAATGAACGCATATTTTCACTATACAACCATCCCTTTATTGATATGAAATTTTATACATATTCGATTTTTTGTAGAGGAACATTGTTCTTTTTACAGTTAACTTCATGAGTGGATTAGATAATAGTTATAAATTCTCTATAAATGATTTTCATTATCCATATGAACCTTGGAAACATTGTATCTCAATCATAGTGGATGGTCTATCCCATGCTAAATAGCCTATGTATTTGATGGAAGAACATATATACCATTACATCGAATTGTGTGTCTTAGAAATGAGTTTATTTAATACCTAAATTCAAGGATAGTAAAAAAAATTAATTTATTATCCTTATTTAGGGACTTCTACAAAATCTGAAAATGATATTCATGTTATTTCTTTGAATTAGGATAGATAATAATGTCATATATATATTATACCATAACTCGATTTTGTTAATCTCTAATTTTTTTAAAAGGTTGGGACCGAAACCTCAATTTATTATTTAAATAAAAACATCGTTAGGATGGGTAGAGGAAAATTTGTAAAACTAAATGACATCACAAAACTTTTATAATGTCCATAACATAAAAATAATATTGTGTTAGGTATATACTATTCCATAAGCCACAATTGATTATATATTGATCCAATGTAAATATTGTTAATGTATTGAGGACTATAAATTTTTCCGAAAAAGATATTTAAAATGGGGTATATGATAAATATTTTTTATTGTGATCTTGTTCTTCTATTGAATATAATTAAGGTATCGCATCTATCGATATTTAATATTAATCAAAGAGTGGGTTCACCTAATGGTGAAATAATAGGATAAATGAATTACTTTTCATGATTATTCTCATGTTTTTTATTCATTTCCTGGTACTCAATTTGTTATACTCTATAGGGATTAATTGAAATAAGTGTGTGTATAAGTATGCGGTCAATTCAAAACTCAACATCATTGGTTTTTCGAAGACATTGTTATAATTTAGAAAATACAGCAATAATTTCTCACATAATAGTCATGTTTTTGAATTTTAGTTTCTCCCTGACCATATATGTTAAAAACCCCTTTGGAATAGAAATCAACTGCTATACAATTGAAGAAATTTCCATTTTGAGATTTCATTTTTCAGAAACTATTATATGAGCAGATTTTGGTTGATAATATCAAAAAGTAATTCTCTAAATCAGAAATAGATATTATATATATGTAGATAATACTAGTACATTCCTTTGATAACATCACATTTAAATAGGGAAGAATGAGAGGATTTCAAATAATCACATTCCCACAAACATCAAATTAAGAATATAAATATACTAGATATGTGATCATCATTACCTTAGAGGTTTTCATTTCTCATCAAATGTTTCATAAAATTGGTCTAATTTTTAGACAAAAAAAACATTCTTTGTTATAAATTAATGGGTATATCCATAGTTAAATAATAGAATATAAGTACTATAGTGGAAGGAAGTTTTACCATTCACCACATCATTATCTTACACCCAATAAAAAATATTGATAACAAAATATTCTTTGTTTTCTCTCATATTAATTGCATGGTAATTTAGATAAATTTCAGTAAGCATAATATTTTGGAATTGGTGAAAATAATTACAATCCACCTTGAATTTGAAACACTTGAGTGTGGCTGTTTTATAATGTGGAAATTAATTTATTTTTCATTATTTGATATCTTCTTCACACTACTTCATCAATAAATAACAAATGGAATTGTTTTAAAGAATTAAAATATTTACGATTCCTCTAATGAATAGATACACTATTTTTATTTCCACACACTATGAATAAGTAAGGAATTATCATTATCTCCACACAGTGTTTAGAATTTGATTTTAATTATATCATTATTTACCATTCAAAAAAATTAAAATCATATTAAAAACTAATATCGATTTCAACTATAAAAGTACATCAAATTATTTAGTCTTGGCTACATATTTCCCACATGGATAATTCCCTTTAATTATTTTGATTTATGATATATAAAAATAGGACAAAATTGAATTTATGGTTGATGATAATACCTAATGAAAACATTTCATGTATTTTATATTTATCAACATAATTACTGGTTAATTGATCATTCAAATATTTAATCATAACCATTTCCTTCTCCATTTGAAATAATGAATACGAGGAATATTATTATTAATGCAATAATTTAATGTTATCACACTCCATGGATTCAATTTATTCTTATTTTATTGTAATCATGATAAGTGTATACCACTAATATTCATAACCATGAAGAAAATTGATTGCTAGAATTACATTTCCCTCCTCTAAACACTGGAGTATGTGATATATGATATCAATGGTATGGGTCTACATCTCATCAACAAGTTTATCAGCAAAACATGTAAAATAATGAATATATTTCATCATGATGTCCTCAATTAAATGTTAATCCAACCATTTCGTGTCATATATTAATCAATATTGATTCCTACGGAAATGAAACATAATAAATGCTGATTTATAATTCTCATTATGTTAAAGATGGGAAATATTAATGATTATCAAGACAGAACATGATAATAGTTGTATAAACTCGTGATAATAATGGACTAAAATTATACTCTATATATCTATGAACATAACCACGAGTCATGAAAAATTACTTGTTTTTGAAAAAGATATGAATCATAATGGAATAAATGTACATGATCTATGATAGAATATAAAATTCATAAATAATTTATTTTTGTTATTCAAATAAGAATAAAAAAACATTTCAGACCTAGTATACTATCATTTCCAATGGTATAATAGGGGTATTTCATTAATTGAAAAAAATATAATAGTATTCATTGTTCCTTCCCATGATATGATTGTGGAAAAATTACATTAAAATACAAGGTACACTCCCCATACTTTTTCTCTTTATCTCTTGTGATGTTAGTCATTAATAAATAAATTGGAGAGATACATTGGTCATAGTTAATAAAAAATGAATATCATATATATGTGTTCCCTTATAACATCAAATTGTCACCATATACAATTCCATAAAATGAAATGGTTTTCTTAATCAATTTTTCATGGAATAACCTATGAAAAATAAATAGGTTTAACAAACATTTCATATTAATATCACAGACTAACCCATTGAAATGTTATTTGTTTCAATAAAATATTTTCTTCACAATCATTTACCATTCATATAAAATTTATGCATGATATTTTTGGATTATATACTTAGTGAATATTTAGTACCATTAAATGATGTCTTATTTGAGGGAAATTGATTTTGAAATATCACAAGAAACTATTCATAAAGAAAATACATGTCTCACATTGAAATATTATAATTAAAATATATAATTTTCAAATTTATTATAGAAAAAAATTATTCCTACATAAAATTGAAAACATTTTGTCGAAGAAAAAACAAATTGAGTGGCCATGAAGGCATAAAACTATTTATGGTAAAACTAATATTACATTTAAATTTTTGATAAAAATTTAAATATACATCATTCCAAAAAATATTACAAGATTCCTATAAATATCAATTTCTAAATGTAATGATTGGATAATATGTACATTAAAAATTAATTAGATATTATAAAATAATTAAATTAATTATTCATAGATAAAATGGACATGGAAGAAAATAATGTCAATTTTTATTAAAAATATTCCTTGGAATATTTTGTTGATAAAAAGAATTATATGGAGGGAAAAATTTATTTTAAAGAATTAGAAACATGATTTAAAAATACATCTGTTTCATTATATTTTTTTCATTATATTTAATCATCGGAATCATAATCAAAATCAATCCCAATTAACAATGATTACATCACATAAAATAATAAACAAATTGATAACTTATTTACCATAATCCCAATGAATGAAGCATCATCAGTTAAGTATTTATATACATAATTTTCTTTATAATAATCATAAAATAAATTCATGGAATGTATATACATGACACAAAAGTATATAGTGGGGAATACGACGTCAGTCCAAGTGAAATAAATGTTACACGAATGTCTATAAAATAACATATTGAATTTCAACATTCATAACTAATAATCCCTTATAAAATATTTAGGTTTATTATAAATAAACTCTACAACCATAATAATATATATCATAACATATATGAGTTTCTTAAGACCTTTTATTACCCATTTATTAACAATTCCACTTCGAAATTACATTTTGGTTAATTATTAATTCGTTTTGAATAAGTGTTTTGTTTTTGTAGTTTCAAATATTTTAAAATGATAGATGTTACATTTTCTAAAGAAGTCTATTTATGATATAAATATAAAATAATTTTATTATACATTAATTTTTTTCAATCCATTAATGTTAGAGATTGAAAATTTAATACACCATTACCAGTGATTGTAGGTCATAAGTTCACATGAAAATTGTTTCTATTTTCATCATGAATGGAATGAAATATTTTAAATATTAAATCATTGATATAGAATAATTTTGCATAATTTGATAGATTTAAATGATTTGGGAAGATATAATTCCACAATCCATATTTTTATATTTTCAAATGACACTTTTAAGTATTAATGTGAACCGTACCACAATTTCAAGAAAATAAAAACAATCAAGGAAATACAACATCACAACCCACCTACATCAAAATTAAAAGAGGAAAAACCTAAAACAAACCATGGTTCCCCAAATTCAAATTTCAAAAGACAAAAAAGAATCCTAACTGAGCTAGGGCCATGAAGAAAATCTCAACACACACATGCCAAAGAATGTGTCTTTGCTGACAGCCACCATCACCATCATGAGTCACACCAAGCGATGACGCCGACCTAACCTCCAACATCATCTTCTCTAGTCATCAAGCTAGTGTGCTAGAGCATCAATCTTCTATATCTGATCAACACCACTCTATATCTTCCACGAAGAAATGAAAACTAGAAACCAGTATAAGATATCACAAATCTTCCATAATCAACATCGCAGACATCATTACTCCATCGTTGCCTCATGAGACAACCCCATAAAATATCCTCCTGGAATGTTTTTGGCCAACCGAACACCAATTCTTAATGTACCAAGGAACCACCATGCTAGACCGACCAAGAGAGGGGAGGTGGGACTTGAGGCCAATGTAGAGATGGGTAGCTTAAACTTCCATAGAAATTCGCGTACTTAGGCATGATGATGCCTAGCGTAATCATAGACAATTCATAGTGTATCACAACATTATCCATCCACACAAAAACATAAATAACAAAAAAACACCCAAATAAAATCTTAAACCTGACATACAAAAGGAAAACCGAATAATAATAAATGAAAGGACAAAGATGAGGAGGAATGAAAAAGAAGTAAACTCTAACAAAGAAACAAGACGGAGACTGCTACTGATCCCCCTCCTGCACCATCCAAGGATTACCAGAGACCCTCATCATGGCCAACCAAGATGGAGTCAAACCTGATGGGTTTTCTGTCAAGGGAAGATGAGAAGAAGGGAATTCGACTCCCCCAACGGTGCCGACCCAACCCATCTGAATCATCATCACATGGACCAAGATAGAGGTTCGATACATAAGGTTTAGTCTTCAAGAGGGGCAGTGAGAGGATAAAAAATCCAAACTAGACACAACTTCAGCCGAGGATGGGGAGGAAAATAATATCCTATGATTGAAAAAGGTGAGGCGGGGATCACCGTCGTGCCGAGCAGAAAAACCCTAGAGGTAAGGGAAGGCTAAAAAGCGATGAGAGCACCTAGATCAGAGAGATTCAGGAGCCATTACCCAATATTATTTTGTTTCATTTATATAAAATATTTTAATCACATATATCTATATTAAATTCTATGTCACAATAAAATGATTATCACATCACTTTGCCTAGTGGAGGTGGTAGTCTACTTATATTCTGAATCTCCATTATCAACAATCAAAATGTTGGAAGGATAGAAGGTATAAGTGATGTTATAATAATATATGTTCAGTTATGTTATAAATATTATATATATATATATATTCAATAATTATATCCTTTCATGAGAGGTAGTTATAGAAAATTAATTACATTTGTTTGTAAGGTGGTAGTCTGATGTAGTCACAATAAATAGTTCTATTTTCCATATGACAACCCTATTTTTTTATTACATGATTAAACATAATTTATTACATAAACATCACTTGATACAACATTGATGATCAAGATTTATAGTGTCTTTGGGTATTATGATCATTAAATAAAAAATGTAAAACATGAAATATAACATCTTTATTGATAACATCCTATACATGACCACTACATTCCCTCGTACTTAACTTTGTATGAGATAACCTGAGGACATGAATGAGAAAAGGGTGTGCTATAAAGCATAGTAAGGGAATAATCATGGAATAACATGAGTAATACAATACATGTTAGACAATATGCATACCAATATAGAATAAGAGATGAATAAACATAAAGGTGTGATAAAGCATGATAATCATAACATAGAAATGTGGCAACAACACTTAACATGGAATTAGCATGAGCCAAGGCTCATTGCACATGGAGCATGAGTAAATCATCATTGCACATGAAGCACTAGTAAAACCCTATTTCACTTGAATTGGAATGAGCAAGCACCCATTCCACATGACGTATCATGATACTATACTTTATCCAATGCATTGGAGCGCTTTAAGTGTGCATCCTTCTTAAACACTTCATTTCTTCCATAAGTGTGCCATATGGATTATAAAACATTGAATCATTTAACATAATCAATTATTCTAAGATAAGAGAATGTGGAATACATACATTCAACTCTATAAAAAATTAGTAAATTTTCATAATGTTGAATACCCTTGATAGAGAAATGGGCATGGTATTCACTACACAATGACTTTGGCTACGAAAAAAGCTGTTTAATTTTGACAGCATAACGACGTGACATAAGAACTCATAAAAAAGGTTGATTAGAGATAAATGGGTGTATCAGAATATTTAAATTAAATTTACATTAAAGGTGTCATTTAGATACATATCCCAGCAAATTTAATGTAATTTAGATTCATGTTATAAAAGAATTTCTTGAATTTAAATGAGGATAGAGAAATTCCATTCGGAATTTCGGCATAGTAACGGGTGTACATGGGAGGCATTTAATTGGAAAGAAAGGGGTATACCATAATTAAAACATAAATAGGGCTGTATGGGAGTGGTGAGAAACCATACCACCAAATTTATAATTGAAATTAAAAGGGCATAACAACTTAACATATATTGGAAAAAAATGAGTATGGAAGAAAAAAACCCTTACATGGATGTGTTCTTTCAAAGGCTTTAGAGAGGCTTGAGAGAGGCTTCTTGGGAGCTTGGGCACCTTGCATGGATTCTAAAGAGATTAGGGTAGAGGATGGATGAACTCAAAAGGCTTTGAGTGAGGAGGAAGTGGGCGATTGGGGGGTTTATATAAAAAAGTTTAGGGAATTCATTATTCTTTAGGTTCGGGACACCTCACATTAAACTAATCCAAACAAAAAACCAGCCCATGGTTTTTGCCCACGGTTTATGGAAAATGGAAGTAGAAAAAAATATTTTATATGTCCAATGTCTGAACTTATTAAGATAATGGGGTTTCTTATGTGTAGGTGAGTCACACTCCCAAGGAAAACCATTTAAAAGGACAATGTGTTTAATAAATATGGATGGGTCCATTAATGCATTTTAAAATAAGTTAAACAAACCCAAAATCATATTATTTTAATGGTAAAACATATATAGGTCAAAGATAAAGCTTATAGTATTTTATTACATCAGTATTGGGTCATTATGATGTCATAAAAGACATTATATATTTAAATGATATTTTATTTTTTCCCAAAAATTCGATTATCACAGAAAAGTATAAAAAAATCACCGTTGGATAATTTAAACATCCGGATTCCAAAAAATAATATTTATTTTATGTAAATTAATATTTAAATATATTAATTTTAAATTTTAAAATAAAAACAGAGATTTATTGAAAATTCACAGGTTTTGACAAAAAATGGCTTTCAAACCTTAATAAAAATTACAATTGCATTCATAAAAATATACAATCATTTATATTTAATAAAAAATAATTTAATAATAATAACAATATTTTATTATAATATTATTTAATTCTAAAATCCATTAATTCATCAAAATAGATTTATTCGTTGAACTTTAACTAAAAATACTATTTGAGATTTAAAAACTATTTATAAGGTAAAGATAAAAAAAATGAAAGTACATTCATTATTATATAAAAAATAATGTATATAACCATAGTGATAAGTTTTTGTTACATAACCCATTATAAAACCCGCATAATACTGAAGAGTATGGTTTGTGATGGTGATTGACTCTTGGGGTGTCTTGGATAACATTGCACGGGCGGTAATCTCTATCAAATTACATTTCTCTCATAGGCATTCTCACTTGAGCATAACATATTCAAGCTCGGCTTGTTCTTGGTGAAGTGTGAAGCCCAATGATGCCACCTCATTTCCATGCTCTGAAAAATGGGCTTTGTATGGGGAAAACTACTAGATGAGGCCATCGCTTCTTTTGTCAGAGTAAATTGGATTTGTTCAAGCCCTATATTAATAATATTCAGGTGATCACTGTTCAACAACATTATTAGAAAAGGTCACAATTCATAACATAAAACCAAACAAGATTAAATTTTTTATAAATATTTTCCATAAAGGGACATTTAATTAGATCAATAGGGATTTCAATTAATGAATGATTGGGTCGTTACAATCTTCCCCCCTTATAAACTTTCACCCCCAAAATTTTCTTTTCCCACACTAAAATAAATTTGGGTAACCCTACTTCATCATTTCCTCCGATTCCCACATTGCTTCTCCAGTCATGTGGTTTCTGCACAACACCTTTATGAGGGGCATTGTCTTATTTCATATAATTATTTCTCCATGATCTATGATCTTCACCGGTTTCTTCTCATAAGGATGATCATCCTCTAAATGTACCACCTATGAGAAGACTACTTGTGAAGGGTATGGTATGTAATTCCTTAATATGGATACAAGAAAGACATCATGTACATTGTCCATGGTTGGTGGAAGTGCTAGTCGATAGGCCACAACCCCGACCTGATGAAGAATCTCAAGGGGGCCGATGTACTTGGGACTTAATGTCCATTTCTTTCCAAACCTCATGACCTTCTTCCATAGAGATATACATATAAATACCATGTCTCCAACTTTAATCTCAAGGTCTCATCAACAGTTATCTATATAAATCTTCTGTCGACTCTGGGATACATTGATATGATGCTGAATGGTTTTCAACTTCTCCACCCTTTCTTCATCCATTTCTAGTCCATGCAGTTTATGCTCACTAACCCCATCCCAACCCGTCAGTGTTCTCCACCTTTCCTCATAAAGGGATACATATAGTGCCATTTGGATTCTCGTGTGGAAACTATTATTATAAGAGAACTCAACCAGAGGAAGATATTGATCCCATCCTCTTTTAATGTCCATCGAGGAAGATCTCCTCATGTCCTCATGTGTTTTGATAGTCCACTCAGATTCGACATCAGTTTGAGGATGATATGATGTACTTAAGTTCAATTCATTATTCCGAGAACGTTTAAGACTCTTCCAAATCAGAGTGGTGAATCTTGGATCATGATCAAACATTATTGATAGTGGTACTTCATGCATCCATACCACTTCGTAGCTATATATCTATACTAATTGATAAAATGATAAATACTCCCAAATAGAAATGAGTTGTTCGTCCTTTATAAGACTATCCACAACAACCCATATTTCATTTTTTCCTTTGGATGTCTTCAGAAGTCTGGTGACAAATTCCATGGTGATGTTCTCCAATTTCATTCTGGTAAGGGAAATGGTTACACCATCCACTTAGACTTATTTCATTATTCCTTCACTTGATGACACACCAGGCACTTTGATGTATATTCCATGATATTCTTCTTCATCTTATCCAACCAATAATGATCTCGGAGATCTCGATACATCTTTCTGTTTCCTGGGTGAATATAGAAATTTGAACTATATGCATAATCCAAAATTCCTTTAAACAGCTCCATACATGATGGAACACATAGTCCTTTATCAAATCTCATAATTCCTTTTCATTAACATTAAAATCTGAGGATTTCCATTTTTTGATAGCTTCTGATTTTTCTTGAATTCCCACATCATATTTTCAGTATCTTTTAACCATCCCAAAAGTAACGGTTGAGAAATCATTATTGAAATGATTGATGATGTTCCCTTATTTTTTATTCCCATGTCAATCTTCATCAAATCTAAGAATATTTGATCCTTTTCAATTCTCATCAATGATAAAATTGTTGGGTCCTTTCTACGTAGGGAAACCACCAAGTTGTTCATTTTCCCAGGGAGGTAATGGATTGAGGAGTCATAGTCTTTGATAAGCTCTAACATCTTCGTTGCCGCATGTTCAACAATTTCTGTGTTGATATACAATTTAGGCTTTTTTGGTCCGTATATATTTTACACTTCTCCCCAAATAGAGAATGCCTCCAAATTTTCAAGGTGACGATCACTACAGCCAACTTGGGGTCATGTGTTGGATAGTTTTGTTCATGAACATTCGGTTTCCTTGATGCATAGAAAATGACTTTTTCATTTTGAATTAACACACATCCCAGTGACTTCTTTGAAGCATCACTAAATACTACAAAAAAATTTCCACTTCTAGGTAATGTGAGAATGATTATAGTGATAAGCCTTATTTTCAACTCGTTGGTGCATTCTTTTCATTCATCAGTCTGAGTAAAATTTTATCCTTTCAGATTCTCCTCAGGATCCTCCTTGGATTTGGTGTATATTATAATATCATCTATAAATACTACCACAAATTTTTAGAGATAATCTCTAAAGACACTATTCATCATGTCCATGAAGATTACTGGAGCATTAGTGAGTCCGAAAGTAATTAATAAGAATTCATAGTG
Organism: Viscum album; assembly: GCA_963277665.1. Taxonomy (NCBI): domain Eukaryota; kingdom Viridiplantae; phylum Streptophyta; class Magnoliopsida; order Santalales; family Viscaceae; genus Viscum; species Viscum album. The sequence continues at coordinate 1,043,893,247 of OY728160.1, read as the reverse complement.
CCTGTATATTATACGAAAAGGTGTCTTGGGGATATCTTTCTTCTTCACACTTACTTGATAATATCTCGACCACAAATCCACCGTGGAGAAGCATTATGCTCCACACAGCTGATCTAAAAAGTCATCAATTCATGTGAGAGGATACTTGTTCTTTATCGTGACTTTTTTATTCTCGGGATAGTCTATGTAAAGGCACATTGACTTATCTTTCTTCTTGATGAAGAGAACTGCTGCACCCCATGGTGAAGCACATGGGCATACAAACCCTTTATCCAAATTATCTTGTTGTTATTTATTCATCTCTTCATACTACATAATAGCCATTCTATAAAGATTCTTGGATATTGGTAACGCCCTAGGTATATGTTTAATTGAGAATTCAACATCTCTTCTAGGAGGAAGACCAGTCAATTACTCGGGAAACACATCAGTGAATTCCCTCACAATAGGTATGTCTTCATGGATGGTTTCTTCCTTGGATGCAATCATTTACGCCAGATATGCGTGCTCATTGGGTAGTAATATCCATTATTAAGATGATGGATCTAAAGAAGATTCAACATCCTCCATGAACTTGTATAGAATAGGGGGTCGATTATCCACATGGAGAGTGATTTCCCTCTCATAAAAATTTTTGTTGGCTTTATATGAGGAAAGCCAATCCATTCTAGGAATTGCATCAAATATCACCAGAAGAAGTTTAAGGATGTTCTCCCAGATGTTACATCCACAGATTATAACAGGGGTGGAGTTATATTCATGGGATTCAATGATTTCCCCATTTTTTTTACTCACCAACATATTCACTTCCATGATTTGTGGTGGTGTAAGGATTGTTCTACTAAACTATTGAGATATAAAAGAATAGGTAGAACCTAAATAAAGTAGTATTTTTTACATTATTTAATGAATAAATATTGTACATATCACCACTTCATTGTCAGGGTTCACTTTGGTAGTAGTTATGGAAAAAGTTTTCCCTTTCTACCTTCGAGATTTTTGGTTGCCTCCGAAAACACTTGTCATAGTGAACTGATTTTCAAGATTCTCTTGTTCTTTTTATTTGTAGCAATGAACCATGAGATGAGGTTCGAATGGAGCATTTCTATCCTCTTTCATAGTCGTGGATCTTTCTTCCAGACAGTTAACAACTAGGTTCCCTTCTCTTCCAAATCGAAATCATTTCCTCATCCCCATTAGACATTTTCTTGGGTTCTTATTTCTACACCATTTGGAAGTGAGGTTATTGATCGTCTTAGAACAGTTGGATTTATACATCGAAACACAGGCATTGAAGTCCACATTACGCTTCTTGTCCCCATGATACCCCTGATATTCTCTGATATTTATTTCAACCTTGTGGGAACATCAGACAATTTCATCATAGCTGTTGAAGTCACGGATTTCCAGCACATTACATAGGCAAGGTTTCAGCCCACCAAAGAAGTGTTCAGACTTGGTTTCGAGGTTAATGACAAAGCTCGAAGTGTATCATGCAGGACTTCTGATTTTTTCCTCATAGGTTTCAATAGATTCATCATCTTTTTTCTTGAGGGCATGGAATTACCTTTCCATATTAAATCAGAGGGTGCACGGAAATTATTTTTCAAAAAAAAATCATCAGGAAATCCTTCAATTCAAACACCTCGATCTCCACCTTAGGCTTTGTAATTTTGATCAATGTCCACCATTGGTCAGATTCACCCTCCATATGATATGTATCCTAGAGAACCTTCTCTTGTTCAGAACACTGAAGGATTGAGAATATCTTTTCAATAGAGTTGATCCATTGTTCAATGATTTAGGGATTGAATGATCCATTAAATGTAGGAGGCCTTTGTCTCATGAAGCTCTTGATAGTGACTTGTTCTTTCTTGGGGGGGGGGGTTAAACATTTCACTTGACCCATGTTTATTTTCAAATCTTAATTTAGCTTATAGAGATGTGTAATGATGTTCGTGATTCTTGCACCCATTGGATTTGGCATCTCATTAGTATAGTCATCACATTGATCTTCACGTCATTTGTTAGCCCGAGTCCCCCTATTACCGGCCATTGGCTGGAATAAAAGTAAAGTTAGGGGTTACACATAAAGGGAAATACACGGAAACAATTGATGACATATAAATAACTATTATTTCATTAAAATATGAATCTATTGGCATCAGTCTATGTTATCCGTGATCTTCATTCAATGATATATTCTTTGGGAATTTTTTTGTCTCTTAATAATGTGTCATACTAAGCTTGTGAATTTACCAAAGTATATCCCATTGGAGTGTCGTAACCAATATTGTAGAAAATCCATTGTTGTACACCATTTCCCTTTCGAGTACAGCTCAAAGTGGTGTTTTTGGGTTTTACCCCTCAGATACATCTGTGCCAGATCTTCCTATACCTTCTCGTATCTAGACAAGGATGAATTTTCTTGATAAATGACTTACTCAATACTCACAAAAACATAGGGATGTTGTTACTATACTTAGTCTTGTATCTAAGTATTTACTAGGGTTTTCTAATCCTAATCCCAAAAATAACTAAACCTATCCTCTAATGCCAAATATAATAACCCTGATCTTTTATTACACAATTAAACATAATTTATTACAGAAACATCACTTTGTAATGATATACAAGATCGAGAGGTCTAGTGTCTTTGGGGATTAGGATAAATAAATGACAAATTAAAATGTGAAATACAACATATGTATTGAAAACTTCATTTACCTGACCACTACATTCCCTCGTACTTATCATTGCATGGGATAACCAATGGACATGAATAAGAAAATGGAGAGCTTTAAAGCCGAGTAAGGGAATGATAATGGAATAATATGAGGAATACAATACATGTTAGAAATTAGGCATTTCAACAGAGAAAAAGAGGTGAATAAACATAAAGGCATGATAAATGATGTTAATCATAACATGGAAATGTGGCAACAACACTTAACATGGAATTATCTTGAGGCAAGGCTCATTGCACATGGAGCATGAGTAAATCCTCACTGCACATGATGCACTAGTAAAAACATGCGGCACATGAATTATCATTAGAAAACACCCATTGCACATGACACATTATAATACTATACTTTACCCAATGCCTTGGACCACATTAAGGGCGCACCCTTCATAAACATTTCATTTCATGCATAAGTGTTCCACATGGATCATAAAACATTGAATCATTGAACATAATAATTTATTCCACGATAAAAGAATGTGTTATTAATACATGAATATCTTTAAACAATAAATGTTCCTATAGGTGAATACCCTTGATAGGGAAATAGACATGGTATTCACTACACAATGAATTTGTCTTGAAAAAATGCGGTGCAATTTCAGCCGTATAACGGTGTGACATAAGAACTCATAAAAATGGTTGATGAGAGAGAAAGGGGTGTCTAATAATATTTAAATGACATGGAAGGTAAGGGGGTCATTTAGATACATGTACCAACATATGTAATGGAATTTATATTCATGTTACAAAATAATATCTTGAATGTAAATTTGGCTAGAGAAATTCCATTCGAATTTCGGCATTGAAACAGGTTTACATGGGAGGCATTTAATTAGAGAAAAAGTGGTCTCCAATCATTAAAACATAAATAATGTAGTATGGGGGAGGATCAAAACCATACCCCAACATTTATAATTGAAATTAAAAGGGAATAACAACTTAAATAATATTGGACAAAATGAGAAAAGAAGAAAAAAACATTTACTTGGAAGTGTGCTTCCAAAGGCTTGAGAGAGGCTTGAGTGAGGCATGTATGGATCTTGGGCCCCCTTGGGAGGATTATATAAAGAGTAGGTCGTAGTTTGGATGAACTAAAAATGATTTGAGTGTGGTTTATGTAGGAGCTTGTGTGGGATTACATAGGAAATGTGAAGGAATTTTTTATTATTTAGGTTCGGGACACCTCACAATAAACTAATCCAAACCACATACCAGCCCATGGTTTTTGCCCATGTTTTTTGGCAAAGGGGTGTGGAAAAAAATATTTTATAATTTCAAAGTCCGAAATTCTTCAAAATAATGGAGTTGGTTATGGGGAGGTGAGTCACACTCCCAAGGAAAACATTTTAAAAAGACAAGACGTTTAATAAGCCTTGAAGGGTTCGTTAAGGCTTTGTACAATTGGACAAAAAAAACCAAAAAAAAATTATTTTAAGGGTAAAACATATATTGTCATAAAATAAAACTTATATAATTTTATTACATCACTATTAGGTCCTTATGATGTCATAAAACACATAATATATTTAAACGGTATTAAATTTTTACCCTAAAATTTGATTGTCTCAGAAAATTATGAAAAATTCACCATTGGATAATTTCGACATCCTGATTCCAAAAATAATTTTTATTTTATATTAATAATTATTTTAGATAGTTTAATATTCACTTTTAAAATAAAAACAGACATTTATAAAAAATTTACAGGTTTGGACAAAAATGGCTTTCACACCTTAATAAAAATTACAGTTGCATTCATAAAATTATATGATCATTTATATTTATTAAAAATTAATTTAATAATAATAAGAATAATTTATTCAAATATTATTTAATTCAAAAATCCATTAATTAATCAAAATATATTTCTTAGTTAAACTTTAATTAAAAATACTATTTCAAATTTAAATACAATTTATAAGGTAACAATAATAAAATGAAAGTATATAAATTATTATAAAAAAAATAATGTACATAACTATAGTGATAAGGTATTGTTACATAACCCCTTATAACACCCACATATTACTGAAGATTAAGGTGTGCGATGATGACAGACTCTTGAGGTGGCTTAGATAACATTTATCAGGTTGTAATCTCTTTCAACTTCCATTTCTCTCATAGGGAGTGACGCTCGAGCTTAACATATTTAGGCTCAGTTTGGGCTTGGTAATGAGTGAAGATCAATGAAGCCACCTCCTTTACATGCTCTGACAAATGGGCTTCGTATGGGGCATTTCTACTGGATGATGTCTTCACTTCCACTATCTGAGTAAATTGGATTTGTTGAAGCCCTATATTTATACTAATCAGGTGATCACTATTAATCGACTATATTAGCAATAGTCACAATTCATAACATAATACTAAAGAAGCTGACATTTTTTATAATCATTATACATAATGAGACATTTAATTAGATCAAGAGGGATTTCCATTAATGAATTTTTAGGTCCTCACATTCTGTTTGATGGAATATGATATTGAAGTAGTTTATTGCATTATCAAAATAAAATCCCATTATATTTGATATTCTAATTTTATTATATGAAAATATTTTCATTATATTTTAAGGAGGTTTAATAATAACTAATATAAAGCCCTCAGTTAACAAGGATACATTTTTCCTTGAAACCTCATTATATGAGCACAAGAAGTCATCATAAGAGAGATTAATAATCAGACTAAGTACTATATGATATTTTTAGGGATATTATGAATATATTTGGGTAGTAAATGGCTTATATAATCTTATATAAAATAATTAATATGAGAGGAGAGAATGTATACATTTATATAAGGGGGAGATTTCACACATAGAATTTTTTAAAAAACATGTAGAAAAAGTTTACACAGTATTGAATAATTCAAAATGGTTAATTAACAAACTATATATGACATAAATTTGATGTATAGAATTAAATTATCAACAAAAATTTTCAAGTAATTTTAACCCTTATACATTTTAGTTTAACTCATGATAAATTTGTTTTATCCTTAACCACATTATTATATTTTTAATAGTTTTAATGTTTTTTGAAAAAATTACATGAAATTAGTATATAGTATAAATTAATTTGAATTGAATTATGTAATATTTTTTTTTGATATCCCAATCACGTATTTCCCAATATATAATATAATTTTAAACAAGCAAATATTTAAAAAATAATTTTATAAGGATTATTTTTTCAAAATTAAATAATGTTATATATAAAAAAAGATAATGAATTTGATTCAAAATACTGAAATAGGATTAATACTTACATTATTTAAGTAATGATGATTGTAAAATAAATAAAAAACGGTAAATCGTTGTAATATTCATGAATGAAAGTCATTTTTTTATTAAATTTTCACTACTAACTGAAAAATTATACTTTATATATATTTAAATTTTGTTTAAAAAAACAATTTTAGAAATGCTTACATGAAATAAGAAGATAAATTTTTTTAAAAAATATTATATTCATGAAAATATTTATTTTATTTAATTTCAAAAAATAAATATTGTTTGTTAGAAAAAATATATTTTCAATGCATTAAAATACATTACTAAAAATAATGTAGTTGTTTTGAAATATATTTTCATTATATAAACCCAATATGATTAAATTATTTTAAAAAAAATCTTATTCATAAAATGAAAATTTAACCTATATGGAATAATAATGATTTTAATATAATATAAATATTATAGTCATCTTTTGTTAACAATCTGGGTCACATGTACCACAAGGAATTGTTGAAATTAAATTTCGAGAAAACGTCTTTATGATGTCTGTGGGGTGTTATACTTACTCATTTGACCAATATTACATGCTCTTCATTAGGATAGTTTTACCACCTACTTGAGTGATGATACAATTTTAATGGAATTAGATTACAATTAATGTAATATATAGGTGATATTATATAAATATTTTATATACATTACTTGATTAAAATTATTCATATGATGTAATTAGGATCATCGTGAAAATGAGAGAAACATAGGAATCAAAATGTGTTGAAAAATTAAAACAATTAATATATTACTTGTATTTTTTGTGAATAATTATTTGCTAATGTGTGAAAAAATATAATAAGTTTCCACATATTGTTATATAAGTATGAATATGGTTCTGGTATATATTCAAAAAAAATATAAATATATTATATAAGAGTTTAAAGTGGATTATTAGGGATGTCTAACTTGATATAAGGGTTTAATTCCAAATAACATTGTTATTCAGTATTATTTACAGTTGTATATTTGTTAGGGGTATTATATGATCATTAAAAATTGATCCCAGCGAATCTTTTTATAATCTTGTAATTTATATTTTCATATAACCCTAGATCCACTATTTTCAATTTTAGTACTTAATATAATCTTGAAATCATTTTTATAAAAATACAACCATATTTATTCTTTGTTTGATGTACATTTTATTCGAGTTCTACAATTCCTAAAATATTTTACATAGTGAAAATTTTGGAGAAAAAAATATTTTGTAAGTCATTTTAATCCAAAAATAACAATATTTTCAATGTTTTATAGTGAATATTCTTATCAATTTTTGAACGAGTTACAATTTTATTTGTACAAAAATTGTGAAAAAAAAAATTTTATCGTTTACAACATGAACATATTTTTTATTTATCCTAACCATTCATTTAATTATAAAACCATGAAAATATTACATGTTTATATACAATGATATTCATTTTCTATATATTTTAGAAATCTACAAATTATAATGTTATCAAATTAAATGGTTATCTTTAACAATAATTGTATGATAGGGTAAAATTTTGTTAATTAGTTTTCAATGTTGACAACCTTTAATGTATACTATTCTTCATTGGGGATTTTATAAAAATGAAATAATTGATATATTTTATTTGGAGGAATTATGATCTTATATTTTTATTTTATTTTATTTTATGGGAAAAATATTAACATTACATTTTTTTTCAAAGGACTTTTTATATTGGTTATGTATTATATTATAGACTGAATATATTATTAATGTACTGGAAGTATTTATGTCATAGATGGGGTTCAATTATTGATATCCTGATAATGTAGAAATATGTTTTAGGTGATAAAAAATTAATGGTTATTGTTTATTGTATGAGAGCCAATGATCAAATTAATTCTTGGTTGTGAGACCTTGATGCACTAATATGGCATTGGTTGAGTGTAATTGATGATAAGTAAGATCTAATGGTAGAGTGGCCATAATTTTATATATGAATACTTTTGTGAGTGGCCTTGATGATTGTAAAATCATTAATATGTTGATGTATATATTCCAATTATCTTAAATTTTATTATGTTATCTTTGTTATTATTCTGTTGATATTATATATATATTTTACATGAAATCATGTTATTCATTGAGCATATTGTGTGTTTATTATTCACTATTCCATATTGATTCTGAATATTTTAATCATGAGAGTTTATGTATTACAGAAACCATAGGAATCATTTTATCTCACCATTTTAATTTCTCCCATTCCTCATGATTTTATGATTGAATATTTGAATGATTTTTATTGATGAAATGTTTTTTTGATGATATGTCTTTTGAAATGAAATATAGAAGACACAAAAACATCTATTTTATAGTAAATATTTATATAATTATCATTGGTAGGGATATACCTTATATATTATAACATTGTAATATGTTTGTACAAACTATAAGAATATTTGGGAGGCATTACATTCTCGGTGTGTATTTCCAAAACACAATATCATCCTTTATGAAGAAATAATTTATGGGATATACGAATTTCCATGTTTTATACCCTACTAAATATATTTACTATTACATGAAAATCCATTTACATCTATATAAAATTTATCTCACATGGGTTGTTTGACAATTTAGATATCTACACCCCATGTCTTGTTTCTTATAGTCCAACATGTAATGCCCATTAATCGAGATAATCAATTTAAAACCTTAATTGATCTAAATAAAACCAATTATAGCCATAATGTGTCTTATTGAATTTAATTTATAGTTATTGATAAATATATATAAATAATTTTTTAGAAATCCTGAAATCTTCATGTTTCTTTACAGTTCATCCATCAATGGTTCTAAATCTATCTACCTCTAAAATCAAAAATAAACATAATGAAATGTAAAATAAAAAATAAATAAATATTTTTTTTTGAAATAATATTATGATTTTATACCTCAATAAATATTAGAAATTCTTCAATGTCAATTTCCTTAATCTTCACTCCAAATTTTTAGAAGTGAAATATTTCCCCAATTGGCCTCTCCTGGTACAACTCCACTTCAATCTCCCTCTTTCATATTAATCCAATTTTATTTGTGGGGGAGGTGTTTCAAGTCACCTAAAATGTTAATAATTTGGGAAAATGAATAAATAATAGATGAAATTAAAATAAAAGGACCCATAATCCACAATCCCAGAATATGGACCTAGTAAAAAGTTTATACCTTGAAAGGGTATAACCAAACACATTGGAATTAGCAACTAATTTTGAAATTAAATAAATATTTTTTATGGTTTATTTATATTTAAAACTATATGAATAAATAAAACTTATTTTAGTAATATTAACAATCCTGAAAAATATTCTATAATTATAATTATTCTAAATTACAAAAAAAAATATAAGTTTAATTTTTTGATGAAATTAAAAGTATCAAAAATTATGATTGAGAAAGTTTTATGTGGGAGAACAACAATTAACATATCATGATGGATCAAGGATCTAGAACACAATATTGACATATGACTATAATATTTGAGAATGAGGATCCTTATTTTTAAGAAAAATGTAAATAATTTTTTATTATATTACATGTTGATTGTGTTATACTCAATTGAAAGAAAATATTTTATCTCTAATGTTCATTCATTTATATCATATTTTGATATATTTTGTAGCTATAAATATACAATACAATAGATCAAGAGATGTGTAGTGACACATCGAGTGTCAATGCACACATTTTAGTCCTTGGTGATAGATCACTATTGGGTTTGGTTATGGGGAGGTATAAATTAAATTTAATATAATTATTGGAATGGGTTTACCAAATAATGGGTCACCATTAAGAGGGATGGATAATTTAATGTGACTTGTCTTGGTCTTTTTATTTTGGAATAATATATGGAGTGTTGGTTGGAGAGGAGTAATCAAGGGGGGGTTAACTGTATATCCATTTTATATTAATAATTGTTATTGTTTAAATGAACCCCCATACATGTGAAAATCACCTTGGTAAATAATAAATTATGATTGTAAAATTAATTTTAATAAATTTACACATGATTTTGATCCAATCATAGTCAGATTAATCGTATGTTTAATATCAAATTTTGTATTTACTCTAAATAAATTTAATAATAGGAATATCAAATGTAAAATATATTTTTTAATTTATTGATTTTTCTATTATATATTGAAAATGATTTCCAATAAATAATATGTAATAATTTCAACATCAAATTATAATTTTCAAAATGCATGAGGATTAACCTCATGATGAGACCTAACCCTACCCATTTATTATTACCCCATGATACGTGGGTTTACTAAATATAACCTATTCCATAACCTTCATTCAGTACATAGTGTAAAATAATGGAAAACGATATATAATTTGATACATATCATCTACTGTAGATGGTGTGGGAGTGAAATTATTAATGACTGAATTTATGATTACCTAAGAACTAGTCTATTGTAATGAACATAAATCATGTAACAATGACCCGGATCCTAGATTATTACATTATTATAGTTAAAGAGATACAAATATTGAAGGACTAATCAGTTTAGAATTTTTTTTAAAAACAAACACATACCATATATTAATTTTTCACTTAGAATACAAAATAAAACCTAACAATATAAAATATTCATCATCCCTAATTCCTATTAAAATAATGTATATTAATACCGTTGGGATTAGAAACAAAATAACTTTGTGATCAAATACTCAGAAATGGTTACATACTATAGATTAATTCATGAATCAATAAATTTTTAAATATATTTTTGTATATAATTAATGAGACATTACATGTAAAAATTTACATCATAATAAAAATTTGATAACAAATAATCAATTTGATATGTCATAAAACTAAACACTCATCGCATTTAATAAATACACTAAGAATGAAATGAATAAAAAGAAAATGTATTTTTGAAAATATCAATGATAATAATAACTAATTTTTTAATAATGGAATTAATAATTATTGAGATTCTTTATCTCATGCATTATTAAACCTAGAACTTCAACACTATCAATAAGACAATATAGAACTACATGTAGTAAAATGTTTAATTTGTAAAACATATTTTTCTAATGAGATTTATCATTGCATCACTGGAATATATAAAATGAGGAACTACCCATATCATCATTTCAAATTTATTCCACATTCAATAACTACTCTATATGATTCATTAATTAAAAGGACATATCACTATATATTCATATTCAGTAAATGATTTAAATTTCTCAATATTTCTTGAGAAGGTCATACAACATTCAATGTATGAATCATATTTAATAATGATATATGTATTAGGAAATAATAATATAAAAAATACAAGAATCATGATATTTAATAGAAATGAAATTTCGAAAAGAAAATGAGCATAGTAAAGTGATCGTTTCATGATAACGTTGTCATTCACAAAACACCATGAGATTTTTTAATAGATTTTACCCCATGGAAATTTTAATATACAATACCCTCTAATGAAATAACAAAAAATAAAATGTAAATTACCAAGATTCATGATGTATTAATGATATTACATATAATATATTCAATATATACACAATGTAAACTAAATTAGGTGCATAATAATAAAATATGCCTCAATGAAGGGAAATTTATACGAAGTGCCCTACATCATGGTAACAATAATATAATATCCCTTTAGATTGAAAAATTATAGGTGAGTAATAAAATAAATTGATTTATGAATTATTCTTTATATTACTTGTAAAGGGGGTAGTTCAGGCACCATATGTGATAAATTAGGTTCACACCAAGACAATATTCATTAATAAACAGAAATTGAGATGATGTCCCATAGATTAGGTCCAACACGTGGAACACATTCATTATCTTCCCTAATAACAAAATTATATTGATAATTTAGTTTATTTAAAAAATATTAAATTTTATTATTCATTTTATTATAAAATTTACAATTTTATATATAATTATATAATCAAATATATTTATGTCATATGTTTTGTCAATATTTGGCTAAAGGGTCAAAAAATTATTTAAGAGGATTGAATATTGTAAAATAGATAATTATGTAAAAAAATAATTAAAAATAATAATATAAAATTTATTATATTTATACAAAAGGTATACTTTTTTTAAAAAATTATTATAGATTTTAAAGAGAAAATATACATGTTCTGGTCATCGAGGATTTTGGTCCTACGTACGTTTCAGTAATTTTTCCATTTTTAGAGAGTAATTCTTAAAAGGTGTAGTTAAATATGTTAACCTATAAATTTATAATTTTATGTTAAAACCTATATTATTTTATATAATATTCTCAAACATGTCATCTATGTGGTGTGGTGATGATAAGAGAGTTTCACCACTTCATGAAAGTGGTTGTGCACATGTACATGATCAACAATATCATATTCCAATGAATTAAATTATAAGAAATAAAATTATAATTTAAAAAATAAAAAATATAAAATAAGTAATTAAAATATTAAATATTTCATTAATATCATATATATTAATAAAAAATATCCATATTACCTTCTATATAAATCATTTGTGAAAAATGAATCACATCACTTCTCGAGGCGTTATTCAGTTTTAGACACGACCGATGTTATAGTATCACATGTGGAATTAGAATGAAAAGGTTTTATATTATATAATTACTATAGAGGAATATTATTTTATATTTTAATATATAAATACACATTATATCATTCATTATAACCCATCGTGAGTGGTGTGATAGGAAAAATTTCAATTTGGATCAGGAGGTGCTAGTCTTCTGAACACAGTATTAATGTTATCGTTTCACATTTGAGAGAACAGAATATGGATATAGATCATTTTATTATCATAAATATTTATTAAATAAAATGGTTTTCATATATGAACATACATAAATATGTTTTTTAATAGGATTAAGAATAAATAAAAAAATACATAGTTTCGAATTTTACCTCATCCAAAAAATCAACATTAGGAAAATATTTACCGTATTAATAGAATGATTTAATGACCAATAAATGGCTAATATAATGATGGTATTGAAGATTTCAATTGATTTCAGTAGGTATATTCCAAACCAAATGGGTTTGATAGTGTGGAGAAGAGTAAAGAATCAGTGGCCTTTTATTAGTAAGGTCAGTGGACAACTGGTAAATTGTGAAATGAAAATTGGGATTAGACGTCTAAAAAATGAAAATTGGTAATTAATAGAGTATTATAAGGAAATAGGCATGATAAGGTCGAATTATTTAAATAAAATAAATTGTTTATATTTATTTCCTTTTAACTATTATTTGTTTACTATAATCACTATGAAACATATTTTAATATTAACCACAGTAATAAATAATTTACATTTTTATTTTTATTTTATATCAATTTTTTTTAAAAAAAATCTAAAATATAAATTTATATGATTCAACATAAAGATTATTTTTTAAAATTCTATTCGCACTAGTGGAAAATGTTGTTATCAAATTAATCTCACAAACTCGATGAGAAAACAGGTTTTGAAATTGAAAATGATCAAATGTCTTAAATTTTTATATAAAAAATTTAATATGAAAATGAAATAAATGTCTTAAATTTGATTAATATAAATAAAATTGAATCATATTATCTATATGAATAATATATCATTTAATTTATCATTTTAGTTAATTAAAATAAAACGTATTTCCCAAATTAATATTTAATAATTCTCACTATTCTTAGTGAAATGTATCATTTCATAAAAATTCCAAAACATTTAACAATAATATAAATCATTTATTATGATTCGAAAATATATGTAATTATTATATTAAAAAATATTTATATTTTTTGTAAACATACATTTTAAAATAGTTGTAAAAGGCTAGATTGAACCACATTTTTTAAAAAAACAATTTTTTAGTGAAACATATCATTTTTGTCCAATTGATTCTTATATTTATTTAAAATTTATAAAATAAAAAAGTATATCTATATAATATATATGTTTTATTGTATATCATTTCATACTAATACCTTTTAATTTAACATAATAGTTACAATTGAAATGTTTAAATAATAGTATAATATCGAATCACATTCCGTTCAAATATGGTGTTGTGTGAATCTTGTAACACCCTAAAATTTTAAAGTACAACATAATATTCAAAAGTACTTTCCACATTTACCAAAAGGTGTAAAAATAGAATATATTAACATGATAATTTAAAATATATTTATTGTAATAAATAAATATAATATATTTTATATCTTGAAATACATGCAACATTGAGTTACTTTTCATTACATGCAAGACCATGTTTTTCCAAAATATAATATTTAGTATTATTTAATATAATAATAAATTAAATATTTCTTAAGAATATTAAGAAATAACATATGTTAATTTATGGTTACAAATATTTAAATTGATTTCATTAGTTACAATTTAATTAGGAATGAATATGAAAACATACTGAATGTAAAGGAAAATGTTATTATTTCTATTCTCACAATGTTATTTTACCATAATAAAATAAATTAATTAAAATTAGTGTGTTATATTAATTAGATATATAGATTATATATTTTATCAAATATTTTTTAATTCATCCAATACATTTTATAGGCTCATAAAACAATCCCAATTATATGCATAAAATAATGCATTTGTATTAAGACATTGTTACAGAATTTTAGTAGAGAAACCATTTTAAATATGAATTTTGAAAATTTAATTCATAAAATATTTCAAATTAGACATAAATTGTAAATAGAAATAAGAAAATTAGGTTAGCATGTTTTTTAGTAATATTTCAGTTTTTAATGAATATTTATAAATATATAATTTTTGTTCAAAAATACTCTTTCATATAATATAATTTTATTGTTAGGTTATGATTTAGAATGATTGAAATGTTTAATTATTAAATATTTTTATAAATTGATACATTTTATTCCATTATAATCAATTTCAAATTGAAATAGATTATTATAACCTAGCAAATATTTGGACCATTTTACCTTAAAACCTGCATTATCAATATACCTGCAGGGTTATCTCTAAATAAATTTATTCAAAAAATATGATTGTACTTTGAAAAAACTGATTATATATTTGAAAAAATCAAAATTTATAATTTATAATATTTTGAAATTATTTTTTAAAAAATAAATATTACTGAAATTAATTGAAGGTAATAAAAATTATTAATGTTAAATTAAGCATAATAATGTAGTAAACATTATCCTTAAGGACCAAAACGACTTATATACATGTACAATAGATATTGGATGGCCATATATATACACTATATCATCCATTTTATTTAACTTTTATCATTATTGGTTCCACATGAAAAATGAAAAAATATGCATGGAATTCTATTTTCAAAATATTCCGAGAGTCCCACTCCTCATCCATTATAAAAAGGTCGCATCTCATCCCACATTTCAAAGCTCTCAAGCCCCTAAGGATAAACCATGAACACAAAAAATTACTCCTAAAAATCACTCCCTTCATTATATAGTCTATCCATGGGGAATAAATCCATTCAAATAAACCATCAGGTAAAAACAAAACGAAGTTTCATGATTAAGGGGTATCGTCTTCAATCAAGATCTATGTATTCATTTCCATTATACACCCCTAAAATCATGATATTTAATTATTAGAAAACAATGTTTTTAAAGAAACTTGTTTGTTTTTATTTAATCGTATTGACCTTCACTTAAACACTCCCACATCTAATGGGTAATGAATATAATGTTTTTTTCTACATTGAACCAAAGCCTCAGGAAATGATTATTATTCATTATTCATTTAAAACATATCATGGTGGAAAATATGATTGAAATTATGTTAATATATGGCATATATGATATTTATAATGTATTTTTTCTTTAATATTTTTTATTTGTAAAATTCCATTATGATTTCCACATTATGTAAAAATGATAATTTATTTGAGGATGTGTGGACGACCGCCCCATCAAAGTTATCTGACTCATTCTTTTAATACATGAAATGAATAAAGGATGGTTCTAAAAAACTTATAAAACACACATACCATTGATATTATACTAGAATTATAATATTTATATGAATCATCTCATTTTTATCTTAAAAAAATAATTAATTGAATGCAGCGTCCACACACGCGTACAACAAATCATCCCCCTAAATAGTGCACTTCATTTCTAATATCCAAATACAATTAAATAATATAAATATATATATATCTATTATATATGATAAATATGTTATGTTTTACATTTTTTATATGATGAATACATGAACAAATTAATGACAACAACAAATAATGAGTTAAAACATACTCGTGGAAATTTGATAATTTACACTTGAAATATTAAAATTAATGATTTGTGTTAGAAAATGGATAATGAGATAATATAAGAAATTAATACAAGGTATTATAAAAATTAATATGGATTTATATAAGATACTATCATTTTTTGAACCACTATATATTCGGATAAAATCCTCAGAATAAAAACCTAGGATATGGTATGGAAATTAAATATCAATTTGCATTTCATTTGACTTATTTTTTATTATGAACCAATTAACTTTTATTTGGTGTATACAATTATAGAATCATATTATATAATGAAAATATTTATTATCATGATATTATAAGTTTCATTTATTGATATGTATTTCTGTATATTATAATTCAAATGTTTCAATGTGGTAGAATACACTTTGGAATGATTAATGATTAATCTCCCCAGGAATGATCTCATTTATAATATTTTTTATCTCACTTCCTTTTGTGACTATAAAATTAATAATGAAAGAAATCCCAGTATATTAGTGAACTTTAATTGCATATTTACTTTAATATTCATATTATCATGAAATGGATATCACTATTTCCTTAATCGTATACCATTTTATATTTGGTGTCTACTTTGATAATTATTTGATTATTTTGCAAAATATTTATAATTAAATAATATTTATTAATTATGGATATTTGAAAAGTAATATTATTTATTTATAAAAATTTTATATGTAATTATTTGTACATGAAATTATGTGAATATCCTAGGATTTATATAGCTCTTCTATGTATCGATAGGTTCTCATACGACAAAAAAGTCGGCCAAAATAAACATGGTTAAATTTAATGTTTTAAACCATATTGTTAATTTTTTTGATAGTTTTGGGTTTCATGTTCCATAAAGATGAAATCCATTAATAAATAATTAACTTATTTTATCCCATTTAATATTCATGCATGTGCTTTTTCATAGACTTATCTATAGATTTATTTCATTTTTTAGTTCATTTATTAAATGACATGTGTTTCTATTTCGTACCTTTCGATAAAATTTATTCCTCATATATATATTTAAATTAAAATTTCCTTTGTTAAATATTATAATATAATAATTTATTTTAACTTATTAGTTATTGATTCCATTATAAATACACTTACAGATCAATCATTCTCACAATTATTTTGTTTTTTCCTATAGTATATGAAGATTCAATATTTGAATATGCATTAAATGACATAATTCGATACATTATATTATGTATCATGTTTTATTTCTTATTTACCAATGTATTATGGGTATACCATATGTAATATGGACTTTCTGAATTATTAATTTGACCAGTCCTCTAGGATTTATTTCCTTATAATCTTGCTAATGTAACAAAATAATGCAATGGATCCTATATTCTAGGTTCAGGGTGTTACATCTGGTATCCAATCAAGATTATTAGAAACCTTTGAAATTATATTTTGAAAACATATATTAGATATCACAACCATAATTAAACAATTTAGGATAACAATGGAACAATATCATGGAATTATGTTACGATATAGATTTGGTTGGTATTCCTAGCAATATATCCTTGTCTTGATACTCTATGTATATGTGGTTCTAGAAAAGATGTTCCTAGGAAAAATATCCCTGACCAAGTGTTCTGGTCCTGACTCGAGGTAACCTAGCTCCCAATCATGCGTCATAATTTACATCTATTTTGACACTCCTAGCAGATACACATTGGATTGTTCACATTTTCTATAACTACACTTACAAAGGATTTGATTGTAATGATGTCACCAATATAACCGACCTTTATTATTACATGAGTTATGATTGATAAATTTATATTTTGTGTTATACAATATTTAAAGTCATACAATGATCATAATTTGAGGAGATTATTTAGTATATTCCATTGTATAGAAATAACACCAGGAAAAAATAATGGTATCAATACACGTGGATAATTTAGTAGTTTCCCTACTGAGAAATTCAATGTACCTAATATTATAACTAATAAAGATATAAATATAATTGGGATGTTTAGTCAGGTTATGAAAAATAACCTTTCCCAAATAGAGCATCCTATTCTACAGAGAGAATCTACTATGTTTGATCTCTGTATGTAAATGAATCCCCTATCATTAAATGGGAATACTAATCCAATTATGTTAAATAAATATATTATGTTTCAAGGAAATATATTTATAGACTTGGTATTCTGAGCAAAAAAAGTTACGCTTTTATCTATTTTTTATAAGGTGATTTTGATCAGTCCTGGTCTCGGATCTAGAATACAAGGGAGGAAGAAGAAATTGGACTCATGGAATGGAGGAATTTTATGTCAAAATTCTTCTATAAATATATCCATCGTGATTAATAAATTGATATGAATAGAAATAATATTAGCTTAAAGAATATGTAAAAAGTGGGTGTTGAAGATTACGAAGATACCATTACAAGGATATCTAGGTATGTTACTAATTAAACAAACAACATGATGTCTAATATTAACCCCTTATTTGATGGTATTAAGCCACATTTTCGAAGGGAACTAGTTATTTATAAATTTTTTATAATATGAAGATATTTTAATGCTCAAAAAATAGACAAAATTATCATGATCAAACATATTCGAAAGAAACTAGGATAAGAAGATTCCATCTAAGCACAATGAAAAATTGCATGACTCAATAAAGGTGTATAGAACAAAGTATTTCCTAACATGTGATCACTATAGAATGAATTACCCTGGTAAATGATTGAATGGATTTTGTGTTTTTTTATAACTGTGGATAAATGTTTCATTATGAAAAACAATGAAAATAGATGAAGTATAATTATTCTTTTCAGTGATAAAATTGTAAAGAGACAGGGAACTATGAAAAAAAAATCCCCAATAGTCCCTGGAATATACCTACGATTATGATAATTGATAAAGGTCAATAAATTTCAATTGACACAACCACATTCGAATGTTTAATGATAAAATTTATTTGAATATATTAATTTTATCATAAATGTTTTTATGATTTTATCATAAAATGACTGATTAAATATGTATATATTTTACTTAATTACTTTTCGTTAAGGATATGAGATCATAATAATAATGGTACCATGGAAAACTAATCTTTTGAATGTTAATCTTTTCAGAAAAAATATGATTTGGGGAAATGAAACCCTTGAAATGTTCCTTATGTTATGTTAATGATCAAGACATTATTGATTTGGACAACTACTGAATTCCGTGAAACTAATTAATAACTTGCTGACCAGTGTTCTTTTATATTATTTATGTAGATTACACCACATTTGGATGTATGGAATATATCAAATAACATGTTTATAACATAAGAAATAAAGAATAAATCATGATTCCTATAATGTTTTACAGTGATTCGCATTTTTAAAATATTATATTAGGATACGTTATGAATTTTTTTATCATTATTTTATGTGATGATTATAGAGATACTACATATTGATTGAAGGATAATGATAGGTTTATTTTGGAAATTCAGTGACCATCTTTTTAAAGTGTTGTTTTATAATATTTTGTAAAAGTTTACCATTTATGAAATTTCAAGTCATTGGATGAGATTTTATAGGATAATGTATTACATTACAATATGATTCATCTTTTCCTAAGATATGAATAAGTAATAGTTCAACCCATAATAAATGGAAATAATTATTTCTTATTGAAATTAATATTTAATTACATACTTATTGATAGAAATATTTACTTAACTATATAAATATGGTTTTTTGAAACAATAATGTTTTCTTCTATCCATTATATCTGAAGAATAAAATGGACACTTATAGAATCATGGGTTTATGTACTTATGACCATAAACTTTCTTCTAACCATTTTCTTCAACGTGGTTAATCAGAATGGAATATTTTTATTTTTTCTATATATTCATATTTTTATTTCCCACTTATGTTCACCTTATAGTTAACATAGTTATATGATAATTGTCTTTTCCTTTTTGTCTTATTAATATTATGTAATGGCCCGGAACCCTCTGGTCCATTCCTTTGTTGAATTCGATGTGGTCAACACGATGTGCGTTATAATGATAATTTTAATACTGATGATTACGTAAAAATATGTTAAATAATAATGATGATGACATAAATTGTGTGATTAATTAAACTAAAAAGAATAATCATGATAAAATGATTTAATGGGTGTTATTATTATTAATGATGTGAAGTGGGAAGGTGTTTGATCCATTAGACGTTGATAAATGAAACATGTAGTTTTTTATTAATTGATTAATTGTTGAAATTAAATATTTATAATAATAATGGGTTTTGTGTTATTAATATTATTTATAATATTAATAATAATGAGAAATTGATGAAATGAGTCATGGTATTTATTGTAAAAAAATAAATAAATATTCATGTGGAAGCATGGTGGTGCATTCATAAAATTAAAGGTGAGTTCTTTATTATTATTATATTAAATAATAATAATAATAGTGGCGTAAAAATATATTGGGTTTATTAAATTAAATGGTTTTAATTTAATAAAAGTGGTTTCAATTTAATCAGTGTGAAATAAAAATAAATAGAATTAAAATAATTAAATTGACGGATGTTACGCGACATTGACATGGCATGGTCGGATTCAGATATCCAAATGGGTGGTTTAATGTGGTCAATGCGACGAGCGTAAATATTTTTGTTATTAAAAAAAATAATGTCGGTGAGTTAATAAAATAAGTTGATGAAATTTTATTGTTATTGAAAAACAATAAATAACAATGATGGCGTAAAACTATGTGAAAGAGGTTAATAAAATTAAATGTATTAAAATGGGGTTAAATATGTAATTTATATTAATTATTTTTTGTCATTTAATTCAATTAAATTAAATGGTTTTGAGTCGCAAGGAATGGTTGTGCATAGGTTCTCCGCAAAGTGAAATATGAAATTAATAATATTTCTAGTATAATAATATGATAATAGAATTAAATTAATAATTGATAAAACGCAAGGGAATTGATAATTTTTTTATTATACTTGAGGCGCATGGAATATAAGAGGAGGCACCACTTTTTGGGGCATGATAAAATGGGGAGAAGAATTTGTGGAAGATAATAAATGGAATTGGGGATAGAATGAGATATAAAATTTAAAAGAGAAATAAATGAAATATGGGGAATTGGGGTTTCATTCCAGCGTGAAAGGAGACCCAAATCATGATTGATTTGGAGTTAAGAAAAAAAATGGTTAAATAAAATAACAAAATAATAATGTAGTTACTATTTTGTTGGGAAACCCGTGTTTTGTCCACAACTTCTTCGTACAACCTCGGTTTTAAAAACTGTCAGTGGTAGTGAATCCCTGACTATGAGACGGAAATTATGAGTCCCATATTGGATGTCTTTTTCAGGTTTTTGGATCAAGTACCCGAAACACTCATGAATTAATAGATTTAATATTATTATTAAATCTTCGACCCGTCATAACTCCCACGTGCGATGTCCGATTGACTTCTCGTCAGTGGTGATGTGATCCTGTAATTAATATGATCAATTCATGTCTAAGGTTGCATATTAAATTATGACTCATTTCTCTGGTCAATAAAACACCTATTATTAATTAATGTTATTATTATCATTAAATGCATGGAAACTGCATGACATGTCGTGTGTTGACCAGTCAAAATGTGTAACGGGTGTACGGTCACACCATGTATTCATTAATACACACTGCATATTGTTTTACCTATTCGTTTCCTATATAAGAATGGGTCGCAGATTATTTCCAGACCGTTCGCTTCTGCTTCGCACGGCGATGCTCTTGGATGATCGAGAAGTCTTCCTCCTCTAACATCTTCATCCAGACTCCGATCGTCTATCCGTCAGTGGCTGCGGGATCATGTCTGCAAGGAGAACACTGAAAACCCTGTTCCATTCCCTCTTCTTCATCTTCCCCTACGTAGTTTCCAACCGAGGAGACTGCTGATAATTGACGGGAACAACGGTCTTTGACAAACGACTCTAAAAAGGTATGTTAAACCTCTGTTCTTGTATTGTATTTCCGATCCTACTTCTCCCATTTTCTTTCCATGCTATGGCATGTTATATCCGTGTTGAGGGAGTATCTTGTGTTGTTGATTCGGTGGTTTCGCGACGTCCATGGTGGGTGCAGTCGTTCTGGTAGAAGCCTTGTGATAGTGGTGGTCGTGTTCGTAGAAGGACATCAGAACCTATTGAAGTAGGGATCTTACCTTCATCTCTCTAAATTGTGCATCATGCGGGGTGGGTAACCTCTTGTTTTCATGAGAAATGGTTGAACCATTAAAGAAGATAATAACTGGATAAAGAATGGGGATGGGGAAGTTGTTATGTTTATTTTTATATCCTGTGATATTATTTTGTGAATTGAATAGGCTCATGCCTACTGAAAATCACAGTCGTTGGGGGCCTTTGCTTGCGCAATTAAATGTTTCCCTATCTTTCAATACCATTTTGTGAATGGAACTTTGTGGAATGTGGAAATTGGTTAATCACGTAATGTTGGCTGATTAAATGAAAATCTGGAACCCTTCTGTGATCACCCCGATTGAACTAAATTGGAATAATAAACATGTGGGTGCTGTTGTGGTTAATTTACGTGAAGGGGGTGTTTTTGAGGTTTGTTGTGGATTGAGTAAGCAGTGGGGTTGCGGTTGGCTTGGTTGTGGGTTGTTTTGAATGCTATGTTAGTGATGGGCAGTAGGGATGTGATGAACGGTATCAAGGGATGATGATGCATGGGGTGGTTGTGGTTATGGTTGTTGGCAGCGGGGCTGCAGTGAAGGGTTGTAAAGTGAACGGACTGTGGGTTGTAAATAATAAATAAAATTTGGAAGAGTTAATGAATGGTGGGGCATGATTGTGTAATGGAAATAATAGTTAATGGGGCTGGTTGGTTAATAAGAAGGACTTGGTTGTGTTGTTTGTGTTTTCCTAACTTGATTTTTGGATGGAAGGGATATGTTTTACGAATGATCGATGTGGTTAGTTGTGGATAGTTTCCCAGAAGATAAAGAACTAATAAACTTATTCTGTTGAAACATTAAAACCTAAATGGGGTTGGGGTTGTTTATTGTATGCATGATTCGTAGTAGCAGTGCTAAGGCATGTGCTCTGTTATATGATTAGAAGCCATAGGTTGGGCTGAGTGTTTGATATATATATATATATATATCTGTATATTTGTGTTTTATCGCACCCCAACCATGTTGAGAACTTAGTGTCGAACACTCCCATATCATGGGAGAGGGTGTTTTCCCATAGTTACTAGCTCTTTTCTGCTCCTTCTTCTATAGGCTATGATGGCTTGAGATGACCTTACACCTAAGACCCTTCAGGTAGGTTTCAATTTGTGTGGATTGGCCCAAGAATCTTCAAGCAGGTTTGTTTTCCAAATAATCTTCGGGATGAAGCCCAGGTGTCTTCGGGTGAGAGTTCTGTTACTATTACTGTTCCCAAGAATCTTCGGGATGAGGCCCAGGTGTGTGAGAGTAGGGTATGTGGTTGTGAGGCACAGGTGTGTGCGAGCGGGATGCTTGGTTGTGAGGCCCAAGTGTGTGCGGTCGGGATGCGTGGTTGTGAGGCCTAGGTGTGTGCGGGCGGGATGCGTGGTTCTTGAGGCCCATGTGTGTGCGGGCGGGAAGAGTGTGGTAGTGTCAGGACGTTCGCCATTAGGAAGAGCAGCTAACTAGTGGGAAATGGTGCGGGGTACCCAATACTCTTGTTCCTATATACTACTACCTATTTTGTTTGTGTTTTTGGTGAGTGTGGCTGGTGAGGTTGGGTGGATAGAATTCTTTCCTAGGTTTCTTCTGTTGTTCTCACAGGACAGTTGGATGTCTCCCCACTTGTGCACGAGAGCTTTAGGTTTCCCTACAGAGTATACTTGTATTCTCACCCTACGTTTACTTTCAGGTTTCCAGGAGGAATACCAGGGTCATGCGGGACCCTACTAGTCGGACAGTTGGAGTTGTTTTAGTTGATGTACTATTGTTTTCTTTTGGTATTGTACTATTGATCTTTCTTGTACTTTCACCTTGTTATAAAATTGTTTAAACATGCATGTGGGATTGGTTTGGGTTTATTTATATACACTTTTTTCAATCCTTTTTGGGTGGTTGACTTGTCCTATTTCAAATCTTAAATAATAAAAAGGGTAATGCCTCCCTTATTTGTGAAAACTCATACCCTTTGTTCTAGTCGCCACCCTGGGGCCTACTAATGGTGGGACTCGAGGGTCATTATCTCCCTTTCACCATTGCCAGCTCAGGAGGGGCATCATTGGTGGGAGGGTGTCGTGATAGAATGGTATCAAAGGTGATGGTTGAGAGATAGGATGGAGTCTGGAGTTAGGCACAGTGAGGATTGCATGGGATGGTAGGGAAACCGTGTTAGTTAATCTTGGTGTGTGGCATCGGCCAGGGAAGACCGGCTAGGACACAGGATTTTAGGGCCCCCCGTGATCCGATGCAAGGACTCTGAACCTACCGAATGACCAAGTGAGACTACATTGATTGCAGGGTAGAGACCTAGGGAAGGTACATGCATCATCATGATTGCGTTTTACTTGATTTGGGTGTTCTGGGAAAGAAATTGAAATAAAAAAAATTTATGAAATACAACCTTGAGAAATTTCCTTACTACTTGGGCTTAGGCGATCCTTGTTTACCGTAAAACTATGGAACCTGGACGTCGTCCTTGGGTGGCTCAGACGGCCGAGGCCCATCCGATTCAGGTCTTCTATCAGTTGAGGATTGACCGAGAGGAGGAAGATAGCCAGTGGTAGAAGACTCTCTGTTCTTTCCAGTGGAAAACCCTCAAGAAGTACGAGGGTAGTACTTCGGATACAGAGACGGAAGTGTGTCTTGAGGAGCTCGGGATCACTTTTACCTTGATTAGTGATCTAAGAGAGTACTCGGTTCCACTAGCAGTCAGTCAGCTGAGAGGTGCGGTGCGACAGTGGTGGAATCTCTACCTCGGAGAGAGGATAGAGGAAGAGGTTTGATGGGATGACATTGAGAAGGAATTACGAGAGGATTTCCTTACTTCCATGATCAAGTTGGAGAAGTGGCAGGAGTTACTCTACCTTCAGCAGGAGAGTATGTTAGTATGAGATCTAGGAATCATGTTCAAGGATCTCCTGCGCTTTTCTCTAGATCCCTTTCCAGATGAGGAGTCTCTGGAGAGACATTTGGAGGAGGTGCTTCGTCCTTCACTCCAGTATGTTGTCACCCCCTTCACCCTTCCGACGTACTTGGCAGTACAGAAGAAGGCAGAGGTTGTAGAAAAGATGCACTCGCATGGAGGTGCACTACGTGAGGGGATCCAGCCAAATTAGTCGAAGGGGAAGGCAGTCAGCAGTAGGTCTCCTATGACGAGACCTTCCAGTTTCATGCTATTAGGGAGAAGGCCCCAGTAGTTCCAGATTAGATCTTCGGGTCCTCGTCCCTTTTTCACAAGCCAATGACCAAAGTGTTTTTTTGTGTGGAGGTCCCAGGAACGTTGAGAGTCGGTGCCTGACCAAATATCAGTACGGTGGAGATGGACAGGTTCAGCGCCCACCTCAGTAGCACCAGTCACCGGAAAGAACCTTCCAGCAGCAACATGCTCCAGTCCCTCTGAGGGGAGATGCTGAAGGTGGTGGCCAGCCACATGGAGTTCCTCAAGGATCCCAATCAGGACGTGGTCTAGGATGCAGACGTCAACAGAGAGGCAGAGGAGTTGGGTGAGGATAGTTGCATGCATTAGAGGCAGGATATCTATAATTACCATGATCTATAGAGATGTGTTTGGGTTTTCTGGAATGATCTCTTTTATGTTTTGTTGGGTGCATTACACTCCATTGTTGGAACTATTTTTCTCATTCTTTGAGCATGTACCTTGTTTTTGTGAGTTTTTAATGCTATGTTGTTTCCTGGTTTTCATTAAATGTACATGAAGAGCCCTATCAGGTGGGGAGGGGAAGACCTAATCCCTAATCAAGACGCATTAATGTGGATGCGATTAAACCCATGCAGGAGAGCCAATGCCGCCTAAAGAGGATAATATCTCGACATGGGAGAAGGAATTCCCCAATCCGTGTGTCTAGGCAGTGTGTGGGTTGTATGGTGTTGGGGGCAGTGTAAGTTGGAAAATCCTAATATATGGAAGTGGGAAGGTCCAGTCCTTAATAGAGATGCATTAATGCGGATGAGATTAAACCCATGCATGCGAGTTAGTGCCACCAAAAGCGGATAATATCTTGATATAGGATAGGGAATTCTGAACTCATATAATTAGGGTTTTCGGTTGTTTCATTTTATGACAAGATCCCTCAGAGGTATCTTACAGAGTGTTTGTTCGGATCCATTCTTTTTTCTGGGTTGGTTTTTAATTCTCGAGGACGAGAATGTTTTGAGGGGTATCTGATGTAATGGCCCAGACCCCTCCGGTTCATTCCTTTGTTGAAATCGATGTGGTCAACATGACGAGCATTATAATGATAATTTTAATACTGATGATAACGTAAAAATATGTTAAATAATAATGATGATGACCTAAATTATGTGATTAATTAAACTAAAAAGAATAATCATGATAAAATGATTTAATCGGTGTTATTATTATGAATGATGTGAAGTGGGAAGGTGTGTGATCCATTATAAGTTGATAAATGAAACATGTAGTTTGTTATTAGTTGAGTAATTATTGAAATTAAATCTGAATAATAATAATGGGTGTTCTATTATTAAAATTATTCATAATATTATTAATAATGAGAAATTGATGAAATGAGTCATGGTATTTATTGCAAACAAATAAATGTAGATGAAAGTAGATGCATGGTGGTGCGTTCATAAAATTAAAGGTGAGTTCGTTATTATTATTATGTAAAATAATAATAATAATCATGGTGTAAAAATATATTGGGTTTATTAAATTGAATGGTTTTGATTTAATAAAAGTTGTTTCAATTTAATCAGTGTCAGATAAAAATAAATAGAAATAAATTATTTAAATTGATGGATGTTATGCGACATTGACATGGCATGGTCGGATTCAGATATCCAATAGGGTGGTTTGATGTTGTCAAAGCAACGAGCATAAATATTTTTGTTATTAAAAACAATAACGTTGGTGAGTTAATAAAATTATTTGATGAAATGTTGTTGTCATTTAAAAACAATAAATAACATTGATGGCGTAAAACTATGTGCGAGAGGTTAATAAAATTAAATGTATTAAATTGGGGTTCAATATGTAAGTTATATTATTTTTTTCATTTAATTTAATTAAATGAAATGGTTTTGAGTCGCATGGAATGGATGTTCATAGGTTCTCCGAAAAGTGAAATATGAAATTAATAAAATTGCTAGTATAATAATATGATAATACAATTAAATTAATAATAGATAAAAGGCAAGGGAATTAATAATTTTTCTATTATACTTGATGCGCATGGAATATAAGAGGAGGCGCCACTTGCTGGGGCGTGATAAAATGGGGAGAAGAATTTCTGGAAGATAATAAATGGAATTGGGGAGAGAATGATATATAAAATTTAAAAGAGAAATAAATGAAAAAGGGGTAATTGGGGTTTCATTCTTGCGAGAAAGGAGACACAAATCGTGATTGATTTGGAGTTAAGAAAAAATGGTTATATAAAGTAATAATATAATAATATAGTTATTATTTTGATGGGAAAACCATGTTTTGTCCTCAACCCCTTCGTACGACCTCGGTTTTACAAACCATCAGCGGCACTGCGACCCTGAATACGAGATGGAAATTATGAGTCAAATATTGGATGTCTTTTTCAGGTTTTCGGATCGGGAACCTGAAACACTCGTGAATTAATAGATTTAATATTATTGTTAAATCTTCGACCCGTCATAACTCCCATATGCGACGTCCGATTGACTTTTTGTCAGTGGCGATTTGATCCTATCATTAATACGATCAATTCAAGTCTATTGTTGCATATTAAATTATGACTCATGTCTCGGGTCTATAAAACACCTATTATTAATTAAAGTTATTATTATCATTAAATGCATGGAAACTGTGTGAAGTGTCATGTGTTAACCAATCAAAACGCGTAATGGGTGTACGGCCACACCATGTATTCATTAATACATTTTGCATACTATTTTACCTATTCGTTTCCTATATAAGAAAGGGTCACGGATTATTTCCAAACTTATCACTTCTTCTTCGCACGATGACACTCTTGGATGATCGAGAAGTCTTCCTCCTCTAACTTCTTCATCCGGACTCCGATCGTCGATCCTTCATTGGCTGCGGGATCGTGTCGGCTTGGAGAACACCATACACCATATTTCGTTCCCTCTTCTTCGACTTCCCCTCCGCAGTTTCCAACCAAGGAGACTGCTGATAATTAATGGGAACAATGGTATTTGACGAACGACTCTAAAAAAGTATGTTAAATGTTTGTTATTGTATTCTATTTCCGATCCTACATCTCCTATTTGCATTCCATGCTACGGCGTGTGATCTCCATGTTGAGGGAGTTTATTGTGTTGTTGATTCGGTGGTGCCGCGACGTCCTTGGTGGGTGCAGTCATTCTGGGAGAAGCCTTGTGATCGTGGTGGTCGTGTTTGTAGAAGGACATCAGAACCTGTTGAGGTAGGGATCATACCTTCGTCTCTCTAAATTGTGCAGCATGCGAGGTGGGTAACCTCTTGTTTTCATGAGAAACGGTTGAACCATTAACGAAGATAATAACTGGTTAAAGAACAGGGATGGGGAAGTTGTTATGTTTATCTTTATATCCTGTGATATCACGTTGTCAATTGAATAGGCTCATTCCTACTGAAAATCACGGTCGTTGAGGGCCTTTGCTTGCGCAATTAAATTTTTCCATATATTTCTAGACTATTTTGTGAATGGAACTTTGTGGAATGTGGAAATTGGTTCATCACGTAAAGTTGGATGATTAAATGAAAATCTAGAACCCTTCTGTGATCACCCCGGTTGAACTAAATTGGAATAATAAACATGTGGGTGTTGTTGGGGTTAATTTATGTGAAGGGGGTGTTTTGTGGGTTGTTGTGGATCAAGTAAGCAGCGGGGCTGCGGTTGGCTTGGTTGTGGGTTGTTGTGAATGCTATGTTAGTGATGGGAAGCGTGGCTGTGATGAACGGTATCAAGGGATGATGATGTATGGTGTGGTTGTGGTTATGGTTGTTGGCAGTGAGGCTGCCGGGATGGGTTGGAATGTGAACGGACTGTGGGTTGTGAATAATAAATAAAATGTCGAAGAGTTAATGAATGGTGGGGCATGATTGTGGAATGGGAATAATAGTTAATGGGGTTGGTTGGTTAATAAGAAGGACTTGGTTGTGTTTCTTGTGTTTTCCTAACTTGATTTTTTGATGGCAAGGATATGTTTTACAGATGATCGATGTTGTTAGTTGTGGATAGTGGCCTAGAAGTTAAGGAACTAATAAACTAATGTTGTTGAAACATGAAAACCTAAATGGGGTTGGGGTTGTTTGTTATATGCATGCTTCGTAGTAGCAGTGTCGGGGCACGTGCTCAGTTCTATGATTATAAGACATAGGTTTGGCTGAGTGTTTGGTATATATATATATATATATCATTGTCTTTTATCTCACCTCACCCATGTTGAGCACTTAGTGTCGAACAGTCCCATTTCATGGGAGAGGGTGTTTTCCAAAAGTTACTAGCTCTATCCTACTCCTTATTCCCTAGGTTGTGATGTATTGAGGCTACATTACACCTAAGACCCTTCAGGTAGGTTTCGATTGGGGTGGATTGGCCCAAGACTCTTCAGGCAGGTTTGTTTTCCCAAGAATCTTTGGGATGAGGCCTAGGTGTATTTGGGTGAAAGTTCTGTTACTATTACTGTTCCCGAGAATCTTCGGGATGAGGCCCAGGTGTGTGCATGCTGGATACGTGGTTGTGAGCCCCAGTTGTGTGCGGGCGGGATGCGTGGTTGTGAGGCCCAAGTGTGTGCGGGCGGGATGTGTGGTTCTTGAGGCCCATGTGTGTGCGGGTGGGAAGAGTGTGGTAGCGTCAGGACGTTCGCCGTTAGGAAGAGCAGCTATCTAGTGGAAAATGGTGTGGGGTACCCAATACTGTAGTTCTTATATACTACTACCTATTGTGATTGTGTATTTGGTGAGTGTGGATTGTGAGGTTGGGTGGATAGAATTTTTTGCTAGGTTTCTTCTATTGTTCTCATGAGACATTAGGATGTCTCCCCACTTGTGCACCAGAGCTTTAGGATTCCATACTGAGTATACTTGTATGCTCACCCTACATTTACTTTCAGGTTTCCAGGAGGAATACCATGGCCGGGCTAGACCCTACTAGTCGGACAGTTGGAGTTGTTGCAGTTGTTGTACTCTTGTTTTCTTTTGGTATTGTACTATTGAGATTTCTTGTACTTGCACCATGTTATAAAATTGTTTAAACATGCATGTGGGATTGGTTTGGGATTATATCTATACACTTCTTTCTTTTCCTTTTTGGGTGGTTGACTTGTCCTATTTCCTGATCTTAAATAATAAAAAGGGTAATGCCTCCCATATTTGTTTAAACTCATACCCTTGGTGCTAGTCGCCACCCCGGGGCCTACTGGAGGCGGGACTCGGGGGTCATTATCTCCCTTTCATCATTGAAAGCTCAGGAGGGGCATCTTTGGTGGGAGGGGGTCATGAAATTTTATGTGTTATTCACCCTATTTATGATTGGGTTTTCTTAAAAATAATTTTTTAAATATCATTCTCTCAGTTATTAAAATAATGTTTAAATTGTGAGAACCAATTTAATAAATGTTGGTAGAATGTAGCACCCCAAAATTATAAAGTAAACCATTATATTCAATAGTGTTTATTAAATATATGAAAAAGTGTAAAAAGGGAATATATTAACCAAATAAATTACAATATATTTTCTATATTAATTTAATATATTATAATCTATAGATATTAATGAACATAATACAGAGTTAGAATGTGTTACATGCAAGACCGAGTTTTACAGAACAATATAATATTATTATCTAATATCATATTATATAAAGTAGAAATTATTAATAGTAATAATTAAATTAAGGAAATCTACGGTTAACTCAAATACAAAATTAATAATTTAAATACAAATTAATTATAATGTTTTATATAAACCTGTTGAATGTAATGGAAAATATTACTATTTTTATGCTCAAAAAGAAATTTTGCCCTAATAACGTAAATCAATTAAATTTATTGATTGATATTAATGCGATATATATATATATATTATATTCCATAAAAGATTTTTGATATTCATTGAATATACATTATAGTCTCAAGACAAAAACAAACAAAATTTGAGACATAAAATACTATATTTTTATTAAGGAATTTGTACCACCTTAATTATAGAATCCATTTTAATTCATAATTTTTACACATTAATTTATTTATTATTTCCAATAGAAAATGATATTTAATTTTTAAAAATAAAAATTAGGCAACAATGAAGTTTTTATATTTTTATGAAAAATTACATTATTTAAAGAATAGTTAAAAATAGTGATTTCAAGATCAAAACTGTTTTTTATCTTATTTATTTATATGATTGATTTTCTTATATAGATGTTCAATTTAAATTAGAAAATATTTTTTCAATATTATCGATTTTAAATAATAATAATCAATTTCAATTTGAAATTGAGTATAAAAAATCATTTGGATATTTTTTATATTAAAACCCGTTATTGTCCTCCGGTTTGTGGGATTCAATTTAA
Organism: Viscum album; assembly: GCA_963277665.1. Lineage (NCBI taxonomy): Eukaryota > Viridiplantae > Streptophyta > Magnoliopsida > Santalales > Viscaceae > Viscum > Viscum album. Next base: position 1,043,861,151 of record OY728160.1, on the reverse strand, counting down.
ATTATTTTATATTACTTATAAAATTGGAATTTTAAAAAATTGGTTTAATAAATGGAATCATAAAAATTTATAATCTATAAAAAGTTAAATATAATTTTTTCCCAATTCTTTTAAATGTAATTAAAATTAGTTATAACTATTATAGTTAAATTAAGCATAATAAAAGACTAAAAATTAACCTTACTACCCAAAAAGACATATATCCTTGTCCAATAGGTATTGCTTGGATATATATAGACCCTATACTCTATATGGTCGAACTAATACCATTATTTGATCAAATTTGAACATGAAAGACCAAAAAGAAATTCCATTGTTATAATATTACAAGAGTGCAACTCCTACACTATAAAATAGCCTCATATCCTCCCAATTCTTCACAACACTAAAGAAACATTGGATATACCAATATCATTCCAAATTGCACTAAAAATATCTCCCCCCATTATTGAATCCTCCCATGGTATAAAATTCCATCTAAGTAAGCCTGTTGGTACAAACCAAAAGAAGTTACCTGATTAAGAGGTAACATCTTTACTCAAGCTCCCTAGTGTCATTTCCACCATCCTCTCACTCAACTATTTATATTATAGTATTATATATTATAACATTCCTATTAAATATAATATAATGATATTATGTAAATTTATCATCCTAAACATACACACACATCCATTGAATGGGAAATGGGTATATATTTTGTTTGTATAGAGAACCACATCCTTACGAAAGGATGTTTGTTCATTTTTCCATTACCATAAATCATAGTGATCATTATGATTGAAATTATGTTTATATGTTTTATATTATAAATATAATGTATTTATTATTATGTAATTCTTATTTTTAACAAACCGATATTCTTTCCATCTTATGTAAATACAACAATTCTGTATGATGATGTGTTGACTATAAACCCCTCAAAGTAAGATGACTCATCGATGCCACAAAAATAATGTTTAACTCATAGTTTTAATATTAATATATAAGATATATGAAATATATATGACAATTGAATTATAATATAGTTATATATCATTTAATTTTCATTATTTTAATAAAACAATTAAATGAAAGTAGAGTTTTTGCGTATATACAACATTCCATCTTCAAGAAAAGTGAACTTCATTTATAATCTACAAACATAATAAAATACTTTTAATACATAATAATTTGTTATATATGATAATTAAGACTTATTTTACATTATTTAGATGATGAAACAATGGAATGATTATTGATAACAAAAAAAGGTTAATACTTAGTCGAGAAAACTAGGAAATTAACAACTAAAATAGTAAAATTAATTATCGTTGTTAACAAACAGGAAAAGAGATGTTATAAGATGTTAATATATGGCCTCATAAACATTATTATTTTAATCATATGAGTTACTAACACATTTTAACCTACAATACAGGATGATAAATACCACAAAAAAAGGATAAGTTAAAGGAAATTCATCTCTATTTTCATTTCATTGGGACTTATTTGTTATTATGTGCCATTTCACATTTAGTTGGTTTATTTATTGAATTTTCTATATTATACCATGATTCCACTTATTATCAAGATATTATATATTTAATTTAATTTCACACCTTTCTAGATATTATGATTTTCTTGTTTCATTTTTTTATGGAATACTTTGGAATGTATAAAGATTAATCTCATTCTGATTGTTCTCAATGATTATCCTTGCAATCTCACTTATTTTTTGGGTTTTTAAAATTATATAGAAATAATCACATTTCTATAATATTTTTTCCATGTACATTTACATGAATATACACATTCTAAAAAAATGTATATTAATATTTCCAAAACTGTATACCATTTTACATATGGTGTCTATATTGAATGTTATATGATTATTTACGGTAAATATATATAATTGTGTATTATTTATCCAATACTGAAATTTGATAAGGAATATTATTTCTTTCTACAATTAAATATTATTAAATATTTGGATAATAAATTAATGGAGGATTCCTGTTATTATATATCTCCTCGATGTAACAACATGTTCTGATTAGAGAAATAAGTTTGCGAAATTAAACAGTTGTCAATCTATATTTTTAAACTTTCATGTGAATGATCTTGATGGTATAATTTTTCATATGCCTGAGAAATGAAATCTGTAATGAATTAATTTCCATCATTTATCTCTAGTTATTATTAATTTATGAGATTTTGTGTTGACATATATATGGAAAATTTTAGTATATGTTCATTTATTAAATGACACATATTTCAGTTTATTTAAATTCCATAATTATTTTACCATATCTAGAAACTTAATGTCATTTATTATTAGTTAATAAAAATTTCATGATTATTTATTCTCTCTTATAAATTATTTATTCCTTTTTATATAACATTATTGAAAATTTAAACTCACACTTATTATGTGTCAAACCATATGTTATGATGAAGATTAATTGAATAAGCATTAGAACAAGCAGTTTATTTCATTTTATTATGTAACAAGATTTTTTATAATTTTTAAATGTATCATGCTTATCATGTATCTAATATGGGTTTCCATGATTTCTAAATATAATGGTTCTTTGGATTTCATTCCTTATTATCCTTCCAATGTAATAAAATCATATACAATATCATGGATTTTGTGGTTGAGGTGTTACAAATCAATCATTTAAATAAATATTATATATATTAAAATAATATATATTTTCATATATATATTTTCATATTAATCCTTCATAAATAAATTTCATCATAAAAATATCATGGATATTACTTTTTAATCAAATTAGGGTAATTCTTCTTTATAACATCCTTTGGTTCCCATGTTGCTTCCTCTATTTTGTGATTTTCTAAAGCTCCTTTACAAGACGTATCATCATATTTATCAATACATTCTCTGAATATTCAAGAATATGGATGATTTTTTCAATAAAATATTGATCACACACTACAAAAAATGGTCACATTAGAGGATGTTATTTTTGACATTATAATATGTTATAACCTATTTTAATGATAGTTGTATCGGTTGAGAGGAATCGCCGCTAATGTGGACAGTTACTTCCATAAAAGGCGGTTTTAACTAAGCGCTGATAATGTCATGATTAAATTAGCGGTGATTGAATTAGAGGGGGTTTAAGTACCCTCTAATGAAAACATAAATTCACCAGAAAGACTAGAACGTCCACTAGTTGAACGCGTTTAGGGGCGGTTCAAACCACCCCTAATAAGATGAAACATTAGGGGCTGTTTTTGACAACCACCCATAATGTTGTTGTTGCTTTTTTTAGGACACACCTACCAAACCGTTTCACCCCCAAAACCACAGGTTCTCCCCTTCACTCCATCCCTCTAGTTCCTGGTCCTCCTCCTTCATATTCCCATACGATTTCTACCTCGTCCCGGTCCTGTTCCCACCAACTTGTTCCCACCCACACAACCATCCTCTAATTCTCATTCCCACCAACGACCAGTTTGCAATTCACACATGCCCATGTATTCCTGTCTCCTTCAGGTACCATTCATTCCTCCAACTCACATGCCCATAGCAAAATAGAATCCCACCAGGAATCATATCATGGACCGCACATAGTTGAAATCTCAAACGATTTACTAAGGAAAATAAAATTTATTATATAATTTACCTATCATTGTATTTAGATAAATTTAACTATTTATTATAATAAATATTTATATAATAATATATTTACATACATTTAATATACATATATATATTATTTACTATTTTTATATTCAATTATATACATTGTATATTATATATTTAAATATCACGGAAATATATTATAGAAGCATATATGCATAGTATATTTATATACAATTATGTACATTATATATATATATATCTCTATGTGTGTGTGATAAAAATATTATTATTAATTATTATTAATCTTGTTACATCTAATTTTTAATCTATACAAATTATATGAGGGTTTTAGAAATATTATACATTTATTTTATTATTTATATAAAATATTTATTTTATTAAATACATTTGTATTATATATTTATATAAATTATTTATATACACAAGTACATATTTATATTACACACACATATATATATAAATATTTATTTACCTAATATATTTATATATGCTCTTAAAAAAAATATTTACATATTGACTTTCAATAAATATATTTATTAATATTTATATTAATAATTATATTTATTTGTATAAAATGTATAATATTATATAAAATTAATATATTATTATTATTATATGATATAAAATTTTAAAAATATTGATATTATATGTAATTAATATTATATTATATATAATTAATAATTTATTATATATAATTAATATGTATATTATATATAATCAATATTAAATGAAATATAGTTTAAAGAAAAATATAATTAATATTATATGAAATGAAATTTTACATAATATACAATTAATATAAAATGAAATATAATTTATAAACATATTTATATAATGTATTTCAAAACATATTTTTATTATTATGTACATAAATCTATATTACGATTTAAAAAAATATACAATAATAAAAATTTATTTTAATAATTTTCTATTTCATATAATATAATTTATAAATAATATAAAGGCATACACCCATAATATAAAATTATATTTATTATTATTTTTTTTATAATTTTGAAAAACTACAGGCTTCAGTTTTAATATGATATATGTTTCGGATAATTTATATTTATGTATATATGTATATAATAGGTTTATTATTTTATATTATAATTAATTAATATTAAATAAAATAAAATTTATACAAATAAATATATATTAATATACATAGTATTATACAATTATATTTATGTATACATATAAATACAATTAAATCCAAGAATATAAGTATTTTATATAATTTTTTCACAAAATATATTGAAATAAATTTATATATTATTATATATTTATATATATTAGAGGGTTCCCTTTTTAAACTATGGAGGCTCAAAACCCCTTTAATCTATAAACATATAGGGGGTTTTGAACCACCTATAAATTAGAGACATTGAGGGGGGTTTAGAACCCCTTCTAAATTATTAACATTACATGTGGTCTTAAAACCCCACTAAAATAGAGATATTAGAGGGGGTTTTCAACCCCTGTTAATTTAAGATATTAGATGTGGTTGTGAACACCCTCTAAAATAAAACTAGATAATAAAAAAATGATAAAAATATTTGAGGGGGTCCAAAACCTCCTCTTATATGAGAAATTAAGGGTCTCCATAAACCCCTCTAAATTTTATGATTAGAAAGGTTTGTATATAATTTATCTATAATATTTATATAAAATAGATATAGATGTGGTCATAACCCCCTCTAAATGAGATGATTATAGGGGGTTGTGAATAATCCCCTCTAATTATACAGCAAATTAAATTAGAGGGTGTTGTGATTAACCCCATAAAATGTACTGTTATTTTATGTTGTGACATTCCAATGCTATTTAATCCATTTTGATCAAATGAATTGAGTTTGGCATGTAATTAATTATAAAATATATTTGGAACCCATCAGGTACTTGAGAGTGATTTGGTAGATGTTTCAAATTATAATATTCACCTATAATATTTTCAAGGTTTTAAAATGGTCCAACATAATTGGGGAATAGTTTTCCTTATAATCCAACCAAATATCACCATTCAATGATTTTAACTTGATGAAAAAATGAACTCTCACATGGAATTCAAAATCATTTTACTAAGTGTTGATATATGTCTTTTGACTATATTTTTCTTCCTTTATATGAGCCTAAAGATTTTTTACCATTTTTTATATCTTCATTATGTTCTGGTCCATTGATATTCTTTTCAATAACATCACCCGAATGGGTTGCAATTGAAAATATATTTCCGTATAAATTTTCACAAATTTTCATTTTAATAATATGATTGAAAATATTTTTAAAGAAAAATTATACCAAAGGTAAATAATGATATTCATGACATGAAATTCAAGTTCTCATGAACTCAAAATGTCTTCCATTGTATGAATTTTCCATGGAGGCATTCCAACAATTTGAGGATGTTAGGATGTGGACAAAAAAATATTAGTATAATGATCCTTATGAATAGTTGTTTGGAATTTTAATTTAATAAAAGGGTCACAATTCGATAATATTTAAAAAGGTCTATATGATGTCTTATTAATGTAATAGTATAGAGCCTTTCAGGGTGCTCAAGAGTTAAATTATCCCTTATATTGCATAAAATTGAATATTTTTGTTGGAAATTCATTATAAACCATATTATATAATCCATTCAATTAGTCTTTGGTAGTCCTATTACTATGTCTATTGTAGTGTCATCCCATTTACACACGGGAATGTTGAAAGGGTCTATAGATTCTCTATGATGCCACCATATATATTTAAAACATTTACAAACCTATCATCAGGACATATAATCATCAATTTCCCACTTTATGTATTACCGCATCATATTTTCCATCAAATCACTACACTTTCATGTGATGTGAGGGTGTATAATGAAACTTGATCTATGGGCTCATACAAAAATCCCCATTTTAGCTCATTTGTTGATGTATCACATACTGTCATTCAAAATTATAGAACACCATCATCATAAATGATGAATTCTAATTTCCCATCATTCATGTCATTGATTTTATTCCGAATATACTATTCATAAGATTTAGATTATGTTCCATTCATACAATGATGGTTTCAAAATCATTTAAAAATTAAGTGATTCTTCCTCTTCATTTATAATTTCAACGCCCAAAATTATTAGATCCATGAATATAGTTTCCCTTTCAATCATAATCATGGTCATAATATATTTATCTTTCATACTCAATGCATTAGTTACATAGTTTTGTTTCCTTTAGTGTTATTATATTGAAACAAATAATCATGATATAGATCCATCCATCACCTTTTAATCATGGTTAGATATTTTTGTCAAATGATTCATTTTAGGTACTTATGGTTAATTTATATCTCACTTGTACCACCATATAGATAATCTATCCATATATTTAATGATGTTGAAATTATTTCATTAAAATAAAATCATTTTTATTAATGTGATGGAAACCATCAAAAGAACCAAACATTTAACCAAATATTATTGGTGGACTATATCAAGACAATAACCATACAAGGGTGGATTTATTGACCATTCGGATCCTTATATATGAGATTATGATACTTAAATTATTTTATTTAAAGTGATGATATACTTTTCATATTCCTGTTTTAACAAGTATTATAATGTTAATGATGGATTAAATAGAATATATATTCAATTATAAGTATTACAAAAAATTAGGGAGTATTTTTCTTTTCTAATTTTTTTTATTTTTAATTTTTATTCAAATAATACGTCTATTAACTAATTACACAAGACTAATGTTTTAATTATTTTATTGATTGAGATAACAGATAAATGTTATTAAAATATTAAAATAAGTATAGTTTGAGATGATTAATATGTATATTTAATTTTATATACAACTCATACCTTTTGGTAATAAAAAAATTATTGGGTTAAAGATATGTTGTTATTTAAATATTTTCTTAAATCTATAAAATAAATAGTGTCTAAGTTGACACTATTGATTGTTTGTCCAAATAATGGTTTATAAAATTATTTAAAAACATTAATTTTTTTATATAATATACAATAAATAATATATGGTAGAAAATTTTATAATGTATTTTTTTATGGTCTAATTGACATTAAATATGTAAATATTTCACCCTTTTAGTATTAAAATATGTGACACCCTAGTTAAAATTTAAATAGAATTACTAAGTGTTATGTAATATGATAAGGATTAAATTGATTGAAAATATTGTCTAAAATTTATTGTTTGGGGATATTACAACCCTTTCTCATTTCATTTTATAAATTTTCACATTTTGGTAGTTTTTTATGTGGATTGATTTTATAATAAATTAATATTTTGGGATATTCCAAAATTGCCCCTCACCTCAATTATAATAGGAAACCACCAACCCCACCACTTCAATTCACTTTGAGCTTTAAGGCATTGATATCCCCTACCATTTCCTTTATCACCTTTTTTATTTATTAATTATATGTTTTTGTGTTCTTCAATTAACATCTCTAGTTCATTATGATGATATTTTGAGGGAGCATGTTAAGGAAGAGGTAATATACCCTAACGATTCTTTCAAACATAATTGTTCTTATACATCATCATAATAAGATGTTTCATTATAATTTAATAACTCTATTATTAATTATATAATTATAGGTTATTATTATTATATAATAATCATATCCCAACATTAATCTGTACTACATAATACGAAATCACAACACGTACGTACGTACGACTTACCGTCTCCACATCGTGGTGTAATATGCTTTTCACCACCCCCATACATGGATGCGTATAATGATGAAAATAATAATTGTATATGTTTATTATAATATTATATTGATTTTGAAATATTAATCACCAACCACATCAATACCATTAGACAATTAATGGTATTATATCGTCGCTCGTGCGTGCATATGACCTACTGGATCCACGATATGATGTAATTCATTTTACATGTTATTCATTAAATCATGAGTATATAATTGAATAGACTGAAAAATTATGATAAATATTATACTAATAACATTATTTAAATGAAATATCTGTAATGTAAGAATAGGAACACAATCTTATGTCACGACCCATCCTCAGGGCCCGTTCCGTGACTACCTCAGGCCCGCCTTTCATAGGCCAGGGGCTGGTGACTAGCACCAAAGGCGTAAATCTCAATAACTGGGAAGGCATTGCCTTTATAAAAGTAACAAAACACCACAGAGTAAAGCGTAAGCAAAACACTAAGTACAAAAGAAAGTGCTGAAAAGTAAATGGGTCAGAATAAAAACCCTAATGAAAGTACAACTACAACTGAACAAGTACAACAGAAAAAGACAACAGCTAGAAGAAAGGAAGCAGCTCCTGGGTCGTCCTTGTCGGATCCAACCTGATGGGTAGGTACAGATGGTGCAGCTCCTGGTCGTCCACCACGGATCCTACCTGAAGGGTAGGTACAGATAGCCTCCTCAACGCTCTCACCCGTCAACCTCCTCCGTGTGTCGTCTCGTCGTGTATTCTACCTCCGGGTACTGACTCGTCGTGTAGTCCACCTCTGGGTACTGACTCGTCGTGTAGTCCACCTCTGGGTACCGTCCAGTCCTTGAACACTCGGCCTCCGTCAGCACTGCCTGTCTTCTGCAACCAACACAACGAGGTGCGGGCATAGCCCGTGTGGGGGTGAGTATAACGATACTCAGTAGGGACCCCGAGACCCTCAAGGTCTCACTAAAACCAACAAGCATAACCACATATAAGATCTCAACAGATAACCTCTACATAGGTATATGCCCATACATATACCTAAGTTATCAAGTAACCCATCTCAATCCTGAGGAAACACAAGGATTTAGAAAACAACGGATAACCACTACCTATGTATATGCCCATACATATACCTAAGTTTTCAAGTAACCCATATCAAACATGAGGTAAACACAAGGTCAAAAGTCTCAGCTCAAACCAGGATTTTCATTATCGAAACTGCAACTGCTGAAGAGCCCCGTCTTTGGAGTGTACAGTGGTCCTGTCACGACTCCGAGGTACTTCTCACTAACCTAAGACTGCTGAGGTACTCCTCCTGTTGAGTATTGTGTGTCTGCTGCTACAACCAAGCGCTTCCCACCATGGGTTTGCTGCTACAACCAAGCGCTCCCCCTCATTGCCTTAAGAGGTACTCCTTCTGTTGAGTACCGCGGGTCTGCCGCTACAACCAAGCGCTCCTCCGCCGTGGGTCTGCCGCTACAACCAAGCGCTCCCCCTCATAGCCTCCAGAGGTACTCCTTCTGTTGAGTACTGCGGGTCTGCTGCTACAACCAAGCGCTCCTTCGCCGTGGGTCTGCCGCTACAACAAAACGCTCCCCACTGGGCTATCCGAAACACACCGAGTCGATCGGTCAAGCAATTGTCAGGTCTCAGCCGGCTACACGGTCTCCATATTCCACACGCTCGTCTCCGGGAGGGTTCGCTCCACGAGCCGCAGGTCGATACTATAGGTACCACAAGGTTCCACGAAGAAGTATCTCAAGGGACCGCCTCGTCACAGGGGTCTCAACACAACAGACGGCGCGTCAATCGGACGCCCGGTCTGTGAGTTACTATCCTTTTCGTCCCAGGGGACCGGTTGGTTTCATGTGCGAACCAACCCGGCTATATCCAAACTATACCCTGAACTCCCCTAGGGTATACTCAAAGGGACTGTTTCTCAACATGATCACCAACGCCGCTGACGGTTCATCGAACGGACGTCCGGTCTGAAAGATATCAGCTTTTCTGTTCCAGGGGACCGATTGGATTTCGGATACAATCCAACCTGGACACTATCCAACAGCAACGAAAACTCGGGCAAAGTATTCCAAATGTTCCATCTCTACAAGAGGAATTCAACGAGACAGACGGTGCGTCAATCGGACGCCCAGTCTGTGAGTTATTGGCTTTTTCGTTTCAGGGGCCCGGTTGGTTTTTAAGGCAAACCAACCCGACCGTACTCCACCTGCATCCAAACCATGGGCGAAGTGAGCCAAATGATCCATCTCACTTAGAGGAATTCAACAAAGTTTACGGCACGTCAATCGGACGTCTGAAGCTCAAGATATTAGTGTTTCTGCTCCGAGGCCCCGTTTGGTTTCATGTTCGAACCAACATGGACAAACCCAAAGTATCCTGAAACCTTGAGTGTAATTTAGTGAAACGGCCGTCTCGATCCAAGGATCGCATCGCCGCTGACGGCGCGTCATTCGGAGGCCCGTAGCTCAAGATAAGAGCGTTTGAACGGAAAAGTCCGAGTACGGGGGGTCTGGGCCTGGGCCGGCCCGGCCCAGTACCCCCTGGGCCGACCCAGACTGCGGCCCGACTCGGCCGACGGCACGGCGGCGCGGCCCGCGCGGCCATCTCGCGTGGCCAGCGCGGCCTTTGCGCTGCGCACGTGCCAAGGGAGGGGTGTTAACCCTCCTTTATGAAAACGGCGGCCCCCATTAAGGGGGCTGCGCCTTGTAACACCGGGGGGTGTAACCCCCCCCGGATTTCTGCCAGAAATGGCCGGCCAGCGCGGGGCCGGCCGGTTTCTCGCCGCAGAACCCCGCGGTCCCGCGTCTTCCGGTGCCGGCAGCCGGGGTTCTGGCCGCCTCCTTCGCATTCTCCGGCGACCGGTTTTTTCCGGCCACCAATTCCAAGATGGCCGCGAATCCGTCCGGCCTAGAGTCACGGCGCCGTGCCCTTCCGCCGCGGCCCGACTCCGGCCGCGGCCTTGTTCGCAATCCTCGGCGCGGCGCGATGACACCGTGTTTCTTCATCGTGGACCCTCCTACCGTGTTTCCTCTCGTTCATGCGCGGTGCAATGATGCATTACCGTCTTTGCTGATCAAAACTAAGAATAGCAAAGGGGGGGAGGGGTATCGGCCGTGTTTGTGCGGACTGATTCCCTCCCGTTATATCAATAGCTGTTGGCCGAAACGTAAAATGTTTAACTTTCACAATTTTTAATTTAAATAAAAATTGGAACATGGCCGATAGATTTATCTTTCACATTCGAAGGAATGAATCACCAACTTAAAATAGTCGAACCCCTACCTTGGGTATAAGTCAATCGGAAGGTGGTGGCGTCGTTCGAGGTTCATCGCGGTATAGCATCGCGAGGATGACGACGTCGAAGGGGGACGTCGGCGTTCGTCCGACTCGAGGGAAGGCGAAGCCGTCGTCGTTCTCTACCCGATTCCGTTTCTGATCTTGTTCGTCGATCCGTTGACGATGAAGGGGAAGAAGAAGATCCGTTGAAGAGTCTCGCCGTGGAAGGGGAAAAATTCCATGGAAGGAAAACGAGCGTTCTTCGTCAGAGGTGGCGCGTTCTTCGCATTTTTCGCGAAGGAGGAGGAGGAGAGGAAAACTCATCACAACGCTTCCCAACCCAAAAATAAAATGAGGCTAAGGCCTTATTTTATTGCTTTCCGCCAATGATTTCAAAATTCAAACAACGTAACCCTCACAATTAATTTCAAAGAATTAATTGTAAAACTTAACTGCCCAATTAAATAGAGGCGTTAAGAAATTAAGGAAACGTGTCGGTTGACTTCGTTTAATAGGAGGTGCTAGTGTGTTACATAAGAAGAAAAGAAACTGTGGGGCTCGTGTGGGTCCCACATCACAAATATCCTACCCAGTGGGTAGGATATTTTGAATTGCACCCTATCCACTTCAACCTAGATTAAGTAGCTTAAAGTGGTCTTTAAGCGGCTTTAAGTGAAATGAAATAAAATTGTAATACAACTTTATTTTATTTCTTAACTTAATCCCCAAAAATTTAAAACCACAACCGAGAAAACGCAACTCCAGAAGAGGAGTTTCTAAGAAAATATCGGCGCTGCGATTCCATCGGTGCCCTCAGAATTCGATTCCGAGCACCGGTTCAAAAGTTAGAAAAACCTGCTCGTTCGTTCACTGAACGTACCCGAATCAAACTTCGGAAAATGATTCCAGGCACACCGGGCCTCCGAATCAGGCACGGTCAAAAATTGATATCTTGTAAAATTCCAAAAAAAAATTAAGAAAAAAAATTTCCTTGAAATTTACGGGTCTTTACATCTTATATGAAAAATAATTTGTATGAAAATGAAGAAGTTGACACCAGATGGATGAGTGATTACATTTCTAACAAAATGATGATAATATGGTCTTATATAATATAATAAAAATTAATATTATTATGAAATATGTAAATGAAATTATCTAAACATTTTATTTGAATTTTATATAAATATATTTGAAATTATACATAAGGTAAAGGTATAATTTAACACCATTATAAAAGATTGTTTATATGTATGTTTTTACTGGGGTATATTTATCATCCATGTCAATGAATCATAAATATGTTTTACAAAATATTCAATTCATTCTTCTAAAAATTTTTAGAGTTAATTTTTCCCATTCTTGAATATTTATTAAAAGGTATTAATGGAATATTTTTTCATTTTTCGATATGAGGTACTTTTTGACTTTTCTAGAAAAACTACAAGTAGAATGTTTTTTAAGATATACGAATCAGACATTTTTTATGTCTTAATAATAACTTAATTTTAGGTATATTTTAATAATCTATATATGGAATATTTTCAAACAAATTATTTTCATTTAATATTATACAGAAATTATAAAAAATAAAATGTTTTTGATGAATAAGTTATATTTTCCTCAAGAATTAATTTCATGTGATATAAAAACATTATTTTCCAAATAATGTGGTATTATTTAATAAGGGTATATTTTATTAATAATATCTATATTTTTTTTATGGTCATGATGGGTTTATGATGGAATGTAATTTATGAAATCTATTTTTTTACATCAATTTTGTTACGCTATTTTATGAAAACCATTTTATTCCTTGGGATATGATGAAAGATTTATGTTATTATGGAACCCAAGTGAATGATTTCATTATGAGATGGGTGGGACCTATAACTCCCTCCAATTTATTTGGTAATTATTTATGACTCATGAGATAGAAATTAATGGAATAGGAAATGTTCTCAGTTCTATATATAAGTCTAGAACTAGGAGTGAACTTAGTTCAATAATGGACATTGTCCACTGTAATGGTCATTGAAATGAGACACCACTAATATGAAATCATTTTCTATTATTATGTGTATGCCACAAAATTTTATTTCTTTTTTTATGACTTATTGGATTACGTTCATTTATCCCTATATAAATTTTTTATTTTTCCCATTGCATGATATGACAATATTTTATATACGTGATAAAAGTTTCAGATGATATATTATGTATTATGATTTTTATATGATTGATATATCTATTGGTTACCATTATTAAGAAATTTTTCTCACCATTTAATTTGTTTCTTTTCCCCATTCCACGACAATGTTTATTATGTAGGATATGTCTAAAGGGAGTCTAGTTTTGATGAAATAAGTGGGGGTCAAAGAAGATTTCTTATAAACCAGTTGTTTATGTTTCATTATTTCTACTAACACTATAAATATAATTTAAATTCATGGATTTTTTGTATTTATTAACTAAATTCCTTCAATTTTGAAGTAATATCAATGTGTGTAATGTATGGGGCATTATAGTTTGTTTTATAGGATAGGTATAAATAACCTATAGAAACTAGGTGGGGAAAACCATAGTAAGAACCCAAGGTATGTATCGATGTATATCATACAATAGTAGTTTTTTAGAAACGATCATGAAAAACCAAATTTGAAACCAAAAGTGTTATAAATTGATATTTTATTCATGATTTTGTGGTATTTTCATTATAATTAGTATTTGTCATATTATGCATCTTACCTTTAATCAATGGATAGAACCCAAAGGAACCATGTTAATACTGAATGCGATAAGAAATGAAAATATTATCCTTATGAGGCACTAAATGTTATGAGAGATAAAAAAAACTTTTAGGTACATTTAAAAAAAATATCAAACTATCAATCATAATGGATATCCAAATAACAATTGGAGGGTAAATCATTCTATTGAGTTTTTTATGAGGTAGCATCAAACTTTCTTTAGTGTGTTTTCTAAACTATTAGTTGTGAAACAATAGATCAGTAATAACAAAAAGATTTTTTATGTTTTCCAGTGTTCATAAAAACATAAATTCCTCATGGAAGTCTATCATTTGGAATGTGAAGATAATCAATGATATATCCTTATCATGAATAGGAAGAAAATAAATAAAATTTTATCCATGGAAAAAAGTGAGTTCAAGAACAATATTTTTAATAAGTAACTTCCTGATATTCTTCAAACAATGATAGAGAATGAGATATTTGAACTTATAGAAAAGGATTATGACTTTTTGGTACCTACAAAGAAAAATTTCTATGACTTTCAATTTATGCTACATGAATTAGTATCCTACCTGATATTATGATTGATCAATTTTTTAGTGCCTTAAAACCTTGTCTTAGAAGGATCGTTGCCATAAGTTACTTCAATATCTATGAGGAAATCATTGAAAGTACTCTCATGTTTGTGATAGTGATTGGAGTAACCCATCAGTCTTATAGGTTTGATAAGAATAGAAAAATTTAATTTGATGGATCATCTAAATACCACACTAAAAAGAACTCGAGTTTTCAATTTTTCCCAATATTTGCAATGAAACGTAGGGGAAATTTTCATAATGGGAGTAAAAATTGCCTTCAGTGTATAAAATAATATCATATGGATGTTGAATTCATATGTGAAGGAAAAACATTCTATATGATCGGAATAGAGAAAAGGCTACAAAGAATTCACCTCTTACACATTAATGTAACATGTGCATGGAAATAGGGAATTATTCCAATCAATTCTATAATCAAAAGGGTTATATATGACAATTGACATTAGTATGCACTTAAGGCCAATGAAAAATGATATTTCGATCACTATTAGAGATGTGGAGTATTATATGGATGTGGTGAAAGGTACACAAACCATCCACTATAAATTATAATATGTCTTATTTAATTCTATATCCACTCACTATTTTATTTCTGAATAATATTATTATGGTATAACCATATTACCTAACTAATTAGATGATGAGATTTTTGTGACAACTCTACATGTCACAACAATAGAATTACATGTTAATAATTTTCCTCCAGTTGAAATTTGTGGAAATTTTCTTCCAAAAAAACTTTTGATCCTTCCTTTAGTGGAATTCAATGTTATTCTTGTAATATATTATCTTTCTCTATATGGATATCATATCAATTTCCAGGGAATGGATTTCATATTTCATATTTAGGATCAATATATGATCATGTGTTGAGGAAATCAGGAATATGAAATTCTAGTAGAAATTATTTTTATCTTATGGGTAATTTTTCTTATAAATGAAGGTTATCAATCTAAAATGGTTGGGGAGATACCCAAAATTATGAATAAACCAATTGTATGAGTGTTTGATGTGTATTTCTAAAAAATGACTTGTTCTTCTAAAAAATCATGAGGTTTTGTTTTCAATTGAACACATATCTGATACTATGACTATTTAGAAGAAACCCTATAGAATGGCTCAATTTGAGTTGTAGGAATTTAAGAAGAAACTCAAAGGAAATCTTGAAAAAAGATTAATACACCCTAGTGTGTAACCTTTGGTAGAATTTTATGTTTATTATGAATAACAATTGATCAACGAGACTCTCTATTTATTCTTGAGAACATAACAAGGACACAATGTAGAAGAAATATCATATTTTATTCATTGATGACTTATTTGACCAACAATGAAGAGAACAATATTGTTCAATTATTGATAGTTTTTTAGTATATCATCAATTAAGGGTCATGAATAAATATATAACAAAAAATAAATTCATACAAGGTGTGGAAAATATGTATTTATTGTGATAACTTTTTGTCTTACTAATTCATCTATATCAACACAGATTTAATGAATATAGTCCATATAGACTATATTTTTTAGTTTTTGGTAATCAATATTGATAATAATCATGTATATTCATACAGAAATTAAGATCATGAAGATCACTTGATAATTTTACTAAATACCCAGAGAAAGAATATGCTTTATGAAAAAATTACATTTTATGAATTTTGGATTCATAAAGATTCATTATTAGGTCACAAAATCTCATGATATGAGATATCCATGAATCCATAAAAAATAAAAGTTATCGAAAGTTGTTCGAGACCAACAATTGTAACTGATATCCAATGTTTTCTTAATTTGTATAGAAATTATTAATATTTAGTGAATGATTTTCACTATTTTATAATCCACTAACCAGTTTGACTCAGAAAAGAGTTATTTTCATGTAGAAAGATTAATGTGAAGATAATTTCCAATAGCTAAAATGAATTTTAGCTAATTCACATATGAACACACAACCATGTAGTGGAGAATGGATTTTGATCTACAATGTCTCATCCATGGAAAGGAATGTTTGTTTTCTCATTTAAAATGATACGGTGATAGCATTTGACTCTCGATGATTGAAAATCAATGAGAAAAATAACCCATATAATGACTGGGAGTTAGCTATGGTAATCATTTCACTGAAGATATGGGGGAATTATCTTTACGGTGAATCGTGTGACATTTATATTGATCATAAAATTATAAAGTATATTTTCCTTGAAGAGTTGATTAATATGAATCAAAGAATATAGTGGGAGTTGATAAAAGATTATGTCTTCTCAATACATTAATGAGATTCGACTGGATGATTCAGAGCTTCAAAAGAAGGTATGAAATGTTACTCGATTCAACCTAGATTTTGATGGTATAACAGAGTTCATGAACCTTATTTTTATTCCTCCCATACCATACTTAAGGAATTATCTATTATATGAGGCTCATAGTTCTTCATTATCTATTTATTGTAGAATCAAAAATATTTTTAGGGGCCTAAAAGGGTATTTTTAATAGGAAGACCTGAAAAGTAATGTTTCCAAATATATTTCTTGGTGATTTTTTTTTCAAAATGTTAAGGATGAGTGATAGAATTATAAGGGGATGAAACAATTATTACTAATAAAAGTATATAAATAGGAAAAATAACTATAGAAACATTCATCACACTTACCAAAACATACAAAGGTCATAATGCTATGTGGGATACCGTTGATCGCCTTACGATGTCGACACAGTTCATTTCCTTTGAGAGAGGATTTCCCTCTTGCTCATCTTTATAGGATATATATAATGGAATTAATAAGAGTTAACAGGGTAAAAAATTTCCACGAAATCTAATTAGGATATGAGGTGTACCTAAATGTTCTGGAGAAGCCTTTAGATAACTCTGGATATAGAATAATATTTTAGTACTACTTATCATTCTCGAATATATTGTCAGTTTGAGAGGAAAATTAAAACTCTTGATGTTATGTTGAGATAATTCTCTACAGATTTAAAAGGTTTTTGGGATAATTATCTACCTTTGGTGGACATTTCTAACAAAACTTTATTTCACTTTTGTATTCATATGGACCCTTATGAATCCCTATATGGAATAAAGTGTAGAACTCTAATATTCTAGAATGAGGTTGTGGAAAAAATTCTAATAGGACATGATGTTTTTGATGAGATGATGAAAAGGTCAAATATATTCAACAACACATCAGATCGGCCTACATTCAACAAAAATGTTTTTCTAACGACCAAATAAAAGTCATAGATATTTAATTGGGTGAAAATATGATTCTATGAATATCTTCCTAAAAGGGAGTGATGATATATAGAAAGTGGGAAAGATGAGACCTATGTATATTGGTGTTTTTAAACTTCATGGTCATGTTGGGAAGGTTTCTTTTCGATATTCACATCCACCGAATCTCACCAATTTTCATAATTTTTCCATTTATATCTCCTAAGAATGTATATACCTTATCCTTAAAACTTACTAAACTCAATAGTCATACCACTAGTGCAAGATCTTTCTTCTAGAGAATGATCGATACTGATTTAGGATCATAGTGAAAATGATCTATGAAACAAGATCACTCTCTTGGTTAATATTTTTGGTAGAATCAATAATTTCACCATGATACATGGGTACATGAAGATATTATGTAGTCTAGGTATTGTCATATTTTTTTAACCAAGTGATGAATTTGGATAGCGAAATTCAATTTATGTTTGACTGAATGTAACACCTTGATGTTTTTATGAAACATTATTTTTAATTCATATTAATTATTCAATAGCTTTAATTTCACACAATTATTAGGATAAACAAACTGCGAGATTCCCTTAGTATAAATTTACCATTATAACATAGATGTTGGGTTAATAGGAATAAATATATCTAACATATGATAATGTTTTGTGATTAAAAATTATAAATCAATTATTATTTTATTTTTATTCAGGGTTTTACAGTTAGTAAATGATATTAATGAAATATAATTGATATATATTTAATAAAAGATTTTTGATATTCATCCAATATATATTTTTTACATAGAAATCAATATACCATATTTGAGGTATAAAAACCTATATTTATTAAAAGGGTAATTTTCCACCTTTTAATGGAGAACCCCATTTATATTAAATTTTTAAATAAATAGTAATTTTAATATAACAACACCAACATGTTATTTTTATATGGGATATAAAAATTTAATTCTGATGAATTAATGAAATTTTTCTTATAACTTTTATGTTTGAATAAAAAGTAAAAATACATTAAATTTTACTAAATAATATAGTTTCAAAAAAATACTTTATATAGATAAGTTATAATACTGAATTTTATTATATTATAAATATAATATATTTTTACAATTAAATATAATTTATGATATTTTCAATAATTTTAAATTTAATTTAGATATAAAAACAATTAAATATTTTCCAATGTTTTTACTTTTAAAACATGTTCTCTATTTTTAAACACATTATTAATTATTAATTAATTTATTGAAAATTATGTTCTTGTAATTTTGAGAAATGACCGCTATATTTGGAATCAGTAAGTCCACATTGTGAAAAAATCATACTTTCTTGGCCATTATTAATAGTGTCATTGGTAATTTTTATTAATACAGTTAAAAGGTAAATCATGTAATTAATGATAAAAATAATATTATGAAATTATCAAAACACTTTACCTAATATCATTGAAAGATTTTGTTTCAACCAAAGTCATCCTTGGGTCAAATTGGAGTCCTTTGGGATCCACTTTGATGATATTAGGACAGTTGATTTAATTTATTTAAAGAAAAGTTAAATATGTCTTACTATAATTTTAATAACTATATCATTTTTAATATAGGTTCATATAGAAGATAAATTATTTTTTAAATAATAAATGAAAATATAATTTTTTTATATATCTTTATAATTTATTTGTAATTTTTATAAATTAAATAATTACCTTATGGACTTATACATTATTAATGTTGAAATAAATTAATTGATCAAAAATCAATTGAATAGTTATTGATATCTTGATAATAAATATTAAATGTCCCAAACACATGAAATAATCTTATGAATCGAATATATATCAAACTTAATCATTAAAGGGTTCCGTTTCAGACCATTTGGAGTATTATAGAAGAGATTATGACATTTATATTTTTTTACTTAACATGATGATATACTTGTCCCATTCATGTTTTATTAAGTATAAATATATTAATGATAGATTCTAGAGAAGATATATTCAATTATAATTATTCTTCCTAAAGCTAGAGGATTTAGATTTATCAGTTTATTTTATTTTTAATTTCGTTCAAAAAATAAATTTATTAAATAATTAAGCAGAACTGATTTTGTAATTATTTTATTAATAGATATAACAAGTAATTGTTATTATATTATTGAAATAAATATTAATTTTGCCAAGTAATTTGTAAAATTAATATTATTGATGAACCTATCCTCTTAGGTAAATTGTAAAATATTTTTTTCGATGTTACCTAGTTATTTTAATTTTTTATAAAAATAAATTAAGTGATTATTGTCATATTTGACAGTATAAACTGTTAATAAAAATAATGATATATTAACTTATTTAAAATTAATAATTTTTCAAAAAAAATATATAATAATTATGATATTCTTGAGAATAATATAAGGTATATATTTATAATTTAATTAATATAAAATAAATAAATATTACACCCTTTAGATTTAATTATATTTGTTACCTTAGTTAAAAATTAAATAGAATAAATCATTGTTACTTAAAGTGATAAATTTTTAATTGATATAAAAACTTATATAAAATTTATTGGTTTATGATATTAAAATCTAATATCATATCATCTTCACAAATCAGGAAATTTCTTAGGTTTTGGATGTGATTTGATTTTGTTATATATTTTATTTTTTTGAATATTCCAAAAGTGCCCCTCACCTCAATTATAAAAGGAATCCTCCTCCCAAAACTATTCACATCACATAGATAATTAAACCTCGTACATCCCCTGAACATTTATCTAGAAAAATTCCATGTTATCATTTTATAGGTTTTTTATTTTTTAATGGAAAACACATGTTCATTAATTTGCGATTTTGAGGGAGCATGTCGAAGAGGAGGTAAAATCCTCTAAATATTTTTTTAATATACATTTCTCTAACGATTCACTTCATGAGTTTTTTCATTAAAAAGTAATTACTCTAATATAATGTATATAATGATATTTTATTATTATTATGAAACAACCATATCCCAACTTCATGTCATCCTTCGAAAAAAATCACTATGCCTGCATGTGTATGACGTATTGTCTCCTCACCGTGGTGAAATCTATTTTTCAACACCACCTTAAATGGATTGGTATAATTATGGAAATAAAAAATATAAATGATAAATAAAATATCATATATATTTTTAATTATTTAACACCATCCACTTCATTACCTGTAATGGCCCGGACCTCTCCGGCCCATTCCTCTGGAAAAAGGAGGGTCATGAAGTGTTCTGGAGGGTAAAATGGACTTTTCCCATGCTTTTCAGAATTTTGAAACTACACGCCGTGTAGAGTGAGTACACGCCATGTACCCCCTCGCCGGGTATACCCCATGTTGAAGGCCATGTCCTTGCCGTGTGAAATAAATGAGTACATGCCGTGTAAGCCAAACGACATGCCGTGTAGTCCCTCCCCGCATACGCGTTACCCTCAAACCGTTTGTTGAATAGTCAACAATCGTGTTCCTTGTTGGAGCCAAGTCCTTTCCATGGGAAATAAATGAGTACATGCCGTGTAGCCAATACTACACGCCGTGTAGCCCCTCCCCGTGTATGCGTTACCTTCAAACCATGTGTTGACCAGTCAACGGTCGCGTGTCGTGTTGAAGGCCGTGTTGGAAGCCGCATGGTGACCGTGTGAAATGGCCGAGTACACACCATGTACCATAAAGTAAACTCCGTGTACATTTGGTTTTCACACCTATAAAAGGAGGGGTCCCATCCTCCTTTTCAACTCACCCCTCTATTTCCTATTCCTCTGACCAGAGAACTCCCAAGAGACCCTATGGGTCCTTTTCTTCCATAACTTTTTCGTCCGAGCTCCAATTTACGATTCGTCCGCAGCCACGGGATCGTAACGACGAGGTGGAACGTCTGAACATGGATCTGTTTTCTTCCTTCAACCATTAATTTCCAACTTCCACCCGAGGTGGGTTTTTCGGGATTTGATAGAAGTTATGGACACCGACGGACGTCTTCTAAAGTTGATCAGTGGGAGCGTTGTTATCAGAACCTGTTGAGGTAGGGATCTAACCTTCATCTCTCTAATTTGTGCATCATGCGGGGTGGGTATCCTCTTGTTTTCATGAGAAATGGTTGAACCATTAAACGAAGATAATAACTGGTTAAAAAATGGGGATGGGGAATTTGTTATGTTTATCTTTATAGCATGTGATATGATGTTGTGAATTTAATAGGGTTATGCCTACTGAAAATCACGGTCGTTGGGGGCCTTTTCTTGTGCAATTAAATGTTACCCAATATTTATAGACCGATTTTGTGAATGGAACTTTTTTGAATGTGTAATTTTGTTAATCAGGTAAAGTTGGATGATTTAAAATCTGGAACCCTTGTGTGATCACCCCGGTTGAACAAAACTGGAATAATGAACATGTGGGTGTTGGCTTAGATACGTGGCATGTGAAGGGGGGTGTTCTGTGGGTTGTTGTGGATCGGGTAACCAGCAGGGCTGCAGTTGGCTTGGTTATGGATTGGTGTGAATTCTATGTTACTGATAGAAAGCGGGGCTGCGATAAATGGTATCAAGGGGTGATGATGTATGGGGTGGTTGTGGTTATGGTGGTTGGCAGCGGGGCTGCAGGGATGGGTTTGAATGTGAACGAACTTTGGGTTGAGAATAATAAACAAAATTTGGAAGAGTTAATGAATGCTAGGGCTTGGTAATTAAATGAGAATAATAATCAATGGTGTTGGTTGGTCAATAAGAAGAGATTTGGTGTGTTACTTGTGTTTTCCTAACATGATTTGTGGATGGTAGGGATATGTTTTACGAACGATTGATATGGTTGGTTGTGGATAGCTGCCCAGTAGTTAAGGAACTAATAAGCTGACTCTTTTGAAACATGAAAACCTAAATGGGGGTGGGATTGATTGTTGTATGCATGCTTCGTAGTAGCAGTGCCGAGGAACATGCTCAGTTATCTGATTAGAATCCATAGGTTAGGCTAAGTGCTTGGTGTATATATATATCTGCATCTTTTTGTTTTATCGCACCCCACCCATGTTGAGCACTTAGTGCTGAACACTCCCATTTCATGGGAGAGGGTGTTTTCCCCATAGTTACTAGCTCCTTCCTGCTCCTTCTTCAATAGGCTGTGATGGCTTGAGGCAAGCTTACACCCAAGACTCTTCGTGTAGGTTTAGATAGGGGCAGTTTTAGACCATGAATCTTCAAGAAGTTTTTAATGTTTCACAAGAATATTCGGGATGAGGCCCATGTGTGTGCGGGTGGGATACATGGTTGTGAGGCCCAGGTGTGTGCGGGCGGGATACGTGGTTGTGAGGCCCAGGTGTGTGAGGGTGGGATACGTGGTTGTTAGGAACAGTTTTTTGCAGGTAGGATACATGTTTGTGAGGCCCATGTGTGTGTGGGCAGGATACGTGGTTGTGAGGCCCAGGTTTGTGTGGGTGGGATATGTGGTTCTTGAGGCCCAGGTGTGTGCGGTCGGGAAGAGTGTGGTAGCATCAGAACGTTCTCTATTAGGAAGAGCAGCTAACTAGTGGGAAATGGTGAGGGGTACCCAATACTCTTGTTCTTATATACTACTACCTGTTGTGATTGTGTTTTTGGTGAGTGTGGCTCGTGAGGTTGGGTGGATCGAATTCCTTGAAAGGTTTCTTCTGTTGTTCTCACGGGCCATTAGGATGTCTCCCCCACTTGATCACAAGAGCATTAGGTTTCCCTACTGAGTATAATTGTATGCTCACCCTATGTTTACTTTCAGATTTCCAGGATAACTACCAGGTCCGTGCGGGACCCTACAAGTTGGGACAATTGGAGTTGTTGCAGTTGTTGTACTCTTGATTCTTTTGGTATTGTACTTTTGAGCTTTCATATACTTGTACCTTATTTCAGAACTATTTAAACATGCATGTGGGATTGGTTTGGGTTTATTTCTATACACTTGATCTTTTCCATTTTGGTTGTTGAATTGTCCTATTTCCCAATCTTAAATAATAAAAAGGGTAATGCCTCCCATATTTGTGAAAAATCATACCCTTGGTGCTAGTCACCACCCCAGGGCCTATTGGAGGCGGCACTCGGGGGTCATTATCTCCCTTTGACCATTTCCAGCTCAGGAGGGGCATCATTGGTGGGAGGGGGTCATGACCGAATGGTATCAGAGGTGATGGTTGAGAGATAGGATGTAGTATGGAGTTAGGCACAGTGAGGATTTCATGGGATGGTAGGGCAACAGTGTTGGTTAATCTTTGTGTGTGACATAGGCCAGGGAAGACAAGCTAGGACATGGGATTTTAGGGCCCCCCATGATCTGATGCAATAAATCTGAGCCAACCGAACAACCAAGTGTGACTACATTGATTTCAGGGTAGAGACCCTAGGGAAGGTACATGCATCATCATGATTTTGTTTTACATGATTTGGGTGTTCTGGGAAAGAAATTGAATAAAATGATAAAACGAAACCTTGAGAAATTCATTTCTACTTGGGCTTAGGCAATCCTAGTTTACCGTATATCTATGGCACCTGGACGTCATCCCCAAGTGACTCAGATGGTCGAGGCCTAGTAGATTCAGGTGGTCGATTAGCTAAGGATTGACCGAGAGGAGGAAGATAGCTAGTGGCAAAAACTCTCTATTCCTTCCAGCGGCAAACCCTCAAGAAGTACGAGGGTAGTAATTCGGATATGGAGACGGAGGGGTGGCTTGAGGATCTAGGGATTTCTTTTACCTTTATCCATGCTCTGAGCGAGTACTGGGTTCCCCTAGCAGTCAGTCAGCTGAGAGGTGCCATGCGACAGTGGTGGACGCTCTACCTCGGAGAAAGGATAGAGGCAACAGTTCCATGGGATGACTTTGAGAAATAATTTTGAGTGGAATTCCTTTCCTCCATGATCAAGGCGGAGAAGAAGAAGGAGTTACTCTCCCTTCAGAAGTGGAGTATGTCAATACGAGAGTTGGGGATCAAATTCAAAGATCTCCTACACTTTTCTATGGATCTCTTTCCGGATGAGGAGTCTCGGGCAAGGCGTTTGGAGGAGGCGATTCATCCTTCGCTCCAGTATGTTGTCACCCCCTTCACCCTTCCGACGTACATGGAAGTACAGAAGAAGGTAGAGGTTGTAGAGAGGATGCACTCATAGGGAGGTGTACCACGTGAGGGGATCTATCCAGGTTCATCGAAGAGGAAGGCAGTCAGCAGCAGGTCTCCTGCGACAGGAACTTCCAGGTTCAGGCCTGTGGGGAGTAGGCCCCAGCAGTTCCAGTTCAGATCTTCAGGACCTCGTCCCTTTTTCACGAGCCTAGGACCAAAGCGTTTTTCTTGTGGAGATTTCGGGCACATTCATAGTCAGTGCCCGACCCTAGCTCAGTACAGTGGAGGTGGGCAGGTTCAGTGCCCACCTCAGCAGCACCAGTTGCCAGTGAGGCCTTTCCAGCAGCATCAGGACCATGTTCCCTCGAGGGAAGACATTGAAGGAGGAGGCCAACCTCAGGGTGATCCTCAAGGAAAGAGACCAGGGCATGGTTGTGGAGGTGGACAACATCAAAGAGGCAGAGTATCTGGGAATGGATACTTGCACGTAGCAGAGTTGGCAGCTCCAGCAGGACCAGAGGTGGTGTGAGGTACGATTTGTTTGTTCAACACTCTCGTTTCTACTTTGTTCAATTCAGGAGAATTGCACTCCTTTTTTGCACCAGTTCTAGCTCATTCTTTAGGACTAGACATAGAGATAATTTACATACCATTGGTGCTACGTACACGAGTTGGAGGCCAAAACAGCATATCTTGTGTTTTCCGGGGATGTGGGCTGACGTTGGGACCACATCGATCTAGTGGGGACCTTCTTCTGTTACAAATATAGCCATACGATGTCATCCTAGGCATTTACTAGTTGTTTTCTATTAGTGCCATTATCGAATGCTTTCGGATAAGAGTCATATTCTCTGACGTGGACGGGCAGCATGTTGCTTTTGTTTGTAAGAGGAGCTATCAGGTTGGAAGTCGGTGTGTGTAGCCTCTCCTTTCTTTGTTAGGAGTGTTATTAGTGGTTCCAGCTAATTCAGAGATGATGGATTTCCCTAACATTTTTGGGGAGTTCCTAGATGTTTTTCCCTTGGAGGTTGTGACTCTACCCCCCCCCCCCCCGACATGAATTTGAGTTCGGGATAGACTTACAGCCTGGTGCCCATCCGATTTCGATGGCCCTTTATCGGATGTCACATTGAAAGTTGTGGGAGTTGCAGATCCATATTGATGGCCTAATTGATAAGGGTTTTGTTCGACCCAGCATGTCTCCATGGGTGCTCCAGTTTTGTTCGTGAAGAAGGCATATTGTGGTCTCAAGTTATGCATAGACAAACAAAGGTTGAATCAGGTAACAGTCAAGAACTGTAACCCCCTTCTAATGATAAAAGATATATTCGACCAGCTGAGGGGAGAAGGTTGGTTTTTTAAGAATGATCTACGATCTGGATATCATCAGCTGAGGGTGAAGGACAGTGACATCTCGAAGATAGCTTTCAGGTGCAGGTATGGGCACTTTATGTTTTAGTGATGCCGTTTGGAGTTACAAATGCTCCGGCAGTGTTCATGGGACTTATAAACATTGTCTTCCAAGAGTTTCTGGATCGGTTCATCGTTGTGTTTATCGATGACATCCTGATCTACTCCAGATCAGAGGAGGAGCACGTTGAGCATCTCAGGGAAGTATTGGAAGTCCTTTGACACCACCAGCTTTATGGGAAATTGTTGAAGTGTAAGTTCACACAAGAATTACACTTCCTTTGGCACGTAGTGTCTAAGCATGGAGTTCAGTGGACCCGTCGAAGGAGGAGGCAGTTGTCTCTGGTGCAGCACCCAAGAGTATAGCAGAAGTTTGTAGTTTCCTGGGGATAGTAGGTTCCTATCGAAGGTTTATTTTGGGCTTCTCTCAAGTTATTGCTCCATTGACAGATTTGACTAGGAAAAACCATGTCTTCCTATGGAGCGAGCAGTGCCAGAAATCTTTCG
Organism: Viscum album; assembly: GCA_963277665.1. Taxonomy (NCBI): domain Eukaryota; kingdom Viridiplantae; phylum Streptophyta; class Magnoliopsida; order Santalales; family Viscaceae; genus Viscum; species Viscum album. The sequence continues at coordinate 1,043,833,887 of OY728160.1, read as the reverse complement.
ACTACCTAAAGGAGAAGATGGTCAGTGCTCCAGTACATAGGTTTCCAGAGGAAGGGTTGTTGTATGAGGTGTTTTGTGTTACTTCTAGCCTTGGGTTGGGGTGCGTACTAATGCAGAAGAAGGGTGTGATCTGTTATGGGTCTAGGTAGTTGCGCCCTCACGAGCGTACCTATGCCACCCATTCCCTGGAGCTTGCAGTAGTAGTGCTTTCACTGAAGTTTTGGCGACATTACCTCTTTGGGGAGCGCTTTGTGGTCTTCTCAGAACACAAGATACTGCATTATATCTTCTCTCATGGTGACCTGAACTTACGGCATCAGAGATGGGTCGAGTTCCTCCAAGACTATGACTTCAAGATCTCTTACACTGAAGGTAAGTGAAATGTTGTGGCTGATGCCCTGAGTAGGATGTCACATAAGGAAGTGGTTCCGGAATCCACTGATGATTGGAAAGAGATGGGTGAGTTGGCCGCCTTGCACTTGGATGCAAGGGTAGAAGGTGTTAGAGTTTTTTTTGTTTCATATGACGGTGCAGTCCTCCTTGTTGTAGCAGGTGGAAGAGATTCAGTGGGGGGACTCCAAGGAAGAAGTTATTCAGGATCGTATCGATCAGGGGAACTCTCCAGAGGGATGGTCAGAGGATGGCCGACATAGGATGCTTTTCCATAGAAGGTTGTTTGTTCCGGAGGCAATACATGATGGAGTTCTCCATGAGTTCCATTGCTCAGCATTGGCGGTACATCCAGGAGTTTCAAAAATGTACCGATGCCTGAGGGAACAGTTATGGTGGCCCGGGGTGAAATGGGAAGTGGCGGCATTTGTGGCTAAGTTCCTAGTGTTTCAACAAGTAATAGTTGAACACAGTGTTCCAAGTGGTTTGTTGCATCCATTAGATGTCCCCGAGTGGAAGTGGGTTGACATCTCGATGGACTTCTTCACATGAATACCCAGAGCTCAGGGAGGTTATGATGTTATCTGGGTGGTGGTGGATCGTCTGAGAAAATCTTCTCACTTCTTAGAAATTAAGGAGTTAGGCATGGTGAGTGTCTTAGCACAGAGTTACGTAGACAAGGTGGTGTGTTTTCATGGAGTTCTGAAGACTATCGTCTTAGACCGGGATACTAGGTTTACCTCACAACTCTTGAGGGAGTTATAACATGTTTCTGGAACCTAGCTACGCCTTAGCACTGCTTTCCACCCCCAGACCGATGGGAAGATAGAGCAGACAATCCAGACATTGGAGGACATGCTGCAAGCATGCGTTCTGGATTTCGGAGGGTCATGGGTACGACACATGCCTTTAGTAGAGTTTGCCTACAACAAAAGCTTCCACTCTACTATTGGAAAGGCACCGTTTGATGATTTGTATGGAAGACCATGTCGTTCACCCATTTGCTGGGAAAGGGATGGTGAAACAGGTGCTCTTGGGCTAGAGGTAGTGCAGAGCACCACAGAGAAAGTTCATCTTGTGCATGAGAGGATGAAAGCGGCTCAGTACAAACAGAAGTCTTATGTTGATCGTCGGAGGTGGCCTTTGGTGTTCGTGGTGGAAGACCATGTGTTCTTTAAGGTTTCCACTCGACGGGGGTAGTGATGGGTTGGGAAAGGGATTAAGCTCTCACCTAGGTTCATCGGACCTTTTGAGGTGCTGAGGCCAGTCGGTGAGGTGGCATATCAGCAAGCCCTGCCACCTCAGTTGGAGAAGGTTCATGACGTCTTCCATGTCTCCCAGCTTCATCGGTACTTACACGATGACTCTCACGTTATCAACTGGGGAGAGTTAGATATTGGAGACAAAGGGACCATCGAGGAATGACCTTTCAGAATTGAGGATTGTAAAGAGAAGGTGCTCTATAGATGAACCATTCCCTTGGTTCGTGTGTTGTGGAGGCATGTCGGCCTCGAGGAGAGCACTTGGGAGCGAGAGGCTCAGATTCACACTCAGTACCCGAATTTGTTTTGACTTGTGTTTTCTTTGTTCTTCTAGTCTTTCTTTTGATGTTATAATTTTTACCTTTGATATATGGAATGCTTGGCTTGTCGGTTATGAGCCCTTTTGTTTCCATGTTCTCTGGAAATGTCTAACATGTCCGGATATGTTGGATAAAAGGAAAAACCTGATTCTTAATCGAGACACATTAATGAGGATGTGATTAAACCCATGCAGTTGTTTCAGTGCCGCCTAAAGCAGATAATATATCGACATAAGAGAAGTAATTCCTAACACAAATGATTAGGGTTTTTGAATGGGTTCCTCTTATAACGAGGGACCTAAGAGGTATCTTGTTGGGTTCCTCTGGTTGGATTTTGAATTATAGGGGATGATAATGTTTTAAGAGGTATCTAATGTGATGGTATGGACCTCTCCGGCCCATTCCATTGTCAAAAAGAGGATCATGAAGTGTTCTGGAGGCTACAATTGACTTTTCCCACACTTTTCAGAATTTTGAAACTACACGTTGTGTAGTGTGAGTACATTCCTTGTACCCTCTCGCCGGGTATACCTCGTGTTGAAGGTCGTGTCCTTGCCATGTGAAATAAATACGAACACACCATGTACCCCAAACTACACGTCATGTAGTCCCTCCCTACGTACACGTTACCCTCAAACCGTGTGTTGACCAGTCAATGGATGTGTGCCATGTTGGAGCCGTGTCTATGCCGTGTGAAATAAATGAGTACACATCGTATAACCAATACTACATTCAATGTACCCCCTCCCCTCATATGCATTACCTTGAAACCATGTGCTGACTAGTCAATGGCCACGTGCCGCGTTGATGGCCGTGTTGGAAGCCGCGTGGTGACCGTGTGAAATGGGCCAGTACACGCAGTGTACCGTAAAGTACATGCCGTGTACTTTTGTATTTCATGCCTATAAAAGGATGGTTCCCCTCATCCTTTTCAACTCACCCCTCTCCTCCCCATTCCTCTGAGAAGAGCTCTCCCAAGAGACATGAAGGCTCTTTTTCTTCCATATCTTCTTCATCCGAGCTCCGATCTACGATCTGTTAGCAGCCACAGGATCGTAATGATGAGGTGGAACTTCTGAGCTTGGATCCGTTGTCTTCCTTTGGACTTTCCATTCCAACTACCACCTGAGGAGGTTTTTTCGAGATTTGAAAGAAGTGACGGATGTCGATGGACGTCTTCTAAAGTTGATCTGGGGGAGCATTATTATCAGAACCAGTTGAGGTAGGGATCTTACCTTCGTCTCTCTAATTTCTACATCATGCGGGGTGGGTATCCTCTTGTTTTCATGAGAAACAGTTGAACCATTAAATGATGATAATAACTGGTTAAAGAATTGGGATGTGGAAGTTGTTATGTTTATCTTTATATCCTATGATATTATGTTATGAATTGAATAGGCTTCTGGCTACTGAAAATCACGGTCGTTGGGGGACTTTGATTGCGCAGTTAAATGTTTCCATATCTTTCTGGACCATTTTTATGAATGGAACTTTGTTGAATTTGTAATTTGGTTAATCACATAAAGTTGGCTGATTTAAAATCTGGAACCCTATTGTGATCACCCCGGTTGAACAAAACTGGAATAATGAACATGTGGGTGTTGGATTAGATACGTGGCATGTGAAGGGGGTGTTTTTTCGGTTGTTGGGAATCTGGAGAGCAGTGGGGCTGCAGTTGGCTTTGCTGTGGATTGGTGTGAATTCTATGTTAGTGATAGGTAGTGGGGATGCGATAAATTGTATCAAGGGGTGATGATGTACGGTGTGGTTATGGTAATGGTGGTTGGCAGCATGGCTGCAGGGATGGGTTTTAATGTGAACGAACTTTAGGTTGATAATAATAAATAAAAGGTGAAAGAGTTAATGAAAGGTGGGGCTTCATAATGGAATGGGAATAATAATCAATGGGGCTGGTTGGTCAATAATAAGGGACTTGTTGTGTTGCTTTTGTTTTCCTAAATTGATTTGTGGATGGCAGGGATATGTTTTACGAATGATTGATATGGTTGGTTGTGGATAGTTTCCCAGTAGTTAAGGAACTAATATACTGATTCTATTGAAACATGAAAACCTAAATGGGGGCGGGGTTGTTTATTGTATGCAAGCTTCGTAGTAGCAATGTCGAGTCACGTGCTCAGTTCTCCGATTAGAAGCCACATGATGGGATGAGTGTTTGGTATATATATATATATATGTATATTTGTGTTTTATCGCATCCCATACATGTTGAGCACTTAGTTCCAAACACTCCCATATCATGGGAGAGGGTGTTTTCCCCATAGTTACTAGATCCTTCCTACTCCTTCTTCCATAGGCTGTGATGGCTTTAGGCGACATTAAACCCAATACTCTTCGGGTAGGTTTCGATTGGGGCGGTTTTATCCCCAGACTCTTTGGGCAGGTTTTATTGTTTCCCAAGAATCATCGGGATGAGGCCCAGGTGTGTGCAGGTGGGATACGTGGTTTTGAGGCCCAGGCCTGTGAGGGAGGGATATGTTGTTGTGAGGCCCAGGAGTGTGCTGGCGTGCTATGTGGTTCTTGAGGCCCAGGTGTGTGCGGGCGGGAAGAGTGTGGTAGTGTCAGGACGTTCGCCTTTAGGAAAAGTAGCTAACTAGTGGGAAATGGTATGGGGTACCCAATACTCTTGTTCTTATATACTACTACAAGTTATGATTGTGTTTTTGGTGAGTGTGGTTGGTGAGGTTGGGTGGATAGAATTCCTTACTAGGTTTCTTCTGTTATTCTCATGGGACATTAGGATGTCTCCCCCACTTGTGCATGATAGCTTTAGGTTTGCCTACTGAGTCTACTTGTATGCTCACCCTACATTTACTTTCAGCTTTCCAGGAGGACTACTAGGGCCGTGCGGGACCCTATCAGTCAGGACAGTTGGAGTTGTTGCAGTTGTTGTACTCTTGTTTCTTTTTCTATTGTACTTTTGAGCTTTCGTGTACTTGTACCTTGTACGTTGTTACATAAATATTTAAACATGCAAGTGGGATTGGTTTGGGTTTATTTATATAAACTTGTTCTTTTCCTTTTTGGTGGTTGAATTGTCCTATTTCCTGATCTTAAATAATAAAAAGGGTAATGCCTCCCATATTTGTGAAAACTCATACCCTTGTTCCTAGTCGCCACCCCGGGGCCTACTGGAGGCGGGACTCGGGGGTCATTATCTCCCTTTCACCATTTCCAGTTCAGGAGGGGAATCATTGGTGGGAGCGGGTTGTGACATTACCATTAAACCATGAAGGTAATGATATCACCTCTCATGCAAACGGACGGCCTACCATCTCAATAATGTGATTTGATTCATTCTACATGATCATCATTAAGAAATGATTATACAAATGAATGTAATGAATTAATATCATATATTTTATACTAGTATAAATATGTAAATTATATTAATATATCCTAATAGAAACTGTACGAACATATCCCATAAAACAAGGGTATGAAAATACAGAAGTTGACATTCAATGGACGATTAATAATGTTACTAATAAAAAAATGATAATATGCTCATATATGATATAATAAAAATTTCAATGATTCTGAAATTAGTAAATTAAATTCTTTAAATCATTATAAAATTGGTTCTAATACATTCAAATAAATTAAGACCCATGGAAATGGATAATTTCACAAAATTCTCTGAGAATGTTAATATGTAGTATTTTTTACTAGTTTATATTTTTCACCCATGTTCATGTTTTCTAATTATGTAATCCAAAATAGTATTTATATTATTATATAATTTTTTATAGTCAATTTTACACATTGGTGAATTTTTATTATATCGTATAAATGTAATCTTTTTTCATTTTTTGATACGATGTACTTTTTGACTATTCCAGCCAAAGTATGAGGGGAATGATTTTATTATCTTATATAGAATAAGAATATTTTTTCATTTTCATAATTCATTATTTCCATGAATCTTCATTTTCATCATTTCAAGTTTATTTTAAAATACGGTATTTTCTTTTAAAATTGTGTGGTATTTTGAGAATATAAAATGTTGTTTTAGGTAGAAATTAAATTTTCCTCAATAATCCGTTACATGGGTTACATTAAAATTATTTTCCATATAAGATGGAATTATTTAATGAGGTTATGTTTCAATTATATTATCCTAATTGTTCTTATGGTTTTATTTTTTTTAATGATAGAATTATATATTTGAAATCTATATGTTTTACATGGATTCTGTTCTGCTGTTTAAAGAAACCCATTTTATTCCTTGGCATATGGTGAATGATTTGTGTTAAAGTGGAATACATAAGAATGATATCATCCTTAGATGGGTGGGATGTATATCTCCCACCAATTAATTTGGTAATGATTTATATCTCAGGATATTGGTATGGGTGACATGGTAATAGATCTCATTTCAATAGAATAGGGCTGGAACATAGAGTGAACTCAGTTCAGTAATGGACATTGACGACAATGAGGTCTTGTAAATGATCTTGTGTTAATATGATAATATTTTATATTGTTATTTGTTTGCTAATATAAATTCATGTGTAATGTTATGAATTTTGGTATTGTTTTTATTGATTATTATGAACTTGTAACTTTCATCCAATTGCATGATATCACAATCATTCACATATAGGAAAATAATTTCAAATATCGTGTTATTTTTCATATTATTATTGTGTAATTGATATCTCCCTTGTTTACTCATACATAATATCATATCTCACCTATAATATGATTTTCCCCCAGTCATGGAGAAGGTTTTAATGTAATATATGTTAAAAAGGGCTCATGTTAAGATGAAAAATGTGGGAAACAATGAAGATGTCTTATGAACCAGTAATTTATGTTTCTCGTTTTCTAAAGAAACTAGACCTATATTACCATGTCATTTGTTTATTATATTTTTTAAGGATTATTCTTCAATTTTGATGTAATATCAATGTATGAAATGTATGGGTGATTAGATGCACAATTCATTACACTAAAAAAAGAGGGTGAATTATTCAATCTAAAAGGAATTACTGTAAACTCGTAATTTAATTAACAAATTTAAAATTATGTTTCTAAAATGTCTATATTCATTATATGAAATTTTTGATACTCACAAATAAGATAAATATTAAAAGACAAAATATCTCCATCAAGCAGATCAAATAAGTATAAAACATGAGATAATGATACTTATTCATTATTGAAATAATATTGATTCAGAATAATAAATGCATAGCCTCATGGAGCCATATTTCTTCTTAAATAAATAAATAGTTTATCCCTGTTTTGAAACACTTTGGAATATAAATTTATTTTACCAATATCCTTTGGTCATTTATTCAAGTTTACTAATTCCATAATGGTTATCTATAGGTATTGTATTATATTTCTCTTCCATTATGGGATCATTTAATGAAAAACAAAAAATCACACTCTACGGTTTTTCAAGCTAATTCCAATTAAAATTCAACAATTTAATCATGTACAATGGGTATGGTCACAATTTGATGATTTTTTACTCCATCATATGGTTTTTATTTCTATTATCCCCAATAATTTCATTTATTAATAAATTTTTGTGTGTGTCTTTATATGAATTAGATGATGAATTCTCTACTCTAAATAAATGGAACTCTACGTCTTACCCCCAAATAATAATTTCCTTATTCATCCATCGTATTTTTTTTCAACAACCACCATTATTGAACATTGGCTTTGTAAAAATGTATAACAAGTGTAAGCATGTCCTTATAACCAAATCATAGGGAAATAAATATCTTCTATAGAGTGTAATTAAATTACTCTACTAACAATGGATTAGTAGGAACATGAAAGTATGTTTAACTCCATAAAAAAGAGATCCAATATTGGATAATCACAATATAGAAAAGGTTTCTATAATTAGACAGTGTTATTTTTCATAAACTGATTATGATTTCCTAATACAAACATAATTCTATCAATTACAATTCCATCTATATTGGATTTACCATTTGGTTAATCTCTACATTGGAAATAAAATATAGTTCGACTTAATCAATACACTGACAATCCTAATGAGATAATGAATAATAAATATGAAATGGTAAAAAACTAAACATACATTCCACATAATCAATAATTAAGAATGAAATGCATGTATACATAATATCATTGTTAAAATATATTGTATAATATTAAATAAATTTCAATGAATAAAATCATTAATTATTGGATGTGATGATATCATAGAGCATGAAACCTCAACTATTAATACATTTTACAAAATATTTATAAACTACAAGTAGAAAATGATTTAATTTCACTAATTAACTTTTCCCCTATGGCTTATCGATGCATCAAGGGGATATCTATTACAATTACCCACCTATATATTCATTATCAAATGATTAATAGTACCTAGAATAATATATTTTATTAATGAACCATTATACCTTATCAATAAAAATTCTTATTGAGTAAAGAATACATATTTGTCAATATTTACATAGTTAATCAAATAACATTCCACAAAAACAATGTATACAAAAATGATATAAACAATAAGAAATAATCAAATCCGAAAAAAAATTAACATTGATATTTGTGATAAATTTAATTTAATTTTATAATGTTCCATAAAATGTTGTTGATTCAAGAGAATTTTAACAATCAGAATTGAAAGTGAGAATATAAAACAATATCTTCCACATGTAACTTTTAATATCATATCCCCATAAATGATGATATTAAAATTGAAAAAAATATAATGAATTATGATATATTAATTATATTAAATTTAATAGGGGTATTACGAACAACATATAAATGAAATTGGATTCACATCAATAAAATTTTACTAAAAAATGTGAAATTAAGATGGCATCCCATACACCTTGGTATCAATCATGTAAAACCCCATTGGATGAAATAATTAATGTAGATACATAACATACCATTATTTATGGTTTATTAATTATAATACATATAAAAGTTTCATGTTAAAAAAATATATAATAAATTTGGTGCACAACAATAATATATTATCCAACAAAGGAATATAGCGATGAAGACTATAAACATATGCCGAACTCATCATATACTATAATTATCATACTAAATAATCAATTAATGTTATATATTACATATCTGAAGAATATTTTTTAAAATAATTATTATTTTTATCTTATTTATTTATATTCAATATATGATTACATAATTAATTATGTTTACATCTGTTTATTCAATGAAAATTAGCTTATGTGTCAAGAATGATGTTGTTTGGTTAACTATGGTCAATGAGTAAATATTTAAACATATATAGAATAATATTAATTATACAATTATAATATTTATATATCATTTACATTTTTAAAACAACTCATGTATGATGGTGATGAGAAATGAATTGTGTTACGATCTTAGAGACAATAATAGTACATATAAAAGAGTGACATCTCCATTTATCAGTAATCATTATTGAAAGTAGGTATGTAATAATTTTCCTTGAAATTTTTTGATAATATAATAAATAAAAAATTAATATTTTTAATATACCTATATATGATATCCATGTGGCGTAGTGATGAATATAGATTGAAATCACCTCCTAAGGATGGCAGTGCAAACATACACAAAAAAATTATAATCATTTAGTGAGTGAAAAGATATGAAAACAATGATATATTATCTTTTATGAATGGAAAATATTAAAATATTATAATTTTTTTTGAAATTTATATCTCATATATTTCCTAGAACTATCCTTATTATCATCCATGTAATGTGTTGGGGAGAAATGAATCAAATCGTATATTGAGGTGGTAGTTCACCAAACACACAAGCGACGTTATCATTTCACATATAAATTAAAAATTAAAAAAGTTATATGTTAAATAATTTTTGAATAGGTATTGTTCTTTCATAAATATATACTATATATACTATATATCCATCATAATATATATATCAGTTAGATGTTTTGATTGAAAACTCATCACATTAGTTCGTGATGATGTAGTATAAGTTACACAAAAGCGATGAAATCCCTTTTAGTATAAGGAAACAAGAGATTCATATAGGCCATGAAAATAAAATAATAAAATAATAGTTTATTTTAGATAGTATTTTTATTATACAATATTAAATGAATAATATTCTAATGACTATGATGAATACAAAACCTAAATATTATTTTTTAAATTTACCTCTTCTCAGACAACCTCATTGGGATAATTACTACAGTGTTACTGGATTGAATTGATGACCAAAAATAATATATGTTGAATCTATGGAAGTAAAAAGTTTAATTTTTAATTATCTCAACAGAAAAAATGGGTTTATGGCGTGATTAATAGAAAATATATATACCCTTTTATATGTGTGGCTCAGGGAACACTAGCAATTTTTTAAATGGAAAAGTTGTATCAATGTTTTTAAAATTAATTTATTTCAAAAATTTTGTATTTTTTAAACTTAGAAGATTGAATGAGTAAATATGTCAAAAAAGTATATTTTATACATTTTTATACAATTTTATCCATAATCGTTTTGGTTTATCAACTCGGTAATCTCGATTTTACCATAACCGGGATAAATATTTTTTTACTAAATCCACTATTTATTTTGGGTAAAAAAAATCCGCTCTAAAAAATATAAATTATTCTAATTAAAAACCATTATTTTTTTTTCAATTTTCCATTAATACATTTTTATAATCATAATATAAAATTAATCCCATACATATGACTAGAAATAAGTTTTTAAAAGATAAAAAGATAACATGATTACAACATGTTTACATAAAAATTACACATGAAGGTTACTAAAATAAAATAAATTACATTAATTGATATTGAATTTAATTTCATTTTTGTCAATTTTTTTAATATAATTCATATTTATAAATAAATTTTAAAAAATTGTTTTTAAATTTAAAAAAACTAATTTTTCACAATTTAATAAAAATGAAGCATATAAAACAAATAGAAAAAAGTAACCCTGTGATAATTATGATAATATAATTTCATAAATGATGTACATTTTATCAAATAATTTTTCTAAAAGTGTTAAGAAAATTATTTCTACTTCTGTTAATAAATTTTAACCAAAAATACTTTTTCAAAAAATTACACATTTTATAAAACATTTTTTTCTTTTCACTATCATTCCCATATATTTTGATATGTAATTATAAGATTTGTATGTTTTCTTATATATTTCAAAAATTATTAGTTGTAAAAAAAGAATTATATTTTAGATAAAAATTTCTATATTATGTTTTTAAACGACCAAAAAACATATTTCATAATATGACTCAAAATTTCGTGAAAAATTAGCCATCCTTAAAACAATTATCTACTTAAAATACATCATTATGTATCTTCAAAAAATAAATGATCTATGGATTCATTAAATCCATTTGAAAAATAATTTAATTTTTTTATAAGGGGGTTTTAATATATATTTTAATATATATATATAATATATGTAAATTAAAATATATTTCCAACTTTGTGAAATAGATTTTTGATGAGTCCCATGATAGATCATCCATGGTAGCTCCAATAGTTAGTCCAAATTCAGGTTGATTGCCTTAATATGTCCCTTCATTACAATACATTAACATGTCGACAATCAACTACATAACAAAATTTCAACATTCTAATGTTGTTTGTTTAAGTAATAAATATATTATTGGAAGTTGTTTAGAAGCTCCAAATTATTTCCAAAATCATAACACTACCTTGCAGTCTCTTAACATCACCATATGGTTTAGTAGATGCAATATGAAGTCACTCCTATATATTAGGACATCCTAAAACAAATCATGTTCCATACGTCTAGTTGACATAGAGTGTGCTCACATTACATGGAATTTATCTCAGTTAATGATATTATGATAAATTCAACCTGATTGATTTTATGCGCACACCATTAACTCACATGGTTAATCCTTAACATGAACCAATTACACAAATTCATATATAGTTATTAACTATCCGATATAAATAATGCGATCCATCTAATGGTCCTTTTTATTTCAGGAGTATTTCTTATACATACATAATGGTTGATCAAATAGTAGTGTAGTCAATTAAAATTCCTTATAGTCTCTCATAGACATACAAAATTTATATTCATTATGGTAGACTAAATGAACAATATATTAAATTCATGTGGTTGATCAGGTACATATGGTATCTTGAGATCATAGATAATATTTTTCAATCGAATCATTGTAACATTTACATGTTGTAAATATTTATGAAATTTATGATACGTAATTTATTTTTATAAACTCCAGAAAACAATTTAAAATATTTATTACAATTAATTTTTTATTATAAAAAATAAAATAATTTGGTATTTTTGAAACAAATAATTAATATAATAATTAAGAAATCTACATCTTTTGAGGATGAAATTTTATGAAACTAAAAAATACCAACAATGTAATCATTATTTAAAAAAATATTACAATATAGTATGACATAAAATCACCTAGCCTATTAACATTACATAATTTACACACATTTTATGGAAAATAAAAATGAATACATAAAGGGTGATACTCTAAAGATAGATAATAAATAAATGATGTGAATAATTAAAAGAGATAAGACATATAAAAAGTTGTTTCATTAATATTCAAATAATTATATTTAGATATGGACATAAGAAGGGCCAATTAGAAATTACCCTCTATAAACAACAACATAATGAAGGTGTCTATAACGGTGAGAATTTTTAGCATCTAGATTAAAAACATTATTTCCACCACACTTGTTATAATGATAATATTGTAGAAAGATGATACAAAACTTTCTTGATGGTTTTTAGGTTATAAAGATGAATATGGATTTAGAATAGATTTTAAAACTACATTAGATGTGGTAGTAGACCCCTAGGTAGGAGAAGGTTTTATGCTGGGTGAAAAATTAAATAATGATTATAGAACTATAAAATAGGAATAAAAACATGCAAGGATCAAATAGTTTGGAAAAATATGATATAGATCAATATCTAGGAACTTTAGTCTATTAAATAAAAGAACTAACAACTCTCAAAAATATTGTAATGAAATATTGATATTATTAATACCATTTCTATAATTGAAATGAAATATGTTATAAAGGTATGATTCTTATGATATTTGAATAAGGATTACAAATGAGATTTTTGATATGGTTTGGTGAATAAATGATCTTGTAATACATTACAATTTCCTTAAATTAATCATTATCCTTAGTAGTATTAACAATTTCTACCTTAACCATGCCATAATTATTCTAACCGTGGCACGAAACATCCATTAATGTTAGTTTTCATTCATAAAAAGCATTATAAATAGAAATTTAATTTTCATATTTATTATTTTTTATGAGAAACTCCTCATCTATAGAAACATATACTAAAGGAGTATCCTAAGAAGATGTTGAATTCTGGAAAAAACTTGTGTTATTAAAGAGATTCAGAATATTCAACTTAACAATTCTGTCTGGATTCTCTGACTTAATTTCACCCATTTGATCATAGAAACATTCTATAAATGATGTAAAAGATCCAAAATAATTATCCCTATGATCTATATTTAGAAAAATTATTGGTTTTAAATATAAAATAAAAAATATCAATAATAGATTAAATATATTTCTTCTTCTCATATTCACTTGACCTTTGGATACTTGGATAATTAATCACCAATTTGAATTTATCATCCTAGTAATGACTTAATTCTTATATTTAATATGCTAATCCAAGATTTAATTCAACTCTATTAGTTTCACGTGATGCAATAGAATTAATATGCACCATGCATCATCACATATTAGGATCTTGAGTTAAATTACACTATGTTGTTGTAACACTTATATGTATTTAAGAAAGAAATATATGTATCAGTATAAAACTATAAGAAAATATTATAGAGACTTATTTTTATCTATAATATGTATCATACATTCAACTTTCTTTAATAATGTTTCTCTCTAATGTGGATAGGGCATCACTATGCCTTCTGTGATAACCCATTAACAAGACATAATGAACAGTTCCCCCGTATGTTATATAAAATTAAATAATCTCTAATAATAAAAGATGTGTGTATGGTAAAGTGTAATATATTCCATAAACTATATCAAATTGATACATATCATTTAAATAATTTCAATTATATAATGATGTTGAAATATATCAACTACAATAGCTATTTCGAGAGAGATGTGAATATGACCCACATTTTATCAAATGTGTGTTTTGATGAAAAATATATCAATTGATAATATAATCAATATATCCAACCAATTTAAAATATGACTCAACATAAATGAATGGGATTCAATTTTATAAAATATAATAGTTAACATATCTGAAATAGGGACTACGCGATTAACTATTAGAGGACCTTATCTTTCTTCCAATTATTCTTACTCAACCACATAATCCCTAATAGAAACCTCCACATGAGGACCAAGAGGCTATGTAGTCACCAAATTTATCAACACATATGGGGTCCACACCTAATAACGAGGTCCTACACCATCATTATTGTTAATTCAATAAGTATCCTTTTGAATTTTCTATTACATTATGTTTCGAAACACACAAACACATTTCTTTAGGAAAATTATCATTCTCTAGTAATTATTTTCATAAAAAATTATTTATCTAGGAAAATATTTATCCTTAACACTGGGTTTTAGAGTGTTATTTAATTTTATCCCAAACAAAGAATAACCATATTTTTCTATAGGAAAAAATTGGATACTGACCTATCTCATAACCTTTCAGTTCCCTAGAATGTAATTTCTTTTGAAAATCTGAAATTGATTTTTTCTGAAATCATACACTGACATTTTTATGAAATCAATATTAGATTTATCCATAAATTAGAAAAAAAATCATCTGAAATCAGACTCATATTTGTTCTGAAATCATGATCTAATTTTTCATGAAATCAGACATTGATTTGTCTTGATATCAGACTCTAAAATCTCCTAAAATTAGACTCTAATTTCACTTCAAATTAATCCCAATTTTCTCCAGAAATTATACTCCGATTTATTCTGAATTATTACTCCAATTTATTCAGAAATTAGATACCAAATTCATTGGAACTCATACTCTAAACTCTTATTTTTCCAAACTCTGAAATCATCAAAAATAAGATTCGAAATTTGTCAAAAATTAGTTTCCAAATTTCTTAAGAATTCAGACTTGGAAAATCTATTATTTTAGAATCTGATTGTTTATATTTTTATAATTTGATTCAAACTTTATTTAGAATCTGATTAGGTGATTTTCTTATAGCTACCACATTTTTTGTAAAGTAACTCTTCATTTTATCATGTCATAAACATGTTTATGTTTCTTAAGGATAAAATTTTTCCCCTAAATATTTTTGTTTCTTACACATGAGAGTGTTTCCAATGATTCCTCATTTGAAACAATTTTGTACAATCTATTTCTAATTGACCATTGAATGATTGACACATAAACATGTCCCTTAGGGATTTAAGAAAAAATATGAATATTGGATAATAGATCTTACTGTTGGAATGTTTTCTTATAAATACCTCGTCCATTTGATGATTTTATTAAATGATTACTCATGCATTAACATAGATATAGAGATTAAATAATGTGATGATATGAAGTGATTTATAAGGAGATGGAGACTCTCATACTTTCTGTGAATTTTCTAAAAAACATTTTCAAGCTTTGAAAAACATTTTTACACTACCTAGTGCGATTTTGATTGGATGATCAATAGAGTTCTACAGTGTTTAAGATGACAGAGGTACTAACTACCATATAGTTTGAGGGCATGCGATGATTACAAGTAAACATCGAACATTCATATAGAGTGTTTACCCTAGTTTGGGTAAGACAGATGTTCATGAAAGTATAAATCAAGGGACCTTTATCGTAGGTTGTTGGATACCCTTCTCTATATGTTAAAATATGTCATACTTGTTCTTGTTTTGTTACAAGTTTTTATATACAATTATATTTATTAACGAAATAATTTATAACTTTCTTATACATTGTTATATATGTATCATCAGAGAAATACAATTCTATATTCTTTAAGGTAGAATCATTCTCTATGTAAACATTTTTAATGTTTCTCTACCAGATCCATATTTTCAAATCCTATGTAATATTGTTTCATTGTTAATATATAACGAGGTTTTGTGAATCCATGGTGTTTATCATTATTAAACAAAGATTTCATAAAGGTTAAGAAATGAGTATTTTTAAACATGCAATTCACCCCCTCTTTTAATTGAGCATCTATATATATATTTAGATCATATAATGGGTATCTACATATGCCACTAAAATACATATAATTACATATAAGTTTCAATTCTCATCTTTTAGTACATATCTTTACTTGATAAAATTTTTCATAATGTTTTTGAAAAACTTTTGTAACAAATACTTTTTGGGGAAAATACATATTTTAATTTCTTATGGAATGTTCGGAATGAATTTTGGTTCAATAGGAAATTAAAATCCGTCCAGACCCCCAATTGTTTATGTGATTGGTTTTGAGTAATGGAGAAATGCAGTGAAGACACTTTTTATTAAAAATAGAATGGTAAATTTTCTTACGATCACTGGTGAATACATGATTCCTGACACAGAAATCAAAACATTAAAAAATTATATAAAACATGAAAGTCAACTAAACTACAAGCTAAGAAATACTCTTTTTTGATCCAGGGACAAGAATATATACAGGGACATAACATTCAGTGAATCTTCCAATAGAATTTGTAAAAAACATGAAGTTATATATTTTTGATCTTCAAAAGCGATAGAAACAAGAAGAGCTAGTCTTATAGACGAATATCATGGTTTTATGATTCCTTATGGAGAACCAATTTGTAATGGGAAATAATGATTCATGACTATCGTCAATAGTATAGAATCTATTGGAGAGAAAGGAATTTATGATGATGTTCTTATGGATAAGATAATTGATATGAATCCCAATGAGTGGGAATATTAAAGGAAAATTATTGATGAAAAAATCAAATTATATAACATTACTCTTGATGTGTAATTTAGAACACTTCTTCAGCATAAAACAATAATGAAAAGAGATTCTAACATTAAAAATAATATAAATGGTAATGGAATAATTCCTTTAATTACTACATCTAAATCCTAGACTTTTGAAGGATTAACTAAATCTAATTCCATGAAATATGTTGTGGTAACAAAATCATGTGACAGTGATCAGTATGAGAATCAATTTTCCAATATTTCATGAAGGACGAACAAGATTGGGGGAATGAATGATTTTTAATACATATATAAGAAGAAAAAGATAATGAAAATTGAAGAATTCTAAAGCAACTTGTTATGAAGGAAAAAGTGTGGGACATATTAGACCTAATTTTTCTATGCTCTTGTGAAATGACCAAAAATGTAATCATTCTAAAAGGAACAGAAAGAACTATTACATGTATAAGGCCAAAAAGTAGAAAAATCTAATGACACGTAGAGTTCCAATGGTGGTGAAACATCAGATAATGCTCGGAATATTAATCCTCATGTCATAAGAATATTTTTCTTATAGCAAGATTAGCTATTGAAAATCAATTTCTTATGGCTATGGTAAGAAACTATGTATCCTTAACCAGAATTTCATTAAATGAACATTCTCATAACTAATAATAGAATGAGTTTTTAGATGAATATTAATCCTCATTAGAAGATAATTTGATTCCTTAATTTGAATAAGTCTCATGATTTGTTAAATTACATGTGTTTGAAAACTGTAGGGTAGAAAAGATGATAGAGAAGGAATATTATAGAATTTTTTTTACAAAATAAGTATCCAATCATAAAAAATATATTGATAAAATAATTTTTGATTTTGAATGTGTATCTAAAAATCATAAGGAAGTTAATTCTATGAAGAATAAACTTTTAATGGATCTTGAAAATGTGATTTCTAAACTTCAATTTAGGGAATAACACAAACTTTAGGATCAATGACTATGAGGATATGATTTTAATTATCAAACAAAAACCTGAAAAAAGTTCCATTATGAAACTCTAATCAAATTTCGAACCTGGATGAAAATTATTTGATAAAATGTATTCACAACTTTTCCTCTAAGTAATATTTCTGTATTTGGTTATACTCACTCATAACAAATTTCTATTCTAACTATTTTGTTTCGTAAAGAGATCCTTTTGTACAAAATATCAATATGGTTTACATAGGGAGAAAAATACTTTATTTAATAAAACCGAATCCACAGGTTTTCATAAAGAATATTTTTTTATGAAATTGTTGATGCCTAAGATATTACTTTCTAAAATTTCTTGGATCCAAGAACACTTGGATTCAGAAAATGTAACTATTTTATTTTTAAGCAAACAATGAACAATACACCAAGAATACATGGTACATGGATAGTGGATTTTTTAGGACATTACAAGTAATAATACAATAATTGAAAATATTATCAAAACAAAAGGAGAAAATTTAACATTTTGAGATATTTCTCAGAGAGATATAATTGTAATAAGTAACATTGTTCTTCATGGAAATTCATTAATATCAAATATTATATTTGACAATGGTCTTAAGAAAATCCTTATATAAATAATCCAAATATGTGATGAAGGAAAGCTTTTGAATTTTAGGAATGATAAATGTCATGTTCAAAATTCCAAGGACGAGTTTTTTCTCTCAACCAATAGACACAAAAAGATTTATACAAATAACATAGAAGATCTTATGAGTATAGATTTACCTTGACTTACTGTAATGAAATATCAATCTTGGTTATGTAATAGAAGACTAAGACATGGTAACCATATGAATCTACCAAAAATCTAAATGAAAATAATTTATATGGATCTACCGGAGCATAGATTTGATACTCCAAAAGTGTATGATACTTTTCAATATCCCAAGAAATGAATTTCATTATTTAAAAAAACCCATGATGTTTCAACTACTAATGCATTACAACAAGTGTATATGGTTCATTTCAGTCCAACATAAGCTGGGTATATTGGATGAAAATACTATGTATTTGTTCTAGTTGATGATTACACAAGATTTAATTGAGAAAATTTTCTAGAAATTAAATATGAAGCCTTTACATATTTTAAATATTTTTCATACATAGTTATAAATGATAAAAATAATCCATTTATTACCATTCATAGTGATCATGGGGGAGAATTAGGAAATTGGGATTTAAAACCTTTTTTTAAGAAAGGCATTACTCATAACATCTCACTTCCATGAACTCCTAAAAAAATGGTGTTATTAAAAGAGGAAATCTATTTCATCATGAAATTACAAGAACAATGTGGTGTGAGTTTTCTATTAGTAATCATATTTGGTCAGATGTTGTAATTACTTCTTGTTATAATTTTAATTGAGTTTAAACAGACCTTTTTCTTAATAAAAAACATTATGAATTATGTATTGGTCGAAAACCAAATGTTTTAGACTTCAAAGTATATGGATGCAAATTATTCATCTTGAATACAATTGATAACATAAAAAAACTCATAACCACATCTGATGAAGTAATTTTCATAGGATATTCCACTAAATCTAAGGGTTATAGTGTTTTTAAGAAAAAATAATGTACTATTGAAAAAATATTGTATGTTAAATTTTATGAAACTATTACTTTTGTTTTTAAAAAGAAAAAAAACTACATATTCATATGTGTTTTAAAAAACATAATATCAAACATTGATGAAGGATTATTTTAATAAACAAAATACTCAATAATTGTTTTCTACAATAATTACCCCTGATGATTTTTTACCTTATGTTGATGAATATGCTTTTTAAAAATCTAGATTAGTAGTTTCCTAAAAATCATTCTAGTGAATGTATCATTGGTGATGTAAAAACTGTTTATGGAGTATATATTATTTTTGAAATGAAGTAGATCATCTTTCCTTTTTTTCCCTCTTAGAACCCAAAAGCACAGATGAAGCATTAGGTGATAATGACCAGATTAATGCAATTAATGATGAAATAAATGCATTAGAAATGAAAACGTCCAAACCTTGGTTAAAATACCTAAAGAATCATAAAAAAATTTAGTAAAATAAATTTATTGAAATAAATTTTCTGATAATGGAATAATTGAAGGAAATAAAGAATGAATATTTGTTAAGGCTATAATCCATAAGAAGGAATTTCCTATGATTAAACATAACCTCTAGTAGCACAACATGAATCTAATTGTATTCTACTATCTTTTGCAACATTCATTTATTTCAAACATTTTCAAAAGGAAATGGAGTGAGAATTCATTAAGGTATATGTTCAAGGGGACGTTTTTGTTGAACAACCTCATAGATTTGAAGACAAAAAACATATTGAACATGTTTTTAAACATACCAAAGACATATATGGACATAAACATTCCACTAGAGCCTAGTATAATAGACATACATTATTTTTATTAAAAAAAATATTTTAAAGGGACTACTGATCCAACCATTTGTATAATGATATATAATAATAATGTTTTCATTGTCCAAAATTATGTTGATGGTATTATATACATATCAATTCTGAAATATTTAACTCATTCATTTGCAAATCACATGAATTATGAGTTATAAATGATTATGATGGGTGAGTTAACAATTTTCCATGGTTTTAAAATTTATCAATAAACATAACAAACTTATATATATCAACATAAGTATATTAATTATATTTGTAAGAAGTATTGATATAAAAAAATAAAAGTATAAGTACTCCAATCAGTGCCACAAATTCTCTTGATCTTGATGAAGCCGTTAGACTAGTAAATCAAACATCTATTAGAAATATTATAAGAATTTTATTATAATTAAGAACTAGTTGAAAATAATTATTGTTCTTAGTATGTTTTTGTGTATGATATTAATATAATCCAAAATAATCACATTAAAAATAAGTGAATAGAATTTTTCTCTACATAAAGGGAACCATGGATTTAGGTCTTCTTTTATTCCTCAATAAATGATTTTAGTTTAAAAAAAATTGGGTGATGACATTGGTGGATGTAGAGTGGATATGAAAAATTCATCAAAAAACATGTCAATTTTTAGAAGATTAATTTGTTTTTTGGTCATGCATGAAACAAAACTAAATAACACGTTCCACTACTAAATATGAATATGTAGTAGTTGGATGATTTTTTGATCAAGTGGTGTGGATTCAACACACACTCATAGACAGTCGCATGAGATTTACAATAAAAAAGATAATTTTTTATAATAAAAGTTCCATTTCCATATGAAAAAACAATAAAAATCACTCTGGTGAAATGAACATAGATGTTAGGCATCAATTTATATGGGATCAAACAATAAAAGGATATATAAATCGTTACATTATCAGAACACAAGACCTAATGGCTGAAATATTTACGAAATCATTACCCTTCTGTAGATTTGAATACATTAAACAAAATTTTGTAATTCTAATTGTAAGGTAATCATATGTATTATCTTTTTGTTAAAAACTATCTTCTTATATTTAGTTATATATTACATTGAATAAAATCATTATTTATTGGATTTCATGATATCATAGAGCATGAAACCTCTACTATTAATACAATTCACAAAATATTTATGAACTAGAAGTAGAAAATGATTTAATTTGACTAACTAACTTTTCCCCTAGGGCTTGTCGATGCATCAAGGGGATATCTGTTACAATTAATCACCTATACATTCATTATAAAATAATTAATAGTACATATAATAATAGATTTTATTAATGAACCAATATACCTTATCAATAAAAAAATTTATTGATTAAAGGATACATATTTTCCAATATTTACAGAGTTAATCAAATAACATTCAAAAAAATGTATATAAAAATGATATAAACCATAAGAAATAATCAAATCCAAAAAAAATTAATATTGATATTTATGATAAATTTAATTTCATTTTATAAAGTTCCATAAAATCTTGATGATTCAAGAGAATTTTAACGATCAAAATTGAATGTGTGAATATAAAACAATATCTACCACATGTAAATTTTAATATCAAATCCCCATAAATGATGTTATTAAAATTGAAAAAAATATAATGATTTATGATTTATTAATTATATTAAATTTAATAGGGGTATTAAGAACAACATATAAATGAAATTGGATTCACATCAATAAAATTTTACTAAAAAATGTGAAATTATGATGACTTCCCATACACCTTGGTATCAATTATGTAAAACCCCATTGGATGAAATAATTAATGTAGATACATAACATACCTTTATTTATTATGTATTAATTATATTACATATAAAAGTTTCATGTTAAAAAAATATATAATAAATTTGGTGCACAAAAATAATATATTTTTCAAAAAAGTAATATAGCGATGAAGACTATTAACATATGTCAGACTCATCACATACTATCATTATCATACTAAATAATCAATTAATGATATTTACTAAATATCTGAAAAATATTGTGTAAAATAACTATTAATTTTATATTATTTATTTATATTCAATATATTTTTACATAATTATTTATGTTTACATCGGTTTATTCAATGAAAATTAGCTTATGTGTCATGAATGATGTTGTTTGGTTAACTATGGTCAATGAGGAAATATTTAAACATATATAGAATAATATTAGTTATACAATTATAATATTTATAGATCATTTAAATTTTTAAAACAACTCATGTAGGATGGTGATGAGAAATGAATTATGCTACTATCTTAGAGACAATAATCATAAATATAAATGAGTGACATCTCCATTTATGAGTTATCATTATTGAAAGTAGGTATGTAAAAATTTTCCTTGAGTAATTTTGATAATATAATAAATAAAAAATTTATATTTTTAATATACCTATATATGATATCCATGTTGCGTAAGGATGAATAGATATTGACATCACCTCCTAAGGATGTCAGTCTAAACATACACAACCAAAATTATAATCATTTAGTGAGTGAAAAGATATGAAAACAATGATATATTATTTTATATGAATGAAAAATATTATAATTTTATAATTTTTTTGGAAATTTATATCTCATATCTTTCCTAAAATTATCCTTATTATTATCCCTGTAAAGCATTGGGGAGAAATGAATCAAATCGTATAGTGAGGTGGTAGTTCACCAAACACACGAGCGACGTTATCATTTCACATATGGATTAAAAATTAAAAAAGATATATGTTAAATAATTTTTGAATAGGTATAGTTCCTTCAAAAATATAAAATATATATACTATATATCCATCATAATATATATATCAGTTAGATGTTTTGATTGAAAACTTGTCACATCAGTTCGTGATGTTGTAGTATAAGTTACACAAAAGCGATGAAATACTTTTAAGTATAAGGAAACAAGATATCCATATAGGACATGAGAATAAAATAATAAAATATTAGTTTATTTTAGATAGTATTTTTATTATTCAATTTTGAATGAATAATATTCGAATTACTTGGATGAATACAAAACCTCAATATAATTTTTAAATTTTACCTCTTCTCAGACAACCACATTAGGATAATAACTACAGTCTTACTAGATTGAATTTATGACCATAAATAATATATGGTGAATCTATAGAAGTAAAAAATATAATTTTTAATTATCTGAACTGAAAAAATGTGTTTATGGTATGATGAATAGAAAAGATGTGTACCATTTTATATCTGTGGCTCATGGCACACTAGTAGTTTTTTAAATGGAAAAGTTGTATCAGTGTTTTTAAAATTAATTTTCTTTCAAAAATAGTGTATTTGTGATACATATAAAATTTACCGAGTAAATATGTCAATAATGTATGTTTTATACATTTTTATGCAATTTTATCCATTATATTTTTAGTTTATCCACTCGGTAATCTCGATTTTACCATAACCGTGATAAATATTTTTTTACTAAATTCACTATTTTTTTGGGAAAAAATTAATTCCACTGTAGAAAATATAAATTATTCAAATTAAAAACCATTAATAAATTATTCAATTTTCTATTAACACTTTTTTATAATCATAATTTAAAATTAATCCCATACATATGACTAGAAATAAATTTTTAAAAGAGAAAATGTTAACATGATTACAACATGTTTACATAAAAATCACACATGAAAGTTACTAAAATAAAATAAATTAGATTAATTTATATACAATTTAATTTCTTTCTTTTCAATTTTTTTAATATAATTAATATTTAGAAATAAATTTTAAAAAATAGTTTTTAAAATTAAAAAAAATAATTTTTCACAATTTAATAAAAAATGGTGCATATCAAAGAAATATAAAAATGTCACCTTATGATAATTATGACAATATAATTTCATAAATGAAGTCCAAATTATAAAATAATGTTTCTAAAAGAATTAAGAAAATTATATCTACATATGTTAATAAAGTTTAACCAAACATCCTTTTTGAAAAAATTACACATTTTATAAAACATTTTTTTTCTTTTCACTATCATTCCCATCTATTTTGATATGTAATTCTATGATTGTAATGTTTTCTCAGATATTTCAAAAATTATTAGTTGTAATAAAAGTATTATATTTTAGATAAAAATTACTATATTATGGTTTTAAACTACCAAAAAACATATTACATAATATGACTCAAAATTTCGTGAAAAATTAGTCATCCTTAAAACAATTATCTACTTAAAATCCATCATTATGAATCTTCAAAAATTGAATGAACTATGGATGCATTAACTCCATTTAAAAAATAATTAAATTTTTTTATAAGGTTGTTTGAATATATATTTTAAAATCTATATATAATATATATATATAAATTAAAATATATTTCCCACTTTGAGAAATAGATTTATGATGAGTCCCATGATAGATCATCCATGGTAGCTCCGATAGTTAGTCAAAATTCAGGTTTATTCCCTTAATAGGTCCCTTTATTACATTACATTAACATGTCGACAATCAACTACTTAAATAATTTTCAAAATTCTAATGTTGTATGTTTAAGTAATAAATATATTAGTGGAAGTTGTTTAGAAACTCCAAATTATTTCCAAAATCATAACACTACCATACAGTTTCTTAACATCACCATATGGTTTAATAGATGCAATATGAAGTCACTCCTATATATTTAACATCATAAAACAAATCATGTACCATACATCCAGTTGACATATAGTGTGCTCACATTACATGGAATTTATCTCAGTTAATGATATTATGATAAATTCAACATGATTTATTTTATGTGCACACCATTAACTCACGTGGTTAATCCTTCACATGAACCAATTTCATAAATTCATATATAGTTATTCGCTATACGATATAAATCATGTGATCCATCTATGTAGAGACCCAAAGATTGATGTACATGGACATTACATTACTTTTGTGGAATACTTAATACATAACAAAAACAGACACACAAGTACCGTAATAGTTTAGTGTCTTTGGAAACTCAGAACATAATCTTCTAATCGTGGTGAAAGATCTTCAACATCTCCCATAAAGATCATCCCCTTTTTTTCTTACCTAAAACATTTCTTCAAATCCTATAGAAAATAAAACATCAAAGGGGTGAGCTCAAATTCTCAGTAAGGGTAAGCATAGAGAACATAAAACAATCCATAAACACTTGAAAGAAAATACTTGAACATGAAATTTAAACATCAAAATCATGATCAAAGACATAAATCATGAAAGTAAGGCATATATCATAATGGAACATAAATCATGATAAAATATAATGGGAATAAAACATGCAATTGTGGAAACCATTCATCACATGTCATGATTTCCATAGTATCCAAGGCATTGCTGCCAAGACCATCTTAGTGGACAAAGTCCCTTTCTGAATCGAGTTCACTCCTCGTTTCAGTCCTGTAACACTGAACGGGATTAACTTACGGTTCCAGTCATGTTAATCTCATGAGATATAAATCTTTACCCAATGCATTGGAGGGATATATAGGTCCCACACATATCATAATGAAATCATTCTTACTTGTGCCACAACATAAACATAAATCGTTCATCATAACCCGAAGAATAAAAATGGGTTTCATAAACATCATCCCATCATAACATAATCTATATATAAAAATGGATATCATTTCAACATAATAAAAGTGAAACCATGAAAATCATAGAGACATTATACTTGAAACATACTCATTTGAAATAATGTCATCTTAGATGAAAAATGGTTTTGATAAAACACTTGAAATGAATTATTGAGGAAAACATCCTTTCTTCTTCAAAATCATTTTCTTTTCACAAAATGTCATCCAATTTTAAATGAAAATATTTTTGTTTAAAATATTCATGTAATCATTTGGAGTATGATTTATGAAAATAAGGTGTTATGAAACCGAAAAAATCCATTCATGTCGTATAAGTTAAAAAAACATTATTTTAGTACTTTTGCCGGAAATGACAAAAAGTACCTCGTAAAAGAACGACTTCATACATACCATGTTGTAAAAGTCAAAAATGGGTAAAAAGGAAATTAAACATATAGGAAACCATTTTTAGGAAACATTGACATGGTTGAGAACAGTAACCCCAATAAATACTTAAGAATAAACAATCTCGGATAAGAACGAGATTGGAAAGGTTATCCCTTACCTTAGGTCCGATAAGCTTTGTACGTGTCCGAACCTCCTGTATAATGATTTAACTAATGTCATTGACTTATTACAGAATCATATTAATTGTTATGTAGTCATATATGGTTCACTTATGACTTTATATTAGTCGTTCTTTTGTAAATTCCATGTTAAAGCAGCGTTTTGGGTAAAATCATTTCATTTATCGTATGTGTTTCGACTTGTCGTTCTTGATATTATTACTTATATTCTGATTTACATAATTCCAGAATTTAAAACAAGATTTATATATAATATATATTTATAATATACATATATATATTATAGATCGATAAAAGGAATGAAATACACCGTTCATGGAGACGGTAGGCCGTACATACACATGAAAGCTGTTTTCGTTTCCTTATTGATTTGATTGAAACTAAATAGATGACATACATATATATATACATAAATCCAGTAGAATTATTATTTCATATATTTCATTATTATTCATTATATAAACTTTATGATCATTCATGTATGGTTAACATGGAGAATGAATCTCATCGTGTCGTGGAGACGGTAGTCCGTACATACGCACGAGCCATGATATCATTCCCATAATTATTGAATATAATTGGAGTGGATGGTATAATATATCAGAATCAGTATTATGTTATAATAACCATATATAGTTATTCTTGACACCATTATATCATTCCATGTAAGGTGTTTGTGGAAAAATAGATTTCACCACGGCATGGATACGGTATTCCGTACGTACGCACGTGTGGTGATTTCGTTTTCCATAGGATGGAAAGATGGTGAAATTGGGTTGTTTCATTTTTATAATAAAATATCAGTATATTAGTTAAACTGATGTTATTACTTCATAATTAAACAACTAAACAAGAAGAAGTGGAAGAAGAAATAAAGTTGAAAGAATCCGTAATGGACATTAACTCTTCTTTGAAGAGCCTCTTTGAGACCTCCTCTTAGGGCACTAAAATTGGTCTTTGTAGAAGACAGGAACCTCTAGGATGTTTCTATGGAAGTGTATAAGAGAATTTGTTAGGGGTTCGCCGAGCATGAAGGCTCAAAGTGGTGTGAGGAAGAGCGGGAGGAGGTGCCTTTATATAAGGTAGGAGAGGGGCACCTTTGGAAAAACTAAATATATTATTTTATTATAAAGCCATATTCGGTTTTTAATAGCTCTAAATTGATTTATTTAGAAGCTAAGGTGGGTATGGTTCGCAATCCTCTCTTCCAATATAATTTAGACAAGTTTATGTTTCTATTTTAATCTTATCATTTAGATTTAACCTTAAGTTAAATAATTTTATTTTTAATGTGTCTTCTTGTTTTTTTACACTATAAGGTTAAAAAACTTACTATAACAAGCCAAAAGAACCCCAAACTGTTTATAATTAATATATATAACCATACATAAGTCATTTTTCCGAATCTTATATTTTTTGGAATAAAATATCAATTAATAATATAATATTTGTTTTAAAAACTATTTTATGTCAATTTTGACACTATTTTGTAACTGATTTTTGTGAAACTCATAACAGAATTATTAGTTCGAAAAAAGTTAACAAAATCACTACTAACATGTCATATTAACCTATAAAATTAATGTAATTCATAAAAAGTCTCAAATTACATTGATTTGGGTATTCATAAAATCAATTATGTCAATATTTCATTAATAAGATAATTATTGCATCATCATTGTGTCATAAATAAATTAAAATATATAATGTTTAAAAATTATAAATAAAATAAATTTATGTAGGAAATCATTTTATCTTACTAATGATTATTTATAGTCGAATTTATCTTATGTATAACCCTATATTAAAAATGATTTACTTATTAAACATTGAGTTTAACTATTTTAACCCTTCTTTAAATAAATTAATATTAAATGTCCTAATCTAATTCAAGTGGGCCTAAATGGTCATATTTTATTCCTAAGGTTGTTTTTGATCTAATTACACTTATCCAATAGAATTAGGACATGCGTTAGTGTAATAATAATATCATTTTTATCTTTAATAATCCTATTTACTTTTAACCGTGGTAAATAAAAGTAAAAAGTTACTATTCATCAAAAATATTTTCATCTCATTGAACCAAAACATAGTCCTTGATATTAACCATGTCTCTCGTATTTTCAAAATGTCACTCACAGAAGTGGTAAAATTAAGTTTTATGAAAAATTCAGTTTTTTAACTTCCACATAGTGGTTTCACTATTCATCAAAAAATAAAAGTTTCCAGAAAAATACCATAAATTAGGCCTAAGATATATTTGATATTATGAATTAAAAAATGATGTCTATTTTACCAAATTCAAAACATATCAGTTCCATTAATTAATTTAAAAATTAATTTCTGTCGTCAAAACAAATAGCGTGTTTTTAAGAGATAATATCTATCAAAAGATTGACACTTGTTTATGTCTGGTTTAAATGTGAAATTAAATGTAATAACAAACATTGTATTAAATGGTAAAAATATATTATAAATATGCCTCAAAACCACTCAAATTAATAATTTATCACTATTAATTATTTTTTAAAAAAAATTTGTTTTTAATTAAAATTTAGTAATTTTCATTATTCATCGTAATATAAAAGTTATATGAAAAGTACCAAAATTTAACCCTAAGCTAATTTCGATATTCCAAATCCAAAAATGAAGTCCATTTTAAAAGATAAAATTTATAAAATTTCAAAAATTGGGTACTACTATTCATAACGGCTAGTTCATAATAATATTATAATAATATCTCATTTAGTGAAACTCAGTATTGTGTGCTACACACGCTATCAAGGAAGGTCTTTATTGCGTGTAATGCAAGCCAAGTCAGGGCTGCATGTTGTGAAAGCTCAATTTGGTGTTTCATATAACATAATCAAAACTTATTTCATTTATACATTAATCAAAATCTATACATAATGTTGCGTAGAATAGTTTCTACAAAATGAACTTGAAATTGTGTGTAACATGAGCCAAGAATAGTGTTGCATATACTGTAAGCAAATATGGTGTTGCGTATATCAGAAGCTAATTTTGGTGTAGCGTAGAACAAATGATATTAAAAAGAATATTTTTCATAAAATCTTTAGTTGTTACATTCTACCCCCCCTTAAAATGAATTTCACCCTCGAAATTCGTCGGGGTTATTAATGGTTTATTACACGAGAGTTTCTTTCATAGAAACCCACATCGTATAAAGGAATACTAAAAATTCATTTAAAAAAGGAATGTTAGAAACATAACAGATACCCAAATAACTCATCACTAGGTTTCCACAGAGGGGAACATAGGTGAAAATATAGATATGGAGGAGAAATCTAACAGTCAAGTTATGATGGAGAGTGGTAGAGTAACATGGCTATGAAAAATCCATCAATGAAAAAGTCATAGATTTGTGATGATCTAAGGTACCATCTGATTCATCGGATATAAGGGCCCTAGGACAACATTTTTGGTTTTCAATATCATTTCCCTAAAGTAGATGAAATTGGAATTAGAAGAAATACTTTCATGATTTTCATACAGTCTCACCGTTGGTCATTCATTGGACAATTTCCACTTCATATAATAAGGAAATGAAGTTGAATTTGTCATTCGTGATGTGTTAGCAGATCATGTGATTGAATGATGGGTCATTCCATCTGTCTCAAAAAAAGTTTATAAAAGTTATCAAAAATACATAAGTCCATATATAGTGAGATTAATCATATATGGTTCCTAAAATGGACTTATACTTCATAAATCATACTGATTAATATAATAAAACTAGTTTCTACTAAACAGGGACTTCCAATATGCCAGTGGTAGGCGATAAAGGCCAGTCGCACTTCGGTTGTGGGTTCGATTCTGACAGCCTTGTCCGTCACAATGGGATGTCTCTTGTCCTGCAGGTTTTCCTTTTTCTAAATCTACATTACTATAACATCCCTTAAATAATATCAAACTAACTTATGTCCAACATAATCTATTCCAATATTTAGGCTTATCTAAAATACTCCAGTCCAAGCTCATAGTAGAAAGAAAATTATTACTTAAAATGTCACATAACAATCTTGTGAATGCCATCATTTATCCCCCATATATTATAAGATATATCCAGTTGGTCAAATTACAAACATGTGAATACCTTAATCGTGTATTCTCTTGATGAATGAATACCCATTGAAAATTTGTGAAAACATGAATGTTGTTAAATTTTAACACTTTCCACACACCAAAATCCCAAAAATTCTATATACTCGAACAATAATATCACTTAGTCCTTGTATCAGTCATGACCTCATGGTTACTATCATATTATTTTCTCTTTATCCCTTCATTATGTGTATTTCACCATTTTTCCAAAAATATCTCAATCACTTTCCATGGTTACTGGTATCATAAAATTATTGAAAACCACAATAGACCAATACATAAATATTCCAATATTCCACGATACAATATACAACATTATTTTGGAATCCAATTACATAAACACTTAATCATTCCACCACATCATTGTCATATTCAACATCTCCAATAGTGATCGCATGTGACTTCCCTTTGTCCTTTGCCTTAAGTGGTTGCTCATGTCGATCATCACTAACCCTTGAATTAGGGCATTTATTAGCATAATTCCCCATTTCCATGCACTTGAATCATTGAAGTGTTGGTGGTGCGTTCTCTGAAGTCATTTATTTATTCATATCATTATAAACCCTTTTTCTATTACTGCGACACTCAACTGCTCGATGACCTTCTTTTCCACACTTAAAACATTTTATAGTCCCTTTATGACAATCTCCACCATGCTTCGTTCCACACTTTGAGCATAAGGAGACATTCATCTTCTATTAAAAATTATTTTGAGATTTCTCCTTGAACTCCATCTTTCGTTTCTTGTCAAAACCATGAGATGGATAAGTAACACCAACTTCCATTTCAACCTTGATAGCACAACACACAATTTCTTCATAGCTACTGAAGTCTATTATAGATATTTCCCTTCGATGATTTGGTTTTAAGCCACTAAAGAATCGATCAACTTTACTTTCAGGATGGATGATAAAGCTAGATGCATACCATGCAAGCCTTTTAATATTCGCTTTGTATACACCAACAGAATCATATTACTTTTGCATTAGTTCAAGAAACTCCTTTTCGAACTTTTTTTAAAGATTTCGAGGGAAGTACTTATTGAAAAATAAGTTCTTGAACTCATCCCATTCCATGGACTCAATTTCATCTCTTGGCCTCATATTCTTGATAAGATTACACCATTGATCCACTTCACCTTCCAAACGATATACTGCTAATATAACTTTATCATGTTCAGAACATTGAAGAACTGAAAATATCTTTTTAGTGGTACTAATCCATTGTTCAGCAACAAGTGGATCAGAAGACCCACTGAAAGAAGGTGGGTGTTTCCTCATGAAGGACTCAATAGAATATTGTTCCCTTCTCCGCTCATTTGGAAGTCTAGAATGATTCATAGCTTGTGTAAGTATAGAAATAAGATTTTTCACCCCATCTCCCATAACATTTGTTTGTTCAGGAAGACAATTATTGCATTGTCCATTGCATTGATCAACATGGTTCCTTCGGGTTCCAGCCATCGTCTAAAACCCAAAAAGAATAGTGTGAGAGGCAAAAATAATTCTAGGGAAAACAACATAATAAAGGTGGAGTACCTTTAATATCTAACATCTTAGGTTTAATTCTAAGATCGTTACCGTAATTCTAGTACTATAACCTATACTTATACTTAACCATAGTGACATCCCTAGACATACCTTATAAATATCTCTAGGGATCTCACTAAAGTTCTCACATCCTAGTTTCCAAAGGTTTACTAAACCTTTCCTCTGATACCAACTATAGAGACCCAAATCTTGACTTACATGGACATTACATTAATTTTGCGGAATACATAATACATTACAAAAACAGACACACAAGGATCGTAATAGTTTAGTGTCTTTGGAAACTCGAAACGTAATCTTGTAATCATGGTGAAAGATCTTCAACATATCCCATAAAGATATTCCACTTTTTTTTCTTACCTAAAATCTTTCTTTATATCCTGGGGAAAAGAAAACCTAAAAGGGGTGAGCTCAAATGCTCAGTAAGGGTAAGCATAGAGAATATAAAACAATCCATAAACATTTGAAAGAAAAAACATGAACATGAAATTTAAACATCAAAATCTTGAGCAAAGACATAAATCACGGAAGTACGTAAGGCATATATCATAATGGAAAATCAATCATGATAAAATATAATGGGAATAAAACAAGTAATTGTGGAAACCATTTAGTAAATGTCATGATTTCCATAGTATCCAAGACATTGCTGCCAAGACCATCTTAGTGGACAATGTCCCTTTCTGAATCGAGTTCACTCCTCATATCAGTCATGTAACACTGAACCAGATTAACTTATCGTTCTAGCCATGTCTATCTCATGAGATATAAATCTTTACCCAATGCATTGGAGGGAGATATAGGTCCCACCCATATCAGAATGAAATCATTATTACTTGTTCCACAACATAAACATAAATCATTCATCATAACCCAATGAATAAAAATGGGTTTCATAAACATCATCCCATCATAACATAATCCATATAAAAAATGGATATCATTTCATCATAAGAAAAGTGAAACCATTTAAATCATAGAGACATTATACTTGAAACATACTCATATGAAATAATGTCATCTTATATGAAAAATTGTTATGATAAAACACTTGAAATGAATTTTGAGGAAAATATCCTTTCTTCTTCAAAATCATTTCCTTTTCACAAAATGTCATCCAATTTTAAATGAAAATAATTTTTTTGAAAATAGTCATGAAATATTTTGGAGGAAGATTTATGAAAATAAGGTGTTATGAAACCGTAAAAATCCATTCACGCCGTATAAGTTAAAAAAACATTCTTTTCGTACTTTTACCGAAAAAGTCAAAAAGTACCTCGTAAAAGAAAGATTCCATACATACCATGTAGTAAAAGTAAAAAATGGGAAAAAAGGACATTAACCATACATGAAACCATTTTAAGGAAACAAGGACATGGATGAGGAAAATAACCCCAGTAAATACTTAAGAATAAACAATCTCAGATAAGAATGAGATTGGAAAGGTTATCCCTTACCATATGTCCGATAAGATTTATGCGTGTCCGAACCTCCTGTATAATGATTTAAATAATGTCATTGACTTATTAAAGAATCATATTCATTGTTATGTAATCATATATGGTTCAATTATGACTTTATATTACCCGTTCTTTTGTAAATTCCATGTTAAAGAAGCCTTTTGGGTAAAATCATTTCATTTATCATATGTGTTTCGACTTCTCATTCTTGATATTATTATATATATCCTGATATAAATAATTACAGAATGTAAAACATGATTTATATATAATATATATTCATCATATACATATATATATTATATATTGATAAAATTAATGAAATACACCGTTCAGGGAGACGGTAGGCCGTACAAAGGCATGAACGTTGTTTTCGTTTCCTTATTGAATTGAATGAAACTAAATAGATGACATACATATATATATACATAAATCCAGTAGCATTATTATTTCATATATTTCATTATTATTCATTATATAAACTTTATAATCATTCATGTATGGTAAACATGGAGAGTGAATCTCATTGCGTCGTGGAGACGGTAGTCCGTACGTACGCACGAGCGAGGATATTATTCCCATAATTATTGAATATAATTGGAGTGGATGGTATAATATATCAGAATCCGTATGATGTTATAATAACCATATATAGCTATTATTTACACCATTATACCCATCCATGCAAGGTGTTGGTGGAAAAACATATTTCACCACGGCGTGGAGACGGTATTCCGTACGTACGCACGCGTGGTGATTTCGTTTTCCATAGGATGGATAGATGGTGAAATAGGGTTGTTTAATAATTATAATTACATATCAGTATATTAGTTATACTGATTTTATTACTTCATAATGAAACAACTAAATAAGAAGAAGTTGAATAAGAAATAAAGTTGAAAGAATCAGTAATAGACATTACCACTTCTTTGAAGCGCCTCTTTGAGACCTCCTATTAGGGCACAAAAATTGGTCTTTGAAGAATACCAGAACCTCTAGGATGTTTCTATGGATGTGGAGAAGATAATTTTTCAGGGGTTTTCTGAGCATTAAGGCTCAACGTGGTGTGAGGAAGAGAGGGAGGAGGTGCCTTTTTATAAGGGAGGAGAGGGGCACCTTTGGAAAAACAAAAAATATTATTTTATTATAAAGCCATATTCGGTTTTTAATAGCTCGAAATTTATTTATTTCGAAGCTAAGGTGGGGATGTGTCTAAATCCACTCATCCAATAGAATTTAGACATGTTTAGGTTTCTATTTTAATCTTATCATTTAGATTTAACCTTAAGTTAAATAATTTTACTTTTAGCGTGTCTTCTTGTTTTCTTACACTATAAGGTTAATAAACTTACTATAACAAGACAAAAGAACCCCAAGATGTTTATTATTAATATATATAACCTTATATAAGTAATTTCGCCGAACCTTAGATTTTTAAGAATAAAATAACCATTAATAATATAATATTTGTTTTAAAAACAATTTTAAGTTAATTTTGACACTATTTGGTAATTGATTTTTGGGAAAATCATAACAGAATTATTAGTTCGAAAAAAGTTAACTAAATCGATACTAACATGTCATATTAACCTATAAAATTAATGTAATTCATAAAAAGTCTCAAATTACATTTATTTAGGTATTTATAAAATAAATTATGTCAATATTTCATTAATAAGATAATTACTACATCATCATTGTGTCATAAATAAATTAAATTATATAATGCCTAAAAATTATAAATAAAATACCATTTTGTAGGAAATATTTTTATCATTCTAATGAATATTTATAGTCGAATTTATCTTATGTATAACCCTATATTAAAAATTATTTACTTATTAAACATTGATTTTAACTATTTTAACCCTTCTTTAAATAAATTAATATTAAATGTCCTAATCTAATCCATGTGGGCCTAAATGGTCATATTTTATTCTTAAGGTTGTTTTTGGTCAAATTAAACTTATCCAATAGAATTATTACTTGTGTTAGGGTAATAATAATATCATTTTTACCCTTAATTATTCTATTTACTTTTAATCGTGGTAAATAAAAGTAAAAAGTTACTATTCATCAAAAATATTTTCATCTCATTGAACCAAATTTTAGTCCTTGATATTAACCGTGTCTCTTGGATTTTTGAAATTCCACTCACAGAAGTGGTAAAATTATGTTTCATGAAAAATTCAGTTTTTTAACTTCCACTTAGTGGTTTTACTATTCATCAAAAAATGAAAGTTTCCAGAAAAATACCAAAAATTAGGCCTGAGCTATATTTGATAGTATGAATTCAAAAATGATGTCTATTTATCAAATTGAAAACATATCAGTCGCATTAATTAATTTAAAGTTAATTCCCATCGTCAAACAAATAGCGTGTTTTTAATAGATAATATCTATCAAAAGATTGACACTTGTTTATGTCTGGTTGAAATGTGAAATTACATCCAATGACCAAAATTGTATTAAATGGAAAAAATATATTCTAAATATACTTTAAAACCACTCAAATTAATAATTTATCACTATTAATTATTCCTATTAAAAATGTTGTTTTTAATTAAAATTTAGTAATTTTCACTATTCATCAGAATATGAAAGTTATCCGAAAAGTACCCAAATTTCACCCTAAGCTAATTTCGATATTCCGAATCCAAAAAATGAAGTCCATTTTGAAAGATAAAGTTTATAAAATTTCAAAAAGTGGGTATTACTATTCATAATGGGTAGTTCATAATAATATTATAATAATATCTCGTTTAGTGAAACTCGGTATTGCGTACTACACACGCTATCGAGGAAGGTATTTATTGCATGTAATGAAAGACAAGTCAGGGATGCGTGTAGTGAAAGCTCTGTTTGGTGCTACATATAACATAATCAAAACTTATTTCATTTATACATTAAATAAAATCTATACATAATGTTACGTAGAATAGTTTCTACAAAATGAACTTGAAATTGTGTGTAACGTGATCCAAGAATAGTGTTGCGTATACTGCAAGAAAATACGGTGTTGTGTATATCACAAGCTAAATTTGGTGTAGCGTACAACACAAGACATTAAAAAGAATATTTTTCATAAAATCTCGGGGTGTTACAATCTAATGGTCCTTTTTGTTTCAAGAGTATTTTTTCTACATACTTAATGGTTGATCATATAGTCATGTAGTCAATTAATATTCCTTATAGTCTCTCATAGACTTACAAAAATTTATATTCTTTATGTTACACTATATGAACAATATATTTAATTCATTTGGTTGATCAGGTACATATGGTATCTTGAGAACATATAAAATATTTTTCAATAGAATCATTGTAACATTTACATGTAGTCAATATTTATGACATTTTTGATAAGTAAATAATTATTATAAACTCCAGAAAACAATTTAAAATATTTATAACAATTAATTTTTTAATTTAAAAAATATAATAATTTGTGAATTTGGAAAAAAATAATTAATAGAAAAATAAAAAAATTACATCTTTTGACCATGAAATATTATTAAAATAAAAAATACCAACAATGTAATCATTATTTAAATAAATATTACAATATAGTATGACATAAAATAACATAGCCTATTAACATTACATAATTTTCACACATTTTATGGAAAATAAAAATGAATACATAAAGGGTGATATTGTAAAGGTAGATAATAAATAAATGATATGAATAATTAAAAGCGATAAGATATATAAAACATTCGTTTCATTAATATTCAAATTTTTCTATTTAGAGAAGGACATAAGAAGGGAAAATTAAGAATTACCCTTTATAAACAAAAAGATAATGAAGGGGTGTATAATGGTGATAATTTTTAGCATCTAGATTAAAAAAATTATTTCCACCGCACTTGTTATAATGATAATATTGTAGAAATATGATAAAAAAAAATTTCTTGATGGTTTTTTAGGTTATGAAGTTGAATATGGATTTAGAATAGATTCTAAAACTACATTAGATTCGGTAGTAGACCCCTAGGTAGGAGAAGGTTTTATGGTGGGTGAAAAATTAAATAATGATTATAGAACTACAGAATTGGAATAAAAACATGTTAGGATAAAATAGTTTGGGAAAATATGATATGGATCAATATCTAGGAACTATAGTCTATCAACTACACAAACAAATCACTCACAAAAAAAATTTAATGAAATAGTGTTTTTTTAATACCTTTTCTATAATTGACATGAAATATGTTATAAAGGTATGAATCTTATGATATTTGAATAAGGATTACAAATGAGATTTTTGATATGGTTTGGTGAATAAATGATCTCGTAATACATTAAAACTCCCTTAAATTAATCATTATCCTTAGTAGTATTAACTATTTCTACCTTAACCATGCCATAATTATTCTCACCATGGCAAGAAACATCCATTAATGTTAGATTTCATACATAAAAAGCATTGTAAATAGAAAGTTAATTTTCCTATTTATCATTTTTTATGAGAAACTCCTCATCTATAGAATCATATATTAAAGGAGTATCCTAAGAAGATGTTGAATTCTAGAAAAAACTAGTGTTATTAGAGAGTTTCATAATATTCAAGATAATAATTCTATCTAGATTGTCTGACTTAATTTCACCCATATGATCATAGAAACCTTCTATAAATGATTTAAAACATCCAAAATCATTATCCCTATAATCTATATTTAGAAAAATTATTGGTTTTAAATAAAAAATAAAAAATATCAACAATAGATTTAATATATTACTTCTTCTCATATTCCAATGACCTTTGGATATATTGAAAATTAATCACCAATTTGAATTTATCATCCTAGTAATGAATTAATTCTTAATTTTAATATGCTACTCCAATTGTTAATTCAACTCTATTAGTTCCACGTGATGCAATAGAATTCATATGCACCATGCATCATCACAAATTAGGATCTTGAGTTAAATTACACTATGTTGTTGTAACAATTACATGTATTTATGAAAGAAATATATGTATCGCTATACAACTATAATAAAATATTATAGAGACTTATTTTTATCTACAATATGTATCATAAATTAAACTTTCATTAAAAGTGGATCTCTCTAATGTGGATATGGCATCACTCTGCCTTCTGTGATATCCCATTAACTAGACATAATGAACAGTTCCACCTTATGTTATATAAAATTAAATAATCTCTGATAATAAAAGATGTGTGTATGATAAAGTGTAACATATTCCATACCCTATATCAAATTGATACATATCATCTACAAAATTGAAATGATATAATGATGTTGATATATATCAACTATAATAGCTATTTTGAGAGAGATGTGAATATGACCCACATTCTATCAAATGTGTGTTTCGATGAAAAATATGTCAATTGATAATCTAATCGATTTATCCAACCAATTTAAAATATGAATCAAAATAAATGAATGAGATTCAATTTTATAAAATATAATAGTTAATATATATGAAATAGGGACTACACAATTAACAATTGGAGGTCCTTATCTTTCTTCCAATTATTCTTACTCAACCAAATAATCCCTAATAGAAACCACCACATGAGGACTAATAAGCTATGTAGTCACCAAATTTATCAAAACAGATGGGGTCCACACCTAATACTGATTTCCTACACCAACATTATTGTTAATTTAATTAGTATACTTGTGACTTTTCAATTACATTATGTTTGGAAAAGCACAAACACATTTATTTAAGAAAATTATCAATCTCTAGTAATTATTTTCCTAAAAACTTTATTTCTCTAGGAAAATATTTATCCTTACAACTAGTTTTTAGAGTGTTATTTAATTTTATCCCAAAAAAGGTATAAACATATTTTTCTATAGGAAAAAAATGGATACTAACCTATCTCATAACCATTCAGTTCCTTCAAATATAATTTCATCTGAAAACCAGACTTTGATTTTTTCTAAAATCATACACTGACTTTTTTATGAAATCAAACTCAGATTTCTCCAAAAATTAGAAATAAATTTCATCTGAAAACAGAGTCATATTTGTTCTGAAATCAGGCTCTAATTTTTTATGAAATCAAACATAGTTTTATGTTGATATCAGACTCTAAATTCTCCTAAAATTAGACTCTGATTTCTCCTGAAATTATACCCAATTTTCTCCTGAAATTATACTCTTATTTATTCTGAATTATTACTCCAATTTATTCAGAAATTAGATACCAAATTCATTGGAACTCATACTTTGAACTCTAATTTTTCCAAACTCTGAAATCATCAAAAATAAGAATCGAAATTTTTCATAAATCAATTTCCAGATTTCTTAAGATTTCAGACTTGGAATAACTATTATTTTAGAATCCAATTATTCATATTTTTATAATTTGATTCTAACTTTATTTAGAATCTGATTAGGTGGTTTTCATATAGTTACCACATTTTTGTAAAGTAACTTTTTATTTTATCATATCCTAAACATGTTAATGTTTCTTAAGCATAATGTTTTCCCTTAAATATTATTGTTTCTTACACATGAGAGTGTTTCCAATGATTCCTCATTTGAAAAGATTTTGTACAATATATTTCTAACTGACCATTGAATGATTGATAAATAAACATGTCCCTTAGTGATTTTTTAAAAAATGTGATTATTGGATAATGGATCTGACTGCTGGAAAATTTTCCTATAAATACCTCGTTCATTTGAAGATTTTATTAAATGATGACTCATGCGTTAACATAGATCTAGAGATTAAATAACGTGATGATATGAAGTGATTTTTAGAGAGAGAGTGACTCTCATACTTAGTGTGAATTTTCTAAAAAACATTTTCAAGCTTTGAAAAACAACATTACCCTACCTCGTGCGAATATGATTAGATGATCAATAGAGGTCTACAGTGTTTAAGATGATAGAGGTGTTGACTTACATATATATTGATGACATGCGAGGATTTCAAGAAAATATCAAACATTCATATAGAGGGTTTACCCTAGTTTGGATAAGATAGACGTTCATGAAAGTATAAATCAAGGGACCTTTATCCTAGGTTGTTGGATACCCTTCTCTATGGGTTAAAATATTTTATACTTGTTCTTTTTTTGTTACATGTTTTTATATACAATTTTTTTTTATTAACGCAATAATTTATAACTATCTTATACATTCTTATATATGTTTCATCAGATAAATACGATTCTATATTCTTTAATGTAGAATCATTGTCTAAGTAAACATTTTTACTGTTTCTCTATCAGATCCATATTTTCGAATCCTATGTAATATTGTTTCGTAGTTAATATCTAATGGGGGATTGTGAATCCATATTGTTTATCATTGTTAATCATTGATTTCATAATGGATAAAAATGAGTATTTTTGAACATGCAATTCACCCCCTCTTTTAATTGAGCATCTAAATATATATTTAGATCATATAATGGGTATCTATATATTTCTCTGAAAAACATATAATTACATATTAGTTTCCATTATCATTTTTTATTACTTATCTTTACTTAATAAAATTTTTCATAATGTTTTTTAATTACTTTGGTAACTAATAATATTTGGGGAAAATACATATTTTAATTTCTTATAGAATGTTTGGAATGATGTTTGGTTCAATGGAAAATTAAAATCTGTCCAGACCACCAATTTTTTATGGGATTGGTTATGAGTATTGGAGAAATGCAGTGAAGACACTTTTTATTAAAAATAGAGTTACAAATTTTGTTATGATCAATGGTGAATACATGATTCCTGACAAAGAAATCAAAACATTCAAAAATTAGATAAAACATGAATGTCAACTAAACTACAAGGTATGAAATAATCTTTTTTGATCCATGGATAAGAATATCTATATTGACATAACCTTCAATGAATCTGCCAACAGCATTTGCAAAAAACATGAAGTAATATATTTTTGAACTTCAAATGTGATAAAAACAAGAAGAGCTAGTGGTTTTATGATTCCTTATGGAGAACCAATTTGTAATGTGAAATAATGATTCATGACTATCGTCAATAGTATTGAATCTATCTGAGAGAAAGGACTTGATGATGGGGTTCTTATGGATAAGATAATTGATATGATTCCTAATGAGTGGGAACCTTAAAAAAAATTATTGATGAAAAAATCAAAGCTTATAACATTACCCATGATTTGTAATTTAGGACTCTTCTTCAACATAAAACAATAATTAAGAGAGATTCAAACATTAATAAGAATAAAAATGGTAATGGAAGAATTTCATTAATTACTACATCTAAATCCATGACTTTGGAAGGAGTAACTAAATCTAAATCCATGAAATCTATTGTATTAACAGAATCATGTGACTGCGATAGTTATGAGAATCAATTTTCCAATAATTCATGAAGGACGAACAAGATTGTGGGAATGAATTATTTTTAATACATATATAAGAAGAAAGAGAGAAATAAAATATAAGGATTCTAAAGAAACTTGTTATGAATGAAAAAGGGTGGGACATATTAGACTTAATTTTTCTATGATCTTGTGAAATGAAAAAAAAATGTAATCATTATAAAAGGAACTGAAAGAACTGTTACATGTATAGGGCCAAAAAAGTAGTAAAATCTAATGACACATAGAGTTCTAATGATGTTGAAACATCAGATAATCCTCGGAATATTAATCCTCATGTCATAAGAATATTGGACTTATATCAAGATTAGCTATTGAAAATCAATTTCTTATAGCTATGGTAATCCACAATGTATCCTTAACCATAATTTCATTAAATGAAAATTTTCTTAACTAAGAATAGAATTAGTTTTTAGATTATTATTAATTTTCATTAGAAGATAATTTCATTCCTTAATTTGAATAAGTCTCTTGATTTTCTAAATTACATGTGTTTGAAAACTATAGGATAGAAATGATGATATAGAAAGAATATTATATAATTTTAAATTTTACAAAATAAGTATCCAATAATTAAAAAGATGTTGATAAAATAATTGTTTATTTTGAAAATGTATCTACAAAACATAAGGAAGTAAATTCTATGAGGAATAAACATTTTTTGGATCTTGACGATGTGATTTCTAAACATCAATTTAGGGAATAACTCAAACTCTAAGATTAATGACTTTGAGGCTATGATTTTAATTATCAGCCAAAAACCTGCAAAATATTCCTTAATGAAACTCTAATGAAATTTCGATTCTGGATGCAAATTATTTGATAAAATGTATTCACAAATTTTCCTCTTAATAATATTTCTGTATTTCGTTATACTCACTCATAACAAATTTTTATTCTAAATATTTTTTTTCATTAAGAGATCCTTTTTGTACAAAATTTCAATGTGTTTTTTATATGGAGAAAAATAATTCATTGAACAAAACCCAATCGTTAGGTTTTTATAAAGCATATTTTTTTAGGAAATTCTGGATTCCTTCGATTTTACATTCTAAAATTTCATGGATCCATGAACAGTTGGATTCAGAAAATGTAACTATTTTATTTTTATGAAAAAAATTAACATTACAACAAGAATACATGGTACATGGATAGTGGATTTTTTGGACATTACTAGTAAAAATATAATCATTGAAAATAATATCAAAATGAAAGGAGAAAATTTAACATTTTGAGATAGTTCTCAGAGAGAAATAATTGTAATATGTAACATTGTTCTTCTTGGACATGCATTAATTTAAAATTTTATATTTGAAAATGTTCTTATGAAGATCCTTATATAAATAATCCAAATATTTGATGAAGGAAAACTTTTCAATTTTAGGAATGATAAATGAAAAGTAAAAAATTCCAAGGAAGTGTTTTTTCTACCAACCAATAGACACAAAATGATTTATACAAATAACATAGAAGATCTTATGAGTATAGATTTACCTTGCCTTACTGTAATGAAATATCAATCATAGTTATGTAATAGAAGAATAAGACATGGTAACCATATGAACCTACAAAAAGTCTAAATGAAAATAATTTCTATGGATCTACCGGAGCTTAGATTTCATAATCCGAAAGTGTGTTATACTTTTCAATATCCCAAGAAATGTATGTCATTTTTTAAAAAACCCCATGAAGTCCCAACTTCTAATGCTTTACAACAAGTGTATGTGGATCATTTCAGTCCAACATTAACTGGGTATATTGGATGAAAATACTATGTATTTGTTCTAGTTAAATATTACAGATGATTTAATTGAGATAGTTTTCTAGATATTAAATATTAAGCCTTTTCATATTTTAAATATTTTTCATAGATAGTTATAAATGATAAAAATCATCCATTGATTACTATTCATCATGATATTTGGGGAGAATATGGAAATTGAGATTTTAAACATTTTTTATGAATGAAATTACTCATAACATATCACCTCCAAGAACTCCTCCAAAAATGGTGTTATAAAAATAGGAAATATATTTCATCGTGAAATTACAAGAAAAAAGTGGTGTTAATTTACTATTAGTAATCATATTTGGGCGGATGTTGTAATTACTTCTTATTATAATATTAATCGAGTTTAAACAGACCTTTTTCTTAATAAAAAACATTATGAATTGTGTATTGGACTAAAACCAAATGTTTTAGACTTCAAAGTATATGGATGCAAATTATTTAACTTGAATACAAATGAATACTTACAAAAACACATAACCACATCTGATGAAGTAATTTTCATAGGCTATTCCACTAAATCTAAGGCTTATAGTGTTTTTATGAAAAAAGAATGTACTATTGAAAAAATATTGTATGATAAATTTTATGACACTATTACTTTTGTTTTTAAAAAGTAAAATTACTACATCTTCAGATGTGTTTTAAAAAACATAATATGAAACTTTGATGAAATATTCTTCTAATAAGGAAAATATGTAACAATTGTTTTCTAAAATAATTACCCCTGATTATTTTTTACCTTATGTAGATGAATAGGTTTTTTAAAAATCCAGATTAGTTGTTTCTTAAAAATCAACCTAGTGAAAGTGTCATTGGTGATGTAAAAAAACGTTTATGGAGTAGATATTGTTTTTTAAATGAAGTAAAACATCTTTCATTTCTTCCCCTATAAGAACACAGAAGCACTGATGAAGCATTATTTCATGATGATCAGATTAATGCAAAGAAAGATGAAATAAATGAAATAGAATGGAAAACATCTAAACATTGGTTAGAATACATAAAGAAACATAAAAAAACTTAGTAAAATTAATTTATGGAAATAAAATTTCTG
This sequence comes from Viscum album, assembly GCA_963277665.1. Lineage (NCBI taxonomy): Eukaryota > Viridiplantae > Streptophyta > Magnoliopsida > Santalales > Viscaceae > Viscum > Viscum album. Next base: position 1,043,788,935 of record OY728160.1, on the reverse strand, counting down.
AAAATAGAATAATTCAATGAAATAAAGAATGTATATTTGTTAATCCTATAATCCACAAGAAGGAATTGACTATGATTAAACATTATCTCTAGTAACACGACATGAATCTATTTGTATTCTACTATCCTTTCCAACATTCATTTATTTTAAACTTTTTCAAATGGACATGGAGTGAACATTCATTAAGGTATATGTTCAAGGGGATGTTTTTGTTGAACAACCTCATATATTTGAAGACAAAAACATCTTAAAAATGTGTTTAAACATAAAAAAGATATATCTGGACTAAAACATTGCACTAGAGCCTAGTATAATAGACATACATGATTATTATTAAAAAAAATATATTTTAAAGGAACTACTGATCCAACCATCTATATAATGATATATAATAAAAATGTTTTCATTGTCCAAAATTATGTTCATGGTATTATATACATATCAACACTTCAATATTTAACTCACTTATTTTCAAATCACATGAATTATGAGTTATAAATGATTATGATGGGTGAGTTAACAATTTTCTAGGGTTTTCAAATTTCTCAATAATCATAAGAAACTTATATATATCAACATTGGTATATTAATGATCTTTGTAAGAATTATTGATATAAAAAAATAAAAGTATAAGTACTCCAATCAGTGCCACAAATTCTCTTGATCTTGATGAAGCTGATAGACCAGTAAATCCAACATATATTAGAGATATGATAAGAATTTTATTATAATTAACAACTTTTTGAAAATAATTATTATTCTTAGTATGTTTTTGTGTATGATATTAATATAATAAAAAATAATCACATTAAAAATAATTGAATAGAATTTTTCTCTACTTAACGGGAACCATGGATTTAGGACTTTTTTATTCTTCAATAAATGATTTTATTTTAAAAAAAAATCGTATGATGAAATTGGTGGATGTACAGTGGATATGAAAAGTACATCAAAAAACTTGTCATTTTTTTGACGATTAATTTTTCTTGGTAATGCATGAAACAAAACTCAACAACATGTTCCACTACTAAAGCTGAATATGTAGCAGTTGGATGATTTTTTTCTCACGTGGTGTGGATTAAACACACACTCATAGACTGTGGCATGAGATATACCAAAACAAAGATATATTTTTTATAATAAAAGTTCCATTTCCATATGAAAAAACAATAAAAATCACTCAGGTGAAATGAACATAGATGTTAGGAATCAATTTATATGGGATCAAACACTAAAAGGAGATATCAATCGTTATATTATCGTAACAAAAGACCAAATGGCAGAAATATTTACAAAAACATTACCCTTCTATAGATTTGAATACATTAAACAAAATTTAGTAATGCTAATTTTAAGGTAATAATCTGTAATATATTTTTGTTGAAACCTATCTTCTTATATTAAGTTATATATTTTAATAGGGGGATTACATATGTTCAATCTTTCATATCTAAAATACCATAACCTAATTTTTCTTGTAATCTATAAAATTTTCTTTCCATCATAAAATTTATGAAACCATTTTTTCCATAAAAAAATTTCAGAACATAGTTTTTTCCCCTACCCACATTAATGTTTCTAAAAACGATGTTTAAAAAAACCTTATCAATATTATAAATTGTTAATGAGAAATATGGAATATATGTTTCTATACTTAAATATATGGAAATCTATTTTTTACGAGTCTGTATTCATATCAAGTTTAATGAAAACATTTATGGATTCACATTTCTTAAATTATATATTTCCTTAATACCAAAAAATATATCAGAACATAAAAATCATTCTTCGGTATTGATATCAAACGTCCAATAAAATCAATTGAATCTCAAGAGTTATATTGATTTGGGAATATAGACTATAACATGTAAACCTATATAAAGGATCCCATCATTTTCATCCTATATGATATATTCTAGTATTTTTGTTCCAATGATTTTACAACCTTCAAATAATCCATTAATTTCTATCTATTTCCCTAAACTATGTGTGTCTCTTTAAATATATTCACAAAATATGACATCCTCCAATAAGGAACTCAAGTAATTTTTAATTTAGAAAGAATGGTTTGTGGGCCCAAATTTTATTCTCATGTGTCGTTATCTAATTTAAAAAATCTATAAGATGAATCGAATGTAATGTATTTGCGTTTCCAAACCAATGAATCAGGATCCCATAAATCATGATCTCCTTATAGAATTCTACAATATAGTTAGTTTTTATGAATGGGGAGGACGATAAATGTTTTCTATCATGATCTATGGAAAGACATATTCATGATCCTTCAACAATGATGCATGAAATCTGGATATTCTTTATGAAAGATTGGTTATCTTTTTTCTCAAATCTTTCCAGAGAAGGAAGGAAATTTTGAGAAGGTTAATTCAATTTAGTTCTATGTGATTAATTTGTTGATTCATTGATTATCTATCATATTTTTACCAGTAAAATTCTTCCATCTTTGTGGATGCAAGGATTTCTAATTCCAATAAATGGAGACAATGGTTACATTACGAAATGTGATATATTCATGATGGATTTCATGGAGAATATGAAGAATAAAATCACATCAATAGTATTCCCTTGACCATTAATAATATCATTAATGGAACAATCCAATCTCAAATCAAGATGTACCCAGTGATATTGTCGATGATTTTTGTCCATTTTCGAGAATAATTCAAATTTACATGTACCTCAAAACCCTGAGTTATTATGATTATATTTTGGATTATTCATAATCTAAGAAGGATAAAGACTGGTTTTAGTATAATGATAGAATATTTTTTAGATATTCCAAATAGTGATTTTGAAGTAATCTAAATGAAATTTGAAGTTGGAGAAAGTTCCAAGAAACACCCAAGGAATGGAAAAGAAAATGAATTGGAATCTCAAGACAAAGTACCAGCTTCTGAATCTGTATCCTCTCTAACAAATCCAAAGAAACAAAAAAAATTATCCAATTATGTAGTAGATAAATGGAGAGAAAAATAATCATAATAAAAGGATGTAGAATGTGATGATGTAATAAAAATGGTTGAGGAATACTAAGAGATGGAAAGTACTTTTGAGAAGTTTTCAATCAGAACATCCCAAGTCAAATCAAGAAATATAATATGAGGAAGGAAAATTGATTATTATCTTGATTAGGAGTATAAAAATTGATATGATGAAGTAAATAATCATATTTTATTCGTCATGATGATGTTAAGGATGTTGTTGATAATGTTGGTGAAAAATTTTCATGATGATGATAAAATTATTCAGGATTATGATAGTGAGAATGAGACATCAAATGATTAACATGAAATCTATAATGCTATGAAAGGAATAAAAGTGGTTGTTGATTATAGTAGTATTTTTGTGGTTGAAAAATACAAGAACGATGTAGTTGGAACATCTAATATGAATGAATAAGTTCAAGATAAACATCCCTCACCAGCAAAGGAATCTACTTTAGAATCATCTTCTTCCTTAGGAAAATATTTTTTTTGTTCAGTCCTTATTAAAGATAGTTAATATGATTTCATAATTTCAGAGTATTGAATGGAGATATCACATGCTTCAACAAACAATAAATCAAAAATCAGATTCAATATGCATTCTCGTGTGAATGTTTTTCAAACATAAAGTTGAGTTCATGACTTTTCATAGTTGTGATGATGCACATATGAGATCCTGTAAAGAAATAACATAGTGGTCTGAGTCAGTCAATGATGATATGAAAATAATGGATAATTTCAAATATTATTAAAATGGTGCCTTTGATATCCATATGAAAAGTTAAAGAACTTTTCAAAAAGTCTTTTTGATAAAATGAAACAACAACATGTTGCTCGAATTCCATAAGATAATGAATTGAATGGAAAGATAAATTTAGTAGATCTCAATTTGAACAGGAAAATATAAATAGAAGATGATATAAAAGAAAAATTCAAAGGGTAATAATAGTTGGTAATGTCGCATGCATAAATTATAATGTCCCATGAAGAAAGAATCAATGTTCATGAAATGAAAAATAAGGATTAGGATCAGGTGCTAAAGATGTTTATGGATGATCACAAAGACATGAAGAAGTTGACAGAAACCATGAGAAAGTTGATGTAGAAGGATAAGAAGGATGACTAATTTCATTAATATAGTTATTCTGTTGAATTTTCCTTGTAATTTTTTCCCATTGTAAAAAAATATTTTATCATTCCATTTCATTTTAAATTACATTCCTATCATTTCTGGCATATTTTTTTCATGCACTACATTCCACATAGAAAATAAAAATGTGGGTGAAATTAATGATCAAACTAATATTATGTTAAAAGTTAAGGATTCCCTTTAGAAAGGGGGAGATTAAGTAATGGGTAGATTAAATAAATAATATATTCTTATGCTAAAATAATTAACTTCTATAAAAATTATTAGTGTACGATCTATGTGGATTTCAAAACCTAAGGGGGTGTTAGTGAAATTCATCAGGGGTCATAACTAATGGGAGAAAAGTATTTATTTTAATGATCAATAATTTAAAACCTTATTCCTTATATTATTTTTATTAAAATTAATTTAGAATATAAAAATGGGGGAGATTGTTAAGACAATATGTTTCCTTATGACTTTCCATTATATTATGTTTTGAAAATAAGAAAGACATTTTAAAATGAAATTTATCTATCTCGAATAATTATTTTCTAAAAGAAAATATTATATATTTAATAAATGATTTATCCATAAACATGGTTTGCAATAACTTATATAATGTTTTCTCAAATGATTTGTAACCATATTTTTCTTGTGTAAATAATTTAATATTTACATAAATCAAAACCTTTCAGTTCCTTAGAATATAATTTCTTCTAAAATTAGAAACTAATTTCTCAGGGGATCAGCCTCATACTTCTTTGATAATAAACTCTGTTTTCTCCAAAAATTAGACCCCAAATACAACCGAAATCAAAGTATAATTTTTTTTCATGAAATTAGACATTAATTTCCCTTGAAATGGGATGAAGATTTATTCAAAAATAAGACTCTTATTTCTAAAAATACAATACTATGGCTTCTCCAAAAATTAGACTCTGATTTCTTCTAAAATCAGACTCTGAATTCTAATATAATCGGACTACGATTTATACTGAAATCGAAATACTTTTTCTCTTGAAATCAAACTCTGATTTCTTTTGAAATCAGAGTATGATTTACTTTGAAATCAAACTCTGATTTCATTAGAAATCACATTCAGAATTCTCTATAAATTAGACTCTAATCTCTCAATTTTACACACACTAAAATCTTCAAAAATCATATTTTTAATTTATTATAAATCAAATTCTGGATTTTTAAGATTTCAAACAATGAATATATATTACGTCTAAAACTGATTGTTGATATTTTATACTATGATTCTCACTTTCATACGAAAATGATTAAATGATTTTTTGAATTTACCTTATTTTCATAGGGTAATATCTTATTTTATCAGATTTTAAGCATGTTAATATTTTGTAAACATAATTTTTATTCCTTACAGATTATTTTTTTCATACACATTATTTTGTTTCAAATGATTTATCATGTAAAACAATTTCTTAAAATCCTTTTCTAACTATCCATTGGCTGTGTAACACATTTATAGGTCCGTCTGAGATTTAAGGAAAAATATGACTGTTGGAAGATGGAGCTGACCATTGGAAGCTTTACCTATAAATACCCATTCAATCGGATGTTTTTGAGAAATGATAACACATGAATTAACACACATCTATATATTACATGATGTGAGGCTGTGAAGTGACTTCTAGAGAGATATTCTATCATGATTTTTGCGAATACTATGAGAAACTAGTTCCTCCAGCCCAATTTGATTCTGATTGGTGGATCAATCATGGGCTTCCATGAATAAGATGATAGAGTTCAATATTATCTTTTAGTTCGAGGGCATTCAATGATAGAAATAAAGACTTAGATATTTATATCTAGGGCTTACCATGGTGTGGGTAAGATAGAAATTCATGAATGTATTAATCAAGGTACCTTTATCCATGGTTCATTGACACCATTCTCTATGGGTTAAATTATTTCCCACTTATTCTTTTTTTGTTACAAGTTTTTGTTTTCACTATTATTTTCTAATGAAAGTATCTATAACATTCTTATACATTCATATACATGTTGGATCTGATAAATAAGATTTTATATGGTTTAAGGTAGAATCATTTTCTAATTTAATATTATTTTAGTTTCACTATCAGATCCATATATTTGAAACCTGTGAAATTTTTTTTATTTGTTACTAAATAAAGAGGATTTGTGAATCCATATAGTTAATATTTGAAAAACATAGATTTTTGTAGTGACAAAAATGAATTATTTTAAACCTAAAAATCACCCCGAACATGTAATTGAGAATATAAATCAATATTTTGATCATACAATTATAGAATGTCCATGTAGTGGTAATCGATGAATCTGTGAAAAATAACCATGTCCAATGACTTTTCATTCAAAAACACTATTAGATCTAGTGAAAAATAATTTGGTGCACATGAATGTATCCCTTCCATGAATAAATATAGTAGTAAGTAGCATTATATTTCATGGATGCTGTGGAATAATCTATTCTCTACTATTACTATCGACTTCCACCCAAGTGTATGTCCACTATCATTCAATTCCAATTTCCAAAATAGGAAAATTTTAATATTATAGATAATTAACCTATTAATCCAATAAAAATATGGAGGTGACCTATAATTATTTTTTGTCAGATCTATTCAATATCATCAGTATTTTATGAATTAATACACCATAGTTCATTATGTAATTGTTTTGAAAATGTATTATATTTGCAAATGGAGAACGATCTTCTACTTTCAAGCCCATTAGGTATCATACCCCACTATTATATGAGTAAACAAAATCACCATGGGGAATCATGTTGAATAGTTAGGAACTTTCTACTATTCCTATATGATCTCTATGTACTGCTCACAATGGTACTTATTCATTGATATTGGAATGACATATTTGAAAAAGAATTCATTTTTCCACTTATGTAAGCCCATTATGTTTCCTAGCCTACAGTGTGACATCATACAATCATTTAGTTGTTCTTTGAAGCATAATGGTAAAAATTACACCTATTTAATCCTCAGTCTGTCTCCAATAGGTTGAATATCCTCTTAATGACCCATATATAGTCCTTCATATCATTATGACCACTAGATCATTATAAAGATATTTGATTATAGATATAGAAATTGTGTGAATAATCGACAGTCATCAAACCTCCTCTATAGGATCCTCCTCCATAAATATGCATTAGATTAATGATTCCTAGCTAGTCCAATTTAATAGAATGATCTACTTGGGAAATAATGTGAACATTCTCTGTTGCTTCTTTCTACAAACCATGGTATAGAAATGGATATTCCTGACATCTATGTAACTGAATTTCCGTAAATATGGAAAAAATCAGTAGATAAGGACCAAAAAAGAATTAAAATGTTAACAACCAAATGTGCACTCGATAGTTCACAATAATCTTTAACCAATGAGGATACCAAAGAAAATAAGGCATAAACCCATATGAACAACACATAATACGACCCATGACAATAGTATCTTTATGTTTTTTCAAACCACAAATACACACTAAAAACATAGTGTACACAGACTCCAATAGAAGAATGAATCAAGTAATTCACAAGAAGTATATATTATAATTGTATAGGAAATTTATAACTCGGGATCTATCTAATGTGCAAAACATTTATATGGAATTTGATCCTATAACACAAAATATAATTCACCAATTTACATCAACTGCCATAAATAAATATAAAAACATTATTTTAATCACCCTATGGGAATTTGAATATATAAAATATCAAAAAAAGAGTATAAATAATTAATTTATAGAAATACAGTGGCCAACTATATAACGATGGAAAAACACTGACAGTGTTCCCATACTAGAGTCACCTACATCATATATATTATCTACCCAACCCCAAATTAATATGTAAAAATGAATCTTTTTTGTGAACATCGTCCTCTAATTCTATTTTGACACCCTAAAAAGAACCTTTATTCCCGAGCTACTATGCAACATGACATAATGCACAACACTCAATACTAATAATTTGTTCTACTAATAGGGAGGTCATATGGATCACCATTGGGAGACTATACACTTAGTATAATTTACAAAATATAGTGGAAAAAGAACAAAAAAATACAAAAAAATCATAATTAATAAATAAAAATAATTATATTATTAGTATATTCTGGTAACCCCCCCCCCCCCATTCAATGTTATTATGGTATTAAAAAAACACAGAAAAAATAAATAAAAGGATTCAATGCAATTGGAAATTCTATTGAATAAAATTACTTCAATATAAATTTCATATTGTACATAATGAAATATCCACATCACCTTGATAGTGAATTAAACACCCCTCCCAAGTCTCTTGACCATCTCCATATCCCAAACATTGAAATCTAAAAGCACCCTAAAATGACAGAATAGTCTATGTTTAAATAATCCATAGAACACCATCTATATCCCACAAACCATGTTAATATTATATAAATATATATTTAATGAATGAAAATACAATACATATTGAAATTATATAAATCACATAAGAATAATATTTGAACCAATTCCTTGAAGACCTCCTCAAACAATGTTTATTCTACGCTGAAATGAACATCGACCAGCCACCTAACATCCCCCATAATGTGATTATAGAAAATTATATTTGAAACATCCCTATTTAATCAATAAATAAAAAAAATTGACTAATATTATTAAAAATTGGAATTATGGTATTGTCTATATGGATCAACTGAAACACTAAAAAGTTCAGAAAACAATATCTCATATGATACGTTCTAAAAATGAGTGATTAACAACACTTTTTTTTTAAAATGAATCGGAATCTATTAAAACCCAAAAACAATAATATCACATATCATATGACACATAGGTCTAAACTAACACCTCGAGTGACCAAGAATCAATCGTTGGTCTAATAATGTTTTACACTCATAAGAAACATCATTTGAGGAACATAAATTAAATTATGTAATTTAATTTTCATCATACAATTTATGTAACAATGATAGATGTATATGGTCAATAAAAATTTTAATTTAAACATTGATGATTAAGGATTATATGAAACTCCACACAAGTTGTATGTCAATGTCCAAAACACCTGAGAATATACTTTATGGAAACAATCGATGTTTTATAGTTGCACAGATGAAAAGTACCTATATATAAGTTCGTATTCCATCAATGATTATTAGATACCATTATAAACTTTCTTAAGAACCATATATCCATCCATTACTTCTATTTCCTTTTTGGTTTTGATTATGTTGAATATATGGGAGGAAATGTTTTATTTGAAGGAACAAAAAAAATTTAATAACGAAGGAGAATCCATTGTTTGAGTATGGATTGAAGGACATGGAAGGCATGTTATATACCACAAATCGTAGGATATAGCACCTAGGATATTGGGATCCAAAGTGCGAAATATAGAATTATAGAAAAGGGAGTAGAGTCAATGATTTAAATTTCTACACATAACGAGATCGTCCTTACATAGCCTCGAGGCATGCCATCATAGGTTTTGTTCTTCTTGGGAATAATTGATTCCACTCAAACACCTCACTGGTTGGAAATTTGACTGCACTAGATAGAAAATTTCTCCATGTAAATACTACAATTTACTACGTGCCATAACTGTTTTTTCTAGTGAGACTACCCTAACATGATAAGATAAAAAAATATCCCATTTAAACCCCATGATTTTTTTTCATTAATTATTTGTTATATATTTTTATGGTTTGTAATACTTGAGCTACTCCACCAGAGCATATAGTGAATTTATCCTTGCTTTGGAATCCATTTCTAGGTGCACATTGTGAAAAATGTTAGGGGAAATCCATCTCTATATCCAATAAGGAATGAATAAAGGTTTAGGGAGTCACTATAATTGTTAACTACTGAACCACAGTTTGGATAGACCAATCATGTTCCAAGTGGAAACCATGTGTGTTGGGAGCTAATTTATTTTTGAATGAACATGTTTGGTGCTCAATTTTATATAAAATGTAGTCCAATTTTACATCTCATAGTTTATGGATAGTAATAATTCATATTTGGTGCAACAATTTCCAAACAATGAAACAAAACAATGTGAACCTATTTTTGGTAGACATTAACATGCACATGGTTAGAGTACGATATGAAAAAATGATTTCCCTAACCATTTGTCAAGAATTAAATTCTATAAAAATAATATATTAATTATGATTAAAAAACATATCATTAGTGTTATAATATATGAATATATTCATCTATCTTTTCACCGATGATCCCATTATATTCCCCTTTGATCTAGAAGGTGATTTTTATTATTCAAATTGTGTTAGTTACTAGTAATCAATAACAAGTTCTCATTATTTCTCTTCCTATATAGATTTAATTTTATTCTCTAGTAATGTTCTATAGAAATTATTTTTTGGTGATAGATATATGTTTAATGATGTTTTTCTATATGATATCTTGTTTGATAATTTAAATGATGTAAGTTTCAAATATTGATCCAGATGATGTGGGTGTCATTTTCCATTTTAATTAGTTGTTCTGAGGTATGTTAATTATCTATAATTCTAATCATTCCATACCTTTATATCATGGAATATAATATTTAACCCCCATATTTTTAGGAAACACTATAGTTTTTAATCCCAAAATCAATGGATTGTAATGAAACAAAAAATGTGTTTGATTAAATGGTATAACAAAAATTAATTTCAAAAGAATTTTTATATGTAAAATTATTTTAAATTAGAACATTGAATTCATGGTAGATTATGTTCATGTAAATTTTCAAAAGTTAATATTACACATGTAACATTGTCAATGTGAGAAACAATATTTTTTCAGTACAACCATTAATGGGGGCACTATGATACCACATAGTCATTGGATGACACAAAAATCCTAAGTATACTCAGATGGAAGTGTTGTATAAAATCATTTTTGTGGATGTAAACATGGAATGTCTATGAAAATATGTATGAACTTGTGATAAACGTTGTTTAATTTTTTTTACTTTGAACTTATCTAAGGATTTTTATTATTGTTTTTATTAATTTCTATTTTGTTTCTGAAAATGTAATAATTTGTTCTTATCCTAATCGCTTGAATTGGTATGTTTTTGGGGATCACCTATTGTGTTTACTCTCACCCCAAAATGAAAAAATATAGCATTTATAGGTGTAATATATCGATATATAGGAAGTAGTATGGTTTAAAATTTCTCCAGGGGAACATATTGATGATTATTTTTCATTTTCATCACTGTGAATGGTTGGGATAATTATTTTGTTGATGACTCTCTGTTTTGTTTGAGTTTTAATTTCTGTAACACCCCAAGCTTCTATGGTACGTTTCCCTTCGAATAATGCGATAGCGTGTGTTGTACGCAACCTCGAGTTCTAACACACACCACAACTAATTAAACTAGCCGTTGTGAATAGTAATACCTACTTTTTGAAATCATATATATTCTATATTTCAAAATGGACTTCATTTTTGGATTCGGAATATCGAAATTATCCTAGGGTGAAATTTTGGTACTTTTCGGATAACTTTTATATTTTGATGAATAGTGAAAATTACTAAATTTTAATTAAAAACAACTTTTTTAATCAAAATAATTAATAGTGATAAATTGTGAATTTGAGTGGTTTTAAAGTATATTTAGAATATATTTTTACCATTTAATATAATCTTGGTCATTGGACATAATTTTACAATTAAACCGAACATAAACAAGTGTCAATCTTTTGATAGTTATTATCTCTTAAAAACACGCTTTTGGTTTTGACAGCGGGAATTAATTTTAAATTAATTTCTGCCACTTCTGTGTTTTGAATTTAGAAAAATGGATTCCATATTTGGAATCAGGATGTTCAAATTGTGTAAATAGGTAACTTTTATTTTTAGACATTTTGAATAATTACTGCGGTAAATATTTTATTTACCATGGTTAAGGGTAAATCCGGTAAATAAGGGTTAAAAAAATAATATTATAATAATACTAAATTACCCTAAAACGTGTCTCAACCCTATTGGTTGATACATGGTCGACCATGGGAATCTTTGGGTCTATTTTGGGACCCCATGGATCCACTTGTAAGTGATAATGACACATTATATTAATAAAGTTAAAATAAAAATAAAAATGGCATAAGCTTACATCTTTTAGAAGAACAATTTTTAAATACTGTTATACATATTGGATTTTCGATTATAAATATTAATTAGAAAGCTAAAAAGATTTCCTACATAATTATATTTTATTTATAATTTTTAGACATTAAATAATTTATTTTATTTATGACACAATAATGATGTAGTAATTACTATAATAGTGAAAAATTAAAATAATTGATATTATAAATACCCAAATAAATATAATATGAAACTTTTAATGAATTAAACTACTTTTCTAGGCTAATATGATATATTAGGATTGATTTAATGGACTTTTTCGAAGTAATCAATCTGTTATGAGTTTCACAAAAATCAACTATTGAATAGTGTCAAAATTGACATAAAAGAGTTCTTAAAACAAATATTATATTATTAATTGATATTAAATTCCTAAAAATCTAAGGTTAGGCCAAGAGACTTATATTATGATAGGTTAATCATTAATGGACCACTTGGGGTCTCTTGGATATATATATTAAGTTTATTAACCATATTATATAAAAATACAAAGAGACATTGTAAAAGTGAAACTAATTAACTTAAAGTTAATACTTAAAGATAAGGTTAATATAAGTACCCAAACCTGTCTAAATTCTATTGGATGAGTTGTTTTCGACCTATCCCCACCTCAACCTTTGAATAGTCAACTTTGGAGCCATTGGAAACCGAATATGAATTTATTATAAATTAATATTTCTAGCTTTTCCAAAGGTGCCCCTCACCCCTCTTATAAAAGGGCACTCCTCCTTCTCATTTCCTCACACCTCTCAAGCCACTTGGCTCATCCAAACTCTGCCCAACTAAGCTCCCCACATCCCTCTCCTCCTCCTTGAAGCTTCCCCTTAGGAATAAAGCATTTCAAGAAGTCCTTTGGTTCCAACCAAAGTGAGTTACCTAGATTAAAGGTAACGATTTCTCTTAAATTATTTTCATTTATTTTGCTTCTCCAACCCCCAAACTCTTTTTATTTCCTTTCTTTTGTAACAACATCAGTATCCTCAATATACTAGGATGTTTTTATAAGAAGGATTCAAACTACACATACACACAACTCCATCTAATGGATGATGAACATAATGTTTCTGTGGATGGCAAACTAACGCCTCACGAAACGATGATTGTTCAAATACATCTTACCGCCTCTCATGGTGGCCATTATGATGGAACTGTAATTAAATATGATATTAATGATATATATTTTATATATAAGCTTCTGTAATTCCATTTTATTTCATACCATTATTCGTTTCATGTTGTATATACATACGATAATTTCATTTGAGGAAGTGCGGACTACCGCCCCCTTAAAATGATATGACTCGTTCATACCACACATGGAACGTATAAAGGATGGTGTTAATTAACTTAAGTAACATATATAAAATATTATATTATACTGGAATAGTAATATACCTATTTATCATTTGGATTTGACTTAAATGGAAGTAGTGTTCGTGCGTACGTACGGACTACCGTCTCCACGAACGCGATAAGATTCATTCTCCATCATATCCATTCAAGTATTATTCTCATTTTAGGGTTAAAAATAATGTTAATATCATTCTAATTATGAATAAGATATAATCCATCCATTACAAACATGTCTTACGTAACCAAACATTTAAGAAGAACGAATCGATTATCACCCGAAACGACGATAATACTAAGATATTATTAATAAAGCAATGTTAAAAGATCATATATGATATCATACTAATGTTTATGATTCTTTTATAATTTAATAACAATTATTTCACCATTATACAGGAGGTTAACCTACCCCAACAAAGGAAAAGTACAAGGTAAGGGTTTACTTCACAACCTCTTCATTATCCAAGGTTGTTTATACATAATTATCTACCGGGACCTCGTTATCATCCACATCCATGTTTCTTCAAAATGTATTTCGAAACATATTTATTATTTACAAGAATATGGGTTAAAGTCATTTATACCCTTTTATGACTTTTTATAAGAGGAATCTTTCCATCGTTTTCCAAACAAGGTGATTTTTAACCTTTTCGACAAAAATAAGGTAAGAATGTTCTTTTAACTTATATGGCGGCTGCGGCTATTTACCGCCGTTATAAAATATTAAAAGCTTCCCTTACAATCTTACAAGGATATTTTCAAAGTAAATGTTTTATTTTATAATTATGTGACTTTTAAATTATTTCAAAATGAATATTTTAAGAATTTTGGAAGGGTACTCTTTATCAAAATCAGAATTTTAAATGTTTTAAAGATTTATCTTTCTAAATATTTTTAATTAATGTCCATGTCTTCAAAATGGTTTTTAAGGATTTATTTATATGGACATGAATGTTTTTAAAATGTTAATTCCTTTCAAAAGTTTCAAAGTGGTATGGGACACTTTGATTTAAAATTCTCTTTTTAATTACTTCCTTTATAAATGTGGGACTTTTAAATGATTTCAAAAAAAGAGATATTTCTCCCAAATAGTTTGGATTTCATCTATGTCAACATCCTTTTATGGATTTTATGCTTATTTGAAGTTGGTTTATTATGATACAAAACTTCTATATTGTATTGAAGGTTTTGTGATATGTTTGACTGTGGATGTGCTATTTTTATACCATTCATAGTTTATGGTGAAAGTATTGACATTTCGTATTCTAGTTTTAATACGAATGTTTATGTTATGTTTAAACCTTTTCATATGGGAATGCATTGGACTTAATAAGTGACGGGTGGAGCCCGCTATAGCTCCTCGATGCATCGGTAGGTCTCATGAGAAAAACTAGTGTCTTGGCACAAGGCCTTGACAAAATCTTATTTGTAGTCTTGGCACGAGGCCTTGGCTATGTGGTTATGATAGTCTGGAATTATGCATTCCAACATTATGAAAGTGGTTATTGATTTTTGCAGGTGATTATTCGATTAGTAGAATATCCATGTGAATAATTAAATGGCATTATTTCATTTTATTTATGCCATACTATGTTAAATATTCAAGTTTAAAAGGCTTTTGTTTTAGTTATACATTGCCTTAAATGTTTATTTTTATTTATGAAAGTTTCCTCTATATTGTTATCCTTATTGGGCATTTGAGCTCACCCCTTTTCTATGTTTTATTTTTCCCAGGTAGTGAAGAAGTAAATTATGAATGACTTGCAGGGATATTATGAGGGGTTAATAGTGTGGATATGAAGACTTTTTTGTTGTAGTAGTTTTTCACTTTGAAATGTAATGTAAAACTTTATGATTATATCTAGTGTTTCCAAGGCTACTAAACCAATCGGTCTTTCGGGATTTGATCTTTCTTGTGATCATGCCAATGTTATGTAATTAATTCACCGACTCTGGGTAACTGGGGTCGGGGCGTTACAGTTGGTATCAGAGGAATTTTAGTACAAACCTTGGAAGCTAGATTTAGATAAACTCTGATTAGAGCACGTAGACTTAAGATGAACTTTGAGGATTAGTATAGAAGAACTTCCTAGAATTTTGGTATTGTAGAGATTTTGTGAGTTTTCCGAGCAATACATCCCTGTCTGGATACGAGCAGGTAGAGGCGGCTCTGGCACAGATGTACCTAGGGGTAAAACCCGAAAACGCCGCTTTGAGCTAGACTCGAACGGGAACTGGTGCACGACAACGGGCCTTGCTGCACTCTTGGTTACGACACTCCCGGGGGATATGCTTAGGATAACTCTCATTTTCTTTACAAATCATTATGAAGGGTTTATGAGTATATACTTCCTCAATGAAAACATTTTTATGATTATGGATTATATCCATAAATAGTTCAATTTATGTTAAGTGTTTTATAAGTATGGGATTATGTATTTTGATTCATAAACTGATCTAGTTTATGCCATTGTTTAGAAATGGCGCATAGTGGAAGAAATGGAAACCGTATCAATGCACGCACTCCATGTAGGGATTGCCCTCCTGCTCAAGATAATTATAGTGGGGTTGGTGCTGATCAGCTAATCACCGTACTGGGACAACTTACTCAGGTTATGAATAATAACCTTACCCGTATGGAGCACCCTGATCCGCAGCGTGGAGGATCAATGTTAGATCGATTCATGAGACAACAACCACCAACGTTCAATGGGAGTACAAATCCCTTAGTAGCTGAGCAATGGATATTTTCCCTAGAGAAAATATTTCAGGCTTTGGGGAGTAGTGAAAGGGAAAAAGTTACCATGGCAGTTTACCGCCTCACTGGAGATGCTGATCAATGGTGGTCATTGATTCAAAACATGAAGGAAGATGATGAAGTATCAAACATGGAATGGAGGGAGTTCAAAGATCTGTTTTTAGAAAAATACTTTCCTCGCGACCATCGAGCAGATATGGAAACGCAATTTCTGAGTCTGAGACAAAAGGAGGATGATAATGTCACAAAGTATGAGGCTAACTTTACAAGGTTAGCGAGGTATGCTGGAGATTATATTCGCAACCCAAGAAGTAAGATTGATCGTTTCTTTGATGGGTTAAAACTATTTCTCCGTCGAGCATTAGTCTCACAATCCTTTTCGTCGTACGAAGACATTGTCTCAT
Source organism: Viscum album (assembly GCA_963277665.1). Lineage (NCBI taxonomy): Eukaryota > Viridiplantae > Streptophyta > Magnoliopsida > Santalales > Viscaceae > Viscum > Viscum album. The sequence goes on along the minus strand of OY728160.1, from coordinate 1,043,772,101 downwards.
GTGCTATCAAGACAGAAAAAGAATTCTCTAAGTCTTATGACTTTAAAGCGAAGCAAGAGAAGAAGAGACCTGCTGATCAATCTGGGAATGGAAATAAGGGGAAGAAGGGAAAGGTTGAATATCCATCTTGTGGTAAATGCTGGAAGAAACATCCTGGTACTTTCTTGAAGGGAATGGGAGTCTGTTACAAGTGTGGTGAAAAAGGCCACCAAGCTCATGATTGCAAGGGGAAGAAGGAAGCTACCAACGTTCAGTGCTACAATTGCAAGGAGATGGGGCATTATGCAAATGCATGTCCTAAGCGTCAGGAGAACTTACCTCAGAAAAGGCCAAGGGATCAAGGCCAGGCGTATGCTATCACTACTGCTGAGGTAGAAACTCCGAAAGACGTGGTGGCAGGTAATTTAATGGTTTCCACAAGTTTAGCAAATGCATTATTTGATTCTGGATCATCGCATTGTTTCATATCTTCCCAGTTTGCTAAGAAAATTAGATATTTCCAATTTGATTTAATAAGGGAGTTGTCGGTTAAAACTCCTAAAGGAAGTATCGTTGCAACAAAGTTTTGTGAATTAGTCCCCATTCGAGCACATAAATTTTCTTTATCTTCTGATTTCATCGTCATACCTATGATTGAGTTTGATATAATCCTCGGTATGGACTGGCTTTCGGACTATGATGCGAAGATTTATTGTAAGAAGAAAGAGGTTACGATTCTTGATGATAATGATAAGGAACACCTTATTTTTAGAGCAGAATCGTCACCACCTAATTCTTATTTAGATCCACCCCCAGTAGCTCAACTTAATTCAATTATTGGGGAGGAAGAGAATGAAATAACTGTCGGTGAGGAAAGGAATGTTCAAATAGAGGATGTACCTGTTGTGAAAGAATTTGTAGATGTATTTCCGGAATATTTACCTGGACATCCTCCAGAACGAGAAGTTGAGTTTTCTATTGATTTGATTCCTGGATCAAGGCCTATATCATAGACCCCGTATAGAATGGCCACTGTAGAATTAGTCGAACTAAAGAAACAACTAGAGGAATTGAGTAATAAGGGATTTATTCGCCCTAGTGTTTCTCCATGGGGAGCCCCTGTTCTTTTTGTTAAAAAGAAAGATGGATATATGAGGTTATGTATCGACTACAGGGAGATCAATGCTATAACGATAAAGAACAAGTATCCCCTACCTCGTATTGATGATTTATTTGACCAACTGCATGTAGCTCAATACTTTTCAAAGATTGACCTTCGATCTGGATACCATCAGTTGTGTGTGAAGAAGGAAGACATTCCGAAGACAGCATTTCGAACCAGGTACGGGCATTACGAGTTTACTGTAATGCCGTTTGGATTGACTAATGCACCCTCTGTATTCATGGATCTGATGAATAGAGTTTTCAAGGAGTATCTCGATGAATTTTTGGTGGTATTTATTGATGATATCTTGGTATACTCCAAAACCTACGAAGATCATGAAAATCACTTGCGCATTATCTTGAAGACTCTGAGGAGGCATGAATTATATGGGAAGTTTAGCAAGTGTGAATTCTGGCTTCAGGAGATTTCTTTTCTTGGCCATATTGTCTCTAAAGATGGAATCTCTGTTGATCCTTCTAAGACCAAGGCAATCCAAGAATGGCCAGCACCTACGAGTATAACTGAGGTACGTAGTTTTATTGGTTTGGCAGGTTATTATCGACGTTTCGTCCAGAATTTTGCCCGATTGGCTAACCCATTAACGAAGCTCACACGTAAAGGGGTTAAATTTGTTTTGACAAAAGAGTGTGAAGAATGTTTTGAAGAACTGAAGAGAAGATTAGTCAATGATCCTATATTGACTCTACCATCGGGGAATGATGGGTTCGTTATTTATAGTGATGCGTCGAAGAAAGGACTTGGTTGTGTCCTTATGCAGAATGATAGAGTTATTGCCTATGCATCACGACAGTTGAAAATTCATGAACAAAACTATCCTACTCATGATCTTGAGTTAGCAGCTGTGATCTTTGCTTTGAAGATATGGAGGCACTACCTCTATGGTGAAAAATGTGAGATTTATACTGATCACAAGAGTTTGAAGTATATTTTCTCACAAAAAGAACTCAACATGAGGCAAAGGAGATGGCTTGAATTACTCAAGGATTATGATTGTACGATACACTACCACCCGGGGAAGGCAAACAAGGTGGCAGATGCTTTGAGCAGAAAAGACCATGGAGTTTTGAACATGATGAGAATTGAAAGGGATCCAATTTTCATGGATCTAGTGAAGATGGACATGGGAATAACCAGGGAAGGTGAAACATCAATGCTTTTTCAAATGGTTGCCAAACCGTCTTTACTAGAAAGGATTAAGAGTTCTCAGACCGATGATGAAGAATTTCAGAAGAAGATTAAAGCTGTGAATGATGGGAGATTGAGAGACTTTGTGTATGAAGATGGAACTTTGAAATTTGTAAAGAGACTTTGTGTTCCCGATTTACCTGATCTGAAAAGGGAATTACTGGATGATGCTCATAGTTCCAATTTCTCTATACACCCTGGGAGCACCAAAATGTATAGAGATTTGAAGGAACATTTTTGGTGGGACAACATGAAGAGGGAGATTGCTGATTTTGTATCAAGATGTATGGTTTGTCAACAAGTGAAAGCTGGAAGGCAACAGCCTGGAGGAGTCATGCAACCTCTTCCCATACCGGAGTGGAAATGGGACAATATTACGATGGACTTTGTCATGGGGCTACCAAAGACTCCTAGAAGGAACAATGCAATATGGGTTATTGTTGATCGTCTTACCAAGTCAGCACATTTTCTAGCTATAAGAGAAGATCTACCCCTGGAACGTCTAGCAAGACTATATATTAATGAAGTTGTGAGACTTCATGGAGTACCCCTATCAATTGTTTCGGATCGTGATCCCCGTTTTACTTCAAGGTTTTGGAAAAGTCTTCAGAAATCCCTGGATACTGAACTTCATTTGAGCACTGCTTACCACCCTCAGACAGACGGACAATCAGAACGGACTATTCAAACCTTAGAAGACATGTTGAGATCTTGCTCACTTGACTTTCAGGGTATGTGGGATCAATATTTACCACTGGTAGAATTTTCCTATAACAATAGCTTCCATTCAAGTATTCAGATGGCACCATATGAAGCGTTATACGGAAAGAGATGTCGTACACCAACCTGTTGGGATGACGTTGGTGAAAGAAAACTTGTAGGCCCAGAACTGGTGGAGGAAACGGTGGAAAAGGTGAAGGTAATCCAAAATCACATTAAAGCAGCTCAAAGTAGGCAGAAGAGCTATGCCGATAATCGAAGGAAGGATTTGGAATTTCAAGTCAGTGATCATGTTTTCCTGAAGGTATCTCCGTGGAAGGGAGTCATACGTTTTGGTAAGAAAGGTAAATTGAGTCCCAGGTACATCGGACCTTTCGAAATTCTAGAACGAATTGGGGCTGTAGCTTACCGATTGGCAATGCCGCCAAGTCTCTCCAAAGTTCACGATGTGTTCCACGTATCTCTGTTAAGGAAATACATGCCTGACCCAACGCATGTACTCACCTATGAGGAATTAGAACTGGAACCCGATCTTTCCTATTGTGAAGAGCACGTCAGGATTCTTGATACAAGAGAACAAGTACTGAGAAACCGGACGACGCGTCTGGTAAAAGTTTTGTGGAGAAATCATAAGAAGGAAGAGGCAACGTGGGAACCCGAGGAACTTATGATGAAGAACCACCCGAGTCTTTTTATGCAGTAATACCCTAGAAATTGCGAGGATGCAATTATTTGAATGAGGGGAGAATGTAACACCCCAAGCTTCTATGGTACGTTTCCCTTCGAATAATGCGATAGCGTGTGTTGTACGCAACCTCGAGTTCTAACACACACCACAACTAATTAAACTAGCCGTTGTGAATAGTAATACCTACTTTTTGAAATCATATATATTCTATATTTCAAAATGGACTTCATTTTTGGATTCGGAATATTGAAATTATCCTAGGGTGAAATTTTGGTACATTTCGGATAACTTTTATATTTTGATGAATAGTGAAAATTACTAAATTTTAATTAAAAACAACTTTTTTAATCAAAATAATTAATAGTGATAAATTGTGAATTTGAGTGGTTTTAAAGTATATTTAGAATATATTTTTACCATTTAATATAATCTTGGTCATTGGACATAATTTTACAATTAAACCGAACATAAACAAGTGTCAATCTTTTGATAGTTATTATCTCTTAAAAACACGCATTTTGTTTTGACAGCGGGAATTAATTTTAAATTAATTTCTGCCACTTCTGTGTTTTGAATTTAGAAAAATGGATTCCATATTTGGAATCAGGATGTTGAAATTGTGTAAATAGGTAACTTTTATTTTTAGACATTTTGAATAATTACTGCGGTAAATATTTTATTTACCATGGTTAAGGGTAAATCCGGTAAATAAGGGTTAAAGAAATAATATTATAATAATACTAAATTTCCCTAAAACGTGTCTCAACCCTATTGGTTGATACATGGTCGACCATGGGCATCTTTGGGTCTATTTTGGGACCCCATGGATCCACTTGTAAGTGATAATGACACATTATATTAATAAAGTTAAAATAAAAATAAAAATGGCATAAGCTTACATCTTTTAGAAGAACAATTTTTACATAGTGTTATACATGTTGGATTTTCGATTATAAATATTCATTAGAAAGCTAAAAAGATTGCCTACATAATGATATTTTATTTATAAATTTTAGACATTAAATAATTTATTTTATTTATGACACAATGATGATTCAGTAATTACTATAATAGTGAAAAATTAAAATAATTGATATTATAAATACCCAAATAAATATAATATGAAACTTTTAATGAATTAAACTAATTTTCTAGGCTAATATGATATATTAGGATTGATTTAATGGACTTTGTTCGAAGTAATCAATCTGTTATGAGTTTCACAAAAATCAACTATTGAATAGTGTCAAAATTGACATAAAAGAGTTCTTAAAACAAATATTATATTATTAATTGATATTAAATTCCTAAAAATCTAAGGTTCGTCCAAGAGACTTATATTATGATAGGTTAATCATTAATGGACCACTTGGGGTCTCTTGGATGTATATAGTAAGTTTATTAACCATATTATATAAAAATACAAAGAGACATTGTAAAAGTGAAACTAATTAACTTAAAGTTAATACTTAAAGATAAGGTTAATATAAGTACCCAAACCTGTATAAATTCTATTGGATGAGTTTTTTTCGACCTATCCCCACCTCAGCCTTTGAATAGTCAACTTTGGAGCCATTGGAAACCGAATATGAATTTATTATAAATTAATATTTCTAGCTTTTCCAAAGTTGCCCCTCACCCCTCTTATAAAAGGGCACTCCTCCTTCTCATTTCCTCACACCTCTCAAGCCACTTGGCTCGTCCAAACTCTGCCCAACTAAGCTCCCCACATCCCTCTACTCCTCCTTGAAGCTTCCCCTTAGGCAGAAAGCATTTCAAGAAGTCCTTTGGTTCCAACCAAAGTGAGTTACCTAGATTAAAGGTAACGATTTCTCTTAAATTATTTTCATTTATTTTGCTTCTCCAACCCCCAAACTCTTTTTATTTCCTTTCTTTTGTAACAAAACCAGTATCCTCAATATACTAGGATGTTGTTATAAGAAGGATTCAAACTACACATACACACAACTCCATCTAATGGATGATGAACATAATGTTTCTGTGGATGGCAAACTAACGCCTCACGAAACGATGATTGTTCAAATACATCTTACCGCCTCTCATGGTGGCCATTATTATGGCACTGTAATTAAATATGATATTAATGATATAAATTTTATATATAAGCTTCTGTAATTCCATTTTATTTCATACCATTATTCGTTTCATGTTGTATATACATACGATAATTTCATTTGAGGAAGTGCGGACTACCGCCCCCTTAAAATGATATGACTCGTTCATACCACACATGGAACGTATAAAGGATGGTGTTAATGAACTTAAGTAACATATATAAAATATTATATTATACTGGAATAGTAATATACCTATTTATCATTTGGATTTGACTTAAATGGAAGTAGCGTTCGTGCGTACGTACGGACTACCGTCTCCACGAACGCGATAAGATTCATTCTCCATCATATCCATTCAAGTATTATTCTCATTTTAGGGTTAAAAATAATGTTAATATCATTCTAATTATGAATACCATATAATCCATCCATTAAAAACATGTCTTATGTAACCAAACATTTAAGAAGAACGAATCGATTATCACCCGAAACGACGATAATACTAAGATATTATTAATAAAGCAATGTTAAAAGATCATATATGATATCATACTAATGTTTATGATTCTTGTATAATTTAATAACAATTATTTCACCATTATACAGGAGGTTAACCTACCACAACAAAGGAAAAGTACAAGGTAAGGGTTTACTTCACAACCTCTTCATTATCCAAGGTTGTTTATACATAATTATCTACCGGGACCTCGTTATCATCCACATCCATGTTTCTTCAAAATGTATTTCGAAACATATTTATTATTTACAAGAATATGGGTTAAAGTCATTTATACCCTTTTATGACTTTTTATAAGAGGAATCTTTCCATCGTTTTCCAAACAAGGTGATTTTTAACCTTTTCGACAAAATTAAGGTAAGAATGTTCTTTTAACTTATACGGCGGCTGCGGCTATTTACTGCCGTTATAAAATATTAAAAGCTTCCCTTACAATCTTACAAGGATATTTTCAAAGTAAATGTTTTATTTTATAATTATGTGACTTTTAAATTATTTCAAAATGAATATTTTAAGAATTTTGGAAGGGTACTCTTTATCAAAATCAGAATTTTAAATGTTTTAAAGATTTATCTTTCTAAATATTGTTAATTAATGTCCATGTCTTCAAAATGGTTTTTAAGGATTTATTTATATGGACATGAATGTTTTTAAAATGTTAATTCCTTTCAAAAGTTTCAAAGTGGTATGGGACACTTTGATTTAAAATTCTCTTTTTAATTACTTCCTTTATAAATGTGGGACTTTTAAATGATTTCAAAAAAAGAGATATTTCTCTCAAATAGTTTTGATTTCATCTATGTCAACATCCTTTTATGGATTTTATGCTTATTTGATGTTGGTTTATTATGATACAAAACTTCTATATTGTATTGAAGGTTTTGTGATATGTTTGACTGTGGATGTGCTATTTTTATACCATTCATAGTTTATGGTGAAAGTATTGACATTTCGTATGCTAGTTTTAATACGAATGTTTATGTTATGTTTAAACCTTTTCATATGGGAATGCATTGGACTTAATAAGTGACGGGTGGAGCCCGCTATAGCTCCTCGATGCATCGGTAGGTCTCATGAGACAAACTAGTGTCTTGGCACAAGGCCTTGACAAAATCTTATTTGTAGTCTTGGCACGAGGTCTTGGCTATGTGGTTATGATAGTCTGGCATTATGCATTCCAACATTATGAAAGTGGTTATTGATTTTTGCATGTGATTATTCGATTAGTAGAATATCCATGTGAATAAGTAAATGGCATTATTTCATTTTATTTATGCCATACTATGTTAAATATTCAAGTTTAAAAGTCTTTTGTTTTAGTTATACATTGCCTTAAATGTTTATTTTTATTTATGAAAGTTTCCTCTATATTGTTATCCTTACTGGGCATTTGAGCTCACCCCTTTTCTATGTTTTATTTTTCCCAGGTAGTGAAGAAGTAAATTATGAATGACTTGCAGGGATATTATGAGGGGTTAATAGTGTGGATATGAAGACTTTGTTGTTGTAGTAGTTTTTCACTTTGAAATGTAATGTAAAACTTTATGATTATATCTAGTGTTTCCAAGGCTACTAAACCAATCGGTCTTTCGGGATTTGATCTTTCTTGTGATCATGCCAATGTTATGTAATTAATGCACCGACTCTGGGTAACTGGGGTCGGGGCGTTACAATTTCACTGTAATTTTAGCGACTTATATCCTTTGTTACATATATATATATTATATTAAAATATAGTGTGGGATTTTTTTACCACATTAAAGACATCATATTGTTTATTTTGTTTGTGATATTTCATATGCAATTTCACCTAGTTGGAGTGGAAATAATTTCCCAACTATCATGTATTCCATTAGCATTTATTCATTTCCATTGGTTTCATAATTACATCACCAAAAGTCATTGGAACCTTAATATCTTCCACTTTGAATGGGAGAGGTGTGAAATATGACAAATTTTATCATTATTGGTTAATTAGTATATTATATTATGTTGGTATAAAGGTGATTTGATAGTCACATGTTTAAATGTACAATATAAATTGACAAATATAACATCTTTATGATGAAAATTTATTCCCGTGGTGGATCCTTTAAAAAGTGTTATAAGTCACCTCCATTTGTGTTTTTATGTCAAACTCAATGGAATTGTCAATGAGGGTAGAATATCATGAACTATAAGTGAGATATCCCAGAATAACTACATTATTCATCTAATGTTTATTAAACATTGGAATATGGTTAAAATGGTTAAAATTATTAATTTTCTATTTAATAATGGTGGTAATGTTTGTTTGATATATTGGTTATAAATATTATTAGACTAAACTACTAGTGAGTTATGGTTAAATTATTTTCAATTTTTTGTATAGATAATGTCATTGTGTAGATGATGTACAAAATAGTAGGCTGAAGTAGTGGAAAATATAGTTCACCTGATCCATAAGAGAGAAAATAACATTTATAAATAATTACTTAAGGATTTACAGTTTATTAATAATGGAAATATATATTATGAACCTAGTGAAGTGGATCAGTTCTTGTAGTTTCAAAAAATCCACCAATCATTTGAAGTGATTTAGAACCAGAAGAGGTATATGTGGGGAATAATATAATAAACTGAATCATTGAGTTCCATATATCACTAACCGTGGTAATGTTCTTTTTAGTTGTATTTGTACTATAGGATCATGGAAACCAATGGTATATTTTAGATGTTTGGGCTATTATCGACCAAGGACTTATGTTGGATGACATTGATGAATTTTTTGACAAACAATAACATCCTCACACACTCAATATATATTGAGAAATATAATTCCTTAACCTAATGATAGAAAAAAAATTAGTTGTGGATAATGAGGATATTTTAATAAATAATGACTATTTTTTCTAGAATTAACCGATATTACATCCTTACAGAGAAAACGATTGAATTATGATTCCAAATAGAGACTACTTATAATATAGATGTAATCTATATCACTGATTATACATTCATGCATAAAAGGGCCATATAAGAATAAATAGACCTTTTGGGAATCTTATATGTGTATGTTTGTTTATTTTTGGGTGAAGAAGAGTGAAATATAGTGCTGGGAACAATAAAAAAAGTAACACATATATAAAGGAAGGGGATCATCTGAAAACCATACCAACAAATCATTTAAATTTCCTCGAATCCTAAATATAATTCCCTAATGATTACTAATTGTTTGTTCTATCATATGAAGTGATATAATATAACCCCAATAAGAGAAATCCATATTAGTATGAAGATGGGAAATATTGAGCATTGCTGTTATAGGACTATAATGTGTGCTCTTGGAAGTACCTCTCATTTGTCTCAAACATATTATTCATTGATGGGAAAATCAATCTAGAACACCTCTTGTCGATAGATAGGATCAGGGAAAGGTTATTCTATGATAAAAAATTCACCTATGAAAATAAAATCACAACATGGAAGAAAAAATTAATGGTGAGTGAGAAATTCATTATACAGTTCCATGTAGATGATCCAAAATGATCAATATTGACCCACAATGGGGTGAGTTATAGTTATATTAAATTCTAGTATTATCAAATCCTTTTATTATACAAGGTCATCCAACTCTTTTATAGTTACTCAAAGTCTAAATCCTATGGTTTTAAATAATTAAATTATGCATCATGTCTTACAACATCAAACCCCATAATGACAATATGAGTGTTGATCCATTTAATGATCATCCTATTCCATAATAATAAATGGGGATCATTATTTTTAGGAAATATCTGATCATGGGATTGAAATAAATGATTTATTTTTAGAATAACATTTTTTACATCATTCAAGTCACAAATAGACTATTTTATGTGAAATTTTATTTTCATAAGTATTGATGGAAGTGATCAACTCATTAAAGGAGATTAGGACATGACTATAAGGAGGGATGGAAAATTAGTACATGATGTTGAGGATACCTCTAGTTTGATAGTTATAGTTACATTGAAGAATATTTATTCCATAATAAAATGAATTTTTTGAACAACTAAGGATCAATTTGAAGTTTTTTATCATAAAAAGTTCTCTAGGATGTCTTCTGAATAATATGATGAATTTATGATCTATCTCATTCCTGAGACAATACACATTTCATATAAATACTGAATTTTGTTATCAATAAAATATAGATAATTTTTCATTTAGTTGGATGAGTTGGATGGAATAGAATTCATTCAGCCTCATAAAACTACATTTAATACTTGTGTTCCTTTTAAAATGATAGTGGACTAAATTCTTCATATTTTTATGGATTTTCATATTATTATAATTTTCATGAAAAATAATTGAATCCTAATTCCCAGAATATAAGATATTATTCAATAATTTATGGGATCATAAATTTTATCTATGAATTTTTTATAATTTGGATATCCCCAACATCCAGTTTGAAAAATGGATGTTCTAAAAATGACCTTTAAGAGCCATTATATTTTTCATTAATATGTGGTTTCTCTCATTAGTCTTATAAATTCATGTTTAAATTTTTTATGGAATTGTTGAATTGGATCATTTATAGGTATCATGACTCATTTTTTTTAGTTCTCATTGATGATATTCTATATTCATATATTAATAAATATGATTATGAAGAAAATGTGGCCATAATATATTGTATCTAGAAGGAACACTCCATTTTTCAAATGATTAAAATTGATATTATAGGATACATGATGTCTGTTTATATGTTAATGTAAATATTTAATGGGGGGTTTCCATTGATCCTAAAATGGTAAACGCTGGTATCTCTTTTAAACCATTGAATAATGTAATTTAGATACACTATTTCCACAAAATATCATGTTATTACTAACTATTTATGAATTTTCATGGATTTACTCTAAAATGGTTTCTTTTGGGCTGAATAGTGCTCTATTCCAATTGATTAGAAATGCATAATATATAAAATAAAGGAAATTATGTTTTGAATTTTTAACACCCATCCATTTGACTCCAAAATCTACAGGAGGATATGTAATTAATTGAGTTGAATTTGAATCTATTTTGGGAAGTGTTCTACCATAGATAAATCATGTTATAGATTTTGGATCATGTCAATTATTGTAAAATGAGATGATTTTGCAATCATGTGACTTAGTTTTATATCATATAGTCCATTCCATGGTAATATTCTATAATTCCATTTCTGATGAGAAATTCCTCATATTTAGGGATCATAATAGATTGAAACACATTATCCCAAAATTATATTTGATGATTAGGAAATGAAAATATATGTAATATCTAAAAATTATTGGAAGTAACTTGTTATAGATAATGAGTTAGTGGATTTTTTTATGTATTCATTGAACAGGATGACATTTTATCAATTCTTAATTGAGTGTTTAGATCTGTTGAAGTTGAATATGGTCCTAGATAATAGTAATATTGATTATGCTAATAATGTTGATGCATCTGTTTTATTTTCGGCATCATTGGATCCTAATATAGCTATGTAAAACATTGATGCACATATTTTTGAACCTCTTTTTGTATCCATTATGGAATATCATAATTATGTTAATACAATTTTTTTTGGTTCTCTAGATGTGAAATATATATTTCATTTGGGATATAATATTGTACTTTCACCAATATCATATAATAAACTCTTTCTTGATTACCAAAACATGATATCAAAAATTTATCATAGAATTCAAAAGATGCATAATGTGCTATGATAATAATTTTTCTATGATATCATTAAGAGTAATGTGTATTAGTATATCTTATGATCACCAGCCATTCATCTTGTAATAGTGGGTCACAAATAATGATCAGGTATGTTGAAATTTTTATGAATCCCAATATGGAAATAAGACCCAATGGCTATTTAATTTATAATTATTCTACAATGAATGGTTTTTTAAACATGATTAAAAATTTTTTATTGTGGGTTGACAAAAATTTACATCTCATTTCTTCACTATTTTTTATTCCAATATTGAACTTATCTTTTGAAGACTACATAATCAATAAATTATAATGTGACATGATGTAATATTTGATATTATTTTTGATAGACTCCCTAGGATTGTAACTCAATTATGGAAGCCCGTCTAAAAATCCCTTGGAAACCAGTTGACCATGACAACCTCATATCATTCTCAAATAAATGTTTTGTCCAATAGGATAAACCAAAAATTATATTAACCATTTAGATAATTAATTATTGTATCTAGATTATTATTGTATTATCATATACTAATAGTGGAGTTATCAAACATTAATAATATTAATGACTCAATATATATGTATCCATTAAAATAATTAAATAGAAACCATTATTATTCTCTGAATATATTGGATGAAAAGAGAGACACATCACTTATCAAAAATTAGATTTGTTATGATATTATGGAGAATAATTATATGACCTAAAAGAGAATGAAAATGGAATTGGATTTTTAGAAATTCTATGTGGATCATCCTCATAAAATATTATTATTTGATGTGTGTGATCATATTCTCGTTAGAATCTATCATGGGAATTCAAATTCTCATTTTGGTAAACATTTAATTCTTTCTGATCATTATTTTATCCATTTTGGGGTATTAAAATTTTTTGTGGGTAATAGGTTTCCCATAAAATTGAAATTTAGTTTTCATCGCAATAATTTTCATGTATCTCATCAGAAAAATACCAACCTGATATTAACAACAATTATGGTTGTGGCCATGTGGATAATTATTCTTATTCCATATGGATTCACAATATGATACAGGTTATTGAAAAATGTGAGATATTATTATGTGGGATGAGTAAAAATTTGTAATGAATTTTATGTAAATATGGATATATTCAGGAGGAAACATTAGAACCATAAAATGGAATAATAGAGAGGTGGCATAAGACATTCCATCCCATTTCCAATCTCCGCCATTATGATGTGGAAGGTACAATGATGTGAGAATGTATCATAGTCAACTTAAGGTACTTTAACAATTTTTATATATTATTATATTACATAATACTTTGGTTAACTGTTAGGATATTCTGGAGGAATTTTTTATTTTTTAATGCGTTTGATGAGGATTATAGATTGATTTTTTTGGAAAAATAGTGAACGATCTCTACTAAAAAATGAAATACTCTTTGTTGAGACAAAAGGGTGTCATACTGTCGGATCATGGTTTTTCAAAACTATGGGTGTGCCCCCACGAAATCATGTGGATTGTGAGGTTATGTAATGTGAAATTAGCATTGTTGGAACACAATTTTACATTATGTGTGGTAAATATATGTGGCCCTTTTGTTGATTGATAACATCAATTCTTGTAAAGTAGTGGTTTTCCAAAACATTACACACATCATTCACACATTGTTTTTGGTAACATTACCTATCACATGGTTTGTTAATGGATTCATAAACCATGTGGCCTAACAATGTGACATGTATTAAATTATCCAAAAAATAGAGTTTAATTATGATTAAGTCCATGAAACTATAATTTTTTTTAAATCTCTATGGCTCTTAAACATCATGTCTCCCATAATTTCCTTTAGAGTATCCTGGAAATCAATAAGTGTCTTGGATGAATCACTATCTTTGTGACCCTAAAATCAATGCTAATTCATAGTTCATTATTATTCTCTCTAGATCCACTAATCTTCTCTCTCATATATCCATACATATATTCTTTTATATATGGATATGTATTTAGTTATTTGTTTCATTATGAGATCATGGTGGATCTAATTTTGTAATGGTTAATCAAGGTCTGAAGTATATGTTCCGTGATTTATTTTCCATTTTCTTAAGATATTATGTCATTCATAGATTATATATAATTATAATAATTCAATAACTATATAGATTGGAGATTAATTGTTATATATCTAATTTTTTTATAATATTTTTTGGTTTTATAACATAAAAGCTTTTACGGAAGGCATATACAATTTTTTTATAAATACAGTGAATGATAATGTATTTGAAATGATATTATATATGTGTAATTATATTATATTAGAATCTAGAATCCATGGAATAATTATGTTGTGTTCATATAGGATGGATAATGGTCATGATGTACCACTATCAATCTGGTACGAAGTATGGTCATGATGTACATGATAAATTCTGGTAACCATGAAATGAATTCATGGTATGATTACACACTACACATGTGTATAGGGGGGTCCATAGTTTCAATGAATCAGTTTCTCTGTGAGTGTAAACATGAGAGGGTTAATACATGTGATTAGAATTAGTGAATGAAAATGTGACGAACTAGGTATTTATAGAATAATAATTTTTATTGCTATTAAAAATTATGAATAAGATATTATTTTTACATTAAAGGGCACACTTCTTCCATTAGCGTACTTGAAATGCAACAATGAGTTTCACCAAAATTGTACATTGCACTCAACATTGAGCTATATTGTAATCTAATTTAATAATAATATTAACAATTTAAATGGTAATTAATGCCTTGACATTGTATCTGATTGAATGAGACTAATTAACTATATTATTATTTTACATATTTATTAAATATTTTTACATTTATCCAATAAATATTAGAGGCTTCAAATAAGAATGATTCTGATTTTAGGCATAAAATACTCTAATAATTTTAAAAAGTCATTTTACTACATTTTGATGGAGATCCTTTTTTAAATATAGTTATTTTCACTTCTATACTTTATATATTAAACAATAAACTTTTTATTTATAATTGAATGATCAAAATTTACTTTGGGTAAAATTTTGGTATTTTTCTGATAAAGTTCATTTTTTAAATAATAAAGAAAAATAATGCATTTTAATTAAAAAATAAATTTTCATATAATTTATTAATATAGTTATAATATCCTAATAATTGGTTTTAAATTGTAATTAGGTTATTTTTTTATCATTTAATTCATTTTTGGTCATTGGAAGTTATTTCACTTTGAAATTTTACATAACCACATGTCAATCTATTGAATGTTATTACCTCTTAAAAACCTACTTTTTTGTTTCGAAAATGGGAATAAATTTTAACTTAATTTATGCCATTTCTGTTTTTTGAATTTGTAAAAATCTATTCCATATTTGGAATCATGTAGTCCAAAATTTTTAAATAAATACATTTAATTATTAGACATTATGTATAACAACTTCAGTAATTATTTTATTTACCGTGGTATAAGGGTAAATCTAGTAAATAAGGGTAAAACTAATATTATAATAATATTAAACATCCCAAACATGTGTCCTAATAGTATTTTATGTGATATCTCAGACAATGGGCATCCATAGGTCGATTTTTGTATAATAATTTATATGGGGTTATATAAGTAATCTCTTCTAAAATTAATAGTCTTTATAAATCTAAACATATTTCATACATAATGGTAATTAATTTAATATTTTTAGAGGTCATATAAATAAATATATTTATGACACAATAATGATGTAGTGATTACCAAATTAATGAATGATTTAAATAAATGAGATTATGAATATTAAAATAAATTTATTTGTTTACTTTTTATGCAATCCATGAAATTTTTTGTTGAGTTAGACATGTTATCTTTGAAATAATAAATTATTTTCAGAAATATTCAACTTCTAATGTATTTATAAAAATTCATGATATCAATAGTATAATAATTGACATAAATGAGTTAAAAAACTAATTTAATAAATTATATAATAGTCTTTAAAATCTTGAATTCTTGAAAATGAATTATATAATGTTGAAAATTTCATTAATGAACCACCTAATGTTATTTTTTCATTGTATAGTAACTATATTGACAATTAATATGAATATACAAGAAGACATGGTAATAGTCCAATTAGTTATCTAAGGGTTAGATCTAAAATATTAGGTTATATATGTGATATAGAGTTGTCTAAAACCTATTGGTTGAGAGGTAAAAGACCCAAAAACATATTATCATTGAAATAAAAGACTTTGGGTATAAGGCCCCGGCCTTAAACCTTACTTAATCTTGAGTTATTACAAGATTACACATTGAGGATCTTTTCAGGTTTAGAGATTTAGAGAATTAGATCATGAAACTATCATTACATTCCACATTTAGACAAAGTGGTTACATAAAAGATAGTATTCATTCTTCCCATCAACGGAAACATATTTAAAATAAAACATGGATTATTTGTTGACACGTCCTTGACACTTTCATCACATCATGTACCCTTCCCTTGACCTATGAAAAACATTTCAAAAACATGGGATGAGCATAAAAAGCTCAGTAAGGGATATAAAAATATGGAAAGGAATCATGAGTACATGTATACATAAGAATGAAATCATACTTTACCCATAAAACATAAGCACTTTAACATACCTCATAAAATCATAGAAATCATATGACATAAAGGTAACTTGAGGCATTCATAACATCCTTACATAGGGAGTAACCCTCTTGGTTACGTTTGGAATACCCATCACAGTATATTCCCTAAATCTCTTCGGATAAACCTTAATGTTTCACTCCTTCGCATTACCCAATGCATTGGAGAGCTATATTGGGCTCACCCGCCCTTAGTTTATCACGAAACCACCCGTTTTCATAATAATGCCCAAGAACCTCAACATAATCATATCACATAAAACATGCATAAAGGAAACAAAACATTCCCACCTTTCAATCACAAGATATCAATACAACACATTGATATAAACACATTATGAAAACCATTTTCGATACCAAAATAAAAGAAAAGTAAAAAATGGTATTTATTTTTCTTTTAAAAAGAAGATATGGCTTGTAGAGGAAGCCGAAACTCAAATAACGGTCATGACGGCAGAGAAGTTGTTGTCGCCGCATACGTACGACAAAAACATTCCCTTTTGTCATTTAGTAAACGCTTCGTATAAAAAAGATTCCTTTTGAATAAACGAAAAAGTCAAAGGGGTTTATACACCGTATAAAAGAAGGTTGTGTATAAAACAAAATATGCCTCAATGAAAGGAGATTGAGATGAAGTCCCATACAAAGACGGTATCCTTGGTTTAAGGATAAATCAATTAAATAATTTTGAGTGACAAACGAATACAACAAATATAAGTGGATATTAAGTGTAAAATAATCAAAGTTCATTCACACATATTCAAAAGATGACATATTCAATAACTACATGTTGAACCCAAATAAATCGAAATTGGGATAAGAAGTTCCCTTGACAGGCTAACAGCGTAACATCAAAATGAGTTGATGAGAGATAAAAGAAAGGGTATCTCATCACATGGACATAAAATTCACATCAATAAGGATATAGAAGAACATATCCCAAAATAATATTATGTGAATTAAAAGACATAACAAAATAAGTCTTTTAAAAAGAGGAGGGTGAAAGGTTTCCTTACCGACATGGGTATCTTCCGAAACATACACCTCGTGAAAGAAGGAAAATACAACATTTATGTAAATACTCATAAAAGAAATTATATTACACAATGAATAAAATAATGGGCAGTACGTACACCACTAAAAGAAAATTGTGGCAAGTGTAACATAAATCTCACGGGTATAAAAGTGAGATGAAAAATCCCTTATGAAAACTCGGCAGCCTAACGGCGCCACTTAAAACTTCCAAAAGTGGATTTATGAGATAAAATAGGGTCTCCCATAATATGAACATGAAAATTAAAGTATGAGGAATATAAAAGAACATCCCCAAACATAACAAAGAGGAGATTAAAAGAAGTTACATAAAAGAGAGTACTTAAAAATAAAGAGAAAGGTTGGATCTCTTATGAAAATTCGGCAGCCTAACGGTGCCACTCAAAACATCCAAAATGGATTGATGAGAGAGAATATGGTCTCTCATCATATGAACATAAAAATTACAGTAAGTTTAATATAAAATAACATCCCAATAACAAGAAAGATGATCTTTAAAAGTAATGACATAAAAGAGTGTACGTAAAAAGAAAGAGAGGTGTAGGATCTCTTACCTCGGGTCTGACTTGACTCGATCGTTATTTAATCTCCTGAATAATAAACTTGAGTTAATTTATACTTGCTTAAGAACCGTTTTCAAGCTTATTATTCCTTTTATATCACTTATTTACAAGTTATAAACATTATTTAATCATTATGTTTATAATGATTGTTTTGTCGATATTTGGTTCTTAAGTCGAAAGTGGACTTCTTACAATTACATGTTGTTCGTGTGGTCAAAGGTTCTTTATATCCAGAATGACATTCCTGATTTGGATATCATATATATCATATATATCCACCATATACATGTATTTATAATATCACATAATCATATAGAGGAAAGAAATGAAATTCACCATTCATGGAGACGGTAAGCCGTACGTACGCATGAACGCTACTTTCATTTCTATGTCGTATTATTGGAATTAAAACTATATGAGAGGTATGTATATTTTAATTACAGAATTATATTAATCATTTATATGTATCATACATCATATATATCCATTATATATATGTACTTATAATAGTACATAATATTTTGAGATAATAAATGAAATGTACCGTTCATGGAGACGGTAAGCCGTACGTACGCATGAATGCTACTTCCATTTCTATTTCGTATTTTCTGGAATGGAATCATAATGATATAAGAGTATATTATAATTCCAGTATAATAACATATATAATATCATTAACTTTATCCTTTACACATCCCACATATGGTATTAACGAATCAAATCACTTTCAGGGGGCGGTAGTCCGCACTTCCTAAAATGAAGATATCGTGTTTACCCATATTGGAAACAATAATGATATACCATAAATGAAAAATACAAAAGCTTAAGGAAATAGTAAACATATTATATATAATATATAAAAATAGTGACATCATAATGGCCACCTTTTAAGGTGTTAAATGAGTATTGAACAATCATCGTTTCGGGAGACAGAATTTTGCCATCCACGGAAACCGTATGTTCTTTAACCATTTGATGTAGTTTTGTGAGAGTGTATCTCGAATAAATCTTATAAAACATCCTAGTATATTGAAGATACTGGTTTTGTTAAAAAATAAGTAAATAAAAAGAGTTTAGGGGGTTGGAGAAGCAAAATAAAACAAATGAACATGAGAGAATGAATTACCGTTAAAAGTGTAACTCCTTTTGATTTGAGCCTAAAGGCTTCCTTTGAAAGGATTATGCCCAAAGGGAATCCTCTAGGATGAGGAGAGGGATGTGGAGAGAGTAAATGGGCAGGGGATGGCCGAGCCAAAGTCTTGAGGAGTGTGTGAAATGAGGTAGAGGTGGGGGCCTTTTATAAGAGGAGAGGAGGGGCACTTTTGGAAATCATGAAACTATTATTTTATTTTCAAAAGTGTTTCGAATTTCTAAGGTCCCACATTGATTTATTTCAAAGATAAGATGATAAGGATTCGAAATATTCCCATCCAATAGTTTTTGTACATGTGTAGGTCTTAGATTTTATATTATTGTTTCATTTTATTTAAACTGTTCATTAATGAGGTCATCGTTGCATCATCATGATGTCATAATTAAATTAATTTATTTAATGTCTAAAAATTATAAAAAAATATCCTGATGTAGGAAATCTTTTTATATTTCCATAGATTTTTTATAGACAAATATATGATTAGTATAACCCCTTCTAAAAATTGTTTTAGTAAAACAATTTATGTTAGTGTCATTTTCACCTTTATTTAAAAAAAAGGCATTAAAGTCATTATCTCACCGAAGAGGCTCTATAGGGTCCCCTAAATCGACCCATGGGTTGTCTTGGACGTCCATGACTCATCCAATAGGGGTAGGACAGGTTTCATGGTTTTTCCATATTTTTATAATATCATTTTTACCTTAAATTACACTAATTACCTCTAATCGCGATTAATGAAAAAAAGTTACTATTCACCAAAAAATTATTTTCATCCCATTGAACCAAATTTTACATACTAATGAAAACCATGTATGTCGTATTTTAAAAATTCAATACACATTAGTGGTAAACTTTCATTTAACTGAAAAATCAGTTTGCTTGATTACCACTTAGTGGTTTCACTATTCATCCAAAATTGGAGTTTTTCAGAAAATTACCAAAAATTCACTCTAAGCTATATTTGATATTCCAAATTAAAAAATGATGTTTAT
The DNA here is from genome assembly GCA_963277665.1 of Viscum album. Lineage (NCBI taxonomy): Eukaryota > Viridiplantae > Streptophyta > Magnoliopsida > Santalales > Viscaceae > Viscum > Viscum album. The sequence continues at coordinate 1,043,751,627 of OY728160.1, read as the reverse complement.
ATTACCTAATTAAAATAATATAAGTATAATTAATTAATTTAATAATTAACTCCCGCTGTCAAAACAAATAGCGTGTTTTTAAGAAACAATATATATCAAAAGATTGATATTTGTTTATGTCGAATTTCAAAGTGAAATTAATTCAAAAGTCCACCATTGAATAAAATGGTAAAAATATATTCTAATTTCACTTTTAAACCAATTCAAAAGATAATCTAATAATATAAATAAATTATATTAAAAAGAGATTTTGAATTAAAATACAACATTTTACACTATTCATTAAAAAAATGAACTTTATCAGAAAGATACCAAAAATTTATACAAAGTAAATTTTGATGTCCAAATTCGTAAGAAGAGTTTTATTTGGTCCAAAAGGAAGTATAAGAGTGACCAAAACTATATTTAATGACGGTTCTCCATCAAAAGGAAATAAGTGAACCTTTAGTGAAAACTATGGCATATACGCCTAAAATTGAATTCTTTCTATATTTTAAGCCTTTATCTTTTATTGGAAAAATGTAAAAACATTTAAAAACATATATAATAATATTTTAGTTATTTATATCCATTCCCGCCAATACAACGAATACATGTTAAATACCGTTTAAAATAATATTATTTTATTATCAGAGTGCAACATAAGATTCCCAAGAAACTCGTTGTTGCGTGTTGGGTACGCCATCGAGCATAGCGTCCCCTTTAAAGTCATATTAATATTTTATTCACAAATATGGATAAATAAGAAAATTTAATATTCTTTATTTACATGGGGTGTTACATTGGGACCATTCGAATCCAAAAATCAATTTACCATATTTTAATATTTCAATACATTCCCAATGTACCCCTCAACCCTCTTATAAAAGGGCATCAAATCTACCTATTTAATCACACATATCAAGCCACATGGATCATCCAAACTCAACCCATGTATGATCCAAACATCCCTATATTCCTCCTAGAATCCTTACCATAGGATGAAGGCAAATAATTAAAGTATTTTTTATCAAATCAAAGGAAGTTACATGTTTTAGGAGGTATCATCTTCTCTAATGTTCCTTTCTATTATTTTACTTCACTACTCCTTATTCAATTCTTATTCGTTTATTATATAAAAAAATTATTATAGATATACTAGGATGTTATTATGATAATGATTCAAACTACAATAACACATACTTCCATCTAATGGATACGAACATATTGTTTCTATATACGGTGAACGAATGCCTCATGAAACAAAGATTATTTGACTTTTCCCTACCACCTCTCATAGAGGCCATTATGATCGAAATTAATTTACATATGATCTATATCATATTTATATAGTCTCTATGATACTATAATTTTTATTTAAAAACATACCATAATTATTTTGATGAAGTGTAAATATGATAAATTTTTTTGGAAGTGAGGAATAAATACCCCTCAATGTGATATGAATTGTACATTCCATATATGGAATGTATAAAGGATGGAGTTAATGAATTTATTTAACATATATATCATATTATTTTATATTATAATTCTAATATATGTATTTATCATTTTTTATTCATTTATTTAATATGACGAATAAATGCAAAAAATCATTCATGTATACGTACGACATACCATCTCCATGAAAGGTTCACATCATTTCGTATCTCCAAATGTTATTTAATATTATAAATACATATATAATGGATATATATGATATTTAAATCATGAAAAATATTCGAGCGATAATGTACATTTGACTATGAGGGCAATTTTTCATTATGACAAGATCATTTTTCACTCAAGTGCCCAATATCGAAAAAACAACCGATATAAAATTAAATAATTGTGTAATTCATATAACATGGAAATAAGTGATATAAAAAGAATAAAAAACGTGTAAAAGGTTTTTCATCACGTATAAATTTACCTAATATTATTATTTTGTATGAACATGGATTATACGTGATGTATCAGACTCAAGGTACGGGATGTGCCTCAATCTACTTCCATTGAGCATACATTGATAATATACACCTTCTTCATTCATATGGTTTATAATATAAGCCTTTGACATTTTATTTAATACAAGGGAATATTTTTTTCTATGAATAATTTTACTAAATGACAAAATGAATGTTTTTATCCTATGTGGTGACAATGACCTCTCCACCGCTGTAATATTTTTTGGATATTTGGATTCCTCTATTAGCCTTAATGATTTTTAAAGGGAAAAGAAATACCCTATTCCATTTTTCATTATTTTGGTATTCGAAATAGTTTTTTAAATGGATTGATTATTACAATATCTGGAAATGATTTCTTGTGATTGAAAATGAAATATTGATAGTGAAATTAAAATATTTGAAATATTTTATGTGATATGATTATATAATGCTTCGTGGACAATTGACGGATGGTTATGTGATAAAAAATGATGGCTGGTTACATGATAAACCAAATGACTAGTGGTTAAGTGATAAAACAAGGATGGGTTGTTCCGTTATAACCTCCACTGCATTGGTTCTGGAAGTTGGTCGTATGATTATTCCATTTAGTGATATGTCTGGAAGTTGACCATATGGTTATTTAATTTAATTATTTTCTTTTCACATGATAACATTATTTTCTATATGATGTTTTATATGTGATTTATGGAAATATTTTGGTTACAAAAAAGGAAAGTAAGAAGAATATATTTAGTGATGTATATTTAATACTTCTTAAAGTTGAAAAGTTTATCATTTTCATAATGTATTCATCTTTTTCATATTATCCCAAGACTACAATTTTTCTTTATTTATATATAAATTATAGATATTTTTTTATATTCCCATTTTTGATATGTTGTTCATAGGATATAAGGAATAATTGAGTCCATAATGGGATTAAGGAAAATTTATGATGTTAAAACTTGAAACAATGTCATGATTCGTTTTAAAGAGTTTTTATTTTATGAAAATATCGATACTGAGTAGAAGTGTCTACTTGTAATATTAATGATGTTATGTATTTGTTATAACCCAATTATTTAAATCTCAAAACCTAAAAAAATCCACGATTTGAATTAATGTGAAATTATCAACTTATATGAAGATTATGTAATGTTTATGGATGGGGACTTATAGTTTGAATTATAGGTCGGTTTTGAAAACATTATATGTAAAGGTTTTAATTAAGAATAAGTGACATAGCCATAATGGATAGAATATTATAAAGAGTCAAATATATTTTTAATAAATTTTATGAGTTCTAGATAGCACGAATAAGTATATATTAGTGTTTACTATCCTTATAAGATTGTATATGATGATTTTCTTAATATACTCAGGCATACCTTTTTTGTTTTATTAAATGTATGGATCTAGTGGGAACCAAAGTAACAATGGATGTGAAGAAACTATGATGGGTTTCTGAATATGAAACTGAATGTAATGGAGCTATAATGAGAACTGTTTTGGTTATTCATAACCAACTATTTGGAGTCATTATTGACCACTTGAACATTGGTGGCTTATGAAGGCATCATATTTTCGAGAAACGAATCCCTATTCATGTTAAGGTAATAATCATAAAGGTATGTATATTAAAAAAACTTATATGTTAGGTATGTGGAAAGAAACACCTAGGAAAATGCTTCAAAGGGACATAAAGATGTTAATATGTGGTAATGAAGGTAATAAAGAAAAAACCATCCATAGAAACAATTAGCGTTAAATTGACTACAGGAAATGTTAAAGAATTTATTTCTATAGGATCAATTTAAGGTTTTAAATGTAGTGTTAATGGTCATTAAACAAAAATATTTCCTATGAATATGGTTTCAGAATGGGATCAACATGACCACTAAAATATATTTTTACCAATTCCTATATCCATTCTAATTGAGTATGAGGAAACTATCAATAACCATTGAAAAGTATGGATTATGTAGAGACCCAAATATTGATGTACATGGAAAATACATTACTTTTGAGGAATACTTAATACATAAAAAAACCAAAACTCAAGGATTGAAATAGTTTAGTGTCTTTGGAAACTTGGAACGTAATCTTCTAATCTTGGTTAAAGATCTTCAACTTCTCCCATAAAGATCTTCCCCTTTTGGTTTTCTTACCTAAAACCATTATTGAAATCCTAGGAAAAGAAAACATATAAATGGTGAGCTCAAATGCTCAGTAAGGGTTAGCATGGAGAAAATAAAACAAACCATATACAATTGAACTTAAAAACATGAACATATTGTTAAAACATCAAAATCTTGATCAAATACATAAATCATGGAAGTACAAAAGACATGTATCATAATGGAACATCAATATATATAAAATATCATGGGAATAAATCATGTAATTGTGGTAACCATTCAGTACTTTTTATGATTTCCATAGTATCCAAGGCATTGCTGCAAAGACCATCTTAGTGGACAAAGTCCCTTTCTGAATCGAGTTCACTCCTCGTTTCAGTCATGTATCACTAAACCGGATTAACTTACCGTTCTAGAAATTTCTATCTCATGAGATATAAATCTCTACCCAGTGGATTAGAGGGAGATATTGGTCTCACCCATCTCATAATGAAATCATTCTTACTTCTTCCATAACATAAACATAAATCATTCATCATAACCCAAAGAACAAAATGGGTTTCATAAACATCATCCCATCATAACATAATCCATATAAAACAAATGGATATCATTTCATCATAAGAAAAGTGAAATAATGTAAATCATATAGACATTATAATTGAAAATTACACATATGAAATAATTCCATATTAGATGGAAAATGGTTTTGATAATACACTTGAAATGAATTCTCGAGAAAAATATCCTTTGTTTTTTAAAATAATTTTCTTTTAACAAAATGTAATGAAATTTTAAAAGAATGTGGTTTTGTTGAAAATAGTCATAAAATCTTGTAGAGTAATCTTCAGGAAAATAAGGTGTTATGAAAAAGTAAATATCCGTTTATTCTGTATAAGTTAAAAAAACATTCTTCTCATACTTTTGTTGGAAGAGTCAAAAATTACCTCATATGGTAAACAGAAGAAAGATTCCTTCCAAACCATGTGGTAAAAGTCATAAAAGGGTAAAAATGACTTTAAACATACATGGAAGAATACTAAACATTTTATGAAAACATTTTTAGAAAACAAGTACACGGATGTTAAACATAACCCCAGTAAATACTTACGAATAAACAATCTCGGATAAAAACAAGATTGGAAAAGTTATCCCTTACCTTATGTATGATATGCTTTGTATGTTTACTAACCTCCTATAAAATTATTTAAATAATGTCATTTACTTATTAAAGAATCATATTCATTGTTATGATAGCATATATGGTTCACTTATCACTTTATATTACCCGTTCTTTTGTAAATTCCATGTTAAAGCACCGTTTTGGGTAAAATCGTTTCATTTATTGTATGAGTTTCAACATGTTGTTCATGATATTATTACTTATATACTGATTTAAATAATTCCAGAATGTTAAACATGATTTATATATAATATATATTCAGAATATAAATTTATATTATAGATCGATAAATGGAATTAAATACACCATTCATGGAGACGGTAGGTCGTGGGTACGCATGAACGCTGTTTTCGTTTCCTTATTGAATTGAATGGAATTAAGTAGATGGAATACATATATATATACACAAACCCAGTATCATTATTATGCCATATATTTCATTATTATTCATTATATATACTTTATAATAATTCATGAATGGTTAACAAGGAGAATGAATCTCATCGCGTCGTGGAGACGGTAGTCCGTACGTACGCATGAGCGATGATATCAATCCCATGATCATGGAATTGTATTGAAGTTTATGTATAATATTTCAGAATAAATATATATTTAAAATAATCATATATAGTTATTTATTTACACCATTATACCCATCCATGTAATGTTGTAGTCGAAAACAGATTACACCACGACATGGAGATGATATTCCGTACGTACGCACGCACGATGATTTCGATTTCTGTAGGATGGATAGAAGGTGAAATAGGGTTGTTTCATATTTATAATAACATATCAGTATATAAGTAATATTTATGTTATTACTTCATAATGAGAGAACTCAAGATGAATAAGTAGAAGAAGAATGAAACTTGAGAGAATCAAAAGAAGATATTACCTCTTCTTCGTCGCACCTCCTTTAAGATTCCTCTTAAGGAATTAGAGTTACTCTTTTGAGAAGACCATAACCTCCATAATGTTTCAAGGGAAGTGGATAAGAGAAATGGGCAGGGTTTTTCCGAGCATCAATGCTCAATAAGGTGTGAAGAGAAGAGGGAAGGGGTTCCCTTTTATAAGGGAGGAGAGGGGAACCTTTGGAAAAATATAAAATATTATTTTATAATAAATTCATATTCGGTTTATAATAGCTACAAATTGATTTATTCCGAAGATAATGTGGCGATGGGTCGAAATCCTCTCAACCAATAGATTTTAGACAGGTTTGGGTCATTATATTAACCTTATATGTTAGTTTTAACTCTTAGTTTATTAGATTGACATTTACCATGTCACTTTGTATTTTTATATTATATAGTTAATAAACATACCTTATAAATCCAAGAAACCCCCAAGTGGTCTATTAATGAAACACATATCATGATATAGGTATCTTGTCCGATCATTAGGTTTTTAGGAATATAATAACAATTAATAATATAATATTTATCTTAAAAACTATTATATGTCAATTTTGACACTATTTGGTAATTGATTTTTGTGAAAATCATAATAGCATGATTAGTTCAAAAAAAGTTAATTAAATCAATACTAAAATGTCATATTAAACTATAAAATTAGTTTAATTCATAAAAAGTCTCAAATTACATTTATTTGTGTATTTATAACATCAATTATGTTAATATTTCATTTATATGGTAATTACTGCATCATCATTGTGTCATAAATTAATTAACATATATAATGTATAAAAATTATAAATAAAATACCATTATATAGTAAATCTTTTTATCTTTCTAATAAATATTTAATGTTGAATTTATCTTATTTATAACCCTATATTAAAAATGATTTTGTTATTAAACTTCGATTTAAACTATTTTAACCCTTCTTTAAATAAATTAATAATAAATGTTCTAATCTAATTCAACTGGACCTAAATGGTCATATTTTATTCCTAAGGTTGTTTCGGTCAAATTAAACTTATTTAATAGAATTAGGACATGTGTTAGGTTAATAATAATATCATTTTTACCCTTAATTACTTTATTTACTTTTAACAGTGGTAATAAAAGTAAAAAGTTACTGTTCACCAAAAATTATTTTCATCTCATTGAACCACATTTTAGTCCTTGATATTAATCGTGATTCTTGTATTTTCAAAATTCCACTCACAGAAGCGGTAAAATTATGTTTTATGTAAGTTTGCAAAATGCACATAGGAGGTAGGTAAAAGATGGTGAAAAGGTAAATAAAATTTTTATATATAAGAAATTATTATAAAATGACTTCAATGAATTACATTGAACTTATATAGGTATTTGTATCAAATTTGACCTAAAATAAATTTAAATAAAATAAATAATTAGTTAAAAAAAGTCGGTTTATAAATAGTAACCCAGTGTTTTCACTATTCATAAAAAATTGAATGTTTTCAGAAAAATACCAAAAATTCACCCTAGGAGAATTTCGATATTTTGAATCCAAAAATGAAGTCCATTTTGAAAAATAAAATTTCTAAAATTTCAAAAACTGGATATTACTATTTATAACGTCTAGATCATAATACTATTATAATAATATCTCTTTTAGTGAAACTCGGTATTACGTACTACACACACTATCGAGGAAGGTCTTGACTGTGCGTAATGCAAGCCAAGTCAGGGTTGCGTGTATTGAAAGACTCCTTTGTTGTTGCGTATAACAGAATCCAACCATATTTCATTTATACATTTAATATATATATATATGTATATATATACACTCAATGTTGCGTAGAATAAAAACTATCAAATGAACTTGAAATTGTGTGTAACATGATCCAAGAAGAGTGTTGTATATACTACAAGATAATACGGTCTTGCGTATAGTACAAGCTAAACATGGTGTAGTGAATAATAGAAGACATCAATGATATTAAAAGAATATTTTTCATAAAATCTCCTAGTGTTACTGATTATTTCTTTGATGATGTTTTGATATTTTTGAATCATATGATATAATTCATGGATTTGTTTTTTGGATTGAATTATTATGGAATAAGTTGATAAAATGGTTAAGGGATCATGAATATTTTGGGACGGTTAAGATGTAAAAATTTTAGAAATTCGAGAGTTATGTTAGATATCAGGGTGATGAAATGTATAAAATTATTAATGATCTTTTTTTGATGGGATTGTATTAGAAGAATTTTCTATTTTATGTGTAACCCTGATGTTTGTTTTTTGAAAATTATTTTTGAGGAAGAATTACCTTTTTTGTGGATATACATATAAAGAACCATTTAGGGTTTATAAGATCCTTACATTTGAAGCAATTACGGTTATTAATTTTTGGGATTTAAAATGAAAGGTATTAGATAAACTTTGAATATGAAGAAGAATATTGTTATTTTTGAATAAATCAACTTATATTATAGAATTTTATATGAATTATATTGTTTTATAAAAGGGACAACCCACAAGATGGGTAACAACTCGCTGCGTCTAGCCAGTCCATGGGAATCAAACCCACAACTGAATGGTGACAAGGGCGTATCACCGACCACTGGCCTATGTGAATCTTCGAGTTAGTATGACTTATTCATTTCAGTTAAATTATTTTATGGACTAAGAATAATATGATATCGGGAAAATCTGTTTTATCCAAGGGATATCCATTGTATATGAAAATGATGTGCTTATTATGTGAAAAATTCAATTTTGGAAGACATTTTCTATTATGGGGACATTATATGCTTATGGAATTTAGAATACCCTAGGACATAAATTGATTAGAAATGGTTAAAATTTTATTTTTTATGTATGTATGTTTTTTGGGGACATTGATGATTTGGGTTATTTATGGAAATCATTAACCTATCCTTGTGAATATGTGATTAGGATAATTATATTTTTTATGATACTTAATGAGTAGTTGAATTTAATTAGAGATAAATTTGAACATTTATCATGGTAGAATATGTAATAAAATTCCCCTGAGATTAGGGTTTCAATCTTAGTTTGGAATATATTAATGAATTATGTGGAAAATTGTACAACGAATGGTATTTTTTGAACATTGGGTATTGTTTGTTGAATTTTAGAAATTTTGATTAGTATTTATTTTTATAAGGGATTAGCCTTTGTTGGGATTATCTAATCCTGTACTGACCATTTTAGTTTCGGTAAATTTCTAAAGCCATGGGAAATATAAATAGTTGATTTTTTTTGGATTATGTGATTATCTAGAAGTTGATTATATCACTTCATATGTTACCAATTCATCTTGAATACTCTTCATTTGAGAAAAGATGTTTTTATGGCTGAGATTTATTGAAGATTGAAGATGTAAATGAAAAAAGTATATTTCCTTATTTTCATAATCTAAGTAGTAAAATAATTCATCAACATTATGAAAATGAACATAAAACAAAAAAATTTCTATTTACTTTTCCTACTAGGGGATCAAAGTCCCTTGAACCAGTCTCAAGTTTGTGGTTTTATTTTTGTAAACATTCACCTAATCTTTTTTCTATCACTCTCTATCATAACATGATGGTTATTTTTCACATCCATATCCATGTTATCATGGAATCCTAGTATGTGTTATCTTGGGTGACCTCTGCACATAACCTTATTTCTTTTATAGGGATAGCTTTATTGACTCTTTTTCTGATGTGGGACTCTCAATGATGTTTCTGAGCCCAATTTTAACATTACGAGGATGAATTTTCCAAAAGGGGGGATGTATGTAACAACTTAGGAATTTATTGAATAATACTTTTTGATTTATATTAATACTTATGAATAAGATATTAATTTTATGTTAAATGGGATGCTTCTTTTTGATAACTTACTCGACATGCAACAAGGAGTTCCTCTAAAATCTAAAATTGCAGACATCATCGAGTTATTGAGAAACTTAGTACAATAATAATAATAATAATTGAAATGGTAGTTAAGGAATTACCATTGTTTTAGAGGGAATAAAATGAATTAGTTATATTATTATTTTACATATTTATTAAATGTTTTTAAATTTATCCAATGAATATTATAGGTTTCAAAGAAGAATGAATATGATTTTATACATGAAATACACAAATATTTTTAAAAGGAGTTTTTACCACCTTTTGATGGAGAACCTTTTTTAAATATAGTTTTTTTAACTTTTATATTTTCTATTTGAAAAAAAACTTCTTTATAATTGGAAAATAAATTATTTATTTGGATGCAATTTTGGAATTTTTTTGATAAAGATCATATTTAATGAATAATGAAAATACTGCATTTTAATTCAAAACTGGCCTTATATTTAACATATTTATATAGTTATATTTTTTTATTTGGTTTAATGTATAATTAGATTGTGATTTTATAATTTAATTCAATTATGGCCATTGGATGTAATTTTACTTTTGAAACTAAACATAAACACATGTCAATATTTTGATAATTATTAATTATTAAAAACCTACTTTTTTATTTTGACAACTAGATTTAATTTTAAATTAATTTTTTACAATTATTTAAATTTAATTTTGAAAAATGGAATCCATATTTTTAATCATGAATTCTAATTTTTTTTAATAGGTAACTTTTATTTGTAGACTTTTTGAATAGTAACTTCATTAATTATTTTATTCACCTTGGTTTAGGGGTAAATATTTCATATAAATGTAAAAAATAATATTACAAAAATAATAAACTACAATAAAACAGATCCACATATTATTGGATGAGATATGTCCGACCATGGGCATCCTTTGGTTTATTTTGCGACCCCATGGAGCCACATTGTTATGAATATTACATTTTATAAGAATTAATTTTATGTAAAGAAAAATATAGCATAGACATGTATCTTTTAGTAAAATAATTTTTATATGAGTTTATAGAAGTGTTCTATTTTACAATAAATATTAATTAGAAATATAAAATTATTTCGAAATTCATGTTATTTTAATTAGGTTTTTTATACATCAAATAAAATAATATATTTATGACAAAATGATGATGTAGTGATTACCTTATTAATTAATGATTAATATAAATGAGATTACACATATTAATATAAATTTATTTTGGAAATTTTTATGCTATCAACGAATTTTGGGTTTTATTATGACTTAATATATTTGAATTGATGATGTTTTTTCTAAAGGGTAATTTTGTAATGTATTTTTATAATGTCTTGATATGAATAGTATGAAATTGAAATAAATGAGTTATTAAAACAAATTTTATTTTATTAAATTATATAATACTCTAAAAAATATAATATTAGTCAAAATAATATATATATATATATATATTTGTAAATGTCATTAATTAACCACTTTATGTTTTATTTAAATCTTATTGTAACTATATAAACCATATTTTATGAATATACAAGAAGTCATGGTAAGAGTCAAATTAGTTAAATAATGGTTAAATTTTAATGATCAGTTTAAATTTGTGACATATACTTATCTAAAACAAAATATTGAATGGTTTTATACCCAATAGAATCTTATATTTAAATTAAATGACTTTGGGAACATTTGAAATGGAAAATAAATTTATAATAAAATAATATTTCAATACCTTCCTAAAGTGCATATCCTCTCTCTTATAAAATGAAATCGCCACTACCCATTTAATCACGCCTCTAAATACATTTGTATCATCAAAACTCATCTTAAATAAGCTACCAAAATCCAACTATTCTTTACTTAATCCTCACTGTATGCATAAAGCAACTCATTAATTCATATTTGGTTTAAATCAATGGGAGTTACACTTTTAAGTGGCAACATCTTCTCAATAGTCCCATTACACTATTGTACTTCTCCACTCCCTATTCTATTATTAATATTTGATTACATAGAATCAAAAATATCATCAATATAATATGATTCTTCTATAAGAAATATTTGAACTACACTTACACACACCTCTATATAATGGTTACAAATATAGGGTTTTAGTGTACAACGAACTACTGCCTCACAAAATGATGATTGTTTGATTTTTCCCTACCACCTCACATGGCTTACATTATTTTATATTTATATTGTCTCTATGATACTGTATTTTGTATTTAAAAACAAACCTTTATTCACTTAATGATATGTAAATATGATAATTTCACTTGAGGAAGTGCGGACTACCACCCCCTCAAAGTGATATGACTCATTCATGCCATACATGGAACATATAAATTGTAGTGTTAATGAACTTATGTAACATATATATATCAATGTTATTATACTATAATTATTATATAACTATATCTATCATTTATTTTTCATTTCATTAATATGACAAATAAATGAAAGTAGCATTCATTTGTACGTACGACTTATCGTCTCCATGAACAGTGAATTTCATTTGTTATCTCCAAATGTTATAGAAAATTATAAATACATATATAATGGATAAATATGATATTTAAATCATTAATAATATTTTCTAGATAATGTACTTTTTACCCCATGGGAAATGTTTAATTATTACAGGATCATTTTCGACTCAAGTATGGAATATCACCAAAACGACGGATATTAATGTAAATAATTATGTACATTTAATAAATTGGTAATAATTGATATTAAATTAATAATAAATATGGAAAATGATCTATTGAATGTATAAATTAAACTATTTTCATTAATGAGGAAGAACAAAAACATATGTGATGAATCAGACTCGAGGTAAGGGACTTTGTCTCAATCTCCTTTCATTGAGGTATACTTTGATAATATACCCCTCCTTATTTTATACGGTGTATAACAAAAAAACATTGAATTTTAATTTCACTAATAGGTATATTTTTTCTATAATGAATTTTAATATACAAAAAAGGAATGTTATTAATGTATGCGGTGAAAACGACCTCTCCACCACCATAATTTTTATTTTATATTTGGTTTCCTCTATAAGCCTTAATGTTTTTTAGATATAAAATAAATCTATTATTACCTATTTCGTTCTATTGGTATTGAGGATGGTTTATGAAATTGATTGAGTATTTCAATGTATTTAAATGATTTCATGTGATTTCAAATTAAATAAGTTTAGAAAAATGCTGATATTTTAAATATTTTATGCATTATGATTATATAGTGGTACATAGACATTTGATGGGTGGTTATGTGATAAACAAAATTAATGGTGGATATGTGATAAACAAATGATGGGTGGTTCCATGATAAACCATGGAATGGTGGTTACATTATAACCTCCCATGCATTGTGTATGGAAGTTGGTTATACGACTATTCCATTTAGTGATATGTGTGGAAGATGGCCATATGGTAATTCTTTTTAAGTATATTTATGTCCCATGTTGCCATTATATTCTATATATTTCATTCTTTGGGATTTTTTGAAATCTATTGGTTACAAAATTTGTGAGTGATGAGCTTATATTCAGTGAGGTATATTTAAAACTTCTACATGTTGAAAATTATTATTTTTTGATGAAGTATTCATAGTTTTCATGTTATCCCAAGAGTAATAGTTTTCTTTTCTTATGCACCCATTAATAAGATTTTTATTCCCTTCGCTTATTTTGAAAAAAAAAAATCACAAGAAAAAAATAATAATAGATTCAATTATGGGATCAAGGAAAAGTTATGTTTCGAAAACATGAAACATTATCATCTTTTTTTAAGAGTTTTTGTTTTGGGAAAAATGGATAGTGAGTAATAGTGTCTACTTGTAATATTCAAGATGTTATGTATATGTTATGACCCTATTTTCAAATGCTATAAACCTGAAAATATACTCAATCTGAATTAAAGTGAAATTATAAACTTATCTCAAGATTTTATAATATTTATGGTTGGGGCCTTATGGAAAATGATTTTTTTTTAATTAGAATATATCATTTTATTTTTATTAATGTATTTATCTATTTGTATTCATATTTTTAAATTTTATTTTCCTGTTATTTTCCATGTGGCATGTGTTGATATGTCTTTTGAGAAACCATCTATGTCAATAATATCCCAATATATGGTAAATTAATTATATTATTTGATATTATATATTGTGTTTCAGGTAAGATAATGGTGTCATGTTTCTCTTGGTGTGCATCATGACGATTCTTCATATGATGGGAATTTTTGTTTAGTTGGGATATTTTTTGTCTAGATTCTAATTTGGCTTTATTGAGTCATGTTTTCCATGTTGTTTCAGTAATATTTTTCTTTAATACTAAATTACACTCTAATATTACTATCATGTGTTATTTTTTTATTCATTAGTTTACATTCATCTATTAGAATTTGTTGTGATTGTTTTTTTCTTTTAGATGTTGTCCTTTTTTTAAAATTCATCTTACAGAGATCTTGTAATCCCTTGGACCGTTTTGTAGCGTTTTTTATTTTACCAAAGGTTATTGGAACCTCTTATTTCTTTCAATACAATCCTTGAAGGGTCAGATACTATGACATAGAAAAGCTTTAAATCTCAAAACATGAAAAAATACACGATGTGAATTAATGTGAAATTATCAACTTATATGAAGATTAAGTAATGTTTATGGAATGGGACTTATAGTTTGAATTATAGGTTAGTTTAGAAAACATTATATGTAAGGGTTTTATTTAAGAATAAGTGACATAACCATAATGGATAGAATATTAGAAAGAGTCAAATATATTTTTAATAATTTTTATGAGTTCTAGATAGCATGAATAACTATATCTTAGTGTTTACTATCCTTATAAGATTGTATATGATGATTTTATTGATATACTCAGACATACATTTTTTGTTTTATTAAATTTGTGGATCTAATGGGAACCAAAGTAACAATGGATGTGAAGAAACTATGATGGTTTTCTGAATAAGAATCTGAATGTAATGGAGCTATAATGAGAACTGTTGTGGTTATTCATAACCAACTATTTGGATTCATGATTGACCACTTGAACATTGGTGACTTCTGAAGGCATCATATTTTCTAGAAACGAATCCCTATGCATGTTAAGGTAATAATAATAAAGGTATGTATATTAAAAAAACTTATATGTTAGGTATGTGGAAAGAAACACCTAGTAAAATGTGTCAAAGGGACATAAAGATGTTAATATGTGGTAATAAAGGTAATAAAGAAAAAACCATCCATAAAAAATTAGCGTTCAATTGACTACAGGAAAGGTTAAAGAATTTATTTCTACAGGATCAATTTAATGTTTTCAATGTAGTGTTAATGGTCATTAAACAGAAAGATTTCCTATGAATATGGTTTCAGAATGGGATCAACAGGACCACTAAAATATATTTTTACCAATTCCTATGGCCATTCTAATTGAGTATGAGGAAACTATCAATAACCACTGAAAAGTATGGATTACGTAGAGACCCAACTATTGATGTACATGGACAATACATTAATTTTTAGGAATACTTAATACATAAAAAAACCAAAACTCATGGATCATAATAGTTTAGTGTCTTTGGAAACTCGGAACGTAATCTTCTAATCTTGGTGAAATATCTTCAATATCTCCCATAAAGATCTTCCCCTTTTGGTTTTCTTACCTAAAACCTTTATTGAAATCCTAGGTAAAAGAAAACATATAAATGGTGAGCTTAAATGCTCAGTAAGGGTTAGCATGGAGAAAACAAAACAAACCATATACAGTTGAACTTAAAAACATGAACATGATGTTTAAACATCAAAATCTTGATCAAAGACATAAATCTTGGAAGTACAAAAGACATGTATCATAATGGAACATCAATCTATATAAAATATCATGGGAATAAATCATGTAATTGTGGTAAACATTCAGTACTTGTTATGATTTCCATAGTATCCAAGGCATTGCTGCAAAGACCATCATAGTGGACAAAGTCCCTTCCTGAATCGAGTTCACTCCTCGTTTCAGTCATGTATCACTAAACCGGAATAACTTACCATTCCAGACATGTCTATCTCATGAGATATAAATATCTACCCAATACATTGGAGGAATATATTGGACTCACCCATCTCATAATGAAATCATTCTTACTTGTGCCACAACATAAACATAAATCATTCATCATAACCCAAAGGACAAAATGGGTTTCAAAAACATCATCCCATCACAACATAATCCACATAAAACAAATGGATATCATTTCATCATAAGAAAAGTGAAAGAATGGAAATCATATAGACATTATACTTGAAAATTACACATATGAAATAATTCCATATTAGATGGAAAATGGTTTTGATAATACACATGAAATGAATTCTTGAGGAAAATATCCTTTATTTTTTAAAATAATTTTCTTTTAACAAAATGTCATGAAATTTTAAAAGAAAGTGGTTTTGTTGAAAATAGTCATAAAATCTTGTAGAGTAATCTTCAAGAAAATAAGGTGTTATGAAAAATTAAATATATGTTCATGCTGTATAAGTTAAAAAAACATTCTTCTCATACTTTTGTAGGAAACGTCAAAAATTACCTCATATGGTAAACAAAAGAAAGATTCCTTCCAAACCATGTGGTAAAAGTTATAAAAGGGTAAAAATGACTTTAAACATACATGGAATAATACTAAACATTTTATGAAAACATTTTTATAAAACAAGTACATGGATGTTAAACATAACCCCAGTAAATACTTACAAATAAACAATCTCGGATAAAAAAAAGATTGGAAGAGTTAGCCCTTACCTTATGTATGATATGCTTTGTATGTTTCCTAACCTCATGTATAATGATTTAAATAATTTCATTTACTTATTACAAAATCATATTCATTGTTATGATATCATATATGGTTCACTTATCACTTTATATTACCCGTTCTTTTGTAAATTCCATGTTAAATCACCGTTTTGGGTAAAATCGTTTAATTTATTGTACGAGTTTCAACTTGTTGTTCATGATATTATTACATATATCCTGATTTAAATAATTACAGAATGTAAAATATGATTTATATATAATATATATTCAGAATATAAATTTATATTATAGATCGATAAATGGAATGAAATACACCATTTATGGAGACGGTAGGTCGTGGGTACGCATGAACGCTGTTTTCGTTTCCTTATTGAATTGAATGGAATTAAGTAGATGGAATACATATATATATACATAAATACAGTATCATTATTATGTCATATATTTCATTATTATTCATTATATATACTTTATAATAATTCATTAATGGTTAACATGGAGAATGAATCTCATCGCGTCATGGAGACGGTAGTCCGTACGTACGCATGAACGATGATATCAATCCCATGATCATGGAATTGTATTGAAGTGTATGTATAATATTTCAGAATCAATATCTCTTTACAATAATCATATATAGTTATTTATTTACACCATTATACCCATCCACGTAATGTGGTAGTCGAAAACAGATTACACCACGGCATGAAGACGATATTCCGTACATACGTACGCATGGTGATTTCAATTTCCATAGGATGGATAGAAGGTGAAATAGGGTTGTTTAATATTTATAATAACATATCAGTATATAATTAATACTGATGTTATTACTTCATAATGAGAGAATTCAAGATGAAGAAGTAGAAGAAGAATGAATCTTGAGAGAATCAAAAGAAGAGATTACCTCTTCTTCATCGCACCTCCTTTAAGATTCTTCTTAAGGAATTACAGTTGGTCTTTTGAGAAGACCAGAACCTCTATAGTGTTTCAAGGGAAGTGGATAAGAGAAATGGTCAGGGTTTTTCCGAGCATCAATGCTCAATAGGGTGTGAAGAGAAGAGGGAAGGGGTTCTCTTTTATAAGGGAGGAGAGGGGAACCTTTGGAAAAACATAAAATATTATTTTATAATAAATTTTTATTCAGTTTATAATCGCTCCAAATTGATTTATTCCGAAGATAATGTGGAGATGGTTCGAAATCCTTTCAACCAATAGATTTTAGACAGGTTTGGGTCATTATATTAAACGTATATTTTAGTTTTAACTCTTAGTTTATTAGATTGACATTTACCCTTTCACTTTGTATTTTTATATTATATAGATAATAGACATACCATATAAATCCAAGAAACCCCAAAGTGGTCCATTAATGAAACACATATCAGGATATAGGTATCTTGGCCGATCATTAGGTTTTTAGGAATATAATAACAATTAATAATATAATATTTGTTTTAAAAACTATTATATGTCAATTTTGACACTATTTGGTAATTGATTTTTTTGAAAATCATAACAGCATGATTAGTTAGAAAAAAATTAATTAAATCAATACTAAAAAGTCTTATTAAACAATAAAATTAGTTGAATTCATAAAAAGTCTCAAATTACATTTATTTGTGTATTTATAACATCAAATATGTTAATATTTGATTAATATGGTAATTACTGCATCATCATTGTTTCATAAATTAATTAACGTATATAATGTATAAAAATTATAAATAAAATAAAATTATATATTAAATCTTTTTATATTTCTAATGAATATTTAAAGTCGAATTTATCTTATTTATAACCCTATATTAAAAATGATTTTGTTATTAAACATTGATTTAAACTATTTTAACCCTTCTTTTAATAATTTAATAATAAATGTTCTAATCTAATTCAACTAAACCTAAATGGTCATATTTAATTCCTAAGGTTCTTTTCGGTCGAATTACACATATTTAATAGAATTAGTACATGTGTTAGGTTAATAATAATATCATTTTTACCCTTAATTACCTTATTTACTTTTAACTGTGGTAATAAAAGTAAAAAGTTACTATTCACAAAAAATTATTTTCATCTCATTGAACCACATTTTAGTCCTTGATATTAATCGTGTTTCATGGATTTTCAAAATTCCACTCACATAAGTGGTAACATTAAGTTTTATGTAAGTTTGCAAAAATCACCAAGGAGGTAGGTAAAAGACGGTGAAAAGTTCAATAAAATTTTTATATATCGGAAATTATTATAAAATGACTCCAATGAATTACATTGAACTTATATAGGTATTATGTATCAAATTTGACCTAAAATAAATTTAATTAAAATAAATAATTATTTAAATAAATGGTCGGTTTTTAAATAGTAACCCAGTGTTTTCACTATTCATCAAAAATTGAATGATTTCAGAAAAATACAAAAAATTCACCCTAGGCGAATTTCGATATTTTGAATCCACAAATGAAGTCAATTTTGAAAAATAATATTTCTATAATTTTAAAAACTGGGTATTATTATTCATAACGTTTAGTTCATAATACTATTATAAAAATATCTCTTTTAGTGAAACTCGGTATTGCGTACTACAAACACTATCGAGGAAGGTCTTGATTATGTGTAATGCAAGCCAAGTCAGGGCTGCGTGTAGTGAAAGACTCCTTTGTTGTTGTGTATAATAGAATCCAACCATATTTCATTTATAAATTTAATATATATATATATATATATGTATATATATACACTCAATGTTTCGTAGAATAACAACTATCAAATGAACATGAAATTGTGTGTAACATGATCCAAGAAGAGTGTTGTATATACTACAAGATAATACGGTCTTGCGTATAGTACATGATAAACATGGTGTAGTGAATAATAGAAGACATCAATGATATTAAAAGAATATTTTTCATAAAATCTCATGGTGTTACTGATTATTTCTTTGATGATGTTTTGATATTTTTGAATCATACGATATAATTCAGGGATTTGTTTTTTGGATTGAATTATTATGGAATAAGTTGATAAAATGGTTAAGGGATCATGAATATTTTGGGACGGTTAAGATGTAAAATTTTTAGAAATTCGAGAGTTATGTTAGATATCAGGGTGATGAAATGTATAAAATTATTAATTATCTTTTTTTGATGGGATTGTATTAGAAGAATTTTCTATTGTATGATTAACCCTGATGTTTGTTTTTTGAAAATTATTTATGAGGAAGAATTACCTTTTTTGTGGATATACATATAAAGAACCATTTTGGGTTTATAAGATCCTTGCATTTGAAGCAATTAGGGTTATTAATTTTTGGGATGTAAAATGAAAGGTATTAGATAAACTTTGACTCTGAAGAAGAATATTGTTATTTTTGAATAAATTAACTTATATTTTAGAATTTTATATGAATTATAATGTTTTATAAAAGGGACAACCCATAAGATGGGTAACAACTCGCTGCGTCTAGCCAGTCCATGGGAATCAAACCCACAACCGAAGGGTTACAAGGGCGTATCACCGACCACTGGCCTATGTGAATCCCTGATTTAGTATGACTTATTCATTTCAGTTAGATTATTTTATGGACTAAGAATAATATTATATCGGGAAAATCTGTTTTATCAAAGGGATATCCATTGTATATGAAAATGATGTGCTGATTATGTGAAAAATTCAATTTTGGAAGACATTTTATATTTTGGGGACATTATATGCATATGGAATTTAGAATACCCTAGGACATAAAATGATTAAAATGGTTGAAATTTTATTTTTTATGTATGTATATTTTTTGGGGACATTGATGATTTGGGTTA
Source organism: Viscum album (assembly GCA_963277665.1). Taxonomy (NCBI): domain Eukaryota; kingdom Viridiplantae; phylum Streptophyta; class Magnoliopsida; order Santalales; family Viscaceae; genus Viscum; species Viscum album. The sequence goes on along the minus strand of OY728160.1, from coordinate 1,043,730,941 downwards.
TTTATGGAAATCATTAACCTATCCTTGTGAATATGTGATTAGGATAATTATATTTTTTATGATACTTTATGAGTATTTGAATTTAATTAGAGATAAATTTGAACATTTATCATGGTAGAATATGTAATAAAATTCCCCTGAGATTTTGGTTTCAATCATAGTTTGGATTATATTAATGAATTTTGTGGAAAATTGTACATCGAATGGTATTTGATGAACATTGGGTATTGTTTGTTGAATTTTAGAAATTTTGATTAGTATTTATTTTTATAAGGGATTAGCCTTTTTTGGGATTATCCAATCGTGTACTAACCATTTTAGTTTCGGTAAATGTCTAAAGACATGGGAAATATGAATAGTTGATGTTTATTGGATTATGTGATTATCTAGAAGTTGATTATAGCACTTCATATGTTACCAATTCATCTTGAATACTCTTCATTTTAGAAAAGATGTTTTTATGGCAGAGATTTATTGAAGATTGAAATTGTAAATGAAAAAAGTATATTTCCTTATGTTCGTAATCTAAGAAGTAAAATAATTCATCAACATTATGAAAATGAACATAAAACAAAAATATTTCTATTTACTTTTCCTACTAGGGGATCAAAGTCCCTTGAACCAATCTCAAGTTTGTGGTTTTATTTTGGAAAACATTCACCTAATCTTTTTTCTATCACTCTCTATCATAACATTATGGTTAGTTTTCACATCCATATCGATGTTATCATGGAATCCTAGTATGTGTTATCTTGGGTGACCTCTGCACATAACCTTAGTTCTTTTATAATGATAGTTTTATTGACTCTTGTTTTGATGTGGGACTCTCAATGATGTTTCTAAGCCCAATTTTAACATTACGAGGATGAAATTTCCAAAAGGGGGGATGTATGTAACGACTTGGGTATTTATAGAATAATACTTTTTGATTTATATTAATACTTATGAATAAGATATTAATTTTATGTTAAAGGGGATGCTTCTTCTTGATAACTTACTCGACACGCAACAAGGAGTTCCTCTAAAATCTAAAATTGTAGACATCATTGAGTTATCGAGAAATATAGTAAAATAATAATAATAATAATTGAAATGGTAGTTAAGGAATTTCCATTGTATTAGAGGTAATAAAAAGAATTAGTTATATTATTATTGTACATATTTATTAAAAGTTTTTAAATTTATCCAATGAATATTATAGGCTTCAAAGAAAAATGAATATGATTTTATCCATGAAATACACAAATATTTTTAAAAGGAGTTTTTACCACCTTTTGATGGAGAACCTTTCTTAAATATAGTTTTTTTAACTTTTATATTTTCTATTTGAAAAAAAACTTCTTTATAATTGGAAAATAAATTTTTTATTTGGATGCAATTTTGGAATTTTTTGGATAAAGATCATATTTAATGAATAATGAAAATACTGCATTTTAATTCAAAACTGGCTTTTTATTTAGCATATTTATATAGTTATATTTTTTTATTTGGTTTAATGTATAATTATATTGTGATTTTATAATTTAATTCAATTATGGACATTGGATGTAATTTTACTTTTGAATCTAAACATAAACACATGTCAATATTTTGATAATTATTAATTATTAAAAACCTGCTTTTTTATTTTGACAACTATAATTAATTTTAAATTAATTTTTTACAATTATTTATATTTAATTTTGAAAAATTGAATCCATATTTTTAATCATGAATTCTAATTTTTTTAAATAGGTAACATTTATTTGTAGACTTTTTGAATAGTAACATCAGTAATTATTTTATTTACCTGGGTTTATGGGTAAATCTTTTATATAAACGTAAAAAATAATATTACAAAAATAATAAACTACAATAAAACATATCCACATATTATTGGATGAGATATGTCTGACCATGGGCATCCTTTGGTTTATTTTGCGACCCCATGGTGCCACATTGTTGTGAATATTACATTTTATAAGAATTAATTTTATGTAAAGAAAAATATAACATAGACATGTATCTTTTAGTAAAATAATTTTTATATGAGTTTATAGAAGTGTTCTCTATTACAATAAATATTAATTAGAAATATTAAATTATTTCCAAATTCATGTTATTTTATTTAGGTTTTTTATACGTCAAATAATATAATATATTTATGACAAAATGATGATGTAGTGATTACCTTATTAATGAATGATTAATATAAATGAGATTACAAATATTAATATAAATTTATTTTGAAAATTTTTATGCTATCAACGAATTTTGTGGTTTATTATGACTTAATATATTTGAATTGATGATGTTTTTTCTAAAGGTTAATTTTGTAATGTATTTTAATAATGTCTTGATATGAATAGTATGAAATTGAAATAAATGAGTTATTAAAACAAATTTTATTTTATTAAATTATATAATACTCTAAATAATATAATATTAGTTAAAATAAAATATATATATTTTTGTAAATTTCATTAATTAACCACTTGATGTTCTATTGAAATATTATTGTAACTATATAAACCATATTTTATGAATATATAAGAAGTCATAGTAAGAGTCAAATTTGTTAAATAAGGGTTAAAGTTTAATGATCAGTTTAAATTTGTGACATATACTTGTCTAAAACATAATATTGAATGGTTTTATACCCGAAATAATCTTATATTTAAAATAAATGACTTTGGGAACATTTGAAATGGAAAATAAATTTATAATAAAATAATATTTCAATACCTTCCTAAAGTGCATATCCTCTCTCTTATAAAAGGAAATCGCCACTACCCATTTAATCACGCCTCTAAATCCATTTGTATCATCAAAACTCATCTTAAATAAGCTCCCAAAATCCAACTATTATTTTTTTAATCCTCACCATAGGCATAAAGCAACTCAATAATTCCTATTTGGTTTAAATCAATGGGAGTTACACTTTTATGTGGCAACATCTACTCAATAGTCCCATTACACTATTTTACTTCTCCACTCCCTATTATATTATTATTATTTGATTACATAGAATCAAAAATATCATCAATATAATATGATTATTCTATAAAAAGTATTTGAACTACACTTACACACACCTCTATATAATTGTTACAAATATACGGTTTTAGTGTACAACGAACTACTGCATCACAAAATGATGATTGTTTGATTTTTCCCTACCACCTCACATGGCTTACATTATTTTATATTTATATTGTCTCTATGATACTGTATTTTTTATTTAAAAACAAACCTTTATTCACTTAATGATATGTAAATATGATAATTTCACTTGAGGAAGTGCGGACTACCACCCCCTCAAAGTGATATGACTCATTCATGCCATACATAGAACATATAAATTGTAGTGTTAATGAACATATGTAACATATATATATCAATATTATTATACTGTAATTATTATATACCTATATATATATCATTTATTTTTCATTTCATTAATATGACAAATAAATGAAAGTAGCATTCATTTGTACGTACGACTTATCGTCTCCATGAACAGTGAATTTAATTTGTTATCTCCAAATGTTATAGAAAATTATAAATATATATATAATGGTTAAATATGATATTTAAATCATTAATAATATTTTCTAGATAATTTACTTTTTACCCCATGGGAAATTTGTAATTATTACAGGATCATTTTCGACTCAAGTATGGAATATCACCAAAACGACCGATATTAATGTAAATAATTATGTACATTTAATAAATTGGTAATAATTGATATTAAATTAATAATAAACATGGAAAATTATCTAGAGAATGTAGAAATTAAACTATTTTTATTAATTAGGAAGAACAAAAACATATGTGATGAATCAGACTCGAGATAAGGGACTTTGTCTCAATCTCTTTTCATTGAGGTATACTTTGATAATATACACCTCCTTATTTTATACGGTATATAACAAGAAAACATTGAATTTTAATTTCACTAATAGGTATATTTTTTCTATAATGAATTTTACTATATGAAAAAGGAATGTTATTAACGTATGCGGTGACAACGACCTCTCTACCACCATAATTTTTATTTTATATTTGGTTTCCTCTATAAGCCTTAATGTTTTTTAGATATAAAATAAATCCATTATTACCTATTTCGTTGTATTGGTATTGAGGATGGATTATGAAATTTATTGAGTATTTCAATGTATTTAAATGATTTCATGTGATTTCAAATTAAATAATTTTAGAAAAATGTTGATATTTTAAATATTTTATGTGTTATGATTATATAGTGGTACATAGACATTTTATGGGTGGTTATGTGATAAACCAAATTACTGGTGGATATGTGATAAAGCAAATGATGGGTGGTTCCATGATAAACCATGGAAAGGTGGTTACATTATAACCTCCCATGCATTGTGTATGGAAGTTGGTTATACGACTATTCCATTTAGTGATATGTGTGGAAGACAACTATATGGTAATTTTTTTAAGTATATTTATTTCCCATGTTACCATTATATTCTATATATTTCATTCTTTGGGATTTTTTGAAATCTATTGGTTACTAAATGTGTGAGTGATGAGCTTATATTCAGTGAGGTATATTTAAAACTTGTAAATGTTGAAAATTATTATTTTTTGATAAAGTATTCATAGTTTTCATGTTATCCCAAGAGTAATAGTTTTCTTTTCTTATGTACCCATTAATAAGATTTTTATTCCCATCCCTTTTTTTGAAAAAAAATTCACAAGAAAAAATAATAATAGATTCAATTATGGGATCAAGGAAAAGTTATGTTTCGAAAACGTGAAACATTATCATTTTTTTAAGAGTTTTTGTTTTGGGAAAAATGGATAGTGAGTAATAGTGTCTACTTGTAATATTCAAGATGTTATGTATATGTTCTGACCCTATTTTCAAATGCTATAAACCTGAAAATATACTCAATCTGAATTAAAGTCAAATTATAAACTTATCTCAAGATTTTATAATATTTATGGTTGGGGCGTTATGGAAAATGTTTTTTTTAAATTAGAATATATCATTATATTTTTATTAATCTATTTATCTATTTGTCTTCATATTTTTAAATTTTATTTTCATATTATTTTCCATGGGGCATGTGTTGATATGTCTTTTGAGAAACCATCTATGTCAATAATATCCCAATATATGGTAAATTAATTATATTATTTGATATTATATATTGTGTTTCAGGTAAGATAATGGTGTCAGGTTTCTCTTGGTGTGCATCATGATGATTCTTCATAAGATGGGAATTTTTGTTTAGTTGGGATATTTATTGTCTAGATTCTAATTTGGTATCATTGAGTCATGTTTTCCATGTTGTTTCACTAATATTTTTCTTTTATACTGAATTATACTCTAATATTACTATCATGTGTTAATTTTTTATTCATTAGTTTACATTCATCTAGTAGAATTTCTTGTGATTGTTTTTTTCTTATAGAGCTTGTCCTTTTTTTAAATTCATCTTACAGAGATCTTGTAATCCCTTGGACCTTTTTGTAGCATTTTTTATTTTACCAAAGGTTATTGGAACGTCTTATTTCTTTCAATACAATCCGTGAAGGGTCAGATACTATGACCTAGAAAATCCTTATCTCACTTACAATGTCTTGAATTCCTCTAGCCTATTAATAAATACATAATAACAAGCATGAAATATACATGAATGGAAAAAGGATCCAAACATGAAGATGAGTTAACACATATAAAATTATTTTCATAAATTTTATTATAATAAAAAAATGAGTTAATATGAGATATTTTATTTTAGTCTTAAAAATATGATATAGATGTTAAAAAACAATTTAGTGTGGTAAATGAATATTATGGTGAAAACATTAATGGTAAAATGAATAAAATATGTCAATAAATTTTCATTATTTTCATAAATAATTTTTATATCAAAATACTCTCCTCCCCTACCCGTTATTTTATTTTATTTCCTCTTTGCATTGAATGTTCCATGTCACTAATATAATTATATGAAAATTTGAAAATGTTGAACGCCATTTCACTTATAAATGGTTCCCTTAACCAACATACTTATGTTTATGTTATATGAAGCTATGAAGATAAAAAAGAATCTAAATAAATTCCAAATACTCTTATAAGTTTCCTATATTTCCATCCCTCATCAATGTAAAACCCTAAAATGAATTAGTACATTATTATATGGAGGCGGCCAAATAAGTAAGGAAAAATTTCATAATCAATACTTTTTAATTTCCATTCAATTATTTCTATATCCACTATAAATATATTCCACCAATTATAAAATAATTACATAAATATCATATTTATACTAAAATTCAATTATTTTAATAGGAATATAATATATTTCAATTTTCCAAACAATAAGAAAAAATGACGATGTTTCTCGTGAGTATGTGAAGACTTCCCCACCCACAAATGACACATTCATTATTTAGTCACCACCTATATTGGATAGTTATTTATATTGATGTATTATATATATATATATTAATTTTAAAAAAAATTATTTTTATGGAAATATAAATTTTTATATACCCTCTGTTCATTCCATCTAATGAAAAATTTAAACATCATTTGTGTGTACCTGCCTAGTAGCATTGATATGAATCATTGTTTTCAATTTTCAATCACTAGTGTTAATGTATTTTTCATATATGGAATATAATAAATAAATATTGTCATTATTAAAATGTTTTTATCCAATAACCATGTAAATTTTTCAATGGATGGATGTTCTGGACTGAAACATGTGTGTAAATTGAACTAGATTACGACTAAATATTATCTTTAATGATGTATTTCGAAATAATTATGAATTGAAAATTGTATCGGTGTTGATATGTTATATGATATGTATGAATGTGGTTAAACTATACATTAATATTAAATTTTACTTTACAATAATTTATTTTAAAATGTGTAATGATAATTTTAGTCCCAAGGTATGGGATTTCTAACCTAAATTTTTCATCACTGTGGTATGTTCTATATTAGCTGCATTTTTATATTATTTTTTTAATATAATTCACATGAATATATTTTATGGTAAAATTTCATGATAATTATGTATCATTTATTGTCTATCTATGTTTCTTTCATTCATGTGGTTTTAATTCAATTTTTTTCAATGTTGAATGGGATTATTTTAAAATATAACATTTTATTAGGAATGTTAATGTTTCAATTTTCATTATGAGAATAATATTTTATTTTTCTATCAAACCACATAAATTTAGTTATACTGTTGATATTATTTGTTGATACATTTTTTCATATCAACCATCCAATATTGTTCCTTAATGATAAAAAAAGAAATCATATATGAAAATGAATCTGTATTTCTATAGTTTGGATTAGAATGTCTCTACATTTAGTCTGTTTCAATCAAATAATTTTATAATTTGTTATAATGTTATTTTATATTAAATTTCAATCTCCTAAAAATTATTTAAATAAGTAATTTTAATTGTTTTCGAAGAAAATCATTGTGATTATTCTTTATAAATATGCTGAAAGAGTTTTTTTTAAAGTAGATGACAATGATATTTTTTTCCTATGTCATTTCCTATTATTTTCATATAAATTAATTTCCATTTTTACATTAGTTTAAATGAATATAATATTCACATTATTTTGTAATTATAATTCTTATGAAATGATAAAAATAAACAACATATTATTTTTTATCAATGTATTTTTCTATTGTTTTTATAAAATATATATTTCAAATTTGAAAAAGACATTGTGTATTATTATAAATTATTTGGTATATAATATGTCTATACAATCCAAATTCTATCACATGATAGATAATTATGATGATATATTATAAATAGTCTCACAAAACATGTTTTTTACTCAATTCAACAATGATATTGTGAAATGATGATTATTTTTTGTTTTTATAGAGAACATATATATTCTTTTCTTTATCTGATTGGTGAGAATGAACTACTATATCCCAACAACACACAATATAAGTACTAATTTCCCATTATATGATATAATCGGTAATGCTTTGTGAACCTAACACACTCTAGGACTTGTTTTACCCTGGTTATGGAAATGGGGAGTGAAATCAATCTATCATGGGACCCCTTCCACCATGTTATGATTTTCTTGGATGTTATTATTTAAAATTGGAATGATTTTATATGATTATTTTTTTGAATCAACTTATTTATTATTCTATTATATTCTATCATTGATAAGAATAGATTATTGATTACACCCCACACATATGAATCATTTTTTGTAATGAGGAATTCTACCATTAATAATGAATTATTATCTAATAAATGTTGAATATTTGTATGTTTTAAAATGATTTTATACTAATATATTTAACGTATGATCATTAGATAAAATTAATTGATATATCTCATGTTTATCCAAAATGAGAATCTGATCAAACCAATTATTATGATTCCATTTCCATAGGTTTTGATGTAAGGTATTAATTTGGATGCCATTGAGAACGGTACAATAAAAGATGAACATGTGGGAAATGTTAATGAATATTTTAATTGCGGGTGATTATTGATATAGTATCTATGAAAACATATAATTAATCATTATAGGGTGTTTTTAGAGATATATTCAATTGATAATTATATAAAATGAAGTTATATGCCTCCATATTGTGCATGGATCACCATAGATGGTATCACAGATAGTTTAGTTATTTTTGGGATATGTGATAACGTATCATTATTGAAAACCCTAAGAGTAGTTATATGTATAGGATAACATCATGATATTTTTTTGGAGAATATATTAAATCTATTTCATGATATTACTTCTATATGATATGAATATATAGATTCAGTCAATGAAAAATAAGCACATAGCTGTAATAATCACAATAGGATGGGTATGTATTAATTCAATATTCACATGCTATATGATAAATAGTTCTAACTACAGACCTAGTTTGACACCATTATTGGTTTTTCTTTGTATAATTCACTCTATTTATGACCAATCTTGTTTTATGTGAATATATATGGCTAAGAAATACAAATTCGAAATGGCATTTGAAAATATTGACCTGAAAAATATTATTTGATATGATATATTATAAATATAATTATGATTTATTTCATCTAATTTAAGAGTATTCTATTTTGAACATTCTCCATCATTTAAAGCCACTAATTATTATAATAATCTATTATAAAAAATATTCTATAAATCAATTTTTTAGGACAATGTGATGAATTATACAATGATCATCTAAATTTATGGGATCTGTTATGAAAATATCCAAAAAAATTTATCCCAAAATTCTAATGCTATGGATAAAAAAGAAAATGAGGAAGAGAACATGAAAAATGAATGGGTTAAGAAATTTTTTATAGATTCTTTTATGTAACAATACCCACCACCCTTCATTAGCAAATCTAAATAAAATATTTCTATGAAATATATTATATATAAAAAAAATTATATCTTATATTGTGTTGTTATTAAATATAATGATTTTTAATGGGATATATATCATTTAGAAGTTTATTTTTTCAATGATGGAATCTAATCATGGTAATGATGCATGAGGATTAAAATTTATCTAATGATTGGGAATATTTTGATAATGTATTTTTAATCAATTATTTCCTCAAAACATTACACAAAAATGTAGATATGGAATTTTTGGTATCTATTTTAATTGATTATGAAAAAATTATTTACTATGTAGAAAATTTCACATAACATTCATAACTTACATCAAGATTCATTATTATCAATGAAATTATAATTCATGGAATCATTGATGGTTTAAGACTAATACATCAAAAGTAATTATCTATAAGATACTTTTTTGTCAATGATGAAATCATTTATAGTGAAGTAAACATATAATTATAAAGATGAGACTCTAATTATTTAAATTAAATTGTGGCCATAAATAGAAAATGGGAATTTTAATGAATCTTTAATAAACAATCATGGTGTAAATTTAATTAATATCCATTCATAATGAAAATATTGTAACACGTATGGATAAAATTATAATTATGTCATAGGATAATTCATCATGTTTGGAAAATAAGGTCATCATTTAGAAGGATTTAAAGTAATAATTAAGTGGTGTATTAATTAATGATTATCAAATACACCTCCCACATTCCAATTATAAAATTAAATATAGTATATAAAATACTCTAATCATTAATTCTATTGAAGGTTAAATGATAGATATTATTTTTAGAAATATCCTATTCTAATGGGAAAAGGGTCTTTTTATGTGCTCATAATCATAGATATTGGGAAAGAGGGAGAGGTAATGAAAGGTACACTTATTATTATCTCTAAAGAAATTTCTTCCATGAATCAATGTCTACCAAAGCTATTAAATATGGATAATTTTCTACAATAACCTTATCACCACAAAATTTGATTTATATTTAAAAATAAATGTAAATACATAGTCATATAGTTAACACATGTTATGTATATAATTCTTCTATGACTACTGTTACTAGGAAAGAGATTCCTTCAAATTTTATTAATATCCCTATAGTAAGATATGAGTGATTTAGAGGATAAACTTTTATTCACTAAATAATAAGTGATATAAATTTATATGAAATGGATGTCATATTTAATATTTCCAACTAAGATATTATTATCAGTCATGGTGTGGATGTATATGATACTGAAAATATAAATTATATATATTATATTGTTCTTAAAACCAACTCATGCAGTGTTTATAGAAAAAATTTATGGGACAAACTCAATATTGAATATTGGAATATTATTTCAGATTATTGAGATTAATTTCCTAAAGAGTTTCACATTCTTCATCAAAATAAAAATATTTTTTTTCAAATGAAAGTAATAAATTATGTTAAACCCATTTTAAAACTCCTTATATAATAATACAAATTGAGTCCCAAAAATTGATGAATGTAATTTCAGATAATCTATATATGGTATTCATATTCAATAATGCATTAGCATGTAGTGAAAAATAATTTAGTTGAATAATAATGAATTGTCAGTATTAATTTTTATTGATTTTTGGGAACATACCTAGATTAGTATCATGAAAAAGTATTCTCAAATCTGTATTGATGGGTAGAATGATTAAAAAAATGGAGCTGATTACTTGTGAATGATTTTACAATGATCATATGTACATAATTTATTATAAAAGGACGATAGTACAATGATAAACTTTTTTATTATTTATGGACACAATGAATTTTTATATAATCCACTTAGACATGATAATGCATATGTTATTAACATTGATCTCATGGATATATAATTTACAAAATATCAAAATAATTTTATTGTAATTATATTCTAATATATTCTATGTTAAAGGAATATTAGGAAGATAATCTATCAAATGTGTTAAATAACAGGTGGAATAGAATTCTATATTCAAAATTAAAAAAAAAACAAATTGGTCCAAAAAACGAAAAATTATTATATCTCATAATAATAAGAGATGATATATCTAACTAGCCCTTAACAATTATGGTTATTATGAAATTGTATAGTAAATAAAAAGAGACTATGATATATAGTATTTATGGATTGGTTGGGTACAAAAATATGTTTTTAATTAATTTCTAATTACAATCAATTTCAATAACCATGATGGATAAAAAGGGGAAATTGAACCATTTTTTTGTATAATATGAACTAATTTCATGGAAGTAATGATATTGTTTGTTAGTGTAAATGTTCTCAAATAACCCTATAGTATATAAGGTTTTTTAAAATACAGTGATGCATTAACAAAGGTGTTTTGATGTGTTATGTTGAATAATGACATGGTATTAGGATATGCCTCAAACTAATAGAGTTTCAAGGATAATAATTATCTGACTCATGATTTGGAGTTTGAATTATAATGGTTTTCCCTATAAACATATAGGTTTTACCATTACAGTGTATAGTGTTATATATATAGCTGAGAAAATGATGATGCATATATTAACAATGTTGTGATTGAACATTTTCTAAAGGATATTATTGGTTTTGATCAATGATTATTTTTACTCAATAAATTTCAAACATCGGAAGTGTAATCGACTATAAAATTCCCTATATTGGATAGAACATGCCTTATTTTCCCAATTGATGATTTAAATATATCTAATACTTATGTTTTTTTTGTGTGTGGAACTTGAAATCGTGGGTAATGTAGATAAATCATAACAGTATTAAATGAATGCACATACATCTATCCATGCTAATATAAAATCATCTAAGAAGGAAATTATTAAATAAATTAGATGGTAATCAGTGTTTTAAATATCATCTTTAACCCCATATGAATTATATGATTAAATAACAAGATATATACTATTAAAATACCATTAAATTAATGAGAAATTATATGATACATAACTCATAAGTGTATATTCATCCATGATGTGTAAAAATTTATAGGGATCTCAAAGAGTACTTATGTTGGGTTAATATAAATTAGGATATTGAAAAATATGCATGTAAATTATAGGTTTGATTTAATTTTATTTTTTAACATCATCTTTCAATGGGGATGATGTATATATTACCCATATCTTAATAGAAATGAGAAAATATAAATATATATTTCATAAAAGGACTCTCTAAGATATCAAAATTCTATAGATCAACCCCCATTATTATCTTTGAACTTATGCAGTCAACACTATTCATTTTTCTAAAATAAGATATCTCTTACCAAAACATAGGAAATATATTAATGTTGTTTTAATGTTCTAAGGAGTAAAACTATTTGTTGATTCTATTTTTTATCCAAGTATCATGCCAATAATTTTGAAAAATAATTTTCAGTAATTGAATAATGAGATTTAATTTGACAATACATATCCCTCATAGACTTATGAATAAATTGAGAGGAACATTCAATCCCTAAAATATTTATTCAGATCCTTCTCTACATATTTCTACATTGATATGTATCAACACCTCCCATTAGTCTTATTTTTATTGAAAAATAGCATTCACTCATGTATTCATATGACCCCATATAAATCACTATAAAAAAGATCCTAACTTTCAAATGTGGGGTTAGATTCAGAGGACATAATATTTTTTTAATAGATATATATGAGGAATTGGAAGAATAATATATGGACATTAAAGGGAACATCATAGAATATAATAGTCAACCAACATATTTTACTAATTGTAATTTAGGAAATATGGAGTTTGATAATAGTGATAATTTATTACACTTTCTATCAATATTCATGGGTTTTGTTAGATTTGGAATTAAGTGGATGTTGATCCTTAGATAACCATGTCACATTGATATAATTTATATTTTCATGAAGGTATCATATATTATGGAATTCAAATTGAAACTATCATATGTCTAGGTTGTGTTCTATATATCTATTTTTATAAAACACAAACATGTACCCTCACATGTACAGAACTAATTGGATTTATAACTGTGGAATGATGTTTCAAATAAGGGAAAACATGTGGAGATTCTAGATAGATGAGGTATTATATTGCAGGACAGCACAACTCAATTGGTTAGTTTCTTTGGGGGAAATAACAAAAGTTAGAAGGCTTCATGAGAATTGAGGGATCTAATGAGTTATATTTATAATCATCTATTTAAATTAGAGTAAAATAATTTCATATTATAAGTACATATAAGGGGTTATAATGTGACACAATGAGATTTGAGAAAATAATTATCGTTAAAAAATTTTATATCTTTGATAGGCTATATTCAAGAGAACTCTATACTAAATAAATATATTTATTAATATTTTATAAAAAAGGTATACTATAAAATTATAAATGTAATATTTTCATCATCATTATAAATATTACATGTATATTTAAGATACAATAGTAAATAAAATGTTATACGATGAATTATAAAAAAAATAGTTTTATTATTAATAATATATTACTATTTTATCCATATGATTTATTAATGAAACTAATGGGGTGATAAATTTACGACATGATATAAATTTTTTTATATCTATAAGGAATATTAATTTAATGAATCATTGATAAATAAAAATTATTACAATAAAATTATATTTTTATATGGTGTTATAATTTTTTTTCAGAAAATAAATATTAATGGTTTATAGTTCAAGTAATAAATAATTAACAACAATTTTTTACTTATCTTGAAGTTATTTTATTGAACCAAAAACTAGGGATTTTTCAAAATAGATTTACTTTTTAGGGAATTGTATGAAACACTATTTCTTAAAAAACTATGAATTTTAGGACATAATTAACATACATGAAAAATTTAAAAATTTATGAAATGATTTTCCTTCAAAATATATATTTAATTTTTATAATTATAAATTTAAAAATATTTTGTTAATATATGATCCTATGTTAGACATTTATTTTCCTATGTAAATTTAATTCAAAAAAAATTCATTGGGTTATAATGTAATTATTTTATTATTAATTTCATTTAAATTAAAATATTTTACGTTATAAAACTGATTGCATGTTTATAATAATAACATTTAAAGTAATTAAAAAGAGAAATCTCAGTTTTACCACTTCAAATATGTTACTAAGGTTATAATATTAGTTATCATGGTAAATTAAACTATAGTAAAATGATAAATTATGAGTGAAATTCCAAAATTATACTCGTATCTTTCCCTTATTTATATTTATTAGAGGCACTTTTTCCACCAAATCACCCATTTCCATTATTTTATAATACTGCAAACATTTCTCATTAAATATGACAAGTAATTAATATAATATAATGAATATTAACCTTTGTTAAACCCCTTTTAACTTATAAAAATATTTAATTCACCAACACACTTATCCTGAAAACTCAAGCATCTAGATTAAATAAAATCTGCGCAAATATCTGACCAAAAACCATATCCATCTCTTAGAGGTCCATATCATATTAAAGGAATATCCTATAAAAAATTATCTTTTTAAAAATTTAGTTTCTATATTAGAAACAAATACCCTATGATTGTTCTTCTGGGTTGATTATGTTTGTTAACAAGCTATTAGGTTTTTTCATGTGATTGATTTTCATAGAATACATGAGTAGGAATTATGAATTAAATTCATAGAGCACAAGCGATGAACTGGTCTTGTGTTGTGATGAAGAATGACATTCATAATTTTCTTTGTAACACCAAATTGGTCATGAAAAACATTAAAATACAAAAAACATTGACTATATTAGTATGGAATTTTGACATCATGATAGGATATTGGAAAACACATTATTGTCTTTAATTCTAGTGATGAGATCTGGAATAGCCCCCCTAATTGTATTTAGACATCTCTATGGGTTCTCACAAAAAAAAGATGTATTGTTTTTATCTCATGAAGGGAACTCATGCAGTCCTCAAGAGCATATTTGGAGCCACACTAAGATCATGTGCAAAAAACACATGGTCCAAATACTCACACAATGTGAAACCACAAGTGATGATAATGGACTCAGAAAAAGTACAAATGCGAATTAGGGACTTGAGCAATGTTTTAGTGAGAATGTGGACTGGGGACTCCCACATAGAATACATACTAACCAGTGACCTATAAAATGATATAACTCTCACCATGTACACATGAAATTCATTAATTATAATGTAGAACAAGGATTGATGAAAAGTTTGAAAAAATTTAAGGGACTCATGCAAGTGACTCGCATCGAGATCTCCCACATAGATCTCATAGAGCTTGTGGTGATGATGAGGTGGACAGTTTCCCAGGATTTGTAGAGTGATTTTTTAGTGATGGTGGTTTTTTCCTATAAATACCCTATTTCCTAGCACAAAACATTGACAATTTTATACATAGAATATTCATCTAAATAATCATATGGGAAGGAGGTTCTTGTAGAGAAATCAAGAAATAGACTCATCGAGTAGTCACGTGAAGGAGATTACATGATTGAAATCATATAATGTTTTTCATTTGATCTGAAAAAGATCTATCACAAAGAGGAATATCACCAAGTTGTTTCATATGATCTGAAATTTCTCTTTCAGAAAGAGGGATTGAGGACATGGAAAAATTGACTCATAGAAGAAAACAAATGGAAGGGACTCATAAAAATAGACACCCAAAAGATGACTAATAAAAGGTACTTGAAAAAGAAAACTCATGGAAGGGACTCGAAGACGTAGACTCGCGTAAGTGAATCGCACGGGGCGTTATAAAATACATTCATTAATATGGAAGAATAAGAAGAATCTTGATCATCCCCATTCGACAATACTCATACAAGAAGATTATTGACTCATATAATCAATGAAGAGAAATTAATAATTATAATCACATGAATATAATTACAAAGAATAGGTATTTATTATTTCTATATTTAATGGTAATCTATTCTAGTTGTTTGTAATTTTGAAGTTTTGTATAGAGGTGTTTTTGATTATGTGAATGAGATCCCATGAAAGAGCATCAATAAAGAATCTATCTATAAATGAGGATGCATTCATTTGTGACAAAAAATGTTCATATATGTCCATAAATAGTTTGTGCATCCTAATAAGAGTAGTGTTTAATGGAAGAGGATAATAGAGATCCTTTCTAGTATTATTGAGCTAGATAAATAGACTAATTGAGTTACCATTGGGAAAGTAGGGAGCTAACCCTAAATTTTGTAAAGGTATTGAGCCTTGGTATATAAGTTATATATCCCGAACCACATAATTAGGAAGTTATCATTAGTCGATTTTGTACATCAACACATCACCATTTTATGCTCCTAGTATGTATCCCAGCATGGGTGAACCATGTAATATTATTGTGTCTCATGCATTATTTAAATTTGGTTCATTCATTTCTATGAGAAAGGGATATAAGTGTTATTTTTTAATGATGAAACATGATCTGAAGGGGATGCTTTTCTGCTTAGGGATCTTTGATTCACCACCCCCTTAAGGTATTTATCCTAGCTTGAATAACAATTGGTATTTGTGTTAAAGGGTAAAATTTATTAGTTGTGTCTCAGTATATGAATTGGTGGTTGTAAACTACAAAAGGATTCCTATATTCATTGGAAAAAATTTACATTATGGAATAATTATATGCAACACGACTTTTGCTAGTTTGGAGTGGATGTATTTACAGCAATAATACATCGTATTTCAGTTATGATTGATAGTGATTATATATCAAAATCTTGGTGAAGGGAATTGGATGCTAACAAAAAAGGAATCAATGCATAATGGAAATATATATCCAATGAATTATATAAAAAGGTTATTTCATGTAAAACATCACCAACGATAGGAGAAAAATTGCTTATTATTTATGAGGGTGACACTAAAGTCAAAGAACCAATGATTATGTTACTATAAAATAAGTATGAGGATCATAGTATGGACCCAAATGAAACTATTGATACATTATTTGATCAAGTTAACCATATAGGGGAAGACATGTGGTATATTTGAGAAAATAATTAATATGATCATATTTTTAAGCTTATAATTAGATGACTTCCAACTCGGTTCAATATGAATTTTTTTATTAGAAGATGAATATCCAAAGGATGAGAAATTGGATTGATTTCATATTATTATTTCTGCATAATATAGGAGAAATAATGATAATGAATCTATTTAAAATGTGATGTCTAAATATTTTTAATTTAATATCATAAGGAAGATTACTATTGAAGATGTGTAGGATGTAGAATGTACATATGGATTAAATTAATTCCACTCATTAATCATACGAAGTATAAATAGAAAGGTCGGATAGAAAAGAACACTTTCTTGATTTCAATGTAGAATGATTGGTCATATTGTAGCGAAGTGATATAAGATGTTTCAAGATGGCGATGTGGATAAAGTATAAATTCCAAGTAAGATGTCTTCATTCTTTGTAAAATGTATGAAAAAGATAAATATTATTTTTTTCAAATAAGAGGAAGCTATTTTCAGAAGATTATCAGAGATCATTAGAATCTACGCCTGATGAGTTGGAGGAATTCAAGGATTGTGAAGTAGATACTATGGTGGTGGTTGTAATTAGATCCTAGAAATTGGTTGAAATTTATAGTGATAAAGAATAAGATGATGTAAAAGCTGATTTGACGGAATAATTAGATTCATAGCGTGGGGAAATAGATATTTACAGATCCAAAATGAAGAAATCTAAAAAAGTGGTTCATCATGCCATACATTATATACATTAAAAGGAAGATGAAATGCATGAGATAAATAATAAAATTGACAAAATAACATTTGAAATGTTTGATAGCTTAGAATATACCAGTCAGTACGAGATTAAAATTGAATAAAATTGATATTGATATTTTGAATCACACTAGAAAAGATAAAATCATAATTATCGAACTGCTTGAAGATGATGTTTTCAATATTCGATGTAAACTGAATGATCAAGATAATATATTTATTTTAGAAAATATGAAAAAAAGAGTTTCAGGAAATGAATATGACTGATCCTAATGATACAGTTGGTACGAGCCATTATCACAAGAAAAAAGTAGTGATGGTTGATGTCAGATAACAAGACCCCACTCTGAGGGAGTATATTTATTAGGGTCTCTATCAGATTCATAATATTCATAAAACACAAAGGTTATATAGTAGAATAGTATTCCTGTACATTAATACACCTAATATTAGAATTTATTATTGTGGAATAACACAAACTCACAAAATTTATATTCTATAGCTATGATGCACCAAAGGGTACATGGACAACATAAGCCACTATATAGATATCAATATTCCTGGTCATCATTTAATGGTCATTATTTTATGACTACAGGATTTCTTCACATGGAAAGATACTTCTCATCAACAATATAGAGAAATGTACCAAAGTAAAGTGAATGTGGTCATAAGAAGCAATTAGAATTTTTTTAAATGATATGAAAATATTAAATCATTTTTCCACATTGCAAGATGATGCATGTTTGTCATAATTTTATGAAGATCATGATTATAAATCAATACAAAGTGTGAATTTAAAATCATAGAAAAGAATGAATGGATATGAACATGAATTGGTTGAAGAAATTGTTCTCAATGTATCGTATCACAAGGTAAAATGGATCATTGATAGTGGATCCACCATAAATATGAGTGGGAAAAAAGAACTTGTGATAGGAATTAGATATTATATTGAATGGGTTTTGAAATTTTGTAATGATGAATTCTTGAATGTAATTGGACCAGAAAATATTTTTTGGGGGAAAATACATAATACATATAGATTAACTAGATATTAATGGTATCTATCACAACATATTATGTGTTAGTCAATTATGAGATTTTGTAAATTCATTCTGCTTTTATATGACTTTATGTGTCATTGTGTCTTGTGATGGTTAAATTGTTTTGCAAGGAAATCATACAAAAGGGGATTTATACCTTTTTATTATAGAATAAGATATGTTCTTTCACTACAATGCATACGAAAAAAATATATGAAGTAAAATTCATGGCCACATGATCTACATATCTTTTGAACGTCTTTTGAATGTGTTGTTTCTCAATACCTCCCTTGATTATCAAGTGATGGTACTCATACTTGTGATGCTTGTCGACAATGTAAGATCATTCAAATTACATATATAGAAAAAGATAAAATTTTAATAGAAATGCTTGATTTGATCCATATTTATGTGTTTAAATCAATTTAAAAATGAAATATTTTTTGGAGGTGAAATTTTAAAAAGCTACTAGATTAATGAATAAAAAATATCTGAATAGAAAAAGGAAAAAAATTCAGAAATAAAAAATTTTAGGATTATCTCAAGAAACATGTGATAATATATCATGATTCATTAGTAATAACACCACAACAGAATGGATTAGTTGAGGGATGAAATTTAATTATATACAACATTACTAGACCAAGGACAACTAAAAAAGATCATATAGAGATGTTTTCGAATAAATTAGTGATGACTTCAGTTTACACATCCTTCAGAGAATTATAATGTCAAAAAATATAGAAGAATACAAATGATTATTGTTATGGAAAGAGGAAAAATTTTATGTACATTCAACTCTTTGGATGTAAGTGTTTCACTCTCAATATGGTGATCAATATGAGGTTTGAATCCAATGGTGATGAGGGGATATTTCATGGTGACTCAATGAAAATAAAAGAATATAAATTATTAAATAAGTCGTTTTGAAAGGTAGTTGAAATCCCTATTGTATCTATAATAGAGAATGAGAATAATTGTAATAAAATACATGATCAATCTCATGTTGAATGTGATGAAGATATAAGAAGATGCGTGAATGTTCCAGTTTCATTGGATGATTTATAAGAAGATTCAGATAATTAATAACAATAGTACATAACAGTGTCTACATAATGGTTGAATATAAGAGGAAAAATTGACAATCAGAACATAATAAGTGATCAGATAGTGCCAATGTATAATAGAAGGATGAATACTCTACAACAAGAATATTTCTTCTCAAATGTGGAACCTAAATGTTTTTGGGATTCATCTGGATATGAAAAATAGTTTCAACCTATGATGGAATATCCAGACCAAATTTAGAATAATCAGACCTGAGAGATTGTTTCGAGTCCATTAAATATGAATATCATTGGGACCAAATGGGTCTATTGGAATAAGATGAATGAATATTGTACAAATATTCAAAAATTACAATATTTTTGTGCCAATGGTACTCCTAAATAGAGGTTATTGATGTTGATGGAAAATTTTCAAATTATGAAAAGCTAATAGATATATGATTTTTCATGGTAATGATTGGGAAAAAAATATTCATTTTTTTACCAATGGATGTCAAGTATATATTTTTTTAATTGGTTTCTCAAATATAAATTTTATACTTAGAATCCCAATGTTTTTATAATTCACAAACAAGTGAACATAATTTCTCAGCTGAAGAAGGAAATATATGGGATTAGTAATCAACAAAGTGTAATGTATTGAAGACTATATCATTTTTTGAATATTCTTAGTTTTTTTGATCTGGTTTTTTTGGATACACTATATAAGTTAGTAAAGATATGATTTAATGGATTATGGTTCTCTAATATATCAATGAAATAATATTTGGTGGATTAGATGGAGAATAGTGAAGTCAGTTCAAATAATTCATGAAATGCAAGTTTGAAATGTTAATGATTAGATCTATAAAGATTTTCATTGATTTAGAGGAAAAACAAGGAAATAATTGAACATTAATATCAAAATATAAATATTACAAGGAATTTTTGAGTTGATTTTGAATTGATAATTCCATGGAGATGATGACTCTGGGGGCTAATCAGATGAAACTATCCTGAGATGATGAAGTCATAGCTTTTAATGTCATGTATTCCAGGTAGATCATTTGAAACATGTTATACTTAATAGAAACATGACTAGATATTGTTTTTTTAACATGTCAAGAAAAAAATTAAAAATGTAATCAAATGAAAACTAAAATTATTTCCCTATGAATAATACTTGGTATATCAGGGAGACATTAGATTTTGGTTTTCACATAATGGACAATGATAGATAGTTTTGTTGGGACATAAAGATATATATGGGGTGAGGTTAGTTGATGACTAAAAATGAATATAATGTGGTTCGTCCGATCATGGAAGGTTTTATATTGATTTTAAAGAATGAAACAGTATTTAATTTCATTCCTAATAATGATAGATGAATCTAATACATCCACTCAAGCATCCACACAATAATTGTGGATGAAGTGCACCATGTTGATATTTGATTTTTGGTGAAGTCTTTTTTCTGAGTATGGTGTGATAATTAAAGTCTAATAAATCTGATAATAATCTATTCCATCACTCGAGCACATGAACATTGAATTCAAGTAACATTTTTTCAAGGATATGGTTGATGAATTTCTTATAGTGTTGGAGTATATGCCTATTGAAATACAAGTTTCAAAAACACCATCAAAGGCCCTTACCAATGATGAAGTTGAATGGGATAGACTGGGTCTTGGATTCTAATCGAATCCCAACAATTGAAAAAGTGTCCATGTTGGACCACTCTCCCAAAGGTATTATGTTTTTTTCCTTGATAAGCTGATCCATTTTCATTACCCTATTACAAACCACAGTGATGTAACAATGGGATTCATTGAAAAAGTTTAAGGTATTATAGCTATTAGAGGGAGAAAATATTGTAATCAAGAAAGGTGGATAATCTGATAGGGGGAGTAGCAAAGTAGGGGGTGCATTAAATCTAAATAATCTAACTATGATCGATCAAAGGTAATATATCATGGATGATTATTATTTTAATGAAATTGGGTGATTTTTTTTGGAATGAAGTTATTTATTGAAGAAAATAAAATTTTACATTTGTTTCTCATGTCGAGCATAGATCTTGTGGTTGTAGACTGTCTCTTGAGCAAATTGCTTTTTGCTATCAGAATCGTAAGAACTGATTTTTTTGTAGAGGATGGGAGATGTTTTCATGTGGTTTCAAACTATGAATATTTTTCAACATTCCTAAAGGGGGAGATTGTTAGGAAAGAATACACCATGATGATTCTATAGGGATTACTATGTGTTGAAATGTTTTTAGGTTATTGAAAACAGATAGTTGTCAAAAGAGGAATACAGAATGTGAATACTGAACAGAACTTGAGAGCCAGTAGTGATGAACTGATATAAATATGTTATCATGAATTTTAGTAATATTTTTTTTAGGAACTCATTATGTATCAAAAATAAAATTTCAATACAATAAAAAAAATCATGATTGAATTATTATCTCATGATGGGATATTTCAAAGCACATGATTATATTTTAGTATCATGAAAGGGTCTCACACAATGCTCATGATTGTAACTGGATATCATAAAGTGTTCTCTCACCAAACTCATGATTTTAATTGTATATTATGAAAGGAACACAATGAACACTTGCATTTTTATATGCAACTCGTTCGCGGATTGTTCACAATGATTGAATGCTCATCAAGGACTCGCACATAGAGTATGTACCAATGATGACCAAGTACATCTGCATTACATGAATGCAGACTAGAGAATCATGTGATTTGATAGAGATAATTTGTACATAGGACTATTGAAAAGGAGGACAAATGACCATTATCATTCAGAAATAAAAAATACAGAGCAGGTACTCACGCAATGTGCGAACATGAATACAGACCATGGACTCGAGAAAAGCATGAATATGAACCACTGAATCATGCCAAAATATAAAACCTGAATCTCATAGAGTGTGTGATGAAGATGATGAAGATATATATGCATGATTTTTTGACTTGTTTTTGTATTTAAGGAGGGTGTTTTTTCCTATAAATACACCATTACACATCCTTAAATACAGAAGATGTTATTCATAAAATAATGTTCTGAAGCAACATATGAGAATGAGTTTTGTGGAGAGAAAACATGAAAGATATCCATGGAGATGTCTCTTGAAGGGATATATAGGATTAAAATCATATAATTATTACACTTGATCTAAAAAATGTATCCTACAAAAAGGACCTAGACCAGGGTTTTGTGCAGGATCTGAACATGTTCTTGTAAAAGGGGAAATATGGGACTCGTGAAATCTGACTGACGGATGAAGACACGTACGAGTGAATCATGAAATAAGAAACTATTAAGGGACTCAAGACTGTAGAATTATAAAAGGTACTCATGGAAGAGTGATTTCAAAAGGGACTCAATGATGTAGACTAGTCGAAGGGACTCATACCAGGGGATATGTGTTGGGGTCTTACAAAGGTTAAAAGAAGAATAAAGATTATATTCACTAGTCGACCATACATAAGTAAATGTGGTTAATAACATATAAATTTAGATAACTGAATGAAATACTTTTAATCTATTGAATATCATTCCAAATAATATTCACTTTTTTTACAGTAAATGGAAGTATGTTCTAGTTATTTGGAATGTGGAAGTGTTGTATCTAGTAGTTTTCATAGATGTGAAAGAGAAGTCCAAAATAATATTTAACATAGAGTTTATTTATTTCATAAGATACATTCATTAATTAAAATGAACAAAAATACATTCAAATAAACTCTATGTGTATCCTTTCAAATGTTGTGAGTTTTGGAATATGAAGACGATGATCCTTTACACAAGTAGTAAACCAGATAAAGTTGCATAGAGGGTGACCCTTGTGAATGTTGGGAGCTAACTATAAATCTTGTAAAGGAATATATCCTTGTAATTGATGCTATCTATCCAAAACATTATAATTTGGAGGAGATTCATAGTGTATTTTCACATGATAACATCATCATTGTATGATCCTTTAACACAGTAAAATGAGGGAGATCCAAAAAATATTATTGTGTCTTGTGAATGACTTCAATTATGTTCATACTTTACAATGAGAAATGGATGGAAGTGTGTTTTCATTAAAAATTAAGAAATAACCTATGATGAAGTTTTTTTACACTATAATACACTAATTTACCCCTCCCCCTCATGGTATATAACATTTTTGGGCTAACATTATCCATGGAGTTTGATAAAACATTATAATCAATCAATTATCATTTATAATTACCATTACCTTTTATTCCACCCCCAAATCATTTAAAACAATGATAAATATAATATATTTTTATATGTATATGAGAATTATCTAATTTTAATGAAATATTAATATTAAAACTTCTATCCAACATTTAAAAAAGTCAATACATTACACAATTTTACATGCAGAGTACTACCTCACAAAATGTCGTATTTAATTTTTGACAACTACCTTCCATGGATAGTTATATAGATGGATATTGTGAAAATTTAGGATATTTATAATATATTTTTTATTTTAAATTTTAAATTATCTTTTTACATTTTATTCTTTCTAATCATAAATTAATTATAACAATACTCATGTGTATGTTCCTACTACAACCTTCAAAAATTGAAGTATTTCATTATTACATCACCTACATACATGGACCGTTCAAAAATTCCATATAATTTTTTTTTGTTTATGAATCATTTATGAGTCTAAAACAGTGACCATGGTGCACGTAATGGAACCATAAAACCCAAACAAGCATCGAAAATATAATACTAACACGCAAATATTGATGAAAACATTGAATCGTTAATAATGGTGTAGATTGATATAATAAATGGAAAATTATATATTTAGATGTTTCATAATATGACTCTAGGTTATAAATTTAATAAATATTAATTTATTATACACGAGTTTAAAAATCATGTATTTAATGGAATGACAAGTGGTGTAATTTTTCCCACCTTTTTTTCCTTCAATAAGTTTTTTTCTATATTCCATTCCTTATATTATATGTGTTGTCTAAATAATATCAATAAATTTAATGCATTAAAAATTCAATGAAAATTAAGAGTACTTATAGATAAATATTTATTTCTCTATTTAATGAGGAATCAATTCATTGGTTTCCATTACAATAAAAATTTATTTGTCAAACCATCATATAGTATATATTGTTTTTGTTTCATTTCATGTTATAGGGATTGAATAATATTTATCTCTAAAACCGAATTCATATTCTTATCGTCGTGTCTTTTGTTTTATGTGTCATTATAAAACTCCAAAATTTAATATTCTATAGAAATATCATAATAACATCTTACTATATATCTCATTAATTGGTCATGAATGCTTCTACTTTATATCCATGTTAAAAAAATCATTATTTGTAATGTTTGTTATCTTCACAAAATTGTTCTAAAATGGTATTTTCATCTAAAAATAAATTAACATTGAAATTATTAAAATAAATATATTCGACTATATAACCTTTGAAATAATATAAATTTTGATTAGAAAATGTGAAATGACTATTTTTAAAATATACGACACGTTCATATTTTCAGAATTGAATCTAATTTAATAATGATTTTAAAAAATTTATGACACTCCTTGAATTTGAAAATAAATTCTTTCCCCATTGACATTAAATTCCCTTTATAAAATAAATAAGAGTAAATATAAATTTAATATGTTTTTTCTTTATAATTAATTTGTAATGATATTAAAAAAATTCTTTTCTTCCTTGTAGACATCCTTTTAAGACTAATATTCTTTAAAATATATATTATATTTCAATTCTACCCTGATTATCCTAATATAAACTACGTTTATTAGAATATGGAGTGGACCCAATAAACTATAAGACTCATTACATTATGTGTTGTATCTTTTAGCATATATCCCTGAATAAGAACATGATTTTATTTTTTTTTTAATTTCCAATAATATATTTCTTAAACTTTTGAAATTATGTCATCGATCCTGAATTATTATCTATGATTCCACACTCTTACGTTTCATGTATTTTTTATAGTAATTAATTATTCAATGGAACATGATTTATGGTTTATTTATTGGTTGTTATGATTTATGTTGTTATATTAATTTTTTCATATTGTTGTTCTTGTCTTATAGTAACTAATGATCATGGGTTGATATCTCCCAATTTTACACTTACTATGAAATAGATATTTCACTTTCGTTTGTTTCATGTTTCCAAGGGTGTGAGGGGTGGTCATAAGTTGGATATGTCTAAGATGGATATTAAGTGTGAAAAAAATATGGGGGGATATTGAACATAGTTATTAAATATGTTTATTATATAAATAGTAACTGATGTCACTAAACATGTACAATTCATGGGTATGTATTAGTATGATATGTATTGAATAATCATTTAAACTGATAGTATATACAATTATGTTAGTCATGGGAATCCATATTGTCAGTGTAGTGGAATTTAATATTCCTTAATTAACTTCGCCTATTTCATTTAATACATGCCTAACTAATTATATGAATATATATGATTATTCATTATAGGATTAGAATGTAAATCATAATTTTCCCAATAGATATATTTCATCCATACCAGAAATGAAAATCTCTTCACATATAGATCAAAATAAAGTATTATGTTATTATGAAAAAAATATTTAATTAATGTGATGAATAAGGCACCACCATGTCATTTTTTCAAATGGATTCACTCAAGTCCCATCTTAAATGTGACATTGTATATCACAAACCCATCTCTCTAACATGGTAGTGTGTGGATCTGGGTTTATACAAACCTTTTATTATTATATATGACAATATCATGATATGAATTTTAATATTATAAAATTAATCCATTCCATGTTTACATGGTTTGCGTATTTGAAAATTTAGATAAATTTATCACACAATAATGAACTTATCTAGAATGTAAAAGAAAAAAAACTATTATATATTATATATTTTGGTATATGACTACCATAAATCACCATTATTATTGATATAATCAATTATTTCCCATAAATTATAATCCCAAAACATAATAATGAAAAATTATATGATTCTTTCTAGGCACAACTATGGTTATAACTAATCTTGGTTTTTCTAATATGCCTTTTCTGAGGTTTCGAGCAGTCAAGTGTAGAAATAAATGAATTTTAGAGATAATAGTTTGAAAAATGGTTTAGAATCATCTTTGTTACTAAAAATTTTGTATGGTATTTCTATGCTCCAATGGAATTTCACATGGCCTTAAAATTTTTTGTAAAAATATTTTGACTTTCAATGAAAAATGTGTTCCTTTATCGGTGTTAATCCAAACGTTCGTCCGAGTGTGGGGATGGTTTGTCAAATTTTATGTCCCATACCCAGGTTACTGTGAAGCTTTTTTTTGAAAGATTGAGTCCACATAGGTTTTGCACATAATTTATTAAAAATTATATCATTATCATGAACCATGATCCAAACCAATTAAAATAGGAATTTAATTTGAACCATATGTATGTTTTTATCTTATATCCTTTTATTCCCACATAAGATTGAAAAAACCACTTCTTTTTCTTTATAGGGATATCTCTCAATGAATACTTGGTGATTTCACTTATTATATGGTATATTTATTCATGTGATGTACCATTTTTATCATTACCCTCTCTTATCTAATGATTTATAAGTAATATACATTTTAATTTCATTTTTTGAATCTGATTAGTATGTGATAGGTATATTTATGGGGTTTTATAGAGAAAATGATGATATTTCTATGGATAAAGAACTATAAGGACTAGATATTATTAATTATAAGAATTTTTTTTAAGGATACATGTTTTCCAACGTTTGTTAGGTTAATGTCTATAAATATGGGTTTTAATTCATGAAATACTTGCTACAATTTCATAATCCATTATTTTGTATTTGAAAATGATGGTTTTTATATCATTAATCATGGGTGATATGGAAAAGTGTTTTAAATTGTTTTTTTCATTAAAAATTATTTATGAACATTATATTATTGATTAAAATTATCAAATAATAATTTTAAAGTAAAATTATCTTTATGTTCAAGAGATGTTATTATTTTGTATAAATTTTTCTATAATATTTTATAATGGTTTAATTAAATATTTTGATTGATATATTAGATTGGTATGATTTTTTGCACTGGTATATGGATATATGAAACCATAGTATATATAAAACCACTATTTATTATTATATTTATATTGATATACTATATGAGAAATAAATTATGATAAAATTTAAAATATATCTGGATTTATTTTCTTCTTTGTGTTGGAGTTCATAATCCCATGGTCTATTAAATACATTTTCTTGGTTGAATAAATATTGATTTTGGGAAAATGTGTTATTTCTCATATATTTACAATATGTTATTTAAATGGATATATAAATTTCTTATTTGTATTATCCCTAATGGTTGTTTAATATGAAAATTTTATTGGCGTATGAAATGATTTTTTAGAAACCATTAGATGATTACTAAAATGGTTTTTCAATTTAATGTAATTATAAAATGGTATTATTACCATTTACTAAAGTTTTAATAGTGTTCACATTATATAGACTATTTAGTGGTATAAAACTATGATTTGGTTCTCACAAACTACATTTTACTATTTTAATATATCAAACACTTTTTGAGAACATAGGTAATGGAATAAGTGTCTTGAGGCTATCCTATATCTTTTGGATTTTATCCTCATATTGGAGTGTTCTGATAGTGGTGAAATATTGAAATTGAGAGACAATTTCCTATCTTAAATAGTTTTTTTTCATTTTATCATTTTGGATTAAGGTAATATTGCTTTAGATATTTACACTTATTATAAAATGTAATCTATTTATTTATCTATGTACAGATACTATTGAAACATGATTATCTTTATTCATTATCCTATCCTTTTTTAGGTTCATCATTGGAGATGTGTTATATAAACCTTGTACGGTAAAATTTAGAAAATAATATGATCATATATCCATGAAGAAAAGTGATGAAACATTATAGGATTGGTTCAGGGTTGATGGTAGTGAGAATTTATGTCTATAAAATTCAAGTAGTAGGTATGGGAGGGTTCCTGCCAAATTTACTTCCATGCCAAATCTTGTGTTACCCAAAGTGGTCAAGGATTACCATTAATATTGATCTCAATGATCGAGGTTATTAAAATATAAAATTTAAAGATAATATTTAGAGTCACTTATACATATATAATGTTTTTTCCCTAACATTATTGAATTAATAGATAGTTTAAATAAATTTTTTAATATTTTTCTAAAGAACTCTTGAGCTAGTCTTCGTATTCAGGGATTTTATCACAAGAAAATTTAATTTTGAATCTTTTTTTATTGATCATAAATCCCTCCAAGATTTTATTTTCAAAAAATATGAGTGAAATATGTGATCAAATATCCATAGTAAAACCCTCAAGTAGACACATCATTTAATGAAACTATTCTTCAAAAAAATCAATCACTTGCTCATGTGGTAGATAAAAAATGGTGATGTGGAGGGGATAATGGCTCGAATGTTTTCATATTGAATATAACCGTATTACATGGGGAAAAAAGAAACCCATAACTTGGATTCTCTGGTGATATGATTTATAGATTCTGCTATTTTAGAAAAAAAAATTGGGGACAATAAGGTGTAATTTTCCACCAATGTAATTAAATTATTGTGAAGAAAATATTGGGAATACATCATGAATGATTAATTATATAATGAAATTTTCTGGGAAATTATTTAATATAATGTTAAAAAAATAGTACTATCTTGAATGGTTTTGGATTGAAAATAAATATTCATTTCTAACTGTAGAGTAAGGGGTTCATTAAGTTATTGATTAAGGAACTCATATTGCAGAGTTGCTAAACCTGTCAATCAAGCATGTTTCTATTGTAAAAAATAAATATCAATTGTTCAACATAGTCTTGAGGTATGATATTCGATAAATGATAATTCTCTTATGATTTATGTCATTAAATTAAGTGGTTTATAAGAGAAAAATGAATATGAAAATAATAGTTTTGGAAAACATGTTTAGTTAGATCAAAAATTAATGTGGTATGTAGTAAGGGTGTGATTGTTGGATAAAAAACCATAATAGTTAATTATTTTCATTGGATAATGATTCTTTGGAATATTTGAGACCACATCATGTAGTTAGTTATCATTATGGGAGAAAATGTCATTATATACCGAATTTTATGTAATCCCATAGGACATGACCTGTTTGTGTCCAATTTTTATATTTTAATAGTTTTCATCCTTGTAATTCAAAATGTAGTATAGCTTAATCAACTATCACTAAAGGATATTCTTATTATTATTGAAAAAGGGTAGAGGGACAAATTCTCATGATTAGGGGATTAATAATGAAATGAATAAATCATTTGGATGACCTATACTACACCAATTTATGAATTAATGAATGCAATAGTGGAATCTAATATGGTCTTAGTTACTATAGTAGAAAAATATTTATAACATAATCTATGGTTATATTTTTTATATATGATATATCCATTCAATTATTATAATGAAGAATACTTTTAATTCACATATATTACATATTAATGGATTAATAATCAGTACATTACATTTTAGACCATGATATAACAGCATATGTGAAGTATAATTTAAAACATGGTGAGATTAAAAAATTAGTTCATAATTATAGTACATCATCTCCCAACAAGATATTAAATTTAATCGCACTATATAGACATAGAATACATATAAATTTCATAAGTATTTATTGAATGAAATAAAAATAAATGGTGGGATCTATTTCCTAGTAAGGGTATACAATGGAGACATCAATGGTCTTATTAACATAACATAGAAAAATGGGTACACTAAAATGAATTTAATATTTGAAAACCTCAAAATACATATAATAGATCATAATATCCAGTGACGGAATATGGATTTATAATCCATAAGAAATGAATAATAATGAAATAAATGTACATGATCCATGAGAGCTTAAAAAATTTATATTTCAAGGAATTGTGTCATACAAATAAGAATAAATAATTATTCTGTTATTATTAATTCCTTTTTGATATGACAATTATATTGGAATGGGCTCACATTTCAATCCATCATAGTCATAAAGGATCACCCACAACACTATTATAATTTAAAATGACCCACCATAAACATTATTCTCCCCCATTATAATAATTTTTATCTCATTAAATAACAATATTAACCCAATTAATTGAATGGAGATATATTATCCAATCATAACATAATAAAAATCCATCATATATGATCCAAAAGATAAATAATGATTATTTATATGAAATATAATGAAAAAATGGGTTTCATAAACATTTGATCTAATTATGACCCTTGGAAATTAAATGGGATCCCTTAACATTACATAATATCATCATATTGTAACACATGGAAATGATCTAGTCATCAAAAAGATTATTTCATCTTACTCATAAATCTTTTCGTTGTGGAACATAGATGTTATCCATAGATCATATCCCCAAAAACTAATATGTGAAATGATGAGTTTTTTTAATTAATGAATAGAAATACCATTAAAATATTAATAAATTAATTTAGATGAAAATAATTAATCCACATTGAAGTAAATATCTTTTCTAAAAATAAAATTCATATATAAGTAAACATAGTCATTGTAATAAATAATGTAAACATGTAATGGAAACTTCAATGAAAATTTTATTCATGTTGGTGAAAATATTTGTTCATTTTGAATATGTTAAAAAACATTACCTTATATACATTCAGTAAAAGTCACAAAATAATGCTTGTGGAAAATTAATAGAGTATTTATTTCAAAATCCTTGATTAATATTCAATAATGGGTAAAAAAATTTAGACAGTCTGCAGAGAATAGTAATAACATCGTTGATTTTTTTATAACATTGATATGAATGAAATTATTTTTTAACAATAATATTAATAATGAACTCTAAAATAATACCACTTATATCTTGTTCCCCCATCCTATAAAGAACTATATCATCCTCTTACTTGAAATGACTCATTGAGAAAAAAATTTATGGCATACCATGTTTTGGTTTTGGAATTACCATCCATTTCACAATATGGATAATATATTTTATTAATGATATTTTAATAGTATGGTATGGTTAAAATTATCATTGTGGTGTAAAAAAGTAGGGGAGGACTTTCTCTTTTTATAATTTTGTTTAGGGTAATATTTGGAATTTCTAAAGGGGATAATTTAAAATTAATTCAATATCCTGAAAAAATCATCTTAATAGAGAAATATTTTAGATAAGATTGGATTTGATTTTTTTAAAAAAAAATTATATAATTTATAATTGTTTTGATTTAATTTTAAATCAAATTATTTTGATTAAAGGTTCATTATCTAAATTTAATTTAAACTAAGGTAAAAACATATTCAATATTAAAAATAAGAAATATTTACATATAAGGTGTAATGTTTACAATTAATAACAATGTTATGAAATTATTGTCAAATAAAATTCACCATTTATTTTTTTAATATTTGTATGGTTTGTTATGTAATCTAATGATTTATTATTTTTTATAAAATATCATTATTGTTATCATTGAAACAGGAAATTTAATTTCACTGAAGAACATAAATATGTACAT
Organism: Viscum album; assembly: GCA_963277665.1. NCBI lineage: Eukaryota > Viridiplantae > Streptophyta > Magnoliopsida > Santalales > Viscaceae > Viscum > Viscum album. The sequence continues at coordinate 1,043,698,049 of OY728160.1, read as the reverse complement.
TCAATTTGAGTATAATATTTTAACTCAACCCTAATGTGTCATATTCTCTAATAAAAATCATATAGAACTCAAAATTTACCAACTTATAAAATATTTAATATATTAAATATAATTTATTTCTTTTTCCATCAGTTGAAAAAATAATAATTTTATACTTTGTATTCTTATGAAGTAATGATATAATAAATAATAACTATATCTAAATTAGAATCTAAAATATATTTTAGTTATTCACAATGTTACTATTAGTATTCATCAAAAACATGTTTTCCCTATGTCAATAAATAAAGTATATTTAATACTATGTGAATGACATTTTGTAAATTTTTTGATTTAAATAATATATAATTAATGACCATGAATGTGTTTTTATTATAAAAATTATCATCTTGAATAATGTGAGATGTGTCTAATTTCACAAATAGATTACGAATTAGGATAAATAATTATGGCTTTATTACTTATTTTAAATCTAGATTAAACTAATTTTTAATTAACGGAGGTGATAAATGTTACAATGGATAATATTCATATTTTCCAATTAAAGGCTCATATTTACAAAATTTGACCCTCATGTTGTTAATTAGGTACCTAAATTAATATAATTTAATAAATATATATGGATGAAATTAATCGTAATCTATTATAGAAAAAAATGTTGAAAAAATATTATTTTGAAAATAAATGAATCATAAAAATGGATTTAATTTTATAATATTCCAAGAAAAATATTTATATAATGATTAAAATAATTAATAAATTAAAAAGTATATAAATTTCATTAGAATAGTACACAATTAGGGATTATATTAATAAATTAATAATAATTACATTATGTTATTAAAAATTATATTTTATGGAAACATCACTTTAATTTTCATATTTATTGGTTTTTTAATTCTATTTATTTAATGTATAATTAATTATTTTTATAATTGTTCATACCATATAAATTTTATTATTTAGATATTAATATTAATAAGATTAAATCCAATGACTGTCTGATAATGCACAGAAAAAGTTTTAATACTTTTATATGGTTCATCAAAACATATAGTTTTTTGTATACAAAGATATCAATAAAATCAAATTATTTGAAGAGAAATATTTCCATAAAATATTGTGATATTTCATTATTCTCCCAATAAAATTAATTTTTGTCCTCAAATTCATCACTGTGATTCAAATAAATTAGGATCTTCTACCACATCATGATCCCATGTTCGCATATAACTTTATCAAATCTGATGTTTTGTCGCAAAACATTGATCAATTGAGTGGTCTTGTTTCATAGTTTTTTCTCCAAATGAACCATAATTTATACTGATATTTCAATATTAAAAAATACATATTCCAATATAACCACCATGATGTTTAATACATGTGAGGGATCTCTTATGTACATCCGCATGATTTCTATATGGTACACCTTAGGAAATTTTTGTATATTTTATGGAAGTAGTGATGGATAATCTACCATATCAAAATGATTTTGAATTTTAGAATAACCACACACCTAGATATAATTTTTTTTTAAATCTCAACGCCCTAGTCTTGGGAGACAAATTAATGTATACCTTATCATCAACTTCAAATATTATATCTTTCCGATGATTGTTAGAGTTTTTTTAACTATATTATTTTATTATGTGATATTTGATATATCTAAACTTCAATACTATTTTCTTTGAAATATAGTTTCCCAATATCATTATTTTTGTATCATCATTCCTTTATGTTACTGTTTTACACTTCCTACAAATTTGTCTCCATTGGGAAACATCTGACTACTACTGTGAATTTTATTGTTGTATGCAAATTCAACTAAATTTATTCATCCCAACAAAAATTTAAATCCATACATTCGACTCTAAACATGTATTATAGATTAAAAAATGGTGTTTTAGATTGATAATATATTTTATGATGATTTGTAGTTTTAAATACTATCTAAATTTTTAGATCATGCTGATGTCTTGTCCAAAACATCGAGGCAAACCTTAAATCCCAATTAGATATAATTGATAATGGTACCCCATGAAATAATAAAACATCCATATTGTATAACCGATTATATTGATAAAGAAATTCATATTCTATAACATCAATGATGTGTTATGGCTTTTAATATAGATCAACTGTGACATGAAAATAAATTTTCACATTTAATGTTTTGTGTGTATGATAAAAAAGTTCTTGGTGATGTTTTTACATTTAAAATTAGGAATGGGTCATTATTGTAAAATAACCTAACATTTATATCTCTATAACATAACATTATACACTCCAAAAACCATTAAACATAATCATTATGACTATCTTCATGTCATCCCATTATATATATATTCTTTCAACTATCAAAAAATATTTATACTTTTGGGATTAATAGATATTGATGAATTACAATATTCATCCATTAGATTCTTAAAATATGGTGTGTATGGGACACAAATGTGGTTATTAAAGATTATTATACTATCAAAATAAAAATAAAAATCATTAACATTTCTCACCTTTTATTATAGCTCAACATCGTCCCTCACTTTATATATATTCTCCACAGTGATAAATATTTGAACACACATGAGAGAAATATATTATCTATCCCTTTACATTAATATTTCCTGATAAATCATTTGAATGTATATAAATATTGAACATTTTGTGATCCTTGTCAACAAAAATCTGGCATGCTCTATTCAAATCAGTGAATTTAAAATCTCAATTTCATTCACAGGATGTTTATGTAATAAATATTAATAATATGTAATCAGATATAAACGTCTTTTTTGGGATATGGTTAGTTATTTTTGAGCGAAAATTTATATTAATATATTTTGGTTATTATATATGTCACACCATTATCCATATACACAATTCCTCTATATAAATAAAGAGAAATTACCACATCATAATCAAAAAAAATTGGGTTATTTTTTCATGGAAAATTAAATTTTGTAAGGAAAATATATATCCTTATCCTTTTACACACCTATTCATCTGAGTCACTTCTTTGATAAATCAATATATAATTAAATCAACTATATAAACATGTATTTATGAGAACATGATTACTAACTAACCATATCATTAGATCCTAAAATCATTCCTCATACTTATCCTACCGATGGATAATGGATCACATCCTAGTGATCATGAGGATTTGATTCGATATCCATGAAAAATTCCCCAAAATGGGCCAATAATATCTATCCAAATGACAAAATATGTGGATCCTAGACCTAGTTTTTAGTCTAGTAAAATATTAAATAACCTTTATCCTTAAAGGGTAAACTAATATACCCTCTATTGATATTATAAGATCAATTATAAAAACATTATAAATAAAAAAGTCGTGCTTGTTAAATTTATCATATAGAATATATGATGTATAGGGTATTCAAAAAAAAATCATGTTATATTATTTATATTCCTTGTTCAATTTATATAGAAAAATATCATCTATAGTGTCTAATAAAATATGGTCATCGTAATATCTAAATATAATTTGTATGCAATCTAAGATGATAGTTGGAGAACTTTTAAGAAAAAATTTAATCACAATTCATTAATATTGTCAATACCACATACAAAATAATAAATTGGATATATCCTACTTGTTAAACCCTAGTTGATGATATCCAAAATGAAAATTAATCATGGAATGTATTGAAACCCACTATATTGATCAAAAGTATCATAAATTTATGGTGAAGGACACATGGCCTTCATATTGATCATGTTAAGTTATCAATAGTTAATGAATATTCACATTGATCCATCCTTCTTCATACAAAAAAACAAATTCACCCTATATTGTCATACATGATATTATATGTCCCTTATCACACTAACCCTACTGTGTATTCTTGTATTATTTTAATTCAATCCATGAAATTAATAATGGAGTATTGGAAATCGGTATAACACTAGGAATGAGTTAAATTAAAAAATATAGAACATCATTCTTATGAAGATTAGGTCACTCTTCCACAAATACATCAAAAAAATCCAAAGGTTTTCCAATTTATTGATGTTGAGTTTCTCCCCAAACATTTGCGAAAAACTCCACTTTTATATAGGAATAAACAACCTTATGATGGATGAAATTTTCATATGAATCTTATTTTTTATCATTATAATTTGAGATAATAGGTTAGTTTCAAATATTAAATGTATCTTCTCATCCTCAGCTATTGAAGTGAGTTATATATATATAATTCTAATCCCGGCCAAAAATTACATCAAATTCAATTTCAAGAATAATATAAAGATTTATTGGAAATAAATTACCATAAAAATAAAAAATATATGAATCATAACCATAAATGTGGTCATCAGAACATTTATTTTTTTACATGTAACACAACATACACCATTTTATTTGGTACATTGATACCATTACAGAAATATTTAGATATAAACTGGTGGGTCGATCTGTAATCAAAAAATATATTAAAATCTCCATATTTTACGGAATGAGATCATTTAATCACAATATTATTATAAAACACATTATAAATAATAATCTATAGAAATATACCTTTGTCTCTAGTATTAATAAGCTATTGATATCTATGTTCATAATTAACTAATACATAAGGTTAATTGATCCAAATATTCACATACTAATTTCATTTAAAACACTAGACATTGGATGGTCAATTATATGAAGATTTTTCACTATTAATATCATTAGAAAACATATTCCCATCACACTGACATTATATATCTCATGGAACATCCCCCCATTGAAAAATATAATAGGTCAACTAAAAACATTTCCACAATGGTTCCATCAAAAATTGGAGCATTAAGAAAATATCATCTTCTTATGACTAGTTTTTTGTGAATATCTATGGAAATAAATTATTCTATTATTATCAAAAGAATGATATTTATTGGTATCTCTAGTATCCAAATCAACAATAAGAGATCCTAAAAATTATATTCATAACAACACCCTTTGATAAATGAGTTTTGAGAAACTGGAGAATATATCCACATTATTTTAAGATAAGATGATTATACCTGAATCATGGAACACATCTTTTGGTAATTTTTCATCATAACATCAAATAGAATTGTGTTAAATATTCTATAAATAATTGAATGATATCTCCATATTTATTGAAAACATATAATGAAAGTTATTATTGAAAAAAATACTATAAATTCTACCCATGATATAGATTTAGTTTATTCATATTTTCTTCTCTATTGGATAATATTCCACCACTGATCTACTTCACATCCCAAACTATAAATATCAAGAACAAATTTTTCATGTTCTAATCACCGATGAATGGAATATATCATTTCAATGTTACTAATAAACAACTCAATGACTTTTGTATCAGTATACCCAATAAAAGAAGGTGGATACATTCTAATGATGGACTCATTAGAATGTAGTTACCTAATTTTCTCTTATGGAATGTTAGATTGATTCATTGATTGAGAATATAGTATTATAATAGAAAAAATATTGCATTTATGCCTAAAATAACAATTAGTTTCTATGAAATTCCCACACAGGTTCCACATACAGAAGTAGCGAGCTATATTGTTATGTGACCATTGGCATGACTAATTGTATTCCAGAAGCTACTGAGTAGCATTTATGGTATAATATGTTCCATGGGGAGAGAATACCCTCTTTATCAAATAATAATGATTACTTAATCCAATAATTATTAATCAATAGATAATGAAAATTAAAAACATCAACCAACAACACATATATAAATAAAAAACAAGGAAAATTAAAAATAAAACATTTTTATACATATTTCATGTAATATTATTTTCACGTGTCAAATAGAACAGAAAATAATGGCACATGGATAATTCAGTAGTAGGTTTTGACAACATGTCTTGTTCCATCATCCGTGCTCATTATCAAATATGAAATCATCTATTTAACAAATTATTTTCTAGTTATCATAATTAATAAACACAAATTCAATTCATGTACAGCTTAGGCAACCCATATAGGGTGTTCATAAAACTCAATATGCCACATCCGATGACATAAAAATGAAATTTCATTCAATAAATGTAAATGTTTTTGTATAAAAAAAATAAGTAAATAGGATTCACATTTCATTATTCATTAATCCAACAAATTTCCCCCTTAGGTTCTTGGTGATATTTAAACCAAACTTACATGCATTAGTGAAACACCCATAAGTTTTTAGGAAATATTTTTAAAAAAAATTATTATTTAGTAGCTTGAAATGTATGCAATAATGTGTATAAACGAACTGTGATATGACATGTGTTAAAAATGATTGTATAACATAGATTCTATGTTAGCGGGAATAACTCTAACAAACCTATTATAATTTATTATGAATTCATTGGCTGCAAATTGTTTATGAAAAATATAAATAAGTTATGTTTTTGAAGTTTTTAGTGAATTACTATTAATTACGAAATTATTGAGATATATATTTCCTATAATGATTTAAATATTCTTTATATTCATACAATGTATATTTTAGTCATAGGGTATGAATAAACCCAACATGACGTATAAAAACCTATATTTTTCAAAAGGATTATTTTATGACATTGAATGGAGAACAACTTTGAAATTTATATTTTTAAACTTTAATAATATTTATATGAAAACATAAACATATTCTATGGAAGTGCAATATAAAAAAATTTCAAAGGATGAAATTTGAATATTCTACTAATAAAATTAAAATTTTGATTAATTGTAAATATACACTAAATTTTAGTTGAAAAAAACTTTTTTTGTTAAAATAACGTATAAGGTTAATTTATAGTACTTAATTGTTTTAAATTATAAATAGAATATATTTTTACCATTAATTATAAATTATGTCATTAGAATTAATTTTACATTGAATTCAGATGTAAAAACATTTAAATGTTTTGAAATGTTTTAGCTTTTGAAGCCCATTATCTCTTTCCAAAAATTAGATAAATTTTAAATTAATTTCTATAACTTATATGGGTTAAATTTTAAAAAATGGACTCCATTTTTAGAAAAATTAAGTTAAAATTATTTAAATATACTTTTCTAGGCTACATGAATAATAACATTGATAATTTCTATTAATACGGTAAAATTTTAAAAATTGTATTTAATGGTAAAAATTCTCTTATTAAACTACCATAACACTTGTCCTAATCTTACTTGATGAGATATTTCCAACAAAGACAACCATTGGGAAGAAAATTTGACTTTTGGAAGCCCCATAGGTGTGATTATGACACATATAGCTTTTAATTTAATGTAATGGAAAAATATGTAACAAAAATATATATTTTTACTAAAATAGTTATTTAAGTTGTCACTTCGACTGTATATAGTCATTATATATATAAAAAGTTTTCTTAAATCATGGTACATTTTTTATAAATCTTGGACATTACATAATTAAATTTCTTTATGACATAATGATGATGTCATGATTTCATTACTAATAAAGGAATCAAATAAATGTTATAATAAATATTAAAATAAAAAAAATTTGACATAATTAATGTCAAAAAGTATATTTTATGTGAATATGATACACTATTATATGATTAATTTTTTTATAATTTATCTCTCTATTTATATTTTATAAAAATTCAATAAATTGAAATGTGTAAAAATTGATATAAATGACATTTTTTAAAAATTGTAAATTATTAAATTATCTAAAATCCCAAATATTATTTTAAAATAATAGCAACATTGATAAGGTCTGAATTTTAATTAATTTACCAATTATGGAAATTTTACCCCATATATGATAAATTTATATCCGTATAAAACTTAAAACATCATTATAATAATTAAAATTAAAAGATATTTATTAAGGGTAAACTGAAGGGATAAGGTTTAAAATAAAATCATTACATGATTAAAAATTATTCAAAGAGATTATTTCGAACTATTATCATATTATATTATATATATTTTAATTTCGAAGGATTTGGATTAATGTTTTAATTTATGTAAATTTAATATTTTATGAATTTCCAAGGGTGCCACTCACATAATTATAAAAGGGTACCTACTCCCTTAACTATTAACATCAACATGAGAAATAAAGATTGACCAAACCCTGAAATGTTCCCTTATGAACATTAATATTTAAATATTAGTGGTTTCAATATTCTTAAAATACCTACCCTATTGCTCTAAGAATAGATTTTATTAAAGCACATCGAGGAAGAGTTTATCTCTTCTATCATTTCATTCAAACATATTTTTTATTCTACTTACTCTTCATTAGTTATTTAATTATAATTTAATTACATTAGTATCAAAAATAAAATGATATGTTACTATAATTATGATGCAACCATACTCCCCCTTCTATCAATCCTACAAAAAATAAAATCAACATGTGTGTGTGCATACGACTTACTGTCTCTACACAGTGGTGTTATCTATCTTTCACCATGTCATTAAATATATGGGTATAATGATTGAAATAATAAATATATATTTTTATTATTAACTTATACTCATTATAAAATATTATACTTAATCCACTTCAATACCATTCAGAAATTGTGGTAATCATATAGTTACTTATGCGTACATACAGCCTACCATCTCCCCGATATGATGTGATTTATTTTACATGATATTCATTTAAAAATTATTATATAAATAAATGGAATGAATAAATATTATATTAAAATAAAATTATTTAAATTATATAAAAATAACATAAGCAGGGGAACATGAATGTTTCTGGAAAAAAATTCATAAGAACATAAAGCTGATAATACCCGAATAACGAGTAATAATGATATATTAATAAAAATGGATTATAAGATGATTATATACGATATAATTCTAGAATAAGTAAATTTTTTTAAATATTAAGATAACATGTTAGGATACATATGAAGGATATCATACCTAGGGTAATGGGTAATTTTTTAATTTCCTTATTATCCGAAATTGTTTATTCGTAAGTATTTATTGGGGTATATTTATCTTTGAAATCCATTTTACAAAAATATGAAACATTATTTATATACTTATAAAAAAATTTAAATTAAACTTTACTCATTGGTGAATTTTTATTAATTGATATGAAAGGAAACTTTTATTGTTTTTGTTACGAGGCACTTTTTGACATTACATCAAAAGTACGAGAATAATGTTTTTTAACTTAAAAAACAAGAATATATTTTTACGATTTAATGACTCTTGAATCACATGAACCTTCCACAATTATTTTTAAATGTTATTTTTATCAAATTTAATTTCATTTATAATTTTATGGATTTTTTAGAAAATAAACCATTTTGAAGATGAATATGTATTTTCCTCCAAAATTAATTTCATGTGTAATACCAATACTATTTTAAATATAAGATGACATTATATAAATAAGTTCATGTTTATATCCCTATTAATACTATGATTTTACTATGTATATGATGTAATTTTACTCATGAAATCAATTTGATTTACATGAATTATGTCATGATGTAATGATGTATAAGAAACAAATTTATTCCTTAGGTTATGTTATGATTAATGATTATTTATTTGTGGAATGTGTAAAATGATTTCCTTATGAGATAGGTATAACCTATATCTCTTTCAAATGCATTGGGTAAATATTTATATCTCAATAGATATACATGAATTGAATTGTAATTAAAAATATTTTATTAATATTTGTATGGAATAACATGTAAACTCAATGCAGTAATGAACATTGTCTATTATGACAGTCATGGAAATTAGCATTGACTAATATGAAATAATTTTCTTTTCAAATTTGTTTTACAAAAAAATCCCATGTCTTATGTTATAGAATTAGGGATTACATTCATTAATTCTTATGAACATTCATGATTTATCACATGGCATGATATCATGATATTTCAAGTGATGGGTTATATTTTCAAAAGTTATGTTCATTTTTCTTTTGATTATTATATGATTTGTATCTTCCATGGTTAGCCTTACTATGTTTTTAATGTCAACCGTTAATATGTTTATTTTCCCCATGCCATGAAGAAGGGTATTATGTAAGATGTTTCAAAATGGGGTCTTGTTATGATGATATAACTGGGATATAGTAAATATGTCTTATTAACCAGTTGTTTATGTTCCCAATTTTTAAAGATATTATACATCAACAATCCTGACGTGGATTTGTTATATTTTTTAATGAATATTCTTCAACATTATGTAATATAAATGTAAATATTGTATGGGTCGTTATAGTTTATATCATCGTAAAGGTATAGTTAACCATTAGAAACTATGATGAGAAAGCCATCACAATAACCCTACGGATATATATAAGTATAGTTTACAATCATAGTGTTTTCGAAATGACCATGAATAACCAATCATAAAACCTAATGTTTCCTATATTGAAATTTTTTTCTTGACTATGATGGTTTCCCTTTATTATTATGGTAACTCACACTAGGATTCTTGGTTTTAGTCAGTGGATGGAACCCAAACGAACCTTGTTATTTCTATATATGATGTGTAAATTGATGATTTTCCTCCAAAGAAACCAAATATTATGGGATATTGAATGAATATTATTGTAGCTATTCTCACACAACACTCTTAATCAATGAATCAACCAAGAATTCCAATGAGCATAGAAGGGAAAAACATATTATTGATTCCTTCATGAGGAAGAATCAACCTCATTTCAACGGGTCATCTGATCCATTAGTGGCTGAAAAATGGATCTATACCTTTGAAATGATATGTTCAGGACTATATTTGTTTAGAACGTGATAAAATCATGTTATAATTTTATTGTTTGAATGGTGTAGCTGATAAATGGTGGAACCATATCAAGAATATGCTTCAAAGAGATGAAATCTAATCAATGGTCTAGGATAAATTCAAGAAAATATTTTTCAATAAAAACATTCCTCTTACTCTTAGAACAATGATGCAGAAGGACTTACTTGAAACATAATAAAAGGAACGATTAATCTTTTGGTACCTATGAATTAAATTTTACATAACATGCAATGTACATAGATGGAATTATAATACAACATCAGATTAAAATTTCTATATTATTTAGTGGCATAAAACCAAGTCTCTGAAGGGAATTATAAATAAGGGTCATCAATAGCTAAGGGGAAATCGTTTGATGATCTCCCAAGGTTGAGATGGAGATTTTAGTAACCCTTAAGCCTGATTTGTTTGATATGAAGAGAAAAATGAAATTCAAGGGAATGACTAAAGACCATACAAAAAAATAAGGTGAAAATTCACATATGATCAAAGTGTGGAATGAAAAAATGTTGGAAATTATCATAAAGGGACTAGTAACTGTTTAATGTGCGGAAAAGAAGGTCATCAGATTGTTGAATGTCGATGTGAAGGGAAAAATATGTCTAATGATGTGAATAAATATAAGGCTACAAAAATGCACCTATTACACATCAATGTTACAAGTTCAAGGAAATAATGAATTATGAAAATCAATTCCCTAATCCCAGTGTTAATGATGATGATCAACGTCAGTAAAATACTGTGTTCAAAGACCAAGGCAAGTCACATGAGATCATTATCGGTGATGTGGAGTTTGATAATGATGTCTTGAAAGTAACACTTCCCATACACTCTAAAGTAGAAAATGTTTTATTTCATTCTTGATCTACCCACTATTTTATTTCTAAATAATTTCCAAGTGTATCTCCATATTTCCACAACAAATATATGTGGACATAGTTATGGAAACTCTTAATGTCACAACAGTCATATGAAAATTCTATAATTCATATTCAATAGAAGTTTGGAGAAACGTTCTTCATGAAAATATTTGTATCCTTATTATAATGTATTTGATTGGCTATTTTTCTAGAATTGGATTTCTCTATATAGATATCAAATCAATTTCCTTGGATGGGAAGTCACATTTCATATTCTGGATCAATCAGTGATCATTTATCAATGCAAGGATGACCATAACATTAAATTAGGAATTGAATCCATATTATGTTTATTTATTATTATAAAATATAGATATTTATTTCAAATTTTAGGTTTGAATCCCATGATTAAGAACATAACCATTGTACATGTGTTTGATGATGAATTTTCGGTAGAATTATCTGGACTTCCACCAAATCGTGATGTTCAATATTCAATTTAACTCATACCAGGTGTTATTCATATTTCAATGACATCTTATTTATTGACCCTAATAGAGTTATAGAAATTGAAGAAAGAAATCCGAGAGAATATTTATATGGGATTCATATTCCAAAGTGTGTCAACATGGGGTGCACTTGATCTGTTTTTAAAGAAGAAAGATGGATCAATGAGACTCTGCATTGATTATAATGAACACAAAAATTTCATTATCAAGAAAAATTATCCTCTTCCCCACATTGATGAATTCTTCAACAAACTATGTGGATCTCAATATTTTTCAATGGTTGATATTTAGTCAGGATGTCATCAATTAAGGGTCAAGAAATAGGATATAATAAATTCACAATTCCATACATGTTATGACATTATAAATTTATAGTGATTCATTTTGGTCATACTAATTCCACACTATATTCATTGATCTAATTAATGTATTATTTATATACTATCATTATCAATTTTTGTAGTCTTTATATATGGAAGTCTTTTCTATTCAAGGAGTAAAGAAGAACATGAATACAACTTGAGAATTGTACTGAATACCCTCTGAAAGGTGTATCATTATCGAAAATTTTCGATCTGTAAATTTTGGATTCATAATTATTAATTTTTTCATCCCATAAAGTAAAGTGAGTTGATATCTATGGATCCATAAAAAATAAAAGATGTTGAATGCTGGTTGAGACCAAAAAATGGTAACTGAGATCTAATGTTTTCATTGTTTGGATTGATATTATCAATGTTTTTTGAAATATTTTTCACAACTATCTATTCCACTACCACATTGAATTGGAAAATAGTTATGTTATTTTGGATGAATGAATGTGAATAGAATTTCAAAGAGCTAAAAAGAAGGTTAGCTAGTGCACCTGTGCTCTCAATACCCTGTAGTGGAGAATGGTTTTTGATCTATAGTGATTCATCCAAGAAGGGGTTAGGATGTTGTATCATGAAACATGATATGGTGTTAACTTAAGCCTCATGATAGTTGAAAATCCATTTCCAATGTTACCCAATTCCTGATTTAGAGTATGATGTGGTAATATTTTCATTAAAGATCTAGAGGTATTTTCATTATTGTTAATGGTGTGGTACCTTGATTGATCATGACATTTTAATGTATATATTTTCACACAAAATTATCTGAATATGTTCCAATGGATATGGTTAGAGTTGAATAAACATTATGACTACTCAATACCTTTGCACATCAGGAAAGCGAACAAGGAGGCATATGCTTTGAGTAGAAAAGACTGCGATAGCATATCAGTGATGAGGATAACAAAATATCCAATATTTATGGATTTAAAAAGGATGGATATTTAAATTTTAAAGGAATGGATAAATATTATCTTTATCTAATGAGTTTTCTATGAGCTGTACTAGAGAAGATTAAATAGGCACAGAAGGAAGATGTAGAGTTACAAAGGAAGGTGAGAAATGTTCTAGAATTTAACCATGATTGTGATGGAATAATAAGGCTAAAGAATCATGTATTTATTCCTCCCACACCTAAATTAAGTAAGGAGATATTGAATGAGGCTCATAGTTATTCATTCTCTATTCACCCTAGAATAAAATAAATGTACAAGGACTTGAAAGACTATTTGTGATGGGTTGGAATTATAATAGATATTGATAAATATGTATCTCAATGCATTTTTTGTCAGTATGTTAAGAATGATAGATTAAATTCTAAAGGGTTGTTTCAACTATTAACCATATCAGAATGGAAATGGGAAAACATCAATATGAACTTTGTCATCAATCTTCTAAAAACTACTAGAAGAAATAATGATATATCGGTTGTAGTTTATTGCCATATAATATTGTAAAACTTCAATGATATTAGTGGTTATTTCTCTCTTCATCATCATTCCATTATATATGTAAATGATGTGGTAATGTTTCATAGAGTATCGCAAACCATTATATTTGATCGGTATCTGATGTTTTCCTCAACGTTCTAGTGATATCATCAGTAGGCTCTATATAAAGAGTTTTGTTTCATCACTGCTTATCATCCTCAAAATGATGGTCAGTCTGAGAGGAAAATTCATACTCTAGAAGACATGTAGTGTCCACGCTATATGTGATTCAAAGGTGGAATGGATTAACACATACCGTTACTGTAATGTTTAAACACAAATCGATTTCACTCAAGTATTTAGATGGTCCTTATGAATCCATCTATTGAAATTAAAGGATAATGCTAACTTTATGGGATGATGTTGGGTAAATAAATCAATTAGAACCTGGCCTTATTGATTAAATGGAATTGAAGGTCAGATCTATTCAACAACACATAAGATAAGCTCATATCCAAAAAATGTTATGCTAAAAAACAAATAATATTCATAGAATTTGATGTGGGTTATAATTTTTTTCTATGAATATCTCCCTCAAAAAGATTAATGTCATTGGGAGAGAAGGTCTAGCAGAGCATTAGGTATAACGGTCCTTCTAAAATTCATGATCATGTTGAGAAGGTAGATTACTGATTAGTTCTTTCACTGAATCGCTCTCAAGTTAATGATGTGTTCCATTTATCTCTACTGAGAATGTGTATAAAATATTCATCAAATGTACTAAACTCATAAGTTATACTACTGGAGCATGATCATTCTTATTAAAAACAACTTATAGTGGTTTTGGATCATACTAAAAAAGATCATTGAAATAAGGCCACTTCTTTAGTTCATGGTTTATGGTGGAACATCCAATTTCAATAAGCTACATGTGAACTTGAGGATTTGACGAGGTAGAAGAATCCTCATCTATTTTTTTCCAATTATGAATTTCAAGGGAGAAATATTGTTTAAGGGAGTAGATTTTATCACCCTGATGTTTTAATAAAATATTTTCCTTAAATAATTTTAATTTTTCAGTGTCCCACATCGCATGAAATCATGATTTTAAAAGAACTATGAGAGTCCCTATGTATAAAATTATCATTATATACTAGCTATTTTGTTAGTGTGAATAATTATAACTAACTATGAAAATGCATTGTGAAATCAGTGGCTACCAAGAATTGATGAAAAATATAAATGAAATAGATATTTTTATTTTTTAGTGAATTACTATTAATAATGAAATTAATGAGATATATATTTTATATACATAACAATATATATTTTATATTCATCCAATGGATATTTTAGTCATATGGTATGAATAAACCCTATTTGATGTATAAAAACCTATAATTTTCAAAAAGTTAATTTTAGTTCTCTGAATGGAGAATCCATTTTAAATTAATATTTTGACACAATAATAATTTTGTATGGATATATAAATATATTCTTTGGAATAAGAATATAAAACTTCACCTTTGATGAAATTTTAATATTTTCCTCAAAACCATAAAATTTTGATATATAGTAAAAATATAGTAAATTTTAATTTAAAAAGATTATATGATTGAATTTATATATTGAATTGATTTTATGAATAAATTTAATATTATCTATCATTAAATATAATTTACATCATTTTCATTAATTTATCATAGAATTCTGATGTAAAAACATTTCAATCTTTTGTATTGATTTATCTTTTAAAACGTGTTCTCTATTTTCAAAAATAAGATTAATTTTAAAATAATTACTCCAACTATAGTGTTTTTAATTTTTTAAAAATGTACTCCATATTTTTAATTAGTAGGTCAAAATAATGTAAATATTTCTATTTTATTTTTTGTATTTATAAATAATAACATTGGTAATTTTTATTGATACCGTAAAATAGTAAAAATTGTAATAATGGGTAAGAATACTATTATAAAAACTCTCTAACACATGATCTAATATTATTTTATGAGATAAGGCCAACCCAGACAACCATTTGGATGAAAATTTGGCCCCTAGATTCCACTTGTGATTGATTGTGACAATTATGAATTTTTATTTAATGTAACAGAAAATATGTTATAAATATATATCTTCTTAAATATTTCTTCTTAATATAGGTGATATAGGCGATCTATTCCACAATAAATATTCATTTCAAAGAAAAAATATTTCTTATAAAATGGTACTTTTTTGTAATTTTATACTTTAAATAATTAAATTTAATTATGACCCAATGACGATGCAACGATTACTTTATTACTGATAGAATCAAATAAATGATATTATTAAAAATAAAATAAATATTAATTGACATATTTAAAGAAATCAAATATATTTATAGTTTTAAATTACCCGATATAATAATATTGATTTTTTGTTTGAGTTTTACTCTATTATTGGATTTTCTATAAATTCACGTAAGTGAATAGTGTAAAAATTGACACATTTAATATCTTATAAAAACTGTAAATAATTAAATTATTTTAAAACCAAAAAAATATTTCAAAATCAAAAAGTAACTATGATATTGTATAAATGTTCATTAAGTGTCCATTTATTAGACTTTGACCCCATACAAGAAAATGTTTAGTCTCTAAAAACATAAAATCTTTTTACCCCAATTTATATAAAAAGAGAATAATTTTGTTTAAACTAAAAAGATAAGGTTTTAAATAAATTGAATAAATGTTTAAAAATTGATGGATTAAATTATTTCTAAAAGTACTCATCGTATCTTATAAATATTTTAATTTGGAATCATTTTCATTAAAATTTTAATTTATAATAATTTAATATTTTAATGATTTACATGGGATAACCACACATAAATTATTAATGAGAACCACCATCCTTGCCTATTCACATAAATTTTAACCCTAATTCTCGACAAATCCCATTAATGTTTCCCTTATAAACTTCCATATTTACATTAAAGAGGTTTTGGTCATCTTCAATGACCAACTATAGTTCTCTATGAATAGATTTAGAGGAAGAACATTGAGGAAAAGGTAATCTCTTATAACAATTGTTTCAAACATCTTTATTATTCTACTTACACTTAAATAGTTTTCTTAATAAAATCTAATAATTTTTCTATAACTCATTTGTTGATATTTTATTATAATTATGAAACATCCATATTCCAACTTATATCCATCCTACGAATATTGAAATCACCATGCGTGATTACGTACGACTTACCGTCTCCACACTTTGGTGTATACTATTTTTTACCACCACATTACATGGATGAGTATAATGATATATAAATTATTTTAAATAATATATATGTTATAATAATATCATTTTTTTAAATTATATATGTATAAGAAAAATAGTGGAAGATGAAGTTATCTGAAAAAACATGCATAAGAACATAACGTAGTTTATACATAAATAAAACGTAACATTGAAATGTTACTTACAAAAATATTTTATGTAATTCATATATGATATCATTATAAATTTATTCAATAACATTATTTATATCATTATACAATAAAATCTGAAATATACGAAGGATATCATATCAAAGGTAAGGGAAAATTTTTCAGTCTCATTATTATTTGACATTGTGTATTCGTTAGTATTTACTAGGGTATATTTGTCATCAACATCAATTTTCCTTAAATATGAAATATTAATTATAATCTTATATTTATTTATGTTCATTTTTACACATTTTTTTAATTTTAATAAAGGAATTTTTTTTATTTTCGGTATGGGGTACTTATTTACCTTACCAGAAAAAGTTCGAGAATATTTGTTTTAACTTATAAGTCATTAATGGATTTCTACGCTTTCATGACTCCTTATTTCCAAGTAGCATCCCATACATGTTTTCTGGATTATTTTTAAGAAAATTATTTTCTATTAAAATTTATTATTGTTTTGAGAAAATAATATGTTTTCCATGAATAAATGGTATTTTTATCATGAATTAATTTCATGTGTTATATTAAAACTATTTTCAATCAAAGATGTCGTTAATTAATAGGGTTATGTTTAAATCACTTTTATTACTATGAGTCTACTATGTTTATTATTAATTGATATTCATGAAATCGATTTGTTTTACAAGAATTCTGTTATGATGGAATGAGGCTTAAGAAACAAATTTTATTTAAAGGGATATGCAGTGATGAATGATTTATGTTTTTTGGATCATGAAATAAATATTTAATTACTAGATGGGTGGTACTTATATCGTCCTATAATTAATTTGGTAAATATTTATATCCCATTATATAGACATGATTGGAACAAAATTTAAATCTAGTTTAGTAATACAGGGATGGAACATCATGTACTTCCAATTTAGTAATGGATGTTATCTACTATGATGTATTTGGAAATGGGCCTTGACTAATATGAAATTATTTTCCATGCATATGTTTATTTTAAAAATATGTTGTCTTTTGTTATGACAATGTGGATTAAATTCAATTATTCTTATGAACAATTAGGATTCATCCCAGGTAATGATATCATCATCTTTCATATTTAGAATAGGATTTTCAAATGTTATGTTCGTTTTGTATTATGATTATGGTATGATTGATATATTCCTTGTTTACCCTTATTAATAATCTGAGCTCATCATTAATATGTTTCTTTTCCCAAGGCCATGACGAATGGTATTATGTATGATATGTCAAAAAGGGTCACGTTATGAAGAAATAAGTGGGTCAAAATGTAGATGTCTTATGAACCAATTGTTTATCATTCCCATTTTCTAAATACACAAAACCAATATGGTCATGACATGGTATTTTTATATTTTTGTAATTAATATTATACATCATTGACGTAATATCAATGTTTGTAATGTATCAATAATTATATATAACCCATGATGGAGTGTATACCATGATTTATGGGAATATCCCATTTCATTATTGCATAGTAATTTATTATTTATTTCATTAAAATTTCATTTATGATACTTTGGAGAATCATTCATAGTATTTATATGTTTGGAAAATGGAACCTTGTTCCTATTTGTTTTTTTTTCTGTAACTAGAGGATCATAATGAAACCCTGTGGGTATTTAGAGAATCAATAAAGGACCACACCTAAGGGGAATATGGGGAATCATCCCATGTCCAAAAATTCATTATTCATATCCCAAGATTAGGGTCCTAGTGCATCATTGTAGAACCCCATGTGTATTGGGATCATTTGTCGATGGGTCACACCTCATATATCAATCAATCACAAATATCACATATATCACATTCATATCAAGTTTCAAATTCATTATAATTATATTATATCATTTTAATCAAGATTTAAAATTTCATTTATCAAACACAATCCTTATTACTTACATTAATCACTTGGGGTAAACAGAAAAATTCACCATTAATCCAATTATCATCATTAAATAACAGAATTCATCATCCCTTTTGGGATAATACAACTAAACCTTTTCTAAAAATTCTCTACCTCATCAATGACTTAACTAAATTCCAATAATCTATTTTTAACCACGTCAGATTCCATAAATCATTAATTATGGGATTTTGAAAACCCCATGGGTTTCATTCATGTATGGCCTCACAATCTCTAATCATTATAACAGTATATGCGAATTGGATCACAATCACAAGGAAAATAATGGTTAAATTATATAGAAAATGAAAATTATATACATGTAAAATAAACAGTATCAGTAAAAATAAAATATCATAATAAAACTATGGGAATTATAAATACTACACCCACCATAAGAATGTCGGTGAACGCTTTCTAAACTGTAACAAATAACAAGAACAAGAGTAGTAAAATTCACAACATCCTGAAAGATCATAGACCATTTCCTAACATCAATATGCAATGTAAAAGGACCCTACAAAACTAAGATATAGGCGAGTTACCAATTTTGGAAATATTCCCTCCCAAAGGAAAGTGAATGACAGGAGGAATAATGATCTTAATCAAAGAACAACATCTAAAACCATATATCAAAACATCATATACATGATCATTGGTTCATCAAGAAAGAAGTTAAAGGAGACTTTAAATACCCTAGATATTGTTAAAATCATTAGAAATTGTGTTATGAGATAATAATGATTATAGGGATAACAAATAGGGGTTATGTATTTTTTTATTTAAGAATATTAGGGATAAAAAGCTATTCCTCTTGGTTTCCTTAGAAGGCTGCATGGTTTTACAAACTATGTTCCCTAACCATAACCTTACTACTAGTGTTCATTTTTAATCATAATTGGGAACATAGTTTGTGATATCTGGTACTTAGCATGAAACCACCCTCTATGTGAGGGTGTACAAATTTTGAAAGTAGGATGCACTATAATTTCCAATATTTTGACACCATATATAGATTTAAAATTGGTTGTATTGTTCAATGGGGAATACTGTATGGTTTTACATATCACTGAAAGAAACATGCACAACCCCATGAGAATCCAATTATCTCCAAATTCACTCATATCATCCCAAATGGATGATCCATCAAACATTAGATCAATTTAAATTTAAAAAATTACATGAAAATATATATGATACATCCCCAAAAAATATTTGGTCCATACAATAGGTTTTTCTCAAGATATACTCCAAGGATCACTAAACCACCTTGCAGAAAATTTGGGGCCATTGGGCCTGCTTATCTTTTTCCCTCTCCCATGATTCATCTTTAATATGGGAATGTTTCCACAACATTCATACTATCAACATAACCTTTGGCCACAACAAATTTTCAATGTTTTCTACAGCACAAATTGGATGCTCATCAATGATTTCATGAACCAAAAGCTCAATATCAATAACGTTGATCAAATGGAAAGGGTAGGTGTGATAATCTTGTGATGTGACAAAAAAATCCTCATGAAAATAAGTATACCTTTATCAAAGAGCCTATCAATAACACACAAGTCTTATTTTCATCACAATCCCGAAAGGACCAACAATCATAGTTTACCACTTGTCATTCCCCCATAACCTATGATGTACCACTCTCATAAAAACCATAAGGAACATACAATAATCCACTATAAACTATAAGCGTCGATGATGTCGATCCACATATGAATTCTTTCTAATTTTATTTGTATCCATAGGTATCCGAATAGTGTAATCCTAATTTAATGTTTTTGGTATGATTCTTTGTCCCAACAACTCAGACTCACTTACCTCCAACCAACACAAAGGTGATATGCGTGGACTACCATAGAGTGAATCATATTGGGTCTTATGAATAGTCTCCAAAAAAATTTATTAGAAAACACAAGAATAATTATTTTATTCTCCCACGATAGGCCAAAATAAAGGATGAATTCTTTCAATGAGTCCCCATGAATATATATACAACACTTAGATTATCTAGTTGTATGTGGGTGGAAAGCTGTACAAAAAAAACTTGAATTCCAAGAACCTTCTATAACACTCCCTTATTATTGATATAAAAAAATATTATATTTATGAATATATACTCCATGTAGCACCATTAAAATAGTATACTTATAAAAAATATATATTTACAAACAGATCTACATAGAATGTTTCCCAAATGTTATGAAATTGGATTCTTCATTCAACTAGTAAAAACTCACTAAAAAATATCATTATCATGAGGGATCCTCATTTGTCCCACCCCAATCACATTGGTAGCTTCAAACCACTTCCATTATATAATTTGAAATTACTATAGTATCCTACCAAGAAAATGATACTTGGATTTGAGTAAATGATAATTGTAGCATCATGTACTGATGTGGCTTTGTCATGTTGTGAAATTAATATTATTCAACATTGATGTAGTATTAATGTATGTAATGTATGGGTTATTATATTATAAATCATTGGAAATGTATTGTTGTCCATTTTAAACTAAGAAGATAAAGCATTCGTAAGATCACTAATGATATGTATGAGTAAATGTTGCAATCCTAGTGTTTTATAAATAACCATGATTAACACAGTATTAAACATAAAGTGTCCTAAATTGAAATTTTGTTAATTAGTATGTGGGTTTCCCTTTGTGATTAGTGTTCCTCACACTATGATTCATGGTTCTAGTCAATATTTGGAACCTGAAGGAACCATGTTAATACTGAATATTATGGGGAATGCAATGATTGTCCACCTGAGGAACCATATGTTATGGGAGATGGAATGATAAATATTGTAGTTATGATCACACAAAATTTTCAATCTATGAATCATGCATGAATTCTAAAATGGAAAAGAGGGGAAAATATATTTTTGAGTCCTTTATAAAGAAGAATCCCCTTTATTTCAATGTGCCTTTTGATCCATTAGTGGAAGAACAATTGATCAGAAACATGGAAAATATAATTTCCATTCCAGAATTTTTAAAACATGATAAATTCATTTTAGCCGTCTATCATTTGAATGATGTTTCTGATCAATGGTAGAACCATATGAATAAAATTAGGATAAGTGATGAAAATGAATCAATGGTCAGAGACAGGTTCAAGAACTTATTTTTCAATAATAAATTTCCTCTTATTATTAGAACTATAATGGAGAAGGAGATCCTTTATCATAAGTAAAAGAACAATGAATCTGTTGTTACCAAGGAAATGCATTTTACAAGACATTCAAGGTACACTTTTGGAAATATTATACAACATTGGAGTAAAATTTCTCTATTCTTTAGTGGATTGAAACCATGTATCTAAAGGAAATTATTCATAAAAGACTTTAACTACTATGTTGAAATTGTTCGATTTACTCTTAAGGTTGAGATGGATATTGGAGTTACCCATCATTCCTATGTGTTGGATAATAGGAGAAAAATGTAATTCAAGGGAATGTATAATGACCACACTAAAAAGGAGACGATTTTTCACTTATTATCAAAGTGTGGAATGAAACATTGAGGAAATTGTTTTAAAGGGACTAGTAAATTTTTTATGTGTGGAAAAGAAGGTCATCAGATAGTTTAATTCCAGTGTTATTTGTATATTAAATATAATGATGTCAATAAATAAAAGGCTACATAGAATGAACCTCATACATTTCAATGTTACAAGTAAATGGAATGGGGCATTATGCCAATCATTGAACAAATCCAATTGTTATTGATGATGGTTGATGTCATTAAAATCATAACGCCAATGAAAATTTAATGTAACTTACGATCATTATAAGCAATGTGGATTATGATAATGAGGTGATTAAAGGTACACATACCATTGAACCAATAGTATAAAATGTTTTATTTGATTCTTGATCCACCCAATATTTTATTTTGGAATAATTTTCTATGGGTATCACCATATTACCTCAACAATTAGATGTTGAGGTAGTATTGGCAACTCCTTATGAAACAACAATTACTTGAAAAGTTTATAATTATTTTTTAGTTGATGATTATGTGAAATCGATTCCTGTAAATAGTGTGATATTTTATATAATGTTACTTGATGTGATTGTTTTAATGGATAGAAATTATTTATATGTATCTCATATCTATTTCTATGGAATTGAAGACACATTTCATATTCCAAACAAATCTATGATCATCAATCAATGCAAGGATGAAAATAACCTTCTAGTTGAAATTATATTCATCTTATATGTATTTATTCCTATAAACAATGGTTATTTATCTCAAATGGTTGGGGAGAAACTCATGATTAAGAATATACCCATTGTATATGAGTTTGATGATGTCTTTCTGGAAGAATCACCCGGTCTTCTAAATAATTGTTAAGTTAAATTCTTAATAGAACCCATACCATGTTCTATTACAATTTGAAATACCCGTTATATAGTGGCCCCAATTGAGTTACATGAATTATAAAAGGAAATCCAATAGAATCTTGACATGATATTCATAACCACATATAGGTCACCAAGGGGAGAACTTATTTTGAATGTTCTGAATAAATACGGATCAAGGAGTCTCTTAAATTATTATCAAGAACATAAGAAGATCACTATCAAAAAAATATCCTCTTCCCCACATCGATGACATATTTGATAAACTACACGGCGGCCAATACTTTGGTAAGATCAATCTTTGTTTCAGATATCATCAATTAATGGTGAGGAAGGAGGATATACCAAATATAGAATTCCATACAATGTATGGACACTATGTATAAATAGTTATTCCATTTTGTCTTAATAATGAAACACTGTCTTCAAGGATCTAATAAACGGAGTCTTTAAAGACTATCTTAATCAGTTTTTTGTAGTGTTTATAGATGATATTCTTTTATATTAAATTAGAATGGAAGAACTTTAAGAAGACATGAGAATTATTCTTAATTTCCTATAAAAGGAAAATCATTAGGCAAAAATTTCAAAAGGTAAATTTTGGTTTTTGAACATTTCATTTTTTAGTCACATAATTTCAAGAGATCAGAAGTCTATGGATTCATAAAAATGATGTTGTTGAAATGCCGACTGAGACCAAAAATATTATATGAGATCTGATTTTTTTAGGTTTAGATTGATATTATCGATGTTTTTCGGAAATAATTTTCAGGATTATCCTATCCAGTCACAAATTTTACCTGAAAATGAGATTTGTTTTTATAGAGGAAGGATTGCCAACAGAATTTCATAGAACTGAAAATATGGTTACCTAGTTCACATGTGCTCACACTTACATGTTGTGGAGAATGTTTTTTTATCTACAATGATTCATCCATGATGGGGTTGGGATGTTTTCTCTTGAAAAATCATATTGTGATAACTTTGGGCTCATGATAGTTAAATATCCATTAGAAAAACTACCCAACTCAGGACTTCGAGGTAGCTGTGGTAATCTTTTCACTAAAGATATAGAGGTATTATATCAATGTATGGATTTGTGGTATTTACTCTAATCATATATATTTAATGTATATTTTACACAAACGGATATGAATATGGAAAAAATAATATTTTTATAGTCGATTAATGATTAGGACTTCTCAATACCTTACCACATTGCGAATGCAAACAAGGTGGCAGATATTATGAGTCAGAAAGACCATGTAATCCTATCAATGACGAGGATCACAAAAGATCCAATATTTATGGATTTGGAAAATATATATATCTTTACATTTTTATGTAATTTGGGAGATATTATATTTCAAAAATGAATGTTCAACCATCTATACTTGTGATGATTACGGAGGTGCCGAAGGAGGATGTAGTGCTACAAAAGGTGAGAAATATTCCTAAATTCAACAATGATTTTGATGGAATAATATGGTCCGAAAATCTAGTTTTTATTCCACCCACACATGAATTAATGTGGGAGATATTGGATGAGGCTCATAGTTATTCATTCTCTATTCTACATAGAAGAACAAATATATAAACATACTTAAAAGACATTTTTTTGTGGGATGACTTGAAAATATATTTTTTTCTAATATGTCTCCTAATGATAGTTTTGTTCATTATGTTAAGTCTTACAGATAGTTTTCTAAAGGGATGTTACAACCATTACCCATAAAAGAGTGAAAATTAGAAAAAATCACTTTAGACATTGTCATTAGACTTCCCAAAAAAATCCCAAGGAAATAATGCTACATATTTTATAGTCAAACAACTTACACAGTAGGAAGACTTCATTATTATTAAAGAGGATTTAATTATTTCTCTTCATTCTATGATATATGTAATGGATGTCATATGATTGTATGCAGTGCCACTTTCAAATATATATGATTAGGATCAGAGGTTTTCCTTAACGTTCTGGTGATGTCTTTAATAGGATCTTGATACAAAGTTGTCTTTCATCAATTCTTATCATCCTCAAATAGATGGTCTATCTGAAAGGACAATTTAATATTCAGAAGGAATGTCGATAGCATTCTATATGGATTTCAATAGTGGTTTGGATTATCACTTTCCATTGGGGGAATTTTCTTACAACAATATATTTCACTCTAGTATTAAGATGGATCTTTATGAATCCCTCGACGGAAATAAGTGAAGAAGTCCAACATGATGGGATGATGATAGGGAATTAAATCTATTAGTACCTTACATTTTTGATGATTTTTAATAGAAGGTCATATCTATTCAAAAACACATAAAACAAGATCAGAGTCTAAAATAAGTTTCGATGATAACTAAAGAAAAGTCCAAGAGTTTTATGTGGGTTTCAAGGTGTTTCAACGAATATCTCCCTAGAAGAGATTAATGAATTTGGAAAGAACTTTAGGCTGAGCCCTAGTTATAATAGTCGTTTTGAAATTCTGGATCATGTTGGGAAGACATCTTATCGATTAGTGCTTCCACCGAATCAATTAAGTGTTCTTAATGTGTTCAATGTATCTCAACTAACAAAGTACATACCTGATCCATAACATGTATTAAACATAGAAGATATACTACTAGAGCAAGATATTTCTTATGAAGAACAATTGATAGAGATTATAGATCGTAGCACAAAAGTTATATGAATTAATACCACTTACTTAGTTCATGTTTTATGTAGGGACAACCAATTTGAATAAGTTAGACGGTGACATGAGGATCTGATAAAGGAGAGTTATCCTCATTTGTTTGTTTCCAATGATGAATTTTGAGGGATAAATTCTTTTTAAGGGGTTAGAATGTAACACACTGATGTTTTTATGAAATATGTTCTTAAAATAAAATTAATATTTCTGTAGCTTTCATTTCATGAAATAATGGGTTTTAAATAACTGTGAGATAACATAATTATAAAATTATCTTTATATCCTAGATGTTTTTTTAGTGTGAATAACTATAAAAAACATATGAAAATGTATTGTGAATTTATTGGCTTCTAATTATTTATAATAATTATAAATGAAATATATATTATAATTTTTGAGTGAATTATTATCCATAATGAAATAATATAGATATATATGTTATATACTTAATAATATATTTTTGATAATAATCTGATTGATACTTTTGTTATAGGGTATGAATAAACACTATTTGATGTATACAAACACATATTTTTAGAAATGGTAATTTTAGGCCTCAAAATAGATAACCCCATTTAAATTAAAATTTTCACACATTAATAATAATAATATGAAAATATAAACATTATCATTGGAATATGATTAAATAAATTTACGTTGTACGAATTTTTTTTATTTTTCTCATAGCCTTAAAATTTTGATGAATATTAAAAATAAAATAAAATACATTTAAAAATACATTTTCATCAAAATAATATATATTATGAAATTATAATAATTTATAGTTTTAGAGTATAAATTCAATATATTTTTAACATTAAATATAATGTTTTTCATTTACATTAATTTTACATCGAATTCAGATGTAAAATCATTCTAATATTTTGTAGAGCTATGGATTTTTAAAATCATTCTCTTTTTCAGAAAACTAGAATAATTATAAATTAATTAGTAGAACTTCTATGTTTTGAATTTGAAAAAGGTCTCCTTATATGTAATTAGTAGGTCCATATTATGTTAATTTTTTATTATATTTTTGGCATTTCTAAATAGTAACATCTGTAATTTTGATAAATATGTTAAAAGGGTAAAACAGGTAATTATGGGTATGAATAATATTATAAAACTGCCCAAATAGTAACACCCCATGCTTTCATGGTGTTATTCTCTTGGAATAATGAACTAGGTTGCGTTGTAAAAAACATTGATTTCGTACACACCACGACCAATCATAATAACTATTTAAAAAGATGTTATGAATATTAATACCAACATTTTGAAATTTTATAAATTTTATTTTTAAAAATTGACTTCATTTTGGAATTCCTAGTATCATAATTTTCTTAGGGTGTTTTTTTTAATTTATTGAAAATTTTCAATTTTTGATGAATAGTGAAAAACACTGTGTTATTGTTTAAAACAAACTTTTATTTAAATAATTATAAATTTTATCTAAATTAATTTTAATGTAAAAATAAATACATAATTCTAATATTATTCCAATGTAATCCATTGGTTTCATTTTATAATAATATTAGATATATAAACATTTATTGATCTTTTTAAAGTAATTTTCCCATATTCTAGCCACATTTGCAAATATAAAAAAAATTTAATTTTACTGCTCCAATGAATTGAATTTCAAAAATTTGAGAGGCACGGTTAAAATTATTATGTAAAATTTGATTTAATTGGATAAAATATTTTTTTGGGAATCGTAACATTTGAGTTTTATTTTACATGGTTAAAATTAAATTCAGTAATTAATGGAAAAAATTATATTTTAATTACTCTAACACATGTCCTAATTCTATTGATTAGGTGTATTTAGACCAAAATCAAACTTAGGAAAAAAAATATGATCCTTTTTTACCCATTTTAATTAAATTAGGACATATATTATATTTTATTTGTAGAAGAGTTTAAAGTGTTGATTTCAATTTTTAATAACGAAATCATTTTAATACAAGGTTATACATAAGATAAATTCGACTGTAAATGTTCATTTGAAATATAAAAATATTTCCAACATCATGTAATTTTATTTTTAATTTTCTAACATTAAATAATTAAATTTTTTTATGACAAAATGATGATGTAGTAATTACATTATTAATTAAAGAATAAAATAATTGATGTTATAAATATAAAAATAAATAAATAATGATCCTTTTGTTGAATTACAAGAATTTTCATGGTTAATATTACATGTAATGGTTGATTACAGTTTTTTTTTGAAGAAATCTGATTGTTATGTCTTTCAAATAAAAAAATACTAAATAGTGTCAAAATTGAAATAAAGGAGTTTTTAAAACAAATACAATTTTTTAAAATGATATAATATTCTTAAAAATATAATGATAGGCCAAAGTAATTATATAATTATATATATATCATTAATTAACCACTGGAGTTTCTCTTGGAAATTTATAGTAATTTTTTATCCATATAACATAAAAATAACAGAAGACATGGTAAAAGATAAACTATTTAATTAAGAGTTAAATCTAAAATATAAGGATAATACAGTGATATAAACTTGTCTAAAACCTAATAGATGAGAATATATTGACCCATCCCCACCATAACATCAACATAAATTCCTTTGTAGCCATTAGAAACTGAAAATGATATTTTAATAATATAATATATCAAGCTTTTCCTAAAGTGACCCTCACATCTCCTATAAATGATTACATACCCTTCTCTTAATTTCAGACCTCCAAGTCCATTTTTATCATCCATTCACTGCTAAAATATCCTCTCAACTACCCTCACATTATCTTATAGGCATTTATTTTATCATAAAGAAAACCTATGGAGCCCATTTGATCAAATCAAAAGGAAGAACATGAATAAGAGATAATTACTTCATCACATCATTCAAAGTTCTTTTCATCTTCCACATCATTTTTTATTGATTATATTCCAAAATAATAACTCATGTAAGTTATACATACATAGATGTTATTATAAATACGTTACAACCTTATTCATTATTCTATCCACCCAATTAATGAAAAGTCACCATACGTGCGCACGTATAACTTACCGTCTCCACGCTATGGTGTATTTTGTTATTCAATGCTTCATTATTTGGATTGGTATTATAATTAGTATAATTTTTTTAAATAATAAATATAACATGTAAATGATTCATTAAATACAAAACACCATCTAAATTTTATATTATTTTACAATAAATAGAATGATATTATTTCTCGTGCGTACGTACAGCTTACCGTCTCCATGACGTGATGAGATTTAATTTACCATCGTAACCATTCAGGAAATATTTTCATTTGTTGATTAAACAGAATTTTTAAATAATTTAATACCATTCTACATATGAATCAAATATATCATATTTATAACAAAAATGACTTACGTACCAAAACATATAAAGAAAAATGACTCATTTTACCCCCCAAACAATGATAGTATTGAAATATAATTAACAAATAAATATTATAAGATCATATATGATATCATATTTAGGTATGTGGTTCTTGAATAATTTAATAACAATGACTTCACCATTATATAGGAGGATAAAAAACCCTCAACTAAGGTAATGTAAAAGGTAATGGTTAATTTTACAGTCTCTTTATTAGGCGAGTTTTTTATACCTATATATCTACCGGTTACTCATTATCATCCACATCTGTTTTTCTAAGAAATATATTTCAAAAAAATTACTATTTCCTATAATACGGGTTCAATTATTTTATACCATTTTTTTAATATTTTGAAAATTATTTGAATGGAATCTTTCCATCATTATACAGATAAGGTAATCTATAAGCATTTTGAAAAAACATAGGAAAGAATTTTCTTTAACTTATATAGTGGGTTCAAATATTTTTCACCGTTATAAAACATTTAAAGCTTCCAATACAATATTATAAGAATATTTTGAAAATAAAATTTTTCTTTTATAATTACATGAATTTTAACCAAACACAAAGTAGAAATAGATATTTCCATCAAACAGTTTTTGGAATGATTTCATCCATGTCATCATCCTTCTTTGGATTTTACGGTTGTTTTATGTTGATTCATTATGATATAATAATCCATATTGTGCTGAAGTTCTTGTGATTTCTTTATTGTGGATGTTTTATTTTTATACCATTCATGGTTTATGGATAAAGTATTTACATTTCGTATTCATGTTTTAATATGCATGTTTATATTATGTTTACATCATTTCATATGAGGAATGCCTTGGACATAGTAAGTGAAGGGGGGCCCGCTATAGCCCCAAATGAATCGGTATGTATCATGAGACAAAATATTGTCTTGGAACAATGCCTTGAAAAAATATTTTTTATGTAGTCTTGTCGTGAGGCCATGATTATGTGGTTATATGTCTGGCATTATTCATTCCATCATTATGAAATTAGTTATTGAAATTACATTTGATTATTCGACTAGTATAATATTCATGTAAATAATTAAATGGAATTATTTGATTTATCATTTTCATATTATGTTAATGTTTATGTTTAAAAGGCTTGTGTTTTCGTCTTATACATTGCTTTATATGATTATGCTTATTTATGATAGTTTATGCTATATTGTTATCCTTACTATGCATCTGAACCCACCTCTTTCTTATGTTTTGTTTTTCCTAAGATGAAAAGAATTATATTATTAATGACCTTCCAGAATAGGCTATGGGATATGAGTGTGTTAATAGGGGACACAATGTTGTTGTTTTTTCATTTCATAATGTAATGTAAAACGTATGTATGAATCTAGAACATCCAAGGATACAAAACCAATTGGTCTTTTGCTACCTGTTCTATTGTGATAATGTCAATTTTATGCAATAATGCACTGACTATCGGTAACTGGGGTGGGGGAATTATAGTTGGTATTAGTGGAAGTTTATTACAAGCCTTTGAAAATAGATTTAACAATACACTAATTAGAGAACCTTACCCTAAGATAAATTATGAGGATTATAATACAAGAACATCATAGAATATTGGTAATGTGGATATTTTGTGAACTTTCCAAGCAATACATCCCTACATGGAGATGTTAAGGTAGAGGAGGCTATGTCACAATTTTATCTAAGGGTAATATCCAAAAACAATGCTTTGAGATAGATTCGAAAGAAAACTGTTATATGGATTCGAAGTTAAACATTACATAATCATGAATTAAGTTAATAATTCACATCAATGGTCATTTAATTTTTAGAGATTTAGATAACTAGGTCATAACATATACATATCAACCTGAATATTTCATGTAGACACTTCTACATAGTATCCATTTTTTCATAAAATTTAATCTCTAGAAAAAAAGAGTCATGACTAGTTCCTCGTTTTAGACAGCATGAATTTTTATTCATCTCAACCTTGACCCCATTAATCATTATGTCCTATGAAAAACATTTAAAAAACATTGGATGAGAATAAAAAGCACATTAAGGGTTATAATATAAAAAACAAAATATCACTCTATCAATTCAAACCCAGCACAATCTCTATAACATACCTCTTGAAATCAAATGATTTGTGAATAACACATAGAAATAATAATTCATAAATGGAACTTGTTTCATCAATAACATAAATACATTGCATCTTTCTTAGCTACGTAGGGAGTTACCTTTGGAATACCCAACATAGTATATTACCTAATCCTCCAAGGATAATCACTAACATTTACCTCTTTCACATTACCTTTTGCATTAGAGAGCTATCACAAAGCTCACACGCCCTAGGATTATCATGGAATCACCCATATAAGTATAAAATTCCCAAGAACCATAAAAAATTCACAACATATAAAACAAATCTAAGGGAAATATAACATCTCAACATTAAAATCACAACATATCATTTAAACGATCAAATAATTCCCACATTGGTGGAAAGGTTGTTGTCACCATGAATAGTAAAAAGAAACAATCCATTTTTCATTTATTAAAAGGATTATTATAAATAAGATTACAATAGAATGAAATAAAAAGTCAAAGGGGTTTATACACATTACAATGTAATGTCATGTATAAATAAATGTATGCCTCAATGAAAGGAGATTGAGGTGAAGTCCCTTACCTCATGTCGGACATGATTCATTTGTTCTTTAATCTCCTGAATAATAAACTAAAGATAATTTATAATTACATAATATCATTTTTCAAGTTTATTATTCCCTTTATATCAGTTATTAACTTGTAATAAATTTTACATAATCATTTATGTTAATAATGGTTGTTTTGTCGATATTTGGTACTTCAGTCAAAAATGAACTTCTTTTTATTACAAATAGTTCATGTGGTCAAAATTATATTATCTACAAAATGATATAAATGATTTAGATATCATATATATCAAATATATCCATTATATATGTATGTATTTATAATTGTACATATAATTTTGTGGTATGAAATGAAATGCACCATTCTTGGAGACTGCAAGACGTACGTACGCATGAACGCCAATTTCATTTATATTTTGTAATTAATTGAATGAAAACATAATGATAAAAGTTATATTATAATTCATGTATAATATCATATATAATTTCAGTAACTTAATCCTTTATATGTTCCATGAATCGTATGAATGAGTCATATCACTTTGACTAGATGGTAGCCCACACTTCCTCAAATGAAATTATCGTATTTACCCATTACAGAAGCCATAAAGGTATGATATAAATGAAAAATAAAGAAGCATATAAAAAATAATCATTATATATAACATATATAAATATAGTTCCCTCATAATCACCACTATGAGGGGCAGTTGTAGATAATTGAACAATCATCATTTTGTGATGCAATAATTCATTATCCAGAGAAACATTATGGTGTTTACCCATTAGACGGAGGTGTGTGTAAATTTAGTTTGAATAGTTATCATAAAAAACCTATTATATTGATGATAAAGGTTTTGTTTTGTAAAAAAATAATAATAAGATCATAGGGAGTGGTGAAGTAAAATAAAAGAAGAGAAAATGAAGGAGGATGTTACATTTAAATCGGGTAACTTCCATTGGTTTGAACCAAAAGGAATTTTTGAAGTGGCTTCAATCTAAGGTAAGGATTCAAGGTGGAAGAGAGGGATGTTGGGAGCTTATTTGGTTAGTTTTTGGTTTAGGAAATGGGGATCTAAGAGGATTTAGAAAGGGTTATAGGTGAATACTTTTTTGAGGGGGAGGAGGGGCTCTTTAAGAATGTATGAATGTATTATGTTATTATAAAATGTGATTCAGTTTCAAAATGTCCAAAACATATTTAATTCGAATATATGGTTCATATACGTAGAAATAAAATCATCCAATAATAACTGGACAAGTTTTCGATATTTTTTAATCCATATCTTTTTTATTTAACCCATTGTTATCTTTTTTATCCATTACCATTTCCTCTTATATACTCGTACTATGTGGTTGATATATTTAAAATAAAATCCAAAGAAACCGAAAAATGGATCACTAATCAAAATTTTAATATTATATATTTCCTTTGACTAAATCATATATTTTTAGGACTAATTTATCATTTAATAAAATATTATATCTTATAAAAAAACATTTATGTCAATTTAAAAAATACTTAAGTCAAGACATTTAAAAAATATATAACAACATTATTATTTCTAAGAACCTTAATTAATTCAATGATAACAAGTCATTAATATTTTAAAAATTCATAGATGTTATAAAAAGTATTGAAATAAATTTATTTCAATATTTTTAATCTCATTTATTTAAAACATTTGTTAATGGTGTAGTCATTACATAATCATCGTGTAAAAAATAATTTTATTTATATAAGGAATAAAAATTATCAAAAATATAATATGATGTAGAAAAATATTTTTAGATTTCAAATTAATATTTATAGTCTAAGAGATCACTTATATAACCCCATATAAATATTGGATTACTAAAAGATATATGTTTATGTTACTTTTGTCCTTACATTAATTTACTTAATATAAAGTGTCATTATCGCTCTCATGTGGCTCCATGGGGACCCGCAATTGACACAATGATGCCTATGGTAGGATATTTATCAAAAAATAGGATTATAACACGTGTAAGTGAAGTTTATTATCATTATAATATTATTTTTTTACCCATAGATACTAGATTTATCTTTTAACCATGGTAAATAAAATATTTACTGTTTTAAATATTCATAATGTATAAAAATATATGTTACCTATTTACAGAACATGGAACATCTGACTTGAAATACAGAATCAATTTTTCCAAATTAAAATCACAGAATTTATAGAATTTAATTTAAAATTAAATCTGGTTGTCAAAACAAAAAGGTGTGTTTTTAAGAAATAATTAATATAAAATGATTGACACTTGTTTATGACCAATTTCAAAGTGAAATTACTTCCAATGAATTTAATTTTATTAAAATGTAAAAATATAATCCAATTAAACATTAAAACCATTTAAAAAGATAATCAAACAATATATATAAATTAGATTAAAAGGTAGTGTTGAATTAAAATACATAATTTTTCAATATTCATTAACAAAATGAACATCATCATAAAAATTCCAAAATTCCATTCAATATAAATATTTATGTCACAAATCTAAAGTAGAATTTTATTTTTATCAACTAGAATATATAAAAGTGTAAAAAACATGATTTAAAAAAGGGTTCTCCCTAAAAATGTGGTAAATCGACCTGTTAGTAAATATTATAATATTAATGCTTAAAAATAGATTCATTCACATTTTAAGCCTCTAAAATATATTAAATAAATGTAAAAAAATTTGACAGACATGTATAATAATATTGTAGCTAGTTCTATTCAGTCCTTCAAATACAACAACTATGTGATAACTACCATTTAAAATAATATTATTTTATTATTTTTCTGTATGACTCGCCCTTATGTGCAACATGAGATTTTTCAGAAAAAGTCATTATTGCGTTTCAAGTACACCATCGAAAATATCATCCCCTTTAGTGTAAAATTATTATTTAATTCACAAATATTATTAAATATGAAAATATAATTTTCTTTATTTACTTAGGATGTTACATTCTTCCCCTTTTGGGGAATTGAGTCCCCACAAAACAATTCAATTATGAAATAAGTGTGGTTATTTACCCCTCATAGCATTTTCATATTCCCTAGTTTCTTATTCAACCATATGGTTTTTCCCAAAAATATTTACCTGATGAATTACCTTATTCTGCAACACTTTTTCTCTATGGTCAATATTATAGAATGACTGTACATCATAATAAAGATTATCTTCTAATTGGACTACCTATGGACTCAAATGATGAGACGGATCCAGCAAATAATTCCTTAACATTGAAACAAGATGATCAATGTGTACCTGGGATTAACATTGTGGTAAAGCCACTCTATAAGAAAATAATCCAAAATTATTCAGGATTTCATATGGTCCAATGAACCTCAGACTAAACTTCCTCTTCTTACCAAAATTCATAACACTTTTCCATAGAGAAACATTGAGAAATACATGATCACCAACCTCGATAGAGAGATGATTCCTCCAATTATCTGCATAACATTGCTTCCCGCTTTGTGTTGTTCTCATGTGATTCTAAATCAACTAAACATTTTCAGCCATATCATCTACCAATTATAGTCCCATAAATTTCCATTCACCATCTTCATCCCAGAAAGATGGAGTTCAATATCACTTTCCATATAATTCCTTAAATAGAGCCATATGTATAATGGAATGAAAACTATTATTATAAAAAATAATAACCAAAGAGAAAAGGTTGTCCCTACTTCCCTGTTAGTCCATTGAGAATGCATGTAGATTATCATTCAACGTCTTAATTTTTCATTTTAACTTCCCATATGATTAAGGATTAAAAGATGTAGTAAAATTTAATTCGGAACCGAATGACATTTAAAGGCCTTTCCAAAAGTTAGAAGTAAACCTGTGATCACGATCAGATACAATAGAGAGGGGAACTCTGTGAAACCTAGATATATCTTTAACATACAGCCCAGAATGTTGATCGAGAGACAAATTATCTCAAATTGGATGGAAATTAGCATATTGAGTCAATTAATCAATAATAACACAAATTTCATGTTTACCTCGAGAATAATTTGGTAATCCCATGACGAAGTCCATGGAAAAATTTTCCAATTTCCAATACGGCACTGGTAAAGGCTAAAGAATCCCTTTTGGTAACTGTCACTCTGCTTTAACCTATCGAAAATTCAAACACTTAACAGTAAATTCAGAAATATCTCTTTTCATTCCATCCAAAAAGTAATAATTTCGAAGATCTAGGTACATCTTAGTACTGTAAGGATAAACTAAAAATATAGAACAATGACCTTAACATAACTACTCATTCTACAACTGTGAATCACAAGACCCACATAATATATTCTTAAATCTAAAAATACAATCATCTTCAATGTTAAGATTAGATAGAATACCCACTGAACCATCATTACCTTTTTCTGGAACTCATTGTCTTCCTTTTGTGCTTGCTTATTTCTATCTTATAGAGATGATTTCACTGACAACTGAAACAAAATAGAATAATATCCAACAGAAAAAACATCTATTCCAAAGTTCAAGAAATCTTTAATCATATTATCTTGTTCCAAACATAACATGTTTAATATAGCATTAGATTTTCAACTCAATGCATTTTCCACTTTATTTAACTTTCCTGGATGAAAACGGATTGTTCAATCATAATACTTGATTAATTATATCCATCTCTATTATCTCATGTTCAATTATTATTAAATGAATATATACTTCACACTTATTTGTTTCGTATATATTTCTCATTTTACTCCATGAAGATGATTCCACCGAATTTTTTAAGAAAAAAACAATAGCAACTAATTCCAAAATCATGTGTTCGGTAATTTAACTCATGATGTTTCAACAGACGTGAAGCATAAGTAATAACCTAATCATTATGTATTAGGATACAACCATTTACTTTCAACTATGAATCACTGTAGATAAAAATCTCACCATTTTTGGAAGGCATTAGCAAAACAAGAGCATTCACCAAATCTTCTATTCAATTCTTGAAAACAATCATCACATTCTTTTGACCAAATGTTCTTAACACCTTTGTGAGTTCATTTAGTCTGTGCGATAGATAACCTTGAAAATGATTCAATAAAATTATGGTAATAACTAGAAAAATCAAGAAAAATATGGATCTCGGTTATATTTATGGGTATTTTCCATTCTTCAACAACATTTGTTTCAAGATCAATAGTTTTTCCATTTTTTTAATGGTGTGACTATGGAATGAAATTTAAGGTAACCAAAACATACTCTTTCTTAATTTATAATATATTTTCATTTCATGTATGGTTTTCAAGAAAACCATTATATGAGTTTCATGTTCCTATTTAATTTTCGAAGAAACAAAAATATCATTAATGAGCACCACCAAAAGAAGAACCAATAAAATATGGAAAATTGTATTAATAAGATTCATGAATAAATTAGATGCATTGGTTAAACCAAAAAGCATAACCACAAATTCATAATTTCTATATCTAGTATAAAACATGGTCTTCAGAATTTCTCCTTCCTTTACATTCAACTGATGGTACCCCAGCCATAATTCAATCTTCAAAAAAAAATTGAGATACTTGTAGCTAATTAAAAAAATAATCAATATGAGGAAAAGGATGGTTGTTCTTAACAGTGATATTATTCAATTCACTTTAAACAATGCAAAGTCTCATTGTCCCATATTTATTTTTAGTATAAAATAAAATAGAATCCCATAGAGATGTTCTCGATCGAATGATTCCTTTCTCTAATAACTCTTAAAATTTCTTCTTTTACTCTAAATGTTCAATTTGATCCATTCAATATAGAGGGCTTTGAAATTGACTTAGCATCATGAACTATTTCAACAGTAAATTCATATTCCTATTCAGGTATAATACAAGGCCTCTCATCTGAAAAAAAATCAAGGGACTCTTTTACTACTGGAACATCATTATTCTGAATTGTTCCTATGTTTCCAACAATATGTGCAAGGTAACATTCATTTCTATATTTTACTAGTTTTTCAACATCCTGATATGTTAAAAAAATTAATGATTCATTCTGGTACAAAAAACTAAAATTCATACTGAAATGAAACCACTTTATCTCTACAGTCATTCCAAGCATGAGAAACAGAAATCCAATCTATACACAAAATAAAATTAAACTCTCATAGAAGAAAAACAATGAGGTTTTCAGGTAGATTATTTCTACACACAAGGAAATAACGGTTATTTTATTTTATTTGTTCTCAACATTTCCTCCCAATGTTTTTACCATATGTTTAGTATTCATATCATAAGTTGGAATTCACAATTTAATAGAAATTTTCACAGAAATGATAGAATTGGTAGACTCTAAATCAAACAGCACATTGGAATCATCTGAAAAAACAAAAATTGTATTTGAAACTACTTCATTTGATTGTCCAAAATCTACTAAAGTATTTGGAAAGGATTTCACAACCCCGTTCTTCTTGTATTTCAACTTATTTCCCTTAGTTAAGGTCTTCATTGGACAGTCATTTGCAAAATGACCCATTTCATTGTCCTAAAAAAATTACTAACTATAAATCAAATTTCTTCATATCATTACCCTAATCGTATTTAGTGAAATAATGAGCCTTATGTTCCATTTTACCAGAATGGTAGCATTTATGATAATTCAAAAGCCATTCCCCACCATGATTTTTACCAACATTTTCAAAAAATTTAAACGTAAGTTTCATACAATCAGACTTTTTTTGATGATTTCTTCACATTCATCTGCCACCTCGGCCTCTTATTCTTTTGATTTTCAAAGAACTCATGGTCATCAAAAAACTCAATTTCCACCTTCTCTGCACATAAACTATGTTTTTTATAACATTTCAACTCACAATAAGCTAATTCTCTTTGATACATTGGATTTTATCCTGAGTAAAAATGATTAATTTTACTATCATTATCTCATATGAAATTTGGAGCATACCATGAAATTTGAGTGAATTTTTCTTCATAAGCATCCACTGATTCATCCTACTTCCTCAATTCCAGTAATTGTGTTTCCATGCTTAGAAAAACCACCTTAGGAAAATATTTTTCAACATACATACATTCGAACTATTACGAATCATGAGCATAAATCTCCTCGTTATCCCTGCTAATTTTCACTGTCGACTACTAATGATAAACTTCACCTTCAAAATGGTAAGTAGAAGAATATATGGTTGATGCTATGAACACCCCATGGAGTAAATAATATTCTTCAGTGCTTTAATCCACCCATCTACTAGCACAAGGTAAGATGTTCCTCTAAATGATGGGGGATGTTGCCTCATTAAATTCATTACTACTGACATGTTCTTCTGTGATTGATCTGGATGATCTTGTACAACAATAACACTACCATTTATAGCCGATGTCAATTGTGCCATCACAACAACAAAATGTTCAGTTCTGATTCTGACCATCTCAGGTAGCTGATTTGGAAGGTTTTCTTCCTCCTGATGTCATCCCATAATATCTTCCCTATTTCCTCTTCGAAAATCCATTTTGAAGAAAAAAATATCATAGGAGAAGAAACATTGTAATATATAAATCCTAAATAATTTCAATATTGAAATAAATTAATTTATGTATATTAATTTTACAATATTCAAACTCCTAATGTTCTCTAAACTGTCATCTGATTCAATATATAAGTCCCCAACCATAAACAATACATAATTTTGAATTAATTTAATAATTAACATTGATTATATTAACATGTTTAGAGCTTTAGATAATTAGGTATCAACATATACATAACTACAGGGATGTTACGTGTTGAAACTTCAACACAGTATCAATTGTTTTAAAAAGAAAAACTTTTGAAATAATGAGTAATGTCTAGTTTTAATTTTTATACAGCTTAGCATTCCATGAACCCAACCTTGACCCCATTCATCTTTAATTCCTATAAAAAACATTACCAAAACATTGGATGATCATAAAAATCTCAGTAACACTTATAAAATAAAAAATAAATCATTAGTACATCAATAAAAATCAAGTGTAAACTCTTTTACATACCTCGTGAAATCATAATATTTTTGAATAACACATAGAAATATTAAATCAGAAATGTAACTTGTGGAATCCATGACATACTTACGTTGTAGCTTTCGCAGCTATGTAATGAGTTATCATTGGACTACCCATCATAGAATATTCCCTAATTCTATTTGGAGTAACATTAACATTTACCTTTGTCACATTACTTAATGCATTGGAGGGCTATCCTGGGCTCACCCACCCTAGGTTTATCATGGAACCACCTATATACGTAAATAATGCCCAAGAACTATAACATATTTGAAACACATAAAAAAACATAAAATAAAAGAAAACATTTCCACATTACTATCACAATATATCATTTCAATATATTGACATAATAAATCCATTATAAAAACTATATTCGATGCCAAAATAGGTAAAAAGTGTGTATGGTATTATTTTCAATAACATTATGAATTGTTTAGGAATCCAATGATCAAATAATGCTCGTGGTGGTAGAAATGTCATTGTCACCGGATAACATAAAATGATTCATTACATTTTGTCATTTAGTAAAATATGACATAGAGAAAATATTTTTTTAATGAAATTAAAATTAAAAGGGGATTATACACCATATAATGGAATGTAATGTATAAATCAATGTATGCCCCAATGAAAAGAGATTGAGATGATGTCCCTTACCTCATGTCCAACTTGACACGTTCATTCGTTAATCTCCTGAAAAATTAACTAATGCTAATTTATACATACTTCATAAACTTTTTCACATTTATTATTCCATTTATATCACATATTACCATGTTGTAAACATTAAATAATCATTTAAGTTTACAATGGTCATTTTTTCGATATTTGTACTTGAGTCAAAAATGAACATCTTATAATTAAAAGTTGTTCATGTTGTCAAAATTTTATTATCTCCAGAATGATATTGATGATTTTGATATCATATATATCATATATATCCAGTATATATATGTATTAATAATAGTACATAACATTTGGAGGTAAGAAATTAAATGCACCAATCATGGAGACAGTAAATCGTACGTATGCATGAATGCTACATTCATTTCTATTTCGTATTTAATTGAATAAAAACATAATGATACATAGGTATATTATAATTCCAGTATAATATCAAATATAACTTTCGTAACTCCATCTTTATAATGTTCCACGTATGTTATGAATGATTCATATCACAATTAGGGGGTGGTAGTGTGCACTTTTTAAAAATGAAATTATTGTATTTACCCATTATAGAAACATTATTTTTATGCTATAGATGAAAAATACAGAATCATAGAGAAAACAGAAACATAATATATATAATATATAAATACAGTTCCATCATAATTTCCACCATGAGTGGTTGTATGATATAGTTGAACTATTATTGTTTCGTGAGTCCATCGTACGTCATCCACAGAAATAGTATGGTGCTTACCCATTAAAGGGAGGTGTGTGTAAGTGTAGTTCAAATCCATATCATAAATGAAACCTATTATATTGAGGATATCAGTGTTGTTATGTAAAATAATAATAATAAGAGTATAGGTAGTGGAGAAGTAATATAAAATAAGAGAACTTGAGGGAAGACGTTACCTTGAAATCATGTAACTCCTTTTGGTTTGAACCATAAGTCTTTCTTGAAGTTCCATATGCATAGGGTAAGGTTTATATATAGAAAAGAGTGATTTTCGGATCTTCTTTATTCATAGATTAGGTGATACAAGGGGGATTGGAGGTGTTTGAGTACAGGTTAGAGGTGACGTCTTTTTTAAGGGGGAGGAGGGGCTCTTTAGCAATGTTTGAATGTATTATTTTATTATAAAATGAGTTTCATTTTCAAAAGGTCCAAAACATATTTAATTCTAAGATAAAATTCATATAAGTAGAAAAGAAATCATCCAATAATAATTGGATAGGTTTTGGATATTTTTTAATCCTTATTATTTTTATTTAAACCTTTGTTAACATATTTAACCTTTACCATGTCCCCTTATATATTCATACTACATGGTTAATATATTATCTATAAAATTAAAATCAACCAAAATGGTCCATTAATGAATTTTTTTATATTATATATTTCATTTTTCCTAATCTTATATTTTTATTACTATTTTATAATTTAATAAAATATTAATTGTTTTAAAAACACATTTATGTCAGTTTAAAAACTATCCATATCATGAAATTTGAAAAATCGATGAAAACATTATTATTTCGAACAACCATTGTTAATTAAAATATATCAAGTGATTATTATCCCTAAAATTTTTGGATTCCATAAAAATATTCAGAATAAATTTATTTTAGTATTTATAATTGCATTTATCTAAAACAATCATTATTGAGGTAAACATTACATCATCAGTGTTTCATAAATAATTTTATTTATTTAATGTCTAAAAATTATAAATAAAATACTATTATTTATATAATCGTTCTAGCTTTCAAATGAATATTTATAGTCGATGAGATCCTTTATATAACACCATATAAATATTACTTTGCTAAAAGATATATGTTAATATTACATTGGTAGTAACTATATATTAATTAATATAGTGTCATTATCACTCCCAGATGGCACCAAGAGGTCCCAAAATAAACCCAATGATTACTATGGTCGGACATTTATCAACCAATAAGATAAAGATACATTTTAAGATAATTTAATATTATTATAAAATTACTTTTTTACCCTTATTTACGATATTTACCTTTTAACCATGGTGTATAAAATATTTACTGAAGTAAATATTAATAAAGTATAAAAATTAAAGTCACATATTCACAAAATTTGGAACACTTTTTTGCAAATATGGAAATCATTTTTTCATAGTCAAAAAATGGATGTTTCATAAATTAATTTAAAAATAATTATCAATGTCAAAACAAAAAAACCGTGTTTTTAATAAATAATAAATATCAAAAGATTGACACTTTTTTTATGTCGAATTTCAAAGTCTAATTACATTCAATGAAAATAAATTGGTTAAATGGTAAAAATATAATCAAATTACACTTTAAAATTATTTAAAAATATAATCTAACAATATAAATAAATTAGATTAAAAGTCATATTTGAATTAAAATACTGTATTTTTTAAAATTCTTTAATAAAATTAACATCATCATAAAAATACAAAAATTTCTTCCAAAGTAAATTTTGATGTCCAGATTCTAAATAAGAATATTATTTATTCAAATAGAAGATATATAAGTGTAAAAAATATAATTTAAAATGGGTTATCCATAAAAAGTCGGTAAATTGACCTTTAAAATAATATTAGAGTATTTATGATTAAAATTGGATTCATTATCATTTTTATCACTAATTTTTTTTGGATAAATGTAAAAAAAATTAATTTTTTTTAAATTTTTGTATTTAGTACTATTCATTCCTGCCAATACAATGGCTAGGCATTAAATACTACTTAAAATTAAATTATATTATTATTTTACTGTATGACTCGGTCGTATGTGCAACATGAGATTTTTGGAGAAACCCATTTTTTCTAGTCTGGTATGCAATCGAACATAGAATCTCCATTAAATTAAAAATATATTAAATTAAAAAAATTAATAAATACAAAAATATAATATTCATTTTTTACCAGGGATGTTACACCTGTTACACAACAACAGGCCTTGCGACACTCTTGGTACGACACTCCTGGGGGATATACGTGGGATAATTCACATTTTCATTAAAAACAATTATAAAGGATTTTTGAGTAAATATTTTCTCCAAAAAAAATATTTTTTTATGATTATGGATTATATACACAAACATTTCAACTTATATTAAGAATTTTACTAGTTTGGATTTATGTATTGTGATTTATAAACCAATTTAGTGTATGTCGTTGTTTAGAAATTGTGCCTAGTGGATGGAATGAATACTGTATCAACACATATATTCCATGTAGGGATTTCCCTCCTAATAAGGATAATTATTATAGAGAAAGTGATGCAACTGGCATTGAATAACTTATAACCATACTGGGGAAACTCAATGAGG
The DNA here is from genome assembly GCA_963277665.1 of Viscum album. Classification (NCBI taxonomy): domain Eukaryota; kingdom Viridiplantae; phylum Streptophyta; class Magnoliopsida; order Santalales; family Viscaceae; genus Viscum; species Viscum album. The sequence goes on along the minus strand of OY728160.1, from coordinate 1,043,653,533 downwards.
ATATGAATAATAACTTTACCCATATGGGGAACCATGATCCACAATGTAGAGGATCAATGTTTGACCGATTCATGAGTAAAAAACCCCCAAAATTCAGTGGAAATACAAATCCATGTGTAGTTGGGCAATGGCTAAGTTCCATTGAGAAAATATTTCATGCTTTGGTGAGTATAGTAAAGGAAAAAGTTTTCATGGAAGTTTATCACCTCATTGGAGATGCATATCAATGATGGTAATTAATTCAAAACAAAAAGGAGGATGAAAAAGTATCAAATATTGAATGGAGGGAGTTTAATGAACTTTTCAATGAAAAATACTTTCCTCGTGATCATCGAGAAGATAAGGAAATGAAATTTCTGAGTTCGAGGCAAATTGAGAATGATAATGTCACAAATTATGAGGCAATCATTACAAGGATAGAAAGGCATGATGTAGAATGTATACATAAATGAAGGATTAATATTGATTGATTATTTTTTTGGTTAAAAAAATTTCTCTGTTGAGAATTAGTCTCCCAATCCTTCTCATTGTACAATGATATAGTCTCATGTTCTATCATAACAGAAAATGAATTTTCTATGTCTTACAACTTTAAGACAAAACAAGAGAAGTAGATATCTACTGAACACTCAGGAAATGGAAATAATTAGAAGAAGGGTAATGTTGAGTTTTCATCTTGCAGTAAAAGTGGGAAGAAACAACCAAATACTGTCCTCAATGCAATGGGTGTTTATTACAAGTTTGGTGAAAATTACAATCAAGTTCATTATTGAAAAGGGAATAAAGAATCTATCAATGTTGAATGGTACAGTTGTAATGAAATGGGGCATTATGAAAATTAATTTCCTAAGCATCAAGAAATGCCACCTCAGATAAGTCCTATGGATCAAGGCCATGCTTATGTGATAACAACTACAGTGGTAGAAGATCTGAATGACGTGGTGTCATGTAAATTAATCATTTCCTAAATTTTAGTCAATGTATTTTTTATTCTGTAACATAGCAGTCTTTCATATTTTCCCAATTTTCCAGGAAAATTAGATATTTCCAATTTAATTAAATAAGGGATTTGTATGTCAAAACTCTTTTGGGAAGTATCATTACCGCAATGTTTTTTGAATTAGGTTCCATTATGAAATATAGACGTTCTGTAAATTTGGATCTCATCATAATACAGATGATTGAATTTTATAAAATCCTCAGTATGAATTAGCATTCAGACCAAGGTGAAAATATTTATTCTCAGAAGAAGTTGGTTACTATTTTTAATGATGATAAGGAATACCTTATCATCAGGAAAAAAAATCAACATATTAATCTCATCAAGATGAACCCCCGATACCACTACTAAATTCAATTATTCTTGTGTAAGGGAGTTAAATAAATATGGGGTAAAATTTATGTAAAAATAGAGAATGCACCTATTCAGCAAGAATATGTTGATGTGTTTCTAGAGGATTTACCTGGCCATCCTCCAGAACAATAAATTGAGTTTTCCATTGATTTAATTCTTGGTACAAGGACTATATCAAAGACCCATTAAAAAATGGACACTGTACAATTAGTGTAACTAAATAAACCACTAGGTGAATTGAGTAAAAAAGGCTTTATTCACCTTTCTATTTCTCCAAGGGGATTCCCTATTTTTTTCTAAGAAGAAAGATGGATCTATGAGGTTTTACATTGACTACAAGGAGAAAAAGGATATAATATTAACGAACATGTATCTCCCACCACACATTGATTATTTATTTGATCAAAATCTTGGAGCTCAATATTTTTCAATGATTGACCTTCGATCTATATACCATCTATTCTGTGTGAAATACAATGAAATTCCAAATACAACATTTCAACCCGGGTATGGGCATTACGAGTTTACAGTAATGTTTTTTGGACTGACTAATGCATCCCATTTTTTCATGGATCTAATGAAAAGAGTTTCTAAAGAATATCCTCATGATTTTGTAGTGGTATTTATTGATGATATATTGGTATATTTCAAAAGCTACGAAGATCATGAAAATGTCTTGTACACTATTCTAAAGACTCATAGAAGAAATTAATTATATGGTATGTTTAGAAAATGTGAATTATAGATTTATGTGATTTCTTTTCTTGGCCATATTATCTCTAAGGATAGAATATCTGTTGATCCTTCAAAAATAAGGGCATTAAAATAAAGGCAAGCACCAATGAGTATAATTATGGTATGTAGTTTTATTGTTTTAGCATGTTATTATAAGAATTTCGTACAGAATTTTTCCCAATTGGCTAACCCATTATCCAAGATCGTACATAAAGGGGTTAAATTTGTTTGGACAAAAGACTATGAAGAATGTTTTAAGTAATTGATGAAATGATTAGTCAATGATCTTATTTTGACACTACTATCAGGGATTGATGGGTTTATTATTTATAGTTTTGCTTCAAATAAAGGACATGGTTGTGTACTTATACAGAATGATAGAGTTATTGCATATGCATCACGATAGATTAAAATTTATTATCAAAACTATATGAGTCATGATCTTGAGTTAGCAGCACTAATCATTACTCTGATGATATGGAAACACTACCTCTATGGTAAACAAATGTGAGATATATACTGATCACAAGAGTTTGAAGTATATTTTATCACAGAATGAACTCAACATGAGGCAAAGGGGATGGAAAAACTACTCAAGTATTACGATTTAACAATACACTACCACTTGTTTAAAGTAAAATAAGGTGTTGAATGCTTTGAGTAGAAAGAATCAAGGAGTTACAAACACAATGAGAGTTGAAAGGGATCCTATGTTCATGTATATAGTAAATATAGATATTAAAATAATCATGGAAGGTGAAACATCGATACTTTTATCAAATATTTGTGAATCCATATTTACTTGAAAAGATAAAATGTACTCATACTGGGGATGAGAATTTTCAAATGAAAATTAAAGCTACGAATGATGTGAGATTGATTGACTTCATATATGAAGCTAGAATTTTGAAATATGGAAAGAGGCATTGAGTTCCTGAAATACCTGATCTAAAAAGGGTATTTTTGGATGATGTTTATAGATCCAATTTTTCTATACACCTTGGTAACACCAAGATGTATAGTGATTTGAAGGAACATTTTTTGTGGGACATCACAAAGAGGGAGATTGATGATTAAGTTTCAATATGTATGATTTTTAAAAAGGTGAAAGCTGGATGGAAATATCCTTGAGAATTCATGAAACATCTTCCCATACCAGAGTGAAAATGGCATAAAACTACGATGGAATTTTTCATAGGGCTACCAAAGACTCCTATAAGAAATGATGTAACATGTTTTTTTGTTAATATTTTTACCAAGTAAGTACATTTGATTTCTATAAAGAAGATGTACAACGTTATTGTTTAACAATACAATATATTAACAATGTTGTAAGAATTCATCATGTACCCCTATGGGTTGTTTCTAATTGTGATCCCCATTTTTAATCATGATTCTATAAAAGTAATCATAAATCCTTGGATACTAAACCTCATTTGAGAACTTCCTACCACCCTTAAACTATTGTACAATCATAACAGAGTATTAAAACCATAGATGATATTCTAATATCTTTCCCACTCAACATTCAAGGTTTATGAGATCAATATTTACCTCTGGTAGATTTTTCCTAATACAATAGCTTCCATTCAAGTATTAAGATGGAACTATATGAAGATTTATATGGAAAGAGATGTCACACACCAACTTGTTGGGATGTGTTTGGTGAAAGAAAACTCATATGCCCAGAACAAGTTGAGGAATCAATGGAACAGGTGAATATTAACAAAAACCACATCAATGGAGATAAAAGTAGGAAAAAGAGCTATACTGATAAACAAAGGAATGATTTGGAATTTCAAGTAAGTGATCATGTTTTCATGAAGGTATCTACATGGAAGGGTGTTACAAAATTCAAAAAGAAAGTTAAATTAAGACCCATGTACATCATAGCTTTTGAATTCTTATAATGAATTGTAGTTGTAGATTACTATTTGGAACTGCCACCAAGTCACTCCAATGTTCATGAAGTGTTTCACGTATCACTGCTGATAAAATAAATGCATTATCCAATACATGTACTCACCTATGAAGAAATAGAACTAGAACCAGATATGTATTATTGTGAAGAACCTATTAGGATACTTGATACCAGAGAACATTTGTTGAGAAACTAGATGACTCTTCTCGTAAAAGTGAATAGGAGAAAACATAAAAAGTATGAGGCAATGTGGGAAACTGGGGAACATATGATGAAGAAGAACCAGAATATTTTTATGCAGTAATATTCTTGAAATTTAGAGGATGAAATTATTTTAATTAGTGTATAATTTTACACCCTATGCTCCAATAATACACATTTCTTTGAATAATTAAATATCTTGTATTGTATGCAACATCAACTTCTAGCACACCGTGACCCATCAAACTATCCCTTTAAAAAGATGTTATAAATAGTAATACCATCTTTTAAAAATTTTATTAATTTTATTTCTCAAAATGGACTTTATTTTTGGATTCAGAATATCAAAATTATCATAGGGTGATTATTTGGTATATTTTGAAAACATTGAATTTTTGAAGAATTATAAAAGACACTACGTTATTGTTTGAATACAAAATTTATTTAAATAATTTTTTACATAGATTAATTTTAGTTTCAAAATAGATACATAATACTTATATTAGTCCAATGCAATTCATTGGTGACATTTTATAATAAGATTAGATATATAAAATTTTATTCAAATTTTTAATGACTTTTACCCACCTTCTTGGAACATTTGAAAATTTGGATAAAACATAATTTAACAACATCAATGAATTGAATTTAAAAAATCCAAGAGACATTGTGGAAATCAGTATGTAAAATTTTGTTCAATAGGATGGAAATATTTTTTTTTGTGAATAGTATCTTTTGAATTTTATTTACCAGTGTTAAAAGTAAATTAAGTAATTAAATGTAAAAATGATATTATAATTACACTAAAATATTTCTTAATTCTATTGGATAAGATTATTTCGACCAAAATATACCTAATGAGTAAAATATGATCATTTTTTATCCACATGGATTATATTAAGACATTTTTTATATTTAATTTAAAGTAATGCAGAAAGAGTTATAAATTAATTTTAATAACTAAAAAATTTTTATTATTGGGTTATACATAAGATAAATCCTACAATAAATATTCATTTTAAAGGTCAAAATATTTCCTACATTCCGTTATTTTATTTATATTTTTAAATATTAAATAATTAAATTTATTTACAACACAATGATGATGTAGTAATTACGTTAATAAGGAAAGACTAAATTAATTGATGTTATAACTAATTAAATAAATGTAAATTGAGACTTTTGATGAATTAAAAAAAATATTGGTTAATATAAAATGTTATCATTGTTTCAATTTATTATTTTTGATGAAATGATATTTAAATTACTTTCACAAAAACCAAAAACTAAATAGCGTCAAAATCGAGAGAAATGAGGTTTTAAAACTAATACTACTTTATTAAATGATATAACATTCCTAAAATTATATCTTTCTACAAAAGGAAATATATAATTATATATATATCAGTAATGAAACTCTTCAAGTTCAATTGACATTTTATATTATGTTTTTTGACCATGTAAAAATTAATATAATAAGACATGCTAAAAGTTAAACTATTTAACTAAGAGTTAATTCTAAAAGATAAGGTTAATATGGTGACATAAACTTCACTAAAAAATATTTGTTGATAAAATGTAGACTCATACACACCTTATCCTATAATTAAATTCATTTTGTTTCCTTATAAACCAAAAATTATTTTATAATAAAATAATATTTCATGATTTTTCAAAAGTGACTCTCATCTCTCTTATAAAAGGGTACTTCCCCCTCTCTTAATTTCAGACCTCCAGAGCCATTTGAATTGGCCAAAACCTTCTCAAATATCCTAAAAAACGATCACTTCAACCTAGAGGCATTACTATTATCATAATGCAAACCTATGTTGCCATTTTTTTCAAATACAAAGGAAGAACATGTAGAAGAGGTAATTACATTATCACCTCCTTCAATGTTCTTTTTATCTCACACTTCAACCATTTTTGTAGATTACATAACACTATAATAGTTCTAGTACATTCTACATAATGATATGTTATTATAATTGTGGTAAAACCATATTAGTTATTCTCTCCATCCATTGAATGACATAGTCACCATACGTGCGTATGTATGGCATACCATTTCTATGTCGTGGTGTAGTTTATTATTCAACACTTCATTATTTGGATTGGTATAACAATGATTATAGTTGATTAAACTGATAAATATAGCATGTTAATTATTTTTTAAATATTATATAACATCTAAATTACATATGATTTCACCATAAATATAATTATTGTATCGCTCGTTCAAACGTACGAATTACCATCTCCACAACGCCATGAGATTTCATTCCACAAAATAACCATTTAAAAATAATTTTCTTATGCTAATTAAAAATTATTTTTAAAGAATTTAATATCATTATGGATATGATTTAAAAAATACTGTCCCTAAAAAACATGACTTAAGTAATGAAATATATAAAAGAAAACGAATCTACTGAAACCTGAAACTATGATACTACTGAAATATCATAAACAAAGTAGAATTAGAAGATCATATATGATATCATATTTATGTATGTAGTTCTTTTATAGTTTTATAAAAAAAATTCACCAATATTCCTAAGGTTAACGTACCCTCAACTAAAGAAAAAATACAAGGTAAGAGTTAATTTTTAGTTTCTTAATTATCCGAGATTGTTTATACGTATGTATCTACATGGACCTCTTTATCATCCAAATAATTGTTTCTAAATAATGTAATTCAACACACTATTTTCTACTTCCAATACTATGGGAGGAAGTCATTTATTCCCTTGTATGATTTATTTTATAATTCTTTGAATGGAATCTTTCTGTCATTTTCCTAAATATGTACAATATGACCTTTTAGACAAAATTAAGGAAAAATTTATTTTAACATTGACAACAGGTTAAACTATTTTAAATCATTATAACACCATAGATGCATCCCTTATTATCATATTAGAATATTTTCAAATAATTTTTTTTTAAATTACGTGACTATAAAATAAATACAATGTAGATAGTGATTTTCACTCAAATGGTTTTTGGATTGATTTAATCTATGTCAACATCCTTATTTTTAATTTTACGCTTGTTTGATATTGATTCATTGTGATACATTAATCATTATTGTATTGAAGGTTTTGTGGTATGTTTGACTGTGGATGTTCTATTTTTACACCATTAACGATTTATAGTCAATGTATTGACATTTCATATGCTAGTTTTTAGAATAATGTTTATATAATGTTTCAACCTTTTAAAATAAGGAATGAATTTGGCATAGTCAGTGACGGGCGGGGGCCACAATATCCCCTTTATGAATCAGTAAGTCTCATGAGATAGAAGAGTGTCTGGGAACAGGGCCTTAAAAAATATTTATTTGTATTCTTGGAACGATACCTTGACTTTGTGGTTATGATGTTTGGCATTATGCATTCCATCAGTATTAAATTAGCTATTTATATTACATGTGATGATTCTACTAGTAGAATATCCATGTAAATACGTAAATGGAATTAATTGATTTATATTTTCCATATTATTCTGATATTTAAGTTTATAAGGCTTATGATTTAGTCTTACACATTTACATAAATGTTATTTCTTATTTATGATAGTTTCCTCTATATTTTTAACCTTACAAAGCATCTAATCTCACCCCATTATTATGTTTTATTTTTCCAAAGATGCAAAGATGTATATTATTATTGACATGCAGGAATAGTCTATGGGATTTGAGTGTGTTCATAGTGGACACAATGTTGTTCTTTTGAAATTTCATAATGTCATTTAAAACATATGTATGTATCTAGTATATCGAAGACTACTAAACTAATCAGTCTTTTGGGACATGATCTGTTGTGATCAAGCCGGTGTTATGTAAAAATGCACAAAATTTGGGTATCATGGGTCGATACATAACACAAACATTTGTCCTAACAATATTTTAGGATATTTGGAAGCCCAAGACAACTATTTGGATGAAACTTTTTCCTCTAGAAGACACATTGTTTTCATTATGATACTTATACAATTAAATTTAATGTAATGTAAAATATGTTATGCAGATATATATTTTTACCAAACCAATTCTAATTTAGGGTCATATAAGTGATCTCTTAAACTATATATATTAATTACCAAAGATAAAAATATTTCCTACATCATGTTAATTTATTTATAATATTTAGATTTTAAATAATTAAATTTAATTATGTCAAAATCACGTTCCAACGACTATTTTATTAATTATGGAATTAAATAGATGATATTATAAATATTAAATTAAATATTATTTATCATACTTTATGACTTCAATGGTTTTTCTAGGTGAATATTACATGGAATTATAATATTAATTTTTTTTATTTTATCTATCTTTTTTTTATTTTTTTTAATTCATTAAAATTAATTTTGTAAAAATTGAAATAATTTATGTTTCTTGAAAATAGAAATATTTTAAATTATATAAAAACCCTAATAATATTTAAAAATAAAAAACTTGTTCATTATAAGGTATAAAAGTTCATTAAGTGTCCAATTATGTGAAATTGCCTCGATATAAGTCAAATGTTTAGAATCAAAATACATAAAATTTTGTTACCCCAATGAAAATTAAAAGAGAATAAATAATTGTTAACTGAAAATATAGGGTTTAAAATAAAATCAATACATGCCTAAAAATTATTGGATGAGATTATTTCAAAATATCCTCATTATATCACATAAATATATCTATTTTGAATCATGTGTATTAAAAATTTATTTTATAATATTTTATTATATTATGAATTTAAAAGGCGCCCCGCACCTAAATTATAAATGGGCATCTCATTCCTCAACTATTCACTTAAATTCAATCTTTCAATATCTACCATCCCTGACCATTTTTCATTATCTACTTCCCGATTTACTTTATGCAGGTTCTATTCTTTTTCAAAGTCAATCTATAGAGCTCTTTGAATATATTTAGAGGAATCCCATTGAGGAAGAGGTAATCTCGTCTACCGATTCTTTCAAACTTCATTCTTATTCTAATTCCTATTCATTTTTTGTTACACTATAAATTAATAACATTTTTATCACTCATATACTGATATGTTATTATTTTTTGGAATCAACTATATTAAACCTTATATCCATCCTATAATAAATTAAATCACCATGCGTGCATACATACAACATACCATCTCCACACTATAGTGTAAACAGTTATTCCCCACCACTATAAATTGATTGCTATAATGATGTAAATAATAACTATAAGTGATTATTATAACACAATATTAATTTTTAGATATTATGAACCATCCAGTTCATTACCATTCAGCAATTTGGGGAATGATATCATCACTCATTCATACGTACAACCTGACATCTCCATGATGCGATGTTATTAATTAAACATTTTAATCATTAAACCTTGATTATATAAGTCAATAGAATAAATATATATGATATAATAATATCATTCTATAAATGATATAAGTATATCCTAAAATGTGGAACATGATCTTATTCAACAAATCATACGTTAGATCATAACATAGTTAATACACAAATAACATGTTACAATGAAATGATACTAACAAACTGATTATAATATATTTATATATGATATCATTATAAAAAAATGTAATAAAATTTTTAAATAATTTAACCAGAATATTAGATACATATGATGGATATTAGAGTAAATGTAATTTAAAATTTTTCAATCTCATTATTATCTCAGAATGTGTATTCATAATTATTTACATGGGTATACTTACCATCGACATCCACATTCCATAAAAATTAAATATTATTTAGAATATTATAAAATTGTTTAAGGAAAATTTTACCAATTTTAGAATTTTTTTAAATGTTATTTAAGGAATTTTCTATTTTTTTGGTATGAGGTACTTTTTTACTTTAGCAAAAAAAGTACGAGAAGAATGTTTTTTAACTTGTAAATCTTGAATGGATTTTTATGCTTTCATGACTCCTTATTTCCATGAATATTCTGTTACATGTTTCAAATATTATTTTCTATGAAATTATTTTCTTTTAAGATTGCATTTTGTTTTGAGAAAAGATAATGTTTTCATGAAGATATGTTTTTTTCATCAAGAATTAATTTCTTGTGTTATATCAAAACTATTTTCAATCGAAGACGTTCTCAATTATATAAGGTTATTTTTCTATCCCTATTATTACTATGATTTGATTGTTTTTATGATGCAATGATATTCATGAAATCAATTTTTTTTACATGGATTATGTTATGATGGAAAGATGTTTAAGAAACCCATTTTATTCCTTTGGTTATGCTATGATGAATGATTTATGATTTTTATGGAACATGTATGAATGATTTCATTATGATATTGGAGGTTACTGTATCTCCATTTAATTCATTGGGTAAATATTTATATCTCATAAGGTAAACATTGCTGGAATGACATGTAAATCATGTTCAGTAATATAGGTATAGAACAAAAAAGTAAACCCAATTCAGTAATGGATGATGTGTGATATGATGGAATTTGGAATGGGCCTTGACTAATATGAAATGGTTATATTTTCTTATGTTTATGACAAAAAATCTCAGGTCTTTTCATAGGACTCTTGGGATCACATTCATTGATATTTATGAACATTCACTGTTCAAACAATGGAATGAAATCAATATGTTTCATATGAAAAATAAGATTTTCAAATTTTATGTTCATTTGTATTATGATTAAGGTATGAATGATATATTTGTTGTTACAATTACTAATCGTCTGAGCTCAACCATTAATATGTTTTTATTTCCTAAGACATAAAGAATGGTATTATTTATGATATTTCAAAAAGGTTCTAGTTATGAAGAAATAAGTTGGTAGCAATGAATACGTCTTATGAACCAGTAGTTTATGATTCACGGTTTCTAATGACACTATACCTTTACAGTCCTGACATGGGTTTCTTTCATTTTTTAATTAATATTCTTCAACATTGAGATAATATCAATTAATGTAATGTATGGGTGTTTATATATAGCCTATGATGTATTATAAACCATGCATTGTGGGTATATCACATTTCATTATTTCATGGGAAATTACTATTTATTTTATTTCAATTGCATTTATGAATCTTTGGATCATCTTTCTTAGTATGAATATCTATGAAATGTGGACCCTTGGAACAATGTGATTTTAGTAAGTTCTTAGAGCATCTAAATAAAACTCTAAGGTAATTTATAACATCAATAAATGTCCCACACCAAATTTGAATTTAGGGAATCCATCCATGTACAAAATATAATTATTCATAAGTCTGGATTCGGGTCTTAGAGCATCAGTGTCGCACCGCATATGCATTTGGAGCATTATTCCAAGGCCCGCACATCCTTTTTCAATCAATCACAAATATCACATATATCACATTCATATGAAGGATAAACATCATTATCATTATAATAAATAATTTTAATCATGATTAAAAATTTCATATATCAAACAAAATTATGGTTACATACTTTAATCACATTAGGTGAACTAAAAATATCACCATTAAACCAATTATTAGCATTTAATAATAGATTTCATCAACCAATCAAGGATAATCTTACCAACTCATTACTGGAAATTTTCAAAATGAATAATGACATATCTAAATTTTAATAACCTATTATTAAACTTTTCACATTATAAAAATCTAAATTTATGGGATATTGGACGACCTCATGGGTTTCATTCATGTATAGCCTCCCAATATCAAATGGGTCCAGCTGGCTCTGTAAAGGAAACCACAGTCACATGGAATGAATTTTTTAAATTCCACATAAAATGAAAATTATATACATAGAAATTAAATGGAATCAATAAAAAATATATTATACTTAATCGATGGAAATTAGAAATACTACACTCACATTAATAATGTTGGTGAACAGTTTTAAAAATAGAAAAACATAATGGGAATATGATAGGTAAAATTGAAAACATCATGAAATATCTGGGACTATATCCGATGTTCTATATCCAATGTAACAGGATCCATCAAAACCATGATATATACATGTTTCAAATTTAGGAAATCTACACTCTCATTGGAACGTGAATAATAAGAGGATGTGGGATCTTAATCAATCCACAAAAATACATACCATATATAAAAAACATTTACATGATAGTTTTAGTCATCATGAAGGGGTTTAATAGAGAATTAAAATCACCTATAAAAAACTCAAAACCCATTGGAAATTATATTATTATTCAATAATGTTTCTTGGGATAACAAAAAGGGGTTATATATTTTTAAATTAAAATATTTGAGAGCTTAAAATCTAGATCTCATGGTTTACATGGAAAGTCAAATGATTTATTAATATGTGTTCTATAACCACACACTCATTCTAATGGTGTTCAATGTTTCTCCAAATTTGGGACGTTGTTTGTAAAATCGTGTACCTATTGTGAAACAATCCTCTATATGGGGGTGTAAATATTTAGGAGGCAGGCTGCACTATATATTTAAATATTGTAAAACCTCTTACAGATTCTAAAATGGATGCACAATTCCTTGTGTAATACTGTATGTTTTTCCCAAACAATACAAAAACATGCCCAATCTCGTGGTAATTTTATTATCACCAAATTCACTCATATCACCCCAAATGAATTTTCCATAAAACATAAGATCAAATGAGATTTAAAAAAATTCATGAAAATATGTATGATACATATCTAAAATTTTTAGGATCATATAGAATATTTTTATCAAGATATAATCTCATGTGTCACTAAACAACCATGATAAAAAAGTGTGGCCATTAATGCTACATATCTACTTAACACTGCCATGTTTCCTCCTTAACATGGGCATGTTTCAACAACTTTTACACTCTTTACATATCCATTCACCACAACACATTATCGATATGATCCATAACACAAATTGGAAGATCCTAAATGGTTGCATCAAACCACAATCTCTACATCATCAAACTCTATCAAATGGAAGGTGTTGGGCTAATACTTTTGTGCTGTAAAGAAATAAAATCAATATGAAAATAACAATACCTCTATCTAAGAGCCTATTAATAACATACTTTTCTGATACTCTTCAAAATCTAGAAAGTTCCAATGTTCCTAGGGTATAACATGTCAGACATCTATATCCTATGGTGTCCCAAACTCACAAAAACCATAAGGAACAAATAATAATCCACAATAATATCAAGGGGAAAATGACATCGATTATCATATGACTTCTTACTACATTTATTTGTATCAATAGGATTCAGAATTAGGTGAACCTACTTTGATGTATCGTGTATGAGACTTGGTCCCAACATCTCAGACTCACCTACCTCCACCCAACACAAAGGTGAAATGCATGGACTTCCATAAAGTTCCTCATATAGTGTATTATGAATTGTATCCTAATAAATTTTATATAGTAAAACTCCACATGTATTATTTTATAATCCAAAGACACATCAAAATGAAGGATAAATTCTCTCATCATGTCATCTAGAACTTATATTATACACTCAGATTATCCATTTGTCTTTGGGTGGAATGATGTACTCATAAATACATACATTTCAATAACATTCAATAATACACCATTATGATAGATGAAATGAAAGATTTTATTCATGAATAAATACTCTATTGAACACCATTCAAAAGGAGTGTCTATAGAAAATACTTATTTCCTGACAGATCTACCATGAATGTCTCCCAAATAGAATGAAATGGGATTCATTATTCAACTAGTCCAAATTCACAAAAATATTGTCAATCTCTTGAGGGATCCTCAGAAGACCCAACCCAATTCCCATGGTAACATCAAACCATTTAAATTATTGAATTTTAAATAACTATAGTATCCTACCATGAATTTTATGCTTGGACATGAATAACGGATTGGTGTAGCATCTTGTACGAACATGTCCTTGTTGTATTTTGTAATGAATATTATTCAACATTGATTTAATATCAATGTATGAAATTTTTCGGTCATTATTGTTTCAATAATAAGAAAGGTAATGTTAAACACTTGAAACTAGGATGATAAATCCTTCATAGGAACCATAAGGATTTGTCTATGTATAGGTTACAATCCTAATGTTTTAGAAATAACAATGAATAACCAAGGATAAAACCAAGAGTTTCCCCAATTGAAATTTTATTTTTGATTTTATGGGGTTCCCTTTATGACTATTATTTCTCAAACAATAATTCATAGATTTATTCAGTGGATGGATCCCAAACGAACTGCGTTAATAGTGATTATGTGGGGTAATGAAATGATAGTCCTACTAAGAAACCAAATGTTATGGGAGATGGAATGAAATATCCTATTGTTTTTATCACAAAACATTCTCTTGATATGAATCATGTGTGACTTATAATGACGAAATGATGAAACACCATTCTATTAAGTCCTTCATGAGGAAACATCCACCTTATTTCAACTGGTCTTCTGATCCATTAGAGGTAGAACAATGGATCAGAAACATTAAAAATATATTTTCAATTCTACAATGTTTTAAACATGATAAATTCGTCGTAACCATCTATCATTTGAAAGGTGTATCAGATAAATGATAGAACCATATCAAGAAAATGAGTATAAGATATGAAATTGAATCAATGAACATGGACACGTTCTAGAACCTATTTTTTCCATTAAAATATTCCTCTTATTCTTCATAAAAGGATTGAGATTGAGTTTCTTGAACCTATGAAAAATAATAAAGAAGACATTGGTACCTACGAATAAAAATTTTGAAGACTTGAAATATACAATTATATGATTATTATACAACATGAGAGTAAAATTTATCTAATCTTTTGTGTCTTGAAACCAATAATTTGAATGGGAATTATCCATAAATTACTAGAGTAGCTATGAATAAGTCGTTTGATGTGATCTCAAGGTTTAGATAGAGATTAGAGTATCCCATCAGTATTTTGTGTTTCAAAAGAAGATGAAAATGCAATTGAAGGGAATATTCAAAGACCACATAGAAATAAAGAGGTTTTTTCACTTATTCTTAATGTTTGCATGGAAACAAGTAAGTAATTGTTTTAAAGGAACTAGTAATCTTTTTAAGAATGGAAAATAAGGTCATTAGATAATATGATTCCAATGTAAAGGGAATAAGATGTCTAATGATTCTAATAAATAAAAGAACTCTAATAATGCACCTCCAACAATCCAATGTTACATGTGCAAGGAAAAGGGGAACTATTCCAATCAATGCCCAAATCCATTTATAATTGATGATGATCGATGTCAGTAAAATCATAAGCATACTGAAAAATTCATGTCCCATGAAATCATTATCAGTGATGTGGAGTATGATAATGAAGTGGGGAATAGTACACTCTACATCCACTCTATAGAAAAAATGTTTCTTTATTCTAGATCATCCAACTATTTCATCCTAAATAATTATCATTGGTTATCGCCATATTACCTCAACAATTATATTTTGAGAAAGTTGTGACAAATCCTACTAGAACAACGGTCACTTGAAATGATTATAGTTATTATTATATTGAGGTTTGAGGGAAATTGACTCATGTCCTTATTTTGATCCTTCTTATAATGTTACTTGATGTGATTGTTTTTCTAGATTGGATTTCTCTATATGGACCTCATATTAAATTCCATGGAAGAGAACTCACGTTTCATATTCCAAATCAATCTATTATCATATTTCATTGTATGGATGAAAATAACCTTCAAGTAGAAATTTCAACCATCCTGTGTCTATTTATTCCTATAAAATGGTTATTTATCTCAAATGGATGGGGAGAAACTCATGATTAAGAATACACGCATTTTACATGAGTTTGATGATGTCTTTCCAGATGAATTACCATGTCCTCCACAAAATTGTGAAGTTCAATATTTAATAAAACTTATATTTGTCATATTCCTATTTTAAAGACCCCTTATATAGTTTCAAAAATTGTGTCACATGCATTAAAGAAGGAAATACAAGACAATATTGATAAGTGATTCATAATCCCTAGTGAATCACCTTGGGGAGAACGTGTTTTATTTGTTATGAAAAAAGATTGATCAATGATACCCTACATTGATTATCAAAAATATAACAAAATCACTATCAATAAAAGATATCCTTTTCACCACATTGTCGACTTATTCTGTAAACTATTTATATCTCAATATTATATAAGATTTATCTTTGTTCCAGATATCATTAAATAACAGTTAATAAATAAGGATATACCTACTATGAAATTACATACAACATATATAGGGATCTAGCCCTAGATGACCAGAGTCGGTGCTTTATTTGATTATGTTGGCATATATACAAGGAATACTAATCCCAAAAGACTAATTAGTTTAGTATTATTAGAAACAAGTTACATACATATGTTTAACATTATAACATGACGGGAAACAAAACACTATTTAATTCCACTAGAAACATCACGTCTCCTAGATTATGTTTGCAAGTCATTAATAAATTACTTCTTCATGTCCTGAGAAAATGAATCATAAGATTGTGGTGAGCTCAAATTCTCAGTAAGAGTAAGAAAAATAGCAGAAGATAATATAAATATTAGACATGGTGAATAATTGAAAACACATGCCTTTAATAATAAACATGAACAAAATATGGCAGGATTATGAGCTCAGTAAATAATGCCATTAAAAAACATAATCATGGGTATTCTACTAGTCGAATAACCACATGAAATTTCAATTACTAGATTCATAATGAGGGAAGTGCATATTCCGAACATTCTGGAACATTTGTTAAAGGCATCGGCCAAGACGTATAATGATTAAGGCCTCGGCCAAAATCTATATATCACATTGGGAAATGCCAAGGCCAATTCAACGTCGATTTGTCTCATGAGACCTACCGATGCATATAGGGGATATATCAGGCCCCACCCATCACATAATAAGTCCAATTCATTCCACATATGAGCTGGGATGAATATAAACAATATATACATTCATATTGAAACTATCATATGATATGTAACTAACATTCCCCAATCATTAGGCATAAAGCACTAACCATTCCGACCAATATGGTTAATGGTTTTACGATAGATCATCCACAGTAATGTTAACCATAAAACAATAAATAAAATATTTTATATGACATCATAAATTATTAACCCCAACAATACATAAGAATAAACAAGAGTGTTGAATCAAACGAGAATAATCTTCTAAAATCATTAAGCGATTCTTGTGATAAATACTATATTATTTTGAAAAGAAGTGTTATTTTGGAAAAATAATTTTATAAAACCAGAAGTAAAGTAAGAGAGTATTTCAGGATAAAATTAGTGTTTTTATAAGTATAATGGTTTTCACAAATAGATTATATCATGCCCTTGAAAATTGTTATGAATGCGATAAATTCCCTTGTGTCGGGCACATATTTCTTGAAACAGTTTTGATAGGTTCATTAAAAACTTGTAACTATCCAGAAAATAGGAAAGGATTATGGTTGGTGTACATATATAGAATAATCACACAGAATATATTAAGAGTTCATAACAATACATAATAATTTCATTGAGGAAATTAGACAATAAATGTATCCCGAATGAAAATGGATGTTCGGGTGGAAAACCCTTACCTTAACTCCAGACGTGTTCCGCTCATGAACTTAAGCTCCTGGAATATGGAATAATACTTATTAATAACATATTTAAGTACCTATTAGTCATTTATTTAGTTTATCATAATTATTTTTAGTTCATTTATACCCTTATTTCTAAGTTATTATATTGAATTTCTTTGTTCTAGGGTGTTCATTTTCTTTATTTACATAATCGGTTCACTTGTTTTTATGTAATGGAGTTCATGTGGAATGGTTATAAATCTATAGGATTGTAATTATAAAATATTTATGAACATAAATAATTTTTAATGTCCATTTATATCATTTGGTTTCATGTAATGAGGAATAATCATTATATGACAACCACATCGATTATTCGGCGGAATTTGGATTATTAATAACTAGTTTTGTCATATAACTTAATTATATGTACATATTCTGGTTCCAGAATATTAATTATGTTAAAATACATATGTTATAGTATGGTTCAACAATAAATATGGTTTCATGACCATTAATGATGATGAACATGAAGAAAGAAACATCATCATCCACGAAGGCTTTAAATTGGAACCTCATGGAAGATGATTTCGTTTATAAAAAAATAAATTGGAGGGAGTAAGAAAATGTATGATTGTTCTTCCATTCACAAGATATAATTACATTATATAGATGATATTGGAGTTTAAATGATAATTTTGATAGAGGAGGTGAGGTGAGGATAGAAAAAGAAGATAAATTGAGATGAAACCAAATTACAAAGAAGGTTTCTTTACCTCTTGAAATAACCTCCTTGAGAAACTCCTTAAGGGAAGGGGTTATGCTCTTTTGGAAAGACCAGATCTTCATAGACGTGGGTAGAGACTAGGTAAGGGTAAATGGGCAGAACAATGGGGATCTTCAAGGCTTAGAGAAGTGATGAGAAGAGGGAGTGGTGAGGGGTTTTTATAGTGGAGGAGAGGAGTAAATTTTGAATATTTAATTAATAATTTTATTATACCACTCAAGACAACCGATTGTGTTGTTTCATGTGACCCTTAATAGTAATAAGTGCATGTGAGTTTGAACCAAGTGGCCTTGAATAACTTGTAATGTCTTGAATTTTGTATTTAACTGATAATTTGTATATACTGTATTTTATCGTATTTCACTTTTCATAAAAAATTCTCAAATTTCATTAAAATCCAAAAAATTGACCCCTGCCGTTTTTCGACATGTAGATTTCAAAATTTAACTACATTTTTCAAAAATAATATTCAAAATATTATTAAATTAATTTTTTATTAAAGTCTTAGTTAATTCGAAAAATAACAATCTTAGAGGTATAATTAGTTTTTTGTGACATTGAAAAATTAATTAAGATCCCATTATCATATTACCATATGAAACTAAAATAATATCATTATTTAATATTCATAAGGGTCATATTACAATTCATGTTACTATTCAGAAGGGTATGTTACTATTCAAAAAAAATCATGTTTGTTCTATCAAACTCTAAATGAAATATTGTACACAACTCTAGACGACTATTTTTAAAAATTCTAAACATAGAAGTGGAAAAGTTTTGTTTATTGGCTAGATTATAAAATTGCACTCTATATCTATTTTCAAAACCTTGGGGTGTTACAACATATGGAAACTATAAATTTAAATTGATTCCTTTTGGTATTACTAATGTCACACAATATTCATGGATCTAATGAAAGGAGTCTTTAGATAATATCATGTTCAGTTTCTTGTTGTCTTTTTTGAAGATATTCTAGTATAATCATTGAGAAAGGAAGAACATGAAGACAACTTGAGAATTGTACTACAAACCAAGGAAATATGAATATTTCTAAAAATTGAGCATTTGTAAATGTTAAATTCTAAACATTCCTTTTTTGTGTCACATAATTTCATATTATGTTAGATTTACGAATCCATAAAAATTGATGTTGTTTAATGTTGGCTGAGACCAAAAACGGTAACTGATATCTGATGTTTTCATGTTTTGGATGGATATTTTCGATGTGTTGTGAAATATTTTTCATTATTATCTATTCCAGTCACAAATTTAACTTGAAAATGAGTTATTTTTTTATGTATGGAGGAATTGGAAGTGAATTTCAAAGATCTAAAAAGACGGTTACATAGTTCACCTTTGCTCACATTGCCTTGTAGCGTAGAATAGTTTTTGATCTAAAATGATGCATCTAATAAGGGATGGGATGTGTTATCAGAAATAATTATATGGGGATATCTTATGCCTCACAATATTTTAAAATTCATTAGAAAAATTACCCAACTCATGGTTTTGCGTATGTTGTGGTTATATATTCATTAAATATATAGAGGTATTATCATTATGGTTAAATGTATGGTATTTAGGCTAATCATTAAATTTTAATTTATATATTACAAAAAATAATATGTGACAAAGAATATGGTTATAGTTGATTATACATTATGATCTCTCAATACCTTACAAACATGGGAATGAAAACAAGGTGCCTGATGCTTTCAGTCGAAATGACCATGCTAGACTATCAAATGATGTGGACAACAAAAGATCCAATATTTACGGATTTGAAAAGGTTGGATCGTGAAACACGAAATGAATCATAGAAATATTTTCCTTCTCAAATTAATTTTCAACCATCTATACTAGTGAAGATCGGGGGTGTGTAAAAGTAATATAGAGAGATATAAAATTAGTTGAGGAATGTTCATGAATTCATCCTCACTAGTAGTGGACAAATAAGGCTACAAAATAAGGTTTAAATTCCTCC
This sequence comes from Viscum album, assembly GCA_963277665.1. Lineage (NCBI taxonomy): Eukaryota > Viridiplantae > Streptophyta > Magnoliopsida > Santalales > Viscaceae > Viscum > Viscum album. The sequence continues at coordinate 1,043,632,972 of OY728160.1, read as the reverse complement.
CAAACCAGAATAAAAGTAGTATTTATTAAATGAGGCTCATATTTATTCATTCCCTAGTCATCCTAGAAGAAAAAACATGTACATAGACCTAGAAGACTATATTTGGAGGGATAAAATGAGATGAGATGTTGAAAAATATTCCTCTCAATGCTTGTTTTGTCAGTATTGTTAAGGCCAGGAGTCATAAGTATAAGGGGATGTTTAAACCATTACCTATATAAGAATTTAAATTGTAAAACATAACTATGGACTTTGTTATCTGACATATGATGACATCCGGAGGAAATAATTCTATATATGATACGGTTGATCTCCATACGATGTCTGCACACTTCATTGTTATTAGAGATTATTTCTCTTTTGATCAACATTCAATGATATTTCTAAAAGAAGTGGTAAGATATAATGAAGTAACATTTTCCCTTATATTTGATCAGGATCAGAGGTGTTCCTCAACACTCTAGAGAAGTCTTTAGGAAGATCTAGATCCATAGTAATGTTTTAGAACAACATATCATCAATAGATAGATGTTCCGTATGAGAGGAAAAATAAAACTCTAGAAGTCTCCTAGAGAGGATTATATATAGATTTCAATGGTGGTTGGGAGTAACACCGACCATTGGTGGAATTTTCATAAAACAATAGCATCCACTATAGTATTTAGATGGATCCTTTTGAATTCCTCTATTTAAAGAAGTTAAGAACTCCAACTTGCTGTGATGATGATGGGGAATGAAAGCTATTAGTACATTACATTGTTGATGAAATGGAATACATGGATAGATCTATTCAACCGCACATAAGATGAGGTCAGAGTTGACAAAAAAAGTTATGTTTAAATCGAATGAAAATAAATAGATTTTCAAATTGGTTGCAAGGTGTTTCTACAAATATCTCCCTGGAAGTGTGAAATGATATTATGAATGAAAGTCAAGTTTATCCCTAGTTATATCGACCCTTTTGAATTTTGGGTCTTTTTGGTAAGGTAGAATACCAATTAGGTCATCCACCGAATCACTCTCCTGTTTCTGATGTGTTCAATATATATCTCCAAGAAAGTATATACCTGATCTTGTGCATGTATGAAACATAGAAGTCATACTTATATAGAAATATCATTCTTATGATGAACAACCGATGGAGATTATAGATCATAGCGAAAAAGTTATATGAAACAATACCACTCGCTTGGTTCATGTTTTATGGAGGAGCATAAAAATTGTAGAAGCATTGTTGAAACATGAGGATCTTAGGAGGGAGAGGTATCCTCGTATGTTTGATCCAATGATGATTTTAGATGGAGAAATTCACATTAAGGGGGAAGAATGTAATGCCAATATTTTTTTATGAAATAGTTTCATTACATATATTTAATTTATTTAGTATCTTGCATTACATGAAATGGTGAGTTTAAACAGACTATGAGACACCCTGTTTATAGAATGATCATTATAACCTAGCTTATAGGATAGTGGGAATAATTATAACCAACATATGAAAATGTATTGTCATTTTATTGGCTACCAATAATTCATGGAAAATGTTGATGAAAAAGATATTTCTAATTTTTAGTGAATTACTATTAATATGGAAATTAATGATATATTTATGTTATAACTATAATAATATATCTTTGATATTCATCCAATGGATTGTTTAGTTATTGTGTATGAATTAACCTTATTTTATGTATAGAAATAAATATTAAAAAAGGTAAATTTTGGCCTTGAAATGGAGAACCCATATTGAAATACAATTTTCCCATTAATAATTATTATATGAAAACATAATCATTTTCATTGGAATGGGAATATAAAAATTAACATTGGATGAATTTTTTATATTTTTCTCAAAACATTATAATTTTAATGAATAGTAAAAATATACTTACATTATTTTTCAAAAATATTTTTCATTGAAACAATATATATTGTATAATTATAATATTTAATGGTTTAAAAGTATAAATTCAATATATTTTTATCATTAATTATATCTGAATTCATTTTCATTTATTTTAAAATGAATTCAGATTAAAAAACATTTCAATCTTTTGTAATGCTTTATCTTTTAAAACTTGTTCTATCTTTCTGACAACAGGATAAATTTTAAATTATATATTGAAACATAAATGTTTTTAATTTGGAAAATAAGAAATCATAATTGTAATTATTACGACCAAATAACCTAAATGTTTTTATTTTTTGGTCGTTTATAAATAGTAACTTCGGTAATTTTTATTAATATGGTAAACAGGTAAAAATTGTAATTATGGGTAAGAATATTTAATTCCCCGACCCCAGTTACCTAGAGTCAGTGAATTATTTTAATAAATAGGCATGATTACAAGGAATCAAGTCCCGAAGGACCGATCAGTTTAGCAGTCTTGGAAAAATAGAACACATACATGAATGTTACATTTTCACATTAAGACATACAAAACAACATAAATAATCTTTATGAATGCCATTATTCCCTTGGCTTAACCCTGCATATCAATCATATTACACTTCATGGAATCCTGGGAAAAATAATACATACAAAGGGGTGAGCTCAAATGCTCAGTAAGGGTAAGAAATACAGCGGAAACTTTCAAAAATAAGAATAAACATTTAAGGCAATGTATAAAAATAAAACAAAATCATTTTAAACTTGAACATCAGCATAATATGTCAGAAATAAAATGAAATAATTCCATTTACTTATTCACATGGATATTCTACTAATTGAATAATCACATGAAATATCACTAACCACTTTCATAATGATGGAATGCATAATGCCAAACTATCATAACCACATAGCCAAGGCCTCGTGCCAAGACTACAAATAAGATTTTTCCAAGGCCTTGTGCCAAGACACTAGTTTGTCTCATGAGACCTACTGATGCATCGAGGAGCTATATCAGGCTCCACCCGTCACATATTATGTCCAATGCATTCCCATATAAAAAGGTTTAAACATAACATAATCATTCGTATTAAAACTAGCATACGAAATGTAAATACTTCATCCATAAACCATGAATGGTATAAAAATAACACATCCACAGTAAAACATATCAAAAAATCTTCAATACAATATATAATTTTTGTATCAAAATGAATCAAATTCAAATAAGTGTAATATCCATCAAAGGATGTTGACATTGATGAAATCAAAACTCTTTTTAGAGAAATATCTCTTTCTATATTGAAATCATTTAAGAGTCATATATTTATAAAATAAGGCATTTTCTTTGAAAATATTCTTATAATCTTGTAAAGGAAGCATTGATGATTTTATAATGGCAGAAAATAGCCTCACCCGCCGTATATGTTAAAAAAAACACATTCTTACCATAATTTTGTCAAAAAGGTTAAAAAGAACCTTGTTTGGAAAATGACGAAAAGATTCCTTTATAAACCTCTTATAAAAAGTCAAACAAGGGTATAAATAACTTCAACCCATATTCTTGTAAATGGTAAAAATGTTTTGAAATGCTTTTTTAAGCAACATGGATGTGGATGATAAAGAAGTCCCGGTAGATTATTACATACAAACAACCTCGGATAATGAAGAGATTGCGAAATAAACCCTAACCTTGTACTTTTCCGTGGATGGGGTAGGTTAACCTCCAGTATAATGGTGAAATATTTTTTATTAAATTATACAAGAATAATATATATTATTATGTTATCATATATGATATTTTAACATTTATTTGTTAATAATATCTTAGTATTATCGTCGTTTCAGGTGTTAACTTACTCATTTTCTTTTATATGTTTTGTTCCATAAGCCATGTTTTTCATGGATAGGTTGTATCTTATTCATATCCAGAATAATATAAATTCCATAAAAATTATTTTTAATTCATCATGTGATAAATATAATTGAATGGATATGATGGAGAATGAAACTCATCGCGTTCGTGGAGATGGTAGTCCGTACGTACACACGAGCGACAATATCATTCTTTTGATATTAAAATAATATATAATTGGATGGTAATTAATAAATACATAATCATTATAATGTTATATTTATTATTTAAATTAATTACAAATCATTATTATACCCATCCAAATAATAATATATTGAATAACAATTACACCAAGACGTGAAGACGGTAAGCCGTACGTACACACGTATGGTGACATGTCATTCGAAGGATGGATATAATACTGAATATGGTTGTACGATATTTATAATAATATTATAGTATATAGGAGATACTGGATTCATTATTTTAGAATGGTAATAACAATGATATAAGAAGTGGAAGAAGAAAGGAACATGAAAAGGGGTGGTGAAATCATTACTTCTTCATTGGGTTATTCCTGTTGATTTGATCAAAAGGGATCCTTAGGGTGGTTTTATGACAAAAGGAAGGCCTTTAGGATGAATTGAGGGAATTTTAGAGAGTATTTGGTCTGGTTTTGGTCGAACCAAAAGGCTTTGACGGTGTGAGTTGATGAGAAGGAGGAGTTCCCTTTTATAATAGGGGTGAGGGGCACCTTTGGAAAAGCTAGAAATATTATTTAATAATAAATTCATATTCGGTTTCTAATGGCTCTGAAGTCGATTATTTAAAGGTTAATGTGGGGATGGGTCTAAAACCACTCAACCAATATAATTTAGACAGGTTTGGGTCATTATATTAACCTTATCTTTTATTTTTAACTCTTAGTTAATTAGTTTGACACTTACCATGTCACTTTGTATTTTTATAATATATAGTTAATAAACATTCTATATACATCTAAGAGACCCCCTAGTGGTCCATTAATGATACACCTATCATGATATAAGTCTCTTGGCCGAACCTTAGATTTTTTTGGAATTTAATATCAATTAATAATATGATATTTGTTTTAAAAACTCTTTTATGTCAATTTTGACACTATTCAATAGTTGATTTTTCTAAAACTCATAACATAATTATTACTTCAAAAAAAGATATTTAATTAATTAGTATCATGTCATATTAACCTATAAAATTAGTGTAATTCATAAAAAGTCTCAAATTATATTTATTTGCGTATTTATAATATCAATTATTTTCATTTTTCACTATTATGGTAATTACAGCACCATCATTGTGTCATAAATAAATTAAATTATATAATGTCTAAAAATTATAAATAAAATAACATTATGTAGGAAATCGTGTTATATTTCTAATGAATATTTATAGTTGAAAATCCAACATATATAATCCTATGTAATTTTTTTTTCTAAAACATATATGCTTATGTCATTTTTGTATTTATTTTAACTTAATAAAAATAAAGTGTCTCTGTCACCTAAAAGTGGATCCATGGGGTCCCAAAATCGACCCAAAGATGCACATGGTCGGAAATGTATCCAAAAATAAGGTTAGGATACGTTTTAGGGTAATTTAGTTTTTTTATAATATTATTTTTTAACCCTTATTTACTGGATTTACCCTTTAACCATGGTAAATAAAATATTTACCGAAGTAATTATTCACAATGACTAAAAATAAAAGTGACCTATTTACACAATTTGGACATCATGATTCCAAATATGGAATCAATTTTTTCAAATTCAAAACACAGAAGTTACAGAAATTAATTTAAAATTAATTCACACTGTCAAAACAAAAAGCGTGTTTTTAGGATATAATAACTATCAAAAGATTGATACTTGTTTATGTCCGGTTAAATTGTGAAATTATTTCCAATGACCAATATTGTATTAAATGTTAAAAATATATTCTAAATATACTTTAAAACCATTCAAATTCGTAATTTATAACTATTAATTTTTTTGATTAAAAAAGTTTTTTTTAATTAAAAATTTAGTAATTTTCACTATTCATCAATATATTAAAGTTATCCAAAAAGTACCAAAATTTCACCATAGGCTAAATTCGACACTCCCAATCCAAAAATGAAGTCCATTTTGAGAGATAAAATTTCTAAAATTTTAAAAAGTAGGTATTAATATTCATAATGGCTAGTTTTATTGGTTGTTGTGTGTTAGAACTCGATGTTGCATACCACACACGCTATTGCATTATTCAAAGAGAAGTGTACCGTAGAAGATTGGGATGTTTCATTGTAAATTATTGATGTCCCCATTCAAAAATGTAAATTTATTTAGTCAAATTGAATATATATAAGTTTAAAATATTGGATTTAAAAAGGTTCACTATTAAAGTCGGTAAAAGTGCAAAAAATGAATTTGTTCTTACATTATGTCTAAGAAACTCATAATATGGATTCTAAATTTATAAGGATTATATAAAGTTTAAAATTTAGTTAATACTATTAATAACCTCTTTTGAACGGATTTCTTGGTATTTCATGGTGTGCATGAACTCGGTGTTGCGTGTAGTGCAAGTTATTGAATTATTTTGAAGAAATAACACACTATGAAATCATGGGGTGTTACATTCTCCCCTCCTTCAATAAATTGCGTCCTCGCAATTTGAAATTGTTCTTCGAAAATAAAAGGTTGGATATAGAAAATATCTATGTGGGAAAACCCACATCATATATTGGGTTAACTAAATTTAGTCTTAATAAGAGGAAAATAGAAATGAAAGGGGTCACCACCAAATTATGATCTCTATTCGGAGAACATTGGTGAAAATTAGAGACTTATAATTGGAAGAAAAAAATAAATATTTATAGGTAGGGATTGAGTTCATCAATCACAAACAAGCGTAAAATTGAGGGCCTTAAATTCATCAATCTATGATGATTTAAAAAACCATCAGTTCAATAAAACATAAGGTATTAGGATAACACATTTTTGACGTTTCAAAATATCTTTGTTGAAATCCCACATCAAAAAATGAATTAATTAGGCCTCTATTTAAAATAAAGAGTGGAATGTATGAAGATTGCCGAAAATAACACATAGTAGGGTTCAATGTAGGAAAATATGGATATGTAAGAGAAATATAACCATCAATTATCTGATGGAGAGTAGTAGAGAACATGGCTATAAAAATACCAACAATCCCAAAGCCATAAATTAGTGATGATATAAGGTACCATCTAGGACAACATTTTTGTTCTAAGTTCCTTTTCTTAATGTTGAGGAATTTATTTATGGGATTGTCTAAGATCATAAGGAGATATAATTACTTTATAATTAGAGTTTTATCCATTAATAAATTTCTACCACAAACTAATCTTTTAGCCCAAAACATAATACAACGCAAAAATACTTTATTTATCCTAATCGTATAGGGTTCCAAATATAATGAATTTGTAATTCATATATCAGACCCTTTATGTAAAGAAACTCCATTATACCATCCAGGAACTTCATGTAACACAATGGTAGGTGATAAATCCCAATTGCATTATGGTTGTGGGTTCGATTCCCGCAGCATTGTCCAACACGATGGGTCGTCACACGGTCTGCGTGTTGTCCTTTTATAAAAATCAAAAAAATAACCTTTCAAACATAATCCATTCCAACCATTAGAATTATCCAAAATACTATTATCCAAACTCACGGTCCAAAATTTACAAGGATTTTAAACATAATGAGGATCCTTTTTGCCAGGTAATAACATGTGAACGCCTTCCTCATATATTCTTTTACAACACCGCAACATCCTGAATTACGAAAATAAACCATATCTTATTCCAAAATAACTAACTCAATATTAGGACCATATTAAGGTTTATCTTTCCTTCAACCATGTTATTTCCAAAAAATTAAACTTGTTGTAGAGTCACTTTTCTTAGTACCATAAAATCTCAAATCCTTAATTAAATAGTACTACAGTACAGTCCTTATTTATTTTCAGAACATCATTAGTACAATAATTAAATGAAATAATTATAAAATAACAACATAAGAAAACTAGTCATTCCTATTTATCTGTGGTAGTATCATAACTTGATTATTATCCAATAGCATCATTTGTGGCATAGTCTGATGACCGAGACATTAGTTCGCGTAGTGTCCAAACTCCTTACAGATGAAGAATTGTACATTTGAAACCTTTTTCTTACACTTGCAGTCACGTACTTGGTGTCCTTTTTCTCGACACTTATAACATTCTCCCATTCCCTTCAAGAATTTTCCAAGGTGATTCTTTCCACAGTTATCAGATATGGGAAAAACCCTTCTTTTCCTTCTTCCCTTTATCTGTCCTTCTCTATACCATCCTTTTCTTCTCTGGATTCCCTTAAAAGCCATAAGACTCCAAGAATTCATTACTCATCTTATCAACACATGATATTATTTCTTCATATGATTATAATACATGGGAGACTATTTCCCTTATAAATTCTTGCTTAGGACCACGAAAGATATAATCTTTCTTACTCTTTGGATCATACGTATTATGGGAGTTCACATTCCTTCTACTGGGCACCATTTATATACAATAGCATAAACTAGATCAGTTTATGAATTGCAATGAATAATTACCAAACTTGTAAAATACCTAACACAAATTGAACAGTTTATGGATATAATACATAATAATAAAAATGTTTTCTTTGAGTATGTATATACTCATGAGCCCTTCAAAATGGTTTGTAAAGAAAATGAGAATTATCCTAAGCATATCCCCTGGGAGTGTCGTAACCAAGAGTGAAGCAAGGCTCATTGTTGTGCACCAGTTCCCATTCGAGTCTAGCTCAAAGCGGTATTTTCGGGTTTTACCCCTAGGTACATCTGTGCCAGAGCCGCCACTACCTGCTCGTATCCAGACAGGGATGTATTACTCAGAAACCTCACAAAATCTCTACAATACAAAAATTCTAAGAAGTTCTTCTATACTAATCCTCAAAGTCTATCTTAGGGCTATGGATCTAATCAGAGTTTATCTAAATCTAGTATCCAGGATAATTGCTAAACTTTCTCTGATAACAACTGTAATGCCCTGACCCCGGTTACCCAGAGTTGGTGCATTATTTTAATACATTGGCATGATTACAAGGAATCAAGTCTCGAAGGACCGATCAGTTTAGCAGTTTTTGAAAAATAGATCACAGACATGAATGTTACATTTTCACATTAATAAGTACAAAACAACATAAATAATCATTATGAACGCAATTATTCCCTTGGATTAACCCTGCATATCAATCACATTACACTTCTTGGATTCCTGGGAAAAATAAAACATAGAAAGGAGTGAGCTCAAATGCTCATTAAGGGTAAGCAATACAGCGGAAACTTTCAAAAATAAGCATAAACATTTAAGGCAATGTATAAAACGAAAACAAAAGCCTTTTAAACTTGAAATTCAGAATAATTGGGAAGAAATAAAATGATATAATTCCAATTACTTATTCACATGGATATTCTACTAATCGAATAATCACATGCAATATCACTAACCACTTTCATAATGATGGAATGCATAATGCCAGACTATCATAACCACATAGCCAATGCCTCTTGCCAAGACTACAAATAAGATTTTTCCAAGGCTTTGTGCCAAGACACTAGTTTGTCTCATTAGACCTACTGATGCAACGAGGAGCTATAGCGGGCTCCACCGGTCACATATTATGTCCAATGCATTCCCATATGAAAATATTTAAACATAACATAAACATTCTTATTAAAATTAGCATACTAAATGTAAATAATTCATTTATAAACCATGAATGGTATAAAAATAACACATTCACAGTCAAACATATCATAAATCTTTCAATACAATATTGAAGTTTTGTATCATAATGAATCAACTTCAAATAAGCGTAAAATCCATCAAAGGATGTTGACATAGATGAAATCAAAACTCTTTTAAGAGAAATATCTCTTTCTATTTTGAAATCATTTAAGAGTAATATATTTATAAAATAAAACATTTTCTTTGAAAATATTCTTATAATCTTGTAAGGGAAGCTTCAAAGATTTTATAATGGCGAAAAATAGCCATACCCGCTGTATAAGTTAAAAAAAGACATTCTTACCTTAATTCTGTCAAAAAGGTTAAAAAGAACCATGTTTGGAAAATGACGGAAAGATTCCTTTATAAACCTCTTATAAAAAGTCAAACAAGGGTATAAATGACTTTAACCCATATTCTTGTAAATAGTAAAAAAGTATTGAAATACATTTTTAAGAAACATGGATGTGGATGATAATGAAGTCCCAGTAGATTATTATGTACAAACAACCTTGGATAATGAAGAGATTGCGCAAAAAACCTTTACCTTGTGCATTTCTTTGGATGGGGTAGGTTAAACTCATGTATAATGGTGAAATAATTGTTATTAAATTGTAAAATAGTCATATATATTATTATATTATCATATATTATCTTTTAACATTTCTTTGTTAATAATATCGTAGTATTATAGTCGTTTCGGGTGTTAACTTACTCATTTTATTTTATATGTTTTGTTACGTAAGCCATGTTTTTCGTGGATAGGTTGTATATTATTCATATCCAGAATGATATCAAGTCCTTAAAAATTATTTTTAAATCATAAAGTGATATTTATACTTGAATGGATACGATGGAGAATGAATCTCATCACGTTCATGGAGACGGTAGTCCGTACGTACGCACGAGCAACAATATCACTCTTTTGATATTAAAATAATATATAATTAGATGGTATATCATATATACATAATCATTATCATGTTATATTTATTATTTAAATGAATTAAAAATCATTATTATACCCATCAAAATAATAATATATTGACTATCAATTACACCACGACGTGGAGACGGTAAGTCGTACGTACGCACATATGGTGACATGTCATTGAAAGGATGGATAGAATACAGAATATGGCTGTACCATATTTATAATAATATTACAGTATATAGGAGATACTGGATTCATTATTTTAGAATGGTAATAACAAAGATAGAAGAAGTGGAAGAAGAAAAGAACTTGAAAAGGGGTGGTGAAATCATTACCTCTTCTTCGGGTTCTTTCTTTTGATTTGATCAAAAGGGATCCATAGGATGGATTTCTGACTAAAGGAAGGCCCCTAGGATAAATTAACGTAAGTTGAGAGAGTATTTGGGCAGGGGTTGCCCGAACCAAAAGGCTTTTAAGGAGTGAATTAATGAGAAGGAGGAGTTCCCTTTTATAAGAGGGGTGAGGGACACCTTTGGAAAAGCTAGAAATATTATTTTATAATAAATTCATATTCGGTTTGTAATGGCTCCAAAGTGGATTATTTAAAGGTTAAGGTGGGGATGGGTTGAAAACCACTCAACCAATAGTATTTAGACAGGTTTGAGTCATTATATTAACCTTATCTTTTAGTTTTAACTCTTAGTTAATTAGTTTGACCCTTACCATGTCACTGTGTATTTTTATATTATATGATTAATAAACAAACTATATACCTCCAAGAGACCCCCATGTGGTCCATTAATTAGACACCTATCATGATATAATTCTCTTGGCTGAACCATATATTTTTAGTAATTGAATATAAATTAATAATATAATATTTGTTTTAAAAACTCTTTTATGTCAATTTTGACACTATTCAATATTTGATTTCTTTTTAAAACTCATAACAGAATTATTACTTCGAAAAAAGTTAATTAAATAATTCCTAACATGTCATATTAACCTAGAAAATTAGTTTAATTCCTAAAAAGTCTAAAATTATATTTATTTGGGTATTTATAATATCAATTATTTTAATTTTTCACTATTACGGTAATTACTACCTCATCATTGTGTCATAAATAAATTAAATTATATAATGCCTAAAAATTATAAATAAAATACCATTATGTAAGAAATATTTTTATATTTCTAATGAATATTTATAGTCTAAAATCCAACATATATAACCCTATTTAAAAATTGTGTTTCTAAAAGATATACGCTTATGTCATTTTTGTATTTATTTTAACTTAATTAAAATAAAGTGTCCCTATCACCAACATGTGGCTCCATGGGGTCCCCAAATCGACCCAAAGATGAAAATGGTAGAACATGTGTCCAAAAATAATGTTAGAACACGTTTTAGGGTAATTTAGTATTTTTAAAATATTATTTTTTAACCCTTATTTACCGGATTTACCCTTTAACCCTGGTAAATAAAATATTTACCGAATTAATTATTCAAAATATCTAAAAATAAAAGTTACCTATTTAGACAATTTGGACATCCTGATTCCAAATATGGAATCCTTGTTTTCAAATTCAAAACCCTGAAGTGGCAGAAATTAATTTAAAATTAATTCCCGCTGTCAAAACAAAAAGCATTTTTTATGATATAATCACTATCAAAAGATTGATACTTGTTTATGTCTGGTTTAATTGTGAAATTATGTCCAGTGACCAAAATTGAATTAAATGGTAAAAATATATTCTAAATATACTTTAAATCCACTCAAATTCATTATTTATCACTATTTATTATTTTGATTAAAAAAGTTGTTTTTAATTAAAAATTTAGTAATTTTCACTATTCATCAAAATATTAATGTTATCTGAAAAGTACCAAAATTTCACCTTAGGAAAAATTCGATACTCCGAATCCAAAAATAATGTCCATTTTGAGATATCTAATTTCTAAAATTTTAAAAAGTAGTTATTACTATTCATAACGACTAGTTTGATTGGTTGTGGTGTGTTAAAACTCGATGTTGCGTACAACACACGCTATTGCATTATTCAGAGAGAAGCATGCCATAGAATCTTGGGATGTTTCATTGTAAATTTTTGATGTCCCCATTATAAAAAGTAAATTTATTTAGTCAAATTTAATATATAAAAGTTTAGAATATTGGATTTAAAAAGGGTTCACTATTAAAATTGGTAAAAGTGAAAAAAATGAATTTGTTCTTACATTATGTCTAAGAAACTCAAAATATGGATTCTAAAATTATAAGAATTATATAATGTGTAAAATTTAGTTAATACTATTAATAACCTCTTTTGAACGGCTGGTTTTCTAATTCATGGGATGCTTGAACTCGGTGTTGCATGTAATGCAAGTTATTGAATTATTTTGAAAAAATAATACACTGTGAAATCTTGGGGTGTTACAGAATACTTTTAAAAAAATACGAAAACACTTGTCCTAATATTAATTTATGAGATAAGTCCAACCAAGACAACCATTGGGATGAATATTTTGCCTCTATATTTTACATGTGTTTCATTATGACACTTAAAACTTTAATTTAAATTAATGGAAAATATGTTATAAACAAATATAATCATACTAAAACTATTTTAATTGGGGGTCACATATGTGATCTCTACTAGTATATATAGTAATTAGAAATATATAAATATTTCCAAAATTATGGTACTTTATTTATTATTATTATATTTTAAATAATTAAATTTAAGGAAGACATAGTGACGATTCATCGACATCTTTACTAATGAAGGAATAAAATAAATGATATTATAAATGTTAAAATAAATGTTATTTTACATAATTTTAGACATCAAAGATTTTAATAGGTGAATATTACATGTTATAATACTATTAAATGTGTTTTTTAGATTTTTTGTTTATTTTTGGATTATATATAAATTCAATAAAATGAATAGTGTAAAAATTGACATAATTGGTGTTTTATAAAAATATTATATTGTTAAATTATTTAAAAAAACTAAAAATATTTCAAAATAAAAAATTGACTATTATTAGGTCTAAAAGTTCATTATGTATGTAACTATTGGAAATTACCCCACATAAGTAAAATGTGTAGACACTTAATAATTTAAATGACGTCAAACCAATTAAAATTAAAAGAGAAAAATTATGTGTTAATTAAAAATAAATGGTTTAAAATAAAATAAATACATGTATAAAAAATATTATAAGAGATTATTTTGAACTATACTCATATTATATTATAAATATTTTAATTTTATAGAATTTATATTAATAATTTAATTTATATTAATTAATTATTTTAAGAATTTCGAAGGGAGTGCCTTACCTAAATTATAAAAGTGAACCCCCTCCCTTTTCTCTTCACATGAATTATAACCTTTTATCTCAACCATCACCTGATCTATTCCCTTATCAACATCCCTATTTATGTTATAGAGGTTCTGGTGTTCTTTAATTACCAACTATATTTCTCTAAATATCGATTTAGAGGAAGCACTTCAAAGAAGAGACAATCTCTTATACTGATTCATTCAAACCTATTTATTATTCTACTCCATCATCATTAGTTATTTCATAATAAAGTAATAACAATGGTATCCATCATTTACTAAAAATTTTTATAATTATGGGACAATCATATTCCACCTTCTATCCAACTTATGAAAAAAGAAATCACCACGCAGACATACATACGACTTACAATCTCCATGTCGCGGTGTAAACTATTTTCCACCACCACCTTACATGGATGGGTATAATCATGGAAATAATAAATATATATGATTATTAGAAAATTATAGTGATTATGAAATATTATACACCATCTATTTAAGAACAATTCCACAAATTTGGGATTAATATCATCGCTTATGCGTACGTATGACCTACCGTCTCCATGATGCTATGAGATTCATTATACATGATATTCATTAAACTATGATTATATAAGTGAATGTAATGATGAAATATGATATAAAAATATCATTATTTGAATAATATATGTATAACCCAAAAATAGGAACAAGATCTTATCCGACAAAACATGTATAAGAACATAACATATTTAATACCCGAATAATGAGTAATAATGTAATGTTACTAACAAAAAGATTATAATATATTCACATATGATATAATTTTGTAATAATTAAATAAGATAATTTATATATTTTTACTCGAGGATCAGATACATAAGATGGATATCAGACCAAAGGTAAGGGATACATTTTCAATCTCATTATTATCTCAGATTGTGTATTCGTAAGTATTTACTAGGGTATACTTATCATCCAAATCCACGTTTACAAAAAATTAATATTATTTATAATATTTTAAAATATTTTATATTAAATTTTACTCATTTTTTAATTTTTATCAAACTGTATGGATGGAACCATCTATCTATTTCTATTCAAGGTACTTTTGTGAATTTATTGGAAAATGTAAGAGAATATTGTTTTTTAACTTATACATCATGAATAGAATATTATTCATTCATTAATCCTTATTTCCAGGATGCTTCCTTTAAAAATATTCAATTTTATTTTTATAGAAATTATTTTATTTTAAAATTGTTTGGTGTTTTGAGAAAAGAAATTGATTTTACAGAAGAAATGATATTTTCCTCAATAATTTATTTCATGTGTTATATCTAAAATATTTTCCATCGAAGAGGAAGTTAATTAAATATGATTATGTTTCAATCACTATTAATAATATTAATTTAGTGTGTTTATGATGAAATTTTATTCATGAAATCCATTTTTTACATGGATTATGCTTTTATGGAATGATTTTTATGAAACCCATATCATTCCTTGGGTTATTCTATGATGAATGATTTATGTTTTTTTAGAACATGATTGAATGATTTCATTGTGATATGGGTGGTTCATATATCTCCCTGTTCTTCATTTGGTAAATATTTATATCTCATGAGATAAATGTGACATGAATGACACATAAACCCGGTGCAATAATAAAGGGATGGAAAATCATGTAATCCCATTTCAGTAATAGGTGATTTATCCTATGATGGTTTTGGCAATGGGTCATGACTGATATGAAATTATATTATATACTTATGTTAATTCCATAATATCTCATGTATTTAGTTATTAATTTATTGATTATAATCATTGATTTATATAATCATTCGTGACTGATCATATGGAATTAATTGCCCTGGAACGTGCATAAAGGGACTGAGGGTTTGTTATAAGGGTGGAGAAAAGGGTCATATAGGAAAATATTGAAAAGGGAACAAATAAAGGACTAATATTTAGTGTTTCAATTGTAGTGATATGGGGAAGTACGCAAATAAATATCCTATGCATCAAGGAAATATAGCTCAGAAGAATCAAAGGGATCATGGTCAATAATAAGATATTACAACATTCGACATGAAATAATTAATGTATTTGTTCATCTAGATTGAAGAATTATGTAATTTGAGTGTTTAATAAATTACATATTTGTTATGTGAATTATGAAAATAAATAAGCATTGTACTACTGTGCTATTTCATTGAGGATTTTAGATTGTATGGTACTAAGAATAGTGACCCAATAACAAGGTTTATGTTTTGGAAAATATATGGTTGAGGGAAAGATGAACCTTAATATGGCACCGATACGAGGATAAGTGATTTTTATTATGTAAATTGGGTATTATTGCTATCATTGGAACTAATTAATGGTTTTTTTTTAAAAGTGGTTTATACCATCATTACTGGGAGTTTCCTATAATTTTTAATATAAGGTGTATATCTAGTATTCTATGTTTTACATATGGAATGAGGAAGAATGAATGTTTTCATTATGTTTTTATGGTAATTCATTTAATTAAAATTATCTAGGAGAATACACGATAAATGTATTTACAAAAAACATATTTTTGGTTTTCACCAAAAGACAAATAAGGATGTATTTTTCAAAAAAATAAATATTCTATGATGATACATGGATATAATATAAGAATTATATTCAGATTTTTTAGAAAATTTTCTAGATAAAACATAATTTATATTTCAAATCTACAAGTGAGAATTTTATATCATTGATATTATGAATTTTTTTAAAATATATTCATTTCAATTATTGGTGAAAAATATTTATAATTATTATAAATTATAATTTCATATAAAGTTTAATAACATAAAAAAGATAAATTTATTAAATTTAATAGTAGTTATGTAGTATATATTTTATTCCAATTTAGTTCAAGGTAATCCATTTTTCATTTTCATTTTCTATAAAATAATTGTAAACTTTTGAGAAAAAAATTCTTTGAACCCTTGCAATATCATCATGTCTATGGGTTTAATTTTTAATTTAAGGTTCTTAAATATATGAATGTAAATTTATATAAGTTGTTAAATATTTTAAATCATTATTATTTATGTTATCTAATATTTTAATCATATTTTTTTCCCTAATTAATAATAAAATCAAAAAAAATAATTAATGTAGTTAGGGTGAAAATTATATTATATAGCCCATTACACTAAAAATATAATGGATAAAAATTCCCCAAAACATTTACAACACCCATTTTATAGCCACATTTAAATGATTTCTATTATATTATCGATTGTTTCCATTTTTTAATCATTATATTGTGAAAAAATTAGGTACATATTTACCTTTTAAAAAAAATTACTAGTGTTTCATTCATCTCATCTATACAAGGGAACCCCCGATCCTCTCCTCTTATAAATTTCCAAAAAAATAGAGCATCCATTAGTAGAAAAAAATCCTAGTATTAATATCCACATATCATCATAGAATATTTATTTTTGTCAAAAATACATCCTTAGAGGTCTTTTGGTGAACAGCCAAACATGTTTTCTGGAGATGATGTAACATATAGTACTGGGTATTTTATTTTATTTCATCATTGACCTTCTTAAATTTTTAATAAAAATTACTACTAAATATTTTCATTATATTATATTATATATTTTGTATGGGAATGTAGGGAAAGTGGTGTTGGTGGCAACAATTGATGGCTAGAGTAGGGATATGAATTAGTTTATGCTTGTGGTGGTCAGGTAGGAAAAATGAGATAATGAAACGAGTTGTAAGTGAATGTTGGATTATTTTTAATTATATATATATCCTATAAAATTTTAAAATTCAAAATTTGTGTTAATTAGATATAATATAAAGACAAATTCAATTTTTTAGATGAAATTTATATTTTTTTAAAAAAATGCATTATATTTTCATTTTAATGGAGAACCCATTTTAAATAAAATATTTGACACTTTTATATATTAAATATAATTGAATTTAATTCTTCTTTAGATGTGTGACATAAAAAATTAAATTGGATAAATTTTTGGTACATTCTAGTAACATTCATATTTTGATTAATGGTGAAAAATATTTTATTTTAAATAAAAACATAAGTTTTAATCGAATTATTTTATAGCATAAAATTATACATTTTAGAGGTTTTAATGTATCATTATATTAAATTTTTATCATTTAATATAATTTATGTCATTGTTTGTGATTTCACATTTAAATTGTACATAAACACATGTCAATCGTTTGATAGTTTTAATTTCTAAAAAACCTGCTTTCTGGTTTTGAAAACATGAATTACTTTGAAATTAATTAATTAAAATTATATGTTTTTAATTTGGTAAAATTGACATATTTTTTGAATTTTTAATATTAAAATTTTCATTCGGTGAATTTTTTGTATTTTTTTGAAAACATTCATTTTTTGATGAATAGTGAAAACCTTACGGTGTAGATAAAAACCAATTTTTTCTATAACATATGAATAATCATTCTATAGGTAGAAACTACATGATTGGTAGCACATATACTCATAGTTTTGAGCCCATTATGTTTGGAATTTTAGGTAAATTGGTTATTATACCTATCATTTGAACTAATTAATGGTTTGTTTGAAATGTGGTTCATACCATCATTATTGTGAGTTTTCAACAATTTTCAATATATGTTTAATATTCAGTATTATTTGTTTTAAATATGGAATGAGGAATAATGAATGTTTTGAATATGGTTTTCTGGTAATTCCTTTTATTAAAATGATTTAGGAGAATACACGATAAATGTATTTCCAGAAAACATCTTTTGGTGTTCACCAAAAGACCTCTAAGGATGTATTTTTGACAAAAATAAATATTCTATGATGATATGTGGATATAAAATTATTATTATATTTAAAAATTTTATAAAATATTCCAGATATAATATATTTGATATTTTAAATCTACAAGTGAGAATTTTATATCATTGATGTGGATTGTTATTCCACACTACATTATTTGGATTTGTATAATAATGAGTATAATTAATATAAATAAATAATATAACATGATAATGATTATATAAATATAATATACCATCAAATTAAAAATATTTACCATCGATAGAATGATATTTTCGCTCATTCGTACGTACATCTCACCATCTTATGAATGACACAGTCACCATACGTGCGTATGAACGGCTCACTATCTCCACATCATGATGCAATTTGTTATTCCACACTACATTATTTGGATTGGTATAATAATGAGTGTAATTAATTTAAATAAATAATATAACAGGATAATGATTTTATAATTATAATATACCATAAAATTAAAAATTGTTACCATCACTAGACTGATATTGTCGCTCAACCGTACGTACATCATACCATCTCCACAACGCAATGAGATTCATCTTCAACTATCACCATTAATGATTTATTATAATATATATATATATATTGATTAAGTTTGAGATATATGAAATAATATTGATACATAATTTATGTATATAGATATATGTTGTTTACAAGATTCTTTACTATACAATAAGAAAACTGAACAAACGTTCACGCGTACGTATAAACTACAGTCTCCATGAATGGTGTATCAATTTCATATATATATATATATATATATATTTATTGTAAATATTAAAATTCTAAATATATATGAGATATGAATCGTGTTTAATATTCTGGATGTATTTAAATCGTTATCTATGGTATAAAATCCTGAATAATAAGTTAAAACACATACGATAAAGAAAGTCACTATTACCCAAAAAAATTTGGAACATTGAAATTATTATTAAATGGTGTAATGGCCCAGGTTTTCCTGATCCATTACTTTGAATGAATCCCTGAGTTGGAGGGGATCGGTCTCACCGATCCGCCCCAGCGATCGGTCTTACCGATCGGTCCCTCGGATCGGTCTCACCGATCAGCCCTAGCGATCGGTCCCCCGGATCGGTCTCACCGATCAGCCCCATCGATTGGTATCACCGATCGGTCCCTCGGATCGGTCTCACCGATCAGCCCCAGCAATCGGTCTCACCGATCGGTCCCTCGGACCGGTCTCACCGATCAGCTCCAGTGATGGGTCTCACCGATCGGTTTCTCAGCGATAGGTCTCACCAATCGGTCTCTCGGATCGGTCTCACCGATCGGTTCCAGCGATCGGTTTCTCAGTGATCGGTCTCACCGATCAGTCTCTCGGATCGGTCTCGCCGATCGGTTTCTCAGCGATCGGTCTCACCGATCAGTCTCTCAGATCGGTCTCACTGATCGGTTTCTCAGACCAGTTTGTATCCCTAAATGAAAACCGTGTGGGTTACCCCTCAAGCCTTGTTCCAAAAAACCCAGTAGGGCCTTATGATGGGTCTTTCCTTTGGGTTAAGGAAACATAATCGTTTTTACTACCCATGGGGTGGAGATCATTAAAGTGTGGCATGTGAAACGGCATAACCGTGTGGTCAACCCACGATCGCGCTTCTTCCGCGGTTCGAAATATTAACTGCACCCGCAAACATAGTATCTGGACCTTTATCGCCCAGAGTCTCTTCCATTCTCGGTTTCTTCTGGTTCTGGTCTCAAACGCTTGGAGTCTCCCTTCTCTCGACAACCTGCCTAACCGTGGTGAAGGTTCCCTTCATTGAAATCCGGATGAACTCTCGGTACTTATGCTCCAGTTCACGTTCAAGAACGAATGTCGATCTGTGATCATCAGGTAGGGATATACCTTCATATCTCTTTTACATGTATCATGTGGGGTGAGTTTCTTTCTGTTCCACCAGAAATAGACGAACCAGCTAATGAAGATAATAATTGACGGATGACTGGGGATGGGGATATCATGAGTGATGTTGTTGCTTCTTCATTGATTGGTCATGTTGTGAATTGTATGGGCTTAGGCCGACTGAAAATCATGTCCATTGGGGGTCTCTGTTTGCGCACTATATAACGCCCTGTTTCCTAAATGTTTTATGGATCGTGGATCATGGCGTGGAAATGGGTTAACTAAGTTAACTGGATTGCTTAAATGAACTTTTGATGAATGTGAAGCCTTGTGTGATCACCCCGGTTAATAAACATATGTAACTAGTTGACATTTTCGGAGTTGTTCTGGAAGGGATGAGCAGCGGGGCTGCGGGTTTTATTGCTGTTGTTATGGCAGCAAGGCTGCGGTTGGCTGGGCTATGGGATAGCTGATGTGTGATAGAATCTCTGGTTGAAAGATTAATCTAATGAATTGGCTGGGCTAT
This sequence comes from Viscum album, assembly GCA_963277665.1. Classification (NCBI taxonomy): domain Eukaryota; kingdom Viridiplantae; phylum Streptophyta; class Magnoliopsida; order Santalales; family Viscaceae; genus Viscum; species Viscum album. Next base: position 1,043,611,855 of record OY728160.1, on the reverse strand, counting down.
GGGATAGCTGATGTGTAATGGAATCTCTGGTTGAAAGATTAATCTAATGAATTGGATGGGCTATGGGATAGCTGATGTGTAATGGAATCCCTGGTTGAAAGGTTAATCAAATATGGAATGAATCAACTTGTAGGTGCTTTTACTTTTATGCCTTTTTATGTTGTATCTCCAAGTGGCACGAACTTCCTTGGATCTGGGTCATTACTGGGTTACTGGTTTCATGTTTCTGGTTGTTTGGAATTGTGCATGTTAGTTTCCCAGTAGTGAAGGAACGAACTATTGAACTATATAAACAGTGAAAATTGAATGGGTTGAGAATGGTTGTTGTGGGTATGCATTAGTGGAAGTAGTGTCGAGGCAGGCGCTGAGATCTTATTTAGAAGCCATAGGATGGGCTGTGTATTTTGAAATGTATATGTATATTTTGTGTTTATTGCACCTCGCCCACATTTGGCACCTAGTGCAAAAAACTCCCACTTTGATGGGATAGGGTGTTCCCCTTAGTTACTGGCTCCTTCCTGCTCCTTCTCCCATAGGCTGTAATGGCTTGAGGCGACCTGACACCCAAGATCCTTCGGGTAGATTTCGATTTGGGGTGGTGATAGCCCAAGATCCTTCGGGCATGTTACTTTCCCAAGAATCTTCAGGATGAGGCCCAGGTGTGTTCGGGCAGGGATGTGATTGTGAGGCCCAGGTGTGTTCGGGCAGGGATGTGATTGTGACGCCCAGGTGTGTTCGGGCAGGGATGTGATTGTGAGGCCCAGGTGTGTTCGGGCAGGGATGTGATTGTGAGGCCCAGGTGTGTTCGGGTAGGGATGTGATTGTGAGGCCCAGGTGTGTTCGGGCAGGGATGTGATTGTGAGGCCCATGTGTGTTTAGGCAGGGATGTGATTGTGAGGCCCAGGTGTGTTCGGGCAGGGATGTGATTATGAGGCCCAGGTGTGTTCGGGCAGGGATGTGATTGTGAGGCCCAGGTGTGTGCGAGCGGGGAGAGTGTGGTAGCGTTAGGACGTTCGCCATTAGGAAGAGTAGTCAACTAGGTGGTGAAACGGTGCACGGTACCCGATTATCCTTGTTCTTATATTACTACCTATGGATTGTGTTATTTGGTGAGTGTGGCAAGTGAGATTTGGGTGGATAGCTTACCTGCTAGGCCTGGTTCTTTCTATTTCCTCACGGGACATTAGAATGTCTTCTCCACTTGTGCACGAGAGCATTAGGTTTCTCTACTGAGTATACTTGTATGCTCACCCTATGTTGTTTCAGGTTTCCAGGAGGGCTTCGAGGACCGTGCGAGACCTTATTAGCCGAGCGTGGAGTTGGTGTTGGTTGCTGCCAGCTGTTTTTTCTTCCTTCTTATTTTTCCTTAGTATTGTACTTTGGGATTTCTTGTACTCGTACCTTATTATAATATTGTTTAAACATGCATGTGGGATTGGTTTGGGTTTATTTATATATATACAGTTTTCCTTGTTTTCCTTTTTGGTGTTTAGTTCGTCCTATTTCCCGAACCTAATTAATATTAAAAAGGGTAATGCCTCTCATATTGTGGAAAACTCATACCCTTGGTGCTAGTCACCACTCTGAGGCCTACTGGAGGCGGGACTCGGGGGTCATTATCTCCCTTTTGTCATTGCCAGCTCAGGAGGGGCATCCTTGGCGGGAGGGGGTCATGACAGAATGGTATCATAGGTTTTGGTTGAGAGATAGGATGGAGCTTGAGGTTAGGCACAGTGAGGAATGCATGGGATGGTAAGGCAATGATGTTTGACGAACTTGGTACGTGACGTAGGCCATGGAAGACCGGCTAGGACACGGTATTTTAGGGCCCCCCGTGATCCGATGCAAGGACTCTGAGCCTACCAAACGACCAAGTGAAACTACATTGACTGCAGGGTAGAGACCCTAGGAAAGGTACATGCATCATAATGACTTGTGTTTCACTTGATATGGGCAGTTGTGGGAGGAAATTGAATTTAAAATTTTAAAATGAAACCTTTAAGTGGTATTTTCCTTACTACTTGGGATTAGGAATTCCTTGTTTACCTTGAAGTTATGGAACCTGGACGTCGTCCCTGGGTGGCCCAGCCGACTGAGGCTCAGCAGATTCAGGCGGTTGATCAGTTGAGGATTGACCGTGAAGAGGAAGACAGTCAGTGGCAGAAGACTCTCTGTTCCTTCCAGCGGGAAACCCTCAAGAAGTACGAGGGTAGTACTTCGGATGCTGAGACAGAAGGATGGATTGAGGAGCTAGCGATCACTTTTACATTGATTCGTGCTCTAAGGGAGTATTGGGTTCCCTTAGCAGTCATCCAGCTGAGAGGTGCAGCACGACAGTGGTGGACGCTCTACCTCGGAGAGAGGACAGAGGCAGAGGTTTTGTGGGATGACTTCGAGAAGGAATTCCGAGAGGAATTCCTTTCTTCCATGATCAAGGCAGAGAAGCGGCAGGAGCTACTTTCCCTTCAGCAGGGGATTATGTTCGTACGAGAGATGGGGATCAAGTTCAAGTATCTTCTGCACTTTGCTTCAGATCTCTTCCCGGATGAGGAGTCTCAGGCGAGATGTTTAGAGGAGTCGCTTTGCCCTTCGCTCCAGTATGCTGTTACCCCCTTCACCCTTCTGACGTATTTGGCTGTGCAGAAGAAGGCAGAGGTTGTAGAGAGGATGCACTCATTGGGAGGTACCCCACGAGAGGGAATCCAGCCGAGCTCGTCAAAAGGGAAGGCTGTCAGCAGCAGGTCTCCTGTGACAGGTCCTTCCAGGTTCAGACCGGTGGGGAGCAGGCCCCAGCAGTTTCAGTTCAGATCTTCCAGACCTCGTCCCTTTTTCACAAACCCGGGACCGAAGTGTTTTTCTTGCGGGGGTTTCGGGCACATACAGATTCGGTTCCTGACCCGAGCTCAGTACGGTGGGGGTGGATAGGTTCAACACCCACCTCAGCAGCACCAGTTACCAGTGAGACCCTTCCAGCCGCAACAGGACCGTGCTCCTCCGAGGGCAGACTTTGTGAGAGGAGGTCGGGCTCAGGACGCTCCCCAGGGACCTCGACCAGGGCGTGGTCGGGGTGGTGGACAACATCAATGAGGCAGGGGAGCTGGGCGTGGACAGTTGCACGCAGCAGAGTTGACAGCTCCGGCAGGACCAGAGGTGGTGTGAGGTACGACTTGTTTGTTCAGCACTCTTGTTTCTGCTCTATTCGATTTGGGAGCTTCGCACTCCTTTGTTGCACCTGGTCTATCCCTTGCTTTGTGGCTAGACGTGGAAAGGCTTTCCGTACCACTGGTGCTGAGTACACCAGTTGGGGGCCAGACCAGCGTATCTTGTGTTTGCCGGGGATGTGGGCTGACGTTGGGACCACATCGATCTAGTGGAGACCTTCTTCTGTTACAGATGAGGCCATACGATGTCATCCTGGGCATCGACTGGTTATTTTCTGATAGAGCCATTATCGACTTCTTTCGAAGAAGAGTTGTGTTATCTAACGCGGATGGGCAGCTCGTGTCCTTTGTTGGCGAGAGGAGCTATCAGGTGGGAAGCCGACATGTGGAGCCTCTCCTTTCCTTGTTAGGCGGGTTATCAGTGGTTCCATCTGACGTAGAGATGACGAATGTTCCGAAGTTTGTTAAGCAGTTCCTCGATGTTTTTCCTGAGAAGGTTGTGACTCTACCCCCCCGACATGAAGTTGAGTTTGGGATAGACTTACAACCTGGTGCCCGTCCGATTTCGATGGCCTCTTATCGGATGGCACCTTCCGAGTTGTGGGAGTTGCAGATTCAGATTGACGATCTGATGGAGAAGGGCCTTGTTCTACCTAGCGTATCGCCATGGGGTGCCCCAGTTTTATTCGTAAAGAAGGCAGATGGTAGTCTCCGTCTATGCATAGACTACCTAAGGTTGAATCAAGTAACGATCAAGAACCGCTATCCTCTTCCAAGGATAGATGATCTCTTCGATCAGCTGAGGGGAGTAGTTTGGTTTTCCAAGATTGACCTACGATTCGGGTATCATCAGCTGAGGGTGAAGGACAGTGACATCTCGAAGACGGCTTTCAGGTGAAGGTATGGGAACTTCGAGTTTGTAGTGATGTCGTTTGGGGTTACGAATGCACCGGTTGTGTTCATGGGACTTATGAACCTTGTCTTCCATGAGTTTCTGGACCGGTTCGTCGTTGTGTTCATTGACGACATTCTGATCTACTCCAAGTCAGAGGAAGAGCATGTTGAACATCTCAGGATTGTCTTGGGGATCCTTCGACAACACCACATTTATGGGAAGTTATCCAAGTGCAAGTTCTTGACACGAGAAGTGCACTTCCTCAGACACGTGGTGTCTCAGCAAGGAGTAGTTGTGGACCCATCGAAGGTAGAAGCAGTTGTTTCTTGGGCATCACCCAAGAATGTTGCGGAAGTTCGTAGTTTCCTGGGGTTGGTAGGTTACTATCAGAGGTTTGTGTTGGATTTCTCACGAGTTGCCGCTCCCTTGACAGCTTTGACTAGGAAGGACCAGGCCTTCTTGTGGGATGACCATTGTCAGGCATCTTTCATCTACTTGAAAGAAAATCTTGTTGGTGCTCCAATTCTCAGGTTACCAGAGGAAGTAGTGTTGTTTGAAGTATTTTGTGATGCTTCTAGTCTGGGTCTGGGGTGTGTGTTGATGCAGCAGCGGGGAGTGGTCTCCTATGGATCCAGGCAGTTACACCCTCATGAATGAAACTATGCAACCCACGATCTGGAACTTGCAGCCGTAGTGTTCGCCCTAAAGTTATGGCGACATTATCTCATTGGGGAACGTTTTGTGGTCTTCACAGATAACAAAATCTTGAGACATATCTTTTCCCAACGAGACCTGAATTCACGGCAGAGGAGATGGGTGGAATTCCTTTAAGACTACGACTTCGAGATCTCTTACACTGAAGGTAAGGGCAATGTGGTGGATGATTCCTTGAGCAGAAAGTCGCATAAGGAAGTGGTTCGAGAATCCGTGGATGCTTGGAAGGCCATGGGAGAGCTAGCTTCTTTTCACCTGGATGCTAAGGTGGATGATAATGGAGGATGTTTGTTCCAAATGATGGTTCAGTCCTCTTTAATGCGACAGGTGGAGGAGTCTCAATGGGGAGACTCAGAGGTGGAAGTGATGTGTGATCGTATCGATCAGGGCAACGAACCTGAGGGGTGGTTGGAGGATGAGCACCATCGAATCCTTTTTCATGGGAGAATGTTTGTACCGGATGTGATACGTGAAGAAGTCCTCCGTGAAGTCCACAGCTCAGATCTAGCAGTACATCCAGGAGTTTCCAAGATGTATAAGAGTATGAGGGGACAGTTTTGGTGGTCTGGGGTAAAGCGGGCAGTTGCAGAGTTTGTTGCTAAGTGTTTAGTGTGTCAGCAGGTGAAGGCTGAACACCGAGTTCCTAGAGGTTTGTTGCACCCTTTGGATGTTCCCCAGTGGAAGTGGGATGACATCTCAATGGATTTCGTCACAGGACTACCCAGGGATCAGGGAGGCTATGATGCTATCTGGGTAGTGGTGGACCGACTAACGAAATCAGCTCACTTCTTGGCCATAAAGGAGTCGAGCCCGGTGAGTACCTTAGCACAGAGGTACGTAGATGAGGTGGTGAGAATTCATGGAGTTCCAAGGACCATTATCTGGGATCGAGATACTCGGTTCACTTCATGGGTCTGGAGGGGACTGCAGCATGCTTTTGGAACTCAGATGTGTCTTAGCACTGCCTTCCACCCCCAGACAGATGGGCAGACCGAACGGACAATCCAGACGTTGGAGGACATGCTACAGGCATGTATTCTGGATTTTGGGGGTCATGGGTACGACACTTGCCTTTGGTGGAGTTTTCTTACAACAATAGCTTCCACTCTACCATTGGCATGGCCCCCTTTGAGGCTTTGTATGGAAGGTCATGCCGTTCACCGGTTTCTTGGACCGAGGTTGGTGAAGCAGGTGTTCTTGGGCCAGAGATTGTGCAGAGCACGACGGAGAAGGTTCAACTTGTACACAAAAGAATGAAAGCAGCCTAGGACCGGCAGAAGGCTTATGCTGACGGTAGAAGGAGGTTCTTGGAATTTGAGGTTGGAGACCATGTATTCTTAAAGGTTTCCCCTCGACATGGGCAGCGGAGGTTTGGAAAGGGGAGTAAGCTCTCCCCTAGGTTCATCGGACCTTTTGAGGTGTTGAGGTGAGTGGGTAAGGTGTCTTATCAGCTAGCTTTACCCCCTATAATGGAAAGGATCCATGACGTATTCCATGTATCCCAACATCGCCGGTATCTCCATGACGAAACCCATGTAGTCAACTGGGGGAAGTTGGATGTTGAAATGGATGTGACCTTCGAGGAACAACCTATCAGGATCGAAGATCGTAAGGATAAAGTTCTTTGTGGACAAACCATTCCCCTGGTTCTTGTTTTATGGAGGCACGGTGGGCTTGAGGAGAGCACCTGGGAGCGGGAAGCTCAGATATGTGCCTTGTACCCCCAGCTGTTTTGAGTTACTATTATGACTCGTTGAAATGTTTTACAGATTCCTTGAAATATGAAATGCTTGTTTGATTATGAGATGATTGACCTCTATTGTTATCTGAGTGTATGTGATGTGTCCAACGTGTGGGTAGGGGAGGACCGGACTCCTAATCAGGATGCATTAATGTAGATGCGATTAAACCCGTGCGGGCGAGTCAGTGCCGCCCAAAGCGAATAATATCCTGACATGTAGGATGGAATTCCTTGAACCATGCATTAGGACTGTGTGATCTCGAGACTGGTATGGCCGTTTTGACATGATAACTTTAGAGGGAAGTGTTCTTGGATGTGGAGGTTTTGGTTCAAGTTTTTGAATGACCCTAAGAGGTTTTACCCTAAGAGGTATCTTAAGAGGTGGTTGTACTCACCCTTCTTTGGGTTGCATTGAATTCTCGAGGGAGAGAATAGTTTAAGAGGTATCTGATGTAATGGCCCAGGTTTTCCTGATCCATTACTTTGAAAGAATCCATGAGTTGGAGGGGATCGGTCACACCGATCAGCCCCAGCTATCGGTCTTACCGATCGGTCCCTCAGATCGGTCTCACCGATCAGCCCCAGCGATCAGTCTCACCGATCGGTCCCCCAGATCGGTGTCACCGATCATCCCCAGTGATCGGTCTCACCGATCGGTCCCTTGGATCGGTCTCACCGATCAGCCCTAGCGATCGGTCTCACTGATCGGTCCCTCGGATTGGTCTCACCGATCAGCTCCAGCGATCGGTCTCACCGATTGGCTTCTTAGCGATCGGTCTCACCAATCGATCTGTCGGATCGGCCTCACCAATCGGTTCCAGCGATTGGTCTCACCGATCGGTTTCTCAGCGATCGGTCTCACCGATCAGTCTCTCAGATCGGTCTCGCCGATTGGTTTCTCAACGATCGGTCTCACTGATCAGTCTCTCAGATCAGTCTCACTGATCGGTCTCTCAGACCAGTTTGTATCCCTAAATGAAAACCGTGTGGGTTATCCCTCAAACCATGTTCCAAAAAAGCCCATAGGGCCTTATGATGGGTATTTCCTTTGGGTTAAGGAAACATAATCGTTTTTACTACCCATGGGGTGGAGATCATTAAAGTGTGGCATGTGAAACGGCATAACCGCGTGGTCAACCCACGATCGCGCTTCTTCCGCGGTTCGAAATATTAACTGCACCCGCAAACGTAGTATCTGAACCTTTATCGCCCAGAGTCTCTTTCATTCTCGGTTTCTTCTGGTTCTGGTCTCGAACGCTTGGAGTCTCCCTTCTCTTGACAACCTGCCTAACCGTGGTGAAGGTTCCCTTCGTTGAAATCCTGACGAACTCTCGGTACCTGTGCTCCAGTTCACGTGCAAGAACGAACGTCGATCTGTGATCATCAGGTAGGGATATACCTTCGTCTCTCTTTTACGTGTATCATGCGGGGTGGGTTTCTTTCTGTTCCACTAGAAATAGACGAACCAGCTAATGAAGATAATAATTGACGGATGACTGGGGATGGGGATATCGTGAGTGATGTTGTTTCTTCTTCATTGATTGGTCATGTTGTGAATTGTATGGGCTTAGGCCGACTGAAAATCATGGTTGTTGGGGGTCTCTGTTTGCGCACTAAATAACGCCCTGTTTCCTGAATGTTTTATGGATCGTGGATCATGGCGTGGAAATGGGTTAACTAAGTTAACTGGATTGCTTAAATAAACTTTTGATGAATGTGAAGCCTTGTGTGATCACCCCGGTTAATAAACAGAAGTAACTAGTTGACATGTTCGGAGTTGTTCTAGAAGGGATGAGCAGCGGGGCTGTGGGTTATATTACTGTTTTTCTGGCAGCAAGGTTGCGGTTGGCTGGGCTATGGGATAGCTGATGTGTGATGGAATCTCTGGATGAAAGATTAATCTAATGAATTGGCTGGGCTATGGGATAGTTGATGTGTAATGGAATCTCTGGTTGAAAGATTAATCTAATGAATTGGATGGGCTATGGGATAGCTGATGTGTAATGGAATCTCTGGTTGAAAGGTTAATCAAATATGGAATGAATCAACTTGTAGGCGCTTTTACTTTTACGCCTTGTTATGTTGTATCTCCAAGTGGCACAAACTTCCTTGGATCTGGGTCATTACTGGGTTACTGGTTTCATGTTTCTTGTTGTTTGGAATTGTGCATGTTAGTTTCCCAGTAGTGAAGGAATGAACTATTGAACTATATAAACAGTTCCAATTGAATGGGTTGAGAATGGTTGTTGTGGTTATGCTTTAGTGGAAGTAGTGCCACGGCAGGCACTGAGATCTTGTTTAGAAGCCATAGGATGGGCTGTATATTTTGAAATGTATATGTATATTTTGTGTTTATTGCACCTCGCCCACGTTTGGCACCTAGTGCAAAACACTCCCACTTTGATGGGAGAGGGTGTTCCCCTTAGTTACTGGATCCTTCCTGCTCCTTCTCTCCTAGGCTGTAATGGCTTGAGGCGACCTGACACCCAAGATCCTTTGGGTAGGTTTTGATTTGGTGTGGCGATAGCCCAAGATCCTCCGGGCAGGTTACTTTCCCAAGAATCTTCGGGATGAGGCCCAGGTGTGTTCGGGCAGGGATGTGATTATGAGGCCCAAGTGTGTTCGGGCAGGGATGTGATTGTGAGTCCCATGTGTGTTCGGGCAGGGATGTGATTGTGAGGCCCAGGTGTGTTTGGGCAGGGATGTGATTGTGAGGCCCAGGTGTGTTCGGGCAGGGATGTGATTGTGAGGCCCAGGTGTGTTAGGGCAGGGATGTGATTGTGAGGCCCAGGTGTGTTCGGGCAGGGATGTGATTGTGAGGCCCAGGTGTGTGCGCGCGGGGAGAGTGTGGTAGCGTCAGGACGTTCACCGTTAGTAAGAGTAGTCAACTAGCTGGGGAAATGGTGTAGGGTACCCGATTATCCTTGTTCTTATATTACTACCTATGGATTGTGTTATTTGGTGAGTGTGACCAGTGAGATTTGGGTGGATAGCTTACCTGCTAGGCCTGGTTCTTTCTATTTCCTCACGGGACATTAGAATGTCTTCTCAACTTGTGCACGAGAGCTTTAGGTTTCTCTACTGAGTATACTTGTATGCTCAACCTATGTTGTTTCAGGTTTCCAGGAGGGCTTCGAGGACCGTGCGGGACCTTATTAGCCGAGCGTGGAGTTGGTGTTGGTTGCTGCCAGTTGTTGTTTCTTCCTTCTTATTTTTCCTTGGTATTGTACTTTGGGATTTCTTGTACTCGTACCTTGTTATAAGATTGTTTAAACATGCATGTGGGATTGGTTTGGGTTTATTTATATATATACACTTGTTCCTTCTTTTCCTTTTTGGTGTTTGATTCGCCCTATTTCCCGAACCTAATTAATATTAAAAAGGTTAATGCCTCCCATATTGTGGAAAACTCAAACCCTTGGTGCTAGTCGCCACTTCGGGGCCTACTGGAGGCGGGACTCGGGGGTCATTATCTCCCTTTTGCCATTTCCAGCTCAGGAGGGGCATCCTTGGCGGGAGGGGGTCGTGACAATGGGCAATATAAATTCATCAATGAATCATATATGATATCATAAATATTAATATGGTTCAGTAACAATTTAATAACATACTACGGTCATTATAAATGAGGTTAAACATACTCTTCACAAAAGTAAATTTCAAGGTAAGGATTAATTTCTAAATCTTATTATTATATAAAATTGTTTATGTGTAAGTATTTATTGGGAAATTTTTATTATCGATGTCCATGTTTCATAAAATATTTTTCAACAGGAATCTTTTAAAGGAATATTTATATAAATAATCATTTTAAATCATTTGAATATGAATTATTTTAAATCATTCTCGCTAATTTCCATGTTTTTAAAATGGTTTTGAGGATTTATTTATATAGACATGAATTTTTTAAACTTTTCATTCCTTTCAAATGATATAATGTGGAATGTGAAACTTTTATTAAAAAATATCTTTTAAATGTCTTCCATTATAAATTGTGTTACTTTTAAATAATTTCATCAAAAGGGGTATTTCTCTCAAACAGTTCCACTAATAATTTTAAACAATGTCATTATCCTTTACTGGATATTATTCTTGATTGAGATTGATTTGTTACAATAAAATATTCTATATTTTATTGAATGATTTATGATATGATTTATTATTGATGTCATATTGTTATACCATTCATGGTTTATGGTTACTGTATTTACATTTTTTATACTAGTTTTAATACGAATGTTTATTAATGTTTCAACATTTTTAAATGAGGAATGAATTTGAATTTTTAAGTAAAGGGTGGGGCCCACTACAGCCCCTTGATGCATCAGTTGGTCTCATCAGAAAAATTATTATCTTCACACAAGTCCATGACAAATTTTTTTATTTGTAGTCTTGGAATTATTCCTTGACTATGTGGTTATGATATCCATCATTACTCATTCCCTCATTAGTAAATTAGTTATTACATGTGATTATTTTACTAGTAAAATATCCATGTGCATGTTTATATGACATTGTTTGATCTATTTTTTCCTAATTATGTTCATGTTTATGTTTAAAAGTCTGTTGTTTTTATTCACATATTTCCTTAAAATTTTATAGCTTCCACTAAAATATTTACTCTTACTGATCATCTGAGCTCACCCATTTCTTATGTTTTTTCCTAGGATTCCATGAATTATAATATGATTGATATGTAGGGTTAATCAATGGAAATAATGGAGTTCTAAATTTATTATTTATTTTGTGTTTTATATATGAATGTGTAATGTTATGTTTTTTCATGTAAAGAATTTTCCAATACTGCTAAACTGATCAGTCATTCGGGACATGATTCCTTGTAATAATGGAAACATATAAAAATTATGCACTAGCTTTAGGCTTCTACGGTCGATATGTTACATTTATTCAATCAATTGAAGGGGAATATTGGTTCTCAAATATCGACTTGAGGTCAGAATATAATCAGATGCATGTGAATGATGATGATATTCCTATGCATTCATTATATTGTCGTCATGGGAATTATGTGTTCTTTTTCATTCCATTATATGTGATGAATGATCGAGTTGTGTTCATGGGGATAATGAAATATATTTTCTCTAAGTTCCTTGATTAGTTTTTGGTTGTCTTCATCAATAACATCATTTTGTACTAAACATCTTAGGAGGAGCATGCATAGCATTTTAAAGCCATTTTGGCAGTTCATCTTTATCCACCGATGCTTGGGATATTGTCGAAGTGTGAGTTTTGGGATCCAGAAGTCTATTTCATGGGGAATGTTTTATCCTAGTAGGGAGTAGCTGTTGATCCATTGTTGATAAAAGCTATTTTTCATGGACAATCCCCAAGATAATAGAATAAGTCAGATGTTTCCTTGGTATTGTAAGCTATTATATGAGGTTCATAGCTAATTTATCTCAAGTAGTGACTCATATGATAGTATTAATCAGAAATGAAAGGTAATTCATTTGGAAGGATCAATTTGTAGAATTTTTCTAGTATCTGAATGAGAAGATGACTAGGGCTCCATTTCATTGTCTTTTAGGAGAAGGTGTTTAGTTTTTCAATTTTTATGACCCTTAAAATCTAGGTTTAGGATGTGTTTTGATGAACTAGATATTGTTAATTTCTTATGGTTCTTGGTAGTTACATCCCGAAGAGAATAATTGTGCCACCCATGATCTAGAGTTGGCAGCAGTGGTGTTTTCCAAAAAGTTTTAGAGACATTACCCCATTAGAGAGAGCATTGTGTCCTTCATTGATCATAAAATCATGAGGTATGTTTTCTCCTAGCATGACTTGAACTTTTAATAGCATTTGTGGATGGAGATTTATAGGATTGTGACTGTGAAATATTGTATACACAGGGTAATGGGAATTTAGTTGTTAATTTACTGAGCAAGAAGTCACATGATGATGTAGTGCGTGAATTAAGGGATTAATAGAGAGTAATAGACGAATTTTCAACATTAAAACTCGATATAGGAGAAGTTAGGGGCATATGTTTTCTTTTCCATATGATGGTGCATTCATATTTAGAAAAAAAATGTAGAATATTCCCAATTGGGGGATCATGAGGTGGTGGTCTAGAGAAACCGAGTTGTCTGTGGTGAGGCCCTTGGGGGCTTGTCGAATGATGAACAAAATTGGGTGTTTCATTAAGGAAGGCTTCTCATTATATTGAAGATGTGTGATATTATTCACTTAGTGTTCCACACATCTCCCTTAGCAATACCTATTGGTGTCAAAATGATATACCAATAATTAGAGTCATTTTACGGTGACCTTGGTTAAGCGTGAAGTTGTAGAGTTTTTGAATAAATGTATGGTCATCCATAAGGTGATGTTTGATCACCGTGTTCCCAATGGGATTCTCAAGCATTTAGATGATCCTTAGTGGAGGTGATATGATGTCTCAATAGACATTTTTATTGGTTTACCTTGAGCTCAGGGAGGATATGATGCTACAAGGGTAGTTGTGGATTGTTTAATGACATCACCCCACTTTATAAAAATCAAGGAGTCGATCTCAATTGTGGTTTTGTCGAGGAAATACCCAGAGGAAGTATTGATACTCCCACAAGCCCCTAGGATGTTAAATTTGGATTGAGATCCTCATTTTAACTCCAGGGTGTGGAGATGTCTCTAACATGCATTTGTTTCACTGATATGCATTAGCACTACTTTTCATCTGCATACTAATGGTTAGATAGAGCAGACCATCCAGACTATTGAAGACATGTTGTTCTTTTATGTATTATATTTTGGAGGTTCATGGATGAGGAAATTATGCTTGTTATAGTTCTCTTACAACAATAGTTTTCACTTCACCATTGGTATGGAGCCATTTGAATCCATATATGCATTGTCGTTCCATTCATGATTTGGTTGGACTGGGGTCGAAGAGTTAGCAATTCTCGGTTCAGAACATTTACATAAAACAATAGAGATGGTTCAGGTGATTCATGAGATGATAAAGGTAGAATATTTTTTTTGTAAATTCTATGTAGATCATAGGATATGACCTTTTCAGTATTATTTTGTGGGTCACATGTTTCTAATGGAAACTCCTAATCATGGGTAGTGAAGTATTAGTTAGGTGAGTAATCAATTTCCCCAATTTTTTGGGTCTTTAAATGTTTTGGATCATATTAAAGTAGTGGCATATGAGATAGCACTTCTCCAAAAATTGATTACGATAGATGATTCTTTTAATGTTTCACATCTACATCGTTATCTTCATGATAACTCTTAGGTAATCAATTGGGGTGAGATATAAATTGATGATGATGCGACCTTCGAGGATTGGCCAATCGAGATCTAGGACCATAAGGAGAATGTGTTGTGTGGGAGCGATATCCCCATGATTCATGTCTTGTGGTGGCATAGTGGCATGCAGGAGAGTACTTGGTAACATGACCTATAGATACATTCTCAGTTCCATGAGTTGTTTGATGTTTATATCATTTCTTGTAATGATGTCCTCCTTGTGGATGTAGACCATTCATTTTTATATGATGGATTCTCTTCATACATGTTGTGGCCTGCTCCCATTTTAGTGGTATCTACTCCTAGAGAGTTGTTAGGAGCGGGTTGTTGTTTCCACATTGTTTCACGTTATTCCATTATAGAAGTGGTAGAGATCCTTTGGTGTTGAGAGATGTGAGATGTATCTCAAAGGGAAGTTGTTTGGAACCTTTTTTGTTTCTTCCCTCATGTGGTTTTGGATTCTCAAGGATGAGAATGTTTTGAGTGGAATATGAGGTAATGGAGGAGACCTATCCAGTCCATTTATTTTCCTAAATCTAATCATTTAGTTATTTTGGAGGGGCGAGGTGATTTATTCCTAACACATTTCCAAATATCCAATTCTATGAACAATACCATCAGTGAGTCATCTATCATTGGTTAATCCATTGGAAAGTTATATTAATCTATTTTTGAGTTATCTACATCTATCAGTGATTCATATTCATATGTTGGTTATCCATATTCATTTTATTTTGAGTAATTATCATATTTTAGTATGTCATATTCATCTACCGGTTACTCATTTTCATTTATTGCAAGTAATCTTCAGTTGTCAGAGAGTCAACATCATTTGTTGGTCAGTCATCCTCACCTATTGGTGAGACATATTCATTTATCAGAGATTTAACTTCAATTTTCAGTTATTCATCTTCATTTATTAGTGAGTCGTCTTCATATGTTTGTTATTCATCTATCATTGATTCATCTATCTATGAGTCATCTTCATCTATTGTTGAGTTGTCTTCATCTTTCGGTTAGTCATCTTCTTCTATTAGTTATTCATATTTATTTTTTGGTGATTCATCTTCATCTATTACTGAGTAATCTTTATCTATTGATGATTCAGCTTAATCTATCAGTGAGTCACCTATTGGTATTTTATACAGTGATTCTTGGTCGACTAGTGATCATTGATTCCAACTTCCTAAAGATTCCCCCATTTGAAGTTTTCTTTGATGTAAAAAGAATTCAAGAATTTTTAAGGGATTTAATGCCAACTCAAATTCCATAACTTCATTCATTAAATAAATAAGGGTCTCTAGGTTTTAATATATTCAAATAGTTTGTGATTTTGATATCTATATTTGATGGCCATTCAAGTGTTTCATGTTCATTGAGTATCGGACCTGATCCTTTTAAACTAGGTTCCTTCACTTAATTCATTTAGTCTACTTCCTCTTGGTATTAGGTTCCAATAACCTTTCGTTTATGTGAAGAGATGAATTTTTTTTTGTAGCCTTGGACCCTTTTTCCCTTCCTATACACCCATGTGTTTGGTGAACGTAGAGAGTTTGGATTCATTATGGATAGAAGGTATGTTATAGATCTATTTTTTTGGGTTCTTTGATTCTTTTCATCCTATATTTCCTTTACATGTTATGGAATGAGTTATCCATATTTTTTAATGGGAATTTTTTGGGTTTTGGTTGATGTGTTTCTATCACAATATCCTCGGGTGGATGTAGTCATTGTAGGAGACGTGATCGTGATCGATTATGTTGTCCCTATATCATGAAAAGGATGTCAGAAAGCTTTTGAGGTAGGGGATTTGTTTCATCAATATTATTTTTATGTGTAGTCATATAGTTAGTATGATTTATAAACTGAACCATAATGAAATTTACATAATAAAATTTAACTAGAGTAATTAATTTGTATCGATCGTATGTTGTTACTTTTAATGTGATAACAGATTGCCTCTTGATTTTATGGATACTGTAATAACTATACCGTTCTTGTTTATCATGACATTCTTGATGGAAATTTTTAAATAAATAAAATTTAATATTAATTTTAAATTTACTTTTCCAATATTAAAGAGGCAGGTTAATGAATCTAGTTGTTGTTGTTTTACATGATGATAAATCAAAAAGATACAGTTATGCAAGTTTAATTGAATTAGATAATTAAATATGGAATTAAAGGCTCGATGTGTGATAAAAATATTTACTTTATAGGTTCTATGTTACCATATAACAATCAATTCTCTGGTTCCTTAATCATTGGAGATTCAAGTACCCATTTTTTGTGATGGCAGAATGACTTGTATATGGCCAACAACCCAGTTTCTATGTTGTTTGTTTCTCGCCACTTGTGATATGGTGTGTTCTTGGGATGGCTATGCCGAGAGGGATTTTTTTGTATGTGGGGGTATAATGGCCTAGTTGTTATGGAGGCATCATTTTATACCTAGAGTGGAATTATGCCTTGTGGGTGTCATGGATGACACTAGAGATGATTAAAAAAGAAGGATGAGAATGTTGGATTCTTTTCTAATATACTTGTTTGATTATGTGATTTAATTTACCTAGTGATTGTGGAAGAAGGAATTGCATATGATCCATCCAAAATAGGTGAATACGCTTGGGGAATTTCACATTTTTCATCTTCTTGAGGTTGGATGGACCTACACTCATGCTATAGGTGGAAACTACTTGATGTGTAGAACATATACTCATCGTGCTGAGCCCCTTATGTTTTTAATTTTAGAGATTTTTTTTTTAAAACCTAGAATTTTTTAAAATTCATAATTTTGTTAACAAATGATTGAATTAATGATGTTAACCCATGGGTTTGGTGCTTTATGGGAACCAATTATGAATTTGCAATTTAATGGAACTGTGGGGATGGTTTTGTTATGGCTTGATGGAATGGAACATTGTAGTGATTCAATAGAAATGAATTATTAAAAAGATAATAGTTAATTAATATTTAATTTTTTAATCAATTTAATTTTAATGAAATATAAAAAGATAACATAACATAATATATATCATTAAATAGATGGGTGCTTATAGGACATCTAGTCTTAATGTGGTAGTTGGGAGATCGAGAGACATTCAAGGTAGTTGATTTGAATACTAGGTTATACCTATAGTGTGGTTGTGAGTTATATTATATTATATTTTTTTTTATAAGCTAATCCACCCTATCAGCTTGGGAAACTAAGACCCTTAGCTATTGAGCCCTAGGGGTGTTTTCCCCATCATCTTAGTGGGAGGATGGATGGGTGACATCAGCTTTGGACCCGCTCTCTTCTTATGGTAATTACTTGTGTTGGTATGCACGATGGTTATTTTTTCCTCAATATGTTTTTAGAGTCACGTAATGGCATCTATTAATTTCAAACTCATATATTCTATAGATATTTTCATATGTGCTACTATAGGTATAAATTGAATAGGCGGTAAAGTTTTGAGGATCCATACTCAATGTATGGGTTGTAGTAGCATGATGTAGAAGACCCAACATTTGATACACATTATGAGGGTTGTGTTGGATATAAGAAATTAGCTATTTACATCAGTTATGTGGATGTGTTTGTGGTGTCGCATCAGGTGTATGTTGTGGATAATCACCCTTGTGTCTCCAGGAAATCCATTTTTGAGAGAGATTCTTAGGCCATGCGACATTGGGGAAATGTGGAAAACCAATGTTGAAGTGTTTTAGGGTACCCAAGAGATCATATATTATATTATATACTCTTTTTTATGACCCATGGTGAGAGTAGGAATGGTGAGGCTGAGAACATAACATAAATTATTAGGTTATGAGTTAGTTTAACTTGTTTTTAACTGTAAATTAGCATTCATTCATTACTTTTGAGTTAGAGGATATAATGATTATCCAAATAAGTATGCTATAATATTCACCCAACATATATATAAACTATTTTTCATTTATCTTAGAGAAGGTTGGAGATTAGGCTTGCTAGTACTAGCTTTGGGTTGTAGGAGCTTTTCAGGGGGCTCTGTGGTCAAATCTGTTTTCATTTTTTTGGTACATATAGTTTTACAATTTCAGTTGTAGTAGTTCTTGCATGACATTACATCTATATAATTGGGATTTCATTATATTTTAGTTCAATCATGAGTTGGGTGGATTCTATCTTATCACTATCTTTTTCATCTATTATCTTAAATGAAGATGCCTCCTATTTCTGTGGTTATTATACCCTTGGTGATAGTTGCCAACCCGAGGCCTACGGGAGGTGAGAATTTGGTGTCAATGCCTATCTCATCTAATTTTCAGCCTTAGATGGATATAAGATATCTGGAGGCATCATGAATTAACATATATCTTGTGATGGGTATTCCGAGGACTCCATGGGAGAATGAATATATTTGGGTGATTTTGGAATGATTGATTAATTGATCTCATTTCTTTCCCTATGGGAAACATTCACAAATGATCAATTCAGAGGACATTAATATTTTTTAGATAGTAAAATTACACATGTTATAATAGATAAATATTTTAGATTATGATATGCTCATTACATTATGCAGTTATAATTTCATTCAAAATGTTCTGTGTTCACAGATATTTATGAGTACAATAATCAACTGAAGATCGATGGGTTATTGGAATATATTTTATAGGTATTATAGGATATGAACAGGGCTTTTATCATGTAATATGATGGGTCATGGGAGAATCACATTGCACATTTGAGTCTATCGAGAAGAAATTTATCAGGTGAATATTTAGACAGAACCATATGGGAAACATTATGGTAGGCCATGAATATTACCTCTATATTTAATGGAGGTAGGAGAGTAAGAGTTTATGGGGACAATTATTGTGTATGATACATCATAGTAGGTCTTGTTGATGTGGAATAATATAGATATTTCTCAAGGAAGTTATACATTGTATATTGATCGACATTGTCAAGCTGTTGAGTTTATTTTTGGTGGTCGTGAATTTTTTGAGTTCCATATTGATTGGGTTATTATAGTATTCATAGATAAGGAAATTTGGTGCCCAGAAATTTTGGGCCATTTGAGATTATGTCGAGGATCATAATAGGATCACACCAATTGTATCTTCCATAGAGATATTTTGTGATACATGATGTTATTAATGTTTAAAATCTTTAGTATTATCATCTCAACCCTTCTCATGTGATCGATATTGACATATATTGATCACAATAATGATTCTCCATTTGAGGGGAATTTGATTGATGTTATGGAAGACATTGATAATGTGTTATGATGATGGACCACAATGATATTTTGTGTTATATTTCATTATTGAAATATATAGAAGGAAATATGGGAGAGTGATGAAAATATATGCTCTTAGATGCCCAATTTTTTTACATCAAAATCATTTATATTCTTGGGGGTATATCTCAATGATGAGGTTTTATATGGTGGGTGGGTTTTATGATCATGAACATTCCATAAATACTTCGTACAAATTTTTAGGTATCCATTAACATTTGTTTTGGTTATTCTTTATTTGTGTTACTATTTGAGGATCATCAGGTAAAATTGGTGAAATTGGGTATCCCATGTGGCTCTACAAGTTTATCCCTATATTATGGGAAATTTAGTAGATTTTCCCAAGAATCCTTGAACTCCATTTTCCATGAATAGTAGGTTGCTCAATATTGGCGAATAGTTTATAAAACCATGCAGCATCCCTCCCAAAATTATCCTCTTACAAACATAGCATTGTATTTTAGGGGGTAATTATTTTTCAAAACATGCGAAACATAGCACAAACCATGAACCCCTTACATAGAGGAACACATTTAATGTTTACTTTATCAAAAACCTTGCACCTTTTCTTAAGAGACTATTCTCATGGTTATTAACTCCCATGATAATTTTATTAGATTTTTTGAAACCCAATGTTTTTACCCCAAATAACTATGGCTCAACAAAAACCTATTTCATTATTTATTGGATTATATCATAATTATTGAAAGACTCCAAAAACCCTATTGTTGGTTAACCAAATATTTGTCTGATTGATCTTATCCTCACTAGTACATGTTTTCTTTGTCATTTTATTTCCTCCCACTCTCACCTATCATTCTTGATGAATATGTATTATTTTTTCACCATTGGAAATTGTATTCGATCTTTTTTTATCTATCTTTTTTATATTAATCATACATATTGATCATAGATCTTCTCCTAGATTTTTATTTCATTCTTTATGCATCATATTGAGGAATACAGGTTGGTGATATTTTTAAACGATCATTTGGTAGCTGGTCTTTTTTCCAATTACTATATTATATATTATAATTTTGTATATATAATTATGAAATTAAAATTTCCAATTTTGTAAATTTCATTCAATTTGAAATAATTAATTTATTTCCCAAGTCACTATGAAACCCTTAATGATTCTTCATGGAACCATTGAGGATTTTCTATTCTGGAAATTATGGAAACCTCTTGGTCATATCGATATAATTGAAATTATGATTTATGAGTTATTTATTATTGATAAATACGGTTATGGACATGGTTGAAAAATCTATTTATTAAATTGTATGATTAGTGAATTATAAAAATAGTTGAAAATGGGTTGTGGAAGTGGACGTATGAGATTTGAAACATGTGACTATGTTTTGAGAAATGTAATTATGCTTCAAATACCCATGGGGTTCCATAATACTACTCTAGGACCCATATATATATATATATATATATATATATATATATATATTCCTATGGTCATTGAATTTTGGGACATGAACTGCCCTCAAAATACCCATGGGGTGCCAGAGTGCTACTCAAGGCACCCATTTTATATGCATGAAATTTTATATTAAATGACCAGTGAATCCCATTGTATAATGAAATGTGATATCCCATTAGTGGTGGATTAGGCTCTGGTATGGGCCAAATCATGTATTATTGATTCTGGATCCAACCTGAACCCATTTAATATCTATTTAATTAATGATAAATTTAATATAAATAATATTTACATTATTATTTTTTAATTTATTATTTATATAACCCCATATAATGTAATAGAATGGATATTGTTTAAGACAATCTTTGCGGGGTCTATTGAGTTGTACTCATAGAATACGTTGGATGTTTTATTAGTACTTGAATATACATCTTTTTTATTGGACATTGTAAGGGGGGAGTCATATTTTAGATAGATGATTTTGTAATTATAAAAGAGAATAGGTAGAGGATCCAAATATTATTCTAGGATGAAAATTGGAGTTGTCGGTGTACTTATTTTGGGTTTTAATTATAAATGTGACACTCACTTTTCCAGAAATATTAAATTCATTGGTTTTGGATATTGGGTTTCCTTGTTTTTGGAAAATCATCTGAATATGGCCATTATTATTATGACACTAGTTTTTATTATTGATATTTATCATGTATATAATTATTAATTATTTTCTTCTATAGTAATTCATTGATAAATTGGGTATATAATAACAACATTACATATTATACCATTCTTGGTAGTCAACAACATTTTAAGTATAGGGACGTGAACCTGGGGTCTGATAGCCAACATGATCAGGCACTCACATGTGTCTCATACGTTAAGTGTTTAAAATGTTCATATTTTAAAAATTATTAGGTAATTACAATTTTTTTAGACTATGATAGTTGGTCAAATCTCTTCAAAATATGAATTTTTTTATTTCCACTAATCATAGATACGTGATTGTAGAAATTGGATTATTGGGTGCTTACTAACATTACTGCTGAAGGGTTAATGGTAGAGTTTTTTTCTATGAGCATTTTGTACAATGAACTTGGTAGTGGAATAGGCTAGTGAATTAGTGATCATTGATTTCATGAAGGGTGAATCCTAGAAGAATTATTGAACTAAGATAATTAATGTATCATAAATAAATTCCCATTTCTTTTATTGGAATTTATTATGGATGGGATTCATCAGATGATTACTCATGACCAACATTTGATTCTTTATGGTTTCCAAAATGTTCATCTAATAAAATATATAATTGTTAGGAATATATTGACTGTGGAAAAAAGTATTATTTTTCCATTCACCATGGGAAAACCAAGACGTATAATGATTCGATACAATATTATTTGTGGATGAGGGTGATGTAGTAAATTATAAATTTCATGTCTATAAGCTTTAATTTAAAAACAATAAGTGTGGTGCACCAGAGTAATACTATTATGTCACAGCTATTCTTCATTCTAGTATGTTTCTGGGACATTGTATCTATGGTCTTCATCATCATATTACCGTGTAATCCTCAAAAGAAAGGATGTGATTTCGGTTATCATTTATTTATATTCAAAATTCAATAATTTTATTCATATTAAAGAGACAATTTAGGTAGAATAACATAAAAAATTTATTGATAGAGAAATGAGTAAGCTTCATGGTGTTTCATCAATGATCATTTCTCGGATAGATTGATGGTATAAATCCGGGTTTTGAATATGTTTTCAAGAGGTGATTGTTACCAAGTAGAAATTATTCATCACATATCACTATCATACATTTTAGAAGAGATGTTTAGAAATTATGGTTCTTGAGGATATGATAGGGGCATGAGTTTTTTTTCTTGGTTCATGGGAACTGAAAAATCATTTTTTGAATTTACTATAACTATATTCACCAATATTTGATTAAATGGGGTTCATTAAAAAATATGTCATATTATATTAAACCAAGGATAATAAAGTTGATACCCATCAATTATAATCACTGTTAAAAACTTGTAAATTTTTACATTGTGTTTGTAAATAAAAATAGTATAATAATGAAATAATCATGTGTGGAGTTGACTCAAAATTAATAGATTCTAAATGTTTGTCCTATAAGAGTATATTTATTACCTGAACTAGTTTCTTATAAATACTAGTTTTCTACTTGATGATTACACCCAAATTACTCCATATTCTAATTCTAAATAATAAAGAATCCTTTCTCTAATTCTATAAGATTTTCCCCAAGAACCACACTTCCAAATCATATTAAACAAATAAATTATTAAATATATAAATTCATAGTGTAATTACAACAATAATTTCTAATTTCATAATATTTGTGACTTTGGGATCTACAAAAATATTGCAACATTATATAATAAGACACCACAAATAATAATTAATAAATCTTTAGTCTTATACAAATCTAATGTTGATTAAATATAATATATTAACAATCATTAGAAGTTGACAGACATGTAATAAAGGATGAATAAAATTACAAATAAGTGAATAAAATGGAAACATTAAAAATAACCTAATTATGAGATACCAGTAAATCAATATGTAACCACAAAATTAAATCAAAATAATTCTAAAATTAATTACATGGTAAATTATTGATGATTACCTTGTGGTATTTTTCTGTATAACTAAAATAAAAGGGAATAATGTGTTATATAAAAAATAAAATAAATATATGATAATCATATAGATATTTAATATTAATTTTAACTAAAAATAATTACAAATATTGAAAAATCCCATTTATAATATATTCATAGCATTAGCATAATTTTCAAACATATCATATGTATATAATTCATAAAAAATTAACGCATAGAAAATGTGGCATCATTTTTAGGGATAAAAAACATAATATCACGAGGTATATATTTTTATAGAACTTATTAGTTGGATATAAAAATCTTGGTACGCCCACTACATTAAAAAATTACTATGATCAGGTCATAAAAAAAATAATGGAATCTCATGTTAAACCTAGAAATGAATTAGGCCCTTATGAAATGGAAGACATTCATAATTATTCCTTAAGGAATATATTTATGAATAAAACATTGAAATTACCAATAATTAAAATTTTATAAATGTTATTGATAATTCATGGGTGGTATTAATCAATGAGAAGTTCATATATCATGAAGAGTAGAAATGTGAGTATATAAATAATTATATTTTGGATTTGATAATAAATACATAATCATTAATCATGACGGAAAATTAGATTCCAATGTAATCTTGTATAAAAAAGAAATTTTTTAGGAAATAAATTGACATTTTTAATAAATTAAATTTTTTTTTGTAATAGAAGATTTATGATTTGATGTCATTGAATGAAGAGAAAAACTAAAAAAGGAAATTTTCTTTTTCATGACTCCACATATGAACATATTATGTATTATCATAGGAAAATTTATTTGACTATATGTACAATCCATGGAAAGACCTATAATTGGAATTAAGAAAATAAAAATAGGATTTTGGGTATAAGATAAATAAAACACATTTTTTTAAAATATTATACAAATGTGAAAATCCAAAACTATTTGCTTAAGTGAGAATCCCATTATCATATCTAAATATTTTCTTGAACACTTTCACATATACTGAACTTAAATTATTTAAACTAACCCTTAATAAAAAAATTTATCCCAAACAATTATGTTATTATTGTTAAATTTTTATCATCATAATTTATTAATTATTTATTCTGGTAAAAAATTGAATGGGTAAATGACATATATTCAATCGATTATTCCATTTTATTTTTATTTTCATCTTTTTGATTATTATTGATTTATCAAAATATATTATTACTTATAGAATATTAGAATGCATTAAAATAAATTATTAAATATTATATATTTTCTGAACTATTTTTCGTGAAGGTTGTGAGAAGAAACCCATTGATAATTTCCAAATTAGTAGTTGAACTTATCTATTAACGAGACATTCCAAAAAAAATGGTATGTGTATATATTCATCAAATGGATTAAGATAGATTTGAAATATCATAATAAAACTAATATGTTTTATATGTTTTAATTTATTTATTTTATCATGTTATAGAATGATAATATTGTATGAAAGTAAAATGAAGAAGATGAAAGAAAAAAATGAAAATATTGGATTGAATGGATACATCAACGTTGAAGTATGCTTCTATAATATAAAAATAAATCCATAAGTTCATGGTGTTTTATGGGAGTTGGATTTAAATAAGGACATAGTAATATTAAAGAGAGATGAATTGGGATTCTCCTGGGATTTGGGAAAATATTTTTCAAGTGACGGGATATAGTGTATTTGTTGTAATGTCCTTCATCGATCAAGGTGTGACATAATAATCCCAATAGGTTCCCACCAAATAGTATCAACTACATAATCCGGATAATGAGATATAAGGTAATGAAATGTGTAGGTATAAGTTGAATGATAAATGAACAGAAATAAATAAATAAACAACAATATCTCTATGTTCCTAAGAGACACCTGGCAGTTATACACACTTTATCTCGTAAACAAAAATGATTATGTACATGAACTATATATATAGTAGTATTATATGTACAATATTAATATATTTCATCCACCAATATGAACCAAGTGTGTAGTGATGCATAATGGTCATATAAAGGGAATACTTATCATTGGATGTATTGGGGCATAACTCATACATCCATGAGAATCACAACGAGATTAAATTATGAAAAAATAATGTACATTCCCAAAAAATATTTAGAATGGGGTACCTCATTCCCATCACTTTTTATGGAGAGTGTGCACGTTAGGGGAACACTCTAATCAAGGAATGTGGTGCATAAATCTCATCACATATATTGTATCACTAGTGTGAGACACCAATCTCCACACTCGACATAATAAGTGTGATGTCACCTTGTCAAAACATCCTTTACCTTCTTCTACATCCTATTTAATTATTAATCAGAAAATAATATGAAGGATGAGGAAAAACCTCATCTGCACTACATTTATCAAGCCCGTATATAGTAATAATCATATATATAATAGACATCCATGACCCGATACATCCCAAGCACTACATTAAATAATATAATGTACTAAGAATTGATCAATCAGTGTGTCATTTCCACCAATTTAAATTCATTTCAGTTAAGACATTGAATTAATTCAAATAATACAAATTCATCATAATTATATAATAAAATGTATTAAAATGTGTGACCTTACCACCCATTATGAAAAAAATTATTTTCATTCATCCAGGAAATACATTTCATATTATATGGTTCATTTAGGCCCTTAGATGGTGTCACAGTCAAATCGGCAATTACCAACTTGGATAATCCCATGCATAAATAAAGTGATGTACACAAGATGTTCATAGTTCAAAATAATCATTTTTCAAGGAGGGTAATTCATTTTATGACATCAAATAATTCCATATATGGAAAATTCCATATCCAAACATGGAATCAAAGTATATAGAAACACAAATTAATGGAAACTATGCTTGTATAATATTATTAATCAATATATTTTAGTTTTGAATAATATACACCCTTATCGATGGGTTTCATTATAATGTAATGTCATGGTTTGTTGAAAACTCAATTAGCATATTAAAATATTAAATCAAATAATATTTTCTGAAATCATCAATAGTGAATTTAAAATAAGCTAACATATATTGAAAACAACCACATAAGTGTTCAAATAAAATTAAATAGGTTACATTTT
Organism: Viscum album; assembly: GCA_963277665.1. Taxonomy (NCBI): domain Eukaryota; kingdom Viridiplantae; phylum Streptophyta; class Magnoliopsida; order Santalales; family Viscaceae; genus Viscum; species Viscum album. Next base: position 1,043,585,590 of record OY728160.1, on the reverse strand, counting down.
AATTTAGAAAAAATAGCCAAATGGGAAAACCCATTATCAATTCATCCTGAATTCTTAGAAGGTCATCTCAATATTAAAAACATTTTATTATAAATTCCCATTCATATCAGCACAATGATTAGGATTCATATTTGACGACATATACCTATATTTTTCTAAAAATGGATAATAAGGATTTCATCTAGGTGCGATGGTCATTTTGATATTAACGAAATTTTTTTAAAACAATGCATGAGAATGACAGGAATATGGGATAAAAATTTTATATTTAAAATAATGTTAAACCGAGAAACATGCAATAGATCACCTACATCATACTAAATAGAATAAATTGTCCATTATCATGATTTGAGTTGATCTTCTTTCATAGAAATCGAGGAAAACACTTTGGCCAAAAATAGGGGAAATGAGATCGTAGTAAACTAGTGTAGCTGAAATGGTATTAAATGAGGAAATATTCAAATGGAAATGAGATATTAATGATGTAGATATATAGATACCAACATTGCATGATTATGTTGTCAAATGGAGGAGAACTTTCCCTACATATAACATGCTTATAGGTGAACCCATGGAGGATGAGGGGAGGCTACAACATATTATAGGTGAGGAGGAAGAAAGAAAAATTAAACCTATTGAAATTATGGTTATATTGATTGTTATACTGTAACATCCCAGGTAAATAATGAATAAAGAATTTTCATATTTATTAATATTTACGAATTAAATATTAATTTTAATTAAAAGGGGTTTCTACGTTCGATAGCGTACTCGGTACGCAACGATGAGTTTCTTTGAAAACTTACATCGCACACAAGTAATAAAATAATATTATTTTAAATGTTAGTTAACGAGTAGCCGTTGTACTGGCGGGAATGGATAGAAATAACTAAAATATGATTATATATGTTTTTAAATGTTTTTACATTTACCCAATAAAAGATAAAGGCTTAAAATACGGAAAGAGTTCAATTTTAGGCATTTATACCCTAATTTTCACGAAAGGTCCACTTATCACCTTTTGACGGAGAACCGTCATTAAATATAATTTTGATAGATCTTATAAATTCTATTGGACCAAATATAACTCTTCTTTAGAATCGGGACATCAAAATTTACTTTGTGTAAATTTTTGGTACCTTTCTGATAAAGTGCATTTTTTTAATGAATAGTGTAAAATGTTGTATTTTAATTCAAAACCTATTTTTGATCTAATTTATTTATATGATTAGATTATTATTTGAATTGGTTTTAAAGTGAAATTAGAAAATATTTTTACCATTAAATCCAATAGTGGTTGTTGGAATTTATTTCACTTTGAAATCGGACTTAAACTAGTGTCAATCTTTTGATACTTATTGTTTCATAAAAAACACGCTATTTACTCTGACAGCGGGAATTGATTATTAAATTAATTAATGTGACTTATATGCTTTGAATTTTGTAAAATGGAATTCATTTTTGAATTCGGAATATCAAATATAGCTTAGGGTGAATTTTTGGTAGTTTTCTGAAAAACTTCAATTTTTGATGAATAGTGAAACCACTAAGTGGTACTTATAAAAACTGATTTTCCGTTTAAATGAAATTTTGTCATCATTGTGTTTTGAATTTCAAAAATCCGACATACATTCTTGTCATTAAGAAGTAAAATGTGGTTCAATGAGATTAAAATAATTTTTTGGTGAATAGTAACTTATTAAGTTCTTAATCGCGATTAGTGGTAATTAGGGTAGTTTAAGGTATAAATAATGCTTTAATAATATGAAACGGACTTGACACATGTCCTAACCTCATTGGATGTGTAATGGCCGACCAAGACAAGCCATGGGTCAACTTGGGGACCCCATGGAGCCACTTAGGTTGGGAAATGACATAAATAACTTTTTATTTAATGTAAAAGTAAAAATGACACAAACATAATATGTTTTACGAAAAAAAAATTTACATGGGGTTATAAAGATCATATTTTTTATTATAAATAGTCATTGGAAAGCTAAAACGATTTCTTACATCATATTATTTGTTTTTTAATTTTTAGACATTAAATAAATTATATTATTTATGACATAATAATGATGCAGCGATGACATCATTATTTGACGATTTAAATAAAATGGAAAGATAATGTAAAATCTATGAACTAAACATGTCCAAAACTTATTGGATGGGTGTATTTCGAACCCTTATCACCTTATCCACGAATTATAGCAATGTGGGACCTTTTAAAACCGAAACACATTTTCAAATAAAGTAATATTTCTTTACTTTCCAAAAGTGTCCCTCCTCTCCTCTTATAAAAGGCCCCCACCTCTACCTCATTTCACACACTCCACAAGCCTTTGGCTCGGCCAAACCCTGCCCATTTACTCTCTCTACATCCCTCTCCTCATCCTAGAGGATTCCCTTTGGGCAGAATCCTTTCAAAGGAAGCTTTTAGGCTCAAATCAAAAGGAGTAACACTTTTAAAGGTAATTCATTCTCTCTTGTTCATTTGTTTTATTTTGCTTCTCCAACCCTCTAAACTATTTTTATTTACTTCTTTTGTAACAACAACAGTATCTTCAATATACTAGGATGTTGTTATAAGATTTATTTGAGCTACACTCTCACACAACTACATCAAATGGTTAAAGAACATATGGTTTCCGTGGATGGCGAAATTCTGCCTCCCGAAACGATGATTGTTCAATACTCATTTAACACCTTCAAAGGTGACCATTATGATGTCACTATTTTTATATATGATATATAATATGTTTATTTTTTCTTTAAGCTTCTGTATTTTTCATTTTGGGCATACCTTTATGGTTTTCATTATGGGTAAACACGATATCTTCATTTAAGGAAGTGCGGACTACCGCCCCCTCAAAGTGATGTGATTCGTTAATGCCATATGTGGGACGTGTAAAGGATGGATTTAAAGTTATTATATATGATGTTATACTGGAATTATAATATACCTCTATATCATTATTATTTCTTTCCATTAAATTATGAGATAGAAATGAAAGTAGTGTTCATGCGTACGTACGGCTTACCGTCTCCATGAACGGTGCATTTCATTTCTAATCCCCAAATGTAATGTACTATTAAAAGTACATGTATATAATGGATATATATAATTAATGATATATCTAAATGATGAATATAATTCTGGAATTAAAATATACATACCTCTCATTTAGTTTTAATTCCATTAATATGACAAAGAAATGAAAGTAGCGTTCATGCATACGTACGGCTTACCGTCTCCATGAACGGTGCATTTCATTTCTTACCTCTAAATGATTATGTAATATTATAAATACATTTATATGCTGGATATATATGATATATATGATATCCAAATCAGGAATGTCATTCTGGATATAAAGAACCTTTGACCACACGAACAACATGTAATTGTAAGAAGTCCACTTTCGACTTAAGAACTAAATATCGACAAAACAAACATTATTAACTTAAATGGTTACATAATGTTTATAACATGACAATAAGTGATATAAAAGGAATAATGAACTTTAAAAGGGTTCTTAATCAAGTAGAAATTAACTCAAGTTTATTATTCAGGACGTTAAAGAACGATCGAGTCAAGTCGGACCCAAGGTAAGGGACTTCGTCTCAATCTCCTTTCATTGAGGCATATTTCGTTTTATACACAACTTTCTTTTATACGGTGTATAAACCCCTTTGACTTTTACTTTTATACAAAAGGAATCTTTTTCTACTAAGCATTTTACTAAATGGAAAAAATGAATGTTTTTTTTAACGTACGCGGTGACAACGACTTTTTCCGCCGCCGCGAGTATTATTTGGTCTTTGGCTTCCTCAACAAGCCGTTATGTTTTTAAAATGAAATAAATACCATATACTCTTTATGTATTTTGGTATTGAAAATGGTTTTGATAAAGGATTCTATTATGATATATTGTGATTGAAATGTGGAAATGTTATCATTCCTTTATATTGGTTTTATGTTTTATGATTTTATATTGGTACATGGACATTTTAACAGGTGGTTACGTTATAAACCATATGACGGGGGGTGTCGTGAATACCAGGACGGGTGGTTACGTTATAACCTCCAATGCATTGGGTATGGAAGTCGAACGTATGGCTATTCCATTAAGTATGTATGGAAATTGGCCTTATGGCTATTCCATTAAGTGATATGTGTGGGAGTCGACCGTATGGTTATTCCACTTAAGTATGTTTATGTCCCAAGTTACCTATATATATGTTATGTGTTCTTTTTATGGATTTTATGGTAATCCTTTGGTTACAAAAAGGTAAGTAAAGATACTTTTTTTCAGTGAAGATTTTTTACTACTTCATGAAGTTGAAGGTATTACATTGATAGAGTATATATGGTTTATTTGATGTTTGAAAAACTAACAGTTTTCATTCTTTCTGTATCCCTTACTGAGCTTTTTATGCTTACCTCAAGTTCTTTTTTTGAAATGTTTTCACAGGACTTAATGTGGAATAAGGTCAAGGATGGGATCAAGGGAATGTCATCCTATATAAAACATGGAACTAGACACGTTTCTTTTTAAAAGTTTTTTTTTATTATGGAAACTTAGTATAAGTGACTACTTTGTAATCTTTTGAGATGTAATAGTTATGTTCTAATTCTCTAAAACTCTAAACCTGAAAAGATCCTCGACGTGAATTATTCATTTAATTCAATATTAAGTAAGGTTTAAGGCTGGGGCCTTATAGTTGGTATCAAAGGTCGGTTTAGACAACTTTAGGAGTTAGAAAAGTGTTAAATTATAATATGATTGAAATGATACAGTATTTACGGATTACCATGTTGCTTCGCCTAAGATATTTCTGTGTTCAGAATGGTTTTCTGTAGAGGAAACAAAGTAGCTATGTTGGGACGACATCAGGAGGAAGATAACCTTCCAAATCAGCAACCTGAGATGGTCGTAATCCCAACTGAACAGTTTGTTGCAGTGATGGAACAGTTGACTCAAGCTATAAATGGTGGTGGTATCCATGCACGAGATCAGCCAGATCAACCGCAGAGGAACATGTCAGTGGTGGAACATTTCATGAGGCAACATCCCCCATCATTCAGAGGATCATCTGACCCTGTGCAAGATGAAGGGTGGATTAAAGCACTGGAGAAGATTTTTGATGTCATGGGGTGTTCAGAACATCAAAAGGTTAGTCTTGTTGTTTACCGTTTTGAAGGTGAAGCTGATCAGTGGTGGTCGATGATGAAAAATATAAGGGATAGTGATGAGATTGAGGATCTTCACTGGGACGAATTCAAAGGTATGTTTCTTGAGAAATATCTACCTAAGGTGGTTCGTCTTAGGATGGAAAAACAGTTCCTAGATTTGAGGCAGGAGGATGATTCAGTGACTGCTTATGAAGAAAAGTTCACTCGATTGGCAAGGTATGCTCCAAACATCATACGAGATCTTGATAGTAAAATAAACCGTTTTTACTCAGGGTTAAAGCCAAAGTATCGAAGGGCTTTAGCTTCTCGTGAGTTCAAAAGTTATGAAAAATTTGTTCGATGTGCAGAGAAGGTGGAAATGGAGTTTGCCGATGATCAGGTGTTCTATAACAAACAACAGAATAAGAGGTCTAGTTGGCAGGCAAAGGGGAAGAATTCATCAAAGAAGCAAGGAGGTAAGAAAACCAAATATCCATCCTATGAGAAGTGTGGTAAAATGCATCCTGGAGAATGTTTATCCAAGTCTGGTAAGTGCTTTCGGTGTGGTAAGTCTGGTCATATTGCTCATAACTGTAAGGAAGATGATCAAGCAGGAAATGAAAAGCCAAAGGTAAGATGTTTTAAGTGTAATGAAATGGGTCATTATGCAAACGAGTGTCCAACGAAGAACTCAACTGGGGGAATGCAGCCAGACTACAAGCAGAAAGGGGTGGTGAAATCCTTTGCAACAACTTCAGCAGATGTTGGGCCATCGAATGAAGTGGTGTCAGCTCTAGGGAGCTCAATATTTTTCAAAGATTGACTTGAGGTCGGGGTACCATCAGTTGAAAGTAAAAGAAGCAGACATTCTGAAGACTGTGTTCCGTACTAGATATGGCCATTATGAATTTGTAGTTATGCCTTTTGGGTTAACCAATGCACCTGCTGTATTCATGGACCTTATGAATAAAATTTTCCATGAGTTCTTGGATAAGTTTGTGTTTGTGTTTTGAGGTTTGGGAAGAGGTTATGTGTGCCTTGTGATTCACAGTTGAAGAGAGAGTTGTTATGTGAAGTTCATAGTTCTCCGTTTTCAGTTCATCCTGGCAGTACTAAGATGTACAGAGATCTGCGGGAGTATTACTGGTGGGATGGAATGAAAAGAGATATTGCTGATTTTACTGTGAAGTGTTTGACATGTCAACAGGTTAAAGCAGAGCGGCAGTTACCGAAAGGGATGCTTCAGCCTTTACCAGTGCCAGAGTGGAAATGGGAAAACATATCCATGGACTTTGTTGTGGGATTACTGAGGACATCTCGAGGTAATAATGCAATCTGGGTTATTGTTGATCGTTTGACCAAATCTGCTCATTTCCTTTCTATACGAGATACTTTCTCTCTAGATCAACTTTCCCGTTTTTATCTTAAAGAGATAGTCAGGTTACATGGAGTTCCTCTCTCCATTGTATCTGATCGTGATCCCAGGTTTACTTCTAACTTTTGGAAAGGCCTTCAGAAGTCGTTGGGTACTGAATTAAATTTTAGTACAGTTTTTCATCCTCAATCAGATGGGCAGTCAGAACGAACAATTTAGAACTTGGAGGATATGCTACGAGCTTGTTCGATAGATTATCAGGGAAGTTGGGACCAACATCTTTCTTTGGTTGAGTTTTCTTATAATAACAGTTTTCATTCCAGTATACAGATGGAACCATTTGAGGCATTATATGGGAAGCGGTGTCGAACTCCAGCATTTTGGGATGAAGTGGGTGAAAGGAAGCTGATGGGACCAGAATTGGTAGAAGAGATGGCAGAAAAAGTTCAGTTGATTCAGAAGCACATGAGAACAGCTCAGAGCAGGCAGAAGAGTTATGCGGATAACCGGAGGAAGGATCTATCTTTCGAGGTAGGTGATCATTTTTTTCTCAAGGTTTCTCCTTGGAAAAGTGTGATGAGATTTGGTAAGAAAGGAAAGCTGAGTCCAAGGTTTATTGAACCATATGAAATTCTGGAGAGAGTTGGATCAGTTGCATACCGGGTGGCTTTACCTCCGAGTTTATCTCAGGTACACACTGTTTTTCATATTTCAATGTTGAGGAAGTATATGCCAGATCCATCTCATGTTTTGAGTCCAGAGGTAGTTCAGCTGGAAGAGAACTTATCTTATGAGGAACAACCGGTCTAGATTCTTGACCACAGGGAGCAAGTGTTACGGAATAAGGTGATTAAGAATGTAAAGGTTTTGTGGAAAAACCACATGATTGAAGAGGAAACATGGGAATCTGAAAATGCTATGAGGGATAAATACCCCCACTTATTTTGATAAGTGAATAAAATTGCGAGGACGCAATTCCCAAAAGGGGGGAAGGATGTAACATCCCAGGTAAATAAAGAATAAAGAATTTTCATATTTATTAATATTTACGAATTAAATATTAATTTTAATTAAAAGGGGTTTCTACGTTCGATAGCGTACTCGGTACGCAACGATGAGTTTCTTTGAAAACTTACGTTGCACACAAATAATAAAATAATATTATTTTAAATGTTAGTTAACGAGTAGTCGTTCTACTGGCGGGAATGGATAGAAATAACTAAAATATGATTATATATGTTTTTACATTTACCCAATAAAAGATAAAGGCTTAAGATACGGAAAGAGTTCAATTTTAGGCATTTATACCGTAATTTTCACGAAAGGTCCACTTATCACCTTTTGACGGAGAACCGTCATTAAATATAATTTTGATCGATCTTATAAATTCTATTGGACCAAATATAACTCTTCTTTAGAATCGGGACATCAAAATTTACTTTGTGTAAATTTTTGGTACCTTTCTGATAAAGTTCATTTTTTTAATGAATAGTGTAAAATGTTGTATTTTAATTCCAAACCTCTTTTTGATCTAATTTATTTATATGATTAGATTATTATTTGAATTGTTTTTAAATTGAAATTAGAAAATATTTTTATCATTAAATCCAATAGTGGTCGTTGGAATTAATTTTACTTTGAAATCGGACTTAAACTAGTGTCAATCTTTTGATACTTATTGTTTCATAAAAAACACGTTATTTGCTCTGACAGCGGGAATTAATTATTAAATTAATTAATGTGAACTATATGCTTTGAATTTTGTAAAATGGACTTCATTTTTGAATTTGAAATATCAAATATAGCTTAGGGTGAATTTTTGGTAATTTTCTGAAAAACTTCTATTTTTGATGAATAGTGAAACCACTAAGTGGTACTTATAAAAACTGATTTTCCGTTTAAATGAAATTTTGTCATCATTGTGTTTTGAATTTCAAAAATCCAATATAAATGCTTGTCATTAAGAAGTAAAATGTGGTTCAATGAGATTAAAATAATTTTTTGGTGAATAGTAACTTATTAAGTTCTTAATCGCAATTACTGGTAATTAGGGTAGTTTAAGGTATAAATAATGCTTTAATAATATGAAACAGACTTGACACATGTCCTAACCTCATTGGATGTGTAATGGCCGACCAAGACAAGCCATGGGTCAACTTGGGGACCCCATGGAGCCACTTTGGTTGGGAAATGACATAAATAACTTTTTATTTAATGTAAAATTAAAAATGACACAAACATAATATGTTTTACGAAAACAATTTTTACATGGGGTTATAAAGTTCAGATTTTTTATTATAAATAGTCATTGGAAAGCTAAAAAGATTTCCTACATCATAGTATTTGTTTTTTAATTTTTAGACATTAAATAAATTAAATTATTTATGACATAATAATGATGCAGCGATGACATCATTATTTGACGATTTAAATAAAATGGAAAGATAATGTAAAATCTATGAACTAAACATGTCCAAAACTTATTGGATGGGTGGATTTCGAACCCTTATCACCTTATCCACGAATTATATCAATGTGGGACCTTTTAAAACCGAAACACATTTTCAAATAAAGTAATATTTCTTTACTTTCCAAAAGTGTCCCTCCTCTCCTCTTATAAAAGGCCCCCACCTCTACCTCATTTCACACACTCCACAAGCCTTTGGCTCGGCCAAACCCTGCCCATTTAATCTCTCCACATCCCTCTCCTCATCCTAGAGGATTCCCTTTGGGCAGAATCCTTTCAAAGGAAGCCTTTAGGCTCAAATCAAAAGGAGTTACACTTTTAAAGGTAATTTATTCTCTCTTGTTCATTTGTTTTATTTTGCTTCTCCAACCCTCTAAACTCTTTTTATTTACTTCTTTTGTAGCAACACCAGTATCTTCAATATACTAGGATGTTGTTATAAGATTTATTTGAGCTACACTCTCACACAACTACATCAAATGGATAAAGAACATACGGTTTCCGTGGATGGCGAAATTCTGCCTCCCGAAACGATGATTGTTCAATACTCATTTAACACCTTCAAAGGTGGCCATTATGATGTCACTATTTTTATATATGATATATAATATGTTTATTTTTTCTTTAAGCTTCTGTATTTTTCATTTTGGGCATACCTTTATGGTTTTCATTATGGGTAAACACGATATCTTCATTTAAGGAAGTGCGGACTACCGCCCCCTCAAAGTGATGTGATTCGTTAATGCCATATGTGGGACGTGTAAAGGATGGATTTAAAGTTATTATATATGATGTTATACTGGAATTATAATATACCTCTATATCATTATTATTTCTTTCCATTAAAGTATGAGATATAAATGAAAGTAGCGTTCATGCGTACGTACGGCTTACCGTCTCAATGAACGCTGCATTTCATTTCTAATCCCCAAATGTAATGTACTATTAAAAGTACATGTATATAATAGATATATATAATTAATGATATATCTAAATGATGAATATAATTCTGGAATTAAAATATACATACCTCTCATTTAGTTTTAATTCCATTAATATGACAAAGAAATGAAAGTAGCGTTCATGCGTACGTACGGCTTACCGTCTCCATGAACGGTGCATTTCATTTCTTACCTCTAAATGATTATGTAATATTATAAATACATTTATATGCTGGATATATATGATATATATGATATCCAAATCAGGAATGTCATTCTGGATATAAAGAACCTTTGACCACACGAACGACATGTAATTGTAAGAAGTCCACTTTCGACTTAAGAACTAAATATCGACAAAACAAACATTATTAACTTAAATGGTTACATAATGTTTATAACATGACAATAAGTTATATAAAAGGAATAATGAACTTTAAAAGGGTTATTAATCAAGTAGAAATTAACTCAAGTTTATTATTCAGGACGTTAAAGAACGATCGAGTCAAGTCGGACCCAAGGTAAGGGACTTCGTCTCAATCTCCTTTCATTGAGGCATATTTTGTTTTATACACAACTTTCTTTTATACGGTGTATAAACCCCTTTGACTTTTACTTTTATACAAAAGGAATCTTTTTCTACTAATCATTTTACTAAACGGAAAAAATGAATGTTTTTTTTAACGTACGCGGTGACAACGACTTTTTCCGCCGCCGCGAGTATTATTTGGTCTTTGGCTTCCTCAACAAGCCGTTATGTTTTTAAAATGAAATAAATACCATATACTCTTTATGTATTTTGGTATTGAAAATGGTTTTGATAAAGGATTCTATTATGATATATTGTGATTGAAATGTGGAAATGTTATCATTCCTTTATATTGGTTTTATGTTTTATGATTTTATATTGGTACATGGACATTTTAACGGGTGGTTACGTTATAAACCATATGACGGGGGGTGTCGTGAATACCAGGACGGGTGGTTACGTTATAACCTCCAATGCATTGGGTATGGAAGTCGGACGTATGGCTATTCCATTAAGTATGTATGGAAATTGGCCGTATGGCTATTCCATTAAGTGATATGTGTGGGAGTCGACCGTATGGTTATTCCACTTAAGTATGTTTATGTCCCAAGTTACCTTTATATATGTTATGTGTTCTTTTTATGGATTTTATGGTAATCCTTTGGTTCCAAAAAGGTAAGTAAAGATACTTTTTTTCAGTGAAGATTTTTTACTACTTCATGAAGGTGAAGGTATTACATTGATAGAGTATATATGGTTTATTTGATGTTTGAAAAACTAACAGTTTTCATTCTTTCTGTATCCCTTACTGAGCTTTTTATGCTTACCTCAAGTTTTTTTTTTGAAATGTTTTCACAGGACTTAATGTGGAATAAGGTCAAGGATGGGATCAAGGGAATGTCATCCTATATAAAACATGGAACTAGACACGTTTCTTTTTAAAAGTTTTTTTATTATTATGGAAACTTAGTATAAGTGACTACTTTGTAATCTATTGAGATGTAATAGTTATGTTATAATTCTCTAAAACTCTAAACCTGAAAAGATCCTCGACGTGAATTATTCATTTAATTCAATATTAAGTAAGGTTTAAGGCTGGGGCCTTATAGTTGGTATCAAAGGTCGGTTTAGACAACTTTAGGAGTTAGAAAAGTGTTAAATTATAATATGATTGAAATGATACAGTATTTACGGATTACCATGTTGCTTCGCCTAAGATATTTCTGTGTTCAGAATGGTTTTCTGCAGAGGAAACAAAGTAGCTATGTTGGGACGACATCAGGAGGAAGATAACCTTCCAAATCAGCAACCTGAGATGGTCGGAATCCCAACTGAACAGTTTGTTGCAGTGATGGCACAGTTGACTCAAGCTATAAATGGTGGTGGTATCCATGCACAAGATCAGCCAGATCAACCGCAGAGGAACATGTCAGTGGTGGAACATTTCATGAGGCAACATCCCCCATCATTCAGAGGATCATCTGACCCTGTGCAAGCTGAAGGGTGGATTAAAGCACTGGAGAAGATTTTTGATGTCATGGGGTGTTCAGAACATCAAAAGGTTAGTCTTGTTGTTTACCGTTTTGAAGGTGAAGCTGATCAGTAGTGGTCGATGATGAAAAATATAAGGGATAGTGATGAGATTGAGGATCTTCACTGGGACGAATTCAAAGGTATGTTTCTTGAGAAATATCTTCCTAAGGTGGTTCGTCTTAGGATGGAAAAACAGTTCCTAGATTTGAGGCAGGAGGATGATTCAGTGACTGCTTATGAAGAAAAGTCCACTCGATTGGCAAGGTATGCTCCAAACTTCATATGAGATCTTGATAGTAAAATAAACCGTTTTTACTCAGGGTTAAAGCCAAAGTATCGAAGGGCTTTAGCTTCTCGTGAGTTCAAAAGTTATGAAAAATTTGTTCGATGTGCAGAGAAGGTGGAAATGGAGTTTGCCGATGATCAGGTGTTCTATGACAAACAACAGAATAAGAGGTCTAGTTGGCAGGCAAAGGGGAAGAATTCATCAAAGAAACAAGGAGGTAAGAAAACCAAATATCCATCCTGTGAGAAGTGTGGTAAAATGCATCCTGGAAAATGTTTATCCAAGTCTGGTAAGTGCTTTTGGTGTGGTAAGTCTGGTCATATTGCTCATAACTGTAAGGAAGATGATCAAGCAGGAAATGAAAAGCCAACGGTAAGATGTTTTAAGTGTAATGAAATGGGTCATTATGCAAACGAGTGTCCAACGAAGAACTCAACTGGGGGAATGCAGCCAGACTACAAGCAGAAAGGGGTGGTGAAATCCTTTTCAACAACTTCAGCAGATGTTGGGCCATCGAATGAAGTGGTATCAGCTCTAGGGAGCTCAATATTTTTCGAAGATTGACTTGAGGTCGGGGTACCATCAGTTGAAAGTAAAAGAACCAGACATTCTGAAGACTGCGTTCCGTACTAGATATGGCCATTATGAATTTGTAGTTATGCCTTTTGGGTTAACCAATGCACCTTCTGTATTCATGGACCTTATGAATAAAATTTTCCATGAGTTCTTGGATAAGTTTGTGTTTGTGTTTTGAGGTTTGGGAAGAGGTTATCTGTGCCTTGTGATTCACAGTTGAAGAGAGAGTTGTTATGTGAAGCTCATAGTTCTCCGTTTTCAGTTCATCCTGGCAGTACTAAGATGTACAGAGATCTGCGGGAGTATTACTGGTGGGATGGAATGAATAGAGATATTGCTGATTTTACTGTGAAGTGTTTGACATGTCAACAGGTTAAAGCAGAGCGGCAGTTACCGAAAGGGATGCTTCAGCCTTTACCAGTGCCAGAGTGGAAATGGGAAAACATATCCATGGACTTTGTTGTGGGATTACCGAGGACATCTCGAGGTAATAATGCAATCTGGGTTATTGTTGATCGCTTGACCAAATCTGCTCATTTCCTTTCTATACGAGATACTTTCTCTCTAGATCAACTTTCCCGTTTTTATCTTAAAGAGATAGTCAGGTTACATGGAGTTCCTCTCTCCATTGTATCTGATCGTGATCCCAGGTTTACTTCTAACTTTTGGAAAGGCATTCAGAAGTCGTTGGGTACTGAATTAAATTTTAGTACAGTTTTTCATCCTCAATCAGATGGGCAGTCAGAACGAACAATTTAGACCTTGGAGGATATGCTACGAGCTTGTTCGATAGATTATCAGGGATGTTGGGACCAACATCTTTCTTTGGTTGAGTTTTCTTATAATAACAGTTTTCATTCCAGTATACAGATGGAACCATTTGAGGCATTATATGGGAAGTGGTGTCGAACTCCAGCATTTTGGGATGAAGTGGGTGAAAGGAAGCTGATGGGACCAGAATTGGTAGAAGAGATGGCAGAAAAAGTTCAGTTGATTCAGAAGCACATGAGAACAGCTCAGAGCAGGCAGAAGAGTTATGCGGATAACCGGAGGAAGGATCTATCTTTCGAGGTAGGTGATCATGTTTTTCTCAAGGTTTCTCCTTGGAAAAGTGTGATGAGATTTGGTAAGAAAGGAAAGCTGAGTCCAATGTTTATTGAACCATATGAAATTCTGGAGAGAGTTGGATCAGTTGCATACCGGGTGGCTTTACCTCCGAGTTTATCTCAGGTACACACTGTTTTTCATATTTCAATGTTGAGGAAGTATATGCCAGATCCATCTCATGTTTTGAGTCCAGAGGTAGTTCAGCTGGAAGAGAACTTATCTTATGAGGAACAACCGGTCTAGATTCTTGACCACAGGGAGCAAGTGTTACGGAATAAGGTGATTAAGCAAGTAAAGGTTTTGTGGAAAAACCACATGATTGAAGAGGAAACATGGGAATCTGAAAATGCTATGAGGGATAAATACCCCCACTTATTTTGATAAGTGAATAAAATTGCGAGGACGTAATTCCCAAAAGGGGGGAAGGATGTAACATCCCAGGTAAATAAAGAATAAAGAATTTTCATATTTATTAATATTTACGAATTAAATATTAATTTTAATTAAAAGGGGTTTCTACGTTCGATAGCGTACTCGGTACGCAACGATGAGTTTCTTTGAAAACTTACGTTGCACACAAGTAATAAAATAATATTATTTTAAATGTTAGTTAACGAGTAGTCGTTGTACTGGCGGGAATGGATAGAAATAACTAAAATATGATTATATATGTTTTTACATTTACCCAATAAAAGATAAAGGCTTAAAATACGGAAAGAGTTCAATTTTAGGCATTTATACCCTAATTTTCACGAAAGGTCCACTTATCACCTTTTGACGGAGAACCGTCATTAAATATAATTTTGATCGATCTTATAAATTCTATTGGACCAAATATAACTCTTCTTTAGAATCGGGACATCAAAATTTACTTTGTGTAAATTTTTGGTACCTTTCTGATAAAGTTCATTTTTTTAATGAATAGTGTAAAATGTTGTATTTTAATTCAAAACCTCTTTTTGATCTAATTTATTTATATGATTAGATTATTATTTGAATTGGTTTTAAAGTGAAATTAGAAAATATTTTTATCATTAAATCCAATAGTGGACGTTGGAATTAATTTTACTTTGAAATCGGACTTAAACTAGTGTCAATCTTTTGATACTTGTTGTTTCATAAAAAACACGTTATTTGCTCTGACAGCGGGAATTAATTATTAAATTAAATAATGTGAATTATATGATTTTAATTTTGTAAAATGGACTTCATTTTTGAATTTGAAATATCAAATATAGCTTAGGGTGAATTTTTGGTAATTTTCTGAAAAACTTCTATTTTTTATGAATAGTGAAACCACTAAGTGGTACTTATAAAAACTGATTTTCCGTTTAAATGAAATTTTTTCATCATTGTGTTTTGAATTTCAAAAATCCGATATACATGCTTGTCATTAAGAAGTAAAATGTGGTTCAATGAGATTAAAATAATTTTTTGGTGAATAGTAACTTATTAAGTTCTTAATCGCAATTAGTGGTAATTAGGGTAGTTTAAGGTATAAATAATGCTTTAATAATATGAAACAGACTTGACACATGTCCTAACCTCATTGTATGTGTAATGGCCGACCAAGACAAGCCATGGGTCAACTTGGGGACCCCATGGAGCCACTTTGGTTGGGAAATGACAGAAATAACTTTTTATTTAATGTAAAATTAAAAATGACACAAACATAATATGTTTTACGAAAACAATTTTTACATGGGATTATAAAGATCAGATTTTTTATTATAAATAGTCATTGGAAAGCTAAAAAGATTTCCTACATCATATTATTTGTTTTTTAATTTTTAGACATTAAATAAATTAAATTATTTATGACATAATAATGATGCAGCGATGACATCATTATTTGACGATTTAAATAAAATGGAAAGATAATGTAAAATCTATGAACTAAACATGTCCAAAACTTATTGGATGGGTGGATTTCGAACCCTTATCACCTTATCCACGAATTATAGCAATGTGGGACCTTTTAAAACCGAAACACATTTTCAAATAAAGTAATATTTCTTTACTTTCCAAAAGTGTCCCTCCTCTCCTCTTATAAAAGGCCCCCACCTCTACCTCATTTCACACACTCCACAAGCCTTTGGCTCGGCCAAACCCTGCCCATTTAATCTCTCCACATCCCTCTCCTCATCCTAGAGGATTCCCTTTGGGCAGAATCCTTTCAAAGGAAGCCTTTAGGATCAAATCAAAAGGAGTTACACTTTTAAAGATAATTCATTCTCTCTTGTTCATTTGTTTTATTTTGCTTCTCCAACCCTCTAAACTCTTTTTATTTACTTCTTTTGTAGCAACACCAGTATCTTCAATATACTAGGATGTCGTTATAAGATTTATTTGAGCTACACTCTCACACAACTACATCAAATGGTTAAAGAACATACGGTTTCCGTGGATGGCGAAATTCTGCCTCCCGAAACGATGATTGTTCAATACTCATTTAACACCTTCAAAGGTGGCCATTATGATGTCACTATTTTTATATATGATATATAATATGTTTATTTTTTCTTTAAGATTCTGTATTTTTCATTTTGGGCATACCTTTATGGTTTCCATTATGGGTAAACACGATATCTTCATTTAAGGAAGTGCGGACTACCACCCCCTCAAAGTGATGTGATTCGTTAATGTCATATGTGGGACGTGTAAAGGATGGATTTAAAGTTATTATATATGATGTTATACTGGAATTATAATATACCTCTATATCATTATTATTTCTTTCCATTAAAGTATGAGATAGAAATGAAAGTAGCGTTCATGCGTACGTACGGCTTACCGTCTCCATGAACGGTGCATTTCATTTCTAATCCCCAAATGTAATGTACTATTAAAAGTACATGTATATAATGGATATATATAATTAATGATATATCTAAATGATGAATATAATTTTGGAATTAAAATATACATAACTCTCATTTAGTTTTAATTCCATTAATATGACAAAGAAATGAAAGTAGCGTTCATGCGTACGTACGGCTTACCGTTTCCATGAACGGTGCATTTCATTTCTTACCTCTAAATGATTATGTAATTTTATAAATACATTTATATGCTGGATATATATGATATATATGATATCCAAATCAGGAATGTCATTCTGGATATAAAGAACCTTTGACCACACGAACAACATGTAATTGTAAGAAGTCCACTTTCGACTTAAGAACTAAATATCGACAAAACAAACATTATTAACTTAAATGGTTACATAATGTTTATAACATGGCAATAAGTGATATAAAAGGAATAATGAACTTTAAAAAGGTTCTTAATCAAGTAGAAATTAACTCAAGTTTATTATTCAGGACGTTAAAGAACGGTCGAGTCAAGTCGGACCCAAGGTAAGGGACTTCGTCTCAATCTCCTTTCATTGAGGCATATTTCGTTTTATACACAACTTTCTTTTATACGGTGTATAAACTCCTTTGACTTTTACTTTTATACAAAAGGAATCTTTTTCTACTAAGCGTTTTACTAAATGACAAAAAGGAATGTTTTTTTTAATGTATGCGGTGACAACGACTTTTTCCGCCGCCGCGAGTATTATTTGGTCTTTGGCTTCCTCAACAAGCCGTTATGTTTTTAAAATGAAATAAATATCATATACTCTATGCATTTTGGTATTGAAAATGGTTTTGATAAAGGATTCTATTATGATATATTGTGATTGAAATGTGGAAATGTTATCATTCCTTTATATTGGTTTTATGTTTTATGATTTTATATTGGTACTTGGACATTTTAACGGGTGGTTACGTTATAAACCATATGACGAGTGGTGCCGTGAATACCAGGACGGGTGGTTACGTTATAACCTCCAATGCATTGGGTATGGAAGTCGGTCATATGGCTATTCCATTAAGTATGTATGGAAATTGGTCGTATGGCTATTCCATTAAGTGATATGTGTGGGAGTCGACCGTATGGTTATTCCACTTAAGTATGTTTATGTCTCAAGTTACCTTTATATATGTTATGTGTTCTTTTTATGGATTTTATGGTAATCCTTTGGTTACAAAAAGGTAAGTAAAGATACTTTTTTTCAGTGAAGAGTTTTTACTACTTCATGAAGGTGAAGGTATTACTTTGATAGAGTATATATGGTTTATTTGATGTTTGAAAAACTAACAGTTTTCATTCTTTCTGTATCCCTTACTGAGCTTTTTATGCTCACCCCATGTTTTTTTTGAAATGTTTTCCCAGGACTTAATGTGGAATAAGGTCAAGGATGGGATCAAGGGAATGTCATCCTATATAAAACATGGAACTAGACATGTTTCTTTTTAAAAGTTTTTTTATTATGGAAACTTAGTATAAGTGACTACTTTGTAATCTTTTGAGATGTAATAGTTATGTTCTAATTCTCTAAAACTCTAAACCTGAAAAGATTCTCGACGTGAATTATTCATTTAATTCAATATTAAGTAAGGTTTAAGGCTGGAGCCTTATATATACCCCTAACTTTGGGTCTCATGGTTTGGCAACACATATTTGAAAAACCATGCGACAACTGTCCGGCACCAATTTCTTAAGAGACCATGTCTCCTAATTTAAACCACACAGTTACTATAACATTTCAGCAACCGTGTGATGAATAGTTCTTAGATACATCATATGTGGAACTAACTGAATAATATAGTCTCATAGGCTGGGAAAATTGTGTGCAGCCTATGCGGGGAACACCTATAACTATGAAATAGGAGGCACATTTTGTTGTTGAAGGATGTATTGTTTTTAAAAACTGGGTAATTTGTCAGACCCTTCCAAAAATGTTCTCTTGACCCCTTAACATCCAAAACTCATTAAGACATTAATGATTCATCTCGGTCATGCACACATGTATAAAAATAATATATTGACGTGTTACAACCCTCATAATTACATTCCAAATCTACATTTAAAATAATTAACATCTTATTGAAAACAAATATTCAATATCCCTAGAATTTTCCATGGTTAAAATACATGGGACATTAATATCAGTACACCATATAACTTCTCTCTACCCTGAGAAGCAATTTGGAACTACAAAAACTCCACTCGACCAATAATGGTTGAAAAATCACATTCAAATCATTTCTTTTCATTTCCAAGAAACAAAAAAATGATAGATGTGTACCAAAAAACATCATATAAGGTGTCAAAACCAGCGCACGTTATCATTTTCCTATTAAAAAAATGAAATGGTTCTAACATGAGACTAATTAGCTAGAGACATGATGATTTACCCCTCTTAATGCCTTTATCCAATAGTTTTACCCACTAAGTGTCTCAACATTTCTAAGGGTCCAATTAAAACACATGGCATCTCACCTATTGGAATTGCTTACATGACATGAACCTAGGAATTATAATGAATCTCCTAGATTTATTACCATTTTTCTAGAAGAACCAAAATATATCTGAGGCCCTAATAGATACCTCTTAGACAGAGATGGTCAAATTCTGATCGACCTAAAAGAAATTGAGCATGCATGCATTCCATGAATGATATGGATGCACATCACAACACACCTTCCATAAAATGTAGACATGTTTATAATATTCTATAGAACCGGTTACATTGAGCTAGATAGATCCCATGTTGATCCAACAGATGATGGCTGATCTTAGAAATAATCAAAAAATCATCAAAATAATTTCAAATAGAAACAAAATGCTTCCGCCAAAGGCATATTTCTTTTTGCAAAGATACATTCACTGAATATCATACCCTTCTTCTGATGAAATTCAATGGTCAAACCATAACATTACAATTTTATCTCTCATACAACGTGAACAATAGTGATGCAATCCATATCCAACCAACTCGAATGACAATCCCTTTTAAACATCACATACAAAATAGAAAACAAGTCTGGGATAACCTCATATTCAAATAATAGGATTACAATGAAACAACCGCATTTTTTCATACTCCATGTTTACATGTGTGACATTTTTATAAGACCAACAAGTCCACCTCAACTTATATAATTAGTCTAGAGTGGAATCTATCGATCACTCTAGTAGGATGAAATTGTTGGAGGCCAAGAGTATATAAAATTTAATCCTACATGGGAACCGGTGTATAACCCATGACTATGAAATCCTCTATAACAACCACATGTTCACTTGCAATGTAGAAGAAACCAGAAAAACACGCCCTATAACTTTTAAAACACAATTATTTTGTAGGACCAAAGCTCTATTTGTGCATCAACGACCATCTTAAGAGAGGTGACATGCTCGTCCTTTAGAAAAAAACACTAAGTGGATTTGAATGGTTCAAGTCAATCATTCTCAATTATTTGAAGAAGAAAAATTTAACCATAACCTGTTGAATTTGAAGAAGAAGAAAGTTGAATCCAACTACCACATTTTATCATTAACTAATTATAATACTTTACCACCCGAGGAATTCCATGTATGTTCATGCTTAACCACTATAGTCAACCATGAACAATGGTGTTTCTAAAAGGTCATAAATATATCAAACCCTAACCACATCGTACTACCTAGAAAGCACCAGCATGTTTCTAGATCCAACATGATGCTCCCCACCTTATGAGTTTTCAAGTCATCAAAATAATATGGGTAGAATACCCAATAAAAAGGGAAAGAGAATATACTCGACTTAGATACACATCTAAGGCCCCATCGAGCCATCCTCATCTATATAAATAAATTCAATACAAAATTTAAAAACCAAACTGATTAGCTGTGATAACTCATAATCAATCCTTAGAGTATTCCCGATCATTTAGTCAAATAGACTACTTTTAATACCTAGTTCACTCCACTAAATATATGATCTGAGACCATAGAAAGCATCCAAGGCACAATGATTCTGCTGAACTCAAACGGGTTGTTACAAAATTTAAAACTTGATAAAATCATGTACGTGAAGGAATACTACCATGAGGTTACATGAGAAAATGTCACATCCTTGATAATATCTACAGTATTTCATCAAAAAGATTTATATTATCTGTTGGACTATACTAGATATTTTTTCCCAATTCTTTTTTTCCCACAAGACCTTTATCCAAGATGATGATATACTAATACAACAATGAATACAGAACAAGATATTATTATGAAACAAATAAAATATCTGACCATTCTCAATGAATATCTATCCTATAGAAATGAGTATCAAATAGTGCCAGAACCATAAAATGATTCATGTATTTAATGAATTTATATCCGAAAAATGGTGTTATTCAGCATGCAAAAGTCCTAATAGGGACAATGACACCCAAATTACATCAAATTATAGAAATATCACTACATTAACATGAAATTAAATCTATATGGGTTTTACCTACCATGTTCGATGCCCTAACGAAATCAAAAGTGTCAATCCTATAACTATTTAACACATTAAAAGTCTATTGGATCGAAATCCAAACATATAAGGAATTAGTAAAAAGAAAAATGGACAAAGAGAAATCATCAAATTTCAGTTCAAAGGATACTCAAGAGAAGATTAATCTACTCATTCAGAATGGCTGGAATCAAGGACATAACCTAAGGTTCTATTTTAATGAAATCAGAATAATTAAAGTTTAATATTTAAACATTTAAACTGATTTATAATCTATAGAGTGTAACAATTAAAGATGTAATGAACATGGTAAATAATTTATTTGATAACCCAAGGGAAAAATAAGAATGTCATAACAATCATCCTTTTTAAACATTTTAAATTCATTTAAATTCCATATTTATTTTGAAATTTATCTAATAAATTCATTTTTAACAAAAAGGGTGACCTACGAGGATCGCATAATCCCTCCAAGATTCATCAAAATGTAGCCCATATTTGTTTTATAATTAGTCAGTTTTCAAAAACCCAATCATTTCATCTCATTAGAAAAAACATCCAGTTTACTTACTTGGGCATAGTCTTTCATTTTTAGGTAACAACTTGACTTATAAATTAAAATTGTGTAACATTTTTATTTTAAAACACCTCAAAATATATTATGGTTAGATAAAAATGGTTCTATAACATGGATTTACACCACCCCACTCAATAAATCACCAATACACATAATATAATGTAGCCTAGCTCTAATTTAATTGAAAAATAAAATCTAATTTCATAATATAATACAATAATATATATTATGGTCGAGTTATGAGGGTGCTTATATACCAATATATTACATTCCCATTCAAATTGAATAATAGAATTTGGATCCCATTTCTTAAAAGAAAATTTACTATAACCATTAACTTTATCATCCTTTTAAAATTTCACAAAAATAAATAATGTTGTTTAAAGACCAATGATGGTTCGAATACACATGTTACCATTTCCCAATAATATGGAACTAATAATTCTTATAACTAAAAACATTATCCCCTTTAATTTAAACCAATAGGTTCAACCAATGAAACAATTAAATATTTTTAGAAACAAAACTATCTTTTTTCCACAGAAAAAACACATAAAACTCAATAATAAACATATAACATGGAATATAATCACCTAATAATTGAAACAGTTAACATGATAAAATAATATTCATTATAAAAAATTACCTTAATATGCTCAAAACTAAACATGACATATCATTCAAAGAATAAAATCCAAAAAAACATGAGATATATAAATGAAACTACAAGGCTGGGAACAAGAATGTTTTTAAATTTCTATGTCCCTATACTGATTATTTTAATGAAACATTCATTCCATACATTAACAAGGGAAACATTCAAAAAATATTCCAAAATCCATGTATAAAAAGATAAATGAATCACTATAGGAGAAATAATATCAATAGTAATAGAAAACAACATATAAAATGATCTTATACCTTGCCACTTTGTCATTTACACATGTTAGGGGTGATCAATTATAGAGATAGTTGTTTACCAAGTGTAGAATCATTTCTAGTCCCCTGTCTACCAGCACAAAATAGGAAGGAAAAAGAAAAATAAATTTATGATACCACTTTCTTACGTCACGTCTATTACATCGTATGAGATAAATATTCAAGTAGATTTACACCAAAAATGCCTACAAATGACTCAAATCCATGATATATAATTTAATTCATTGTGAAGGTATTAGAAAGAAGTTAAAAAAAGTGTTGAATAAATAATAGGGGGCACCTAGTAGCTATAACAGCTTCTTTTCATATCCAGAAAAGATTCTGAATTGTTACTATATATATAGTAATAATTTATAAATGTATATAATAGTTATATATTGTATCCAACTATATATACAAATTCCACGACGATGCATATATTTTTTTTTCAAGAAGAAACACTAACCAAACTCAGCATCATGCCTAAGAAAGGAAGATAATACCTCATGATCTCATGATCCAGATGAATTTGAAGGAAATCTATGTTCCTCATTACTCTTTGAGATGGAGATATAAATCCTATATTTCCATAATATATCTCTTATATCCTTTCTGGGATAAAACTGAATACCCTCATCAATGTCATAGGTGATAAGATTCACAACCGTCAAGTAATCCTCCATAGGGATTTGGTCATGATCAACATCCCAAAAAATGTAGTCAAGTTATGAATCAAACCACTGCTCGCATGATTCATCAAGTCCCCAAGGACATCTCTCCACAGAGAGTCTGGTGGACTCTTCCTTAAGTCAGTTTGGAGGTGGTATGAGCTGCAGATCATTCCTCAAGAGAATATCTACCAAACTGTAGGTAAGAAGACTTCATTTTTCATTAGAAATTCTAGGGAAATGAATTATCCACTTATTCTAGCTTTCTCGATTCCTCGGTAATGGTTTTTGGGAAAGAGATCTTCTGGTCTGGATGCACTTGATGTTTCTGGAATGGATCATTAGCGACTTCAAGAACCATTTTTAGATGGGAGAGAACATTACAAGCTGATCTTGTGACTGCCGGCCTAGTAAAAGACTAATAGTCTTTCCATGCACACGCCCACTTCACCGTCTTGGAAGAGCCATTGGAGTCCCCCACTGATTTCTCACCTTTCTTGGTAGCAACCTGAAGAAAATACTCCACTTGAGTCTCTTCCTTGCACTTATAAGAGCATGTCGGAGTATCAAGTTCCTTCTAAGAATCATCGTCATCCATGTAACCACCTTGATTTGTCTTCCCCTTCTTGTTTTGCCTCTTCTTTGTTCAACTCCTCGAACTTTTTCACATCATTATCTAATTCCATGAACATGTTCTGAGTTTCAGTGCCATATGTCCTCTTCTGAATGAACTTGCAGGTCTGGAAATTAACAGGCTCCATTGCACCCAGATCCTTACCTTTTATCTTCTTCCATTTATCTTCATCATAATCAGGGAGAATAATTTCCAGACAAGACATGTCTTGGGGACCAGTTACAAGCTGGGAAGCATTCGCCCCAAGACAACTAATTGGAACTAGAAAAGGCCGCACAACCTTGGAATACAAAATCCATGGACCTGAAGAACCATCCTTAACTGAAGTACCAGCAGTAACTGAGACCTATTCCACCCCATACTCAAGGAAGATGAGATACCCCTTGTAGAAACTCTTGTGGTAGGGAGAGGCGACCACCCTT
Organism: Viscum album; assembly: GCA_963277665.1. Lineage (NCBI taxonomy): Eukaryota > Viridiplantae > Streptophyta > Magnoliopsida > Santalales > Viscaceae > Viscum > Viscum album. The sequence continues at coordinate 1,043,561,051 of OY728160.1, read as the reverse complement.
CAATCAGGAACCCACCACTGCCACTGTTAGTCAGTAGCACAACAACATTCATCACTAAGGAGGCGCACACTCTTGCAGGAAGAACAAAAAATCACGACATGATTAATTGTGTACGGCCTGAGTACATCTGAATTCCTCTTCATCATCAATACATATAGAATCAATCATAGGTTTACATACATCAACCTCCACGCGGAGAGATGGAGGGGTGGGGTGGCATCCAACTTCCGCCCTTTCGTCGAAGAACAAGAATCGACCAACTAAATTTCCAAGCATACTCAGAATACAGGGATTTTGAAAAGGTAGTGGTAATCCCGGAAGACGTACCCAAATCGCTGCTTTCAATGGGTCATGCCTCATATTGAAATTGCAGGACCAACGAAAAAGAAATAACCGATAGCCATCAAACATTCTATTACTTTTGGACCAGGTGAGAGTGATCTCGTTATCATTCACATGACAAATCAAAAAATTCTTCGAGTTGAGAAAGCCTACCATCGCACGAGATTTGAACCCCCATCTGGAGTTGATGAATCTGTAGACGGCTGCTGGATGCCGAAGCGAGCCACTAATGATAAGCCATGAATTTAAGATGCTTCCATGAATTCCAACATGGATAAAGACAATATCAGGACTCCATTTCCGAACCAGCCAAAATTCAGCCTCAAGGAGATGTGAGGAAAATATGGAAGCAACTCGGGAAGGGTGAAAAGGGTTGGAACCCTATGACAAGGAGGAGGTGGCGCGGTCGGGAAAATATGGAAGCAACTCGGGAAGGGTGAAAAGGGTTGATTCCCTTTGAGGGTATCATGTTGAAATGGGGAATTATATACATTGTTGATCCCATGTATAATGAAATCAAAGAACATAGCTTGTTATTGGTTAAAAAAGACTTATCACAGAGAGAAACATATTTTTAAGGATTCAATTACACCTATATAAAAATCATTCCATATCCAAATATTGAATCAAATTATATTGGAAGAAAAATGTATTAAAACCAATCTTATATAATATCAGTAATAACTAATTTTTAGTTTATAAAATAATAAACCTCTATCGATGGGTTTTATTAAAAAAGCATGAAATTTTTGGTGAAAAATTATTTTTCAAAATTAAAACATCCATTCAAATTCATTTCCCAACTCATCAAAATGATCATTTAAAATAAACTACCACATATGGAAATCCAACTTACAAGGGTTAAACTGATATTACTAATGTTCCATGTTCATTTATACAAATAATTAAAAGTCATGGACTACATAACATATACATTGGATGTATTACTAATCCTAAATTAAGCCATAATTCTTTATGGTTATGATTCAATTGAAAAAAATTATATTCCTAGAAAAATGAGAAAATATTCCTAAAATAAAATATCACATGCATAAAGGTATGAAACAAAGAAATATTCGAAAAGATTTTAGAACATACAGATACAGATCCATCGAGACTGAAAAATCATGAATCTGATGAAAGATGGAGGATAACCAACCCTGACTAGAATAGAATTAGAGGATAAAACATAGTGGAAGATGATATGATCACACTAATTCCAGTTGATGAAGAAAAAAGCAGAAAAATTAAAGGAATTAATTGTATTTTTTCATTTTAACCCTAAAACTGGGTCATAATGTTTGGCCCCATTAATTACCAAAATGGAATGCCAATTCTCCATCACTCAATATTTAAGAAGCAACCAAGAATAGTTTTACCCACATAATTACCCTAACAATGCACCAAACATGAAATGAAATGTTCCAAGCTACTACCTAATTGGAAATAACCATGTGGGATAGTGGCACAACCTTGAAAAAACACGTAAAAATATTGTGGGATACATATGTACCTCTAAAACAAGTCTGATTATTTTCTGTTGAGGGCCATACAATTTCAGAAAAACAATCCACCTCTTTCATACCATCTATAAATTGATTTCCATACCCTTGTGCCATTGAAAATAAATTATATATCTAAGACACCTCCCATACATTCACCTATGTATAAAACCAACACATTTAGGTTTTCTAACTCTTGTTATTAAGTTCAAAATCAAGGTTTAATAAATGGTCCGTCTAGTAAATGACATAGTTTCAAATTCAAATGGATTTTTCCTATTCTTAAATACATAGATTATTAGTTTTATATTGCTGTGAAGAAATATTTTAGGGTTTAATAATTGAATAAAATTTTATTTAAAATTTGAAACATCCAATAGTGATCAAATTTATCATTATTTATCATATATTTTTTAAAAAATATAAAATTATATTCCAAAGACTATTTTGGATTAAAAAAATAATGGATCAAATAATGTTAAATTAATTTTTAATTTTAAAAATAATATTTTGTTATTAGAAATTATTATTTGGGTATATAATATTGTATTGTAATTATTAAATTAATAAATAATTTTATTAAAACTATTTTTGGTAACCAAAAAGTTAATGATTAATAGAAGATTATTATATCATAAAATATCAATAATTATGAATACAATATTTCTATTATTCACATAAATATTTAATTCATAAAATAAAATAATTACACAATCTAATGAAATTTCAATGTCGTGATTATAAAAATTGAATAAATTTATTAAAAGATTAATCTAAAATATAAATTTAAATATTAAAAAATTATCTTTATAAAAAATATGTTAGAAACACATTTAAAAAAATATAGTTATAATGTCGTTGAGATTATAAGTTGAATATTTCAGTTTTTTATCTTTTTATTTTATATTTAGTCATAATTATTTAACATTATAAATTACCTAAATTTTATATTTTATTTGTTTTTTCTATTATAATAGATATATTATTACTGCTACAATAATAATGATTTTATACATCCTAAAATACCTAATAGTTCTATCATTATACAATAACGTCAATTACATCAAATGTTTTATAGTGACGATTTTAATAAAGACAATTCTTATAAAATTTCATCTAATTCATTTCTGGAGTATGTTTTTGAATGTTAAAATACTATTAGACTATTATTATCTAAAATATAAAAATACTATTATGTTATTTACTAATTTTTTTGTCACATTTTAGTAATTTCAATTTTATAGAGTATATTAATTAATTAAATATATATTTATCTATTGATAAAAATATAACATATTTGTTTCTTGATTCTTGTGTCTTCATTATATTAGAGGCTTATACTCTATTTTAATAATTAATGTATACATTTAATGAATTATTAATAATATATATGGTTAAAAAAATATTTAACTAACTTACTATATATTGTCATAAAATATTGAATTAAATTTCACAGAAATATAAATCATTTAAACATTATTTTTTGAAATCATGGGATCTTATAAAAAATTTCAACCATAAAATACTACCCTTCCACTATGTCAATTTTATCAATTTCCCTATTAATCTTGATGTTATTCCACCATTAATATTCTTAACCATATAAAAAATCATCTTTGATCATTTATGAAGATAAGTTATGTTATATATTATACTATTCCATTTCTCAAAAAAAATTATAAAATACTACTATTGGATGGTGGGTGTTGTTGTGTAAATGGGTTATTCAAGAGTTTTTACCACAAATCTTGTTTACCCATTTCCTTATATATTCAACCAATAATAGAAATTTAAATTTTATTATTTTCGGTAGACTATAATATCAATATTAAAATTAATATGAAAATGAATATCAATCCTAAAAGGTCTTAAATTATGTTAAATTATTTTAATCCCATTACAAATTATGTTAAACTTATAATTCGCTATGTTCATCCAATAAAAATTATACAACAATAGTTTAATTAGGTTTTATCCACATATTCATTCTATTGTAATACCACTATCCCAATTAAACACTTTTATAATAACAAATGATATTGTCCAATAATAATATACAAAATATATATAGATTTACTTGAAGATGTAATATATATAACAATTAACCATGGAATTTAACATATTTTTGTGTATCTAGAGATTAATTACATGAACATATTATTATTAATTTAACTCTTTATTATATTATATAAAATTATATACACAGGATATGAATTTACACATATTATACACAATTACACTCATTATTTTGCATCTATTGAAAATATAAAAAAACATGGGATTAGAATTTAAGTATGGTGAAATATAAGAGAGACAAATAAATCCATCATATTTCAGTATTAATAATCATGAAAGTGAGCATATGACGAACATGTAGTTATGAGAAAATATTAAAAATATCCTTACCAAATGATTAAGAACATATACTAAATCAGAAATCATTTTTTGACATTAAATCTTGTATTCATAAAAAATATATTATTGAGAAATTTATCAATAACAATGAATTGATTTAAAATAATAATCACAACAATTATAACTAATTTAATTTTTATGAAAAACTATACTAAAATCATAGTGGAATAGGATACAATGAAATATACCATATCCTATTGAAATAGTCTAACTGTCTATGTCCCACATCACAACATATTATAATATATAATTATTTAGGAAACATATTTTGGGGATATAACTGATCTACTCATCACAATATGAAAAATAATGAAAGGGTGTTCTATATAAGGGTCATCATATATAAATATACCTATATATAAATAAACAATTAGAGGGAAATGGGTTTCATGAAAATTTTATAAGGAGAAAATAAATCATTGAGATCATGAAAGTAGATTATTTCATATTATCACATCCTGAGTGAAATTTAATAAACAATAAATTATATTTACATTCATGGAAAACACTTTAGTAGGGAAGTCAGAAAATTTATTTGAATATAAGAAAATATATTTTTCACATTTCATAAAATTTTATTTTAAATGGTGTAATATAATTTGTTTTTAAATAGTTTGAAATATATAAAAATTTTCTTTTAGTATGCTTCAAAACAAGGTTTGTATGATTTGTATTGAAATGTGATGAAAATAATGGTTGAATGTATTAATGTAGAAAATGTTGCAGAAGAATGAAAAATGATTTAATTATGAAGTTTATATAAAATTCATATCCTTTGTAAAGAGAACCAAAAAAAATTAATTAAATATAAAATAATAATTAATAAATCTTTTATATGTAATATAATATATATAAATGGATGAATAGATTCTGTCCAAAAAGTGTAAAAAAATTTCCGTTATAAACAAAATTTTAAGTGAATTTAGAATTAATGAGAGGGGAACTTTTAATAATACCATAAATAATACAAAAATGGAGTGGAAGATAAAATTGAACAATTTTATATCGAATAAACATGAAATTTATTTAAATGGATGATTTGATATATAAAATGTAGATTTTGATGGTCGATTTAAATGGAAACCCTTTATTTTACTCAAAAATCAAAGAATAAAAAAATTAAATATTTTATAATAAAAATAATCATATAAGTACAGTAATTTAGAAACATTTTTTATCTAATATCTATAATAATATTAATTTATAATCCTTTATTACTCATATATTAGTTTTTATTGTATATCATTAACAATATTTGATACAAAATATGAATGTTTCATGAACATTCCATAATGGCGATATAGATCATTATTAATTTATATAAATTAAATATTCTTAGACTACCATTGCTACTATAATAATTTCATAAAATTTATTTATATAGTTTCATAATAATTTGAAAAAAGATATTATTTTGGATTAATATAATGTAAATTAAGATGTTCATGATTTAGTAAATTTTTAGATAATGATCTGTTGCATTATAATTACGATTTAATTTTTTATCACTACGACGAAAATATATTCATAAAATAAATCATAATATAATAATGGAATTAATTTATCGATACACATTGTTGTTGGAAAAAACATGGTATTATGAAACAATTTAGGTAGTTTGATGAACTGATAGAAATTAAATCATATTTTATTATTGAATTTGTATAACTATAGAGTTAGTTATTATTTTTAAATTTTTTAATAAGTAAAGTGAATATTGAATAACATAATTTAAATTATGAATGATATTTATAAGGTGGTTAAGTTATAATGTAATTTAAATATTTTGTGAATAACCAGAAACTTACATTCATATATTTTTGACTTCATGAAAAGAGTTCTTCGAAATGGAAAAATTTTTGCATCATTTTTGAAACTAGAATCTACAAAATAATAAAGAAGATATTTTGAGAACAAATTGATAATGGAATGGAAAAAATCATCATGGTAATATTTATTGTTGATGTGCATAGATGAGTGATTTTTTATAAGCTACTATTGATTTGTTTTCTATAATTACAGGATAAATAAGGTGTAAATAATGAATATTTAAATAATAAGTGAATGTTCCCAACCAACATAAATTTTCCTCTTTGAAAATATTAAAATTCACCTCATTGTGGTATATAGAAATTTGATGAAAACTTTACAGATGGTGGACTTGGGGTATTCATCCCATTACCTAATAAATTTAGATGTGTGGCTGCAAATATATTAGGCATGGAAAACATAATTGAACACAATTTTACTCAATTTACACAAATAATGGTAAATCAGTTTTTATCATGTTATTTTATTTTAAAAAATTAATGGAAAATATTAGTTAATTTTCATTCTTTTATTTAAAGAATAGATTCAATTTTACGAAATTAAATTTATAATAGTGATTAGGATAAATTGTAAATAATAAACTCAATAAAAGACACTTTTAAAGTACATTTGACGTATATATATGACTTCCTTCCAATTACATAATATTTGATAATCATTATATTGATATTATTTTATTTGACGTATATATATGACTTCCTTCCAATTACATAATATTTGATAATCATTATATTGATATTATTTTATTTTTCGTATATATAATAAATTTATATCATGAATTTTTATACTGAAAGTAGGATAGATATATCAATTAATTGAGTACATAAAACATATAATAAATAATGATTTCAGATAAAAAAGTTTTAACTAACCACATATCATTATTTTCAAATTCGAACGAAATCATTAATTATATATGTGATGTTATATAGATATTTTATCAATAACATCATGAAAAGTTTGTTACAATTTATTAAAATTGATCCAATTAGGTAAAAAAATTAATTTGTAATAAATTACCTAAGGATTATAAAAATCTATTTATTTTTATTAGTGAATTAGTAACATATTACTATATGATAGAATTTTTTATTTTAATCCCATATAAAATAATTTTTTTTCAAAATAATAGTTTACGTATTATTATGAAATGGTTAATATAACATTTTGATACTTGTATAATTAATGAAGATTGCATGACCTATTACACCATGGCTCTAATATAGTCTACAATAATCATAGCTTACCAATTTATTCCTTCCCTATGTTGGATATTGTAATTGTATTAACACCGAGTTGGGAAAACTCAAAATAAAAGAGTATATAACATCATTCATCCTATAATAGAGACATATCTTCTATACATAAGGAGTCCAAAAACACCAACATGATACACGTAACTGATCAATTATTATATATGTAAATAATTCATGGGAAAATAACTTCATGTGAAACACTAAAAGTAACTCAATGGAGATAATACATATGGCATTACTTTAAAAATCATATCAAAGAAACTGAACTATGTGAAATTTACTCATAAAAACTCTAGTCAAATTAGTCTATAAAAACTAATGAACCACCATTCTCCAAATTACCACCACACATCCTAAAAAATAAACCCTAAATAAGCTCCTCCAACATTTTTCCCCTAAACCATATGAAATCATACGCACTGCCATTATAGAATCAACACAGTGTGTGATTAAACACAATATATTGTTTAGAGCAACATAGGGCTTGAGGATTACCTAGGAGGAAGAAAATAATGACAGTTTCATCACCATAGTAGTCCAAATCTAATGATTAAAAATATAAAAAGAATAGATCTTATTATATAATCATGTATATATGTTATTCCAACATGACTTCAATGTAAACAATGATTTTAAGGAATCCATATCTAGAATCTTTAAATCCACCAAACATGAATATCTATTGAAGGTTGTAACAAAAGAATTGTCCATAAAGACAATATTTTCTATAAAATATTGAATGCAAGGTGTCAATGTATACTAAATTGATCAAAAGGATGAACTATATATAATTTTATTTCTCATGGGACTCAACACTAATATGTTGTCATCCAATAAGATAGCCCAATATCTATTTAGTAATAAATATTTTACATTCAGTCAATCTCTAAACTAGTAAACCATATAACCAAAAAGATATCTCCCAATATTGTAGAGGATCCCTGACAGCTGAAAATGGGTGAAATAAAGACTCATGTTGAAGATCCATATCCTGTATGAGATATTTTTATGGAAATAATATTGTAATTTAATATAGGTGATTCGTGTTGTTGAGTTAATAAGGTTTCCTTATGACTTTTACATTCCTTCATGTTTTGAAAATCACTAACACTCCATCATAATCCAAATTTTGTTTCCACTATGTTTTATCCTTGTCATGTTTTCATTATTCATATTATAATTTCTCTTAACCAAGATCATTTTCTTAATATGTATAAAATTTGGTTTTGTATCTAAAACCGCATAATATTATAAATACTTAGACAAAGATCATTCAATTTTCAGGATCCAGATTCAGGTTCTAAATTCCTTGTATTCAGACTCCAAACATTCAGAGTTCAGACTCCAAATTCTATGAATTCAGACACCAAATTCTACAAGTTCAGACTCTAAATTCTTATAAATTAAGACTCTGAATTTCCTTGAAATTTGGACTCTATAATTCTATAGAATTCATGATCTTAATTCCTTGGAAAATAGAATCCAAATACCCATGTATTATTGACACCGATTATGATTTTGGTAAGACTCCAAAAATTTATTATTCCTTACAATCTAAAAAATGTATTTGGTTAAGCAACCATATTTTTTATTACTCTTGTTATAATAATAAAACAATGTCGTTATTTCTGTTTCTAACCAACCATTTTTGGAGTGACACATGTCATGTCCCTCCAAAATTCATGAAAAAATATAACTGTTGGAGGAGGGAGCTGACTGTTGAAGATGTGCCTATAAATAAGATCTCATTTGAAATATCTCACAACTTTTAATGATTGTTCTACAACTCTAGAGATTACACGTAGCTTATGTAATTTCTAGAGACATACACTCTTTCTTTGTGTGTACATAACATCTTGTTCTATATTACGTCGTGAAAATCTGATTATTTCTATGTACAATCGAGGGCTTCCAGGGATAGGAAGATAGAGGTAACGACTACCATGAATTTCATGGGCTTGCGGGGATAGCAAGGCATACTCCAATATTCATATCAAGGGCTTACCCTGGTGTGGGTAAGACATACTTTCTAGAATGTATAAATCAAGGGAACTTTATCCAAGGTTGTTGGAAACCCTTATTTTTGGGTTAAAGATTTTCTGCTTGTTACTTGTATGGTTTCAAGTTCTTTGATGCATTTTTATTGCTAATGAATGTATAACTATGTTATACTTTCTTATACTTATACTCTGATTAGTACGATTCTATGTTATTTAAGGTTGAATCTTTATCTTTGTAAAATTTTCATAATATTCATTTCTGGAATCACATTTCCAAAATTGAGAAAGTTTGTATAACTAATAGGTCTTGTGAATTACCCTTTTTTAAATTTGATAAACAATAATATCTTTAAAAATTATAAAGGAATTTATTTACATGTACGATTCCCCCCTATTGTATATTGAGCATCTAAAATCATAATTTCGATCCTAAAATTGGTATCAGAGCCGGTCTCTGAAATACATATATTGACATATAAGTTTTGTTACTCAAGTTATTCATTGTTCGATATTTTCCATTAATAGGATATTTTATCCTTGTTTAAAAACTTTTATTACTGACAAGTTTGTATGGAAATATTTTTTTTAATATTGTAGGAGTGAATGTTGGTTCAATTGACAATCTTAATCCTACAAGACCACCAATCTCTTATCGGAATTCTTATTAATATTTGGGAGATCGTATGAAGAATTTTTTTTATTAATACTAGAGTGGGAAACTTTGTTATGCTTACTGAAGATTACAAGATTCCTGATAAAAAAAATTCAGAACATTTACAAATCAAGAGATGTCAGAATATCAACTAAACAATAAGGTATGCATAACTTTGTAGTGTTCCATGAGAATGAATATATATATCCAGATTTCTTCTTGTGAAGTAGCAAATTGTATTGGGATGAGCTATAAGTTACTCAATTTGGGTCATCTAAAGTCATTGAAAGTAGAAGAGTAATTCTTAGAGTTTAGTACCATGGTTTTTTTTATTTCCTTATAGAGAACCTATAGGTGAGGTACAACCGATATTTCTGACTGTTGTCAACATCTTACAATCCATGGGTGAAAAAGGTTTGGATGATGAGGCAGTTTTAGACAAGATTATAAACATCATTCCTAATGAGTGTGAACTAAAGAGGACAACTATTGATGATAATAGGAAAGTCTCATAGGTCACTCTTGATGAGATTTTTGGATCACATCTTGAACATGAGACTAGAATGAAGAGAAATGCTGACAATGTTAAGATAAAGAATGGAAATTTATGTGTTGATTTTACAAAAACCGATAATCATATAAAATTAAATACTTCTTAGAGAGTCACAAGATCTAGGTCATAGAAGGTTACTGTTTTGTCTTAATCAAGTGAAAGTAAACTTTTTGAGAATGAACTCGCTAATTTTTCCTGAAGGATGAACAAGAATAGTGGGAATGAAGACTTTTAGTATAGATACAAAATGAAAGAATGGAAGGACAAGGAAGACACTAAAGTCACTTATTCTAAATGCAAAAGAGTAGGACATATAAGGATAGATTGTCCTATGATTAATAGAAAAGATATAAAGGAAAATCATTCTAAGAGGAATAGAAAGAAGTGATACAATGATAATGCTAATAATTTTTTAAATTCTAGTGAAACCTAGAGTGCATGTGGTGGAGATTTATCTGATGAATCCTCATATTACAAATCTTCTGGTCAGAAGAATCATTGTTTTTTTGCAAAGATACCTATTGAAAATCATTTTTTAATGGCTAAGGTACACAATTTTGTATCCATAACCAATGTTTCAATGAATTCTAATTATAGTGATAGTAAATATTATGAATCCTCATTTGAATAATCTTCTGCAGAAAAAGATAATACTTTACCTACCAATGAATATGTTTCTAGGATTTCTAAGCTCCTTGTGAATAAAAATTCTAAAGTCAAGAAAAATCATGATAATGAAAATTATAGGATTTCTATTCTTACTAAGGAAATATCATATCTTTCTTACGATCTTGATAAGAAAACCCTTTATTTTTTAAGTATTTCAAAAAACCTTGTGGAAGTTAATTATTAGAAGGATAAACTTTCTAAGGATCAAGACAAAGTAATTTATATATAAAATATTTTCGAGTCTAACTCTTGTACTAAAACTGATGTTTTTGAGTATAAGAACATTGTTATTTGACTTAAGTCAGAAATAATTTCCTTGAGAATGTGTTTTTCAAACATTACCTTACGTAAGGTAATCTTTGATAAGATGTATTTCGAAATTCAAACTCCAAGGAATAATTCTGGTTTTGGAAATACAAGTTCAAAACCGATTTTTAGTAACAATTCTTTTGATCCTAAAAGTGCTCATTTCTCCACGAAGTGTCATTGTGGTGGGAATTGGGCAAAAAATTGTTCCTTAAACAAAACTCAATCTTTAGGTTTTCATAAAGATTATTTTTCAAAGAAAATGTGGATTCCTAAAATTTTGCTTTCTCAAGTTTTCGGATCCAAGAACGATTGGGTTCCAAAAGTCTAACTCTTTTATTTTTAGGAAAATAATGAAATTACGAAAAGAAATACATGGTATATGGATAGTGGATGTTCCAAAAATATGTCTGGTAACAAAATTATCTCTGAAAATATTCTCAAGATGAAAGGAGGAAAAGTAACTTTTCAAGATAAATCTATGGGAGAAATTATTGGTATAGGTAACATTTTTATTCTTGGAAAACCCTTGATTACAAATGTATTATTTGTTAGGGTTCTTAAGAAAAACCTTATTAGAATATATAAATTTTGTGATGAAGGTTACCTTGTGAATTTTATGAATGACAAGTTCTTAGTACACAATTCCTAGGTAGAGTTTATTCTTTCTTCCAAGAGGAAAGAGAATGTTTACACACTTAACATGGAAGAACTTGGGAGCCAATACCTACCCTACCTTAGTACAATGGAATATCATTCTTGGTTGTGGCATAGAAGGATTGGACACTGTAACCTTTTGAACCAATGAACACTCTCTAAGAAAAGAAAAGTTAAGGATATACCATAGAATAGATTTAATTCTTCAAAAGTTAGTGATCCTTGTCAATTTGGCAAGAAACCTAAATCAGGTTTTAAATCAATCAATGAAGTCTCAACAACTGATGCATTATAGTTAGGGAATATGGATCTTTTAGGTCCAACACAAACTAGATGCATTGGATGCAAATATTATGTGTTTGTCTTAGTCGATGATTACAGTATATTTAAGTGGGTCTATTTTATAGAAAATAAATATGAAGACTTTTCTTATTTCAAAATTTGTAGAGACCAAGATAAAAATGAGAAAAAAAAATCCATTGATAACTATTCATAGTGATCATGGAGGAGAATTTCAAAATTCTGATTTTGAAACTTTTGTTTTAGAAAAGGCTTTACTCATAACTTCTCAGCTCCTAGAAGAACCCAACAAAATGGTGTTGTTGAAAGAAGAAATATTATTTTTCAAAAGATAACAAGAACCATGTTGAGTGAATATTCAGTAGCCAAACATTTTTGGGCTGAAGTTGTAAGTACTTCATGCTATACTATATATCATGTTTTAATTACACATTTTCTTAATAAAACTTCTTATGAGTTATTGAATGATAGAAAACCTAGACTTTTCTACTTCATGGTTTTTGGTTGTAATGTATTCCCGATGAATTATAATGATAATATAGAAAAATTAACTCCAAATTACGATGAAGGAATATTCTTAGGCTACTCCGCAACATTTAAGGCCTATAGATTTTTCAATAAAAACACCTATAATATTGAAGAAACAATACATCTTAAATTTGTTGAAGTTGTTCCTTTTGTTTTTAGACAACCTCAGCCTACTTCTTCCGATGTGTTTTCAGAAACTGATTTCCATACTTTGTTAGAAGATCCTTCTGATAAGGAAAATGTTCAAAAAGGTATTTCTGAATCATTTACTATAGAATATTTTCTACACTCTCTTAATGAAACGGTTTTACATTACCAATATCAGCTGTTTCTAATGAATCTTCCCAGTGATAGTATAATTGGTGATGTAAATCAACCTATAATGACTTGAAGTTCTTTATGGAATGAAGTAGAACATCTAGCATTCCCTTCCCAATTAGAACCCAAAATAACTGATGAAGATTTAGGTGATGATGATGGGATAAATGCTAAACCAGATGAGCTAAATGAATTCAAAAGGAAAAAATTCTAGAACATTGTTGAAAGACCTAATGAAACTTCTTTTATTCGAGTAAAATGGATTATCATAAATAAATGTGTTGAAAATGGAATCATAGTATGAAATAAAGCTATATAGGTTTCCAAAATTTATAATCATCAATAAGTAATAGACTGTGAAGAAACCTATGATCCAGTGTCTAGACTTGAATCTATTTGTATTATACATGCCTTCACATCATTCTTAAATTTAAAAATTTTCTTAATAGATGATTAATGTTCCATCCTTTATGAATTTGTTCAAGTGGATAGTTTTGTTGAACAACCTCTTGGTTTTGAAGATTCAAAACATCCTGAACATGTTTACAAACATACCAAAGCTCTGTATGGAATTAAGAAAGCCCCTCGATCTTGGTAAGATAGACTTACATGATTTTGGCATTAGAATATTTATGTTAAGGGAAATGCTGATCCAACGCTTTTTATAAAGAACGATAAGAAAAATGTATTTATTGTTCAAATTTATGTTGATGAAATTATATTTTGTTCCACTTAACAATCGTTAAATGATTCCTTTCCAGATCAAATGAAATCTGAGATTGAAATGGGTATGATGGGGGAGTTATCATTTTTCCTAGGTTATCAGATTTCTCAAAAACCTAATGGAATCTACATATCTCAACATAAGTATATTAATGATTTTCATAAAAATTATGGATATGACAACACTAAGGGTATAAGTACTACCATTGGTACCTCAAAATCACTTGATCTAGATGATGCTGGGAAACCAGTAGATCAAACATCTTGTAATGGTATGATAAGAAGTCTACTTTACTTGATAGCTAGTCATAAAGACATTATGTTTTCATTATGCTTATGTGCAATATATCCATTCAATCCTAAGGAGTCTCACTTAAAGGCATTGAAAAGGATTTTTTGATATATAATGTGAACCATCGATCTAAGACTCTTTTATACTTTTGGAAATGAGTTTGTTTTAAAAAGTAGTTTGGATGCTATCTTTGGTGGATGTAGAATAGATAGGAAACTTAAATACAAAACATGATAATTTTTAGGAGATTCATTAGTTTCTTGGTCATTCAAAAAGAAACACTCAGTAGCACTTTCCACTACTGATGTTGAATATGTAGTAGTTGATGTTTCTTTCTCAAATGTTGTGGACACAACACACACTCACAGATTATGGTATTATTTTTACCAAAACACAAATTTTGTGTGATAGCACTAGTGCCTTTGCCTTGTGCATGAACTATTCACATCACTCTCATACAAAACACATAAATATTAGGCATCACTTTCTTAGGGATCTAACACAAAAAGAATATATCATTCTTCAATTTATCAAAACCCAAGATCAACTTGTGGATATTTTCAAAAAATCATTACCCTCTGATTGATTTCAATACATAAAATAGAGGTTAGGAATGATAATAGTAAGGTAATCATCCATGTTTACTTTTTGTTGAAACCAGTATCCTTACAGTAAGGAACTCCATTTCATAGGGGGAGAACATTTCTTTGTTATATTTCAAAAAAAATTGTAGTCAAAAAATTTTCATAGTCTAAAATTTATTCGTAGTCTAAAATATTTCGTAGACTAATTTTTTTTTGTAGTCTATAATTTTTCGTAGTCTAATTTTTTTTATAGTTTAAAATTTTTCGTATTCTAAAAATATTTCACTGTCTAAAATTTTTCGTAGTCTAATAATTTTTTTCGTAGTAAATATTTTTTTCCGTATTCAAATTTTTTTTAATGATGATTTTCATACATAAAATCTTCAAAATTTATATTTTCATACATAAATTTTTCATAATGAAGATTTTGGTACAAAAAAATTTCATATTGAAGATTTTCGTACTTAAAATTTATGTAATGAAGATTTCCATACATAAAATTTTCTTAATGAGGATTTTCATACATAAAATTTTTGTAATGATGATTTTTATGCATAAAATTTTCCTAATGAATCATTTTATGCTTAAATGTTCCGTATTGAATATTTGTGTACATAAAATTTCTGTAATCAATATTTCCAGAATATAAAGTTCTTCAAGAAGAATTTTCCTCATTACAAATAATCATCCTAGCAATCCAAAAGGTATGTTTCCTTTACTAAATTTTCATAGTCATCCATTAATTGTGGGTAGTTTAATCTTATTTTAAAATTTTTGTATTCTAATTTCCTTGAATCTGAATGATTTTATTAAAAAACATAAAAGATCAGAATCCATCAAAATTCTTCTTCATTTATTATTTTAAGCCATCAGATCTGATTAGATGGGTTTTCTACCATTGGATTGAGTATGGATGCTTAATCGTTGCCTCAATTTCCTATATATAAGACCCTCGGTGATTGTCCCACATCTAAACTCAATCCTTCGCGTGTTGAAGCTCTAACGCTCCTACATATTTTTCTTCTAGATCTTCTAGGATTCCTCATCTTTGAATTCCTGTTAATGATTTTTTTCAAAAATAAATGTCATTCATATAGGAAATCTCTAAATTGAAGGTTTAAAGAGAAAGTTTAGTTCATCTGAATTTCTTCACTATGTATGATTCCATTATATCTAAGAATACAAATCTGAATGGGTGGGAGAGTGGTTTCAATTTGAAAATAAAATCACAAGATTCGGTGTATCTGAAGTTGCAAATTGAATTCTACGAGATAGTAACATTCTTCAAGGAAGAAGGAATGAGCATGTTTTCTTTCAAGTGTTATGGGAAATGATATTCTCCTTCAAATACCAAGTCTGCAAGTTTTATTAGAATGACTTATTTAGTAGAACCATATTTCTACTCACATAAGATTCTTGATGTTTCAGTAAGTTTTGTTAATGAAAAATCCTTGGCTTGTCTTGGAATCTCAGAGGTAAAGACTCAAAAGATTCTTCACCTATCAAAAACATTTCAGATTCCTAAATTTTGGGTTCTAGGATTCATCATTATGAGAAAAGGTGATAAGGATACATTAAAGAAGAGTGACATCTACATTCTGGATTTTGTGGAAAATGTAAGAATTATAAACATGGTTTAGCATATCTTGGTTACGATTGAGAACATAAAGAATGGAAACATGAAGGATTAGGTTATTTTGTATCCAACCATTCTATCAAGGATGATTGTTCAGTGCTTAGAATCCTACAAAATTCAATTCAAATCTATGTCATGAAATTTCAAAGTCATGTTGTTGAGTGACGACATTTTGGGAAGGATGAAATTTGGATTTTCCAAAGAATCTGAAGAATTATATTATTTACCAAAAGCGGAATTTAAAGCTCTTTCAATGAAATAGGTGGTGGATGAAACCTCTAAAAAGGGTGGAAGGAAGAGGAAGGTAAATTAAGTGGAAGAGAATGAAAAAACCCCCATAGTAAAGGAAGCTCAATCTGCACCACTAAAGCCAATGAAACAAAAAGCATACCCTAATGATGTTTTGGATAAGTGGAGGGAAGGATAGAAAAATCAGAAAAAAGGAGATCCTATGTTTGTCCTGGACCCTGTTGTTGAAAAATCATTGAAGGAAATGTTAGATAAAGAGCTTGAGAAGAAAGAGAATGAAAAGAAGCAAAAGAAATAGTTATCTGAGTTACAGATAGTCCAATCACTTCTAAAGGATATTGATAAAGAATCATAGAATATATAGGTACCAGAATCCTTTCAGATAGAATCATTACCATAGACTCCATGAAATATTTTTGTTACTCCAGAAAAATTCCAATAATAATAAGTAGACGAAAAACAAGTAGAAGAATAAGAAGAAGATAATGTTGATATCGAAGATGTGAAAAAGAATGTTGATGATTTTTATGAGAAGGGAAGTCCTTTAAAAAATTATCATTTTGAACCTCTGATTTCGAGTCCTGAAAACATGATACACCAGAGAATGATGAGAAAACTGGAGAAAAAGTTAATAATTTTTCTAAAGAAGAAATCTCCGACCATGATTTCATTCAGTCCGAGGATGCTAAGGCAGGAGATGAGAAGGAAGAGGTAGAGGAAGATAAAATTGACCAACTATCTGATGGTGAACAAGAATCCCCCAATCAAGAAAAATTCATTCTAAAAGTAGACATGGGAAAAAATGTGGTTGTTGATACACCTAGAAAATAAGTGGAGAAGAAGAAAGTAGTGGGTTCTTCATCAAAGAAGAACGTCGCTGATATTGAAAAAGAATCCTCACTAAACAAAATCTCTGATTCGGAATCGTCCTCTCTTGGACATGATTTTGTTTTCCAATATTTGAAAAATCTTTTTGGAATAATCCCTATTTTTCTAAGAATAGACTCTAGATGCCCAATGCTTCATCATACCATAAATCATGAATCAGATTCAGTATCCAAGGTGATGGATAAGTGCATCAAACTTGAGGCTGATTTCCAAAAATTTTACCTAAATAATTAAGGCCACAAAAGATATTTCAATAAGATGACTAGCTGCTCAATGAAAACTATAGAAGACATGAGAGGTTTTGAGGAGTTTCTAGAAAGCTTCATTGATGAATTTGACACTATATATATGAAGATCAAGGATCCCACAAACAGTATTGAGGAAAATCTAACATTGGAACAAAATTATCGGATGAAAGAAGTGAAAGATCTAAATTTATAATTATATTCAGTTGCTCAAAGTTGAAAGAGGGAAAGAGATCGTGGAATCGAACTTAAAGAATATATTTCTAAGCATGAAGAAGTTCTAAATGGTTATGAATAATCTCTTAAGGCTGGGGAAGAAAAAATCAAGTCCGTAAAAAAGAAAACTGAAGATCATGATCAGATTCTCAAAATTGCATTGGAGGATCACAAAGAACTCATGAAGCTCAAAACCATAGAGAAGAAGTTGATGTCGATGAAGAATGAAGGATAACCTTTTTCAATTCAGATCTTTTTTTAATTTCTTACATGAATAAATTTTTCCAACCCTAATTAATTTTTTTGTTACTCCACTTTTTTTTTTAGTACTAATATTTCAAGTACCATATATTATTTTCTATTTATTTTAATCCATTTTTAAAAGCCCAAAGGGGGAGAAAGGAATGTTAAAAAAAATACAAAGTAAAGGAATTAATTTCCATATGTAAGGGGGAGTTCGTCTATGGGGGAGTTCTTATCTATGAAGATTTTTATATGAAATAAAATGTTATGTCTCAATCTGAAAATAAATAATATGATCATTATTGTTTGCAAATCCTAAGGGAGAGTTAGTCGTATCCATCATTTCCCATGTGTTAAGGGAGATACGTTTTATTTTTAATGTCCATAAAAATATTTTCAAAGTCCTTATATTATTTTTCATAAGAATTTTTGTGCTTTCCAAAAAGGGGGATATTGTTGAGTCAATAAGGTTTCCTTATGAATTTTCCATTCCTCCATGTTTTGAAATTCCAAAAAACTCTACATTAAGGAAAATTTATTTTCCCCTATGTTTTATCATTATCATTTTTTTAGTATTAATATCATAATTTCTCTTAACTTAACTCATTTTCATAATAAGTATAAAATTTTGTTTCTTATCTAAAACCTCGGAATCTTATAAATACTTAGACATAGAGAATTCTGTTTTCAGGATTTGAATTCAGGTTCTGAATTCCTTAAATATAGACTCTGAACTTTTTGATTTCACTCTCTGAATTCTCTAAATTCATACTTCGAACATTCTGAGCTCATCCGCTAAATTATATGAATTCAGAGTCCAAAATTTCTGAGTTTGAACTCTGAATTCGTTGAATTTAGACTCCGATCATTCTATTTTCAGACTAAGAATTCTATGAGTTCAGACTCTGAACTTTCTGATTTCAGACTCCGAATTATATGAATTTAGACTCCAAATTCTATAAATTCAGACTCTGAATTCTTATGAATTCAGACTCTGAATTTCCTTTGAAATTAAGTCTCCAGAAATATATGGCATTCAGTTTCTGAATTATTTTAAACAAATAATCTGCATAACCAAGTATTGTAGACACTGATTGGGATTTTGGATAGACTCTAAACTTTTAATTTCCCTTACACTCTAAAAAATTGATTTTGTAAAGCAACCATATATTTCATAACTCTTGTTATAATTATAAAATGATGTCTTGAATTATGTTTCTATCCAACCATTTTTTGAGTGACACATGTTCAGGTCCCTCTGAAATTCAAGGAAAAATATGACCGTTGGAGGAAGGAGCTGACCGTTGAAGATGTGCCTATAAATTGGATCTCATTTGAAAGAGCTCACAACTTTGTCTGACAGTTCTATAACTTTAGAGATTACATGCTGATGATCTAATTTATAGAGAGGGAATCTCATGCTTTTTTTGTACTAAACATCTTCTTTAGAATAGCTTTGTGCAACTCAAAATGTTGCTGAGTACATTCGATGGCTTCTGAGGATAGGAAGAAAGAGGTGCCGACTACCTGGATGTTCAGGTCTTGCGGGGAAAACAAGACAAAGCATGATATTCATATAGAGCGCTAACCCTGGTGTGGGTAAGATAGACTTTTTGAATGTATAAATCAAGGAAATATTATCCATGGTAGTCTGATATCCTTCTCTTTGTGATAAAATATTTACTAATTGTTACTTATATTGTTTCAAGTTTTCAACTACATTTTTATTATTAAGAAAAGTATAACTATCTTAGACATTCTTATACTTATAATCTGATTAGTAAGATTATATTCGCTTTAAGGTAGACTCATTATCTTTGTAAACCTTTCTTAAGATTCATTTCAAGAACCATATTTCTGGTATCAAGCAAGATTCTAGAACTCATTGGTCTTGTGAATATACCTTGTTTAACTTTTTTAAGCATTACCATCTTTAAAATTTCAAAATTATTTTTTTAAAGTATACAATTCATCCCCACCCCCCTTGTATATTGAGCATATATATTAATTATTTCGATCCAACATGTTTATCATATAATCAGGTGAAATAATGACTCAATCTAATATTGAACATAGATGATCCCCTTACCATCACTATATTAGTAAAATATTTACTCCATTGGGGGACACATGTAATAATGGAGGATTAAAAACCCTATACAAGGATAGTGAAAGATAATTTTTTTTAACAGAACACTATTTCTATATAGGTTTTACTATAATGAAATGAATTACCATTATAAATTGGAAATGGTATATTGTCATCATTTCAAAATATATGACATTTCAACCTTTATATATATTCCCACAACCTGTAAAATTGATATGTGAAATGGTAAATGACTATTTATGAGGCTAAATTTTATGCAAAACATGGAGTCAATTCTATAATATAACTATTATAAAAATAAACACCATGTGTCTGGTGAAATAGAAAAGTTTTCCACAAGCCATAACATTCCTCAATACTAACACCATACATCGTGTGTAAAATATTCAGCAAAATTATTTACATTTTTTGTACATTCTTTGATGGGCTAGATGATTTACTCAGAGCATATCTTTTATATCCAAGTCATATTCCACCTACCATACATATGTTCTTTCCACAGCACACATGGAATATAGGCAAGATAGGATACATAAGAATGTACTCCCTATCTACATCAATATAATAATTATTATGTATACATTAAATAAAGTCTAACATCATACACCATTGGATATTAATTTCATCCAACAATTAAATCCACAAAAAACACCTATTACATGAAATGTGTCCTTCCAAAATATAGGTCATGTGGATGTTATATTTTAAAAAACATAATGTTATTCAACAATAATTTCATTGAACAAGAATTTCATAAATATGGGTACCATAATCAATTCTTTTCATGATGAATGAGGCTAAACTATCATTTCTTGCTAGATTTTTCACATCCATTTTGGAGAAATTAGTTATTATCATCCCAATCGATCCATCATCACAAGATCAATGTTACTCATTAAATTCCACTTAAATATTCATCTCATCGTATTCATCCACATATCAATATTTTTATTCCTTCTTGAATCTTTAATATCGATAAATAAAAAATGGATGATAAATAATCTTTCAACTGAACAATGATTCGGTATATAGAGATTGAATAAATAACTAGTAAAAATTTATTGTTGGTGATGAAAAAAACAATTTAATCTGAATATGAAAAAATAATTGATGATGATGAGTGCAAGAAATTATAAATATTATATGACTTTTTGTTCTAAATAAAAATATACAACAACAACTTCCAATGACAAATAATTCCGAATGTATATTTTCTTAATAAAAATTTAATATCGATGGCCCATGAGACCATCTTAATGATGGAAACATTTTAGAGAAAGTAAATCATGATCCAAACAAAAATATGATAATGGTTAAGATAATAATAAAAAATTCATACACTGATAGAGTTTTTTTATATTCCATAACAATAAAATCCTACTGCTTGTGGTAACATTATTCAATTAGTACGAGGTATAATTAATCACATCCCATATAACTGAAAAAAATTTCAACATCAATAAAAAAGATATATACATATATCTGAAATTAAATTTTAATAAATAAAATAAATCATAGTATTATATATATGAGTACATCAGTTTCAACTTTTGAACATCCATACACATCATCTATAGTGAAATTCATTGAATCATAAGGAATGAAACCATAATTAAAGGGATATAATATAATTTTCATATGTGGATGCTAACAATCAAATAAATCATTGAATAACTAATATATTAATGGTAGTGGGTGGATAATCAAAACACATGTTAATCAATAAACAACTTCACTTCAATGATCATCCATGTATAATAACTATATTTCAGACACCAGTATAAGAAATAATTATTAATAAATAAAATGAAAAAAATTTATAATCATGATCAATTCCTCTCATGATCCTTACATTCTCTACCTCAAGGCCAAGACATTATTATATCATTATGTTCACTCAGCATATACAATATTATTACATTTTAGAATCTCAATAAATGAATTTTCATTCAATGGATTGGTATAAACTAAATACACAACTATTAGGAAATTATATTATAGCCTCAATAAATACATATTTCTAACCGGTTTTATCTCCGGAGACTAATAAAATAATATATGGGATATATATAACTATTCCCAACAAATTAGTGTTAAACGATGTGAATTCGTTATGTTTTTAATTATAAATAAAATTAATTATCAATATACTTTATATATAATAAATTATTCATATTTAACCAAAAATATAGATCATCATTAGTCATCATCAGAAACCATCCCGATAATTAGTAATCATTGATTCATTAGACAATATCCCAATATACATTAATTGGATAATTGATTTTTGAAAATAAAATTAGAATATCATATTCACATCTCATGAAAAAAATACCCCTTTTAAAAGGAATTCAACATCCAAACATAAAACTTATCAAAAAAATAATTAAATCATTTTATTTATAATTATCATTTAAAACTCATAATGGAATCTTTGAATCATTCAGCTATGCTGGTGACTTAAAAACAAATATCCCTTCTGATTTTTAAAAAAAAGTATAATGTACATCATTTAGAAAATGTATCGAGAATTACTTTTAAATTAATATTAGAAAAGAAAATCATTGTCACAAATTACTTTAATCTATCAATGGGGAATATTACAAATATTCCTATTATCATTTTATGAAATATGGATATATAAATAAAATTCTTAATTAATTATAAAAAAATAATATTATCATAAAAAATGAAATTGATCATGTTCAGTAACCTAGTGATTAAAATAGATTATTACATGAAAACAACCTGAATTTAAATTGGATAATAAAATTATTATTTTTATAATACTATAATATTATATTTTATTATGAAAAGTTTTACATCAACAATCCTAAAATAAAATATCAATGTTCAAAAACTCTCCTTCAACGTTTGAATCTTTTGAATCAAAACCCATTAAATGAAATAATTTTAAATAAAAATATATATAACTTGATTTATGATGTTTACATTAAATAAAAAATTGATTGGATATAATGTGAACATCATAAACAAAATTGGTGACTTATATCAAACATGTCTAATTAATACAATATTGAGACCAAGAACCCTTACCTCTAGTATAAATCCATTCATACATGTTACAAACTACAATATAAAAATTAATTATATTTATACATGTTTTAATTACCCATTTTAATATATTTCATACCGTATGTTTTTTAATAATAACATTATATAACTAATTCATTTAAAATTAAATACTTAAAAAATTATTCTGAGGGATAACCTCGTCAATTATCATATTTGTTTTGGTTTGGTAGTTATATTTTGTGTGTCTTATTCATGGTTCTATTATCTCATAAAAATTATTAATTACATATTTATCATATATATTCCTTTTATGTATATCATTATCCAACCACATGATATATAGATAGAAAAATTAATTCCACCATTCATTGAGATGGTAGGTTGTACATATGCATGAACATGTGTTTACATTTCAATGAATAAAAATAAATAAACATAAAAAAATATTAACCATTATATAATAACTATTATGTCATTTATATCATTTATAGTAATTATATATATCCTTAATATCATACATGTCAAAACAAAGTGGAAGAATAATCAAAACACTTCATAGAGGTTGTAGTCCACATAGCGGCACAAGTGATGTCATCATTTTCCAAATAGATGTGAGGGTAAGATGTTATATTTGATATTAAAGTTATAGAAGACTAATTATATCATAAATATAATATATTAATATTAAATCCATCATAAATACCATGCATGAATGATGGTGATGGAAAAGTAATGAAATTTGTCTGTGGAGTCGGTAAGCTACATGTATGCATGAGAGATAAATTCACAACCCATTTGATGGAATAAAGTGTGAATAATTGTTGTTTTATCACTATAATAATATGTTAATATATTAATGGTAATGCTGTTTCTATTTTATGATTAATAAAATATTTAGAAAATGTAGATGAAGAAATAAATTGAATGAGGTTGGGTAATATGATTGACTCTTCTTCTATTGTCCTCCAATAGATCCCTTTTTAAAGACCCTTGAAAAGGTATTCTTATGAACACTATAAAATATAAATCATGAATAAGGATTGATAAGATAAATTGGTGGGGGTTGTTCAAGATAGATGTGACATTGTAGACACATCATACAGGATAAGAGGTTCCATTATATAAGTAATGAGAGTTGAACTCATTTGATAATTAATGTACTGAATTAATATAAATGTATTTCCTCATTCAATATGATACAGATTTAAATTTTTTAATAATATGGGGAGGATGATTTGGAATAATTGAAAAAATAATATTTAGACGTGGTTATGTGATGTTTTATCCAATACACCTTTTGAACCCCCATGTTTCCCCTTATCATAATTACCATAATATGAATATTGATTCACTTTAAGGGATAAATTTTTTACAATAGTGAACCATGTGACCCAAACAATGGCCAATTTTTATATTTTAAACCATATACCATTAATATAGAATAATTAATTTTTTTATTATTGATAAATTATTTAATAAAATACTATTCATTATATTGTATAATTAATTTCATTTGTAGATCTTTTCATTTTCATTGGATTTATTGTGATGTAGATAGTTTTTTAAATCAAATAAAAACCATTCACACATCCATAATTTGTTAAATTCATTTAAAAATAATTGTATTAAAATAATTCATCCAATTTTTATTAAAGTTAATATTTTTGATACATTTATATTATTTTTTATTAATGTAATAAATAATGTTGCAGTGTTGAGTAACAATATAATATAGTTATTCAAAATCTAAAAAATAAATTACTATCTTATATAAAAAATAACTATATTAAATAAAAATTATAAACAATAAATATCCTATTATTTTATCACTTTTTAAAATTATTAGAGTAAATGAAGTTACGTGTGTGACATTTTATATTTATTATTTTTATAAATTAATATAAAATGTCAAAATCAATGATTTATGGAACCTAGACGACTTTTATTCAAGAATTTGATGGACATGGATAGATTACACTCACCCAATAGGATAATGGAATGGTTTATTGTAATTTTAAATCCTTATCAAAAATATATATCTCTTTTTGACACATCTTATACTTTTATAGGTGACACTAATTTACCATGGTTAAAATTCATAATGCTAAAAAAACTATATAAAAAATTATCATCATTATCCAATGCAATCCATATTAAATTATGGAAGTCAAATAAATAATTTTATATGATATTAGTCCAATAAAAAAAAGAAAAAAATAGTTTTCATGAAATATGTTTTCTTAAATAAAAAATCTTCTATTAAAAAAACCTAAAATAAAACTTTTTCAATTTCCCATATTAGGATTATTAGTAAAATAACTAATCTAATTTTCCTTTCAATCATATTTTAAATATAATTTAATTTCAAAATTAATCAAATAAAAAATATTTTTCTAATATGAAATATTTATCTTCAACTTTTCTTCAAAATATCATTTCATTAAAATAATCATGAAAGTAACTGTAATAATTTTTTTAAATTAAGATATTAATAATGATTTTTTTAAATATATTTTCTACAAGTTGAAAAAATTATATTTATTTTTCATCAAAAACAAAATTAAAAAGCTTTTTCGGAGAAATGATTTATTTTGAAGAATATAATGAGATTATAAAAAATTATTTTATTTACCAAAAAAATATAAATAATTTTCACAAAAATGGTTCTTTATATTAATTCCTCTAATTCAATTACCAGGCTATAAAATAATACTATATTAATGATCATTTATATTTTAGTTTTTCTGTATCTAAGTATTTCATTGAAATAATATATATTAATATACTATATATTGATGGGTGAAACATTATTCCCTCACTAAATAAATTTGGCTAACACACTTTTTTCTCAAAACTAATGTTATCACTATTTATAAATAAATTTTCATTTACCCCCCATCAAATAGGTGGATGATAAAAATAACATAGTAAAATGGGTAGTGAGGAACATTTAAATTACCTAAAATAACTCATAATTAATGTAAAGAACCATGCTCGAGATACCATCCTCAGCCCTTGAAAATGTTGGGTATTTTGTTTATAAAATGGAATTTAATAAATATAATGCATTTTATTTTTATATCCCAATCTATTACGAAACCAGGTTTCGAAGAATTAGAAACCAAAAATACAATAAAAAACAATTGTACAAAACATTTAAATTATTGATCAACAAATCATCAGTGCACCACCCACAAATTTAGCAATTTATTGCAGCATGACTGTGAAACATGTATGAATCATTTTAATTCATTTAGGGGGCTCAACTATTCCTAGTAAAGGGATAAAAACTTCTAATATGTTCTAATCATCATTTCTTTAAATCATGTATTCTTACAGAAAAATTA
Organism: Viscum album; assembly: GCA_963277665.1. NCBI lineage: Eukaryota > Viridiplantae > Streptophyta > Magnoliopsida > Santalales > Viscaceae > Viscum > Viscum album. The sequence goes on along the minus strand of OY728160.1, from coordinate 1,043,534,154 downwards.
TTTTCACAAATATATGAATTTATATAGATTAATTGAATTTCATGAAATATTTATGCTTGAAAAGTTATTGGGAATTATCCTTGGAAAATATAAATTTTATATGGGTCATTAATAAGACTTGTTAGACCATAGTTAAATCCACATATATGACCACTATTCATCTCTAATACTTATGGGTTGACTCCCCATAACATCACATAACTCACCAGTACCAATTTTTAAAAACCTTTTATCATTGACCTGCCTTTTTATTTCCTAACCCAAATAATTTCTAAATTTCAAACATAATATTTTTCATTGATAGGAAACCATCCTCCTCTGGTTATAATCATTTCCCCAAAATTGTTTTCAAAATAATTTTAATGAGAATCCAATTCATGGAAAAAACACTCTTATTTGAAACTCGTATTTACACAAACAATTGATCTAAGTGCGTTCCAGATCAAAAAAAATGCATACAATGTATCAAATTAGGTAGATAATAGCCACATATATCTATGCATGACATTATAGACGATGCAATTTTATAAACGTACATTAAATTATGACTTGTTTCATAATTTCACATAAAATGATAAGATTTAACCCCTGTAGTTGAGAAAACAACGTGTTTATAAGAATTCCTAAACACTAAACATTAGTTTGGGATTGAAAAAAATATGTTTTATAAATAAATGTGAAGGAAATATTATATATAATTTTTTTATACTTAAATGATTATATATGTTTATATATATAACTATATATATACGTATTTAAGTGTATGTGGTTTTTATACATAAAACCCCATAGAAAGATTAAATCCAGAACCCTCCCATACGAACAGACACCAATAAAAATTGACAAGTAAATGTAAATCTGTATACCTTAATGTATGATTTCACACATACCCACATATATTTTTATATATCACCCTTATAAAAATATATTTTGAGAATTAAGTTAATACATATTTTTTCATTATAAGATTCATGGTGATGAAACTGTTTACAAATTTACATATAATTTGTAATAATATTAAGCTATATTGGTGTATGTATGAATGTATATTCACATTTATATGTAATTTTTTGGGAAAAAACATATTTTAGTAATAATATTTCATTTTTAAAACCATAATACACTAGATATAAATCATATAAATTGAGAAATCAATTAATATAAACCCTTTTGGTAAAAATGATATGGTATGAACATATAAATATATATAGATAAATATATATACATATATTAGTTTACACATAAAAATAATAAAATCCACTAACTTGATTCAGATAAGTAGAGGGATGATTTTTATGGAACATAGAGAGAGAGATCTAGATAGTGGAATGTTTTTAGTGGTACTTGGGTTTGTAATGTGAGGGTTTTTAAAATAAACTAAAGTGTCAATTATTTATCCAAAAAGAATTATTCTATTCAAAAAAAATTGTTTATTGGTGAAAATTATATATGCCATAGGATTAATTGAAATCCAAAAATATAATAATGAAACCATGAGGAAGATGTGAGTTAGGGGTTCGTGATTTATTAGCTTAAAATAACAACCATTCATGGATTTAATTAGAGAAGTCACGAGGAGGGTGGAATGATATCATCATGGGATGGAGGGGACGAAGAGGGGTCAATGGATACAATGGTTTTATTGGTATTGGTTAGGCTCAACAAGGATGAAGGAAAGAATATTGGATGGATCATATCATTCATAATATGATCCATGGGTTGAATATAAACCTAATAAATTAAAAGGATGGGTTTTGTGCGGTAATGGAATAGATGACTAGGACGTAACTGATGTTCTAATTGGATGGCCCTAGAAATTCATTATGATTTCAAAAAATGGATGACTGTTATTATATCAACGTGATATCGAACAACCGTAGATAGTCGTGTGGTTTTTAAATAATTTGAACTATATACATCTTATGATGCTAGATCAGACAGTTGACAAAAAACGTGACGATTGATATGTGGTGGTCAGCGTTGGATTGTAGAACTAAAAAAAATTGATTGAATCTCACAAAACATGATCGAGTGGCTACAATCACTCGATTTGGAAAAATGAGCACCCAACATTATAACTATACAGATTTTGGGGTTGTTTAATAGGCATCAGTGTGTAGCGCCTCACCTAGAGGGCACAAAAAAACACATAAGGGGTTCTTATAAACGGGAACCCTCTATGGGTACTTATCCGCCCCTCTGGTAACTTCTGAATAGGGGCCTATGCATGAGTTTGTGAGTGGATTGCCTCTACTATGCTCGCTTGTTTAGTTACCTTTTTATATTCATTGATTACATATATTCCACAATACAAAATGACTACATATAAAATATTTTTAAAACCATTCTAATTTAATTAGATTACATTCACACACTCATATATATACAATAATAATTTATAATACTAATTTTATTAATTTCAAACCATAAACTCATTCAACCAAAAAAATTATTTAAAAAATTTATACAAACATAATGGCTACAAAACCCAATGATCACTATAAAACCCATAATTACTACTAATAATGGTCATTTTATGTCGTATAAGTACTTGTTCAACTTATTCAAAGGCCATTTATTATTTTTATGATAGTGCTTCTCTACACTTCATTGATGAGTGTAATCTTGATTTTAAGCTTGTTTTAATAATATTTTAGTACGAAAGGTCAATGGGATGTCATATATACCACCAGCCTTCTAGTTATTCATGGTTTTTTACATTTTATTTTGCTGGGTCTAGAAATGATATTTCATGAGTAGCTATAATATCTTGTATTAAAGTAATATTTTAGTGTTTTAATAAAAGTTTTATCATTGTATTTTGTGTATTTTTATTAAATAACACCATTAATCTTAAGATAATACAATAATAAAAAAAACATTATTATTACAACTATATTTTTAATCAGGGCATTAAAATTTGGTTTCATTATAAGGATAACATTAGAGAGACTATAATATTTAGATATATATTAGAACATTATATCTAATAGTCTCATATATAGTGGTCTAAAACATTTTTAGTATAATGTAAATGACTACAAAACCATAAATCTATAATGAGTGAAAAGAGTATTGGTTCATCTGAAATAAGTTTAAAAGTATATAATTATTATATCAACATAAATTTCCTATTGATTCATTATTTTTGTATAATTAAAATATAGAATAATGTAAAAGATACATATATAATTTATTTTAATATAATAATAAGAATTTATCATTTTTTGTGATACAATTTACTTCCACTTCATCGCTAACTCCATGAAATGAATATGAATATTTCATGCCTGAAGCACTAAACATAACATTTAATGGATGATATTTTTTGTAAATTACTATAAATTAATTCATTTTAAATCTATATGTTTATCAAATAAAAAATATTATTCAGTATGGATAAATATAATAAATTAATATCTAAAACATCATCAATAACCACCAATATTAATCATAAATAATTCTATAAAATGTAAACATTATTACACATCAATAATGTGTCTATCAAAATTAAATATCTAAAAATTAATTAAGAGGGAAACAAATTTAAAAAATCAAATGAATATTAATCCATTAAATAACATAATACATCTCTTACGGATATATAAGAAAAATTTGATTACAATAATCAAATATTATTTAATACATGGTAATAACAGAAATCACCATAAAACCTCAATGAAAAAATCTGTGCTTCGAGAAATTAATTCTCTCATTATTAATTTAATAAATCCATAGATCAAAAAATTTATTCAGTAAATTTAAAAATGAAATAAAATTTATCATAGATGAAATAAATCAAATTTTCCCCAAATTGGTTATCAGTTCCATGGTAACTATTACTATCTAATTATCATAATTAACATAAATAATCTCTTTATCACAACTAGATAATACGATCACAACATCGGGGACATATTAATGGTCATCATTCCCTTAATTCATTATTCTATCATAATATATCCTTACCAATAAATAAATTTTCTTTAATGTCCATACCATTCAACATATGATTTATTTTATTTACACCAACACTCCCACTAAACATTGCGTGGATATTTTTTGATCCTTATAAAAATATATAAATAATATAACACTTCTAATACATAATATTATAATATCAATATAGAAACACATAAGTCCTCCCACATTAATTATTTAAATGGAATATTACCTTCAAATGTCTAGAAGATAACACATGGTTTTAGGATTTGAATCAGATTATTAAGATGATCCCCACACATAAAAAAATTATTTACATGGAAATTATGTAATCAATGTGCTTCATTTCAATAAAAAAATATTACCCTTACATTGAGACATTTTCCAAGTACCATATTCAAACATTTTTTTACCTTAGGATAATTTAAAATACATTCATATATGGTAATAGTCACATGAAAATTCACATATTTCCATCTTCCTCAGATTTGAAACATTACTTTACTAAATGATGTTGGTTTTCTGTCATATATCATGATAGTTGATTAACCATAATCATAATGATTCACATTCCAACTCCAATTTCACTTGATTTATCCTATGCTCTATCATTCCTTTTTCCATGAAATTAAAATTTAACATAATTTATCCTTAATAAATCAATTGACTAAAACCAATCAACAAAGTGTGAACATGATTGATCTTAGTGGTAAACATATAATCATGAAAAAAACTTCAGGATGCCTAAATATTGAAATCTTCATTTTGATATATAACAAATATTTTTAACATAGGTCATCCTTGATCATCATATATTTAAATCCCCATTAATGATTCTTATTTAAAATTTCAATTAACCCATGAGTATCCTACATTATTGTAAATCCCAAAGATATGTAATGCATCGTTCACCTTGTACCAATATTATGGTTGAGATATACATGAAAATATATTTTTAGGGTTATTACGCATATATAAAACAATTCCAAAACCAAATCCACGCATAGTGTTATGAAATTTATGTAAATATAGTAAATGAACACAATCACATACATGCTGAGAAATTGATGGTATTATCTTACAATTAACCATATACACAATGAATTATATAGGTAGATGTTCCCAAATATGTGTTTTCCTAAATTTTTGTCACTAAAATTATACTAAATATCTGATTATGAGACCTATTATCACATAATCCAAGAAAACCATATAAAATGGTAACATTATTAAATTGGTATATATTAAAAAATATTACACAACATAAAACCAAATGGTTATGTAGTTTTTGTAAACTAGATATTCACATTAATCTAAAATTAAATTTTGAAATCATTGAAATTAACATATTTTTTTATCAAATAACATTATTATCCCATCTATCATATATCTTTATATAATTCATATACACATCATATAATCCGATGTAATGTAAATATGAGAAATGGCTGAGATTAGATGCTCTATAAGGGGATGCATAACAAGAATGATATCGTGGAATAAGGCATAATGTTGAAGAGTGGGAAATCAGAAATCAAGTCACTCAATAAATAAATTGAAATAAATTGGAATCCCAAAACCATAAAAAAATACAAAACATGTCGATAATTTATAATTAATAAATTATAAAGAAAATCCATTACTTGGTATATTTATTATCAAGTCCACTCAACTAGGAATTCAAAAATCTTATCTGTGAGGCCTCTTACCCTGGATGTTATCATTATATCAAGGCCTCTCAACCATGGAATTACCATTCTATAAAGGAAACTCAATATATAAATTCTCATTATATAAGATTGGATATAGTAAATAAACACATATTTTGAATTATTCTTGTATACTTATTTTATACATCAAGCCAACCAATTTTGTCTCAGAGGACATACCATAACATCAACATGATATATATAACTGGATCCCACATATAAACTTCTTGTCAAATGCATTATATATATTTTTAATAATCAATAAAATTATTATAATAATTATTTAAAAATAAAAAAATATTAGTAATGAATAATTAAAAATTTACATCAATAAATCATCATCCCATAGCTACAAGAGAAATAATAATGTCAATATTATTGGATGAAATCCCTAATAACAACAATTGATGTTATCATTAATGAAAATACATCTAAATGATAAAAGCTAAATTCAAGGAGGAAGATACCCATTTAAATTATGAAACACAAATTAAAATATAAAAAATATTAAAAATATAAAATAAATAATTTTACATGAAAATAACATTGGATACATTGGAAGATTACATCAATGAATTTAGCGATTATGACCATTGGAAATTTTGTTCTATTTATGTGCATTAAAATAAGGATTGCCATTATATATTTGAAAAAAAAAGATAAAATACATCATTAGAAACATGAAAAATAATATAATATTTATATTTGTTTGTAAAAATTAAATCATGGATAGTCATGAAAATAAAAAATCAATGGAAAATAATAGAAAAATTATTAGAATTTTTTTTAAATCGTTGACATTGATGAAAATTATTCCTAACTAAATATGTAATAATGTATGTATTTTTTTTAAAATATTATAGATCATTTTATATCCCCCAATACAATAACCATAAACCTAAACTCATGAATTCTATGATATAAATAAAATAAAACACATTTCTATATTTGATTCTAATTAATGTGACCCATTTTTTGGTGTCCAAAACATAAAAAATATAAAGGAAATATTGAATCGCTTATATAAACAATGGCATTTAATGTGTAGGGAAATAGATAATTAAATAAAAATATTACATAATTAATACCAATAACTTCAGGAAAGAAAGATTCCTACAATATTAATACTACCATATTCCATAACAATTCTTCAATATCTCCCAATAAATTCATCACATTAGAAACATTCCTAGAATGAAATCACATTATGTCATTCTACATAAGATAGAAAATAGAAACACTAAAAGGGTGATCTCAAATTGTCAGTTATGGTAAACATGATCATTGAAAATTTAATTTCATCACTGATCATAAGGATATAGTGATAAAATAAATGTGCACCAATATAAAAAAATAAATCAAACCCATCAATTCCTCGATCATCAATAATGAATGACTGAATGTGTAAAAACAATATAATTCCTAATAATGAACAATCAAGATCCTTGTGTTTTTAATATTTTTCAACGAAATCATTTATAACCCATAAAATAAAAAACTAATTTTTTTTTGGTATCTCAAAACACTATGTTAATTAAACCCATAAAAAATGAATAAAAATAGAAATATTAAAATGGAAATCAACCAATATAAATATTTGGATAACATAAATAATACCCAGTGCAATGGGGTAGTATATGGGCACAACCATCATATAAGCTATATCATGACAACTTGTGTGCTATAATGGGGTTGAAACAGTCATAAAAAAATTCAATGAACCATAACATCAATTAAGTAAATAAAACATGTAACACAACCTAAAAAGCACCAAAAATATATATAATTACTCTCATTACATGACTAACCTGTGGAAGACAAAAGGGTTCAGTGAAAATATTATTGAAAAATTCATAATTTATCTCGGGAAAGAATGAGGATTATATCTTTACAAATTATATCTAGAGGAGTGTATCATTATCATGGGATGTTATCACTTATTAATATTAAAAGTATTGAATGACAATTAAAAAAATTTCATATTTAATATAATATTCTCTAATTGATAAATTGATTAAAAATAAAATCTATCAAAATTATGTGAAAATTAATGTCATTATTTATAACCATAGAATAAAGTAAATGAAATAATTGTAAAATAACATAAACCATGGTGTGTAAATTCATTTAATGAATTATATTTCTCCAGATTTATTTTTATAAATTAATTTGGAATATTCTGAGATGAGGCACCGAGATAGTGTGTGATTACAAGGCATTGTGTTCCTAAAATAAGTTTTTGAGAATTGTTAAGTATCCAAATAAAATACACACATAGTTTTATTAGAATAACATCTAAACATTTCTGATTATACTTTCATTACATAATAGTAATAAAATATTTAATAAAATTATTTTATTATAGTGTAGTGATTTGTTTTATTTTTATTTTATTTTTTCAGTAATCCATGGTCATTACCATAACCATTGAATTATTCTAGGGCATAGAGAAGGAAGTTATCTTGAAGAAGACATTGTATCAGAGATCAACACATTGATGGGTGATCAGTTATGCGCTTTAAAGTTTAAGGATATTTCAAAAAAATAATTACAAGATGATGGATCATTGTCAGTGAGTGGTCGAAATCTATGTAGGGAATTATTTTTTCAGTGAATAATTTTCTCATTCATATAACAAAAAAAATGTGGATCATCCAATGAATAGGTTGACACACAACATGATCATTCTTACAAGATAGGTTTGATTAGTTATGATTTAAGGTACTATGAATCTATTAGATTATACATTATTCATTTCTCCTTGAAACAAAGATGAATTGTGGCCAATATATACAATGTCTAAGATTCATTCATCCGGCATTCATGATGATTTTTTCACTTCCCCTTTCTCCTTTATTTTGTTGTTGGACCACCATGGTCTTGGATAAATGATTTTAGGGTGGTTCAATGTACTATCAAACACCTGCATCCATGTAGAAATGATATTAGAAGTCGGATAAGTGAATATTGGGACCCGAAAATCCTAGATCTTCAACTATTTTGATATTCATGTACCAGAGGATTTCTGGTGGACCGTGGAAGGGAATGTTTGAAAGGGTACAATTAAATTTTCTAGAAAGGATAATATATGGCGGTATTGAGGCCATATCCATTGATTCATGGAATTAAGCAGCAGATGGCGGTGATGGAGGCCTAAGGTTTGGTTAGTGTCTCGAGTGTTAGGGATGCATATGGTAGAGTAGAGCCTTGTTGGAACCCATAATGGTAGCATGTGAGACAATAAGGGGTATGCAGCAAGGCTACTGCATGGATCCAATGGTAGTGGAGAGGCTGCGTGGAAGCTGTAGTGGTGTCGGGGACCACCAACAAACATATGTGTTAGCCCACCTGTGTGGAACCTGGAAGGGCACCATGTTGACATGGGAGGCATGTGGTTAGGGAAGACCGTGTGAGGTGAAATAGGCTTTCCATCGGGTATGTAGGTTAGTCTAGGAATATCCAATCCTCTCCAGTAGGATAGAAGGCTAGATCAAGAAGCCCAAAGGACTGCATTATTGTGGTTCTATCCCACCATGCCGAGCCCTGCAGTCTAGGCCCAACCTGTTGAATCAGACACAGACTGTTCGTAGGTCATTCCTTTTTACGAAAATTTCCATAACAATCAATACATGCATCTATTTGACGAGTAATTTTTGGAGTTATGACCATTCATATGAGAAGGTACTTTTGTGATAATCTATTTTTATATTTATAGAAATTTTCATAGGACATAATTGATCAAGGAGTATGTTCTCACGGAACGAGTATGCTATGAGCTGAATCATATGGCTGGATATGACCTTGAGACTATGCGCCTTATTGAGATTATGACTCATATAGAGTCTATGTATCTTATGCATTCTATTTGTCTTATTAGATAATGTTTCTTATCAGGACTGAGTGAAATGTGGATAATTTGTGTCTTATCGAGACTATGTTCCTTATAGAGACTTTGTACTAATCAAAACTAGGTGTCTTTTGTGAATATGTGTCCTATGAAACATGATTGATAATACTGGTATTCATATTATTGAATTATAGATTTCTGAGATGATGGTACTATTCCTTAGTGGCACAAATCAGGTATTTATTTGGGTTATATTTGTGTATTTTTTTTTGGTATAAATTATATATTATATAGTTGTATTTTATTTGTTATTTCAGGGTGTCCTACTAGGTATTATTTAACTCACCCCAATATTATCTTTTCCAGGACCTACTGTGTCTTTTGTAGATGATCGATAAGTTGATGGAGTCTTCCACAGACCAGGACATAGTGGGGTTTAGAGATACTAGATGGTCGAGTTGTAATCCAATGGCTTCAAATAGATGTCCATCACCTTTCCCATATTGTAGGGTTTTCAGAGAATGATTTTTCGAAACATGTGCATTCACTTTTATGAACCCGTTAATTTGGCGGGGTTTTATTCTAACCATATTTAAATTAAATTTACTACTATTGTTCATTATGATTGGTAACATAGTTTATGCCTGAATGGGTTACTTAGTCATTTTACATTTCACCATTTTGGGTGTGGGGATGTGTGTGTGTTTACAATTATTTATGAAACTGCAACCCATTTGTGTGATATTCCAACTTAGTGCTAGTCACTAGCCCTTGGATTATTGGAGGTGATATTTGGGTATTCATGGAATGGGCCCCCCTAAGAATGGTCATGAAAGTGTAATATAAAATTTGGTTAGTTATACTTATGGATTAAGAGTCTGTGATATTGGTTTTGTGAAATAGTGTAAAGTATTTCAATATTGGATATTAGGCAAGTGATTCCAATGTTGGTGTAGCTGCAAATGTATCCATGCAACAGGACCCTGAATTATTCGTTCTGATCGAGTACATGAAAACATTTGTTGTAGGGAAATTAATACTACTTGATTCATATAATAATTGGGTATATTCTCATGTACTTCCTTAGTAATATCACCATGTATATTCTATTGTCCATGGTACATCGGGTTCTATTTATGGATACATCTAAGAATATCGCCATCCATGAATCCATTACATGATCTTGAGGACAATCTTCCTAATGGAGAGCATCTATACCTGGACCTCTACCCGAGATAGAACCTCTAGGTGGTTTACCATTGATAGAACAACCCGATGTGTAGCAGCTATAACCATCACTATTGGTTGATGATTTACTTATGCTATGTGCATTTAATGACTTCTAGAGGTAGAAACATCATATGTTTCATTTTGAGAAATCCTCCAGGTAGCTGGGAATTGGATGGATACAGTCACTTGTTTCTTCCTCCATGTAATGAATCATTTCGAAAAGATGGATGTCTTAGTCGTGTTTTTTTTAGTGCCCAGTAGAGTGATTATGGATCGTAGTGAGCTAGTCACATGATGCAACAACTTTTCCTTGGGAAGACATTGAGAATATCTTCATAGAAGAGTTATTTCCAGAGATTTTATGATCAGTGTGCATATAAGAGATCTTGCATCTTATGGGGGGGAGTCATATAGTAATGGGGTACTCAAAAATATTTACTGATCATTCATGCTACTCCATGAATATTTTTCGAGACATGTTCATTAGGGCTCCGACCATAAGGAAGGGCCAATACCTGGATATTAAGGTATCCATGATATCCCATATAATTCTTATATATGTTTGGGTATTGGAGTGAGCTCTTTAGAGGAGGAATTTATGTTGGAGAAAACACCTACATTTGGAGGTACCATCAGGCAGCAGGATGATAAATCTTCGAGGGTGTGTAGATGATTGAAATTGTAGTGACCCAAGTGGGTCAAGTACCCCAGGACATAGAATCTGTGGTGTGGGGATACCAATGATGAGTGGCTTAGCGGAAGGACCTGATGTGTTAATCATGCAGCAGGTTGGGACATCAGGCTTGAGATTGCTCGACCTATCATATGACTGAACTGGAGATGGTCGGGGAACCACCATGAAAATTTCAATGGTATGAATAGGTTGGTTCATAGGGCATTGAATGTTTAAGAGTTGCAGTTATGGAAACATGATGTTGGTAGAGGATTGTGGAATTAGAACCAACACCTCTCCGTAGAGGTCCATGACATTACCAGAGATATAGTGGATAGGGAAAAGTCTAGCTAAAGTCAATGGAGGCTTATGAACCCAAGGCCCCATGTATTATTAGAGGTATTATCTATGTATTTTCCTCACTAGGTGAAAATTTGAAAGATAGAGGCTCTAGTCATTCTTTTCAGGGGATGACCCTTGATCGAGACTCGAATATTATGGTGGAAGCCTTGTCTTGACCCTAACACATAGATAAACCTACACAAGGGGATTTTATTATCAAACACAAGTGTTGACTGTGTGAAATTACTCTTAGAGGTTAGAGTTTCAGTTGGGATCTTTTGGTAGCAGCATTGGGGTGTTATGACTCCATATTTTGTATGGAATGGTTATATTCAATTTTGTGTTATATTAGATGTTTTAGGCACAGAGTGTTCTCAGTATGTAGGGATGGGACTAGGTTTTCCTTCGATGGCTTAATGGAAACACAATCAAGGTAGTATAGACTCAAATATAAGTGGGGGAAGCCAATCACACATCAGTTGGAAAGCCAAAATCAATGTAAAGTGAATGATATGAGTCATCAGTTAACTATATCGGTGGTAGAGTATAAGGAAGTAATTATTGAGGATTTTCTCTAATTACCTACCTTTATTGAGGTATACATATGTCTTCATCTATACCATATGATGGATGAAATATCAACACTTACATATCAGATACCTCCCGCAGATCATTGTGAGGTGATGGTATAGTTTTTAGGACCTATATAGGAAAGTCTATGTGTGACCTCGTGTTTCACAATTGCATCCCTAGTTTTGTTCTTCATGAAGGTGGGTGGATTCTTGAGGTTATGTGTGGACTTCAATCACCTATACTAGATGACCATGAATAATAAATATGAATTAATGAGGATAGATGTCCACATCAATCATATGAGAGGAGTGATATTGTTCTCAAAGATCGACATCATATTAGTCTATCACCATCTACAGGTACAATATGAGGATGTACCAAAGATAATCTTCATATGTCGATTCAGACACTACAGGAACATTGTGATGAACATCGGTGTAAAAAACACCAAAAATTTCTCATGGGAGTCATGAATATTATCATCTAGACTTAATCAGACAATTTTGTCATGGACTTTATTGATGACATCCTAGTGCACTCAAAGACTGAGGAGGAGAAAGAATGAAACTTTAGGATGGTCTTAGACACACTACAGATCAATAGATTTACAGAAATATCTCGATGGGTCTGTTCTAGATTTAAGATGTCCTTTTTCACGGACATGTCATTTCAGAGGCAGGATTTGTAGTGGAATTAGTGGAGATTGGTGTGGTTCATTCTTAAGACAAACCCAAGAGTGTTACGGAGGTGTGGAGTTTCCTTAGTTAGGATGAGTTCTATTGGATGTTTGTACCTTAATTTTCAAGTGTAGCATCACCCATGAAAACTATGACATTAATGGGAGAACCTTTCATGAGGATGGAGAATCCATATGAGAGTTTATAGTAGATGAGGCAGAGATCGAGAAGCTCTCCGGTAATTATATTTCCAAAGGAGGATGTTGGGTACATGGTGTTCTATGATGCATCTGGAACAAGATATGTTTGTGCCCTAATGTAAGGGAAATCATTGATTTCCTATTGTTCAAATCAGTTGAGACCACATGAACAGAAAACCATGACCCATGATATTGGAATGGAAGTGGTAGTCTTCTCATTGACGATGTGGCAACACACACTTATGGGAAAAGGGTTTATTGTCAGATCTAACCACAAGAGTCACAAGTATATCTTTTCATCAATGAAATTGAACATGAGATAGAGGTGATGGAAAGAGTTATTATAGGACTATGAAATTGAGATTGACTATAGTCATGTGAAGTGGAATGTAGTGGTTGATTTTCACCGAAGGAGATCAAGTTCGTAGCTATTGAATGAGGCATCCGAGAAGAAGGTCTCATTTATTATATTTTTTGTAGATTGATATAGAGTATCTTATGCTAAATAAATAGTTGTAACCCCACCAATAATACAATGATTCTTGGAGGAACATCTCAAAGACATTGACTGTGAGACATTACAAGATTAACAATCCATATGGAATTCCCCAAATGAATATTTTAATGATGGGAAGAACATTGTTCTTCTCAGAGGACACACAACAGTGTCTGTGTAATTATGGGATGAGGAAGTGAGAGTGTTCCATAAATCCCCTTTAGATGTAAATATTACTGTAGTGAAGATGTACCAGGACCTCTGATGTTAGTTCTGGTTTCAAGGGATGAAGAAGGAAATGGCAGAGTTCTTTTCAAGAGGAAACACTTGTTAGTATGTGAAGGTTCTGTACCTAGTTCCACTGGGGTTGACTCAACCCCTTAAGGTGAAATATTTGATGTCTTATGTGATATTGATAGAAATCATGAAAAGGTTACGGAATTCATCAAGGGGGCATGATAATACTTGGGTGATTGTGGATGGACTCATCGAGTCTGCACACTTATTAGTGATTTTGTAGTAGAGCTCAGTAGAATATTGGGATGCCTCTAGTTGTAGGAGATAGTTCGACTCCATATAATCCATCCAATGATATTGTCAGATCATCATGATCAGATTACATTCCAGTAGTGTAATGTATTTTTAGTGATTTTTGGGACTCATTTTCATTTAATCATTGATTTTAACTACAAACGAGCGACTAGACTGAGTGGACCATATAGGTTCTCGGGGACATGATACGTGCTCACATCCTTGATTTCAGCTATAGTTGGGGATATCAAATACCAATAGTGGAGTATGTGTTCAACAATACCTTCCATTACACTATTGGTGTGGAATAGTTTCCTGGCCTTGTATAGCTGACTATCTAGGTCACCACAATGTTGGATGAACCTAGTTGAGTCAACACTAATGGGCCTGATGTTGGTTTACGAGACAACAATGAAGGTAACAATCATCCCGGAGTTGATGAAGATTACACAAAGACATCATAATTCGTATATTTATCCAAGATTGAGGCCTTTTGAGTTCATGGAGAGTGACCATGTGTTCCATTGGGTCTCTCCTCATCATGGGATACAAATATTTGGTTTTGGAAGAAAGCTATATTTGGGGATCATCAATCCCTTATAGATACTACTCTAAGTTGGAGAGGTGAAATAACACATTTCTCTACCATTCAAGATAGAGACAGTGCACGACATCTTCCATGTGTCATTTATGAAGAGCTACATGAATGACGTATCAGATGTCATTGACTTGTGTGAGTTTGACATTGAAAATAGGGTGGTTTTTTCAGACTACTCAGTGGATTTTGAAGATCAATAGGAGAGTATTATTTTTGGGTGGTAGATTCCTCTAGTGTGTGTCTGGTGGCATCATGGTAATCTCTGAGAGAGCACATGGGAGTTAGAGGCCTAGATTCATTTTCAGTACCCTCATTTTTTATTAGACTTTTTTTTAAATTTAGATGATTTAAATCCCTATGGTGTGGAAAATATATCGACTCGAATATCTATGATTTAATTTTTAAAAATTAATTGGGAAAATTCGAAGACCCGAAACTGATATGGTGTATTATTCAGAGGCCTAATATGTCAATATAAATTTATTTAAAGATGATATCATTTTAAATAGCATGTGGGAATAGATTTTTAAAAAATTGAAATAAGATAATAATGGGTGACCGGGTCAAAAATTTGATAGCACTGTTTTATTTTTAGAAGAAAATTTACATTAGGCATGGTCTATTATATACTAGCATGGGTCATCCCTGAATGATAGTTTTTGGATGTACCAGTAATACAATATTTAAAAAAAGTATTATTTTTACTCATCGACTCATTTTAAAATTATTATAGTTTTTCATAAATCCCAGGAAATCACCATAACTGCAGAATTCCACTGATATATGGAGAAGAATATCCTCTCAATGATGACGATTAATTGGTGATCTAAACTGAGATAGATGATGAGTAAGGCACCTCAGATTCTAAGGATCATTCCAATAAGTAAGACATGGTGATTGATCATCCTTTGTGAGCTGTCCAAATCAAGGAAGGGCATTAAATTTTATGTTACTTCATTCCCCATTCATAGAACAAAAAAAGAATAGAGGTAAATTAATGAATAGGTTAAGCCACAGTTCAATTGATCATTCAGGATGGGAATGGTTTTGGTGGATTTAATGGCAGATGAATCAATTTGATTAATCATTATTTTTTATCCTATTAACTAGGATGAATCAATGATGATATAAAAAAGGATTAGATTTGTTCATTTTCATTCTAGGTGCTTCTTTTCTACCCTGTTCTTGGTGATTTTTCTATTCGACCAATGTGGTCGCTTCTCGATGTTTCTGGGTGGTATGGACTAGGATATAACCCTTGAATATACAGCGAATCAACATTAGATGTTGGATTATTGATGATAGGGACCTAAAAAACAATGATTATTAACCATTTTGAAATTAGGGTACCGGAGGTGGCTTTTTAGTATGTGGAATGGCCTATCAGTGTGGGTCTACGGGACAGTCCTACGAAGCAAAGAGGCAGTTATGAGGCAACCAGAGGTGGAATGTAGTATTCTAAAGTTGTGGTTGGAGGCGACAATGGCTGGAGGAAGCCATGTAGGACCCCACAATGACAGCAGGCTGGACTACGAGTGGGATATGAGGAAGTTGTTGTGTGTGAGGTTAGGTGACCACTTGGAGCACACAGTAATGGAAGGGCCACGACGCAGGAATATGGGGCAGTTCCACTTTTTGGATTTCTACACATCACCATGTTGATAGGGTAGGCTGGAAGTTCAGGTGGACGATGTGTGGCCTAATAGGATTTCCCGTGTTTATACGGGCCAGGCCAGGGGGAGATGGGCTATTCCAGTGGCCCAATGGGTTGGACCAAGTATCCTAGAGGGTTGATATCAGTGGGAAAATGCCAGAAGACTAGGCCCGACAGGTCAGATTAGACCCAAAACAACCTGTATCATACATTTTTTACAAAAAATCTATAACATTGAAACTATGTTTCAATATACTGACCCATTTGTGGTGTTGAATCCCTTAATACAAGAAGGTACTTTTGATATACTATATGTGAGTTTTTGTGGATTTGTGAATATGACCTAATGTATTTAAGAGTACATTTTCATATAAGGATCGTACTATGTGTAGAATCATATGGCTGGTTGTGACCTCGAGACTATGTGTCTTATCGAGACTAAGTGTCTTATCAAGACTATGTGTCTAATGAATCCTAACTGATAAAAATATTTTTCTGTGTTATATAGTAATAAGTATAAGAGATAACTTTACAATTCCATTCTAGAATACTTATTTTATTTCTTAGTGGAATACTTCATATATTTGTTTTGGTATAAATTGTTCATAACGTACTTGTATTTCCTTTTTGGTTTAGTGATGTCCTATTGCATATTGTTTTACTCACCCCTATACAGGAATTTCCCCCATGTGTCATTTCTTGTATAGAAGATCGATGCATTGAAAGTGACCTATGTGGAGAAGGAATAGGTGGTTCTTAGAGAGGCAAGACAATCAAGGAGTTCTTATACACCTTCAAACAACTATCCAAAAACATTCCCTTCAGGTAGGGTTTTCTGCAGATGATTTTTACAAACCTGTATGTTCACTTGTGTAGAAACTTTATTTTTGTGGGATTGTATACTTGACCTATTTACATTCCAGTTTACAATGTCACACTATGTGATTCGTATCATATTTTATGCATTCATGGCTTACATAGGGTATTTATTTATCATCATTTTGGGCTTGGATGTGTTTCCATGTGTATAAGTACTTTGGTAAATACCTCCCATTAGTGGGATATGCCTACATAGTGTAAGTTTTCATCCCCAAGACTATTGGAGGCGGGCTTGGGGTAGTCATGGAATGGGTCCATCTGGGATGGTTTGTAGCAATCAATTCATGTATTTATGTTTTTAAATAAACATTATATTAAAATATTTTTTAATTGTTTTAAACAGGAGACTATATGTAAAAAACATTTAAAACAATATTAAACAAAGGAAAAGATCATTTAAAATTACTCGATGAAATATATTTTTAGAAACAAAAATTTTCTTTTAAATGAATATTTTTAAATCAACAACATATATTACTACTTAAATTGATGATGTGAGATGGAGGTCACATACAATAAAAATTCATTATGTATGTTTAATCAATTATGTACCTAATGGATATTAAATTTATAAATGAAATTAATGACAATATGATTAATTATAGGGATGAGGTTCATTAAATAATAGTATATGATATCCAGAAATGATTCATAAGAATAAAACATTATGAACTAAATTTATATTGCAACATAATGTCATTTCAAGTTTGCCAATATGCTAATCATAAAACCCGTGATAGAATAACTCTTAATGAAACACTAAATATAATAAAAATAAGTACAATCATGATTTCATTTGTAAAACAGGTATTATATATGAATAAAAGACGAAATTAGGATTAGAAAAATAAAATATGCATCTAGGAAAATAAATTGAGATTAAATAATTTATTTATTTAGTATTCTCTGGATTAAAACTCCTTCAATGATAGAACCTCATAAGGTTTTCAAAATTGTAGAAATTTTTAATTAAACAAAATTAAATGAAATAATGAAAATTATATACACCTCAGAATATAAAAAATGGCGAATCAAAAATATGTCACAATTAAAGATATGTGAGATGAGATGACCATATCTAGAGTCTATAGATTCCATGTAAATTTACTTTCTCATGATTAACAAGAGTATATGAATTATTTCATTGATAAAAACCAAAATATAGATTAAAAAATCTAATTTTTTATTTTCTTTACATATTAAAACATTATATAAAATTTCTTAATTTGTAATGTCCATGTGGTGTGTTTTGTGGTGGTTCAATACATAATTTCAGAATAGCATTGGTGTGTTTAAAATATTAAGGGGGGTTAATGGTCCATAAATTAAAGAATAATATATGTGAAATAATTATAATTTTTTTATAATTTATTTGTTATAATACTATAATGAATAATGTTTATGAAAATGTATCTTTGTTACAATCATGGAGATGGTTGTACATACGTATGAATAAGTAAAGGTTTCATTTCTCAAGTAACCATTATGGCATGATGGATAGTATAATTTTATAATATAAAAATGATATTATTTTTGTAAATTTCATTTGATTTATTGAAATAATTTTATTTATACCATCCATATTATGTTGTGATAAAAAATGTATCATGTCTCTTTGTAGAGGTGGTAGTCCACATGCAGACACAAACGATCATATCATTTTTGAGTGACTGGAATAGTAACAAATTAAATGATTTATTATATATTAATAATGATATATATTTTATTTATATCAAAATTATATTATATATAAAACATATATTCATTTTATTTATACTTATTACCTTCCATGAAAATCATTATTGAAAAAATAATCTCATCCCTTCATCAGACTGTAATCATACATTTTAAAAAAATAATGTTACTGTATACATCCCTGTGTAAGGTATGAAGTTAAACGTGGATTTATAATTAAAAAAGAATACTTATTTATTAAATATCATATATATTAATTTATTAAATAATTAATACTAGCTATAAAATGATGTGATGGAAATCGAATATCCTCTCTAAGCAAGATGGTAGTCCACTGTACCTTGGAATGACTATTTTATTTCATACATGATGAAGGAGGAGATAGATATATGATATGAAAATAAAAAAATAATATTGTGGTATATGGGAGAAATTTATATTATGATTTCTGTATTTTTAAATGATTTTCAAGGAGTTGGGAGATGAAATAAAACAAAAAATCACTCGGTTAAGAATTATACATCCTTTCAGAAAACCTCTTAATGTTTACGTTAAAATAATTCCTAGATTGGCTTTATAATCAAATATTTTTTTATATTATGTGGTTAAGAATTAATGTATTGTATTTGGGTTGTTATGATTCTATCAAAATTTTTATTTATGTGTGAAGAGAGGATGTGAGGTGGTGGCCTTCAATACTTAAAGGAATGGACCGAGTTCAAATTTTTTATAATAAAACATTTTACCAAATTTTTTCACATTCAATAAGGATAAAAGATTTATGGATATAAATATTTATGTGGGATAGTAATATAATAAGTTTATAAAATATATTTATTCTTGTGGATTTTTATTCTATATCCATATCATATTTTTTACTACATGGTAAATCTATTTTTACCTTAAATTTACTAAATGTTTTTAATGATTTTACTATTCATGGAAGAACATTTGTTTTGATTATTATATAATATAAATTTTTCTTATTCCATATATGCTATATTTTTCACTAAATTATTACCATTTATGTTTCATAAATAAACCATCTGACATGATTGAAAATTGGGGTTTTGGGATATATATCTTTCAATCATATGAAGATTTTATATTAACTCTATGACTAGTAATCAACATTATATGAATATAAATCATAATTTTTAAATATATAATATAAAATTTAATTTTAAATAATTTCTCATTATGGGTTGTTTAATTTTATTCATATTTATAATCATTATTCCATTATTTTATTTTTCAAAACAATATGTTTTCAAACACAAAAATAAATGTTAAAAAATCCGATATAAATTTTCTTAAAAATTTATTTAATTGGACTTAAAATAACTAATTAATACTTTTGTTAGGTGTAATATAATTTAAATTATTACATGGCAGTTAAATTAGCTAATATATTTAGATTAAATGGCAATTTTTTTTTAAAAAAATATGTACATTGAACTATTTTTTAATAAATCTATATTTTAAAAAATATGAAAAAATTAAAGCCAATATAAATTTTGATATTCCAATTTGAATTATTATATTTATTTTAACATATATATATTTCAAAATATAATGATATAATTTATAATATTTTATCATAATCATAATAACTCATTTTTTATGAAAACAATTTTTTTATGATAAAAGTGAAGTTACTAAAAATCAACTAATTAATTATTAATAATTTACAATGATATATATTATGATATAAATTACTATAAGTTCCATTATGTATTTTTTTTCTATTAGTACCTAGAAATTTACCCCCTATGTTATAATTTTAATCTATTTTATGGGTATTTTTTGTTCGGTGTTTCATGTTGTATACTTTATTAATCTTAATTTCCATTTTTAAAACATATGTGTTATATCTATACACCGTTTTAAAATATGATTCCTAATAACTTGAAATTAAAGAATAAAACAGAGACTTGAAATTTCAAAAAATAAATTATAATCTAACATAATAAATTTTTTTAATGAATCATGAAATGAAAATATAACAATAAAAGTATAAAGGTCAGTTAAATAATAAATAACTTGTTTTCTATGTAGAAAACAATTAGTGAGAGGATAATATATAAACATGGAAGAAAAATGAAATACTAAAATAATGATGGAGAGTTAAAGAGGTAATTGTCCACTATAATTTTAAAGATCATCAATCTATAAAAAATGATTTAATTATAAACCAATGAGACTGGAAAAAGGTCATCAAATCATTAAAAACGAACTTAATGGGAAAAGATTTAATTTTTTTACATCATTTTCATTGTTATGGGGTATTATATAATATCTATACCATGAGAATAATTAAATATAAATATTTTATATGTTAAATTTCATTATTTATTCAATTTCCACAACAATATCAATTTTTACTCCAAATGATTAGAATTATAGATGAATTATTCATATATACAAGTCTAAAATCCAATTTTAAATGATCAGATAAGAAAAAAGGGACTACATTCATTTTATTATATCATTTGAAATTAAACACTACCAAAATGTTTTTAAAAATTTAATATGTTTCCATAAAATATAAAAAATTAGCATTAGGAAATAATATATTATTTTTCAAAACATTATAGTAATACCCAATGCTCAAACAAATAAATTTCATAAATAATTATACCATTATAAAAAATTCTTTTAATAACCTCAAAAATATATAATTTCTAAACATAATAATTTATATTATTACATCAAACTTATATGATAAAAATATAGTGATATTATAATGAATTAAAATTAGTCACTAAGTCACCAAATCACTCTTCAATAACATAAAAATGTATAATATAATCATATCATCCCAAAATAAAAGTAAACATTTTTTCAAACTGATAAAAAAAATTACACTAAACAGGACATCACATAGAAAATTGTTAGGCATTGCATAGTTTTCATCCAATAGTTGCGTGTTCAAGGCCTATGGCTGTGTAGGGTGTAATGGGTTGTCTATTTTCCTTTGGGCTTTCCCTTTTCATATTAATATAATTTTATAACCTTCTAAGATATAATATAAAAATATTTAAAATTATACATAATAAACTTATATAACATAAAACTTGTAGGTTATAAATACCATTAAATTCAGTAACGTAAAATTACTCTTCAATTAATAATTCATTATGAACATAATTATTATATATACCTGAACCTAATAAAATCATCTCACAAATTTTTAAAAATCACTTTTTAAATTATTCCCTAAAACCTGCAATTGGGTTTCTATTTCAATGAAATTACAATTGACCAAACACATGATAGAATCGAAAATTCAAAATATAACCTCATATGAAGACATAATAAGGTCTAAAATTTTATAGACCCTACTATAATACCAACTGTTATGACCCTGATACTGTACTCTTCGACCGTATTCTTAAAATAGAAACATTTCATTTCTATATTTGATAATATTCAGGGGACATCAATATTTTTCATTCAATTATTGAAAATTAAAATCAAAATATCATATAAATTTCATATATAAAGACCTTTTAGTTTTAGGGTTTTAAATAATTTATAAAATCACAAACATATATATAACATTTGAATTAAATGGTGTATGCATTAAAGTATATTTGTCATTTAAATTTCTAAAATATGTCATTAACAAATTCCAGGTAAAATTCTCACATTTTAATTTTTTCTACAAAAAAACATTCAACATCATTCTCTATAACTAGTATAAAATGAAACATATGATGTGTGTCCATAAAATATCACTAAGTGTAAATAGAAGAGTAACCTATTTAATTTAAACGGTAGTAATATTAAGAGCATAAGCATATTATGATAAAAAAAATTCACATCTTCAATAGAGTTGGTGATCCAAAAATGGCTAACAACCACTAGACCATAAATCTGTGATTAGATAATTGGAAATTTGATTCATCATATTTAAAGATTATATGATTATATTTTTTAAAAAATATACATTAAATAGTGTAATGGAATTCCATTACCATTATGATATAGAACACCAGAAAACATAATTACCATTTTTTGTTCTTAAATATAGTACCACATCATATAACGCTAGAATAAATGAATTTCCAAAATAATTTTTTTTTTCGAAAATAATATAAAATATATTTTTAATATCATATTTCATTCTTCCAAACTATATATATATGCAAAAAACCAATATGGTTAGATCATGTTACATAATAAATGACAATGTTCATCTTCATCGATTCAAAATATTCTTAACAAATGCCTGGTCCAAAATATGACTATCCTGATAATATAGAGATTTTTTTGATGGTAGGTCACTAAATAAAAATTACATTCCCCAATTAATATAATGTTTCTATTATTATAATGTGGAATATAAAATATTATGTTGATCACTACAAATACATAATAAAAAGTTTAATTCTCCAAATAATAATATCTTTGGTTATCAAATATTTTCTCTAGATCGACACAAGTAGTAAAATCCAACAATGATAACATAAACCATCAAAATTACATACTTATTTCATGATCACCAATATTACTCCATAAACATAACAATATTATAATTATTTCATTATAAATATTATATTAAGGGTCATCATAAAATAATATTTTATTTTCAAAAAATAACATATTCCCATTGAATTATTTTCTACATCTTCAGTATTATTCATCCGATTTTATCAAATCAAATAAGAAATATTCTAAAATCAAAATCCTTATAAATTTTATGTTTTTTATCAAATGAATATAGATGTTAATGAAATCCTAAAACATAATTTTTCATTATATACAAAGTAACCTCAATCATTCAACTTTGTGTTTAGTAATATATTATATTTGACCTTGACCCGTTTGAATATTTTCTGGTATATTCCATTGGATCTTAGGGAATTAATTATTTTAGTTCCATCTCATTAAAATTTAATAATTTTCATTGGAAATTTATTACATTTCGTACTGTTGTAATCTCGATGGATGTTCCCTACAGACATTTAGAGAACTATCATCCCATTCAAGAATAGACTAAAGTGTTTCTTTCCAAAATTATTACATGTTGGAAAATCATTTATTCCATTCATCCCCAAATATATTTATTCATTATAATCATCTTCATCATGTTATCCCTTTTGAAGCCAAAATACATTGAGAATTATTTACCTAATGTGAAAGAACATTATAATATGTCCTCTAATGATTAGACATTTTGGTATTGTATTTCTCTTTGAAGGGTTTTCTTAATCAAATCATTGAATTATACATTATTACCCATTGGATTAAGTGAATTGATATAGTATTTATTCCCCCTTCAAAATTCCCTATATATGAATAAACAAACACTTTACTAGATTATAATATTATAAATCATATTGTATAATCACAAAACTATTGAACCACTTAAATACTTATGCCTAGATATTGTCAAGATGCTAAAAATTCTTTCATTGGGTATATATTTATATTCAACTCATTACTAATTTCTTTTAATGGAAATTTGACTTAACCTTTAGATATCCTTCATGATTGTAAATTTTTGTGTATAATAAGTCACATTTTGATTCACTGGTGGATGATCGGGTTTAACACAATACAACCGTTTAAAATTAATTATACATATTTAAATTTGTTCCACATTATTTTCAATATGTTTTATATAGACGTAATTTTATTTTTTTAGTAAAATCCACATAATCACTTCCATACCAATACATTATAATTTTCTTCTATACATATCCCAAAATTATATCCCATGGTCATGTTACCTAATATTTGTTTTCTTAAATCTAATTCTTAAGGTATATAAAATACTTCTATTGATTCCATCTATAAATAACATGACTCCACTAACCTATAGCCATTTTATACATTATGAAAATGGTATTAGATACAATGTGTCATATAAAAATGGGCCAAAAATTTTATTATACTTGGTAAACTAGATACAAATGTGAAATTATTTTTATAATTGAAATAGTAAAATGTATTATGAATTTTCCTTGAAAGTTAAATTATTCAATATAGTGTTATTTCATATAAAATGAAAAAAACTTCTTTCTGTCATAGGGAAAATAAATCATTATAAACATTTGGGGAAAAATTATAATTATGGTTATTTTTATAGTTTAATCAATGAATAAATTAACAAAAATTAATATGGGTAGGTCAATAATAAGAATATATATAATTTTATCAATAGCATGAGCCTAATATGGTAAGATAAAATTATGATCAAATAATTCCATATAAATAATAAAATGATACTGAATTCATAACCATGTATATTCAAAACGATACAATAATCCCAGAGAATCTAAATAATTTTTTTTAATAATGATGGAATTCATAATGCTAGAAATGTAGAATATAATGTGAATTATTTTCTTCAAGACATCTAAATAAATGTGTAAGCCTTAGCCAATACCCAATATATTTTTTCATGAGAGACATACTGATGTATGATGTGGCTATGAATATTTTTCCCCAATCCACCGCATACTATGACCGATTAATTACTGTTAAAAATGGATTCAATCATATTTAACCTAAAAATCATACTAAAAAACTAGCTTTTTAATAGGTAACATTAATCACATTTAATTAATAGAATGAAAAACAGTCAATAGTAAAATGAATTATATCAAACATAAACATCCTAGTTAAAAATTGTTAGAAACAATCTAGAAAAATAATAATTATATTATCCTTTGACAATATTCACTATGGGATATTACTTAATTAATGGTTTGATGTTTTTGATGCATATGAATGACATGAAATATCCTAAAATAAATTTTCAGGAAAATAACTAATATATTTTAAAATTAAACATTAATATAAATTTTTAATAGAACTATATTAAAACAATATAATTTTGAAATAACCTTCAATTCAAGTAATATATGTTTTAAAACATTTATTCTTTATGATGAAAGAATAATTCTTTCAAGGTATACATTTGGAAGCAATTATTCTATTCACATTTTCGATTAAAGACAAATATATATTTAAAAAAACTAAATGTTTAATCCTTTAAAAACTTTTTAAAAAAGCAAAAAAGGAATAAAATTTTCTATAACAGATATTTTATAAATTCTAAAATATTTAATTGTATTTTAAAAATAGCAGTATGGATGAAAAAAGGATTCTAACTAAAGAGAAAAATAATATCTAATATTTTAACAAACATTTTATCAATCATACATAATATTAATGAGTTGAAAAGTTGAACTATTACATGAAAAATATAATGAATAAACCTAGTATTAGAAAAAAAAATATTTATAATATAAGTATTCATTTATTATCTGATGGTAAATTAAATAATATATAATACAAAAATAAATATTAAATTTTGATATAATCATATTCCACTTTGGTAACTTATGAATCATAAGAGACATAAAATAAATCAAATAAAATGAAAATTTAAATAAAATGAAAGTAAATTCATTAATGATATATAAAGTAAAATGGGATATTATTTATACGAGAAAACATAAATTAATTGTTAATATAATATATGTCTTCTAGAATTAAATTTTTGATAAAAAACCCTTAAATAAGGACATATTTCTATCGTACATTTTTGTACCTTTAATAAATTTTTTATTTCTGTCACTAAATTAAAACACAAAATAGATATTTTAATTTAATATATGTTATTTTTATTAAAATTTTACAACCATTATGTTAATAATTTTACAATATTTTTAGTCAATCAGAAGTTAAATTCCTTGTTTTCTCATCTGCGTTTTTTCATCAATGTTCGGTTTATTATATATAAGATATATATATATATATATCATATTAATAATTATTATAAATTTTTGAATATAATAGTTTCTTTTTATTTATGTTATTAGACCAATTTATAAAGGTTTTACCTTGAAAAATTATCGCATAACTTCTTGGAGACAGTAGGTCATATATACACATGAGCAATGATATCATTCCCAAAATGAGTGAAAGGCAAGGGATATGGGTTATAGGATAAAATAAATAAATAAATATAATTTCACATATATTAAATATATTCATTAAATTTATCCTAATTGAATTATTATTAGTTCTTAGGAGAATAATGAATCACATCACTCCATGAGATAGTAGTCCCCCATATACATGTGTGGCATTATCATATTTGAAACAGAATGGAAAATAACATGTTATATTTGATATTAAAACAACATAAGTATAATTATATCAAAAATATCATTTATAATAATTTTATCCTTTTTTATATTCATCCTCATGATTTGTATATGGAAAAATAAATGACCTCGATTCAAAAGGCAATATTGCACCTTTCACATGATGGATAATTTCATAATCAAATTGATATAATAAGAGAATTATTTAGATTATTATAATAAAATAATGAAATATTTTTATATGTAATACATTTTTGTTTTTATATCATCTTTTATTAATAATAATTCGATGATGTAATTGAAGAAATAAAAAAAACTCTCGGTTGGAACGTGACCACTTATTTGGGAAATTTCTTTTGGTTATAACCAAAAGCCAAATAATGGGGCATTTCTGAAAAAATAAGTCTTCTAATATTATTATAGGGATCTATGGATTTTAATTTTATATAAACTTTGTGAATCAATGGGTTTTTTATGTCTGAACAAGAGAAAATAGTTGTGGCCATTAATAATGAATTAAGTGACACACTTGTATTTTTTGAAAATAAAATTGTGTACACATTTTTTTCACGTTAAAAATGGTATAAAATTGTGATTTATAATAAAAATAAAATATATGGTTTTAATATTGACATTAATTTTTTTTGTAAATATTTTATAATTTTTTACCTGTTGTCAGTTTTGGTTAACTTGTCAATAAATCAAATTCTATCTTAACTGTGGTAAATAATATTTATTGTTTTTAAAATTATTAATGGTAGAAAATTAATCATAACTATTTATTTGAAATAAATTAATCTTACTTCAAAATATATATATATATATTTTAATATTATATTTATATAAGTGGAAGTTTTTAATTTTAAATTAATCCTACATACATGAAGAGAAAGTGGGCTTTCAAAGGGAAAATAATAAATAGTTAATAATGTTTTTATAAGAAAATATATATTTAATTGATTAAAATTGCCATAATTTTTTTAATATAAATATAATAGAACTATTTTAACTTCAAAAAGAAATTATAAAAATTTATAATTTTTTATAGGTTTTAATGAAATGATTATTCTAATAAAAACCCCAATATTATTCACTATACCATTAAACATTTATCTCCTCAAAAAAATTCTAAAAAATTTATCCAAATAAAATTTTGATATGTATATTTATAAATTGAATTGTAATTTTTCTGATAATTTTCGAAAATTATTTCAAATAAATTTTAAATTTAGTGATCAAAGCATGATTTGAGATCCTTGTAGATAAAATTAAATTTTGTTAGAAAACATTTAATCTATATTCATAATGATTTATATGGTATTTATAATCAATATATATCCATTTAGTTTATTTTATATATGTAAAAAATATAATTTACATAATTTAGAAAATAATATTCATACCAATGTCATAATGGATCTTTTATAATTGTCATGTTAAATAGTAATAAATTAAATGAATTTCATATTTCATTTAAACCATGTGTTGTGCGCATCATAAGTGATTGATGAGATTTAATTTATATGAAACAAAATATTACATGATTTATCAACATGTTATATTATCTACCATTCATGGTTTTTCTTATCACATATTCTATTGTATATGTTGATCTTATTTTAAAATCAAGGGTTATTAAAAAAAACATTAAAAAATAATGGAAAAATAAAGGAATGTAAATGAAATTATGGTGGGTTAATCGAATCATGATGTAATTTTTAAAATAAATATTCATTTCAAATTAGTTGTAAAGGTACATGTTGGTGACCCATTTGGAAAACACTAAGAAACTTAATTTTTAAAACATTAATTAGATGACAATATATAATGTATAATATTTTTAGGAAATCATATATGTTTACAAAGGAATATGTTCTAAAACATTTTAAAAAAAATTATATGTATGATAATGGTCCATATATAAAATATGATACATTATCTATATCACATAAAAATAATAATATTTATATTTCATTAAACAATAATGAACAATATGGAAAATAAATTTAAAAAACATATTCGAAACATTGGAGAATAAATGTTTTGTGGTTTAAATAAATAATATAACAATATTTGATAAAAAGAATCCTTAAACATAAAATATCCGGAAGATATTGTAAATTATAACATATTCCCATTTATACATTACTAAACATTAATAAATATACCTCATGAAAGAATAACATAAAATTTAATATAAAATGATATAAAAAATAATTGATACTTAATTTTACATATAAAATGGAAGATACATTAAATTAATAATATATTTTATGTTAATAATAAATAAATATGCCTCAATGAATATAATTTGAGTAAAAACACTTACTTACATTTATAATCTCTATGTTGAAATCAATATGAAATAGAGAACATCATATAAATAATTAAATTGAAGAAATCTTGAAGAAAATAATCATAAAGTATATTATGTTGTACTATATAAAACATAAAATATAAAAAATTGGTGAATATGGCATATGTCTTACTAAAATAAACATTTTATAGGAATCCATTACATCAAGTCTCAAATTTCCATGTATATCATTTTTCTCCTATATGAAAACATATATAAAATATATAATTGATTGTGCATATTTTATTGTGTCATTAATTTATCATAATATCTTTTATTGACTTATTAAAATGATATGTATAATTACTTATTAAGATATGTCATCATATCGTGTTTTTTAAATGTTTGGTCCACAATTTTAAAATTGCTTTAGTGTGTTGAATATTGTGAAAGGGTTCATTATATTCATCATATCCTGAATAATATAAATGAAATTATTATTATTATTATAAATCAATTATTAATTTTAATCAAATTATGATTGATGGTTTTGATAAATTAATTTTTTTACCATCATTGAGATTTTAGGTTATACGTGCAGATGAGTGAAATTTAAAATTCCCATTAATCATTATGGATAGAGGGTATGTATTATTTTGTGTTAAAAATATTATTATATCCTAAAATACCCTATTATTTCATTAAATATTCATGTATATACAATCCTTGTAATTTGTTTTCAAAAAAATATGGATCATCACTTTGTGGAGTAATTACTCCACACCTAAGCACTAATAACAATATCATTGTTCAGTGAGCTGAATGGTTTGAAATAAAATGAAAAATATATATATTTTCAGAATGATAAAAATATCATTAATATAATAATAATGATATATATATCCAATATACTAATTAAATTACCCATATTTTATTCCATGAAATTCATTTCTGAAAAATGAATCACATCACTTCCTAATATGGAAGTGTGTCGTACATGAAATTGGTATTATTGTATCTATCTATGACTAAGATGTGACATAATAAAATTGAAAATATATGTCCACAATTATAATTATCTTCAAAATATCATATATAAATATATAAACATAAAATCCATCATTACATCCATCTATAAGTGGGGCCAATGAAAAATAAATTATATATGTTCATTTGGAGGTACTCTTCCTAACACACAAATGACTATTTTGTTTCAAATATGATGGAATAATACATCATTTTATGTTATTAAATTACCATAATTAAAAATAATTATATTTTAAAGACTTGTGATTTTATATCATCATGGTTAAAAATTATTTTGTGGAGGTTGAATAAGAAATAAAATAAATATGAATGGATAAGAATAATATGTCTTTTTCTAAAAACCATTTAAGGTTTACAGAATAATATTTTCTAGATATCTTTTATGACTAATAAATATACTTTAAAAAATCAGTAATAAAACATGTAAGGGTTTTGGGTTTGTATTGGATGATTTAAAATTCATTAAGGGGTAAAGAGGAGCAGAGAGGGGAGACCTTTTATATGTTTGAGAGATCACACAAGTCTATTTTTTAAAAATAAAATGTTATACAAAATTATTCAAATTAAAAAATGAATTAAAATGTATTATTATTGATTGAATGATGAAATATGATCAAAATATCACTAAGAAATATTATTTAAACAATATTTTTTCTTTTAATATATATCTTTTTTATTTAACTCCATGGTAAATATGTATTTACCTTAACCACTATAAAAAGTTTTCAAACTTTTTTTCATTTGAATAGGATAATAAATGAATTTAAACATGTTATTTAATAATATTTATGATGAATCCAAATATTATATCTATTTTACTGATTAAAATTCATATTATAGGATGATTTTAATCTAAAATTAAACCCATATACGTAGTGAGAAGGGAGTTTTCAATAAATGTACTTTTAAAGCATATAATTCTTTTAGATTAACATTTTAATTATTATGTTAAATTAAAATTATATATTTATAATCTATTAAATTAATTCAAATAATTCATATATAGGTTTAAATTTAATATATGTAATTGGAGGAGCATTATTCACATAAAACCAGTTTGATGATTTATGTGTTATTAAAACTGAAAGTGAACATATATGAAAATATAATATAAATTTTATTCAAAAAAATTGTTGATTTCATATATATCAATAAATAAATATTTTAATTATATCTAATTCAATTAAAAATGGTAATAGTGAACTACTTAATTATTTGAGAGAAAATTTTTGTCTTAAAAAAATCATTATTTCTCACCATTCATTGAAAATTAATATTTTCTTTAAAATTCAAAAATATAAAATTACATAAATTTTTATATGTATATTCAAAAATATTGAGTTAATTTTTAATATACATGCTCTAAATTTTTTATATACTAAATATAATATTTTTTAACAAAAAATAACCACGACTTCTAAAGAAAACTATTTTTTAGTAAATAAAAAAACAATACATAAAATTGAATGAATATATAATATGATTTTGTCAATATCTCTACATAGAGAAGTAATGTTATATATATATATATATATATATATCTAATTATATAGTTATTTATAGTTATGTCTATTATTTATGGTGATATATTTTTTGTTGGTCGTTTGATATCACAATTGTTTATTGTATAGTTTAGGGAATATAATTTTATTTTTTTTAATCTTGTTATGTTATGTAAATATAGAAAAATTGAAAGATTAAATGATAATTTTATAAATAATAAATTTTCATGAAATTATATTTTTTATATGATTTTTTGTATATAAATTTATTCATTGAATGTTTAGTAAAAATTAATCCCAAAGTAAAGTTACAAATAAAAAAATAGCATGCCTCATTGATAAAATTTAAATATAAAAACCAAGGTTGAAATAATTATAATAATAAATATTAATAAATTTAATTATTAAGGATCCGTTATAGAACTTGTTAATGGGGATTTATATAAGCATCGTTAATATGAATAGTGGTTTACCATAAAACAAGATTCAAGAAAACTATATTTAGATGAAGAATCCCTGCCTCATGTCTGAATTTCCTCATACATGATCATAACTGCTTTATAATATATATATATATATATATTTTAAATTTATTACATAACCATATTCATATATTTAATACCATAAATGATATACTTATAACATATTATCACCCATTATTAAGAGTAGTTTGGTTAAATCATTTTTCTGGAAGATAACTACTTCAGTTTTCATGTCT
Organism: Viscum album; assembly: GCA_963277665.1. Taxonomy (NCBI): domain Eukaryota; kingdom Viridiplantae; phylum Streptophyta; class Magnoliopsida; order Santalales; family Viscaceae; genus Viscum; species Viscum album. Next base: position 1,043,501,419 of record OY728160.1, on the reverse strand, counting down.
ATTTTGGTTCGATAGAATCTATGCAAGAATTATTATCATTGTTCTATAATCTACAAATTATTAATGATGAAAATTTTATCATATATGTATATATAATTTATATTTATTCACCCATAAAATGAATTCGTTTAAAAATGAATTACACCACTGATGGAGATGGTAGATAATACATATACAAGAACGTTGTTTTCATTTTACATTAAATTGAATTGAAATAAATAAAATACAAAAAAACTTAAATAATCATTATTATATAATTTATATCATATATATACCTTAAATTTATCCCTATTACCATCAATGTAAGGAAGAAAATTGAAATGAAACAAATTTTATTATGGAGTTGGTTGTCAGTGATGTTATCAGTTTTAAAAGAATGGTATAGAATTGAGACAATTTTTTTTTAATTCTAGAGGAATAATTATAAAATAATTATTATATATAAAAAATATTATGATCAGAATAACTATCCAAGAATAATGGTTTTTCTAAAATAATTGTTTTGTTTCATTGAGGTAGAAGTCCATAAGTATGCATCAGAGATAAATTCACATTTCATTAGAGGAAATATAGGTTCTATATATGGGCATAATTAATAAGAATAATATATAACAATATTTAGAATAATGACTATATTTTTTATTGTTTAATAACACCAATTTATAGTAGGTTGAATATTTGTCAAATAGAATTCGGCATGTAAGATAATAACCACTTCTTCAAGACGCCTCCTTACGATCTATTTTTATGGACCCTTGGAAAAATATACTAAGGATTAAAAAAACATTAATTACAATATAATGGAGTTTTTAATGGAAATTAGAAGTGGTTTGATGTGTTATATGACTCATGATTCTAATGAGGAGAATAGAAGAGGAGCATGATTATATGTCAGGAGGGAGGCACTATTAAAGTTAGAAAATTTTGTAATTTAGAGTGAAATAATTTACCAAACCATGTGGATGAAAATTTATATATATTGATGATATAGTGGGGATGATTTGAAATATTAACATCCCATAAAATTTGGCATTATTTAGGACATTTTTTGTCTTATCAACTTATTTAAAACCCCTATAACCACTTTTAAAATATACTACAATATCAATGTTTTCCACCCATTAATTGTCATGAAATTTTTGATAAAAAATGTAGGTTACCTATATATGGAGCATGGATGATATCTACAACCACATAAAATTCACTTCTGTGATGATAATATTTTTTTTAATTATTTAACAAAATATTTTTTATTATAAAATATCATGAATGTCATTTTTTGAACATTTAATTTAATCTAACATTAATTTCACTATGGTAGTCATGAAATTTATTTATAAACATTTAATATATCTATAATATGCATATTTATATAATCAAATATATAACAAAAAAATTAATGTAAACTATATTAAATTTATGTAATTTAAAATAATTAATTTTATTCAAACATTTACTAAATAATTATTATGTCTCTATTTTTTAAGAATATAATAGATTTATAAAACTATAAAATAATGTTACTCGAAAATATAAATAATCCTTAAAATTACTATTTATAATTGTAAAAAATTCAACTTTTTCCGTATGTAATAAATCATGATATATTGATATCAAGAGATAGAAATTTTCTATTTATTTTTTTATTAAATTAATTCATATGTCACAATCAAGGAACAAATGAACCAATTTCCCATATATTCTATAATTGTATGGAAAATTTCCAAAATAAACTCACAAAATAGGATAATCATAACTGTAAAATATATTTTAGGACATCATACAAAATATTTAATAGTGTATTAAAAGATATTCCCCTAAAAAGGATAAAAATAGTTTCATGTATAACTATTCATAACGATTTAAAATATCATTATAGAGACTAGGTTTTTGGCCATGTCAGACTTTGGAATATTTATACGATTAATTACAGAGCTATGCGTGAAGACGGTGTGCGATTCCGAGGCCTGGTGTGCAAAGAATTAATTTATAAAAATATTAAGTATTTTTTATACTATTCACATGGAGGGGTGTGATATCTCCTAAACGGTAGCTTAGAACTAGAATCTGAGGACATGTTTGCGTTTGGAACGTGTCGTTTACCCTAGGTGATGTGTAAACTTTGTGGGCGCAGGCCTGCTGTGGAAAGCACCACCAGGGGAGTTTTCTTAAATAAGTGGACAAGTTTAATTATGAGTGTCGGCTTGAATAACATCTGAACAGAGTCTCAGATCTCAAATTCAGGTCTTCCATTGTGTTTAGAACTGCGCGTTTACCCTAAGGGAAACCTTATCCTGGTCCGTGTCGGGCGCGGGGTCGCAGGTGTGTCGGGCCGGGGAGTTAAGAAAATATTTGTTGGGAACATATAACATTCCCCCTGCCCCTTCTTCCTCTTTTACATGTGCAGTGTACTCCCTCCTCTTCTTCCATCCATCAATGATGAATCGATGACCGAATCGTGCGATCAAGGTGTTGTTGGACTCACATCTTGACAGCAGGCGCTCCTAGATCGTGCAGCGGCAGCTACGGGGTGTGTGAAGCTTCGGTGTTTCACCAAAAGGTTGTCGGTTTGAGTTTTAAGATCTCGGATCCCGTTTATGTGTTTTTTTCTTCAAATCATCACAAGGGTTGTGTAGTTTGGGTCTCGTGGTTTCTGAAACATGTTTTGGATTAGAATTTGGAGCACCGGGGTGCCCTCGGTGGCTCACAGAAGATTTCCGGCGAAAACCCGGTTTTCTGGCGATGAGGGGCAGCATCCATGGATAAATCCAGCAGCGGCGCGGTGGCCACATAGCATAATCCGGTGGTGGCATGGAAGAATCCGGCAGCGGCCCGGTGGTTTCTGGCGAGGAAGGTGGTTGTCCGGCCAGGTTATTCTGGGGGTTTTTAAATCCTTATTTAATGCAATCTAAGAGTCTATTTCATGTCTAGTTTGTGGCGACATGACCCTATCGATGAGGCGAACCATTCAGTGTGGGATTTGGAGTTTAAAGGTTTGGGATCATGGCCTCGGAGCTTGAATCGTCGAATAAAATAATGATATTTTATTATTATTCGACTTCAGGTCGTTGTATCTTCTACCTGGAGCGTCTCATTGACATGTTGTTAGTGCTGTTGAGACCCAAATGATATGACAGAATTTTCTTGAGGGTTTATGTGTGTTGGGACCGAGTGTCGTGTGCGGGCCCCATGAGGCCAGGTTTTGGCGTTTGTGGAGAAACACAACTTTCTCACTATGAGTCTGATTTTGGAGGATGAATAGTCGATCTTGTGTGTTTTTTCGAGATGATCGCAATGGTGTGATCCGTTCGATGAGTTTTGGGATCATGGTGTGGGCCCCAACTGGGATGGCTTCAGTGAATAGTTCCTTTTTCACCAGGTGTCCGTTTCGAATGAACGAGTAGTGGATCATGTGTATTTTTGGGGGATCGTCATGGTATGATCTGCTTGACGAGATTCGGGATCGTTGTGTGGACCTCGCACGAGCTAGCTCTGTTGAATAGTTACTTTTTCACTAGACATCCTTTTCGGGCGAGTAAACATCCTATCCTATGTGTTTTCCACATGGATTGCGATGGTGACTTCGGTATCGGCCTTGGAGGTGCGTGGTGTGGAATTGTTGCAGGTCGCTCGGGTTAGCAATGTTTGGACAAGCAGTTGTTGAGGGTTCTCACTTGGTTCATTCCTAAGATGGTTTTCACTTCATCACCACCCTAGAATAGTCTTCTGATCTTCTCGATGAGATGTTTAATCTGTTAGAGTTGTGGCATCCCTCTATTGTGCCCGGAGCGGGATCCTCTAGTATCATTACAATAGATTGGGTTCTTGGTATCACTGTGACCGCTTATCCATGGGCGGTGATCCCCTATCTAGCAGGTTAACCCCTTAGGGTTTATGGCATCAACGGTAATATGATCCCCTACACAGTGAGCTGTGCTCCGTTGGGTTGTGGCATCGTTGGGTATACGATCCCCTGCTCAGCATGAAGTTTTCAGTAGGGTTGTGTCATCATTGGGTATACGATCACTGCTCAGTATGAGGATTATAGTAGGGTTTCAGTATCATTGGTCATGTGATCCCCTACTTAGCTCGTGGTTTCTATAGGGTTGCGACATCGTCTGTTCAATCCCCTACATCGTATGTTCTACCAGATAAGGTTCAGGTATCGTCGTGACCACCTTTATATGGGAGACGATCCTCTATCTGAGTGACGTGTTTCTTTCAAGTGCTAGATTGGGTTGTGGTATCCTCCAGCATATCCTGGGAATGATCCTCTGTCTGTGAGATCAATGAATGCCAGATCAGGTTGTGGTACCCCCTAGTGGACCCTGGGAGTGATCCCCTATCCGTGAGATCTTCTTATACCGGTGTGGGTTTTGGTATCCCTTAGTGGACCATAGGAGCGATCCCCTATCCGAGATGTTTGGTGTTTATGTTTCTTCAGCAATGTTTCCTCGGTGATGATATCCGAGAAGCGTCATCTCCCGGGTGAGCGTCTGAGATGTTTGTGTGAAACTCGATGGAGTGTATCTCTCATACGGGTGTCATGTGGGATGACAGTGATCGTGGAGTGTGTTTTTCTTGGTTATGGAATGTTTCTAGGGATGAGGTTGGTTCCTCATGTGGATTTTTGTATGAGCTAAGTATATCTAGATTGTTCAAGGTGTATGTATGGGCATACATGTGAGCTGAGATGACTAGTTGTGTTTATCCGAGGACGGTCATGAGATGGAGTTTCTCTCTCGTCTGGGTTCCCTCGGGCTGGGATGAGCGGACATTTTCCTTTCAGTTTATCTCTTTTTTTTTGGGTTTTTTGGGTGCCTAATGAGTATTGTTATACTCACCCCTACACATGATTTTCCCGCACATGTTTGTGTCTTGTGCAGACCACAGACCTTTCGACTAAGTCCCAGGAGAACACGGAGCAGGCGTAGCTTAGTGAGCGGGTTGACCGAGGTTCTTACCAGAGCTATGATGAGGAGATTACCGGCAGTTGTCTTGGCAGTGTTTTCCCTCCTTCAGAGCAGGTTGGACACTTTGCAGTTTTCTTTTGGTGGGCCCTGTTTTTCTCTTTTGTACTTCTGCTGCACTATAGTTTGGGATAGTTTTATGCATTCATTTTCATTCCAGTTTTTATATATCTCTAAAATGTTTCGTGGAGTTTTATGTGTGTGTGTGTGTACAGGTACCATTGGCTAATGCCACCCTTGTCTGTGATAGCCTACTCGGCGCTAGTCACCAGCCCCTCGCTTATTGAAGGCAATCTTGGTGTGTCGCTGCTCGAGCCCCATTGGGTCGGGTCGTGGAAATCATGGAACAATTTTACAAATTTGAAAATATAAATTTACAATATTGAATTAATATTTCAACATTCAACTTATAGTAGTGGATAAATTTTATTTATTAGTAGATCTATAATACACAATAAAAAAAAGCTTTCTTGAATTTTATTTCTAAAATATATAATAATTTTTTTTTAAATTCATAAAAAAATTTAACTAATGTTATAATAATTTTACTATTATTAATTTTATGGAACTAATGATACTTTTAATACATTATGATAAAAAACAACACTTCTTAAATAATTGAAATTAATAGATGGTTATAAATAAAAATTAGTATTTTTCTCGGCAAAACAGAAATTAATTACTTTAAAAAAGTACTCCAAAATTAAATCCAAAATAATTGAGGCAAAATAATTCAAAATATAAATTTACTTTTTTAAAATAAATTATATTATGTTTTATTAATGTATTTTATTATTTTATCATAAAATAAATACTATTTATTTTGAGGAATTTTTTTATTAAATCATGTAACTCATTTATTTAATAAATATTTTCTCTATCTAAACATGTATATAAATGTTTTCAAAATATCATTATTTCTATTAATTTTTCCAATTTAACAAAATCTTCATAATGATATACTATATTCTGATTCATTAAAACTCATTTTTTTTACTCAAGGATATAAAAGTCATAAAATCAATTGTTGTAAAACAAAATATTAGATTGTTACAATAGTGAAATAAAATTCTTACAAATATATAACATCATTATTAATGAATATTTGTAGCACCCCCAAATTTCGGGTATGTAACCCATTCTATAGGCTTCTTATTTATATAATGTATAATGGAAAAGTTTGGGGGATTTTGGAGAACCTTTAATGTTTTCTGGGGATTTCCTATAGGTGCACTGGTGGTGCATAATTTCTAAAAACTATAAACCATGGGCAGGAAACCATGCACTGTGAGATTGGAGCTAAAGGAGAGGTGCACAAGTAGTGCACGGTCTGGGCATAGTTTGTTCAATCCATGTAGAAGCCAAGATAAACCATGTGGTGTGGTGAAACTTTTTGAAAAAGAGATTTTGAATTGCCAATTCTAGGTTTGGATGTTGTGCAAGACAACCATGAAAGGTATTTCTAATGATAGAATCAACAACATGATTGGAAGACTGTTTATCTAATAGTGAGACTAAAATGTTTGCAGGATAAATCATACATCATAAAAATGTGGATCTTGGTCGGTATATGTTTTTATCCACTTGTTTTCCCCTGAAACATCCTATCTAAGGAGAGGGTCTCTTGATTGTTGGGTAACTATTCCCAAAGTAATTAAATGTTATCTAAATCCATCCCATAGTGCATTGAAGCCCGATTCATGAATTAACTGTTAATTCTTCATTATTCTTGATGTATTTTCATAGAACAACATCACTCCATCTATAATTTTAATTGATATATTCCATTTGTCAATAGATCCAATGATTTTGAGGAAAATTATGTTTTTTTTGTGTATTTTTTATGATTGGGAATGAGATTTAAGGGGAGTTCATGGGATATTTAAACTGGGTTGTGGACATTTTTGTGTCTTTTATAATTTTTTCCAAAACTCTCAAGAAGGTGGCATAACTCTCAACTCCCTTTTCTATAATAGATTGGATTAATTTATTGTTGGTGTATTTTTTTGTAATTTGTTGTGAAATAATTGTGTGAATCATTTTATAATTATTCATTAGTGATGATGTATCATTTTCGATGAAATGTTGGAATTGTTGTTATTTAATGTTCAATGTGATTTAGTTTTCCTGATTTTAAAATTGATGTTGTAAAAAAAATTTACCTGGATTTTTTATATGGGTTTTTGGAAAATGGGTTTTCAATTAAAATAATTTTTTTAAATGGTTTTTGAATTATGGTATTGACATAGATTTTGGAATACATGGTGTGTGTGTGTTCATATTGCATTTACAAGGCTGGTTGAACTATGACATTTTACTAGGTGTCAATGGGGTAAGGGAACAAGGGATATAATTGCCTTGTGATGTCATGGTGGATAAATGGTTGAATTCTAATGATTATTCAATTATCATAATGAAGAATTCATTCATGGTCTCGTGGATAGGTGTTATAAATTGGTAATTCCAAATGTGGATTTTGAAATAGATTTTAACATGGTTTGATTATTTTATTGAAAATTTATCATGCTGGAAATTAAAATGACATGTAATTGGATATTATTTGGTTATTAAATATTTTATATGGATTTATAATAGGTTCTTTATTGTTTTAGAAATTATTTTATATAATCTATTTAATATAAATGTTGCCATGTCACATATCTTAGTGGTGTGAGTAGAGAAGTCATTGCAGAAAACCTAGTATGTTTTAGTACTCACCACTACTTTGGAACATTGAAGATTTTAGAGATTCATATTTCGAGACATATTGAAAGGAAAATTATAACAAATTTTAAACCTAATTCATGATACATGGGATGTTTTAAGATGATGGAGAATAGATCTTGTAGAACATTGATCCTTTTGTTTGTCTTGGAGACTTGTTAACTTTTCTATCAATATTAACATTGGTATTATAGCCTCCCATTGTGGTATTTGATTCTATTATGGTTTTGATAAATTAAATGATAAGTTTTATTTATTTTTATCATGAATCATATAGTTATTTTATTTCTATATTTTTTGGATTAGTTATTTTATTCATAAAGAGTAAATATTATCCTATGTGTATTGAAACCCTTCCGCATTTATTTCCTTACTTTGGCATCTTGGGGATGTCTTTGAAGAAAATGTATCACTCTCTCGCCTTCTCAAGACCATGAGATGTAGGGGATGTTATAAATGGTATTAATGAGTTTTAGTAAAATAGAATGTTTTACATAAATGGTATCACCATGTTTCTTTCATTATGGAACAAGCAGTCATCAATTTTATTTGTTTTGGAGTCGAATTCATTCTTTTTTATTCCTTGGGTTAGGATCATAGAAAGGAGAAGGATTTCTGGGACTTGAAAAGTTGATCAAAAACACAAATAACTAATCTTTTTTCAAGACTATAATTTAACAAGTATTTGGGTACATTATTATTCTAGAGACACATATTGGATTTTCAATTTTATAATTCATTGTCTAGATAATGAGATGAGGATGACATGCATTAGTGGAATTACATCCCACAAATATCACATATTTCATTTTGGATAATGATATACGATATGGTGTAATGTTTTGAACTTTCAAAAGGTTGGTGTTATTGGAAATTGAAATATTTTGAAATATCACATGATTGAGGTATTTTGAAAATAGTTTTATCTTTTAAAGAAAGAAAAAAACATTAAAAAATCATGAACAATGAAATGGTTGATTTTTAAAATCAGTGTTTTGATTATTATTTTTGTAGAATATGAAATTATAATCCTTTATTTGGTAGAGATTTTGGTTTTTGATGAATTTTTTTTAAAAAAATTGCACCTGGTAGGAATTTTTAAAACAACCCATAAGAAGTTGTGGAGAATGTGGTTTCACTATATGCACAGGTGATCAAAAAACTAGTTCAGACTATTGTCTAAACATTTCAGGTTGTTGACACATGAAAACATTGGGATTATCCATGACAAGTGTATCATTCCATCCAACTCCATAAATAGAATCCACTAATCATACAGGGTGATTCTAAACTTGGGAAGGCATTGGAATGGCAGAACATGATGAGTCGTATCATTGATTTCATCTGTACACCAATAGAGCTTAATATCAAATTAGTGATGTATATGCCTGAGGATCTAGCTCGCCGGTTGTGGGAACTAGTGGTGCAGTCTAAAGTGGATCATTGACTGGGTTGGGTGGATTTGGAGGAATTTTTCAACAAAAAATTCTGTCTCCAAAGATTCAATAATCCTATGAAAAAGTATACGACTATATTCATGAATTTAGTATGCTTTTTACCCGAAGATGATTATACCATGACCATGAATGCCTACATCTTGAAATAGAGGATAAGGAATGATATTAGCTCAAATATTATTGTTCTCTATATTAAAGACATCAAATTTATTGTCTATAGAGTGAGGGTGGATGAACATGATTTTCAAAATCCATGGAAGGATGATTTATGTGGATTCAATGGGAAATGGTGAGAAATCTAATGTTGGATGCTAGTTGAAATGGGACACCAAAATCCAAGGGGAGAGTGGGAATCACTATCTGAATGCTAGATCAATGTATATCCCCCAAATAACCACAAAACATAGGTATATTTATATTTTTATTCCTTCAATCACATGAAATTATAGTGTATAACACCACCTTTAGCGTGCCATAATAGAAAAATATGGGACATCTTAAGTTATATTGTCACAGTGCTATGAGGTCCGGTTCTTGAGAGAGTAATCCAGTGTCGCAAGCATTGTACCCTTAAATGGGGAGAGAACATCATAATTAGTATCCTCATTAGATAACATCGTTCCAATGTGATTCTATGAATAATATAAATACTTAGAAAGGAATATCAGTGATTGGAAACAAGGAGTAGAGTGTAGTGATGGAGCAATTATATGGATATGAGTAGGTGATTTTGGATGATCATGTGGTACCATCTATAGTGACTGGTATGATTAATTGAAATTCTATCATTATGAAAGAACAGTTTGATATTGGTTCATCCTAGTCCTTCATTACTTATCGTTCTATTGAAAAATTGCGTTTAAAACTTGAGAGGATGCATTCTATAATAAAACATCGAACTCATATTGGTCAAATAAAGCGATGATACATTGTGTGTAAATCATGTTTGTAACTATTGATGGATGGGAATTGAAATTGTATTTATCAGTGTTAGAGATGGTTATTAATGATATAATATTGTTTATATATTGGATGTTAGATTTCAAGTATCACATAGACTATTATTGAATAATAGTTAGTTTAAAAACTAAGGACAATGTTAAGAATCTATTTAGAGGATTACTTATGGTAAAGATTGTAGAAATGGGAATGTTGGAACCAGACGTGTGAAATATATCATACTAGTTAGTGGAATTGACTTGTGAATCGATGTAACTGATTGAGAATCACAATGTTTCAATAGGTGTGGATCATTTCGCCGATGTTTTTATGAGAAATTATCAGGATTACCACCTATAAGGTAAGTGTAGTTTATAAGTGATATCCTTTCATGGAAAAATACGATTTTCTGTCCATCTTATATGATGGAATTAACATTATCAAGGGAGATGAATGTAATGCTATAAGAGCAGAAAGGCTAAGGTTTTATTTCGCTAGCCACATCTAAGTGGGATGCAATGGTCTTGTTCGTAAATAATGAAAATAGAACTCTTCCACATTGAATTGTTTATCTTATGATTAAACATGTTATGATAATGAATATATATCATCTTCCAAGAATTTATGATCTATTTTATTATTTAAAGGGAGATATGTGGTTCTCCAAAATTGAATTGCGATCTGGATGTCACCAATTATTAATTTAGAGAATGGATATTTTGAAAACAGATTTTAGAAGCAGATATGGCCATTATGGATATGTGGTAATTCTTATAGGTCTTGAAAATACACCAAAAGTATTTATGGAAATGATGATTTAAATATTTCATATATAAATGTATACTTATGTTGTGTTTTTTTTATGACATATATTTTCATTCAAGGAATAGGAATGAGCATAAAAAACACTTAGAGACAGTTGTTTCGGTGCGGATGTGCGTTGGGTTTCTGTTCCGATGCTGTTCCGCCAGGACGCGTTCGCGCGTGCGCCCGTCGACACGAGGGGATGGGCGCGTGCGGCTTGTGGCCCCACAGTCCCGCTTTCCAAAGGCGGGCGGCATCCATCCCTTATTCAGGGGTGTCTGCTCCTTGATCGAAACCGGGATGATGGGATGTCGGCTCCTCCTTCCGTGGACGTCTCCTCGAAACTCGTCGCCTAATCCGGGTCTCCCTCATAGATTTAAGACGTGCTCGTGAATATCGTTCCCGGCGCCATATCTTCATGGACACCGGTTAATTACGCTGCTTCAGCCCAGACGCTCCAAGAGGTCTGGTCGGGGCAGCAACCTGCGGTGAGGAGACCGGGTAGCTCTGGGTGTTGGGGGCGTGTCTTAACACTGCGGCTCTGCATGTCTGTCTTCCGTCCCTAATAGGGCTTCTCGAAGGCGTGGTGGCCTGAGGCATCCCGCGCTGGGTGCGGGGAACTGTGTCACCTGAGGTTTTCCTCAGCTTCCCATGTTTAACACGGGGTATGCCGCGAGTTTAACGTCCAGCGGGGACGGCATCGGACTGATCAACACGAGAAGTGGATCAGATGACAGAACCCCTTGCGAGGAACCTCCGACGCTGGGGCCAGCACATGGGCGGCTTCCCGAGTGAAGTGGAGTGGAATGAAATGGCATGACCCCACCGGGATGTGGCGGCCCGGGTAAGGATCAGGATGGATGATGGAGTGAAGAGCTTGGACCCCGTAGGGGCTTCCTACGTACCGCGCGTTAGCGCGGATCAAAGTCAGCGTAGTTCGGATATACAGTTTAACGTCATGCTGGACATCGGCAAGCCGACTCACGAAGAGGTCGAGGCCGCCGGGCGGAGGATTGAACCGAACCACCTCGCACAGAGGGGGATGGAACGACCGGGTGGATCACAGTTTCACGTCATGCTGGACGCTGGTGTTTGAGGCTTACACTCTAAGGAGGCCCATATGCGGCAAAGCTTAGTTAGAGAGGGACTTGGGCCGAAGGTGAGAGACCTCGATCCCTGTCGCGCCCTCTACTGGCTTCGGCAGTGGGGAATCACAATGGAGATACACATGTGCAGTCCCCCACAGGGGCGGATTCATAGGTGAATCGACGCAAATGTGAACCCGATAGGGGTCCACTGATGGACGAACCGACGTGAATACGACCGGGACGACCAGGTGGTGGGCTTGAACCTCAGGGAGGCTTCCTACGTACCCTGTTTAGGAGACAGGGATCAAAGTCCACGTAGTTCATTTGGTTTGTAAGATTCTACCCCCGTGGGCGAAGGCCACTCCAATACCGACATCCCTGCAGAGACGAGCGGGTGGGGGCCACATCCAAACAGGGAGGACCCTGCGTGCGGGGCACGGGATCGGGTGATGCGGACGGTTTAACGTCTTGCCGGACGAAGTACAGTTTAACGTCGTGTGTTGAGGACGAAGATGCTTGGCAGTTTAACGTCTTGCGGCGTGGACGTGGTGCAGTTTAGCATCATGCAGGACGAATGCTGAACAGTTTAACGTCTTGTAGCTCGGACGATATGCTAGGTAGTTTAACGTCGTGCAGCTTGGACGTGGTGCAGTTTAGCGTCATGCAGGACGAAGATGCTTGGCAGTTTAACGTCTTGCAGCGCGGACGATATGCTAGGCAGTTTAACGTCGTGCAGCTTGGACGTGGTGCAGTTTAGCGTCATGCAGGACGAAGATGCTTTGCAGTTTAACGTCTTGCAGCGCGGACGATATGCTAGGTAGTTTAACATCGTGCAGCTTGGACGTGGTGCAGTTTAGCGTCATGCAGGACGAAGATGCTTGGCAGTTTAACGTCTTGCAGCGCGGACGAGAGTGGTGCCGCCGAGGGGTCCGTGTCACTTCGCGCGAGCCTGGAGGGCCGCGCGGGAAGACAACATACGGTTCAGGCACCCGGGATGAGGATCAACGGGCGCCACGCAGGCGGGTACCCTCAGGGGGTCAAAGGGGGCGACCCTGGCGGATTGCGCGCAAAAGAGGAGCTTGGCGCGCAATACCGCGGGTCGGCGCGCAAATGGGCGGGCTGGCGCGCAATTGAGCCAGCGCTTTGCGCGCGGAAGATAGAGATTGCGCGCACCGGGCTTCGGATAGCGCAAGGGGGCAACGGCTCATTCTTTAACGAATGGCCACTTTGAAAGGGGGGGTGCGCGCAATCGGGATGGATTGCGCGCACCCGAGAGGCAATTGTGCGCAAGAGGCTTCTTTTGCGCGCGAAGGCCTTTAGGTGAATAATTATTCAAAGGAAAGGAGTCAAGGGGATTGCGCGCGAAGGCGAACTTCGAGGCTTTCTTGCGCGAAAGAAAAGAGGTTACCTGAAGATCGGCATTGCGCGCGGAAGGGGTTAGATTGTGCGAACGAACGACTCTTCGAATTCCGGCAACCTTCAAAACGTCGGGGGTCGCCTTATATTTATAGGCTACCCCGGGTGCGGAATCCGGTTCGCGGGCGCAGAATCAGGCCCGGCGCGCAAGGGAGTCGCGCGGGCCACGGGCGCGCAAAATTGCGCGCCGGCCCAGCGCATTGCGTGCATCCCGGGAGGTTTGCACACCCTACGTCAACATTGCGCGCGGGTCTCCAAAATTCCGTGCAAGTCCTCCGGGCCCTCCGAAACGGGCTTCCGACTCCAAATATGACCTCGCTTTCCGCATCCGGAGCTTCGTTTGGGAATAACGGACTTTTCTGGCGTCTACAAAAGCCCCCCCTAAGAATCTGATCGGCGAGAGGTCGCAGTGATCGGGTTCCGAGGGAGACGCCGGAATGCCGAAGTCCTGGGTGGCGCGGGACTGCGGCGCGCAAAAAGGGTGTCGGGCGCGAAATTCGCTGTCGCGGTCGTGCAAAGCGCGTTCCGCGCAGCGCGGACACCCGGCCTCGCCTATAAATAGCGGCCCTGGGTCCCCCGCACCGTACACTGGCCTTCCGCGCGACACGCTTTCAAGCTCTCGTGCGCGAAATTGCCCTTTCCGGCGCGGAATTCACCCATTCGTCGCGTAAACCTTTCCGGATTTCAGCCTGTTTTTGCACGAACACCCGGGGTTTTACGTGACAGACTTCCCAATTGCGCGCCATCCACTAGGATTGCGCGCCAACTCTCAAAATTCTCTACCAGCCTCTTCCGATTCCGCACGCCTCATCCCTTAACCCACACGACTCCCGGAGCTTCTGAGATGGCCGCGAATCAAGGGAATGAGGGGGATGACGCCATTCGCAGAGCTGAGATGGCGGCGAACGAGGAGGTCTACGGAGCCAAGGAGATTGTTTCCAACAATCAATCCTTGTTCGACTTGCTGATGTCGGCACAGAAGACATATCCGCTGTCGGACAACCTGCCGCTCTGGAACTTTGGCATCCTAGATGAGGTTCTGGTGCCAGGGTTCGAGGTTGATGCGCCACGGACCTGGGTGACTCGGGAGGACGAGCTTACCCGCTATAACATCACCAACAATGGGCATCCTGCCAGGGAGACCAGACACTTAGATGTCTATGTCCTGAACCCGAGGACGCGAACCATCGTCGGAAGCGAGCCTACTGCGGAGAACTCTCCAGCCCTCTACTCGAGCACATATCGCCAGAGTGTCACCGACGACACCAAGGGCTGGCTGAAGGACTGGGACTTGCGGTCTGGGGGCAATTTCACCAGTTAGTGGGCCTGGGCGTTCTGGGTACGCCACACATGCGCTCACTTCGCGGAGGAGCTGCGGTACATCGGCCTGTTTGAGGCGGTGTGGACGTCGCAGTTCCACTTCTACCAGCAATCCGAGCTCGGGCCGGAGCTGTTCACCCGCTGGTCCCCGGATACCAACACCTTCCATCTTCACCATGGGGAGGTTAGCATCGATCTCTGGGACATCCACTGCATCGGAGGTATCCCGCTGGAGGGTTACCAATATGATGAGTTCCTGCCTCCGAGGAACACCTGGGGCGACAGGTCACAGACTCCCATCCTGACATGGCATCTGCTGGACCTGGCTACAGAGCGGCTCGGGGTCAAGGACTTCCACAAGGACATAGCCTACAAAGAGTGGTTCAGCCAGTTCTTGGAGCATGACCCAGCGGTCAAGATGCCAGGCAGGGGGAAGCGGTGCCCGACCGCGGCTCAGAGGAGCCGGAACGGGTCGTACTGGCGGGTCCTGGAGACGGGCGACTACCGCTCATGGGGGTACCGCGTCATCGAGGCCCGGGACCCAAATGTCTGGTACGTGGCGTTCCTGGCCGCCTTTCTGAGTGGGTGGCTCCTGCCAGTGCTGGACGCGAGGATGGGCGTCCGCCCGACGACACTGGTGATGGTGGGCGCCATGGCCGCCAACAAAAGATACAACCTCGGGGTCCCAGTGCTGGCTAAGCTGTACGCCATCTTGGGACGCATCTCGCGAGGGGGGTCGCCACGAAGGATCTGTGGGCCCTTTCAATTCTTCCACGGCTGGGTGGATGCTCACCTTGGTGGGTACACGTTTCCAAACGCCGTCAGTCCTCCGGGCAACGGCCTGTGACCCTCCCTGTTGAACATCGCGGGGGTCACTCCGATGACCCTAAATGAGGAGGGCGTGAGGATTCGGATTGGCAATCATGAAAATTTCAACTTCAGCCCGTTCCCCACTCCCGTTGGCCAGATGATCGACAATGGGCAGGGTCCGCTGGAGCAGCACGAGTACTTCCTGAACATGCGGGGTGGGGTGCTCATGGCTCGGATCGACGGGAAGGTGATCTGTGAGCCCTACGTGCCAACCCGATTCTCCAGGCAGTTCGGGTGCCTTCAACAGATGCCGAAGAGGGTGTTCGCTGCTGTCCGGGAGGAGACGAACCCTTGCGTCCTTCGCCAGATGTGGCTAATGTTTGCCGCTTTCGGCTCTGGCGATGTCATCACTCTCCCCCCTACCGGGGTCGACGCAGGCTTGGCAACCGAGTACGCTGAACACTGGGCCATCGCGTACCCCGAGGGGCTTCTACGGAAACCAGTTCGGCGGCTCGAGGTCACCCGTGCGGAGACCGGGCGTCAAGGAGGGAGGCGAGGCGCCGTTATGCGGAGGAGAACGGAGGCGCGCCAAGCAGTGGAGCCGGCGCGGGCAGGGACTTCGGCGGCGGGCACATCGCAGGCTGCTGCCACGACTTCAGCGCCCAGAGAGGGGGCACATGCGGCGGTCGGGGAGCGGCCCGGGAAGCAGGTAAGGCGTCTGCTCGAACCCTCCCACGATGCAGTCTTCCCAGCGCTGTGGTCGGCCTGGATGACCCTGCGGCAGTCACTGGGGACCGAAGCCATCTGGCGAAAGATACTCAGAGAAGGAATCCATCTGCCATAGGTCGGGTGCCTCCAGATCGCCGACAGGGTGAACTTCCACCGGCGGTATGCGTATCTCACGGCCATGGACGAGTACGCGCGCCAACGTGGTGAGCGTGCGGATTCGTCCCTTCTGGTGAAGGTGATGCTCGGTCTAGAGCCTGCTCCAGAACAGATGCCGCCGGAGGAAGATGACAGTAATGACGACTCCGAGGAAGAGGAGGAGACGGGGGAGGATGAAGGCTCCGAGGGAAGGTCCCATCAGGGGAGCCCGCGGGAGAGCGGCGAGGTGGCCGGCTCTGGAAATATTGATATCACTGAGCTCCTCGAGGTCCGCTTCTATCCCTACTCAACCTGCTTTATCCATTCTCTTATGCAGCTTCTAACCCATTTCTCTACCTTTCTCAGGAGTGCACGGATGTTGGTCAGGCGTCCTCAGTAGGAGTAGGAGAGGCGCCAGCAGGACAAGGCGGGGGCCAGACGCCCATCATTGAATTGACAAGCGCTGAGGGGTCCCCTGCTGCAATTGCTCCTGCGGCGGCCGGGATAGCGGAAGATGACGCTTTGGATTCCCGTAAGTCTCCTTACCTTATTGTCGGTGCTTTCCGTTGATGATCCGTGACTAACCATGGCATGCCTTGCGCAGTGATCTCAACACTGGAGGCTCGTCGGGCTGCCGAACCCGGGCCATCCATGAGTGGACCGGTGGCAGACATGCCACCTGCTCCGGAACAGACTTCCCACACAGAGCCGGCCCCACCAACTGCTGATCAGGGGGTAGCGGACGCCGGCGGTGCTGCCATCGGAGAGAGGTCGGGGGCTGACGAGGGTGTCAACGCCGCTGGGGTGAGAGAAGAAGGTCGCCCAGATGTTGGGGAACCTATCCCCCATGAGAACATCCCAGGGGCGGACCCTGCAGCAGACCTGCTGGCTGCCTTCCCTGCCTACCGACCTGCCGACCCCGAGGAGATGGACGACTCGGACGCGGAGGCGGTCGAGGAGAGCCGGATAATGCGACGCAGGGGGTGGAAGTGAATCCAGCGCTTCCTCAAGCGAGACCCATCGGAGTGGCTGGGGAGCCTGGGATCACTTCAAACCTGGCTGCGCTTCCTGTGTGCCGTGGGAGCTGATGCTCAACGCCTCCATCTGACGGTCCGTGATTTCATGGCTGAAAAGATGCGCGAGAGCCGCCGGCGTGCCGACGTCGCACAATGTCGGGACATGTCGGAGAATACGCGGGCGCTCCTCGTGGCAGAGCAGGATGTCCGGCGCCTCGAAGGACAGGCGGCAGAGAAGGAGGCCTTCGTCGCAGCGTGTACTGAGCTTGTGGAGCAACTAACGGCCCAGCTGGCTGACGCCCAGGTACAGCTGACGGAGGCGGGCCAACAGATGGTCACACTTCAAGTCGAGCGGGAGCGTGCGCAGGCCAGGATCGGCGAGCTGCGTGCTGCGACCGCCGACAAGGAGAGGGCACGCAGAGAGCGAGAAGTAGCTCTGGAGGCCGCCAGCCAAAGGGTAGCGGCGTTGGAAAGATTCATTCAGCACGCTAATCCCTAGGGGCTTTGTTTTTGCCATTCCCAGAACATTTTGCTTTCGCTACTCAATACTTCGATCCATTTGCATGAACCAATATATTTATCTGCATTTTTTGGCTTAACGTGCTCAACCACAATTCATTGTCTTGCGGGAGTGTTAACCAAACTTCAGGCATCCACAATTGGGCCTGGATTTCTAGAGAAAAGAGGGAGGTCATTCCTAGGAAAGGAGACCTCAGACCTAATCAATGTATCATCCCCCCAACTTGTTCTAACACACGAGCGGGACAACGCTAGGGGCGTTAATATTTTATCCGAACATAGGGAAATGAGAAAGGGTGAATCGCGTGTCCCGAATTCAGAACTCCACGACGATCGGCCTTCGAGGAAATGCCCAAGACGGAAAGCGGACAATGGATCAATCGACCATACTACTGCAATAGACGGACCGAAGGTCATCATTCATATTGCAGGAGGCGGATCACATGTCATCATCAATGCCGCTTTGGGGGTTCCTTCAGGCACAAGGGTGGAAATCCAAATCAACAGGGCATGCGAAGCGTGGGGCGAAGTGACGATTTGTTCGGACAGAATCTAACGCTCCCAAAATTGCCCCACCACGGGGAAAGCGTATTAGGCGGATGCACTAATCTGGCCGTGAATCAGCCCAATTCTCAGACAGAACCTCTTTGACGAGGAAACTGTCGCTTCCCATCATTGTGATGGGGCATCCCGAGCTGAATCGGGGAGAATATCACAATTGCACCACTCTACAAGAAGCCAAGCCAGACGGCCAGCGACGAGGAGGGGCGGGACTTAGCGATCCCTGAGGCTGGACCCGAGTCGAGATGCCCGGGCGTTCCTACGTACTCCATCAGGCTGGAGATCAAGCCACACGTAGTTCTAAAAGTGCAGTTTAACGTCATGCAGGACGTAGAACCCCAATCAGGGGAGATCTTAGTTTAAGGTCGTAGAGCTTGGACCATAGGGGCATATCTTAGTTTAAGGTCTTAGAGCTCGGACCATAAGAACCTCAAAGTACGCCACATCGTGGTCCTATCCCCTGGATATGCGAAGATGCACTGAGGGATAGTGTCAAGAGTGTCGAGGTTTCGCCTGGTCATAATGGGAGGTGGGAAATGTAATGTGAATCATGCGGCCATTCACTCAAGGGCTGGGGGCACCGGCGTAACGATATGGGAGTACTGCCGACCGTGGTGGAAAAGCAGCGTCAATATCGTACTGCCTGTTGATGGAATGAGGCAGCAAACGAGCATCAACCGCTCAAGCGCAGGATTCATATCGATTTGCTGCCCGAGGCCCTTGGGGGCACCAGCCCGAGTCGGTGGGAGAGCACTGAGGCATTGTGTCTAGACCGCTCACGGGGGCTCCACCCAGGGCGTAGGCGATGGGTCCGAATGAAAGGGAGCACGAAGCCTGAAAAGTGGACGGAACCTGACCAAGCTGAACCTGACCCTCCTGGCAATAAACCAGAGTACTCTTGACACCGGTGGACCACTGAAAGGGGTCGAGGGACACGCCTTGAGGGTGACCCGAAGGTGGCGGATTCCCCAGAGAAGGGGGGAATCTTTAAGAGGTGGGGGGCTGGACCCGAAGTTTCAAACATCCGGGCGTTCCTACGTATCCCATAAGGATGGGAATCAAGCCACACGTAGTTCTTGAAGCGCGGCGCAACACAATCGGGCACCAGCATGGGGAGGGGTGCGGGTCTGGCCCTCGCACCCAGGAGAAGCGGTATTTGATATTTCTTGTTTGTCCTTAAAGATGGATGGTTTTTTTTTGTGCAGCGACATGCCTGTGATTAAGAAATCCCTAGAATCGCCACAATAATCAAGCCATGAAAGGCATTGATAAATGGCGTGGTTATTAACCAGCGCCCAACGTGAGTGTCCCCTGAGGAGAGCATCACGATGCAGTGCCGTTTCTCGTCGGGCGGCCAAGACGATCACAGTTTACGGTCGTGTGGTAGGACCAGACAACACAGTTTAAGGTCGTGTGGTTCGGACCATGGAGGAATCCGCTTATTGCGATATGGCGGACCCAGCAGAGGTGGGAACATACCCAGCCCTGCGGTCACGCATGATTCCAGGCGAAGGATCCTGGGATAGGGGCATGCGTATACCCATCACCCGAGGGGCAGAGATGCTAGCCTCCAGCTATACTGGGCCCAGAACGGGATTGTTCGGGCGACTCCTTCCTCCTTACGGGGACGAGGGTCCAGCTACACATGGCCCTTAGGGAGGACATCAGCATATATACTTGGTGCTCAGATCGTGGGAGCCTTGAAAGACACCATTACCCTGGTTGGCCTGCCTAACGTGTAAAGGTGTACTACAGGTCAGTATGAGGAGAGTGTCCACTACAATGCACAAAGGTGGAGTGTGATGAGGACTGCGCAACCAATGTTCAGAGCCTGAAAGAGCCGACATGGCGATCAAGGATGTCGCTGACCATATTCGCAACACAACATCCGATCGCGTCAGCCTAGGATGGGGCGAGCAAACGAGCATCAACCGCTCAAGCGCAGGATTCATATCGATTTGCGGCCCAGGACTCGCCGGTAAATCGACCCGGAGCGGTAGGAGTGCACTGAGGCATCGTACCCCAAACCGCTAACGAGGATCCCTTTGAGTGAAGGCTCGAACAAGAGGAAGCGCGAGGCCCGACAAGCAACACAGGACTTGTCGGGATTGAATCCGACACTACGGGTCATAGACCGAAGTACCCAAAACATGTTAACAGATCACCGGAAAGGGTCGGAGGACTCACCCTGAGAGCAACCAAAAGACGGCAGATCCCCGTGATCAACAAAGAGACGGGGCTGGACCTGAAACACAAGCGTCCAGGCGGTCCTACGTATCCCATAAGGATGGGAATCAAGCCGTACGTAGTTATTGAGAGGCAGTTTAACGTCATGTAGGATGATGAGGGGTGTGAGGTAGTCCCACACACGGGGGAGGCGTACGGCGCGGCCAGTAGACCAACGTGAATGAGGGCATAATCCCCCGCTCACGCCACACGCCTCGCACAAAAAGGAGGGGAACTGGGGCCAGAGGCCCAACGCGGGATAGAGATTCCCGAGAAATGGGGCTGGGCCTGAAACATGAATGTTCAGGCGGTCCTACGTATCCCATAAGGATGGGAATCAAGCCGCACATAGTTCTTGAAGTGCAGTTTAACGTCATGCAGGACGATGACGCTTGGCAGTTTAACATCTTGTAGCACGAACGTGGTATAGTTTAACGTCATGTTGGACGATGACGCTTGGCAGTTTAACGTCTTGTCGCGCGGACGATGTGTACTCAGGCAAAGTACTGCTTGAGGAACCTAGCGTTGGTGGGAGGAGTGACACGCTCACCATCCATAGTTGCTAGGGAGTACGCGCCATTGGGATAGACCTTGTGGACAACAAAAGGTCCCTCCCACTTGGGCTCCAACTTGGGCGGCTTCCTGCCAGGGATCATTGGTGATCTTAGGGCCAGTACTAGGTCACCCTGCAGGAAGGAGTGGAGGCGAACCTTCTTATTGAAAGCTCGAGCCATTCTGCTTTGATGCCTCTCCAAGTTGTGCAAGGCGCGAAGTCTATTCTCATCCAGTGCTTCCAACTCGACTAGACGGGCTTCAGCAGCTCTGTCCGGCGCTTGATGGTCGTAGACCGCAGTGCGCAAGGACGGTAACTGGATCTCGATGGGCAGGATGGCCTCATCTCCATACACCAGGGAATAAGGGGTCATCTGGGTGGAATTGCGAGTCGTCGTCCGATAAGCCCAGAGGGCGTTGGGGAGCTTGTCCGGCCAACTCTTCTTGTTCTGACCAACCATCTTTTGCAGAATGTTAGAGAGGGTCTTGTTAAACGCCTCAATCTGTCCATTCGCCTGCGCATGATAGCGAGATGTATGGTTCGAGCGAATGTTGTACTTGGCGTACAACGTCTTCAACTCGGCTGCTCGGAAATTGGCTCCGTTATCCGTGAGGATAGCGTGAGGCACTCCAAATCTATAAATGATGTTGGAGGTCATGAAGTCAGCGATCGAACAGGATTTGACCTCTCTGAGCGGAATCGCCTCTGCCCATTTGGAGAAGAAGTCCGTGGCGGTCAGAATGAACCGGCACTGGCGAGCCGTCGCCGGCGGGTAAGGTCCCACAACATCCAGACCCCAGACTGCAAAGGGCCAGGAATACCTGGTGGTATGGAGAGGCTCCGGCGGCCGATGCACAAAGTTCGCATGAACCTCGCACGCATGGCACCTCCTGGCATACTCGATGCAGTCATGGATCATGGAGGGCCAGAAGTATCCCAACCTCCGAATCTGGTGGGACAGCTTCGGCCCAGTCTGGTGGGCACCACATGAACCAGCATGAACCTCTTGCATGACTCGTGGGATCTCTACTCCTTGAAGGAAATGGAGGAGAACACCATCAAATCCGCGTCTATAGAGGATCTGCTCCAGGCTAGGACTGCTCTGGAGGACAAACTGCGATACGCGGCGTCGAACCCGCTCGCGCTCGGCCCGATCTGACGGGAGAATGCCATGTTGGAGGTACTCAACCAAAGGTGTCCTCCAATCAGGGGCTGGTTCGACGGCCATATCTGGGGTACTCGGGGCTCCGGGCATAGGGGCAACCGTGGTGAGATTACTTACCGACGGGCCGCGATCTTCCTCCGGGATAACGGGAGTGATGAGCCTGCGGTGCGTCACGCGGACGATCAGGTTATCCTGCTCAGGCTTTGCAAGTGACGCAGCAAGGCTGGCCAAAGCATCTGCTCGACCGTTCTATGACCGGGGAATATGGACAATTTCTGGCCGAGAAGGAAACTGGGCCATCAGAAGGAGGGTACACTCCAGCAATGGCACAAGTTCCGGCTTCCTGACAACATAGTCGCCATTGATCTGCTTAACAACCAGCTCGGAGTCCCCTTTCACACATAGATGGGGCACGTCGATCTCAAGAGCCAACTCGAGGCCAGTGATGAGGGCATGATATTCCGCCTCATTGTTGGTACAACCCTCTGACAACAGGAAAGAGTATGGCAGCACGGCTTGCTCCGGGGTAATGAAGACGATACCCAAGCCCACTCTGTTGATCTTAGGATTATCGAGTCTTCTACCGGTGGGGCTCCGGGAGGCACCGTCAAAGTGCATCTGCCAGCATGGATCGGCATGATCGACTGAGAGAATGGCCTCATCAGGAAAGCCTAGATCCAGCGGCTGATCCGCGGAGGTCGGGTGAGCAGCCAGAAAGTCTGCCAATGCTTGCCCTTTGATGGCCTTCTGAGGCACATACCTGATGTCGAACTGCTGGAGAATCACAGCCCACCACGCTAGACGGCCAGTCAACATAGGCCGGCTCAGGATATATTTCAACAGGTCTACCCGAGAAACCAACTGTACCTCATGGTGCTGCAAATAGTGCCGTAATTTCTGTACGGAAAATACGAGCGCCAGACAGCTCTTCTCGATGGGGGAATACCTAACTTCCGCATCGAGGAGCATGCGACTGAGGTAATAGAGGCTATTCTCTGTTCCCTCGTTGTTCTTCTGGGCGAGAAGGGCACCAAGGGACCGTTCTAGGGCAGTCACATAAAGGACCAGCGGCTTCCCGGATACAGGCGGCATCAGAACCGGAGGTTGAAGCAGGTACTGCTTGATTTCCTCGAAAGCGTTCTGACACTCTTTATCCCATACGTAGGTGGCACCTTTCTTCATGAGCCGAGAAAAGGTCTTACACTTGCCGTCCAGATTCGCGATGAATCGGCGTATATAGGCTAAGTGGCCTTGGAACCCTTGCAGTTCCCGGATGTTACCTGGGGGAGGCATCTGGCTAATCGCCCTGATCTTCTCTGGGTCGATCTCAATACCCCGGTATCTTACCACAAATCCAAGGAACTTTCCGGAGGTGACCCCGAAGGCACACTTCAACCGGTTCATCTTCAGGCAGCGAGACCGGAGGAAGCCGAACACTTTCTCAAGATCTTTGAGATGGTCCTGACGCTGGCGTGATTTGACCACCAAGTCGTCGACGTAGCATTCCACCAGTGTGCCGAGGATTGGCTTGAATATGCGGTGCATCGCCCGTTGATAGGTGGCACCTGCATTCTTCAGGCCGAAAGGCATGACCCGGTAATAAAAGATACCTTGGGGGGCCCTGAAGGCAGTGAACTCCTCATCCTCAGGGGCCATCCGGATTTGGTTGTATCCGGAGTATCCATCCATAAAGGAGAGGGCTTGGAACCCTGCCGTGGCGTCAATCAACAGCTCTGTCACTGGAAGGGGAAAATCATCCTTCGGACAGTGGCGGTTGAGATCGCGGAAGACGATGCAAGCTCTGATCTGCCCGTTCTTCTTCCTGACCGACACAATGTTGGCCAGCCATTTGGGGTACTGAACTTCCCTCACGAAGTTGGCTTTGATAAGCTTGTCAACTTCGGCCTCAACCATGGCACCGTGGGATGGGTGCATCTTCCTGGGAGGCTGCTTGAACCCACGATGGTTCGCCGGGAGACCAAGGCGGTGGACGGCTACCTGAGGATCTAGCCCCGACATCTCGTCATAGCCCCAAGCGAACACATCACGGTGCTGCCTGAGGAAGTCCACGTACTGCTGCCGCTCCTCAGAGGGCATGGAGGCACTGACCAATGTGGGTCTTGGATCTGCCTCGGTTCCAAGGTTCACCTGTACTAACTCATCGACTGTGGTGGAGACGCCCTCCTCAAAGGCTGGGGGTGCGTCTTCCACGTCCTCTCCACTCGGGGAGGGATCGTCCACGGGAGAGACTGCGTTGGAAACTGCATCGGGGCTACCAGATCCTGCTGGGCCGCTGGTGCTGGCACGAGCAGTCGCGGTCATCTCATCAGGAGACTCACAGGCCGTTGAGACCACGGCTACGTCCAACCGTTGAATCGGGAGGACGTAAGCGTCATCCAAGCTTGCCCAGGGATCACTTGCAATAGCGACAGGCTCAACCTCACCTGCCAGGATCTGCTTATCCTTGCTCTTGTAATAGTCCGCGTCCAGATAGCGGGCTTCACATGAGGCAAAAGGAGAGTCATCTCCCTGAAGCACGCCTACTCGACCGTTAAGGGAGTATTTGAGGCATTGGTGGTATGACGAGGGAACCGCCGCATGAAGGTGGAGCCATGGACTGCCCATCAATGCATTGTACGCAGTGTCTTGAGAGACTACCATGAATTCGGTGTTGGCAACCAGGTCACCGAACTGGGTCTTCAAGCGTATCTTGCCGACTAGAGTTTGCTCGGTGCGGTCGTACCCTTGGATCCTGAGGTCGGAGGGAATCATGTCATCCTCAGACAACCCCAATCTCCGGAGCGTCCGAGTTGGAATCAGGTTAATCCCGGACCCCGTGTCGACAAGACAGCGCCAGACTTCAAGGACATTGAACTGGCCAGTAACATACAGCGGACGAATGTGCCCCTGTATAGGAGGGTCTTCGTCCTTACCAGAGAACGAGATAACTGCCTGGCATTCGGCGTCCTCAATCGTTTCGGCGTGAAAGGCCTCTGCAGCCGCAACCTCTGTCTCAAACTGGAGGGGGCTCTTCAGGGCTTCAGTGAGTGCCTCGCGCATCTCAGATGACATGCGCAGAGCCTCAAGGATGGAGAGCCTTGCTGGGATGTCAGCCAAGTGCTTCAGGACGTCATATTTTTTGGCCAAGCGCGAGCCCCTGTTTGCAGGAGGTTGCTCTGCGGTTGGAGGCATGACGGGCCTTGCCGGTTGGACCGGCGACCAACTGGTACTTGGCGCATCTCGCTGTTCATTGGTTAAAGCCTGGGAAGTAGTCACCGTACTGGGGTCATGAGGCCGGGATGGACTTGTGGCAGGGCAGAGCTGATCGCGACGCGGCTGAGGCGGTTCTGCCTAGTCCCACACCACAAACAGTGGCGGAGGAGAATCCGTCATCCCCGGATGGGGGGGCTGCGCACACTGAGCTCGGTTTTGAGCCTGCTGCCTAGTCTCAGTGGAGTGCATGGCCTGGCTGGAGGTACCAACTGTCGTGCCCCAGCGGCTCCTGTTGTTGCGGTTCCTCCGACGGTGGCGACGACCGGGGACACTAGGGAGGTCCACCTGGTGTTCCTCAGTGTCGGGAACCGAAAAGGGATTTACCAGCTCGACGGTATTAACCGAAGCGTACCCAACACTTTCATCAGACGAATCATTCACCACTGGGCGGATCCTGGGGGGATCCCCATCTCCGGGGGCATGAAATCGCCGAGAGTGCGGGATAGTGGCGGAACTGGCGGGGCGCGCTCTTCCTTCTTGCGCCGCCGCCGTTTGCTCTTCTCGGAAGAGGCAGGCTGGGACGACGATGCCGAAGCAGCACCCGCAGATTCTGGGGGCTCAGGCTGATTCAAGCACGCACGGATGATTCCATGGGTGCGAATGATCGTCTTGCGGGCCATCCAGTTATTATACTTCTGGGATCGGCGGTCGGGGACCAGCTGCCATTCGTCCTCATTGCCACTATCGTCATCTGATCCCACGAACACGCCCGCCACTTGTGCTGGAGCTGGGCCCAACCTGATTACATTGTTGTTAATCTGGTCTTGGAGCCAATCCTTAAACACATAGCACCGCTGGATGGTGTGCCCCAGGGCCCGATGGTAAGGGCAGTAGCGGGGGTTATCCGTTAGATGTGCCTCCTCTGGCCTCCAACACTCAGGCAGTCGCACAATCCTCTGCTCCAGGGAGCTCCGGAAATAATCGAGGACCTGATCCTCGTGAAATGAGTAAGTCAGGTATCGCGGGCCCCTGGGAGCGTGGTCTTGACGAGGGGCTGGAGGGGCCTGCCGAGGAGGTGGACCTGATTATCTCGCCTGGGTTGTGGCGGTACATTACGTGGAGGGGCCGGCCGGTTCTGGGGCTGCCGCTGCTGGGCCGGGAACTGGGCCCGTGGAGGCGAATTCCTGTGAGGCTGCGGAGCTGGCCTCGCCGGCAGCAGCTCCGATGGCCTGGGGGCCTCTATCTGGGCAACAGCAGCGGGCTCAGCCCTGCTGACTCTCCTTGCAGGAATCATAGGAGGCAGCGGGTGTGCCTGGCTGGCCTGTTGCAGGGCTTCCTCAAGACGTTGAGCTTTGTCTGAGAAGTCCCTGAACCCTCCGGGGTAATTCTGAGTGATCAGGGAAGGGACCAGCTCGGTCTTGACGTTCCCGACGCACATTGTCAGCAACTGCTCCTGAGTCAATGGCATGTCAAGGGAATACGTGAGACCCTTCCATCGGGCGACGAAGTCCGCGACTCGCTCATCAGGCCTCTGCTTGCACTTGAAGAGGTCTGCGATACTCGTCTTCCGGGTCGTGGAACTGAACTGGTAGAGGAATTGTCTACGAAGGTCCTCCCAGCTAGTTATCGACCCGACGGGGAGCTGGCTGTACCAGACAAATGCTGGCCCTTCCAGCGTCTGGACAAAGCAGCGAAGCTTAGCGGCCTCTTGCTGCGCCAGAGTTCCCAACATAGGCCCGCACCTCGAGTTGAAATGGGCCAAATGCTGTGGCAGATCTCCGGTTCCGTTGAAGGGGGCGAAAGTGGGGTTCCCGAATCCCGGAGGCGCTGGCATGTCATCCACCCATGCTGGATACAGCTTGCCGTCCGGTGGGATTGCCACTTTCCGAGTCTCCAAGGCTTCCAAGCGGGCGATGAGTGCCGCCATCGGATCGTCCGGACATGGTTTCCAGTCCTGGCGAGGATCTCTAACCACGAGCGCATTGCATGGCCCTTCAATCGGGTCGTCAACCGGGTCGTCGAACTCGGCAGCTCGTGGGATGGCGGGCGGAGCAGCCCTTGGGGCAGCGGGAGGAATCCGAGCGGGGTCTCTCAGGTAGTCACGCCGCTCGGGAGGGTGTGGTGAAACATACCGCGCCCTCTTGCCATAGGGGATGGCCTCTCCCCTGTAGGCAAACACGGCGTAATCACGGTTGCCCGGGAGAGTCTCGTCGAGGAGCGGTTTTTCCTGTCCCTGCTGTCCTGGCCTGGGATCACCATAGTCAGGCCGCCGTTCTGCAGCGCGCTCGGCGAGGAGCTGGTCAACTAGCTTCTTCTGCTCGGCGAGCTGTTGACGAAGCGTAGCCTTCTCGGGATCCTCATCCGCCCTCTGCATGGAGGCAGATGGGTCGGCGGGCTTTACAGCCCCACCGTGCTCTTTACCTTTGCTGACGTTTCGGCTCAACGTTAGTGCTTCAGTGGGTGCGGGGAGTCCCAGGAGGTTCCTCCGGTGACGAGTAAATCTTACCGATGGATCCAACAACAGCTTGTCTTCGGGGGGAGAGCCCCCATCGAGAACTTCCAAACCGTTCCCCTCTCCCGACAGGTCAGCCATATTGACCGTTTCCGTCCCTGGGGATGTACCCTCAGGGCCACCCAGTGAATCGGGCTGTCGGCGAATCGCACTGAAGCGTAGGGAAGCGTACTGCCCCCATCCACGGATATACACTTGGGGAGTGGCTCCCTCGATAACCTTGCGGAGTACTTGAAAACACTCAACGCATCGTTGTCGGAGGGCCTCGTGGTGCTCAAATGACCCGGGGTGCCGAACCGCGGGGAGCGTGGCCAGGTCAATTTGACGGAACTACTCACCAATATCCTCCAGGTGTGCTTGACTCCCGGGATATGGCATTTGTAGGCGGTGAAGATGGGAGTGAGTCTCCCAGAGAGTTTGGCGGAAGCATTCGAACTCATCCGGGGTGAGTGATTCGGGTGCATCAAAGTCCGGTCCTGTGACTGGCCAAAACATCTCAGGGAAGTGGCCCTCTGCAAGAACGGTCCAGAAGCTCCACGACTCAAACTCGGGACCCAGGTCTCCTTGGTCCTCTTCAATGACTGGGAATGGACGGGGAACCGGCAGTGGTGCCGAGGCGGGCCGCCGGGCCGACGGGCGGGCCGGCGGTGAATACGGCGAGCAGGCCGATTGGCCTCCATATCCCAGGCCGCCCTCTGAGGGTGGCTGTGCCCCAGCTACCACATCACGATAGGACGGGCCGGCGAGCGAACATCCTGCCGTAGCGTCGGTGCTCGCCGAGGGTGCACTAGATCGTGGTTCGACCGTCGGTCCCCAGAAAAAGTCTCAGACTTCTCCGATCGAGGCGGAAGGCACTTCCAGAGGGGCCGGTACCAACCGCAAGCTTGATCCTTGGGGGTCTACCAGGCCCTCACTACTCCGGATATACCTTCGGAGAGAAGCGAGGATCATATCGATCTCGCTCTCGGGGAGTACGAGGCTGACGTGCCGCATTCCTACCCCTTCCCCTGACTGGCGGGATCGGGGGGAGGGCTCTGTCGCCGAATCGTACTCCGCCTCTGTATCAGAGAAACGAACCGGTCGGATCTCTGTCCGGAATTCCGTAACATTCCTCCCTCTACGTCGACGCCTCGCCTTCCTGCCCCTGGGTGGTTCTTCGGGGCATGGCTGATCTCTGTCCTGGCGTCCTCCGGCCGCACCGGTGTTGGGGCCAAGAGGACTGGAAACCAAGGTGCGAGGAGCACCGGGACAGATATCAAAGGGGACGCGGGGAGAGATGATTCCGGGCAGGCCTCCGGGCCGGGATCGGGAGGTGGGGTGACCCATGCCTCTTGGATCGGCCACACGGAGTAGACCCTGTTGGTGAATAGTGCTACCGCGAGGTGGTCCGCGGTGGATATTGCATGTACCAGCAATCGGGAGAGTCAACCCAACCTGCCTTTGGGGCGGTCGGGGCCTCGATCCAGGTCGGGCATAGAAGTGCCCCTGCTCAGGGTGCGCAGGGGCCTGGTGACTGGAGCCAGCAGTGTCTTGAGCCAACACGACCGCTGTTACTAGAGCCCCAAGGTGGGAATCCTCTTCCGCTCGTGCCCGACGTTGGCGTCGGGACAAACAAGCCGGGATCAGCGGCGCGGGCAGGTGGATAGCCTGTTCTTCGACTTGAGAGGCCTGGTGGCGGTGTCGCCGTGGCCTGACAGGAGCCCTTATCGCGGATCCCTGGAGCAAATCTCGGATAGGGTGGTCCCGGGCATCTTCCACCTCATACGCATAGGGGAAGGAGCTGTCGGAGCGTTCCGGGGATAAACTCCCGAAGCGGTTGGACGTCGAGGTAGGCAGCGGTGCCTCCCTGCGCGGCCCTCGGGGGCGGCGTTGGTGGCGAGGTGCAGCTTCCTCGAGGTCTAGGCGAGCCATGTCCCTGGTGGGGATGACTCCCTCTTCCTCATATCTCCGCACCAAGTTGTTGATCACCCTTCTCTGGATGACCTCCGAGGGGGAGAGAGGGCGTGGTTGCCCCGTAGCTGCGGCTGTTGGGACGGCTGTGGAACGGGCGGGACCGTGCGGAGTAGCCGCGTCGGTGTTTCCCCTACCCCTACGCCAGTGGGCAGGTGGCGATCGGGCACTGGATTGGGCGACTTGATTCCTGAAAGCAGGGAGAAAAACCCATTAACGCTGACATGAAAAGGAATCGACAACCAACCATTAGTGCCACGACGCCTTCCGTGGGGGGAACCCAGGCCATCGACGTCGTGAGACGGAGTGCCCGATTTCCCTTCCCCAGCCCCTGGCGGGTTCCGTGCCCTGGTGTTGAATGACCGGTCGAGCAGCATGCTGGTCTTCCAACACCTCTGAAAGCCATCAGTCTCCGTATTGAGGAGAAGAGATTCACGTCGGGTTCACCATTTTTCTGTTTCGGTGCGGATGTGCGTCGGGTTTCTGTTCCGACGCTGTTCCGCCAGGACGCGTTCGCGCGTGCGCCCGTCGACCCGAGGGGATGGGCGCGCGCGGCTTGTGGCCCCGCAGTCCCACTTTCCAAAGGCGGGCAGCATCCGTCCCTTATTCAGGGGCGTCTTCTCCTTGATCGAAACCGGGATGATGGGATGTCGGCTCCTCCTTCCGTGGACGTCTCCTCGGAACTCGTCGCCTAATCCGGGTCTCCCTCATAGATTTAAGACGTGCTCGTGAATCTTGTTCCCGGCTCCATATCTTCATGGACACCGGTTAATTACGCTGCTTCCGCCCAGACGCTCCAAGGGGTCTGGTCGTGGCAGCAACCTGCGGTGAGGAGACCGCGTAGCTCTGGGTATTGGGGGCGTGTCTTAACACTGCAGCTCTGCATGTCTGTCTTCCGTCCCTAATAGGGCTTCTCGAAGGCGTGGTGGCCTGAGGAATCCCGCGCTGGGTGCGGGGAACTGTGTCACCTGAGGTTTTCCTCAGCTTCCCATGTTTAACACGGGGTATGCCGCGAGTTTAACGTCCAGCGGGGACGGCATCGGACTGATCAAAACGAGATGTGGATCAGATGACAGAACCCCTTGCAAGGAACCTCCGGCGCTGGGGCCAGCACATGGGCGGCTTCCCGAGTGAAGTGGAGTGGAATGAAATGGAATGACCCCACCGGGATGTGGCGGCCCAGGTAAGGATCAGGATGGATGATGGAGTGAAGAGCTTGGACCCCGTAGGGGCTTCCTACGTACCGCGCGTTAGCGCGGATCAAAGTCAGCGTAGTTCGGATATACAGTTTAACGTCATGCTGGACATCGGCAAGCCGACTCACGAAGAGGTCGAGGCCGCTGGGCGGAGGATTGAACCGAACCACCTCGCACAGAGGGGGATGGAACGGCTGGGTGGATCACAGTTTCACGTCATGCTGGACGCTGGTGTTTGGGGCTTACACTCTAAGGAGGCCCGTATGCGGAAAAGCTCAGTTGGAGAGGGACTTGGGCTGAAGGTGAGAGACCTCGATCCCTGTCGCGCCCTCTACTGGCTTCGGAAGTGGGGAAGCACAATGGAGATACACATGTGCAGTCCCCCACAGGGGAGGATTCATAGGTTAATCGACGCGAATGTGAACCCGAGAGGGGTCCACTGATGGACGAACCGACGTGAATACGACCGGGACGACCAGGTGGTGGGCTTGAACCTCAGGGAGGCTTCCTACGTACCCTGTTTAGGAGACAGGGATCAAAGTCCACGTAGTTCATTTGGTTTGTAATATTCTACCCCCGTGGGAGAAGGCCACTCCAATCCCGACATCCCTGCAGAGACGAGCGGGTGGGGGCCACATCCAAACCGGGAGGACCCTACGTGCGGGGAACGGGATCGGGTGATGCGGACGGTTTAACGTCTTGCCGGACGAAGTACAGTTTAACGTCGTGTGTTGAGGACGAAGATGCTTGGCAGTTTAACGTCTTGCGGCGTGGACGTGGTGCAGTTTAACGTCATGCAGGACGAATGCTGAACAGTTTAACGTCTTGTAGCTCGGACGATATGCTAGGCAGTTTAACGTCGTGCAGCTTGGACGTGGTGCAGTTTAGCATCATGCAGGACGAAGATGCTTGGCAGTTTAACGTTTTGCAGCGCGGACGATATGCTAGGCAGTTTAACGTCGTGCAGCTTGGACGTGGTGCAGTTTAGCGTCATGCAGGACGAAGATGGTTGGCAGTTTAACGTCTTGCAGCGCGGACGATATACTAGGCAGTTTAACGTCGTGCATCTTGGATGTGGTGCAGTTTAGCATCATGCAGGACGAAGATGCTTGGGAGTTTAACATCTTGCAGCGCGGACGAGAGTGGTGCCGCCGAGGGGTCCGTGTCACTTCGCGCGAGCCTAGAGGGCCACGCGGGAAGACAACGTACGGTGTGGGCACCCGGGATGAGGATCAACGGGCGCCACACAGCCGGGTACCCTCAGGGGGTCAAAGGGGGCGACCCTGGCGGATTGCGCACAAAAGAGGATCTTGGCGCGCAATACCGTGGGTCGGCGCGTAAATGGGCGGGCTGGCGCGCAATTGAGCCAGCGCTTTGCGCGCGGAAGATAGAGATTGCGCGCACCGGGCTTCAGATAGCGCGCGGGGGCAACGACTCATTCTTTAACGATTGACCACTTTGAAAGGGGGGGTGCGCGCAATCGGGCTGGATTGCGCGCACCCGGGGGGCTATTGCGCGCAAGAGGCTTCTTTTGCGCGCGAAGGCCTTTAGGTGAATAATTATTCAAAGGAAAGGAGCCAAGGGGATTGCGCGCGAAGGCGAACCCCGAGGCTTTCTTGCGCGAAAGAAAAGAGGTTACCTGAAGATCGGCATTGCGGGCGGAAGGGGTTGGATTGCGCGAACGAGCGACTCTTCGAATTCCGGCAACCTTCAAAACGTCGGGGGTCGCCTTATATTTATAGGCAACCCCGGGCGCGGAATCCGGTTCGCGGGCGCGGAATCGGGCCCGGCGCGCAAGGGAGTCGCGCGGGCCACGGGCGCGCAAAATTGCGCGCCGGCCCAGCGCATTGCGCGCATCCCGGGAGGTTTGCGCGCCCTACGTCAACTTTGCGCTCGGGTCTCCAAAATTCCGCGCAAGTCCTCCCGGCCCTCCGAAACGGGCTTCCGACTCCAAATATGACATCACTTTCCGCATCCGGAGCTTCGTTTGGGAATAACGGACTTTTCCAGCGTCTACAACAGTGTTGGATGTTTTGAGAGACCATCACATGTCTTTGAAATTATCAAAATGAGATTATTTGATATAATAGGTACACATTTATGGACATGTAATTTCATAAAAAAAATTCCAGTTGATCAAGTGAATATAGAAGAAGCTATCTCTAGGGTATGGACAACTAATTTATTTTCCATAAGATGTTTTCTTGTTCTAGATATTTGTTATCGACATATTATTCATGACTTTTCATGGATAACCTCACAAATGAAATCATTAACATAGAAGAATTTTCTATTACAATGGACTAAAGAATACCAAAAATCATTTAAGGAACTAAAAGTATGCCTTTCATCATCACCTATGTTGATTATTATATAATCATTATTGGGTTACGTGGTGTGTTGTGATGCTTCAAGATCATGGAGAGGGTGAATTATCATGTAGGGAGATCTTGTTTTGTCTTATGGAACATGGATGTTGAGGGTTTTTGAGATGAACTATCCAACTCACTATTTTATGTAAGATATATCTATATGTTCCTTGATGAATTTATATCATTATCTCATTATTGAGAAATTTATTTTTTTCATGGATTTGAAGAGTTTGAAAAAAACTATTTCACTACATTATTTGAATCTGAGGCAATGATTATTATTGGAGTATCTCAAGATTTTTGAAATTTCCTTATTGTGTACATTGGGTTAATAAAAAAATTATGATGAATTCAGGGGAAATTTTTATCCACAATTAGAAAAAGAAGCATTAGATGGGTGGTAGTTGATATTGGTCATAGCCGATATTCATAAAGAATATAAAGACCAAGGTGATTATGATTTTTTATTCTCAGCTATGACATTTTGTGATTTAGTATAGATTATTTAAGAATCATATACATCTGATGAAAAAATATTTTCAATGAATTCATAACACAATGGTGGAGAGATCATCAAGGGATAGATGATGGATGAGAGTTCAATGTTGTGGTTTAGGAACTGGATGGTTGTACCAATGGGTTTTCTAGTAAAAACTCTTCTTTATTACCACCATTCGACACGGTATTTTCATCATGGAATAAATAATATATATATGGAATGGAAGGAACAATTATAGTTTAGTGCCAGAAAAAAAGAATCTAGTTGATTTCGTTTCAAGATTCTAAACTCATTAGCAATTTAAGGATAAAAATCTACGACCAATAGGTATATTGAAGTTTTTACCTATTCTAGTGTTGAAATTGGAGAAGATATTGATAAAATTTGACACAGGTATCCTAATAATGGTTAAGAATATATGAATCCATATGGTTTATATAGGATCAACTCACAATTTAGCTCATAACATCCCTATTTTTAAACACACATAGTGTTGGATATTTCAAAAATCTATATCTGAGAAGTGGTAATGAGACATGGAATACCAGTTTTAATCGTATCAAATAGGAATTCAAAGTTCACATCTCTTATAAGGAAATCCTTATTGAAATTCCTGGTTACTCAATTTACTATGAGTAAGATGTATCGGTGTCATATTGTTTGTAAATATGAAAGGATGATACAAATGTTGTAATACATGTTGGGGGATACTATAATGGGTTTTTGTAGAACCTGTGATGAGAACAATGTTGGGTCGGAAAAAGCAAGGGATGATGGCAAGAGGGGGAGGTGAATTGCCTTTTAAAAAAAATGATTAACAATTTAAAATCAAAGTAAAGATGCAGCGGAAATAAAGGAAGGCAATCACACAAGAAATTGATAACGGAGTTCGGCCAAAACCCGGCCTACGTCTCCGCTCCCAACTCAACCGTTGAGAGATTCCTACCGCTTTCTTTTCAATGGTTTTAGCAAGAAACCCACTAGGCTTTGAGGTAGCACTAGGACCTATTACAGCTTGCTTTTGAAATGGTTTAGCAAGAACCCACTTACTTTTAATGGTTTAGTAAGAACCCACTAGCCTTTTTAACGGGTGAAGGCTAGCTCACCGTGACACAAGCCTTTTAAAAGGAAAGGCTTGTAGAAACCTCTTCACACCTTAGTGGTGGTGTGAAACCCAAAAAAAAGGGGGATGAGAAAAGGGTTGGGGTTTGTAGGCACAAACCCAAATTTTAAAGCTCAAAATAGATAAACAAGAAAAACCGTTATGGAGGAAGACTTGGGCGCCAATGGTATGATGGAGTTGATGTAGCGAGCTCTCCCAAGCTTCTTGAGGTGCTCCTTGGATTGGAAAATGGTTGGAGCACTTGAGGATCCTTGAAGGTGGAGCGCCGGAGGTTCGCCAAATGTTCAACAATGTGTCCGGTGGCTTAGGTATTTTTCCGGTGCTTCCTAGGCCTTTATTTATAGGCTAGGAACCTTCAAGTATCCGTTGGAGGGCTTTGGAGTCGTTGGAAAAGGCCACGGAGCCGTTGGAGGCCAAAAGAGGGTTGACTGGTCAACCCCAACGGCTAGTTTGACTGGTCTACCGGCTGGCCGGTGCAGGGCCACCGGCTGGCCGGTGCCTTGGCAGAGGAGGAGAATTCTGGTCCAGGCTCCACCGGTCGACCGGTGGAGGAGCCGCCGGCTGGCCGGTGGCAAGACAGTAGCAAACACTATTTGGGACTGGGTGTCACCGGCTGGCCGGTGACAGAGCCACCGGCTGACCGGTGGAGCCTGGCAGTGGGCAATGCCTCTGCCAGGTCCACCGGCTGGCCGGTGCTATCACACCAGTTGGCCGGTGGACTGCAATTCAGTCCACTTCTTGTCCATTCTTGGGCCAATCCTTTGGCAACCTTGTTCCTATCATCCACAACACTTTGAAAACAATGTTAGATAAATAATAAAGGTGATTGTGATCATGAAAATCAAACAACGAGGGGAACGAGATGTACAACAATCTCCCCCTATTTTGATGATCACAATCACCAAAACGATTAATGTAAAATTCTGAAATTGAAAGGAAATGCTAAGCATGATGAAAATGATTCTCCCCCAATCAATCAAGAAAATTCTCCCCCTTTGTGATTATCAAAATAGAATGGGGCATAAGACTTGATTGAGGGAATCGATGAAAAACGAGATTTTAAATCAATTGAAAATGATATCAATTGTTGAAAATTTTGAAAATTTTGAAATGAAAATTGAATAACAGTTTGAATTGAAAGTTTTGAATCAAAAACCAATTGAATTTTGAAATTTGAAACCAAATGAGATTTTTGAAATTTTTGAAACAAAAAATGAATAACAGTTTGAATTGAAAGTTTTGAATCAAAAAGAAATTCGATACCAACTGTTGGAAATTTAGAAATGAAAATTTAATAGAAAATTTTGAATTGAGAGTTTTGAAACCAAGAGTTGAGTTTGAAATGAAAACCTTGAATACACAAAAAGGCTTAAAAGATCCTAACTCCCCCTAAATAAAAACAATGAATCACCGGGGAGAGGGATTTTGAAAAGAGACAATTTTAGGCCCGGAGAGACTCGCCAAAAGGGATTTTTCAATCCAAACTTGTCTCATGGCGGGTCTTCTCCTATAAAATTCATCCGAATAAAAAATAGACTTGGGTTGGCCGTACCGGGCATTTTTGCAATTACACTCATAAATGAGGTGCCCAGATTTCTTGCAATAATTACAAAATTTGTAATCGGAGCTCCCCCTTACAAAAACAGGCGGAGCATGGGAGGAGGAAGCTTGGTTGGTGTAGCCAAGTCCATTGGTGGTTCTAGATATTCGTTGGGAACCTAGGAGATTGTTCAAATTTTGTTCCCCTTGGGTGAACTTAGCTAGGGTCTCCCTTAGGTCTTTGATGGTTGATTCCATGGAATCAACATTTGGAAAATTTTGGATTTTAAGGGTCAACTCTTCCTTCTCTTTGAGAAGTTGTTCTTTTTCGGAAGAGAGTTTTTTGAAAGACTTTTTCAAAGAAACAAATTTTGAAGAAAGTTCATGAAAACCATTTTCAAGTTGGTCTCTAGCGTATTGGAGATCCTCATAAGATAAATGATTAAAAGAATTAGAAGAACTAGAGGAGGAGGAAGAAGAGTCGGAAGATGTTACCTCATGATTTGCCACTAGGCATTTTTTACCTTGGTCGCTCGAGGAGGAGGAGGAGGAGGATGATGAGGAGGTGTCACTCCATGTCGCCTTGAGAACCTTTTTCTTCTTCTTCTTGGCCCTTTTCTTGTGAGGTGGGCAAACGAGCTTGATCTTTTCGTTGGGTTCTTGCTTTTGATCGGATTCTTGCTTTGGAGCCTCGCTAGTACCTTCATAGGTTAGCTCTAAAAATTTCCAAAGTTCGTAAGAAGTAGTGCAAGAAGAAATGCAATTAAAAATATTACGGTCCAAGCCACAATGAAGAGCATTCATGGCTTTTCCATCAAGCTCGAAATTTGCAATGTCGGCGGGGGTCCATTTAGACTCATCGGGAGAGGAGAGGGAAAATCCTTGCATAACAATTTTATAAATTGGATAGCAAATGCTTTTAAAAAAAGTTGACATGCGGGTTTTCCAAAAAGTATAATCGGCTCCATCAAAGAATGGAGCACGATCCAAAGAGTAGCCCTCAGGGGCGAAAGAGATTGAAGCGGTAGAAGCCATCAAAAAATAGGATCTTTAATTTGAAACCGTTTAAGGAATTATTCAAATACTCCCTTTGATACCAATTGTTGGGTCGGAAAAAGCAAGGGATGATGGTAAGAGGGGGGGGGGTGAATTGCCTTTTAAAAAAAATGATTAACAATTTAAAATCAAAGTAAAGATGCAGCGGAAATAAAGGAAGGCAATCACACAAGAAATTGATAACGGAGTTCGGCCAAAACCCGGCCTACGTCTCCGCTCCCAACTCAACCGTTGAGAGATTCCTACCTCTTGCTTTTCAATGGTTTTAGCAAGAAACCCACTAGGCTTTGAGGTAGCACTAGGACCTATTACAGCTTGCTTTTGAAATGGTTTAGCAAGAACCCACTTACTTTTAATGGTTTAGTAAGAACCCACTATCCTTTTTAACGGGTGAAGGCTAGCTCACCGTGACACAAGCCTTTTAAAAGGAAAGGCTTGTAGAAACCTCTTCACACCTTAGTGGTGGTGTGAAACCCAAAAGAAAGGGGGATGAGAAAAGGGTTGGGGTTTGTAGGCACAAACCCAAATTTTAAAGCTCAAAATAGATAAACAAGAAAAACCGTTATGGAGGAAGACTTGGGCGCCAATGGTATGATGGAGTTGATGTAGCGAGCTCTCCCAAGCTTCTTGAGGTGCTCCTTGGATTGGAAAATGGTTGGAGCACTTGAGGATCCTTGAAGGTGGAGCGCCGGAGGTTCGCCAAATGTTCAACAATGTGTCCGGTGTCTTAGGTATTTTTCCAGTGCTTCCTAGGCCTTTATTTATATGCTAGGAACCTTCAAGTATCCGTTGGAGGGCTTTGGAGTCGTTGGAAAAGGCCTCGGAGCCGTTGGAGGCCAAAAGAGGGTTGACTGGTCAACCCCAACGGCTAGTTTGACTGGTCTACCGGCCGGCCGGTGCAGGGCCACCGGCTGGACGGTGCCTTGGCAGAGGAGGAGAATTCTGGTCCAGGCTCCACCGGTCGACCGGTGGAGGAGCCGCCGGCTGGCCGGTGGCAAGACAGTAGCAAACACTATTTGGGGCTGGGTGTCACCGGCTGGCCGGTGACAGAGCCACCGGCTGACCGGTGGAGCCTGGCAGTGGGCAATGCCTCTGCCAGGTCCACCGGCTGGCCGGTGCTATCACACCGGTTGGCCGGTGGACTGCAATTCAGTCCACTTCTTGTCCATTCTTGGGCCAATCCTTTGGCAACCTTGTGCCTATCATCCACAACACTTTTAAAACAATGTTAGATAAATAATAAAGGTGATTGTGATCATCAAAATCAAACTACGAGGGGAACGAGATGTACAACAAACAAGTCATTAAAGGAGTTCTTATATAATACAATCTATCATTCCTAGATACATATGGATCATTCTAAAGATTTATATTGGATTCATTCTTGTTATCAACATTTTTGGATAGAGATATGTGAAACATCAGTAGTTGGGATGAGCCTTTTCCATAGAAGAATGAATAAGATTCAGTTGATAAAAAGTGAATGGACATGGCTTTGAGTCCTCTGAAATCATATATAGAACATCGTTGAAGATATTTTTCATTCGTTTTGAGTGGTCATGTTTTCTAAATGATTTATCCATGGTCTGGAAATCATCATTTTGTGAAGAAGGGAATGTAAATCCTCTATACATAGGGACATTAGAGATTCTAGAACAAGTTGGAGAGTGGCATATCAGTTAGCACTTCCACCACTAGTTAGTGAGGTCAAAAATGTGTTCCATGTATCACTGTTGAAAAATATCATCTTGATCATGACTCTATGATTATATGTGAATAAATTGACCAAGATCCATATTCTTTATTTGTACATATTCCACTGAGTATTTTGGATAGAAAATAGAATATCCTTCATTGAAAAGTATAGGTATAATACTATTTTTGTGGAAACACGGTCAGATAAAGCATGATAAAAAGGAATTTGAGAAGAAAATGGAAGACCAATGGCCATTACTCATTCAGAAAGGTTATGGTTTTTGGCCATCTGGGGACATAAAGTCTAATGTTGGTGAGAATTTTGTACCCCCAGTTTCCTAGTATGTAACCCGTTCTTTGTGCTTCTTCTGTATATAATGTAAAATGATGAATTTGAATGAGTTTGGATAACAGTTAATGGTTTTTTGGAGATTTTCTATCAGTAAAATGATTGTGTATAGTTTGATAAAATCATATAACACATTAAAGAAACCATTCATAGTGAGATATGGGCTAAAGGAGTGGTGCACAGGTTTTGCAATATTTTTTTAAACCGTGTAGATTTTTAAGTGAAACCATGGGGTGGGGTGAATATTTTGGACATAGAGAATTGGCATGATCAGTGCATGGTATGGAAGTCATATTTCCAAACTATGAGGGGTGCTTCCTAAGAAAGTAGAAGGATCACGGTTATCACATGGTTATCTATACATGAGACTAAACTATGTGCACCGTCAAACCTATATGCTTATGAAGTGGATCTAAATTGTAATACGGATTTAACAAAAATTTTCCCCCCAAAACAACCCTTACTCGGGATTTTGGCCTCTCAATAGTTGGAGATCCTCTCCCAAGAGAATTGGAAGCAATCATGATTTTTTTCCATTGGTTTATTGAAGACTCATTCATGAGGTATGTGTTTATTATTCATCATTCTTGATTCATTTACATTGAGCGACTTCACTCAATATCTCCAATATTCTGATCTAAACCCACTGATGGTTGATCTATGGTTATGGGCTCCATATAATTTTAGTTTTTAATTTTTTATTGTAGGTTTGGAGGTTTATGGAGCGATCATAGAATATTCTACACCATACTGGGATCCTTTCACAGTGTTTATCTTTTCTTACAAATCTCTCGAGGTAGGTGGCTACACTCACGACTCCACTTATGAGAATTTGATCGATTAGATTAAAATTGGTGTTGAAATATTGGTTTGAATAATTTTATAAATCATTGTTATTAATTATTTATGGTTTTCAATGAAATATTGGAATTATGGTGATATAATGTCAAGATAGATTTAGTTTTCCTGATATTAAAATTGAATTATTAAAAAATCATTTTTATGGAATTTTTAAATGGATTTTTGGATGAGTAGTTTTCTTTTAAAATGTTGTTTTTTTAATATTGTTTTGGAATGATGGTATTAAAATGGTTTTTTACATAGTTGGCAATTGTTCATATTTTACATACAAGGCTTGGTTAAAATATGACATTGTGCTCAGGTCCAAAGGTGTAATGGATCAAGGGATATAATTACCTTTTCATGACATGGTAGATCAACGTTATACCCGTAATGAGTATTAAAAATTCACACCACTCCTTTCATAGTAGATATAATAGTTATTTTGATAAAATTGCTTATCCTAAATGGGACTTGTGAAATTTATTTTAAGCATGGTTTGGTTATTTTATTGAAAATAAAAATTGCTAGAAAATTGGTAGATATAACAATTTCATTATATTAGGTTACGAACTCCTTTATATGTTTTTAAGGTGTTGTTATAAACTTTTTTAGAATTTTTTTTCGTAAAATATATTATATAATGGTTTTTAAATCTCCTATCCTAGTGGTGTGAGTATGAATGTAATTGTGGAATACCAACTAGTTTTTAGTACTCACCCATACTTTGGAAGTATGGTGATTTTTTAAATGTCATAAATTGGGAAATGGGAAAATGTAATCTATGACACATATTTAACAGTACATCATGATACTTGGGATGTTTCATGAAGTTGGATTATGGAGCTTGTAGAGAATGAAGTCTTGTATTTCTCTTGGAGTCTTTTGTGTTTTTCATTCACTGTTTACTTTCGTGTTGTATTCTCCTGTTGTGGTTCTTGTTTCAAGAATGGTTTTGAAAAATGAAATGTTGGGTTCCCTTTATTTTTATCATGCATCAAAGAGAGGTTTTTTTGTTAGGATTTATTTAATTAATTTTTTTATTATTAAAAGATAAATCATCTCCCGCATGTATTGATACCCTTCATCAATTATATATAGCCTTCAGCATCTTTGGGATGTATCATATAGACATGTATCACTCTCTGGACTTATCAAGATAATGGTAATTTGGGGGGTGTTACATTATTTGTTACATAATAGAATCATTTATACTAGTACCATATCGTTTTATTTTCTTAGGAATATTGGAATGAAATATAATTCAATTATTAGAGATATACGTAATCTCCCACTATGTTTTTCAAAATTAGAACCACTCTTAGACATATTATATATAAAAAAATTATTCATAATGTGGGGAATGAAAACATATAGGAGGGTGAGATTTGATAATCTGTAAGTATAAAAAAATCAATGATCACAATAATTCATTGGAATAATGCAAGTGGAATATATCAATAAAATTTGAAAGACCAACATTTCATATAATATAACATAAAATTGAGTCATGAAATAATTATTTGTAGTTCATAAAATGTGAATAATAAATTATTCATAGATAAATATCCATGACATCATATAATTTCAACAAGAAATAAAATTTTTGGCATACAATTAATAATACAAAATAATTTCAAAGAAGTCGATGATCATTACAAATGCTTTCATAGTGGAATGGTCACCTCTAAAAAACGGCATATCAATCATGGATCACTAACAAGACTATGATATAAGGTAATGTTGCTTACATAACTTGTTTCACTACAGATTATATCCATGTTTATCTCATTAGATGTCTCCCTTCAACTAATTAGTTTGGGGGATATATAAGCCTCAATTCTCATATATTTACAGTCAAACATACATTTTCCAAAAGTTTAAAAACCCATCATCATATCAAATCCCCAGAAAAGAAATGGGATTCATAAAAATTTCATTATGGAAAACCCTAGGGTGAAAAACTAGGATTCTTAATTAGTTAATATTTTCATCGAAAAATAACCTATGAAAATGTAATGGTATTATAAACATCTTGTAAACATTATTATGAATAACCCGTTGAAATAATAAAGATGATATCAATTCATTATATTCCATTGAATTATTAAATAACATATAAGATTCCATCTTAGATACATAAATTATTTTGGATGATCAGATAGAATATTTCTTAAGCAAGATATACTATTCTCATTTAAATAACATATTTAAAATAAAAAATTTCATAAATATTATGGAAAAATTGTATTTTGGGATGAAAATAGAAATATTCTATGGAAATAATTATATAATTTTAAAGTTAATATGAAAAAAAATTTGTAAAGAAATAACAATATTCCATTACATTTATTTTGTAGAAATAAAAAAATTATATTCCAGAAAATAAAAATGAAATTATTTTGAGTGTTATTTGTAATAAAGTAAAACAAGTGTTAAAATTACTTTAAAATATTTAGATAATAGTAAAAAAATTAATAAAAACATTTTTATAAAAGATGGACATGGAAAATTTTATTATTGAACATAGAGACAATTAATGTTAAATTTTTATTAATTTTTTTAGTCTATTTATATCATAAAGAGTGGAAAATGAAATAAAATAATTTATTAAATATAAATACAAATATTTGAAGAAAATATATATGTTTCATGAGATGTATATTTTATAATTAAAGTTTTTTAAATTTCAATATAAAACAACTATGTTAAACAATGATTTATTCCCATAAAAATTTAACTCTTAGGTACATTTGAATTATAAGGCCCATAAAGGATATAACCCGAAAATTTTATGAATATGAAATAACTATAATGGTTATTATCTTAAAATGTATCCATGGAATGTATATACAATACAATAATTATAGTAATGGGGAATATGGATTTTGTTATATAGAAATAAAGGTTAGATAAAAATCTTATACCACTTGTAATGAATTACATTGTACACATTAAAACATCATATATAGTAGATATTGGTTTGTTCCATAATTTAACTATAACTATACATATGTATTTTAATAGATATTTGATTTTCATATCACCTTTTATGTAACACCCTTACCCTCATCATTGTCTTGGAAAATTAGTAGGATATTACAAGGCATTAGGTGAAATATCCAAGGCACCAATGGCTGATGACATATGCCAAGGGATTCATAACAGCTAGTATAGATTTTACCCTTTGAAAATAACAGACAAATCAATGATACCGATAAGCAATAAAAAATTATATTATACATGTTTACAATGAAATATAACTCAATAAATACCAACTTGAAACAATACTAATCTACAAAAACTAAACATATCAGAGTATAATGCTAAATATAAACCCCAAAAAGAACAATGATTCCAAATACAAAACTCCACCACTTCCAATAAACACCATATTACACCCTGAAAATGCATGCCAAAAGTATCATGATGTATCACTAAATACATGTTATAACATTCCTTTACGTGTGTATTGAAAAAAATACAAGAAATCACACCATAATTCCCAAGGGGAGAGTATAAAACTCATTTTCATTTCCTCCAATGAAATATTTACTCATGACACTAGGATATAACATGTTAGAACATTTATAGGAATAATTTTATATAAAAAAATTAAAAATATTACATCAAAACATGAACAATTTCTGAGGAATAGATTTCTCTCTTAAAAGCATTCATATAAGTCATTCATCCCATTTATTAAATTCAATTATTAGAATATCCCTTTTCCTTCCACACATCCACACACACACAAACACTAAAACATGGAGTTTCCATTGATATAGAAACATCACATCCATAACATATCCCA
This sequence comes from Viscum album, assembly GCA_963277665.1. Lineage (NCBI taxonomy): Eukaryota > Viridiplantae > Streptophyta > Magnoliopsida > Santalales > Viscaceae > Viscum > Viscum album. The sequence goes on along the minus strand of OY728160.1, from coordinate 1,043,456,829 downwards.
TTAATGGTTGTTCATCTCAACCATTTTTAATGTCATTCAATTCAGTTGATACTAATAATTCCAAAATACATGACAGCCCAATTATTCCAACAATTATAGTTACAAAATATTTTATTTGATGCACTTTTAAAAAAACCACATAATTACAACATAAAACCATTTTAAAATCATCATATTAATCTTATTAAACCAATATCACTTTCATCAAACATGAAATTCCAAAAATTTCAACACCAATCATTTAAGAGGGTTTCCATGAATTTTTATTGACCAATAAAATAATTAATTTCAATAAAATGCATCAAATTAATGTCAAACCTTCATGTTCTACAAATATGAGTCCTAATTCAAGCCACATAGCCCAAAAACATATGCGAAAAAAGAGAACAACATAGTTTTTCAAAAAATATGTCTATGATATTCCAAAACACTCCTGATATTTTGTTCCCTATATTCTACAAAACCATATATCATCATGATTAGCATCAAAAAATAGCGCGATATCACCAATGGATAAGATATATGAATCTCATATAGGGAAAATATGAAATATATGGAATAAAATAAACACTAAACCTTAATAAGTATTTATGGAATCAAATGCACAATGAATCCTTAATGAATTTCTCCCAGATCTAGTAGATGTGTTTCCCTAGGCTTTGGGAGGAGAGGAAAACATGTTTGGGTCATAATAGATGAAAAAATAGGTAATGGTTGTAGTTTATAAAAAATCCAAAATTAACACATGGTATGGAATACTGTTCGCCAAAGAAGTGGCTACTATGGTATTAAAACACCCCTCACTATATTGGATCATATGGCAAGGATAAAATTATTCCATCTATGATTTTTTCTTCTAACCATAACATGAACAGTTTACCCAAGGTGGTAATAAGGTTTTTCCAAATAATGAGATAGTATTACATCTATCCAATGACCTCTATATTCCCATGAAACATTTCTTAGTGGTGTTATTGTTATTCCACTAACTTTTACTATAAAAAATACCTACAATAAATCCCCAAAATATTATAAAACACCTTTTATCCTTACCAAATATATCCCAAAAACATAATATTCATAAATTAAATAAATAAATGGTTAATTACCTGAAACCTGGGGTGATAAATTATCACCACCAATTGAATTTCAGTTTTCAAAATGTAGAAAATATCTATTTCATTAAATGGAATTGGCCATTTCCCAACCATTTACTTTTCCCATTACCAGTATTAATCTTTTATCATACCATGTTCTCATTAAACAAGCAATGGATTGATTCTTTTCTAAATAAATAGTTTATCTTGTGTATCCAAAATTGACAGTGTAATATAAATCAATAATGAATTCATCTCTCGAATAATGTGATCTAATCAAATCACATAGGGAGGATCATATAATGACCCAAATATTAAATGTATATTTTTTTGTTAAATACATTAGAATTTTACGAGTCTGCCAAAATTGACTTTGCATGATTCTGAGGCCTAGTGTGTCCGAAATCAATTTTTGATGTTTTTTTGGGTATGTTCAGTAAATGTAAGATCATTGTTTTATAACTTTTGAACAGGTGCAAAGAATTGAAATCTTAGGGCATCGTTGAACTCGCGGTGCCAATATTTTCTTAAGGTGACTTTTATTTCAATGGTAGTGAGTCATAAAAAAAAGATAGTTTTTAGGGTTTTTAGAGATGGATTTAAATAAAAATAAATTTTTTGGATTATTTTTATTTGACAGTTAAAATCTACTTGGATACTAACGACGTAGGGCATCTTCAACCGACCTACCCTCTGCATCACCGTCAACGAGCTGACAGAGCATAGGATTGAGAGTGCATGGCGGATGCGACGAATGAGGAACTCCTTCGTCTTCTTCCCGCAACATCAACGTCAACAACTGACAATCAAAGGTAGGGGGTTTATTTTGTGTAACATTCATTTACATTTTCTCTTATTTAAATTTTAATGGAATCTTTGCATTGTTGTAAAAAAATTGTGGTGTATCTTTGTTACTCTTTGATGAGCCAACTGTTACCACCCAAACCACAGATGGTGCGGGACAAACCAACATGGCCCGACCCCTCTGCCTAATTTTTTTGTGTTTTTTCTCAGCATGGTGACAAAGCGGTGTTGATGGTGATGAAGGCACAGTCAAAGGTCACGCTTCTCACGGCCTCCATGAACCGCGCCGCCCCCAATGCCTTCTGGTGCCCTGACCGAGCCGACTCCATGGGCCAAACCACCGCCAGCCTCTCGCATGCTCGGCCGCACCACCACCGGACTCCCGCGCACCCTAGACGATCCCTATCAGCCAGTGTCGGCCTGAGCCGAGCCGAACCGTGGCAGCCTAAAGTGCGGAGGCCCATCCTCCCAGCCTATCAAAGCCAGCTGGCTAGGTCGTACACTGCCCGGCCACCCATCCGCCCGCCTGGCACCCTACCTGGCTGCCTCCCAGCCCGGACGCACCCTACACGGCCGCACACAGGCCCACCAAGCGCCATTCCCGGCTGCCTCCCTTCTTGTTTGCGCCCTATCTAGCCACCCTTCGGCCCACCTGGAACCCTTCCCAGCCGTGTTCTCACCTGGTCACGCCCTGCCCTGCCGCCCGACCTCCTGAAATGACCTGCGACCCCCCTCACGGTGCCCTGGCTAAACTGGCCTGGCCGTGCCCTCCAGGCCGAGCCGTACATGGCCATACCCTCGCGGTTCTCTAGGCCAAACAGGCCCCTAACCTCGGCCAACACCCCCTCACGACATGCTGGCCTGGGCCTAGCGGGCCGAGCCGAACCTAATATGCTAGCCCGCCCAATCAGGCGAGCCAGACACAATAGGTCTAACTGGGTTGACCCAGACAGAGTCGGCCCAGACTGGGCTGGGGTGAGTCAGTCTGACCAGGTCGGACCAGACCCTGGCCCACTACCGATCCATTACATTCTTTGGCAATATCTTTGGCACCAGACGACCGCTTGGTAAACCAACTGCGGCACTGGTTTCCATGAATCCTAAAGATCATATTGAGTATTCCCCACTTGAGTTTGGGGTATAGTTCAGATGTGGTTAGGTTGGATCGCGCACTAATCCAACCTGGTCCCCAGGACTAAAAATCGAATAACTCACAGACCAGGCGTCTGATTGATGCGTCATCAGTTTTGTTGAGACCCCTATGACGTGGTGGACCTTTTAGATACTTTTTCATGGTAATTTTTGAAATTTTGAGTATCGAACAATTGCTCGTCAAGTGGATCCTCCTGGATATGAGCGCCTGTAGTGTGGAGACCTAGTAGCTGGCTGAGACCCGACAACTACTGACCAATTCGACTCGGAGAGTTTTTACTAGCCTAGTGGGGGAGCGCCTTGGTGTCATGGCAGACCCACATTTTGGAGTTTCGTGGTGTTATGGAAGACCCACTATACTTGACAGGATGAGTATCTCAACAGACTAGGAGGGGGAGTGCCTCTATGTTAGCGCGACATACCCACGGTGGGGAGTGCCTCTATATGAGCGCAACAGACCCATGGTACTCGATAGCAGGAGTACCTCAGCAGTCCAAGGATATTGGGATTTGCCTCAATGTGACATGGAAAGACCACTATACTCGATTGAGAATGAGTTCTCTAACAGCCGTGGTATCAATAATAAAAATCATTGTTTGATTTGAGTCAGTACTTTTTGTGTTTACCTCAAGAATGAGATTGATTACTTGATAACATCGGTATATGTATGTGAATATAACTAAGTGGGGTTATCTGTTGATTTCATTATTTGTGGTTTACCCTTGTTGGATTTTGTGAGACCTTGAGAGTCTCAGGGTCCCTACTAAGTATCATTATACACATCCCTGCACGGGTTATGCCCGCACAACGTTGTATTGGTTGCAGATGACGGACAATGCTATCTGAGGCTGAGAGTACCAGGACTGAACGATACATGGAGGTGGACCATATGACATGTCGGTATGTGGATGAGACTGAAAGACGTGGAGTGTTGAGGAGGATATATGTACCTACCATTTAGTTAGGATCCTTGGTGGAAAATCTAGGAGTTACTCTTCACCTTTCAGATATTATGTACGTTTTAGTTGTACTTGTTTTCAGATGTACGAGTATTTTCTTGTTGGGCTTGTATTTCAGCCCCTCTACATTCCACAATATTTTTATAAAATTTTACTTAGTGTTTTGCTTCCAGCTCATACTTTGATGTGAGATTTTTCAAGTTTTTATGGAAATTCCTTCCCTATTTAGGGATTTATGCCTTTGGTGCTAGTTCCCAGTCCCTGGCCTATAGAAGGCGGGCTTTGGGTAGTCATAGCACGAGCCCTGGGGGACGGGTCATGAAAAATTGGTATCAGAGGAGTCGGTTATACAATAAAACTTAGGACAGTGATCCATTCTGTGAATCAATAGTTCTAAGGGTACTGATTGTAGTTTTCAGTTCAGGGAGTCCAGTGTAGGTTCAACGGCCGACGTATCCATACACCAGGACCCTGACTACTGATTTCTGACTTAGTGAATGAAAACACTGACTGTCTGTGTGTTTTAAAAATTACTTTTAAGTCAGATCGACTAGGTTTACCTTCACCAGCAAGAGGGGAGACTTTGTAGCACTGGACAGACATACTCGGTGGATGGTGTAGCCGATCTGTCATCAGTTGGCTTGCTTTACCCTCAGAGCAGTTGATGTGGAGAGTCTGAGCTATCTTGTAGTGGTGGACCAGTACGTGGATGTCTTCGCTGAAAATTTTCCAGGACTACATCCTCCTATAGATGTGGACATATACGTCGACATGTACCCTGGGAAGACACCAACAACAAAATGAGAGTATCGGATAGCTCTCGTGGAGCTTCAAGAGCTGTGGGTAAAGCTAGAGGACTTGCAAGAGAAGGAATTCATCCATCAAAGTGTTTATCCCTAGGCAGCCCCGATTCTATTCCCCAAGAAGGAAAATAGATGCTTGAGGATTTTTGTTGACTACCGTATCTTGGAATAGGTGACTATTAAGAGAAAGTACCCACTCCTGAGGATTGACGAACTCTTTGATTATCTGAAGGTAGAATGGTGGTTCTTGAAGATAGACCTCAGATTAGGCTATCACCATCTCAGAGTTCGAGATGAGGATGTGAAAAAGATGTCATTCAGATGTCGGTACGTCCATTACATGTTCTTGGTTATGCCATTCGGCATATCCAACGCTCCAGCAGTGTTCATGGGACTCATGAACATGATCATCCAGCCATACCTCAATAGCCTTTTCTTTGTCTTCATCGATGAAATTTTGATCTAGTCTACTACTGAAGAAGATAATGCCTACCATTTTCAAGTAGTACTGTACACACTCTGGGAGAACTAGCTTTTTGGTAAGCTCTACAAGTGCCAGTTTTGGATCCAAGAGGTTCACTTTTTGGGACATGTCATTTTGAAGGCTAGAGTTGTAGTATATCCAGTGAAGATTGAGGTGGTACATGCTTGGTGCCACCCCAGAGTGTTACGAAGGTAAGGGGATTCCTGGGTTTGGTTGGTTACTACCAAAGGTTCATGTGAGACTTTACAGAGTTGCAGCAACTCTATCAACCTTGACGAAGAATGGGAAACCGTTCGTATGGATGACGAGATTCAAGTAGAGCATTCAATAGATAAGGCAGTGGATGACTAGTGCCCTCATATTGGGGCTTCTAGAGGAATGTGTGGGGTACGTAGTCTACTGTGACACATACGGGATCAGACTCCATTGTGTCCTGATGCAGGAGCGAGCAGTGATCATGTATGGTTCTCAGCAGCTGAGAAAACACGTGCAGAACTACTCTACACCTGACCTAGAGTTATTAGCAATTGTCTTCACCATGAAGATGTGGCGACACTATCGTATGGGAGAACATTTTACCGTGTACTCTGATCCCAATAGTCGTAGGTATATCGTCTCTCAAAAGGACCTGAACCTAAGAAAACAGTGATGGCGTGAGTTCCTCTAGAACTATGATTTCGATATAGTCTATACTCTTGGAAATGGGGACGTTGTAGTAGATTCACTCAGCAGGAGATCGGGTATACAACTGCTAGGCGAGGTGATAGAGCAGCTGGCTACTTTACAGATATCCTTTGTGGATAGAGATGGAGCAGCTTTCCTTCAGAATCATACGGTCAGTCCCCCACTTATTCAGCAAATCAGAGAGGCATAGCATGGGGACACTTACTACGAGACACAATGTGATCAGATATCCACAGGACAGACACCTGATTGATTTTCTAAAGGTAGGTAGCACGTCATCCTCTTCAGAGGACGTACTATGGAACCAGTGTCACATCCAGAGGAAGTGTTGAGGTTGTTCCACACATCACCTTTATCAGTACATCCACAAGTGGTGAAGATATACCAAGACCTTCAACGACAGAACTGGTGGCCATGTATGAAGTAGGCAGTAGCAGAGTTTGTCTCTCGATGTCTCACTATTCAGTAAGTGAAGGCAGAGCCCCAGGTACCATCAGTAATGGTTTAGCCTTTAAAGGTCCTAGAGTGGAAGTGAGATGTGATATACATGGACTTTGTGATATGACTTATAAGTGAATCTTGGGGTCACGACAAGATTTGGGTGATCATTGACCGACTCACCATGTCGGCCAACATCTTACTGATATGAGAGTTGGGTTTAGTAGAGTGCTTGGGACGCCTCTATGTGTAGGATATTGGGCATCTACAATGAGTTCCCTATTCTATTGTCTCAGATCATGACACGCAGTTTACGTCCTGGATGTGGAAGGGGTTGTAGGAGGCTTTTGTGATGCAGCTTTGTCTGAGAACCGCCTTCCATCATCATATGGATGGCCAGACTGAGAGGTCCATTCAGACTCTCGAGGACATGCTCCGTGCATCCATCCTCGACTTCAGTTGAAGTTGGGAGGACCACTTATCATTGTCGGAGTTTGCATAAAACAACAGCTAACACTCCATCATCAGGGTGACACCATTCAAGGTGATATACATGCGACCTTGCAAATCACCCTTATGCTAGACAGACCCTTGGGAGTCAGCACTAGTGGGACCAAAAATGGTACGAGATACCACAGAGAAGGTGCAGATCATCTAGGAGTGGATGAAGACTACACAGAGTAGGCATAAGTCTTATTCTAATAGGATACAGAGACATCTAGAGTTCGAGGATGGATACCACGTCTTTCTATGTGTATCAACTCAACAAAGATTACAGAGATTTGGCAGAGGTGGTAAGTTATCTCCAAGGTTAATTAGAGCTTTCTATGTTCACCAACATAGTAGGCGAGGTGGCTTACCACTTACCTCTTCCACCTCAGTTGCACCAGATGTACAATGTCTTCCATGTATCTCAGCTGAGGAGTTATGTGCACGACCCTCCTCACATCATCGACCATAGACAGTTGGACATCGTTGATGGGGAAACATTCATGGAGGCTCCAGTGGAGATTGAGGATCGACAGGAGCGGGTGATACCTGGACGGTCAATGCCTCTAGTTCATGTTCTCTGGTTGCACGAGAACCTCCAGAAGATCATATGGGAGTGGGAGCCTCAGATGCATTCTCAGTACCCCGACTTTTTCTCTTAGTTCTATTTGTAGAATAAAGGAACATAATGACCTGAGGTGGGGAGAATGTAAAGTCCCAAAAAATTCATGGAAATATTTTTCATAAATACATGGAAATTTTACGTGTTCATGAAAATTGACGGTGCATGATTATGAGGCCCGGTGTTCCTGAAATAAATTTCTTATGTTTTCTTCAGGTACATTCAGTATACGTATGAGCGAGTTTTTATAAATATTGAACCGGTTATCAGAATTGAAATCTGAGGGAACCGTTGAACTCACAATGATGGTATTCGGTTAAGGAGACTTTTACTTTGACGACAACGAGTCGAGAATAAAATATAGTATTTTGGGTTTTTAGAGATTGATTTAATTAAAAATAATGTGTGTGGCTTATTTTTATTTGACGGGTAAAATCTACTCTTGGAGGTTGGAGGTGGGACCACCACACCTTAACCTCCCATGAGAGGTTATGGTGGTGGGGCCCACCCGAACCTAACCTCTCATGAGAGGTTATGCCGTGGGGACCACATGAGGCTAAACCCCCTATTGATGGAGGAGAGTAAAACCTCTCAACTCTACCTCATTAATGAGGGAGATATTCTGGACCTCCCCTTTAATTAATTGGGCCCAACTCCCCTAATTAATTTGATCCAACACTCATAAATTAAATAGAGGATCCACGTTATTAATTCACCAATTAGATTTTTGTGTCAGCAACTAAATAATTGAAAAAATCAATCTATTTTTATTATCCTTGACATTTCTCATTTGGTGGTGCTTGGGAAGATATGATCTGGTGAGAAATGTTCTTCCAACCAAGAACGCTCCACTAACGATGAACTCCCCCAACGAAGAATGAAGAACACTGAACTTCTATGACTTCCACCCTCGGATCGTATCGATGTGGGGAATCTTCAACCGACCTACCCTCGGCATCTTCATCAACAAGCCGACACATCTTAGGATTGGGAGTGCATAGCGGACGCAATGAATGATGAATTACTTTATATTATTCCCATGACTTCAACATCGATGACCAACAATCAATGGTTGGGGGTTTATTTTGTGTAACATTCCTTTACCTTTTCTCTTCTTCGGATTGGAAAGGAATAATTGCGTGGTTGTAAAACAATTGTTGATCATTTTTTTAATCTTTTATGAGGCAAGTGTTACCACCCTAAACGAAGAGGGTGTGGGCTAAGCGAACATAGCCCGACCCATTGATCGTTCTTTTTTGTGCTGTTTGATGACATGGAAATTAAGCGAAATTGAAGGCGACGAAGGCACATGCAAAGGCCATGCTTCCTGCAGCCTCCATGAACCGCACTGCCCCCGAGGTGTTCTGGTTCCCTGACCGATCCGACTCCATGGGTGGAAGCACCGCCGGCCTCCCGCGCACCCGGCCGCACCACCACCGACCTCTGGCGTACCCCTTCCAAAACTAGCTGGCCTGTGTTGGCCCATGCCACGCCGAACCGTGTCGGCCCAACAACACATGTCAGGCCTCACGACCACCTGCTGGCTGGGCCGTGCCCTGCCTGGCTACCCACCGGCCTGCCTGGAGCCTGATTGGCTGCCAGCCGGCCCACCTAGCACCCTACACGGTTGCCTCCCAGACTGACCGCACCCTGCCCGGCCACCCACCGGCCCACCTAGTGCCCCACCTGGCCGCCTCCCGGCACGACCACTCCCTCTCTGGAAGCCCATCGGCCCGCCTGTCGCCCTGCCCGACTGTATGCCCACCTGGTTTTGCCCTGCTCGGCCACCCCTCGACCGCCCAGCCTTCTGAACCGGCCCGGAACCCCCCTCATATCTACCTCTCCGAACTGGCCCGATCATGCCCTCAGGGCCGAGCTGAGCCGAGCCGCACCCTCACGGCGCTCCTGGCCGAACCGCCCTCACGACATGATGGGCTAGGCCGAGCGGGCCAGGCCGAACCTAATAGGCTGGCCCACCCAATGGGTCGGGCCATACCCAACAGGTCTGACTGGGTCGACCCAGACCGGGTCAACTCACACATGGTAGGGCTGAGTTGGTCCGACCAGGTCAGACCGAACCCAAGCCCACTACCGAACCTTAACTATCTTAGGCCATATCATTTCCACCAAATGACTGCATGACGAATCATCAGTGGTGCTGGTTTTCTTGGAGCACGATAGTCCTATTGAGTATACCCCACTGGTGTTCAGGGTACAGTTGAGATGCAGTCAGGTTAGATCATTCACGAATCCAACTAGGCCCCCATGACTAAAAGGCTAATAACTCATAGACCGGGCATCCGATTGACGCGTTGTCTACTGCATTGAGACCCCTATGACATGGAAGACCATTGAGATACTTCTTCATGGTACTTCATGATAGTTGGAGTATCGACCTGTAGCTCGTGGAGTAGATCCTCCCAAAGATGAGCGTGCGTAGTTTGGAGACCTAGTAGCTGGATGAGTCCTGCCAACTGCTGATCTATTCAAATAAGAGTGTTTCGGCATGCCCAGTGGGGAGTTCCTTGGTTTCACGTCAGACCCACAGTGGGGCACGCCTTGGTGTCACAGCAGACCCATGGTACTCGATAGGAGGAGTACCTCAGCAGGCCACAAGGGGGAGCGCCTTTATGTGAGCGCAACATACCCATGGTGGAGAGAGCCTCTCTGTGAGCATGGCAGACCCATGGTACCCAACAGGAGGAGTACGTCAATAGTCCTAGGTTAGTGGGAAGCACCACTGTGTGATATGGCAGGCCCACTATACTCGATTGAATATGAGTTCTCCAACAGTCGTGGTTATGATAATAAAAATCCTAGTTTGAGCTGAGTCCGTAACTTTTGTGTATACATCATGATTGAGATGTATTACTTTATAACTTAGGTATATATAGGGTCATATACCTATGTGGGGTTATCAATTGATTTCATACATTGTGGTTTATCTTTGTTGAATATTGTGATACCATGAGGGTCTCGGGGTTCCCACAGAGTATAGTTATATGCATCCCTACACATGCTATGCATGCACCTCGTTGTGTTGGTTGTAGATGACGGACATCGCTGACTGAGGCAAAGAGTACTAGGACTGGACGGTACCCAGAGGTGGACCATACGATGTTTCGGTATGCAGAGGATACTAACAGACGTGGAGTGCAGAGTAGGCTATATATACCTACCCTTTAGGTAGGATCCATGGTGGATGATCCAAAAGCATCTCTTCACCTTTCAGTTCTTTTTCATTTCCAGTTGTACTAGTTTTCAGTTGTATTTGAATTTTCTTGTTGGGATTGTATTATGGATCCTCTACATTTATCACTTTTTGTATACATTTGTACATAGTGTTTTTCTTCTAGATCGTACTCTGTTGTGTGCATTTTCATGTTTTATAGTAAATGCCTTCCCATTATAGGGATTTACGCATTTGTTGCCAGTCACCATCCCCTAGCCTATGGAAGGAGGGCTTGGTGTAGTATTGGCACGGGCCTCAGGGGATGGGTCATGATAGATCAGGCTGATACATATTCCTCTGAGATACACAAAACACATTATCCAATGAACTGAGTTGGATGGAAATTTCAAATGATATGTGGCCTCACTAACCAATTTAATTATATATAAAGGGAATATGTATCATGGATGTATTATTCCTTGATTAAAAAAATGTTACCCAATGCATGTGGACATTCTAAAGAACACATGATTACTCACATAAAATGAAAATGGTCATCGATGATGATTGAAATATGATTTTTGATGACTCTTTGTGGACATAATAGTTTTCCTAATCAACTAAATAATGTCAATTGTCTATTACTCAATGATTGATCTACCTAGCGACATGTCACATGTTCCAAATAAAACAAATGATATCATCAATGATTCCTATATAATTCTTAAAATAAATCATTGTGTATTGAGGGATTATAACTATCGTTGTATGAGAATTAAAATAACAATATTTTATCCTCACATGTGACACCAGAATCAATTACACAAATTGTAGAAATTTTATTCTATGTTTTATTCATCCTTTAATGTTATCCATCAATTTTGGGATGAGGTTCCATACTCATAGTCAACTGGGGACCAAGTGATTTATTTTAATATTTTTAAAAATATGAGATAAATCATCGATCTCAGTATGATACTAATGAAACTATTATGTCATACCATTTTCAAAATTCTGAGATATAAATTTTAGGAAAGTCAATCACCATAATAGATTCATGAATAGGGATGAAATCGGATGAACATGTGACATGATCCACTATCACCGTTATGGAGTAATTTTTTAAAAATGTTCTTGGGAGAAACATAACCATGTAAATATCTATATTTTCCCATTTATGATCATGAATAGGTACGTACAACCACATAAATACTATACACGGGTTTGATGCCTTATATTTTGGACATGTTAGGCATCTCAAAAAAAACTCTTCCATCATAAATTTCATGCATGACCACTAGAATTGTTAATATATTTACTTATATTTCATTTTTAATCCAAAATGAATAAACAAAAATTAATGGTTCTATGAATGATGTAGTTTTTCCAAACAGGCCAAAGGTATGACCATCTAACCACAGGACCACAAAACAGATTTCTAATCAATATTTTGTCCTTTAATTATCAACCAGCTATTGAGTTATGACATAATTGAAACACATTCTAAAATATATGTTTTTCCCCTTCAATCATATAAACTAAATTAGGATAAAAATAAAATAGAAACAAAAATATAACACTTCCATTGTCTTCATAATACATTTTAATGTAATATAACACGGGAATCAATTTCCACTATTCTGATGCCACATCTATCAATATATAAACACAAGATTATACATATTATATATAATTAGTAAAATAATAAACATGTTCTTGTTTGGAATTTGTTTTAAAAAAATCTCAGGTAACTCGGAAAAACAATTCTTTTACATGTACAGTGCTAAAAATGATTTTAAAATATATGGGTCAAAATTTTAATTATAAAAGATCAATTGAAGCGTGTTTCATCCATAGAAGGCCCTAGGTTGATGATTTTTATTAGTTTTTTTGGTAAATGGGACATGAATGACTGTACAATTGTTGTTCTTATTGATATTCACCAATTTGTGATCAGTTTTGCATCGGATGATGATGTGGTCCGGGTCTGGTCATGTTCTCCCTATCGATGACATTTCTGCATGTTCTTTCTTATCCAATGGTCTATAGATCTCTGTATGAATCATGAACCATCCTCTATTGTGACATGGGTATGTTTCCCTCAACTCCCTCTTCCTTTTCAAAATCCAGCAATTATTTGTATGATTGGAAACATAGTGGGTCGTTTTCTCTGTTCTAATATCCGCACATCTTTTGTGAGTCATCTGATTAGCCATTCCTTTGTATTGAGGTGGATGAGTTGAAACCTCTAGTGGAGTTGATTTGGATTACATTCAGTGTCTAGTTTAGATGGAAATAGGCCATCATTTTTGAATAATGGGTAAACTATTGTTTGACCTACTGTCGGCTGAGGAATTTGGCATCTAATTATCATAGGGAAGGCATTAACAGGAAGACCATATTTTACAAGGATAGTCCAGGTGAGGGACAGTGGGTGATGCATGTTGTGGTTTCCTATCCTGGCAAGGCTTCTGGTTTGGTGAATTAGGATGCATTGACAGCGGGTAAAGATGCAGAGGCCTCTTCCAATCCGATTTTTTCTTTAGTGTTTGATCTACTAAAAAATAATCAGTATGTGGTAGATGGTGTAACTCCCCAATCGACAATTGTATGTTTCCCTTTTAATAATGAAATAGCTTGCGTTGTACACAACTTTGAGTTCAAACATGCCACAACCAACCTAACTAGTCGTTATGAATAATAATACCCACTTTTTGAAATTTATAAATATTATTTTTTAAAATTGACTTCATTTTTGGATTTGGAATTTCAAAATTAACCTAGGATGATATTTTGGTATTTTTATAAACACTTTCAATTGTCGATGAATAGTGAAAAAAACCTTGTGTTATTGTTTAAAACAGACTATTTATATAAATAATTGGTTATTTTATTTAAATTTATATTAGGTAAAAATAGATACATAATATTTATATCTCTTCAATGTAATTCATTGGATTAATTTTATAATAATATTTGATATATAAAATTTTATTGATCTTTTTACCGTCTTTTACCCATCTTCTAGGAGCATTAGGAAATTTGCATAAAACATAATTTTACCTCTTCTGTGAGTAGAATTACAAATATTTGAGAGACACGGTTGATATCAATAATTAAAATGTGGTTCAATAAGATGAAAATATTTTTTTAAGAATAATAACTTTTGACTTTTATTTACCATGGTTTAATGTAAATAGGTTAATTAAAATTTGATATATACAATTTGATTTAACAAGGGAATTGTTAGTCAAAACTCATAAGGGAAGTATCATTGCAACATAGTTTTGTGAATCTGTTCCCATTAGGGCATATAAATGGTATTTATCTGCTGATCTCATCATCATACCCATGATTGAATTTGATATAATCCATGAATGGATTGGCTTTTAGACCATGATACAAATATTTATTATAAGAAGAATGAGGTTACAATTTGCGATGATGATAAAATGTACCTTATCTTTAGAGAAGAAATTCCATCATCTGGTTCTTATCAAGATCCACCCACAGTAGCTCTATTAATTCAATTATTGGGATAGAAGAGTGTGAAATAAAAATGGGCTAGGAAAGGAATGTTCAAATAGAGGAAGTACCTATTGTTCAATAATATGTTGATATGTTTCCAGAGGATTTACCGGGACATCCTATGGAATGAGGAATTGAGTTTTTCATTGATTTAATTCCTCGTTCAAGGCCCATATCGAAGACCCCTTATAGAATGGATACTGATGAATTAGTATAACTGAAGAAACAACTAGAGGAATTGAGTAATAAAGGATTTATTCTCCCTAGTGTTTCTCTATAGGGAGCCCCTATTCTTTTTGTTATGAAGAAAAATGGATCTATGAGGTTGTGCATTGACTACAGGATGATCAATGCTATAACAATAAAGAATATGTATCATCTACCTCGCATTAATGATTTATTTGATCAACATAATGGAGAACAATATTTTTCAAATATTGAACTTCGATCTGGATATTATCAGTTGTGTATGAAGAAGGAAGACATTACGGAGACAACATTTCATACCACATATGGGAATTACAAGTTTAAAATAATTCCTTTTGGACTGACTAATGCACCCTATGTTTTCATGGATCTAATTAATAGAGTTTTCAAGGATTAACATAATGAAATTTTATTGGTATTTATTTATGATATATTGGTATACACAAAAATCTACAAAGAACATGAAAATAACTTGCGCATTATTATGAAATCCCTTAAAAGAAATAAATTATAGGGAATCTATATCATGGGTGAATTTTGGATTCAAGAAATTTATTTTCTAGGCCCTATTGTCTCTAAGGATGGAATCTTATTTATCCTTATAAGACAAGAGCAATAGAAGAATGGATAGCAACAATGAGTATAACCGAGGTACGGAATTTTATCTGATTAGTAGGATATTATCAGTGTTTCATTCAGAATTTTCCTTAATTGGCTAACCCATTAACCAATCCCACACATAATGGGGTTAATTTTTTTTTTAAAAAATGAGTGTGAAGAATGTTTTGGAGAACTAAAGAGAATATTAGTCAATGCATCTATCTTGACTCTACCATTAGGGAATGGGGGGATTGATATTTATAGTGATTCTTCAATGAAAGTACTTGGTTGAGTCCTTATGCGGAATGAGAGAGTTATTGCATATGCATCAAAACAGCTAAAAATTCATGAACAAAACTATCACACTCATGATCTTGAGTATGAAGCTATAATATTTTCATTGAAGATACAGAGACGTTGTCTCTATGTTGAAAAATGTGTGATATATACCCATCACAATAGTTTTATGTATATTATCTCACAAAAAATACTGAACATGAGGCAAAGATGATGGATTGAACTACTCTAGGATTATGATTACACTATACACTACCACCTGGGGAAGGAAAATGAGGTGGAAGATTCTTTGACCATAAAGGATCCTGGAGTTTTTGAACAAGATGAGAGTTGAAAGGGGTATTATGTTCATGGATCACGTAAAGATGGATATGGGAATAATCATGGATGGTTAAAACAGAAATACGTTTTCTAATGGTTTCTAAACCATCATTACTAGATATGATATAAAGTTCTCAGAGTGATGATGAGGAGTTTCAATAGAAAATTAACGTTTTGAATGATGGTAGATTGACCGACGTCGTATATGAATGTGGGATTTCAAAATTTTGGACGATACTTTGTGTTCATGACATACATGACCTAAAAAGGGAATTTTTGGATGATTCTCATAACTCCTATTTCTCTATACACACTGATAGCACTAAATGTATAGTGATTTGAAGGAAATTGTTTGGTTGGACAACATGAAGAGAGATATTTCTGATTGGGTGATAAGATGTATGGTTTTTCAACAGGTGAAGGCTGGAAGACAATATCCAAGAAGTGTTATGCATCCTATTCCCATAACATAGTGGAAATTGAATGATATTATGATGGAATTTTTCATGGGGATACCAAATAATCCTAGAAGGAATGATTCAATATGGGTCATTGTTGATCGTCTTACCATGTCAGCACATTTTCTTGCTATAAGAGAAGATTTACCACTTGAATGTCTAGAAAGACTATATATTAATGAAGTTGTAAGTCATCATGGATTACCCTGATTGATGGTTTTTTATCATGATCCACATTTTACATCAAGATTCTAGAAATGTATTCTTAAGGGCTTGGATATAGAACTTCGTTTTAGCACTACTTACCACCCTCAAACTGATTGAAAATCAGAAAAGACTATTAAAACCTTAAATTACATGTTGAGATCTTTCTCAATTGATATTCAAGTTATATGGGATCAGTATTCACCTCTGGGAGAATTTTCCTATAACAATTGCTTTAATTCAAGTATTCAGATGGCATCATATGAACTGTTATAGGGAAAGAGATGACCCATACCAACTTGTTGGGATGAAGTTGGTGAAAGAAAACACGTAGGCCAAGAACTTGTTGAGGAAACAATAGAAAGGTGAAGGTTATCAAATCCCACAACAAATAAGATAAATGTAGGAAAAATTTTTATTTTGATAACCGAAGGAGGGATTTGGAATTTCTAGTATGAGATCATGTTTTTTGATGATACCTCTAGGGAAGGGTGTTATACGAATCAGTAAGAAGGATAAATTAATTCCTAGGTACATCGGACCTTTCGAAATTCTAGAACGATTTGTAGTTATAGCCTATCATTTGTCAATGCCTCCAAGTCTCTCAAAAGTTCATGATGTCTTCCATGTATCACTGTTGATAAAATACATGCCTGGCCCAACACATGTACTCATCTCTGAGGAAATTGAACTGGTACCTGGTCTGTCATATTGTGAAGAGCAAGTCAATATTCTTGGTACCATAGAACAAGTGTTGAGGAACCAGATGACTCGTCTGGTAATGTTCTATGGAGAAGTCATAAGATGAAAGAGGCAACATGGGAACCCGATGAACATATGATGAAGAACTACCAGAATATTTTTATGCAGTAGTATTCTATAAATTTCTAGGATGAAATAATTTTATGGAGGTTAGAATGTAAAACCCCAATATTCAATGTTATTTTTCCATTTGAATAGTGCAATAGCTTGTGTTTTGTTCATCTTCGAGTTCCAACACACCATGACCAACCAAACTAGCCATTATGAAATGTAATACACACCATATGAAATTTTATAAAATTTATTCTTCAAAATAGACTTCATTTTTGGATTCGGAATATCAAATTATCATAGGGTGAATCTTTTGTATTTTTCTAAAAACATTCAATTTTTAATGAATATTGTTAAAAAATGTGTAATTTTTTAAAACCTACTATTTATTTAAATAAATAATTATTTTATATAAATTATTATTATGTAAAAATTGAAACATAATACATATATATGTTCAATGTAATTCATTGGTGTAATTTTATAATAATAATTGATATATAAAATTTTATTGAACTTTTTACCGTATATTACCCAGTTTGAAGGAGAATTTGTAAATTTGCATAAAACATAATTTCACCGCTTATGTGAGTTGAATTTCAAAATCTATGAGACACGATAGACATCATAACGTAAAATGTTGTTCAATAGGATGAAAATAATTTTTGGTGTATAGTATAATTTAACTTTTACTTACCACGGTTAAAAGTAAAATATGGTAATTAAAGGTAAAATTGATATTATTGTTTCCCTAATAGATGCTCTAATATATTGGATAAGTGTATTTCGACCAAAAACATCCATAGGAATAAAATATGATCATTTTGGTCTACATCGATTATATTATGACATTTATTATTATTTTATTTCAAGAAGTGTTAAAAGTGTTGAATTCAATATTTATTAACTAAAACATTTTTAATATAAGGTAATACATAAGATAAATCCGACTATAAATATTATTTTAAATGATATAAATTTTTCCTAAATAATTATTTTTTATTTATAATTTATAGTCAATAAATAATTTAATTTATTTAAGACACAATGATGATTCAGTGATTATCTTTTAAGTAAACATTTAAAATAATTATTATTATAAATACCCAAATAAATTTAAATTGAGACGTTTGATGAACTAAAATAATTTTATAGGTTAATATAACATGTTAGGGTTGATTAAATGTATTTTTATTGATAAAATCAGGTTGTGAGGACATTAATAAAATCAGCTACTAAATAGTTTCAAAATTGACATAAAAGTGTTTTTAAAATAAATAATATATTAATAAATGATATATCAGTCCTAAAAATCTATGGTAAATCCCAAGAGAATATATAGTAATTGACATGTCATTAATGAACCCATTGAGGTCCTTTTGGAATTTTATTGTATGTTTATTCACCATATAATATAAAAATACAAGGAGGCATGGTAAATGTAAAACTATTTAACCAAGAGTTAAATATAGATGATAAGGTTAATATGGTGACCTAAATCTATATAAAACCTATTGGATGAAATTATTTCGACCCATCCCCACCTTATCCTTGAAATAAATCTTTTTGGAGCCATTATAAACCAAATATGATTGTATAATAAAATAATATTTCAAGCTTTTCCTAAAGTGACTGTCACCTCTTTTATAAAAGGGTACATACCCTTCAATAAATATCACACCTCTAAATCCACATGGCTTTGCCAAGACCTACTAAAATATCCTCCCTACTACCCTCATTTAAACATAGAGTCATTACATTAAATTTAATTCCAACCTATGGTACCCTTTTTATGAACTCCAATAGAAACACCCGAAGAAATGTAATAATTTCATCACCTGTTTCAATGTTATTTTCTTCTTCCACTTACTATTTCATTATTGTTTACATATCAAAATAATAATTATAGTACCTTATACATACTGTTATGTTATTATAAATATTGTACAACAATATTCATTATTCTATCCATCCTATGAATGACAAGTCACCATCTGTGCGTACGTACGGGTAACTGTCTCCACGTCGTGGTGTAGTTTGTAATTCGAACAATTAAATATATAGATAAGTATAATAATGAATATAACAAAGGTAAATAGAAAATATAACATGTTAAGTATTCTTTATATATGATATACCATCAAATTATAGACAATTTCACTGTTAATAGGATGATATTGTCACTCGTGCGTAGGTACGGAATACTGTCTTCACGAAGAAGAATAAATTCATTCCCCAACATAAACACTCATGCATAATATTCTTTTTAGGAATAAAAAATATTTTCAAGAAATTAATATCATTCTAAATATGAATCAAATACATCCAATCGATAACAAACATGGCATAACTAACCAAGAATATAATGGAAAATGAATCAGTTAACCCCCTAAATAATGATATTATTAAAATATTATTAACATATCAATATTATAAGATAATATATCATATAATATTTATGTATGTGGTTCATGTATAATTTAATAACAGTGATTTAACAATTATACAGAAGGTTAAGGTACCCTTGATCATGAAAAAGTACAAGGTAAGGGTTAATTCTACAATCTCTTCATTATTCGTGGCTATTTATACGTGAGTATCTACATGGACATATTTATCATCTATATCCGTATTTTATAAAAATGTATTTCAAAAAAAAAATTATTTACTATAATATGGGTTAATGAAATTTATACCCTTTTTATATTTTATAAAATTTTTTGAAAAAAATATTTCTGTCGTTTTCCAATCACGCTACATTATGACCTTTTCGAAAAATGAAGGCAAGAATGCCTTTTTTAAGTTATATGGAGGGTGCAGCTATTTTCCTCCATTATAAAATCATCGAAGCATCCCATACATGCTTATAATTATATTTTAAAAATAAATTTTTTCATTTATAATTATGTGGCTTTTTAATGATTTCAAAATTGAAATAGATATTTTTATCAAATAGTTTTTATTTCATCTTTTTTCAACTTCCATTGATGGATGTTAAAATTTTTTAAGTTGATTTGTTATGATACAAATAATCCATATTGAATTGATGGTTTTGTGATATTTTTGTCTCTGTATGTTTTATTTTTATACCATTTATGGTTGATAGATAAACTATTAACACTTCGTATGCTTTTTTAAAAACTAATGTTTATGTTATATTTCAACCTTTTCATATGAGGAATGCATTAGACATAGTATGTGACAGGTGGAGCCCACAATGGCACCTCGATGCATCGGTAGGTCTCAAGAGACAAACTAGTGTCTTGGAACAAGACCTTCACAAAATAATATTTTTAATCTTGGCACAAGGCCATGACTGTGTGGTTAAAAAGTCCGACATTGGGAATTTCATCCTTATGAAATTTGATATTTATATTACATGAGATTATTCAACTAGTAGAATATCCATTTAAATATGTAAATGACAATTATTTTATTTATCTTTGACATATTCTGCTAAAGATTACGTTTAAAAGGCTTGGGTTTTAGTCTTATACATTACCTTAAATGTTTATACTTATTTATGAGAGTTTCCTCTATATTTTTATCCTTACATAGCATCTGAGATCACCCCTTTTTATGTTTTATTATTCCTAGTATGAAAAGAAGTATATTATGACTATCCTTTAGGGATAGTCTAGGAAATATGAATGTGTTCAAAGGAGGCAATGTTGTGGTTTTCTTCATTTTATAAATGTAATGAAAATCTTATGTATATATCTAGTACTTCCTAGGTTACTAAACTGATCAGTCTTTAGGGATTTGATCCCTTGTGATCATGACAATGTTATGTAATAATGCCCTTACTCTTAGTAACTAGGGTCAGGGAGTTATAGATAGTGTGAACATGATGGCTACAATGGTTGTCTCCAGTATGGACAGTTGTAGAACAGATGATTTTTGGATCGAGGGGACACAACCTATGGATGTGGAGAACTTTGATTCTACAATGTATGATGTTGGTTTAATAGTGGGGGCTTCTGAAGTCTTTACTGGTTGGTTAAATAGATGTGGTGATGATTATGGAGATTTGATTATCAAAATTTCTACTGGAAACCAATTTCAAGGTTTGGAGTTTGAGGATTTGGCGGTGGTTACTATAATAAATGATGGTGTCAACATGCAGATTGGGCTCCCTTCCAAGGAGGCTGCCATAGGAAATGGAGAAATGTTGAAGAGGATACATGAAGGTTATTAATTTGTGGAACATCCACACTATTTAGAAATTATTAACACTAACAATCAGTTTCAGAAGACTCGGCTAGTGAACTATCAAGAGGTTCATATCCCTAAAAATGGGGGGATATCTCGGATAGTGACAAAGAAAATGATTGTGGCATAGTCAAGTCCTCATATAGTGACATTGTCTAGGGAGGTAAGAATAAGATGTCTGAGAGCCAGGATATTATGATAAAATCAGCACAAAGAAGGACAAGGAATGATTAATCCTATCTATCAAAGCATGTGTCCCCCAAGACTTCTGTCAGAAAAGAAGGTGGAGAAGTCTCTGTATTCTACCAGGGTATAAAATTTTCTAATGAGTTTCTATCATTGGAGTAGTTCAATCATTAATGTAATACTCCAATGTTCTAAATCATTATAATGGCTTATATTGGGAGTTAGCTACTATGGAGGAATCATTTTACCCCGCATGTGGCAATGGGTATGGTTTTTATGATCTGTAGTTGTTGTTTTGGGTTTGTGGTAATTGTTTGTTGAATAATTTTTTTATTTTAACCAATTATTAAAGGTTCTCCTATGACTAAAATTTTATATTATATTTTATTATATTAATATCTAAATAATCAATGTTTGATATTTTTGAAAGCATTTAATTTAATTATATCATATCTAAAAAATAATGTTAAATTAACATGATAAAAATATTATTTAAAATTTCAAAGAAATGTTTACAAACTAAACTATTTAGCTTTTCCATGCTATAATGTGTTATAAATAGTCAATTTAAAGAATTTTACACTTTTATATTTTCCATACATATAATATTTTAACTGTCTTATTGAAAATAATGTGGCTTAATAACACATAAAATTAGAACAAGGGTTGGATATGGTCTAAATATTGGTTAAAAATAGTTTTTTAACAAGTCTCCATTTCATGGTGTCCCTTATGTTTAATTTTTTGTACCATGTTGTGTTTAATTTTACTATATACACCATAATTAATTTTAATGACATTCACTAATATTTTTTATCAGAAACTAATTTGATGTTCTTAGAATAAATATATTCTATTGATCACAACATTTTATTTACATTTTTTCAAAAACTATTCCCAGAAGTTGAAAAATTATGTTTAATGATTATCCTGTAGATATGGTGTGAGAGAATGTTTTTAATGTAATAATCATCAAAAGATAATTACGTATTTATATCTAAATTATGTATAGAAATTATTCCCATCACCTTTTTTGAATTAAAATATATATTATTTATCTATTGTTACCATAAATAATTTTAATATTTAATTTATCAATAATATTTATTTAAAAGAAAAATAAAGGTTAAAACAAAAATTCAACATTATTTTCACTATTCATGAAAAGGTAAAACATAAAAAAACCACAAAATCATATATACAATTTTAATAATTATGAAATTTAAAATGATTTTTTTTTATTTTATATAAATATTATAAAAGTTTAAAAAACTATAGTTACAAAAGGTGCACCATTAAAATGCGGTGAAAATATGTTTTAAAATTATACAACATTTCATTACATAAATTAAAATTTTTCATTTATTAATCCTATAAAATATATTTTATAAAGGTAAAATGAGTTTAATAAAATGTGTATAAATAGTATCTTTATTTCTATTTATAGTAGATATGATAAGATAAATGACATAAATTCTATTTTAAATATTAATATTAGCTATATATTATTGTTTCGTAATATTTGAACTTGAATGTAACATATTTTATCAATCAGAAGAAATGTTTCATGAAAAAATTGAAAATTATAGTATTTCATGGGATTAAAGGAAAACTATGTAATGAATCTAACACAATAAATTATTTTATTTAAATTATTTTGAAATATCATATTTCTTGATATCTCGACATGTTACAATAACCAAGGTGCATAAAATGAGATTGTATATATGAGCAGGCGGAGGAATGATTTGGATATGATGAGATTCTTACAGGTTTGGAAGGATGGGGACATTAATTGATTTTCATGTTTTTTTAGAGATTACCTAGGAAATGGTTTTTTGGTGGCGGTGTTCGTCAATTAAATCAGGGAATACTATTAGTATTTAAAGTCATGCATAATATATGGACATCGTATTATGTATCATGATTGGGTAATGTATATACTCATAGATTCCAGGATTTTTTTTTGGTATATGGGTCCTCTATTAGGATATGCTCATGTAGGTGGTTAATGTTTTGTCATATGGTGGGATGTTCACCAATAAATGTTTTTTGGTGACATCCTCAGGATCGACTGGATGTTAATGGAGACCATATGATTTATTCTTTGATGGTATGAAAATTAAATCATTGAGTTAGTAGAGGGATCACATATAGATTTAGTTAGTAGAGGATCGTACAACGAGAATTCACTGGGGGTTGGGTGTTGACCCCATTGAGCCCATTTGGTGGTAGTGATATGCCATTGGGATTGGTGGGAATGTAATAAAGTGAGACATAAAAGGGACATAAGATGGATCATGGTGATATGCAAATGAGTTGTAAAATGGTTTTATGAATGGGGTAACTACATAATGTCAAGACAGAAGGATTCAATATATATATATACTATGTATTTGATGAATAATGGGTGTGTTTTGGGTTTTAGCATGACATTCTTAGACAATGACATATTTTATTAGTTTGTTCATAGACAACTAGTAAGCATCAATTTCAATTGGTTTTTGACAAAAAGGATAGGTCTGAATTATTATTGGCACTCTGATAGATGTTGAGGCATAATAATTTTTCAATTCTATCAAAAACATGGTTTCATATTGTAAAGGGGAACATGAATCAAATTTTTTTGATTATATTCTGAGTTTTTATTTGGGTAGAAACAAAACATCAAGGACGATATGTTGATGTTTTAACAAATTCTTTCATTCAATGTGATTGTGTAAGTGCCATTGTGGTATTCTATTTTTTTAATGGGTGTTTTCAGGGAGTCCTGGTCATTTTAGAACCATGGCATGAAGGTTGTTCCATGGTAAAGTTTAAATTTATCAAAAGTTGAATTAGTCTTGTGAATAAAAATATAGTGACTGGGGTAGGTCAGTTGGTGAATATGGATGAACATCTATACATATCATGGGAAATAATTTTTTCTGGAGATGTAACATTGTCCCTCTTTTAGGTGGATCATAAATTTATGAGGAAACTATAATTTTAATTACAAAATGTTTTAAATATTGATTTACATCTTTAGATGATGTTTACGAGTTTTAATGACTCAAATTCAGATTTGATATGTGGAATTATTCTAGGATGGTATTATGTTTTTCTTGGATTATTCGTGTATGATTTATAGTCTATTTCGTGAGATTTAGTTTTTTTGGGTAAGGATGCAAAGATTGATAGGAATGGTTTTAGAGATACAAGAAGAAAACCTGATATATAAGATGTTTTTAGTTCATATTTAACTACAAAAAAGGATCACTTTCATGGTTATAGAATGTTTTAGGGTAAAATATTAAAGGAAATATGTGAAATAATGCGAGGTTTCACTAGGTATGAATCATGGGGCATAGCTAATGCATTTTTTATGATAACACATATAAATTTCTATATGATAGAGGGAGTTGTAAAATAATTTTTATCTCATGTCTTGTTAACTCATGGGGCCTAACCATGCGGGTCATGTATATAGGTAAGGCAGTGTGTTCTTGGTTGGAAGACAGTTTGTACAACCATGGGGACAAACCATTTCTCTTTGTGTCATTGGGTAGAGCTATCCACATGGTTAAGGCAGGTTTTTGGATTCCATGATGAAAAATAATGACATTGCATATAATTTTTTTAAAATGGGTATTTTATCAAGATACTCCACTGGTCTTCTCAGGCTCTCCACCAACTCACCCCCATATTCTAGGTGCTTGAACTGGGGACCTCCAACATCCCTTCCTCATCCTCTATACTACGTTTTGGGGTAAAATCTAGAGATTTAATGTTGCTGATGAGATTTCTCATCCACTGTTGGTTTCCTATCATACCACTATTGTTTCTATAAAACAACTAGATCTACATGATATGTTTTTTAGGTGATTCCATTAGTTCATAGTGGTATAATTCATTTCCCATGGAGATTTTTGTTTCCTTAAATAGAGGATATCCTAAGATTCATTCCCCATTTCGTTTCATGGATCTTTATTGAATATTGTTTTTGTGTTCAATGTTATAATTATTGTATATTTTTTATGATTTTAATTATTTATCATGTTGGTATAAACTATTAGGGATTTGTCTCCTAATTTGGTCCAGGAATCTAGTGAGTCCTCTGTCAGTTTATAGCATTTTTTCAGGTGTGACGTGATGAAGCTTTGTTTTATTTAGCATTATACCAAGATTAAATAACATAATAAGTTAATTATACTTATTATAATTATTTAATTTCTTTTTCTATAATAATACTAGTTATTTGTTGTTTGTAATGATCTATGTTAGATGCCAAGTGATTTATAAGATGCATAGATGGGAATTGTAAATACCATTATTCTTTAGATTCAATTTGGAAATATTCATTCAGGATGTAGGTAGGGTATGAACTTTAACAATATATTAAAAAATTGTATTATATGTGAATTCTAATGTATTCCATAGAACCATTATCTGATATTCATTATCCAATGTTTAAATAAATACGTTGTTGTTTTAGATGGATACATTAGACCATCCCTATACTATGGTAGATGTATAATAATGTGATTCTAAAACTAGTGAAGTGAAAGGTGTGTTACATCCATCTGGATTTGAATATAATATGTGTTATGTTTTTATAAAAAACCTACAAGGACTTCAAAATGGTTTTAAATATAACGTTTGGGCATTGACCAGGTTATGTGTTCCAAAGGGGTAAAGTGATGATTGAAATGTTCCCAATTATGAAAAGAGTTTTTGACCTCTATGTTGTGTAAGAATATGGGATTTAGAAAATTATTTAAAATATGTATTATAAATTGGTACAAGAATTATTTTTTGGTGAAAATTAATTGATGGACATTGTGATGGTTTCAATCAAAATGTTGAACTTGGTCCCAATTTTGATTTCATATAAAATAAAAATTTCCTTAAAAGTGTGTTTTTAAAATGATAAATATGGGTGATTCGATTATTTATTTTCACATGAGAATGTTTTTTCAATTCTATTTAGGCATTTTTTAGGGTCTGTATGGTGGTTAAAAACTTTTAAAGGTTTAAAAAGGTATTTCTGTGTTTTTGTTGAAAATTGTTTACAGTCTTGATTTCTGAGATTATTGTTTATGAAATGATGTAGTGGTTATATTGTATGATTGATTCTTCTATAACATTTATAAATATATGGATACAGTGTCATATTGAGGATATGGAATTTAATAGTATACTTCATGATAATAGTTTCACAATGATGCTTTGGGTGATGATCGATTACCATGTAGAATAATATTCTGTAATAAATATCCTCCTCCATGATTTGGTTATGAATGATGCTCTAGGAA
Organism: Viscum album; assembly: GCA_963277665.1. Lineage (NCBI taxonomy): Eukaryota > Viridiplantae > Streptophyta > Magnoliopsida > Santalales > Viscaceae > Viscum > Viscum album. The sequence continues at coordinate 1,043,430,005 of OY728160.1, read as the reverse complement.
AAACTAGTTCTATTTATAGATGGTTTTTATAATCAATCTCAATGATATACTTCAACATTTTCTTATGAGAATTTTGGACACATTGTTCAGTAATTACCAATACTTAGGTATATGGTTTGGTGTTTGAAACATATTACAGCCCCACATTAATCATATATTGATACTTGTTTTATTTTATAGAATAATATTACATCAAATAATGGATCATTTATATTAGATAGGTGCAATGGGTGTGTGATTATTCCTACCAATGCCGATTAAATACGAATCAACCCCTTTTTTGTTTAGAAACAATGTAGATCCTTTGTTATTACTTAGGAGAATTTTGTAAATCTATATAATTTTATTTTACTGGGTGTTACATTAGGACCCTTGTCCCAGTGTGTATGAGGTGAGATATCCAGTTTATTGGATTGTATTTCTTTTCAATATGGTTTATTTATTCCATTTCTTTATCTTCTTAAAATATTTTTCTGGTTGGAATGTGCTTTAGAAATTATTGGTGGAGGCCTACTATGTTTTAATCAAACCCTGATCGGGCCACCAAAACACTTTTTTAACAAAGTATAATTCTCATTTTTAATTCATGATTAGTTTTATGGATGTGGAACTCATTTATTTCTAGTAGATATAAAAGTATTTCTCTTATGACAATTAGTGATTTGGTTGATGTTTCTCAGTGAAGTTTTTGATCTAATTTATAGATTATTCTATTTCGTTATATTATGGACTGACCAAGTGGGTGGTTAGTTGTATGTATGACTTAACCATTCGGCATATTATTTCATTTCATTTCATTATGGAATGTCTTACTTAATTATATATCTTCTGAACAATTCTATGTATGTTATTTGGTTATTTACGTATGGTTTTTCATTCTGATAAAGCTTTATATAGTTATTTAAGTTCAATTTTATTCCTCCACTTCTAGTCAACAACCTATAGAATATGAGGAGAATGAATGAGGTCATTTGGAGAACAATATTTAAGAATCCATTGTAGTGGAACCTGGGATGGGACATTACATAAGTCAGGGAAACTAAAAGAATATTTCCATGATTCAGAACTGATGATCTCTTTGAAATAGAGGATAACATGATAGAAAACAACATTATACATCCTGAATGTTTGACATGGCATATGAAATGAAGAATTAAAATATGTTTAAGAATGATATGAGATGTTTAGACACACACATTACACACCATGAAAGGTAATTACACAAAATATAACAGGATGTGTTATAACGCATGAATGAATGCCAAGAGATGTTTGACCCCCCACATTTCATGAAATAAATCACTATCACATGACATGTAATGTGAATATTTATAGTAGATTAATTAAATCCTAGAATAGTTTTTACTCCCACATTACACATCATGGAGAGCTATTACCCAATGCGAAACCCTTGTACATGAAAAATAATTGACATCTTTATCATAATTAATGTTGATGAACCACATTAATTATCCTCTAATTACCAAGGTACACATATACAAATTTATTTATAAATACAATAAAACCATGGGTACATTATGTCTAATAAATAGGTAGACATGGATGCAGAGTAAAGGAATCATATCTCTATGATCTAGTGTTGTGATGTGTTCCCATGGTTTTTCTATATAGGGTTTTTTTTAGTTTCCCTTGTAACAAATAAATTTATCTTTTAATTCAAGTTTTTATGTATTTTTACATATCTCTATATATTCTATACAAAATTTCATTTTCTGTATCTCTTATGTTATCTGATCATGATCTCTTTTCACATTTTGAATGGAAGATGTATAACCTGATTTTATCCCTTGGTGAGGTTTCATTGTGTTCATTATTACATCAGTTGAAATTATCTAATACTATTATTATTTCATTGATCATTAATAGTGTAATGGATGGGTTGAGAAAAAATACATCATGAAATGAATATCAAATTCCTTCATATGTATAACAAGGTTATTTGATATTCTATTGAAATGAAATGGATTCATAGGTAGGAAAAAGTCAAAATCCAGGTAGATAGTAGAAATCCATTTGTGATGTAAAATGGATGAAAATTTTAATTGAAACGGACTATAAAAAATGAATAAACATATTAATCCTACCCAAGGTCCAGGAAATTTTTTGTCTATTGTTGTTTTTTACATCATTTTCTTCAATATAAAGGATCTATTATTTGGTAATTTTAATATTTAAAAAAAAAGAACGTAATTTTCAAAATATTACCAAGCAATAGTTACATTATAAGGAATAGAATTACAAATTGAATTGAATCTGATGATCCTAAAATGAGATGATTATGGTCATCCTATATAATTAATTATTAAAAAACATTATATGTAATTTTTAAACACTCCATTAAATGTTTGCATCAACAATCCTTAGCATGCATGCATTGACTCTCGCATTATAATAATTGCGTAAATAGCTAATGCAACACATGAATTTCATGAATAATTTATATCCTTATATTACTGATCTTTTAATTCTCCTTATATTATATCCAATGTGGTTATGAATCATTTTAATGTCAAATAATAATGTTCTTTAATCGAAATTAACAATTTAAATTATTTTACAGAATATATAATTAATCCATTCTGACATACCAACAAAATCATATAATGAATCCACTCAATTTTATGATATAAAGGGGTCAACATTAGAATTTAATAATGAATATTCTTCCATTTAGATATTACTTATAATTATCCCCATTTTATTGCATTGTTTTATATTTGGAGTGACAATATACCATATTCACTATCTTATAATTACACATTGAGTCATATGAATTTTTATAAATTATATATATAAATATAAACAAATTTATACCATATATATCGTAAGATATGATTTCAATATATTAAACCATAAAATGAAATGAATATATATAAAAAAAATTAGGTAAATATAAAGTATTTAGATCATATCTCTTTTAATATACCATTTTCAATAATCCCAAACAATAAATGGTCTATTCCACCTTATATTCTTTGATATAAAATAACATTTTAATCCATATCCAAAACTTTTTCAAATAAACACAAAACATATATTTCATATCAATTTTCAGCCTTCTCCACTTATCATATCCTATGTATTATGTTAATAGTTGCAATCAAAAAATCTTCTTGATTAACTCTAATACAATTTTTTTTACTATCCCTATATCAAACTCAATATCTATTTTTACATTAAAAAAATCTAATACCATGTTCCACTATAGTTCAAAAAATATTTAGGTATCATGAGATATATAAACATATTAAAATAATGACCTCTAAAAAATCATTAGTGCTACTCAAGCTATATTGAAATCTTTTGTGACCTATATCAGAAACATATATTACCATACCTATATCCCTTTTCTCTACCTCACAATAGAAGTACCTCTTTTTAATTATGTTAGTGTAATATTTTTAGTGGCTATGTGTAAGTATATATGTCTCTACCATTTTTCTTACTATTACAATTAATATTATTGTAGTATATACCAGCCATATTTATGGACACATCACATGTCATTCATCTTTATGGATGAGAAAAACATATTCCACTCAACAAAATGGAAAAGAACCTAATATGTGTTGTTTAGTTATGGCATCATAGTCACTAATCTACATTAATTGTGGTAAACATGTTCACACTAATGATATTATAGGGAAAACCCCATCATGGTTCATAATCAATGGACAAAAAAATAGACAAAAAACCCCATAAATCACCTAATTAGCCAATCAGAAAATGGATATATCGTGAATTATATCAAGAAAAAAATGCCATATTTATAGTACTTTCACTATGATAAGTAATGATGAATCCAATATAATCCATGAACCCTTAATATATTAGGGAAATGTTATATAAATATATATGTTGTTCATATATTTTGTTATACATTTCATAAATACAATTTTTATGCCTCAAGAGAATTTCCTTCATCAGTTGCAAGATTCATGCTCTTGATAACCATAACATTTAATCATATCCTATAATACTATAAAAATAATTTTTTTATGGACAACTCAATTTAAAACATTATGTGGTCAATTATAATTATATTTCATGAATTATCTATAAAGTTATGTAGAAAATGAGAATGAATGATAATGATTAGATTTATTTTTATGATAAAATTTATATTCTTAATCAAAATCAATTATACATAAAAACATCTATTTTAATATAAAATTATTATCATATAATACCTATTTAATTGTCATCGCTATTTTTTTAGATATATTGTATTCCACATATTCATTAATAAATTATAGAAATTCTACTACATATGTCTTTAAAAAGTTGATAAAACCCTCTAAAATATATATTAATGAAATAATGTCTCTAATGAAAGTAATTAGGAATAATGGTGAGTTATAGGAATCATATTCCAAATTTTCATCTCTGTATAAATATTTAATACTTATTTATTCACCACCTCAAATTCTATAGTGTCTATATTTTTTCATAATAAAATTTTTGTATGTTTAGGATCATCATCCATTTAATATTTTAAGATTCACTCGAGAAGGAAAATTCTTTTATATTTAATTCCTATATACAAAAACAAAATCTTTTTATTTTGAACAAAACTATAATATCTAACTATTCCAACCCTGATTCAGAACTCATTAATATTTACAACAATTATATAATAGTTTTTGGTGACATATAACATTCATACATAATGAAATTATTTCTACAACTTTGATACATGACATGGACCTTCCATTGATTTTCGCAAACCCCTTAGGCATCCAAGATTATTCATTTTTGAGGAATCACATTTAACACCATGAGATGTTGTGTAATAATTTTTTTGAATAAATTTATCTTTTCGGTATTTTTAATTTGATGTGATACATGACATAGTTCATTATATATATATATGTAATGATAGTCAAATATTCCCTACAAAATTAATACAAAATTTTCTCTCACTACACGCAATTCCAACTTGGCATAACAAACATCAATGACTTGGAATTCATTGCTCCCATCACATAGTTTCTATGAAACATATATATATACATATATAATTAATTAAATCAGATAATTTCAACCTATAAATTAAAAATATTTTTAGGAATTGTAATAAATAATTTCCAAATAAAAATTATAATTTTTTTAAAATAAAACAAATTGAAATTGAATGATATGATTTTTGGTATAGTCCGTCTATGTTTAAAAACATTGTTTTTTTGAATGAACCGCCTATAACAAAAAAATATTAAAATAAATTGAATTTAATTTGATTAAATAAACATAATTTTTAAATTTAGATCATCAAAATTAGCATTAGGAGATTTTTTGGTATTTTTTGAGAATCATCATTTTTTTATGAATAGTAATGAATACTACTTTTCATTTAAAACTTGATTTTTTGAATTAATTATTAATAATAAATGATATTATAAATTTATTTTAATGTAAAATTGGATAAATATTATATATATTAATAAAATTAAATTATTTAGAAGAAATATCATTTTGATACTGAATATAAAACCATAACATACATTTGAACTGTTTCAAACATTAATACCAAATTATTTTGTCATATCGGTGGGATTAGCACTAATATTAATTTTTCCACTTCATTGAATATAATGTTGAAAATCCAAGATAAAAAATTTTATTGTGTGTAATATTTATTTTATAATATTTCAATGTTATTTTTTTGACCAAAATGATTTGTAAATGTGATTAAAATTAATTACAGTAGTTAAGGACAAATTATTCATAATTATGAACTAAACCATTAAATAATGATCTCAAATGGCATAGAATCATGTAAAACACAAATTTTATTTCCATATATCATCCATAATAATTCAATTATTGAGTTATTGTTGTTGTTTTTTCTCTAACATTTTCTAGGTGAGAACATGTGCACACCTACCTTGTTTTTGAAAATTCCAAGGGAGTTGTTTTCCTTCCGAATAAATGATCACCACATATACCAACTCTTATAGCTCAAAAACCTTTTATTTTCTTCCAAGATATTCCCATGTATCCTCAAATGTCCTTCTTATTCCTTGAAACCTCCATTTGGGCATAAATATTCTCAAGGATTCCATTTGGCACAAACAAAAAGGAGTTACCTGATTTAAAGGTAACTTTTTCTCCCAAGCACCTTTCCTTATTTTCATTCTCCAACCCTCAACTATATGTATTACATTATGTAGGAACAAACTGTATAATACATATACTATTATTTTATTAAGTAAAGGGTATGAACTAAAAAAAACCACACCTCCATCAAATGTATTTTGAACATATTGTTTCTATGTACGACGAACTACTGCCTCATTAAATGATGACAGTTCATTTATCATTTACCACCAATAATGGTGGCCATTATGATGGAAACTATGTTTATATATATCATATATTATATTTAATATTTATATATTTTTCTTTTATCCCTTTTACAACAAACTTTTCTTTACCATCCTTTTTGTGTTAATATGATAATCATGTTTGAGGATGTGCGGACTACTTCCCACTCTATGTGATGTGATTCTTTCAAAAACCCAATAAAATATATTATGGATTATTTTAATGATCATATATGATATATATGATATATTAATGCTACTAGAATAATTTAATATATATATATAAATACAAATATTTCATTTACATATTTTATTTTAATACGAAAATAAAAATGGAATCAATTTTCATCCGTACGTACGACATACCATCTCCATAAATTGAATATTCCATTTCGTGCATCAATATGCTATAAATTATTAAAATACACATATAATATATATACATGAAATTTATATAATTATTTACATTCTAGAATCCTGATATATGTAAAAGTACTAACGATATAAAAAATTAAGTCACATGTGAAATGAAAAGAGATTATTACCTAAATAGAAACCTTAACATAAAATCATAATAACTATGGAAATATAAAGATATAATAAAAAATTATATAGTAATATATTTACGAATTTTATTCATTAAAATAGGTATAATAAAATATATTTATTATATCGGAATATTTTATGAATACAGAGAGTTTTAAGACACAAGGTAAGGGGATTTCTTCTCACTTTAATTTTACGTGACATACATGTTATGTTCACAAGTCCTTCCTTTTGTGTGGTGTACATACTGATCCTGATTTAATTATATGCATATTATACATAAATTTATGGGTATTAACATTTCCTATTTATTATCCTTCTTTCATGAGGTTTAAGTTTCAAAAGTTATCAAATATCAAATATAGTTTTGTCTCAATTTTCATTCTTTCAGACTCGTGTTTTGTTATGACCCAAAATTCATCCATAAATGCATATATAAATTCATTTAACATGTTATATAATGAATATATATATTTTCCTAATATTTTATGATTCATTTAATATCATTTCATAGATAGAGAGTATGATCTCATGTAACCAAGTTATATGTGTTTATTAGGACAATCTCATCACTTTTCGAGATTGTTTATGTTTATGTGTAAATAGATGATATATTATGATCCATAATTCAATGAAATTATTTACATTCCATCTAGTATGGATATTCATGATAAACTCATTAATAGGTTCCATGTTTTGACTATTTTCTCCAAAATATTTTTAATGATGTTATTTTGTAAATATCGACATTACACTGCAATCTGTCAGAAATCAATGTTTTCTAAAATGATTTTCTATTAATATTATACCAATATACTATATGCTATTAAATATATTTTTAGACTTTTTTAATTTAATAATATCTTCTGGGGACTATTCATATCACATTCCAAACAAGTCATCATTTTAATCTTTTTACCATGAAAAAGTTAATTTTTACTATGTATGACATGAACGGATTTACCCACCATTATTCCATTGAAGATTACTTGTAATTTTTATAAAATATTTTCATTATTAATTTTTTTATGAGTAATTTTCGTTCAAAAATGTTTTAAAAATGTATTCAAGTATTCTTTATATTTTCTCAGGCATTTTCTGAGAAAATGAATATAAAACGTTTTTATGTATTATCAGTTCTTTTTCAAAGAAGATTCCATTTTTTCCAGAAGAGCTTTTTTTAAAAATCTATAAAATCAATTTTCCATCTAACATGAAATCTATGGATGACACTCATTGTAACTCCCAAAACCCAATATCCCAGAGCCGATGAATTATTTAAATACATTTTCATTTTTACAAGGAATCACATCCTGAAGGAATGATCAATTTAGCAGTCATGGAAAATTTATTACATACATGAATGTTTCATTAATAATTCTATCATATAACCCAGAATAAGTAATTATTTTAGAAAAAAAATATTCCCATAGCTTATCCCTTCATATAAATCATAAAAAACTTCTTATAATAATGAAAAAATAAAACATAATAAAGGGGTGAGCTCAGATACTCAGTATGGGTAAATAATTCACCGGAAGTTATAAACTTTTAAGGAAATTCATGAAATAAAAAATAGCCTTTCAAAAAATAAAGATGAACATAATATGTAAAAAATAAATCAACCCTTTCTATATAAACATGAACATGGATATTCTAATACTCGAATAATCATATTTAATAACTAATTACACAACAAGGGAATACATATTGTCAGACATCATAACCACATTGTCAAGGCATTATGCCAAAACTACAAATATATATTTTGTCAATCCCTTTTGCCAAGACACTAATTTTTCTCATGAGACATGCTGATTCATTGATGAGCTATAACAAGATCCACCCATCAATTACTATCGCCAATGCATTCCAAATATGAAAATGTTGAAACCTGACATAAGCATTCATATGAAAACTAGCGTATGAAGTGTCAATACATTTACCATAAAACATGAATGGTATTAAAATAGCACATCCAGAGTAAAATATTTCATAACCCATTCAATACAAAAAAAAACTTTATTAAAATATATCATCCCTAATCAAGAATAATATCTAGTAAAGGATGTTGACATAGTTGAAAATAATCAGTAAATTTTTTTTGAGGGAAATACCCCTTCTCATAAAAGAATTAATAAATCCCACAATTAATAATTAAATAAATTCAAAATATATTTGGGTATCAAAGTGTCCCATACCAATTTTTTTATTTTTTAATGGAATTAACATTTTATGATATTCTTGTACATATAAAAAATTCCTTAAAACCATTTGGAAAACATGGACATTAATGAGAATGATTTAGAAGATTAAATATTTAAAAAATTAAAAATGATATTTTAGTTAAAGTGTCCCATAAAAATAAAAATTTTGAAAAATATTTTATTAACAATTTACATGGATAATAAATATTCCCCAGTAAAAACTTACATATAAACAATCTTGGACAATAATGAGATTGAGGAATTAACACTTACATTGTACTTTCACTTAGTCGAGGGTATTTTTAACCTCCTGTATAATGACCATAGTACATCACTAAATTAAAACAGAACCATATCAATATTTATGATATCATATATGATTCATTTATCACTTTATACTACCCATTTAATTAAAATTTCCATGTTAAAGTAACATTTTGTGTAATAATCACATTCTTTATCGAATGTGTTTTAACATGTTATTCTTGATCGTATCACATAGATAATGATTTACATACATCCAAAATATAAAACATGATTTATATATGATATATATTCAGAATATATATATGTATAATAGGTAGATATATGAAATGGAAACTCCGTTCCTAGAGACGGTAGTCCTTATGTATGCATGAACGTTGTTTCTGTTTCCATATCATATAGTATTGAAGTAAGTAAACAAAATATAATAATAAAAAAATATTATTCCATTAGTGATATTATTTCACATAACTCATAATTAATCAATGTATTTATTTTAATAAAAATTCATAAAGGGTGATCCTTGAAGATGAATCTCATCGCGTCGTGGAGACGGTAAGTCGTACGTACATGCGAGTGACAATATAATAATATTTACTGTGAAATGTTGATTAATTGGATGGTATATTTCATATTTAGAATAATTACCATATTATATTAATTATTTAAATTAATTATACTAATTATTATACCCATTCAAATAATTTAGTGTTGAATAAAAAATACACCACAACTTGGAGACGGTAAGCCTTGAGTATGCACATATGGTGACTTTGTCATTTATTAGATGGATATAGTAATCAATATGGTTTTACCATATTTTTAATAACATCTAAAAATGTATATGGTAATGTATTTATTAATTTTTTATGTTAAAAATAATGAAATAGGATGTAGGATAATAAAAGAACATTGAAATAAGTGATGGAATAATTACCTCTTCTTTGGGTTCTTCCTTTTGATATGAACAAAAGGAATCTATAGGTTAGATTTATGATCAATGTAATGCCTATTAATATAAGTGAGGGTATTTGGTAGGATATTTGAGTAGGGTTTGGCCGAGCCAAAAGCATTTGGTGGTGTGAAATTATGAGAAGGGGAAGTACCCTTTTATAAGAGAGGTGAGGGTCACCTTAGGAAAAGATTGAAATATTATTTTATTAGAAAATAATTTTCTTTTTATAATGGCTCAAAATTGATATATTTCGAGGATATGATGGGGATGGGTCAAAATATTCAAAAAATATTGGTTTTAGACATGTTTAGTTCACCATATTAACTATATCCTTTAGATTTAACTCTTCATTAAATAGTTTGTCTTTTATTGTGCCTTCTTGTATTCTTACACTTTATGGTTAATAAACATAATACAAACTTCTAAGATAACATAATGTGGTTCAATAATGACCTATATGACATTATTTAATTCCTTAGTCTGAACAATAAATTTTTAGGAATATTATATCATTTTATGATATTGTATTTGTTTTAAAAACTAATTGATGTTAATTGTGGCACTATTTAGTAATTGATTTTTTTTAAATTCATAAAAACTTGATTTATTTTATAAAAATACATTGAATCATCCCTAAAATTTTATAATATCCTATAAAATTAGTCTATTTATTCATAAGTATTAATTTATATCTATTATAATATTTATAATATCAATTATTTTAATAATTCCCTATGAAGGTAATTACTATATCATAATTTTGTCATAAATAAATTTAGTTATTTAAATTTTAAAATTATAACATTAAAACCATGATTTTGTAAATATTTTTATATTTCTATTAAATATTTATAGTCTAATTTATATCATTTTCAACCCTATATAAAAGATGTTTTGTTATTAATCATTGAAATTAACACTTTTAACTCTTATTTATATAAAATATAATAAATGTCCTAATCTAACCCAAATGGATAAAAATGATCTTATTTTTTACATAAGGTTGGTTTTGGTTGAAATAATATTATCCATATAATTGGTTCATGTGTTGGAAAAAACATAATATTATTTTTACTTTTAATTACCTTATTTATTTTTAACCGTGGTAAAAATATTTCAATCGTTACTATTCACCAAAAATTATTTTCAACCTATTGAACATAATTTTTCTTAATAATGTAAAATATGTCTCTTGGATTTTTGAAATTAAATTCAAGGATGTGGTAAAATTATGTTTTATGAAAAATTGAAGATGTGCCTAGAAAGTGGGTAAATGTGCCTAGAAAGTGGGTTAAAATACATTGAAATGGTTTAATGAAATTTTATATATCTAATATACATGTAAAATAAATAAAATGACTTATATTGTAATAATATATTTATTTTGAATCTATTTTAAGGTAAATTATTAATTAAAAATAATTATTTAAATGAAAATGTCAGTTTGTTTTTAATATGCAGTGTTATTCAATATTCATCAAAAATTGATTGTTTTATAAAAATACCATAAAATAAAGAAAAGCTAATTTTTATATTCCGAATTCAGAAATGATTAATATTTTACCCAATTCAAATCATATAAGTTTCATTAATTAATTTAATATTAATTCCTGATGTAAAAACAGAAGAACTATGTTTTTGAGAAGTATAAACTATCTAATGATTGATATGTGTTTATGTCCAATTTTACTGTAAAATTAAATTCAATGACCAGAATTATATTAAATGATAAAAATATAATCTATTTATACTTAAAAACATTCTAATTTTTACTTTAACATTATAAATTATTTTTATTAAAAAAAATTTCAATTAAAATTTATTATATTTTACTATTCATCAAAATTTGAAAGTTATCAGAAAAACAGAAAAATTTATCCAAATAAAATCAACATGTCGTTATTCTAAATAAGAACATTAAATTTTAAAATTTAATATATAAATATTTCAAATTTTGGATTTATAAATGGTTCTCCATTAAAAGGCGTTAAAAATGATTTTTCTGTAAAACACATCTTTTATCTGAATAATTGAATTTTTTTTTATATTATTCCTAATAAAACACATAATATGGATGTTAAAATTATATGTACTATATTAAATTTAAAATTAATTTATTACTATTTATAACCACTTTTTAAAAGGCTAGTTTGGTATGTCTTGGTGTGCTTGAACTCAGTGTTGTGTGTGGAACAAGCTACTGAATTACATTAAAGAGATAAAGTATTATGAAATCATAGGGTGTTGCATTCTAATCACATTAAATTAATTGATACCCTTGAAAATGAAATTGTTCATCGAAAATAAAAGGTTTAAAATATAAATTACCTTTTTTCAAAACCCACATAAGAAATATGTTTAGTAAAATTTACTCTTAATAAGAGGGAAAGAGAAATGAAAAAGTCACCACCAAATTAGAATTTAGAATAGGAGAAAATTGGTGGCAACAATAATTAGAGATAAAACGTAAATATTAATAGGGAGTGATTGAGGTCATTAACCATAATCAAGTGAATGGAAAATTGGGGGCCTCAATGCCATAAATCTATGATGATTTAAAATATCATCTGTTCAACAAAACATAAGTAATTTGGATAAAACATTTTTGTTTTTAAGATTCTATACCTAATTTTAAAGAATTAATTTCCTCCTTGAATAAGAATAAAATACTTGACAAATAGAGTCCCCTCTTTTATCTAATTTTCACCACAAAATCATGTTAAAACTCAAAATATTCAATTTATCATAATCATATAGGGTTCCAAAAAATGAAATTATAATTCATCAGTTAGACCGTTAAAAAACCTACATTATACAAAATAGAAAATCACATAGGCCAGTAGTAGGTGATGAACCTTTTTTCCCTTCGATTGTGGGTTAAAGACTCACGGCCTTGGCATACACGATAAGTTGTTGCCTAACCTCCATGATTTCGTTTTTATAACCATCAAAAACTAATCAAATTTATTTTTCTATCCATATAAAATAGTATCCATAGTCCAACATAATTCATTCCAACCTATATACTTATCTTGAAAACATCTCTATAAACTCATAGTCCAAAATTTATAAGGAGGGTAAACATATTGACGATCTCTTTTTCCATATAATAATAATTGAATACCTTCATCATGTATTCTCTTAAAACATGGTAAAAACCTTAGTTACAATAAAACCATAATGATTACATTCATGTTCCCTTATTTCTTATAGTATACTAGATATACTCCTTATATCCGAAAATGCAGTGAACTCCCAAAACATTGGAATAGAAAAACAATTAATTAGCTTCATGGTTGTCAATAATATCCAATATAATTTATCAAAATAAATCATATCTTATTCTAAAATTATTATCTCAGTTTCAGAAACATATTATGTGCTATATTGCCTCGAACCATATATTTTCCAAAATTATTAACTTAAAACTATGCCACATTACCTGGTAACATAAAATATCAAATACTTAATGAAAACGTACTTCAGTACAATAAATATATACATTATAATTCTTATAAATTTTACATTATTAATAAATTATTAAATGTCATGATTATATAATGACAACGTAAAAACACTAATAATTCCTATTCGTCTACGGTAGTATCATAACATGATTATTATCAACTGCATCATTTTTGGTATACTCTGATGATTGGGACATTGATTCAAGTAGTGTCCAAACTCCTTGCTGATTAAGTATTGTAAATTTGAAACCTTTTTCTTAACCTTATAATCACGAACATGGTGTCCCTTTCCTCCACACTTTTATTTAACTCCCATTCCCATTAGGCATTTACCAAGATGAAATTTTCCATAGTTATCACATGTGTTAAAATCCTTCTTTCCTTTCTTCTCATTATCCATTTTTTTCTATTCCATCCTCTTCTTCTCTTATTTCCCTTCAAAGCCATAGGACACAGATAATTCATCACTTATCTTATTTACACATGATATTATTTCTTCATAAGACTAGAATATGTGGGAGACTATTTCCCTTCAATTTTTTTGCTTAATATAACGAAAGATATGATTATTATAACTCATCAGATCATGTGTATTGCTTGAGTTCAGATTCCTTCTACTGGGTTCCATTTATAAATGAATACATACACTATCATAGATCATATCATATTTTATAATCCAAAAACATGAAAAATTATTAACATTAATAGAATATTTTCAAACATCTACTAACATGATCATAAAAAGGGGTTCATTACTGGCATATTTACTTATAAATATTTTATAATATTTTTTAAATAAAATGTGAATTATTCTAAACATATCCCTCGAGATTTTCATAACCAATAGTGTAGTAAAGACTATTTTTTAGCACCAGTTCCTATTCGAGTATATCTTAAAGCGGTTTTTTTCGGGTTTTACCCCTAGATACATATGTTCTGAGCTGCATCTACATTCTCGTATCCAGACGTAGATCTATTTCTTGTAAAATTCAAAAAATCTCTACATTACCAAAATTATAGAAAATTATTCTATACAAATTCTCAATATTTATCTTTGGGTAATGTTCTCAAATAATATTTTTTTCTAAATCTTGTTTCCAAGGTTTGTACTAAAATTTCTATTATACCAATTGTAACACCCTTACCCCAGAATCCTGGAGCCAGTGAATTATTTTATTAAATTGGCATGATTACAAATAATAAATACCTGAAGGGCGGATCTGTTTAGCACTCTTGGAAAATTGACTACATAAAATAATGTTACATTAAACAATCTAACATACACCACATCATAAATAATACTTTGAGAATGCAATTATTCTGATAGCTTAACCCTTCATATAAAACATAATACCCTTCATGGAAACCTCTGAAAATAAAACATAACAAAGGGGTTAGCATAAATTCCCAGAAAGGGTAAATAATTTAGCGAAAGCCAAAAGGAAATATATTTAATAAAAATAATATACATTCAAACTTAAACATGAACATAATATAGAAAAAATAAATCAAACATTCCCATATAATCTTAGAGATTGAAACATTACTAGTTGAATAACAACATGAAATATCTAATTCCATATGGAATAAATGATTAATTTTAGACAACATAACAACATAGTCAAGGCCTCGTTCCAATAATACAAATAAAATTTTTGTCATGGACTTGTGCCAAGAAACTGGTTTGTCTCTTGAGATATACTAAAGTATCAAGGAGTAATAGCGGGCTCTACCCATCACTTACTATGTCCAATGAATAGATCACATGAAAATGTTGAAACATAACATAAACTTTCGTATTAACACTATATTAAGAAATGTCAATACTTTAACCAGAAACCATGAATGATATAAAAATAACACATCCACATAAAAAAATTTAATGACTCATTCAATACAATATAGAATAATTTATTATAATACATTAACCTCAATCAAGAATAATATACATTAAAGGATGTTCACATATTTTAAAATGATTAGTAAAACACATTGAGGGAAATGCCCCTTTTCATGAAATCATTTAAAAATCACCCAATCTATAAACGAAGACATTTAAAAGATATTTTTGAATCACAGTATAAAATGAAGCATTTAATCTTTAGAAATGAATTAACAATTTAAAACATTCATATCTATATAAATAAATCCTTAAAAACATTTTGAAAACATGGACATTAATGAGAATGTTTTAGAAGAATAAATCATTAAAACAATAAAAATAATGTTTTTGATAAAGATTCCATTAAAATTAATCATTTCAAAAACTATTTTATGAAACATTTACATGGATAATAAATATGTCCTAGTAAAAACATACATATAATCAATCTTGGATAATAAATAGATTGAGGAATTAACCCTGACATTATACATTCCTTTAGTCAAGGGTATGTTTAACGTCTTATATAATGACCATAGTATGTTATTAAATTACATTAGAACCATATTTTTATTTATGATATCATATATGATTAATTTATTACTTTATACAGCCCATTAAATAATAATTTCCCAATTAATGTAACATTTGGGTAATAATCTCTTTCTTTATCATACATGTTTTAACTTGTTATTCTTGATCGTATCATTTAGATCATAATTTAAATACAACAAAAATATATAACATGATTTATATATCATATATATTCAGAACATAAATATGTATAATATATATATATATGAAATGGAAACACCGTTCATGGAGATGGTAGTCTTTACGTAAGCATGAACGTTGTTTCTATTTTCTTATCATACCTTATGGAAGTAATTAAACATCTTATATTTTTCTACATAAATATATATTATTACAGTATAGATAATATTTCATATACATCATAATTAATCTATTTATTTATTTTTATAAAAAAAATTGATGGGTGATTTTTGAAGATGAATATAATCACGTCATGGAGATGGTAAGCCGCACGTACGCACGAGTGAAAATATCATTATATTTGCGGTGAAATGTTTTTTAATTAGATTTTATAATATATATAAAGAATAATTACTATGTTATATTCATTATATAAATTAATTATACTCATTATTATACCAATACAAATAATTTAGTATTGAATAACAAACTACACTAAGGCATGGAGTTGGTAAGCCTTACGTACGCTCATATAGTGACATTATTGTTCATAGGATGGATAGAATAATGAATATGGTTATAAAAAATTTATAATAACATGTAAAAATGTATAAGGTACTGATTTAATATTTTATAATGGTAACAACAAATAATGTGGAAGTAGGAGTTGAAACGAACTTTGAAAGATGTGATGGAATAATTACCTCTTATTTGGGTCCTTCCTTTTGATTTAAACAAAAGGTCTACATAGGTTGTATTTATGATCATAGTAAGCCCTTATGTTGATTTCAGGTTAATAGGGAGGATATTTGATCTGGTTTTGGATGAAAAAAATGTCTTTTGAGGTGTTAAAGTAAGATAAGAGAAAGTACTCTTTTATAAGAGAGGTGATGGTCACTTTATAAATATTTTGAAATATTATTTTATTATAAAATAAAATTCGGTTTTAATGGATAAAAATGGATTTATTTAAAGGATATGGTGGGGATGGGTCTAAATATTCTCATAAAAAAGGTTTTAGACTTGTTTATGTCACCATATTAATCTTATCTTTTAGATTTATCTCTTTGTTAAATAGTTTAACTTTTACCTTGTCTTCTTGAATTCTAACATTATATGGTTATTAAACATACTATAAAAATCCAAGAGAATTTAAAGTGGTCCATTAATGTCCTATATAACATTATTTAATTCCTTTTTTCAATCCGAATATTTTTATGAATATCATATCTTTTAATAATATAGTTTTTGTTTTAAAAACGCATTTATATCAATTTTTTCACTATTTAGTATTTGATTTTTGATAAAGTCCTAAAAGAACAATGACTTCAAAAAATGTTATTGAATCATACCAAACATGTAATATTCACCTATAATATTAGTGTATGGTTTCAAAAGATTCAATTTACATTTATGTTAATATTTATAATATCAATTATTTTAATATTTCAATAAGAAGGTAATTACTGCATCATCACTGTGTCAAAAATAAATTTAATTTAATGACATCTAAAAATTATAAATAAAATTTCATGATGTAGGAAATATTTTTATCTTTATGATGAATATTTATAATCATATATATATTATGGGTAACCATATATTAATAATGGATTAGTTATTAAACATTGAAAGTAACACTTTTAACTCTTCCTTAAATAAAATATGATAAATATCATAATCTACTCCAAATGGATAAAAAAGAATCTTATTTTTTTCCTAAGGTTTGTTTTGTTTGAAATACACTTATCCAATAGAATTATTTCATATGTTAGGGTAATTTTAATATTAATTTTACTTTTAATTTCCTTATTTTCATTTAACAATGGTAAAAAAAATACAAAATTTACTATCACGAATAATAATATTCATTTTATCGAACCACATTTTACATACTGATATCAATTTTGTCTCTTAGATTTTAGAAATTCAATTCATAGAAGCGGTAAAATTAGGTCTAATAAAATTTTTAAAATGTTCCTAGAAGGTTATTAAATATGCCTAGTAGGTGGGCAAAAGACGCCAAAATGGTTCAATAAAATATTATACATCTAATTATAGTATAAAAAGAATAAAATGACATAAATTGTAATAATATATGTATTATTTATCTATTTTAAGATAATATTTTAATTAAAATTAATAATTTAATGGAAAAAGTCGGTTTTTATGTACTATGCGGTATTTTCACTATTCATCAAAAATTTAATGTTTTAATAAAAATACCACAAATAAAACCTATTAAAGTTTTTGTATTCAAAATTCGAAAATGATGTATATTTTACCAAATTCAAAATATATAATATTCATTGATTAATTTAAAATTATTTTCCATCTTCAAAACCCAAAAGTGGGTTTTTTAGAAGTAAAAAACTATCTAAAAATTGATATGTCTTTATGTCAAATTTAAATGTAAAATTATTTCTAATGACCAACATTGGATTAAATCATAAAAATATAATATAATTAAACATAAAAAGAAATTCAAATGTATAATTTAAGACTCTAAATTATTTTGATTAATGAAGTTGTTTTCAAATAATATTTAGTATTTTTCATTATTCATAAAAATAAAAATGTTATCAAAAAAACACAAAAAAATTATCCAAACTAAATTTTTTTCCCACATAAAAATAAAAAGTTTATTTTGTCAAATTAAATATATAAATTTGTGAAATATTGGATTTAAAAATCAATCTTCCTTAATATGGGGTAACAAATAATTTTTTGAAAAACTAATCCTTTATCTGGAAGATGGAATGTGTTCTTATATTATGTCGAAAAACACATACTATGGATGTAAAAATTATATGGAGTATATGAAATTATAAATTTAGTTAAAAAAATTTAAAACAACTTTTTAAATGACTTGTTTGTTATGTCGTGTTGTGCTCGAACTAGGTGTTGTGTACGGTGCAAGCTATTAAATTACATTAAAGAGATAATGTATTCTGAAATCCTGGGGTGTTACACTCATAACCATTTTGTAAATGCTAAAAATGTTCCTTTTATATCCTTTCAATGAATTGGTTACACTTAATGTTATAGTTTTTATGAAACATGTTTCTTTTTCATGGGTTATATGTTTATGCAATATGTTTCTATTCTAATAGTTATTCATGGATGAAATGGTTGTGAAAATCATCTATTTTCTGTTGGTTATGATGTGATGAAATCTTAATGATAACCATTTCCTTTAATGGTTTATGATTTTTGGTTTATAATAACTATATATTTTTATGTGTAATGATATGTTGAATGTTTTCTTATATTGTGGAATAGATGTGAATGATTTCACTCTGAGATTTATGTGACCTATATCTCCATCCAATTCATTGGTTAAAGATAGGTTTAATATAAACTCAAAGGGTACACATGTTTTATCCCAAATCCAAAAATAAATAGGGTGCATGGGTTGTATCCAAAGCATGAAACTAAATAGGGTGTATCGGTTGTAGAAGAAACCTATAATGAAAGAGGGTATATGGGTTGTAGCCCAAGCCCAAAAAGAATGAAGGTGTATGGGTTGTATCCCTAGCCAAAAAATAAAGACGGTGTATGGGTTGAATCCCAATACCAAAAATAAAGAGGGTGTATAGGTTATAGGAAAACCCTGAAATGAAAGAGGGTGTTTGGGTTTTAGCCTAAGAGAAAAACAAAGAGGGTAAGAAATAGGGTGTATAGGTTGTATCCTAAGCCTAAATAAAATAGGGTACAACTTTAGTAGCACTAGCATGAAATAAATAAGGTACATGAGTTGTAGAACAAGCCTAAATGAATGTTGGTACAAGTGTTGATAGCACAATCCTGATGTAGGTAAATGGGTTGAAGGCCAATCCTAACATGGTATAATGGTCTTGGTAGGTAACCCTAACATAAAATCATATATTCTTATATGTTTACAAAAAACTTATGTCTTTTTCCATAGTTATGGATTCATATTTCATGATGTTTATTTCCTTATGATTATTATCTTATAAACTACCAAGAATCATCCCATTACACATTTTTATGACCTTTAATAAGCATGGTAGGATTTCATAATGTTGCGTTTGTGTTATCATACTACTATGTCTTTGTTTATTCCTAAATTTCCTGCTTATTTACCCTTACTATGCATCAGGGCTCACTCCTTTCCTATTTTTCTTTCCTTCATGTTATGAATAATTTTATTAAGAAGAAGTACTGAAGATGGGGATTTTTATGGGATATATTGAACATATTTCACCAGGAAAAATGATTTTGTTTCCATGATTCCAAAGAAACTAAACTATTATAGTCTTCTAGTGTGTATATATGTATTCTACTAACTATTCATCTAAAAAGATCTAATATCCATGTATTTCAATCTTGAGTCACTATAGTTATTCTCAATGAAAAGGTTTAGTGATCCTATGTAAATTTGGATGAAAAAATCATTTTTAAATCCCTAGTTTCATTTCTAAGGATATGTTTAGGGATGTCTATAAGGATAAGTAGATGGACGAGTTAACATTTTGGAAAATAGCATGGAATTATGGTAAAGGATAGAGTGTGTGGTTTCAATAAATATATCCTCTCCTGGATAATACAAATGGATGTTGGTCTGGAAGAGATGTTCCTAATAGGAAAAACACTGAAAAGTTATTCTGGTCTTGAGTCGGGGTAATCAGGTACATGATAATAGGCCTTATGGCACAACTGGCTAGACATTCTTAGGGAATACACACTCGAAAATAAAAAACTCTTTATAATACATAAAAAAGTATTTAGATATAATTAGTTTATGAATAATTTTGGATAAATCCGAGGATTAAGATATTATTGTAGGTGTCATGATTTATATATCCTAAATGTAATTTTTTTCATGACTATGTGATTTTATTCTATGATAACTAATGATCACATAATGATTCTAGTTTATGTTAATTGATGGAACCAGAAACAAATGGTTTAATGTTTAATGTGATGGATGAACGTCTTATGGAGTGTCCATGAGGGTGTACTCTAGAGTGAAAGTTGTCATAATCTTTCCTAATCTATTTTCACATAATATTATAAATAATCCTTACCTTATCCTACTCTTATATTCATCAAGGAAGATAATGAAAGCGTTTTCTAAGAGTTAGGGTAATGGATTCCATGGCAGAAAGTATATTTGTTTTCCTTTTTTCCCATAATATGGAATAAATCACCAAATTGCCTATCATAGAGGAACAAGAATGTGTTTTTACTATTAAAAAGATGAACACAAAGCAAGTTACTGAATGGAAAAAATGAAGAGTTTTTTTATTGAAATGGATGAAAAAATTTTCCTCCATAAGTCGTCATTGAAGGTTGTGTGTTTTAAATGTTGATAAAATGTTCATTATGCAACCCAATGTCCCAAGAGGAGTGTCCTTGAAGAGAATTAGCAGGGTAGTGTGAGTAGTGAATAAATTGTTGATGATGATGAGACTAAAGATAAAATTGGAAAGGAAAGAGGTATTATTGTTAATGGTTTAAGGATGAAGTAATTGACGTATTTATGTCTTTAGGTTCAAAAGTTTTGAATAATGAAATATATAAGGATTTTTCATCTTTTGTATCTCTCATAGTATTTAAAAGTTTTTGTTGAATATTCCATAAGGACATGGGTAATTATTTAATGAAAATATGATATTTTTAATAATTGAGGGTATCCCTCAATATGATCCTTATGATACGATAATGTTATATGTTTAATGATATGTGGGGTTTGAATAAGTAAATTAGACAATGTTGATTACATTGGAACAAAGTATGGACATTTTTATAGGTAGTTTTTTCTACCACTGGTGACATTTACAACCTTTTTGGATTTAAGGTGTAAATCAAATATACATTGAAATGAGAAAGAAATCATGTTTTCCAAAAAGATTTATGGTAATTCAGGTTTTTACCTTGTTTTAAGGGGATATAAAATAAAGGTACTCACATGTTTTGAATGTCACAACCTAAAGATACTTTATGTTATAGTAGAATCAATGTAAATCTTATTTAATTACTATATATCTATGATTTTTTATTTTGATCTATCTAAATTTTGATAAGGTTAACCATTCATGAAAAGATAAAGTTAATCATTGGAGGAAGTCTTTGTGCACTGATTTTGTGTTTAATCCCACTGTGAAAACACTAACAAGTTATTAATCTTATTGCAAGGATTTCCATCATATATATTATATTATTTCAATTTTAAAAAATAACATCATATATCTCGGGTGACAAAAAATCATGTATGGAATGCTCGTGGGTCTGGAACCCATGTCTAAAGGATGATAAGGGTTTAATTACTATCACAGCCAACATAATGTATAGGTAATTGTGTATTTATTTGTGGTGAATAAATATTTATGACTAAACAGTACTATTACATTATATTTTTATAGGAATTTATCATTAATTACCAATGGTTATAAAAGTGATACACAAAAATGATATCATAATCCCTTAAATTTTGTTGAACTGATGGATTTGAGAATCATCACTAATTTATGATTTCGAGGAACTCAAATTTCCTTTCATTATTAACATGTTTTTATTGATGACCTTAATCATTACTTATTAATATTTTATCATTTCTACTATGTCCAAGCTGCACTCCCATCCAATTTTTTCCTATGTGGAAACCAAGTTAAATGTTACATTGGGAAAATGTAATGGTACATAATTTCCCTTTTATGGGATATTTTTATCCTATTTTATGATGTTGGTTAATATAAATAAATAATCCATAAATTAAAGCATTGATATCCTAGATTAATTTGATGGGAGAAATTAATTTTATGGTGGTAGAAGGTAACAAACTGAGATTTTTTGAAATATATTTTTGGAATTCATTTACTTTTTTAATATTTTTCTTTTCATTTGAAACAAGAAATTGTTATATATATATATATATATATATATATATTAAAAGCCTATGTCAAGAATTCCATCCACCAGAAATACCAACATGGCTTGCACAACATGCAAGACTGTCATGGTGTATGATGCACACAACACTGAGTTTATATAAAAGATATATATGTATATATATAATTAATTAAATGAGTTAATTATAATTAAAGATATGATTTTGGGTAAAGACCTTCTACATTTAACAAAATATTTTTTTTGAATTATTGGTTTCTAATAATGAAATTATTTTTAGATAAATTTAGAAAAATATTTGGATAAAATAAACATATTTTTTGAATTTAGAACATCATAATTAGCATAATGTGTGTTAACGGGTTTTTTCTAATAAACTTCATTATTGATGAATAGGGAAAAATTATACATTATGATAAAAAATATTTTTTCTAATTAATTATTAATTATAAATGATATTATAATTTTTAAGTTAAAATTTAATAAATATTTCATATATTAATATAGTGTCATTCCTTTGAATCAACTTCTCATTGAAAATGAATATAAAATCATATCATTTTTTTAACATTTTCCCAATTTAAAACCTTGTTATTTCGTCATGTTTGCAGGATTAACATTAATATTAATTTTTTTAATTCAAGGAATTGAATTTAAAATTCTAGATAGGGAAAATTTTATTCAGACTAAACTTTATATTATAATATTCCCATGTAAATATTTGATGAAAATATTTTTAAAAGTTGTTAAAATTAGTCACAACCGTTAAGGCATAATTATGTTAAATTTGGGACTAAACATTAAATTTAAGTTCCCAAATTACCTAGAAACATGTACTACGCCAATTTAATATCCATATTACGTCCATAAACCATCATTTTTTGAGTTTTTTCAGATTATTATGAATTTTTGGGTAAGAACATGGGAACCCCTATCTTGTTTCAAAAAATTCCATATCAGTCATTTTCTTTCCCTATAAAAGGTCACTACGTCTACCCACTCCACACACCTATGAATAATTTTATTTTATTCATTGATCTAACTAATTTTCCTCCCAAAAATAATCATTATTCCATGTTGTAAAACGTTTTTATTAAATCTTTTCATCGAATACTTTTGGTAAAAACCAAAAGGAGTAACCAGATTTAGGTGTTTTATCTTCTCTCAAGCTCCTTTACTTCATATTCCTTCTCCATACATCCACTAACTTTTTTACAATTTTTTGGGAAACAACATTATAATGCATATACTAGGATGTTATTATGAAAAGGGTATAACCTACACAGACACACACCTCCATATAATGGTTTTTGAACATATTGTTTCTATGTACGTTGAACTACTGCCTCACGAAATAATTATTGTTCATTTCTCATTTACCACTAATCATGGTGGAAATTATTATGAACACACTATATATATTTTTTATATATTATACTCACTATATATTTATGTTTCATTATTCCATTTACGACACACATAACATTGATTTACATTTTTTTAATACAATAATCTCGTTTGAGCATGTGTGGACTACTGCCCATGAAACAGATTTGATTCATTCACATGCTAACTGGAATATATTAAAGTTGTTTTTAATGAAAATATATGATCTATATAATATATTAATTATATTATAATAATGACACACACACACACAAACACAAAAACACACACACACACACACATATATATATGTATATACATATATTTCATTTATATAGTTTCATTCAATATGAAAAAACATAAATTGTACTTGTACGTACGTACAGATTGTCATTTCCATAAAAGGTTCATTCCATTTCCTATATATAGATGGTATAAATTATTATAATAAACAGATAATAGAAGTAAATGAAATTTATAAAATGATTTATTTTTTGGAATCAAGATATATGTATAAGGACAAATGATATAAAAAATTAAGGGACATACAAATATCATAAAGAATATTACCTAAATTGAAACCTTAACATAGGATTGTTAGATAGTAGGTAATATAAGGTTAGATTAAATCCTTATATTGTAATAGATATTATAATATTATTTTGTAAAACATTTATAATAACCTTATATTTATTTTACTCAAACATTTTATGAATACCGAGAGAATCAAGAGACGTGTTAAAAAGATATCAGCACACATTAAATTTTCCTGAGATGCATGTTATGTTCCCCACTCCTTCATTTTTTGGGTTGTATGTACCAAATTTTAATTAATTATATGTATCCTCTACATAAATTTATTGGTATTCACATGTAAAATAAATCATCCTTCATTCATGGTGTTTAAGATTAAAATATTACCAAATCAACAAAATAGTTTTGTCACAATTTTCCTTCATTGATGCTCATATATTTTTATTAACCAAATCTCATTCAAAAATGTGTATATACAGCCATATTAAATGTTATAAAATGAATATAAATATTTTCCTGATATTTTATGCTCCATTTAATTTCATTTCATCCATGGAGTGTATGATCTCATGTTTCAATTTTATAATATTTTATTAGGATAATCTCATCACTATTCAAGATTGTTTAGGTTTTTGTTTCATTTGATTAAATATTATGACACATCACTCATGTTAATTTATTAATTTTCTTATAATGTGGTTATCAATAATATAATGTTGTATTGGTAACATTTTTATACTCTTTTGTCCAAAAGATAGTTAATAAAGATGTTTTGTGAAATCCTGACATTACCCTCCCTTCATACATAAATCTAACTTTTATAAAAATTTCTTGAATGAATAATATACCACTATCCAATAATATTTTAAATAAATTTTTATGCTTTTTTTACTTTTATTAATTTTTTTAGGGTATTATTATTTTCTCTTTCAAAAACAGCAATCCATCTAACCTTTTTACCATGCAAAAATTATGTTCTTTTTTAACATCATAAGACATCTACAGAAGTACCCAATTTCATTCCTTTGATGTTTTCTTTTTCAATTTTTTTAATAGATTATCATTATGATAATTTTTTAAATGATATTTTCAAGTAAAAAGGTTTTAAAAATGATTTCATGACTTCTTTATATGTTATCAAGGAATTTTATGAGAAAATGATTTTTAAATAGTTTGTGTATTAACAATACTTTTTAAAAGAAGAAATATATTTTCATCAAGAAATGTTTTTGAATGATATTTTAAAACCACATTCCATATATGATTACATTAGTGGATTTCACTCATTACCTTTGTGAAAGTTATCTAATGGTTCCATTAATATCCTTTCAATTAATGGGTTATGCTTATTCTCATGGAATTTATGAAATTTTTTCTCTTTCACGGGTTATATGTTTATGAAACATATTTCACATCTATGGGTTCTACTTCGATGAAATGGTTGTGAAAACAATATTTTTTTCAATGATTATGAATTGACGAAATGATATTGATACCCATTTTATTTTATGAGTAATTATCTAATGTTTATAATAACTATATCTTTTTATAAATCATGATGTGATCAATGTTAAATAATTTTGTGGCACACATGTGAATTTTTTTACAATGATATGGGTGATACATATATCTCCCTCCAATGAATTGGGTAATGATAAGTATTAGATGATAAAAAATGGTAAAAAGGTTGTATCCCAAATCGGAAAAGAAATAGGGTGTTTGGGTTATAGTATAAGACTGAAAACAATGAGGGTGTATGGGTTGTAGCCCATGAATAGAATGAAAAATGGTGAATGGGTTGTATACTATGCCTGAAAACAAAGAGTGTGTATGGGTTTTAGAACATGCTCGAAAAGAAAGAGGGTGTATGGGTTATATACCAATCCCTTAAAGAAAGAGGGTGTATGGGTTGTATCCCATCCCAAAAAGAAAGAGTGTGTATGGGATGTAGGCCATGCCCAAAAACAATGATGGTGTAGGTGTTGTAGCATAAGCTTGAAAAGAAAGAGGGTGTATAGGCTGTAGTTGGAGCCTAAATTAATGAGGGTACATGAGTTGTTTCCCATGACTGAAAATAGGAATATACATGAATTATTTCCCAATACTAAAAGAATGTGGGCACACATGTTCCTATCCCATGCCTGAATTTGGTACACGGGTTGTATCCCTAGCCTATAATGTTTTAATGTTATTGTTAGGTATCCATGACATAAAATTTTATATTATTATATGTATTCCAAAATCTTATGCCTTATTCATTATTTATAGTTTCATGTCACATGATGTTTATTTCCTTATGAATCATGTTATATTACATTCCATGGTTTATCCCTTTACTTGTGTTTATGACCATTTATTCATAGGGTGTGATCTCGTAATGTTTCGATCACATTATCAAACTATTATGTTAAATTTTTATGATTTAATGTCTCCCTTTATCTCCTATACTATTCATATGAGTTCAACTAGTTCTTATGTTTCCTCTTTCCAGGTTACGATGAATGGTTTTATGTATAATTACTAATGGTGGAGGTAGTATCTGGAAGATATTGAAATTCATTAAACATGATATAGGATTTTGAATCCACATTTCCAAATACACTAAAATATTTTGGTCCTCTGGAATGTATATTTTTAATGTACTGAATATTCATCTAAAAAGATAAATAGACATTTTAGTTAGTCCTGGGATGCTATATCAATCCTATTTCATGCATTAGTTAATCATTAGG
The DNA here is from genome assembly GCA_963277665.1 of Viscum album. NCBI lineage: Eukaryota > Viridiplantae > Streptophyta > Magnoliopsida > Santalales > Viscaceae > Viscum > Viscum album. Next base: position 1,043,402,101 of record OY728160.1, on the reverse strand, counting down.
TTATAATTTCATAAAATATCAACAAGAAGAAAAACAATTTGAATTTTCAACAAATATTTATTTTTATGGACTTAATTTTTAACGATGTTTGGTGGATAAAACATCTATAACATATATATAATATTCCATGTTCATTTATTCTCAGCACATTATCATATCATGTGAATACTTATTAGAGTCATTCAGATTTTTTGAACTTTTTAGTTGCTTGAAATAAAATGTACTCCTTTTGAAAAAAATTCTATATGAAAACATATTATCTCAGAAATTCATTAGCACAGTGAGTCATATTGAGATAATAATATGATACTGAATTTTTAATTATAATATATTTTAAACCTTATATTAATAATCATAAACATCTAAATAGTATCAAGATTCACCTATTTGAAAACTTCCAAACATTTTTAGTTAGGAACATATTTCTCTAGAACATCAAATCTCTTTTAAATAAAATATATTCTTATGTTTCCAGTCATCAGAGTTTCATACACAATGTTTTCCTATCATAAGGATATATATCAAATAAATCATTTATTATATTTATTATAATATATAAAATACAATATTTCATCATATAATTATTATTTTTTATTAAATTTTAATAATGACCATTATAAAATATTCTCACACTAAAATGATAACACTATTGAATTAATAATACCATCTAGTGTTAAAATATCCATATTTCATCATTCCATAAAATGGGAATCCGGTAAATAATATAGGAATGTATCTGAAATAAAGTTATTATCTTAAATATAATACCTGAAACATTGTTATAAAAGTAAACAACTTCACATAAAATACATTTTATGTCTAAACACTCATACATATTCATTGGGTTCCCAAATGGATATTGTTTCCCATATAATTTAAAATAAAATAAAATTCCATGAATGAGAAATTGAAAAGTTTGGCTAACCAAATTACATCATTGTTATATAAAGGATAAACCGTAGGATCCTAATTATAGGGGTCATCTATACAGAATGATTTAGTTCATTAGACATGAAGCATTAGATTAAATATAGCAGATGTCCTTTTAAGCAATATTTAATAACAGTAATTTTTCTATGATAATCCCTATATCTATTGATATAAATAATGAAAATTTATTGGAATCGTATTCTATCAACTAAACTAATATGTTCAAAAAATACTAAACTGAAAATCGTTATACAATCAAGAATATGTTTTACTAACACACAAATAGAACCTAATCATATTTAGACCTAAATAAATGTATATATTCTATAAGTTACAATTAATTTTCTTGAAATGGTTAAATATTATTTTATATTTAGATAATGAAAATGAGTTAGATAGACAAACCCCCAACCCCACCATTTATTGATCATTTCATTTCTTGTAGGCCAATGGGATCTCTAACCTAATGTTTGTCTCCCGAAGGAGAATTTAATAAATCAATAATATAGATAATCATATCTTAAAACCATATATATATATATAATATATTTAACAACCTTATTCAAGATAAGAACATATTATATAAACCAAAGTCATTGTACATGTAAATTAAATATTTTATTGATATACTTATCATGTGATGTAGGGATTTTGAATTATATAAGATGAACATTGAAGTTATAAAGTAAAGAATACATTTATTAACAATATAATTTTTTGAAAATTATTGAAGAAGAAAATAACCATTAAATAATTGAATATTCCAAATATTCAAATATGAGGTAGAATTATAAAATATAAAAAACAATTTATTTTATACAGATAATGATTTTATCTTATTTATTAAAAATACTCCATATATATTTTATATAAAAAATAGTATTCAAAATAATCACTTTTAATATTATTCATTACATTGGATTTTACATTATTTATACTGTATTTTTAAATATTATAATATTTTGTAAAAAATATTAAATTTTCTAAAATAATTACTTTATTTAAATATCACATAACAAATATTAATTAATCCTTCATCATAACAAGATCAAAAAAAGTTCTTATGGATTAAATAACATAAAATATAAGGCCCCTATTTTAATTCGAATAATTAAAATTTATTCAAAAAAATGAAATAAATATAATACCATCAAATTTCAGTCCTTTTTTAATCTACACAATTTATAAAATAAACATTTGACTGAATAAATTAAACCATATCAAAATCATATATTATTAAATATTTTTTTATAAAATTAATATTTAATTCAGTATTTGTATATTAATGAATATTATTTAAATAAATGATATTTTTCATTATTAAATTTTAAACTATTTATAAATAACTAAATTTATTTTTTAAAAAATTAATAAATATCTTCTAAGAACATAATTATTATTTATATGATATATATATAATAAAATAAATTTATTATTAAATATAATGACGAATAATATTTCCTCCCACAATCGTATTCTATGATTCGTGATTTTTCTTAGACTATAAGGGATAATGTCACAACAGAACATGATATGATTCATATTTTATTAATGGTATCCATATCAAATAATATGATAATGATATGAGGTATGGTATTTATATTCTTGGTATATGTCTATATATATTCCTATAATAATATATTTTTACGCATTATATATATTGTTGTTTCATTATATTTTTTTATAATATAATGATTAATCACATTATCAATACAATACCATTTATTTAAAAATATGGGAATTTTTCATATATGATGATATAGGGATTTTGTATGATACAATATCTGTAATTATATGATTTGGAAAAAAATAACTACTAAGAATAACTTATATCATATGTTTTGATATAAAACCTTTAGTAAAGTTTAATTAATAATATTTAATATATACCCAATAATTATAAAATATGTCATAATAAATATTAAATTTATATATGATTTCGTATTTCTATGAATATGTATTTCATTGATACTACATCTTAGATTATAATGGGGTAATAGTACCACATAATAAATTTTAAGAAGTCATTGAATCCTATGTCTCTTATCATTTTGAATAAAAATAAAAAAAAACTCCATAAAGAAAAAATGGTTAAATGTAAAAAACAATCCTTACACTATGGTCTCCACTATGATATCATCATTTTAAATTGTTGGTATATATCATATTGTAATAACCATATGTGTATTTAATCTATATATAATCTAGTGTCTCAAGAAATAATTTTTTTATTATAGGAGTTCCTCTCCCTAAATTTGTGTGCCAACGCATCATATGAAATGAATGAATTGTAAAAATATTTGTGTTATATTTAATCATATGAAAACATGATCCAACATCAATGACATACAAATGGGTTTTCATATATCACTTTTCTTACATTATAAGAGCATTCGAGTATTGAATCCTTTTTTATAATTCATAATTTAATAACTCAATATAAACATTAATGGAATGTATGTATTATCCCTCCATGTTACATCCTTTATTATGGTCTTTTGATGTTATCCAACAATGGTTGGAATTATTCTCATGTTAACTATTAAATTTTTTCCAATCAATGGTAATAACATGTTGTATGCCATATAATATCACTTCCACTGATTATGAAAGACCCCTGAAATCATCTACTAACTTTACTAGACATAAATTACAGTAAATTGTTATTTGATAAAAAATACTGCATTTGATACCCCTTCTAAAAGACTTACTATTACAGAAATAATATTATATAATTGATTATATGAATCAACATGGAATCAAATTATATTAAAAACGGTTTCCCATTGATTCTAATTATTTTGTTAATTTTACATATATAAAAATGTAATTTAGTAAAATAAATATTTTACATTATGATATGATTATACCATACCATACAACATAAATTATATATCCAATATATATATATATATATGATTTAAAGCATATCAAATTCCCATATATCAATTGATAAGATATAATAAAGAAAAATTGGATAATATAAGTATATATATATACTTTCATATGTCATTTGAGAATTCCAAAAAATGTATTAAGAATATATATTAATATAAACTTCTTTTCTTGCACCTCTTCATCTGCGTCACTATAACATTAACATCCTAAAAAACACATCAATAACAACACGCTATCAAGAATTATTATAAAAATAGATAAAAACCATTTATATATTTCCAATACATGGAATGTACAACTATAAAAATTATATATTGTGATTCAAATATTCTTTCAAAAACTATATATATTTTGCAGATACCATGATTCAATATATCAATATCAGTGAATTCCATATCCATGTGAATAAAAAATAAACAAGACATTACTACTCATTGAACAACTATATTAAGTTCATTCCAACGTGGAAAGAATAATACCACAATGTCCCAAAAAATCATAATGTGCAGAATCATATCATATATCTACATCAAAAATAACACTTATCCAAAATCCAAATCATAATTAAAAAAAGTAATGTAACTATAAAATATTCCTCTATAATTGACATATAGGCCTTAAACACTAAATTAATATCCTCTGTGAGACTACATATTTTAGACCACATCAATGTTAGTATATCAACTACCTACAACATCACATCCTTATCAATGTAGATATCATTTTTAAAATTTAGTTCAAAGACCTATTCAATATATCAATTACCCTATAAACTTATATATTCTCCCCAAAATATAAAACATATGATCACATGTGACAACATATGAATAATCACATGAAATAATCTCATTAAAGTTACATTTCATTTATTTATATATGGTATCCTGTATACTAACATTTATATCGCTATGTGTTATATATAAAAATTCTCAATTACCAAAACACTTTACGAAATAACATACTAAAACCATCACTTGCATATCAGCTGCAACAACTCATCATTAAAATATATATACATCAAATATAATTGGTCACAACATTATTAATAATACCTATAAATCATTCTACACTATAAAATAAATTAAAAATGAAGTATGAAAAACAAAATTCAGTGGGATTGTTTTAAATAATCAGAATCCTCATCTCCTCCTCCACTAGTTTATATTATTCATTCCACCATGTACATCCAAATATATTTTATCTTTGATGCATTATATTTAAACTCATTATAAATTGACTATTCATCCCTACATCCAGATATATTCAATTAAAATTATAATGCATAATGTACCCCAATGTGACTCATATAAATTACACCTCGATTTATATAAAAGAGGTTATAAATTAAATAAATTGGATGAAAAGATAAATGATAGAATTTTGTACTAAAAAAATTAATATATATCAAAAAAAGTTCAATAAAAAAATATCCATCGATTATATGGTTGGATAAATATACTAAATGACATGGAAATAATAAAATAATTATAGATTATTATTTTGATTCGATGTTATTAAGAATGGAATGAAATATCCATTCAAGGTCACATTTAATCTTTTTTAATAAATAAAGTGAATAGGGTTTCCTTGATGATATATGATTTGATTTTAAATAGGATATCCATTTCATTATTAAATAATATGAATATGGTAAAAACCAAAACCTTCTTCTGTAAGCCATTGAACAGCATAGGTTGGACTATCTATTAAAAAACCTGTGGAAAGGAAATCAATATTTATTTAATATTCATATAACAGTAAATTCATATTTTCATTAATATTACTCTCTCCATGACTCATACTATTAAACAAAAATATTTTTTGTCAAATCCATTTCAATCCATGTTATTAATCCATAGATTCTCCTAATTAATCATATAATTTTATAAAAATATAACAATAAACCATTATGTGGTTCCCTCTAATTTCCTACTATAGATTCCAAAAATATCATCAACCATAATACATTGAAATATATCAACATAACATGAAATTTTTTCAAAAACCATTTTATAATCCCACCTCTATTATCATCATAGAGAAACTCTAACATTATTCCTTTATACATAAAAAACCCTAATATGAATCCAAATTAGTTATAAACAGTGGAAAAACAAGATATAATGTATCATTAAACACAATATAGATTATTTAAAAACATTTATTTTAAAACATTATCAATAAATTAAATATAAAATGCGTAATTCCATGATACAAATACTTAGAATTTCATAAAAGAATGAATCAAGTGTTTCTTGGATTCTATATTTGATAGCTCTAAAATAATTCTTTACTTCAATAATGAAAACCAAAAAAGTAGAATTTATGTTAGAACAAAATAATTACCAATATGTGAGATTAATATTAAAAACAACCATCATCTCTCTCTGTATAAAAATTGAATCCTTAAAAATAAATGGAATATGTAAAATTATTGGACCTCACATTATAATGAACATAAAATTATTTCATAACCAAAAAATTAGAAAAACAATTATATGAAAATGATCCTAATGATTAAAATCAACTCACAATATAAGCCTCACAAAAATTCTACACATATCAACCATTATCTTATCACATAAATTCTGATAAAAATTTATATAACATTATATAATCTTATTTCATTCATTAAATATTTATAATACATTCATTTTAATAAATGACTATTCCATAAAAATAATCACTTGTCATCTATGATAAAAATGAATTAATCACCCAAGATATATATAAATACTATCATTTAAGAGTCTAAATATTATAAAAACCAAAATGCAACCAATGGAAAATGTATAAATATTTTATTCACACTGTCCCATAACCCAACCTATTACATACACTCATTGTTATAAAATTAAAAATGGGTTATCGTAGAAATAAAAATTTTAAATACAGTAAATCAGTAACTAAATAGTAAACTATCAATTAAATCAAAATTTATTGTTTTTGGAGAAAAGAATATTTATTTGATCATTTTACTTTAAAAAATCACCATTTATACTCTATTTTGAAAAAATATATTTTTTAAACCCATGATCCTTATTTCCTAAACAATAAAAATGAAAATTTGATTTTAAAAAAACAACTAAATCATATAAGAAAATAAATTCAATATAATTTTTAAATTAACTCATAGCTTCTAATGGAAAACATATCTTATAATAACTATTACACTATATTCTAAATATACTCCAACATATCACTTCAACCATTAAATTCTATAATTCTATCCCATTTCAAATTTAACATTTTTCTCTTAATTACATAAATTATTGTTTCAAAATAACCATGGTTATTGAAAAATCATGGAAATCTATGTGATATAAAAATTTATTCAATAGATTATACATCTATTAAAATAATAAATAACATTATACATTAAAAATAGTCTTTCTCTCACAGTCCATCAAATTCCAATATCCATTATATAATCATTATTATTTAATTAAGTGACATCCATCATAAAATACGAAAAATATTATTATTCCTTAATAAAAATAAAAATATATCATCTAAATATTTCATTAAATAAAAATTTATCCTCATATTAATATTAATTTATTCTTTTCATACTACATATAATTCAAATTTACCATATATGATTCATAAAATTGTCAAATAACATAATAATTATTGTCAAATATTATCTTTAACCCTTGTAAATAATAACATAACTATTTCTCATTTAATGAGAACCCATCAACTCATCCATCCAAAAACAATATATTTGAAAACAACTTCATCTGCCAAACAACCAATATTCATACAAGAAAGTATGAGAATATGTTTCATAAAAAATTTAAATCATATTTCTAAAAAAATATAAATAATTATAATATTATAATCATTTCAATAAGTATAAAAAAAATCAGGTAAAAATTATTTTAAATTTTTTTCTGAAATCGATTTAGAAATAAAAAATAGCCTAAATCAACGTTATTAAAAAAAATAAATTCTTATAAATTATCCATGAATATAATAGTACACCAAATCCACATCAAGGATAATAAATAATTATTTTTGATCACTTATAATTTTTTATTATAATTGTATTCAATTTATTCCTTTCACTATGAATAAGGAATATCACCTAATATAAATTAACAACTCAATGAATTTGATGTAATGAAATGAAGTATAATTTATCCGACAGATTTACCCTAACATACCCAAACTGAACACTCATGTAGTTAATATATTCATTTAAACCATCCATTGGACACATTTTATATTAGAATATTGTCTATAAACACATGTTTGTATCCCACAGTGAAGAGTGTTTTTATTAACAACCTGTGATTGTCAAAACCTCTATATTGGTAAGGAAAAAATGAGGAAATCACATCCCCAACTAGTTTATCATGAATTAAATATCAAAGTCATTCATCTCCACAAAATTTTTGATCCTTAATCCAAAATTCAACATATATGACTTCCTCTACTATTTCATCAAATTTAACTCATTATGGAATTCCATAAATCAAAATAAAACATTTTTATATACATACAACCACTCACCACCCACCATATACATACAATTAACACATTATATAAATTAATAATTAGATATAAATTTTTATTATAATTTAAAAAATTCAACATTGTAACATCTCAACCATTTATATATTTTTATAATGTGATGTGGAGACACTAACCTTAGGTGACACACTACAGACAAAAATGTATTATAATTATTGGAAAGTGATTTTCAAATCATCAGGGGAAATGTTTTCATTTTCAAGAATTATCTTGATAATAAATAATTCAAATATATAAACCAATAATATGATCCATGATGTATAAAAAATAAAAATAAATTAAAAATTGGATATAATAATAATATTATAGTAATAATGTGTAATAAGAAAATTGATTCTTAGGAGAACAATGGTACGCCCAGACCTAGTAACACAAATGTGGAATCATTCCAACCAATATAAAAGTGATACTCCAAGACCTAAAAATACCCCAAAAAGTATAATTGTAATAATCCTATAAAAATTATAGATAAATTTTCATATCTAGTATCATGATGAAAAAAAATTTAATATGAAGAAACTTTCATATCCATGGGGTGATAATTCATCCCTTATTAGATTTTTGTAAGATAAATTCCAACTATTTACACTATGAAAAGATAAAATTATAATACAATTCAGATAATAACATAAAAAAATGATAAGAATACTGAAACTGTTTATTTTATTAAAACAATATATTTCAAAGAATAAAATTTTATACATTAATAAAACTTAGAATGCATTACACCCATATAACTCCTTATATGAAAATTCACACTGATTGACAATCCCAACAATCATGATTAGTGATCCTTTATTAACCAAGAAGTTAAATGGTGATATAAGAACCCTTCTACTAGTATGGAACATAGCATAATGTCTATACCGACAAGGTTCCACACAATGAAATGATTAAAAAATACCACCTATTTATAATGATATCATAAACTAAATAATTTGATATTAAATCATCATTTAATTTAAAACATTAAAGAATAGATCTATAATTAATCAAACCATAACCATAATTTAATAACATAAATCATAAAAGATTTCTAAAAATGATACAAACATCCAAGATTTCAAAAAGAAGAACCAGTAGGGTTTTCCTTTAGGAAATGACAAATCATTTATATTGAAAATAACAGAAAATTAAAAATAGTAAATATAGTCCATCAGGTTCAATAATAAAAAGATAACATTGAAAATCCTCCTACCTCCCAATAGAAGTGGAAAACTGTAAATGATAATAAGAATCTATTAGATCCATTCCCTAAAATCATTTATTTAAATAGATGTAACATGGATATCATCAAAACAAATAATATATCATAGATATATCTATAATATATTAGACTGAATGTTTTATGTGAGACAAGATTTAGATAACAAAAATAGAATGATTCAAAATAGATAATTACCCTTGAATCTATAGATCTAAAACAATTATATCCATCATAATAAGCTTCACTAACAAAGGGAACCACAATTAATCCCTTGTAAGGGGGTTGAGTTTTAGATTATAATAGAAGAGGTTAAAATGAGGTTTTAAGAGGTCTGATCATAAATACAATAGTTCTTTTCATAAATAACTACTTTTTCATATGTTATAACAAATATTTTGGAAAAAATACACTGACCAAGAACATTATACTTCCTCCAAACTCCTCCAACATACTCTTGGTTATCATAGAAGAAACAATTGTTACCAATTGTGACATTACTATTTCATTACTCATCAAATAGTTCTCATTGGAAACATCATGATTTTGAGAAATTTTTTAGTAGTCGTGTGCCCCACCGTTTCCCCAAAATACAATCTCAATGTTTCTTTAGGAAAACATAACGGTGTCTACTTTCCATGTCCCTCTAAAAAACATACAAAATAAGAAATAACATCCATAAAATCCCAAATCAATAAAATGTATTATATAATATATAATTTTGTAATAAATTTGAAAATTACCTAAAATATTGAGTGTTTTTTTATCCACAAAATTATTCGTTTTTCCATAAAACAAAGTAGATTACATATGTTTGGGAATGAGTAGTCCATTGTACCAATATCTCCTTCTCATATTCCCATGTTTCCCGTTGAACCTCAACATCATTCCTTAATATATGAAATTTTTTAATATTTTTCAATGAAATTAATTATAATATGTGTCAAAAATTTGAAATAATATAAGATAAATGTTTCATATTCTTAATGATAAAGATGATTCTATGGAATAAAATTTATAAAATTAGGCGATTACTTCTTTATTTGAGATATATGTAAAACATTATAAAAATTAAATTGTTATGGTTGTAATGACAACTAATAGGTATAGTTTCAAATTAATTAATTTATCTATCACATTCTATCATACCAAGTTCAAATGTTTCCTTTTTTTTTTGATTGATGATGTCCATTCCATGAATATAATTTAATGAACAGTTTAACTCCCATGAGAAAGGATAAAGGGCATCATCGATTATCCACAAAATTGATATAGTTGATTTTTCATGAAACCATCAATTTTATTATAATCATAATATTATCATATGTTTTTTGGACAATGCTAGTTGGTAATATTGGAAAAAATTTCTATCTTACAAAAAAATTTGTTACTGAAATGGATGACCTTAAAATGCCTCGAATAGAGTAATATAAATATTTTATTGATAGTTGATATGATATAAAAATTCCAATAATGGTATTTTATCCTCTCATTATCCACCAAAACACATTACCAGCACATAGGGGATGTCTTCATGTGTCTAAAATGTTCATTTATAATACCCATCATTTTGTGTATGATGTGTCGTACTCATTTTCTATTGAAACCCAAAGCATATTTATGTGATGGACATATTCAATAGGTGAAACAAGGATATCTTTTAGGGATGATATATTTTTTATACTTTGTAAAATTTTACAACTTCCCAAATGTTGAATGATGGAATTTCATATACATTATTCGACTCATGAAATTGGATGAAATGGGTTGACATTTTTAGTTTATCTACAATCACACAAATAAAGAATTTATTTATATAGTTCTTGTGAAGTCCATGAATATTTCAATTAATTTTTAATCCTATTTAAAATGTATATACATTATAATTGTCAAATTACAATAGGTACTTAATGCACATATTTTACCTGATGTTAGGTAATACATTTTAAAAAAATGAACCCACTTTACATATCATTCCTTTACACTAAAATTGTGATCATATAGCAAGGTATATTTTTTTTAATCTGGGATGAACCATAAAATTTTAATAGTTGTATTAATAACAAAGTTTCTAATGAAAATAATGTACAAAAAAATTGATATATAAAAAAGAAAATTAAATCTCCCATGTTGTTTCAATTATTTTAGTGGTCTCCCTACCATTATGTGTTGATGATAAAGGTAATAATATTAGAATACTATAATATTTATTCTTGGAAATTATCAACCATATTATAAATAAAAGTCACCTAATATAAAATGGAAACATTATTTTTACCATTGGAATTGAAATATATATCCTATACGATAGTAATCAATTTCATAGATCATGAGATTCTATTGATAATTAATCAGTTGAATTTTTTATTATTCATCTAGAATGGAGTTACAATTTCCTATAGTATAAAAAAAGATAACATCAAACATAATGATATATCCCATACCTAATCACTATCTCCTGATCATATTAATTAGTGAATAAATGTGATTAACTACTTTATTTTCCATGGGATGAGAGATTTTATTAGAAATGTGATAATGAATATGTGATTCTAAATAATGAACAATTTCATGAAATTAAAAATCATGGGTTAAATAATTATTTTGATGAATCTACAACTTGTATGATCTGTTATATATATGCATGATCACATTTCATTAGAACAAAAACATGTATTGATCTCGATGAGTCATAATCAATCAAAAAACCAATACCAAGATCTAGCTAAACATGAATTTGTGAAAAAATAATTCTTTATTTATGAACAAGGGGGTATTTTAAATTCATAAAACCAATTGAATTGAGTACCATTTCTCTTAAGTGTTATCATATTAGATGTGTGTTTTGAGAAAGGCTGAATGAAATTTATATAATAACAAGTTATTCCAAAATTTACACATTTCTAAAATAGATAATTATTTGGTTTTCAATTCATGTAAACATTTATCATACTATGTAATACTAATAGAATTTTCATTTAAATTGATTAGCCATGAATTTGAAATATTTCATCCATAAATCGAATGTTTTGAATATTTCATATAAAAAGAAATATTTCTCATTCAAAAAATAAATTCCTAATGATATCATGTATTTATTGAGTTTTGTAATAAAATATTATTACATCCAAAAATACGCCAATGAACAAGTACTGGTTTTAACATCTTGACCTTGGATAGCTATGTGGTCCTATTTACATTCGGTTTCTTATTTCATCATTTTTCTGGTACATTGTTGGAAATATTTAGGGATTTTGTGTACTGAATTGTTAGGATAAAACATTCTCCATATCCATGAACCATATAGGACATATTTTTGTTCCATTTGAGTGAACATGATTAGAAAAAGGGTCACTACAAACTCCTTGACAAACCCCTTTTTCCTTGTAGCTTATGAAAAATGGTTTTTCGCATAGTTATCTGAGGATTTATCAATATTTAACACCAAGAGGTTTATCTACTCAAGTAAATTAGAATGTGAAAATATATTCTGAATGAGTTTCCATATTTTCTAGCTACCACATGGTACCATGGTATTTAAGAAAAATTAATACTCTTGATTTTAATTTTGAAACTTATTATGACACCCAGTCACCTCATATATTCACTATAACTTTAGGGTATCAAACTAGAGTTCAGTTATATATGAATTTAGGTATCAAAAACTTCAACAGTGATATTGAAATTAATCAAGAGGGGTTGGATCTTTTTTTTCAATTTCATTATCCCATTCATTTTCATTATACATATTTTATCATTCTATATCATCTCTTTATTGAAATTAATTCTTTGATCAGGGATGTATCCAATAGAAAATAGATCATGTTATGAAATAACAAAATTAGACCTATATAAGTTATTATAATAGTATTAATCCCTTAGATACATCATTATCATTATGTGAATAATTGATATTTTTAGGGTAATTTTTTGTTCTAACTTCTCTCTTGAACATGATACTAGTGACTTTCAATTATATGTCGTGATATTAATGGTTTTCATTATTATATTTTTTTGGATCCACCATATCCATTTCTATGTAGATATCATGAATATATGATGGATTCCAATTCATTGAGTTTTATTTCACAATTTTCACACATAATAATTGAATATATTATTGCATATTATTTCATACAGATCAGAGTATATTATAAAATATTTTTTTTTTCAAATATTTGATAGTTATACCATTAATTTATATTTCATTATCTCTTAATAAGAAAGGAAATTATGGATTTTTGTATGAATTGATGTTAAAATATTTTTAAAATAGTAAACACTCATATTTTAAAAATTCATGTTCTTTATTGAATTTTTATAATAAGAATTAATTCCATATGATGATGATTTCAAAAAATTATAGAAAATTGTGGTTCTTTTTGGAATTCATTATTGGATCATTTTTTAAATCATTCATCAAAATATAATAATTATTATGGTGAATGATTAATAAATTGTTATATATATGATATAGAATTGTTTTGAATGAATAAATGTACCGTGCATAATTTTAATATCCCAATTAAAATATTAAATGAAATAATTGAAAATGGAACACACATTACAAATTCCTATTATGAGAAATGGAAATGACGGATTCTTAAAAGAAAAAAACGATATGTAATGTTTATGGGAGACAAAATTAATTGAATTGAAATAATATTTTTGATAAATGAGAATGATTGTATGTGGTTAATTTTAGTAGTGATATAGATTTATGGTTCTTTAGAAAAAATGAATATATGATGTTAAATATAGTATTTTCTATTTTGAAATTATCACTTACATTTGACGGTTTTGGATATACATTGGTTTCATGTATGGGAGTCCAAAAAAACATGTGTTGTAGTTAATATTCATGCATTAGGTAGTGGTAATTGTATGGTATTAATGTTAACATAATGGCATTACACCTCAATTAATCCGAGATAGGGTTTGACTAGACAGTTTGGCTAAGTCTGATTGATGTGTTGTTTGTTGTCAAATTCACATACATTCTTACATAGATTTACTTATTTACTCATTTTTAGACTGCATCCCTTTAGCACCGTTATAATCTATAGTGATGTTTTTCAATGTGTTCAATGGTATGATGTTTTGGAAATGTTTGAAATGATCAACTATTATTTAATTGATATTATTTTAAATTTTATTTATAATAAATTTATGGTAGTATTTTATGAGGACATAAATATATTCTTTTATTTTAGAAGGATTTTTTTCTATAAATGGTTGTTTTAAGGGGAATATTAATTTCTTATTTATTTAATGAAATCAAGGATAACATATTTTTTATCCATATGTTAAAACCAGATGATAGGGATTCTCTTTTAAACAAGTATTTTTTTGATATCAATTTAGGAATATAGAACATGCCGATTTATAATATTTTTTTAGTGGATTTCACATTTCAATGAATAATTTTATATCCTTGGCCCTGCCATTGGTGAAGGTTTTTATTTTATCTCATCTCATGCACATCGATATATTTATGTTTGGGAAAATGTTCCTTTATTTTTAGTTTTTCTTACCCATAGTGTTTTTTCTAGACATTTTTAAAAAATTGTTCTGTTACTATTGGTTGTCTCATCCTATGAATTATTTTTATTTTGTTTATAAATCTTATTTTGTAAAAGAAATAAATTTTTGGAGAAGGAATTCAATTTTATTCTTATTGAATTCTAATATATTTTTGGAAGCTGAATGGTATATAGAACACACTTTGGCCTAGTAGTGAATTTATTCTTGTTCCATTTTAAATGTTATTATAGGTCAGTTAAGAAATTTTACCTTTAAATTTATGTTCTTTCATTTTGGTCTTGGATGTTAGATATTTTGAAACATCTTTTAATTAAAATTTTAAAAGTAGTTTGATTAAAAAATGACATGAAAAATATAATAGCTCAAGCAATATATATATAAATAATTCATCATTTTAGATGAACATTCAATTCATAACATATTTATATATGCTAGATATGTAGTGTTTTAGAGTCAATAGAGAAAAGATATAAAATAGTCCCATTTAATGAACGATCATCAACATCTTCTATAAATATCAGCATACATTGATGTAACGACTGTGAGTTTCCCCTTTCTAGTTTTCGAAAATTCATGAGACAATTATGAGACAAGGTGCTATGACGGAGTGTGACTATGAGGCCTAGCATTCCCGGAATAGTCCTACTATTTTTTTTTGTTTTAACTCGCATGTGTGAGTTGTTTTCATCAAAACAAGGAGTAACTCATAAATGGTTGCTTATATCAATAATTTGAGGGTACCGTTATGTTCAAGATGGTAAGTGTACCATTGGAATAACATAAATTTTATTGGTGGAGGCCATTAGTGAGAAAACCACAAAATGGAATAATGGTAAATTAAATACGAAAATAATTTTTTTTCAAATCTATATAATTCAAGAAAATTGACTCAGATAGATTATTTGAGAACACTGTTGAGCTCATGAGGGTTTGGTTTACTTATGTAGAGCCTAATAGTGGCTGGAACCAGCCAACCATGGAAGGTTGTTCGGGAACATGACCATAAATAAAATAAATAAATAATTTTATTTTCAAATCCTACTACTCATAAATAGTAAGTCGGATCCGAAATTCAAACATACTATTGACTTCGTGGGGGTGTGTTTCCTTTAAGCAGGACCTATCTTCTATTATGATGGGTCAAGGGTGAATGTTAGTTTTTGGACATTAACTTCATTAAAATATTTAATAAAAATATTTTTATATGATGTTTCACGACGGTGTACCGATGTTGCAATGCCCCAATAGTGTTTCCTGTTTATTTTAATAAATGAAACAACGTGGAAATGATACAACTAAAGAAATGAAAAAATGATGATATTTGTTTCTTATTTTAATGGATTTGAAGGGATATGATATTATATTGGAAACCATATAGAAATTACACAAGAGATGTAGATTAGAAAAAGCATTGGTGAATCCTATCATTTGTAAACGACGAACAATGATGAGACATCATATTGATGATCGGTGTTCTGATCAAGCATTGACAGATCCACAAAAAATGTGCACAATCTTCTTCTCCATTAGAAATAAATACAATTCCATGTGTGGGTTGTTATTTTATTATGTTATTCTACATTCATAGTTTTATATAACAAATGTGAATCATCCCATGAACATGTTCACCAATGGTTCGTTCATTCTTACGATGGGTTATTGATAGCGGGATGGTTTGGAGAAAAGAATTTTTCTTTGATTTTTCTACTAAAACATTCTATTAGGATAATTTTAATTTTTTGAGGAACGAGGATGGAGGTTCCTTCTTGATTTTTTGTTTAGTTTTCCCCCTTCCCTTTGAAGCATGTTCTACACATTCTTCACGGGTTGAAGAATAGTCAATCATTGTGAAACAGTTCCTTGTGCAACAAACTGAAATCATAGATCTGGAATAGACATGGAATGAAGGTGTTTATACAACGATGATGGTTGGTGGGTTGATGTGGCCCTTGATATACCATCAGTCAAGTGATTTCTAATAGAAGGGATCCCAAAAAAGTAAAGAGGCCACAACAGTGAAGAGGGAGGATCGAGGGAACTGGAACAACTTCTAGATTCGATAACAGTCCACCCGAGAGACTTCAGTGAACCACCAAAAAATTTCCTAGGGTGAAAATACTAGTCATGTTTTAGCAGTCCTATGAATCTTTCTGTAACCATAGAAAAATCCACATAAATATGGTTGTTCATGTGAAATTGGTCATGGCCTCGGACGCGATGTTGACTCAAACTCATGGAAAAAATCCATGGGTATACTAATCTGGCAGCGGGAAATGGATGATCGTGATTCACAAAATGGGATGTAGCGTCATCTGCACCTTTCGGTGTGAGGTCCTATGGCCTAATCCAATATTGGATGGGTTTAAGATGAGGCGTACTCCTACATCTTTAGGTGGGTACCCTTCATCTACCCTTTAGGTATGGTAGTCAGTGAACGAGCTTCATGGACATGGTGTATTTATTGTGTTCTATCTTTATATTGCTAGGAATGCATACAGGCCCTATTTTCCACCTTCTGCATTACTTTTGAGGCACTCTGTTTGTGTTATATATAGTGGTTCTCATGCATACCTTCCTTGGATTTTTTGCTTCTATCTTCTTTGGTTTGGAGTTTTGTGCATGTGTGAAGCTACTTAGGCTAATGCCTCCCATTTGTGGTATATTCCTACTCAGAACAAGTCACCACCCCCTAGCCTATATAAGGAGGGTGTGGGGTAGTCATGGGATGATACCCGGGGGACGATTTTGGAATGAGTGGTATCGGATCTCAAACCTTCTAGAAGGGCGTACAATGAGAGATCAGGACGTCAGTGGTTCCATTGAGTATTCCCACCTATGCTGGGGTGATGGAGTGATCCCCAGTGGTTGATTGTGTTTTGGATGATGATCATATGGATTATACCTACATCAAAATTCAAAATACATATGAATCTATTGGAGCCAGAAGATGATAGGTTACAAGATCGTGTCGTAAGAGGCATACCCGTGATCAAACTCAGATGCATGTTACTTTGGACCAGGAGCACCACCATGGAACACATCAGCTGTAGGAGAGGTAACTTTATACTTTAAATGGATGTGGGAATCTCACTTGATAATATCTGACCTATCATTCCACTTAGAGTGATTTGGTTGATGGATTTAATTGGGAGAAAAAGTTCTTGGACCAAGGAGTTCTACAAGATGGTATGAAAGGTATTGGAGCTATAAGAGTAGCATGTGGTCCACTCCTGGCTGAGGGAACTAGAGGTGGTGGGAAAGTAAAACTGTTTGAGGACTTGGATTTTGAACCACCATCACTTGGAGAGATTTGAGGTATGACCATTGACTTCCTTTTTTCTACCATATTAATGGCCACAAGGGATAGTTTCTGTGTTCTTTCCCTTCACTTTTCATTTGAGACATAGTGGTTCCTGTCAAACCACATACATGAACCTCATGCTAAGAGACTCCTGGTGGAGTAGACCCAATGATCACACACTAGCACTGATTTTTCGACTCGATGCATAGTGGTGAGATTTTTGGTTGGGATCTCTTAGTTATAGCATCGAGGCCATCGGACATCATTCTTGGAATGGACTACTATTGTTCATGGCCAGATTTACTATTTTAGGAAGAAAAGGTATGGTGCATTCACAGTAATTTATAGATGTTTCCTTGGCCAATGTGAAGGAATGCAAGATACTTCTGGGCTGACACACACATAGGATAGAAAAAAGGGAACCATCATGGATGATATTTCCCCTATGTGTGTGTCAAGAGGCAGCATAGGGATCATAAGTGGAGCACATGGGAGTGGGATACTCATATATGAGCTTAGTTCTATCACATTTTGTCTGAGTAAATATTCATTGGGTTTTCTAGGATCTAAATCTTTATGGTAGGTGTAATGTAATGACTTTGATTTTCTAGGTTCTATTTTAAGAAAATTAATTGGAAAATTACTAGATGAGGTACTGAGGCAATGTGAAATTATGAGGAACTATGTGCTTCAAATGGTCCGTCGAAAACTATAATGTTTTAACTAGAGTGTGTGAGCGGTTTTGCTATGAAATTAGAATATCTACTAATGTGGTGCCTGGATAATAAATATGAGGGAACCATTATGTTCAAGATGGTGGGTTTACCTTAGGCCTGGATTATGTTTACTCGGTGCATGCCTCTAGTGAGAAAACAAAAAAATGGGATAACCATAAATAAAATAAATAAATAAAATAATTTTATATTTTATCAAATCATTATAACACACGAATGGTGACTCACATTGAAAATAGTAGGCCACCATTGAGCTAATGAGAGTGCACTTTCCTTATGTGGTGAATAAAATTGTGAAGCGTGGTCCAACTATGCAATGTAGTTTTTGGAATGTGACTGTAAATAATGAAATTAAATTATATTATATTATTTTTGAATACTATAACTCATAATTGGTAACTCAGATTGGGAATATGAGAGTACTGTTGAGCTCATGAGGGAGTGATTCTCTTAGGTGGGGAAAAAATTCAACTAGCATGGGTCAAGGGTGAATGTTAGTTTGTAGACTTGAACATCATTAAAATATTTAATAAAAATATTTCCTTTTATCATTTAGCGATGACACAATGATGCTGCAACACCATGACGAGGCAAACCATTTCCTTTAATAAATGAAAAAACATTTCAACATTGTAATAACAACAATGTGGCTATAATGAAAGCTATTTCTTATTTTAATGGCTTGGTAGGGGTACGATATTGGAATGAAATCATAGAGAAATTACAGAGCTTCTTGGTAGAATAAATGAGTTGGAGAAACCAATCGTCGTAGAATAGTGAACAGCGATGAGAGAGAGGATAGTCAATCGATGTTCTGTTCAAGTGTCTACAGATCAATAAACAAAGACTAAGAATTCCTCTTTTTACAGTGATCGATCGAATTCCATGTAGGGGTTGATATTTTATTATTTTCTTCCATGATCATGGTTTTAGGCAATGAATGTGGATCATCCAACGAACATGATGACCAGTGTTTTGATCATTCTTGTAGTAGGTTCCAAACTGTAGAATGGTTTATTTAAATGAATTTCTAATTGATTTTTATACTAAAACATTATAATGGGAGTGGAATAACACTATGATGACTGAAGGAGGAGGTCCATTCATTGATATTTTTGGGTTTTCCCCCCTTCACTTTGACATGTGTTCTTTATATTCCTCATGGTTTGATGAACGGTCCATCGTTGCACAATTGTTCTTGGAGAAATGATCTGAAATCATGGATCTGGAATAGACATGGCATGTTGGTGGTGAGATAATGAAATTGATGGTGGATTGAAGCGGTGCATGAGATAAAGTCAATCTAGCGCTTTCTTATGGAAGGGATAAAAATGTTGTTATGATCCCACAACAGTGAAGAGGGTGGTAGACCAAGA
The DNA here is from genome assembly GCA_963277665.1 of Viscum album. Lineage (NCBI taxonomy): Eukaryota > Viridiplantae > Streptophyta > Magnoliopsida > Santalales > Viscaceae > Viscum > Viscum album. The sequence goes on along the minus strand of OY728160.1, from coordinate 1,043,381,575 downwards.
GATCCAAAACAAAATCCAGATTATACAATGGACCACTAAAGTGAGTTTGGAAGCCCACAGAAAAACCCCATAGCGCACCATTGGCATCACACAGTGCAAGCAACAACCTCATCCTTGTGTCTCTCCCTGTGTATGAGGCCACTGCCTACACCGCGACGTTGACTCAGACCCACATCAAAATGTCGTGGGCATGATGATCTGGCGGCAGGAAATGGATGGCCATGTTTCACTGATGGATATGTGGTGGAGGTTTCCATTTCCTGGGTGAGCGTAGTTGGACTTATCTAATGCGGTCGGAGCTGAAGTAGGCGGGACGATCCCAGACTGGCAGACCAGGCTGACATTGGGTTGGAACTATGGATTTTTGAGCTAGACTAGGCCCACTCGATCCAAGTTGGACAAGGGTGGGGTCGGTGGGCCTCGGGACAAACATGGTTGGGTTAGTCCGACCTAGTCAGGCTGGACCCATACCCACCTGAATCATTTTCCTCAAATTCCCATAACTCAAAAACAGAGTGTCTGTTTGACGATCCGTCTATGGAAGTGAGACCCTTTCATTAAGATGACCATTTGAGATACATTAAGTTAGTTATTTTAAATGTTGGTAGATTTTGTAGTGGATTATGTTGTAGGTACTTCAAGTACTAACATGCTTGAGAAGGAATCTGTATGTTTTATAAAGTTAGAAACCCCACTTCATGGGGTGCGAGTTCCCTTCCTTTAGGTAGCTTCCTCTGGGGGTGTCACTCTTATGAAGTACTTGGTTGAGGGTTACTAGATATGTTCGTAAATGTAGTGTAGGTACTCCCCCATGGGACCAGGGAGAATGTCCTCTATCCTTGGAATCAGTACTACCCTATATGATTACGGTGTGGGTCCCCCACATCTAACATATATAGAGTTGATACTCCCCTACTAGGTTGGGTGTGGATCCTCTATGATATATTAGGTACACCCCTACTATTTCAAACGGAGGGTCCTCTAGACAAGATCAAATAGAATCGGAACCCCCTACCGGGTATAGTGCAAGTACTCTATGATAGGATTCAGTACTCCCATGTCATACAAGGGCCCAGGTCATATACGCTTGAACAATAGAGTCAATACTCCCCTTTCATAACAGGGTACAGGTCCTCCATTCACTGAGTAGTACTCCCCTTCTTGGTAGGATGCGGGTCCTTAATTGGGGTTTGTGCTCCCTCATATTTTCGACACTGTAGCAAGTACTGGGCCCATACACTTGATTAGAATGATATCTAGATAAGTGCTACTACTACCTTGATGGAATTCGGTGCAGGGAAATCCATATAAGAGAGACAGAGGTTTCAGAAGACGGTTAGGAGTAGGGCTCCCTCATCTGTATATAGTGGTTTGGGAGAGCCTCTCTAATTGGGTTTCCTTACTATTTCATTGGGTGTATGATATAAATGACTGAACCTCTGGTGATGGGAATTGGAACAAGACATTTTAGGATGTTCTCGATGTAAAATTTTTTCTCGGATATTATTATTGGAATGGTAGAGTCATTCTCGTTGGAGTTTACCTACCAGATAGGTACCATCATGGATGGTTGAGTTTGTGGAGTGTGTTTCTCCTCGTTTTATGTGTTGCCTTTCGAATCTATGTTGAGAATCCAATTACTGTATAAGATGTTAAAACCATATGATTCTTATTGTATCAAATGAGTATATCTGGATGTTCTCGGTATATGTAAGGGAATATTACTATATGGATCTGAAATTACATTTCTTTGTGGTCTTTACCATGTGCTCTACCTTGGTGGTTTCATGGTTTCTTACTATGAATAGTTTTACTCACACTAGCATAAGATTTTCTATCATGTGTCATGTATTGTGTAGATGCTTGAAACATTAATAATATATATGCTGGGGCATGACCATGTGGTGGTCAATGAGATCAGATAGACAAGGAATACTCATAAGACTTCATACAGTTACCCTTCACCTATCGTTTAGGTAGGGTTGTCGGTAGACGATCTTCAGGGACATGATGGTTTAATTTTGTTCTATCGTTATTTTATTTTGATTTTATAATGGAATAGTTTTCCACCATGTATGTTACATTTTTTTCACTCTGGTTGTGTAATTTATCATGCTTTTCATGCATAGCTTCTTTGGATATTTTACTTCCAAACATCTTTAGTTTGGAGTTGTGTGTGTTTTTATAGGTACTATGGATAATGCCTCCCATTTTTGGGATATGCCTACTCAGTGATAGTCTCCATCCTCTAGCCTATTGGATGATATCTTGGGGTAGTCACAACCCGAGCCCTTCGGTATGGATCATATAGTATTCATCATAGTGATACCACTCTTAAAATCATATTAACATCATGAGGAAAGGAAACAAAATAACGAGTGATCGAAGATAATCAGGAATGGTATTCATCAGAGATATCAATCAATGATAATATGGGAGAATATATTAATGATAAGTGTGAAACATCATGACAATTTCTTACACTTTTCAAACCCAATCTTCAATATTTCATAAACTCGATTTATATCACTAAAAATTTCCATTTAAACGATGTTAATAATGATAATAAGAAACCAACATAACTCAATCTTGAACAATTTGTTCATGTCATAAGAGTGTGATTCACCATCATAATTATGTAAACCATTTCAATTGTCATGGATAAATAAAAACCATTAGATTAGGCAGAAAAAATATTTCCCATAGAGGATCAAGCACATCGACTAGTTTCCCATAAATAACGAATCAATTCAAATTATTTCCCATGACAAATCAATAACATCGAAATTTTTCTCTTAATGAATTAAGATTATTAACTTGTTTCATATAACAATATTGTGATCTATAAAAAATTAACAAATTAACTAGAGGGTGATATACATATCCCCCATTAGAAATATAAAATAAATATTTATTATCTAAAATAACATAAAACTTCTATCAAATCATCATATCAATACATTGGAAAATTATATGGGTCCCATATTTCATGAAATAATATAATTACCCATGATAATGGGTTTCATAATCATATAATCATAACAAAAATAAGACATCCATATAAATTACAAGGATGGGATCACTGTATAACTTCCCATTAAAACATAAACCAATGTAATATATTTTTTATTTGAGGAATTGAAATAATATAAAATTATCATTACATACATTTTAAAAGAAAATAACCTTATCATTTAAGTATAAAATTTTAGAAAAATATAATAATTTTTTGATAAAATAATTTTTATTATATAGAAACTACTTTACTTCAAATTGAATGATCATTTTATTAAGTGGTAATGATGGTAGTAAATTCCATTCATTTTGAAAAAGTAAACAGAAATCATTCATTTCAAAAAAAAATTGAAAATAAACTCATATAGAAAATAAAAATTTTTTCCATTTAAACAATTTTATAATAATAAATCATTATGTAAAGACATATATATAATATTATTTTAAAATTGTATAATAATTTATTAAAATATATTTAAAAAATAATGATTTGGATGGATAATAATTTTAGTCAAAATGAAATATAATAATGTTTTTCCATGGAAAAACTATTTTGATACCATTAATAATTACATTTTGGAAAATAAATTGTATGATTTATTCTCTTGATATATCTATATGAGAATAAAATTAAATGCCTCATTATAAAATGATCATATAAATTTATCAATTTAAATTCATGTAGAATGGATCTTGATTGAAAATGCATTGAAACATAAATCCCTTTGTTGATTCCTCTCTTAGTCCTCTTCATATAAAATTCAATGATATAAAAAAAGTTATTATACTTTTATTCTATAAATATATTTATAGAATTTTTTTATTTATATAAACTTATCATGTTGTTTTTAATATCCATTTTTTAAATCACTATTTTATATGATAACTACTAGTTTTTTCAAACATAATTCCCTTTTGAATTCTCATAAAATACACATTGATCATGGTTAAAAAAATATTTTTATTCATGGTATAAAAATAATTTCAATTTCTTATATTCATAATTATAATCATTCTTAAAAATTAGATATATATAACCGAATTATATTGTTCATTGAGATCGTAGGATGTATATATGAATGAATGATGTTATTATTATTTAATATATTATATAAAAGAAAGTTAAATAATAATTAACCTCAATTGGATAATTAATAACTCATATGTATCACATAAAAAATTTAATATTTTCTTATCACCATACCTATATAAATATAGATCAAAAAATGACATTTCATGATGGATGTGGTAGTCCACACAAATGCACAAGTGATGTTATCATTTTAAAAAAATTGATGGTTGGATTGTATAGCTAAAATTTTTATTCATATAGTATAATTATTTATTTAAATTAATATATAAACATTCAAACCAAAATAAAAAAATCCATGAATATTTTTTTGGATAAATATTTGTATCAGTATGTAATGACAATAAGTTGTACCGGTGTACATGTGATACATTCACAACACATTTTATGGGAATGAGTGTGGATAATGGTGAATTAATAATCAAAATTAAATTTCATTATATTGAGGAAACAATTGTTATTATTCTATTATAAAAAATCATTGACTAAAAGGATGCAAATTTGAAGTAAAAAAGGATATCGGTTAAGGGGGCTATATCTTGTTTGTGAAAATACATTTTACACCACATGTTAAGAACACTATGGTTTGTATTTGGGGAAGAATGTTTTATTCGAATGATTTTTTGAATTTATTTTGATAGGTTATATGTGACTGTTAATTATTAATTTGAAGTAAATAAGGGAGGTAGTAGGTTCCCATTTGTAATAATGATAATGGTCTTTTTTACAATTTTAGAAAATATTAAGTTATAATAATTTCATTATTTGGGAAAAATTCCTCCAAATCAAAATTGATTTGATTATATTATATTATGGAGTTTTAATCTCATCATTTGATAATTTTACAATTATTTATTTCATTTTAAAACATACCATTTTAATAAGAACATTGTTATCCAATTTCATCCTTAACCATGATAATTCCATGTCCGCCATTAACATGTCATAATATTACTAAAAAGTTGAGAATATGATAATACATTCAGAATGATGGAAAATATAAACCATATTATATTCTATTTTTCCTATTTAACTTTTATTGAGTTTTAAATATTTTAGTAAAATAGTATTTTTAAGGTATTATTATTTTTAATTTAGACTCTATTCATTTAATTTTACATAATATGAAAATATGAAAATATTTTAATTATAATGAAATACTGGAAAAAACTATTTTTTCATATTCATTTATAAATGACTTGGAATATAATAACTCCATCTAATTATATAACAATTAATATATATTTTTTATTTTATTTAAATTTTCCATTAACTAAATTAATATAGGTTGGACGTTGTGTAAAAATTTAACATAATTATTGAATACATAAATATTAAAAATATATAGTCACGGAAAAATATTTAGTTTTCTCAAAATATATTTGTTTATTGATTCATGACATATATTTTTCTCTATTTGGTAACCTAAAAGATATTTATATGTAAGATAGAAAATTTTTAGAAAATTTTTAGAAAATTATTTGATTTAAATAATATATTAGTCATTATAATGGAAAATGGTCTATTGATGAAAATGAAATGTGAGGATATATTGATATGTGTTTAATTACATTCATTAAATAAAGTTTTGTTTCACTATTATAGCCTTATCAATTGGTTTTAATGTGGATTAACATGATTCATCCTTTAGAGAGGTGATAAAATTTATGATGGTCACTATTCATATTGACCAAATGATAAAGTGTACTATTGTAAATAATTGAACCAAATGATCCAAAATATTTATCCATTTTATCTTATTAAAAATGTATTAGCTGAATAAATTAATTATAATATATGTATGAAAAACATGATGGAAATAATTTATTAGAAAAATTTAGTTGTAAGGCTTAAAAATGGATTATTCTTTGCTCATTCCTAGATTAATATTAAATGAATGTGAAAACAAAATCATTCACCCATAGTGAATAATTTAATTTTCCAATATAATAATAAACTGTGTTAATTAAATATAGTTTTTTTATAATACCATAACATTTATTTTATAAAAATTAATTTTTAATTTTAATCAATTGATAAAAAGTTAATACATTTTATAATCATATAGGCCATATATTTTATTTAATTTAGTTATTAAATTTCTTAACCACTATTCCAATGGCTAGCAAATAACTATCACATAATAATATTTTAATAGCATATAATGATTCGTTTAAACATGATGTTGCTTGTTAAATAAGATTTCGATGAAATCAAATAATATAATAGGAAATATTTTTCATTAATTTTGATGACTTACATTCTAGATCAATTAAATTGTATCCCCATAATAAATATTTTCACCATGATATAAAAATGAGGATTTATTTATTTCATTATTTTCTCCACATCACAATTAGTGTCATAGAATTTATAGTTAATCTAAAGATCATTTTCTATGTGAGTTGTCATATTCAATAGAAATTTTCCTTACAATCCGTGAATTTTTTCAGTTACTCGCCATTGGAATGGTCATGATCCATGGGTACAAAAAATTAGTTAATTACATATTAATGACAAGGTATTTATATCCTTAGGAGAAATATATGGATCATGTTAGAATGTGACATTGGTTTTGTGGAAGCACTAATTGATTGGCTACTACCAATACTCAGAATGTAATATTGAAAATTCCGATAAACCTAGGGCTCATATTTCCATTATTTAAAAATAAAATAATTTTATTATATAGATAAATTCATATATTAATATTTTCATCAATATCCAAATAAATATCACATCAAGAACATTGAGCAAAAATATTTGAGTGACTCCGATCTTTAATAATGTTTCGATGAATTGTACTAACATTGTCTTATATATTCATAGCATATAGTGAACTCAACAGATTTTTCTCTCTAATATCTTCTCACTAGGTTATTGGATTACAGTCCTTTCTATATATCTCTTCATTATAATACACCAAAATTTTTAACTAATCTTAATTAATACAAGAGAACACATATATATGATGGCGATGATTCCATCCACCATCAGTATCCATAGAAACATCTCACAACATCTACTCTAATGATTAAATTGTTCTATCAGACTAACCATCTATTTGAGGATGATATGAAATAATAAATCAAAACTCTATATCCATATCCTAATGAAATATTTTCTAGGAATTCTAAGTAATACATAGATCCCTTAACTTTACAAATTGAAAGTGGTAATCCATTAAATATGAAAAATTGTTTATTGAATATTCCAGAAAGATGATCAAAAGTGGAATATTCTCTAGTAGAAAAAACTATGAAAAATGGTAAGGTGCTCAACTATAACACATATATCATCAAAACCATTAAATGTTTTTGGGATTCTGATAAGAAAATAAATTTTGATGTTTTTCAATTTCCAATCATGTATGGGTAATAGATAAAACCATCAACTTAGATTTTTTTCTCCGATCCATTCACTTCTAATATACCATGTACCAACATACATATTATGAAATATCTCTTTTCATTATATCCCACTTTAAATACAATTTAAATTCTATATACATATTTTTTATTCTATGATGAATAAAGAATTATGAAATATGAGATTAATCCATTATATCTATTTTCAAATATGGTATTTGTGAGCACCATACATGGTTCCATAAGCATATAATTAAACCACGATCATTGTTGAATTAAAGAATATTGTATTCCATCTTTTTTATCACCAAATATTCCTTTTTTAACCTCCATAATTATAATATAGATATATTGTTTATCATATTCTAGAGATTGATAATATTTCTACCCTTCAAAATTTAAAAATCACTAATTTTAAAATCTATAAATATTCGATCTTTTCTGATACTCGTCGATGATTTTTGATAATTGTACATTTGATACAATGTATCATCCGAATTTTTCATGTTTCAATGGATGAATCTTATTAAGAGGTTGTGATCATTAATAAAATCTATCAATTTTTTCTGTCACATATTATGTATTTGTTATTTCAATATATACTTTTAACATTTGTGATTAGAATATATATCTCACCTAACACCATGAAGATAATTCCTCCATATCGTTGATGAAAAATCACCATAGATATCTATATATCCCTCTTTGGAAAATTATTCTTAGTAGACATCAATTTGAGTGAGGAATACATTGTATTAATATAATTTTTTCCAGATAATGTATTCCCCTTACATTCACCGATGAATCACTATTAATCATTAAACATTCTCCACTCTAGGTTATTAATTAAAGAGGAATTCTAGGAAACCTTATTTCATCTCCTTAATATATTCTCACATTAATCCTTCAACATGATCTTAAATCCAATCCATTTCTATATGTTCATATAACTATAGAATCATGGTTAATCTCTCACAAGCAAACCAATAACATACATAAAATTTATGAAAACGATTTACTTCATTTATAGTTGTCGGTATAATACATTTATCAATAAATTATATCTATGTAGGATAAAATGATAATCCCTCAAATGAGATTATATGTCCAATGAATGAGCCTTTATATAGCTAAAATTTACAACACGTAAAATTTCTATTATGCTACTCCTTCCATAGGATCATCACGAAAATCTTCATGTTTCACGACCTAGACTAATGGGGATTAACTGTAACAAAAAAGACTCCCTTCAATAGGCTTGGGGTTTGAGACCAGTGCCGAGTGAGAATGTAACACACATTGGATGGGTTATACTAATGTACATTTTCACAAACACACACATATCCAAACCCAAATTATTTTGAAATGTAAATAAAATAATAAATTTTCATGAATTTATTTACAAACTGACTATCATAGTATAAAAATATATATTAAATAGAATGGGAATAAATTAATAACACAAAAAGAAAATACAACAAGGGACAACCAATCATTAATGAGAGTAATACTATCAATATAACCACTAGAACACACTTAGTTTTTCATTCTCACTGTGCACCACATTTCCTTGGACCTACATGAACTCCATTAAAAGTTTGGTTGTCTATAGATGGGATGATACTTGTTGGAAAATACCATGTAGGGGTGTGTATATAAATACAACGTTGGAAACCCCAAAATCACTAATCATATGAAATAAATAATATAGATTCTCATCAAAGGTAAATGTTAAGGAAATATATAACCAAAAGAACATTATAAATTCATAGTAGACAGACAATATCATTTACGATAACAACGGTATTTCTAACATGGGATTTCTATTTAATGGATCCATATATTAGTCATCTGGGATAAAAGACTCCATTAGTAAGTAATTTATGATGGAATCTATACGAGATTCCATGGTTTTCATGTCCCACCATATGATGTATAAACTAGAAGTATAAATAGAGCATTATAAATATATTTATCACACCCAAGTACATAGTGTATACATAAAAACCCATTAGAATTAATCCCTTACATAGGGGATCTATTCCCACAATGTTTTGGTCTAGATGATACTAATAACCACACATAGGTAAATGATAGTGCTAGAAGATCTCACTCCAAGACACAAAAAAGGATTCCAATAACTATATATAGAAAAAATAACCTGAAAGGTGACAAACATTATATTCATAGTTTGTGACACCATGATAATGAATTATTAAAATGATCTCAGAAAAGTACCATAATTAATATTGTCCATAATTTTTATCACATGGTATCCAATTCATTATTTAAGAAGTTCATAGTGTGTACTAGTAAACCAATATGTGTCCCCTGATCAGTGTGTTCTAACCGAGTAACACTGCCTAATCCCTATTTGTTTCTGAGTACATGGTGTGTGGAATAGAACATGGTGTCGGTTAAAACAAATTCCCCTATGAAAGTAAAAAATTTTAAAAACTGATACTCCCTACATGGTGTACCTGGAATGTTGTCAGGCCCACATGACATGTTACACCAAGAGTCTTCCAATGCATGATTACCATGAATACATCAATTTTGTCGGTAAGGTTCACACAACATGTGACTCAAGTTACATGGAATATGAAATTTATATCTACTCCAAACCTCTAGTGCCACGTAAATAATACCTCATGGGGTGTTTTAAATAGTCTTCATCCCTATAGTTTAGTTCCTCGTAGAACTAGCAACATATATCATATGTCTAACTCTGCTCCATAAATATCACTAATTCCATTATAGGGTGATATATTCAAATCCTTTTTAAAGATTATTTGACCTAATTATAAACCATTGGGTGCCTTCTAGCCATATCATGTGAATGTAAAAAACTAATCTAATTCATCATTGGTGGTTCTTGCCAATATTTTGGTTTTAGCCTCACATTATGCCATCCTAGATCAATCACATCTATAAAACCCCACCCCTACCTCATTGGCATGAGGAGGCAGTGAGGGTTACTTGGCCTTAAGCGATGTTCCCAAGGTGCTAAATGTTGGCAATAAATGTCGAGGTCTCTGAGAATAATTGGGGAATGATTTTCCCTTAATACAAAACCAACCAAACAACCACAACTAAATGTTGCATGTAGACCAAACCAAACTCATACATTACCCAAGACAACCATATAATCCATATTCTCATATGCCAAAACAACCCAATAAAACATTAGAGTACAAATTGGAAGACTCAACAAGAACACCTCGATCCATGACACCACCACAACTCCACACCAAGCTCCAAGCTCCAAGTTCCACCAAGCCATCACAATGCACCACTAAAGGAGGTTGATGCCTTAACTTTTCCCACGTCACAGTACACAACATCTGCAAAGACACCAACGTTCCAAAGCAGGGGTTGAGTACTAAAAATCAGTACGTTTTCCCCAAATAACATCCCTACACATGCCACTAGGATAAAACCATTAGCACATTTATATAAAACATTTCATATAAAATAATCACAAGGGCACCCATTACTATAATAGAACCATGCTCTTTCCAAGCCATCACACTCAACCCAAGCTATCAAAGGAAAACCAACCGACAAGCCACAACATTTCCAAAATTTTCCCACTGGCACAACAATTCAATATTGCAAAGCAGTACACAACAAAAAAATCATAATGGTGGTGCTTCTGTCCAACCCATTTCATCCATTTAAAACTAGTGGCTCTTCCCGTCCACTTATCATTGAAAGTGGATCATCCGTCCACTATACATCCCCTTTTATTATAGTGGTACTTCCCTCCCACTTCCACATAACAATTCAACTAATCACAACGTAGTGTATAATCCATCACGGTCACAACAACATCATGTAATCAACCAATTCCATTACATGACAATTCACTTCAACAAATCACCCATTTATTGAAAATAATTTCCCATGCCCAACCCTATTTCAATAAAACAACCTTTTTATTGAAAACCATTTCTATCGGTAATTTTCAGAAATCATACATTGAACATCATTTTAAAATCTCTATTTTAAAATCCACAACAAAATCATTTCACCACAAAACCCTCTTTTCGCAAAAAAACCCCCAAAACCACCCAAGGGATTTTCAACCAATTTCACACATCAAAACACAATTAATTTCAAGCACAAAAAATTAATTTTAACCAAAGCCAAAAGTTCTAACCAAGTGGAGTCGAGAGAGAATCCACCTACCATTAGTGTTCCTGAGAAATCAACCCACGAACAACTGTACCTCAAATCCGGAGAATGCACCACCAGCACCTCTATAGATCCCCTCCCCTAACCATAATAAGCCTCAAAATCATCATCCAAGGAATCCCCAACCCTAGATCTACACACAACAATTGTAGATCTAGAAAACCAAGAAAGAGGGGGAAATAGATCTAGAGGAAAACACAAGATAAGCAAGAGGAGATACTTACCCGGGAGAAACCACCTTGAATCCACCTTGAAACCCCTTCGAAATGCTTCCAAAACAAGTGGGAGAGCACCCCATACCCCTGAGAACCCAAAAATTGGAGTGAGGTTCGAGTGGGAGGAAGAGATGAGTGAAATGAGGCAATCCTGAGTGAGCCCAGAACATATAAACCTAACTATAAGTGGCCTCACAGTTAGCCCGCACGGTTTGGAAAACCGTGCGCTAATCATGCACATGCCACTACCTCGAGAGCCAGAGTACGCATGGTTACCTCGCACGGTTTGGTAAACCATGTGCAGGCCGTGCGAGGCCTACTGTCTCGAGAACAAGGGTCTGCACGGTTTCCTGGGAAACCCACACAGTTTCCACTAACCGTGCTCAAACCGTGCACCCCATAAAAAGCCTCCAAACTCATCCAAAACACTTGGAAACTCTCCCAAACTCTTCCCAACTAATTCCATGCACATTAAATACATAAAAATTCATAAACAAAGGCCACATACCTCAAACCGGGGGTTCTACATTCTCTCCACCATTGGACATTCCATCCTCGGAAATTAGTGAACCCACCATTTGCCGAAAGAGCTCGGGCCACTGCCCGACCATCTCTTTCTCCCGCTCCCAAGTCTCCTCTTGAATCTGACCATGTTTCCACAAAACACAAACTAAACTAATTCTTTCTCCACGCAATACTTTCTCTTGCCTATCCACCTCCCGCACTGGCACATGCACCAATGAAGAATCCAGTTCTAGTTCAACTTGATCCCATCGATTCACATGGTCACGATCCGACTGATACTTTTTATACTCTGACACATGAAACAAATTGTACACCACACTAAACCGTGGTGGTAAAGACAAATGATAATCCACCTCACCAACCCGCTCAAGATCCTCAAAAGGTCCAATATACCTCAGAGATAGCTTTCCCTGCTTCCCAAAATGATGATGTCCCAACCTAGGAGAGATCCTCAAGAACACATGATCACTCACCTAGAACTAAAATGTTCGTCGATGATGATTCGCATATGATTTCTAATGACACTGAGTCGTCTCCATTATCTTCCTGATCAACTTGATATTTGATGTACATGGATTTTACATGTATTTTTATATTTTTCTAACTTAGTTTTCATTAATTAGTTTAACCAATTTTATATTTTTAGTTTATTTTCGTAGTTTTGTATTAGTTTAGATATTTCGATATTTTTTAGTAAATTTATTACTTATATTAGTAATTTAGTATTTCTATTAGTCATATTAATTTTATATATTATATTTAACACTATATTATTATTATTAGTTTCTCTAATTTTAGTTTAGTTTATTTTATTAATTTTTATTAGTATGTATATTTTAATTTGTATTTTTTTTATTTCATTATTTGGTTGAATTAATAAAATAGTATTTGGTATTAGTTTATAGTAATATTATATTTAATTAGTTTTCATTTTTAATTCGAAATTAACATTTTTTTTCTTTTGTTTTATTTATTTTTTTTATCCCCCCTAACTACCCAGGCCAACCCCCTCCCCTTGACCCGCTCCACTTACCCTCACCTCTTTTTTTTTCTCCACGCTGAACTCCCGGCCGCACTCCTTCCCCTCCCCTGAGCCGCCGTAACCCTCTCCCTCTACCTTAAAAACCGAAAAGCCGCGACTCCCCTAAAAAAGGGGGCAGCGAGCCCCCTTTCTGAACCCGCACCTCGCCGCCACCTCGCCCGCCGCGCGCCACCAGCCCCTCGCCAGCCGCCCTCGCCACTCTCCCGCATCCCTTCTAAGCCGCCGGCCTCTCCTCGGCAAAACTGGCGCACCCCTCATCACCCCGCGGGATCCTCTCCCCTGACCTCGCCACCCTCATCTCCGGCTGGAGCGGCCGCCACCCTCATATCCGGCTGGACACGCGGCGCCTCCCCTCCTATATACCGGCAGCCTCCTCTCGGCCGCAACGCCACAGCCCGGCCGACCCCGCTCACCGGCTCGCCTCCTGCTGCACAGCCCGGCCGACCCCGCTCCTCGGCCGGACTCCTAACCCGCACCCCACTGCCCTCTCCTCCAAGGCCTCGGCCAGCCCCCGCTACCCCTCGCCCTCTCCATATCCCTCCACTTCAAGTGCAACAGGTACACCAAGAAGCCGGGAGCTCTCATCGACGTGCGCAGCGATTTTCTTGGCCTTCGAAGATTCACATCGCACGGTGAGAGCGAGCGCAGATCAAAACATATTTTTCAGCGACGCGGTGGTTTGATTCGGGTGCGGCGTCAGCGACTGCACGGAGCGGAGCGATGGTTATTGTTTTGCGATCGTTGATGGCATCTTATGGTGACAATTACGACGACATGAGCACGGTGATTTCTGTTTATTATTTTATGTGCTGCTTTGTCGTCATGATGGCGGGCTGATTCATTGATGTCAGAGTTGTGATTAATATGATGGTGAATGCATGTCTTTAATTTATCTTCACGTTTGATTGCCTTTTGAATTAATTTTAATTGGATGTTTATTTAATCAATTATATCTGCGTTGAAATTAATTGTCATTTGGGTCCTGCACACATGCTTTGGTGCCCGTTCGTGTGATACCTAATAAGTAATCACGAACGGGAGTTCATCCGAGAATTTATTTATCTGGAATTCGATCAAGCGCGCGATCGAATTTTGAATAAATAAATATATTAATTGAAAAATTAATATTTTGTGTGCGCTCTCCTTCAAACTTGCATGAGTGATACCTAATAAGTAATCTCATGTGAGTGAACCCAACGCAGGTAGATACTTCGACATTGTGAGAAACGGGTCGTTGTATTTCACCAAGTGATTCGGTGCTTTAATGATGCACAAATTATTCGTCAGGACAGAGAACGAAATGACGGATAATTTGTGTAAACATTAAAATATTGTCTAACATCAGAGAAAGAGACCAGATAGTATTTTGATTAAATTTGGAATCGGTGATAATTGAATAAATAAATATTCAAATGTGGGGACTAAATAATTGACATTGCATGCACTTGAACGGACATCACGACTCTGACACTTCCATCTCTGCCAGTTTCTTTCATAGCTTAATTCACTTAGATAGTTTAGTTAATTTAATTAGTCATTTTTAAAATAGTCATTTAGTTTTTAGAACTTAGTTGTTAATCACACAATTAAAGCCCATCCGCCTGAACATTCCTCCAAAAGGACATTTCTAGTGTCTACTCACATTCTCTCTGTGGTTCGACCCTGCTCGCCACTTCTACAGTAGTTAGTAGGTAAATAAATATTGCAAATTTGCATGCGTTGCGACGCGCGTGCCAAATTTCTGGCGCCGTTGCCGGGGAGAATAGTAGCATTAGGAGTTCCTTTAAAAGAGTGATTTAGGTCAAAAAAAACCAAAAACCAAACCAAAAAAAAACAATTTACTACTCTGGGAATTTTTCATTGCAGGAATTTTCAAGACACCCAGAAGCTCGGAATGACGTGGGCCGCACCACACAATTACAACCAGTATCCGCCCTATGCAGCCCCGACTCAAGGTATGACGTATAACGATTCACCGCACATGATCTATCCAGGTAATCCCGTTTATTTCAATGATCTTTATTCAAGTCCATGCTATGATCCATATGAGAACATTTCACCATGTTATGAAACAAGTCCTTATACATCTGTTAATCATTTTCAAAGTCAATGCATTCCTGAAAATTTAGAACTTGACAATTCATGTCAAACAAATGATTCAATAATTGAACACATGTTGCATTGTGCTATCACTGAGACCAATCGGAGGTTTGAACTTCATGATGAATGCAATGCAAGTTGCTTTCCTCAACAAAAGAACTAGAAAATCAATTGAATAATTTAGTAAATCAAATGAATCATATTTCCGAACTAGCTACTTCATTACCCCTTGATGATCTAATTCAAAACAATTCTTTTGAGGAGAGTGCAATAGAGGGTCCATTTGAACAACATCTATGTCCCGAGTCTGATAATGGGATTGATCTGCCTTCTTATCATACAATTGATGACTCCCCTCCATCACAAAATAATTCTTCTAATCTAATCACATTTCAAGAATATGAGAGCTTGGTCTTCCGCCCTGTTGAACATAATGGTCCCTCAGAAAATGTGATTTCATGTCCTTCTATGAATTCACAGCCTAGTCATCCCAAAGTGAAAAAGGACACATTCAATGTATATCAAACTGCACCTTTTGAGGATGAAGAGGACATTGAACTAGGATCATTCTTTACCATGATAGATTCAGAATTGAACCAAGGGACAGTGGATTGCCACACTCAAGAGGACATCACTTCAAATGACATTGAATCACCTCTTTCTGAAAATCCATGTGAGTCTGAAACTTTTCCTAAAATGGAGACATATGAAACATTTCTGGAGTCGAAGAATCAATCAGCATTGGTGGAAGAGAACACTCATAATTTTCTAGAAACAATGGAAGAATGGGATTGCTTGGAGGATCCTGATTTCGTGGTGACACATGCACCAACAGAGAAAAATGATGAGGGTGGTATAGAAGAAAATATTGAAAAAGATGTCATTCTTGACACAATGGAGTCCTCTGCTCCAATTGATCCTGCACCACTTGCTTCATGCGTCGAGGTTAAACACACTTCACTTGAAATACCCACATATTCTAACAATATTTTTGACCTTGGCACAATCAATGAAACCATCAAGCATGAATTGAGTTGGAAACCAGTAGATTTCCCTGTGCTGGTGGTTGGATGTGAAAATGAATTAGGATACATCATCAACCCAGATACTGCATTCAAGGATGTGAAGGATATAAGCCGACCACTGAAGGAGCCTGGTAAAGGTATTTTTTCACCTGTGAGCATTCGAAGAGGTAATCTTCTTGATCTTTCCATTGATAACATTTTCCCAAAATTCAACAATTCGATAAGTCATTCTTCAGGTGAGGTATATTCATTCCCTTGTGAGTTGGCATATTTTCATTTCATTCTACACATCCATTATTCTAAAAATATTCCGTTGAGATTTTGTGCAGCTTGCAGGATAAACTCATCTTCAATGAATGGATTCCGCGCTCCTACTGAAAAAGAAGCAGATGCATGGTTTACATTTCAATTCGATCCTGGTGGAGTTTCAATAACGTCTGGCTGAAGACGAAGTAAACTTAGCGCTCAATGGGAGGCAACCCATCATTTGTTGTTTTCTTTTCACTGCATTTAATTTCATTTCATTTAGTTTTATTTTAAATAAAATGGCATGCATTTACAACAACCTGTTTTCTCCCGACACAGTAGTGGATTTAAATTCATCTTAAATATTTTTATCATCCACATTTTTTTATTATGGTGGGACTTCTTTGATATGATGTGAGTACGTGTTGTCAATGTGTAGGTTTTACAGGTATACCATTTCTGGAGCTTCATCGGATACAAACAACCTCTCCGCGTCAATCTGCACTTACACAGGGAAGTGTTCTATTTTTTTTCTTCCATATTTTATGCTTCCAAAAACACCATGTAAAAATAAAATTTGAAAAAAAACTAACATTCCTTTCATTGATGAACCCACATAAAATCCATTGTATTTTTGTCACAACACAGTCAGGAACATAACACTTGTGTCCCTAGGCAATTTGAGCACCTGATTCTTGTTTTGGAATTCTCTGATCCTTTCTCTCATGAATTAGATGATTGCTGATATTATTTCATGCTTCGAAAATGTTTTTCAAAAACTTGTATATTTTTTACACTTATTCGCACTTATGATCATCTGTGCTGTCCAAAATTATATTTCCATACCCGTGAGGACTCTGAGCTATTTTACAATCATCTCTTACTTATCTTATTTCTTGAGGGAATCTCAACCATGTTTTGTCTTCTAGAACTTGCCATGTTTTTCCATCAAAGCGATAGGAATTTTTGAAAGTTGTACTAAAATGATCGAGGCATCTGTTTGATATTTTAGCCCCGTTGACCCACTGAGCCACCCAAACATTTTATCCGTCGTATAACCCTTAGAAGCCATGAAGAAGCCTCTTAGGATGAGCCCAAGCTGATACCCTTCCATACCAATTTCTTGAATTTTTTCATGATTATTTCAATCTAAGTGTGGGGGAGAGAGACTTACTCATGGAGAGGGTTCTTCGATGGGCAGTGAGTCATTTGATGTACATGGATTGACTTTATCCCATCCTGATCATATGAGTTCTTTTTCACAGTAGCCACATTCATTTCATATTATTTTGATATAGGAATATAGAATCCTTTTCAGTTCCAACAATGAGTACATTGGTGGTCATTACGCGGTAACCCTCGACTTTGGGGATACCTATTAAAGTGATGATCCATTACTCCAGGAACTAGAAAGTTTTCTATATGACCTACCTTCATTGAGATGTTACATCGTATACGCTACTTGTGTACCTTTCTTTGGGATTATTGTCTGACATTTATTTCATGGGGTTCTGGAACTGATACTCACTTGTTTTTCCTACCCATCTTATTTGAGTGAGTTGTAAAAAAAAAGAGTGAAACATTGGATTATCAAATGCTTGGGGACAAGCAGTGTTTTAAGTGTGGGGGAGCGAGAGTTTGAGGGAGACATTTAGATTGACTTATCATGCATTTATTTCAAGATTCAACCCTCCTTTTTACCAAAAAGATGTCAATTTTTTTTAAACCCACCGTCCCACAGCTTCAGAAACATTTGAACCTCATGTAAAGTCCTTGAGATTGGTACATTCTTTTGATTTCCACTAGTGGAGATGTGACATTCATGGCAAGCCTATGGTAAGCATGCATGTGCATGAGAACTGAGAAAAACTTTGATCAAATCTTTTCGAGCGATGAGTGTAATGGCAAGGTAGGTCACATGATTGATGAGTGCACATACTTGTTTTGAAAAAATGCAAGTGAAAGAAAAATTGTTTTTGAAACTAAAGTTTTAAATGAAGCATGATATATTATGAGGAAAGAGATTGGAAAATTTTGAACATGTAATTTTGATGCTTTGAATTGTCTGCGGCCACTTGTGTTCTCTTTCTAATTGTTTTTCCCAGGAGTGCAAAAGTTTAAGTGTGGGGGATTTTATGTACATGGATTTTACATGTATTTTAATATTTTTCTAACTTAGTTTTCATTAAGTAGTTTAACCAATTTTATATTTGTAGTTTATTTTCGTAGTTTTGTATTAGTTTAGATATTTCGATATTTTTTAGTTAATTTATTACTTATATTAGTAATTTAGTATTTCTATTAGTCATATTAATTTTATATATTATATTTAACACTATATTATTATTATTATTAGTTTCTCTAATTTTAGTTTAGTTTATTTTATTAATTTTTATTAGTATGTATATTTTAATTTGTATTTTTTTTATTTCATTATTTGGTTGAATTAATAAAATAGTATTTGGTATTAGTTTATAGTAATATTATATTTAATTAGTTTTCTTTTTTAATTCGAAATTAACATTTTTTTCTTTTGTTTTATTTATTTTTTTATCCCCCCTAACTACCCAGGCCAACCCCCTCCCCTTGACCCGCTCCACTTACCCTCACCTCTTTTTTTTCTCCACGCTGAACTCCCGACCGCACTCCTTCCCCTCCCCTGAGCCGCCGTAACCCTCTCCCTCTACCTTAAAAACCGAAAAGCCGCGACTCCCCTAAAAAAGGGGGCAGCGAGCCCCCTTTCTGAACCCGCACCTCGCCGCCACCTCGCCCGCCGCGCGCCACCAGCCCCTCGCCAGCCGCCCTCGCCACTCTCCCGCATCCCTTCTAAGCCGCCGGCCTCTCCTCGGCAAAACCGGCGCACCCCTCATCACCCCGCGGGATCCTCTCCCCTGACCTCGCCACCCTCATCTCCGGCTGGAGCGGCCGCCACCCTCATATCCGGCTGGACACGCGGCGCCTCCCCTCCTATATACCGGCCGCCTCCTCTCGGCCGCAACGCCACAGCCCGGCCGACCCCGCTCACCGGCTCGCCTCCTGCTGCACAGCCCGGCCGACCCCGCTCCCCGGCCGCACTCCTAACCCGCACCCCACTGCCCTCTCCTCCAAGGCCTCGGCCAGCCCCCGCTACCCCTCGCCCTCTCCATATCCCTCCACTTCAAGTGCAACAGGTACACCAAGAAGCCGGGAGCTCTCATCGACGTGCGCAACGATTTTCTTGGCCTCCGAAGATTCACATCGCACGACGAGAGCGAGCGCAGATCAAAACATATTTTTCAGCGACGCGGTGGTTTGATTCGGGTGCGGCGTCAGCGACTGCACGGAGCGGAGCGATGGTTATTGTTTTGCGATCGTTGACGGCATCTTATGGTGACAATTACGAGGACATGAGCACGGTGATTTCTGTTTATTATTTTATGTGCTGCTTTGTCGTCGTGATGGCGGGCTGATTCATTGATGTCAGAGTTGTGATTAATATGATGGTGAATGCATGTCTTTAATTTATCTTCACGTTTGATTGCCTTTTGAATTAATTTTAATTGGATGTTTATTTAATCAATTATATCTGCGTTGAAATTAATTGTCATTTGGGTCCTGCACACATGCTTTGGTGCCCGTTCGTGTGATACCTAATAAGTAATCACGAACGGGAGTTCATCCGAGAATTTATTTATCTGGAATTCGATCAAGCGCGTGATCAAATTTTGAATAAATAAATATATTAATTGAAAAATTAATATTTTGTGTGCGCTCTCCTTCAAACTTGCATGAGTGATACCTAATAAGTAATCTCATGTGAGCGAACCCAACGCAGGTAGATACTTCGACTTTGTGAGAAACGGGTCGTTGTATTTCACCAAGTGATTCGGTGCTTTAATGATGCACAAATTATTCGTCAGGACAGAGAACGAAATGACGGATAATTTGTGTAAACATTAAAATATTGTCTAACATCAGAGAACGAGACCAGATAGTATTTTGATTAAATTTGGAATCGGTGATAATTGAATAAATAAATATTCAAATGTGGGGACTAAATAATTGACATTGCATGTACTTGAACGGACATCATGACTCTGACACTTCCATCTCTTCTAGTTTCTTTCATAGCTTAATTCACTTAGATAGTTTAGTTAATTTAATTAGTCATTTTTAAAATAGTCATTTAGTTTTTAGAACTTAGTTGTTAATCACACAATTAAAGCCCATCCGCCTGAACATTCCTCCAAAAGGACATTTCTAGTGTCTACTCACATTCTCTCTGTGGTTCGACCCTGCTCACCACTTCTACAGTAGTTAGTAGGAAAATAAATATTGCAAATTTGCACGCGTTGCGACGCGCGTGCCAATATTCTTCATAGTCTCCTGGACTAGACTCGTTCCAACCATTGAAGACTCGCCCATTTCCACCCAACATAGTAGAGAATGACATGACCGCCCATACAATGCTTCAAACTACAACACCCCAAGATTTTATAGTGTGTTACTTCCTCCAAATAATTCAATAACTTGCACTACACGCAACACCAGGTTCAAGCGCACCATGACTTACAAAACAAGCCGTTCAAAAGAGGTTATGAATAGTATTAACTAAATTTTGATCTTTATATAATCCTTATAATTTTAGAGTCTATATTATGAGTTTCATAGACATAATTTAAGAACAAATTTATTTTTTTCAGATAAAATATGTGTTTTTAAAAAAATGCACTTTTACCAACTTTTAATAGTGAACCCTTTTTAAATTCAATATTTTAAACAATTATATATACAATTTTACTAAATAAATTTATTCTTTAGAATGGGGAGATCAAAAATTTACAATATAACACCCCATGCTTCCACAATACGCTTCACTTTGAATAATACAATAGCGTGTGTTGTACGCAACATCGAGTTCTAACACACACTACAACAAATCAAACTAGCCGTTATGAATAGTAATACTTACTTCTTGAAATTTTATAAATTTTATCTCTCAAAATGGAATTCCTTTTTGGATTCGGAATATCAAATTTATCCTAGGGTGAAATTTTGGTACTTTTTAGAAAACTTTTATATTTTGATGAATAGTGAAAATTACTAAATGTTAAATAAAAACAACTTTTTTAATCAAAATAATTAATAGTGATAAATTATGAGTTTCAATGGTTTTAAATTATACTTATAATATATTTTTATCATTTAATACAATGTTGGTCATTGGACATAATTTCACAATTAAACCGGAAACAATCTTTTGACAATTATTATATCATAAAAACATGCTTTTTGTTTTGACAGCGGGAATGAATTTTAAATTAATTTCTTCCACTTCTGTGTTTTGAATTTGGAAAAATGGATTCCATATTGAGATTAAGGATTTCCAAATTGTTTAAATATGTAACTTTTATTTTTAGACATTTTGAATAATTACTTCGGTAAATATTTTATTTACAATTGTTAAAGGGTAAATCTGGTAAATAAGGGTAAAAAATAATATTATAATAATAATAAATTACCCTAAAACGTTTCCTAACCTTATTGGTGGAAAAAATTTCGACCATGTGAAACTTTGGGTCAATTTTGGGACCCCATGGATCCCCTTTTAGGTGTTAGGGACACTATATAAATTAAGTTAAAGTAAATACAAAAATGACAGAAGCTTATATCTTTTAGAAATACAATTTTTTAATAGGGCTATATGTGTTATATTTTCGATTATAAATATTAATTAGAAATCTATGAATATTTTCTACATAATGGTATTTTATTTATAATTTTTATACATTGGAAAATTAAAAATATATATGACACAATAATGATGCATTATGTTCCTTATTAAAGAAAGAATCAAATAATTGGTATTATAAGTGTTAAAATAAATATAATTTGAATGTTTTGATGACATACACGAATTTTATTGGTTTATATGAAATGTTAGGATTGAAATAATGAATTTGGTTCGAATTAATAAATTTTTTAAGAGTTTATCAAAAATCAATTATTGAGTAGTGTCAAAATTGACATAAATGCGTTTTTAAAACAAATATTATATTATTAATTTATATTCTATTCCTAAAAATCTAAGGATATTCCAAAGGACTTATATAATTATTTTTGTATCATTAATAGACCACTTTGGGGTCTCTTTTATGTTTATAGTAAGTTTATTAACTATATAATATAAAAATACAAAGTGACATGGTAAGTGTCAAACTAATTAACCAAGAGTTAAAACTGAAAGATAAGGATAATATAATGACCCAAACCTGTCTAAAATCTATTTGTTGAAAGGATTTAGACCCATACCCACCTTATAATTTTAATAATACACTTTTTATCCATTATAAACCGAATAATATTTTATTATAAATTAACACATTAAGTTTTCCCTAAAGATCCCCTCCTCCACCTTATAAAAGTAGCCAACTTCTATCCAATTATTCTCAACTTCAAAGCCTTTTGGTTCGGCCTAAACCTGACCAAATACTCTCTCAACGTTACTCCCTTAAACCTAGAGTCCTTATGTTGATCATAAAGACACCCTAAAGGGCCCTTTTGATCAAATCAGAAGGAATAACTCGAAGAAGTGGTAATATTTTCACCACCCTCATTCAAGTTCCTTTCTTCTTCAACTTCTTATTTCATTGTTATTTCTATTATAAAATAATTACTCCAGTATCTCCTATATACTGTGATGTTATTATAAATATGGTACAACCATATTCAGTATTCTATCTATCCTTTTAATGACATATCACTATACGTGCGTACGTACGGCTTACCGTCTCCACGTCGTGCTGTAATCGTTATTCAACATATTATTATTCGGGTGGCTATAATAATGGTGTGTATTTGATGTAAATAATAAATATAAAATTATATGGATTATGTATATATTATATAAAATCCAATTATGTATTATTTTAATATCAAAATAATGATATTTTTGCTCATGCATACGTACGGATTATCGTCTCCATGACGTGATGAGATTCATTTCCAAGTTCAACATACATCAACGATTATAAAAATATATATTACTAATAAGAATGTAATATATGAAATAATAATTCTACTGGAGATACATATATTTATATATATAAGTATTTATGTACTTACATATATCTTATTCACTTACTTCCGTTCAATACTATATGAAAACAGAAACAGCGTTTACACGTACATACGGACTACCGTCTCCATAAACGGTGTTTTCCATTTCATATATATGTCTATTATACATATTTATATTCTAAATATATATGATATATTTATCATTTTTTATATTCTGGATATATTTAAATCATGATCAATGTGATACAATCAAGAGTAACAAGTTAAAACAGGTATTATAAAGAAAGCGATTATTACCCAAAATGTTAATTTAACATTGAAATTATTATTAAATTGGTAGTATAAAGTCATAAATGAATCATGTATGATATCATAAATATTAATATGGTTCTGGTATAATTTAATAACATACTATGTTCTTCATACATGAGGTTAAACGTACCCTCGACTAAAGGAAAGTTCAAGGTAAGGGGTTTCTTATCTCACTTTTAATTCTGTGAGATTTCCATTGTTCACCACTTATTTGTTGCATGTGGTGTATTGTGAACTACCATTTGATATGTATTATCATGATCCTCTTTATATTCATGATATTATATGATTCATTTGGTGGTTATTGACTATTTTTTATACGACTCGATTGATTACAATGAGGTAAGGGTTAATTTAACAATCTCTTTATTATCCGAGGTTGTTTATTCATAATTATATATTGGGACATATTTATCATACACATCCATGTTTCTTAAAAATGTATTTAAAAACATTTTTACTATTTATAATAATATGGTTTAAATTCATTTATACCCTTGTTGACTTTTATAAGAGGTTTATTAAGGAATCTTTCCGTCGTTTTCCAAAAAAGGTACTTTATAACCTTTTCGACAAAATTAATGTAAGAATGTTTTTAACTTATATGGTGGGTGTGGTTATTCTCCACCGTTATTACAATTTTTAATCTTCCCTTAAAATATTATAAGGATATTTTCAAAATAATGGTTTTCTATATAATTATATTATTTTTAAATGATTTAAAAAAAAAAATTTCCCTCCAATAGTTTTGATTTCATCTATGTCAACATCATTTGATGGATTTTAAGCTTATTTGAAGTTGATTTATTATGATACAAAACATCCATATTTTATTGAAGGTTTTGTGATATGTTTGACTATGGATGAGTTATTTTTATGTCATTCATGGTTTATGGTTAAAGTATTGACATTTCGTAAGTTAGTTTTAAAACGAAAGTTTATGTTATATATCAGAATTTTATTAAGATGAATGTGTTGGACAAGTATGTTTTGGGTTGGGGACCGATAAAATTAAGCCCTCCAGGTTGGTGTCCAGTTATTAGAGGCACTCCGGGTTGGTGTCCGGTTATTAGAGGCACTCCGGGTTGGTGTCCGATTATTAGAGGCACTCTGTGTTGGTGTTCGGTGATTAGAGGCACTCTAGGATGGTGTCCAGTTATTAGAGTCACTCAGGGCTGGTGTCCGGTTATTAGAGACACTCCTGGTTGGGTTCCAGTTACAGTTAGCCTCTAGGTCTTGGCACGAGGCCTTGACAAAGAAATTAAAGTTCATCATTATGCATTCCATCATTTTAAGAGTGGTTAGTGATATTGCATCTGATTATTCGACTAGTATAATATCTATGTGAATAAGTAAATGGAATTACTTCATTTCATTTTTGCCATATTATGCTGAAGTTCAAGTTTAAAAGGCTTTTGTTTTAGTTATACATTGCCTTAAATGTTTATGCTCATTTATGAAAGTTTCCGCTATATTGTTATCCTTACTGAGCATCTGAGCTCACCCCTTTCGATGTTTTATTTTTCCCAGGATTTGAAGAAGTGTATTGTGATTGATATGCAGGGTTATGACAAGGGAATAATGTAATTCATAAAGGATTATTTATATAGTTTTCATTTTTTATGTAATGTAACATTCATGTATGTAATCTATTTTCCAAGACTGATAAACTAATCGGTCATTCGGGACTTGATTCCTTGTGATCATGCCAATGTTATGTAATAATGCACCGACTCTGGGTAACTGGGGTTGGGGCGTTACAATTGGTATCAGAGGAAGTTTAGCAATATCCTTGGAAACTAGATTTAGATAAACTCTGATTAGAGCACATAGCCCTAAGATAGACGTTGAGGATTAGTATAGAAAAACAACCTAGAATTTTAATATTGTAGAGATTTTGTGAGTTTTCTGAGCAATACATCCTTGTCTCGATAAAGCAGGTAGAGGCGACTCTGGCATAGATGTATCTAGGGGTAAAAACTGAAAACACTGCTTTGATCCAGACTCAAACGGGATCTGGTGTACTACAACGGGAATTGCTGCACTCTTGGTTACGACACTCCCAGGGGATATGCTTAGGATAATTATAATTTTCTTTACAAACCATTATGAAGGGATCATGAGTATATGCTTACTCAAAGAAAACATTTTTATGATTATGGATTATATCCATAAACTGTTCAATTTTAGTTAGGTATTTTAAAAGTTTGGAATTATTCATTGCAAATCATAAACTAACCTAGTTTATGCTCTTGTATAGAAATGGCACCCTGTAGAAAGAATGCGAACTCTAGTAATACGTATGATCCAAAGAATAAGAATGATAATATCATTCATGGTATTAAGCCATCATTTAGAAGGGAAATATTCTCCCACATATTATCATAATATGAAGAAATATTATGATGTGTTGATAAGATATGTAAATAGTTTACTGAGTCATTTGGCTTTGAAGGGATGAAAGAGAAGAAAAGGATAGAAGAGAGAAAGATGGATAAAGGGAAGAGGGAAAAGAATAATTTTCCCATATGTAATAAATGTGGGAAGAAACACCCTGGAACTTGCCTGAAAGGAATGTGAGTTTGTTATAAGTGTGGAGAAAAAGGACACCATGTACGTGACTGGAAGGGTATGAAAAAGGTTTCAAATGTACAATGCTTCATCTACAAGGATTTGGGACACTACGCAAACCAATGTCCAAATCATCAGAGTATTCCCCAAATGATGCTATTGGATAATAATCAGGTGATGATACTACGACCGATGAGGAGGAATGACTAGAGTTCCTATGTTGTTATTATAGATTTATGTCATTTTAGTGTTGTATCAAAATTGTACTGGTTATAATAATTATGATGTATATAACGATTGTACTGCAGTACTATTTCATTAAGGACTCGAGATTGTGTGTAACCAAGAAAAGTGGCTCAATAGTAGGTTAAATTTTTGGAAAATATATGGTTGAAAGAAAGATAAAACATAATATGGATCTGATAATGAGGTAGTAATTTTGGAATAAGAGATGGTTGATTTGAATTAATTATATTGGATATTATTGACTACCTTGAAACTAATTAATGATTTCTATTCCCATCATTATTGGAGTTGACAACATTTTTGGATAGAAGGATTATATCCATTATTCTATAAGGAATAAGGGATCATGAATGTAATCAATATGGTTTTACGGTAATTCAGGATGTTGCAGTGTTTTATAAGAATACATGATGAAGGTGTTCACATGTTATTATGCAGAAAAAAGGATCTTCATTTTGTTTACCTTCCTTATAAATCATTTACTATGAGTTTGGACAGAAGTATTTTGGATAATTCTAGTTTGAGCTTAATTTTGGATTGCCAAAAAAGGATAACCCGGAGGTTGGGCGTCAACCCGTCATGACCGGAAAGACCACGAGACTTGAACCCACAAACGAAGGGCGAAAAGGGTGTATCACCTACCATTGGCCCACAAGATGTCCTGGATTAAATAATATATTTTATTTTAAAAAGGTATAGTAGATGAATTATAAATTCATTTTTTAACCCCAAACGAATAGGATAAATAGAATATTTTTTTAAGTTCTACTATCTTTTAGAGTGAAAGATGAGTTTGTGGTAGAAATTAGTTAAAGGATGGAACTCTACTAGTCATGTATATATTTTTCTTCTCCTCTTATTCTATGAAGAAATTAATTCTTATACTTTATTTAAGGAAAATTAAAACCAAAAATGTGTTATCCTAATACATTATGTTTTTTTGAACCAATGGTATTTTAAATCATCATAGATTGATGAATTTAAGGACCTCAATTTTAAACTTGTTTGTGATTGATGAAATCATTCACTACCTTAAATATTTACATTTTTCCTCTAATTATATGTCTCCAATTTCCACCAATGTTCTCCTAATCGAGATCATAATTTGGTGGTGACCCTTTCATTTCTATTTTCCTCTTATTAAGACTAAATTTTATTAACCAAATTTCTGATGTGGGTTTTCCCACAGTGATTTTCTCTATTTTCAACCTTTTCTTCGAAGAACAATATCAAATTGTGAGGACTCAATTTTTTGAATGAGGGAAGAATGTAACACCCCAAGAGTTCATAGTCTGTTACTTCTTAAAAATATTTCGATTACTTGCACTACGCGCATCACCGAGTTCAAGTGCACCATGACTTACCAAACAAGTCGTTCAAAAGAGGTTATGATTACTATTAACTTATTTTAGAACATTATATAATCCTTATAATTTTAGAATCCATATTAAGAGTTTCTTAGAAATAATTTAAGAACAAATTCATTTTTTTCAGATAAAAGAAGTATTTTTCAAAAAATGCACTTTTACCAACTTTTAATAGTGAACCCTTTTTAAATCCAATACTTGAAACTTATATATATACAATTTGACTAAATAAATTTATTCTTTAGAATGGGGACATCAAAAATTTACAATTTAACACCCCATTCTTCCACAGTATGCTTCTCTTTGAATAATACATTAGCGTGTGTTGTATGCAACTTCGAGTTCTAACACACACTACAACCAATAAAACTAGCTGTTATGAATAGTAATACGTACTTTTTGAAATTTTATAAATTTTATCTCTCATAATGGACTTCATTTTTGGATTTATAATATCGAATTTAACCTATGGTGAAATTTTGGTACTTTTCGGATAACTTTTATATTTTGATGAATAATGAAAATTACTAAATTTTAATTAAAAACAACTTTTTTAATCAAAACAATTAATAGTGATAAATAATGAATTTGAGTGGTTTTAAAGTATAATTAGAATATATTTTTACCATTTAATACATTTTTTGTCATTGGAAATAATTTCACAATTAAACCAAACATAATTAAGTGTCAATCTTTTGATAGTTATTATATCTTAATAACACACTTTTTGTTTTGACAGCGGGAATTAATTTTAAATTAATTACTGCCACTTTAGTGATTTGAATTTGGAAAAATGGATTCCATATTTGTAATCAGGATGTCCAAATTGTGTAAATATGTAACTTTTAATTTTAGACATTTTGAATAATTACTTCGGTAAATATTTTATTTACCATGGTTAAAAGGTAAATCTGTTAAATAAGGGTAAAAAATAATATTATAATTATAATAAATTACCCTAAAACATGTATTAACATTATTGGTGGATACATCTCCGACCATGGGAATATTTGGGTCGATTTTGGGACCCCATGGAGCCACATGTAAGTGATAGGGACACTTTATGTTAATTAAGTTAAAGTAAATTCAAAAATGACATAAGCTTATATCTTTTAGAAAAACAATTTTTACCTAGGGTTATATAAGTTATATTTTTGATTATAAATATTAATTAGAAAGACAAAAAAGTTCCTACATAATTATATTTTATTTATAATTTTTAGACATTTAAAAATTAAAAATATATATGACACAATAATGATGCAGTATGTTCCTTATTAATGAAAGAATAAAATAATTGGAATTATAAATGAAAAAATAAATATAATTTGAAAGTTTTGATGACATAAACGAATTTAATTGGTTAATATGACATGTTGGGATTGAATAAATGAATTTTTTTAGAATTAATAATGTTTTTATGACTTTATCAAAAATCAACTATTGAGTAGTGTCAAAATTGACATAAATGAGTTTTTAAAACAAATATTATATTATTAATTTATATTCTATTCCTAAAAGTCGAAGGTTCTGCAAAAGGACTTATATCATTATTTTTGTATCATTAATGGACCACTATGGGGTCTCTTGGATGTATATAGTATGTTTATTAACTATATAATATAAAAATACAAAGTGACATGGTAAATGTAAAACTAATTAACTAAGAGTTAAAACTAAAAGATAAGGTTAATATAATGACCCAAACCTGTCTAACATATATTGGTTGAAATTATTTAGACCCATACCCACATTATACTTTGAATAATCTAATTTGTATCCATTATAAACCGAATATTATTAAATTATAAATTAATACATTAAGTTTTTCTTAAAGAGATCCTCCTCCCCCTTATAAAAGGACCCAACTTATTACCAATTATTCTCAACATAAAATCCTTTTGGTTAGGCCAAACCCTGACCAAATACTCTCTCAAATTCCCTCACTTCAACCTAGAGTCCTTATTTTGATCATGAAGCCAACCTAAAGAGCCATTTTTATCAAATCAAAAGGAAGAACCTGAAGAAGATTTAATATTTTCACCACCCTCTTTCAAGTTCCATTCTTCTTCAACTTATTAATTATTTGTTATTTCTATTATAAAATAATAACTCCAGTATCTAATATATACTATGATGTTATTATAAATATGGTACAACCATATTCAGTATTCTATCCATCCTTTGAATGACACGTCACCATACGTGTGTACGTACGGCTTACCGTCTCCACGTCATGGTGTAATTGTTATTCAATACATTATTATTTGGATGGGTATAATAATGATGTGTAATTGATATAAATAATAAATATAACATTATAAGTATTCTGTATATATGATATACCATCCAATTATATGTTATATTAATATCAAAAGAATGATATTTTCACTCGTGCGTACGTACAGATTACCGTCTCCACGACACGATTAGATTCATTTCCAAGTTCACCATTCATCGACGATTATAAAAATATATATTACAAATAAGTATGTAATATATGAAATAATAATGCTACTGGAGATATATATATTTATATATATAAGTATTTATGTACTTACATATATCTTATTCACTTACTTTCGTTCAAGACTATATGAAAACAGAAACAACATTTATGTGTACGTACGGACTACCGTCTCCATAAACGGTGTTTTCCATTTCATATATATGTCTATTATACATATTTATATTAAAATATATATGATATATTTATCATTTTTTATATTATTTAAGTATTTAAATCATGATCTAAGTGATACAATCAAGAGTAACAAGTTAAAAGACGTACGATAAAGAAAGAAATTATTTCCCAAAATGTTAATTTAAACTGGAAATTATTATTAAATGGGTAGTATAAAGTCATAAATGAATCATGTATGATATCATAAGTATTAATATGGTTCTGGTATAATTTAATAACATACTAATATCTTCATACAGGAGGTAAAACATACCCTCGACTAAAGGAAAGTGCAAGTTAAGGGGTTTCTTATCTCACTTTTAATTCCGTGAGATTTCCATTGTTCACCACTTATTTATTGCATGTGGTGTATTGTGTACTTCCATTTGATATGTATTATCATGATCCTATTTATATTCATGGTATTATATGAATAATTTGGTGGTTATTTACTATTGTTCATACAACTCGATTGATTACAACGAGGTAAGGGTTAATTTCAAAATCTCTTTATTATCCGAGGTTGTTTATTCGTAATTATCTACTGGGACATATTTATCATCCACATCCATGTTTCTTAAAAATGTATTTCAAAACATTTTTACTATTTACTAGAATATGGGGTAAAGTCATTTAAACCCTTGTTTGACTTTTTATAAGAGGTTTATAAAGGAATCTTTCCGTCATTTTCCAAACAAAGTACTTTATAACCCTTTTTACAAAATTAAAGTAAGAATGTTTTTTTATCTTATATGGTGGGTGCGGTTATTATCCACCATTATTACACTTTTAAAGCTTCCCTTAAAATATTATAAGTATATTTTCAAAATAATGTTTTTCTATATAATTATATGATTTTTAAATGATTTAAAAGAAAACATATTTCCCTCAAATAGTTTTGATTTAATCTATGTCAACATCCAATGTTGGATTTTAAACTTATTAGAAGTTGATTTATTATGATACAATACATCCATATTGTATTGAAGGTTTTTTGATATGTTTGACTGTGGATGAGTTACTTTTATGTCATTCATGGTTTATGGTTATAGTATTGACATTTCATAAGTTAGTTTTAATACGAAAGTTTATGTTATATATCAACCATTTATTAAGATGAATGTGTTGGACTAGTATGTTCTGGGTTGGGGACCAGAAAAAGTAAGCCCTCCGGTTTGGTGTCCTGTTATTAGAGGCACTCCGGGTTGGTGTCCGGTTATTAGAGGCACTCCGGGTTCGTGTCCGGTTATTAGAGGCACTCTGAGTTGGTGTCCGGTTATTAGAGGCACTCCGGGTTGGTGTCCGGTTATTAGAGGCACTCCGGTTTGGTGTCCGGTTATTAGAGGCACTCCGGGTTGGCTTCCGGTTACAGTTATCCCCTAGGTCTTGGCACGAGGCCTCGACAAAGAAATTAATGTTTAGAATTATGCATTCCATCATTATGAAAGTGGTTAGTGAAATTTCATTTGATTATTCGACTTGAAGAATATCCATGTGAATAAGTAAATGGAATTATTTCATTTCATTTTTTCAATATTATGCCGATGTTCAAGTTTAAAAGGATTTTGTTTTAGTTATACACATTGTCTTAAATTTTTATGCGCATTTATGAAAGTTTCAGCTATATTGTTATCCTTACTGAGCATCGGAGCTCACCCCTTTCAAAATTTTATTTTTCTCAGGACTTCAGGATGTGTATTGTGATTGATATACAAGGTTAAGAAAAGGGGATAATGGCGTCCATAAGGGATTATTTATGTAGTTTTCATTTTTATGATGTATTGTAATATTCATGTATGTAATCTATTTTCCAAGACTACTAAACTGATCGGTCTTTCGGGACTTTATTCCTTGTGATCGTGCCAATGTTATGTAATAATGCACCAACTCTAGGTAACTGGGGTTAGGGCGTTACACAAACGGAGCCATCTGCATGGATGCCTAATAACTTTTATTGTATGAGAACTCAACCAATGACAAGTGTTCCTCCCATGAGACACCAAAATCCATGACACAAGCCTGCAACATATCCTCCAGAGTTTGTATCGTCCTCTCAGATTGACCATACATCTGTGGGTGATACGCCGTACTCAGCGTCAACTGTGTTCCAAGGAATTGCTATAAGGATTTCTAGAAACGAGATGTAAACCTCGGATCTCTATCTGACACAATCGAAACTGGAACACTATGCCACTTTACCGCCTCCCAGATATAGATTTTGGAAAGATCCTCCACCGTATGAGATTCCCTAATCGGGATGAAATACGCTGACTTCGTTAGTCGATCCACTATCACCCAAATGGTATCGTGCTTCTTGACCATTCTTGGGTGACTTGTGACAAAATTCATCACTATCTGCTCCCACTTCCAAACAGGGATTTGTAAAGACTGCAACATTCTTGCTGGCCTCTGATGCTCTGCCTTGACCTGTTGACATGACAATCATCACGAAACAATCTCAGCAACACTTCTTTTCATACAATCCATCCAGAACTGCGCTTTCAACGCTTTATACATCTTTTTAATTCCAGGATGAAAATCCCACCTTGAATAATTATACGCCCTAAGAAGATCCTCCTGACAAGAAACTGGTACAACCATCCGATTCCAAAAACACAAAACTAAATCTTCATTCAGTTTCCAACCCTCAATGGTCTCCCCACCATTGATTCTTGACCCCACGATCACATACTGAGAATCAGATATTTGTGCCTCTCTAACCAGGCCATCCATGTCAGGTGTCAACAAAACTGGAAAGAAGATAACTCTATCACCCTGGTCCTCACATTCCAACCTCATATCATCTAAAGCTGACATCAATTTCCACTGGCCTGATCCATGTTTCACCACCTGAGCACACTGAATTTCCTTTACTTGTTGTGTGCATCATGTCAAAATCAAACATCTGGAGATATTCCATCCTTCTCCTTTGCCTTATGTTCAAATACATTTGTGATAAAATGTGATTTAATCTCTTATGATCTATATATACCATGAATTTCTTATAGAAGAGATAATGACACCACACTTTCAATGCATAGACCATTGCTGCCAACTCCATATCATGAGTTGGGTAGTTCTTCTCATGCACTCTCAAATGTCGTGAGCCATATGCAACCACATGATTCACTTGCATGAGAACGCACCCCAACCGTGAGCCCGATGCATCGCAATACACCACATACCCTTTTCCTGATTCTGGAAAAACAACGATTGGTGCTGAGGTAAGATGACCCTTTAGCTCCTTGAAACACTATTGACACTTTTCATTCCACTGGAATAGATCATTATTCATTGTCAAAGTTGTAATTAGCGAAGCCAAATGTGAGAAATCATGAACAAAATTCCGATAATACCCAGCTAGACCAAGAAAACTATGTATCTCAAACACATTATTTGGTGGTTGCCACGAGATAACAGCCTCTATCTTTTCTAGATCCACTGGAACAACCCTTGCAGAAATCACATGGCCAAGACAACGAACTTCCTGTATCCAAAAGTCACACTTTGACAATTTGGCATACAACATGTGATCCCTCAAGATCCCCAGCAATGTCGCCAAGTACTGCTCATGCTCAACCATTGTCTTTGAATACACCAGAATGTCATCGACAAACACTACCACAAATTAATCCAGATATCTCTGAAATATCTGATTCATCAATGCCAGAAACACCGTTGGCTCATTCATTAGAACAAAGGGAATAACCACATATTCATAATGGCCATATCTACTTATGAAATCTATTTTGGAAATATGCTCCTTCTTCACCCGCAATTTATTACATCCTGACCTCAGGATGATCTTGGAGAGCCACTAGGCTCCCCTCAACTAGTCGAACAGATCATCAATTTGTGGAAGTGCATATCTATTCTTTATCGTAACTTGGTTAAGTCTACGGTAATCAACACATAGCCTCAAATTTCCATTCGTCTTTTTCACAAACAACTGGCGCAGCCCATAGAGACATGCTAGGCCAAATAAACCCTTTGTTTTGTAACTCTTCCAACTGGATTTTCAATTCCCACAATTCAGCCGGTACCATCCGATACGACAGAAGTGAGATAGGGCTGGTCCCCAGAAGGAGATCAATCGTCAACTCCACTTCACTTACGAGAGGTAACCCAGAGAATTCATTAAGAAAAACAACCATGAACCAATCATCCACTTCCAGAGGAACACTCAACTCAAAACCCTCTACCGATTCCAACGACAAAACTACCAATTGATATAATAACGTACCCACTATTGGGGCAAAAAACCCCGTTTCACCCTACCTTTCATGCTTCTCTTCTCTAAGGAGATGTCTAACGCCATCGTGTGTTTTAAAAGCCATCGTCCATGCATGACAGTCGATGTAGGCATTAAAATCCACCAGACAATACATTCCCAGGATTACATCATAACCATTCATCTCAATCATTGAGAAGTTACACACTATATCAAACTCGCCCACAATGATACTACATTCTCTTTACATGAAACCTCGACACTCTCTTCGAACCCGAGGAGTTTGAAGTTTTAAAACCGCGGGCATCAGTTCTACCCTTAAACCCAAAAAATCAACCACACTTGCAGCAATAAAAGAGTGTGAATCAATTGTATCAAACAACACTTGAAACAAGGTATAATTTAAAATAATAGTACCTTGCACTGTGGATGGTCCCGACTAATCATCCACCACAACCTGTTCATCTCCAAACACATGTTTCCTTGCCATACTCTGCTCTTTATTGTTCTGTTCAGGCGTCATGGTATTCGAAGAATCACCATGACCCAATTTACACTATTTTCGAGGGGTATGTTGTTTCCCCCGTCCCATCAAAGCATACGAAGTCTGCGATTCCTAAGGAGTGTCACCCACACCCAACCTTGGAGCATTCCGATAATAATTTTGCAGATGGCCCATCTTCTTACAATTATGACATTCTTGAGGTTCTGTCCTAAAATCCCTCTTGATGTGTCCTATATAAACACACTGAAAACATCCCATCTTGCTCTGGGGCTTCAGAGGAATATTCACCGATCCTGTCGTCAGATTATATGTTATATTCCCACCCTGGGATTAAGTGTCTCTCTTCCTCTTGAACCTATCGTTAGAGTTACCACTATTATCCATGGGTACCGCCATGATTCCCCCACCCAGGCCACCCAACAAATCTTACTCAACCACAGAGGATTTATTCACCATCTCTGTGTAATCATCTATACACAAAACTGATATCTTTGAACGGATTTCTTTCCTCATATCTGCTTCAATGATCCTTACCTTCAACGATGTGCTACTCACCACCTCGGGTAAAAACCACACTAAGATCATAAACATAGCATCATACTCCGTCACCGACATCAGATCTTGCTTCAATCTGAAGAAATCAGTCATATACTGAATTCTAAACGTATGTGGGTAGAATTGTTTGTTAAACAATTCCTCGAAGCCTTCCCATGTCATGCCCTGGTCTTTTCTAGATTGGACTACCAAATCCCACCACTGAAGGGAAAGATATTCCAACATATACGTGGACAACGTCACCTTTAACTCTAACGGTGTTCCCAAGAACTCTATGATCTTGTTTATTATATTCAAACATGCTTCTGTCCTTTCCGGCTCTGAATCACCCATGAATATGGGTGGATTCTTCTTTTTAAACTGAACTGCATGATCCACATGCCTTGGTTTATCCCCTATATTTCCACTTCCCACATCTTGGAAAGCTTGCACTATACTTTGCACTAGCTGCTGGTTCACCTGAGGCTCAGGTGCAACCACATTCTTAGCAGCCTCCTCCGGTTGGTCTCTACATCACCTACCTAGTGCCATTTCTATAAATAGAAAACAAGAAATCATGAGTCTCACTTCTATAGACATCATGAAATCCCAGTTCAAATCACATTACACAACACTATCACAACAAGGCTTTCCACCAGTTCACATTTTTCCACATGTGCCATGTTTCACCATTTTGAAAACCAAACCATTTTCAAAATACCAATTTATTCACATTACAATTTATCATTTCCTTATAAATCATTATACCCCAACAAAATATGCATCCTAGAGGGAATTCATTTCTAACATGCATGTCATGCTCATCTCATTGGCTACACCCATGACAATGATATGTTCTATGCCTATAAGTGTGTCCAATACACTTATGTACCCAACTCCCTGGTAACATGAATTTCACCATAAAAGGGTTATCTACATCCTTTTATGCTATACATTCCATGTTCCGACAATCCTACGCCTCGCTACCTTCCCAACTCAAGGAGTATATTACAATGAATGTCAACACCAAATCTGGGAATCAACTCCAAAGGACCGAACAAACTGATACCACATGTAACACCCCGCCCAACCTCATTGGCTTGAAGAGGTGGTGAGGGTTACTTAGCCTTAATCGACATCCCCAAGGCGCTAAAGGATGTAATAAATTCCGAGGGATCCGATAACAATTGGGGAATGATTTTCCCTTAAGAAATAACCATCCAAACAACCACAACTAAATGATGCATGTCGAAAAAACCAAACTCATACAATACCCAAGACAACTAGATAATCCATAATCTCATATGCCAACACAACCAAATACAACATCAGAGTACAAAGAGAAAGACCCAACATGAACACCACGAGCCATGACACCAGCACAACTCCACACCATGCTCCAAGCTCCAGGTTCCACCAAGCCATCACAACACACCACTAAAGGAGGTTGATGCTTGACCTTTTCCCACGTCACGGTACACCACATCTACAAAGACAGCAACGTGCCAAAGTAGGGGGGTGAGTACTAAAACTCAGTAGTTTTTCCCCAAATGACTTCCCTACACACGCCACTGGGATAAAATAGTTTCAACATTTATATAAAAAATTTCATATAAAATAATCACAAGTGCAACCATTATCATAATCCACCCATGCTCTTACCAATCCATCACACCCAACCAAATCAATCAAAGAAAACAAACCGAAAAGCCACAAACTTTCCATCATTTACCCATTGGCATAACAATTCAATCTTGCAAAGCATTACACAACGAATCAATCATAACAGTGGCGCTCTTGTCCAACTCGTTTCATCCATTTACAACTAGTGGCTCTTCCCGTCCACTTATCATTGATGGTGTCCCTTCCGTCCACTATCCATCCCCCTTTGTTATAGTGGTACTTCCCGCCCACATCCACACAAAAATTCAACTAATCACAACGCAGTGTATAATCCACCATGGTCACAACAACATCATGTAACCAACCAATTCCATTACATGTCAATTCACTTCAACAAATCACCCATTTATTGAAAATCATTTTCCATGCCAAACCCTATTTCAATAAAACATGATTTTTATTGAAAACCATTTCTGTCAGTTATTTTCAAAAATAAACCATACCACCTCATTTTAAAATCTCCATTTTAAAATCCACAACAAAAGCATTTCACCACAAAACCCTATAATCCCTAAAAATCCCCAAAACATCACACAAGGGATTTTCAACCAATTTCACACATCAAAACACAATTAATCTCAAGCACAACAAATTAATTGTAACCAAATCCAATAGTTCTAACCAATTGGAGTCGATAGAGAAGACACCTACCTTTAGGGTTCCCGAGAAATCAATCCACGAACTACCGCACCTCAAATCCGGCGAACGCACCACCAGCACCTCTCTAGATCCCCTCCCCTAACCATAACAAGCCTCAAAATCATCATCCAAGGAAACCCCAACCCTAGATATAGACATAATAACTGTAGATCTAGAAAACCATGAAAGATGGGGATGTAGATCTAGAGGAAAACACAAGAGAAGAAATAGGAGAGTCTTACCCGGGAGAAACAACCTTGAATCCACCTTGAAACACCTTCGAAATGATTCCAAAACGAGTGGGAGAGCACCCCTATCCCCTGAGAACCCAAAAACCCGAGTGAGGATCGAGTGGGAGGAATAGTGTAGTGAAATGTGGTAATCCCAAGTGAGCCTAGAACTTATAACCCAAACATTAAGTGGCCACACGGTTAGCCCGCACGGTTTGGAAAATTGTGTGCTAACTATGTGCATGCCACTGCCTCGAGATCCAGGGTACACATGGTTACCTTGGGAGGTTTGGAAAATCGTTTCCAGGCCGTGCGAGGCCTACTGTCTCGAGAACAAGGTTCTTTACAGTTTCTTGGGAAACCCACATGGTTTACATTAACCGTGCTCAAACCGTGCACCCCTTCAAAAGCCTCCAAACTCATCCAAAACCATTTCAAACTCTCCCATCCTCTTCCCAACTCATTCCATGCACTTTAAATGCCTAAAAATGCATAAAAAAAGGCCACATAACTCCAACCTGGGGTGCTTCAACATCACCAATCCTATCATGGTTATGTGGTACCGATCCTTAATGTAGTAAAAAGGTTGTATAGTGATGGGATTTTTTGTATCCATCAAACAACGATCCAAGGAATGTCTAATAATGAATCGATAATGGGGGAATATGTGCATAAATACTAGACAGGAGGATCATACCTTGGACAATGCTTTGGTTTCCTTCAATTTATTACAGTCAGAATATTGAAAAATAGATGTTGAATAATAAACTATAGAAACCCCCATTACTAGATAAATCTACCTCATTTATGAAATTTTATTGATCTATGAAACAATTATATATTTATATGATTCATGTTAATCCTTATAAATATAAAAAGAGTGATAAATCATCATAAAAACATTTTATAATGAGATGGATTGATCATTGATGTATAATGAATCTACATCATTTTCATTGGATAAAGTATCAAATTTTGTTTCACACTGATCAATGATCTATTATTAATATTTTGATTATACTAGAACAATACTCCATTGAACCCTCCAATGAATATAGTCTTCTTTTAGTAATCCTAGTATTTCCTCATAGTAATATATTTATAGGGGCAATTCAGTTGATGGAATGTTAATTAATTAAATTATTTAATTATATTAATTTATTTTAACCTTATCCCATGATCGTTCCAAACATGAACGATCAATTATTTCTATTCTTATAACTATTCTAGGGTGAAAAAAAATTCTACGAACACAACAGTAGATAGATATTTTTTATTTGATCCACCTTTTGTGAGTTAACATAATATTACAGAAAAAATTCACATGATTAATATCATTTATATAGTATATAATATAAAAATTTATTCCTGGCTCACCAAGGCTTAGAATCACATGTAATCTTAGTTAATATCATAATAAATAATATATATAATATTTTAATTAAATACATTGAAAACTCAGAGTTGTTACATTCTCCCCATCTTGGGGATTTACATTCCATAATGTAAAATTACATTCTACTCAATGAAATGTGGGTATTGAAATCCCATATGGGTATCCTAGTCATGTGTACTACCATAAATATTCCAATAATGTCACTATAATGTCATTAAAATATTAGATATCTCAGGTAGAAATAACACTTTTCCATCCTCAATCTCTACTAGGTACTTTTAAAATGAACTTCCATCCTTGATTCCCATCTCACCTTAGTATATAATATATAATTGTATGTTAATATAACTCTTATGTGTCAACACATTGGGCATCATGTGTAGCTGATCTAACTGAAATACTAGAGCTATGTGTTATGCCACAATTCTATATTTAAAATGTATCTAGGGTGGTGCAATGAATCCCATTGAAAACTTTACACCCCAGCAAAATATCCATTACCCTCATTGAGGTGATTCCTATTGAAACACATGGTGTACCTCCTTGAATTAGAGAGGCCTTATTCATTGGTCCACATTTGATATTTGAAGACCATATGTAGTTATAATCTGCTCATGGGTGATCTATTCTTTAACATTATTGTGGCACAATAATGCTGACAACATATGTGCTGACTCTCTTAGGTCGGTACAAAATATTTGTGGCCTTCATGATTTCCCATTAAAGTCCTCAACAGGGTCCATATCACTGATGGAATTGTGGCTATTGTTTTATGTAATCTCTAGAATAGGTATGTGAACCTTCAAAATATAGGAAAACTCAATCATTAATTCCCACATTATTTTCTCAATTGATGTAATTTTTCACATAATTTTTCCATCATCTAGGGGCTAAAAGACATGCACAAATGAAACTATGCCCCAAATTTATCCTAAAATACCTTTTATTATCGTGATTTAAAGAACGAAACACATTCAATTATTATAAATAGGTATTTCATGGAACTATAATACCTTTTTTACATAAAATAATCCCATGATATCTTATGAAATCATCTCTTGAATAATAGAGAATTAGGAAGAACTAGTGGTTAGTGTTTGTTCACCAACATGGA
This sequence comes from Viscum album, assembly GCA_963277665.1. Classification (NCBI taxonomy): domain Eukaryota; kingdom Viridiplantae; phylum Streptophyta; class Magnoliopsida; order Santalales; family Viscaceae; genus Viscum; species Viscum album. Next base: position 1,043,340,182 of record OY728160.1, on the reverse strand, counting down.
ATCATATTCAATAGATGTATATGGTAACCTTGACACTATTTTCATTGATATCATATCCAACATAATCTTATGCACCTCAATGGTTTGTGATGAACTCGATGGAACCACTTTCCCGGCCTTCACCTGCAGACAAGTGAGACATCGAGATAAAAACTATGCAACCTACCTAATGATACCTAGAATCCAAAAGAGAGGTCAAAGGTCCTATACATCTCATACACACCTGGACGAACCAACAAGTTATAATCATGAAAGTCCACAATCAACTCCTACCAAAATATCACATATACTGTCATACATCCTGTGAAAATAATGGCATGATCCCCATATTATGAAAATTCAACATTAGTATTCTTAGTGGATGTCTATGTAAGTATGATCTAATATTGGTTGTACCCATGATTTCCTCCCTAACTCAAAATAAAATAAGACGAGTAACAAGAATCAATTAGAGTTAATAATCTCCATCCACATTTATAAAGAAAAACTATATTAACTACAACTACTCTAATTACTATGTCATTAGAGGCGAACAAGATATTCTATTGATAGAATATGCTACAATGTTTCTTTTTCATATACAATAAAATATCATAAATTCATAAACCTAGAAGACCTCTTGATATTGTCTTTTTCCATTTTTAATATCCTTATGATAAAGGATATACTTGAGTGTCTTATGGTCATAATAGACAATGAACCCCTTACCCTTATGATTGTTTCATCAAATCATATTTGTGGATACTAGATATTATAGCAAATTATTGTTGATCATTTAGTTATTTTCTTTACGTATCAAATATTTTGAACCATATTAAATTAATGTATTCTTTTGAATCCTAATATATCCAATATCAGTCTCTAATGCATCTCATAACACAACGTATTTCAAACCCTCCATAGAAAAACTCATGGTGGGATCTATTTTAATTATTTTCCTAAACTCCATATAATAATTCTAGTACCTATTTTTATAGATTAAGGGATTTACCTTTCAGTTTAATGGTTTCAAGGGATATGATACCTTGGGGAAATATAGTACCAGTATTTGATTGTATCCTATCAACCTTAGGAATCTCCACACGTCCATTACAATTTTTAGTGGAGTCGAAGCTAAAAAAACCTCATATATTATGAAGACGACTATTAAAATATCTTCTGAGATAAAATAACCCGTTATGTAGACAACCTGAATCCATAACTGGAACTTTGATTGGTTCTTGTAAATATGGCTCTCTCAATGTATGTCAAGGACCATCCTCATGTGGCTCTTATTATACTTCTTAGATGGAGAGTCCAATAGGACATTATCATTGAAGACTACCCTGAACCAATCTATGAAAGGTGAATATTATGGTTCATGATTCCAATGCACCTTGTACTCGTAGTGTGTATAATGAAATCATGATTTCCTACATGGTATATCCTCATCACATACTTTCACATCTGGTATCCTACTATAAGGATATTAATTAAGATAAAGTGTTCCCATCTCAGCTAATAAAAGTGCACATCGATACGTAGAAGTAGATAATTATTAATTATGTTCAATAGTATTAGGATACATTAGTCTACATAAAACCTCAAGATATCGTCCACATTTTATGTAAGAATAACTAGGGATACTCAGGGTAACTCATTGGTTCTAACAAATGACTTTTTTATATGTCCTTTAACTACACCCTTAGTTATAAATGTTTTGGGGAAGCCATATGATATACTTTTGAAGATATTGGGTCCATACCAGTATGTATATAAATAAATATTTCCATATCCTAGTGGGGAGGAAATAATAGAACAGGTTCATAAATGACTTCGACTTACTCCTTTAGCACTACTAAAATATCAAATAATCTATTACACCAAGTTTCATGTAATCCAAATTGTTTATAATTTGATACACACTTCAATGAATGATTCCATCCTTCTTAATATTTGTTCCCTCATATCTAAAAACACAATCCTTATCCCATCACTAAAGACAAAATGCATCCTCTTCCAGAAGGTATATATTTTTTGATGAGTTATATATAACTAGTACATACATCTGATGATTTCCTACAACCTTATTTTATCTAAAGTATATCAAAGTAAAAAAACTCATTTCCCTAAGAGTCATGACACACCATCAATAAAATTATGGGATTTCTATGTCATTCCTTCCAGTATAATCTATTCATAATGGTCTCGGAAAGGTCTTGGAAAGAATATCTATGTATTGAAATATATATGTTGAATTAAAGTTGTGTATCTCAATTGTGTCTACCAATACTATATCTAAATTAGGTAATTAAAAAATATTATATTGTACCATCTCTAGTTCCTCTGGTTTATAAGACTCTTCCACATGCTATAACCCAACCCCCATGACCACCATATTCCTTAGCTTGATAGGTACCAAATAGGGGTTGTGCTGTTGTCAAATCAAAATGTCTACAACCACAAGCTACCCTACCTATGTGTCTTCCATATCCTATAATGTATGGAAATATATTCCCATCTTTATATAATTTCTTATGTCTCCCATACACATCCCCTATCATCATTATGACCGGTTAAAATATTTCCTTGTAAGTTGTCCACTACTATCCCAAGAGTAACACCACCTATCCATAGCTATAAAAATCCATTAGAATAACCCTAGAAAATAGACCCCATTTACAATAATTTCCATATGAAACATCTAACATGTCCAGGTCCTGGGTTTTTTCATTACCTAACTACCACCAAAGTATCTTCTTCTATGTTTACACTAGAATCCTCAATTTTATGAGTCTTATAATCAAAGAAACTCACACCTAAAAATGAATAATATAGAACTCGAAAATAAGTGAAAATTAAAATAGATATCGAACAATATATGATGTAACTAAGTTGTCCCAACCTGAAGGTACTAACATAAAAGAATTTATCACTCAAAAAATCCATCAAATAACGATATATGTTTTGGTTGATAAATGAATACTTAGCCACATTCATAATGAACTGTTGTTTTGGAATATGCTCATGCATGCATAAAATAGCCCATGTAGATCAGGAAGAATTCTCAATGAAAATATGATCTAACACAGACCATTCATAAGTCTCCTCATCATACATGTATGACACTATGTCCCACCATCATTCCACATATTCATTAAGATTGTTAATTTATAGGACCACCATTTGATATGTATGTGCCTGATCAGGGAAAAATATTAAACTAACTAATCATGTAAGTCCTTATCCACCTGGGGTCAATATCGCCTATGTTTATGTCGGGTTACTATCATTGAAACACAAAAATGTGTTCTTTTCCTATTCACATCATCTATTGGTACTAAATGATCCATCTATTTCTCAATACGTGGTGGTAATACTACAGTATCATGAGGAGGTATCACCTATATAATAGGTCTATATATCAAATACACATTGATTAGATTGTAATTTCAATGATCCTTTCCTTGAATCCTTGATAGAAAATTTCATGGATGCATCATTTAATAAAAACGATGTTCCAAGGTAATTTATTATATAGAGACAGCTACATCATAACGAAAATGGAAAAAAGAAACCATTTTTATATTATTCATGTAACAATGTTTTCCCTAATACAAATGTTGAAATACACTGAGTCTGAAGGTAGGTGACCAGTGTCCTAGTTAATGGATAAATCTGTCAGAACACCCACACTAGATTCATTGGATAGAAATACAATTTAAAAATTGTAAAAAAAATTCCATAAAACCATGAAAATAATAATGATTCTACTCTTGAAGTAGAAAGTACTCCTATAATACCACTAAATCAAGACCAAGATCATTGGGTAACATGTGTGACTACATGAATCCCACCATTAATCGGACTGGGGATTGTGACTAGAATTGATTAGTAATATTATAAACATGGGATTCGAAATCCTTTTTACCTATTCTCTTACACATATATCTAAGACCATACTTTTCCAAAATGTAAAAATCTAGAAACAATGAATTAATAATTATAAAATCACAACATTTGAGTATGCTAATAATGTACATGAATGAATGGTCAAAATAGAATCCCACCAGAATAAACTATATAAAAGTCCAACATATGATGTTAGAGAGTATTGTATTCAACGAAATGACATGAATACACCTCTGCCATTCTAGAACACTAATTTCCTCTTTGTCTAGGACCGTTAATAACTCTTTCAAAATTTTGGATGTCTACATATGAAATAACAAATGTGATTAATGACCATGCATGGTTTCTATAAAAATACAAAATAGAACACCTATGAAATCAATAAATATATGATATTAAGAAAAATATTCAGATCCTAATAGGAAATTGTTGATGATATATATAATAATAACTTATAGAAATGGTCATAGAATACACATAGTCTCATTAAAGACCACATCTGTATAGCCATCCAAGGATTCCTTCTCAATAGTTCAATATAACACTCTTCAAGGAGGACATATCTTTGAGAAAAATAGACCTGATGGAATACATCTAATATTTAATGGTTTTGGGACATTCCATTATAATTACATAATATATGTATGAAGGGAATGATTTAACAATTGGTATCACATCCAAGGACAATTTGTAAACCAATAACACAATAAATATTATCTCTCTATGTAGGGGATTGATTCCCCGGATGTGTTAGTCATGATAATAACAAGAATCCTATATAAAGAAATAATAATGATAGAGGATCTCACTCCATGCCTCATGGAATGATTTTAACAACTCTATCTTTGACTAACTTTCCACAGAGTGGATCCTCATCCTATGTATATGATAAAAATATACAATAAACCATCACGGAATGGATCGGAATGTGAAAAAAAATCTATTCCATGCTAAATATGACTAAGAATTAGTGAAATATTTTAAGAAGTACATAGTGTCTAATATAAGTAAATAAGATGTCCCTTACGAATTGATTTATACTCATGAAACATTTCCCACTAATGTTTCCATGTTATATTACATGATGTTTGGCCCACCAAATGACATTTAGATAAACATGGTACCCTAAACATGTACGACATGTACACATCTATGAACCTTATAGGGTGTAAAAGGAATATATCATGGCACACAAGGGATCAACCACTACATGGATTCCTAGTTGTGTACATCAAGAAGAGTTCAATCCAGTTTAAAATGGTGATATTTTTGTTTAAAATTGGTGGCCATGTTTTTTTCAATCAATATAGTCAAACTATGAAACTCCTATTATGTCTGAGGAAGGTGGCCACCATTGAGAAATTGTATTCTAAATCACTAATTGGAAGAATGATATGATATTAATTATTCATTATATTAATTTTAAAAATCTAAAATAATATCGATTCACCATACTATTTAACTCTTTCATTTAGGGACCTGAAGTATTTGCCATTATTATGAAATTTATGTTATACTATTCCTTCCTGATTCTTACTCTAAAAATAAAGGGATGCTGAAATTGGTTTCTCATTTGTATCACATTGTTATTTATATGTCATCATCATTTTACTAGATCTCTCTTATGATCTTTGAATTAATTTATTTTATTAGGAATCATATAACTGATTATATTTTTAATTTTGTAATATTGAAATATTTTACAATGATTAGTCATTGTAAGAGGATTAATCCCTAGGATTTGTTTTCTTTATTGTATAAATCATTGAGACAAATATGGTATGTAGTATCTATCTCCTCTATGTCGAACATGGGAAAATTGAATATGAATTTTATGTCATGGTATTCATATTATTGGTTCTTATATTGTTTTCTATATAAACCATCTACATTTTTGGGTATATGTCAGGGAATTGATTTGGTTTATAATCATTTGAAGTCAGTCTCCGAATCATCTCCTCGTACAATTGAATATATGATTAATTATTTTGCAAACCTATATTTTTAATAATTTTCTAATTTTACTCTTATATATATTAATATAAACAATTATTTTGATTTATTTATCTCCTTTTAAATTTCCAAAATAGGATTTGGTTACGAATTTGGATGAAAAGTGTTTTATAGGAAATAATACAGTTCTTAGAAATTAATGATCCCAATTTGATTTTTAGAAACATTTTTAGTTCTTTACGATGATTATTTCTAAAATTAATATCGATTTATGGTTTACTTAATTGTGGATTATCTGATCCATTTTGAAATAATTATTATTAAAATAGTCTATTTTAAGGTGAACACTTTTGATAATGGCTTTAGAAATGGTTGAGGATTATTTTCATGGAAATGATATTCAGTGTATAATTTTAGTGGTATCATTTGAAAATTATACTATTTATTAGACTACATGGATACATTTTATTAAAACATTTCAGGTTATGATTTTTTATGAAATAATATAAAATTATTAATTCATTCTAAAATTATAACAATTTTAAAAGGCTGTTTTTGAATTTATATTTTAAAGAAATAAAAATACATTTGAAGTTATATTTTTTATATTGGTTTGATGAAGGAATATATCTTAATCTTTGTATTATTTCTATAATACGTGGATAACCTATTCTTCGTCTATATATTCAATCCTCAGTGATTTTTATACTCTTTGGATATGATGTGTATCAAGTTATCTAGTGGTAAAAAATATTATTTTATATAAAATTTATATATATTACTAGTTAAGTTGGTTTCATAGAATATTTTATATTTTTATATCCTTTTCATCATTCATTTGTGGTGGATCATGTGGGATTATGTCACTGTAAAAATGAATATATTAATAGTTTGGTTTCATTATCCATATTTAAATTTATATCATCCCTTGGTTATGTTTTTAGTTACATGTAAAATCATTTTTATTTAACAATTTTCAACTCCATCAATTATTTATTTGGATTTTTGTTCATCCAATTATTATTTCGTGATTACATTATAATGAAAATACATTCCAATATAGTTTTGGATAACACCTAATTTATTGATTCTTTAACATTATAGGTAAATGAAGAATAAGATATTTTCATACTTATTAATATTTGTGAATTAAATAATAATTTTACATTAAAAGGATTTCTATGTTCGATAGCATACCTGATACGCAACAAAGGGTTTCTTTGAAACCATACATTGCACAATAATAATATAATATGATTATTTTAAATGGATGTTAACTCCTAGCCATTGTATTGGAGGGAAAGAAAAAAAATAAAAAAAATTGATTATACATGTTTTTTAAATGTATTTACATTTATACAATAAATGTTAGAGGATTATAATGTTAGTGAATCTAATATTAAGCATAATTTAAATTTAATGGTCGATTTATTGCCATTTATGGTGAACCCTATTTAAATATAGTTTTGGTAAATTTAATACATTCTATTGGCCATATAAAATCTATCTTTGTAATGGGGACATCAAAATTAACTTAGTGTAAATTTTTTTAATTTTTCTGATAAAGTTCATTTTATAATAAATAGTGAAAAAATATCGTTTTTTAATTCAAAATTGTGTTGTAATCTAATTTATTTATATGGTTACATTATCTTTTTAATTGTTTTTAATGTTAAATTTTAATTTACTTTTACTGTTTAATCCTATTTTGGTCATTGTAATTAATTTCACTTTGAAATTGGACATAAACAAGTGTCAATCATTTGATAGTTATTGTTTCTTAAAAACACGCTATTTGTTTTAACAACAGAAATTAATTTTTTTATTAATTAATTCCAATTTTATGTTTTGAATTTGGAAAAATAGACATCATTTTTGAATTCAGAATATCAAATAATTCTTTGGCTAAATTTTTGGTATTTTTCCGAAAAACGACAATTTTTTTATGAATAGTAAAACCACATAGTTGTAGTAAAAAAAATAAACTTTTTCATTTAAATGAAATTTTAACACTTCTGGGAATTGAATTTCAAAATTCTGACATACGTGGTTGTTATTAGTATGTAAATATTTTTTCAATAAGATAAAATAATTTTTGGTGAATAGTAACTTTTGACTATTATTTACCGTGGCTAATGATAAATAGGGTAATTCTAGGTAAAAAAGATAATATAAATATAAAATATTACCTTAAACCTTGACATAACCTTATTTTATGAGTAATGTCTGATCATAGTCATCCTTGGGTCGATTTTAGGACCCCATGGAGCCACTTACGAAAGACAATGAGACTTTAGATTTATTAATTTAAAGTAAAGGAAAAAAATGACATAAAAAAAAATCATTGAGTAAATTATTTTTTAAAAGGGGTTATATAAATTATATTTCTGACTATAAATATTAATTGGAATTATAAAAGGTTTTCCTACATCATAGAATTTTTTATAATTTTAAGACATTGAATAAATTAAATTATTTATGACACAATAATGATGGAGTGTTTACATCATTAATTAACCATTTAAATAAAAAAGATTATAAATATGAAAATAACATATAAAACCTATCCAATTATTTTTTGATGATTTTATTTCTACCATGAGTCATCTTATCTTCGACTCTAATGATTTTTGGACCTTTAGAAACTGAATATCATTATATAATAAAATAATATTTTCACACATTCCAAAAGAGCCCCTCTTCCCCCTTATAAAAGAAGACCATTTCAATCCAATTCCCCACACCTCTCAAGCCCCTTGGATCATCCAAAAACTATCCAAATAATCTCTCAATATCCCCATCTTCCTTATAAAGTCCATAAAATAGGCTTAAGGCACTTCAAGAATTCCTTTTAGTTCAAACCAAAGGAAGTTACCCAAATTAAAGGTAACAGTTTCTCTTAAATTCCTATGTTTTATTTTGTTTTATTTTACATATCCTACACCTAAAATTAATTTATTACATTATTTTATAAAAAAACAAGTATCCTCAATATACTAAGATTTTTTTATAATATGTATTGTATCTACACTTACACACACCTCCATCTAATGGTTGAAGAACATACTGTTTCTGTTGATGACAAACTAACGCCTCACGAAACGATGATTGTTTGATTATCTCATAACGCCTAACATGGTGCCCATTAAGATGGAAATGTATTTATATTTGATGTATATTATGTTTTTGTTTTCTTTATGATTCTTTATTATTCATTTATATCATACCTTTATGGTTTCCATTATAGTTAAACATGATAATTTCATTTGAGGCAGTGCGGACTACCACCCCCTCAAGGTAATATGATTCGTTCATGACATACATGGAATGTATAAAGGATGATGTTAATAAAATTATGTACAAAAAAATATCATATGATATTATAATTCAATTATACTATACCAATGTATCATTATGTTTTTATTTTATTAAATATTAAATAGAAATGAAAGTAGCGTTCATGCGTACATACGGCTAACCGTCTCCATGAACGGTGCGTTTCATTTCATAACTCCAAATGTTATGGAATATTATAAATAAATATACACTAGATATATATGATATATATGATATATAAAACATGTATATTATTCTGGAGATAATGTACTTTTGACCATATGGACAAATTGTAATTATAACAAGTTCATTTTTTACTCAAGTTTCGAACATTGATAAAATACCCAATATGAACTCAAATAATTAACTAGTTGTTAGAGGGAGATAATAAGTGATATAAAATAAATAATAAACTTTAAAATTTTTATTAATGAAGTAGATATTAACTTATGTTTATTATTTAGGAAGAATGTGGAACATACAAGTCAAGTAGGAGATGAGGTAAGAGATTTTCTTATCTCACTTTTAATTCTGTGAGATTTCCATTGTTTTCCACTTATTAATATCATGTGGTGTATTGTGTTCTGCCATTTTATATATATATTATAATTATTTTCAATATATTCATTTTATAATGTGATTCATTTGGTAGTTATTAATTTGTTTATAAAACTCAGTTGATTACAACGTGGTAATGGGTTACATTTCAATTTTTAATCCCATGAGATTCATTATATTTGCCACTATTTCCTTTTTTGAGGTGTATGTACTTCCCATGATTGTACTCTTTGTGTAATATACTTCAATTTTTGAGTATTTACATCATAATTTTATGATCCTTCCTTCATTTGTCATATGTTTTGTAAGTTACCAAATCGGTAAGGGAACTATTCACTGTCTTTTTTAGAGACGACTTTCTGTTATGTCTTCAAATTTACATCATATTATGTTGGGATATGCTCTTATATATCCTTATTCATGTTAATTTATATGTAAAAGTGTTGAGATACCCTTTTTAACTCATCAAATCATTTTATGAATTTTAATGTGATGTCGTTAGGCTGTCGATTTTTTGCAAGAGAGCTTCTTAACCCAATTTCAATTCTTCGGGTTAACCTTGTTCTTTGTGAACATGTCGTCCTATGAATATGTGTGAATGAACTCTGATTTTTTTCACTTAATATCCAATTATATTGGGTTTATTTATATTTTTCACACATAATTATGTAATTTATTTATCCTTAATTTACTGATACCATCTTTATAAGAGATTTCATCTCAATTTGAATTTCCATTGGGACTTCATTGTTGTTATGCACCAATTCACTCTTATATGGTGTATATACTGTCCTTTTCCATATTATATCATGAATCTCTTTATTCTAATGATATTATAAAGTTCTGATTAAATTTTATTCCTCAATTATTTGTATTCTAGAGTCCCTCATTTTTTTTATAAACTCTTTAACTTAAATATAAATTTAAATGTTTTAAAGATTTATTATTCTAAATATTTATCATTAATGTCCCTGATTTAAAAATGGTTTTGAGTATTTATTTATATGGAAAATAATGTTTTAAAATAATAATTTTTTTAAAATCATCAATTTGGTATGGGACACTTAGATTCAAAAATCTCTTTTTAAATGGTTTATGAAAATAGATTGATTATTTCAATATCTTGATATTACTTCTTGTGATTGAAAATTTAATGTTATTAGTGAAATATTTATATTTGAAATATTTTATGTGTAATGATGGTACATGGACATTTTATGGGTGGTTATGTGATAAACCATATGGTGGGTAGTGTCATGACAAACCAAGACAGGTGGTTGCGTTGTAACCTCCAATGCATTTGGTATGGAAGTCGACTATATGGCTACTCCATTTAGTGATATGTGTTTAAGTCAACCGAATGGTTATTCCATTTATGTTTATTTATGTCCCAAGAAACATTATATGATATGTGTTACTTATATGGGTTTTATGGAAATATTTTGGTTACAAAAGGGTAAGTATCAATCTTTTATTCAGTAAAGGGTATTTACTACTTCATAAAGGTGAAAAGTATTACTTATGATAAAGTATTCATGGTTTACTTGTTGTTTTAAAAACTAATAGTTTTCCATCTTTGTGTATCCCTTACTGAGATTTTTATTCTCATCCAATGTTTTGAAATGTTCTTCACAGGACTTAAAGAATATTAGGGTCAATGATGGGATCAGGGAAAAGTCACGTTGTCTTAAATATGAAACTAGACATGATTCTTTTTTTCAGGAGTTCTTATTTTGTGAAAAAAATTGAAAATGGGTAGAAGTGTCTACATTTTATTTTTTAAAATTAAATGTAATAGTTATGGCCTAATCCTCTAAAACTCTAAACCAGAAAAGATCTTCAATGTGAATTATTAATTTAATTCAAGATTATGTATGTTTTAAGGTCGGTTCCTTTTAAATTCATCTATTAGAGCTCCAGAATTCCCCTTGGGATAGTACTGTATTTCTCCCAGTTCAATTATAAATAGTGTTATGGGTTTGATTAATATTGATTAAAAATGAAAAATAGGCTTTATCATTCACATGAAAAATGGTGTTGCGTTTATATGGAAAAAATTTCATAAAATTGTATGGATCCAGACCATAATAAATCTTGAAAGCTGTATTGGAAATATAATTTTTCCAAAAAAATTGATTGTGATAACTAGAACACAATTAAATATTTGACTACCCTTCGACTCCCTTTAGTTAGGATAACATTCAACCAGTTCATGTAAGAAGATATCAATTCGTTATAAAAAAATACAACCCTATCATTATGAACCATATAAATTATTGAAAAAAGACCCGATGTCTAAAATGGTATTTTACATTGTTGTATGATCACATTACAATCTAGTTTTATTAATAATATTTCAACTCATACAATTACATTAGTTTCATTCAATTTGATGTATGTTAACTATGAATTTTTCTTAATGGGAGATTAGTAGAAAATTCCACATCACATTTAGGGGGAATATTAATATAATCATCAGGAAACATGTAGAAATAGTAATCCATAATGGGTTTTTTGTTTTAATCATATAATTATCTAAAAATATGACCCCTAAAAATTTGTAATAAATTTTCCCAACCATTGGTTCTAGTTGTCCTTCTCTTCCATTTTTTACATACTTGATTGTTATAATAAGATTCATTGATGTTTAAAAAGATATAAACATTACTAGTAATTCATAATAATGGTTAAAGGGATATTAGTGAAACTATAAAATTCATTTTCATGATAAAGTAAATTGCATCCATGTAAAATATGTAATAGTCCAAAATAACTAGTCTCTGTAGAATGGTATAGAACAATAATGACCTTTGAATCCCTTATAATCAAACAACCTTGTATTTGTCTTAATACCAATTACATAAGAAATAATTTCAATACAAAACCCATTAAAATATTGACACATTATGAATGAAATTATTGGTATGAAGTCTTATGAAACACAATATGGATAAGGGTTATGTTACGTTAAATTGTACATTATATTGGGAAGCGACATAATTTGAAACACTAATTTTTTTAAAAATATGAAAATTGTTTTCAATAGATAATATGAAAAAGGAAAAAATATATTAGAATAAAAGGTACAAACCAAATTGTTTAGGATATATTTAATTTTACATATATATTTAATACCTTTTATATCTTGTGAAGCATGAAACACTGAGAAAAAAATGAAATGGGACACTATAATAAAATATTATCTATAAACATGACCATTATATCATAAACATTATGTTGGAGGGTACAAATTGGACTAACTAAATTATTGAAATTATATATTTTTTAGAAATGTATAAAATAAATTTAATATTTATCTATTTATTAGGAAAAATATATAAAGAATTAAAAATATAATGAAATGTTTTCTGAAAAATTGTAATTTTTTGAATAGCGGATTAGTCACACTTTGCATAATTAAGTTAAAATTACTATTCACTATTTTAATAAAATTTATTTAAAAAATATAATTTTTGTATGGTAATATAATTATTTATATAATATAATGAATTTTTTTTAAAATTATGAAAAATCAGTATTCATTATGTATATTGAAAATTACTGAATTTTAAATGAAAATAAAATAATTGTTTAAATAATTTAAATAGTAATATTTTATATTAAATTATTTTCAAAGTAAATATATTGAAATTTCTAAAAATTTAACACATCATTGAATTTTTAATAATTTTAATATTTAATTTTTCTATAAAAACATTTTAATCATTTGATTATTTTCTCATTGAAATCCCACATTATCGTCACATTATTGGGGTTAATTTAAATTAAAAATTTTCAGTATATATTAATGTAATATGAAAAAATGGCCTATATATTTAAAATATGAATAAATTATAGTATATAATATAGCTAACATAATTTTTTACCATAATGAATTTAAAAAACTGTAAAAATTATTTTCCATGGTTCAGGTGAAAATTAGTTTTCTCAAGGGTTAAACCAAGAATATATTTTTAAAAATGAACCAAAAACAATATAAAACAAAATGAATGGATATTGATATGTAACCGAATACATATTGGTTCATATTTCTCCATTTTAAATCCATTAGGGACGTGAAATGCATCAGTTTGCCTTTTTATTTTCAAAAATTACATGTGTGCCCCTAACATAACTTATAAAAGGACACCCACTCTCTAATCCACCACACACATACAAAATAATTTGAATCAGAGAAAAATAAAAAAACGATCTGATATCCCCCCGCATCCCAGAGGACTTGGTTATATTATAAATTAAATATATGAAGGATTTAGGAGAAACCTAAATAGGTTTCTTAAGGAAATAGTAATTTTTTAAACAATCCAATATAACATTAATTCTTCTTATTAATCCTAAAAATATTTTCAAAATATCACAAAATAATGACACAAATATATTCTATATAGTATGATGTTTTTAAATTAATTTAATAACATATATACTTATACTCTTCTATCAAATGGAAAAAAATATTATCGGTCGAATGTTCGACTAACTGCCGCCACATGAACGGATGTAGTTCAATTTACATCATCTCAATTAAATGATTTATTTAATGATATATTTCACATATTTATATGATATTTATGATATTATTATTATTTTGTAATTATCATATACCGTATTCCATTTTAAATTCCATTCGATGAGGGATATGATAAGATCCACCATATGTAAATAAGACTACCCCCACCTAATGATATGGGATTCATTTTTCAAATAGGATTTATATGGAAGGTAATATGGTTATTATTTAATTAATATATGTGGTAATTATGATCTTACCATAGTCGTTTAAAAATATTATCACATCTATCACACTGTATGATATTCTATTAGAAAATAATAAAATCCCTCATGATGTGAATTGTTTTTCATTTTATTTTTTACATTTAGGATAAAAAGGAATATTTTTATTATTATAAATGATATATATAAAATATTAATGATACAATAATGAATTGTTAATATTCATATTCCTTTTATTCTACCTATTGAAGAAGTGAAAGAAAAGTTTATTCTAATGAATGACATACCATCTCCATGAATAGTGTAATATAATTTCTCTTTTTATCACATATATATATTAAAAATAATAAATATTTTAGGATTATCTATGATAAATATAACATTCATAACATTATAATTATCATGTAACCATGATCAAATATAATTGGGAAAAATGAAACAAAAAAATACAATCATGAAAACTGAAGCAATCATCACACAAAATAGTGATTTTAATAACAATTACTAATTAACAGGTTAAAAAATACTATAATTAATTCATATATGCTATGATATGTATGGATATATCATTAACGTATAAAAAATAATCATATATTAACTATTCCATATATTTGGTTACATGTAATGGAAGTTGAATATGTTGTAAGGGAATGTGATCTCAGTTTTACTTTCATGAGACATACACCATAATCACAACTTATTACTCTTTGTGGCATATATACCATCCATTTTTATATTTTATATATTGAATATATTTCTATTCATGTTATTTTTGTTTTAGTTCATGTTATTTATTTCATGAGTCTTATGATTCAAATGTTACCAATGTTGTATGGGTTTATTTACAATCTCTCCATTATTTAGGATTGTTTTTTATGTCTTCCATGGTGGAATTATTTAATATTTATATATTCAAATAAATATATTTTTTACTCATCAATTTAGTAAAGAAATTTTTCATTCAATAGTTCCATTTTCAACTCTTCGGTGCTCAAAATTAATTAGAAAATAATTTTAACGAAAGCATGAGTTTATTTCTATCAGTGGGTGAAAATCCTTAGTCAAATAAATCAATGAAATCTAAAAAATATTTCACTATTTTTTATAATTTTAATAATTATATATAAATATAATTTTTACATATTATTTTAATTTAAATATGTTTTTATAGTAATCTACATGTCTTTTTCAAAATAAGGATATCTTATATGTTAACCAAAATGGGAATTTTTTAATATATATTGAGTGGAAGGGGATTTCCTCTTTGATGAAAAATCAATATTTTAGTTATTAATTTTCACATTTAAAAATAAATTATTCAATAAAAATTATTTTCAGAATATTTTAGATGATTTAGTTTTAAAAATATTTTCATTGTGAAAAGGATATTTTACATTAAAAACCTTAAAGAAATATCTACAATATTTGTATTCATCAAATAAATCCAACCCTTATTGATATTATATTAAATTAGGGGTATTCTATATTGATACCATCTTTATTATTTGTCTAGATTTTTTATTATAATTTTGAGTAGGTGTATGATCTAAATTTTTCCTTTGATGAGGTATTTTATCATTTGGTTTAAATTATTTTTTATTGTATAATAAAATTAATCAATGTGATCATGCGTATATCAGGGCTTTCTAGGGCTTGTTCGGATCCCAAAGCACTAATTTTTTAAAAAACAAACGTTAGGATGCATGTTTTAGATAACAGTCTGTGATAGGCCACTCTATTCCCCCAAAATGTGTTGGGGTATTATAGTGGGGTGCAAGAGGTTGCATGGTTTTAGATAAAATGAGACCCCACAGGCACATGCCCATGTGGCTTTATCATCCCACAGAAAGTGGGATGAGATAGGGTTTGCGAATTATATTGAATACAATGTGCACTAACTGTGTAAGTTTATACCTTAAGGGAGTGCATGCAACATGGTTAAAAAAAGGTTTTTCCAACCACCAAACCATTACTTTTTGGTGAAATTACATATTTGCCTTAAAAATTATTAAAACATTATCCCTCTTCTATTTCATATTTTATCAGATAAAACTAACATGAGAGATCTCATTGTAATCCTTCATCTCGTATTAGCTCCCATTTCTCCTTCTGATGTTGAAATTAAACATCATTGGTCTTTTTGGATTCACATTTGTGATGAATAATTTCATTTTATGTCATTCTGCATTTACATTGGTACTAGATGCACTATTTTGGTGCAAGATAATATTTCATCATTTAGTTATTTTCATCAATTATTTGTTTTAATCAATTTGAAAAAATTAGATCTCAATATTGGATGATCGACCTTTTACAGACCTATGGTCGGTTTTTATACCATTACCTCATGTTTTGGTTCATTATATTCCTAATTCACATTGTGCTAAAAAGGGAAATTTTGGTGGGTCCCCAAAAATTATTTGAATTATTAAATTGAACATATTTTAACATTTTGAATATTCCCACTACTTCCATGTTTTATAGTGGATGTTTTCCCCCATCATAAGAAACCCATTTGTCGTGTCCTTGATTTTTCTTATGGTTAAGCCCCCCATGGGCTATGTTTGAGATTGTCGAACTAGAGGAAGATGAGTAATATATGAATTTAATTAAATTGTATATTAGTATATATTTTTGTCCTTAAAAATTATATTCATGATGTGAATTAATTAATTTATTAAATATAAATTGGGTAAATTAGAGGAAATACCTTGATATGTTATTGAATGTTGATTGATGAATGAGATGAGATGAATTAAAATTATTGTGGATAACTACGTAGGTATTCGGTTGATCGTAATTCCGTTAGATTTAATTACTAGATCTAAAATTGATCATTATGTACGTAGTTTATTTATTGGATGGATTTTATCTATGGTTATTCCATTCACAGAATGGCATGGGCCATGCAACTATAAGGATATGAAATTCATGGGAATTTTTTGGACATTGTTTTTTGACATGTTTGTTGGACACCATTACATGTCTAACAGAGTTTCCATTGAGATGATCATTGGACTTGATGAGGATACATCGGTCTTCTATACCTTGGATCTAGCCTCTCAGGGTCTAAAACGTCAGATTTAATATCATGCATATGGTTGATATGTTACAATTTATATACGATATTGAAATGATGGATATGATATATAGGTTAAATGGGATGTAAATGGATTAAATGATTTAATATGTATACAGTATAGTCATGGGTTTTCATCTTTTTTTCTTTATAGATTCCTTGTTATATGAGTTTGAACATTGTTTCCTAGGGTGGAATTTTTTTCAAAGCAATTTCACAATATAATTATTTATATATACCATTGGTTTTTTATATTTATTATATACTTGATATATAATTTTAATAATATATAGATTTTATTTCACAACTAGTATTGTTATAGAAATCATTGGTGATGTCAAGATAATTTTATCATAGACCCTATCATGGGATACCATTTGGTACCCAAACGTACATCATTGATATAAGTAGGGAGAGGGAAAATTCCCATAATTTGGTGATTTTTGTGTACTATTTATAGGATATGGGGTGAAAAAGACATGGTTGAGGCATGTTATAGAAGGTGGGATTATTCATTTTAGTCTTCTTTTAATTTTGATACATGTATTGTACTAATAATTTTATTCCCTTTTTAGAAACATTTTAGTGACACGAAATGATCATTATTTTTAAAATATATTATTTTGGAATTATATATATTTATATATTCATCACATGGATGATTAAATTATATTATTTTTTTTCTTCATCCTTTATTGAATATAATTATGACTATTACAATATGATTTACTCTTACATGAGTTAATAGTATCCCCATTGAATCAACATAGTCCCTCATTACTAGTCATCATTTTATGGCATTAAAGGAGATGTGATTAGGGCCATGTGACCCATTGTCTTGGAGAAATGGATAGTGAAATTTTGTTTGTAGTTTTAGAAATTTATATTAGAGCTCTTATATTCTAGTATTCTTACTCTTTTGTTAAAATATATGTGTATTAAGATGTTATCAGAATTTGGTATTGAGTTCTGCTTTGGAATAGGTATCCCACTTATGGGTAAATGCAAAATTTCATTGAACATAATTATTTTTTCATGATTTTTCTTATTACAGTTTATTTGATTCCACTATTGGTCGATACACAAGAATTTTGATGTTATAATTGATATGATTGAGAATAATTTATTTCGCTTCCTTGTGTGATGAGGGTTTTCATCTAAGGTTTCATTTAAATCACTTTATTGGATTCACATTCAATGTATTATTCTATTCCATATATGGCGTATTTCGTCAATCTCCTAATGATTTGAAATGATCCTTTTGTTAATTATTTGATATACATTTTTTTGATAGATTATTTATATAGTAAATTGAGAACAATCTTCGGTAAATTTATTTCTAACCATATACTAATAATTTTTTATCTAAATAGGATTTATTTGACACACTATATAATAAACTATAACTCATTGAGTAATTGGTCATTGGTATCATGTACTAGAATGTGTCATTTTGTGGATTAACATGACACTATTTTATTGTTCTTGAGGTCTATGAGACCTAAGGTATTAGATGTTTTGATCCATTTATATTATCGATTTAATGAAAATAAAAAATGAATATTTATTGAAATGTAAATTGAAATTATGAATATTTAGATAGTGACATTGACCTAGATTTTTAGTGGGCAATTGGTACTGTATTTTGTGATGTTTTTCACTATTCTATTTAAATTGTCATGAATTTTGGAGAGGGATGTGGGGTGTGACATGTTTATACAATGGTTTCAACCTACTCTACATTTTTAACAAAAATAAATTTTAAAAATCATTTATGTGGAGGATTTAATGAATTATTGCTATAATAAACTTTGAAAACTGAGACATGTACGCTTGGAGGATATATAAAAACATGCTTAAGTAGTGGTGTTCTATTGGATACTAATGAATCCTTCCATAGTACCATCTGTCGTAACATTAGTTCTTCCAAACATTAGTTCTGATGCCCAATTCCATGAGTGATTGATGAGATTTATGCAGACATTTTATGGTGTAATGTATCCTACCTTGTATATGGATGATCAGACATGGGTGTTATAAAACCTCCATCCTCCCATGTGATTCAAGTGATTATATTACATATCTTTGTGAGATTTGTATTGATAATTTTGTATCAAAATTAAATTATATTGTTTCACCTATTAAGAGGAGAGTACATCCCATGACTTATATTCTTAGGGTAGTATCAAAGAGAGTGTGTGATTTATTGAACTAGGATCACATGATGTGAGATATGGTTTGGAGTGATTTCCAAACCAGATTCAATGATTCATTTTTCCCAAACATAGAGAGAGTAGTGTAGGCCATTCTTATCATGAATCAATAGATGGGACTATGAATGCTTTGGATTTTTCAACATGATTTGTATAGAAATATAATTTTGTGATGATATACCTTACCTGTGAGATATTGAGGGAGAGACACTTCATTAAATTTCTCCAATATGTTTTTCACTCTTAGTGAAACAAATTAAAGTCAAAAAATATTACTGAGATTGTATATTAGATACTAAATATTAAGTGGAATATGATGGAATCTTGGGACACATATCATATAATTTTAGTCTCTTGACCCAGTCTTTCAACTTCATGTGACAATAAGGGACGTTTTGAGTATTATCATGAGATTAGTACTACTATAGTTGTTCTTTCTAGTGCTGATATTTTTTATCAACAATGTGGTAGATGAGGACACACATGGAATATGTTTGACCAGGATATATTCTAGTGTTGTGATTTCTAAATTATGGGCCTTGTTCATTGTTTTCAAGAGAACACCCATCCAATAATTGGTGCGGTACCAGTCGTTCATGCCGTGGTGGTGGTCCAGGATGAGGAATCCATAGAACATGTTCACCAAGACATCATAGTGGGATTTCACAATGTAGTGATGTTTTCTCAATAGACGGTAGTTTTGGCCAGATTTATTCTATATATCCTACCCCGGACGAGCAGATCACCAAGCCATCTATGGTGAGAGGTGCGGTCATAGAAGCATCTATTTTAATATATGCACTTTTTGGATATAGGTCCATCAAAATGTTATATATAAATATATGGTATGGAGATCCTTGGGATTCCTTTCCATTATATTGAGGGAATCAATACAGTTGATAAAAAATTTCGAATTAGATGAGACATTTTGTGCTACTGAAGGGATCCACCCCCCCCCCCCAAGTTAGCTGGGTATCACATCATATTGGATCATTTATTAATATAGTTGAGTAGGTTTTACATCAAACTGCATGTGAATTGGATAGATTTTTATTAAGTCTCTAATGGGTTTTATCATCATAGGAAAACATAAACCTCAAAAGTGGGATATTTGTTTTATAAAAATTATTAATGGGATTACCATGAGAGTTAATTAGGACCAGTTCTTTGTGGGCTACGTGATATGATATCCCAGATTACATATTTGTATCTGCCTGATCTGGGAGCATGTAAACCAGCTTTCCCTTTAGTTGTTGATCATTTTTGAGATTTTTTCTCAGGTAAAATTTCTTGTTTACCTCTTCAAAGATTGGTGGGGTTATCCATATTTCATGATATGGGAGCTTCATTATAATACATACCTCTATATAGGATTACTAATATGGATTTTTAGGAAATCAAGAGGAATCTAAAGGACATTGAGGATAAGATTTTTATAAGAACCATTACTTATACATGTGATTCCCCAATGATTGTTTTGAAAAAAGATGATGGTACCATTATACAATGTGTGTATTAAAAAAATTTAACTAGATAATAGTTATGAACTGATGTCCCTTCAAATTATATATTAACTTTTGATTAGTTTAGAGGAGATCGATTTTTCTTGAAAATTAATCTAAGATCAGGATATCATTAGGTGTATATTTGGTCCACATATATAACATGTATAGCTTTTTTATAGGAATATCAGGTTATCTAGTTTTATCTGCCTAAAAGAAAAATAGTTTTCATTTAAATGAAGATCCATGTTTCCACTAATGGAAATCTAACCTTTCCCAATGCTTCTATACCAAAGGTTTGTAAAAACCGTTGGTATAGTTCCCATTTCCCAACGGTTTGGCCAAACCCTTGGGAAATCCCACTTTGAGGTCACCTTTCCCAACGGTTTTGGAAAACCGTTGGGAGTGGGTATGGCTTTCACAACGGTTTGGCCAATCTGTTGGGAAAGGTGGCCACAATGTGGACCTTTCCCAACGGTTTTGGAAAACCATTGGGATACCAACAGTTTTCACAACCGTTGGTATAGATCCTTGGATTTGTTTATCATATCTTCTTACCGAGAACATTATATAAATAAAAATTTAAAATAATTACAAGAATACATATTTATATTTATGTAATTATGTTCACAAAAGTCATGTTAGGTTAGTGGTTAAGTCCTTCAATGGTAAACTAGGGGTCCTGGGATCAAATCCCATCGATTGTTTTTTTGAAATACATATACCAACGGTTCCATAACCATTGGTATATATTTTCATATTACTTATACCAACGGTTTCCAAAATCGTTGGTATAGACCTATCCCAATGGATTACATGGCAATGGTTCTCCAAAACATTGGTATATGCTATACCAACTGTTTGGAGGCCTATACAAACAGTTCCATACCGTCGGTATATGTTAGTTTCCTAGTAGTGTTCCCATCCATATCTAAATATTTTATGGTGGTATTTGTAGGTGATATTTTGTTGTAATATTGTAGTGGAACACCCATACCAACCATCTTGAGATAATTTTTGATTCATTGAGAGAGAATAATTTATATGTGAATTTTACAAAGTTATACTTTTTTATGGTTAATAAAAACTTCTTAGGTTATATTATATCAGTGATAAGAGTGTCAATAGAACTGGAGAAGGTGAGAGATACTATTTCATGGGAGTAGTAGAAGAACATATCAGACATACATAGTTTCTGAGGAATAGCATGATATTATTGGTGTTTTATGTAGGAATTATCAAACCAAGAAACTCCATTGATGATCTTCAATAAGATTTTTTTCTATTTTTTGGTCAGATACTTATGAGAATGTCATTTAGGTGATGAAATAGAGAAGGAAATTGGTACTTGTTTAAATGATAGAAGATCTTGGTATGAGGTAGAATATGTATTATGATGCCTCTGGTATTAGGATAGGAGAAATTATTAGGTAAGGGGATAGAGTAATGGCATATGACCATCATTAGTTGTGGTCACATGAGAGGAATTAACAACCACATGATTGAAAGTTTGCTGCAAATTATTATGCATTTTTTTTGTATGATAAATTACTTACTTGGAGAGAATTTTATGGTGTTCAATGTCAAAAAAATACAAAAGTACATATTTAAATAGTGTGATATGAATTTGAGGAATTATTGGTGGGTTAAATACCTACATTTTTTCAAAAACAATAATCCCTACACACCTGGAAAAGGAAACACAGTGGTCAATGAAATGAGGACTCAAATACATTTGGTTCAATAGTCTAGCAATGACTACATGGTTTTGAATTTTATTTGGGATATTCACATTAAGATCTAGAAATACAATGGAATACATTTCACTAATCCATATTTGTGATAGCTATATTTCTTAGATAGAGTGAGGATGAGGTAGCTATCAGATTCAGATTTCATAGTCCTACTGGACAGTGTGGAAGGTGGGGTAATAAATCCTTATTTAGATTTGGATTATTATTAGATTAACTATATACATAGTGTCATATTGATTCCTGTGGACATAAAAAATGTGTTTATATAGGAGTGTCATGCCTCTGTTTCATCATTTCACCTTGATGTTATCAATAGTTATCTTTATTTACGATAAAATTACTAGTGGTTAGGACGAAATGTGATGATTCTAGTTTTTTTATGTGTTGTTCTGCATTTTAGTAGTTAAAGGAAGAACATAGGTGGACATATAGACATTTGAAGTGTTTACCCATTTCTAAGTTGAAATTTGGGGATTTTATGATTGATTACATGATTAGTTTGTTAAGGAAACCTCAACATAGAAATGTATTTTTGTTTTTCATTGACTATATCACTATGGAATCTAATTTCTTATCGATCATTGAGAGCTTTTGTGTGAATGAGCATGTGATGTTATATATCTATGAGATATTTTGGATTCATGGGGTCCCTCTTAAAGTCATTTCAGATATGGATTTCTTGTAAGGTGTCATTTCTAGAAGATTTTTCAGAGGGCCTTCGGTACATATTTTCTTCTAAAAAAATACCACCCTTGGAATAATAGCCCTTTAGAGAATGTGACTCAGGATATTGAGGAAATGGAATGAGAATTAGTCCTCAATTTTGCGGTCCTTTGGATAGATATATTATTTGGCTATGTTCTCCTATAAGAATATTTATCTGGTGAAAATAAATTTAGCACCCTGTGAGGATTTTTATAGTTGGCCATGTAGATTTACCCTATGAAGGTTAATGCCAGGTGAGACTTCATTGCCTTCATGAATCTTGTGTATGATAATTTAATATAGGTCTAATTGATCATAAATTGGATAGATATTACATAGTTTCAAAAAATCATACCCAAATCATTTTGGAGAACCTATAGAGTTGGAGGCATCAGATTCAATCTTTTTATGTATCATACTATGTTTGGGACACATATATATTAGGATATAGCTAATTATTTCACCATATTTGATAGGTCACTCATGATTTTAGAGAGAGTTGGGTTGGTAGCCTATTAGTGGTAGTACCCTTAAGGGTGTAGGGGGATGGATGATGTCTTCCATTTATATAAGAAATATTTTTATCATTCAGAATCATCTCAAGATTTTTGTCCTCAACATATTTATTTACAATTTGATATATCCTTTGAGGACCATCCTATTCATATATATGAAAAGAACATAATGATTCAGAGAGGAAGGTTTTTTCCTATACTATGGGTCCTATGATCGCATTACTATATATGGGATGACACATGGGAGTGGGAGGACTAAATATGTTTATAGTGGTAAGAGATATTATAAAATAATTCATAACCTCACTTGATGGGGAAATTCATTGAAAATTTATATTATGGGTGAGATTGTAAGATCCCGCATTTTTTATATGAGGTAGGGGTCTTTTGTTTTTCATTTAAAATGAAAAGTTATGGACTAATGTAATTATCTAATGTGATCATGTTAGTATCGGGGGGTGTTTGGTGCTTATTTATTTATCTAAGATAGAATTTTTTGACGAATAAATGGGCCATACTATTAGAGAAATTGTGACCACAAACCACACATTTAACACTAACTGTGCGGTGTTTGAATGTGGTTTGTTGGAGGAATCAGAGTTTTTTAAAAAATTTGTACCCTCTCGTGCATGCTCCTGTGAATTATTAAAGAAATTGGAGTGTTTTCTAAGACTTGTTTTTTTTTATGATTTGGAAAACCATGTTCCCAATCTATGTTAGGTGATCCCTTAAGATAGTGAAGGGTTCACATTTGGTGCTCGATATTTCCAACTATTCAACAGAACAATGTAACCAATTATTTTTGGGAGAAATTAAAATTTTTCCTATAATAAAAATTAAAAAATAAATTCTCTTCAATTTTTCATTCCATCATATGTAACTTACATGGGAGCTCTCATTGGAATGTGTGATATAGTATTATCATTCATTTATCCATCAAAACATGGAATCGAGGGCCTTCCTTCTCAATGGATTCACCTTCATTAATAATAATTTCATAATGATTTTTTTATTTGACATGGTATTGATTTTTCCTTGTTGGTGTGAGATAATATTCCATATTTTTATTAGATTCATCCATTATTCATTTTTCCGATGATCAAGTCTAAATCAATGCTCGTCAGTGGATGATTTTCAACTACTTTATGATGGATTTTAAGCTATACATTTCCCTCAATGATTTATGTTTTATATGCATATTTTCTATTTTGTTTTGTTCCATAAATTCACGTGGAACACAAAAAAATAAATGAATAAAAAATTGAATAAATTAGAACCTGTTATGGATGACCACTATTTCCCATGTGTTTTTAGGGAATCTTTCCCCACCCCAACCACCCATGGTTCCCCCTTTCCTTTCCATATAGTTGAACAACTCATGGGGTGTTTATTGATATTTCCAAGTAAGTGTAAGACATGTTATTAAATTATTGAATTTATTTTTTTGATTATGAAACGTTTTTCCTCCTTTTCCATGTTATGAATTATGTGAATAATTAATTTTTTAAATTTTAACTATGGAAATATCTAGTTAAACTACTTTAATTTTATTTAATGTGAATTGATGAATGAAATTAGGTGAATTGAAATGATTGTGGATGGACATGTTATGGTACCATGGAACATAATTCAAATAGATTCCACAGATAGTTATCTCAAGAATCTGGATAGCTGTAGTGTATTCCATCGATTTTTTTATCAAGGTAGCTTAATTCATAGGATTAAAAAGTCCATTCTACACCATAGATACATCTTGATTGGCCTTTCAATTGTCATGGTTTTTTTAGATTCTCATTGGTACCCATTCCATGAATATATGAGTTTCCATAAAGATTATTTTGGGACTTGATGAGGAATATTTCGTCCATTATACCATCGATCCATTCTAGTGGGGGAAAAATATAGATCTTATGGCTCAAACATGGATGGTATGGTATAAAGGATATAAAAATATCCAAGTTGGATATGATAGATTGTTTATAATACATATTTATAGATGATATGATACACTATGTATATGGTAATGATGTGATTTTTTCCTTTCATTTCTTTATAATTCCTTTTTAGTGGAATCATGACCCTTGTTTTTCATCGAGCCTTGTTTTTCTATGTAGTTTCACATTAATATTTTTACATATTTTATGGGAACTTGTTTTATTACTATTATACCTATGATATAATTTTCACACTAAATATATTTTATTGCAAAAAATTCATTATTATAGACAACATCGATGGTGGCCTACTGAATTTTATCTCACACACTGTCTTGGGACACCATCAGCTACCTGGATGGAGCTCATGGGTACATGTTGGGAATGGGGAAGGTTTCAAATTTTTGAATATTTTATTATGAGATCCTTAGTTTATGGGGTGAAAGGGACTAATCCGGGGACCATTATCATAGATGGACTATATATTTTTTTTCCTTTGGGTATTTTGATACATATATTGTACTGATACATGCATACATGTTTTTCATGAATTATAGTTAAATGACACGGTCATTATATTTATATGATATTAATTTTGGAATTATATATATATATTCCATTATTGGATGATTATTTTATTTGTGTTTGTTTTAATACATCCACTATTAATTGTTATTATGACTTTTCTATTATGTTATGATCTGACATGATAGTATAGTGACGCCACAAACACAGCATTGGAACTCTCTTAAATTCATAAGAAATTATCGGTTTGAGATATTGTTTTAAAGCCTTGATACCCACCAACTTATATAAGTAGATAATGGAATTTGGCTCAAGATGTTATTGCGATGTAGTAAAATATTATTTAGATTCACCATATTTTTTACATGTTTTATGATAATGAATATTGATTGAGGTAAGTATTATCACATGATATGATATTGTTTCAATATGAATGTTTATATTTATTATCTTTTAACACTTCTATATAATGAATTAATTAAATTTAATGTGATGGGGGAGTCCTACCATCATAAAAAACTTGATTTATTGGTAGGTCTCCTGAGAAAATTATCTTCTGGTTTTTTGAATAGGCATTACCTTATTATATATGATGTAATATAAAGAGGCCAAGATGATAATAAGTTTTTGTTGGAGTCCCTAATGATATATTTAAGATTTATTTAATTATGATGTCTCTCATTTGAGATCAGTAATTGATTTTAATTTTATTATATGATTTGTTAGAGTATACATGTTTGTGATTCAACATAATATGATTATTTAGATGACCTAATATGATAATAATATATTTCTTCTATGTTATGATTTGTTAAATTATTAAATTCCTTATTATTAAAATATTTTCCATTCCATATTGATTATTTTTATTTATTCATGATATCATACTCTTTACACATTCCTGTATAGAGAAGTATTCTCACCTCTTTCTTATGTTTTACTCTTCCAAATATAACTAGAAGTTGTTTTTGAATAATATGGATGGATACACTATGATGAATAATGAAGTCCCATTCAAATTTATTATGATTTTAATGTTTTCCATTATCATGAAAATTTCATGTATGCATCTATTTTTCCAAGCGAACTAAAATATTATTTCAATCGATATTTGATTCCTTGTTTCATATTCCAGTTTAATTATGTATAAACTAGAGTTGGGTTACATGTAACGACCAATAAATTCCTTATATTTTTTTATTAAATTAAATTATTACGAAATAAGGAAAACAGATGGAACATTATTCAGAGGCCTCATGTGCCCGGAATAGAATTTTGAACAATTTTTTTGGGGCATTCACTATATGTGATGGTAGAGATTTCTATATTTTGAATCAGTGATCAGATTAAAAATTTGATGGCACCATTGAATTCACAACACTAGTATTTTCATAGGAAAATCATAACATTTTCCAGAAATGGTCAGAGTAAAATGTATATATTTTAACTTTTCAATGAAAATAAAAAAATAACTAATTATGTTATTTTATTATTTCTTTAAAAGTATTGAGAAATGGGTTTGAAACAACATTTTTGATAGGTTATTTAACAACATGGTTCAATAGGTTCTATAACCAATCCTTCAGAAAATTAATGAGTCAATTATTTAATAATTTAATTAATCACATTAATTAAGAAGAGAGTTAAATTATTTATCTCTAATTTTATATAACCTATTGTAGGAAGGGTTTGGAGAATCACGGGAGAACTCTTGACAAATCACTGGCAGAAATCCTCTCCAATGAAGAATGAATGACGCTGTTGAGGATTCGGTCTGCAGATTGATAAATGTTTATGTACATATTAGAATAATAGATTATACTCCCTCAGCCCCAATTTATACCAATGAGTTCAATGTAGTGGGTTTATTTATTTATGAATTTTAAATGATTTCCCCTTCCCCACTGTTTAATTTTACAAAGAATACAGATCTAACGACTAATGGGTTGATTCGCGATTAATTCGTTTTCGTAAGAGGTTTTCATGGGATTTCTTGTGGGGTTTCAATTTAATATCATACTGATTATAATTTCTCCCCAATTTATTAGTATAACATGGATGGCATAGGCCGTATCGTACATGGCCATGCCCTCCACCGGACTTTCTCTTGTTGTGTTCTCCGAGGCGGACCAATGAACATGGAGGCATGGGGTTTTCAAGGGCCACACAGTTAAGGCGGTGTCCCAGGAGGCCTTTAAGATTAGACATGATGAAGAACAGACCTCCATGGTGCATTCAGTGATCCAGTGTAAATTCATCCGGGACGAAGCAGCTCCAGCCACATGCCGGTCGGACGGCTGGGCGCCACAATGACGCACCCCTGAGGTGGTGACGACAAGCATCAGGCTACTACGGACGATGCACTATGTATTTGGATAGGTTGGCAGGAAGACCCATGTTTGTGGGTCTATAATCAACTTGTCCATGATGACCGGTAAGGAGAAGCGGCGCAAGGTTGGTGCCATTGTTGGTGGAACAAAACAGATGAAGTCTGTTCAGGTGAGCATGGGCTGCACCCGGCCAACCCACCGAGTTTTCAAGACGACCGGACGCATGAGTCAGGATAGACCCATGAACCAGGCAGGACCTGTGAGATTGGCCGGACCCACAGTCACAATGGGCTGTCCAGGCCAATCCCCTACCAGACCGACCAACCCTATTTCACTAAAAAAGAGTATCTTCTAAACTGGACGTCTGTTTGAAGAACCGTCTGTAGAATTGGGAACCTTAGGATGATAATATCCTTTTGACATACTCCACTTCAATTTTTTTTAAATGTTTTTTACAGACTATTTGGATTTTACTCGAATCCAATCAGGACCTTGTGACTAAAATTCATATAAGTTATAGACTTGACATCTGATTGATGCTTCGTCCATTGCATTGGAACCCTTATGACATAGCGGTTCATCAGGTTACTTTTTCATGGGACTTCATGGTAGTTGAGGTAATACTTATGGAATCAATATTTTAACCTATGCAACTCAAGCGCACCTAGTGTGGGAAACTTGTGGTTAGCTATATAGTGAAGATAGACCCCTTTGGGGATCGACATCAGTGACTTACAACCTAGTGTGCATCAGTAGTAGTGTGCCCCATTGCGGACTATCCATAGAGCGAAACTTCCTGGATCAGCAACTTATGACTCTATGTGGATCAACCACTTACGAACCTGTAGGGATCGACTATTTACCACCCTCTTTGGATTAGTAGTTGTGTGACTCGACGCGGACCAGCTGTAGAGTGGATCATCATGGATCAGCGAATTATGACCCTGTGTGGATTGATATCTTACGACCCTACATGGTTTGAAAAATTACAACCCTTTTTGGATTAGTAGTAGCACGACCCGATGAGGACCAGCAATGGAGAGGCCCATCATGGATTAGAGACATACAACCCTATGTGGATCAGTGACTTATAATCCTGTGTGAATTGGATTTTGAATGACCTCATCATGGTTTAACAGGATAACATATCAATATAATATTATGATTTTTATTTAAGGATAATAACGATGATTCTTATTAATTAAGTTATATTCCTGGTTTGAGATGTATTTTACTTTGTGATTCGTGATTCAGAGCATGCTTTGTGGTTTTTCCTTTGTGGAATTCTGAGAGACAATAGAGGGTCTCAGGGTCCCTACAAGGTATAGTTAACCTCACCACTAAATTGGCTTCACCCGCACCTTTTTGTGTCTTTTGTAGATGACTTGAAACTTTGACAGAGATTTGGGAGAAATGACTATATGGTGCAAAATGGTGAACATTTGACTTGTACAGCCACAATGATGATATGTACCTACCATTCAGGTCGAATCCTTGGTGGATGACCTCAGCAGAATTTTTTTTCTTTCTATTGTATTTTCTTTTAGTTGGGTTTCTATTCTAGCCCATTCTACTTCAGTTCACAAATTAACATTTAGATTTTATACTATGTTTTTTTTCTTATTGTGTACCTTCTCTTTGTTTATGTAGGATTAAAGGCAATGCCTTCCCAATTTTTGTGATATGGATTTCCTATTCAAGTCGCCTACCCCAGGCCTATAGAAGTTGGGCTTGGGGTATTCATGTCATGGGCCTCGAGGGATGTGTTGTGAAAAAGTGGTATCAGAGGTAGTCAGTTCTACAAAGAACTAAGGCTTTGATATTTTCAAAGGCACAATAGGGATAAGATTTAGGAGTATGGTTTATATTTCAGGGAGTTCAGTGTTGGTGTGTCGGCCAACGTATCAACACACTAGGACCCTATGTTCGGATTTCCAACTCAATACATGAAATAAATGATTACATGTGTTTTTGAAATGTTTTTATATTGATCACTTTTTAGTCACCTCACTATATATTAATTATTGACCATGGCACACCTATTTCATTAAAATATGTTGTCGTGTAGACAGTCTGCCAGGATTCTAAAGAGAGATCACATTAACGGCCCACCGAGTGATGAGGTGTTGGTCTAGCTCCCTCTTATAGCTATGGTACATTTCGGTGGCATACCAACAACATCACTACCCATAGGGAAGAAGTTTCCACCAGCCCCACTAGCAGATAGTGCACACCAACCTAGAACTGCACACAAGTTCCAGAGGTAGAGACCTCCATGGTTTCAAGGCGAGAAAGATCCACAGGCAGCTGATGACTAGCTGTAGGCTATGGCTATATCTTTTCGCCTAGTGGGGACACCAGTAGAGCAGATGGTGATCATAGATGCTAGCCAATTTCTGGGAACAACATGGGTACGGTGGAGCCTAACGCTCTAGTTTAACAATGAGGAGACCCTCCACTATTTGGACTTTGAGATCCTCTATATGGAAGAGGTCGTTTCAGTGCCTCTACACTCTGTGCGTATTTAGGATCTTGTGCACTCAAAGTAAGGCAGCCTGACAGTATCATAGTACTCTGCGAGATTCACTAACCTCTTCCTCCACTCCACTAACATGGAAAGGGACACATTAATTAAGGCATATCACTTAGAGAATGGTCTCTGACGGGATATCATAGAATTTATGATGTATCCTAATATACCATGGCTGGATGGATTACTATAAAGAGAATTTCTAGTGGAGATATTCCATGCTGAACAGGAACCAACATCGAGATCCAATACTGGATGAAAATCGGCTGAGGCATCTACAATAGGTAGTGGGAAGATGATTCAGATGTCCAAGTGGTTCAGACCTTCTGGTGGAAGTCCTCATGATGTATGTCCAGAGGTAAGGA
The DNA here is from genome assembly GCA_963277665.1 of Viscum album. Classification (NCBI taxonomy): domain Eukaryota; kingdom Viridiplantae; phylum Streptophyta; class Magnoliopsida; order Santalales; family Viscaceae; genus Viscum; species Viscum album. The sequence goes on along the minus strand of OY728160.1, from coordinate 1,043,308,240 downwards.
TCTCACAATATAGACGAGGTTAGCTGAAGAAAAGATTGTGGTACTCGAGCGGTGGGAAGGATCACATGGCTCACAAATTCCCAACCCAATGCATCGAAGATATGTAAATGATCAAGGGTATGTTGAGGCAGAGGAAATGAGTTCAGCAAGGAGGTCCGTAGGATGTTAGATGTGGTAGAGGGGCTAGCCGCACAGAAGGTAGTGGGAAACAATTTGGGGCTCTTCCGCCACCACCTACAGGTGGTCCACCCTGACCTCAAAGAGAACATGGATAGGGGTGAGCTTAGCATTAGGTTGCTGAGCTCTATGACCATAGTACTCCTGAGATGATTCCACATATAGTCACTTTCTACTCCACCCAAGCTATAATTCTTGTAGACATAGGTTCCAATCACACATTCATTTCCAAATCTCTCTTTTGGATCTCAAAGATTTTGATCGAGAATTTGGCTTGATTCTTATGTTTAGAGTCTTCTACTAGAGAGGATTCGATGAATAGATGCTGGTTCAGGTAGTTTAAGATCAATCTTGGCGGTGAGAGCTTCTATTTGGATCTCCTAGTAGCTGCATCGAGACCTTAATAAGTCATCTCGTGTAAGGACTGGTTATCATCAATCCATACATAGATCCACTATTTTTAGCGCAATGTCTTGTGTGTCCACAATGATGGGACAATGTATTCCATCAGTGGAAAGAATGGAACCTTTACATCTCAGGATGTAGTTTCATGGAGGAGGGTGTAGTCGATCACTCATCAATAGGATAGCCTTACCCTCAGAGCAGTTAATGAGAGGGGTCTATGATATCCTGTAGTGGTGGACCAGTATACTGATGTCTTTCGTGAGGATGTTTTGGGACTACCTCTTTAAGGAGAGGTAGACATCTAGATCAACTTGTACTTTGGGGTGACCCCAATATCTACACCATCACATCAGATGGCTCCCGTGAAGCTTTTTGAGTTGATGGTATATCTTGAGGACTTACCGGGGATGGGGTTCATAAGGCCCAGTGTTTCTCCATCTCCATGTTTGATTTTGTTTTCCATGAATTAAGAATGGTGTTTGAGCCATTGTTTAGACTATCAGCTATTGAACAAGGTGACCATGATGAACATGTATCCACTCCTGAGGATTGATGATATTTTTGATCAGCTGATAAGAGCTTGGTGGTTTTTGAAGATAGACCCCAAATTCGGCTATCATCAGCTCAGTGTACGGGAAGATGATGTAATAGAGATAGCCTTTAGATGCCAGTATATCCAATATGAGTTCATAGTGATTCCATTCAATGTGAACAATTCCCTCATAGTGTTCATGGGACTCATGAACATGATCTTCAAACCGTACCTATATCTCTTAATGGTGGTCTTTATTGATGAAATATTGGTATACTCACCATTAGATGAGGAGCACGCCAATGATCTATAGATTGTTCTGGATACACTCTAAGTGTACAAAAATTATGGTATGCTATTGAAGAGCAGGTTCTGGATAAGGGAGTTCCACTTTTTGGGACATGTTATCTTGGAGGATGGATATGCAGTTGATCTGGTGAAGATATAGGCAATGATTTCTTTTGAGCCACACAAGAGTGTGACTGAGGTGAAAAGATTAATGGGATTGGCTGGCTACTACCAATTTTTTACACCTGACTATTCTAGAGTAGCATCACCCTTGTCTTCTTTGATGAAGAAGGAAAAAACGTTATTATGGATAGAGAGATACCAACAGAATTTATAGGTGCTAAGGTAGATACTGATGAGTGCCCCATCTTGAGGCTAGTAGAACATGGAGTTGGGTACGTAGCCTATTGTGATGCATCGTGGACTAGACCAGGTTGTTTCTTAATGCAAGAGAGAGTTGTGATCCTATGACTCATGACAGATGAGACAAAGATATTAGATCTATGCTACCCATGACCTAGGGTAAGTAGAAGTGGTCTTTTCTTTAATGATATGGATGTACTACATTATGGGTGGACTATTTACTGTATACTATGTTCACAAGGGTATCAGGTATTTCTTCTCAGAGAAGGTCTTGAACCTGAGACAAAGGAAACTACTAGAGTTTCTCTATGAATATGACGTTGAGATAGTATACACTCCTGGGAAGGGGAAAGTGGTGGTAGATTCACTCAACAAGAGGTATTATTTAAATTTTCTGAGTGAGGGGAAAGAGCAGCTACACTCATTGCAGTTATCCTTCGGGGATAGTGATGGAGAAGAATACCTCCAGTCATGGACGGTCACTCCCCCACTTCATCAGTGAGTATAGGAGGGACTTCTCGGGGACGTTGACTATTAGGAAAGACGTGCATAAATATCCTAAGGACATGCTCCTAATGGATTTTATGTAGGTGGGGTTCATGTCATCTTTTTCAGAAGAAAAACCTTGGTACCAGTGATGCTATGAGAGGAGGTGTTGAGGGAGTTCCACACATCTCCTTTGGCGGTACATCCTGCTGTGGTGATGATGTATCAAGAACTCGGACATTAGTACAAGCTTCCATGGATGAAGAAATTTGTGGTAGAGTTCGTTTCATGATGCATCACTTGTCAGCAAGTAAATACCAAACATCATGTTATAGTATACAAAGAACAACAACTTAATGTGCCATAATGTATGTGGGATGGCATCTCAATGGACTTCATGAATGGGATACCACAACTGGCCAGGGTCCACAATTCTATCTGGGTGATCGTTGACCGACTAAAAAAGATATCCCACATCCTACCCATCCAAGAGTAGGGATCAATAGAGAGCATATGTCACCTCAATATACAAGATATTATATTGCTTCACAGGGTTCCATCAGTGATCGTATCGGATCTTGACGCATGTTTTACATCTCAGTTATAGAAGGGATTAAAGAAGGCATTCAAGACTCACCTACATTTGTGAACTTCCAGTCATCATTATTTAGATGGTCAAATAGAGTGGACCATACAAATTCTTGAGGACATACTATGTGCTTGAATCCTTGATTTTGGACGCAGGTGGTAGGATCAAATTCCCTTGGTGTAGTTTTCATACAACAACAACTATCACCCCACCATCGACATTGCACCATTTGTGGCCTTGTATGGGCGACTAAAAAGATCACCTCTATACAGGAAAGACCTTGGGATGTTAATAGTTATGGGTCCAGATTTGGTATGAGTTACCACTGAGAAGGTGTTGGACATCCAGGGGCGGATGAAGATGAAAAAATGTAGGAATAAGTCTTATGCTAATAAGAGATGGAGACCATTGGAGTATTTGAATAATGATCATGTTTTCCTACAAATCTCTCCTTAGTGATAATTGGAAATATTTTTCTATAATGGAAGGCTATATTCGAGGATCATTGGACCATTCCAGATTCTCAACAATGTTGGCGAGGTGGAACACCGCCTATATCTTGCTCCACGGATGGTCAAGGTGCATGACATTTTCTATGTGTTTCAGGTGAGAATATATGTGCATGATCCATCACACATCATCGACTGGGGAGATATGGACATTGACAATGGGGCGATGTTTGTGTAGTTCCCAGTGGAGATAGAGGATCTAATAGACTGGTTCCTTCATGGACGGTTGAATCCTCTAGTGTTAGTTCGGTGGCGACATGGGAACCTCTAGGAGAGAACATGGGAGCGGTAGGCCCATATTGTTTCTGAGAACATCTATTTTTTCATAGAAATTGTCATGGAATTCATGGATTAAAAGCCCTATGGTGGGGAGAATGTGATGACCCTAAAATTCCACATATTTTTTTAATTAAATGGTATTATTATGAAACCAAAAAAAATTGAGGACACGTGATTTAGAGGAATAAGGTACCCAAAAATAAATTTCGAACTTTTTAAAGATACATTCAATAAATGTGAAAGCAGAGATTTACATCTTTTAAACCGGTGCACAGATTAAAAATCTGAGGGCACCATTGAATTTCAGCACCGGGATTCTCATTGGCGATGATTAACATCCACCGGCAAGGGTTGGATGAAAAAGTAAATATTTGGACTTTTCATTGAAAATAATAAAATAACTAAATGAGTTATATTATTATTTCCTTAAAACCGTTATGAAACGGTTGCAGGACCCAAGAGATAACAAGATATCTAATAACCTCATTCACTTGGTTGTGTAACCACACATTTAGGTAAATAATGGGTTAATTAACTACTTATTTAATTAATGACATTAATGAGAAGAGAGTTAAACTCTTTAAATCTAAGGTAAAATTAACCTATGGTGAAATGGTTTGGATAATCAGGGGAGAACTCTCGAAGAAGCACAGGTAGAATTCATCTCAATGAAGAACGAATGTCGTCATTGAGGATTCGATCCGAAGATCGATGAATGCTAACGAACATATTTGAAAAATGGATTCTCCTTCCCCATCAGTAGTGTCCTACAACTAGATCAAGGGTGGGGTTATTTTTTTTACACATTTTAAATGATTTACCCTTCCCTGTTCTTGAATAATAGGAAGAATTTGGATCTATCAACTAATGGGTTGTGCCGCGATTCATTAATTATTGTAAGAGGTTGTAGAGGGATTTCTTTTGGGGCTTTTATTTATTCTTATAATTGTTATAATTTCACCCCCAATGTTATAAGTCTAACACAAAGGGAGTGGGCCGAATTGAATAAGGCCTGGACCCACCATCAAACATTCCCTTAATGTGTTCCTTGAGGCAGACCAACAAATGTGGTGACCATGCATTTTTGAGGGCCACGCATTGAAGGTGACATCCCTGAAGGCCCATAGGCATAGAAAGAACAATGAAAATACCACCGGAGGCCCATATGGTGGTATGATGAACATCCAGTCAGGCTGCCGATGATGGTAGCGGTGACACATCATAGTTTGAGTCACGTATAGTCATAGGGAGGCACCCCACGGTGGCACACCGCAGAGGAGGAAGCGACATCCATCAGGCTGTCGGGGAGGAGGCATTGTGGCTCTGGCCGTGGTGGTAGGCGGACCTGTGCCTGCAACTCCTATAATCAATAGGTCCACATAGACTGGTCAAGAGAAGCAGTGCTAGACTGGCGCACTTGCTGGAGCAATAGAACAGTTAATGTACCATCAGGGGAGTGTGGGCCAAACCCAGCCAACTGGAAAGGTTTCCAAGTGGGTCGGACCAAAGAGTTGGGATAGACCCACAGGCCCAATGGGCAGGCCGAACTGAACCCCTATCTGACCCAAATGGCCATGTTTCACTTAAACAATAGTATCTTATATACCAAATGCCTATTTTACAAACCTTCTATTGTGTTGCGACACTTAGTAAATGGAGGTCCTTTTGAGATACTGAACATGGGTTTTGGAAAAAGTCAGAGTATGACCAGGTTGGTTTGAACTCAAATCCAACCGGTTCATCAATACTAAAATTCAAATATGTTACAAACCAGGTGCCTGATTAACATGTTGTCTCTTGTGTTGGAACCCTTATCATAATATGGTTCTTTAGGATACTTATTCATGTCACATCATGGTTGTTGAGTTAAGACTGATGGATTCTAGAGTAGAACCTATAGAACTCAAGCGCACCTTGTAATAGAATCTAATGGATGGTTGTTTAGTGATGATATATACCTTGTTGGATCAGCATCAGTGACATATGACCCTGTTTGGATTAGTTATAGCTTGACCCAAAGGGGACTTACCTTAGAGCATCTAGTCATTGTTTATTGACTTACGACCCGGTGTGGATCGACGACTTACAACCCTGTGTGGACTGACAACTTACGACACTATGTGGATCATTAGTAGAGATATCTGACGAGGACCAACCGTAGAAAAGACCACCATGTTTCTGCAACTTAAGACCCTATGTGGATCGATTTCATATGACCCTGCCTTGATCGATGACATATAACCCTTTTTTGGATCAATAGTAGCGCAACCTGATGAGGAATAGACATAGTGCGGCCCATCGTGGATAAATGACTTATGACCCTATGTGGATTGGGGATATATGACCCTATGTGGATAGGATTGGAATGAAATATTCATGGTTTAGTAGTGGAACATATCAAAAGAATATAAGGATTTAGCTTTATGACTAATCATCATTATTCCTACTCTTTACTTTATATACTTGTTGTGAGTTGTCTTTTAATTTATGCATCAGGATTGAGATCAAGCTCTCTGTTTATTCTTGTGGAATTATGAGAGGCCATCGGGGGTCTCAGGGTTCCTACTGGGTATTATAATACTCACCCCTACATGGGCTTCACACATACCTTGTTGTGTCTTATGCAAATGACAGACAACTTTTACTATGATTTGGGAGCCCTGACTAGATGGTGCACAGAGGTGAATGATTGACGTGGATATCATCAATGATGAGCCGTATTACCCTCCATGTAGGATCCTTGTAGGAAAACATTTGAGGCTATTTTTCCTTTTTATTTTATTTTATTTTAGTTTGGTTTGTATTATGGCCCATTCTGGTTCAGTTCAAACTTTTACTTTGTAATTATAATATGTGGTTGTTCATGTTGTGTACCTAGTCTGTGCATTTACCAGATTAATGGAAATTCCATCCCAATTTAAGGTATATTCATTTCTAGTGCTAGTCTCCAACCCCTGGCATATTGAAGGTGGGCTTGGGGTAGTCACTGCATGAGCCCTGGGGGAAGGGTCATGATGATACTGAGGTGGGTCAATACCGTTTTTATTAGTGGAAGTTTAGTAAAACCCATAACATTTATATTTAGGAAAAACATTATTTGGGAACATAATTATATTATAGTAATTGATGTTAATTATATATGATAATCCTAATTTTTTTAAAAGGAATGTATTATGTGTATTTTTCCAGAAATACTTCACTATTATAGATATAACAAGTGGAAAAGGTAATAAAGTTTGTGTACATAGGGGTAATAAAATTGAAAATGGAACATTAGGCATAACCCAATAATTGTAGGATCGAAATAATGAATGTAGATTCTCAATATACAATAAGGGGTGAACTGTATCCTTTAAAAATTCATTTATAACCATTAAAGTTGATATAAAACATTCTATGTTTAACAAAGTTAAAAAAGGTAAATTCAAAAGGCTTCTTAGTTCTACCAACATTCCAGGTTCCGGATATATGGTTCAGGAAATGAAGCATAAATTTTTTTTACAAGGAATGATATTCTACCTTAAAGTGTATAGAATCATACTAATTACTATAAAAGTACAAGAATTTATAAGATAGTTATACTTTCTTTATTAATCAAAATGTTGCAGAAAATGAAGTTGAAACAATACAAGTAACAAGTATAAAATCTTTTAACCCAAATAGTAGGGTATCCATCAACCATGGATAAAGGTCCCTTGATTTATTCTTTCATGAATGTCTGTCTCACCCCCAACATGGTAATCTCTCGATAAGAATATCTGAGTCCATCTTCGTATCCCCGCAAGACCTCAAACATCAAGGTAGTCGGCACCTCTGTATTCATTATCAAAGAAGTCATCAAACTTTTTGGTAGTCGACACCTCTATCTAATTATCCCTGGATTCCCTCGATCGAACACAACATCAACTGGAATCAAACGATACAAGCTGAGCATGATATTCATTACGCACAAGGCATGCAAGTATCTCTCTATAGAAATAACTTCAACAACATGTGGTCTCTAGATCAATTTCATATCTATTTAGCTCATTCAAATGAGATCCTATTTATAGGAACTTATCTAATGGTCAGATACCTCCTCCAACTGTCGTATTTTTCATTGAATCACAGTGGAACCTGTACACGTGTCGCTCAAACCACAGTTAGTTAAATATAGAATGTATGACATTGTTTCATTACTAAAGCTATGTTATAAAAAATATGGTTACTTAAAAAAATTCATTTATAAGAGTCTAGAATAAAAATCTATGTGTATAAAAATAAACATTCAGAATCTATATTACAGGGATATTCATATTCTTTTTTTCAAGGAGTTGAGAATCAGAATTTCAATAAATTCTATGTCTGAATTCTGAGGAATTCGGAATCAGAATTTAGAGAATTCAAAATCTAAATTTAGAGAATTTGGAAACATAATTCATAGATTTGAGAGTCTAAATTTCAGAGAATTTGGTGTTTGATTTCAGTGGCATCCAGACACTCAATTCAGTGAATTCTAAGTCTGAATTCAGAAGAATTCAGAATCATAATTTGGAGATTTTGGAGTATGAATTTAGAGGAATTCAGAATCTGAATTTAGAGAATTTGGAATCTAAATTCAAGGAATTCAGAACCTGAATTCAGAACCTGAAAACAGAAAATTCTATATCTACGTATTTAGAGGATTCCAAGGTTTTAGATATGAAATCGATTTTAATTGTTAGAAATAAAATGAGTTAAATTTAGTGAAACTATAACATGAAAAATGACAAAAGTGGTATGAGGAAAATTTCCATGGGGAAATAAAATTTCCTTATTAAGATAAATATTCTAGGAAATAATTTTTTTGGGATAGAGTATTTGTGATTTTTAAAACATAAAGGAATGAAAAAGTCATAAGGAAAGCTTATTAACTCAACAATCTCCCCCTTTTAGGAATGCACAAACAACCTTAAGAAAAAGGCCCTGAGGACATATAAATTTAGTTGACATGAAAATAAAAACATATCTCTCTTTTATGTACAGATCATTGTAAATATGACTAACGCCCTCTTTGGCTTGGGAATCACTAAGGATCATATTTTTGATTTCTTGAATGTGATTTTACATTATCTTACACACGTAAATGTTCAATGATAAGAACATTTCATTTGATGAACTCCCAATTACATAGGGAAATATATTCTTTAGTTAGTATACTTTTAATCATTCCTTTATCCCCCTTTGTGTTTTTAGAAATGGAATATATAGAATTGAAAACTTCATACCTGACAAATTATTACAAAACAACCAAATATATGGGGAACAGTGAAAATTACATTATGTTTAGCAGAATTTGTACAAGGAAAAAGTGCAACAGAAGATTGTAATGGAATAAAATTATCCTTCTTTCTCCCTCAGCATCAGCTTCTTCACAATGGTTTTTAGCTTCTCGAGCTCCTCATGGTCCTCTTCTTCACACATTAGCCACTGATCACGGTCTTCAATTTTCTTTATTAAAGCTTTAATTTTTTCTTCACAAGCATTATGAATTTCAACCCAAGATTTCAACACTTCTTCTTATTTAGACAGCTTCACTTGAGTCTCTTTTCTGAGATCCCTTTCTCCTTTCCAATTCATGGCCACAAAGTTAGGCATTCCACTCAAATCCTTAACATCGTGCTTTCAAGTAGTCTTTTGTAGGATTATCTTTTCTTCAAAAGTATTTGAATGATCCTTGATCTTCCCATATTTGGTATAAAAAGAATCTTTAAATTATCATGAAATTAATTGAAGATTATCATTTCATCAATTGTCTTCTTTAACTAATTGTAATCTTCTTGCATGATCTTTTATTAGCCTCATAACCATGCAAGAAGGTTTGGAAATCTGAATCTAGTCCGACACATTTTTTCATCACCAGGGAAACTGGATCTGATTTTGGATTGATCATATGCTGATGCATCTAGCATATGAAATTTATTATTAGAAATATAGTAATAGTACCAACCAACTTTTTAGATGACTGAACAAAAAAATCATGTCTGAGGGAATATGATTCTGAATCTGATTTTTTGTTTGGTGTGGATTCTTTTTCTATATCCCCGACTTTATTATTTGATGAATCACCAACATCTTTCCTCTTCACCACATATTTACTAGGTGTATATACTGCCACAATAATTCTCTTATATGCTCTTGGAATGATGTATTGTGCTCTGAGAGATTTTTGTTCACTATATGATAGCTGGACAATATTATCTTCCTCGTATTTATCTATCTCTACATCAGCTTCATGATCTTCTGAATGAAAGAATTCATTATTACTACTTTCATCTACAGAATGTTTGTATAATTCTTCCTAATCCTTCTCTTAAATCCCTGGTGTTTCATGTTTTCAGAATTCATCTTGTGAAGCCCAAATTAACAATTTTACAGATGGACATTCGTTTTCATGGTAATCTTAAACTTGATTTATTATATATATTGAATCACCACCACCTTATTCTTCTTATGCTTCATCCACTTCTTCTTTTTCAACATTTTCTTCTTCATGATCTGATTCTGGAATCAAAACATTCTTTAACAGAGTCTCTGGTAATGGTTCTAATAAAAAAAATTTGTTACTGGAATTTTTTCTGATGCCCTTTCATAATCCTTGAGATGCGATTCCAGTGTCTCATCCTCAGACATCTTCTTCTTTTTGTTATTCTCTTTCTGTTTCTTCTCAATCACTTCTGCATCATTTATTCCTAAGGATTTTACTTCAGCCGTGTCCAATCCAATATTAGCCTCTCCTTCCTTCATGTGTTTATTATCCTCTCTCAAATTAGCCACTACATCATCAGGAAAATATTTTTGCATCTTTGGATTTGGTGGTGCTAACTAACTTTCCTTAGCAATAGGGGTTTTTCTTTTATCTTCTACTTCCTTATCCTTTTTCTATCTTCTTCCTTTCTTTATAGGTTTCAGCCACTTCTAACTTCTTTATCAAAGCATTTAATTCTTCTTCAGAAAGATCATAAAATTCTCAAGACTCGGTAGAGAAGATATCCTTCATCTTCCTTAGGGTATCATCACTTAAAAACAATACTATGTAGATTATTGGCTTGGAACTACGTAGAATTATAATGAATTTTAAACAAAGAACAATAATCTTTAGGATAATTGCTGGATAAATAATTATGTGAGATTATATATTTCCATTCTTGATATTATCAATCATTACCATTATATACTTAACTACATTTATCTTCATGAGGTTCACCAAGAAATTCAATAATTATATATCACTCTTCTTTAGAGTATCTTTATCCCATTTCCTTGGAATTATAAAGCCATGAACCAACAATTCAAGAATCCATAAATTCGTGGACTGATGAAGAATCTTCAGAGTCTTCAATCATTTTCGACTAGACACTCTATAGACTTTTCTTTATCAAAGGTTCTTGATACATCAGGTTATTTTTTAGTACAAAACTCTACTTCTCCATCATAAGTAATTCCAGTCAGACTCGCAACATTTCTATAAAAAGAGAGAGTAGGTCTTCCTATAACACTTAAAGGATAACTTTTCCATGCCTTCTTCATTGAAGAAACTTTTTGCCTCATAGAACTCAATCAATAAGTCTAGATACACTGGATCCACTTCTTTTTGTTTTTAAATTCAAAGGCTCTCCCAGTCATCCAAATTAATATTCTTGGAGATAATAGAATGAAACTTATCGTGGAATTTATAATCGACTAATAATTCTTGGTTAATCAATCATTCAGATTTTTCCTTAAATTTTGAAAAAAAATTAGAGGATAAGCTTGAATAGAAATTCAGAACTAAGAAACCAATGATGATTTAGAATAGACTTAAAAATAGAGGCATAAATTCCGCATGCGAAAGCGTAAAAACTCAATGTATGTCAACCATCGGGAGGGCTTTATATAAGAGATTTAGGCGACAGTTCAACTTTCATGGTTGATCCAACAATTAAGACAAATTCTGATCAAATCTGTCAGTTGATTATGATAACCGAAGAAAGATTTTGAAAGGTTCTGATATTTTGATGTTTTTAAGAAAAACATTCAAAATTAAGGAAAAACTGAATCCAAAAAATTTAAAACAAAAATAAAATACAAGAAAATAAAAATTTGATTTTGAAATCATGGGAATGGAAACATGTGTTTCCTATTACCTAGGAAAGATAATTTGTAATGATGAAAATTCTTCTTGATGTATATTTGACTTTGAAAATTGACTATGATGAATTCTAGATACGAAACATTTTGACAATGAAAAATTTAGATGACAAAAAATATTTGACAACGAAATAATTTTGACTACAAAAAATTAAACTATGAAAAATTATGACTATGAAAAATTTAGAGTTGGAAACAATTTAGAAAATGAAATAATTTTGACCATGAAAATTTTAGACTATGAAAAAATTTAGACTGCGTAAAATTTTTGACTAACAAGGAATTTTACTCCCCCTATGAAAAGAAGCTATTTAATATAAAGAAATAGGTTTCAATAAGAAGTTATGTTGGAAAATTACCATATGGTTATAATTCCTAACATCTGTTTATTATATTTAAATCTATCATAGGGTAAAGATTTTGTGAAAATATCATCAAATTGATCTTGGATTCTGATAAATTGAAAAATGATATCTCTATTTTGGGTGAGATCCCTAAAAAAGTGATTCCTAATGTCTATGTGTTTTGAACGATAGTGATGTTTAGGATTTTTACATACGTAAATGTCCCTAGTATTATCACACGTTATTTGTGTTTTGGTAAAAACTCATTCCATAGTTTGTCGGTGTTCGTTTTATCCATGAAACATGAGCACAAAAACTTCCAGCTACTACATATTCAGTATCAGTAGTGGAAAGTGCTATTGAGTTTTTCTTTTTTCATGGCCGAGAAACATGTAAATATACTAAGAAATTACAAGTTAAATATGTACCTTTCCAATCCATTCTACACCAACCAATGTTAGCTTCTGAAAAACTATTTCAAACAAAATCATTTCCAGAAGTATAAAATAGTCATAAACCCATGGTTCTCTTTAAGTAGTGAAAAATAAATTTCACTGCCATTAAATGAGATTCCATAGGAATGGATTGATATATTGAACATAAGCATAATTAAAACATTAAATATTCAAGAATATATGTTAAGTAACAAAGACTTCCAATCATACCTCAAAAGATGATTGATCTTCTAGTTTCTTTTCTTCATCAAGATCAATTGAATTTGAGGAACCAAGGGGAGTACATATACTCATAGTGTTTCTATATCCCTTATTTTTAATAATATTTTTAATATAATTATGTTGGGATATATAAATTCCTTCTGTTTTATGAGAAATTTAAAAACCAATGAAAAATGTTAACTCCCCATCATACTCATTACATACCTATATTTTATTACATCTTCAAAGGAATTAGTTGAAGACTGCAGGGTTAAACCAAATATAATTTCATTAACACAAATTTGAATAATCAAAACATGTTTCTTATATTTCATTATAAAAATGGTTGGATCAACATTACCCTTAACAAAATTATTTTGTAACAAAAATCTTGTAAGTCTATCATAGAAAGCTCTAGGGACTTGTATAAGTCTATATAATTATTTGGTAAGTTTGAAAAAAAAATCATGATGTTTCTTATCTTCAAAAACAAGAGGTTGTTAAACAAAAACTTCCACTTGAAAATAACCATTTGGGAAAGAACATTTAACATCCATTTGAAAATGTTTGATGTAGAAGATTGTTATAAAGGCATATTGAATATGAATAGATTCATGTTTAGATATAGGAGCATAAGTTTCTTCATAGTCTAATACATCATATTGATTATAGAATTTACCAACTAGTCTTGTTCAATTTCATTCTATGATTCCATTTTCATCACACTTGTTTCTGAAAACCCTTTTTAATCCAATAACTAATGTTTCCTAAGTTCTTCCAACCACGGTCCAGAATTTATTCCTTTTGAATTCATTTAGATCATCTTGAAAGGCTTTTATTCAATAATCATCACCTAATGATTTAGCAGTTCTTTAATTGGTACAAATTTGGAAAGGAATGCTAGTTGTTCTACATCATTCCTTAATGAACTTCTTGTCCTTATAGGTTGATTTATAGCACCCATGATGCTATCACTGGGATGTTTCAAAAGAAACAACTGATTTGGGTTTTGTAAAACATGTTCATCAACATATGGTAGGAAATCATTTAAGATAAATGATTTCTAATTATTTTCTTATAAATTATCCTTATCATAGGGATCTTCTATGAAGGGTTGATAATTATTTTTTGAAAACACATCTGAATATTTATGTTGAGGTGGTTTAAAAACAAAAGGTTCAGTTTCATTAAATTTAGGAGATACTATTTCTTCAAGAGTATAAGTTTTTTTATTGAAAACCCTAGAACCCTTAGATGTTGTGGAGTAGCCTAATAAAATTGCTTCATCAGATTTTGGAGCGAATTTATGTAAACTATAATTAGTATTAAGAATGAATATTTGAAACCAAATACCTTGAAGTTGGAAAGATGAGGTTTCCTACCATTCCAAAACTCATACGGGGTTTTATTAATAAAGTGTATAATAAAAACATGATTTATAGTACAACAAGCATTACATATAGCTTCAGCCCAAAAATGTTCATCTACTGAATATTCACTCAACCTAGTTCAGGTTGTCTCACTAAGAAGCCTATTTCTTCTTTCAACAACACCATTTTATTGAGGATTTCTTGGACCTAAGAAGATAGGAGTAATGCCTTTTCTATTACCAAAAGTTTCAAAATCAGAATATTGAAATTTTACTCCATGATCTCTATGAATAGTTTTCAAAGGAAGGGTTTTCTCATTTTTAACATGGGATCTAAAACATTTTAAATACGAAAAATAATCATATTTCTTTTCTATAAAATAGTCCCACATAAATCTAGTGTAATCATGGACTAATACAATTAGATAGTATTTTCCCCCAAGGCATCATGTTTATGTTGGACCAAAAATATTCATATGAACTAACTATAATGCATCAGTAGTTGAGACGTCACTAAATGATTTAAAAAATTATTTATGTTGCTTTCCATATTTTAAAGGATCACAAACTTTTAAAGAATCAAATATATGCTCTTGTATATCATTAACTAGTCTTTTCATGGAGAGTTTACATAGGACCCTAAGGTTACAATGTCCTAATATGTTATTACATAACCAAGAATGTTCTTCCATTTCAGTAACACATGGTAGGTCTTGTCTCCAAAGGTCTTCTATGTTTAGTGTGTATACATTCTCTTGGCTACGGGAAAAAATAATAAATTCTTCCTTGAAATTGTGAATAAAACAATTGTCATTCCTAAAATCAACTAGGTAACCTCCATCATATAACTGGATTATGCTAATAAGGTTATTCTTAAGACCCTTAACAAACAAAAAATTCAAAATCATTGTTTTTACAAGAAAAAAAATGCTACGTATACCAATAATTTCCCCTTGATAATTATCTCCAAAAATTAAATTCTCCCCTTTCATCGTGATAATATTGTCAATGATGTTTTTTTTACCAATCATGTTCCAGGAACATCCACTATCCATTTACCTTGTATTGTTGTTGGTATTATCATTACAATCCTAAAAATAAGAGTGTTAGACTTCCAAAACCCAAACATTCTTGGATCTGAAACATCTAAAAGAAAAGTTTTAGGTAGCCACATTTTCATTGGAAAATAAGATTTATTAAAACCTAAATACAATGTTTTGTTTAAGGAAAAATCTTTCCCCAATTCCCACCACACTGACACTTAGTGTAGAATGGATCACTTTGAGGACCAAAATAATTATTACTAAAAACTGGTTTTGAATGAGTATATCAAAATCCAAAATTATTCCTTAGATGACGAATGTAAGAATACATCATACCAATGTTTTCCTTACCTAAGGTAATGTTTGAAAAACATTCCGACATGGAAAATATTTTTGATATTTGTTTAATGACTGATTTTTTATCCATAAAAACATTATTTTCAACTATAGTGTTAGTCTCTAAAATAATTTTTATAGATTACCACTCATTAGGCCTAATATCTATAATCATGTCCAGAAGTGCCTCATCATCTAAACCATTTTCATCCATGGATTGTAAAATATTAACAATAGTAATAAACTTTTGTTGTATCTTGAACACTGGTTCTCCATAAGGAAATAGAAATCCATGATATTATACTCTATGCATGGCTCTTCTAGTTTCTAAAACCATTGATGTATCGAAATGAGTAACCTCCAATTTCATCCAAATAAAATTTGTAGCTTCACAAGAAGAAATAATACTATATATATTTCAGGTCATGGAACACAACAATTTATTGATTACATTGTAGTTTAGATGATATTCAGACTTTTATTGATTAGTAAATGATATGACTTCCATATCAGAAATTGTGTAAACTCCAGTATGCATAAAAAAATTTTACACTCTAGTATTAATAAGAAAATTCTTCATATTATCCCTACAATATTCATAATCATTCACATAAAATATAGGTGGTATTGTAGGATTAATATTTTCAATCAATCCAACATTCATTTCTTCTATCTAAAATAAAATATCTTTCCACATAAACTTATTATTAGTAAAATTTTGTAACAAGGATTCAAATCCTATGCAAGGAAAATATAGAACAATGAAAACTGAGAAAGAAAACATATATCTGAATATAAGTATTTCAAATACCTTCTCTGATACCAATTATAGGACCAAAATAATTAATGTAGATGCTCAATATAAAAGAGGGGGGTGAATTGTATTCTTTAAAAATTACTTTATAATATTTAATGTTTATATAAAGAATTATATGTTTAACAATGATAGTCTAGGTAAATTCAAAAAGACCTCTTAGTTTAACAAAATTGATAGATTCCAGATATATGGTTCCAGAAATGAAAAATAAAAAAAGGTTTCAAGGAAAATTAATCTACCTTAAAGCATATAGAATATTACTATTCAGAGTACAAGTACAAGAAAGTATAAGATAGTTATACATTCCTTATTAATCATAATGCAGCGGAAAATGAACATGAAACAATACAAGTAACAAGTATGAAATCTTTAACCCGATGAGTCGGGTATCCAACAACCTTGGTTAAAGGTATCTTGATTTATAGATACAAGAAAGATTGTCTTACCCACACCAGGGTAAGCCCTTGATAGGAATATCATAGTCTGTCAAGCCATCCCTGATAGCACTCAAAGTTCTAGGTAGTGAGCTCCATTTTCATCGTTATCATGGAAGTCCTCGAACATTAAGGTAGTCAACACCTATGTCCTCCAATCCCCAGAAGACGTTGATTGTACAAAGCTACAATCAGAATCGCATGAAGCAAGTAGAACAAGATTTTCTATACATGCAAGGAATTAGAGTATGTTTCTCTAGAAATCACTTTATTCAAATGTATTCTATTGATTAATTTTATATCTATTGATCTCTTTCAATTGAGATCATATTTATGGGATCTTTTACAATTATCTGCTCCCTCCTCTAATGGTCATATTTTTCCTTGAATCTCGGAGGGACCTGTACACTTGTCACTTGAAAAATGATTAGTTAGAAACAGAAAGTATGACGTCATTTCATTAATAAAACATGGATTAGAAAAATATGGTTACTTTACCAAATCCATTTTTTCTAAGTCTAAAAAAAATTGGAGACGAAGAAAATAAAAATTCAATGTCTATATTACATGGATATTTGGATTTTGTTTTTCATGGAATTCTGAATCAGAATTTCTATAAATTTGGTGTCTGAATTCTGAGAAATTCGGAATCAGAATTCAAAGAATTCATAATCTGAATTCAAAGAATTCGACACCTGAATTTAGTGAATTCAGATTATGAATTTAAGAGAAATCGGAATCCAAATTCAGAGAATTCAGATTCTAAATTCAGAAGAATTAGGAATCAGAATTCAGAGGAATTTTGGAACCGAATTCATAGAATTTGGTTCTGGAATTTAGAACCTGAATGCAGAATACTCTATATCTATGTATTAATAGGATTATGAGGTTTTAGATATGTAAACTAAATTTAATACATAGAAATAAAATGAGATAGATATAGAGAAACTATAATATGAACAATGAAAACAGAGGTATGATGAATGTTTCCTTAGGGAATGGAAATTTCCTTATTATGATAAATATTCCTGGAATTAAAATTTTCCTTGAGATAGAGTGTTAGTGTTTTTAAAAACATAAAATAATGAAAAGGCCATAAGGAAGCCTTATTGACTTGATAGTAATCACATGGATTGCAAAAAAATGTCGTTAATAAGAAAATGGTTTAACAATACAATGGTTAATAATGTGTTAATTCACTTTTTATATACAAGGTAATATAAATTATATGGAAATAAATATATCATGAGAAAAAAACATTTATGATTATGATATTAACTATGCATCAATTTTTTAATTTATCTTAACTGTTTCACTGTTTTATTGGAATTATATATTATGTTTCATAATTTAAATTTCTAATATAGTGTATGAAATGATATATAAGTAGCACCTAATAGAATGAATAAATAAAATATCAATTATCATACTCCATATAGGGACTTACCTCTGAGGAAGGAAAATGTCACTGGATAGAGAGATTCAAATAGAACTGACAAAATTATAACCATAATGAGGTAGATAACTCCTATTATGAGTAATAACCATTCCCATATGGCATATCATGATGATCCATGACATGATATAATAATGTAAGAACATTTAATAAGTCATCATCCTAATTCATTTAATGAGAGTATATATTTTCTTTTAGCTAATCAACTGATGATTTCCATGATAAGATATTCAACTGTTGGGGATGTAGTGAAATGGAAAAGGTTTTCATCTATGTTTATCATCTCTTATTAAATATATATTAATGGTTTCTATTTATTCAAAACACTATAGATGAAAAAGAAATAAAATCCATGATGGGAATGATCTCAATGTAATCTTCTTTAAAAAATACAATCCTTATGAGAAATGGGGGAATAAAAAAAGTTTGATCTGGAGTCTATTAATGAATAGGAGGAAAAAAAAAATTATGTATGAGTCCAATATTAAAAGGATAGTAAAGCATGATTCGGACTACGTAGTTAATCTAAATATAAATATAGACGATTTATTTAATAATATTGTGAATATCCTTTGATGATTACTAGTGTCCTATAAAATATAATAATTCTAGGACATAGTATCATGTGTTATCAAGATAAAGAATGAAATATCCATGCCATATGTCATTGAATGGAAGAAATAGAAAAAGGGTAAGGAAATGAAAATGAGAAAAAATGGATGAAGGAAAAAACTATTTTCCAATATGTGATACATGTAGAATAAATAACCTTAGTATATGGGGTTAAGGAAGAGTATTTTATTAAAGTTCCTAGAAATATTCTATCATGCCCATTAATTATTAGTTAATGGAAAAAATTTAATTATGTATTTGATGATTTAGAAAATTGTGCCTTGAGTAGGTGGGTCATATGGCCACAATCATAAAACCCCATATAAAAAAGGATGATGACTATTAGTGAGGACAAATGGTGTTTCTTATTGTATTTTATGCCATGCATTTAGTATTTAAGTCAGCATTTCAAAAAATATTGAAAAACTAATGACAATTAAAATAAATCACTTGAATAAGATAAATTGTCCAAAATAACAAAATAATAAAATATTCCAAAATAATTATTATTCAGTGTGATGATTCATTAATGAATATATACAAAAGGGGACTCAATAAATTGTAGTACACATCCATTATAATACATGTATCAAAATAAAAAAAATGGAAAAATAGATTTATCTCAAGCTAGAATCATGTTCCATGCTCATTAATGGTCTCCAGTGATTCTAATAATAATCTTTTGAGCACCGTAATGTCAGATCTTTTTCTATTCTCTAACCACATCCATGACATCTGGTTGGTTACCCAATGATGGCCAAAACTGGGTATGAGATTACACTCATTATCCCACCACCGTCGCTGACTATAACAACTCAGTTCTGTTTAATAAAAATGAGTATGTTTACAACATTTATCATTTATAATTATAAAAAAGTAATTTTTCAAATGTAGATTAAAATTCTATCAATCCATAAATGAATCCATGTGATCAAAAATAATTCACCTCTATGAATGGGTAAACATTAATTAATAAATATATTGGTATGATATTGTATAGTCCAACAATTGTAAAAAACCCCATATTAGTTCAATATTTATAACATTGAAATATATCCAAAGTGGAAACGATGTGTAATCAGTTGTATACCATCCACAACATTCTATTTATTATAATACAATGTCATTCCATAATGTTCCAGATCCAAGGTATGAAATACTATGGTATCCTTGATGAGTCAATATATTGTATTGGTGGAAACTCGATAATGACATTAGTGGAGTCCATATAGAGTGTCCCCATATCATGTCCATTGTGATTCCATGTAATCTAGATACAACTTTTAGAATGTTCTTTGGAATAATACGGAATCAGGATCTAGTGAATAGAAATTTCCATGGTATCCACTACCAAAACCAATAAAAAACCATGGAATATTAATGCCCATGGAATCAAATAAAACATGGATCCGACGAGTTGAAATGTACCCTAATTCCACTACCATTATAAACATGTATCCATGTAGTAGATATTCAAATGGGATATAATAGAATCCATATCCAAGAAGATCATTCATGTAATCCACAACCATTATAAACATCAATCATTTCATTAATCATTTCATAATGATTAAAATTCATGAGTTCATCCAACCCATTAATAAATTTCCCTATATGCCATTTAACCATTTAAAAATTATTTCATCACCTGAATAAGAGGAATAACCCTTCATATATCATTCATTAAATTCATATTCAATTGATTATGACTCAAAAAATAAATGAAAAGCTCACACAGACCCAACATGATGGTATATCGTGGGAATTATACATATGTAATTCTCAAAGGTTCAACAATTTGAGCATATCGACCGCCAAAAATTTAATGTTACTAGTGGAAAACATAAAAATGTACCGAAAAAATTAAAAAAGAATACATTTAATTTCAGGGGAAGAATCATAGGTCGTGTGTCTATAAGAATGACAAAAACATATAATAAACTCCAAACATTAAGGATATTTTATATACCACCTACCGTGTACCCATGGTAGAACATTCAACTAGTATCAGCCTCTGATTTGATTAAAAGTCGATTAAAGATAAAGAATGGGAAAACATAAAGAATATATGGAATAAGAGGATTCACCAATATATCTTTATAGATAAGACAAAAAATAATTAATGTAATACAATGAATGAAGTACAAACCAGTGCCCATCAAACATGACCGATGATAGAAAAATCAGTGTCTGGATCAAGAAACAAAACCAATGAATTGGTTAGGCTCAATGCGGTAGCACAAATTAAAGATCTGTTATGAGTTAGGGGAAGATAAAAATAAGGGATGGGATCTATAAAAAATATACGCTCTCTCAAATATTTAAGCAAATCACCCTGTGAATTTAAAGAATGTGTAAATTCTTAACAAATTGTGTTAAGATCAAGGTCTTCTCCCTATAGAAACCCCTTTACAAAATGTGTATTGGCCTACCATGTCCATTAAATGTAATTTATTTAATGTATGTTGTGTATTAAAAATACACATCATGTAAATGGAAAATATGAAATATATTTTCCACATGCCTCTTCCTTTATAAAATTAACCCAACCATCATAGGGGCCTAAGTAAGGGTCTAATACAAAAAGAGAACCAAAATAATAATTTAACCAGTAAAAATAGTATATATAACACATAGGAAAACATGGAATTTTACAATCACCACTAAATAAATTTTCCCCTTAATATAAATTCCAATAGTGTTTAAAAACTATTTATGAACAATTATACCCCCTGTTATAAATCATGACACTCCCACACCCTTTCCTTATAATTAAAATTTCAGTGCTGCTATAACATCCATATTAGATGAACTGTTTTGACTAAGAGAGAATTTCTGATCCTGTCAATGATGTGAATAGGTTTCCACTCTTAAGATTATTTTACCTTTGAATAATACTCATTTGGATAAAGTCTATGATATATTTTTAGTGATAATAACCATGTTTGGGTATTAGGAAGACATTATGAAGGTCTTGGTATATTTGAGGTAAATGAAACTGATAGGGTACCATCCATACTCCCTATATGAACTAAAAAAACCCCGACATATCACTGTTAAAACATAACATCTATCATAATATGTATGTTACCTAGCATCGGTGATATATATTAAAATTTCTGATCCTTGACCATGAACACTAGAGGTTGTTGACAATGACCATCACATTATTTCAATCAATATATGTTAGTAGCTATCAAATTTTAGATCATATAGATTAACATTATGTATTTGTAATGATATGAAGTCCCAACAATGAATCATCCCCTACCTCTAACCATAATAGAGGTGGTTAGAATTTCCTACCATACAATGCATCATAAGGTTCCATCTGTGTTATCTTCTGATAGCTACTGTCTGTAGACCTATAACCCATTTCTATATGAATCCCCCATGATTCCCCCAATTTTAAGAGACATAGTATATGACTATCCTATAGAACATGTACAGTGTACTATTTTGGGCCATTTGTTTGGGTCTGTTTTTTCTAGATTTGGAGTATCTATGTACCAAATTCCCTCTCCAAAAAATTTCACAATCGAGATGTTAACCAGGTATCACATTCCAATATAATTTCACAAGTATCCCCATGATGGTTCAAATTATCATTGATATGAATTCCAATAAACATATTTTGTGAAGGTCTCCCTAATCATAAGGAAATGAGTGACCTTCGTAGTCGGTCAACAGAAACACATAGAACGTTGCTACCTCAAAGAGACCATATAAATCCATTCTTGAAAAACATCATAATATTATCTCATTTCCAGTATGGAATATTTCAATATAACATAATTATTTTTTGTATGTTGTTTGGTCTTGTTTATAAGGATTATTTTACAATGTTTTTTCTATAAATTGTTTTCATTTTACATTCGATATTGTTTCGATGCAATTAGTTAATATTAGAATGATTTGGGATAGTGCACGGTTGGTGTACGGTTTTCCCAAACCATGCACCATGTCCCAAAATTCCATGAACTCTAGATAGATAGGGATTATATTTTTGTTGTATGGTTTTAAAAAATGTTCTCCCTATAATGAAAAACCATGCACCCTTAAAAATGGGATCACAATTTTGGTGCATAGTTTGCAAAACTATGCTCCCCTTTTAAGGAAATCAGTTTCACTATTTTATACTGATTTTTTAAATCCCAAACCCATTGGAAATTACCCCAAATATACTTAATTGAACACAAAACTATTGATTCCATTTTTTGGTTCATCGATTGATTACCATGTAATTATACATTTTTTAATGATTATTATAATCCTGAATTGAAGATAGAACCCCCTCTGATTTAGGGGTTCTAAAACGTATCAGATTCTAGTCCTTTTTCATTCCTGTATCTATTGAATGAAAATTATACTCAATTTCTTGAGGATATAGATATAGGGTTTGTTGATCTTGATTCATTTGATATTTTTTCTAGATCTATTTCATCTTTGGGTTCTTGATAATTCACTTAAATTGGGGATTTCCTTTAGCCATCATTTGTCAAAAATAATGAGGAAGTTTTTATAAATAACAATGAAATTATTTAGATATAAATATGGATATGAATTTTGGGATTTTTCAGTTTCCATGATTGGAATATAGAATTGAAAATGGAATTGAATAATTCTAATTTCCAATTTATAATTAATTGGGGTGAAATTGAGTAAGTTGAAATTGTAAAATGAATGAATTAATTTGGTTAATTACATAATAGAATGTGGAATGTGATTAATTAAATATTGAACTAATTATATATAGATATCGATGAATTGGATAAATTAATTAGGTAATTAATCCATGGATTATGGTGTTTTTAGTAATGACTTTTTAAATGATTTTTGATTTGTTTATTTAAGGGGTTTGAGTAATGATTCATTTCATGATGTATATGAATTAATTGACAAATAAATATTTTGTGATTTTAAATTAACACAAATTTTTTAATGGGATATATGATTAAGAGATGATTAATGATTTAATGGCGATTTTTCCTATTATTAATTCGGAATTATTGTGTTGAAATATATTTTTTGGATTTTATAAATTTAATGTGTTTAGATTAATGAGAAATTCATTGTGAATGCTATTAATACTTGATATAGATACATATGAAATTATGATACATGTGGTGTTTTGATAAATATCAAATTGGGATATAGGGGACATTATGATATATGTGATGAATGAGTGTGGGACAAATACTTTTTCTTCGAAATACATCATGTATAATAGATTGGTAAACGTGTTGTGGGACGTGAATTAATTCTTGAAATTTAAATGAGGTTATATAAATGGAATCAAGGAACAATATTCATTCATGATATATATTAGTGTGGAACAAAGACTACTGCTTCAAATGCCCACTAATGTGATTTCTTGAAAAAAGGGTTGTTAGGCAAATACCAATACATCATTTACCCACGAGGTCCTTGGAATGGTGTTCTTAGACTATATTGTTGGTATGGGGATATGGTTCCATCTATACGTAATAAGAATTAAATGAAAATGATTCATTATAACTATGTTATAGGGATTTTTGATTTATATATTAGGGGTAGTTCAGACTTTTGCGTAGGTAGAAGTAGGTATGTTTGGTTTTGGAGTCCTCATAAACCTGGAATATTTTTTTGTTAAATAAAGAATATTTGAATATTTGTAAAATATAAACATTTTTTCTTGTGTTTATTCTTTATACAACAACATACACAATTATTTGAATATATATTAACTTAGCCATCATTGGTAGTGGACTACTAGTTTGGACTCACAACCAACTCTGGTTTGTTGATCAATACTTAAATAGATTTCATGTTTATGAAGAAGGTTAAGGGAATAATCGCTATATTAGATGGATTATATAATTTAAGGAATTTATGAGGGGAAAATAAATTATTCGGGAACCTATTGATAGTTGTCAGTATTGTTTTTTTTATTTTGGTTTTTTCATAATGACACTTCACTAAAAGTGGAATGATATATCAATTGTTTAATATTGGATAATTTATTTCCTCTTATTTAATTACATGACATTGATTTGGTCTAGTTATTTGTTATATAATTTTTTATTCTTATATTACTTTTCTTGATGTGTTGCATTTATATTGAGGGAATAGTATCCTGATGATTGATATTAGATCAGCATTACTAGTAGGAAGCCATTGGGATAGGGGGAGGTGAGCTAGAGTTTATTTGTTCTACTAACATGAGGCACCAGTTTCTGGAACCAAGGTTAGGATGTTACAAATTGTCATCAAAGGAGGCTTTTAGGGCCTCAATATTATAATGTAAAAGTATTGTATTTAATAGCATGTTTATCACAAAATATTATATCATAAGACATTATAATATATTTTATATTTAAAATATATTCAATATATTCAATATATTTCAATGCATGAAATTTCAATTTACCTTGTATTACACGCAAGAGTTTCTTTCTTTGATATCTTTCATTACATGCAAAACCGAGTTTTACCGATGAAAAATATATTATTATTATTTTATAATATAATATATACCATAAATGCAAAATTAATATTCATGTATATGATCAAATATAATATTAAATTATATGGATTTCAAAGATATTAAATGAAATCATTGGTTACAGATTTATTAGAACTGAATATCAAAACTAATTGAATAATAAAATAATATTTATATACAATACAATTTATATGCACATGATGCGGTTTTGTACTAATAAATTAAATTATTTATAATTTTTTTGTTAAAATAAGTAACTATATATAATATATAATTAACTAAATATTTATTATATTCATCCAATAGATTTTACAAGCATAATATATGAACATACTCAATGTTTCTCAAAAAAATAAATATATTTACAAATTCACTTATATCACCATTTAATGGATAACCTATATTAAATCCACATTTTGTAACTTATATTGACTTTTATTGAATAAATTACTTTACTATATGAATTAAAAACATAAAAAATAAGTTAGGGTGATTTTTTGTTATTTTCAACAAGGTATTATTTTTTTAATAGTGATTAAATGAATTTTAATTCAATACATCTATTTCATCTAAATAAATTATAAAGATCAATTATATTTTTATTTTATGTAAAAATATAATTATATCAACTATAAATAAAATAATCAAAATTTGGTCATTTTAATCAATTTCACTTTGAAATTTGAGATAAAAACATAGTAATATTTTTGACATTTTACCTTAAAACCCTGAAATGTAGTTTTAATGACTTTTATCATGAATGAGTACCTTTTCCCATTCATTTGTTTTGAATATTTTTATAAATGTTTTTATGAAAACATGTCATCATTTCAATATATAATTAAAGAACCTATTTTCACCTTAAAAACAAAATTTTACCAAATGGTGTACAGATATGTTTTTCCGATTTAAAAATTATTTTAATAAATAAATTTTTTCCATGTTTTTTTTATTTTTAATATGTTTTCTACATATTATTAATTATTCTTTCAAAACAAGATAGTTTTCAATTATATTTACCTTGGAAAATAAATATTAATTTTACCTTATATGACATTGATTTCTTTAGCATCCATTGTTTCATAGGATAATCATTTTAAAGTTTAGAAATATAATTTTTATGTAAAATTTATTTACTATATATTTTCATAGAAAAGTATTTTCAAAATGTTTTTCAAAATAAAAGTATATTTTCCTCATTAGTGTTTTAGAAGAACATTCTATTTCATATCTATTCATCAAAAAACCCTTTAATTTTAATCGACATTGGATACGGAGTATTGGTTCCATATTTATACTTCCCCTAGATGGTTTTCCTTTTATTAGATAAAGGATACTATTTAAATTCATGTCCTTGGTACATTTTTTATTCCACATGAAATATTCAATTTCCAAGGATAATTGAACTCTTAATTTCCCCATATTATGAATATAATTTATCATGGTTATTACTTTTTCCTAAACAAAATACCATTTTATATTCATTGCCTACAATGATTGTAATTTTATTAACTGCATAAATATTGATAAATTAATATCATTTATTCCTTATGGATATTTGATAAGTAATAATTTTTTATGAATTAATTTTATTATTTGAAATATGATGAATTCATTAGATATATACAACATGAGTGGGGAATAATTACAAATATCCTCGAGCTGCATTGGTAATATGATGGGAAAAATAATTATAATATCGTTAGAATACATATTTTTCATGCAGTTTCTTATAAACTTCCTTGTGAAGGTTCTTAATGATATTGTTACCATGTACTCAAGAAAAATGGCTTCTAATATTTAATAATTGAAATAATTTTGACTAATTTATTATCCGTCCAAGATATTTTTCATCGAAATATCAATAGATTAATTTCATTCTCATTTATTGACTAAATATCTACTCTAGTGATTTATTACCTTTTCATATTTATTTTTCATTATCTTGTTATTTGAATGGATTATTTTTAAATTTATTTCCTTTCAATTTTATTTATACCATTTCCTAATTTTTTAGTAATTCCATGGAATGTGTGTTTATTTTTTATCTTAACATATTGATTATTCTCATTGATTCATTGTTGCTTTTATTGTACATTAGCTATATAGATATTTTGATATCTTCCTTATTATGTTACCTTTTCCCAATAATCCAAGGAGTGTACTATTAATGATATGAATGTATTTACATGATGAAATAATGTTATTATCAATACATTAAAAAATTTATATTTTAATTATTATATTAATTTGTAGTTTTAGACTCATGTATGTATCTGATTTACAAAAAATACGATTTTTTAGTCCTTTTGGAAATGATATACTTATTTAATTTTCCAATATAGATGTATAATGATACCTGATATTGGATTTCTAGGGATTTGTCACAATTTTTGGTTTAATACCATGTATATTTTAAATCTTGCAGACAAGAATTCAGAAATCCTAAATGAGAGAACACAACCCTAAGGTAGAAATGTAGGATATGTATTGAATATAATCCTAATGTTTCGATTAGATATAGATAATGAGGTTTACATAGAAATACATAAATGTGTGGATACTAAAATTGGACGTGGCTCTGGCATAGATGTACCATGGAGTATCAAATTTGAAAATGTGTTTCTTACCTGACACTCATAACACTGTACATGACAACAAGTCTTATTGTGACCCTTGTTTGACAATCCCAATGTATATTCTTAGGATGATTCATAGTTTTCATTAAATCCAATTATTAATGATGTGAATATATGATGACAAGTTAATGACCAAGGAAAAACCTTATAACATGGAACAAACTATGTGGAATTAATGGATGAAGGAATTATGTATTGGGGTTGTATTAAAAACCCTTGTTAAAAGTCTACTTTGAGATTAACAATATTTTAAGGATTTACATTATATTTATATTCAAAACTATCCTAAAATTGTTTTAAAAAATGAAATCCACTTTTCCATTTGGAAACCCATCAAATCAGGCAGGGTCACAAGTATTGAACACATGACAGAAGGACTATAAGGGATTCACTCCAACCACTGACATACTCAATGTCTAGATTAGTATGCCAATTTTTTAGATGAAAATTTTTCTTAATAGATAGTAACAATGAACTAATAGTAATAGTTTTAATTCTTATATATTAATTTATTAACCATAATTGTTTTACAAATTTTTTATAGAGAAATAGTTAGAGTGGTCACTGTTTTATGGGCATTACAGTCTGTTAATTTTTTATACTAATTTCATGGAATGAATAATGATTTAGTATTTTATAGATGACAAAAAAAATGTGTATAATTTTTTCTATGGAAGTATGCAATGTAAGTATATTTCCTTTAATAATAATGACATAATTTAATTACTAAATATTAGGAGGATGATTAATTTTATCCAAAATAAATTAATTTTATTGAAATGATTTTCTTCTAAATCACTACTGTTTTATGAATTTGAGTCCCTAAAAATTCCATTGGTCACTCAATTGTTCTTTATTGATGAAATCAATTTGTCCAAAAAAATATTTATGATATCCCTCAATATTTGTATCACTACCTTCCATATGTTTTCTCACATTGTTGTAGTAGTTATATTTTAGATCATTTCACCACATTAATTGAAATTATATTTTTTCAAGAGGTTTTTATGAAAAAATCTTACAATGGTGGATTCCAACATAGTAAATATAAAATATTTTATTTCCATTATCATGTTTTAATTATAAGGATTAAATTTCTATATGGTGGGGAAAACGTAACACCCCAAATTTCATAAGAAATATCATTATATTCATTTACAATTATGAGAAACATTGCAATATCTAAATACATTACAATATATTTACTATTTTTAATAGATTTATGATATTAATTATAGTTAAATGGATGCAACACTGAATTAGATTCTGTGACACTCAAAAGATACTATCTTCGGTAGCATGCAACACATGAAAGACTGAGTATTATAGAGAAATAATATTTTTTATTATTTAATATATTTCCATATAAAATTGATTTAAAATTAATACTAATGTATTGTATTAACTTTATTTTGAAAATAATAGGTTTACACAAATATAAAACTAATTAATTGGTCAATTATTATTAAGAAATGAGTATAAGATACAATTGAATAATATATAATATTATTATATAAGTATATATTTATGATTAAAAATATATTTTTACATAATAAATTAAATTAATTACAATTTATGAGGAATATAATATTATTTTATCATTTTTTAAATAAAATATATTTTTATATTATTTTTATAGATTTTATAAATAAAGTTATGAACAAAATAAATATTTTTTCATAAAAACAACAATATTATAAATTTTATTTTACCACCATTTAATAAATAATATATTTGTTTAAAAAGTATTGTAAATTTTATATATTATATATGTCATAATAATGATAATTTTATTAAATAAATTATGTTATAGTGAATATTTTTCTTTTCCTTTGATGTTTCATTTTTTGACGAATAATGAAAATACTGAATTTTAAATGAAAATTGTTTTTAGATGTAATAAATTTATAAAGATAAATTATCTTTATAATTGGTTATAAAGTATAATTGTATATATTGGATATCAATTAATCCTATATAGTTTATTTTAATCATGTTCACCTTGATATTGGACATAAAAACATTATAATCATTTAGACATTTTTACTTCTTAAACAAGCATTATCATCCTATATGCTGGATTAATTTTAAAATAATTTTAACTACATAATTTATTATAATTTATAAAAATGGATTCCATATTTATAATCAGAATAATTTATATTGTCTAATAATTTTAACGTAGTTATTTTATAATTAATATTTTTTTTTCGAAAAAATACTATTTCAAATAATATGTTGAAATTAAGATTATCTATTGATTAAACCATAACCTTAAGAGCAAATATTTACCAAAAACATGTATGAAATCCATTTTAATGATATAAATATATCATATATCCCCTTTGATCTAATTTGGACCATTATAGGATCAAAATTACTAATGAAAATCCAGGGAAGATTTCCCTTTCCAAAAAATTGAAAAGTTTCAATCTTACTGCAATTTAAAAGGAACTCATCCATCCCACATCAACACACCTCTTAAGCCCCATTGGATCGACCAATTTAAAAAACCCATCAACAACACTCCCCTATTCCTATAAGAATATCAATCGGATAAAATCTACCCAAGGAATCCCATTGGTGAAAACCCAAATGGGTTACCCGAAAAATAGGTAATATCCTTCCTCAAGCTCTTTAGTTTTATTTCATTATCTACTCTATAAATCAACATTATTCTTTGATTATATAATAAAATTAGTATAAAAAATAATCTAATATGTTTTTTATAATAATTTTTTACACTAAAAGTAAACAATCATCCTCCTAATGTGTATTCAACATACTATTCTTTTTTACGGTTAACAACCGCCCCACAAAAAGTGGTTGTTCGTTATTCCTTTTTCACCTCTCATGATGGGAAATTATGATATATAATCTATTTATATATTATATACATGATAATTTTAATTATTTTATGATTTTTTTAATTCATATATATATATATATATCATATCATAATTAATTCCATTTGTTGGGAATACGATAACAATGTTTTAAAATGTGTAGACAAGGGCCTCCTCAAAGAGAAGTGATTATTTAACGCTATACATAGAATTTATAATGGTTTATTTTAATAATATTATGTAACATATGAGGAATATATATTATTTTTTAATGATAATATACCTATATATCATTTAACTTACCTTTTTAGTATGAAAATGAAATTGAAGTTGCATTCATGTGTACGTAAAACCTACCATCTCCACAAACATTTCATTTAATTTATTTTTTCAAAATAATATGGATTATAAAAAATTATTATAAAATAAACATATATATGATATTCAAATAATGTTTTAAATTATGTATATTATGAAATCATTATTTAATTAATAGGAACAACAAATATCATGTTAGAACATACTGGAGAAAAGTAAGAAATTAACACCCACAATTGTTAATATAATTGTAGGTTATGAAAAAATAGTTAATAATATATTAAAAGTAGATAATAAATGGTATTATAAATATGATTATTGTTTTATAATAATTTAATAAAATATTTAAACACCTTATATAGAAGTTTAAAGGGTTTTCCTAGGAAATAAAATAATGTTAAGGTGTCTTCATATCACTTTTTACATCTGTGAGATAAATGTCGTATTCCCCACGTAGTTATTTTTTTGGTGTATCTACTATCCATTTTAATATAAAATATTATTAATTATTTAGTTTTAATTAAATATTATGTTAAAATTTTAAAAATATATCCTAAGTGGATTTGGGAAAAAAATTTCCTGACTGTATAGTAATTTTTATTACATGATTCCTTTTCATTATGTTATATTACATCCAATCTATTGTTAATATTCTATAATTATTTTTATAATAACTTTTTACAATATATTAATTTATTTACACATCCATTATATATATTTAGAATTCATATGTAACACTCGGTTGTTTTTTTTGAAAATTTTGCTTTAAATAATATTTATTCTTAAAGTATCTTGTGTTGTACGCAATTATGAGTATAAAAAACCACTCAATTCTCTTATTATAAAATAATCATTGTATTATAGAAATTATTATTGAGGGAATAACTATAACTAACTAATGAAAATTCATTGAGAATTATTTGGATGTCAATTATTTATGAATAACTTTAAATTAGATATTTTTATTTTTGAGTGTATTACTAATCGTAATACAATTATTGAGATATATATATGATGTAGTAAATAAATTATTTTATAAATGGATATTTTTATAATAGGATATGACTAAACACTATTTGTTGTATAAAAACATAGGTTTTAAAAAAAGGTTAATATTATTCCTTTTAATAGAGAACCCCTTTTAAATTAAGATTCAGAAATATAAATAATTTTTATATGAAAATACAAAAATATTATTTTAATTCAGGATATGAATTTATTTTTAATTTATGATATTTTATGGTAAAGTTCACATTTTTATGAATACTAAAAACGCTGAAAATTTTAACTGAAAACAAATTTTTTCATAAAGATCGTTTATATGGTTAAATTATAATATTGAGTGGTTTTAATTTTTTAATAGAATATATTTTAATCATAAAATTATATTTAGTTCATTAGAATTAATTTTAGATTGAATTTATATGTAAAAACATTTCTATCTTTTGCAATTGTTTAACTTAAAAAAAATTGTTCTCTCATTCTGATCGGGATTATGCCTGGCGGACAGAACATTCTTCTTCTTCAGGTTCATCATCCGAGTGTGACCCGTATGGCCGTGATTCTTCTCTTAGCCCCCATTCCCCTGTTTGTTCTCTGAATCAACCGTCGCCGATTGGATTGGAACTATACTAGTGAGTTCTTCCTTCTCCTAGAGCCCTGTTTTCCAATTCCTATTCCTTCTCAAGATATCGGGGGTTGATATTCTTGGATGTTTTCTCAGATCATTGACATTCTAAGGAGAATCAATCATTATGGTTCAAGTATATTGATCTCATATGATCGAGGTAGGTGGTTTGTGCCTTTCTGTAGGAAGTATTTCAATTTTTTTGCAATTCCACAAATTTCCCTTGAATGGGGTCTTGTGTGTGTTTCCTATTTTTTTCCCTGTTGTTGTCTGCTTTTCTGGATTGCTTGAGTAGAGGTAAATTCTTGTGAATAGGGTAATTTTTACTGTAATCTAGATATTTTTCCAGGAAGGTTTTTCTTGTGAGGTGTTTTTCAATTTGCCATGCCTAGTTTTAGGATAGTGGAATTTTTGTACTGTTATGATGTTGTGCCTTAGAATGATAGCAAAGTAGTTCTTTAGGTTTACTTGGGGAGATAGGCATACTATGTATGTTTAATTTACATAGGGCTGTGAGAACCTAGTGTAGTGGACTATAAGGAGAATGGACGTAAGGGATTCTCCAAAGTGTCTTTAATATATGATGCGAGACCATAGGGGGAATTGACGATGAGTGCTTCCTTAGAGAGTCTGTAGTTCCTCGACATGGACCATAGGGGGAATGAAAAGTTGAGTGCTTCCCTAGAGATCCTTTAGTACGATACGAGTCTATAGGGGGGATTGACGATGAGTGCTTCCCCAAAGTGTATATTCTTTCTTTAGCTGAACCAGAGGGGTGAGACTGTGTGTGCTTCCTAAAGGGTTTCTAGTACTTGTAGGTTGAACCAGAAGGGTTAGGCTGTGAGAACTATCCCGGGGGTTACCTATGGTTCTACTTGTTGATTGGATGTTACTTGTGTCCTCTCTATGCTAGACACAGCGGATTGTAGCTGCTGTGTGTTTTCCTATTTACTGCTTTCTGTACTTTTACTTGCCACGTATTCACTGACTGTTAGGTACAGATCTTTGGGTGGTTTCTTATGGGGACTTTGTCTCACACCCTGTTTGGGCCACGCTTTTGGGCCCAAGCAGACTATATTGTTGCATGTATAGATAAGGGAAAGTGCCCTTCTACTTTAGGTACTTAACTTGTTGTGGAGTTGGAGAGTATGGGACTAATCTATGGCTTGTGATGCTGAGGAGTTTACCTATTTTCTTTTTCTCTTTGTTTTAGTATTGTATTGATCATTGTGACATGTTTGTCTATTTTCCTAGACATATGTATCATGCATCTTTTTATATACGTGTGTGTGTGCTTCAATTGTTTACTTTTAGTCTTTCGTTGTTTATCGTTTACTCTTGAATGGATGGTTACAGTTTCTGCTATTGTCTATTGTTCTTCTTCCACTGCGTACTCTGCCAATGATGGCATTGTTTCCCCACTATCACACCCAAGGCCCTCGCATCTAGTCGACAGCCTCTGGCATTTGGGGAAATGCGCGTGAGGCCATGTGACCCACTGGGTACGGGGCGCCTCAAGGTCACTCTGGAACCACGACGTTACAAAGTGGTATCAGAGGGATATCTTTTCTGTGGATTTACTATTTGGATCCTTTATCCAAGGATAAGACAGATTCGGTAAATGGTATTAAGTTATGCTCAGGAGTAGCTAACCCGTGTACAGGGAAAATCCAATCTACCTTGCTTATTAGAGTTTTCTGGTTTTTCTATATTACAGTTGATTTGATTTCACCTAGAGTGACTCACATTCTTGTGTTGTTATAGTTGTTGATATGGTGGTTCTATTTCTATCGCAACCTGGTGAGATGAGGGTATGCCATCTCATGCATCATATAGGTACTTGTTAGAAATCACATTCCATGCATTCATTCCATGCCATCTAGGGTGCATTAGCAATTACATGTTGTTGTAATAGACATTGTGTAGATTATGTATGCTGTTGTGATAGATGCTCTGATAGAATACCTGCAGTTTGAAAGAGATGTTGGTGTATTGTACCTTGATTAAATGAACACCAAATTTTGGTTCTTGAGGTGTTATGGGCCCTCTTGGATCAGAAATTGGTGAATCATTAACCTGTTTTTCCAAAAATATTAATATATTGGATTCTAAGATTTGATTCGTGAGGAGTATGGGCCATCACAAATTGGAATTTGGCACCTGCATGCTCATTTTTCAATGTTTTATGGGCTTCGGTGAAGTTTCAGAGTTACTGCCCAGAAAAATCCAGAATACACGGTGTGTACTTTATATATACACGCCAAGTAATTTTTAAACCGTGTCACTGACTGTGTGAGCATAAACACGGGTTTTAAAAAATCCCTAGGAATATGCCATGTACGGTAGGTACACGCCATGTAGTAGTGATCAATGTACCTAGCAGTGTCAGTAACAACACAGGTCAGGGAAGTTTGTGCCATACATGCCGCGTTGTGTATGAACACATCGTGTATCCTTGTTCTCAGTACCCGGTCATGTCACAATCAACATGGGACAGTGTTATCTCCTCTTTTACACGTCGTGTTTGTTTGGAACACACCATGTAAGGGTCAGTCATGTTCCCGGCCGTGTCGCTAACAACATGGGTCGGGAAAAATCATCAAGTACATGTCGTGTTTGTTTGGAACACGCCGTGTAGTCTCAGCCGTGTAACCGGCCGTGTAACTAACAACACAGGTCATTGAAACCTTGTCTGCTACACGTCGTGTCCATGTGGAACCCGCCGTGTAGTCTATGTTTATGAAGACCGTGTCAGTTATCCATGTAAATATACTTGGGTAGGGGAATAGATTTATGCACACACCGTTTAGAGTTTATACACGGTGTGTAGTCATGTTTTGTAAAACTTGATTGTTTACTTCTCATGTTCCCGCTTTGTACTCTTGTGTTCTCAGTCTTTGATATTTCTAATCTAAGTTATGCTTTTGATCATTCAGAGCAATGCCTCTGAGATTTCCTTCGGTTGTACGTTAGTTGCAGGATAGTGATCAGATTCCAGATATGGATGATCAAGGACTTCCTAGCAATCCTCCAGTCGGGCCAGCCTAGGAACGGGTTTTCATACCAGTTGCAAGCATTGTTGCACAGTTCAGGGAAGGATTTATGAGGATGATGTAGACCTTTCAGGGAGCATTGCCTCCTGCCATGACTATGGAAGACTTGACACGGGTCTTCCAGCACAGGAATCCTCCTACATTCTTGGGGGAAGGAGGACCATAGGCTGCAGAGTCATGGATAGAAGCCATGCTGACTATCTTTGAGCATCTAGAAATTCCTCCAGAGAGGTGTTTCATGCTCGCTACCTATATGCTACGAGACTCCACCAAGAGGTGGTGGTATATGATCTTATAGGGGGGACATCAGTATGTTATGGCTTGGGAGGAGTTCCAGCGTGTGTTTTATAACTACTTCTACCCGGAGACCCTGAGGGTTGATCGAGCCCAGGTGTTCTTGAGTCTAGAGCAGGGTACTCTTTCTGTTATTGAGTGTTCCTCTCGTTTAACTGGGTTGCAGTGCTTCACCCCTTATGGGGTGGATATGGGGTGTTCTTAGTAAGGATGTTTGAGGATGGTCTCATGCAGGAGATCCGCTCGCAGGTTAATATCTTCCAGTTGACTTCCATCACTTCCATCGTCAATTAGGCACTGATTGTGGAGCGCAATCTGAGAGACTTCGGAGCTGCGAGGCAGGGCAGTTTTGCTTCCAGGGCTAGTATTCTTCTAGTTGAAATCAGGAAGCATCGTAGGGAGTCTATGTGTGGTGATCTGAGGATGCGAGATACATCTTCAGGTAGCCAGGTAGTGTGATACTATTATAGAAGGGCATGGCACATGAGGACGTAATGCCATAGAGACCAAATGGAGTAGCGATCTTGTGGAAAGATGGGTCACATTTAGAATTTCTTCCAGGTTTTCTCACCAATAGCTGGTGATGGGGGTTCTTCCATGACTCCTCATTCGGGAGCAGCACCACCAATTTCTCACCAGTCTGGAAACTGGAGTTATTTTGGCTGTTCAGGCCAAGGTGGAGGTCGAGTTCATGGATGTCAATCACCAGTATTTCAACATTAGTAGGGAGGATCAGCTCTGAGTGGTCAGGCAGGGTCGTAGGGCAGTCCAGAATTTTGCGTTGGAGCAGGCCTATCAGGAGGAGGATCCCAGACCTTCTACAGTTCGAGGTATGATCTTAGTAGCCACAGTTTTATCTTCAGCACTTTTTGATACTGGTTCTACACATAGCTATATCTTTGTTTCTATTGTGGAGTGCCTTGGGCTCTGTATCTTTTCTTCTGCCAACTTGTTGACACTAAACACACCTTTGGGGACAAGGACATCTAGTGTACGTCAGGGAATGGAGTTCCCTCTTGAGGTTGCAGGATATTGTTTCTTATGGGATCTCTATGTCCTATAGATGACAGGCTATGATGTCATTCTCGGGATGGACTGGTTGGTTCCATTACAGGTAGTCGTCGACTGTTATCGCCGTAGGGTGAGTTTCATTTCACTAAAGGGTAAATCATTTCTTCATAGAGGCGAATGGGATGTTCGGGCATGTTGAGCAGGACTTGAGCATCATGGGCTAGGAGAGGTTATGGTCCAGATTTCTAGTCTTTATCTAGAAGACCAGGGGACTTCACAGTTAGACATTCCTCCAGCAGTCTATCGTTTCGGAGATGTCTTTCGAGAGGATTTGTCAGGTTTTCCTCCAAAACGTGAGGTAGACTTCTCTATTGAGCTCATGACAAGAGCGGCACTGGTGTCCATTCCTCCCTATTAGATGGCTACACCCGAGTTGCAACAGTTCAAGAAGCATTTGGAGGATTTTCAGGAAAAGGGTTTCATCCGACCCAGTACTTATCCTTGTGGTTTTCATGTCCTGTATGCAAAGAAGGAAGATGGTACCCTTAGTCTCTATGTAGATTATCGGAAGCTGAACCAATTGACGGTCAAGAACCGATATCCATTTCAAAGGAATGATGATCTTTTCAATCAGCTTCGAGGAACCCAGGAGTTATAGAATATCTATTTGAGGTCCGATTATCATCAGTTGTGATTTTGGCCATTAGATATACCTCTGACAGACTTTAAGAGTATGTATGGTCTCTATGAGTATACGGTTATGCCGTTCGGTCTCACGAATGCACCATCGGTTTTCATGGCACTAATGACCTAACTGTTCCATCCATACTTGGATTCTTTTGTCGTGGTCTTCATGAATGATATCTTGGTGTAATATCACACTTGACATGACCATTCTACCCACCTTGAGATCATTCTGAGTACACTAAGAGAGAATCAACTTTATGCTAAACTCTCAAAGTGCCACTTTTGGAAGGATCAGATTCAATTCTTGGGTTATTCCATCTCAGAGGCAGGAGTATCTGTGGACCCAGAGATAGTGAGAGATGTAGTTTCATGGGAGAATCCGAAGAACATTTTTGAGGTATGGATTTTCCTTGGGCTAGTTGGATACTACAGACACATAATTCATGACTTTTCTCTCCTAGAAGCTGTAGAGACCCGAAGCTTGACGTACATGGACATTACATTACATTTTCGGAATACTTAGTACATAACAAAAACACACACTAAAGGATCGTAATAGTTTAGTGTCTTTGGAAACTCGGAACGAAATCTTCTAATCGTGGTGAAAGTTCTTCAATATCTCCCATAAAGGTCATCCCTTCTTTTTTACCTAAAACCTTTCTTTATATCCTGGGGAAAAGAAAACATAAAAGGGTGAGCTCAAATGCTCAGTAAGGGTAAACAAAAGAAATATCAATCACATCATATATATAAGAACATAGCTTTTGGAAATCTTAACCTGCAAAAAAGAGCATAATATCATAACATGGGATAAATCATAGAAGTGAAATGTAATCCCAATAATCATAACATAAAACATGAAACTTTGTGGCATACACACATAATCATAGAGAATCATTTCTTGTTAGTCAAGACTCAATGCCAAGACTATCTTAGTGGACAAAGTCCCTTTCTGAATCGAGTAACCCTCGTTTCAGTCCTGTTTCACTGAACCGGTATAACCTACCATTTCAGCCATGTCTATCTCATGAGATATAAAATCTTTACCCAATGCATTGGAGGGAGATATAGGTCCCACCCATCTTATAATGAATCCTTTCTTATGTGTGCCACATAATCATAAATCATACATCATCGCATAACCCATGTAATAAAAATGGGATTCTTAAACAACATGACATCATAAAACAATTCATATAAGATAAAGGAATTCATAAAAATATTTCCATCACAACATAATCAAATCCATGTAATAATAGGGATAAAAATAGAACCCTTTTATTATCTTAGATGGAAAATAATTTTGATAAAATACTTGAACTCCATTCTTGAGGAAAATATCCTTTCTACTTCAAAAACACTTTTCCTTTCTTAACATGTCATACAATTTTAAACTAAAAGAAGTTGATTAAAAATAAAATTGAAAACCTGTAAAGTAATATTCTTGGAAATAATGTTTTAAAAATCCATTCATGCCGTATAAGTTAAAAAAAACATTCTTCGTACTTTTGTCGGAAAAGTCAAAAAATACCTCGTACGGAAAATGACAAAAGATT
This sequence comes from Viscum album, assembly GCA_963277665.1. Classification (NCBI taxonomy): domain Eukaryota; kingdom Viridiplantae; phylum Streptophyta; class Magnoliopsida; order Santalales; family Viscaceae; genus Viscum; species Viscum album. Next base: position 1,043,268,882 of record OY728160.1, on the reverse strand, counting down.
CCTTTCATTTCCTTTACTAAAAACTCACCGAAGGGTAAAATTGGATTTAAAAAATTGTAGTTGGATGGAAATAATATTACATATTTATGAAACATGGATGTGGATGATAAAATACACCCCAGTAAATACTTACGAATAAACAATCTCGGATAAAAATGAGATTGTGATATTTCCCTTACCTTAGGTCCAATTTGCTTCGTATGTGTCTGAACCTCCTGTATAATGATTTAAATAATGTCATTGACTTATTACAGAATCATATTCATTGTTATGATATCATATATGGTTCACTTATGACATTATATTACCCGTTCTTTTGTAAATTCCATGTTAAAGAAGCGTTTTGGGTAAAATCGTTTCATTTATCGTAGGTGTTTTGACTTGTTGTTCTTGACATCATTATTACTTATATCATGATTTACATACTTCCAGAATATAAAATATGATTTATATATCATATATATTCAGTATATATATATATAATAGATAGATAAATAAAATGAAAAACACCGTTCATGGAGACGGTAGTCCGTACGTATGCATGAACATTGTTTTTCATTCCTTATTGTCTTGAAATGGAAGTAAGTAGATGACATACATATGTATATATATACATAAATACAGTAGCTTTATAATGTCATATATTTCATTATTATTTCTTATATATACATTATAATCATTCTTAAATGGTTAACATGGAGAATGAATCTCATTGCTTCGTGGAGACGGTAGTCCGTACGTACGCACGAGCGATGATATCATTTCTATAAATATTGAATTGAATTGGAGTGGATTATACAATATATCAGAATCAATATGATGTTGTAATAACTATGTATAGTTATTCTTTACACCATTATACCCCTCCATGTAAAGTGATGGTGGAAAAATAGATTACACCACGGCGTGGAGACGGTATTCCGTACGTACGCACGCGCGGTGATTTCTTTTTCCGTAGGATGGATAGATGGTGAAATAGGGTTGTTTCATACTTATAATAACATATCAGTATATGAGTGATACTGATGTTATTACTTCATAATGATACAACCTAAGAAGAAGAAGTGGAAGAAGAAATAAAGATGAAAGAATTGGTAACGGTAATTACCTCTTCTTTGAAGCACCTCTTTGAGACCTCCACTTAGGGCACTAAAATTGGTCTTTGAGGAAGACCAGAACCTTTATGATGTTTATAGGGAAGAGGAGAAGAGATTTTGGCAGGGGTTGGCCGAGCTTGAGTGCTCAAATTGGTGTGAGGAGGAGGGGGAGGAGGTGTCCTTTTATAGGGGAGGAGAGGGGCACCTTAGGAATATCTCAAAATATTATTTTATATTAAAGTCAAAATCGGTTTATAATGGTTCCAAAGGGTCTTATTTCGAAGCTAAAGTGGGGATGGGTCGAAATACTATCAACCAATATGATTTAGACAAGTTTAGGTTATTATTTTAACCTTATCAATTAGATTTAACTCTAAGTTAAATAATTTAACTTTTACCGTGTCTTTTTGTTTTCTTTCACTATATGGTTAATACACTTACTATAACATGCCAAACGAACCCTAAATTGTTTATTATTAATATATATATCCTTATCTAAGTCATTTGGCCGAACCTTAGATTTTTAGGAATAAAATAACAATTAATAATATAATATTTGATTTAAAAACTACTTTGTGTCAATTTTGACACTATTTGATATATGATTTTTGTGAAAGTCATAACAGAATTATATGTTCAAACAAAGTTGATTAAATAAACACTAATATATCATAGTAACCTAGAAAATTAGTGTAATTCATAAAAAGTCTCAAATTACATTCATTTGAGCATTTATAACATCAATTATGTTAATATTTCCTTAAAAGGGTAATTACTGCATCATCGTTGTGTCATAAATAAATTAGATTATTTAAAGTCTAAAAATTATAAATAAAATATCATTATGTAGGAAATCTTTTTAGATTTCTAATGAATATTTATAGTGGAATTTATCTTATGTATAACCCCATATTAAAAATGTTTTAGTAAATAAACTTTGATTTTAACTCTTTTAACTCTTCTTTGAATTAAATAATAATAAATGTCCTATTCTAATCCAAGTGGGCCTAAATGGTCATATTATATTCATAAGGTTGTTTTTGGCCGAATTACACTTATCCAATAGAATTAGGACATGTGTTAGGGTAATAGTAATATCATATTTACCCTTAGTTACCCTATTTACTATTAACCGTGGTAAAAAAAAAAGTTACTATTCACCAAAAATTATTTTCATCTCATTGAACAACATTTTAGTCCTTGATATTAACCGTGTCTGTCGGATTTTCGAAATTCCATTCACAGAAGTGGTAAAATTAAGTTTTATGCAAAATTCAGTTTTTTAACCTACCACTTAGTAGTTTCACTATTCATCAAAAATTGATGTTTTTCAGAACAATGCCAAAATTTCATCCTAAGCTATATTTCATATTCCGAATTCAAAAATGAAGTCTATTTTACCATATTCATAACATAGATGTTGCTTTAATTAATTTTATAATTAAATCCCGCTGTTAAAACAAATAGCGTGTTTTTAAGAAACAATATCTATCAAAAGATTGACAGTTGTTTATGTCTGGTTTAAATGTGAAATTACATCCAAAGACCAACATTGTATTAAATTGTAAAAATATATTATAAATATATTTTAAAACCACTCAAATTAATTTTTCATCACTATTAATTATTTCGATTAAAAAAAAGTTGTTTTTAATTATAATTTAGTAATTTTCACTATTCATCAGAATATGAAAGTTATCTGAAAAGTACCAAAATTTCACCTTAGGCTAAATTCGATACTCCGAAACCAAAAATGAAGTTCATTTTGAAAAATAAGATTTACAGAATTTCAAAAAGTGGTTATTACTATTCATAACGACTAGTTTTAATAATATTTTAATAGAAAATCGTTGTTTAGTGAAACTCAGTATTGCGTACTACACACGCTATCGAGGAAGGTTGTGATTGCGTGTAATGCAAGGCAAGTCAAGGATGCGTGTTGTGCAAGCTCCTTTTGGTGTAGCATACAACACAAGACATTAGTGAAATAAAAAGAATATTTTTCATAAAATCTCGGGCTGTTACAGAAGCACTATTGACAGGTCTGAACAAGAAGGGGGTGAAGTTCTTATAGTCAGATTATTTTGAGTCCGCCTTTGAGGAGCTGAAGGTAATATTGACGTCAACACTAATACTAGTCTTGCTAGATCCAGGAAAGAGATATACTGTTTATTGTGATGCTTCAGGTATCGGGTTGGGCACTGTTCTTATGCCGGGAGATGGAGTCATTGCGTATGGGTCTCGGCAGTTGAGGCCACATGAGAGGAATTACCCGACGCGCGATCTGGATTTGATAGCTGTCGTTCATGCCTTACACTATTGGAGACATTACCTTCTAGGAGAGCACATTGTGGTTTTCACCGACCACAAGAGTATCAAGTACATCTTCACTCAGCGTGATCTAAATGTGAGAAAACACATGTGGGTCGAGTATCTTTAGTCTTTTGATTTCGAGATTGCCTATACATCGGGAAAGGGCAATGTAGTGGAAGATGCATTGAGCAGGAGAACTCAGATTCAGGCTGTTCAGGAGGCCAGAAGTGAGTGGAAGCTTATGGATCTGTTCTCTGAGATGCATCTAGAGGTGCACGACATACATGTATAGACATACCTATCTTCTGTAGCTGTTACCTCTACACTCCTTGATTGGGTACGGATGAGGTAGCTATTAGACTCAGATGGCCTAGTCCTGCATGAGAGTGTGTCAGGAGGGGACCCTCTTCCTGGATGGATAGTGGGCGAGGATAAGATCATGTGTTTCTAGGGATGCATATGGATGCCAGCAGACATACGCGAGGAGCTGATGTGGGATTTTCATTCCTCAGTTTGGGCAGTTCATCCTGGCGTCACCAAGATGTGTCGGGATCTTCATCGCTACTACTGGTGGCCAGGTATGAAGAGAGATGTTGCTGGTTTCATCTTGAGGTTTTCTACTAGTCATCAGGTGAAGGTAGAGAATCAGCGACCAGCAAGCCATTTACAGCAGTTACCCATTCCAGAGTGGAAGTGGAACGATGTCGCGATGGACTTAGTGACTGGATTGCCGAGGTCTCCTCAAGGGAACGATTCTATTTGGGTTGTCGTCGATAGGCTTACGAAGGTTACTCACATCTTACATATCAATGAACCCTTTAGGGTTGAGGATCCAGGATGACTATACATCTGAGAGATTGTAAGTCTACATTGGGTTCCACACTCCATTGTTTCAGACAGGGATGTGCACATTACTTCTCGGTTCTGGCAAGAGCTTCAGAGGGCTTTGGGTACACCGATACTTTTGACTACAACATACAATCCCCAGACAGATGTCCAGTCTAAGAAAATGATCCTAGTGCTTGAGGATATGCTCCAAGCTTTCATTCTAGACTTTGGTGGTTCTTGGGAGAAGCATGTCCCTCTGGTAGAGTTCTCCTACCACAATAGTTTTCAGGAGACTATTCAGATGGCACCATATGAGGCTTTATATGGTAGGTCATTTTGATCGCCTTTATGCTGGCTGGAGGTAGGAGAGGCAGCCTTACTGGGACCTTGTCTTGTTCAGGAGACCTCAGAGCAGATAGAGTTGATTGATAAGAGGATGGCTATAGCACAGTCTCAACAGAATTCTTATGATGATCAGCAGAGACGACCTTTAGAGTTCGATGTCGGGGATTAGGTTTTCCGAAATGTCGCACTGAGGTTGGGAAACAAGAGGATTTGGAGACAGGGTAAGCATTCACTAGGGTACGCCAGGCCATTTGAGGTATTGGACAGAGTTGGGTCGGTTGCCTATCGGTTCCAGTTACCTTAGAGGTACTGGTCCATGCACGACATCTTCCACATCTCTCAACTCCGATGTTACTTTTCATACCCTTATCATGTCTTTCAGCCCAAGGAGGATGAGCTTGAAGAGGATGCATCGTTTGAGGAGCATCCTATCTGGATTGTCTATCGCAGTACGAAGGCTCTTCGTGGGCAGTCTGTTCCTCTAATATGAGTTCTATGGCTGCACAGGTGAGTATAGGACGAGACTTGAGAGAGGGAGGTCGATATATGATTGTAGTGGCTGGATCTATTTGGGGTTTCTTCTTCTACGCCTCGCTAGGGAAATTAAGGGATGAATTTCTTTAAGGGGGAAGATTGTAAGAACCCGAATCTTTGTTTCAGGTATGTTTTTCCTTTTCTAGTCATTTTTTAGAAAAAGAGGAAAATCTCAAAATTTCCTAAGTACACGCTGTGTACTTTGATGCAGCGCCAGGCCGTGTGTTGGCTGTGTCCGGGACACACACACAGTGTGTACGGGCGATGTGGAGGCCGCTTAAAGAGTAGTATAGAAAGGCTAAGTACACGTCATGAACTGCAGAATTACACACCGTGTACTTTTTTTTTCATTAAACGGACCGGGGTCGCACCTGACATATAGAACACGATTCTTCTTCAGGATCTTCATCCGAGAGCAACCCGTATGGCCATGATTCTTCTCCGAGCCCCCGTGCCGCCGCCTGTTCTCCGACTCGACCGCTACTGATTTCGTTGGAACCGCAGCGGTGTGTTCTTCCTTCTCCTAGATCCTTGTTTTCCAATTCATCCTCTTTCTCGAGATATTGTGGGTTTATCGTTTTGGACGTTTTCTCATATCTTTGAAGTTATAAGGAGAATCAATCATTGTGGTTCAAGTATATCGATCTCCTAGGATCGAGGTAGGTGGTTTGTGCCTTTCTGTAGGATGTCTTTGAATATTTTTTGCAATTACACCAATTTCCCTTGAACGGGGTCTTGTGTGTGTTTCCAATTTTTTCCCAGTTGTTGCATGTTTTTCTTGATTGATTTATTATAGGTAAATGCTTTTAAATAGGGAAATTTTTACTGTTCTCTAGATGTTTTTCCATGTGGGTTATGCTTGTTAGTTGTTTTTCCAATGTCCATGCCTAGTTTTAGGATAGTGGAACTATTGTAATGTTATGCTGTTGTGCCTTAGAATGATAGCCAAGTAGTACTTGAGGTTTACTATGGGCGATAGGTGTGCTATGCATGTTTATTTTACACAAGGATATGAGAACCTAGTGGATTGGACCATAAGGATAATGGACGTAAGGGCTTCTTCGAAGTGTCTTAAATTTACGATGCGAGAATACATGGGGAATTGATGATGAGTGCTTCCTCATAGAGTCTGTAGTTCTTCGACACTGGCCACATGGGGACTGAGATGTTGAGTGATTCCCCAAAGAGCCTTTAGTAGGATACAGGACTATAGGGGGGATTGACGGTGAGTGCTTCCCTAGAGATTCTATTCTTTCATTAGCTGAACCAGAGGGTCGAGACTATGTGTGCCTCCAAGAGGGTTGCTAGTACAGGTAGGGTGAATGATAAGGGTTAGGCTGTGAGAACTACCTAGGGGGTTACCTGTTGTTATACTTGTTTATTGGATGTTACTTGTGTGATTTATATTCTAGACACTGTCGATTGTAGCTGCTGTGTGTTTTTCGGTTTACTTCATTCTGTATTTTAACATTCATGTATTCACTGACTGTTAGGCACAGATAATTGGGTGGTTTCCTACCATGACCTTGTATTACACCCTGTTTGGGTCATGCTTTTGGTCCCAAGAAGACTATATTGTTGCAGGTATAGATATGGGAAAGTGCCCTTCTAAATCAGATACTTGACTTGCTATGGAGATGGAGAGCGTGAGACCATGATATGGCTTGCGATGCTGAGGAGTTTACCAATTTTCTTTTGGACTTTGGTTTAGTATTGTATTCATCATTGTGACTTGTTTGGCTGTTTTCCTAGACATATGTATCATGCATCATTTTATATACTTGTGTGTGTGCTCCTGTTGTTTAATGTTAGTCTTCCGCTATTTATTGTATACTCTTATTTGGATGGTTACGGTTTTGCTGTTGTCTATTGTTCTTCTTCAGCTGTGTACTTTTCCAATGAGGGAATAGTTTCCCCACTATCACACCAAAGGCCCTCGCTGCTAGTCACCAGCCTCTGGCATTTGCGGAAATTCCCTTTAGGCCATATGACCCACTGGGTACGGGGCGCCTCTGGGTGGATCCGTTTGTAAGAACCCGGATCTTCATTTTAGGTATGTTTTCCCTTTTATGGTCATTTTTTAGAAAAAGAGGAAAATTTGGAAATTTCCTAAGTGCACGCCTTGTACCTTATAAGTACACGTTGTGTACTTTGATTCAGCGCTAGTCCATGTGTTGGCCGTGTCCGGGCCACACACACGGTGTGTAGGGGCGATGTGGAGTCCACATAAAGAGGAGTATGGAAAGGCCAAGTACACGTCGTGTACCCCAGAAGTACACACCGTTTACATCCTTTTACTTCATTAAATGGACAGGGGTCACACCTAATGGACAGAACACACTTCTTCTTCAGGTTCTTTGTCCGAGAGCAACCCGTACGGCCGCGATTCTTCTCTGAGCCCCCGTGCCCTCGTCTGTTCTCTGAATCAACAAATGTTGATTTCATTGGAACTACAGTTGTGAGTTCTTCCTTCTCCTAGAGCCTTGTTTTCCAATTCCACCTCTTTCTCAAGATATCGTGGGTTGATCTTTATGAATGTTTTCTCATATCTTTGTTGTTCTAAGGAGAATCAATCATTGTGGTTCAAGTATATCAATCTACTAGGATTGAGGTAGGTGGTTTGTGTCTTTATGTACGAAGTCTTTGAATATTTTGTACAATTCCACCAATTTTCCTTTAATGGGGTCCTGTGTGTGTTTTATATTTTTTCCCTGTTGTTGTCTGCTTTTCTAGATTGCTTGAGTAGAGTTAAATGCTTGGGAATAGGGTAATTTTTACTGTGCTCTGGATATTTTCCCATTCAGGATTTTTCTTGTTAGGCGTTTTTTCAGTTTCCATTCCTAGTTGTAGGAAAGTGGAACTGATGTACTGTTATGATGTTGTGCCTTAGAATGATAGCCAAGTAGTTCTTGAGGTTTACTTGGGATAATACACGTGATATGAATGTTTATTTTACAAAGGGTTGTGAGAACCTAATGTAGTGGACCATAGGGAGAATGGACATAAGGGCTTCTCCAGAGTGTCTTTAATTTATGTTGCGAGACCACAGAGGGAATTGACGAAAAGTGATTCCTTAGAGAGTGTGTAGTTCCTTGACGCGGGCCACAGGTGTAATGAGACGTTGATTGCTTCCCCATAGAGCCTTTTGTACAATACGAGACTATAGGGGGGATTGACTGTGAGTGCTTCCCTAGAGAGTCTATTCTCTCTTTAAACAAACTAGAGGGGTGAGACTGTGTGTGCCGACCAAATGGTTTCTAGTACTTGTAGGTTGAACAATATGGGTTAGGCTTTGAGAACTACCCATAGGGTTACCTGTTTTTATACTTGTTGATTGGCTGTTAATTGTGTGCTTTCTACTCTAGACACTGTGGATTATAGCTTTTGTGTGTTTTCCTGCTTTCTGCTTTCTATACTTTTACTTTCCATGTATTCACTGACTGTTAGACATAGATCTTTGGGTGGTTGCCTACTGGGACCTTGTCTCACACCCTATTTGGGCCATGCTTTTGGGCCCAAGCATACTATATTATTGTCGGTATAGATAAGGGCAAGCACCCTTATTCTTCAGGTTCTTGACTTGACGTGGAGCTGGAGAGCATGGGACCAAGCAATGGCTTGCGATTCTAAGGAGTTTACCTATTTTCTTTTTCACATTGGTTTAGTATTTTATTCATCATTGTGACTTTTTTGGTTTTTTTCCTTGAAATTTGTATCATGCATCATTTTATATACATGTGTGTGTGCTGTAGTTTTTTATTGTTAGTCTTCCACGGTTTATCGTTTACTCTTGTATGCATGGTTACAGTTTCTACTATTGTCTATTGTTCTTCTTCCGTTGTGTACTCTTCCAATGAAGGCATTGATTCCCCACTATCACAACCAAGGACCTCGATCCTAGTCGGAAGCCTCTGGCGTTTGGGGAAATGCACTTGAAGCCATGTGACCCACCGTGTGCGGGGCACCTCTGGGTGGCTCCGGAACTGGGACATTACAGATGGTGAAGCTGATTAATGGTTTAATCATTTCTATAATTTTAGGATATGAGCATAAATTGATTCCATGGAATGGGAAGTGTTCATGAAATTATTTTATAACAAGTTCATTCATCAAATTCATAAAACAATAATGGAGAAAGAGTTCCTTGATCCTAAGAAAAGAGAAAATGAATCTGTTGGTACCTAAAAAAAAATTTTTTCAAGACATGTATGCTATTATTCTAGAATTATTATCCATCATGATATTATAATTGATTGATTAATTAATGTATTAAAACCAAGTCTATGAATGGCATTATACTTAATGGACTTCACTAGATATGAGGAAATTGTTTGTTGTGCTCTCAAGGTTGAGAAAGGGAATGGTGTAACCGACCGGTCAAATGGGTTTGATAAGAAGAGAAAAATGAAATTAAAAAGGAAAATGTAATGTCAACATTGAAATGATGATTTGTATTCACTTATACTCAATGTGTGGAAATAAACATGTAGGTAATTGTCTTAAAAGGACTAGTAAATTTTTTAATTATGGAAAATAAGGTCATCAGGGAGTTGATTGCTGATGTTATGGGAAAACAATGTCTATTGATGTGAACATAGAAAAGGATACACAGAATGCACCTTCTGCACATCAATTTTACAAGTGAAAGGAAATGTGAAATTATTCAAATCAATTCCCTATTTCATGGGTTTTTTATGACAATTGAATTCAAAAAACTTTTCAGGTTGAATAAAAAGGAATGTCACATGAAATCACTATAAGCGACCTAGAGTACGATAATGAGGTGGTGAAAGGTAAAAATACCATCCACTCAATAGTAGAATTTTTTTTATAAGATTTTGGATTCACCAAATCTTTTATTTATAATAAATTTTATAAGGGAATTATTGTATTACCACAACAATTAGATGGTGGGTTTGTAGTGACAACTCCAAATGGGACAATAATCACCTCAAAAGTTTATATTTCTTCTCTGGTTGATGTTTGTTTAAAAGTGATTCTTGTAAATCTGATGATCCTTCCTATAGAGGAGTTTGATGTGATTATTGGCATGGATCTCATATCAATTTCCATGTAAGGGAAGTCACATTTCATATTCGATATCAATATATGATCATACATCAATGCAAGGATGAATATATCCTTCTAGTAAACATTTCTTACATCTTATGTCTCTATATATCTATAAATGTAGATTATTTATCTCAAATGGTATGGGCGAAACTCATTGTTAAGAATAAACCTATTAAATGAGAGTTTAATGGTGTCTTATCAGAAGAATTTCTTGGGATTCCACAAAATCGTGAAGTTGAATTCTCAATAGAACTCATAACGGGTGCTATGGATATTTCAAAGTCACTTTATTAAATGTCCCCAATTGAGATGCAAGAATTGAAGAATCCACTCCCAGAGAATATTTTGGTAGTATTTATACACCCTAGTGTGTCACTTGGGGGAGAACATGTTCTGCTTGTTAAGAAGAAAGATGGATTAAGGCGACTCTACATTCATTATCCCGAACATAACAAGATCACTATCATTAAAAAATATCATCTTCCCTACATGGATGATTTATTTGACCAAATACACAAAGATCAATACTTTTCCATGATTGATCTTCATTCAGGATATCATCAAATATGTTTCAAAAAGGAAAATATACCAAAGATGACATTACGTAAGGGTATGAAAACTATAAATTTATTGTGATTACTTTTGGTCATACTAATTCCCCTATCATCTTCATGGATCTAAGGAATAGAGTCTTCAGATATTATTTGTTTAGTTTGTGGTAGTCCTTAAATACATCATTCTTGAGAATTCAAAAAGAATGGATGAACAATAATTTCACATGAGAATTTTATTTTTCACCCTTTAAAAGGAGAATATATATGGAATATTTACCAAATTTGAATTTTTTTTTCATCATAAAGTTACATATTTGGGTCACATAATCTGAAGAGAGGAGTTATGTGTGGATCCAACAATAACCGATTTTATAAAAGATGGTCGAGACTGGCAATGGTAACTGAGATCTAAAGATTTCATGTTTTGGCTTGATATTATATATTTATTATGATATAGTTTTCATCAATATACAATTCACTCACCAAGTTGACTATGAAAGTACTTATGTTCGTTTGAATATAAGAATGTGAAGTGAATTTCAAAGAGCTAAAAAAGGATATCCAGTTCACCTATGGATCACACTGCCTTGTAGTGGAGAAAGGTTTTTGACCTATAATAATGCATCCAAGAAGGAATTGTGATATGATCTCATAAAAAATTATATGGTGATATCTAAGGGCTCATGAAAATTAAAAATTCATGAGAAAAATTACCCATGTCATGATTTGGAGTTGGCTGCAGTAATCTTTGCATTATAGATATGGATGCATTATCTTTATAGTGAATGGAGTGATATTTATAATGATCAAAAAAATTTACAGTATATTTTTACACAAAAGGATCTGAATATTCACCAAATAATGTGGTGAGTGTCGATTAAATATTACGACTGATCAATACATTACAACCCTAGGAATGAGAAAAGGGGGGAAGACACATTAAGTTGAAAATACAATGTTGTGTTATACATGATGACGATTGATAAAAGATAAAATATTTATGGATTTTAAAATTATGAATCATATTGTTTTAATGGAAGGGGAGAAATATTATCCTTCTCAAAGTAATATTCAACCATCTAAAAGTGTGATGATTAAGGAGGAGTAAAAAGAAAATATAGAGTTGCAGAAGATGATGATAAATTTTCCTAAAATCAACCTCGATTGTGATGATATAATAAGGTTTTGGAACTGGGTTTTGTTCCTCCCATATGGTAATAAAAGAAGGATCTATTGGGTGGGGCTCATAGTTCTTCCTTCTCTATTCATCCTTGAAGCACAATGATGTACGGGGACCTGACAGAGTACTTCTGGTGGGACAGAATGTAAGATATGTCATTGAATATGTCTCTCCAAGATTTTTTTTAGCATGTTAAGGATGAGAGAAACAGGTCTATGGGAATGTTACAACAATTACCCATACCATAATGGAAATGTAAAAACACCACTATGGTCTTTTTCATGGGAATTTCCAAAGCATACAAAGACAATAATTATATCACTACTATATTTGATCCTCTTATGAAGTCATCACACGTCATTCTATTAGAGAGGATTTCACTCCTGATCAGCTTTTATGGATATATATAAAGGAAGTAGTAAGATTTCATGGAATAACACATTCCATTATATACGTTTGGGATCTGAGGTTTACCTTGATGTTCTATCAGAGTTTTCATCTTGCTCTAGATAAAGATTAATGTTTCAACAGTACTTATCTTCCTCATACAGACGTTCAGTCTGAGAGTGAAATTCAATCTCCCAAGGAAATTTTGAGAGCTTTCTCTATGAATTTAAAAGATAGTTGGGATAAACAAATAACATTGCTGTAATATTATTACAATAATAGATTTCATCCCCATATTCAGATGGCTCCTTATGATGGCCTCTATAGAATGAAGTGTAGAAGACCAACTTGTTGTTATGAAGTTGGAGAAAGAAATAAATTTGGACCCAACTTTGTTGATGAAATGGAAGAAAGGGTCAGAGCAATTCAAAAAAACAAAAAATCATATTAGACATGACAAAAAAATTTATTCATACAACCGAATAAAAGGAATACAGTTTTAAGTGGGTGATAAGGTGTTTCTAAAAATATCTCCCTGGAAGAGTGTAAAGAGATTCCGAAGGAAGGGAAAGCTAATCCCTATGTATATTAGTTCTTATGATATTTTGGATAGTGTTGGGATGGTAACTTACCGATTGACGCTTCCACTGAATCTCTCTCAAGATCATTATGTGTTCCATTTATCACTCCTAACAATGTAAATACCCCATCCTTCCAATATATTAAGATCAGAAGATGTACTGTTGGAGCATGATCTTTTTTTTGAAGAAATATCGATAGAGATTCTACATCGTAGCGAAAATGTTCTAGAAAACAATAACAATCACTTTGTTCTATTTTTAAGGGGAAAATCAATTTGAATAAGATCGATGAGAACTTGAAAATATGATGGGGGGGAGGTATCCCCTTCTATTGGTTTCCATGTTACAATTTCAAGGGAGAAATTCATTTTAATGGGTAGAATATAACACCCGTATGTTTTTTATGAAACAATTTCACTAAATACTTATTATTATTCATGTATCTTGAGTTTCATGCAATAATTATTTTAAACTAACCATGAGATGCCCTTAGTATAAAATTACCATCATATCCTAGCCATTAGGTTAGTGGGAATAATTATTATTAATTATGAAAATGCATTATGAATTATTTGGTTATTAATTATTTATGAAAAAACTAAATTAGTTATTTTAAATGTGTATTTAATTACTAACGGTAGTGAACATAATGAGATATATATTTTATATATTTATAAAAATATTTTTTAAATGGATATTTTAATAATAGGGTATGAATAAACCTAATTTATTGTAAGAAAACCAATATTTTAAAAAAATTGTAATCTTATATCGTTGAATGGAGAACCCCTTTTAAATTTAGATTCTAAACATTAATTTATATTATATGACTACATAAAAATGTACATTTAATTAGGGATATAAAGATTTACTTTGGGGGAATTTATGATATATTGTGATAACATTCAAATTTTGATGAATAGTAAAAACAGACTAAATTTTAAGTCAAAACATCTTATTTTATTAAGAAAATATATATGGTTAAATTATAATATTAAATGAATTTAAATTATAAATAGAATATATTTTTATTATCCAATATAATTTATGTCAATAGCATTAATTTTACATTGAATTAATATTTAATAAATTTCTATCTTTAGAAATGTTTTATCTTTTGAAAAACATGTTCACTCATTCTGACAACATGATTGATTTTAAATTAATTACTGAAATTTATATGTTTTGAATTTATTAAAATAGCCTCCATATTTCTAATATACAAGTAAAAAACCATATTAATTGGATACTTTTATTTTCGATCGTTATGAAAATTAACATTGATAATTTTTTTATTACCATCGTTAAAGGTAAATCTGGTAATTAATGTTAATAAATAATATTATAAAATTACCTTAACACCTATAAAAATCCTATTTGGAAACTAAATTAGAACCTTATCATATATTATTCGAAATGTAATAACTTTATGGCCACAAACCTTTGAATATGACATGATGTAATAAAAATTACTGAATGTGATATAATGTCCCAATGTCATTTTATATAAGTATATTAATATTAATATATGGATAAATAAGAGATAATATCAACTATAGATAGTATATAGAAATTTAAAATAATTATCTACATCATAGAAATTTATTTATAATTTTTATATATTAAATCATTACCATTAATATTGACACAATTGTGATCAAAAAGTATTTTATTAATGCAATTATCACATAAATGGTTTTAGAAATTTTTAAAAAAACATCATACGAACCAATTAATTATCTCCATGAATTTTCTAGGTTACGATGACATATTAGGAGTGTATTTAATAATTTTTTTGAATTCTTATTCTGTTTTTATTTTTTAAAATTCATATAAATGAATAGTATCAAAATTGACAATGAAGATATTTTATAAAAATAATATTTTATTAAATTATTTAAAAATTATAAAAATATTTAAAAAATATATAATGATAATTATAAGATCTAAAATCTCATATGATATCAATTTATGGTCATTTATAATCATATAATTAAATATTTTCAACAATTAAATATTTAGAATGTTATATCCCATATTAAAATTACATAGAATAACTAACATTCAATTAAAAAGATATGGTTTAAATTGACAAAATAAATTTTAAAAAATTTATAATTTGATAATATTACAAAAAAAATATCATATTATATTATTAATTGGAAAATTTTTATGTTTTTTTATGGGTATTTAAATTATTATAAAATATTTATGTAGTTTGCAAAAGTGCCCCTCACCTCAATTATAAAAGGGCACATCCACCCTCACCTATTCACATCATTTTGAGCCCTAAATCTCAGCCATACATTGCCTTGTTTCCTTCTCACTTTACTTATTTTCATTATAGGTGTTTTTTACATATTCAAATTACAAATCTAGTTCTCTATAATGATATTTAGAGGATGCACATTGAGAAATAGGTTACCTCTTCTAATGATTTTGTCAAACGTCATTCATCTTCTTCTTCCTCTTAATTAGTTGTTTCATTTTGAAGTGACAAAATAATTATAAATAATATAATTATATGTTATTATAAATAAGAAACAACCATATTACACCATATACCCATCCTATGAAAAATGAAATCACCACAGGTGAGTACATACAGCTTATCATCTCCCCACCGTCTTGTAATCCGTTTTTCACCACCACCATACAAGGATATGAATAATGATCCAATTAATAATTTTATATATATGATTAATATATTTTTATTATTATTATATACTTAAAATCATCCACATCAATAAAATTAACCAATTAGGGGATCGATAACATCGCTCATGCGTACATACAGCTTACCGTCTCCACGGTGCAATGTGATTCGTTCTACATAATCTTTATTAAAGAATGATTATAAAAATTAATTGAATGAATAAATATGATATATTTCATATTAATACCATGATTTTTATGATGTAATTATAACCTAAAAATGATTAAATAGAACATATCAGAAATAACATGCAGAAGAACATAAACCTATTAATACCCGAATAACAAGTAATAATGACATGTTACTAAAAACAGATGAAAACATGATTATCAAATTTAACATAACAGTAAATATGATCCTATAATAAATAAATAACATTATTTAAAAAATATTATTGAATATTTAGGTATATCTAATGCATATCAGACCTATGGTAAGGGATAACTTTGCAAATCTCGTTTTTCTCGAGATTGTTTCTTCATAATTATTTACTGGTGGTATATTTATCATAAAAATCAATGTTTCACAAATATTTATTTCCAAAAATTATTTATATACCTCAATAATTTTACCCAAAGGTGAAATTTTACTAAACATATGAATGAAATCTCTTTTCGTTTTTAGTACGTGGCACTTTGGACTTTTCCTACAAAAGTACGTGAAGAATGTTTTTAACTGGTAAGACATTAATGTATTTTTATGCATCCATATTGAATTATTTACTCGAAGAATACCTTAAAATATTGAAATTTCATTTTCAAATAAAATTATTTCTTCAAAAGTTGTGTGGAATTTTTGTGAAGGAAAATGATTTTGATGAAGAAAATATAATTTACACAGGAATTAATTTCACGTGTTTTATCAAAATTATTTTTCTTCTATGATGACAATATTTAAACTGGGTTATTTTAATAATCCTATTATTAAAATAAATTTATTGTGTTTATGGTTGAATTTTATTTATGAAATCCATTTTTTCCATTAATGATTGAATGATGTTTAAGAAACCCATTTGATTTCATGGGTTATTCTATGGTTAATGATTTTTTTTATTTTTTTGCGGAACATGTAAGAAATGATTCATTATGAGATGAGTGGGACCTGTATCTCCCTCAAATGTATTAGGAAAACACTCATACTTAATTACATATACATAAATAGAAGAACATGTAAATCCAGTTTAGTAATACAGGGATGGAATGAGGAGTCAACTCGGTTTACTAATAGACTATGTCCACTATGATGGTCTCAGTGATGAACATTGACTAATATGAAATGATTTTCTATGCTTGTCTATGCATGCCACGAAATTTAACATCTTATCTTTTCACTATTAGGATTACATTTCTCTTTTTTTATTTATCCCATGACTTGATATTATGATATTTTATATGTATGAGTATATTATCAAATGTTATGTTCATATGATTTTGATTTGATTGATATATCCCTTATTTTACCTTACTGCAACTTTGAGCTCACCCTTTCATATTTTCCTTTTCCTTATGTTTTGAATAAGGTTATTAATATTTATATTTAAAAATGGAGTCTAGTTTTGTAAAAAAATAATATCAAGACAATATGGATGCTTTATGATGTAGTTGTTTATATTTCCCAGTTTCTAAAGACACTAAACCAATATGGTACTAGCGTGGTTTTTTTTGTTCTGCAATGTTGATGAAATAACTACATATAAATTATTTTCCATTATATTATACACATAAACTAATAATTTATTGATTTTCACAATGTAGTTATAACCATTTACACTATAATCTCATTATTTCTTGATTTCTTACACCATAATTTTAATCATATGAAATTAATTGATAATTATCTAATATACACTTTAATTTTCATCTCTTATACTTATTATTTATCATTTTTTGTAATTAGTTCCGTTTTTCCTTTAATTGATACTCTAAATGTATTATGTGACATTTTTAATAAAATATGATATCATTTTTCACTTTAGATGAAGAAAATGTTTTCATCTAAAAATCAGTTCTTCAAAAAAGTGGTTTCCAAATATGTTTTTTTCCTCTCCAAAGTGATTTAATAATTTTTTTTACCCTTTCCTACATTTACAGATGTCTTCCATGAAGTCATCATGTATATTTCTAAAAAAATGCACATTTCTATCCATAGTAATGGTATAAGGATTGTTATTTTTACCTTATACACCATGTTTGGATTTACCCATTATAGTTTCTTATAATATTCCATTTATTTTTTAAAAGGTTATATTTTTAAAAACAATTAAATGTACATATCAAATGAAAATATTTTCAAAAATCTTTTCAAAATCAAAAAGATATTTTCATCAAAAATGTTTCTAGAATATATTTTAATAGTATTCTTATTCATTAACAATAACAACCCTATAATTTTATCCCACATGGGATATGTTTTATTAATACCATCCTTTTCATTCCACATGATGTTGTTTGATCAATTTTACCAAGGATGTTATTGAAATTAACATCCTTTATTCATTTTCATAAATACCTTGAAATATTATATTTCCTACAGTCATTGAACATTGAATTTCATAAAATTAACCATTTAATTTATCATAGATGATAAAATGAATGAAACTATATTCCATTTTTCATACATTATCTAGATTGATAATTATTTGATTTCTTGGGGAAATTTTTATAAATATTTATCTTCTATTCAATATTTATATTCAATGAAGCACATTGTTCATGAAATAAATCAAAAATTTGATATATGAGGAATGTGTTGGATAGGTTGGACATAGTTGTGGCCTAGTTATATATATCCCCATGATGCATCAGTAGTCTCATGGGACGAATCATTTGGTAGACCATTTATAATGGGTTTTTCACTAATCATTTCATAAAAAGTACTTTGAAATATCTTGATTATAAAGGTAGCATGTAAACATGAAACATAGTGTACCCTTTGTTTGACCCTTGACAACATTCTATGGAGGGAATCCGATGTCATGTTGCTGAAGAATAACTTCCCACTAAGCAAGATGGCCTACCCACATGGGGTAGTTCGGAATATATTTCAGTAGTTCAATGCATGACACTAGTTGTATCTTATGGTACGACATGTAATGTCACATTTTCTGGACCATGAATACTAGTGTGAAACAACACTTCTTGATAGAGGAATATCTGGCCTCAATGTTGAGGACCATATGACTGAGATAGTATAAATTGTTCTTTATTCCTGCATTGTTCATTTAATAAAGAAGGGAATCAAGGGACCATTCAAGAAAAGTCACATAATGAACTGGTGTTCTTCCAATGATGGGTTGAAATAGAACTAGTGGTTGTTGTAGGTACTGCATGATCTACATAAAAGAGGCCTCACACTCAGCATCCCACTAGTAGTCGACACCTTTTTTCATAAACCCAAAAAAATGATTTCACTTTCCAAATAGATTCACAATAAATAGGATTTTGTTGGATATGTGACCTTGGAAGCCTTGATTTTCCTTAGTGTAGCACAGATATGGCATCGTGAAAATGGCCTTGATCATCTTATAGTTAATCATGATTCTTCTATATTTGATGAAAAATCCAATAAACAATCAATATGTTACCTAAAAGGCACAATTTAATGGGTTTATCTAGAAAAAGTAGTAGGAGAGGAGGCAAAACCCATTCTCATGATCTCAATGATGGTCTTGACACTGGCAGTATTTGACCACCAAATCATACACATAGTATTCCACCAATTTCCCAAGGATTGACTTGATTATATGGTGCACGTCATGGTGATAGGTGGAACATGCATTAATTAGACTGAAAGGAATTACATGGTAATATAATTTAGATTGTGGTGCTTCGATAGTGGTAGAATATTCTTCCTTAGTGGCCATTCAGTTTTAATTATATCCTCAATAAATAACCATGAAGGGGAGATCTTGTAATCCAGTGGTAGATTAATCAAAATCTCTATCGTCGGATGGGGAAAATCAGCATTTTGGATTCTGAAAATTTAGATATCAAAATTCAATGTAGAATCTAAGCTATCTATTATTATTTCAGATGATAATGGTGTGGTCTTGCCATTTTTGTTAATGGATACCCTTGTTGAAGTTGGATTTCATGAGCTGATCAATATCGGCCTCTACCGCGGAATAATCAAAAGGGCGAGTCATTTTGGGAGATTTTCTGAACTAGAGATGTTCTATCGAGAGACTGAGATAGTGGAAGATAACCTGATCATCTAGTTCTGGTATCAATCTCTAATTTCATTTGAATACATCTCGATACTGCATCAAGAAAACCGTGTATTATTGCAACACCTCTATAGACCTGGTTGTGATAACAAGTGTTGGTTTCAAATCAATCCTGAGGAAGAGGTTCACCAATACTCACTCATCAATTTTGGTTGAGACACTTTTCTCAAATTAAGAGGGGTGTCCACCAAATCATATTCATTGTTAGTAGTGAGATGATAATTGACATTGGAAACTCTTCTTAGTTGGCTGAATCTGATAGAATGTTGTTGTCGGCCATAGTGGTAGTGGAAACATTAAAAGGGTAATTATGCACCTCTTAATTATGGTGACAAATGTTGTTGATCTAAATCCATTTGGAATTTGATCTAATATGCCATTCATGAAAATATCAAAGTATTAGTGGATCACCATCTTGAGTCAGTTCAACCCTGACTGGGTGAAAGAACAATTATTATGTACTATTGTTTCCATGGGGTGAACATATTTATACCTTACTTGGGTAAGGGGCTATTGGATCACTCATGACTGATTCACATCAAAGTAAGAAGTGATCTTTTTTCGATCCTTGCATTAGGGAATGATGTTTCCCCTTGTCCCTGGGATGAAAAATCATTGTCCCTTGTTTGCGGTTATGTCCTCCAATCGGTGAATTGGTAAAATCTAGGTGTCATTCAGGTCTTCCCATTGTTCGACCATAGTAGTAGTTTAAAAAAACACATTTTTCTAAACATGATTGTCCTTGATCATGTAGTAGTAGACATCCAGATTGTGGGATTCACAGGAGGAAAAGGGAGATACATCATAAGGGAGCATGCCAACTCAACCATTAAGGGAGTACATGAGGCATTGGTTATATGAGGAGGGGACTTCCTCATGAAGATGAAGCATGGTTATACCCATCAACACAATGTATGTGTTGTACTTCATGACAACCATAAACACTATGCTATAAATAAGGCCACTGAATTGGGTCTTCAATTTTATTTTTCCAACATGCATATTATTTGTCCTGTCATAACCCAGAAACTTCCAATCCATGAGATATAGATCCATTTTATACATACCCAACATATGGAGTGTTTGAGTATGGAATATATTGATATTGAAACCCATGCTGATGACATAATGGCAAACTTCTATTCAATTGAGCTAACCAATGATATACATTGGGTGGATTTTCCCTCTATAGTAGAACCTTCTTCTTGTCCTAAGAAAGAGATGATGGCCTGAAATTCAACAAGTTTGACCTCCTCAACATGGAAGGAATATGTTGCAAATACAAATATTTTGAATTGGACGGGATCCTTAAAGAAACTGTGAGTGCTTTACACATATCATTGTACAAGTAGAGAGCCTCAAGAATTGAACATTTTGCCTAGATGCTTGAATGGTGCGTGGGCCCATAATAAATCTGTGTAAGGTGCACATTTCTTCTGATATGATGTTTCTATATGGAAAAATGTATGGGGGATGATGTAGGTAAAAATGAAGGATTTAAGTTGGTTCTAGGGGTATCTTGATGATCACTAGATGAATCTCAATTGATTACTACCGACTTATTGTCGGATGATTAGGGACTGGTCTCAGCTATACACGGCTGATCATAGAATGGTTGTGAAAGCTCCTCCTGGTTGAGAAGCACAAATGGAGGGAGAATAAGATCTGTTGAAACATGTCATGATTATTGTGCATTCTGAGTCATGTGATAAACCAATTTTGAAGTCCTAGTTCCTTGAATAACTTCATCGGTAGTGTTTCATGATGCAATTTGACAGTTGACATATCCACGGTTTCATCGACATTAGTGTTAGCTAGGGACATTATAAGTGCCTCTATGGAATTAATCAACATTGGGGACCATGTATGATTCCACTATCTCAATGGTTTTCAAAGAGGTGTAATCCTGATCATCGCATTAGTATTCCTCTGTTGTTGGGTGGATTCACGAGACAATCCCAATACAGGAGGGCAAGAAATATCTAATAGTACAATGTGACTCTGGTATTGGGAGAGGAATACATTTCACCTTGCACGGTCGGTGGCATCCCCCACATGGAGGAAAAGTCTATGATATTTTTATAGGACTAGTAGCTAGGGGTAGTACAACAAAATTAGAATTCTTAGTTTGATTAAAATAGATATGAAAAATACCATGGGCACTGGCCAATGCCTTGAATGGAATCTGATAAAGCTACTTCTGAGACCCACGACCGGATACATGATACCATTTAAGGCATTGTCCAGGGCCCATGTCACATTGGTATTGGGAGTGGACTACATTTCACCTTGCACGGTCAGCACCATCCCTCCCATGGAGGAAAAGGTTATGATATTTTTTTAGGACTAGCAGCTAGGGGTAGCACAACAAAATTAGAATTCTTATGTTGATTAAAATAGATATGAAAACTACTATGGGCACTGGCCAATGCCTTGAATGGAATCTGATAAAGATACTTATGAGACCCACGACTGGAGACATGATTCCATTCACACTTCCTGTCTCTATCAGGATTTGAAAACACTCATTCCTCCCATGTTAGGTCCAGAACCAATCTTACTATATTTTTATCGACCTGGCCTTGGGAATAATATTTGAACACATAAAACTACATGAAAGTGATTCCATTGAACTGTTGATAAAGGTATTAATTGGGGAGATCAATAAGATATGCCTCATCAGGCATCTAGTATTCTGGAAACCACATAATTCACTTGTCTATGAAAATACAGAAATAATTAGGGACCTAGAAATTATTGAATGAGTATATCTGGTTTCTTTCATATAGTAATGGGACATTGTGAAACTATACCTGAGGAGGGTCTTGAGCATAGTGAGGAGGTTTTTCCTAGTTGTCTAACCCAAGAAGTAGTGGTGTGTTATGTGGTGGCGTCTATGGGATCTGAGGTGGGTGATTTTGAGCTAGAGGTTGAGCATGAGGTAGCGTCCCTCGACAAATATATAATGGTAACTCTATCGGTAACACCTTCAATAGTATATGGGCTCTATCTATACAACAATAGTGGTATCTTGAATGATGTTTCATATTGTGGGAGATGTGGGAGGCAACGTGCATGTTTGCATGGTATGTTTCAAGGCTTCCTCTAAATATTGAGCATAGCCTGAGAAATCTTTGAATCTTACAGAGATGTTTGGTGTGATGTGAGAAGGAACCAGTTCAATCCTAAAATTCTTTACAAACATTGTAAGAAGTTTTCCCAATGTTAGTGGAATATCATGTGTGTATTTGAGGCAATTCTACCAGGGGAAAAAGCCAGTGAATCACTCATCCGACCATTTGGATCACTTGAAGATGTCCAAATTACTAGTCTAGTGGGTGGCATATCTGAACTGATAATGAAAATCCCTACAGAGATCCTCCCAACCAGCTAGGATCCCAATTATAATATAGCTCAACCAGATGAATGCTATCCCTTTCAGTGTATGTATGAATCATTGGAGCATAGTAGATTTAGGTTGTGCTGGAGATCCTAGCATGGGTCGTTACCATGAAATAAAGTGGGCCAGTTGCTATATAGGACATCCCATACCAGTTAAAGGGGATAAGGTGGGATTCCCGAAACGTGGGGGTCTTATCATATCATCAACCCATGTAAGATACGATGTTCATTCATGATGAATATCAAAATTTCAGGTTTCAATAGCTTCTAGGTGAGAGTTGAGGGAATCCATTAGATCATCTAGACACATATTCATATCATGGAACGTATTCCTAACCCACATATCTTTGGTAGGTTGTTCAAAGTGTTATGATGTATAAAAAACTCGTGGATTGGTTGGTAGAATGACTCGAGGGTCCACTGGAGGTTTCTTCATAGAGACCAGTGGAACATGGGGAGTGTCCTGTGGGACCTGTGCTAAGTCATGAGGAAGGTTTTCTTATAGCTCTAGTGGATTTAGTGATGTATAATGGGTTATTTTCCCATAAACATCAGCCTCTACCCTATCTATATGGGATGGGTTATTAGGTTCACCTAGCGGAAATTCGGCCTAGAAGAGATCAACATTCCCCCACTACCCTGGAGGTGGATGGTTGGGATTGTACCGAGGATCATCATAATTTGGGCATTGACCCATAGTGCACCCAGTGATGATCTCATGGAAAAGCCTTCTCTATTCTGTGTTTTGTTGGTACTTCCTTCATTGTCGGGATCCTCTGTCATATTTTACACTAAATAATATTTGATGGGAAACCAGACTATACATAAATTTGATTTTCCATTTCAATGTTCTTGACTGAGAGCCAATGACTCCTAAGGATCAGGAAGGACACGCGTCTATAATTGTTCACAATTTTGAAAACTTAGAGGTTCTTCTGTCTCCTGTTCTTCCCAAATGGGTTGTTCATTTTCTCCATAAATGATGATGGTTCCTCTTTCATAGTATATCCCAAGAATGACCATTAATATAAAAATTATTCTTAACATCATATCCTAGATATAATTGGGTGATCCAAGCAGACGGCTGGTAGAATTGAAATGTAGGGAAACCTACAAACCCCATTCGTGGATCTAGACTTCAATGGAAGCCTACTTAATAACTCTACAGATTATAGTAATGCTATGGATGCGTCATTGCGGGACAGTCTGATGATAACTAGTTGATGCTAGGTAATGAGCAATAAGGAGTGCATCCAATTAAATCAGGTGGAAATGAATTCCAATATTTTTGTTGTGTTTCCAGTTCATTGGGTAAGCTAAACATCAATGAAATGGATATAAATTCATCATTTTAATGGTTCGGTTTAAGCATAAAACATCATTTAGGGTGAGGGACATTGTAATATTTAATCTTTTAGTTGAAATTTTCTAGAACATCTTATAGATATGCTTTTCTTTGACCAAATCCTACAAATTTCATGGCATAAACACTATATCCAGCCCTTGGCATCCCCATTCATCAACTATGGGTGGTCGAGGAAATGGTAACGGAACTATCGTGGATAGTTTGAGTTGTAAACTAGTCGATGGAATGTATTTCACACAAGCTGACTAACCACAGCATTTTGGGGTGTATCAGGTGAAATTCACTAACAGTATCACCAAATCCCTATAAGATAGGGAATTGATTGATAATTCCTATATAGGGGGTCATTGGCAGTGGATCGGGTAGGTTTTGGTCTTCAACTGGGCCCAAGAAAATTTCTTCATGATATCTTGTTAAAATACATAATAATCATGGTCATGAATGAGAGGATTTTAATGAAATTCCCTTGAAATAATCCAAATATTCATCTTCATATATTTAATTGTTGATGGATTAATGGATCTGGTGCATCTCTCTTTTCAGGAGAACAATGATGATACACTGATTTCCTACCACATATTCCAATACATATGATCAGGTTGAGGTTTCCATCCATGAGTTTCACTACACTTTATATTCTG
Organism: Viscum album; assembly: GCA_963277665.1. Classification (NCBI taxonomy): domain Eukaryota; kingdom Viridiplantae; phylum Streptophyta; class Magnoliopsida; order Santalales; family Viscaceae; genus Viscum; species Viscum album. The sequence continues at coordinate 1,043,243,640 of OY728160.1, read as the reverse complement.
AAAAGACGATGTGTATGAAAATTCTCTGAGGTTTCACAAGGTTCTTACATTGGAGGTAATGACCAGAACTACTGACCTTGGGTGATTCATTTGGAAAGTGAATATTTTCTACAAGGGATGGACCTCTGTTCAGGTTTATATTAGAGTTGGTAGGACCTCAGCTTGATGAACTGAGGTATGGGGAGCACCTGCGAAAATGATGATTGAATCAAGGGGAGGACCTCTATGATGATTGGTGATAGGGAAAGGAGGTCCTTCACTCTTGTAAGGTCCACTGTGGGTAGGGAACCCGCTTGGCTAGGTGATGAGGTGAGGTGGACCTTCATATTTATGACCTAAAATATGTGGAGAACATACGTAGATGGGATCATGAAATTGGAGAGGAACTAAATTGTCATAGATAATGATGAAATGAAAAGGATCCTCATGATGAATGTGGGAAAGGGGAGGACTTCCACTCTAGCTAATTATGGTTCATGGAGGATCTTCGAACTGAATTTGATCATCATGGGTCGACCCACTATGGATACTACTTGCACCGATCACCCTAGGAGTCATCCTATAATGCTCGTGGGGTGGATGAGGCCTCATTTCTAATTGGGCATAGATTTGAACTTATTATTTCATAATAATGTGGTGATATCACATGTTATTGGAGGCTTGGTCCACTATAGTCTTTGAATATGATTCCACATGGAAGGAATCCTCCTAATCTTACTTCCGATGTTGGCTTCAGGTTAGCCGATCTAGGGCTGACTGTACAGGGATATGGAACACCTACTCCTCGTCCTGTAGGAACGACTGGAGGTACTGGTGTACCCTAGTGGGAGCCCTCCATGGTAACTCCCTAGACTAATTAATAGCTATTAGGACTTAGACACAACTTACTTCTTCAGTATAAGGGAGTGAGTCATAAGATCATTCCAATGAGAGGCTCCCAAAACAATTGAAAATTAGAGAGGGTAGAAGCAGAACCATGTGCGGCCCATGGGGTAGGTGGTGATTTTAGTGTAATGAGGTATCCATATCTTGATGGGAAATATCCGTCATTAGAATGACCCCCTCATGTACTTATTTATAGACATCAATTTTCATTACCCTCCTTTGGAAAATTTTATTTAGTGATATGGGGCCTGAGTGGCTTGTAGTTGTGTTAGTGGATGATTCTATGTAGGATTTGGAGTCATATGGGTTTACTGTATTGGCATTACCCCATCCCCACACCTACATATATGGGTGGTAGGTGACTGGTTTCCTGTTGTTGTAGCTTAGGACTTGGAAAGTCGGATGATTCCTCAATCATTATATTTAGTAGAAATGAAATTCCTAGTGCCACAGATCTATTCAATATTCCATTTCCTATCTAGAATGATCTACATTAACAGAATTGTTGACCATTAATCCAAATGATTAACTACCCCAAATCATAGTAAATTTCATTCCAGTACCAGTATTTGATTAGAGATACCTAGCACTAGATAATTGGATATGTGCACATGCTAATCTATTGATGTCACAAATTCTACTAATCCCCATTTTGAAGAGAATAATTTCACATCAGGTTCACAGTTTCTATTTCGAACACTTTTTCACCTCTTTAGGGACATTTTCTCCTTTATAAAAATGGTATAATGGGGTGTCATTATATCCTTTTATGGATTCGTCCACTTTATTTCCACTTAGTATGGTCTCCCTTAATGTTTAAGATGTTGATTGAAAAACTATTCTCAGTATCATATATTAGTTCATACAGGTAAGTTTTGTAGCTTATACCATGACATTTTGAAGGGGTCATGTCAGGGCATCAAACATAGATCAGGATAGTTGTCACATTGGGCATTACAGGTGTGTCTGGATGTTGAAACACCGATAAACCTGGATGATGCCTTATTATAAGGATTCTTTATGGTACAAAAGCCCAAGGCATCCCACATCAATTGTGGGTAAAACAATGCCAAAGGAATGTCTCTGAATTTTTTCCTCACCATCACATATTTCAAATGGTGTATGCCATGTGATTTACATCTAGTTGAGACAGATCACACTAATCAAAACATATATGGGACTGGATCATATGGTTACATCCCTTGTTTGGAACACCTCTAATGTTTACCAGATAGATAGGTCTGAACTCCCAATAAGGACGGACCCAGGATGGGGTATCCACAAAGGGGGTGATTTTATACCATGAAGGATGATCAAGACACCAAAATTGGAGGATATGATGATGGTGGGTCCCCAAAAATGGAATACCAAGGATTATGCTAGTCTGGGATTGATCCTTGTGGAGGCTTCCAACATTCCCTGTTTAGAAGGTAGTGATCAAAACCCAGATAGTTGGAGTGGTTGAGTCATGGGATTGGGGTATAAACAATGTAAAGATACTTGAAGACATATTTAGGCTTATTCATTATAATTATATAGGGTTATACAATGTGAAATGAGATGAAAAAGTATGACACATTGTTAGATACCCATATGTATGGCATGATTTCACTGATATGTGGTGGCCCTGGTGAAATTTGGATGTATATAGAGATGTGTTGTACGGTGGAATGAACAGTGATGAAACATAATGGGCTTGAACCAGTGTGAGAATTACTATGAATCCCCGTGTAATGGAATCATAGTCCACATAGTTATGGAATTTTGCGACGAGTCACCAAAGCAGGCGGCTCGTGATAATGGACGCGTGGATGCGGATCCGAAGGGAATGAAACCAATAAGAAAAGGAATGATGATACTGAGACACAAAGGCTAGAGGGAGATACTATGATGAGGAGTTTTTAGGGCTTTCACCTCTAGAAGACTTCCTATATACCTTGATCAAAGTGGGAATGATCAAATTACATGTAACTCTTGAATGGGGCATAGAATCGTGGCGTACCGAAAAGATATCACCCTGAAGAGGTCGAGGCTTATGCATGGTTTGCATCCCATCACAAGAGGGACACTCTTGGTTGTATGATAATGTATTATTTGTGGTACTTAGATACTTAGATGACCTAGTAACTGGTTTGACCCCACTAAGGGGTGGACAATGGATGTGGGTCCCATTAAATGGAATAGTGACGTTTTTCCAGTTTTTGGGGTTCAACCTCAGGGTGGATTTCTAAATACAATGTCTAGGAGAGAGGTATTAAAACCCACATAGATAGAAATAATATAGTATAACATCATGTGAGACAATATGGTCATACAATTAAAGGTCATGTGGTATGGGGGTGAACTTACATGAAGTGGTAGGGACCTATAGGTGATGGGATTGATCCTTTGGGAGGCATCCTACATACCATCTGTAGAAATGTAAAGGATCAATGTCTACATAGTTTGGAGTTGAGGGGGATGTGGGGTTTACACACTAAGGTGTCCCAATGAGGATGTCAGGGTCAATGATTACTCAATGACCACATGATCATTATCGATTTGAAAAACATGAGGTTGCAATAGACTTGGCAATCACATCACAAATAGTGTGTCAAAGAGAAGTAGAGCAAGGATTACAAGTGATTTGTAGCCCAAATCAGAAATAGGGGCTTACACATGGATGATAAACTAGGGATAGAGATATTGGTAAGCTCTAGGGGGTTTCTGGATGAATTAAGAGGATGTGGCCATCGTACATTAGGAACCCTTACAGTGTGTGTTGACACTTACACAAGGGATGCCGAATGCACACAAGGTGACAGAGTACAATGGGAGAAGAGGAGGGAGAGGGAGATGAGGACCATCCCCTTTATGTCCCTCTTGGGATTTTCACTTTTCTGGTGATCATTGTTTCTCAACATGTGTTGAGTACATGGAATTTCATTAAACTTTATCGTCCTACATCTCAGATGATGAGGACTCACTCTTAACCCTAGGACATTCATAACATGCACCAAAACGCACTCGGTAATGGGAAGGAACGGGGGAGTGATCCAATTAGGGGTACACATTATCTTGGATATGAAAAGAATAAATACACATTATCAAGCCAATAAGATGATGCATGGGGCAAGGCAATCTAACATGAAACACAACTCGAGGGTCTTAGGAGTCACTACGTGCTTGCCCAAAGGGGCGTACAGAGGATGTTCCTGTAAGATTGGGGTGTTGTGCACAATAGGGTCTCAAAAATATTTCCTAGGGTAATTAAAAAACATAGAGCACAATGGAATGGGTGATCAAAATATTTAATGCTTGATCACATGATGAGTTCTTTCATGCATGGTTGGAGTCTGTGGGAAAAATAATGGGTTCTGGGTGAAAGAGGCTCTACAGAAGGGAAAAGCATGCATGTTAGAAGGATTTTTTTTCACATAATTTACATTGAAAAAATGAATATGGGAAAGGATCAAGTACTTGTGGGTCCATCTGAAGGATGACACCTGGGAGACCACTCACACAACATCTAGTACCATGAGACCATGTCTCTCACATGGTAACAGAAGGAGTTGCCTTTCGCACATGAGAGCAGTGTTTCTTCTTATGAAACTGTCTCTCAAATTGTGGGGTACACTTATACTTACAGGAATCATCTTCACAAGCGGTTTACAAGGAGGCCTATGTTGAAGTGGCGTTTGACATTACATTAAGCATGAAATTTCTTGCGTACAGATTTCCATCTTGTGTACTGATATCAATTTTTATTGTTTTCCTTCCTTGGGAACATCAGGACCATCTGCTGATTAAAAATATTCTGTCGGTTTCCAAAAAATTTCTATTTCACCACCATAAATAGTTTTCTGTGCCAACCAGTGTCATACATTATTACTTTTCTAAAAGATATATGGAATTGAATCCTTAAGGACTGAATATATTAGTAATCCTGGTAGGTAGATGCATACATGATTCAAATAATCCATATGAACTCACAAATTAAAACATAATTTTTTTGAGAATAACATTATTTCCTCTATTGTATCCATGAAGCTCAATCATACTACCCTTCTTGGAAACCTAGGAATCGAAATAATATATGGGTGGTCTTAAAATCTCATTAAGGGTTTTGTTCATTCAATGTTATCATGAATCAATATGAATAAATGACATGGAAGGGAAAATAAATGATAACACATTTATTGATATAATTTTACTATCACGATTAGATGAGGCATAATCAATATTGAAATCAAAATAACAAGAAAACCATTGCATTTATTAAATTACTTTAATATCATAAATTGATAAGGATTAATCTATTTGGAAAGGAAAATAACATAAACCCGTGTCATTAAATTAATAAACTAATAATTTAATGAACCAACTGATAATATCAATTTCAAAATATCATGGATAATAATAAATAAATAAAAAATTGTTGAAAATCATAATAATTGATGATATGATATCAATAATCATGAAAATCTATACTTTCATTACCTTCCTCAAGAATTTTTACAACTAAGTAGAATGTATAAAATTAAAAAACATGTAGATAATGTTATACAATTAATTCATATAATAATACTATCAATAAGTTAACTGGCTATATATATCATGGCCCAGTCATATCTTCATGTCCAAATCATTTCTCATCTATCGAATAATCAGTTTAATTCATTAAAAATATGCCTTACCATTAAATATCAAAATTGAATAATGAATACAGGTTATTAATATTTCAACATATAACTGAAAAATGATAAAATTTAATACACAATATATATAAATTATATATAGTTTATACAATAATCATATCCATTTTATATTATATATAACATTAGGGGAAATCTATTTTCAAATGATCACCAAAAATTGCATAATTCAAGGGAAATTTGATGACTATAAAAATGAATCATGGATATAGACATCAATATAATCCTTGTTTAAAATAATAATAAACCATCCATAAGAATAACAATTATGGTATCGATAAAACATATACATAGTGATGTATATGTAAAATAAAAGGCTCGTGTCACTGGAAAATAGAAATTCCATAAAATCGTTTTGAGAACTTGATGTGATAAAATAATATACCATACTATACTATTACATTAAAACAAAATGTATATCCTATAACTTCAATTCCAAAATTTATACATTTATAACTTCTAAATGCAGAATATTTTCCTTTAGGTATCATCTAACTCATTCATTTTATACAACTCATTAAAAAAATATGAAAACATTATGAATTTAATATCTATACCATAATCAATATTAATACTTTATTTACCATTACCATCATTCCTTAGTCCCTAATGGGTTTTATATTGATTTTGGGAGTACATAAAAAAGGATTCTCATCTTGGTGTTTTACGTTGAGAAAGGGATTGTGCCACTATATGATGATATGTCATGTCTATATATTCTCAATATCAAATAATGAGAATAGTCAGATTCTATTAGTTTTGGGGTTATCAATTTCATCTAAAAAATATTTTAGAAGATTCCTATATTAAAATGATTATTTGTGGACATTAACCGATACATTATTAAATATATCTAATTTTCATGTGCTATAGAATCCATCTACTTCTAAATTCTGAATATTTTGAAGATAGAATATTTTCGTTATGAGGATCATTATAAAATATTAGAAAATTCCATTATTTTTTTATTAAAATACTAATATATATAAAATATACTAAATTTTTCAACCATATTATGTCATGGCTCCAAAAACTATAGACTATTGTTCCAACTTCTATATATCATAGAATTACATACTCGAATATTATCTTCTGTGGTTAAAAGAATATGGATATTTTCATTTACTTACTTTTATTGTTCAATAAGTTGTCCCACCACATTCATTGGTGTAATAACTATAGTTTTTAAAAGAAATCTAATCTATATAGCTTTCTTAATACGCAACAATAGGCTCTAAGAAAATATTGATAAACAAAAATAGTAGCAATATTTTAGTTTTACCCTTATAAAATTGATTTTAAAATATATTAAAATATATATAAATATATATACGTCTAAATGATTACCAATATATTGATATTTTCATAATAAAAATGTTCCCAAATTTTAGTAATGTAATTTCTCCAAAAAAATATTTATTTAATGATGATGCTTATCGTTTTTTGAGGAAATTATTTAATTAATTTATAGAAAATATTACATTATTTTATGATTAAATAGAGATAATGTTATTAATCATAATGTCATAATTATATTTTAGAGAAAATTTAATAAACATAGGAATATATAAATAAGATGTTTTTATTTAAAACTATTTTTTTCATTGAAGAGATTATATTGGACTATTATAATCTGGATTAGTATTACAATTTCACTATTAACTTTTAGTTTAACATATACCAATTACATTCATTTCAAGTTACTTTAAATTGAATTGTGTATAATTTTTTTTATACATAAATATTTATATTTCTAAAAAATGGATGTTCTCATCAACATATGGAATTAAATTTGAATTAAATTATGAAACCATTTTGAAATTAATCCTAAAAATTAATTGAATAAATTGAATTAAAATGATAAAATATTTTGAATATGTTCAGCTTATATTTTATTTCAATATGAATAGTGACCATAGTAAATACTTATCACAACCAAAATGGTAAATTTGGTAATTAATGATAAAAACACTTTTACATTGACTAATATTTAATCGTAAAAAATTAAACAATACATTTGGATGAGTTATGATTGGAAATTTCAATGAAATTATTGAATATTTGTCCACTCGGTGCAATATATCCTTGATTTTTACATTTAAAACATTTTACAAAATGATAAAAACAAAAAATTTCACTTTTATGCATTTGATAACATTAATAATCTATAACTATGAAAAAAATTATTATTTGTTCATAATGAAATTTTACATATCAATTATTATTTAGAGTTAAAATATATTTATAATATTTTGTATTTAAAAAATTACCCTAATTTCATATAATAATTATGACATGATATTTATTAAATTAACCAAAAATAAATAGGATATTAAAAAATATTAAATTTATTACAATGTTAAAGAATTATTTTGATACATAAACACAATAAATAAATCTAACATTCATGTTATGTTGTATGTATTAGATTATAATTTCTGTGTTTTAATGTTTTTTTCAAAGTCACATCGAATGAATATTTTAGAACAATTAAATAAAATTTAATAAAAAAATATAATATTTTATTATAATTTAATAGTGTACAACCTATCATCTTCCAATTGATTTGATATTGTTGAAAATATAATAAATGGTCCATTTTTCATCCAATTACTCTTTTATAGAATCTCTCTTGACAACTAAAGAGTGAAATTTATTTATAATGAATTTTTTCAATAGGATTAATGTAGATTAAATAAGATATATAAGCAATGAAAAAAAAGTCATGTAAATTTTTTGATCAATGATAGATTTACAACCTACAACTAATATAATAATCTAATTATAATAATGAAATATTTAACATATTTATTTAATATTTTATGAAAATCAAATTTTTTCCCTCACATCACTTATAAAACTAAACTTATTATCAACTTTTATTCGAAAAAAATCCATTTTGGATTAGAAAATGTAGACTTGAATTATAAAGGCACCGAACATATTATCCTATTGTTTGAGTTCACATTTTTTACATTGAAATTAGAGTCATGGAATTGCATACAGAATGACCCAATAGTTTTGTAGCCTTGGAAACTAGATACAAGCATAAATTTTATTATAAAACTGATAAAATAATTTAAAACAATGCCTTTTACTCATGTTCATGATTTTTTACACTAGAATAAACCCTTTATATAAATCTACATACAAATATTGTCATCCTTGGGAATGAGACCTAATAATGGGGTGATCTCAAATGCTCTGTAAGGGTATGACTATAGTGGAAGAAAATAATAATTAACCATAATCAATATTTTAATGTAAATAACTAAATCTCAAGGTGTTTAATTAATAACTTAAGAATAATATGGTTCTACTGAATAATAAAAAAATATGAATTCACCTGAGTTTGAATCAATTCTTTAGTTATTATAACTAATAAAATAATCACATGGAACTCAATAACTAATATCTTATTGAGTAATGTATCATTCCACATATCATTATCTTTCAATCAAGACATCAGGTCATGTTGTCTAATATAAATAGGTAATTACTAGACCAAAAAACAAATGTTTTTTGTCTCATGAGACCCAAAAATACCTCAAGGGGCTATAGAGGTATCATTTCAAGACATACTACTTCCAATTCACTCATCATAGGAAAGTGGGGAAAGATAATCACCGTAAACATTCATTTTAGAGACCAAACAAAAAAAATTTAAATACATTCCCAAACCAAAAACCATAATCATAAACCATCCAAAGTAATATATAGAATGGTAATAAAGTTGTACATCCCATGTAAATGAAATAATAATCCGACCTGTGAAATGTGATGGATAGTATAATTACAACATATCCTCATTGGATGATATGTATAATAAATGGAAGATTTTTTTATTTAGTAGAAATACAATAAAACAAATTTAAAGACTTACTGGTAAAAAATAACCTTTTAAATTTGAAATAATTTTTTATATATAAAAGCTAACAAAATATTCTGAACATAAATTCGTTTCAACATAACCAATGAAACACATAATGGATTATTTAAATTGTTTAGTAGGCAAGACTTTAATATTACATTTTTTTCATTCATATTTAAAAAATATTTCATTTAAAATTATTGTTAAAATTCATATAGAAAATTTTTTGAAAACAACATGAATATTTAATACAAAAAAATACAAGTAAAACATCAAAAAATATCAATCGAAATTAATTTGAATAATGTTAATAGAGAATTTGAAAAAAATTAAGAAAACACTTGTTTGGATGAAAAATGAATTTTGACATGATTGAGAATCTATGAAAGGATTTATATAAAAAACATAACATATAAAAGTAAAAAAGGAGAGAAAATGGTAATACTACAATTAATTTTCATGAAAAAATAAAGTAAATGATAGTTCAACATTTTCATTAGTGGTAGATCATAATATTTTATCCTATGAAATTTAATAATAATGTAGCCTCTTATATGTTTTTGTTTTATAATAAAACAATACAACATTAGTAAATTTGTAATTATAATCCATATAAAATAAATAACATCAAAAGAAAAAAATGATTATAATAAATTGTAAGGGGTTCATGATATAAAAAATAATTGGTTTATTATATATTGCACACAAAATAAATAATTTGTGAATACATCCTATGGCTCACATAGGTAAAAGTGAGATGACAAACCCTTACATGAAATCTAATTTTTTTATTTTTTGTCCATAATTACATTATAAAAAATATATATATTTTATAAATATTTTAAAAAACCATAATATTATATTTTATACAATATATTATTTACTTATAGAAACTTATGAACTAAATATTAAAATTCTCTATTAAAATCATTATTTGAGGGCGTAATTTCTTTCTTTTTCTTGTATATTTTAGATCATCAAATTCATTAAATTTACATTAATCATGGATTCATACTCTAATGAATGTAAAATATTATATAAATATACTATATATTAATTACAAATTTATTTTTATTAATCCATTAATGTAAAATGATGATGGTAGGCAATTTATGCACATTAATTCTATTGAATTATTAATAAAGGATATGATGAAAGGAATATAAAAATTAATTGAACATTATAGAATCAAAAAATTGTTGAATATTCAATTTATATTACACAAATTGATAATTATTAACATATATGTAAAAAATTAAAACCATTCATATCAAAATGTAGAAATAGTCATCCACATGTTTGTATCAGCGACACTACTAGTTCCCAATTTTTGGTATTTAATAATTTAGATTTCATATTACATTTAATTAATTGAGGTTAGTTTATATGAATTTCATATATTTATTAACAATATAAATTCTACCATAAATATATATCTTATTAAAAAAACAAATCACATTGTAAGGAAGTCTTCCACTGCACACAATATAACACCATGAAATTGTGTGATTATTAACTCAAATTTATTTGATATTTTTTATGTTACTCATTTCACATAACATATAAAATAGATATTTTATATTATGGAACTAATTTTGGATGTAGTTATATGGGCCATAATGTTAATAAATCACTAATCAAAAAATTAAATATATATTTCTCTATATGGATCATCATGTTTAACTTAAATTACATACAAGACTGCCTTTTCTCAATAGCATTCATAACTCGCATGATCGAGTTTTATCAAACAATAATATATTATAAAAAATATTATTATTAAATATAATAAGATATAAAATAAAAATTAAGTTTGTGGATATGAATTTGAGTAAATAATTATGTAATATACATGTTTGAAATCATTGGATTCAAATTAAATTTAACTGAATACAAAAACCAAATTAATATGAATGGAATGTTTTTATAAAAACATAACATATGGACAAAAAGTTATAATAACATAATAAATGAAATGAATTACTATTGGTGAGTGAAATTATTGAAATATATGTTTTCTATATTTTATCAAATATTTTTTACATTTATATAATATATTTTATTTGTATGTGATTGGAATAAACCTAATATTGCACAAACTGACCAATATTTTATAAAATCTGTTTCAAACCCATTTGATGGAAAATATATTGAAAATAAAAATTTTATAACGTTTTTTAATTTTTAATTTCATAATAAAAAACATTTTTTAACAGATGAAAAAATAATAGTTTAAGGTGAATATTTGTCATCTTTATGGGAAGTCCCATTTTCTGATCCATAGTGAAGAATACTATGTTTCAATTCGAAACTGCCTTTTCATCTACATTATTTATAATGTTAAATTTTATTTATAAATCTTTTATAAGAATAATTATATCAATTATAAATAAATTAATTCAATTTATTTCATTGGGATAAATTTAACATTGTAATTAGATATAAAAACATTGCATTGTTTTGAACATTTTTACATTAAAAACCTACATTATAATCCTTTTTATGGGAATTATTTTAATTTATTTTATAAAATATATGTTATTGGAATTTGGAAAAAATCATTCCATATTAGAAATTGTATTAATTTTTAGTTCATAATTTTTTTTAATTTTTATACCAAAAATAATAGAGTATGTAATAAAAATTAATTACAATAAATTAGATAAAAATTTGTTTAACAAGGGTCTATTCAATAAAAATAAAGACCAAAATGACCAGTAAACTAGAATAAAATAAATTTTATGTTCATATTTAGTCCATGTAATGCATTTTATAAAATTTCTCACATTATAGGGGCCACATGATAAGTGAAAAATGTTGGTGGAATAATTTTTCCCAAAATTTACATGTATGCCACTCCACCGTTATACAAATTTATTCAACCATACACATTATTCACACCTTTAAAGACAATTTTATCAATAATAATATTCTCAAATAATATCCAAAAAACCATATTTTCATCCTGAAATCATTAATTTGGTTATAATTCTGACAAAGGATCCTATTTACTGAGAACCATGTGTAGTAAACTAAAGAAGAGATCACATCCTTCCACAAGATACTTTGTATTATTTCCATTTGCGCACAATAAAATTTTATTATTACATGAACAGATAATTAAATCATTATCATAAATATACTAATATGTTCTTATTATATGGTTTTGACTTACACATACACACATGTCCATCAAATGGGTAACGAACATACCATTATTATGTATAGCTAACGACGACCTCACATAATGATCACTTTTGGTTTTCATTTATAACCCCTTGTGATTGGGAATTATGATGAGAGATATCATTTTATATTATATATATATGATATTTTAGGTCTTATTTATTTATTTTTTATAAAACACACCATCTTTCTTTTCATGTTGTTGATATAAGATAACATCGTTTGGGGATGTGTGGACTACTGCATCCTCAAAGTGATGTTATTCATTCTCACGTTATGTGGAATGAATTTAGGATAGTTTTAGTGAATATATATGATATATAGAATATTATAATTCCTATTTAAGTATATTTAATTAATATAATTAAATTTCATTTACATTTTTTCTTTACATACAACAATAAATAGAAACACCATTCATGCGTACATATAAACTACCTTCCCCATTCATAGTTAATTTCCTTTAATATTTATATATTTAGTAGCTTATTTTAGAAAAATAAACATTAAGAACATATAAAATAAATGTAATGTTTTATATTAAATAATTATTTAAATCACAATCTAAGTAATATGATCAATAATAATATGTTAAAACACATATGAAAATCATAGGGATATTACCCAGAACGTAAGACTATCATGGAATTGTAAATAAAATAGTAATATTAAGTGAAAATAAAATCACTTATGGAATTATATATAATATAATGGTTCTATAGTAGTATTATAATAAATATATACTTCTTTTATAGAAGGATTGAATGGGTACATATAAATTCATGACATATGGTAAGGGAAGATAAATTTCAAATTCATCTCTCAATTCTTCGTGTGTGGTGTATATACTGTACATTTAAGTGTTTTATAATTGAGTTCAATTGATTAATGATATTAAATTATTAATTTAATGTCATTATTTCCTTGGGATCACTATTCAAAACATACAACAGTAGTAACGATTTCCACACCTCCCTTGTATGTTTTGCGAGACACAAGTCATGTTCAACACTTTTTTCATATTTGTGATGTGTATAATTACCATGGATGTGTTCAATGAAACAAATTAATATATATATTGTTATTTACATATCCGTTTTACATTCTATATTTCTTATGGTCCTATGATTCAATGTAACAATGTGGTAATATTTTATTAAAAAATATCTTCATTTTCTGGGATTACTTATGATTATGATTCTAAAGAGAAAATCCAATGATCCATCACTCAATAAAATGCATGAATTTTATTATAAAATATTTAGGCATGTTATAATAATGAATTAGTACATATATTTAAACTCTATTGAATGTAAAAAACTTCATAAAATGTTTTTAATAATCACGTACCTTGTATCTCACACTAGATGGAAATCTAATTTTTTTTCAAAAAACATTGTTTTCCAAAATTATTTCAAAATGAAATTTTAAGAACATTACTAGGGATAAAGAATATAAAAAAATATATGGTGTTCATGGGTTATTTTAAATGTTGTCAAAAGGGTATTTTCAAATAGAATAATTTCATTTATTTATTAAACTTTTATAGGTTTTTATATAAATTCTATTGAAATAGTTTTTAACATAAAATTTCACTATTATTTTATGGCTTTTCATTGAAACTTATTTTGAAAATGTTTTTAAAGAATAGTTCATATATATCAATTTATATGCAATAAATATTAGTTTTAAAAGTATTTTTGTTTGAAAAATATTTTTCATACATAGAATAATTGATATTTTTCTGAAGAAATGTTTTAAAAATATCTTTACATATAAATTTTGGTATATGATAACATACCTTTTTATATTATATTGACATATTGCGATATGATCCAAGGATGCCATTCGTATTATTTCTTGAATTTTTCATGTTTTGATTTAATGATGCTTATGATATCTCTTTTTCTTCTATGTTTTATATGTTTTTAGAACAACTTATTTTCATGTGTAATGATAGGGTGAAATTATTATGAGACCAATCTATTTTCCATAGGCAATGATATGATGAACTATTTATTAGACCCATTTCATTTCCTATCTTATAATTTTAGGTTTATGAAAAGTGTCGATGTTTTTGGGTTATTATAGGATGTATGTTTTATTATCTTATAGCACATGTATAAAATATTGTATTATATTTTTTGGTGGGGTGTATTTCTACCACTAATCCTCAGTTTACGAATTTATATCTCATGAGATATTTATGGGGAAAAATTACACAACCCTGATCAAAAATGGTAAATTGGTGTGTCCAAATACACTATGGGAAGATGGGAAAACCCAATCCATTATAGAAATATGGGAAATCTTATCAATTATGTGAGGATGGGGAAACCTAATCTACTATTGATATATATCGATACATGAACCCTTATAAGGACAGGAATATGATGGGGCTTGGAGGTCTTTACCTCATAGTGGGTGTATTCCCCATGAAGTGATCTAATATGTTTTTAGTGATGGGATTTGACTTATAGTTAAAGATATTACATGTCTATGTGTTTACCACAAATTCTATGCCTTATTCCAGTTATATGATCATGTTGTTCTTGTTCTTTATTATCTAATGATTCATGAATTTAAAACTACCAATATTAATTCCATATATTATTTTTATGATCATTTATATTTAGGTAAATACCATCATGGGTTATTCTCATGATATCATACCGTTATATTAATGTTATGGTTTTTTATCCTCTGTTTACACTTACTAAGAATTATAGATCACTGCTTTCTTATGATCTCTTTACCCGAGTTATAAGGAAATGTAATATTTAGATGTAATAAGGGGGAGATATTTGTGTGAATCATCGATGATAATTATTGATAGTATGACATTTTTTATAGGCTTCCAAATACAATTAAATATTACATTCCCCAGTCCTATCATTATTAAATGTTCCAAATATCAATTTAATATAAGTTAATATCCATTTATGCTTTGTCTAGGGTGTTGTGGTTGATATCAAACAAAGGCTTTGGAAATATTTTGGAAACTATGATGAAAAAAACTCACGAAGATCAGTTGGGATATTTTGAAGGATATTTCTAGGTTTTTTTATAAGGATATATATAAGGAAAAGTAAATTTATAGGTTGATATATTAATATTAAGAAAAAGGATCGAATATGTGGTTTACTAACAATATATATTTTTCTAGGCACTACCAATTTTCATTGCTATATAACATATGTAAATAAGATTAATATCTCTAACATGGTGTAGTAGGAGTAAATTTACTGTAACCTAGTAAACATCACATGGCCATACAATGCAATTAGTTTGACACTCACGTGTGATATTTGATATGAATTCACAAAATATTTATAGATAATCATGAAGGATTTAAATAGAGGATGACTATAAATAATGAATTATTAACGTAATGTTTCATAGATTAAATATATATTTTTCATGATGTAGACATTCCATAAGTAATTTTTCTTTATTATGTGGTTTTCCACTATGATAAGAGATGTTATAATATCATTTCAGTTTTAGTCAATTATGGAACTAGAAAGAACCACATTAATTTTGAATGTTATGTATTTTTTTGAATTATCATTCAAATTGAATTATTAATAGAGTATAGGATGTTGGGGTCATGCATAATGAATTTTAACTAAACATTATTAACAACATGTTCTATAACCAACACTAAAACTCAACATAAAGAAGGTGTTCACCAATTTATCAGTTAATGGAGGGTATGGAGGAAAAAAAATTCAGTTTCCTAAAAGTACATATTGTGGGAAAAAACACATATGTGAATTTCATAAAGGAAAATGATGATGTATGGACTATAGAAAATATGGATATAAAACAGGAAATTTCGATGGGAAATATAAAATTTCTGTTCATAAAATGGATTGAAATATTATCCTCCCTGTGGTATTATCAAAACTAAAAATTTTAATGTGCGGAAGAAATGGAAATTATGAAAACTGTTGTCATAACAGGAAATATATCAAATAGAATCTACATGGTGGTTTTAGTAATTTTTTTTTCTGATAATGAAGAAAGCACAAACGACATATTAAAGGAATGTGTGGTTCTAATTGTATTATTTATAAACAAGATTTAATTGTGATTGAAATATTCTAATACTTGGTTCAAAATTCACATTTCATGAATTGGGTATTAAAAAATAAGATGATGGATATTAGTAAATTGTTTTTAGAGAATTTAATACAAATAAAGTATTTATGTTTTGGAATTTAATGATTAGGTTTTTCGAATCATGAAAAATATAACTATTTTAAATTTATATTTTTTATTATGTATTTAAAAAGATATGTTGAATTGTGCTTGTAAACTATAAAAGTGATTTCATGGAATGGTGATATTTTGAATATGGTAATAAAACCTTTAATATTGTCTTGATGTTTATAAAATGATGTTTGGACAAATATATGTTGTATATGAATAAGTAAATTTGATGTTACCATTCACCTCAGAGCTAATATTTTATTTTTTGATAGAGTTTTTTTTCCTATCATTGATGCAGTTTATTTAATTTTTAGAATTATGGAATATATCCAATACATATTGGAAAAAGGAAACATGCATGTTTTTAATAAGGATGTATTTGAATTCAGATCATTACATTGTTTCATGATAATACACGATGAATTGATTCAAATTTTTGGTATGTGATAGTTATGAGATACAATATGATATATGGGGGGATCAATTATACACTATTTTTTTAGAAATACAATGACCTTATTTCTATAATTATAGTCTTTCATCATCCAGATGGGTTATAACGTAAACCACTTAGGGAATTGTTTTTGATTAACATCAAACATGGTATTAGAGATTAACAAAGTATCTCATCACAGAAGTATTTATGGATATTTTAAATATTTTTCTAACAATATTTTTGATTAAAATATATTGAATGACTTATCATTCAATTCATGGATCACATGATTATTTAATACATCAAGAATGCCAAATTCACCCATATTTCACTGAATCAGAGATAAAGGGGAAGTTGATCAAGGAATGAAAAAGTGTAATGTTTTCCTAAAATCAAGTTGTTATATATTTTATTTAATGTTACATAACATTAGGAAAATGATTATTGAATTCAATATTTTTATCCTAGTAACTTCAATTCTGATGAATCAAATGACCCTTTAGATCACAACAAATTTAATTAATTGAGATTATTATCATTATACTAAACACAATCTATATCACTCTCCATCATAAAATTATAATTATATTTCTCTTCCATGTCAATTATTTAACTTCTCAAATATGTTCTCTTTTATGGAAACCTAATTATATTGTATATTGGGAAACCATTATGGTTCCAAATTCAACTTTTAAATGATTTTTTAGTAATCATTTTTATAATGTGGGTCTCTATGAAGTCAAAAATCACATATTAATACATAGATAAATTAGAATAATTTTTATGGAGAATTTAATTTAAACAAATACTAAATCATTGAATAAATTATAGAAAAATTATGTAATTTTTAGAAAATATAACTTTGATATTTTGTAAATTGTTCCCTCTTAATATTGTCACAATAAAAAGTGACCATAGTAACTAATTATCACTACAATAAGGGAATAACGAGTAATAATGTAAAAATTACAATTAATCAAAGAATTCCCACTTGAATGGTCAAACTATGTTATAATTAATGTCCATTTTCATGTAACAGGTAATACTCGAGTCTATACTGACCCCCAATTTTCGTAGTTTTTATCCCTCGGTACATGTGGACAAGATCCTTATGCACATGAAGTATATAAATAGGTATGTATTGCTATAAAAACCTAATAATATATCTATTTTTAAAAAATAGAGTGTTATTATATACATATCATCAATGAAAATAGTATAATTGCATTCTATAATATATGTTTTACTAAATATAGTTCACATTGTTTCTCCAAAACATCCTCAAATACAATATGTAATGACAAAAAACCAATAAAACCAACGTTAGTGGTGTAATTATTACTTTCACATAAGTATAATGAATTTCCTCTCAAATGATAAAATATTTTAGTAGTGTTGGTATCAAGAAACATACAAGAATATCATCTTATAAATGAAATCATAAGGTACATAATTTTGTATGAGTAAAACAATATTAACTATATAATAATCAGATATATCAATCAGAACACTCATATAATCATAATAGGGAATGAATCATACGAATAGGGTGAGGTCAAATTCTTTATATGGGTACAAGTACTATGGAATATGAAAATAAAAAATGAAAATCAATATTTCATTGTAAATAACAAAAATACCCACCATTAAAACAATTAATTTATCTTAATTTTTCAGGAATAAATTATGACCAAATAAAAACAAATACATAATAAAATTTTCTTGAAACATTTAAATGTATATTCTATCAAATATAATAATAACACAATCATCAATAAAAAATCCCATTATGAGGTAATTCACAATTCTATAGATTATAAGCATACCACAAATGACTTTTTGTATGAAATATCACAGAAAAAGTTAATGACATGAAAATAACACTAAATAATTCATATCATGAGACGTACTGAAGAATTAAGAAGATATTGATGGAACATAAAATCACACAATAATTCCAATGTAATCATCAAATTAAATGGGAGAAAAAAAATCAATATAAAAATTAATATTTAAAAACAAGAATATGAAATTTTTATAGTTTCCCTAACAAAATAGTATAATCATAATAAATATACAGTAATATATATAATGGTTTTGAGAATTTACAGCAAAAATAAAACAGATCATAAACTGTCAATTTGAAAAATAATTTTTATATATATACATACATCCCAAGTAGATTATAATTGGAATATAGTTTGGATGTATTTGATGAATGGAAATACCAAAAAATTGATATTAAAAACATTTCTTATGAATATAAATTTTATGTTGAAATTATAAATTTTAAAATAGAAGTCTCCAAATATTTATAATATCAGTATATTCAAAAATAAAATTTTCATAAAATAATGTATTCTTTATAAAAAATAGTTTTCAGGACGGTGGAAATTTTTGTTCATACAATACAGTAAAACAATGATACTATTAACATTTTTAGTAAAAATAGAGAACAACATCTATAGAAAACAACATGATGGTTCAATATAAAAATTAATGTAAAATGAAAAAAATGTTTTAAAATATCTGTAGTAAACAATGATACTATTAACATTTTTATTCAAGTACATGTTTAATAACATCCAAGTTAATATAGTATGAATTGTTTTTCAAACCTCTCTGTTGAGCTCGTGGTACACACGTACACATGAGCGACGTTATTATTTTCCCAATGGTGATGGGGTGAGAATTTATAAGTGAAATTATGATTCCAATGTTATTTTTCTTTTATAAATATCACGTATATTAACATAATCTTTCCTTTCTAAGCTCCATGTAAAGCGAGACTGAAAAAAATATCCCATCATTTTGTGAGGTGGTGGTCTTCCTTACTAATGAGTGACATAATCGTATCTCCAACGGAATTAATTATATGAAGGATCATTTCATATAATAAATCATTAATTATATTAATTATAACAATATATTTTATATATTTTATCTCCATTAACATATTCATAATTTAATGGCTCTAACGTGAAAAAATTAAATCAGTTCGTGAGTTGGTAGTCCTCCATACCCACAAATGGTGATTTTGTTTCCCTCATGTTAAATTATGAGTTGAATATATATTATGAAACTAAAATTACAAAATATCCTAATATTTAATATAATGGTATATTATATAATAAAATTCAATTATTTTTTAATTTATTTTGGACAATAAATAAAACAAAACACATTATTAAAAAAAATTCTTCTTCTTTGAAGAGCCATATTATGTTTATACTTAATAAATTTTAAAAAGGGATAATATTAAGAATGTGTACTCTATAACATGGTGAGGTAATTAAGAAATATATTTTGAGGTCATTAATGATCTAATCATGTTCATAATTGTGACTGTGATAGGAATGGGTTGTCCTTTTATATGTAGGGGAGAAAACCGAATTGCAATTTTAGAATGGAATCAATTACAGTCATGGTTTTATAAAAAATAATTTAAAAAATCAATATTAAAAAAATTGGATATGAAATTGTGGTAATTCAATACAATCTTAATTACACATGATTTTCTTCATTTATAACCTCAATCTTTTGAGATTAACCCATGAAAAACACAATTTCCTAACAAAAAAGATTATGTTTTATAGTTTTATATCTTTATAATGTTACAATTTTTTTACCGTAACAGATATTATTATTTATTATGATTAATATTGAATCTATTTTGTCAAATTTATCTCATAAAATTGGTAAAATTTTATTACATATAAAATTATAAGTATTTCCAAAAAATTTATTTTCCAAAGGAATTCATTCAAAAGATAAAAAAGTTATTACATAGGAATTATGTATAAAATATATAAAAATACACTAGGATAGATAAATTATAATATAAATGAACTAAATTTATTTTTTATACAATTTAAAATATTATATAAAATTTATAAATATAATAATAGAAATAATGCTTTTAATAAAATTCATTATTTTTCACTATTAATTTTAATATTTATCATTTATAAAAATTCTTGAGAATTCACCTAGGGAAAATTTAGTAATAATTAAATCAAAATTATCATTTATATTACTAATAAATATTCTATATGTGTTTGGGATTAAATTACAAATATTTATACAAAGGGAGACAAAAACTCCAATTGGAAAAATATATTTTTTCAGAAAACATTACATTTTCATTAATAATATTCATATTTTATTTCTATGAATAATATAACTATTTTATTTATTTAATATATATGTAAATTAAATAATAATCATTAATTTTTTTGTATTATTAATAATAACTTAAATAAAAACTATTTTATGATGGTTATGATAGAATATTAATATTGTAATTATGTATCAAGTTTTGTTTAATCTTGTTGGTTTCTACATCCCATACTATCGAAGAGATTGAATTTATTTAAAAATAACTATACCATAATGTATTAGTAAGGCACATTGTTTTATATGATTGGACATTCATGTTTTATATGTTATTGAATATGATTTTACTCTTTTAAATTAATTAGGAATAACTCAAATCATTTTCAAATTTCCCTTTGATTTTCATAGAGGTGTTGGATTGATTTGAATACCATCCAAAGAAAAATTTTGGTCAATAAGTAATGTTATTTTTTAAGGAATATGTTTCATTTTAACTGGTCATTTTTTTGTTATTTCTTAGACCGCCTACTACAAATAACATTCAACCCTAGTGATATTGTAACAATACCATATCTCATATAATTATATTTTATAATGTCATTAGCTTAATCTATAACCATATCCTCATTTATTAAATGGAAAATAAAACAAATGTTCTTCTTAATGGATTACTACAATCTAATTAAACACTGTAATTATTTTCCCATAATCCACATACACAAATATTTATAATGATGAATTTAATTATTATATATTAGATAATTTCCATAATTATAATTATTAAAATTTAATATATCATATTTTCTCTTAATAATCAGTCCATTTAAAAATGATAATTGTAGAGACCCGAAGCTTGACGTACATGGACATTACATTACATTTGCGGAATACTTAGTACATAACAAAAATACACACACAAGGATCGTAATAGTTTAGTGTCTTTGGAAACTCGGAATAAAATCTTCTAATCGTGGTGAAATATCTTCAACATCTCACATAAAGATCTTCCTCTTTTTTTTACCTAAAACCTTTCTGTATATCCTGGGGAAAAGAAAACATAAAAGGGTGAGCTCAAATGCTCAGTAAGGGTAAACAAAATAAATATCAATCACATCATATTCATAAGAACATAACTTTTGGAAATCTTAACCTGCAAAAGAGAGCATAATTTCATAACATGGGATAAATCATAGTAGTGAAATGAAATCACAATAATCATAACATAAAACATGAAACTTTGTGGCATACACACATAATCATAGAGAATCGTTTCTTGTTAGTCAAGACTAATTGCCAAGACTATCTTAGTGGACAAAGTCCCTTTCTGAATCGAGTAACCCTCGTTTCAGTCCTGTTTCACTGAACCGGTATAACCTACCATTTCAGCCATGTCTATCTCATGAGATATAAAATCTTTACCCAATGCATTGGAGGGAGATATAGGTCCCACCCATCTTATAATGAATCCTTTCTTATGTGTGCCACATAATCATAAACCATACATCATAGCGTAACCCATGTAATAAAAATGGGATTCTTAAACAACATGACATCATAAAACAATTCATATAAGATAAAGGAATTCATAAAAATATTTCCATCACAACATAATCAAATTCATGTAATAATAGGGATAAAAACAGAACCCTTTTATTATCTTAGATGGAAAATAATTTTGATAAAATACTTGAACTCCATTCTTGAGGAAAATATCCTTTCTACTTCAAAAACATTTTTCCTTTCATAATATGTCATAACACATTAAAATAAAATAAGTTGATTAGAAATAAACTTGAAAACTTGTAAAGTAAGCTTCTTGGAAATAATTTTTTAGAAATCCATTCATGTCGTATAAGTTAAAAAAAACATTCTTTGTACTTTTGTCAGAAAAGTCAAAAAGTAACTCGTATGAAAAACGACAAAAGATTCCTTTCTTATTCTTTACCAAAAACTCACCGAAGGGTAAAAATGGATTTAAACAATTGTAGGTGGATGGAAATAATATTGCATATTGATGAAACATGGATGTGGATGATAAAATACACCCCAGTAAATACTTACGAATAAACAATCTCGGATAAAAATGAGATTGTGATATTTCCCTTACCTTAGGTCCGATTTGCTTTTTATGTGTCCGAAGCTCCTGTATAATGGTTTAAATAATGTTATTGACTTATTCTAGAATCATAAATATTGATATGATATCATATATGGTCATATTATTAGCTTCTTGTTAGTAATATTTCATTGTTACTTGTTACTCGGGTCTTTATAACTTTTTGTTCTTATGCGTGTTTTGTCGAATAAATTCTTATTCTTCTTTTAAGGTTCTGGATACCTTATATCCAGAATGGTATTAGTGTAACATATATCATATTTATTAATTCAATTCATTTATATAATTACTATGTAATGATGATCATGTAGAACGAGTCGCATCACATCGTGGAGACGGTATTCCGTACGTACGCACGAGTGATGATATCATTCCTATGAACATGGAATTGTATTGGAGTATATGTATATTATTTCAGTATCAATATTACTCCATAATAATCATATATAGTTACTCATTACACCATTATACCCATCCTTGTAAGGTGATGGTGGAAAATAGATTACACCACGGCGTGGAGACGGTATTCCGTACGTACGCACGCGCGGTGATTTCTTTTTCCATAGGATGGATAGATGGTGAAATAGGGTTGTTTCATACTTATAATAACATATCAGTATATGAGTGATACTGATGTTATTACTTCATAATGAAACAACCTAAGAAGAAGAAGTGGAAGAAGAAATAAAGATGAAAGAATTGGTAACGGTAATTACCTCTTCTTTGAAGCGCCTCTTTGAGACCTCCTCTTAGGGCACTAAAATTGGTCTTCGAGGAAGACTAGAACCTCTAGGATGTTTCTAGGGAAGTGGAGAAGAGATTTTGGCAGGGGCTGGCCGAGCTTGAGTGCTCAATTTGGTGTGAGGAGGAGGGGGAGGAGGTGTCCTTTTATAGGGGAGGAGAGGGGCACCTTAGGAATATCTCAAAATATTATTTTATTTTAAAGTCAAAATCGGTTTATAATGGTTCCAAAGGGTCTTATTTCAAAGCTAAAGTGGGGATGGGTCGAAATCATACCATCCAATAGGATTTAGACAAGTTTAGGGTATTATTTTAACCTTATCAATTAGATTTTACTCTAAGTTAATTAATTTAACTTTTACCGTGTCTTTTTGTTTTCTTTCACTATATGGTTAATACACTTACTATAACATGCCAAACGAACCCCAAATTGTTTATTATCAATATATATATCCTTATCTAAGTCATTTGGCCGAACCTTATATTTTTAGGAATAAAATAACAATTAGTAATATAATATTTGATTTAAAAACTATTTTGTGTCAATTTTGACACTATTTGATATATGATTTTTGTGAAAGTCATAACAGAATTATATGTTCGAACCAAGTTGATTAAATCACCACTAATATATCATAGTAACCTATAAAATTAGTGGAATTCATAAAAAGTCTCAAATTACATTTATTTGGGTGTTTATAACATCAATTATGTCAATATTTCATTAATAAGATAATTACTACATCATCTTTGTGTCACAAATAAATTATATTATTTGATGTCTAAAAATTACAAATAAAATACCATCATGTAGGAAATCTTTTTAGCTTTCTAATGAATATTTAAAATCGAATTTATCTTATGTATAACACCATATTAAAAATGATTTACTTATTACACTTTGATTTTAACTATTTTAACCCTTCTTTAAATAAATTAATAATAAATGTCCTAATCTAATCCAAGTGGGCCTAAATGGTCATATTTTATTCCTAAGTTTGTTTTTGGTCGAATTACACTTGTCCAATAGAATTAGGACATGTGTTAGGGTAATATTAATATCATATTTACCCTTATTTACCCTATTTACTATTAACCGCGGTAAAAAAAGTAAAAAGTTACTATTCACCAAAAAATTATTTTCATCTCATTGAACCACATTTTAGTCCTTGATATTAACTGTGTCTCTCGGATTTTCGAAATTCCATTCACAGAAGCGGTAAAATTAAGTTTTATGCAAAATTCAGCTTTTAACCTACCACTTAGTGGTTTCACTATTCATCAAAAATTGAAAGTTTTCAGAAAAATACCAAAATTTCACCCTAGGCTAATTTCGATATTCTGAGTCCAAAAATAAAGTCCATTTTGAAAAATAAAATTTATAAAATTTCAAAAAGTGGTTATTACTATTCATAACGGCTAGTTTTAATAATATTTTAATAGCATATCGTTGTTTAGTGAAACTCGTTATTGCGTATTACACACGCTATCGAGGAAGGTTGTGATTGCGTGTAATGCAAGGCAAGTCAAGGATGCGTGTTGTGCAAGCTCCTTTTGGTGTAGCGTACAACACAAGACATTAGTGAAATAAAAAGAATATTTTTCATAAAATCTCGGGCTGTTACATTCTACCCCCCTTAAAATGAATTTCGCCCTCGAAATTCGTCGGGGTTATAAATGGTTTACTATTCTAATGTTTTCTTTAATAGAATCCCACATCGTAAAAAGGAAAACCAAAACTTGGATTTAAAAACTAAAGTATGAAATGTAACGATTACCCAAATAAACTAATCACTGGGCTTCCACATAGGTGAAAATATGGATATGGAAGAAAAATCTAACCATCATGTTCTGATGGAGAGTGGTAGAGAACATGGCTATGGAAAAGCCAGTAATTACAAATCCATAGATTTGTGATGATATAAGGTACCATCTGATTCATCAGGTATAAGATCACTGGGACAACATTTTTGGTTTTCAAGATCATTTCCCTAAAGTTGAAAATTTGAACTAGAATAAATACTTACTTTATTTTGGTACAATCTCACTGTTGTTAGTGTCTTGAACAATTTCCACTTCATCTCTTAAATAAATGAAGTTGAATTTGTTATTCGTGAAGTGTTAGCAGATTATGTGATAGAACGACGGGTCATTCCATCTGTCTCAAACAAAAGGTTAGCAAAAATTATATGCGTAAGTCGATCTATAGTGAGATTAATCATATATGGTTCCTAAAATGGACTTATACTTCATATATCATACTGCTTAATATAATAAAACTAGTTTCTACTAAACAGGGACTTCCTGTAGGCCAGTGGTAGGCGATAAAGGCTAGTCGCACTTCGGTTGTGGGTTCAATTCCTACAGCCTTGTCCGAAGCGATGGGCTGTCGCCCGTCCTGCAGGATGTCCTTTTTCTAAAACTATATTACTATCCCATCAATAATATCGAGAAAACTTCTATCCTTAAACAATACTAACTTATGTCCAACATAATCCATTCCAATCTTTAGGATTATCCATAATACTGCAGTCCACTCTCATAACATAGTGAAAACGATTACCAGAGATTTAACACCATCGTCGATCCCCATAAGATATGTCTTGTTGGTCAAATTCTAAACATTCAAAGTCCTTAATCATGTATTCTCTTGAATACCTTAGTGAAAACATGAATGCAGTTTAAAGTTAACACTTTCCACATACCAAAATCCTCAAAATTCTATATACTCAAACCATGATATCACTTAGTCCTTATATCAATCATGAGCTCATGAATACTGTTAAACATTTCATTTTATTGTTTTCCCTTCATTATGCGCATATCATCTTATTTCCAAAAATATCTCAATCACTTTGAATACCACATTAAACCAATACATAAATATTCCAATACTCCATGATACAACAATATTTTGGAATCCCATTACATAAACACTTAATCATTCCACCACATCGTTATCATATTCAACATCGCCAATAGTGATCGCATGTGACTTCCCTTTGTCCTTTGCCTTCAGTGGTTTCTCATGTTGATCATCACTAACCCTTGGATTAGGGCAATTATTAGCATAATGCCCCATTTCCTTGCACTTGAAGCATTAAAGTGTTGGTGGTGCGTTCTCTGCAGTGTTTGCTTTATTCACATCATTAGAAACCCTTTTTCCATTACTTCGACACTCAGCTGCTCGATGACCTTCTTTTCCACACTTAAAACATTTTCTAGTCCCTTTAAGACAATCTCCACCATGCTTCTTTCCACACTTTGTGCATAAGGAAACATTTATCTTCTTTTCACCATTATTATGAGATTTCTCCTTGAACTCCATCTTTCGTTTCTTGTCAAAACCATGAGATGGATATGTAACACCAACTTCTATTTCTACCTTGATAGCACAACGCACAATTTATTCATAGCTACTGAAGTCTCTTATAGCTAATGCCCTTCGAAGACTTGGTTTTAAGCCACTGAAAAATCGATCAACTTTACTTTCAGGTTGGATGATAATGCCAGATGCATACCTTGCAAGTCTTGTAAAATTCACTTCGTATATACCAATAGATTCATCATCCTTCTGCTTCAGCTCAATAAACTCCTTTTCCATCTTTGTTCGAAGAATACGAGGGAAGTACTTACTGAAAAACAAGTTCTTGAACTCGTCCCATTCCATGGACTCAATTTCATCTCTTGGCCTCGTATTCTTGATAAGATTCCACCATTGATCAGCTTCACCTTCCAAACGATATACTGCTAAGATGACTTTATCATGTTCAGAACATTGAAGAACTGAAAATATCTTTTCAGTGGTACTGATCCATTGTTCAGCAACAAGTGGATCGGAATTCCCACTGAAAGAAGGTGGGCGTTGCCTCATGAAGGACTCAATAGAATATTGTTCCCTTCTCTGCTCATTTGGAAGTCCAGAATGATTCATAGCTTGTGTAAGTATAGCAATAAGATTTTGCACTCCATCTCCCATAACATTTGTTTGTTCAGGAGGGCAATCATTGCATTGTCCATTGCATTGATCAACACGGTTCCTTCGGGTTCCAGCCATTGTCTAAAACCCAAAAAGAATAGTGTGAGAGGCAAAAATCATGCTAGGGAAAACAACATAATAAAGGGGGTGTACCTTCAATATCCAACATCTTAGGTTTAATTCTATGATCGTTAGCGTAATTCTAGTACTATAACCTATACATATACTTATCCCTAGGGACATCCCTAGACATACCTTAGAAATATCTCTAGGGATCTCACTAACGTTTTCGCATCCTAGTTTCCAAAGGTTGACTAAACCTTTCCTCTGATACCAACTATAGAGACCCGAAGCTTGACGTACATGGACATTACATTACATTTGAGGAATACTTAGTACATAACAAAAATACACACACAAGGATCGTAATAGTTTAGTGTCTTTGGAAACTCGGAATAAAATCTTCTAATCGTGGTGAAATATCTTCAACATCTCACATAAAGATCTTCCTCTTTTTTTTTTACCTAAAACCTTTATTTATATCCTGGGGAAAAGAAAACATAAAAGGGTGAGCTCAAATGCTCAGTAAGGGTAAACAAAATAAATATCAATCACATCATATTCATAAGAACATAACTTTTGGAAATCTTAACCTGCAAAAGAGATCATAATTTCATAACATGGGATAAATCATAGTAGTGAAATGAAATCACAATAATCATAACATAAAACATGAAACTTTGTGGCATACACACATAATCATAGAGAATCATTTCTTGTTAGTCAAGACTAATTGCCAAGACTATCTTAGTGGACAAAGTCCCTTTCTGAATCGAGTAACCCTCGTTTCAGTCCTGTTTCACTGAACCGGTATAACCTACCATTTCAGCCATGTCTATCTCATGAGATATAAAATCTTTACCCAATGCATTGGAGGGAGATATAGGTCCCACCCATCTTATAATGAATCCTTTCTTATGTGTGCCACATAATCATAAACCATACATCATAACGTAACCCATGTAATAAAAATGGGATTCTTAAACAACAAGACATCATAAAACAATTTATATAAGATAAAGGAATTCATAAAAATATTTCCATCACAACATAATCAAATTCATGTAATAATAGGAATAAAAACAGAACCCTTTTATTATCTTAGATGGAAAATAATTTTGATAAAATACTTGAACTCCATTCTTGAGGAAAATATCCTTTCTACTTCAAAAACATTTTTCCTTTCATAACATGTCATAACACTTTAAAATAAAATAATTTGATTAAAAATAAACTTGAAAACTTGTTAAGGAAGCTTCTTGGAAATAACTTTTTAGAAATCCATTCATGCCGTATAAGATAAAAAAACATTCTTCATACTTTTGTCGGAAAAGTCAAAAAGTACCTCGTACGAAAAACAACAAAAGATTCCTTTCTTATTCTTTACCAAAAACTCACCGAAGGGTAAAAATGGATTTAAACAATTGTAGGTGGATGGAAATAATATTGCATATTGATGAAACATGGATGTGGAAGATAAAATACACCCCAGTAAATACTTACGAATAAACAATCTCGGATAAAAATGAGATTGTGATATTTCCCTTACCTTAGGTCCGATTTGCTTTGTATGTGTCCGAAGCTCCTGTATAATGGTTTAAATAATGTTATTGACTTATTCCAGAATCATACATATTGATATGATATCATATATGGTCATATTATTAGCTTCTTGTTAGTAATATTTCATTGTTACTTGTTACTCAGGTGTTTATAACTTTTTGTTCTTATGCGTGTTTTGTCGAATAAATTCTTATTCTTCTTTTAAGGTTATAGATACCTTATATCCAGAATGGTATTAGTGTAACATATATCATATTTATTCATTCAATTCATTTATATAATTACTATGTAATGATGATCATGTAGAACGAGTCGCATCACATCGTGGAGACGGTATTCCGTACGTACGCACGAGTGATGATATCATTCCTATGAACGTGGAATTGTATTGGAGTATATGTATATTATTTCAGTATCAATATTACTTCATAATAATCATATATAGTTACTCATTACACCATTATACCCATCCTTGTAAGGTGATGGTGGAAAATAGATTACACCACGGCGTGGAGACGGTATTCCGTACGTACGCACGCGCGGTGATTTCTTTTTCCGTAGGATGGATAGATGGTGAAATAGGGTTGTTTCATACTTATAATAACATATCAGTATATGAGTGATACTGATGTTATTACTTCATAATGAAACAACCTAAGAAGAAGAAGTGGAAGAAGAAATAAAGATGAAAGAATTGGTAACGGTAATTACCTCTTCTTTGAAGCGCCTCTTTGAGACCTCCTCTTAGGGCACTAAAATTGGTTTTTGAGGAAGACCAGAACCTCTAGGATGTTTCTAGGGAAGTGGAGAAGAGATTTTGGCAGGGGATGGCCGAGCTTGAGTGCTCAATTTGGTGTGAGGAGGAGGGGGAGGAGGTGTCCTTTTATAGGGGAGGAGAGGGGCACCTTAGGAATATCTCAAAATATTATTTTATATTAAAGTCAAAATCGGTTTATAATGGTTCCAAAGGGACTTATTTAAAAGCTAAAGTGGGTATGGGTCGAAATCCTACAAACCAATAGGATTTAGACAAGTTTAGGGTATTATTTTAACCTTATCAATTAGATTTAACTCTAAGTTAATTAATTTAACTTTTACCGTGTCTTTTTGTTTTCTTTCACTATATGGTTAATACACTTACTATAACATGCCAAACGAACCCCAAATTGTTTATTATCAATATATATATCCTTATCTAAGTCATTTGGACGAACCTTAGATTTTTAGGAATAAAATAACAATTAGTAATATAATATTTGATTTAAAAACTATTTTGTGTCAATTTTGACACTATTTGATATATGATTTTTGTGAAAGTCATAACAGAATTATATGTTCGAACCAAGTTGATTAAATCAACACTAATATATCATAGTAACCTATAAAATTAGTGGAATTCATAAAAAGTCTCAAATTACATTTATTTTGGTGTTTATAACATCAATTATGTCAATATTTCATTAATAAGATAATTACTGCATCATCTTTGTGTCATAAATAAATTATATTATTTGATGTCTAAAAATTACAAATAAAATACCATCATGTAGGAAATCTTTTTAGATTTCTAATGAATATTTACAATCGAATTTATCTTATGTATAACACCATATTAAAAATGATTTACTTATTAAACTTTGATTTTAACTATTTTAACCCTTCTTTAAATAAATTAATAATAAATGTCCTAATCTAATCCAAGTGGGCCTAAATGGTCATATTTTATTCCTAAGTTTGTTTTTGGTCGAATTACACTTGTCCAATAGAATTAGGACTTGTGTTAGGGTAATATTAATATCATATTTACCCTTAGTTACCCTATTTACTATTAACCGTGGTAAAAAAAGTAAAAAGTTACTATTCACCAAAAAATTATTTTAATCTCATTGAACCACATTTTAGTCCTTGATATTAACCGTGTCTCTCGGATTTTCGAAATTCCATTCAAAGAAGCGGTAAAATTAAGTTTTATGCAAAATTCAGTTTTTAACCTACCACTTAGTGGTTTCACTATTCATCAAAAATTGAAAGTTTTCAGAAAAATACCAAAATTTCACCCTAGGCTAATTTCGATATTCTGAGTCCAAAAATGAAGTCCATTTTGAAAAATAAAATTTATAAAATTTCAAAAAGTGGTTATTACTATTCATAACGGCTAGTTTTAATAATATTTTAATAGCATATCGTTGTTTAGTGAAACTCGTTATTGCGTATTACACACGCTATCGAGGAAGGTTGTGATTGCGTGTAATGCAAGGCAAGTCAAGGATGCGTGTTCTGCAAGCTCCTTTTGGTGTAGCGTACAACACAAGACATTAGTGAAATAAAAAGAATATTTTTCATAAAATCTCGGGCTGTTATAATAATTTCTTTATTTCATATGTGTGATTGACCACCTTAACGAAAAAAATGATTCATTATTCTACACAATATCATATGAATGGTATATATAATTATAATGAATGATATAATGCTTTGTTTCATAAAAAATTAACGTCTTATAAATGTAAAACGTTTTCTACCACATTTCCATCTAGATTGTTTAAAAATACAAATGTTATGAATGAAAAAATTTGACCATCCATCTCCACAATTATAGCGTAGTTCATTTTTTTGTCCATATGTAAAATTTGGTTTTATTTTTACAATTGGTTTATAAAAATTGAAATTATTTCATGATTATTAATCTAGATATGATGGAATAATGACTGAATTTTATATGGTCCATATACCAATGTAATTATGAGAAATATGAGAAAATATCATCGAAACACCATATATGAACTTAAATGAATAAGTAATTGATAAAAAAATAGTAATAGATAAATTAAAACTAATAATAATAATAAATTTATTCTTAATAAATTATATAATTAACATTTCTTTATTCTTCACAATGATAATGAATGTTCATGACATGTAAGACTCTAGGTAAGATACATTCTTTTAAATATGCACTATTAATGTTTCCCTTCCTAATCTATTTCTTCCATGTCTATGTTGTTATAAATGTTTACTGTAAATAATTAATATATTAAATTGATGTTGATAATGATGCATTACCATAATTTTCATTCATTATAATGTATAAAAAATTGTTTTTTTATGGATAAAAGACTAAAATTTAATAACATCATTTTAAATAATTTATAGATTGATATTCAAAATCATAAAATTCAATTCCCAAATTTTTATATCTATTTTATAGATTATTTTATTTTTAGATAAATGGTTTATAAGACATATTTAATTACTCATTAAATTGCATTCAAATTTTTTAAAATGTAATATTTTAAAGTATTTTAGAATGAATGTAAAAGATTACATTTCAAAAAATAAAAATAATGTCATATTTTAACATAAATGACATAAATGGATTTTCCTGATATTCTACAAAAATATTTTATATATGGTTTACTATATAATATTCCTTATTTTATTAATATAAAACCCATCTATCCATTTTTTTAAAAATAGTCCAAAAGGATTTCAATTAGAATGGAAGTTTTTATATCTCGAAATATTTTTCTTCTGGGTTATTGAGATTTTTGGGTGAAACAGTTTTCATTAGGTTATGATAATTCTCTACCTAACATAATTTATCCATCCATTATAAATGATCGATAATAATTCTAAATTCAATATATATGTCTCACACATATATACCAGGATTATTCTACCTTCTATGGATGGGTATAATACGTTCCTTATGATAAATTATTAAATGTATTCAATAAGAAATATCATTGTATTAGGATATAATGTGAGATTGTGAATCCCATTTCATTAATGGGAAATTAATATGTGTATTTCTTAAAATTTATTTTATTATTTTCACATTTATCCTTAAACATGTAATGACATGTTATCCATCATAGTTCCATAATGTATTATGTAAATATATTTTCTTATGAAGATTTATTATGTTATATTGGTGTATTCATGATCCACTATGTGATTATTCCCACCATGTGACACTATCAAGGATTTTAACCCATATTTATATTTATTTGATGTTATGTGTTACTGCCATGTTTTCCATACTATATTACATTTCTATAATATTTTTATATCAAATGTTTTTTTGTTTCAATTTTCATTTGTTGAGTAATGTTGATAAGTAATGAAGAAGATACCTATAACAATGAGGTATGATACTGTTTTCTGTTTTCATCATAATCCTTTAGTTTGGTACATCATTGGGTGATTACACTCCATGTGATTTGTGATCACACTATGAAATTTAAACTGAGTATAAGATATGAATTGGATACAACGTGTGAGTGGTATCCCAACATGTAAATGGTTCACATATTGTATGAGAAAATATCCCATTTCAATATAGAGGTGTATGGTTATTGGTGTATATAGGATTAAAAATTTAAAATAAGTTTAATTAGGTTCCCAAGAAATCAAATTATCAAAAATTGGTTTTTTAGGGTTCTTATAATGTGGTTTATAGTTTAATTTATTACTAATTTCCTTCTACTTTAAAAAGAGTAATTTCGGTCTAGATTTTGGGAGATTACAAGACTTTTGAGTCTCTTTGTTCATGGAGTGATCACCTTTGTAGTTGGACTTATTCTCTTCGATTACTTAATCCGTACAATTCATATTTTTATTTGGTAATGACTATGGTATCATTTGGGATTGTGTAAATTTTTTATATTATATTGTTATCTATTTATAAATTTCATTTACATGGAATGCCTCACATTCTATACGCCATTATGTTGGTTTTCATATAGAGTTTTCAAATGATGAATGGATTATACCATGATAGGGTTGGTGTTTCTATAAAATTAGTTAATTATTTTATATTTTGTATTATTCATTATGAATTAATTTTTTCCCTTTATTGATATATGATTATAAATGGTTTAAAATGTCCTCATGGAAAATACTATGTTTTCTAATGGTGGTTTTCTTTATACATGGATTTTTTAGGATATATAATTGTTTTTTTCAATCATCAAAGGCCATTATCATTGTTTTGAAAATATTTAATGAAATTGTGATCATTGTTTTCAAGACGTATGTATTAAATTACGCATTGGGGACCGTTGGTGCCTCATGAATGAGACACTTGTATCCTTAGTGTGTATTTCACTACTATGAGGTAAATTTTTCTGGTATTGACTTGAGGGAGTAGATATCTATTTGATCTAATGTATGAATATTTTGGATAATGGTTTTTTAGTATATAGTCTCATAGTGGTCTATGATAAATATTAGAGGATTTTTATTTTTCATTTATTTTTATTTATTTTGTGATCTTTTTCATTGATTTTTTATCAATGTTCCTGACATGTGGTAGTGTCTCATAGCTTCATGTGATAGTTTATTTCATGGATATATGTCCCTCTGGTCAGAAGGATATGATTTTAATTTTTTATCACTTATATTTTCCATTTTTCTAGATTAGGTATATGAATGGATCTTGTGAATACCTATGGATAAAATGAGAAAATGATTTTTAATTGGATTTATTTTGGGGAATAGATTGAAAAATAGTTTTCTTTAAAAATATTTAATTAGTGTTTTATTTATATTAGATAATTATTGAAATTTTGGTTCATTCCTAATAAAGTATTTCTCACAATCTAATTGTACCTATGAGAATTTAAATATTTTATATTATAGGATTCATATACATGAAAGGGAATATTTTATTATGATGGAATGTAGTTTTTTCGTCTTTCAATTGAGGTTGGTTTGTTGGGGACATTCAATTACATAAGGGTTTTATGTACATTTTTTTATCTTTTTGGCCTTTAATTTTTTTGTGGAATCTCATCAATTTCTATTTGGTGCCCAATTTTTATGTAATATGTTTCGTATATTCATGAATCTTTTTTTTCCTCCTCTTTTACAAATATTATGAAATGTGTCTCTTTAAGATTTTTTTCTAGTAAACACAATGTGGATCATTACAAATTGGTATCAATGGGATGCACAACATGAAGTGTATTTGAACTTCCAATGACATGTTCTATGTTTTTTTATACATGAGTTTGGACTTTCATAATTCAGATAATATGTGTGTTAACTGGGATTGAACTGCTCACATTTTTTATTGAAATAGAGTTTTCATTTTTGGTAATAGTTTATTTTAGCAGGTATGAGACATGGAGTATGGGGAAATTTGACTGACTAGTATAGGGTGTTTATTTAGAATGAAATTTTCTATCATAAACACTCTATTACTTGTAGATTTAAATTATTAATTTTTTGGGGCTTTGAAATCCATACTAGAAGTTGGTTCTATGATTTTTGAATTTCAAAAATAATTCATGATTTTGTTTATAAAATACCTTTAATAAGACAAATTCTAAATATAATAGAGTAATATCTAATATACATTCCACGATATAACCCTATAGTGGACCCAACACTAGTAGAAGATGTTATTATCACTATTTATATAGTAGGTCAAGTAGGTGTTTGGAACCCTAGACATGTGGTAGATTATGGAACTGAATTTATAAAAAAAACATCCACCCATATATTTTCATGAAAATTTACATATGAATATGAGGACAACATTGAGAATATTGAAAGGGTCTTCTTCTTCTTCTAGAGTCTAGAAGATTTTCTAGTAGGCTTTCCCATGTGTATGATTGAGGGATTTTTATGGAGATAGTGGTACTCTAATGTAAAAGATATGATGCATAAGTATTTTACCTATGATTCCATATATAAAATATATAGACAACAACTTTACATGGATACATTACATTTAAAGAGTCATTTTAAAGAGAAATCATGGTTTAATAGTGTGTGCAACACATAATACCAAACATAGATAAAAAATTATTATTTAAATATGACCATTTTAACATTTGCATTTATATATTCGATATTGTTAGGATTAACTACATTATTATATATATATTTAATAAATATGTTGATAAATTCTTAATAAATAATCAATCATTTTTTTGTAATGAATTTTTTATATGGAAAAATTAATTTATTTAAAAATGATTTTTCCTTCATATTATGAAATGATGTATCATAATTATTTTTTAGAACATAAATAAAATATATTTAAAAAAATGAACACTATTTTTTTTATAACCATATCTATTTAAAAATGATATTAACATTTTTTATCTTTCAGAATATATATATATATATTGGATAGTGAAAAATATAGTTTTAATGTAAAATTGTCATTTACATTAACAAATTTTGAAATATATAAGTTAAATTTTCATTAAAAAATGTTTCAATGTAAAATAAAAATTATCTAGTAATATTTAATTGTATTAATTAAATATTAATTATCTTCATACCAAATTTAGAAACATGATTATTGTTAATATTAAAAATAGATTTTTCAGAAAATAGTTCAAAATACATAATGATTATACATTATAATTAATTAAAATAATTCATAATGAAAATTCTCTAAATAATAATTTTATATCATAAATCAATAATTATGAATTCAAAGACATATAATTAAGATTACTAGTTATATAGTTAATGTGAAATCATAATTCCCTTAAATAATTGTCTTTTTTTTAATCAACATTCCATCATGCTTATGAGTCATAAATTAAATAAAACTATTCTAGCAACATTATATGATTATCATAAAATGGATTCTTTTGTTTTAATCATCCAAAATAATATTACGTAATATGGTGAACTTAATTGTTGAAAAATATGAATTAAAACTTTAGTAAATATTAATTACCTTGGAAAATGGAAAATCTATAAATTAAGGGTAAAAATAGC
The DNA here is from genome assembly GCA_963277665.1 of Viscum album. Classification (NCBI taxonomy): domain Eukaryota; kingdom Viridiplantae; phylum Streptophyta; class Magnoliopsida; order Santalales; family Viscaceae; genus Viscum; species Viscum album. The sequence goes on along the minus strand of OY728160.1, from coordinate 1,043,206,032 downwards.
ATAACAAGGACTACAAACTATGATACCATAATAGTGTTAATATAAATATATATGTTTAATATTCATTGAAATTATTATTATATTTATTCCACATTTTTTTAATTTAAAAATTATTATTTAATTAGTTGGAAAAAACTATATTTTTTATGATAAAACACAAATTTTATATTTATGAAATTAGAAATTTTAATGAAGACCTTCAATTTTGTGAATTAATAGATTTTTTAAATATATTATATTTTACTAAAATATCATTATTGAATATTACATAAAAAATAAAAGATAATATAATAATTATAAGATATCAAAAACAATTATTGTCAACAAAACCCAAAATTTCTCAACAAATGCCAAATCTTATTATATACACGAAATTTACCATATTTATAAAATTTTTAACATAAAATAAATTTTTTTAAATGTATACTAATTTTAAAAATAATAAATGATGAATTTATCATGATTTTATAATATGTATGATTTTTTTGTTAAATTTTAAATATGGTGTAAATATAAGTTTTGAAATATGACATCATAATGGCCCTAAAAATTTTAATAAAATATATAAATGGTATCCATGTATGAATATATTATTCCCCTGAAAATAATTTAATATTATATTTTTTTATTAATTTCATAATGATTAAATTAATCCCCAAAAATTATAATATATATTATGGTTTTAAAATGATACCATTAAGGACATTAATCACATCCAGATCAGATAGGGTAATATTTTAAAAAGATCATCCCTAAGAATTCTAAAACAATTTATACATTATTTATATTTCTGAAACCATGGAAAACATGGTAATGTTTGTGGTTATTATAATTTTATTCTTTTGATTCCAAAACACATGTTTGGGAAATAATAAAGAACTCCACTCTCTTTTCCTTTATAAACCCTCCCAATCTCTAATTTCACCTATATAAAAAAATATTTCATAGATCATTACTCTTCCCTGAAAAATCTATATTCATTCCATGTTCCACTAAAACAATCAAGAATATCCTCCAAATCATTTGTATTAACACTCTCATGTAAGGGATTCTCAATTCTAATTTCCATTCAAGAACCTATTTTACATTATTACTCTTCGAATCCATTAGTTTCAGTTGAAATATGTCTTTTAATATCCTTATTACATTACATTTTATGTTTAATTATGATAGTCCCCTTTAACTATTATTAATTCATACCATGGTCCTTAATGTACACTTGTTACCATATCAAATTTTAGTAAGGGATCATTTCTTTATCTACTATATTCAACTATCTTCATTATCTTATGTCTTTTATATCATTTACTGATTTTCTTATATGTTAATACATATATCCATTTCTATAAATTGTATTTATAAATTTTTATAGACACCTTAAAATATCTTTAAGACCTTCCATGAACATTTATACCACATATTAGGTTTCTAAAATTTCAACTCGATTTTATATGCCAAACAATTGTGTTGGGAATACCATTACTAATCTATTACCATTGGTTTTGACACTAGATCCCTTATACATCTTGGATTAGGGAACTACATGTAATTATTTCATACAAAATGATCGTTGAAAAAAATATTTTTGAAAATGATTACATGCGTTATGATCTATGTGGAATACACCACCATGAGAGTAAAAAGACAGTAACGGGGGAAACCAGAATTATATAGAACTCCACTTCATTGGGTAATGTATTATTATTCTGATAATTATGGAAAATTATTAGTTATTGAACCTAATATATCAAACGAATTTCAAAATAAGGACTTCATGGTGGTTATCATTGAACTATTTCATGATTCATGTTTAATATTTTTCAACATTTCCCTTGTTTCCTTTATGACTATCATGGTATATCATGCATCATGGTTCATGATTATGATTCACGCTTATATTATGCCCAATTGATATTCCAATTTTCCTAAATTTAATAATTTATTCATTTTATTCAATGTTTATTCCCATGATAGGATTTATTACTCAACCATTTCTTATGTATTTTTTTAGGCTATACCATGGAGTTTTATGTATGAAGAAATAATTTGAGGAGGATAAAATTTATTTCAATAACGATGATATATTCCATATATTATACTGTTGTGAAATGTACATAATTCTAAATGAAAATAAAATTATTGATCATTTGTGTTTTATTATGGGTACAATTATTTTACAATTCATTAATTAATGTTTAATAAAGGAGATCATTTATCATATTTGGTATCAAAGTAAATGTTTAGTCATTTTTGGGATTAGGATTAGAAAAATATAGAGAGAGGATTAGAGATAATACTAAACATAAGAATACATCTATAAATTTTTTTAATGTCTAGAGTAAGTTGTTTCTAAGATAAAATGTAACTTTTTGGATACAACAATTGGATGTGGATCTGAAATAGTTGAACATATGAGTAAAACATGAAAACAAATCATTGATATAAACTCAACTAGGAACATGTGCATGACAACGGGCCATACTACACACTTGTATTGATACTCCCTTGGAATATTCTTGGATAAACTTACATGCTCATTACAAACCACTATTAAGAGACCAAAAATATCCATGATAATATATGTCAGGATCTAGATCCTGGATAATGTAGATTAAAGCCTAGATATTCATAGGAAAATGAAACAGTCTTCGTTTGTAGGTTACAAATTTAATATAATTATGATTTTCGTTTTGGTGTTTTATAGTTTCAAATTACTCATATTTTGGTCAAATATATGATACTATAGTGGAAATTTATTAAATGATTCAATTATATATCTCAAGAAACTATATTTCCCTACATTCCCATACGATATGATAATATATATCCTTACACTAAAAAATATGTTACTAAATTATTTTTTGTCAAATTATGATCATTTCTGAGGAATTGATGTCTATTGTATCTATTATAGATTTAAGGTTTATTTGCCTTTGACTTTCTCCTAACCATATAATCTATCACACTCAACTAATTCTTTTGTGTTATTTTTCTCTTCCATTTCTATGATTTCACTTCCCAATAATGTAATCATATTTGGAATCCTAGTTATGTGATGACCTTCATAATTCCATTTTTATATATTCAAGAGGGGGTTTTATTAAAATTATTATGTTGTGGGGTTTTCATTATGATATTTACAAGTGTCAAAAAATTCTTATTGTGTTTATTTTTAAATATAGAGGATGAAATTTATATATATGAGAATGAATATAACTATACTTGTTTCAAAAATTGAAAACCTTGTTCGATAGCATATGAAATACGAAATATCGAACCAAAACTAACATTGATTATTCAAATATAACCATTTTTTCAATTCCATTATATTTGTGAATATGTATAGTATTTGATAATTATATATATATATATACATTATATAATATATTGATAAATTATTAATAAATAATCATTCAACTTTTGGTAAAATACATTTTTATCAATATATATATTTTTCAAAAATGATTTATATTTACTTTTATAAAATGAAATATTATAATTATATTTTTGAGAATTTTGAACAGATATTTAGTAAAAATATATTTATTTTTAATATAAGAAGATGAAAACAAATTTTCGGTTAAAAAATTTAATTTATAATAAAAAATATATATTTTTCTGTATAGCGAATGATAATGTTTTTATGTAAAATTATAATTTCCTTTTATAAATTAATTAATATAAAATTTATAATTATTATTCTATTTTGAATTCATGGTGAAATATATATAATTTAATAATATTTAATTCAATTAATTATATTTCAATCATCCTTATAATGGATTTTAATACAATAAAATTTTTCGGACTAAAAACAAATTTTTCTAAAAAACTAATTAAAATTAATCATAATTATCAATTATAATTAATTAACCAACATATAATGAAAAAATATCTAAATTAAAATTTTATATTATATATCGATTTTTATGAATTGAAATTCATATAATTAAAATAAAAAATTATAGTGTAAAAGTATAATCAATATTTCCATAATAAATTTATTTTTCAAGAAACATTATTAAATAATTATTTTTGACTTTATATTAAATTAAATTATTCAACCTATATGAATTAATTTTGATAAAATTGATTAAATATTTGGAATCATCATATTTAGTATTATCTAATATGGTGAATTTAATTTTTGAACAATATAAATAGTAACTATGGTAAATATTAATTACTATGATAAACGGAAAATATATTAATTAAGGATAAAAATAACTTAGCAACAAATCCAAAAAAGTTAATCACAATGAATGAATTTTATATTTAATTTCTATTTCAATGATGATTATATGTGTTCTAAATTTAATTTTCATGATAAATTTTTATCTAAATAGTTTAATTAAAATTATAGATTGAAATGAAAAATATTATATTTATTATGTAATATATAATTTAAATAAATTGATTTCATTATAATAAATAATGTATTTTTTAAATAAATTATATTATAATAAAATAATAATTACTAAATTTTGTGTATTCAATATAAATGTATACATATTTTCTAAATTTCATACATGTTTTATTGAAGGTTTCAAAAACTATTATTGTCTTAAAAAACATTCATTTCTTAATATATGATAACAGTTATATTAAAAATGAGAATTCATATATTTATAAAATTATGTGGATAAAAAAATAATATTTTTGTAGTCCTAAAAACAAAATTCTCTAGTAAAGAGTTTTTCATTAATTTTTGATACAATTGGATTTTCAGATAATGTTTAAATCCTGTATAAATATATGGTGTGTATTTCCACATCACAAGGATTCAAAAATGATGTAATAAATACAATGATTATTATCCATGTCCAAATTTATGGTTTCCCTTTAAAATAATTTAATTTTATGTATATTTTTTAATTCAATTATGGTTTTATGAATCCTCAGAAACCAATAATATATTTTCTGTTTTTAAAAGCATTTCTTTAAATACATGACACACATAAACAGAAAAAAATTGAAATATTTAAATAATTTCGGCCCATTTCCTTTTTCAATCATTAAAAACTATTCTCAATTTTAACATCAATAAGAATATCACATGGGAAGGATTTTACTTTTAATTATATTATTATATAAACTCCAATGCCAGTGTTTGGATTATAATTTGGAACTCCCCTAAATTTTCATTTATGAACCCAATCACTCACCCATTTATCACCAATCAGAAACTATGTATCAAATCTTTATTATTCTATAGCCTCTAAAAATTCTTCACAAATAACCATTGATATCTCAATGAGTTACATTAAAATATTTTGTAATCAAACTCTCATGTAAGGTATTACACTCTTCTCAATTCCATCCGAGCCCCAATTTTATGGTATGCAGCATAATTTGATTTTTTTAATATTTTTATTTGTTATTTCGTAACCTCGTGCTGCATATTTTATTTATAAATGATTATATACACTTTTCACTCTCATTAATCCCTCACATTGACCAGTATGTTCTCTTGATACAATGATGAAATTTAGTAATGGATCTTCTCACTCTCCTCTTTATTTAAGAATCTTCATTATCTTTTTCCTTATATATCTAACAAATAATATTTTCATATGCTCTTACATACCCAATTACTATACATTATATTTTTAATGATTATATAACTATAACACTCTCATCAATCACTTCTACTACTATTCTTATGCCCCTATTATGTTGTCGATATTTTATCATGTCTTTCTATGCCAATCATTGGTGTTGTGAGTACACACACCCATTTCCAATCAAAGGTGCTCACGTTCATTTATTATAATTTTTTGATAGGAGAAAATCAAGAATTAATTCAACAATACATTATCATTTAATGTATTGTTATGATAATTTATTCCATTTTAAGGAACTATAAGGCACACTTAAGCTTGAGAATGAAATAGAAATGACTAGTGTACCTAGAATTATATATATCTAAAATGTATTTGGTAATGTTTCAGTCTCATTAGATGTCATTAATGTAACTAGGGTGTGAATCTAATCCAACACTAAAACTTTTCTATTTGGATGTATCGGTAGTCATCATGTACCAATTTTTATGGTGCCGGGTTTATTGTTGTATTGAAATTTCCTATTATTCCATTATGAATATAGTTCTATATTATTTATTATTATTCATGAATATGATACTTACTCCATGTATTCCAAAATGATAATCCTATTTTCTAACATGGGTTATATTATTCATGTTATTCTATGATTATTCCCATACAAGGCTTTATAGACCACGACATTTATTTTTATGTCCCCAGTTTACCCCATATAGATTTATGTGCGAAGGAATAATATGATTTTCTTTATGAACCATTCAATAAAGATGATTTATTATATGATTTAATATTTTTTAATATACCTAATTCTTAATGTCACAATACATATCAATCATCTAGGTTGTAATGTGTGTACTCTTATGTATTAAATAAAGAATTAATTTATAAAAAAACATTATAGTTATAATTTTTCATGTGAGGAAGTACTGGGAATGTCTAATTGTAGAGAAGGGGGAGAATACCAATTTGGAGTATTATTAACTTTTTTTGAGTTAGTTCACATCATAAATAATCTTGTCAATAATGAGAACATAAAGTCCTATATGTTTGAGTGGGGAAGGAGGTTTAACATTAGTTTGATTTTCATCCTCTAGTTCTATTCAATACATTTGGAGGTATTACACATGTCTGATTTGGATGATGATTACATATTTGGGAAGGCAGGTTCAACTAGTTCATTAGTTGGTTTAGATGTAATCAAGAATGTATCTTCTTGCAAGATAAAAAGTGTAAGAGTTGGTTGTCTTCTTGATGACTTGTTTTATGGGAATTGATCGTGAAATTGTATATTGCCTTCTTCTAGTGTGGGGTTCATGTTTATAGTAGGCCCGACTATATGGGGGATCTGAGTACATGAAATCATTATGGAAGATGTGGATATCTAAAGTGTTTTTTTGGAAAATATAATTGACGAATGCATTGAAAATGCACAATTGGAAAAAGGTTCACATGTTTATACTGTTGGATCTAAGGATAGTTGGTCTAGTCCTCAGACCTTGGAAAATTTTCATGTACACAAAACAAAATGGATTATTTCAATAGTGTATGCTCTAATGGTATAGGAAACTGGGGCAGCTGTTGTTGTTGGTAATATTTTTATTTAATCTACAATAGTTCCATAATTGTTTGGTATAGGTTATAGTAATTATTTTTTATCATGAAATCTTGTTTTAATTTTGAGTATTCAATCAAAAATTATGTTTTACTTTTTGGATCTATCCATGCATATATGAGCATGATATGAATATGGTTTCAATTGAATTGTATGTTATGTGATGACAACTGACTGTGAATTGGTGGGGTACGTCTTAGTTATTGATGATGAAATCGTGAACATGATTATCAGGATGGATTGGATGATCACTGTTATGGCCCTGGTAGACAATTATTATCATGGGGTTTAGTTATTATCTACTAATGGGTTCACTCTTATTTTCTAGGGTGAGTGGGACACTAGTTTGGATAGGTATGGGACGATTATTTTTATTAAAGGGTATTATCATTCATATTTTTAAATATATTTCTTGATGGAGTTCATCCTTTTTTGGGTGATCATATCCAATTAGTTATTTGCCAATATCATATGGTTATTCTAGATTACTTTTCTCATTTATCACTATAGAGAGTGGTCTAACTTACTATAGACCTTATTCCTATTACGTTGTACATTTCAATGCCATTATACGATATGGAACCATCTGAGTGGGTTAAAGTTATGGTACCACATCAGTACCAAATGGAAAAACTTTTTATCCATCCTAGAATAAAACCATGGGATACTCTATTCATTATTACTATGAATTCAAATTGGATAATCAATAATTGTAATGATTTTCAAAACACGAATCGAGCGACTATTGAGAAAATATATTCGTTTCGAATCATTTAGGATCTCAAAGAACATCTTATAGGGGCACATTGGTTTCATTTTATTGATATTTAGTCAGGGTGTCACCCGATATGAGTCCATGAAAAGGATATATTGATGATAGTATTTAGGATTCGATATGGGAATTACATGTGTCCAGTTAAGCCATTCAATCTCAGTAATTCTCCTGTGGTGAATATCATGTTGAAGAACATGATCATTCATTGGATTGTGAACTCTATTTTTTTGTGTTTATTGGTGATATTTTGGTATACTCCAATCTAGCATAGGATTATGTGGACTAATTAGATATCATTTTTTCAACCCTGGAAGAAAAACTCCATTTGGGTAAGCATTCCAAATATGGATTTTAGTTTTGTGAAGTGTTGTTATATGGAACCATCCTTAAACATTACATAATACTATGTATTGATCAATATTTTACATTCATTCAAATTTAGGATAATTTTTTGTATATGTTTTTAGATAATTTATCCATAACTATTATATTACATCTCAAATATTACTAATTAGACACTTATAATCTATCCAATTTTTTTCACAATAATAAAACTCCTTAAATAAAAAAAATTATTGAAAATCATATTATGGAATAATTCATTTCTCTTACTATTCCTTATACAATGTGTAAAACATTTAAAAAACAAGGGATGGGCATAAAATACTCAGTATGTGATATAAAATAATGAATGAAACATTTTCTCCTTGAATATTTAAAACTCATGAAAACATTTTCAAAATCATACTTGACACCCGTAAAACATAAACTCTTAAACATACCTTATGAAAATATAATATTCCTAAATAAACTCCTGAAAATACAAAATAATATATGTATCTTTTGAAATTCATAAAATACATTCATTATTTTTTTCATAGGTATAGTGGGATTAACCTCCAACAATACATTTTTAATACCCATCATAGTATATTCCATAAATTTATAAGGAGAAAAATCATTGTTTTCCTCTGTCACATTACCCATGAATTGGAGGGCGATCACAGGCTCGCCCGCCCTTAGTTTAACATGGAACCTCCCATATGTGGTTTATCACATAACTCTCAGTCAAATTTTTGAGAACCATTACATATTATTTAAAAATAAAATATTCAAATACTCATCAGTAATAATAAATCAATTCATGCTATTGAAATATTCAATCCATTTACAAAACAATTTAAATGATTTAATAAAGATATTTTTGAATCAAAGTATCCCATAACACTTTGAAAATATTAAATGAAATTCATGATTTATTATTCTATAACTTACATGTCAATATCAATAATTTATTAAAACAATTTTGAAATAATCGATATTAGTGAAAATATTAGATGAATGCACTATTAATATTTTAAAACGATGTCTTAATTAAAAGTCTTATAACAGTTGAGAAACACTGGAATAAAAATAATTAAAGAATAACATGAAACAGAAAATTAAATATCATTATAATAAATAAATTAAATATATTAAATGTCACAATGGTTGTATATACCCCATATAGAATTTTAAAGGTTCACATTATCGATATACTCCTTAATTAAAGGAGATTGAGACGTATTCTCTTACAAAGATTGTATCATTAGATTAAGGATAAATAAATTATTTAATTATGTTTGAAAAATATAAATACATATAATATAAGTGTATATTAAATGTAAAACAATCACTAGTCATTCACATATATTATTGGAAAAACAAAACCAATGTCATAGATATTTAACTCAATGAATGGATATTGAAGAAATATTTCCCTTAAAATATTTTTATAAATGATGTAAGAAATTATCAATGGGGTGATTATATAGAAATAGTATATCAACACAAAGGGAAGTTATTATTAAAACATAAATAAACAAACAGAGAGTTCACACAAAATATTGGCGTAATATAATCTACAAATTATTCGTAAAAACCAATGAGTAGAAAATGACATTATAAATTCACTTACCCCGAGTCTGACATGTCACATATGTTCCTTTTTCCTCTTCTACAATAAACATAAGTTACTTTTTATTTTTTTGAGAAAAAAATAATTTCTATTATTCTTTTTATATCAATTATTAAAATGTTATAAAAGTCACTTAATGATTGAAGTTCTTATCGAACATTTTGTTGATGTTCAATACTTGGGTCAAAAAATTAATTTCTCTTGATGTAACATGAAAATTATGTAAAAATTAAATAATCTAAAGAATAGTATTATTAATAACTAAAATATAATATATATATAAATTATAAATTAATTTATTATGTCCATAATATTTGGAGATATGAAATGAAATGCACTGTTCTTGGTGACGGTTGTCCATACAAACGCATGAACAATACATTCATTTCATTTTCATATTAAAAGAATTAAAAGTTAATGATATAAAGGTATATTGTAAATAATGTATAATATATATTTTATATATGTTACATATGTTCATTAACACAATCTTTTATATGTTCTATGTATTTCATGAACGAGTCATATCACTTTGAAGCGACAGTTGTCCGCACATCCTCCAATTAAATTATCATAACTACACATTATGGAAAATGTAAATGTATATTATAAATAAAAATTAGAGAAGCACAAAGAAAATATAAATATTATAAATATTATATATAAATATAGTTCCCTATGGCCACCATGATATGTTAGAGGTGAAAATTGAACAGTCATTGTTTCGTCAGGCAGAAGTTCACCGTACAAAGAAACAATATAATCGTTTCCATTAGATGGATGTGTGTGGAAGTTTATTTAAAATAATAATCATTAAAAATCCATGTATATTGAGGATAATAGGGTTGTTATTTAATAAATGAATATTTATAGCATAGGAAGTGGAGAATGATAAAAACATAAAGATACTTGAGAAAAGACGTTACCTCCAAATCTGATAAATTCTTTTAATGTGACCCAAAATTCATTCTTGAATTGCCTTCTACCTATGGTAATGCTTCTAGGAGAAAAGAGGGGTGTTGGGATCTTTTGTTAACATAATTTTTAAGAGAAAAAGGGCTTGAGTTGTGTGAGTAATTGGGTTGAGGTGGCTGCCTTTTATATGAGGGAGGAGGGGTACTTTATAAAAGTATTGAAATATTATATTATTATAAAATAATTTTCAAATTATTATATTTCCAAAAGTGATATATTTAGAAGATAAGTTATAATTAATCAAAATCCCTTCAACCAATAGGTTTTTTACATTTTTAGTTCACAAAATTGACCTCATCATTTAGATTTAACCCTTAGTTAAAAAAAATAACTCTTAACATGTATTTGGGTATTTTCATAAAATATAGATACTTTATTCACTATTAAATTCAAATCGAACCAAAAGTAGATCAATAATAAATTTTTTCAGATTATATATGTCATTTATCCAAATCAAGTATTTTTAGGACTATTATTTAATTGAATAAAATAGTATTTCTTTAAAAAAATAATTTTTTTTAATTTAAAAACTACTTAGTAATTGATTTTTGTTAAAGTCAAGAAAATATTATTCCTTCAGAAAAATTGAATTAACAAAAAAATTACATGTCAATAGAATCAATAAAATTATTTTGTAGAATATAAATGTAAAAACTACATTTATTTTAATATTAATAATATCATTTATTTATATCCTTAATTAATATGGCAATCACTATATCTTCATAGTGTTATTAATAAAATATTTTATTTCATGTTTAAAATTATAAAAAATATTCATGAATGTAAAAAATATTTTTAACTTTCTAATTACTATTTATATCATTGGATATTAGTTATATAACCCTACATTAATTTTTTTTAGTAAAAGATTCATGTTTATGTTATATTTCTTTTTACATTAAATTAATTCAAATAACATGTCATTATCACACCCATGTAGCTACATGAGGTCCTAAAATAGCCCCAAGTATTACTATAGTTGGAAATATCTCATCCAAAAGAATTAATGAATGTGTTATGGTAGTTTAATTTTATCATGATAATATTTATTACCCTTATTTACCAGATTTACCCTTTAACCATGGTAAATATAAATAATTACTAAAGTTACTATTCATAAGGTCAAAAAATAAATGGTACATATTTATATAATTATGAACGTTTTATTGAGAATATTTAATACATTTTTCAAAAATCATGAAACATAAATTTATCAAATTAATTTAAAATTAATTTATGTTGTCAAAATGGTAAAATTGATTTTTTATAAAGTAATAACCATTAAAAGATTGACGTGTGTTTATTCATAAAATTAAATTTAAAATTACATCCAATGAGAATAATTAGATTAAATTATAAATAATTAATCCAAATAAACATTAAAACCAATTTAAAATATTATCTAACTATATATAAAAATTTCCATGAAAAAGCAGCTTTGCATTAAAATTCAGTATTTTTCACTATTCATAAAAACATGAATTTCATAATAAAAGAACAAAAATTTCAATGGAATTAAATTTTTATATCCCTATTTTGAAGAATAATTTTTTTTCTTCAAATTGTACATAAAAAATTTGTAAAAATGAAATTTAAAAAAGGTTTCTCCTACAAAATGCGACAAAATAACATTTTTTGAAATTATTTCTTTTATCCAAATAATTGAATTTGTTCTTATATGATATTTAGAAAGAATTTAAAAATAATTTAAATCATAACATTGAATATATAACATAGATTTTTTATTAAATAAAATTACATAAATAGTGATATGATTTTATAAACGGAATTATTCTCTTTGAAGTAGGATTTTTTAAAAACACATCAATTATATTCAATTGGTTTTTATTTAAATTTTTAATAAATTTGATAACCAAAGAGTCATTATTTAAACATATGTGTGCCATATTTATATAAATCATTTGATTCTATTCATTTCGTCCAATCCAAAAGCAAGGTTTTAACTACCATTTAAAATAATAATAATAATATTATATTATTTTTCAGTATAACTGAATGTCTTGTGCAATATAATATTTCAGAGAAACCCGTTGCATCATATCTAGATGATTTAGTACATTTTATTCCTTTTGAGGTAAACATAATTTTAAATTAAATAATTTATATATTTTAAAATTTATTATTTTATAAATACCTGGGATGTTACATCATTCCCCCAAGTACGAAATTTCATTCCAGCTATTTTATAAATGTGCTCAGAAACATCATTAAAAATTCCACATCAGAAAAAGAGTCAATAATACAATCACATTTAAAAAAAATAAGGGGATGTACCAAGGCCACCCACAAAAACACAAAATAGGATTACATGTAGGAAAACATGGATATGGGATAAAAAATAACCATCTTGTTTTTATAGATATTGATTGAAATGATGATCCAAATAAAATTTAAAACTAGACAACCAAAAATGATTGATAGGTTAAATGGACTATGATTTATTAGAAAGAATGGTAAACTGAATTTTTTTTTGTTTTAATATCCTTTTCATAAATTTGATGAATTTATTTACGATCTAGACTATTATAATATGGAAATATACTTAATTTTCAATTATAGTTTTATCCTTTAATAAATATCTATCAAAAACTCATCTTTTATCCTAATGATATGTATTCTTGATGACTTGGTCACACCTGCTACACTAGAATGAAGATTTAGAGAATCACATAATCTAAAAAAAATGATCAACATATTTACCCGATCAATATACATTAACAAATAACAAAACGGTTAGTAAAAGATCAGATAACCCACAAATAGAATAATTCGTTATAAAATTAAATACTACTCGTAATCTCAAAAATTCATCAAAAAATACCCAAAGTCCAACAAAGATGATTCAATAAACAATTTTCCATAAAATTTATAAAAATAATCCAACTAATATTGAATCACAAAAAATGAGAATCATATGATCACATCATTTTTTAATATAATTTTTAACATTTATCACCAGATAATATCGACTAATCTTAATTTTTCCTACTAAAAAGTAACTAAACTAATCACTTATTCTCCATGATAGGTTAATGATTTACAAAAATAACCCCAAATTTCCATAAATCCATAATTAAACCATTGATTTATCCAAAAATAATTCGTAATTTATTCATGAAAATAAAATTCGATAGTGTAATATTATCTTTAGACATATAGTGTTCCCAAAATAGAAAACATCATCCAAATTAACATTTATCACTTAATCACAAAATCATTTTCATATACTAAGGGTATCCATTTCATAAAAAAATATACAAAAATCACCATATTCAAATTCCATAAACATGTTAACTAAATTGAAAAAGTCATTCTAACCAGGGACTTCATGTAAGCTTGTGGTAGGCAAAGTGTCCATGTCGCCCTTTAGTTGTGGGATCAATTCCCAATGCCTTACTGGACGTGACAGGTTGTCAACCATCCCACATGTTTTCCTGTTTCATGAACTATTTAATTCTTATAACATTACCATCATGATATTTAATTATCAAAATAACCGTAACATAATTTTAGCTCACGTTTATCTCATTCGTTTCATTTTTCATCTCAAAATATAAATACATGAAATTGATTCAAATTCAAGGATCATATAAACCCAAATGATTATCTATATTTACTTATATAATAGAAAAGTTATTTCTCCCTCAAATAGAATTTTAATATAAAAAATTCATTGTTACACATACTAGAGAATATTTTTCCAATGTAATCCCATCAAAAAAAAGAGAATTAAAACTTTTAAACATTTCATCACCCATAGATCTAATATAACAGTCAAATTTCAATAATGTCGAGATCTTAATCATCAAGCATTATTCATGAGCCCTTAACCATGTTTTTTCAAATTATTCCATAATACTTCATTCATACAAACAAAATCATGAATCATGTCCTAAGATTCAATAATTTCAAAATATAATCTATGAAATAACTAAATTCTTTCATTGGTCATTTTCAATTTCATCATCTTCAATAGAAATGTGATTATTCTTTGGTAATCATATATTTGTATGGTCGAATAGATCACATTATCATACCTTATTCATAAGAAATCAATTTTCATAATGACCATTCTCACCACATTTAAAACATTAAATTGATAACACAGAATGTATATCATTCAATTTTTTAGAGACAACTGAACACTTCCTTTTTCCATAGATGGTTATTACTTTATGAAATTCATTACCATAGCTATAACAGCTTCTCGTCCCATTAACAAAGATCCTAGGTGATTATTTCCACATACATTAATCATAAGTCATTTTATATACTTACCATTATGATTATTAAGTGAACTTCAACATGGATTCAGTTGTCTCATATAAGATGCATTAGAAAAACAAACATGGTTCGAGTAAAAAATCATTACTCTAGATACCTGGTTTCAGATAACCTTTAGAGTTATTATTTTTTGCTCCCATTTCATTTGGGTTCTTATTCATATAACCACCACATTTTCATTCAAATCCACTGTTATATTTGTTCCTACAAGATCCATCCATTTAGTAAGACCAACATGGTTAGAGTGATTATTTCAGTAGAATCATAATATAAAATCATATAAGAGGGTAAACACTATGATATAAATATTTAGGTTATCTTAATCTCATTAATCTTATCTGAAATAATGATAAATATTTATAATATTTTAAACATTGTGGGTATATATAACTTATCACTAGTTCATTAATAAAACCTTAACCTCTAATGTAATCTAATTTGACTACTGATACAAACTTTATGGACCTAGCATTTAACATTACATAATACTGTATTTTGATCCAGAATTTAGTTTATTTCAAATTGTTGATGTCCTTAGTTTTATAGTGTTAGAGAATTATGCCATAAATATTACATTACATATCAAATATTAAAAATTAGACAGTTATACTCTAAATTTTTTTTCACAATACTAAAACCCTCTACATGGAACAAGAATAATTATCTTTATAAAAATCTTCTTAAGTTACTCATTTCTCTTTCCATTGCTTATTCCGTGGGAATTTTTTTGAAACAAAACGTCTTGAGAAAAAAATGTTATGTAAGGGATATAAAATAATGAATCAAACCAGTATTCCTTGAAAATTTAAAACTCATGAAACCATTTTCCCAAAATCATTATTCTCTCCCTTAAAACATAAACTCTTTAACATACCTTATGAAAAAATTATATTCTTAAATAAAATCATAGAATTCTGAAATCATAAATGTAACTTGTATAATTCATAAAATAATTACATTTTTGATATCACAGCTACACAGGGAGTAACATTCAAACATAAATTTTGAATACCCATCAGACTATATTACCTAAATCAATTACAAGAAACATTATCATTTACCTCCATTGTGTTACACAATTCATTAGAGAGCTATCACGGGCTCATCCACCGTTGGATTATTATGACACCACCCATATTTTGTGTATTAGTTAACCAAACGTACTTTTTTTTAGTACATTTACATAATATTAACACACAAAAGATTGAAATAATCATCAATCACAATGATTAAATTCAATATATTGTGATATTCATTCCATTTTAAAAACAATTCAAAAAAATTAGTAAATTTATTTTTGAATTAAGGTTTTCCATATAACATTGAACCATTTAAAATAAATTTGAGAATAAAATTATGAAAACATACATATCCTTATAAATAAATCCTTAAACCCATTTTCAAAACATGGACATTAATGAGAAAGATATAGAATAATAAATATTTAAAACTTTTCAAACGGTGTTTTAATAAACCTGTCTTGTAACACTTGAGAAATGGATGAAAAGAAATTATTAATAAATAATATCAAAAGAAACATTAAATATCATGAGAATATAGAAATTCATGAGATGAAAATTCAAAAGGGTTCGATATACACCTTATAGGATATTAATGGTCCACAATATTGAGATATGATTAAGTGAAAGTAGATTGAGACCCAGTCCCATAAAAGATTGTATCGTTATATTAATGATAAATAAATGTCATAATTATTTGTGTCATGTATAAATAATCAAAATATAAGTGGATATTATGTGAAAAAAATTAGATATCATTCACAAATATTCTTTTTAAACAAAACCAGTGACATGGATATTTAACTCTATGAATGGATATTCGGCTAACATTTCCCTTACAATGTTCATATAAAGAATGTATGAATTTATTAATAGGGTGATTATGTGTAGAATTAGTACATACACACAAAGGGAAACAGAAATTACAACATAAATAAATAAATAGAGAATCCACTCATAATCATAGCATAATACAATCACTAATGTATGCATAGAAACCGTTAAGCAGAAATTGAGCTTAGAAATTCCCTTACATTGAGTCTGACTCATCACGTATGTTCTATGATCTTACTGAATAATAAACATAAGTTAATTTATACTAATTTTATATCCTTTATGTTCTTTATTAATCTTTTTATATCACTTTTTTACCATTTTATAACAATAGGTTAATTATTTCTGTTCATATCAGACATTTTTTTTGTTTTTTGGTACTTGAGTCAAAAATGAAATTTTTTTAATGTGACATGTCCATGTAGTCAAAATTAACTCATCTCCAAAATATTATTATTCATGATTTAAATATCATATATATATATAAACTATATATTTTAATCAATTCTGTCAATATTATTTGGATATAATAAAGGAAATTCATCGTTTATGGAGACAGTATGTCGTACTTATG
Source organism: Viscum album (assembly GCA_963277665.1). NCBI lineage: Eukaryota > Viridiplantae > Streptophyta > Magnoliopsida > Santalales > Viscaceae > Viscum > Viscum album. The sequence continues at coordinate 1,043,188,417 of OY728160.1, read as the reverse complement.
CATGAATGTGACATTCAATTTTTTGTCATATTAAATAATTGAAAACTAAATGATAAATTGGTATAATGAAATTAAAATTTAACATATATGTTATATATTTTACATAATATTATTAACTACATCCTTTATTGTTTCCATGATTTCAAGGAATGAGTCATATCACTTTGAGGGGGCGGTAGTCAGCACTTCCTCAAATGAAATTATGATATTTAGACATTATGAAATGAATCATGGTATATAGTGAATAAAAATTACAAAATAATGGAGAAAATATAAATATAATACATATCATATATAAATATAGTTCTATCATAATAGGCATAATTTTAGGCTGTAGGAGAAAATTGAACAATCATCATTTCATGAGGCAATAGTTCGTCGATCACAGAACAAGTATGTTTGTATCCATTAGATGTAGGTGTGTGGGAGTGTAGTTCTAATAATTATCATAAAAATCCAATTAAATTTTGGATATTTATGTAGTTATAATCAGTTAATAATTATAGAATAGGGAGGGGAGAAGTAAAATAAAGGAAATGTAGTTGAGAGAAGTCGTTACCTCTAAATCGGGAAACATCTTTTGATTTGAGTGAAAATGAATTATTGAATTTCCTTCTAACAAAGTTAAGGATTTTAGGAGGAAAGGATGGATTTTGGGAGATTATTTTAGCTTATTTTTTATGATACAAGGGGTGTGAGAGGTGTGAGTAAGTGGGTAGAGTTGGTGGTTTTTTATAAGATGGAGTAGGGCACTTTAGGAATATTTAGAGTTATTGGTTTTTTATAAAATGATTTTGGAATTATAATCATTATAAAGTTATATATTTTGAGGGTAGTATGATAATGGGTCTAAATTATCTCAACCAATAGTTTTTAGAATGTATTAATGTTTCACAATTGACTTTATCTTTTATCTTTAACCAATAGTTAAAAAGATTAACTCTTACCAAGTATTCTTGTATTTTAATAATATATTGTTACTTCTATTACTGTAAAATTATAATAGAACCAAAATTGGATCCTAAATTGAATTTTTTACATTATATAAGTCATTTTACAAATATTATATTTCTAGGACTATTATATGATTTAACATAATTGAATTGGTTTTTAAAACTCCTTTTTGTCAATTTTGACACTATAAAGTAATTGATTGTTGTTAAAGACATAACAACTTGATTAATTTGAAATAAAAACATTAAATAAAATATAATATCTAAATATCATCAATAAAATTCGTGAAAGAAATCAAAAACATAAAATAAAATTTATTTTAAAATTTATAATATCATTTATTTGAATCATTCATTAACAGGGTAATCACTGCACAATCATTGTGTAAAATAAATTATTTTATTTAATGTCTAAAAATTATAAAGAAAATAGAATGATATATAAAGTTATTATATATATCTAATTATAATTAATAGTCAAATATATCCATTATATAACCTTATATTAAATTTGATTTAGTAAAAGTTACAAGTTTATGTTATATTTCCCTTTACTTTAAATTGATTTTTATAACATGTCATTATCAAAACCATTTGGCTCCATGGGTTCCCAAAATAAACACAAGGATGCATATGGTTGGAAATTTCTCATAATATGTGATTAGTACATGTTTTATGGTTGTTTAGTATTTTTATAATATTATTTGTTACACTTATTTACCATATTTACACTTTCAACATGGTAAATAAAAATAATTACTAAAGTTACTATTCATAATGTCAATAAATAAAAGGTACCTATTTAGATAATTTGGACCTTATTATTCCAAATATGGAATAATTTTTTTCAAATTCATATCATAGAAATAGAATAAATTATTTTATTTTTATTTCTTATTGTTAAAATTATAAAATGGGTTTTTAAAAAGTATTAAACATCAAAAGATTGACGTGCGTTTATATCTAATTTTATTTTAAAATAAGTTACAATAATAAAAATTGGATTCAGTGATAAAAAATTAATCCAATTACACTATAAAAACAATTAAAAAGATAATCTAACTATATAAATAAATTTTATGAATAGACAATTTTGAATTAAAATGTAGATTTTTTCATTATTCATAAAAGATAAATTTAACAAAAAACAAATTCTTAAATTTAATCATAACTAAATTTTAATTATTTTACTCTAAATAATAAGATTATTTCATGAAAAATGACAAATAATGGTGTCAATGAATAATTTTAATTATGGTTTCCATTAAAAGAGGAAAAAACTACTTTTTATGAAAAATAATCATTTTACTCGAAAAAGTGAATTTGTTCTTATATGATATACATAAAATATATAAAATGAATTTAAAATATTATATTTAATATATAACATATATTTTTCATTAAACTAAAATCCATAAATAGTGATATGATTTTATAATCCCAATTATTCTATTTTAAATAGGTTTTCATAAAAACACATCACTTATATTCAACTGGTCTTTATTTCCTTTTATGATATATTCGGTAACCAATAAAATTTTATATAATCATTTTTAAATTGTAATTCCCATATAAATTTGATACTATTCATTATGGCCATTCCATTGGATATGTGATAACTACAATTTAAAATAATTATAATATTATAATATAATTTTTCGGTATAACTCAATGTTGGGTGTAATGTAAGATTTCAGAGAAACTTGTTATTGTGTGTTGTGTATGCTTTAGTACATAGTGTCCCAATTTTGCAACCAAAAAATTAAATTAAAAATATTATTATATTTGAAAATGTATTTTTCTATAATTATTTGGGATGTTACAACTAATTATTTGGAATGTGATATTTGATAGTGGAATTATAGTAGATACGGAAAACATATAGGTATTTATGTCATTGGAGCTGTCCAGAAATGTGTTTGAGATAATATGATTCTTAGTTTTAACTAGTTACCACAGATAATTGTTTATGTAAATTTCAATGATTTATTCTTCAATGAATATTTTATCTTGAAGTGGGAAAAAAATTTTATATTGGAGGACAAATTTCCGTGACATTTTGAAGGGTTAATGTTGTGGTCCTCTTCATCAATAGTTCTGATTATTCCGGAACTGATATCTGGTTATAACGTTTTTTCATATTCTTATAGTTATACTTTGGGATGAATCTTCATCCAATGTGTAATGTTTGTAGCATATAAATATCCCTAAATATGATCTCATGAGAAGAACTAATATAAACATGATCTTGATCTATAAGTTGCTATGCATGAACTCAAATTGTTTCATCAAATTTATATAGGGTTCATTTTATGATATATTTTGATCATGAGTGTATGAAATATAATTTTAATAATAGGGATCATAATTTTTAATAGATAAATTGGGCCGAGTATCATTGGAATTTTTATTTCAAAATTACTTATATTCCTATGATATAGAACGTGGTTTCCAATGCATTGAGAAAAAAATTATAGACAAAATCCAAGAAGGAATCATTCTAGGAGTGGTCTATAATGAGTTTGTATGTAAATATATGACTGTTTGTGGGGAAACATGGTGGTTAGTTGTTTCTGGAATTGATAATTGGTGAATTTTATTTTTATGAGTGATTGTTTCTTGAGAATTTGAAGACCACCAAGATACAATGATTTATTGAATGACATTATTATGTGGAGACCTTAAACAAGTGGTCTCGGTTTCCCAAGGGATAATTTTGCTTATATAGAAAGTTATTTGATACATTTTCAATGGGGAATGATTAACTAGAGAGTGAAAACTATCCATTTTGTTCCATCCACCCTAACACTACCAACATCTATCATTACTTGATATGTCAATAATGGTGGTTGTAACACCCTATTAATGTATTTATTTAGACTCCATTACCAAATCATTTTTAGATGTGGGATGAAATTTCAATAGATTTAACAGTTTCCTTATCATGTAATCCAAGTGTTAAGGATGAAATTTCGATGATCATTCATCAAATTAGGAAATCAGTGAACTTCTTAAAAAATAATGAGATTATGAAAGAAGAAGGACATGGAGGATAGTATGTCCAAGGGATTATAATATTTCCTGGGTCTCCTTCTATGGTTTTACTTTTATGAAATTTGAGGCTCACATCAATTCAATGTAATGGTTTAAAATACCCAATAGGTTTCCATATTATATATCTATGTGACTTATTACCCGTAGATGGATTGACATATATAGATATTTATATTGGTGTTTAAGGATATGATCTAAAATTGTATGAATTATTTTGGTGGATATGTGGAAATAATTTAACATTAGTTTAATTTTCTTGTTATAGTAGTTTTTATTATTTGATAAAGATGGATCCATTCACGTATATGTATTGTTAGCCACATGGAACTTCCTTCTTCAAGGAATTTTTGAGAGAATGGTCCTCGGTTTGGACAAGTGTATTTTAAGAGATAATGAAGATGATATAGTTGAGTAGGGGGATAATGATCACAACACTGATTCATAATAAATATTATTTAGAATATTTTGGTTAGATGATAGTTTTTTATGTTGGGGAACATGTTTTTCATAGTGTTCCAACTAACTAGGGACATTATCGATTGAGTAATTAGGGAATTTTCCTTTGATTATCGTGGTGCCAATTTAGATCATATGAAAGCTAGGGAGGATTTCATATCAAATAATATTAAAATCTTTATAGATTTAAATAAATTAGTATTTTTCGTGTTTCAAAACTAAAGATTTATATAAAATATTGGTCCCAAGTGATTTGATTGAAGTTTGTTGATGTTGAGGGTGATACCACAATAGTTCGGCAACCAGTTCATATTATTGCTCAGCATGATAATGTGAAGCTTGGTAAAATTATCGCTCGTTATTGGTACTTTGGGTTTGTGGAAAGTATATCCATGAGTTGTGGGACATGGAGTGAATGATGAGTCTGTAGTACCCTTCTATTCTGATGAATCCAGGTTATTGGGGTATCTTTGATGTTATAAAGCATTTATGATGTGGAGATTATAATGCCTTGTTACCTTTTTTTTATCATTTAACCATTTTCAATATTATTTTTTGTTTTTCAATTAAGGGAAAAAGGGTATATGATGTATATATGTAATGTTTATGTCATGGAATATTTTAAATTTTATATTAAATATATTTTTTAGGGAGGAATTATACACATGTAATGTGAATACAATGATTATAATTTTTACAAAGAAGAATCCATGAATGTGATACATACCCTGAGTGTTTTAAAATAATTTTAAATGGTTTACATCTTAAAATGGAAAAAAATATATTTAATAAATATGAAATGGTTTTTAAAATGTATATTATCTTTTTGGAATACAATATGTGTCATTTTATTACACTCCAGGAAAAATTATAGAATTATGAGTTTTGGTTGTTTCAAAAGTGGTTTAATATTTCTTTAATTCTAGGAATACTTTCTATCAACCTTAAAGATCATCCATGGTATTTTGGGGTTCTCCTTTTTTTTCATATACCTTCGGTGAAAAATTGATCACAATTTTGGTTAGATTATTTCTCTCTAGTTATGTAATCATAATGGTTATTCATTTGTTTTGGTTATGATTATATATTTGGATGAGAATCTGTGTGATATTTTTAATAGATATCATTGTTCTATTGAAGTGATTCTGTTTCTTGATGGGCCCCATATTTTGATTTTTCCTATCTTAGTTTTATGAAACTATTGTTGAAATATGATAGGGTTCTACCATATTGAGTTAGGTGTTTCAATAGATTGAGATAATTCATTTAATAACATATCATTCATGAATATTTCAATTGTATTGTTCATTCGTATGGAATTATTAATCGTTTTAGATGATTTCATTGAATGAGAAAGGTACTGAAAATGGTTTTTTCATTGGAAATGTATTCTTAGTGATTTGTAATTGGGTTTTCCACCTCCATATTTGACCATCATGTAATTTAAAATGGATTAAAAAACTATAAATGGATTTAAAAATTAATACTATCAATTGAACTTTGGGAACATTGGGTTCATTGGAAAAGAGTAAATGGTATCCTCAGTGTGTGTTTCAACAGTAGGAGGAATAATTTCCTTATATCGACTAGTTAGACTCGATATTTGTTGGATCCAATGTATTGTGATTTAGTAAAGTGAGTGTCAACAATGAATTATAATATAGGCCAAAGCCCAACACTATGTTCTTTTTCATGTTATATTTATGGATATTTATTTCATGACTAGTTTATTATGGAGTGATTCTCATGTATTTTTAAATGAGGTTATATTACATATCTTTTCAAGACATTTTATTTCATGGATATGTATACCTATTAATTAATGGATATGGTTTATTATTTTTACCGCATATAATTATAATATTTATATTTTTATAATATGAAATAATATTATGAAAACAAATATACAGAAAGTCAAAATTATTTTCATATGCATTTAATATTTGAAAATGATTTTGAAGACTTAATTTTTTAGAATATATAAATGATGAATTATTGAAATTATATCATTTATTGGAACTATGGTGTTAACCTAATGGTCTTTGGATCCAATACTTCATATTACTATCGATTTCTAAAGATGTTATATTGCATGATTCAGCTAATGGGAAAATATTCCATTATTATATTGGATTCTCTTTTTGATACTAATTTTAGTTCGATATGAATTGGTTGTTACCATTAGTCACAAGGGGTGTTCGATATTATTTCTTGTTTAGCATGTTTTGGAATGGATGGTATGTTTTTTGTGGTGTCTATTCGATTTCTAATTTATATTATGGGGTTGTGTAATGTTTTCTTATAATAAAGACTAGAATATATCATACCATTTTACCTATATTATGAGATAATCAAATTCAGTTTGCCTCTCTAGTTATAATGGGTTGGTTCATCGAACATTACATATATTTTCCAGATTATATGATACAATTTTCCTTATGTTATAATCCCATGTGATTACGCATGATCTCATGTTTATGGGAATTTATATACCTCATTTTAAGTCAAATACATAGAACTTATTTTGAAAAAATATTAATAATATTTTTAATGATTTCAAAGGATACAATATGGCTTTCATTCTCAATTGAATAAATCATATGAAATGATTTATGATTTTATATTGAAAGAATAATCGATCAATTGTGTAAAAAATGATAAATTATTAGACAAAATATTTATTATGAGTTGAAATTATTCTTTATGTGTTACTAAGATAACATGTTTCTATCATTTTTTTTGGACATCCCGTACTGGTGTTTTTTTATTTTCAAATGTTGGAAATGTTTTTTCAAGGTTTTCTTAACAATAGTTACAAGCAAGGATTACGTAAGTATGAAAATTTTAACAATTTTTCATCAAATTAAATCTTGTTATCTCATAAAATTATTTTGTGGGAAAATTGACAAAAAATTTAATTTCCAGATTATTGTGTAATATTTCTTTTATCTGGGTGATGGCTTAATTATATAAAACAATATAGAGTAATGAATCTAAAAAACAACCCTTAAATTATTTACATATAACTATTGATTTGGACATGAATAATGTGCATTCCTTATAGTTGGTATAAAATTAAATGACTAGAGAACATTTTTTAGTAACATGTTTTTAGGTGGGGATATATTAAGTGTTATGTAAACCATAATATGTTTAATTGAATAAGGTTGATCATAAGATAAAAGTTATTATAAACCACTTTCAAGAATTTAAGTTATCAGTTGATAATATTAATAATTAAATTTTGGGAGATGGATTATTATGTTGAGATATATGTTAACCTTACTTTCAACATTAGGATTTATTTATGGTAGACTGATATTTTAATAGTTTTAGTGGTATTGACCAACTTCCTGGTTAATGTAGTATATGATGATTAGGGTTATTTTTAAGGATATTAAATATATATATTTATGTTTTAAAAATAGTATTAATATAGTTATGGTAAAATTGAAAGGAATCACATCTATTTATTCCAATATATTTGAACCCACAATAGATGGATGTTAGGGGTGAAAGGCTTAAATTTGGAAGATATGATGTCTTAGTTGGTATGGAAGTTAAATTTTTAAGTAATTTGAACAATAAATATTTTCTCAATATCTGGAAAATATGTTTTATAATAGAGTTAACCAGCACACTCTAATGAAATTTTTTGAGTCGGTGGTGAATCTGATTTGGGATGATATTAAGAAATATAGTAACCTTATATGATTATGTTAATTAGAAAACTGTGATAATTTAATTCCGTAATAAATGTTGAACTATCTTTTGGAAGAATATATTAATTTAACGTGGAAAAATTATGATTATTGTAATTTATTTAAATGATTAACATATCATATATATTATATAGTTAGGGAATATATATTTTTTGTATGAGATACTAATATTTATAGATGTTTTTCAGAGAATAATGAAAAATTTATCAGGGATGAATATGTGATCACATCAATATATTTTTATGACTTATTGTTTTTCTGGATGAATTTTTTGAATTTTATGGATGGTTAAATATGGAATTGTATACTTTGAAAATTCAGTGTTATTGGTGTGGTTTTGGTTATTAATGATAAATTTTTACTATGATAGTTTATTACTTTTTATCATTATTATGGCAAATCCATTTTGATTTTGGTAAGTGTCTAATGACACGAGGAAAATCTTTTTGTCCTATTTGTGGGTATTTTGATCTATTAGATTATGATTTTAGTCCCTCTTGCATGATAAATTCATCATGAATTGTAATATTTTAGAGAAAAATATTATATTTCTATGGAAACTAATTAATTATTGAAATTATATTTATTAAATATCATTCGTGTTATGGATTAATCACCTTAAAAAAATTTATTAAATAAATATTATTTTTTATGAGAAGGCATCAGTAAATATATGAATACATAAAATTATTGTAATTTAAAAAAATTAGTGATCATAATATAATACATAAGGATCATAATAAAATCATCATTCAAATATGAGTTCTACATTTTTTATCTACATATACTAGAATATATAGTCAGTTTCATATTTCAATAATCTATGTTTATCTAGTATTTCATCAAATAAACTATTTAAATCCCAAAAAGTATAGCTCATACATTCTTCCATTTGGATATCATGTCATTATATGAAGTTATCTTGGGAGGATCAGGTTTATCCATACCAGACTGACATCCTTAAATAACATTCATCAACCCCATCCTATTAATTTCCTCATGAAAAGAATACACCCATACCTTCCAAGGTATTCCATACTGTAGATTCATCTCTTATATCTTTCTAAACAGTAAACCATAGTCAGGGTTGGTTCTTATGACTTGGTTACTTGTAGAAGAATTTTTTTTTACTTGGGAATTGTGGGATGTAAATCAATAATTGAAGAAAAAATTCTTCCCTTGATCTTGTGAGGCATTATTATAATATAAAATAAATCACCATAATATTTCCATTGAATATCAATTTCATATCAATTACCATATGAATATTCAAGAGAAGAATTATAATCCTCTACATGACTAATGTACCACTCATGTACCCCTTGGATATCATGAAATTATGCATTATTTCTTGTAGTTTTAGAGTCAATGATTCAATAAAAAATTCACCACCATCAAATAACATTGAACATTCAAATTTTACAACAACATTAAATAATTAACATTCACAATATTACCAAAATAATAACCTTTTCTCAATGCATATACCTTTAAATTATCCTTATACGGATAAAATATTCTTAAAAATGAATTTTTAAAGCATTAGACAAAATTTATGGTCCTGAGTAATTATAGAGAAATTAGAACACAGATAATCCATTGATAATTTATCATTTGAATTTCCATATACACGAAAATCCATAGAATATTATTGTACCTTATCATAATAATATCTCACTTTAGATATAACATATCAACCATTTTGATTAATGTGTAATTATGGTCTACATGTACTATGTCTCAAGAATTATTCCAAAAGTGATCTACATTCTTACCTCGATCCATTTAAAGGGGATTATGATAAGAGGAGTAATTTTAAAAAATATTTTATTCCATAAATTATTTTTCAGACCGATAATTTTAAATAATTTCCACAAACAAGTATAAAAATGGGTGAGGTGATTAATATAAAAATATTATATTGGAAATGAAATCATACATTTTTTTGATGAAATTACCCCATGATCTTCAATTCAGTTCCTATAATGCTAGAAAGATATAGATATAACCATTAACAATGTGAAATGAGTTTCAAATGATAGAATCCCATGAAAATAGACAAAAAACACATTAGTTCATCTTTTTACCTCTAATTGGTAAAACAAACTGAGAAATAATCAAAAAATATAAATGGTTGAATCTATCCTTGATAGCTTCTCGAAGATATTTCACATGATCAATTGTACTTTTTTAGATTACTCTATTTGGTTTGAAATATGCTATTGAATCCTTATTATGTGATGACATTCATATTTAATTTCACCTCTTTTCAAGATGATGTTTTATTAACACATTCCATGATAGAGGATATCAAAAAACAGCATTATCTAATTTCAACACCTTTATTATAGGGTTTTGTGTTCAAATTTCTAAGAATAATTCTAAAAAAAGATGGAATACTGTAAAACTCTGTAATTTTATAATAAAAATATTCTCAATATCTATTTTAAATTGACACAATAAGTATTTAGAGAATTGAGAAATAGAATAAAAATATAAATATTTAAATGAGACAATTAATACAAGGCCACTGATTATGAAGGAATAAATATGATTTATACAATTTTGAAATAAATATATAATTAATAATAAATAATAATTTGTTGATAAATTCATTGTAAAGAATCATTCAATATGGTGTATATACATAGTATTCTTCAGAAATACATTGTCCGAAAAAATGGTTATTATCAGTTTGTTACGTAAATAGTCATATGAAATAGAAGTTCTTTAAAAAATAAATTTGATAGAATATATATTATTTTTGAAATAATCATATCAAAATTTAAATATGATAACATTTTGATGCTTTACTGAAGAATGTTGGATTTTAAATTAATATTGACAATTTATAGAAATATTTCAAAAAATAGTATTTTATTTTAAAATGGTTAATACATTTTCATATGTTTTGAATTAGTTATGAAATTAAATAATATAATTTTAATTAAATATAATAAAATTAATTCCGTAAAGGTGATTTTTATACTAGAATTTATTATCAAATCATTTTTATACTAAAAATTGTTTTTTATACAAATACTATATGTCCCATTTTTTACGTTTAAATTTAAATTATATTCTACTAAATCATTGAATTGATTATTGAAAAATTATATAATTTTTACAAAATATAACTTTGATATTTTGTAATTTCTTCACTCTTAATTTTGTCACAGAGAATAGTTACCATAGTAACTAATTATCACTGCAATAAGGGAATATCGAGTAATAATATAAAAAAATTATATTAAAATGACTAAAAATAAAAATTATCACTTTAAATTATCAAATTTTATTACTGGAGTTCAGAAATATTCTTGTATCTAATGATTATATGTTAACGTGGTGACATAGCACTTTTTATTTTTCATTTATAATATTTCTATAAAATATAATGAATAAATTTTTCATTCTTTATTTTAATAACTTTAAGGTTTTATGAGTGGGATAAAAATAAAATATGTCTATTTATACACATTCATTTGGATGGTAAATGAGTTTTTTTTATAATAATTTATTTTTAGTTTCTAGTATTGACATAATTACCTTAAACTCTTACGAAACTCTAATATATTAATAAATTAATTAATTGAAACATAAGGAAACATGATTTTAAAATTTTTAAAAGTTATATATATTGAATAAGATTTTGTTTTAAATTAACTTATTTAATATGTAGGATATTTTATTATTTTGGAATTAATTGGAATAAAATAACATTATTTTCATGTTTTTATAAGAAAATTAAATGAGCATATCATAAAATGAAATTAAGGATATCTGAATGTAAATATCATTTTTATGTGATATAATTATATAAAACATTATCATTTTCCATGGGATTTGAATATAATTTAATATATAATCTTGATTATATTTATTAGAAAATTTTCAATTTATATTTACTATCTTGACCCCTAATGGGCAAATATGTTGATACCACCATTATTGTGAAAAAGCATAAAAAAGTTTTTAAATAATTTGATAATGGTAATAACCAAATATTAAAAAGTAAAAATTACAATTTATGATATTATTTATACCTATTCGTATACTATATTCTAATTATTTTTTAGAGCATTATTTTATTGAAAATTAATGTATTTTTATTTGTGATTTTTTAATTCCCAACATTTCTATCCCCAAACATATAAATGGGATCATCCCCTCCTCCTTTTATCATGCATAATAAAATTCAACCAAAAACTAACCAGGATTATCCCATATAGACCTTCCCACATGTTAGAGGAATTTTTTTTGTTATGATACATTTCAAAAAGGACTTTTTGTTTAACCCTAATGTGGTTGTTTGAAGAATATGTGTTTGTCTTTACATATCATTTCATTACGTTTTCCTCCTCCTCCATAAATTCATATATATCATTAATTAAAAAATAAAATAAGTATCTAACAAGTAATGAGATTATATAATGAAAATTTAATAACCAATACTGATCTAAATTTCAGTTAAATGTGAAATAAAACCATAATATTTCAAGTATACCACTACCTCAAGAACAGATGCAATTCATTTTACACCATTTTCTATAATAAATATTCATAATGATATATTGTATTTTTATATACGAAATTAATGAAATAATTATAAATATATAAATATAACATATATTATTATTATTTCTTCTCCTTCATTTGGTAAATAATAATGTTGATTATTTGAATGAGTGATTTACGACCTCCATAAAGCGATGTGATTCATTTATCAACATTAAATCACAAGTATAGTACATATAATTATATATTAACATATGATTTGGTATTTATGAAATAAATAGAACTCTATAAAGGTAAACAAATATTCATTTCTTCCATCATTTCCACTATAAATTGAAACATTATGCTTTTGTATGAATGGATTACCATCACAATGAATATAACATACTTATTTTTTTCCAAAAAAACCCTTTATATTTGGTCTTGAAAGTAATATTTATGTATAAAAATGAAAAAATATTGTGATTATAATTCTTTAAAAAATTTAAAAATGAACATATTGTATATGGTCATCAAATCGAATCATTTTTTGAAATTAGAGGATAATATCATTAACATAACCTAATGGAATATATATTATTAAATGGTTAATAATACATATTAATCTATAAATTTATTGGAACAAAAAACTGGAAAAAGATCCTAAAAAATTAAATAATTATTACAATTCTATTATTCGGGATAATAGTGAATTTATTTGATGTGTAAGACTAAAGAAAACAGAATTTATTTTAAAAATATTATTATAATGTTTCCCTTCATGCACTTTTTATTCCACATACATTATCTTATAACTCATTCAAGAAAACGAATAATTATTATAAAAGCCCTCTTAATGTTCAATTTTACCATGTTTTATATTCATTAATATGATAAATAAAATACTACATTTAATGACTTATGAACGAGACACGTTAATTCAAAACATTGTTTTAACTGTATTGAATATAAATTTTATAAATATTTTTCCTCGATATAAGTATTATTAATGTTATTCTATTAGTATATTTATATGGACATAAAGTAATTTAAATGAAAATTTTATGTTTCTGCAAATTTAAATCGATGTTTTCAAATGAATTTTTTTATATTTATTATAACATGTTATGAATTTAATTATAAATTATACAAAATTATTAATCTCTAATAACATATATGTTGTCAATGGATTTTCTTACAACCACAACCATTATTACGTATATGGGTTTCCTTAATTACATAATGGTTTTCTTCAGATAAAATACCTTTTTAACATTGTTATAAACACATTTAAAAAGTATTTTAAAAGGAATTGATATTTTGAAATCTTGAAATTTTCTTCTTATTGTCTAAGGGTTCATTATAAACTATAAATTTCATTGACTTATGACCATTATGTATCTATCTAAATGTAAATATATCATTAATGATGTGTATTTCTTTTAAAACACACAGACACACATATATATATATATGTCTCTGACGTATATACCTTACTTATTCTCTATTCTATTGATGTGGAAATGTATGGCTTATGATAATTTCTCAAATTACTTCTTTAATTGATCTCTTATTATTATGATATTAGTAAACAAAAAAAATATTATTTCTATGCGTAATTATTATGTATAATATTTATAATCAATTGGTTTTGGAACATTTATTCATTAAATGTTAGGATTGGTGATCCTAAATAGTGTTCCAACGTATTGGGTGAATATTTTTTTCATTGGATGTGATGCATGAGATAAGGAGTAGACATGATTCAATATAGGAATCTATCCTCAATGTTATGATATGTTGGTATTTATCCTTGACTTATTTTTAGGTCATTTTTTTGTTGTTTCAAAATTTCGTAAATATTGATGATCATATGATATCGTCTTCTTTATGTTATTGTACCGTATGATATATTATTAGATTATGTTTAAGGGATATTATATATTACTTCATCATAGTGAAATGCATAATTGTTTTAAAAAATATTCCATATGTCACTTCATTAATTTAAATGATCCATTTAGAGTATAGGTTTTACTTAAATATTTATTATTAAATTTCTTATAATAATTCCATTGGAAAAAATTATTATTTTTTGTTAATATAATATTTTATTTGTAATAGAATGTTTTTTAATAAACAAATATCAAGTGTTTGTATGCATTAATAATTTAGTTTCTTTTATTATTTACATATATCCCTTACTGGGATTTTTGTACTAATATTATTACCTCAACTGTTATTCATGTGGTTTTACTGATGAGTATGGTCATAGATGAGGTCTAGATAATCACTGCGAAGATATGTCATGATAATAAAACTATTTTTACTATAAAATTGTTTTTTTATTTGGAATATTGATATTAATTGGAATTATAAACTTTGAGATGTAATATTAATTTGTGTATGGGTTATAGCCTAATTCTATAATAATATATATTTTAAGGATAGTTAAATGATTTAAAATTAATTTTTGGATTAATACTCAATATTATTTAATGTTTAATGATGGGTATATACAATTTGAACACACCAGTAGTAAAAGGTACTATCAATTATGGAACATGAGAACCAAAATATAATGGTCTCCATAACATAATATTTTAATATAATATAACATAAAACATTAATTAAGGTTCTTTAATTATTTTTTATCAAAAGAAGTCATTTAACAACCTTTTTCAAATTAATAATAATAAGAAACGTTTGATTCTTAAATAGTATACCATAACTATATAGTGTTCCATTTAATCTTGGAAATCATGTTTATTAATAAAAATAAACTTATAATCCCAACTCATTGACATAATAACAGTTAATAAAATAAATATTTTTACATGAGATCATGAGAATTTATCAATTTTAAGAACGAGGTTGTGGTAATGGATCAATATAGACCCTATGTGTAACTCCTTATTCAATACATAGAATAGTTTTATCAGTTACCCCATCAAATGCATCTAAATCATGTATTGTATTATACAATATTTTCTACAGAACATTATCTCATGTTATCCTCATCGTTGAAAAGAAATATTCAGACATATGTGAGGTGTTCTTGGGAAATAATTATATAAATTAATAAATTTATTCGGATGTGGGAAAATGTTCAGGGAGTTTTTTAGAAAACTATTATTAAAATAACTAAAAGATTAAAATAAATACCATATAAATAACAGTCTTGATAAATTGGATGTTCTTTCACATGATTATGAATCAAGTAATGAATTTTATGAAAAAAAATAAAAAATTCAATTAAATATATATATATATATATATTGGAATCGATTATGAAATAAAATAAACTATGAATGTGTTATTTAATTTAATGATTAACTATGGTCTCATAAATATATTTTAATATAACATTTTGTATTTGTTAAATGATTTTTTGATTTGTAAATAAATTTTATAGAGACATGGAAATTATTTAACAAACAAATTTTTTTCAGCCCATATATTACTAGGGAAATATCATGTGTGTTAGAAATAGATGACATAGCCTAGCATGTAGATATTGAGATAGTTGTTAGGGTCACGAGTTCAATTTTCACCATGTGGCACGGTGGGTGGGAGATGTTTACTGAATATTGAACAGAATATGCCCCTTTATTAAACATATTTTTTTTATTAAAAACATTATTCATTCCATGGATGTAATTTCTAGAAATTACACTTGCCAAAATATGTGTAGTGCCACTATTTTTTATTCATTTTTTCCATTTTTTACTCTTTTTAATTATATTTAGGGGAATATTGATTATTAAAAATCACTATGTTTCATGATGACAAGGGCACCCCCTCTATGAGATAATAATTACCAAAAAATTCATTTTCATTGTGATATTTATCCTTATTTATACATATGTAAATAACTTGTTAATTAATGGGTTTAAAACTCATTTTTTAGATCATAAAATGGCTATAACTTGTCAGGGTGACAATGGATTGATGTGTCTTTAGTGGTGTTTCAACCATTATGATTTCTTATACTAAAATTATTGAAATATTATTTTAAACATAATATTATTTTTTCCATATGATCACTATAATACACCTCGTTGTTAGTTGGAACAAAATAGAAGAAATAAATAGTGGATGATTTCTAAAATTACATCCATAAAATGGAGTAATATTAAGAAATATTTTTATGTAGTTTCTAGTTTTAGTCAAGGGAAATCATAGGGAATTACCAACTCATAAAACTGATTCTCAACAAAATATAATTTTTATTTTGAATATAAAACAATATATAAGTAATTTTATATGATTGTGGCAAAAAATAGCTAACATCAAACCCCACTAGATGATTCACATTGTATCTGAAATTCTATTTCTATATAAACTCTCAATTTACATGGGGTAATGTAGATTGTTTATGACCATTTCCACTTATTTTTTATCTCCAAAATACTACTTCATTTCTTTAACATGAACATATATCACATTTCTTATAAAAAAATCAATATAGGATGTAGGATTTAAGAGATATTTTGTCCAATATTTTATTGCATGAATAGTACTCGAAAAAT
The DNA here is from genome assembly GCA_963277665.1 of Viscum album. NCBI lineage: Eukaryota > Viridiplantae > Streptophyta > Magnoliopsida > Santalales > Viscaceae > Viscum > Viscum album. The sequence continues at coordinate 1,043,171,203 of OY728160.1, read as the reverse complement.
GATATACTACTATCATATATAGGATGATACAAAAAAATAGTGATTGGATTTTTCTATAAATAATAATTTACATTATAAATAAAACAATATATGAAACAGATGACCTAGTACTAATTTTAAAAATCAAAATAATAATTCATAACATATATATGTTATTAAAATAATTATACTTATTAACTTGATGGACATTAGAATAATTTCACTCTCCTATAAAATATTAATCAAACATTTAATATTAGAACTTTATTTTTAAAATATTCTACATATATTGACATGAAAAAATTTAAATACACTAAGAAAATAAATTCAAGACATATTTCTCAAAATCGTAATAATAATGAATTTCATTTTTTATAAATGATTGATCAATCTCTGAAAGAACCTAAACCCCTTCCTGGGTCCTCTAATTTTGAAATCTATTATTCACTATAATATGCCGTACTTTTTAATATTCATAATATGTGAATGATTAGGAGTAACAACCTAGATAATATCATATTATAATTTCATTAATTTTGACAAATATTTCCATTTAGACAATCCAAATTTGCTTTAGTTTTAGATATTTAGAAAAATCAGGAAACATGGTATATAATAATGCCAAATATTTTATCATTAAATGTAAATTTTCACAACTAATTTTAGAATTAATTATATCATAATTATTTTTTGTAATCTCCTATGAATTCTCCTATAATTATATTCATCATTAATTATCTTATAAAAAACTTTTCATCATAACTTAGGGATATCTAAACATTAGAAGTGTCAGTTCAAATACTTAGTAAGTGAAATTGAATACCAAAAACTATCACCCAATAATCCAAAAATAATGTAGGTGGAAATGAACTATCACAAAGTAATTAAATATAGTATATAAATAGATATTGAATGAAATAAATATATAATAATATAAGTTAGAACATAAGGAAATAAAATAATCTTCTCTATGGGTGAATGAATAAATAAAAACGTTCCTATTATTTGAGATAGGATATTATATACACTGGAGGCCTTATTCAAGGAAACTTACATACTATAATGGAAAAAAATTAATCCAAAATAAATTGAAATGAATAAAAAAAATTACTAGTCAATATGTTCTCAAGATACAAATTTGTGCATCAATGGACTATTGATGGCCCCATCGATCTTAAATTTGGTCAAATAATTCATCATATTAATGAAACTTTAATTTTTACCATATCTAACATACTAGACTAAATCATAAATAAATAAACTTTAGGATGTAAAATCAATAAAAACTATAAATATTTACCAAACAAAAAATGGAATATCTCATGATATAATTATCACTCAAACTATTACAGTGTAGGGATTTGTGTGTATAATAATGTGAATAATTTCAATAATCAATGAATAAAAGACTTGTGGTCATAATATATCTAAAGAAAAATTGTTGATAGTAAAATTAAATAATATTATATGTATAACATAATATCATTGAATGATGATTAGATAAATGTAACACATTCATAGGAATATCAATTTAGGCATCATTAAACTATAGTGGATTATGATTTATATTTTTTGAAAATTTGAGATTAGTACCCCAAAAACAAATAGTATTTTATGAATTATAAAGTAATCCATTAAACATAATTATAATGAGATAAAACCCTTTTAACCTAAATTTTAAAATGGAATTAAAACCATAAATATGGATTTAGACAATATTTTTATCAATAATGTAAAAAAAGGATGCTACATGTACATCAAAATTTCATTTTGATATTTTTGGTATAATTTTTTTAAACTATCTTAAATTATTATAAAAAATAGTTCCTTTAAAATTAAATAATTGTATTACTAATATTTGTGTAGTTGAAGACAAAATATACGATCAGAAATGGAAATAAATTATTAATCAATTAAATTATATTTTTCTAAATCCTATATCATAAAATGTTATAAAAAATTGGTCAATATGGTATAAAAAATGAAATATAAATAATAAATTTGATAACTCATAATTTTCATTGAATATATAAATTAAAACATTTGTTGGTTAGAGAAATATGTGAATGGAGGAGAAACTAGTGTTATAGTTGATTGGTATTAATCTAAAAAATAGATAAATTTTTATGAAGGAAATAATAAATGTATAATTCTGAATTAAATAATCATTCTAACCATAGTGGAATCATAAGAACAAAAGAGTAAAATAATATGTTAGAAGAACCCATTTGTGGAAAAAAGAAGTTCACATTGAATAATTATAACTCAACGAAGATAGAAAAGATGAAAAACACTATTACATGTTTTGAATATTTTGATTTGAAGTACCATAAATGATAGATTGTTAGATGTATTTATTAATATTTAATATTGAATGAATTAGAAGAAAAATATATCTATTTAAAATATATTCACAAAAATTTGAATCAAGTTGTTATTATGAATCATAACATAAATAAGAAAATTTGGGATGTAAAAACCAATATGGAATGTGTATCATTTGAAACAAAAGATATGTTAGGAAAAATAATTTTTATTTTTTATATCCTATGAATTAAATAAATTATGTCTAAAAAATCATGGGATTTAAATAAAAATTACAACATTAAAAAAGTCAAAATTTCCTAATAAAATATTTATCAAACTATAATAATTAATACCCTGAAATCCTTATATAAATTCCTAAATTCCAATAAATCATTTAATCATTCATTATCGAGAAATAACATAATAATATTTTTCAAAACTATATTAATATCTTCTAACTTCAATATTATACATTTATAACTATATATTTCAAATATAATTGTTAAATAAATTTTATTTCTCTCATTGGATAGTAATGTTAGCGATTGTTTTGATTTGTACTAGATTCATATTGTTTTGTTTGATTCATGTTTATATGACCATATTTATCATTATCTAATCCTTATATGTACATTTTTTTGTTAATTATAATTTTTTATAATATTATAATATCATTCCATTTGGATTTTAGATATGTGGCCTGGGGATGATGTTCATAGCGATATGGTTTTAGATATTTTTAATGATCAACAGAATAGTACATTAAAAATAATTTCATTAATAATAAACTCTCAAAAGATCAAAAAATGAAAAATTATTTTTCATTATTTTCTTATTAAAGTGGTATTTATGTATCCATTATATTCAAGGATATATGTTTTTAAGATTATATATGCACGTTGTTAAAACAATGTAAATAAGAAAATTCTATATTATATAGATTTTTATGGTTAAAGAAAGTGAATAATTTTCAATAATATCATTAACAAAGACTCATAATTATATTAATAATATTTGTTAGGGGATTAATATATATTTTATTATATATTACTAAAGAATAATTAATTGGTGAAAAATAAAATACATCTCTTTTATAGAGGTGGTATTTCTCTTGTATGCACCAACAACTTGTTTATTTTCAATAGAATTGGAGTAATATATGGAATATAGTATAATTTTATTTTGTTAACATGGTTTATAAATTGTATATTAATCCACAAAATATCACTTTTTAACCATATACGAAATTAATTAATGAAATAATGAAAATTAATATGTAGGGGCAGTGGTATGCACATATTGATAATGAGTTTATTATTTTTCAGGTTTAAAGGTAAGGGTAGTTAATTATTGTCACATATTCATAAAAAATCTGTAAAATAAATTTTTGATTCCATTATTATAAAATTGATAAAATATATCTTATGGTCATGGAAAAGGAAATAAATTAATCTAAATAAAAATTGAATAATTAGAATATATTACATTACTCATTAGAAAACTCCTCTAAAAATTTATTAAGCATTTGAATAGTATCTATTTAGATGAAATAAATTAATTATATTCTAATTGATGTTATGGTTTTTTATTTGTGTTTTATTTTTTTCAAAGTACATATATTTTCAGGTGAGGTTACATGGGATGGTTAAGGTTCCTTCTAAAGAGTTGAGATATCAATATTATTATAATGATATAAAAGGTAACGTCTATTTTCAATGGTTAAATTGATCACATAATCAGAAAACATGAACAAGGAATGATTTATGTTCTTGAATTTTACAAACCTTTATTTTATCCCATGATTTAAAAAAGTTTTAATTCATATAATCATATATTTTTAACTATTTTATTTTTTAACATGGTAGATAATTTGTACCAACTAATGTACATATACTACATAAAAAATGTTACTTATTTAATAATTTTGTTTTACTGAATGAAAACATTAAATAATTTTTCTCATATAAAATATTTTTTTGGAATTTTTTTATTCATTTGAGTAGGATACTCATAAATAATGGTTTTTATATAATAATGTATTTTTAAAGTAGAAATGATATATTTAGGGGAAAATCATCAATGCAGTTTTTTTAAAGAAATTATTTATATTTTTATTAATGAAATGATATTTATTATACATCTATATAAATCCAAATTCTATTTTCATCTATTCAGGATTTATGTTAAAGTATAATATTATATATAGTTTTTTTGTAAAATATTATTTATTTTTAAAATAGAAAAATATGGTTTCTATAATTTAAACATAGTTATTTGTTTATAAACATTTCAATGCATAAATATATTTTAGAACATGAAAATTTCTAATAGGGTAAGTTTTTTATATGTATTTCGTTATATGGTAATATTTCCTAAGGTTTTAGTAGAATATTTATTTTTAAACATTTACATAAAAATAAATATGAGTGAAATATATAAAAATAATAATATTATGATAAAATTTATAATGAAACATCCCATATTGGTATCCACTATTCCAGTTTCCCATTCTAGTTCAATACATGGCCTATTATGTGCCTCCCCATACACAATTATTTTTGAAGTGTAGTGAGGATCTAATGTAACATGATGGTATACATTAACAAAATTGTTTGATTTTTCCACAACAGATAGTAAAAGAAAAATTCTGAACAATGTAACCTTATTAAGGAATCCTAATAAAATTCAATCATAAGTACATTAATTCAACCAAATAGTAAATATCCCATTTCATTAAATATAGTTTCAAATCAAAAGTGAAAAAATACGACAACACTAGTGAATCACTTAGAAGGCCCCTAAAAAAGGTATTATTCCCCCAATAAATTCACATACCTAATCAGTAAATAATTCATTTTCCCCAATATTAAGAAGAAATGGTTACATCTACTCTGGTATATAATTTTGGCCTAACCACTATGTGAGTTTAACAAATTTGGACACCAACAATGATTCATACAACATATATAGTCTAAATGGTACAGGCTGGTGTGTGGTGATGAACAATGTAAGAAACAAATAATTTTTTTTTTCTATAGTATAAATAATGAAATTATGTAATTTAAACACTACTTCAATATATACCCCTATTTAACAATTTTACATCAGCCCACACTATCCAACTAAACTATTAATAAAGGGCATCGAGTTCCCTATATAACCTGGAAATTAATTTCTCAAAATGAATTAAATAGGCATATATCAATGAATTGTTCTAGGTAAGTGTATCATGTCCATAAATTTGGATAATCGTTCCTCTGTCTGATATCCAAACCCTTTCAATGCATCATTGGGGCCTTAATCATTAGTATATATAGACTCGTGGTAGTAGAGCCTTAGTCCAATACCCCACACATACCTTTTACCCATGTTAACAAGATTCTTTAATCCTTTATATTTTTTTTACTGATTACATGTCATAACTCACATGAATTATTTCACGATTGGATGAACACTCCCTTATTCTATATTAACATGTTAACAATTTTAACCATTGGTTTCATCTCATAATTAATTAAATTCAATATTTAACAACTGAATTCCAAATTCAATGATGTAGCACACCCCAAGTGTGGCCTCGTAGAAGATGTCCAATCATCTCAATTGATACAACAGGGATTATTAGGGGTCCATCATATCATTTTGACAGCCATTATAATATTTCTTACCAAGGATGAAAATTCACAACATAATGAATCCAAAACCAAGCCACATACATATAATTTAGTGAATCATCACTATGCGTAATAAATGGGGGCCACCTTCCTTATATTATAAAAATGCACACTCTTAACCATATCTATTTATTAAAACCCTATTAAATTTAATGACTCAACATATAATTTTTATGAAAAAGGAGGTATTAAATGTATCATAAGAAGAATAATGGTTCTACATGAAATATTCTAGAATATAAATATAATAGTATTTTTAGACTCACCATGATCTTCAATTATTACCCAATGTTAACATAAATGGCTATGTATTGTGGGAGATTTTTTATAGAGATCGCGGTAGGGAAACCATCATCACCTAGGCTAATGGATCATGAATTTAGGGTACAATTATAATTGGAAACATAAAAACGAATTGGAAGAAATTGAAACTCATTATGTTTTATAAGGAACATAGTGTGGCAACATGGATTCCCTAACCTTGTGAAAAATATAAGGCTCCCTTTTTTCCAAGAGAGACTATTTTTCATGGTCTCCTAGCGGAACATATATTTTTTGAAAAACAATACATTGTTCGTGAACCTGTATCTAGCCTACAGAAAGTCTGACTGCATAGTGGTCTGGGGAGGCACACACAATTTTCAAACCATGGGAGGTATTTGTACCTTTTTCTATATGAGACACCACACCCATGAATAGTTATGTTGAATGGTTATGTTAATAGTGTTCCAACTATGTAGTTTATATTATATTGGAATTTCATAAAAAATTTCATGTTCCATCCCCTTAGGGAACCATTAAGACCCGTCATACTCTCGGGAAGTATTTCATTAACTAGAGTGAAGGGATATAAAAAATAATTAAATGGGAATACCTCACTTATATTTTTGGATCATAATTTATACCCACTTTATTATAACTATTCCCTCAGTAAGAATCCATTCCACAGTGCAGGTACCAAAGGGAGTGTCTTAACCTACAAATGTAACGAATCTAATTTATCCATGTATTGGCTCAGAATACTATATAGTTTTTTTAGGATCTAGGTGCTACGATGGGTTGATATTCCAAGAACCAATGTGCCCATAATTAATCATTTAAATATATTTAATATTGTAACATCACACACATGTATTTTCAAAAAAAAATTGGAAGAACTCCTAAATTAGTGGTGTATCAATATTTATGATATGAGTTTTATTTTTTTTGAGATTGAGGAAAACCATATAAGATAGGTGTGTACTGAGGAATAAGATATTGTAGATGAATACCCAATAAATGAATGAATATTGATGTGGTGGATATTGTGGGCTTTAGGTTTCTTTTGGTTGTGGAAGTGTTTGAGGAGGACATCTTGAGGAAGGGTCAGGATTACCTCCCCTTCATGATTTGAACATACTCCTAAAATTAAACCCATGGAAGGCCGTGATATATGTACCAACATATATGATGTCTCCCACAAAATTTCATTAGTTGATGGTGTAGTGGGAGTACATAAAAGAGAAGAGATTTGTGAGACCCATTAATTCCCTCTGGGTAACCCCAATGTTATTCACTAGGAAGGGGATTGGAGAGAGATTATATGTATATATTTTTAGTGCATGGACTAGGTGACTATGATAATTAAGTACAATCTACCAGTGATCAATGGACTCATTGATCAGTTGAGATGGGTGTGGTTTTTTTTAAATATTTAACTCATGTTAGGATATCACCAACAACATGTACGGGACTACGATAAACATAATATAATATTTATATGTCACTATGGTCTTTATGAGTACCTAGTGATTCCCATAGGCACGAAACACATGATGATGGTCGTGCATAGTATTTGAGAGAACCATGATTTTTTAAAACTCTCTAATTTTTTTTAGATTCAAGAGGAAAACATCGTTCATCACATCATCTAAATGGAAGAAGCTGTAGGGGACCCCAGTGATAGTTGAGGAATCTCTAGATTTGGAGCCTCCGAAGATTGTTACTAAGGTACCATGTTTTATTGGGATGGAATGCTACTATTGTTGGTCTCTAACTTATTTACCAAGAGTTATAGCACACATGATAGATTTGAAATTGAAGGTTTATATTTTTCTAATGTTGGATATATGCAGGAAATATTTTTTGAAGTTGGTGTAGATGGTGATGAACATTCCCATACTGAGATTTTCGAATGATTGTATTGATTAAACTGTGGTCTCCAATGCATTATTGAATGGGATTGATGTGTTTTAATGTACTGATTTGTGGTGATTTCCTCTTTTTCGCATCAGTTGAGACCATATGAGAAGATTTAAATGAACCATGATCTTCATAATGTTGTTTTATTAAACTAACTGATGATGTGGTGCCACTAACTGGCAAGAAAATATTTTATTATATACATTGACCACTGTATCATCATGTATATCTTCTATATGAAATATCTTATCATCATAAATAGGAAATTTATAGGGTTCCTCAAGGACCATTACATCTATATTGTATATACTCATGCGATGAGGCAGGTGGTGGAAGGTTCTTTCATTAGGATTTATTATACTCATTTTTCAGTTATAACATAAATGAAGTTAGCATCGTTGTAGTAATCCACAGTAGATAAGGATTTTGATTCAACACTGTCATTCAATTGTAGTAACCTTACATCCTTTACAACATGATAGGAATTATAAGAGTTAATATATAGAATATGAGACATTATGTACTCAGACATCCATTATATGTTATCTAGATGCATATGATGATGGTTCAGAGCATGCTTTCCATTTAAGAGGATGAACCATGATACCATTTATTTTGTTGTAGGAGGTGGTGTGGGTATTTCAAAATCCTCTTTTGAGGAACTTCTAGGAGTGTAAGAGACGTTTCAAAATATCTAACATCATTATTAGTGGAAAATAATGAATAATTGTGTTGCAATTGTTTCCCTCGATTCCTATCTTTTCATAATATAAAGGGTCAACATTAGGATCCAATTGGTTCAGAATCACCCCTTTGAGGTGCCAGAGTGGAATTTGAATCTGATATCTAAGTAATTCATCAAGAGGTTACAACATACTTCCTGATAACACTATTCTATATGTGTGATCATAGAACAACTCACCATGTCATCTAACAAAAAATCCATTTGAGGGAATATATCCATATAAAGATTTAAAATCATTTAAAAGAAGGATATAGTCAGCCTCCATGGATTTCACGTGATGATTTTTTTGGATTTTCATGTTCGTTTAACATCATTGTTATAGAGATAGTTAAAAAGTGCCTTTGGGATATAGTTACATTTGAGCATGATATTTGGAACCCATACAAATTTCCAAACTGAGCATATCGTTTAGGACATGGATGAAATGATGCAGGTTATCATGTTGGATCATGTACATAATTGGAAGGAACAATTATCAATGATGGATTATTCATTCATCAATTGAAAAAAAATTCTACCACTGGTATTGAACCATACAGGTCATTGTATGGGAAAATTTTGTGGCCCTACATTATTTTATTGATGTAGGTGAGTCATTATACATGATACTTGAGTGGGTCTGTTCTACATTAGAGAAGCTTCAGTTTATCTGGGATTGGATGAGGCTAGCATAGAGACACCATATGTGTTATGCGGACCGACAATGGGGACCTATGGAGCTACAGTAGGGAGACCAAGTGTTCTAAAATGTATCACCTTGACATGAATTCAGGATGTTTAGATACTGGACATTTTATCTTATATATTTTATAGACCTATTCATATACTATTTTTATTTGTTGTGGTTTGGTACAACATGTCTTTATGACCATAGCTACATTAGGTTCACGTTTTCATCCACGTGTCGCATCGAATGTGGTACATTGGTGAACCATTTAATGTTATTGAGTGTGGAGAGCTATAAAACAAGAATTTATCTAAAAATTTAATGTAAATAGTATATATTTATGATCTCTTGGAGTGTATCCCTTATGGGAAATCAATTTGATGTTGTTCTTATGATGGTATAACTATAATATTTAAGAAAACTCATGGGAGAGGGATATGGAGAACTTTTCTTAGTACCATTGTTTTTTAATAGTTATTTATATTTTTAGTGAGAAAATAACTAAGATGGATATAATATAATGAATATATTTTTCATATGTATTGAATGAGAATATTGTAGAAATATTTTTCCATGTGAGGTGTTGATACATCATGATCTTCCGAGTCACAGTGTTCTTGGAATATAACATTTAAATTTAATAAATTTATTAATATTACATGTTTATGGTTTTCCTATAATAGTTCAATAAACCTCAAATAGTTTAACAGATTATAAATTTTAGGAAAATGTTTATTTCATAATGTGGGTCTTACCATAGGTTTAACATAATGTTTGACATCACCAACTATTTTGATTGAGGATATTCATTGGTTAATAATTCAATAAATTGGAATATATTTGTTAAATTGATAAGAAAAAAATACATAATTTTTCCCAATAAGAGATCTATTATGTAAAATTTTATGTGCTATCGACATAACAATACATCAGAAAAGGATCAATTCAAAATTATTGATGTGTTTACATTTAAAAATAGTGATAGTTTCATGGAACACTGATTGGTGCACTACAGAATATGGGGATCTCTATAATGATAGAAAAAATTATCATAATTCATCAAAAATTGATCTAAATTATAGGTAGGATGTTTGATTTATTTTTTTACATCACATAAATTTATTTTGATCAAACATGTATCAATTTTATATAGAATAATTGATTATATAATCGACTGTAGAATTCATTTAATGACTTATTTATTTTTGATTACTGACTTCTATCCATCTTCATTAATCTAATTCTATGAATATGTATTGAGTTTGAAATAAAAAAAATTGAAAAGGCCATTGCCCATGTTTTGTGTTTTATTTACTGTGTAGTCATTTCTTTTCACATTCTTCGAAATTATATTGTTTGGTCTATAGTTAGATGATTACAAGGTATTTAGTAATTATATGAGTATTATTCATGAAATTTGATCAAAAATATGGTTACAGAGTGTGATGGATATTGTTGATTGAGTAATGGTCATGTAGACAGATGATTTAAGGAGGAAATAATGGGATGGGAAATTGAGATCCATTTCCTTGACGGTTATTCAAGGGCATCGTACGGCGGTGACTAGTTTTCTATACAGATCATTTTTTGAGTCGAATGATGACTGAAATCCATCTATTATGGCGCATCGATGTTTGTAATCCTAAAATATAAATTTATTGCAAAAAAAATTGTTGGTTCTCTAATGTCGTGGATGACATTGTTTTAGATCTATTGTATATGGACATTTTTTGGTAACATGGTGTGTAATCTGGTGTTACACATATTGTGGGACCTCTTTGTTGGGGTATGATGGATCCAACATAGAGTTAAATTTCACATATAGCGTGACACCATCTCCATTGATGTGACATGTTCTATGTATATTGTTACTTATTTATGAGGTCAGACAGTCACATACTTGACTAGAGTATACAGTCAAAACTAGAGTACATAGACATGGTATGGTGTACACAAGCATGGCCATATGCCATTATAATAGTGTTAAGTGATCATTATATGGTGTTAACAGCTCTTATATTCTATCTATATCAATGTTTAAATTCTATGTGAGTAACCATGAAATGGGTAGACTAGGGGTTTTTTGAACATGCCATGTCCCCCCTATTTGGGGTGCTTATAGACCTTAGTTTATTCATTTTGGAACAATATCGGTTGATGAAATTCCCATGATCTATTACCTAGAGGGTACAGAGTTAAATAATATCCACATATCAAGATTTTTTCCCTCTAAAAGATGGGTCTCAGATATTTTTTTTGGTTTCCCTCAATGAGAATAGTGTGTCGCCATATATTATTTTATACCCTAGGTGGTGTCTGTTGAATTAGCATGAAATCCTTGATTATGGATTTGACCCCCCATCTTAAAGTTCATATCTATATAGATTATGATTTTTTTACATAGGATCTAGTATGTGGTGGCTTGATCTAGATTGGGTTAATGGTGTCACCAAATAGTCTAGGGTTTTTCCTACTCTATATGTATTGGGGACCTCGGTGACCGTTGACCTTTCTTCAGTATGGAACATATGATAATTACCTCTTTGAAGAGTTTATCTAGTTATATAATAAATAATAGAGTGGATTATCCCAAAACGATCATAACATCATGAAGAACCACGTTGTTTTTATTTTAGTGGTGACCTCCCTGAGGAACAATGTCCTTTATATGTGTATTTAGTTTTATATTATTATGTATTGATTATTATATTAATGTAACGAGTTGACTATTCATGGTGATTTATGTTTAGTGTCTTTCAGGTGTGCAACTGTGTAATGTTATATTTAACCATGAATGATATTTTTCCACATGTTTCTTGTCTTATGTCGAGGAAAACCCATTTGAAAATGTCTAGGGAGGACAAAGAGTATATGGGTAAAATACTAAGATTGAAAGACAATTTTATTTTAAAGGTGGATGCATTTGATCAAAATACTCAGCCTTTGAGTTTTTCAGACACTTTTTAGTTTTTGGTTGTTCTAGTATTTAGACCAATTGATCACCTTCTATACGTAAATGTTGTAATTGGATTTTAGGATATCATATTTAAGCAACCATTAGTTTATATTGTTTTATATTTCATCATCATATTTGTTTGGATATTTGTGTGTGTGTGTGTGTGTCTAGATACCATAGGCTAATTCTACCCATTTATGTGATATACCTACCCAGTGATGGTCATCATCCCATATCCATTTGAATACTAGCTTCAGATATTCATGTTTTGGGCCCTGTTGGGTCCGATAATGATAGTAAAAAATTATCAGTATGATCCAAAATATGAACTGCATGATCCTCAAAAGAGGCATCATCCTCAATCTCTACATTATCATCATCGATCACATCATAAGGGCTAGGGTGATACTTTATATGATGATTCAAATGAAAAAAATCATGTATGGAACATTACCATGGTCGAAGAGTGAGTTAGTACACCATTGATCGGATCTTACATAGAATCTCAAATGGCCCCATTTATTTGGGCAGAAGCTTAAACTATATTCTAGTACCAAAGTGTCACAATCTCAGAGAAACCTAATTGAACATTGGATATAACACCATAAGACTTTACAAGAAGTATATATATATATATATATATATATCTTATGTTATATGCAACAACAAAGTAATCTTTCATTACACACAACACTTGTTTGGCTTGCGTTACACGCAAGACCAACCTTCCTTGATCTTGCGTTCTACCCAATACCGAGTTTCACTAAAAAATGACAAATTATTATCATATTATAAACAATGCATTATAAATATTATTAACATAATTTTTAATTTTATAACATTATGATCCTTCTTACAGATTTTCTAGAATGAGAAATGAAAACAAAATCAATTTTTTTGATAAAAGAAGTATTTTTCAAAAAAGGTAGTTCTATTGCATTTTGATGGTGCATCCATTTTAAATATGATTTCTAACATTTTTATAAGTTCAATTTTCCAAAATTAAATTTGTCTTTTGAAATAGGATATAAAAATTTACGTTGGATAAATTTTTGATACTTTTCTGATAACATTCATATTTTGATGAATTGTAATAATACGCTAAATTTTTCATAAAAACAACTTTTTAATAAAGATATTTTATATGGATAAAAGATAAAATTTAATGGTTTTAAATTTTAACTAGAATATATTTTTAAAATTTAATATAATTTCTGTCATTACCATTAATTTTACATTGAATTTATAGGTAAAAACATTTCAATCTTTGACAATGATTTAACTTTTAAAAAAACCTATTTTCATTACAATGGGATTAATTTTAAATTAATTACTGTAACTTAAGTGTTTTGAATTTTGAAAAATGGATTCCTTATTTGGATTCTGTGGGTCCAAATTATGTTAATAAGTTGCTTGTATTTTTTTTATTATGAATAGTAACTACGGTAATTTTTATTTACTACAGATAAAGGTAAATTGGGTAATTATGGGTAAAAGTAAGATTAAAAAATTTAACATAACACAAGAAAAAATTTTATTGGATGAATAAAAATCGAATCATAGCACTTAAGGGTCGGAATAGATTCATCTCATGGAATTTTGACCAAGAAAATGGTATAACTATTATTAAACCCAATGAAAGGGACAACATGTCACTCTATTTTTTCTCATAAGTGTAATAATTCTAATCTAGTGATAAACCTCATACATCATAGAATATAAATAGTCTCCAGAAAAATAATAAAATTATCTACAACATCAGAATTTATTTATAATTTTTTGGGATTAAATAATTATCATTAATGATTACAGAATAGTGATGTAGAACTTATTTTATTGATTGAAATATTAAATAAATGGTTCTAAAAATATTAAAATAAATATTATATGAACTAATTATTTTTCTCAAAAAAAAATTATAGATAAAGATAACATGTTATTAATCTATTAAATATTTTTTTTGAATATATTCTCTATGTGGATTATATGTAAATTCAAATAAATGAATAGTGTCAAACTTGACACTATTGTTATTTTATAAAAATAACAAATTATAAAATTGTTTAAAAATCACAAAAATATTTAAAAATTATAAATTGGAATTTATATGGTCTAAAATTTCATTAAGTTTCCAATTATAGACAATTAACAACACATAAGTAATTATTTATAACAAATTAAAATTTAGAATATTATTACCAAAAATAAAATAAAATTGATTAAATAAGGATAAATCAAGATGATGATGTTTGAAATAAATTCCCAACATGTATAAATCTTATTGGTTGAATATATTACAACCATATCTTATCTAATAGTTTGATTTGAATCATTTTTTTAGGGTTTTAATTGGGTTTGTGTTTATTATAAATTAATATTTTAGAGGTTTCCAAGAGTGCCCTTCTCTTCCCTTATAAAAGGGAACCTCCTCCCTATCCTCCTAACAAAATTTTGAGCCTTCAAGATTGGCCAAAACTGGTCCATTTCTCTTCTCCACTTCCCTAGAAACATACTAGTGGTCCTTTTACTCTTCCAAGACAAACATTAGTGCCCTAAGAGAAGGTTTAGAAGAGGTGCGTCGAAGAAGAGGCAATATCCTTTACCGATTCATTCAAAATTATCTCTTCTTCTACTTAATCTTATTTATTTGTTTCAAAATAATGTAATAACATTAGTATCACTCATATAATGATATGTTATTATAATTATGAAACAAGCCTATTTCACCTTCTATCCTTCCTATAGAAAATGAAATCATTGCGCGTGCGTACATATGGAATACCGTCTCTACGCCATGGTGTTATCTGTTTTACACCACCACCTTACTTGGATGGGTATAATGGTGTAAAGAATAACTATATATGATTATAATAACATGATACTAATTCTAATATATTTTATCATCCACTGTAATACCATTCAATAATTTTGGGAACAATATCGTCGCTCGTGCGTACGTACGACTTACAGTCTCCACGGTGTGATGTGATTTGTTCTACATGATCTTAAATAAACCATGATTATATAAACTAATTGAATGAATAAATATGATATATATTATAATAATACCTTTCTTTAAATAATTTAATACCATTCTTTAAATGATGTACCTATAACCTAAAAACAGTAATAATAATTTATTTGACAAAACACGCATAAGAACAGAAAGAAATGAACACCTGAATAACCATTAGCAATGAAATATTACTAATAAAGAGATAAGAATATGACCATATATGATATCATGAAAATTTATATGATTCTTAAAAAATTAAATGACACTATTTAAATCATTATATAGTAGGTTCAGATACGTACAAATCATATTATACCTAACATAATAGAAAATCTCGCAATCTAATTTTCATACGATATTTTTTATAATTCATAATTTACAGGGGAATATTTATCATCCAAATCCATATTTCCTCAATATTTAATATTATTTCTATCCTCCTACAATTTTTTAAATCTTGTTTTACCTATTGGTGAATTTTTAGTAAATGATATGAAAGGAATATTTTGCAGTTTTTAGTACAAGATACTTCTTCACTTTCCGTCCAAAGTACGAGAAGAATGTTTTTTAAATTATATGGAATGAATGGATTTTTATGATTTCATAGAATATTATTTCCATGACTCTTCCTTTACAAGTTTTCATGTTTATTTTCAATTAACTTCTTTTTGTTTAAAATTGACTGACATGTTGAGAAAGGAAAAAATGTTTTTGAAGTAAAAATGATATTTTCCTCAAGAATGGAGTTCAAGTTTTTCATCAAAATTATTTTCAATATGAGATAATATAGGGTTTGGTTTCTATCCCTATTATTACATTGATTTGATTATGTAATGATGTAATTTTTTTTGAAGTCCTTCTATCTTATATGGATTATGTGATGATGGCATGATGTTTAAGAAACCCATTTTTTTACATGGGTTATGCTATGATGTATGATTTACGATTCTGTAGAAAACATAAGAATAGTTTCATTATGATATTTGTGGGACCTATATCTCAATCCAATGAATTGGTTAAAGATTTATATCTCATGAGATAGACATGGCTGGAATGACAAGTTCATCCAGTTCAGTGATACAGGACTGGAAGGAGGAGTAAACTCCATTTAGTAATGGAATTTGTCTACTATGATGGTCTTGGAAATGAATCTTGACAAATATGAAATGATTTTCGATGATTAAATTTGTATGCCACAAAGTTTCATGTCTTAAGTTATGAATATTGGGATTACATTTTACTACTATGATTTATCCCATGTCATGATATTATGATCTCTTTTGTAGGATAAGATTTTCAAAATTTTATGTTCTTATCAATATGATATGATTGATATTTCTTTTCTTTTCCCTTACTGAGCGTTTGAGATCACCCTTTGAATGTTTTATTTTTCCCATGTTAGGAAGAAGGGTATTCAATAGGATATGCCAGAAGGGACTCTACATATGATGAAATAAACGAGATAAAATATAGATGATTTATGAACCAGTTGATTATCTTTCCCAGTTTCTAAAGACGCTTTACTAATATGTTCCTATCATTGTTTAGTTATATGTTGTAATAAGTATGATTCAATTCTTAAGTAATAACAATGTATGTCATGTATGGGTCGTTATAGTTGGTATCAGAGAAATGGTATCGTCATCCTTTGGAAACTAGGATGTGAAAGACTTAGTAAGAACTATAAGGATATGTCTAAGCATAGAAAACAATCATACTGTTTTAGAAATTGCCATCAATAACCAATGATAAGACCTAAAGTGTGAAATTTTATTCATGATTATGTGTCCTTTCTGTTATAATTAGTGTTTCTCACACTATGCTTCTTGGTTTTAGTCAATGGATGGAACTCGATGGAATCGTGTTAATGTTGAATGTGATGGGAAATGCAATGATTGTTCCCCTGAGCAACCAAACAATATGGGAGCTATAATGCAAAATCTTGTAGCCATGGTCACACAAGATTCTCAAGTTATGAATCATGTAGGACTTCCAAAAAAGAAAATAAGGGAGGAACATTCTGTGGAATCCTTCATGAGGCAGTGTCCACCTTCATTCAGTGGTTCTTCGGATCAATTAGTGGCTGAACAATGGAACAGTACCATTGAAAAGGTATTTTCAGTCCGTTAATGTTCTGAACATGATAATGTCATCTTAGCAATATATTGTTTGGAAGGTGAAACTGATCAATGGTGGAATCTTGTCAAGAATACTAGGCAAAGGGATAAAATTGATTCCACGGAATGGGACAAGTTCAAGAACATATTTTTCAACAAGTACATCCCTCATATTCTTTAAACAAATACAGAGAAGGAGTTTCTTGAACTGAATCAAAAGGATGATGAATCTGTTGGTACCTACGAATAAAATATTACAAGGCTTTCAAGGTATGCTTCTGGGATTATTATCCATACTGAGAGTAATATCGATTGATTCTTTAGTGGCTTAAAACCATGTCTCATAAGGGCATTACATATAATGGACTTCAATAGCTATGTGGGAATTGTTTGATGTTCTATCTAGGTTGAGATGGATATTGGAGTAACCCATCATTCATATGGGTTTGATAAGAAGAGTAAAATTGAATTCAAAGGAAAATCTAAAGACCACACTGAAATGAACATGAGTTTTCCCATATTCTAAATGTGGGGAAGGAAACATGGAGGGAATTGTCTAAAAGGTACAAGTAAAAGTTATATGTATGGAAAAGAAGGTCATCAGGAAATAGAATATCGTAGTGATGTGAAAAAGATGTCTATTGATGCGAACAAAGAAAAGGCTACACAGAATGCACCTCCAACACTTCAATGTTACAAGTGCAAGGAAATTGGGCATTATTCCATTCAATTCCCTAATCCAAGGGTTGTTGATGATGATCGACGTCAAAAAACTCTTAAGGCCCAAGAAAAAGGAATGTGACATGCAATTTTTATCGATGATGTGAAGTATGAAAATTAATTGGTGAAAGGTACACTTACCATCCACTCTAAAGTAAAAAATGTTTTATTTGATTCTGGATCCAGCCACTCTTTAATTTCTAAAGAATTTTCTAAGGGTATTTTCGTACTACCCCAACAATTAGTTGTTGAGTTAGTCATGACAACTCCTAATGGGAGAACAGTGACATCAAAAGTTTACAATTCTTCTCTGATTGATGTTTGTGGGAAAGTGCTTCCTTCAAATCTTGTGATCCTACTTATAGTGGAATTTGATGTGATTCTTGGAATTGATTGTCTTTCTTTAAATGGAGATCATATCAATTTCCAAGGAAGGGAAGTCACATTTCATATTCCTGATCAATCTATGATCATATATCGATTCAAGGATGAATATAACCTTCCAGTGGAAATTTATTCCATATTATGGGTCTTGATTCCAATAAAAGAATATTATTTAACTCAAATGGATGGATAGAAACTCATGATAAATAATATACCCATTTTACGTGAGTTTGATGATGTCTTTCTAGATTAATTTCTAGGTCTTCCACCAAATCGCGAAGTTGAGTTTTCAATAGAACTCATATCGTGTGTTTTTCCCATTTCAAAGACACCATATAGAATGACCCCAATTGAGTTGCAGGAATTGAAGAAGGAACTCCCAGAGAATATTGATAAGGTATTTATACGCCCTACTGCATCACCTTGGGGAGCATCGATTTTGTTTGTTAAACAGAAAGATGGATCAATGAGACTCTTCATTGATTATCAAGAACTTAACAAGATCACTATCAATTACAAATATCCTCTCCCATGCATTGATGTCTTATTTGACCAACTATGTGGAGCTCAATACATTTCCAAGATTGATATTCGTTCACGGTATCATCAATTAAGGGTCAAAAAGGAAGATATACCAAAGGAGGCTTTTCGTACAAGGTTTGGACATTATGAGTTTATAGTGATTCCATTTGGTCTTACTAATGCCCATGATATCTTCATGGATCTAATGAATAGTGTCTTTAGAGACTATCATGATCAGTTTGTGGTAGTCTTTATAGACAATATTCTTTTCTATTCAAAGAGTAAGGAAGAACATGAAGATTAATTATGAATTGTATAGAAGATCGTGAGAAAGGATAAGCTTTATGCCAAATTTACCATGTGTAAATTTTGGCTTAAAAAAGATTCATTTTTGGGTCACATAATCCCAAAAGAGAGGATATCCGTGGATCTAGAAAAAACGGAGGTTATTGAAAGATGGTCGAGATCAACAAAAGTAACAAAAATCTATTGTTTTGTTGGTTTAGGTGGGTCTTATTGACGTTTTGTGAATGATTTTTCAATATTATCTAACCCACTAACCAAATTGACTCCAAAAGGAGTTATGTTTTTTTGGACAGAGGAATGTGAAGAGAATTTCAAAGAGCTAAAAAGAAGGTTACCCAGTACACCTGTGCTCACACTACCTTGTAGTAGAGAAAGGATTATGATCTACAGTGATGCATCCAAGAAAGGAGTGGGGTGTGTTCTCATGGAAAATTTTATGGTGATAGCTTATACCTCACGATAGTAGAATGTCCATGAGAAAAATTACCCATCTCATGATTTCGATTTATCTGCAGTAATCATTGCATTAATGATTTGGAGGCATTATCTATATGGTGAAAGGTGTGATATTTATACTGATAATGAATGTTTAAAGTATATTTTCACATAAAAGGAGACGAATATGCACCCAAGAATATGGTTGGAGAAGATTAAGGATTACGACGGCTCAAGTCATTACCACCTTGGGAAATCAAACAAGGTGGAAGACGCATTAAGTCGACAAGACCATGTTTTCTTATCCATGATGAGGATAAAAAAGGATCCAATATTTATGGATTTAAAAAGGATGGCTCATGGAATTTTAATGAAATGGGAGATATCTTATCTTTCTCAAATGAATTTTCTACCATCTATACAAGTGAAAATTAAAGAGGTGCAGAAGGAGGATGTTGGGCTTAAAAAGACGGTGATAAATGTTCCTAAATTAAACCTTGATTGCGATGGGATAATAAGGTTCAAGAACCGTGTCTGTATTCCTAGCATAAAAGAATCAAGGAAGGAGATGCTGGATAAGGCTCATAGTTCTTCATTTTCTATTCATCCTGAAGGTACAAAGATGTACAGGGACCTGAAAGAGTACTTTTGGTGGGATGGAATGAAAAGAGATGTCACTGAATATGTATCTCGATGCTTGGTTTGTCATCAAATTAAAGCTGATAGATAGAAGTTTAAAGGGACGTTTCAACCATTACCCAAACCAGAATGGAAATGGGAAAACATCACTATGGACTACATCATCGGACTCCCCAAAGCATCCAAAAGCAATAATGCTATCTAGGATATAATTGATCATATTACGAAGTCGGCACACTTCATCGCTATTAGAGAGGATTTATCTCTTCATCTTCCTTCCATGATATATGTTAAAGAAGTGGTAAGATTGAATGGAGTACCACTTTCTATTATATTTGATCGGGATCCGAGTTTTACCTCAATGTTTTGGAGAAGTCTTCAGCATGCTCTAGATACAAAGTTGAGTTCCGGCACTTCCTATCATCCTCAGATAGATGGTCATTCTGAGAAGGCAATTCAAACATTGGAATACATGTCAAGAACTTTCTCTATGGATTTCAATGGATGTTGGGATCAACACAAACCATTGGTGGAATTTTCTTATAGTAATAGCTTTCACTACTGCATTCAGATGGCTCCTTATAATGCTCTCTATGGAAAGAAATGAAAAACTCCAACTTTCTAGGATGAAGTTGGGAAATTAAAGCTATTAGGACCTGAATTTGTTGATGAGATGGCAGAAAAAGGTCAGATATTTTCAACAACACATAAGAGTAGCTCAGAGTCGAAAAAAAAAGTTATGCTGAAAACCGAAGAAAAGACCTAGAGTTTGAAGTGGGTGATAAATTGTTCCTAAGAATATCTCCTTGGAAGAGAGTAATGATATTTCGAAATAAGGGAAAGCTGAGCACTAGGTATATTGGTCCATTCAAAATACTGGATCTTGTTGGGAAGGTATCTTATCGATCAGCACTTCCACCAAATCTCTATCAAGTTCATGATGTCTTCCATGTATCTCTCCTGAGAAAGTACATACCTGATCCTTTACAAGTACTAAGCTCAAAAGTAGTACCGCTAGAGCAAGATCTTTAATATGAAGAACAACAGATAAAAATTCCGGATCGTAGCGAAAAAGTTCTACGAAACAAGACAACTCGCTTGGTTAAAGTTTTATGGAGGAACCACCAATTAGAAAAAGATACATGGGAACTTGATGATATGATGAGGGACATGTATCCTCATCTATTTGTAACGAAGTTACGAGTTTTGAGGAAAAAATTCATTTTAAGGGGGGTAGAATGTTACACCCTGATATTTTATGAGAATTATAAACATATATATATATTATTATGTCTTATACTATATTCAACACCAAAGGAATCTTTCAGTACACACAACACTGGCTTGGCTTGTGTTACACGCAAGAGCAACCTTCCTCGACAGCTTGTGTTGTACACAATACCGAGTTTCACTAAACAATGATATATTATTATAATATTATGAGCTAGTCCTTATGATTAGTATTAACCAAATTTTTAATTTTATAACATTATGATTCATCATACACATTTTCTAGAATGGGATATGAAAACAAAATCCTTTTTTTCGATAAAAGATGTATTTTTCCAAAAATGCATTTTTACCACCTTTTGATGGTGCACCCATTTTAATTATAATTTTATACATGTTTATAAGATAAATTTTACAAAATAAACTTCTTCTTTTGATTTAGGATATAAAAATTTACATTGGATAAATTTTTGATACTATTCCGATAACTTTTATATTTTGATGAATAGTAAAAATATGCTAAATTTTTCATAAAAACAACTTTTTTAATCAAGATAATTTATATGGATAAATGAAAAAATTAATTATTTTAAAGAATAAATAGAATATATTTTCACCATTTTATATAATATATGTAATTATGATTAATTTTACATTGAATTCAGAGGTAAAAACATTTCAATCTTTGACAATGTTTTTACTTTCCAAAAAGCCCATTTTCTTAAGAACATGATTAATTTTAAATTAATTACTGGAACTTTTATGTTTTGAATTTTTAAAATTGGATTAAATATTTGGATTTAGTGGGTCCAAAATATTTTAATAGGTTAGATTTATTTTTTTCATTATGAATAGTAACTACGGTAATTTTTATTTACTTCAGTTAAAGGTAAATCGTGTAATTCATGGTAAAAATAAGATTATACAATTACCCTAAAGCTTATAAAAATTCTATTGGATGAATTTGAATCGACCCATATCACATAATGGTTGGAATAGATTCATTTCATGGACTTTTGACCATGAAAATGATATAATTATTGTTAAAACCAAAGAATGTGACAACATGTCACTCTCTTATATATTATAAGTGTAATAATTTTAATTTAGTGATAAACATCATATAACATTGAAAATAAATAGTCTCAAAATATCTAATAAATTTATCAACATCATGGGAATTTATTTAGAATTTTTAGGTATTAAATATTTATCATTAATGATTACACAATAGTGATGTAGAAATTATTTTATCGATTGAAATATCAACTAAATGGTTTTCAGAATATTAAAATAAGTATTATATAAACTAATTAATGTTCTCTACAAATTTTATACATAAATATGACATGTATGAATCTATTAAATAATATTGTTCGAATATATCCTCTGTGTATATTTAATTTAAATTCAAATAATTGAATAGTGTCAAAATTGATACTATTGTTGTTTTATAAAAATAACATATTATAAAATTGTTTAAAAATCACAAAATATTGAAAAATTATAAATTGAAATTTATATGGTCTAAATTTTCAAAAATTATCCAATTATGGACAATTAACAACACATATGTAATTATTTATAACAAATTACAATTTACAATATTATTACCACAAATAAAATTAAATTGATTAAATAAGGATAAATAAAGTAGATAATGTTTAAAATAAATTCCCAACATGTCTAAATATTATTTATTGATGATATTACAACCCTTTATCATCTAATATTCTGATTTCATTCATTTTTCAAGTTTTTTATGTGGAGTTTGAGTTTATTATAAATTAATATTTTAGAGGTTTCCACGAGCTCCCTTCTCATCTCTTATAAAAGGGCACCTCCTCTCTCTCCTCTTCACAACATGTTGAGCCTTCAAGATCAGAAAAAACCTATCCATTTATCTTCTTCACTTCCCTAGAAACTTACTAGAGGTCATGGTCTTCTTCAAAGACAAACTTTATTGCCCTAAGAGGAGGTTTAGAAGAGGCGCATCGAATAAGAGGTAATACCCTTTAAAGATTCTTTCAAATTGATTTCTTCTTCTACTTCATATTCTTTATTTGTTTCATTATAAAGTAATAAAATTTGTATCACTCATATATATATATATATGTTATTATAAATATTAAACCACAATATTTCACCATCTATCCATCCTACGGATAATGAAATCACCGCGCGTGCGTAAGTACGGAATACCATCTCCATGCTGTGGTGTAATCTGTTTTCCACCACCACCTTACATGGATGGGTATAATGGTGTAAAGAATAACTATATATGATTATTATAACTTGATGCTAATTTTTATATAATCTATCATCAACTCCAATACCTTTCAATAATTATGGGAACAATATCGTTGCTCGTGCATACGTACGGCTTACCGTCTCCACGGTGCGATGTGATTCGTTATACATGATCTTCATTAAACCATGATTATATAAACGAATTGAATGAATAAATATGATATATATTATACTAATAACATTATATAAATGATATAATACCATTCTATAAATGATTTAGCTATAACCTAAAAATATGAATTAGAATTTATTCAAAAAAAACACGCATAAGAACATAAAGCAATCAACTCCGGAATAACCAGTAGCAATGAAAAATTACTAATAAGGAGATAAAAATTTAACTATATATGATATCATAACAATGTATATTATTCTTGAATAAGTAAATGACATTATTTAAATCATTATACAGGAGGATCAGATATGTAAATAGCGTATTAGACCGAAGGTAAGGGAAAATCTCTCAATCTCATTTTTATCCGAGATTGTTAATACTTCAGAATTAACTGGGGAATAATTATCATCCAAATCCATGTTTACCCAATATATAATATTATTTCTATCCTTGTACAATTTTTTAAATCCAATTTTACCTATTGGTGAATTTTTAGTAAAAGATATGAATGGTATATTTTGTTGTTTTCAGTACGAGATACTTTTTGACTTTCCGACCAAAGTATGAGAGGAATGTTTTTTTAACTTATACAGCATGAATGGATTTTTATGAATTCATAGAACATTATTTCCATGAATATTACTTAACAGTATTTCATGTTTATTTTCAATTAACTTCATTTCGTTTAAATTTGGATGACATGTTGAGAAAGGAAAAATGTTTTTGAATTAGAAAGGATATTTTCCACAAGAATGGAGTTGAAGTGTTTTATCAAAATTATTTTTCGTCTAAGATAATATAAGGTTCTTTTTATATCCATATTGTTACATTGATTTGATTATGTAATGATTGAATTATTTCTATAAAGTCCTTTTAACTTATATGGATTATGTGATGATGGCATGATGTTTAAGATTCCATTTTTAATACATGGGTTATGCTATGATGTATGATTTATGATTTTGTGGCACACATAAGAATGGTTTCATTATGAGATGGGTGGGACATATATCTCCCTACAATGCATTGGGTAAATATTAATATCTCACGGGATAGACATGGCAGGAATGACAAGTTAATCGGGTTCAGTGATACATGACTGGAACAAGGAGTAAACTCGGTTCAATAATGGACTTTGTCCAGTATGATAGTCTTGGAAATGAGTCTCAGCTAATATAAAATTATTTTATATGATTATGTGTGTATTCCAAAAATTTGGTGTCTTATGTTATGAATATTGGGATTACATTTCACTACTATGATTTATCCCATGTCATGATATTATGATCTTTTTTGCAAGATAACATTTTCAAAATGTAATGTTCTTATGAATATGATATGATTGATATTTCCTTTTTTCCCTTATTAAGAATTTGAGCTCACCCTTTGTATGTTTTCTTTTCCCCAGGTCAAGAAGATGGTTATTAAGTAGGATATGCCAAAAGGGGATATAGATATGATGAAATAAACCGTAGACAATGTTGATGATTTATGAACCAGTTGTTTATGTTTCCTAGATTATAAAGACACTATACCTATATGGTCCTATCATGGATTTGTTATATGTTTTAATAAGTATGATTCAATTCTGATGTAATAACAACGTATGTAAATTATGGGTCATTATACCGGATCACCCCGTTTAGTCTCAAGATTTCAAAATCATCTATTTTCACAATTATTCTACCAACTCTAAGACATAACCATATGTTTCTCAATCAAATGCACCTACTTAGGCATATCCTTCATGATACTCTTTCCCTAAAACACCAACCCAAATGTTTAAATCCCACAAAATAATTATCTATATAACAATACATAGATCACATCATATGGATCCATATAAATATTCACCTGGTAACTATTATTTTAGGAAAAATCATCAAAAACCATATTCTTTTCTACTTTTCTCCAAAAATTAAGGATGTTCTTACATAGCATGTGCTATAGCACATTGCTAGTATTATTTTCCCCCTATCTGTGTGGGAGAAAAGCTACACCCAGACATACATGAGTTCTATGATCCTTCTAAAATCCATGAAATAAGATTGATGTAAAATTTGGATTGTGATATGAAACCATACATCATGAATCCAAATGCAACCACACCATCTCATAGACAAATGAGTCACCTAACCAGATCATGTTAAATGACTATAGAATCACTATGAAATGGTCACCCTTTGTCAACAGATATACAATTACCCATATCGCATCATTCATTCATGGGTTCATAAGAAGTCCTAAAATAATTTCCATGGTGAAATCATCCCAAGTTCTATTTCAAAGTACGTATTGGAAGTATAATAGAACCTGAATTTGGATATTTGACATTCACATAGTGATTTGTGTAACACCACATCATGAAACATTCAGCCTCATTCTTTATCCCTTTCCTCTAATATTTTCAATGAAGATCACGATAAATTTGTGTTAATTGAGGATAAATTACAAGTATCAAGGAATATAACTCACACATCATATCCTATTACATACATGTTGGAACAACTATAAATCCACAAACATAAATATCTTATAATCGTTGATATTCTAGTTGGAAGGTGACTCCCCACCTTCAAAACATTCAATCGTGGATTAACACTCCAGATCCTCAAACATTTACTCCTTGATCCATCTAATGATTGTGAACTATACTAACATGGATACAATTTCCATTTCTTTCAATCCCTAATGAAAATATATATTCATCTCAGTGAACAAATACATCATCATCCACTATGAAATAGGAACCTAGGATACATGATTTTATTTTCTTTTTTGTAAAGTATCTACATCACCATTCCATATTCATAGAATATAGTCCAACTCAAAATAGAATCAATGTATTACATGAACCCTCTTCAGTATCATAGTTTCAAATATAATTGAAAAAAAATTATTTAGTGATTTTATGTTCAATATATACAATAATCCTTTCTCCATATATGTAATTCCACTAACAAATTTATGCATAAACCAACATAAAAAACTCAGGATCATGTGTAGTTTAATTTCATTCATGTGGAATCAACAATCAGTACCAATATGCCATGAATCAATATCCCTGCATCAAAAAGTCACCATGTATTAATCCATATATATAAAAAAGGTATACTCCTCACCCAATATGGGTATAACAAAAAAATAGTGTGGTATTCAACTAATTAATCAACTACATGAAGGTATTATCACATTATAAAGATCATTTATCCATGATATTTTTTTATTTGTGATTTAATGTGGTACTTCCGTGTTAGTAATGTTCTCGATGAACCATTAGTAATAGGCTTCCAACCCCAAATATCTTCTGATATCAAAATAATTCATTGGCTTCTCCAAGGATACAATTTATATCCCATTATTTTGGACCACTAACACACCATCATCAGTGATGATGTGTCCCAGGAAATGTACCATGTAAAACCAGAAATTAAAACTAGATAGCTAATTTTATTTCATATTATATATCATTATAATTAGGTTAATTCCAAGGTGTTTGTGATGATCATTATGAGTCTAGGATTATTTCAAGATTCCATCCACAAAACAATTACAAACTGATCAATTTAATGGAAAATGATTCATTCCATGGGGGCCAAAAAAAAGATGTTTCAATCAACCAAAATGAAAATATGGTGATGTTATTAATATACATAAATTCATATAAAAGAATTATGAGATATATCATAAGCTCATTACCTCAAGTGATGATATCCTTTCCTCAGATCAATTTTCGAAAACACTGAATCACATTCAATCATGTCAAAATGTTCCTCAATACCTTGAAGAGGATATTGGTTCTTAACTATAATCCAATTAAACATGTAGTAATCAACAATAAACCATAAAAACACTTCATACATCTTAGAAGAAACACAGGAAATCCCAATAATGATGTATGTGGATGTATAAATCCCAAATTATATAATTACTCTATATTTTTTATGATCATGAATCTATACTAGTGACATCATTTATGGAGGATTGAATACCATCTTAGATCTAGGTACTATCATAATTCTGAACACAGCATCATTCATGGGAGGAAACCTTGGTACATAATTATGAAAAATTTCAAAAACCAATCCACCATAATGGAAATGACATCCTTTAATACTCATCCATTATAAAGTACTAGACATGCCACTTATGTTGTGAGATCACATAAATGCAGTGAAAATGGACCTGCTTGACATGACATGATATCCCATTCCCCATGGTTAACATATGTTTCTCCGTCAATATATATGAATATTACATTCTATTGTGAACAATAAATATTATCATGAAATAACACGATCCAATCATTCCCAAAAACCATTCCAAAACCTATGCTCTGAAGTAATAATATGTCCTATATGAAACAATTCCCACCACCATCAATAGAACACTCCTTATATTGCTGTATATTTTCTATTAATACTCTTAAAGGTGTGTCAATTAACATAATTTATCACATATAATCCAATATTAGAACTAAAACTGTCCAAAACAATGAATATAAAAAAATATGTGAGATCCCTCTATCAAATAAAATACAAGAAATCTTGAAATCCACATACTCCTACATCAACACTGAATATTCCAATCTTAACTCGACTATATGTAGGTTGTACTATAGGAATACCACCTACCACACAACTCTATGATCAATTATATCATCCTAATGTTGAACTAATCTATTGAAATGGATGATCTATTAATTTTGTTCCCCATCCACCTCTAAACAAGTACAGTTTATGGAACTCCAACCATATATCATGTAATTGGCATGTTCCTACATCCTATACTCCACACCAATATCGATCCTCCATCATTTCACACATTTAGATGGTTTTGATGGATCCTCTTTGCATGTCCCATCCTTCCGCATAATCGACGCTTAACTAGTGTTTCAAACACTAACCACAAATGTGTCCTGACCTATCAAACATATTGTAGATCACTTAATCCCTACCCAAATATTTTAATCATCTTCCTTGGATACATTTTCTACCATTCCCCAAGTGAAAACCCCCAAAATAATGTATCCATCTATCATAATCTATTCTAATGGACCGAACAACTGAAAATGCAGTTCTATGAATGCAATCTTATATTAGGATTCCCTCGGAAATGAGAGCATCATCCAACTCATGTAGACCTCAATACATGGAAGATAATTAGATATGAATTTATCTCATATATAGTTACACTATAAAAACAAATTACCATAGATGATTCATCCCATACCAACACTAGAACAATGCATTAGAAATCAGTGTTGTGGAAAACATATTTAATCCCAATCATTGTCCCTTAATCCAACATTTTAGTTTTTCATATATGTACTATCATTTATTATTTTATTGAAATGGTCATGATTATTTTCAAAGAAATTATTCCACTTCCTAAAATCTTTCTACATAGTCTGATAAAAAATATCCCACAAGTTCTTAACAAGTCCTTGAAACATGTATTCATCCCACACAAATCCTTTCTCATGACGAGTCTCATTGTGATCCAGAATCATCTAGATGGAATCAATCCTGAGCATGGTTTCCTTAGGTAGACAGTCTCTGGAAAATTACAAAGGGTGTATAAAATAAATCTATTTAGTCATATGAAACATACACGGCCCAAAAATTCCTAGGACTCATTCCATCATCTATATAATATTAGCACACTTATTATGTGACTTCTCTTCCCATTTAATACATGGAACCATCCATGGTTCCTAACTAACTAATAGATTCTCATTATCAATGATATTGCCTTGTTTATCAACCATTATATGTCTTCGTAGTCAAATATTACAATAATTCAAAACTCACATCCCAAAACACATACGGTAAGATTCGCATAATTACAAAAATGAAGGATCTATAATAGCCATAATACCCCCACTTTGAATGAATATCACAACAGATATGATCCCAATAAAATATGACTCTAATCCATTCATTACATGGGTAGTTACTAATATAAATTAATTTGGAATCCCAAAATAATATTTCATTAGACATCATACTAAACATTCCATAATGTTTTTCATTTATTTATTCAATTTTAATATCTTTATTCAGAACATTGTTTCAGTAAAATCACAACAGATTCAACATGAATTTCAAATTCATAGTCACATCCATGACTAGTTCCTCAGTTAGTTCTTTTCCAAATGAATTTCACACATTCCCCTAAGTTTATAGAATGATGCATGCATATACAGACCTCATACCATGCTAGGAAATAAATTAAATCACTATAAATAAAAAACATCACACATAAATTTAGACAACTAATATGAAATAACATCCAAATATAATTGAAAATATCATGAACAAAAATACTACACTTATGATATTGGTTTTCCCATTAAATTGGTTAGATACACAACTGAACGAGATCATTTCCAATTTCCTACACCTCATAGTTTCCTTTCTTTGTTCCCAGAATAAATTAAATAACTGAAATTAATATCCTACAGTGTACTATTTAACACCATGACTCGGTTCACAATAAAATGTTTCCCCATTTCTGTTCACCACATGACATCATCCACTACACCGAATATTCCAAATGCATGTGGTCTATAGATGAGGTCTAATGAAACATGTTGGGATATAATATCATGTTTATAAGAGTAATAAAAAAAATATAATGATGAATAGTATAGAAATTTTCAAAATAATCAATAATAAAAAAATAGACTCCAATAACTATGATCATGTTGATAACCAAACATCAAATATCCAATATCATGTTATACACTAAAAATTTATAGGAATAAAACAAGGACGCACTGGGGAATCCAAAAAATGGGTTCCAAAATATGTTTTTCCCCTTCCATTCACACCCTTATTCCCCAAATAAACCCTTCTATATAAATAATTTTACCATTTCATGATATACACCAATGATGTATTCGTGGGTACCCATTGATTGATAGAGATGGGTAAGAATACAAATCTAAAGGCCAATACCAATAGTGTCATGAAAATGTTCAATCTAATCAGTGAATGCATATATATGATGAGTAAAAGTGTATGAAAGAAATTAAATAGGTTCCCTTAATTAATATTACTGAAATTACACACATTATCCACAGAATATATAAATTTACCCTATTTATAAAACTCACTTCTGGCTACGTTATCTTATAAACTATGCATTATGGATGTCGTGTTCCCTACATAACATGGAAATTCATTTCAGAAAACAATATATGAACTTACACAGATACAATTTTTGAGGTTTTCGTATCACATCCATATAATATGAGAATGCATATTTAGAACAACATACTAACAAACACATTATGTCGGTAGGGACTAGAGGATCTGTCTAGCATGACCCGTGGGACTAGAGCATCTGTCCAATACGATACTATTAGAACCCACCCTTTTCCAGATCATTATCTAGTGTTTTTTGGTATATTTTGTTGTTATTAAGTACTATAGGGTTGGGGTATGACATGGGGTGTGTATGGGTGAAGTTATTAAGGAACATGGGAAGACAGGGGGATGTTAATGCTTTGCACAAGGTTTGGAAAAACTATGTGCAAGCTAACCGTGTGGATAGTGGAGGTCACTATATTTGGTGCACTGTTTTCCTAACCATGCACAAACAAGTCTTACC
The DNA here is from genome assembly GCA_963277665.1 of Viscum album. NCBI lineage: Eukaryota > Viridiplantae > Streptophyta > Magnoliopsida > Santalales > Viscaceae > Viscum > Viscum album. The sequence goes on along the minus strand of OY728160.1, from coordinate 1,043,139,283 downwards.
ATCAGGGGACGACAACACATTTGACACACTACTTTCCCGAATCATGTACCTCTACCTAGGAAACTGTGTGCACCAGTTTCTAATATCAAAAAATCATTTTCATACCACTAACCCCCCCCCCCCCCAAGAGTCTCATATTTTGACCTTGACTTTTGCTTCAAAAATTATATAAGTTCCCAGAGACTTTTGGAGGTATTCGAATGTGATATGAACACCACTCTTTGAAATCGAAATCCTTGATTGATGATCATCTCTCTTTCTGGAAAGTGGATTTCATTATGTTGTTTCTCCCATTAATATCTCAATCATTCCTTATTTTTTTATGGATTAAATCCTCCATTTTAATGGATCTAAACATATGAGTTGCGATCTTGATCTGGGATTTTGGATCTAGATGTATATTTTATAGATTTTCATGCCCTTCAACCTAATTTTAGTATAGGGATTTATATCTGGAGGATGATTGATGACATTGTTCCACCTGGATTTTGGGGATTTATATTAGGATTACATCCATCAATAAAAAGAGTTATTTGTTCTAAATTAAACTCCAATAATCAGGATTTTGATATGTGTATCTGAGTTTATTATTTTCTAGCTTTCCTTGATAATTTATTTCATAAAATGAAGTTATTAGGATTGTGTAATTGACTTTTGATTTCCTTGGTTATTAACTGATAATTGAATCATGGAGAAAGAAGGGGGGTTTCTGAAAAAGATAGTTTGGTGTTTTTTAATGTGTCGAGATATTTTAATTTATAAGTTGAATTGTTTTTGTTAATCTAATTAATTTGAGAGAATTATTTATGAAATGGTGCTTAGTTGTGTAAGATAATTAATTGTGAAAATGAATTATGTCCCATGATGTGGACCAAAGATAATAAATTTTGTGATTTAATTAATTGTCATGATGTTGAGAAAAGATAATTAATTTTGAGAATTAATTATGAAAAGTTTTTATTTGATATAGATAATTAATTGTGATGAATTAATTATGGATATATAATTGCGTTGATTGAATTATAAATTGAAAATTATTTAATGGGTTATGTGCTTAGTTAATTGTTTAGTTAACTTATGAGATATTAAATGTTTAACTAATTTTTTCATTGGTAATTGAATGTTGTGGAAAAGTATTTAGAATTAAAGAATGATGAAATGGACGATATATTTGTCATCCTAGACATGGAATTCTAGAACAATGAGATGTTTGGTCTTGGACATGGTGTTCCTCTCCAATAGTTATCCATGCTTGAGATTTTTGGCTGCTAGGCATGACTACCTACCATGAAGTAGATATAGAGTAGTAGTCATGGTTACCTAATATTAAGGATATTTGGGGTGATATACATGGTGACCTAAACATAATGATATTAGGGGTGCTAGGCATGAACACCTACATAAAATTATTAATAATAGTGAATGATGACTCAAATGGGAAACATGGATTGAAATAGGATCTAATGTGATTATTAATGATTAAATGACAATGTGATAATTGTTTAATGAAGCATTATATTTATTTCTTCATAAAACAACATAAAATTTCTTTTGACTATACTTGTTTTATACACTGTTGGTGGTGGCCTAAAAAGTCATAATCACTCCCTATTCAGGCTACCTCATTGGATCTTGAGCTAAGTTAGTTGTTATAGGACAGGATAAGGGCAAGGCCCTATGATAGGTTTTTGTTTGATATTGGATAATGAGAGAGGGAACAAGACATTTTTCAAGACTCTCATGGGAGTCATTGTGTCTTTACATTTATTTTCCTTATATATAATAGACACTTGCATTATTATAGCATGTTTTAAATTTTAGTTGAGCATTGTATTTTCAAGATTTGGCAATCATATGAAATGGTATTGTTCATGTTATTTATAATCTTCAATAATTTCCTATTCTTTTTATCTTCTATTGGTGCTTTATTTCAATAAAAGATAATATAGTATCTGCAATACTAACACACATGACCCTCACTGCTAGTCGGCACCCTCTGGAATAAGGGGAGGCACACTTGAGGGCATGTGGCTAACTAGATCGGGGCACCGTTTAGTGGCACCTGGGTCGAGACTTCATAATGTGGAATCAGAGGAGTTTTTTTCATTCTTTTTCGTTTGTCTTACTTTTTTGGGAATTGTAGAGAGAATTCTGGGAAGAGTAGGGTCTTGGTAATGATATCATGCATTGGAGTTGCAGAACCATTTATGGGGTGAAATTAGAGTACTCATGGTGGGATTGTTGTGATTGATGTTTTATTGTTATAGTTGGATATTATTTCACCTTGGGTGACACACTTGTGTTGTGAGGTGATAATTGTTTTGAAAATTGTAATATTTTGATTCATTACCTAAAAAAGCATGATACATGATTTTTCATACATAATTGTAGGAACTCATAGTTTTTGGGACTTTAATCATTCTAGTCAATCAGAGGAAGATGGGTTGTGTCTATGTTTTTCGACATGAACTATTTTTCCTTGTTGGGATATTGAAATAATGATGAAAAATTAGAATAAATGGGTGTCAAATGAAAACTTTTATTGATTAAATTAGTATTATTAATTAATTAATTTTTAAATTAATTAATATGATATAATGTGATTAATTAATGGTTGAGTTAATTAATGAGAATGTGTGTACCCTTGTTAACCATGACCCTGGAGTAGGATGGTTAAGGGTACTGGGAAGGCACCGGTGTTGACTGTGTTATGAGAAAAAGCGGAAAAGAACATTTTGAAACTTTCTGTGTTAGTATTTCTTATTACGTAAATGTTTTAATGTTTATTAATGAGACATAAGATGTGTTTTTTATTGTTATATGCCTCCACAATGGTAGTTAATAGAGAGACCGAGGGGTATGTCCCAAAACGAACTTCTAGACAAGGAACATAAGGAACCATTGGTGAAAGAAGAGGATGAAGTGGAAATGTTCTATGAAAACATTGCCCATTTTATGTAATTCATGGAAAGAGACCCAAGGAGGGTTCATAAAAACATGTTGGAGTTGACAAGGGAGATTTAGCTACAACACTCTCCTAATTTTACTAAATAGGGTGGACCTGAGGGATCTAAATGTTATATTTAATCTTTAAAGAATATACTTGACAATTTGGAGACTCCGACAAGGAGGAGGGTCAAGCTTCCAACTTATATGCTATGGGGTAAAGTGATGTGCTAGTGGGACATTCAGGTATGATCTGGACACACTTATGATATGTTGTGGAAGTACATATTTCAGATGTTCTTGGAATGCATATATCCAATGATTCCAAGAAAAGGAAGCCTACAGATTTTATGCATCTAACTCAAGGAATAAGGTCAATAATGGATTCCACAGAATGTTTCATTGATTTCCAGTGTTTTTCTCAAGATTGGGCAGAAGATGTGTCTTATTTAGCAAAACGATTTTAGGACGGACATAGGTGTGAAGTTAAGTCCTATATGAATATCCTTGGGGAGAATATATTCTAAAAGGTCGTTAATAAGGGTCTTTTTTTAGAGGGCAACCTAAAGGAGGATTCTAGTATTGGACATGTAGTTTTCACTGGAAGATCAGGGAGTGTGCCTTCTGAGAGAAGGATGCACTGTTATGAGATTCATAGTTAAGATAGTGGAAAGAAAGGTGGATTGTGTGGAGGAAAAGTTTCACCAAATCTTACTCATGTGATTGTCCACCAGTGTGGTAGGAAGGGACACTATCATATACATTGTCCTTGACCACAAGGGGATTTTCAATTTTTTCAATATAGGGATCCTAAAGATGTTCTGTATGAAGCAGTGACATGCTGGTGTTGAGGGAGCAGTTTCTTAGAGTCATAGTGTGGGAAGGGGGAATTTTACACCATATAAGTCTAGTAGTTGGAGTTCTACTAGCATCGGCGGTAGAACTACTGGGTTTGGTGCTTTAGGGAATGAGTTCCCATATTAAAAGGGTGGTGCCACTCATGGGAGTTAGACTACACCATAAAGAAGAGGGGCATGGCAGTAACATGCAGTAAAACCTATGTTTGTGGGGAGAGAGGGATTCAAATTGATATTGAGAGGTACTTTTCTAGTTTATTCTAATTTAGCTACTTCCATGTTTGATATTGGTGGCTCTTATTCCATTATATATTAAAATATTGTTAATGGCATGAGCTTGGATGTGGAGTCCATAAGCTGGGTGATGAATATCGATAAACCATTGGGAAAATTGTCTAGGGATATATGTTTCTGCAAGGACTATTTGATAGATAATGGAGACTATAATTTTCATTGTTATATCTTTATTCATGAAATAACGGTCTTCCACATGATTAAGGGTTTGGACTGGCTAGTCGCATGTCGAGAACACATAGATTGTTACCACATGAGAGTAGATTTTTTATCACTTAAGGGTGACCATTAATATACTCATTGACAATGGGATATCCATGTGGCCGAGTTTGGCCAAATAAATAGCAATTGGAAGACCACACATCCCACGTTGCTAGTATTTTTTTGGATAATTGGAGTGGTAGGAAAGACCTCCTTCAACCAGTAGTAGAAATATTTCAAGATGTCATTCCTGAAGACATTTTAGTGTATCCACCTAAGAGAGATGTTAAATTCACTATTTATCTCATGCCATGGGCTAAGCTAGTATCTATTCCACCTTACTAAATGGCACCGACTGAGTTCCAAGGGCTCAAAACAAAGTTGGAGGAATTAGAGGATAAAGGATTTATCAATCCAAGTACATCACCATGGGGGTAAACAGTGTTTTTGCAATGAAGGACGTCTAATGTTTACGTTAGTGTGTTGATTATCAGAAGATGAATAAATTGACCATAAATAACTAATATCATCTTTCTAGTATTGATGATCTTTTTGACTAGATGAAGGGGGATTGTGTGTTCTCGATGATCGATATGTGATTGGGGTATCATAAAATGATAGTTCATGCTTCTAATATGCCATGAACTTCTTTCAGAAGTATGTAAGAACTTTATTAGTTCTTTTTAATACCATTTGGGTTTATAAATACACTAGAAGTGTTCATGGCCTTGATTAATTGGATATTTCACTCGTACATAGATCAATTTGTGGTTGTGTTTGTAGATGAAATCGTAGTGCACTCTAAAAAACGTTGTGATCATGACCAATATCTTGACATCATCCTGAGTAAACTGAGAAAGAATTGGTTATACGTCAAGCTATCTAAATGACAATTTTGGATTGACGTGGTAAAAATTTTGGGGTATATCATCTCAGAGGAAGTTGAGGCAGTGGACTAGAAAATGTGAAGGTTGTGGTTTGTTGGGAGTATCCCAATAATTTTTTTGATATCCTATTTTTTTGGTATTATATGGTTCTTATTGGTGGATCATCGAAGGGTTTTATCAATTGGTAGAACTGCTTTTAGGTTTGATAGAGAATGGTTTAATGTTTTATTGGACATTAGCATGGGAAATAGATTCCAGGAGTTGAAGAAGCACTTGACATCATCACCAATTTTCATCTTACCTAAGTCGGGTATGGAGTACATGGTTTATTGTTATGCTTCTGGGATCGGACCCGGAGCTGTGTTTATACATGGGGGTCATGTAATTTCTTATGGATCTCAGTAGCTGAGTCCACATGAATGGAATTACCCAACACATGATTCAGAGTTTGGAGTCGTGGTTTATGCACTTAAGTAATGGAGACACTATCATATGGGTGAAAAGTTTACAGTTTTTACAGATCCCAAAATCTTGAATTTTATCTTTTCAAAGTGCTACATGAGTCATCTATAGCAAAGATGTGTAGAGTATATGTAGTTATTTGATTTTGAACAATAATATTCTCCCAGAAATGGGAATAGCATGGATGATGCATTGAGAAAGAAAACATAGACTCTATTGGTACATGAGTCAATTGCAAAGTGGAATATGATGAATTTTCTGGAGGAAATGCATGGTGTACTTAAAGAGAGTAAGAAGATGATGACTCTAGTTTCTATAGTAGTGGAGTTTACACTCGTAATATATACAAGGGACATGAAGTACAAGGATCTAGAGTGTTAATCCTTATGGGAATTCTTTGAAGGTGTGAGACACCATTAGACCGAATAATAGATGCTAATGAGATCATCTATGTGAAAAAATTGGGAAGTTCTGCCTATGAGTATGCGGGAGGAACTCATGCAAGAATTTCATTCATCATGGTAGGAGATACATCCTAGGGAGAAAAAAATTTATTGTGACCTACAATGATAGTTCTGGGGTCCAGTCATGAGAAAGGAGATAGTAGGGTTTGTAACAAGTTGTTTCTCATGTTATAAGGTGAAGGTATAACATCAACGACCCAGATGCCTTATGTAGCTGTTACCTATTCCGTAATAGAAGTTGGATGACATGAATATGGATTTCATTATAGGACTTACAATGGATCTTATCCATAATGATTCTATTTGGGTATTTGTGGATAAACTAATGAAGGTATCCCATTTATTGCCTATCAGGGATACTATTATAGTAGAAAAGCTGGGAGAACTGTATGTGTGGGAGACAGTTATTTGCATGGGGTGCCTCAGAGAATAGTTTCATATCATTATTCATGGTCTACAGCATGCTTTTGGAAGGTATTATAGAAGGCACATGGTACAAAATTTTTGATCATTATGATCTTCAAAAAATAGACATGTGGGCAATCAAATCATACCATACAGGTGTTGGAGGATATCTTATGATCATGTGTGATTGAAAATTGTGATTCTTAGGAGAATCTCTTGGCTTTTGTGGAGTTTACCTATAACAACAGTAGTCAAGAAACTATGCATCTGAAACCATATGAGGATCTTTATGTAAGACTTTGTAGATCACTTCTATGTTGGATAGAGGCAGGTGAGTCAGAGCTGGTGGGACAGAGATTCGTTCCAAAGACATCAGAGTAGGTGCAGCTGATTCAAAAACGTATGGTTATAGCTCAAAGTAGACAGATGTTCTATTCTGATAGAAGAAGATGACCCCTAGATTTTATAGATGGTGATCATGTATTCTTTCTAGGGTCACCTAGATTGGTTAACCATAGGATATGGAAGCATGTAACATTGGTTACCAGGTTTGTAGGACCTTTTGAGGTGCTTGAGAGAATCAGGCCATCGATGTAACAAATAACATTCGAAATAAATTCAGTGTTATGCATGATGTTTTTCATGTGTCACAACTACATCTATATCACCCCAACCCTTTTCATGTGTTTTATGTGGAATATATTGATCTAGGGAAAGATACATCCATTTAGGAGTAGTCTATACATGTATTGGGATGTTGTGAGAATGTGTTATGGGGAATAATCGTGTCATTAGTTCATGTCTTATGAAATCATGGATGTGTTCAAGAGAAAAATTGGGAACATGAAGACGACCTAAGGACTCAATTACCCAATCATTTTGGATCAGAAACATATAGAATTTTTGGAGTTCAGCTCGATGAAGATCTATCATAAGTAGGGGAGATTCTAATATCATGTTTTTTTCTTGTGAAATCTCAGGCATGCTTTCTTTTATTTATTTTTTTATTAGGTACCATTGGGTTGGGGTATGACATGGGGTGTCTTTGGGTGATGATTTTAAGTAGATTTAGAAGACATTGGGATATACACAGTTCTAAAAGGGTTTGGCCAAACCATGTGGAAAGCAGAGGTTTTCAAAGTTGGTGCACAGTTTTTTAACTCTGTGCCATTGAGCCGTCCAGGAAGTGTAAGACATCACGGTTGGTGAGCTGCTCTCCCGAATCATGCGCCTCTGCCCAGGAAAACGTGCACACAAGATTTTAAATTTCTAAAAGCATTTTAAAACCACATTAATCCCCTACGAAACCAATATTTAGACCTTGTCTTGGGCATGAAAAATTTTAGGTGTTCCCAGATCCATCGGTAGGTATTCAAAGGTGATATGAACACGTTATTTGAGATTGAAAGCCCAAATTGAAGATCTGATCTCTTATATACCATTTTATTTCATCCCATTGTTTATAAAATTCATTCCTTTAACTTTATTTAATATTTTAATGGAATATGTCTTCTATTTTAAAGGATCTAAACCTAGGAGTTGAGATCTAGATCTAGGATTTTGGATCTCGATATATATTTGAATGAATATGATTACCTTCATCTTAATTTTAGTTTAGGGATTTCTATCTAGATCTTGATCAACAACATTGTGCCACTCAGATATTGGGGTTTTCAATTGGGCTAATATCTATCAATAAATTGAGGCAGGTGGTCTAAATCGAATTCTCATAGTCATGATTTTGATATGTGTATGTGAGTCTATAATTTTCTAGCTTCCCCTGATAGTTTATTTCCTAAATTCGAGTAATTATGAATTTGTAAGTGACTAATGATTCACTTGGTGATTAATTTATAATTGAATCATGGAACAAACAAAGGGGTTTGATGTACTTAAAAGATATTTGGAGATTTTTTATGGACTGAGATATTGTAATTGAGTTGTTTTAAAGGTTGTGTTAAGATAATTAATAGTTGGTAATTTATTTTGAAATGATGTTTGGATATTTTAGGTAATTAATTTAGAGAACTAATTTTGTTCCATGATTTTGAACAAAGATAAATAATTTTGAAAATTAATTTAGTTCCATGATATTAAGAAAAGATAATTAGTTGTGATAATTAATTATGAAATTTTGAGATTTGATATAGATATTTAATTGCGAGTAATGAATTTAGGAAAGATAATTGTTTTGATGGATTTATTAATTGATGAATTAATTAATGGTTAATGTGTTTAATCAATTATTGAGTTAACAAATGGACTTTGAATTGATTAAATAATCACTGGATTAGTAATGGAATGTTGTTGAAAGTTCATTTGAATTAATGAATGACTAAATGTATGATATTTTTGTACCTCTATCCGTCATGTTCTTGACTAATTAAAAGTTTGGACATTGACATCGAGTTCCTCCCCAGTATTTATACATGCTTGAGTTTATGGGGAAAGATTCATGGAGAACTACCAATAATGATTAATAATATTGAATGATAAATTAAATAGGAAATATTGATTGAAACTAGATTTAAGGTGATGATTACAGTTTAAATGAAAATGTGATAACTATTTAATTAGGCATTGTATTTATTGTATCGTTGAATTAAATACACTATATTTTGAATGGAATTGTTTTAAAAATTGTGGGTGGAGGACTTCTAGGTCTTAGTTACAACCAATTTGAGTGGATTGATTGGTGCCCTAGCAGACATTGTTATGCCCAGAGATGATAAGGGAAAGGCCTTAGGATAGGTTGTTATTTAGGATTGGAGCATGGTATAGGGAACCAAATGAGGTTTGGGACCCTCTTGGGAGTATTTTTTTATTTACTTTTAAGTTCATTATATAAAATTGAACTTGCATTATCATGGTACGGTTTACCTTTTATTTGATTATATTATTTTCTTATTTCCAATATCATATTACATATATTTTTCAAGTAATTTATATGATTCTGTAATTTGTTATTTTGTTTACATCTGATGGTGTTTTATTCTAATTAAAGAGGGAATAATATTCCCATGAATGACATACCATACCCTCACTACTACTAGGAACCCTCAGGTGTAAAGAGAGATGCACATGAGGGCATGTGGCCAGCCGTCTTTGGGAACCTTTTAATGGCACCTCAGACATGGCGTCACACCCACCCATACATTTCACACACATAGACATTATTTATTAACCGATTTTTACATTTATCAATTTAATTTAGTAACTCATTTAAACATGATAACGATAGGTCAATCACTACTTTATGTAATATTAAAATTATAGACACAATAACTATTGGTTTTATCTCATAAAACCTTAAATTAACCAATTTACAACTCAATTACATAGTAATGGATGTCACACAACCCATGGGATTCCCCTCAAAATATGTCTCGTCATCTCAATATTTCATAAAATGATAGTGATGGGCCCATCATATCATACAGACACCCAATTATACATATCATAATTAGGAGACATATTTGAAGCATGAAAACACCAAAAAATACACATAAACATAAATAAGTAAGTCAAGACTATGTGATGTACCTATAGAATACCTTCCTCAGATACATATAGAAGGGATTTCTTCACAGTTGCCATTTATTCAATCTCATACATCTTTCAATATCCGACATTTAATATGATAATAGTTGAGTGGTTTAGTGTATTTGGAAGAATAATAATGATTATTTCTCACCTATTCATGAAAATTGATTTATAAGGATTGGTAAAATTACTCGGATCTTTGATTTGAACCCGAAAACAGCAATTGCCCAATAATTAAAAGACATATGTCCATTGAGATCATGGAGGTGAATATGTTATCAAATAGTTTGCTGGATAATTAAATGATGGGAAAGTTGTGATAGAACCCAAAAATATCTATAAGGAAAGTTTTGAAATTTCACATATTTTGTTAGTCACATGATTTCGATGACTGGTTGGCCAAATCACACAACAGTTGTCTAGATCCCTATATCAAAGAGGTGACAAGTCACATGTTCACCTTGGGGCACCCAAATTAATTTAAAAACCATCCACTACTCATGTGCTTGTCTTATTGTAAAATCCACACTATTTCTATAGATATCATAGGATCAATTTTTGGTAATAGTTTATCTTATTTTGAGTATACATTGTTTGTGTTTTTCCATATAGTGAATTTGGGGTAATATTTGAGAAAAAATAAAGAGTGAGGGAAGTGCAGAGTTGGCACATGCTTTTCCCTAATCGTGCTCCATGGTCTGCCAAACTATGTAATTGACCATAGATAATTTTTCATGTCTAGTGAATGGGTTATCAATTTTTTCCCCCAAAACATGAAATATTATATCCCCCTAAAACTGGTGCACAGTTAAGGCACACCGTTAGGGAAGATTGTTCCCCAGTATTCAAAAAAACTTTTTTTGAAATGAAATGAACTCAATTTTTTTAAAATAAAATTCTATAACCCCCATTTTTATACAAAAAACCCCAATTTGACCATAACTCCCACTTCATTATTTTAGAGCCTTCCATACAGATTCCATAACATTTGGACTCCCTTTCTACATGATTCAATTCCAGAATTGAATATTTTTATCCATTCTTGTGAGGGGATCTCATTTTGTGGGAAATTATTTTTCCTTAACATTATTCTTCCATCAATTAAAGGATTGTTCTTTTTTATTTTGGTTGAAAATATATATTGTATAGTTGATCTGTATATAGAATTAATGAATCACTATTTCTTAAATATAGATTTAGGTTTTCGATCTTCTTCTCATGAAACGTCATTATTCCATTCAAATTTTGATTTTACATTGGGTGATCGATCATCATCAAATTGAGGTTGGTGAAATATAATTAAAATACCAATATTGTTGTTGATGTTTTGGGTATGAAATTTTAAAATTATTACTTGATGTTTAGCAATTGGGTTCTTGAAATAATTAATTAATTCAGTGAATTAATGAATTCAGCCAATCATGAAACAAGTGGATATTTAAATTTTTCATTATAAATAATTAATTGATGAATTAATTATGTGATATTGAGATTATGAAAAATTAATTGTAGAAATAATTATGATATATTTATATGAGGGAATGAAAAATTAATTTTGGAATTGATTATGATATATTGAGAGTCTGAGTATCAATAATTAATTGTTTAAATAATTATGGGATATTGTAAATGTATATTGTGGATAATTAATTGATGAATTAGTTATCAGATATTGATATTTCTGAATTAAATAATTAATTGTTAGAATTAATTATAAGATATTGATATTTTGAATAAAAATATTAAATTATTTAATTAATTAAGGGATATATAGATTATGTCAATAATTAATTAGTAAAATAATTATTTAATGGACTTGGATTGATTAGTTAATTAATGATTTAATTAATGGATTGAAGAGGATGTCCAATTTTTGAATGTGATTTATTAATCATAGAATTAATTAATTTGATAATTATGTTTAGGAAATGGTATGCTGACTCAAAAGGCCAAAGTGGATAACATACGATTAATGGTATCAATTTCATCCTTGAGAGATAATTATGTGTTATACATATTGTGGATAATCAAAATCCCATAGTGTGATAACATCTAATTAATTATAACATTTACATTCAAATTTTATTAGGGATACTGAATGGATACATGGTCATTAATTTTTGAAATTTGACAATGAATGGACACATGGTCATTCATATTACCATTTTTAAAATGAATATTAACATATTCATTCATATGAGAATTGTGATAAAGAATCATAACATGGGAATTAAGTAATGTGATGTCCCTTGGGATAGTTTAGGCTCCGACACATCTAAAAGATGGTATTGAGTTTTGTGTTTTCTCGGGATCCTGGTTGTTATTCGGGTTTAATAAACAATGTTTGATTGTGTTATAAAAGTTTACATATTTGTATTACATATTTACGTATAGAACTACATACACTTATTTGGACTATATAGTGTTTTTGGTGACATTATTGGTGGCCTCCTATGTTTAAAACACACCCTATATAGGATTCCTTATTATTACCTGAATTGATTACTTGATTGTAGGATATTTTAAAGGAAAAGGTCATGTGTTTGATGAATGAGTTGGGATGAAGAATTGATTATGTGACTAGACGTTGTAATGGGAACACTTGGGAGTTTTCATATTCTTTTCATTTGAGAAGAAATTTACATTTGTTTAATACACTAGTATTTCATTTCTACTATTTGGTGTTGATATTGTATTTTCAGTTTTAGTCATATTGTAATATGTGATTGTTCTTGTTATTATATATAGTTAGTTTGTAATTTTCTATTTATTTAGACTAGTTTATTACTTTGATAAAGGTGATTTAATATCCCAATAAATTATAATATACCCCTACTTTTAGTCATCATATTTTGGTATATAGGGAGTTTCAAATGAGTTCATGAGATAAGCTTTCTTAGGGAAACAACATGTGGCACCTGGGTACGAACAATACAATGTGTTATAATATCCTAGTTTTCATTTCATTTTGATTGTATTACTATTTGGGAAATATAGAAATAATAGATGGAATATTAGGGCCTTAGTTATGTGATCTTTAATAGGAGAAGCTCACTAAGGTATGTGAAAAATCCATGTTCTTCATGTGGGATTACTATTATTGGAATTTGGCTTATAAATTTCCAATTTTTAAAATTGGGAGACACACTCATGGTGTGATGTGATATTTGATTCATTGATTATTATGGTTTGAATTGTGGAATAGTACTGAAAAAGCATTGAATATTTAAATCATTATTCAAGGCAATAATGATTCTTTTGTGTCGTGAGACATTTTAGGCATGCATGTGAAAATGTGTTTTAGGTATGTTGTTGATCATGAACTATTTTTCCTTTCTTCTGAAATTGAAAAAAAAATCCTTATATTAAATGAATTATAAAATGATACATAATGAGAATAAATTGGTCTGTAATGAGAAACTTGATATGAAAATGAGCATACCCTTTAAAAACCAAGTCATATTTATATGATGGTTGAAGGTAGTAATAGAGCCCTAGTTTTGACTGTGGGGTGAGGTTCAAGGAAATGAATTGTTGTGACTTGTGTTATTTTCTTACTACATAAATGGGATTCTGTAATAATATATTTAATAAGATTTGTGGTTTTCATTTTATAGATATGGGTCTAGGATGCCTCAATTTGGGAGGATGACATGATTTTATGGCCCAGGATAAACATTCAGTAGTTGAACATGGGGAAACAGTAGTAATGGGTGAAGAAATATGGGAGATGTACCAAAAGAACATTGATAAAATTCTACATCCTATGGAAATATAACTACGATGGATTGTGAAAATCATAACTGAACATAAACATGGTTTTTAGTTTAAGAACCCTCTTCCTTTTACTAGAGAGAGTGGACATGAGGTCTCTGAGTTTTGGATTGAGTCTATCGTGATAATAATTGACCATTTGGAGGCTCTATTTTTTAATTGGTTCATGTTTGGCACATTTATTCTTTGAGGATTAGTGAAGCACAGGTAGGAAATTCGAAAATGGTCTGGAAAGACTGATGGTATGTTATGTATGGATTTCATGTAGATGATACTAGATCAGCTAGACCCATAGATGAAGAGGTATGATACAGTAACTGAGTTCATGAGTTTGAACCCAGTAGAGCATGTATGTGATGGACTATACTAGATTCTTTATATATATTAAATTATTTTCTCTAGTGTTGGATGAAGATGAGATGCATAAAAAAATACATTTCTAGGATTGGTTTGTGTGAGAGATTATGTCCCAAGTTAACCTCTTTCGTTTAAAGTTATTTTTTACATTGTTCAATCATGTTATCATTACAAATTGGAACCTAAAAGACGATTACAGTACATGATATGTGGTTCTCGCTTGAAAGTCATGAGTTTTGACTTTAGAGGGTGGGAAGTGTCACTATGAAAACATTAATTAGGGTAATGGGAAGTAGTGTACTCCAACCGAGTGAAGTGTTTTTCATGATCATAATCGATTAATCAGTCACTCATGTGGTATGTTAAAAAACTAATGTAGATGGTTCCCCTGACCATTGGTAGAGTGTCAATCATAGGGAATGATGGTACAACAACAAAAGTTATTTCAAAATCCATTGTAGACATGTAGTGATGGATTGACTATATATAACTATGTTAGATGAAGGGTATCATCTACACCATATCAATTCAGAATCATGTTTTCAATATTAAATAGATAAAGGGGAAGTGGTCATTGAGATTATCTTTATGGACTACCATATTAGTTGAGTAGTGAAGCTCATGGGACTCAGGAAGTGACACATAAAAGTGGGGTAGGATAGTTGCAAGTGTTTCATCCTACACAAGTGGATAGTAAGGTTGGACCATCGTTATTGAGACGCACCATTCATGATAATTCTACATTATCCAAATCCTTACATGATATTTAGTAATATCATACCATCATATATTTATAACTACATTTGGTCAGTTTGATCATGGTGATGATGTTCTCTTGTGGGATTATCACAATAGATTCCCTATTGGGAATAATATTGATAAATATTTTTTTGTTCAAGGGATGTTCTACTGATGTTGTGGATTTCATTTTCTTCTAATATCATTAAATTCTCGATATTTCATATTTTCAATTGATATAAGTCATAGATTAGTTTTTAGTATAACAACCCTTCATTGATTGTTACTACAAGAGTGTGCTTTTTTCATACACTAATGGTGAAAATATATCTACCATAGATAATGGGATATCCATGTAGGCCCTGAAGGGATAATTACTCCAAAACTATGATGGATCATAGAAAATGTTTCTAGTATTTTTTAGGATGAAGGATTGAATCATGATATATTTCCACCAGTTGTAGGATTGGTTTAGGATGTGTTTCCTGAATAATTCTCTATAATTTCACATGATAATGATATTTAATTTACTATTGAGATCATGCTATAGGATGAATAGTTTCTATTACACCACATATAATTGAACAAACATAGCTTGAAGAGATCAAGTCTTAGTAGGGTTTTTAGAAAAATGGATTTATTCATCTGAGTATGTCTCCAAGGGGGTCTCTGGTGTTGTTTTCTAAAAAAACACTGAAATTTTTTTCTAGTGTATTGATTACCAGAATTTGAACTATATGATTGTAATGAAAATGTATCCTCTTACACATATTGATGAACTATTTTTATTGTTGATATGATATATTTTTTTCTTTAAAATAGATAAGAGAAATGATTATCATCTGTTGATGGTACATACTTATGATATATTGAGGACATATTTATGAAGAAGATATAGACATTATGAGTTCATTTTAATTCTATTTGGGTTAAAAAAATTACTAGTAATGTTTACAGCTATAAAAATAGAATATTCCATCTGTAACTGGATATGTTTATGCTAGTGTTTTTTGATGAAATCTTGTTGTCCTCTAAGACTCATCAATATGATGGAAAAAAACATCACATCCCACCTGAGTACAATAAGAGTGAATCATCTATATTCCATCCTATCTAAGTGTCCCTTTTATATTGATCATGTACACATCATGTGTCTCGTCATCTCAAGAGATGGTGTGTTAATGGACCCATAGAAGGTGTAAGTTGTGGTTTATTGGGGGCATCCCAAGAATGTGTTATATATCCTTAGATATTTGGGGTAATATTGATTGTGTTAGAGTATTATCATATACTTTATCCATTTGGTAGCATAATTATCAATATTTTCAAAGAATTTAATAAGTTTATAATGGTCAGAATCATGGGAGAATACATTCCAGGAGTGGAAGACGTGATTTAAATTGATAGGAATATTGATCCTATAGGATACCTATGTGGGGTTTACGATATATTTTGATTCCTCTACAATTACTCTCAGAGATTTGATGATGTATGAAGATCAATTTGAGGCATATAGTATTCATAAGTGGAGGCCGCATGAAAAGAACTACCTGATGATTGACCTTGATCAAGTTGTTGTGGTTTATTCTTTAAATTCTTATAAATTAAACCTATTGGTAAAAATGATTATTGTGATCAAGAATCACAAGATATTGATGTATAACTTTTCTTAATGATATTGTAATCTCTAACAACAGTGGCGGGTTTTGTATGTGTAGTCATTCTATTTTTATTTATCATATACACCTGTAAAGGGGAATTTTTTTTGAATCATTATATAGGAAAACAAACATTCAGATTGTATAAAGGTATATTACTACGTGTAAGATGATGGAATTACTAGTGAAGATGAATATTTTCGGTCATGGGAGACAATATAAGATGGATCTTGTGTTATTTTCAATGACGTATACCTATTTTAGATTTATCATAGTCAAATAGATTTTGGATATAGAAGTTTTATACATTATTGAAATATTTAAAGGTGTGGAGACATGTTTGTGGAGTTGATGCCAGAATATCCAGCCGCAAAGTGGGTGGAGCCTCTAGGTGTGACTATATTGTACCATGACCTATTTTGATGTTTTTGGAGGCCATCCATGAAAATTGATATAATAGGGTTCACGACATGATACTACACCTTTTAGTAGGTGAATCCCACGTATTAAATACATGGTGGCTTGTTACATCTATTTCCCATTACTGAACAGATGTGTGATGAAATGATTTTAGATTTTGTTTTTGGTCCCCAAGTAAATCTCATAACAATGAAAATATTTGGTTAATTGTAGACTGACTGTTGAATGTTCAAGATTTCATACAAATAAGGTATTCTTTCTCAGTAAAATAGTTGGGGGAATTGTATGCCCGAGAGATTGTATGTTTTCACATAGTGCCACACACTATTGTATATGAACAAAAATATCATTTTACATCCTGATTCTAGATGGTCTTACAGATTCCACAAGATACATTGCTTTTGGGGAGTTTGGAAAACCACAATAAAAAAATAGATGGGATGTCACATAGTAATATACATGTTCTTGAGTACATGCTGAGAGCATGTGTTCTAGAATTTATTGGGTCTTTGGTAATGAACTTAGAAATTTATTATTTTGCCTATAATAAAAGTTATCAAGATAATATATTGATGGACCCATACATGTATCACTATGGTAGGACATGCAATAACATATATGCTTGATGGAGCTTGGGGAGTCCGAGTTGTTGGAACAAAGTCTTGTGTATAACATGTCACAACATGTGTACTTTACATAGAAGAAAATAAATATTTCATAGATCAGATATATGTAATATGATAAATTATTGGTATGACCATTAGTGTTTATAGAGGGTGATTTTTTATTCCATTAGATTTTTCCATAATTAGGTAACAACAGGATACAGAGGCTGGATTAGTTGGAGATTATGTTTGTTAGACTCAATACTGGAAAGATGATCTTTCCCAACACTTCTATACCAACGGTTTGTAAAAACCATTGGTATAGCTACCATTTCCCAACGGTTCACCAAAACCATTGGGAAAGCCATAGATTTCCCCACCTTTCCCAATGGTTTTCCAAGGGTCACTCTTTCCCAACGGTTTTGGTGAACCATTGGGAAAGGGTGTGTTTTGAGCCTCTTTCCCAATGGTTCACTAAAACCGTTGGGAAAGAGTGACCCTTTCCCAACGGTTCACCAAAACCATTGGGAAAGGGTGTGTTTTGAGACTTTTGGTGAACCGTTGGGAAAGAGTGACCTTTCCCAACGGTTCACCTAAACCGTTGGGAAAGGTCACCCAAAATTTCAACCTACAACCCAAATACACTCAACCCACCCTAACCTATCTCAACGGTTTTGAAAACCGTTGGGAAAGGGCTATCCCAACGGTTTTGAAAACCGTTGGGATAGGTTCTTTAATTTTTTTCCAGATCTACAAACCGAGAACATTATATAAATCAAAATTTTAAATAATTATGATAATACATATATATATTTATGAAATTATGTTTACAAAAGTGATGTTAGCTTAGTGGTTAAGTCGTTCGATTATAAATGAGGGGTCCTGGGATCAAATCCCAGCGGATGTTTTATTTCTGGAATTTATATACCAAAAGTTCCATTACCGTTGGTATATATTTCATATTACCTATACCAACGGTTTTTGGAAAACCGTTGGTATAGACCTATCCCAACGGCTTACTTGGCTACGGTTCTCCAAACCGTTGGTATAGGCTATACCAACGGTTTGGAGGCCTATACCAAAGGTTCCAAACCATTGGTAAAGGTTAGTTTTCCAGTAGTGACTCTTTGTAGTTATGGAGAGGATCAACTAGTTTGGTACTGATTAGAACGTACATAGAGTTATAGTTTGATCCATGATGTTTTTCTTGTTTCAAAACATTAGTGGTATCATCCCAATGCTTCTCTTTTGATTGATATAGATGATGTTGATATTGAGATATATGCTTCCTTTGATGATTATATGATACAATTGATACATCATAGTGATAATTTGTTGTAGGGGAAACCCATTCCAATAGTTCATATATTATTAAAACTTGGGCATGTGGAGGAGGAAACATAGGGAAGGGATTTATATATGAGGGATCATTGGATCAATATTTTGGGCGTCGTATCATATTAATGCATGGGATTAAAACTCGGGGATGAGTTTTCCAATGGTGGGGATATTGTAAAAATTCAAAATTTTCTATTGATATTTCAGTCTCATTTCCACGTATTCATTTTTTATTAGCATGTGATTTTTTTTGGGTTTTACAACGGGTTGATCTTGGATGGAAATTTGAGAAAAACTGATGAATGAAGAAAAAACACAATTTTTTCACCATTTTCCCTAACATGGTTCCCTGGCCTAGAAAACCATGAAACCGTGGATTGAAGGGATTTACACTGTCGGTGCATAGTTTTTTAAACTATGAACCTAAAATAGATAAACCATGAAACCCCCCCCCCCATAAATTCGCACAAAATTTTGGAAAACAATAATCCCACGTCATTCAAATGAACATGAGAAAAAAATTAACCTAAAAAAGTAGTCTTAAACATTCTTGAACCTAGATATAATTCCCAACTAATATCCCATTCGACCATAAAAAACATTCCATGAGTTTATTTCTTACCAAATAAATCCCATTCCATTTAGAACACCATTCATTGTAATTGATGTCTTGTATTTAATATGTGCTACCATCTCTTTATGTGGACCCCATCCCGTTGGAATTAAATTCCCTATCACATTCTTCATCTGCATTTGAAGGAATATTCTTCCCTTTATGGATGAACCGTGATCATTGATTTTACATCTACATCTAGAATTTAGGGGTATTGAAATTTTTTGTTAATCTGGATCTCGTACTATGTCATTTCTTTTTTCATATTGGTAGCTTCTAATGGGTGATCATTCATTAAAATGATTAGGTTGGTTGTAGGTAATTAAAACCCCATCTTATTAAATGAATTTTAAATTTGAAATTATTGAATTTCTATTAAATTATTAGTGATTCTATTAATGGTGTTACTTATTAATTTGGTGAATTAATTAATAGTGTCGATAATGAAATTGGGTGATATCAAAATTTTAGATTGTGAATAATTAATTGATGAATGAATTAAGAGACATTGAGATTATGAATAATTAAAAAATAATAAATCCTGAGATATTGAAATTGTGAGTATGTATAACAATTTTTTAAACTAATTATGAGAATTTGGATTTTTATATAATGAATAATTAAAATATTAATTAAATATGACATATTGAGAGTATTGAATTAAATAATAAATTGTTGAATTAATTATGATATATTGATATAATGAGTATCATTAATTAATTAATGAATTTTTTTGAGATATTAATATTTTGAGAATAATTAACTAATTTTTGAATTAATTTATAAAATTTGTGTTATTAATTAATTGAAAAATTAATTAATTAATTGATGGGTATAATGAATTATTTAATGTGATTAATTAATTTGAAAATTATTTAATGTGATAATTGTTTGGGGGACATGGTATAATAAATTAGAATCCCATAATGTGATATAATATGATGAATGGTAAAAATTGAATGCACTTTTGATAATTGTGTTATTCTAATAAATAAAAATCCCAAAGTGTGATAAGATAAACTAAATGTAAACATGGGTATTGAAATTTGATTATTTTTATCATTGGTAACATTGTAATTCATATGTGAATTTAGATAATTATTTTTAACATGGTTATTTATATATACATTGAGATAATGAAATGTTACTGGATCATTATTTTGTTAATTATGATAGAAAATTGTAACTTGGGAATTCATATAAGTGATGTCCCTTAGAGAGAGTTCTCAGTACAACATGGAAAAAATAAGGTATTGTTGTTAATGTGTCATCATGATCCTCGGGGTTTATGTGGTTAAATAAGGAATAATTGATAACGTGATACCTATTTACATATGTATTGTACATATTTCATTATACATATACACAAACAACATTTTACTAGATATTGTTTTAGAAATTGTTGGTGGTGGCCTATTAATTTGTATTGAGTTCATATTCTACCTACATGATAGATACCCGAATAGAACAGTTGATTATAGGAATGGTTATAAAAAAATGCCCTATGTTATAGGGATTAGTTGGTATGGAGCATGGATTAGAGAAGAAGACGTGGTCTGGGTCCCACATTGGTGTTCTTTGTGTCATTAAATTTCTGTTGTTTTTGACATTTAGTATGTGATCTATCATTGAATATATACAGTTGGAATTTTCTATTAGATTTTTTTGTTTTGGTCATCCTGTGATATTGGATTTTTATTTTTATTTTATGTCATTATTTGGTTGTTTTTTATTTATTTTTACTTGTTTATTACTATGATAATTTGGGTAAAGTCTGCCCAAGATTAATATTATACTCACTCTACTAGTGGACAACCTCTAGCATATAGAGAGGCACACTTGAGGTCATGTAGAAGACTGACTTGGGGAATCTACAACTAGCACCAAGTTTGAGATTTTACTCTCTGAATAAGGGAGAGACTATTTGAATTGTTATATGGGGAGGTCTGAACCAATTTCAAACCATTCAAGGGTCATTCATTTGGTTCTTCCAAAGACACCAAACCCCACATATTTATTTCATATGGTAAAACATACCATTAACAAACATGTATCATTTGTTGGATGGACTGTTCTTCCCCTTTTCTATATTATGAAACCATGGGACCCCCTCATGAATTCTCATAATCCTTTATTATATTTTAGTAATCGAAATGAATTAATTTTCCACAAAATTTTAATGGAACATTCAAATATAGATGTTAGTGATCACACATAGTATATAAAAATGAAATAATTTTAATCTGCTCAAATATAGTATAAAATATTCCAAAATTTATATTTTGAAGAAAAACCTAAAAATATAATGAAAATAGTTTTTATTGTAATTTTAATTTTAAAAATATTCATTATTATTATTAATATAAAAAATAAAATTCAAATAAAATTTTTATTATAATTTTATATAAATTTTAAAAAATAAATATTATATTTAACATATTTATTTTATTATTATAAATCAAAAAAATCTATTATAATTATGAAATAATTGAAATATAATTGTCTTATTAGTTATTTATCCATTTAATTTAATTTTATCAGTGAGGTTGTACTTAAAGAGAATTTTTTTGTATTTATATGTACATCTCATAATTTGAACCCCTATATTTATATATTCCAAAGAAAAAAGTAATTTATGATAGTTATATAATGTTCTAAAATTATTATTTTTTCGATGATGTCTGTAAATGAAGCTAATTAATACAATATGTTTTATAAGAAATTATGTAATAAAATCTCTTGACATTATATTATCTCTCATATTAAAAATATTTACACCTATTTTTAATTATCACTTACTCAAAAAATTATGATCGGTATTTATATGACATGAATGAAAAAAGATATAATTTATACACAGATACTAGGGTATCTATATTAGATAATACTAAAAAACTCTTCTGTATCCACTTTGTAGAATTATGAATTATTTTTAATTTTTTACGAAACTTTTATGACAACAATATTCAAATAGTTCAGTAATTTTATATAGGTTTTTAAAAATAAATTTAATTAATATTTTAATTCTCAATAACATGTTTATAGACAAATAAAAAATCAACAAAAGGAATGATAATATCAAATAATAGTAAATGACCATATCATTTTAAAATAAATTTATACAATGTTTTACACTATTTATAAATTATATCACCCAGTAATAGGTTCAGTAAAATGTATATATCACTTAATAAGGAATCGCTTTTACTTCCTAATGTATTTAAATAAAAATTGAAGATATATCTAATAATAATTAAATCATGAAAATAAATTATGCATATACTAACAACATCTAATATGTCATTTATACTTAAATGAAAATAGCCAATTATATATATCATAAACAATGAATCAAAATGTTTTATTCAAATTTATCTTGTCCCATTTACTACTATGTTCACTAATATAAATAGTTATGTAATTAAATCTAGTGTATTTATTCATAATGACGTAAATGATTATTCAACGCATATCCCCTATGATTGTATAATTATTTTCCAATTATTAGACCCACTCTTCATGCACAGTTTGAAGATCATGTTGACACTCAAACTGACTTATTAGGATGATTACCCAATGTTTCATCTATTCCATGATGACATCCACTTTCCATTTTCTAAGAATGGATGTAATTTCTAGGAATACAATATAATAAAAATAAAACCAAAATTCTTGAATTTTATCTTATACAATGACTCATCCTTAGGTTTTTCATTAATATTATCTTATCATATTATTCAGAATACTAGAAATATTCAATATTACATCAATGAACAAAATGGGATTTCAATAATGATGTAATCATCATAATATTCTACTCTAAATCCCATATAAATTTTATAACTCCAAAATAATGATAAAAAATATAAATTCTATATTTTATATTATTCTAAAATGTAAATTGATATCATATTTTATTCCATTGAAATAAAATTCTGATAATTATATTAGTTAAATATAATACATTAAAAAAAACATTCACCTGAAATTTTATATTTAGAGATCTAGAAATTGAGGAAAATTTATTTATTAATAAATCCAATTTATTTTTATGAAACAAAAAAATTCTATTGTATATAAGCATCTATATAATTCATATTATATCTCAAAAAAGACTATTTATTCCAATAATTTTACTCCTCTAGTAATATAATTTTTATTAATTTTTCATTATTAAAGGATAGTATTGAAAAGTACTAAGGATTAGATCAAACTCAAAATAAGTTAGAGTATATTGAATATGATAGGATCTAACAAATATAAAATTATATCCGAGGAAATAAATGATAGAAAAATAAGTCAATATAAATTATTGAATGAGCTTGAAACAAATTGATTCTTACTATAACAAATAATCACATGGAAAATAATAATATAATCCACATGGATGGAATGAGAAAATTCTTTCAGGTTAAGTCCTTATTCCAATATATTACATACCATCAAGGCCTTATGCCAAAAAATCTACACACTTTCAAAAAAACTTAAAAAATATCTAAATAAATCTTCTCAAATACGTAAAATTTGAAGTCCTTATTGTCCAATGATAAATATTATTTCATTGAGGGGTTATTATGGTCCACACATATTACTAATAAAATAATCTGCATTAATAAATGAAAAATTTCATAAAATATTCTGTACATAATAGACATTACATAGTAATAAATAAATGTCAATTTTGAAAAGTAATTTATATAGATTATAAATCTTTCCAATATGAATACATATAATAACTTCATATATAAACCTACGTCAAACTAAAATAATTTATAGTAATTATTATATGGTTATGTCGATAATGTTTCTATAAATATCTTGAATTACAAGATCATAAACAACCCAATTAAATAGTTTTGTTGATATTTCTATTTTATATCGCATGTCATACATAATAACACAGAAAGATGTTGACATAGACCACAAAACGTTACTATGAAGAACACATGAAATTTTATCATATTTGAAGGGATGTAAAATTATAATTTTTATACCATGAGTTTATAACCCATATAAACATAGTATGAAATGTTTTTGAATTGAATTAAATAAATATCAAACAAAATTTTTGTTTTTTTAAATAAATATTAATATTTTAGAAAACATGATAAAATATTTGTTATAAATAATATTTATGAATATCATTAAATGTTTACATCACTAGTCTTATGCTAGCTTTACAAACAATTCAAAAATAATAATTACAATGATTCTTAATAATAGTGACTTAAACAAATATTTAATGATTTTCCAATAGAAATATGGTATTATGATAAATAATAATATAATGGAGAGAAAATTGTATTTAATACATTAAAATACTATTTCCAAAATCCCATATCTTAAAAAGGGACCAGAAATATTGCATTGGAAATGATGAAAATTTAACTATAATGTCGCATAAGATAACATATGATTGGTATTACAAATATACTAGAGAACTATTTTTGGAATGATTAATACAGATATATACGGTAAAAAATAATTAAATAGGATGATAATATTTTTTATATTAAATATTATTTGATGATGAAATTAATCAAGGTAAAATAATTGAATAAAAAAATACTTCTACAAATAGGGGATGTGAAATTAACATGAAAAAGAGTCAATAGGTTTAAGGAACCCATTATGGAATAAATAAAATCAATAAGAATCATTATTAATCAATGAAGGGAGTTAAGTAAATGAAGACCTGTAAAGTAATGGAATCTTTTGAATAAAAATAAAAATATTTATATAATGTTTGTATAGGGAAAACTATTAAATAAAATGAATATTATGAAAAAATAAATATGTGGGTAATTTATACACTAAAATTAAATATTATTTTAATATATATCATATCCCAATGAATAAAAGTTGGGAATAAAAAAACAAAAATATCCTGGAGGAAATTTTATTTTAATGAATAATAATGAATTTAATATGGTTTTTTATGGTACATATAATGAATTAAATGAAAAATTAGTAAAATATATCCATTTGAATTATATCAAAATAATTCTATATATGAGGAAAAATAGTGCATAAAAAATTAGTTGACTCAAAGATTCATAAATGATAATAAGAAAACATTATCTTAATTCATTAATCCTGCGAATTTATTTCAAAATTTGTATAATAAATAACTATTTTAATGAGATATTTTAGAAATATATTCATACATATATTATTTAATAAAAAAATATATAATGATTTATTAATGAAAATATTTAATACATGTATTATATTATCATAATAATATGTTTATTATTTTAACTTATACTAATTATTATAACTTTCATAATGGAATTCAAGATTGTTTGTTATTGTGTAATGTCCTAAATCTGGAATCCTACTAACCAATGCCATATGCTTGGTGGGTCGCATGGACTCCTATGCCCCTCTCCGTATATGAGAGGATACCAACTTGAAGGGATGGTGTAAAGGTATATCAGTTGGTATAAATACCCAATGGTTAGTGTATAATAACAGATATTTGATATATTAAATAGTATCAGAAGCATTGTATAAACAAGGAGATATAAAAACTACAGAAGATTAAAAAGATGTCATTGGAATTCAGAATTACTAAATATTATAAAAAATCCCTGAGAAACATTCTAATATGTATGGAAACCTATAATATTATTAAAAAATTATTTATAGGAACAGGTAATAAAAATTATATACCAAAGTGAAAATAACATCAAAATAAATATCGCCCAACATAGAATCATGTGCACATGCTCGAATCTTTTCTCCTAATATCCATCTAATTCAACATAAATAAGAAACCTATAAAAGGTTTTTCTTTACAATCCATAGAGTCAGGAAAAAAGACCTCTCTAGTTTTAATGTAATCCCGAGTAGATTGTGGGATAATATATTAGTATTCCACAATAAACAGTTCTAATGTTTTATTTTAGTACATGCCTATAACTAAATAGTATGCATGTTTTAGCAGGAATGTAATGCAAAGATGAATAAATAAATAAACACTCAATCAGGTTCATAATGGTCTCTAGGAGAGTCTTCCTCAATCATCTCATGGATGGTATGTCTAATCATGTCACTATAAACGTATAATATAGTATATATATATTTCATGAGTGGAATGAGACATAACCACCAATCTTTTTTTATTTTCAAATAAATCACTTTATGGGTGAGGGAGAATCTAACAAAAATCACATTGAGGCTTAGTGAGAACCAAAACAAGAATAACAACAAACAACGAGTGTCAAGGGGATCCACCATTGTAATCACACAATAGAACCCACCCAAAACACCAAAATAGAGGAAAATAGACTTTTCAAGGATCCCAATCCTAGATCAGAAATGCAGTAAAAGAAGGTAAAAGCTTTGGAACGTGTTGACAACCACCCAGCCCTGCACGAGCCCACGTCACCCATAAACCTGCATGATCAAACTTATCAAATCTAAGCCACCAATGAACCGTACTCAACATCATCCAAGGTCAGAGCCGCTAGAATCAAATCCACCAACACCATCCCAATTTTCCAATGAATCCTTCGAACTAGTCCATAGTGGGGGCATGCGTGAGGAGAAAGGATAAAAGAGTAGAGGAGAATTAGATAATGGTAGAGCCAGACCCTGGAACACAAAACCAGATCCCCAAAGGGCCAAAGTTTGACGAATATGGGAGAACATATGAGGAAACTCCTCAATACCCAAGCATTCCTATGGTCGCCCTCTGCGACCTCGTATTGACCTGGGTAGAAGATGATGACCCTACCTTGTTTCAACCTCGATGAAAACCAGAAGGGATGAATGTTGAGTACAGGAAATCATTGGTATCGAGCCATATGCCATCTGTTTCTACATAATAGCTCTGTAAAATGGCAACTATAGATGTAACATGGTGCTCAAAACACTATCCTCCATGTTAAAGCATTTGTCAGGGTCACCATGCCGAACACCAATATATGGGAGCATAGATTTCCATACATTGACGAGTCCCTTACCTTTAATCACATCATCAATAAGGGAATATAATATGTATTACTATCATGGTGAATTCCCTCCCACATATAATAATTTATATATTTCAATAAAAAATTATATTCATGTTCAATTTCATTGAATTCATTAAATTTCAAATTAATATATTCATTTCGAGCAAAATAAAAGGAATGGTATTACCAGCCCAAGGGATAATTTAATTTGAAAACCATTTGATTCATATAATTATAATTGAGACAACCATCATTTTTTAACCATTTATATCTCATCAAGTAAAAGAATACCATTGAGAGTAATCCATTTTATACAATTCAACTCACCCAATATTTTTAACCTAGATATTCATTCAATATGCTACATGTTCAAAAATAATATCTCATATCTTATTAATTTAAATTATTCTTCCATATATAACTATACATATACCAAGAGAATTTACCATAGATAAATAATCAAATACAATAGACAAGGTAATTTCTAATTCAATGGTTAAGGTGTCAAAGAGGATGACATTGAAAAAAACTATAATGACCACTAGGGAAATTCTAAGTCTAATGAAACCAAAACCCATGTGAGGTGTGGGTTCAATTACATGGAAATTAGACAAGTTCCATTTCATTGAAAATATGCACCAAAATCCAAATTTTTTTTAATGATTTTTCAGTGATTTGGAAAAATTGAACCATTTCAAGGAGGCACAACTAATGGAGTCTATATAGTTTATGTGTGAACTCTATTCAAATAAACCATATTCAATTAACCAATATCAAGTCAATGTGGTAAGTTATACATGATGAAACCATTATAATTTAGATGCTCAGGGAAGGCTGACACATTACACAATGGTCTAATTATGAAAGGATTGAAACTATACTGGAAAATAATGTGAGCACCTAAATAATATCCATAAATGATTCCTCATTTGATATTGACCTAATATTTGAAAATGGTTAGACGAGATCTAATAAATAGTACAATTAAATGATAATGGGTCAATTTATCTGATGTTCAAATAGCCCAATGCGTGGAATGATGAAATATGATAGAAATATTAGTGAGTTCAGCATTACCATGAGGAGTTCAACACTTACTTTGTATTGAGGATCATAAACCATACAGTTGAGATAAAAGAGAGCTGATATTGGAGGCAAAAAAAGATCAATTAGGAGGAATAGAGGTGTTTTGTCCAATATAGGGAGAAAAAAATAATTAGGCTCAAATAAATTTAGAATAGAATATGGTCATTTAAACCCCACAAATATAGTCCAAACCAATCATAAACAATTCCCCAACCATTCAGTAAGGCTCTTCTATGGATCTACAACAGGCCGCACAGACGTGTTTGTAATGTCATATTCCAGATTCCACTAAATGGAGTCCAGATCCTAGTTGGTGTCATGGCCTCAAGAACATATCCCCAAACTCTAGAGGCTACTGACTAGTAGTGAGGTTTTGGGTGAGTCGGTTTGGAGAACATTCCGTGATTACTGGAGTGTATCATTTTGGATGTATCAAACACACGGTACAAATAGTGGAAGGAGTAAATTATGAAACAATAATAAATATCTGATTACTAATAGTATAAACAATCCCTAAATCATATCATATACAAAATTATGATATATGCCTCATGTTTCTAATAAAACAGCCAAAAATGTTACACAATGATGATATAAAATCCATACCATTAATATACATAAAGGCGTAATGTTACACCCGATACTTTTATGAGAAATATTTTTTTTTATGTTATAGAAATCATCAAAGGAATCTTTCACTGCACACAACACTAGCTTGGCTTTCTTTACACGCAATCACGACTTTTCTCAATAGCTTGCGTCGTACGTAATACCGAGTTTCACTAAGCAACGATATGCTATTAAAATATTATTCAAACAAGCTGTTATGAATAGTAATAACATCTTTTTGAAATTTTGTAAATTTTATTTTTCAAAATGGACATCATTTTTGGATTTGAAATATCGAAATTAGCCTATGGTGAAATTTTGGTATTTTTCTGAAAACTTTCAATTTTTGATGAATAGTGAAAACACTATGTTACTATTTAAAAACCGACTTTTTATTTAAATAATTGTTTATTTTAATTAAATTTATTTTTGGTCAAAATTGATACATAATACCTATATAAGTTCAATTCAATTCATTGGAGTCATTTTAGAATAATTTTAGATATATAAAAATTTTTATTGAACTTTTCACCATCTTTTTCCAACCTCCTAGGAAAATTTCCAAATTCACATAAAACGTAATTATACCGCTTCTGTGAGTGGAATTTCAAAAATCTGAGAGACACGGTTAATATCAAGTACTAAATTTTTTTTCAATGTGATGAAAATAATATTTGGTGAATAGTTTCTTTTTACTTTTTTTTACCACTGTTAAAAGTAAATAGGGTAATTAAGGGTAAAAATGTTATTATTATTACCCTAACACATGTCCTAATTCTATTGGATATGTGTAATTCTACCAAAAACAACCATAGTAATAACATATTACCATTTAGGCCCACTTGGATTAGATTAGGACATTTATTATTAATTTATTTAAAAAATGGTTAAAATAGTTAAAATCAAAGTTTAATAACTAAAGCATTTTTAATATAGGGTAATACATAAGATAAATTTGACTATAAATATTAAGTAGAAATATAAAAATATTTCCTACATAAATTTATTTTATTTTTAATTTTTAGACTTTAAATAATTTATTTTATTTATGACACAATGATGATGCAGTAATTATATTATTAATGAAATATTGACATAATTGATGTTATAAATACCTAAATAAATGAAATTTGAGACTTTTTATGAATTACAATAATTTTTATATGTTAATAGGACATGTTAGTATTGATTTAATTAACTTTTTCCAAACTAATCATTCTGTTATGATTTTCACAAAAATCAATTACCAAATAGTGTCAAAATTGACATAAAACAGTTTTTAAAACAAATATTATATTACTAATTGTTATTTTATTCCTAAAAATCTAAGTTTCGGCAAAATGACTTAGATAAGGTTATATATATTAATAATAAACAGCTTGTGGGTTCGTTTGTCTTGTTATAGTAAGTTTATTAACCTTATAGTGTAAGAAAACAAGAAGACACGGTAAAAGTTAAATTATCAAACTTAAAGTTAAATCTAAATGATAAGGTTAAAATAGATACCTAAACATGTCTAAATTCTATTGAATGAGATTATTTCGACACATCCCCACCTTATATTCAAAATAAATCAATTTGGAGATATTAAAAACCGAATATGACTTTATAATAAAATAATATTTTTAATTTTTCCAAAGGTGCCCCTCTCCTCCCTTATAAAAGGGCACCTCCTCCCTCTCTTCATCACACCACTTTGAGCCTTCATTCTTGTCCAAACCCTGCCAAATTCTCTTCTCCACTTCCCTAGAGACATCCTAGAGGTCCTGGTCTTCTTCAAAGTCCAATTTTAGTGCCCTAAGAGGAGGTCTCAAAGAGGCGCTTCAAAAAAGAGGTAATGTCCGTTACAGATTCTTTCAACTTTATTTCTTCTTCCACTTCTTCATAATTAGTTGTTTCATTATGAAGTAATAACATAAGTATCACTCATATACTGATATTTTATTATAAGTATGAAACAGCCCTATTTCACAATCTATCCATCCTACAGAAAATGAAATCATCGCGCGCACGTACGTATGGAATACTGTTTCCATGCCGTGGTGTAATCTATTTTCCACCACCACCTTACTTAGATGGGTATAATGGTGTAAATAATAACTATATATGATTATTGTAAATTTATATTGATTCAGAAATAGTATACATACACTCCAATACAATTCCATGATCATTGGAATGATATCATCGCTCGTGCGTACGTACGTAATACCGTCTCCACGATGTGATGCGACTCATTCTACATCATTTTCATTGCATAATGATTACATAAATGAATTGAGTGAATAAATATGATATATATTACACTAATACCATTCTGGAAATGAGGTATCTATAACCTAAAAATAAGAATAAGAATTTATTCGACAAAAAACGCATAAGAACAAAAAGTATTAAACACCCGAATAACAAGTAGCAATGAAATATTACTAATAAGAAGCTAATAATATGACCATATATGATATCATAACAATGAGTATGATTATGGAATAAGTCAATAACATTATTTAAATCATTATACATGAGGTTCTGACACTTACGAAGCAAATCAGACATAAGGTAAGGGACAATCTCGCAATCTCAATTTTTATCCAAGATTGTTTATACATCAGAATTTACTGGGGAATATTTATCATCCACATCCATGTTTCCTCAATATGTAATATTATTTCCATCCACAAAAAATTTCCTAAATCCAATTTTACCCTTCGGTGAGTTTTTAGTAAAATATATGAAAGGAATCTTTTTTTGTTTTTCGTACGAGGTGCTTTTTGACTTTTCCGAAAAAAGTACGAGAAGAATGTTTTTTTAACATATACGGAATGAATGGATTTTTAAAAAATTATTTCCTAGAAGCTTCCTTTACAAGTTTTCAAGTTTATTTTTTATCAACTTCTTTTAGTTTAAAATTGTATGACATGTTATGAAAGGAAAAATGATTTTGAAGTAGAAAGGATATTTTCCACAAGAATGAAGATCAAATGTTTTATCAAAATTATTTTCCATCTAAGATAATATAGGGTTCTGTTTCTATCCCTATTTTTACATTGATTTGATTATGTTATGATGGAATTTATTTTTATGATGTCATTTAATCTTATATGGATTATGTTATGATGGCATGATGATTAAGAATCCCATTTTTATTACATGGTTTATGCTATGATGTATGATTTATGATATTGTGGCACACATAAGAATGGTATCATTATGAGATGGGTGTATAATGACCCATACATTACAGACATTGTTATTACTTCAGAATTGAATCACACTTATTACAACATATAACAAAACCAGGAAAGGACCGTATAGGT
The DNA here is from genome assembly GCA_963277665.1 of Viscum album. Lineage (NCBI taxonomy): Eukaryota > Viridiplantae > Streptophyta > Magnoliopsida > Santalales > Viscaceae > Viscum > Viscum album. The sequence goes on along the minus strand of OY728160.1, from coordinate 1,043,106,748 downwards.
ATAGAGTCTTTAGAAATTGGGAAACATAAACAACTGGTTCATAAGGCATCTACTTTACCTCCCATTTATTTCATCATATCTAGAGTCCCTTTTGGCATATCCTACTTAATAGCCTTATTCCTAACCTGGGGAAATAAAACATACAAAAGGGTGAGCTCAAATGCTCAGTAAGGGTAAACAAAATAAATATCAATCACATCATATACATAAGAACATAACTTTTGGAAATCTTAACCTCCAAAAGAGATCATAATTTCATAACATGGGATAAATCATAGTAGTGAAATGTAATCCCAATAATCATAACTTAAAACATGAAACTTTTTGGCATACAGAAATAATCATAGAGAATCATTTCTTATTAGTAAAGACTCATTTCTAAGACTATCTTAGTGGACAAAGTCCATTTCTGAACCCAGTTCACCCCTCGTTTCTGTCCTGTTTCACTGAACCAGTTTAACCTGCCGTTCCAGGCATGTCTATCTCATGAGATATAAAATCTTTACCCAATGCATTGGAGGGAGATATAGGTCCCACCCATCTCATAATGACACCATTATTATGTGTGCCACAAAATCATAAATCATACATCATTGCATAACCCATGTAATAAAAATGGGATTCTTAAACATCATGACATCATAAAACAATTCATATAAGATAATGGAATTCATAAAAATAATTCCATCACAACATAATCAAATCAATGTAATAATAGGGATAGAAACATAAACCTATATTATCTTATATGGAAAATAATTTTGATAAAACACTTGAACTCCATTCTTGAGAAAAATATCCTTTCTACTTAAAAAACATTTTCCTTTCTTAACATGTCATACAATTTTAAACTAAAAGAAGTTGATTAAAAATAAAATTGAAAACTTGTAAAGGAAGCTTCTTGGAAATAATTTTTTAAAAATCCATTCAAGTCGTATAAGTTAAAAAACATTATTCTCGTACTTTTGTCGGAAAAGTCAAAAAGTACCTCTTACGAAAAACGACAAAAGATTCCTTTCATATCGTTTACTAAAAAATCACCGAAGGGTAAAATTGGATTTAAACAATTGTAGGTGGATGGAAATAATATTACTTATCGAGGAAACATGGATTTGGATGATAAAATACACCCCATAAAATACCAATGTATAAACAATCTCGGATAAAAACGAGATTGTGATATTTTCCCTTACCTTAGGTTCGATTTGCTTCGTAAGTGTCCGAACCTCCTGTATAATGATTTAAAAAATGTTATTTAATAATTAAAGAATCATACTTATTTTTATGATATCATATATGGTCATATTCTTAGCTTCTTAGTAATATTTTATTACTGCTTGTTATTCGGGTGTTTATTACTTTTTGTTCTTATGCGTGTTTTGTCAAATAAATTCTTATTTTTATTTTTAGGTTATAGATACCTCATTTCCAGAATGGTATTAGTGTAATATATATCATATTAATTCATTAAATTCATTTATATAATCATTATGCAATGAATATCATGTAGAACTAGTCGTATCACATCGTGGAGACGGTATTCCGTACGTACGCAAGAGCGATGATATCATTCCCATTATCATAGAATTGTATTGGAGTGTATGTATACTATTTATGAATCAATATCACTTTACAATAATCATATATAGTCATTATTTACACCATTATACCCATCCAAGTAAGGTGGTGGTGGAAAATAGATTACACCACGGTGTGGAGACGGTATTCTGTACGTACTCACGCGTGGTGATTTCGTTTTCTGTAGGATGGATAGATGGTGAAATAGGGTTGTTTCATACTTATAATAACATATTAGTATATGAGTGATACGGATGTTATTACTTCATAATGAAACAACTAAAGAAGAAGAAGTGGAAGACGAAATAAAGTTGAAAGAATCGGTAACGGACATTACCTCTTCTTTGAAGCGCCTCTTTGAGACCTCCTCTTAGGGCACTAAAATTGGTCTTTTAAGAAGACCCGGACCTCTAGGATGTTTCAAGGGAAGTGGAGAAGTGAATTTTGCAGGGTTTGGACAAGCTTGAAGGATCAAAGTGGTGTGAGGAAAAGAGGGAGGAGGTGCCCTTTTATAAGGAGGAGAGGGGCACCTTTGGAAAAACTAAAATTATTATTTTATTATAAAGTCAAATTCAGTTTCTAATAGCTCCAAATTGATATATTTCTAAGATAAGGTGGGGATGGGTCGAAATCCTCTCATACAATAGAATTTAGACAAGTTTAGGTCATTATATTAACCTTATATTTTAGTTTTAACTCTTAGTTAATTAGATTGACATTTACCATGTCACTTTGTATTTTTATATTATACAGTTAATAAACTTACCATAATCATCCAAGAAACCCCAAAGTGGTCCATTAATGATACACCTATCAGGATATAAGTATCTTGGCCAAACCATAGATTTTTAGGAATATAATAACAATTAATAATATAATATTTGTCTTAAAAACTATTTTATGTCAATTTTGTCACTATTTGGTAATTGATTTTTTGTGAAAATCATAACAGAATGATTAGTTCGAAAAAAATTAATTAAATCAATACTAAAATAGAAAATTATTTGAATTCATAAATATTTTCAAATTACATTTATTTTGGTATTTATAAGATCAATTATGTCAATATATCATTAATAATATAATTAATTCATCATCATTGTATCATAAATAAATTAAATTATTTTAAGTCTAAAAATTACAAATAAAATACCATTATGTTGGAAATATATTTAGATTTCTAATGAATATTTATTGTCGAATTTATCTTCTGTATAACCAAATATTAAAAATGATTTAGTTATTAAACTTTGATTTTAACTATTTTAACCCTTCTTTAAATAAATTGATAATAAATGTCGTAATCTAATCCAAGTGGGCATAAATGGTCAAATTTTATTCCTAAGGTAGTTTTTGGTCGAATTACACTTGTCCAGCAGAATTAGGACATGTGTTAGGGTAATAATAATAAAACTTTTACCCCTATTTACTTTTAAACGTGGTAAAAAAAGTAAAAAGTTACTATTCACCAAAAATTATTTTCATCTCATTGAACCACATTTCAGTCCTTGATATTAACCATGTCTCTCGGATTTTCAAAATTCCACTCACAGAAGCGGTAAAAATATGTTTTATGAAAATTTAGTTTTTTTAACTACCACTTAGTGGTTTCACTATTCATCAAAAAATGAAAGTTTCTAGAAAAAATACCAAAAATTAGGCCTAAGCTATATTTGATATTATGAATTAAAAAATGATGTCTATTTTACCAAATTCAAAACATATCAGTTACATTAACTAATTTAGAAAATTAATTCCCATCGTCAAAACAAATAGCATGTTTTTAAGAGATAATAACTATCAAAAGATTGACACTTGTTTATGTCTGGTTTAAATGTGAAATTACATCCAATGAACAACATTGTATTAAATTGTAAAAATATATTCTAAATATACTATAAATCCACTCAAATTAATAATTTATCACTATTAATTATTTTTATTAAAAAAGTTGTTTTTAATTAAAATTTAGTAATTTTCACTATTCATCAGAATATGAAAGTTATCCGAAAAGTACCAAAATTTCACCCTAAGATAATTTCCATATTCTAAATCCAAAAATGAAGTCCATTTTGAAAAATAAAATTTACAAAATTTCAAAAAGTGGATATTACTATTCATAACAGCAAGTTTTAATAATATTTTAATAGCATATCGTTGTTTAGTGAAACTCGGTATTGCGTATGACGCAAGCTATCGAGGAAGGCCGCGGTTGCATGTAAATAAATCTAAGCTAGTGTTGTGTGTAGTGAAAGATTCCTTTGATGATTTATATAACATAAAAACAAAATATTTCTCATAAAAGTCTCGGGTGTTACATTCTACCCCCCTTAAAATGAATTTCGCCTTCAAAATTCGTCACTTTGTAACAAAAAGATGAGGATACCTATCCCTCATCATATCCTCAAGCTCCCATGTAGCTTCTTCTAATTGGTGGTTCCTCCATTAAAATTTCACTAATCGAGTGGTCTTGTTTCGTAGGAATTTTTCGCTACGATCCAGAATCTCTATCGGCTGTTCTTCATAAAAAAGATCTTGCTCCAGCGGTACAACTTCGGAGCTGAGTACATGTGAAGGATCAGGTATTTACTTTCTCAGGAGAGATACATGGAACACATCGTGAACTTGAGAAAGATTCAGTGGAAGCGCCAATCAGTAAGCTACTATTCCAACACAATACAGTATTTCGAAAGGACCGATATATCTATGGCTCAACTTCCCCTTCTTTCCAAATCTCAGGACCCTCTTCCAGGGAGATATCCGTAAGAACACTTTATCACCCACTTCAAACTCTAGTAATTTTCTTCGGTTGTCAGCATAACTTTTCTGTCGACTCTGAGCTACTCTTATGTGTTTTTGAATAGATCAGACCTTTTTTGCCATCTAATCAACAAGATCAGCGCCAAATATCTTTCTTTCCCCAACTTCATCCCAGCAAGTTGGAGTCCTGCATTTATTTCCATAGAGAGATTCATAAAGATCCATCTGAATACTGGAGTGAAATCTATTATAATAAGAAAATTCCACCAAAGGTAGGTGTTGATCCCAACCACCTTTGAAATCCACAGAGTAAGCTCTCAACATATCTTATAGAGTTTGAATTGTTCTCTCAGAATGACCGTCTGTCTGAGGATGATAAGTAGTGCTGAAACTCAACTCTGTATCCAGAGTATGCTGAAGACTTCACCAGAACATTGAGGTAAATCTCGGATCTTGATCAGATATAATAGAAAGTGGTACTCCATGCAATCTTACCACATCCTTTACATATATCCTGGCAAGCTGATCCAGAGAGAAATCCTCTCTAATAGCAATGAAGTGTGCAGACTTTGTAAGACGATCAACTATGACCTAGATAGTATTATTGCATTTGGATGTTTTAAGAAGTCCTGTGACAAAGTCCATAGTGATGTTTTCCCATTTCCATTCGGGTATGGGTAATAGTTGTAACATCCCCTTAGACTTCTGTCTCTCAGCTTTAACTTGCTGACAAACCAAGCATCGAGAGACATATTCAGCAACATCTCTTTCATTCCATCCCACTAGAAGTACTCTTTCAGGTCCCTATACATCTTTGTGCTTCCATGATGAATAGATAATGAAGAACTATGAGCCTCATCCAATAGCTCCTTCTTTAATTTGGGGATGGGAGGAACACAAACCTGATTCCTGAACATTATTATCCCATCACAATCAAGGTTGAATTAAGAAACATTTCTCACCTTCTTTTGTAAATCTACATCTTCTTTATGTGCCTCTTTAATATTCACATGTATAGATGGTTGAACATTCATTTGAGAAAGACACGATTTTCCCCCTTCCATTATAATTCCAAGATCCATCCTTTGTAAATCCATAAATATTGGATCTTTTATGATCCTCATCATGGATAAACTAGCATGGTCTTGTCGACTTAATGCATCTACCACCTTGTTTGCTTTCTCAGGGTGGTAATGAATTGAGTATTTATAATCCTTAATCATCTCTAACCATCTTATTTGGAACATATTCAACTCCTTTTGTGTGAAAATATACTTTAAACTTTTCTGATCAGTATAAATGTCACACCTTACTCCATAAAGATAATGCCTCTAAATCATTAATGCAAAGATTACCACAGCTAACTCCAAATCCTGAGTTGGGTAATTTTGCTCATGGATTTTCAACTATCGTGAGGCATAAGCTATCACCATATCATTTTTCATAAGAACACACCCCAATACCTTCTTGGATGCATCACTGCAGATCACAAACATTTCTCTACTACAAGGCAGTGTGAGTACAGGTGCACTGGATAACCTTCTTTTCAACTCCTTGAAATTATCTTCACATTCCTCTGTCCATTCAAACTTAACTCCTTTCTGAGTCAACTTGGTGAGTGGAATAGATAATCGTTAAAAGTATTTCACAAAATGTCGATAATATCCATCCAAACCAAGAAAACTTCGGATCTTAGTTATTGTTGTTGGTCTCGACCATCTTTCGATAACCTCTGTTTTTGCTAGATCCACATATATCCCCTCTTTTGAGATTATGTGACCCAAAAATGAATCTTTTTGAAGCCAAAATTCTCACTTGGTAAATTTGTCATAAAGATTTTCCTTTCTCAGGGTCTTCAATTTAATTCTCAAGTGTTCTTCATGTTCTTCCTTTCTCTTTGAATATACAAGAATATCGTCTATAAAGACTACCACAAACTGATCAAGATAGTCTCTAAAGACTCTATTCATCAGATCCATGAAGATAGCAGGGGAATTAGTAAGACCAAATGGCATCACTATAAATTCATAGTGTCCATACCTTGTATGGAAATCCATCTTTGGTATATCCTCCCTTTTGACCCTTAATTGATGATACCCTGAATGAAGATCAATCTTGGAAAAGTATTGAGCTCCTCGTAGTTGGTCAAATAAGTCATCAATTCACGGGAGATGATATTTGTTCTTGATAGTGATCTTGTTAGGTTCTCGATAATCAATGCAGAGTCTCATTGATCCATCTTTCTTCTTAACAAAGAGAATAGGTTCTCCCTAAGGTGACGCACTAGGGCGTATGAATCCCTTATCAAGATTCTCTTGGAGTTTCTTCTTCAATTCCTACAACTCAATTGGGGTCATTCTATAAGGTGTCTTTGAAATAGGTAAAGCACCTGGTACGAGTTCTATTGAAAACTCAACTTCACGATTTGGTGGAAGACCCGGTAATTCCTTCGGAAAGACATCATCAAACTCCCGTACAATGGGAATATTCTTAATCGTGAGTTTCTCTCCATCCATTTGAGATAAATAACCCTCATTTAGTGGAATCAAGACCCATAAGATGGAAGAAATTTCCACTGGAAGGTTATGTTCATCCTTGCATCGATAGACTGTCATAGATTGATCTGGAATATGAAATGTGACTTCCCATCTTTGGAAAATTGATATGAGCTCCATATAAAGAAATCCAATCCATGCCAAGAATCACATCAAATTCCACTATATGAAGGATCACAAGATTTTCAGGAATCACTTTCTCACAAACTTCAATCGGGGAAGAATTATAAACTTTTGATGCGACTGTTGTGCCATTAGGGGTTGTCACAGCTAACTCGACATCTAATTGTTGAGGTAATATGGTGATACTCTTAGATAATTCTTCAGAAATGAAAGAGTGGGTGGATCCAGAATCAAGCAAAAAATTTTCTACTTTAGAGTGGATGGTATGTGTACCTTTCACCACATCGTTATCGTACTCCACATCGCTGATAGAAATTACATGTGAATTTCCTTTGTCTTTAGCCTTAAGAGTTTGTTGACGTCGACCATCATCATCAACCCTTGGATTTGGGAATTGATTGGAATAATTCCCCATCTCCTTGCACTTGAAACATTGAAGAGTAGTAGGTTCATTCTGTGTATCACTTCCTTTGTTCGCATCACAAGACATCTTCTTCCCATCATTGCGGCATTCAAATGCCCGATGACATTCCTTTCCACATTTGAAACATTTACTTGTCCCTTTAAGAAAACTCCATCCATGTTTCTTTCCACACGTTGAGCATAATGGAAAGCTCATCTTCTTTTCAGTGTGCTCTTTAGATTTTCGTTTGAATTCCATTTTCCTCTTCTTATCAAACCTATATGACTGATGGGTTACTCCAATCTCCATCTCAACTTTGAGAGCACATCAAACGATTTCCTCGTAACTATTGAAGTCCCTTATGGCTAAGGACCTTTGAAGACTTGGTTTTAAGCCACTAAAGAATCGATCGATCTTACTCTCAGGTTGGATAATAATACCAGAAGCGTACCTTGCAAGTCTTGTAAAATTTGCTTCATAGGTACCAACAGATTCATCATCCTTTTGCTTTAGTTCAATAAACTCTTTCTCCATCTTTGTTCAGATATTACGAGGGAAGTACTTATTGAAAATTAAGTTCTTGAACTCATCCCATTCCATGGACTCAATTTCATCCCTTTTCCTCGTATTCTTAATAGGATTCCACCATTGATCATCATCTCCTTCCAAACGATACACTACTAGGATGAATTTATCATGTTCAGAACATTGAAGAACTGAAAATATCTTTCCAGTAGTACTAATCCATTGTTCAGCAACTAATGGATCAGTAGACCCGCTAAATGAAGGTGGATGCTGCCTCATGAAGGATTCAACAAAATGTTGCTCCTTCTTTTGCTCGTTTGGAAGTCCTGCATGATTCATAGCTTGAGAAAGTTGTGTGAGCATGGCTACAAGATTTTTCATTCCAGCTCCCATAACGTTTGGTTGCTCAGGGGGACAATCATTGCATTTCCCATCCCATTTCACATTAACACGGTTCCTTCAAGTTCCAGCCATTGACTAAAACCAAGAAGAATAGTGTGAGAAACACTAATTATAATAGGAAAACCACATAATCAAGAATAAAATTTCACACTTAAGGTCTTATCCTAGGTTATTCATGGTCATTTCTAAAACACTATGATTGTGTTCTATGCATAGACTTATCCTTAGGGTTCTTAATAAGGCTTTCACATCCTAGTTTCCAAAGGTTGACTATACCTTTCCTCTGATACCAACTATAACGGCCCGTACTTTACATACATTGTTATTACTTAAGAATTGAAGCACACTTATTAAAACATATATCAATACCAGGAAAGGACCGTATATATATAGAGTCTTTAGAAACTGGGAAACACAAACTACTGGTTCATAAGGCATCTACTATGCCTCCCATTTATTTCATCATATCTAGAGTCACTTTTGGCATATCCTACTTAATAACCTTCTTCCTGACCTAGGGAAATAAAACATACAAAAGGGTGAGCTAAAATGCTCAGTAAGGGTAAACAAAAGAAATATCAATCACATCATATACATAAGAACATAACATTTGGAAATCTTAACCTCCAAAAGAGATCATAATTTCATAACATGGGATAAATCATAGTAGTGAAATTTAATCCCAATAATCATAACATAAAACATGAAACATTGTGGAAGACACACATAATCATAGAGAATCATTTCTTATTAGTCAGGACTCATTTCCAAGACTATCTTAGTGGACAAATTCCATTTCTGAACCGAGTTCACTCCTCGTTTCAGTCATGTTTCACTGAACCGGTTTAACCTGTCGTTCCATCCATGTATATCTCCCGAGATATAAAATATTTACCCAATGCATTGGAGGGAGATATAGGTCCCACCCATCTCATAATGATACCATTCTTATGTGTGCCACAAAATCATAAATCATACATCATTGCATAACCCATGTAATAAAAATGGGATTCTTAAACATCATGACATCATAAAACAATTCATATAAGATAAAGGAATTCATAAAAATAATTCCATCACAACATAATAAAATCAATGTAATAATAGGGATAGAAATAGAACCCTATATTATCTTAGATGGAAAATAACTTTGATAAAACACTTGAACTCCATTCTTGAGGAAAATATCCTTTCTACTTCAAAAACATTTTCCTTTATTAACATGTTATACAATTTTAAACTAAAAGAAGTTGATTAAAAATAAACATGAAAACTTATAAAGGAAGCTTCTTGGAAATAATTTTTTAAAAATCCATTCATGCCGTATAAGTTAAAAAAATATTCTTCTCGTACTTTTGTTGGAAAAGTCAAAAAGTACCTCGTGCGAAAAATGACAAAAGATTCCTTTCATATCTTTTACTAAAAACTCACCGAAGGGTAAAATTGGATTTAAACAATTGTAGGTGGATGAAAATAATATTACATATTGAGGAAACATGTATGTGGATGATAAAATGCACCCCAGTAAATACCAATGTATAAACAATCTCGGATAAAAATGAGATTGTGATAGTTTTCCTTACCTTAGGTCTGATTTGCTTCGTAAGTGTCTGAACCTCCTATATAATGATTTAAATAATGTTATTGACTTATTCCAGAATCATACTTATTTTTATGATATCATATATGGTTATATTCTTAGCTTCTTAGTAATATTTCATTACTTCTTACTTTTCGGGTGTTTATTACTTTTTGTTCTTATGCGTGTTTTGTGGAATAAGATCTTATTTTTCTTTTTAGGTTATAGATACCTCATTTCCAGAATGGTATTTGTGTAATATATATCATATTAATTCATTCAATTCATTTATATAATCATTATGCAATAAAGATCATGTAGAATGAGTCACATCACATCGTGGAGACGGTATTCTGTATGTACGCACGAGCGATGATATCGTTCCCATGATCGTGGAATTGTATTGGAGTGTATGTATACTATTTCAGAATCAATTTCACTTTACAGTAATCATATATAGTCATTATTTACACCATTATACCCATCCAAGTAAGGTGGTGGTGGAAAATAGATTACACCACGACGTGGAGACAGTATTCTGTACGTACACACGCGCGGTGATTTCGTTTTCCGTAGGATGGATAAATGGTGAAATAGGGTTGTTTCATACTTATAATAACTTATCAGTATATGAGTGATATTGATGTTATTACTTCATAATGAAACAACTAAAGAAGAAGAAGTGGAAGAAGAAATAAAGTTGAAAGAATCGGTAACAGACATTACCTCTTCTTTGAAGCACCTCTTTGAGACCTCTGCTTAGGGAACTAAAATTGGTCTTTGAAGAAGTCCAGGACCTCTAGGATGTTTCTAGGGAAGTGGAAAAGAGAATTTGGCAGGGTTTTCTGCGCTTGAAGGCTCAAAGTGGTGTGAGGAAAAGAGGAAGGAGGTTCCCTTTTATAAGGGAGGAGAGGGGCACCTTTGGAATAACCAAAATTATTATTTTATTATAAAGTCAAATTCGATTTTTAATAGCTCCAAATTGATAAATTTCGAAGCTAATATGGGGATGGGTCTAAATCCTATCATCCAATAGAATTTAGACATGTTTAGGTCATTATATTAACCTTATCTTTTAGTTATAACTCTTAGTTAATTAGATTGACATTTACCATGTCACTTTGTATTTTTATATTATATAGTTAATAAACTTACCATATACATCCAAATGACCCCAAGTGGTCCATTAATGATACAACTATCATGATATAAGTATCTTGGCCTAACCGTAGATTTTTAGGAATATAATAACAATTAATAATATAATATTTGTTTTAAAAACTATTTTATGTCAATTTTGTCACTATTTGGTAATTGATTTTTTGTGAAAATCATAACATAATGATTAGTTAGAAAAAAATTAACTAAATAAATAATAACATATAAAATTATTGGAATTCATAAAAAGTCTCAAATTACTTTTATTTGGGTATTTATAATATCAATTATGTCAATATTTCATTAATAAGATAATTATTGCATCATCATTGTATCATAAATAAATTAAATTATTTTAAGTATAAAAATTATAAATAAAATACCATTATGTTGGAAATCTTTTTATATTTCTAATTAATATTTATAGCCGAATTTATCTTGTGTATAATCCTATATTAAAAATTATTTAGTTATTAAACATTGATTTTAACTATTTTAATCCTTCTTTAAATAAATTGATAATAAATGTCCTAATCAAATCCAAGTGGGCCAAAATGGTCATATTTTATTCCTAAGGTTATTTTTGGTCAAATTACACTTGTCCAATAGAATTAGGACATGTGTTAGGGTAATAATAATAACACTTTTACCCCTATTTACTTTTAACCGTGGTAAAAAAGGTAAAAAGTTACTATTCACCAAAAAATATTTTCATCTCATTGAACCACATTTTAGTCCTTGATATTAACTATATCTCTCGGATTTTCGAAATTCCACTCACAGAAGTGGTAAAATTAAGTTTTATGAAAAATTCAGTTTTTTTAACTACCACTTAGTGGTTTCACTATTCATCAAAAAATGAAAGTTTCCGGAAAAAATACCAAAAATTAGGCCTAAGCTATATTTGATATTATGAATTCAAAAATGATGTCTATTTTACCAAAGTCAAAACATATCAGTTACATTAACTAATTTAAAAAATCAATTCCCGTCGTCAAAACAAATAGCGTGTTTTTATGAGATAATAACTATCAAAAGATTGACACTTGTTTATGTCTGGTTTAAATGTGAAATTACATCCAATGAACAACATTGTATTAAATTGTAAAAATATATTCTAAATATACTTTAAAACCACTCAAATTAATAATTTATCACTCTTAATTATTTCGATTAAAAAAGTTGTTTTTAACTAAAATTTAGTAATTTTCACTATTCATCAGAATATGAAAGTTATCCGAAAAGTACCAAAATTTCACCCTAATCTAATTTCAATATTCTAAATCCAAAAATGAAGTCCATTTTGAAAAATAAAATTTACAAAATTTCAGAAAGTGGTTATTACTATTCATAACGGCTAGTTTTAATAATATTTTAATAGCATATCATTGTTTAGTGAAACTCGGTATTGCGTACGACGCATGCTATCGAGGAAGGCCGTTGTTTCATGTAATGCAAGCCAAGCTAGTGTTGTGTGTAGTTAAAGATTCCTTTGAAGATTTATATGACATAAAAACAAAATATTTCTCATAAAAGTCTCAAGTGTTACACGGTGGGACCTATATCTTCCTCCAATGTATTGGGTAAAGATTTATATCTCATGAGATAGAAATGGCTAGAACGGCAGGTTGAAACAGTTCAGTGAAACAGGACTGAAACGAGGAGTGATCTCAGTTCAGAAATGGACATTTTCCACTAATATAGTCTTGGCAATGAGTCTTGACTACTAAAAAATTATTTTCTATGATTATGTGTGTATGACACAAAGTTTCATGTTTTAAGTTGTGATTATTGGGATTACATTTCACTACTATGATTTATCCCATGTTATGAAATGATGATCTCTTTTTCAAGTTAAGATTTCCAAAATGTTATGTTCTTATTAATATGATGTGATTGATATTTCTTTTGTTTACCCTTAGTGAGCATTTGAGCTCACCCATTGTATGTTTTCTTTCCCCAAGTCAGGAAGAATGTTATTAAGTAGGATATGCCACAAAGGACTCTAGATATGATGAAATAAATGGGAGACAGTGTATATGCTTTATGAACCAGTTTTTTATGTTTCCCAATTTCTAAAGACTTTATACCTATATGGTCCTTTCATGGTTTTGTTATATGTTGTAATAAGTGTGCTTCAATTTTGAAGTGACAACCATGTATGTAAAGTATGGGTCGTTATAGTTGGTATCAGAGGCAAAGGAGGTAGTAATGTATCTGATCCTTGGGAACTCTCATCTGTGAGCATTGGACGAAGCATGGCTCTCCGCCCAAGGGATTCATGAGGAAATGGCTGCCACTGGGGATGGTGGTGTGTCCCAGCCAGGGGGTGTGGCCACCCATGGAGTGCCCGGATAGGTATCAATTATAGTCCACTGGAAGTAATTCCAGACCGTTATATTTGGTATCAGAGGAAAGGTATATTCAACCTTTGGAAACTAGGATGTGAAAGCCTTAGTAAGAACCCTAAGAATAAAACACAATCTTATTGTTTTAGAAATGGCCATGAACAACCTATGATAAGACCTTATGTGTAAAATTTTATTCTTGATTATGTGTTTTTTCTATTATAATTAATGTTGCTCACACTATTATTCTTGGTTTTAGTCAATGGCTGGAACCCAAAAGAACCGTGTTAATGCGGAATGCGGCGGGAAATGCAATGATTGTCCCCCTGAGCAACCAAACATTATGGGAGCTGGAATGAAAAATCTTGTATCCATGCTCACACAACTTTCTCAAGCTATGAATTATGTAGGACTTACAAATGAGCAAAGGATGGAGCAACATTCTGTTGAATCCTTCATGAGGCAGCGTCCACCTTCATTCAGCGGGTCTTCTGATCCATTAGTGGATGAACCATGGATCAGTACCACTGAAAAGATATTTTTAGTTCTTCAATGTCTTGAACAAGATAAAGTCATCGTAGCAGTTTATCGCTTGGAAGGTGAAGCTGACCAATGGTGGAATCTTATCAAAAATACCAGTCAAAGGGATGAAATTGAGTCCATGGAATGGGATGAGATCAAGAACTTATTTTTCAATAATTATTTCCCTCGTATTCTTCGAACAAAGATGGAGACATAGTTTCTTGAACTGAAGCAAAGAATGATGAATCTGTTGGTACCTATGAAGAAAATTTTACAAGACTTGCAAGTTACTCTTATGGTATTATTATCCAACCTGAGAGTAAGATCGATCGTTTCTTTAGTGGCTTCAAACCAAGCCTTCGAAGGGCATTATCCATTAGGGACTTCAACAGTTACGAGGAAATCATTTGATGTTCTCTTAAGGTTGAGATGGAGATTGGAGTAACCATCAGTCATATGGGTTTGATAAGAAGTGGAAAATGGAATTCAAAGGAAAATATAAAGAGCACACTGAAAATAAGATGAGTTTTCCCTTATGCTCAAAGTGTGGAAAGAAACATGGAGGGATTTGTCATAAAGGGACAAGTAAATGTTTGAAATGTGTAAAGGAAGGTCATCGGGCATTTGAACTCCGCAATGATGGCAAGAAGATGTCTAGTGATGCGAACAAATAAAATGCTACACAGAGTGCACCTCCTACACTTCAATGTTACAAGTTCATGGAAATGGGGAATTATGTCAATCAATGCCCTAATACAAGGGTTTTTTATGATGATCGATGTCAAAAAAATCTTAAGGCTAAAGACAAAGGAATGTCACATGCAATTTCTATCAGTGATGTGGAGTACGATAACGAAGTGGTAAAAGGTACACTTACCATCCACTCTAAAGTAGCAAATGTTTTATTTGATTCTGGATCCACCCACTCTTTTATTTCTGAAGAATTTTCTAAGGATATCACCGTATTACCTCAACAATTAGATGTTGAGTTAGCTGTGACAACCCCTAATGGCACAACAGTCGCGTCAAAAGTTTATAATTCTTCTCCGATTGAAGTTTGTAGGAAAGTGATTCCTTCAAATCTTGTGGTCCTTCCTATAGTGTAATTTGATGTTATTCTTGGCATGGATTTGATTTCTCCATATGGAGCTCATATCAATTTCCAAATAAGGGAAGTCACATTTCATATTCCAGATCAATCTATGATCGTCTATCAATGCAAGGATGAACATAACCTTCCAGTGGAAATTTCTTCCATCTTATGGGTATTTATTCCACTAAATGAATGTTATTTATCTCAAATGGTTGGTGAGAAACTCACGATTAAGAATATACCCATTGTACGGGAGTTTGATGATGTCTTTCCAGAGAAATTGCTGGGTCTTCCACCAAATCATGAAGTTGAGTCTTCAGTAGAACTCGTACAGGGTGTTATTCCTATTTTGAAGAGACCTTATAGAATGTCCCCAATTGAGTTGCAGGAATTGAAGAAGAAACTCCAAGAGAATTTTGATAAGGGATTCATACACCCTAGTGCGTCACCTTGGGGAGCACCTGTTTTGTTTGTTATGAAGAAAGATGGATCAATGAGACTCTGCATTAATTATCAAGAACTTAACAAGATCACTATCAAGAACAAATATCCTCTCCTGCGCATTGATGACTTATTTGACAAACTATGCAGAGCTCAATACTTTTCCAATATTGATCTTAATTCAAGGTATCATCAATTAAGGTTCAAAAGGGAGGATATACCAAAGATGACTTTCCATACAAGGTATGGACACTATGAATTTATAGTGATGCCATTTGCTCTTACCAATGCCCCTGCTATCTTCATGGATCTGATGAATAGAGTCTTTAGAGACTATCTTGATCAGTTTCTGGTAGTCTTTTTAGATGATATTATTGTCTATTCAAATAGCATAGAAGAACACGAAGATCACTTGAGAATTATATTGAAGACCCTGAGAAAGGAGAAGCTTTATGCCAAATTTACCAAGTGTGAATTTTGGCTTCAAAAAGTTGCATTTTTGGGTCACATAATTTCAAAAGAGGGGATACCTGTGGATCTAGCAAAAACAGAGGTTATTGAAAGATGGTCGAGACCAACAACAGTAACTGAGATCTGATGTTTTCTTGGTCTGGCTGGATATTATCGACGTTTTGTGAAATAATTTTCATGATTATATAATCCACTCACCAGGTTGACTCGAAAAAGAGTTAAGATTGTTTGGACAGAGGAATGTGAAGAGAATTTCAAGGAGTTGAAAAGAAGGTTATCCAGTGCACCTGTACTCACACTTCCTTGTAGTGGAGAAAGGTTTGTGATCTACAGTGATACATCCAAGAAGGGGCTGGGGTGTGTTCTTATGCAAAATGATATGGTGATAGCTTATACCTCACGACAGTTGAAAAGCCATGAGCAAAATTACCCAACTCATGATTTGGAGTTAGCTGCGGTAATCTTTGCATTAAAGATTTGGAGGCATTATCTTTATGTAGAAAGGTATGATATTTATATTGATCATAAAAGTTTAAAGTATATTTTCACACAAAAGGATCTGAATATGCGCCAAAGAATATGGTTGGAGCGGATTAAGGATTATGACTGCTCAATTCATTACCACCCTAGAAAAGCAAACAAGGTGGCAGATTCATTAAGTCTACAAGACCATTCTAGCTTATTCATGATGAGGATCATAAAAGATCCAATATTTATGGATTTACAAAGGATGGATCTTGGAATTATAATGGAAGGGGAAAATCGTATCTTTCTCAAATGAATGTTCAACAATCTATACATGTGAAGATTAAAGAGGTACAGAAAGAAGATGTAGAGTTACAAAAGAATGTGAGAAATGTTCCTGAATTCAACCTTGATTGTGATGGGATAATAAAGTTCCGGAATCAGGTTTGTGTTCCTCCCATCCTAGAATTAACGAAGGAGCTACTGGATGAGGCTCATAGTTCTTCATTCTCTATTCATCATGGAAGCACGAAGATGTATAGGGACCTGAAAGAGTACTTCTGGTGGGATGTCATGAAAAGAGATGTTGGTTAATATGTCTCTCGATGCTTGGTTTGTCAGCAATTTAAATCTAAGAGATAGAAGTCTAAGTAGATGTTACAACCGTTACCCATACCCGAATGGAAATGGGAAAAAACATCACTATGGAATTTTTCACTGGACTATCTAAAACATCCAAAGGCAATAATGCTATCTGGGTCATAGTTGATCGTCTTACAAAGTCTAAACACTTCATTGCTATTAGAGAGGATTTCTCTCTAGATCAGCTTGCCATGATATATGTAAAGGAAGTAGTAAGATTGCATGGAGTACCACTTTCCATTATATCTGATTGGGATCTGAGATTTACCTCGAAGATCTGGCGAAGTCTTTAGCATAATCTGGATACAGAGTTGAGTTTTAGCACTGCTTATCATCCTTAGACAGACGGTCAGTAATAGAGGAAAATTCAAACTCTAGAAGATATGTTGAGAGCTTCCTCTTTGGATTTCAAAGGTGGTTGGGATCAACACCTACCTTTGGTGTAATTTTCCTATAATAGTAGCTTTCACTCCGGTATTCAGATGGCTCCTTATGAATCTCTCTATGGAAAGAAATATAGGACTCCAACTTGCTGTGATGAAGTTGGGGAAAGAATGCAATTAGGACCTGATCTTGTTGATGAGATGGAAGAAAAGGCCAGATCTATTCAACAACACGTAAGAGCAGCTCATAGTCGACAAAAAAGTTATGCCGACAACCGAAGAAAAGACCTATAGTTTGAAGTGGGTGATAAAGTGTTCTTACGAATATCTCCCTGGAAGAGGGTTATAAGATTTGGAAAGAAGGGAAAGTTGAGCCCTAGATATATCGGTTCTTTCGAAATACTGGATCGTGTTGGGAAGGTAGATTACCGATTGGTGCTTCCACAAAATCTCTCCCAAGTTCATGATGTGTTCCATGTATCTCTCCTGAGAAATTACATACCTGATCCTTCACATGTACTCAGCTCAGAATTTGTACTGCTGGAGCAAGATCTTTCTTATGAAGAACAGCAAATAGAGATTCTGGATCGTAGTGAAAAAGTCCTACAGAACAAGACCACTCTCTTGGTGAAAGTTTTATGGAGGAACCACCATTTAGAAGAAGTTACATGGGAGCTTGAGGATATGATGAGGAGAGGTATCCTCATCTATTTGTTACAAAGTGACAAATTTCGAGGGTGAAATTCATTTTAAGGGGGTAGAATGTAACACCCGAGAATTTTATGAGAAATATTTTGTTTTTATGTTATATAAATCATCAAAAGATTCTTTCACTACACACAACACTATCTTGGCTTGCATTACACGAAATTTCGACCTTCCTCGATAGCTTGCGTCGTACGCAATACCGAGTTTCACTAAGAAATGATATGCTATTAAAATATTATTAAAACTAGTCGTTATGAATAGTAATACCCACTTTTTGAAATTTTGTAAATTTTATTTTTCAAAATGGACTTTATTTTTGGATTCGGAATATCGAAATTAGCCTTGGGTGAATTTTTTTTATTTTTATGAAAACTTTCAATTTTTAATGAATAGTGAAAACACTGGGTTACTATTTTAGAACCGAATTTTAATTGAAATAATTATTTATTTTAATTAAATTAATTTTAGGTCAAAGTTGATACATAATACCTATATAAGTTCAATGCAATTCATTGGAGTCATTTTATAATAATTTTAGATATATAAAATGTTTTATTGAACTTTTTACCGTCTTTTACCCATCTCCTAGGAGAATTTCCAAATTCACATAAAACGTAATTTTACCACCTCTGTGAGTGGAATTTCAAAAATACGAGAGACACGGTTTATATCATGGACTAAAATTTGGTTCAATGAGATGAAAATAATTATTGGTGAATAGTAACTTTTTACTTTTTTTTACCACGGTTAAAAGTCAATAGGGTAATTAAGGGGAAAATGTTATTATTATTACCCTGGAACATGTTCTAATTCTATTGGATAAGTGTAATTCGACCAAAAACAACCTTAGGAATAATATATGACCATTTAGGCCCACTTGAATTAGATTAGGACATTTATTATTAATTTATTTAAAGAAGGGTTAAAATAGTTAAAATCAATGTTTAATAACTAAATCATTTTTAATATAGGGTTATAAATAATATAAATTAGACTATAAATACTCATTAGAAAGATAAAAATATTTCCGACATAATTGTTTTTTATTTTTAATTTTTAGACTTTATATAATTTAATTTATTTATGACATAATGATGATGCAGTAATTATATTATTAATGAAATATTGACATAATAGATGTTATAAATACCTAAATAAATGTAATTTGAGACTTTTTATGAATTCCTATAATTTTATAAGTTAATATGACATGTTATTATTGATTTAATTAACTTTTTTCGAACTAATTATCCTGTTATGATTTTCAAAAAAATCAATTACCAAATAGTGTCAAAATTGACATAAAATAGTTTTTAAAACAAATATTATATTCTTAATTGTTATTTTATTCCTAAAAATATACGGTTCTGCCAAATGACTTAGATAAGGTTATATATATTACTAATAAACAACTTGGGGTTCTTTTGGCTTCTTATAGTAAGTTTATTAACCTTATAGTGTAAGAAAAGAAGAAGACATGATAAAAGTTAAATTATCTAACTTAAAGTTAAATCTAAATGATAAGGTTAAAATAGATACCTCAACTTGTATAAATTCTATTGGATGTGGGTATTTAGACCCATACCCACCTTATATTCTAAATAAATCAATTTGTATATATTAAAAACCGAATATGACTTTATAATAAAATAATATTTTTAGTTTTTACAAAGGTGCCCCTCTCCTTCCTTATAAAAGGGAACCTCCTCCCTCTCTTCCTCACACCACTTTGAGCCTTCAAGCTCAGCCAACCCCTGCCGAATTCTCTTCTCCACTTACAAAGAAACAACCTAGAGGTCCTGGTATTCTACAAAGACCAATTTTAGTGCCCTAAGAGGAGGTCTCAAAGAGGCGCTTCAAAGAAGAGGTAATGTCTGTTACCGATTCTTTCAACTTTGTTTCTTCTTCAAATTATTCTTCTTTAGTTGTTTCATTATGAAGTAATAATATCAGTATAACTCATATAATAATATTTTATTATAAGTATGAATCAACCCTATTTCATCATCTATCCATCCTATGGAAAATGAAATCACCGCTCGTGCGTACATACAGAATACCGTCTCCACGCCCTGGTGTAATCTATTTTCCACCACGACCTTACTTGGATGGGTTTAATAGTGTAAATAATAACTATATATGATTATTTTAAAGTGATATTTATTATGAAATAGTAAACATACACTCCAATACAATTCCACGATCATGGAAACGATATCATCGCTCGTGTGTACGTACGGAATATCGTCTCCACGATGTGATGTGACTCGTTCTACATGATTTTCATTTCATAATGATTACATAAATGAATTTAGTGAATAAATAAGATATATATTAAACTAATACCATTGTGGAAATGAGGTATCTATAACCTAAAAAGAAGAATAATAATTTATTCGACAAAACACGCATAAAAAAAAAAGTATTAAACACCTGAATAACAAGTAGCAATGAAATATTACAAATAATAAGCTAAGAATATGACCATATATGTAACACCCCAAGATTTCATAGTGTGTTATTTCTTCAAAATAATTCAATAACTTGCACTACACGCAACACCGAGTTCAAGCGCACTATGATTTACCAAACTAGCTGTTATGAATAGTAATACCTACTTTTTGAAATTTTATAAATTCTATCTCTCAAAATGGACTTCATTTGTGGATTAGTAATATCAAAATAAGCCTAGGGTGAAATTTTAGTACTTTTCGGATAACTTTAATATTTTGATTAATAGTGAAAATTACTAAATTTTAATTAAAAACAACTTTTTTAATCAAAATAATTAATTGTGATAAATTATGAATTTTAGTGGTTTTAAAATATAATTAGAATATATTTTTACAATTTTATCCAATTCTATTCATTAGAATTAATTTCACTTTGAAATTGGAGCTAAACAATTGTCAATATTTTGATATATATTATTTCTTAAAAACACGCTATTTGTTGTGGCAGTAGAAATTAATTATAAAATTAATTAATGAAACTTATATGTTTTGAATTTTGTAAAATAGACATCATTTTTGAATTCGGAATATCAATTATAGCTTAGGGTTAAATTTTGGCATTGTTCTAAAAAACTTCAATTTTTGATGAATAGTGAAACTACTAAGTGGTAGTTAAAAAACTGAATTTTTCATAAAACGTAATTTTACCGCTTCTGTGATTAGAATTTAGAAAATCCTAGAGACACAGTTAATATCAAGAAGTAAAATGTGGTTCAATTAGATGAAAATAATTTTTGGTGAATCGTAACTTTTTACATTTATTTACCACGGTAAAAAGTAAATATGGTAATTAAGGGTAAAAATGATATTAATATTACCCTAACACATGTCCTAATTCTATTGGACAAGTGTATCTCGATGAAAAACAACCTTAGTAATAAAATATTATCATTTAGGTCCACTTGGATTAGATTAGGACATTTATTATTATTTAATTCAAAGAAGAGTTAAAAGAGTTAAAATCAAAGTTTATTTACTAAAACATTTTTAATATAGGGTTATACATAATATAAATTTGATTGTAAATATTCATTATAAATATAATAATATTTCATAAATAATG
Organism: Viscum album; assembly: GCA_963277665.1. Lineage (NCBI taxonomy): Eukaryota > Viridiplantae > Streptophyta > Magnoliopsida > Santalales > Viscaceae > Viscum > Viscum album. The sequence continues at coordinate 1,043,085,016 of OY728160.1, read as the reverse complement.
ATAGTTTATTTATAATTTTTAGACAATAAATAATTTAATTTATTTAAGACACAATGATGATGCAGTAATTACCATAATAGTGAAAAATTAAAATAAATGATATTATAAATACCCAAATAAAAATAATTTTAGACTTTTAATGAATTACAATAATTCTAATGAATAATATGACATATTAGGATTGATTTAATTGACTTTGTTCATAGTAATAATTTTGTTATGAGTTTCACAAAAATCAACTATTGAATAGTGTCAAAATTGACATAAAATAGTTTTTAAAACAAATATTATATTTTTAATTGATATTAAACTCCTAAAAATCTAAGGTTCGTCCAAGAGACTGATATCATGATAGGTGTATAATTAAGGGACCACTTGGGGGTATCTTGGATGTATATAGTAAGTTTATTAACTATATAATATAAAAATACAAAGTAACATGGTAAATGTCAAACTAATTAACTAAGAGTTAAAACTAAATGATAAGGTTAATATAGTGACCCAAACCTGTCTAAATTGTATTGGGTGAATAGTTTTCGACCTATCCCCACCTTAAAATTCTAATAATCAACTTTGGAGCCATTAGAAACCGAATATGAATTTATTATAAATTAATATTTCTAGCTTTTCCAAAGGTTCTCCTCACCCCTCTTATAAAAGGGCCCTCCCCCTTCTCATTACTTAACACCTTCAAAGCCTTTTGGTTCGGCCAAAAATTCCCAAATACTCTCAAAAATTCCCTCACTACGACCTAGAGGCCTTATTTTGATCAGAAAGCCAACCTAATGAGCCCTTTTGATCAAATCAAAAGGAAGAACCCGAAGAAGAGGTAATGTTTTCACCACCCTTTTTCAAATTCATTTCTTCTTCCACTTCTTCTTTCTTTGTTATTACCATTCTAAAATAATAACTCCAATATATTATATATACTGCGATGTTATTATAAAGATGGTACAACCATATTCAGTATTATATCGACCCTTTTAATAACATGTCACCATACGTGCGTACGTACGGCTTACCGTCTCCACGTCGTGGTGTAATTGTTATTTAATATATTATTATTTGGATGGGTATAATAATGATGTGTAACTCATGTAAATAATAAATATAACATCATAATGATTCTGTATATATGATATACTCTCCAATTATATATTATTTTAATATCAAAAGAATGATATTGTCGCTCGTGCGTACGTACGGACTACCGTCTCCACGAACGTGATGAGATTCATTCTCCATCATATCCATTCAAGTATAATTATGATGATTTTCAAAATAATGTTTAAGAACTTGATATCATTCTGGATATGAATAAGATACAACCTAACCATGACAAACGTGGCTTATGTAACAAAACATATAAAAGAAAACGAGTAAGTTAACACCCAAAACGACGATAATAGTAAGATATTATTAACAAAGCAATGTTAAAAGATCATATATATGATATCATATTAATATATATGATTCTTGTATAATTTAATAACAATTTTTTCACCATTATACAGGAGGTTAACCTTACCTCAACCAAGGAAAAGTACAAGGTAAGGGTTTATTTCACAATCTCTTCATTATCCGAGGTTGTTTATATGCAATTATCTACTGGGATCTCTTTATCATCCACATCCATGTTTCTTCAAAATGTATTTCAAAAAAAATTTACTATTTACAAAGAATATGGGTTAAAGTCATTTATACTCTTATGTGTTTTTAAAGGAATATTTCCGTCATTTTCCAAACAAGGTACTTTTTACCTTTCGACAAATTTAAGGTAAGAATGTTTTTTTAACTTATACGGCGGGTGCGGCTATTTACCGCCGTTATAAAATCGTCAAAGATTCTCTTACAAGATTATAAGAATATTTTCAAAGTAAATGTTTTATTTTATAATTATGTGACTTTTAAATGATTTGAAAATGAATATTTTAAGAATTTTTGAATGGTACTCTTTATCAAGATCATAATTTTAAATGTTTTAAAGATTTATCTTTCTAAATATTTTCAGTTAATGTCCATGTTTTCAAAATGATTTTAAGGATTTATTTATATGGAAATGAAGGTTTTGAAATGATATTTATTTTCAAAAGTTTCAAAGTGGTATGGGACACTTTGATTCAAAAATCTCTTTTAAATTACTTCCTTTATAAATGTGAGACTTTTCAATGATTTTGAGAAAAAAGATATTTCTCTCAAATAGTTTTGATTTCATCTATGTCAACATCCTTTGATGGATTTTAAGCTTACTTTAAGTTGATTTATTATGATACAAAACTTCTATATTATATTGAAGGTTTTGTGATATGTTTGACTATGGATGTTCTATTTTTATACCATTCATGGTTTATGGTGAAAGTATTGACATTTCGTATGCTAGTTTTAATACGAATGTTTCTGTTATGTTTAAACCTTTTCATATGGGAATGCATTGGACATAATATGTAATGGGTGGAGCCCGATATAGCTCCTCGATGCATTGGTAGGTCTCATGAGACAAACAAGTGTCTTGGAACAAGGCCTTGAAAGAATCTTATTTGTAGTCTTGGCACGAGGCCTTGGCTATGTGGTTATGATAGTCTGGCATTATGCATTCCATCATTATGAAAGTGTTTATTGATATTGCATGTGATAATTCTATTAGTAGAATATCCATGTGAATAAGTAAATGGCATGATTTCATTTTACTTTTGTCATACTATGTTGAGGTTCAATTTTAAAAGGCTTTTGTTTTATTTATACATTGCCTTAAATTTTTATTCTTATTTATGAAAGTTTCCGCTTTATTGTTATCCTTACTGGGCATTTGAGCTCACCCCTTTTCTATATTTTATTTTTCCTAGGATGTGAAGAAGTAATTTATGAATGACCTGCAGGGATTGTATATAGGGATATGTGTGTGGGATATGGAGACTATGTTGTTGTAGTAGTTTTTCACTTTATGATGTAATGTAAAACTTTATGAATATATCTAGTGTTTCCAAGGCTACTAAACCAATCGGTCATTCGAGATTTGATCTTTCCTGTGATCATGCCAATGTTATGTAATAATGCACCGACTCTAGGTAACTAGGGTCGGGGCGTTACAGTTGGTATCAGAGGAAGTTTAGTACAAACCTTGGAAGCTAGATTTAGATAAACTCTGATTAGAGCACATAGATTTAATATGGACTTTGAGGATTAGTATATAAGAACTTCCTCGAATTTTGGTATTGTAGAGATTTTGTGAGTTTTCTGAGCAATACATCCCTGTCTGGATACGAGCAGGTAGAGGTGGCTCTGGCACAGATGTACCTAGGGGTAAAACCCAAAAACACCGCTTTGAGCTAGACTCGAACGGGAACTGGTGCACGACAATGGGCCTTGCTGCACTCTTGGTTACGACACTCCCGAGGGATATGCTTAGGATAATTCTCATTTTCTTTACAAACCATTATGAAGGGTTTATATGTATATACTTCCCCAAAGGAGAAATTTTTATGATTATGGATTATATCCATAAACTATTTAATTTATGTTATGTGTTTTACAAGTTTTGGATTAGGTATTGTTATTTATAAACTAATCTAGTGTATGCCATTGTTTAGAAATGACGCTCAGTAGAAGGAATGCGAACTCCAACAAATCACATGATCCAAAGAGAAAGAAGGATCATATCTTTCATAGTCTTAAGCCATAATTTACATGAGAAATAGTCTCCCATGTATTATCATCATATGAAGAAATAATATCATGTGTTGATAAGATAAGTAAAGATTTTATTGAGTCCTATGGCTTTGAAGAGAAGAAAGAGAAGAAAGTATGGAAGAGAGAAAGATGGATAAAGGGAAGAGGGAAAAAAATAATTTTCCCATTTGTGATAACTATGGGAAGAAACACCCTGGGACTTGCCTGAAAGGAATGGGAGTTTTCTATAAGTGTGGAGGAAAAGTGCACAAATTGCGTCACTACAAGGGTAAGAAAATGGTTTCAAATGTACAATGCTTCATTTGCAAGGAGTTTGGACACTACGCGAACCTATGTCCCAGTAATCAGACTATGCCGTAAATGATGCTATTGGATAATAATCAAGTTATGATACTACCACAGATGAAGAGGAATGATTTGAGTTCTTGTGTTGATTATGTCATTTGAGTGTTGTATCAACAATGTGCTTGTTATAATAATGATGGAGTATATAAGGATTGTACGACACTACTATTTCATTAAGGACTTGAGATAGTGTGGAACAAAGAAAAGTGACTCAATAGTAGGATAATTTTTTGGAAAATATATGGTTGAGAGAATGATAAACCATAATATAGTTCTGATACCGAGGTAGTGATTTTGGAATAATACATGATTGATTTGGGAAAATTATATTGGATATTCTTGATTACCTTGAAACTAATTAATGATTTGTAGATTCCATAATTGTTGGGGTTTAAAACATTTTTGGATTGAAGGAGTATATCTATTATTCTTTAAGGAATAAGGGATCATGAATGTAATCAATAAGGTTTTATGGTAATTCAGGATATTGAAGTGTTTTAAAAGAATACATGATGAAGGTGCTCACATGTTATTACGCGGAAAAAATGATCTTTATTGTGTTTACCTTCCTTATAAATTTTGGACTGAACTATTTTGGATAGTTCTATTTTGGATTATTATGGATTGCCAAAAAAGGACAACCCGGAGGTCGGGCGACAACCCGTCGCATCCGGCAAGGCCGCGAGACTTGAACCCACAACCAAAGGGCGACAAGGGTGTATCACCTACCACTGACCCACATGATATCCTAGATTGAATAATGTCATTTTTTAATGGTTCTGCTAGATGGATTATAAATTCATTTTTTAACCCTATACGAATAGGATAAATAGAATATTATTTTTAAGATCTATTATCTTTTAGAGTGAAAGATGAGTCTGTGGTAGAAATTAGATAAAGGATGGAACTCTACTTGTCAAGAATATATTTTTTTTCTTCTTCTCTTATTCTGTGAAGAAATTTATTATTATACTTTATTTATGGAATCCTAAAACAAAAAATGTGTTATCCTAATACCCTTTGTTTTGTTGAACCGATGGTATTTCAAATCATCATAGATTGATGAATTTAAGGACCTCAATTTTACACTTGTTTGTGATTGATGACCTCAATCACTACCTATAAATATTTATGTTTTTCCTCCAATTATATGTCTCTAATTTCCACCAATGTTCTCCTAATCGAGATCATAATTTGGTGGTTACCCTTTCATTTCACTTTTCATCATATTAAGACTAAATTTTTGTAACCCAATTTTTGATATGGGTTTTCCCACAAAGTTATTTTCTATTTTCAACCTTTTATTTTCAAAGAACAATTTCAAATTGCGAGGACGCAATTTATTGATGGAGGGGAGAATGTAACACCCCAAGATATCATATTGTGTTATTTCTTCAAAATAATTCAATAACTTGCACTACACGCAACACCGAGTTCAAGCACACTATGACTTACCAAACTAGCTGTTATGAATAGTAATACCTACTCTTTGAAATTTTATAAATTCTATCTCTCAAAATAGACTTCATTTTTGGACTCATAATATCAAAATAAACCTAGGGTGAAATTTTGGTACTTTTCGGATAACTTTAATATTTTGATGAATAGTGAAAATTACTAAATTTTAATTAAAAACAACTTTTTTAATCAAAATAATTAATAGTGATAGATTATGAATTTGAGTGGTTTTAAAGTATAATTAGAATATATTTTTACAATTTTATCCAATTGTGTTCATTAGAATTAATTTCACTTTGAAATTGGAGCTAAACAATTGTCAATCTTTTGATATATATTATTTCTTAAAAACACGCTATTTGTTGTGACAGTGGGAATTAATTATAAAATTAATTAATGAAACTTATATGTTTGGAATTTTGTAAAATAGACATCATTTTTGAATTCGGAATATCAATTATAGCTTAGGGTGAAATTTTTGCATTGTTCTGAAAAACTTCAATTTTTGATGAATAGTGAAACTACTAAGTGGTAGTTAAAAAACTGAATTTTTCATAAAAAATAATTTTACCGCTTCTGTGATTGAAATTTCAAAAATCCGAGAGACACGGTTAATATCAAGAAGTAAAATGTGGTTCAATGAGATGAAAATAATTTTTGGTGAATAGTAACTTTTTACTTTTATTTACCACGATTAAAAGTAAATAGGGTAATTAAGGGTAAATATGATATTAATATTACCCTAACACATCTCCTAATTCTATTGAACAAGTGTATCTCGACCAAAAACAACCTTAGTAATAAAATATTATCATTTAGGTCCACCTGGATTAGATTAGGACATTTATTATTATTTAATTCAAAGAAGAGTTAAAAGAGTTAAAATCAATGTTTATTTACTAAAACATTTTTAATATAGGGTTATACATATTATAAATTCGATTGTAAATATTCATTAGAAAGCTAATAATATTTCCTAAATAATGATAGTTTATTTATAATTTTTAGACAATAAATAATTTATGTAATTAATGACACAATGATGATGCAGTAATTACCATAATAGTGAAAAATTAAAATAAATGATAATATAAATACCCAAATAAATATAATGTGACACTTTTAATTAATTAAAATAATTTTATAGGATAATATGACATATTAGTATTGATGTAATTGACTTTTTTAGAAGTAATCATTTTTTTATGAGTTTCACAAAAATCAACTATTGAATAGTGTCAAAATTGACATAAAAGAGTTTTTAAAACAAATATTATATTATTAATTGATATTAAATTCCTAAAAATCTAAGGTTCGGCCAAGAGACTTATATCATGATATGTGTATAATTAATGGACCAATTGGGGGTCTCTTGGGTGTATATAGTAAGTTTATTAACTATATAATATAAAAATACAAAGTGACATGGTAAATGTCAAAGTAATTAACTAAGAGTTAAAACTAAATGATAAGGTTAATATAGTGACCAAAACCTGTCTAACTTCTATTGGTTGAATGTTTTTCGACATATCCCCACCTTAAACTTTGAATAATAAACTTTGGAGCCATTATAAACCGAATATGAATTTATTATAAATTAATATTTCTAGCTTTTCCAAAGGTGCCCCTCACCTCTCTTATAAAAGGGCACTCCCCCTTCTCATTACTTCACACCTTCAAACCCTTTTGGATCAGCCAAACTCTGCCCAAATAATCTCTAAACTTCCCTAAATTCAACCTAGAGGACTTAGTTTGATCATAAAGCCAACCTAAGGAGGCCTTTTGATCAAATCAAAAGGAAGAACCCGAAGAAGAGGTAATGTTTTCATCACCCTTTTTCAAATTCGTTTCTTCTTCCACTTCTTCTTTCTTTTTTATTACCATTCTAAAATAATAACTCCAATATCTTATATATACTGTGATGTTATTATAAATATGGTACAACCATATTCAGTATTCTATATACACTTTGAATAACATGTCACTATATGTGCCTACGTACGGCTTACCGTCTCCACGTCGCGGTGTAATTGTTATTCAATATATTATTATTTAGATTGATATAATAATGATGTGTAACTCATGTAAATAATAAATATAACATGATAATGATTCTGTATATATGATATACTATCCAATTATATATTATTTTAATTTCAAAATAATGATATTGTCGCTCGTGCGTACGTACGGACTACCGTCTCCACGAACGCGATGAGATTCATTCTCCATCATATCCATTCAAGTATAATTATTATGATTTTCAAAATAATGTTTAAGAACTTGATATCATTGTGGATATGAATAAGATACAACCAATCCAGGACAAACATGGCTTACGTAACAAAACATATAAAAGAAAACGTGTAAGTTAACACCCGAAACGACGATAATACTAAGTTATTATTAACAACGCAATGTTAAAAGATCATATATGATATCATATTAGTATATAAGATTCTTTTATAATTTAATAACAATTATTTTGCCATTATACAGGAGGTTAACCTTCCCTCAACCAAGTAAAAATACAAGGTAAGGGTTTATTTCACAATCTCTTCATTATCCGAGGTTGTTTATACGCAATTATCTACTGGGATCTCTTTATCATCAAAATCCATGTTTCTTTGAAATGTATTTCAAAACAATTTTACTATTTACAAAGAATATGGGTTAAAGTCATTTATACCCTTATGTGTTTTTAAAGGAATCTTTCCGTCTTTTTCCAAACAAGGCACTTTTTACCTTTCGACAAATTTAAGGTAAGAATGTTTTTTTAACTTATACGGTGGGTGCAGCTATTTACCGCCGTTATAAAATCGTCAAAGCTTCCCTTACAAGCTTATAAGAATATTTTCAAAGTAAATGTTTTATTTTATAATTATGTGAATTTTAAATGATTTCAAAATGAATATTTTAAGAATTTTTGAAAGGTAATCTTTATCAAGATCATAATTTTAAATGTTTTAATGATTTATCTTTCTAAATATTTTCAATTAATGTCCATGTTTTCTAAATTATTTTTAAGGATTTATTTATATGGACATGAAGGTTTTGCAATGATATTTATTTTCAAAAGTTTCAAAGTGGTATGGGACACTTTGATTCAAAAATCTCTTTTAAATTACTTCCTTTATAAATGTGTGACTTTTCAATGATTTCGAGAAAAGAGATATTTATCTCAAATAGTTTTGATTTCATCTATGTCAACATCCTTTGATGGATTTTAAGCTTATTTTAAGTTGATTTGTTATGATACAAAACTTCTATATTATATTGAAGGTTTTGTGATATGTTTGGCTGTGGATGTGCTATTTCTATACCATTCATGGTTTATGGTGAATGTATTGAAATTTCGTATGCTAGTTTTAATACAAATGTTTATGATATGTTTAAACCTTTTCATATGGGAATGCATTGGACTTAATATGTGATGGGTGGAGCCCGCTATAGCTCCTCGATGCATCGGTAGGTCTCATGAGACAAACTAGTTTCTTGGCCCAAGGCCTTGAAAAAATCTTATTTGTAGTCTTGGCACGAGGCCTTGGCTATGTGGTTATGATAGTCTGGCATTATGCATTCCATCATTATGAAAGTGGTTATTGATATTGCATGTGATTATTAGATTAGTAGAATATCCTTGTGAATAAGTAAATGTCATTATTTAATTTTACTTTTTCCATACTATGTTGAAGTTCAAGTTTAAAAGGCTTTTGTTTTAGTTATACATTGCCTTAAATTTTTATTCTTATTTATGAAAGTTTCCGCTTTATTGTTATCCTTACTAGGCATTTGAGATCACCCCTTTTCTATATTTTATTTTTCCCAGGATGTGAAGAAGTAATTTATGAATGACCTGTAGGGATAGTATGTAGGGATATGAGTGTGGGATATGGAGACTATGTTGTTGTAGTATTTTTTCACTTTATGATTTAATGTAAAACTTTATGAATATATCTAGTGTTTCCAAGGATACTAAACCAATCGGTCTTTCGAGATTTGATCTTTCTTGTGATCATGCCAATGTTATGTAATAATGCACCGACTCTAGGTAACTAGGTTCGGGGCGTTACAGTTGGTATCCGAGGAAGTTTAGTACAATCCTTGGAAGCTAGATTTAGATAAACTCTGATTAGAGCACATAGATTTAATATGGACTTTGAGGTTTAGTATAGAAGAACTTCCTAGAATTTTGGTATTGTAGAGATTTTGTGAGTTTTCCGAGCAATACATCCCTATCTGGATACGTGCAAGTAGAGGTGGCTCTGGCACATATGTACCTATGGGTAAAACCCGAAAACACCGCATTGAGCTAGACTCGAACGGGAACAGGTGCACGAAAATGGGCCTTGCTGCACTCTTGGTTACGACACTCCTGAGGGATATGCTTAGGATAATTCTCATTTTCTTTACAAACCATTATGAAGTGTTTATAAGTATATACTTCCTCAAAGGAGAAATTTTTTTGATTATGGATTATAACCATAAACTATTTAATTTATGTTATGTGTTTTACAGGTTTTGGATTACGTATTGTTATTCATAAACTAATCTAGTGTATGCCATTGTTTAGAAATGGCGCCCAGTAGAAGGAATGAGAACTCCAGCAATGCACATAATCCAAAGAGAAAGAAGGATCATATCTTTGATAGTCTTAAGATAGAATTTATAAGAGAAATAGTCTCCCATGTATTGTCATCATATGAAGAAATAATATCATGTGTTGATAAGATAAGTAAAGATTTTACTGAGTCCTATGGCTTTGAAGGGAAGCAATAGAAGAAAAGGATGGAAGAGAGAAAGATTGATAAAGGGAAGAGGGAAAAAAATAATTTTCCCATATGTGATAACTGTGGGAAGAAACACCCTGGAACTTTCCTGAAAGGAATGGGAGTTTGCTATAAGTGTGGAGGAAAAGGGCACAAATTGCATGACTGCAAGGGTAAGAAAATGGTTTCAAATGTACAATTCTTCATTTGCAAGGAGTTGGGACTCTACGCGAACCTATATCCCAGTCATCAGACTATTCCGCAAATGATTCTATTGGATAATAATCAAGTTATGATACTACCACAAATGAAGAGGAATGATTAGAGTTCTTATGTTGATTATGTCATTTGAGTGTTGTATCAATAATGTGCTTGTTATAATAATTATGGAGTATATAAGGATTGTACTGCAGTACTATTTAATTAAGGACATGAGATTGTGTGGAACAAAGAAAAGTGACTCAATAGTAGGATAAATTTTTGGAAAATATATGGTTGAGAGAATGATAAAACATAATATAGTTCTGATACCGAGGTAGTGATTTTGGAATAATACATGATTGATTTGGGTAAATTATATTGGATATTCTTGACTACCTTGAAACTGATTAATGATTTGTAGATTCCATCATTGTTGGGGTTTAAAACATTTTTGGATTGAAGGAGTATATCTATTATTCTTTAAGGAATAAGGGATCATAAATGTAATCAATAAGGTTTTATGGTAATTCAGGATGTTGCAGTGTTTTAAAAGAATACATGATGAAGGTGCTCACATGTTATTACGCGGAAAAAAGGATATTTATTGTGTTTACCTTCCTTGTAAATTTTGGACTGAAGTATTTTGGATAGTTCTAGTTTGGATTATTTTGGATTGCCAAAAAAGCACAACCCGGAGTTCGGGCGGCAACCCGTCGCGTCCGGCAAGGCCGCGAGACTTGAACCCACAACCAAAGGGCGACAAGGGTGTATCACCTACCACTGACCCACATGATGTCCTGGATTGAATAATGTCGTTTTTTAATGGTTCTTCTAGATGGATTATAAATTCATTTTTTTAACCCTATATGAATAGGATAAACAGAATATTATTTTTTAGTTCTATTATCTTTTAGAGTGAAATATGACTCTGTGGTAGAAATTAGATAAAGGATGGAACTCTACTTGTCAAGAATATTTTTTTTCTTCTTCTCTTATTCTATGAAGAAATTATTTCTTATACTTTATTTAAAGAATCCTAAAACCAAAAATGTGTTATCCTAATACCCTATGTTTTGTTGAACCGATGGTATTTCAAATCATCATTGATTGATGAATTTAAGGATCTCAATTTTACACTTGTTTGTGATTGATGACCTCAATCACTACCTATAAATATTTATTTTTTTCCTCCAATAATATGTCTCTAATTGCCACCAATGTTCTCCTAATCGAGATCATAATTTGATGGTGACCCTTTCATTTCCCTTTTCATCATATTAAGACTAAATTTTAGTAACCCAATTTTCGATATGGGTTTTCCCACAAATATATTTTCTATTTTCAACCTTTTATTTTTGAAGAACAATTTCAAATTGCGAGGACGCAATTTATTGAAGGAGGGGAGAATGTGACACCCCAAGATTTCATAGTGTGTTATTTCTTCAAAATAATTCAATAACTTGCACTACACGCAACACCGAGTTCAAGCGCACTATGACTTACCAAAATAGCCATTATGAATAGTAATACCTACTCTTTGAAATTTTATAAATTATATCTCTCAAAATAGACTTCATTTTTGTACTCGTAATATCAAAATAAACCTAGGGTGAAATTTTGGTACTTTTCGGATAAATTTAATATTTTGATGAATAGTGAAAATTACTAAATTTAAATTAAAAACATCTTTTTTAATCAAAATTATTAATAGTGATAAATTATGAATTTGAGTGGTTTTAAAGTATAATTAGAATATATTTTTACAATTTTCTCCAATTTTGTTCATTAGAATTAATTTCACTTTGAAATTGGAGCTAAACAATTGTCAATCTTTTGATATATATTATTTCTTAAAAACACGCTATTTGTTGTGACAGCGGAAATTAATTATAAAATTAATTAATGCAACTTATTTGTATGGAATTTTGTAAAATAGACATCATTTTTGAATTCTGAATATCAATTATAGCTTAGGGTGAAATTTTGGCATTTTTCTGAAAAACTTCAATTTTTGATGAATAGTGAAACTACCAAGTGATAGTTAAAAAACTGAATTTTTTATAAAACATAATTTTACCGCTTCTGTGACTGGAATTTCGAAAATCCGAGAGACACAGTTAATATCAAGAAGTAAAATTTGGTTCAATGAGATGAAAATAATTTTTTGTGAATAGTAACTTTTTACTTTTATTTACCACGGTTAAAAGTAAATAGGGTAATTAAGGGTAAAAATGATATTAATATTACCATAACACATGTCCTAATTCTATTGGACAAGTGTATCTCGACCAAAAATAACCTTAGTAATAAAATATTATCATTTAGGTCCACTTGGATTGGATGAGGAAATTTATTATTATTTAATTCAAAGAAGAGTTAAAAGAGTTAAAATCCAAGTTTATTTACTAAAACATTTTTATTATAGGGTTATAAATAATATAAATTCTATTGTAAATATTCATTAGAAAGATAATAATATTTCCTAAATAATTATAGTTTATTTATAATTTTTAGACAATAAATAATTTAATTTATTTATGACACAATGATGATGCAGTAATTACCATAATTGTGAAAAATTAAAATAAATGATATTATAAATACCCAAATAAATATAATTTGAGACTTTTAATGAATTAAAAAAATTTTCTAGGATAATATGACATATTATTATTGATTTAATTGACTTTTTTCGAAGTAATCATTCTGTTATGAGTTTCACAAAAATCAGCTATTGAATAGTGTCAAAATTGACATAAAAGAGTTTTTAAAACAAATATTATATTATTAATTGATATTAAATTCATAAAAATCTAAGGTTCGACCAAGAGACTTATATCATGATAGGTGTATAATTAATGGACCACTTGGGGGTCTCTTGGATGTATATAGTAAGTTTATTAACTATATAATATAAAAATACAAAGTGACATGGTAAATGTCAAACTAATTAACTAAGAGTTAAAACTAAATGATAAGGTTAATATAGTGACCCAAACCTGTCTAAATTATATTTGTTGAATTTTTTTCGACCTATCCCCACCTTAAACTTTGAATAATCAACTTTGGAGCCATTAGAAACCGAATATAAATTTATTATAAATTAATATTTCTAGCTTTTCCAAAGGTGCCCCTCACCCCTCTTATAAAAGGTCACTCCCACTTCTCATTACTTCACACCTTCAAAGCCTTTTGGTTCGTCCAAACTCTGCCCAAATACTCTCTAAACTTCCCTCACTACATCCTAGAGGCCTTAGTTTGATCATAATGCCAACCTAAGGAGCTCTTTTGATCTAATCAAAAGGAAGTACCCGAAGAAGAGGTGATGTTTTCACCACCCTTTTTCAAATTCATTTCTTCTTCCACTTCTTCTTTCTTTGTTATTACTACTCTAAAATAATATATCCAATATCTTATATATACTGTGATGTTATTATAAATATGTTACAACCATATTCATTATTCTATCCACCCTTTGAATAACATGTCACCATATGTGCGTACGTACGGCTTACCGTCTCCACGTCGTGGTGTAATTGTTATTCAATATATTATTATTTGGATGGGTATAATAATGATGTGTAACTCATTTAAATAATAAATATAACATGATAATGATTCTGTATATATGATATACTATCCAATTATATATTATTTTAATTTCAAAAGAATGATATTGTCGCTTGTGCGTACGTACGGACTACCGTCTCCACGAACGCGATGAGATTCATTCTCCATCATATCAATTCAAGTATAATTATGATGATTTTCAAAATAATGTTTAAGAACTTGATATCCTTATGGTTATGAATAATATACAACCTAACCATGACAAACATGTCTTACGTAACAAAACATATAAAAGAAAACGAGTAAGTTAACACCCAAAATGACGATAATACTAAGATATTATTAACAAAGCAATGTTAAAAGATCATATATGATATCATATTAATATATAATATTCTTGTATAATTTAATAACAATTATTTCACCATTATACAGGAGGTTTGTCACGACCCCCTCCCCACAAAGTGTACCCCTCCTGGGCCGGCAATGTGAAAAGGGAGATAATGACCCCCGAGTCCCGCCTCCAGTAGGCCCCGAGTTGACGACTAGCACCGAGGGTATAATAACATACAAATGGGAGGCATTACCCTCTAAGAGAACACATGCAGAAGAGAGAAATAGAATAGACTCCAACCAAATCCAACTCATAACTAAAATATAAAAGAAACCCAAGTACATATATGAAATGTCATGCAAAAGTACTACAACTGAAAGGGAAAACTAAAAGTACCCAAAAGAAAGAAAAACGACAGCAACCACGAGCCCGAACAGCTCCTCCTCCAACCACAAGCTAGTAGTAACCTGCTTGATCTCCAACTTTCTCCAAGTGACCTGAAAAACATTTTATATGTACATAGGGTGAGTATAACAGTATAATCAGTAGGATCCTTCCCAAGCCTCTCATGCAAAGGTAAAGAAAGAATGCTAAAGCCCAGTGAACAACAAGTGAAACTAACTCATCACCTAAACAGGTATACTATGTTCCCAACCTCACCATGGCTACTCTCACCAAGTAACGCATACAAGAATATAGCATATAGTAAAGAATATCAAGGGTACCCCGCTACTACTTCCCCACTGGTTTGCCGCTTTGCCCCAACGACATACGTCCTGTGCATCTCTCTCCAAAGGCTTGCCCACAGACACCTGGGCTATGCTCCACAATCTGTACCTCGTGCACCACATAGGCTTGCCCACAGACACCTGGGAGAAGCACCATACCGTCCTCACAACCAAAGGTAACCAGGTAGTTTTCGGGAGCCATGACAGCTCGCATAACGTGTATCATACGTCAGGTATAATACCTCAAGCCATTACAGCCCATACTCCGAGTAAGGATCCTCGAGCCATCACAGCCTATACACGTTACACCTATAGTAGTCCGTAGGATACTATATCCAGAATATATGTGTGTGAATAACCACAAGCCATTACAGCCCTCTACACACATATATGGGGTAACTAACCGCTGTGCCTCATGGCACAAGTATCTACCAAGAGAAGAGAGCAGAGCCGAAGGGGGTAGTCAGCCATTCAACCTCCCATCAGAATGTTGGGGAAAACACCCCCCCCCCCCCAAGGCTCAGAATCCCCAGGGTGTCAGTTTCCCTTACCGACAGGGTGGAGTAGCTTATAGAAACACAAAAAGTACAAAATATATAAGTAACTCACTTCCACACTATGGGCATTACCTAGTCTTAGATACAACTGCAGCTAACGTCTCTCAGACTCCAGGCTGCTACTTCTAAGACTAGGTATCCTATAAGCACACAAACATTTGAAGAGATTTATTAGATTACTCCGTTCTCATTTTATCACTTCCACTGTACATTAATTAATTCTTTAAACATTAATTAGGAATGAACAATTCCACATTAAACTGAATTGGCATCACATTCAAAAACAACTGCTCCTTTTTAAGATTCACATCACCTTTAAATTCCAGCATCTCCATCCCCGTGGATTTTCACCATTTAATCAAACATTCATTATAGAATTACTTTTCCACATTCCCAGGCATTCTAGAAAAACATCCTATGCTTCTAAACACAAAGGAGGCTCAACACGCTGAGTAGATATACTACCCGTCGAGTCTTTTCCGCCAATAGAAAGAGCATATACCCATTCTCCCTCGAGAGGCTAAACACGGAAAGCACGTGGCATACCCCGCGCGTCTTCGCCTCCTTCGGAAGAAGGGTAGCAAGACCAGCTGCCTTGAGCAGTGGGGAAAAGCAATGTAGATTAACATTCAAGAAAACCGCAAGCAACCAGCAACCACATCCATCCCATTCCATCACCCCTGGTGTCCTCCCCGACACACACATGCATAAACTAATGCATCTCTCCACTCTAGGCGTCATCTGCTTCCATAACCACAAGGCCTCCATGCCTCCACATATCACAACAACCATCCAGGCTCACATCACAACACAAGCAGTAGGAAAACAAACATCACATCATGGGCTCTTGACCCTTTAACAAACAAGAGGGTAACTCAGAACCCTTTTAGAAATTCCCACATAATCTGTTCTCTAATCCATATTGAATTGGAAGATTTGTTATTCGTAGGTTCCAATCATGGATACCTAATCAGCAAGCTATCCTAATTAAATAACCATGCTTACTTCCCTAATTTGATTGTCCTCAAATTAGAACAACTACAACAACGGCAATAACCAGATTAATTTACATGCCTCTTTATCTTTATCCAATTAATTAACAATTAATTCCAGATTTACGTTCATTATCAATTTCTATCATTAACGAACAAAAAATCAATGAAAACATAGATATCACTATATCAAGGAAAACATGAGGCAAACCGTTATCACGGTATAAAGCAACAACATGCGATCAACCAATTCTTTTAATCCGGTTCAAGTATTTAATTAGGTCAATTTCATTGTGATCCAAAGGGATAAATCATGATAATTCTATGATTGCACATATACAATTATAGAAGCCATGAACCCCCTACCTCAAACAGTTCCTCACATTCTTTATCCACACAACAGGTCACGATCCTCCCCTCGCGACAACTGCATCCACCGGAGGATGCTGCGGTACGACAGTACCAACCAACCCCAAGAAAACCCATTAGATTCTTGGAAATTACATGGTATAATTATGGAAAGGAGGATATGAGAAGATGAACCCCAAAAGAACGATGATACAACATACCTTATATCGAAGATTGATCAACACGGCTCAGTTGCATCCAAAACAGAGCAGAACCAATCCTAGGAGTAAAGATTGATTGTGCAACTCCTATGGAAAGGATTGAAAGGTTATAGTGCCTCCTAGTTGAGAACAAAGGGAAAGAACAAGAGAGAATGATATCTCGTCCCTTTTTAAAGATTAAATGGGGCAACGGTTTAAGACCCGGTTAATTCTCCATTAAAAATGGATCGCATTAACCCACGCGGTTTGACCATGTAAAACATTCCAAGCCTTAGGAATAATTAATATTGGATTTATGGAATTTTAAACGTCCTTAAGAGCCCTTAAAATAAGGCTTTAAATGTATTTTACGTCAAAGGAAACGTCAAAAGGGGCAAAACTATAGGAGTCTGGAAACACTGTTCACCCACTCTTACTGTACATGAAACCGATCTGTGAAACCGATCTGTGAAAATGATCTGTGAAACCGATCTGTGAAACCGATGTGTCAAACCGATCTGTCAGACCGATCTGTGAAACCGATCTGTCACACTGATCTGTGAAACCAATCTGTCAGACCGATCTGTGAAACCGATCTGTCGCACTGATCTGTGAAACTGATCTGTGAAACCGATCTATGAAACGGATCTGTGAAACGGATCTGTGAAACCGATCTGTGAAACCGATCTGTCAGACCGATCTGTGAAACCGATCTGTCACACCGATCTGTGAAACTGATCTGTCACACGGATCTGTGAAACCGATCTGTGAAACCGATCTGTGAAACCGATCTGTCAGACCGATCTGTGACACCGATCTGTCACACCGATCTGTGAAACCGATCTGTTAGACCGATCTGTGAAATCGATCTGTCACACCGATCTGTGAAATCGATCTGTCACACCGATCTGTGAAACCGATCTGTCAGACCGATCTGTGAAACCGATCTGTCACACCGATCTGTGAAACCGATCTGTCAGACCGATCTGTGAAACCGATCTGTCACACCGATCTGTGAAACCAATCTATCAGACCGATCTGTGAAACCGATCTGTCACACCAATCTGTGAAACTGATCTGTGAGACTGATCTGTCAAACCGATCGGTGAGACCGATCTGTTACTGTTCATAAAACTGGAAACACTGTTCACAGAACTGGAAAATTGGCAAAGTGTTGGGGATAAGTCCCCTTGACCTCCCGGAACACCTCCAACACCAACATTTCACAAAGTAATGGACCAGAGAGGTCCGAGCCATTACATTATATACCTCTCAAAACATTCTCGTCCTCGAGAATTAAAAACCAAACCAGAAGAAAAGAGGGGTCCGAACTACCACCCCATAAGATACCTCTTAGGGGAAAACCACCATGAGTTGTTCGAAAGCTGGAACAAAACTACGACATCCGGGAACAAACAATCCATACCCAAACAATTCATTCATAACATCACATCAAAGGTACATAAATAAAGCATGAAAGGTCTAACCATAAAGGAAACATCATTACATGAAAGGAGTTAAAAATTGAACAACTCTGGGTACTGAGCACGTATCAGTGACTCACGCTCCCAGGTACTCTCCTCCATGCCACCATGTCGCCAAAAGACACGAACTAAGGGGATAGAACGCCCACGCAACACCTTCTCATTGTGGTCTTGGATCTCCACAGGTCACTCCTCGAAGGTTGCATCATCATCAATATCGATCTCTCCCCAATCGATAACATGAGATTCATCATGAAGATAACAACGGAGCTGCGATACATGGAAACATCATGTATCCGACTCATCTGAGGGGGAAGTGCTACTCGATATGCCACAGCTCCAACATGAGCTAACACCTCGAAAGGCCCAATAATCCGGGGAGAAATCTTACTTCCACGACCAAACCTTCGCTGCCCACGACGGGGAGTCACCTTCAGAAACACATGATCCCCAACATTAAACTCTAACGGTCTACTTCTTTGATCAGCATATGATTTCTGACGATCCTGTGCTATCTTCATCCTCTCACGAATCACCTTTACCATCTCTGTTGTATTCTGCACTAGTTCTGGTCCGAGAATTGCTGAATCTCCGACCCCAGTCCAGCACAACGGAGAACGGCATGGCCGGCCATACAAGGCTTCAAACGGCGCCATACCGATGCTAGAGTGAGAACTATTATTGTAAGCGAACTCTACCCAGGATAAGTGCTTCACCCATGAACCTCCAAAATCAAGAACACAAGAGCGCAACATGTCTTCAAGAGTCTGGATGGTTCGCTCTGTCTGACCATCCGTTTGAGGATGAAAAGCAGTGCTAAGGCACAGTTGAGAGCCAAAATCATGTTCAAGACCTCTCCACACCCTAGATGTAAAACGAGGGTCTCGATCAGAAATGATCGTCCTAGGTACTCCATGATGTCTCACCACCTCCTCTAGATACTGCCTCGACAAAACCTCCACTGAGCTCGACTCCTTGATTGCTATGAAGTGGGCCGATTTAGTTAAACGATCCACTACCACCCATATAGCATCATGTCCTCCCGGAGCTCAAGGTAAACCTGTAACAAAGTCCATTGAGATGTCCTCCCACTTCCACTGAGGAATCTCGATGTGTTGTAGAAGACCACCAGGAACACGGTGTTCGGCCTTCACCTTCTGGCAGACTAAACATCGAGACACACATTCTAAAACTGTACGCTTCAGCCTAGGCCACCAAAACTGACTCCTCAAGGATAGGTACATCTTCGTCACACCAGGATGTACCGCCAAGGGAGAACTATGGAACTCTCGGAGAAACATCTTGCGCATCACCAAGGGAACAAAAATCCTGCCATGATACAACACTCGGTGTTGTTTATCCTCCGACCAACCATCGGGGCCTCCCCAAGAACAACTCTGTCTCTCCAAACTTCCACCTCTAGATCACCCAACTGAAACTCTTCCACCTTCTGCATCAGAGATGACTGCACCGTCATCTGGAAAAGACAACCTCTACCTCCAACCTCTTCCATATCAAGATGCAAAGCTGCTAGCTCTTCCATCACTCTCCAGGAATCACCAGATTCACGCACAACATCATTATGTGACTTTCGGCATAGTGAATCAGCTAGAAAATTCCCTTTTCCAGGTGTATACGATATTTCAAAGTCGTATTCCTGCAAGAACTCCATCCACCGACGCTGCCTCAAGTTCAAGTCACATTGGGAGAAAACATACCTCAAACTCTTATGATCGGTGAAAACCACAAAGTGCTCACCAATGAGGTAATGTATCCACAACTTCAGAGAAAACACCATGGCTGCTAACTCAAGATCATGGGTGGCGTAGTTGCATTCATGCGGACGCAACTGCCGAGACCCATAAGAAACAACTGACCTCTGCTGCATGAGAACACAGCCTAGCCCCAGATGTGAAGCATCACAGAAAACATCAAACTGGACTCCCTCCGCTGGAAGACAAAGGACTGGAGCACTTACTAACTTCTCCTTTAGATATTCAAAAGATGCCTGACACTGATCAGTCCATATGAACGCTTGATCCTTCTTGGTCAAAGCTGTCAGAGGAGTCGCAACTCAGGAGAAATTGGCTACAAACCTCTTATAATAGCCTGCGAGACCAAGGAAACATCGCACCTCTGACACAGTCTTGGGGGCTGCCCAAGACACTACTGCTTCTATCTTCGAAGGATCCATAGCTACTCCCTATTGGGACACAACATTCCCTACGAAACGAACTTCTCGAGCCGAGAACTCACACTTGGAAAACTTCCCAAACAACTGATGTTGGAGAAGAACTCCCAAAACGGCTCGTAGATTCTCTGCATGCTCTTCTTCAGATGTGGAGTACACAAGGATGTCATTGATGAAAACCACAACAAACATGTCTAGGAATTCACGGAACACAGCATTCATCAACCCCATGAAAACAGATGGAGAATTCGTCACGCCGAATGGCATTACAACAAACTCATAATTCACATGACGACAACGGAAAGCAGTCTTCGGGATATCCTCATCCTTTACACGCATCTGATGATATCCTGACCGCAAGTCGATCTTTGAGAACCAACTTGCACCCTTCAGTTGATCGAATAGGTCATCAATCTGTGGAGGAGGATAGCGATTCTTTATTTTAACTTTGTTTAATCGACGATAATCGACGCACAACCGCAAACTGTCATCGGCCTTCTTCATGAACAAGATTGGTGCACCCCACGGTGACACACTTGGCTGAACAAAACCACACTGCAATAGACCATCGAGCTGTATACGTATCTCTCATAACTCAGAAGGGGCCATCCTATACGGAGACATAGATATAGGAGACGCTCTCGGCTGTATCTCAATCCCAAACTCGATCTCTCGTCGAGGGGGTAAGGATACAACCTCTTCTGGAAAGACGTTAGGGTACTCCTCTACGACCCTAGGAAACGCCAACTGTTGAACCTCTGAAGAACTCAGCATCATCCCAGCCATCATGGATGATAAGGATGAAACTCGTCTATGACTCATCTGAGGATCTCTCTCACCAACAAACACTACTTCCTCTCTATCTTCATCAAAGAAAACGACCTTCTCCCTGTAGAAATCCACAATAGCATGCACCGAATACAACCAATCCATGCCGAGGATGACATCATATGGTTGTATGCGTAAACATAGGAAATCTCCCCAAGAGCAGTGCTGCCCCAACACTAGCTCGTAGTCTCTACATACTTCAAACAAGCTAGCTCGACCTCCAACTGGCGTAGTCAACGCCAAGGGCACTGGAAGCCTCTCTACCTCAAGTCCCAAAGCGTGGACAAGGGTAGGGGATATAAAGGAGTGTGTCGCTCCTGAATCAAACAAGGAATACACCAAGGTATAAAACAAGCAAAGGGTACCTCGGACGACATCTGGCTCGCCGGGAGCTGGCAACGATAGAGCATGAAGCTAACCACGACCACCTCCACAGCCTCTCTGACCTTGATGATGACCACCACCACGGCCGCGCTCTGCTCTCTGAGGACGGGGAGCGTCATGGGGCTATCCTCTGCCTGCTCCATCTACCCTCTGGTGATCTAAAGCTGGTGCAACCTGCTGCTGCTGCCTCGGCTGGAACTGCCTCAACGGAAGAACCTGGAGTGGAGCGCCTGGTGCACGATGACTGCTCTGAAAAGTCGGGCACTCCCGCTGCTGATGACCACGACCACCACAAGAAAAACAATCACCTGATCCCTTGGCATAGGTATGAGAGTTGTTGCCTCCGGAGAAATGAGATGGGAAGGGCTGGGACCTACCCCCAGGTGAACGGAAACTCTTCTGCCCTGAAAACCGGGAACCCCAGACCACAGCTCTGCTTCATGAGGAATCATGACGATTCCCCTCTCGTGATGATTCGGTCCTGGTCAAAGTCCTCTCAACAACCTATGCCCTCGCCAGCACCTCAAGATATGTCTTCAGCATAAATGGGGTGACCTGGCGCTGGATATCTGGACGCAAAGCCTCCTCGAAATGCCATGCCCTGGCCTCATCATCTGGTAATAGGTCTGAAGCATATCGTAGAAGGTTCCAGAAATGGATTCCAAACTCTCAAACACTGGATCTCCCCTGTCGAAGGGTGAGTAGCTCCTGGCGACTGGACGCCTTCGCAGTCGATGAAAGAAACTCGACTCTAAACCTGTCTCGAAACTCCTCCCATGAGATTGCTGACTCCTCACGATCACCAAGGAACAAGAACCACCACTACCTCGCTGCTCCATGCAGCATCGTCACAACCAAAGACACCCAGTGTTCCTTCAGAGCATGAATCGAACAGAAGCCTATCTCGATCTCCTCCAACCAGTCTTCTGTGACTACATCTGAAACGGATCCCTCGTACTTCTGTAGACTCTGGCGCTGAAACTCTCGGAGTGTCTTCCTCCAAGTGTCATCTTCGTCAACCTCTACTTGGCAGTGATCTGCTGGAACAGCCTGCTGGGCATCTTCTGCGCAAACCTGACGAGGACGTCGACCAGGAGCCATACCTATAAAATAACAACCATTAGAGCTCCTAAGACTGGAATATGGAAGACTCAACATTAATTAATTAATTGTTTTGTTTTATTAATTTCAGGTTACCTATCCCAAGGTCTACCCATTCAAACACAGGCGCAAATAATAATGATGCATGATCTTTTCCTAGGTCTCTACCCTGCAACCAGTATCACTTTGTTTAGTAGCCATCGTAAACTTAAAGGTCCGTGCAATAGATCATTGGGGGCCCTGAACGCCTATGTCTCTGCCGGTCTCCAGTGTTTACCCCACTTGCTAAACATGAATGACACCGTTGCCCTACCATCCCATGCATCCTCACCTATTCCTAACTCCAAACTCCATCCTATCCCTCAACCAGAGCTCTGATACCACTCTGTCATGACCCCCTCCCCACAAAGTGTACCCCTCCTGGGCCGCAAATGTGAAAAGGGAGATAATGACCCCCCGAGTCCCGCCTCCAGTAGGCCCCGGGTTGGCGACTAGCACCGAGAGTATAATAACATACAAATGGGAGGCATTACCCTCTAAGAGAACACATGCAGAATAGAGAGATAGAATAGACTCCAACCAAATCCAACTCATAACTGAAATATAAAAGAAACACAAGTACATATATGAAATGTCATGCAAAAGTACTACAACTGAAAGGGAAAACTAAAAGTACCCAAAAGAAAGAAAAACGACAGCAACCACGAGCCCGAATAGGTCCTCCTCCAACCACAAGCTAGTAGTAACCCGCTTGATCTCCAACTTGCTCCAAGTGACCTGAAAAACAGTTTATATGTACATAGGGTGAGTATAACAGTATACTCAGTAGGATCCTCCCCAAGCCTCTCGTGCAAAGGTAAAGAAAGCATGCTAAAGCCCAGTGAACAACAAGTGAAACTAACTCGTCACCTAAACAGGTATAATATGTTCCCAACCTCACCAAGGCTACTCTCACCAAGTAACGCATACAAGAATATAGCATGTAGTAAAGAATATCAAGGGTACCCCGCTACTACTTCCCCATTGGTTTGCCACTTTGCCCCAACGACATACGTCCTGTGCATCTCTCTCCAAAGGCTTGCCCGCAGACACCTAGGCTAAGCTCTACAATCTGCACCTCGTGCACCACATAGGCATGCCCACAGACACCTGGGCGAAGCACCACGCTGTCCTCACAACCAAAGGTAACCAGGTAGTTTCTGGGAGCCACCACAGCTCGCATAACGTGTATCATACGTCGGGTATAATACCTCAAGCCATTACAGCCCATACTCCGAGTAAGGATCCTCAAGCCATAATAGCCTATACACGTTACACCTATAGTAGTCCGTAGGATACTATATCCAGAATATATGAGTGTGAATAACCACAAGCCATTACAGCCCTCTACACACATATATGGGGTACCTAACTGCTGTGCCTCATGGCACAAGTATCTACAAAGAGAAGAGAGCGGAGCCAAAGGGGGTAGTCAGCCATTCAACCTCCCATCAAAATGTTGGGGAAAACACCCCCCCCCCCCAGGGCTCAGAATCCTCAGGGTGTCAGTTGCCCTTACCGATAGGGTGGAGTAGTGTATAGAAACACAAAAAGTAAAGAATATATAATTAACTCACATCCACACTATGGGCATTACCTAGTCTTAGATACAACTGTAGATAACGTCTCTCAGACTCCAGTCTGCTACTTCTAAGACTAGGTATCCTATAAGCACACAAACATTTGAAGAGATTTATTAGATTACTCCATTCTCATTTTATCAGTTCCACTGTACATTAATTAATTCTTTAAACATTAATTAAGAATGAACAATTCCACATTAAACTGAATTGGCATCACATTCAAAAACAACTGCTCCTTTTTAAGATTCACATCACCTTTAAATTCCAGCAACTCCATCCCCGTGGATTTTCACCATTTAATCAAACATTCATTACAGAATTACTTTTCCACATTCCCAGGCATTCTAGAAAAACATCCTATGCTTCTAAACACAAAGGAGGCTCAACACGGTGAGTAGATATACTACCCGTCGAGTCTTTGCCGCCTATAGAAAGAGCATATACCCATTCTCCCTCGAGAGGATAAACACGGAAAGCACGTGACATACCCCGCACGTCTTTTCCTCCTTTGGAAGAAGGGTAGCAAGACCAGCTGCCTTGACCAGTGGGGAAACGCAAAGTAGATTAACATTCAAGAAAACCGCAAGAAACCAGCAACCACATCCATCCCATTCCATCACCCCGGGTGTCCTCCCCGACACCCACATGCATAAACTGATGCATCTCGCCACTCTAGGCGTCATCTGCTTCCATAACCACAAGGCCTCCATGCCTCCACATATCACAACAACCATCCAGGCTCACATCACAACAAAAGCAGCAGGAAAACAAACATCACATCATGGGCTCTTGACCCTTTAACAAACAAGAGGGTAACTCAGAACCCTTTTAGAAATTCCCACATAATCTGTTCTCTAATCCATATTGAATTGGAAGATTTGTTATTCGTAGGTTCCAATCACAGATACCTAATCAGCAAGCTATCCCAATTAAATAACCATGCTTACTTCCCTAATTTGATTATCCTCAAATAAGAACAACTACAACAACGACAATAACCAGATTAATTTACATGCCTCTTTATCTTTAGCCAATTAATTAACAATTAATTCCGGCTTTACGTTCATTATCAATTTATATCATGAACGAACAAAAAATCAAAGAAAACATAGATATCACTATATCTAGGAAAACATGTGGCAAACCGTTATCACGGTATAAAGCAACAACATGCGATCAACCAATTCTTTTAATCCGGTTCAAGTATTTAATTTGGTCAATTTCATTGTGATGCAAAGGGATAAATCATGCTAATTCTATGATTACACATATATAATTATAGAAGCCATGAATCCCCTACCTCAAACAGTTCCTCATGTTCTTTATCCACACAACAGGTCACGATCCTCCCCTCGCGACAACTGCATCCACCGGAGGATGCTGCGGTACGACAGTACCAACCAACCCCAAGAAAACCCATTAGAATCTTGGAAATTACATGGTATAATTATGGAAAAGAGGATAGGAGAAGATGAACCCCAAAAGAACGATGATACAATATACCTTATATCAAAGATTGATCGACCCAGCTCTGTTGCATCCAAAACAGAGCAGAACCAATCCTAGGATTAAAGATTGATTGTGCAACTCCTACGGAAAGGATTGAAAGGATATAATGCCTCCTAGTTGAGAACAAAGGGAAAGAACAAGGGAGAATGATATCTCGTCCCTTTTTGAAGATTAAATGGGGCAACAATTTAAGATCCGGTTAATTCTCCATTAAAAATACATCGCATTAACCCACGCGGTTTGACCAAGTAAAACATTCCAAGCCTTAGGAATAATTAATATAGGATTTATGGCATTTTAAACGGCCTTAAGAGCCCTTAAAATAAGGATTTAAATGTATTTTATGTCAAAGGAAATGTCAAAAGGGGCAAAACTATAGGAGTCTGGAAACACTGTTCACCCACTTTTACTGTACATGAAACTGATCTGTGAAACTGATCTGTGAAACCGATATGTGAAACTGATCTGTGAAACTGATCTGTGAAACCGATATGTGAAACTGATCTCTCAGACCGATCTGTGAAACCGATCTGTCACACCGATCTGTGAAACCGATCTGTCAGACTGATCTGTGAAACCGATCTGTCACACCGATCTGTGAAACTGATCTGTCACACCGATCTGTGAAACGGATCTGTGAAACCAATCTGTGAAAACGATCTGTGAAACCGATCTCTAAAACGGATCTGTGAAACCGATCTGTGAAACCGATCTGTGAAACCGATCTGTGAAACCGATCTGTCAGACCGATCTGTGAAACCGATCTGTCACACCGATCTGTGAAACCGATCTGTCAGACCGATCTGTTAAACTGATCTGTCACACCGATCTGTGAAACTGATCTATCACACTGATCTGTGAAACTGATCTGTGAAACCGATCTGTCAGACCGATCTGTGAAACCGATCTGTCACACCGATCTGTGAAACCGATCTGTCAGACCGATCTGTGAAACCGATCTGTCACACGGATCTGTGAAACCGATCTGTCAGACCGATCTGTGAAACCGATCTGTCACACCGATCTGTGAAACCGATCTGTCAGACCGATCTGTGAAACTGATCTATCACATTGATCTGTGAAACTGATCTGTGAGACCGATCTGCCAGACCGATCGGTGAGAGTGATCTGTTACTGTTCATAAAACTGGAAACACTGTTCACAGAATTGGAAAATTGGAAAAGTGTTGAGGATAATTCCCCTTGACCTCCCGGAACACCTCCAACACCAACATTTCACAAAGTAATGGACCGGAGAGGTCAGTGCCATTACAAGGTTATCCTTCCCTCAACCAAGGAAAAGTACAAGGTAAGGGTTTATTTCACAATCTCTTCATTATTCGAGGTTGTTTATACGCAATTATCTACTGGGATCTCTTTATCATCCACATCCATGTTTCTTCGAAATGTATTTCAAAAAAATTTTACTATTTACAAAGAATATGGGTTAAATTAATTTATACCCTTATGTGTTTTTAAAGGAATCCTTCCGTTGTTTTACAAACAAGACACTTTTTACCTTTCGACAAATTTAAGGTAAGAATGTTTTTTTAACTTATACGGTGGGTGCGGATATTTACCGCCGTTATAAAATCGTCAAAGCTTCCCTTATAATCTTATAAGAATATTTTCAAAGAAAATGTTTTATTTTATAATTATGTAACTTTTAAATGATTTCAAAATGAATATTTTAAGAATTTTTGAAAGGTACTCTTTATCAAGATCATAATTTTAAATGTTTTAAAGATTTATCTTTCTAAATATTTTCAATTAATGTCCATGTTTTCAAAATGATTTTAAGGATTTATTTATATGGACATGAAGGGTTTGAAATGATATTTATTTTCAAAAGTTTCAAAGTGGTATGGGACACTTTGATTCAAAGATCTCTTTTAAATTACTTCCTTTATAAATGTGTGACTTTTCAATGATTTTGAGAAAAGAGATATTTCTCTCAAATAGTTTTGATTTCATATATGTCAACATCCTTTGATGGATTTTAAGCTTATTTTAAGTTGATTTATTATGATACCAAACTTCTATATTATATTGAAGGTTTTGTGATATGTTTGAATATGGATGTGCTATTTTTATACCATTCATGGTTTATGGTGAAAGTATTGAAATTTCGTATGCTAGTTTTAATACGAATGTTTATGTTATGTTTAAACCTTTTCATATGGGAATGCGTTGGACTTAATATGTGATGGGTGGATCCCGCTATAGCTCCTCGATGCATCGGTAGGTCTCATGAGACAAACTAGTGTCTTGGCACAAGGCCTTGACAAAATCTTATTTGTAGTCTTAGCACGAGGCCTAGGCTATGTGGTTATGATAGTCTGGAATTATGCATTCCATCATTATGAAAGTGGTTATTGATATTGCATGTGATTATTCGATTAGTAGAATATCCATGTGAATAAGTAAATGGAATTATTTCATTTTACTTTTTCCATACTATGTTGAAGTTCAAGTTTAAAAGGCTTTTGTTTTAGTTATACATTGCCTTAAATGTTTATTCTTATTTATGAAAGTTTCCGCTTTATTGTTATCCTTACTGGGCATTTGAGCCCACCCCTTTTCTAGGTTTTATTTTTCCCAAGATGTGATGAAGTAATTTATGAATGACCTGTAGGGATAGTATGTAGGGATATGAGTGTGGGATATGTAGACTATGTTTTTTTAGTAGTTTTTCACTTTATTAGGTAATGTAAAACTTTATGAATATATCTAGTGTTTCCAAGGCTACTAAACCAATCGGTCTTTCAAGATTTTATCTTTCTTGTGATCTTGCCAATGTTATGTAATAATGCCCCAACTCTAGGTAACTGGGGTTGGGGAGTTACAATATATGATATCATAACGATGAGTATGATTCTGGAATAATTCAATAACATTATTTAAATAATTATACAGGAGGTTCAGACACTTATGAAGCAAATCGGACCTAAGGGAAGGGACAATCTCGCAATCTCAATTTTTATCCGAGATTGTTTATACTTCAGAATTTACTGGGGAATATTTATCATCCACATCCATGATTCCTCAATATGTAATATTATTTCCATCCACCTACAATTGTTTAAATCCAATTTTACCCTTCGGTGAGTTTTTAGTAAAAGATATGAAAGGAATCTTTTGTCGTATTTCGTACGAGGTACTTTTTGACTTTTCCGACAAAAGTACGAGAAGAATGTTTTTCTAACTTATACATAATGAATTGATTTTTAAAACAATATTTCCAAGAAGCTTCCTTTAATAGTTTTCAAGTTTATTTTTAATCAACTTCTTTTTGTTTAAAATTGTATGACATGTTATGAAAGGAAAAATGTTTTTGAAGAAGAAAGGATATTTTCCACAAAAATGAAGATCACATGTTTTATCAAAATTATTTTCCAGCTAAGATATTATTGGATTCTGTTTATATCCCTATTTTTACATTGATTTGATTATGTTATGATGGAATTTATTTTTATGATGTCCTTTTATCTTATATGGATTATGTTATGATGGCATGATGTTTAAGAATCCAATTTTTATTACATGGGTTATGCTATGATGTATGATTTATGATATTGTGGAACACATAAGAATGGTATCATTATGAGATGGGTGGGACCTATATATCCATCCAATGCATTGGGTAAAGATTTATATCTCATGAGATAGACATGACTGGAATGGCAGGTTGAACCGGTTCAGTGAAACAAGACTGAAACGAGGAGTGAACTCGGTTCAGAAATGGAAATTGTCCACTAAGATAGTCTTGGAAATGAGTCTTGACTACTAAGAAATGATTTTCTATGATTATGTGTGTATTCCACAATGTTTCATGTTTTAAGTTATGATTATTGGGATTACATTTCACTACTATGATTTATATCATGTTATGAAATTATGATCTGTTTTGCAGGTTAAGATTTACAAAATGTTACGTTCTTTTGAATATGATGTGATTGATATTTCTTTTGGTTACCCTTACTGAGAATTTGAGCTCACCCTTTGTATGTTTTCTCTCCCCAGGTCAGGAAGAAGGTTATTAAGTAGGATATGCCAAAAGGGACTCTAGATATGATGAAATAAATGGGAGACAATATATATGCTTTATGAACCAGTTGTTTATGTTTCCCATTTTCTAAAGACTCTATACCTATATGGTCCTTTCATGGTTTTGTTATATGTTGTAATAAGTGTGCTTCAATTTTGAAGTAACAAACATGTATGTAAAGTATGGGTCATTATACGTAAATAATCCGAGTAGAATTGAAAGCCTCAACAATATCCCATGATCTCAAACTCCTATGAATAATATTCAGTAATAATACGATGGAGGTATCCCTTATCAGCACCATCAAACAGATAGTCTTTTTTGGGTCAAAAACATTACCCGAACAGGTTGTGAGACTAAATACCAATAGGCAACCACCCAAGTAAGTTCCAATTAATCTGTGAATATATATAGCAGGTTTTGAGAAATAGGAAAAGTGGTAAGCATTTAATAACTCCAAAGTATACATCATGCATGGATTGGTTTTCATTTATTGTCCTTTTTCCATTTCAATTACACTGAAATTTAGAATCTTAAGATGCAGCTCAAGCCCAGCATCTTGAGTGTAACTTGTAGCACAATAGATTCATCTGATTTTTATGAAAGAAAAAAATGCATAGAATGGATTCATTCTTATGCTTGGGTGTGGAGAATCATTGTATGAAATTTTATTATATTTTATTCATTTAGAACCCAACTCTATCCCTGAAATTCCAATGTTAGAATTCAAGTATCACTGCTGGTTTATTCAACCAACACCCTATGATCCCATCTATTAAAAACCTATGAAGATAATGGTATTACTCAAAGTGATGTATAAAGTCCATGTCACATGAATGTATCTCCGGAAGTCCTCTATAGATGCCCAAATTATCACTCAGAACATCTAATCAGATACCTTTGTGTCTGTCTATGGAAACCCATTGGATTCCAAATATAGCTAATCTTATATGTAACAGTCCAAGCTTCTATGATATGTTTTTCTCTGAATAATACAATATCTTTGGTTGTATTCAACATGGAGTTTTAACACACCACGACCAATAACACTTGCCGTGATGAATAGTAATACCCACTTTTTTAAATTTTATAAGTTTTTTTTTAAAATGTACATCATTTTTGAATTTGGAATATCTAAATTAGCTTAGGATGAATTTTTTGTAATTTTCTGAAATCATACAATTTTTTTAGGAATAGTGAGAAACACTACGTTATTGTTTAAAAATGAAATTTTATCTAAATAATTAATTATTTTATTTAAATTTATATTTGCTGAAAATAGATACATAATACTCTTTTATGTAATTAAATTTTGGCCTTTTATAGTAATATTAGATATAGAAATTTGATTGAACTTTTTACCATCTTTTACCCACATTCTAGGTGCTTTTGATAATTTGCTTAAAATGTAATGTTACCACTTCTCTGGATAGATTTTAAGAAATAAAAGACACAAATTTTTCATAAGTAAGTAAAATTTTGGTCAATAAAATGAAAATATTTTTTGGTGGATATTAACTTTTGAGTTATATTTACCAAAGTAAATAGGTTAATTAAAGGTAAAAAATGGTTTTAAAATTTCCCTAACTCATGTCCTAATTGTATTGGATATGTTTATTATGACCAAAACCGACCATATGATTAAAATATAAACCTTTAGGCCCACATGAAGTAGATTAGTCCATTTATTATTATTTTATTTAAAGAAGATTAAATTTTTTTAAATTCATAGTTTTATAATTAAACAATTTTTAATATAGGGTTACACATAATATAAATTCCACTATAAATAAAAATTATAAATCTAAAAATATTTAATACATAATTCTATTTTATTTATATTTTTTAGACATTAAATGATTAAATTTATTTATTACACAATGAAGATGCAGTAATTACCTTATTCATGAATAATTAAAATAACTGATATTATAAATATCCAAATAAATGTAAATTGATATTTTTGTTGAATTCCAAAAGCTTTCTTGGTTAATGTGACATATTATGGTTTATTATATATTTTTTTTCTAATTGGAAATGTTGTTAAGTCTTTCATAAAAACAAAATACTTAATAATGTCAAAATTGACATAAATTTTTTTTTAAAATAAATAATATATTATTAATTGATTTATTAATCCTAACGATCTATTATTTGTAAAAAGGACATAGATAAGCTTATATATATCAATAATGAACCACATGTGGTTAAATTGATTTTTTATAGATTGTTTATTAACCATTTATTAAAATAATACAAGAATACATGGTAAGAGATAAACTATTTAACTTAGAGTTAAATCTAAAAGATAAGGTTAATATGGTGACATGATCCTATCAAAAAACCTATTGGATGAGTGTTTTTTAAAACATACCCACATTATCTGCAAAATATATCATTTTTAAGCCATTATAGACCTAAAATTATTGTATAATAAAATAATATTTCAATCTCTTCCTATAGTGACCATCACTTCTCTTATAAGAGGGTACTTCCTATTCTCTCAACATAACACATCCAAAGCCTTTTGGAACGGCCAAACACTGCTAAAATACCCTACCAACTACCCACAATTAGACGTACAAGCCTTATGTTTATCATAAATACAACCTATGGACCCCTTTTGATCAACTCAAAAGGAAACACCTGAAGAATAGGTAATAATTTCTCCAACTCTTTAAAGTTCTTTTCTTCTTCCACTTCCCATATCTTTGTAGCTTCCATAAAAAAGTAATAAATACAATGCCTTATACATAATATGAGATTATTATAAATATGGAATAAGAAAATTCATTACATTATCCATCCTATGAATGACAAGTCACCATATGTGTGTACGTACAGCTTACCGCCTCTACATCGTGGTGTAGTTTGTTATTCAAATACTTTATGATTTGGATGGGTCTAATAATGAGTAAAAATGATGTAAATAATAAATATAACATTTTTATGATTATATATATAATATATACCATCAAATTACATATGATTTCAAAATCAATAGATTGATATTGTCGCTCGTACGTACGTACAGATTGTCGTCTCCACGAACAAGATGAAATTCATTCCCCATCTTAAAAATTCTAGACTAATTTTCATTTTATGAATAAAGATAATTTTTAATAACTTATTATCATTCTTGATATGAATCAAATAAATCCTATAAATATAATAAATACTTATGTAACCAATCCTATAAAGTAATACATGTCATCTAACACCCGAAACAATGACACTACAAAAATATTATTAACAAAGCAATATTAGAAGATCATATATGATATCATATTTATGTATGGGGTTCATGAATAATTTAATTATTATTATTTTATTATTATAAAGGATGTTAACATACCATCAATCAATGAAATGTACAATGCAAGGGTTAATTCTATAATCTGTTCATTATCCGAGGTTGTTTATACGTGAGTATCTACTGGGACCTCTTTATCATCCACATCAATGATTTTATAATATTCATTTCAAAACATTTTTACTATTTCAAAGAATGTGGGTTAATGTAATTTATACAATTATTTTACATTTTATATAATTTTAATAATGGAAACTTTCCATCATTTTCCAAATAATGTCCTTTACGACATTTTCGACAAAATAAAGAAAAGAATTTTTTTAACTTATACAGCGATTCCAACTATTTCCCACCATTATAACTTCTTAGAAAATTCCCTTACAAGAATAAAAGAATATTTTCAAAATAAAATTTTACTTTTATAATTATGTGACTTTTAAAAGGTTTCAAAATAGAAAGAGGTATTTCTTTTAAATGGTTTTTATTTAATCTAGGTCAACATCTTTTGATGGATTTAAAAATTGTTTGAAGTTGATTTATTATGATAAAAATCATCTATATTGTATTAATGATTCTGTGATATGTTTGACTATAGAGGTGTTATTTTTATAACATTCGTATTATATGGATAAATTCTTCATATTTCATATACTAGTATTAATACTTATGTTTATGTTATGTTTAAACCTTTTCATATGACGAATTCATTGGATAAAGTAAGTAACAGGTGGAGGCCAGTATAGCTCCTCGATAAATCGGTAGGTCTCATGAGACAAACTCATGTCTTGGCATAAGGCCTTGACAAAATCTTATTAGTTTTCTTGGAACGAGGCCTTGACTATGTGGTTTTGAAGTCTGGAATTATGCATTCCAACATTGTGAACTTGGCTATTGATATTCAATGTGATTATTCGACTATTAAAAAACTATGTAAATATATAAATGGAATTATTTAATTTATATTTTCCATATAATTCATATTTTTAATTTTAAATGGATTATGTTTTAGTCCTATGCATTTTCTTAAATGATTATGCTTATTTATGAATGATTCTTCAATATTCATATCCTTATTGAGAATCTGAGCTCACCCCTTTCTTATGTTTTATATTTCCTAGGATGTGATTATTATTTTATGATTAACATACATGAATATTATAAGGGATAATAGTGTGTTCAATTGGAAAAAATGATGATATTTTTCTTTATTTCATGATGTAATGTAAAACATATGTATTTATATAGTATTTACAAGGCTTATAAACTAATCAGAATTTAGAGACCTGATCTTTTGTGATCTTGAAAATGTTATGTAATAATGCTCTGACTCTGGGTTACTAATTTTGGGGCCTTATAGTTGGTATCATGGAAATTTTAGTACAAACCTTGGAATCTAGATTTAGAAAAACTCTAATTAGAGAACATTAACCTAAGATTGACATTGATAATTAGTATAGAAGAACATCCTAGAATTTTAGTATTGTAGAGATTATGTGTATTTTCAAAGATGTGCATCCCTGTATGGATATGAGATGGTATAGGAGGCATTGTAGTAGATGTACCTATGTGTGAAAACTCCAACAATGAATTCCAATCTTGACACGAGGTATCCTGGTACATGACAACAAGCCTTATTGTACACTAGGTTATGACACTCTTGGGGGATGTGCTTAATACAGTTCACATTTTCTATACAATTCATTATGAATTATTTATTAGTATATACCTCCTCAAAGTAAAAATTTTTATGATTGAGGATTATATCCATAAATTTTCAGTTTATATTAAGTATTTTACATGTTTGGAATTATGTATTGTGATTCATAAACTAATCTAGTGTATGCCATTTTTTAGAAATGATTCCTAGTAGAATGAGTGGAAACTGTATCAATGCACGTAATTCATGTAGGTATTTCCCCCCTAATCAAGATTATTATAGTGGAGCTTGTGATGCAACTGGTGCTGATCACCTTATCACCATACTAGGACAACTCATTCAGGTTATGAATAATAACCATTCTCTTATGGAGCACCCTGATCCACAACATGGAGGATAAATTTTAGACAGATTCATGAGGAAATAATCACCAACGTTCAATGAGACTACAAATCCTTTTATACCTAGACAATGGAAATGTTCCATGGAAAAAATATGTCATGCTTTGTGGAGTAGAGAAAGGGAAAATATGTCTTGGTTGTTTTTCACCTCATAAGAGATGAAGATCAATGGTGGCCATTAATTCAAAATACAAAAGAGGATGAAGAAGTATCAAATATGTAATGGAGGGTGTTTAATGATATATTCATAGAAAAATAATTTCATTGTGACCATCGAGCGGATGTTGAGAGACAATTTTTGAGTCTGAGGGAAAATGAGGAAGAGAATGTCGCAAAGTATGAGGCTAACATTAAAAGGATAGAATGTCATGCAATTGATTATATATGTAACCCAAGGAGTAAGATTGATCGATTCATTGATGGGTTAAAAACATTTCTCTTTCTAGAATTACTCTCAAAATCCTTCTCCTCGTATGAATATATTGTCCCATGTGCTATTAAGATAGAAAAATAATTCTCTAAGTCTTATGATAGTAAAGAAAACCAAGAGAATAATAGATCTGATAAACACTATAGTAATGGAAATAATTGAAATAATGGAATTTTTAAATATCCATATGATGGTAAATGTAGGAAGAAACACGATGGTAATTGCCTAAAGGGAATGAGAGTCTGTTACAAGTGTGGTGCAAAATGCCACGATGCACGTGATTGTAAGGGAATGAAAGAGACAGTCAATGTTGAATGCTGAAATTATAGTGAAATGGGGAATTATGAAACAGAATGTTCTAAGAGCCAATGAAACCTACCACAGAAAAGGCCAAGGGAGAAAGAATCAGCTTATCTGATCACTACTGCTGAGGTTGAAGTTATATAAGACGTGGTGGAAGGTAATTTAATGTTTTCCTCATGTTTTTCCTATTCTTTATTTGATTTTGGATCATCGAATTGTTTCATATCTTCCTAGTTTTCTAATAAAATTAGATATTTCCAATATGGTTTACCAAGGGAGTTGTCAGTAAAATCTTCTAAGGTAAGTATCACTGTAACAATGTTCTGTGAATCAGCCCCCATTAGGGCATATAAATGTTCCTTATCCACTTATCTCATCATCATACCCATGATTGAATTTGATATAATCCTCAGTGTGGATTGGAATTCAGACCATGATGCGAAAATTTATTATAAGAAGGAGGAGGTTACAATTTTCGATTATGATAATGAGTACCTTATATTTAGAACAGAAACATCACCAGCTGATTCTTTTATAGATCCACCCCTAATAGGTCTACTAATTTAAATTATTGGGGACAAATATAATGAAATAACTATCGGTGAGGAAAATAATACTCGAATAGAGGATATACCTGTTGTACAAGAATATTTTGATGTGTTTCTAGAGGATTTACCAGGACATCCTTCAGAACTAGAAATTGAGTTTTCCATTTATTTACTTCTTGGTTCATGGCCCATATCAAAAACCCTTTATAGAATGACCATGGTGGAATTAGTGGAACTAGTTCCAAAATGGGAGAAATTGAGTATTAAATGATTAATCTATCTATTGTTTATCCATGGAGATCCCCTATTCTTTTTGTTAAGAGGAAAGATGGATCTATGAGGTTGTTCATTGACTATAGGGAGATCAATGTTATAACAATAATGAAAAAGTATCCCCTACCTCACATTGATGATTCATTCGATCAACTTCCTGGCACTCGATATATTTCAATGATTTACCTTCAATCTGGATATCATCAGTAGTGTGTAAAGAAGGAAGAAATTCCCGAAATAACATTTCGAACAAGGTACTGGCATTACATGTTTACAGTTATACTTTTTGAACTGAATAATGCACCTTTTATTTTCATGGATATAGTAAAGATGGATATGAAAATAACCATAGAAGGTAAAACATCGATAACTTATCAAATGGATGCCAAACCATATCTACTATAAATGAAAAGGAGTTCTAAGACTGATGCAAAGGAGTTTCAAAGGAAGATTAAAGCTTTGAATGATTGGAGATTGAGTAACATCATATATGAAGAGGTAATTTTGAAATTTTGGAAGAGGCATTGTGTTCCCAATATACCTGATCTAAGAAAGGAATTTTTGGATGATGCTCATAGCTCAAATTTCTCTATACACCCTAGAATCACTATGATGTATAGAGATTTGATGGAACATTTCTTGTGGGAAAACATAAAGAGATAGATTGTTGATTATGTGTCAATATGTATGGTTTTTCTACTAGTGAAAGTTGTAAGATGACATCCAAGTTGAGTTATACAACCACTTACCATACCTTGTTGGAAATGGGATGATATTACGATTGACTTTTTCATGGGGCTTCCAAAGCCTCCAAGTAGGAATTGTGCAATATTGGTCATTGTTGATCATCTTACCAAGTCAACACATTTTCTTGTAATGAGATGGGATTTACCACTTGAACGTCTAGAAATACTATATATTAATGAATTTATAAGACTTCATTGAGTACCACTATTGATTGTTTCTGATTGCGATCACCATTTTACATCATGATTCTGGAAAAGTCTTCAGAAGGCCTTAGATACTGAACTTTGTTTGAGCACTGCCTACCACCCCCAAACTAATGGAAAATTAGAATGGACTATTCAAAACAAATAATACATGTGGATATATTTCTCATTTGACATTCCAGGTATGTGGGATCAATATTTACCTCTAGTATAATTTTCCTATAACAATACCATGCATTCATGTATTCAGATGGAACCATATAAAGCGTTATATGTAAAGAGATTTCGCACACCATGCTTTTTGGATGATGTTGGTGAAAGAAAACATGTAAGCCTAGAAAATGTTGAAGAAACAATAGAATAGGTGATAATTATTGAAACCCACATCAATTCCACTTAATGTATGAAAAAGATCAATGCCAATAATCAAAGGATAGATTTGTAATTTCATGTAGGAGATCATGTTTTCTTGAAGGTATCTCCATGGAATGGTGTCATACGATTCGGTATGAAGGAAAAAATATTTCCTAGGTACATCAGACATTTCAAAATTCTATAATTAATTGGAGTTATAGATTATCATTTTTCAATTCCGCCCAGTCTTTCAAAAGTTCACGATGTGTTCCACGTATCATTGCGGAGAAAATAAATGCATGACCCAAAGCATGTAATCACCAATGAAGAAGTTGAACTTAAACATGATATGTATTATTGTAAAGAACCTTTCAAAATTCTAGCTACAAGAAAAAAAGTGTTGAGAAACCAGAAGACTCGTCGGGTAAAAGCTCTATAGAGAAATGAGATGATAGAAGAGGAGACATGGGAACCCAATGAACTTATGAAGAATAACCTTATAAATCCTTTTATGAAGTAATATTCTAGAATTTAAGAGGAATACATTATTTTAAAGAGGGGATAATGT
Organism: Viscum album; assembly: GCA_963277665.1. Lineage (NCBI taxonomy): Eukaryota > Viridiplantae > Streptophyta > Magnoliopsida > Santalales > Viscaceae > Viscum > Viscum album. The sequence goes on along the minus strand of OY728160.1, from coordinate 1,043,045,864 downwards.
AACACCCCATGATTATATGGTACGTTTCCCTTTGAGTAATACAATATCTTGTATTGTACGCAACATGGAGTTTTAACACACCACAACCAATCAAACTAGTAGTAATGAATAGTAATACCCACTATTTGAAATTTTATATAAATTATTTTTCAAAATGGACTTCATTTTTGAATTCATAATATCGAAAATAGGTTAGGGGGAATTTTTTCTATTTTTTTAAAAACATTCAATTTTTGATGAATAGTGAAAAACACTGCGTTATTTTTTAAAACCGACTTCTAATTTAAATAATTAGTTATTTTATTTTAATTTATATTAGGTGGAAATAGATACATAATACCTGTTTATTTAATTCATTGAAGACATTTTATAATAATATTAAATATATAAAAGTTTATTGATCTTTTTACCATCTTTTACCCACCTTCTATGCACATTTGAAAATTTGAAAAAAACATAATTTTACCGCTTCTGTGAATTGAATTTCAAAAATTTTAGAGACATTGTTTACAGATGTTATTAAAATTTGGTTCAATAAGATGAAAATAAATTTTGGTGAATACTATCTTTTGACATTTATTTACCACAGTTAATAGTAAATAGGTTAATTAAAGGTAAAAATTGATATTATAATTACCTTAACACATGTCCTAAGTATATTGGATAAGTGTATTTCAAATAATACAGACCATAGGAATAAAATATGATCCTTTAGGTCAACATAAATTAGATTATGACATTTATTATTATTTTATTTAAAGAATTGTGAAAAGTGTTAAATACAATGTTTAATAACTAATCCATTTTAAATATTGAGTTATACATAAGATAAATTAGACTATAAATAATCCTTAGAAAGATAAAAAGATTTAATAAATAATGGTATTTTATTTATTATTTTTAGACATTAAATAATTACATTTATTTATGACACAATGATGATGCAGTAATTATCTTATTCATGAAAGATTAAAATAATTGATATTATAAATATCCAAATAAATGTAAATTGAGACTTATGAAGAATTATACAAATTATATAGGTTCATATGACATGATACGGTTTATTAAATAAATTTTATTAAAAGTGATAAAGTTATTATGACTTTCACAAAAACAAAATACCAAATAGTGTCAAAATTGACATAAATGGGTTTTTATAAAAAATACTATATTATTAATTGATATAATATTCATAAAGTTCTAAGGTTTGGAAAATGTAAATAGAAATGGTTATATATATCAATAATTAACCACATGGAGTTCTATTGTATCTTTCTAGTATGTTTAGTAACCATTTAATATATTTATACAAGAATACATGGTAAAAGTAAATTTATATAACTACGAGTTAAATCTAAAATATAATGGTAATATGGTGACCGAAACCTGTCTAAAACCTATTGGCTGAGAGGTTTTTAACCAATAACCTCTTCAGATTCAATATAAATCATTTTTGGGCTATAATAAACTGAATATGATTGTATAATAAAATAATATTTCAAGCTTTTCCAAAAGTGACCCTCACCTCTCTTATTAAAGGGTACTTCCCCTTCTCTCAATATCACACCTCTATAGCCAGTTGGATAGGCTATAAACTACTCAAATATCCTCCCAACAATCCTAAATTCATCCCAGAAGACTTACTTTGATGATAAATACATCATAAGGATCTATTTTTATCAAATCAAAAGGAAACACTTGAGTAAGAGGTAATAATTTGACCACCTCTTTCAATGTTCTTTTCCTCTTCCACATCCACTTTTTGGTTGTTTCTATACAAAAATAATAAATATGGTACCTTATTCTTACTATGATGTTATTATAAATATGGAACAACCATATTCAATATTATATACATCCTATTAATGAAAATTCACCATACATGCGTACGTAAGGCTTACCGTCTCCACATCACAGTGTTATTTGTTAATCAAACACTTCATTATTTTGATGGGTATAATAATGGGTATAACTAATATAAATAATAAATATAACATGTTAAGGATTATATATATATGATTTACCATCCAATTAAATTTTATTTCACCAATAATATAATGATATTGTCGCTTATGCGTACATAAGGATTACTGTCTCCACGAATGCGATTAAATTCATTCCCCATCGTAACCATTGAAGAATAATTTTCATTTTATGATTAAAAATAATTTTTATGAACATTATATCATTTTGAATATGAATCAAATACATCCTATCCATACATACATGACTTATATATCAAAACATATAATGGAATACAAATCAGTTAACACTCGAAACAATGATACTACTAAAATATTATTAACAAAGCAAAATTAGAAGGTCATATATGATATCATATTTATGTATGTGGTTCTTTTATAATTTCATAACAATAATTTAACTATTATAAAAGATTTTAACATTCCTATCCATGTAAAAATACATGGTAAGAGGTAATTCTATAATATCTTCATTATCCCTACATGTTTATACCAGAGTATCTACGGGAACCTCTTTATCATCCACATCCTTGTTTTTAAGAAATGTATTTCAAATTTTTTTTATTATTTCCTAGACAATGGTTTTATGTAATTTATACACGTATTTTAATTTCATATATAATTTTTATAAAGGAGTATTTCATTCATTTTCCAAACAATGTCTTTTACGACCTTTTTGACAAAATTAAGGAAATAGTGTTTTTTACTTATACGCAGAGTGCGGCTAGTTTTTACAATTATTACATCTTCAAAGATTCCCTTACAATATTATAATAATATTATCAAAATAAATTTTTTCCATTATAATTGTGTGAGTTCTTAATGGTTTCAAAATAGAAAGATGTATTTCATTCAAATAGTTGTCATTTCATCTATATCAACAACCATTGATGGATTTTAAACAAGTTTCAAGTTGATTTATTATGATACAAATCATCCATATTATATAGAAGGTTTTTTGGTATGTTTAAAATTGGATGTGTTATTTTTTTACCTTTCATGGTTTATGAATAAAGTATTTTCATTTTTTATGCTTGTATTAATACGAATGTTTATGTTATGTTTATACCTTTTCGTATGTGGAATGCATTGGACTTAGTAAGTGACGGGTGGAGCCCTCTATAGTTCCTCGATACATCAGTAGGTCTTATTAGACAAACTATTGTCTTGACATAAGGCCATCACTAAATATTATATGTAGTCTTGGCATGAGGCCTTGACTATGTGATTATGAAGTCTAGAATTATGCATTCCATCATTATGAACTTGTCTATTGATATTGCATGTGATTATTAGACTAGTATAATATCCATGTGAATAAAAAAATGGAATTATTTGATTTATATTTCCATATTATGCTGATGTTTAATTTTAAAAGTCTTATGTTTCAGTATAATACATTGCCTTAAATGTTTATTCTTATTTATGAATGTTTCTGCTATTTTTTTATCATTACTGAGCATTAGAGCTCAACCCTTTCTTAATTTTTTCTCCAATGATGCGAAGAAGTATTTTACAATTAACCTGCAGGAATGGGCTAAGTGATAAGAGAGTGTTTTAAGGGGACTCAATGATGTTATTTTTATTTATTTCGTGATGTAGTGTAAAACTTACGTATGTATCTAATACTTCCAAAGCTACTAAACTAATTTGTTTTCGAGACTAGATCTTTTGTGATCATGCCAATGTTATGTAATAATGAACTGACTCTGGGTAACTAGGGTATGTGTGTTACATTATAATTTAAATCTCAATGAATCAATCCATTTCTCCCATCTTGTGGATCCATGCATTGACCATTGCTAAATAAAGATACAAACCAATTATTCCTTCTGTTTAATTTTATTATAAATCCACCTGTCACCCATAATGTCTTCAAATTAACTCTTGAGTTCATCCATGGAATTCCAAAGAGAATCCATATAATCCTCATGGTATAAAGAATAATAGTAACCTAAATCCATTCATGTAATTCTAATTTGGATCCATGTATCAATAATGTACCGTTATCATTAATACAATATAATTCATTATAAAAATTCATTCAATATTTTATTTAACATTCCAAGGTCAAAACAAAGAGAACCCCAAATCAAAATCATATCATGGTCATGAATCAAGCCTTGGATAACCTCATAATGTTTGAACCTTCATGTAATCATGTGATAATATTTTCTATAATAGGTTCCAAGGACATTAGAATCTATTTCATGGCTTGATTATCCTATAAATCACATGGAAAAAAGAAATTCAATGAGAAATTCATTCCTACCAATGAAATTGAAAAAAAAGGCATGCCCAAGGAGTTGGTTTCAAAAACTCACATTAGAATTCTTAGTATAAGAATACCAACCATCCTAACAAGATATTTATGTCTTAGTTATTAGATATCTTATGTTGGTGAATTGAAAATTATAGAAATTAAATCACATCGCATCAATTCAATTCATTGCATCTAATTTACTCAAATGATCATGGTAATTCATTAATTAAAAAACAAAGGGATGTATGGGTAAATGTAAAGTCATCCATCTCATGAACTTGATTTAATTACAATATTAGAAAATTTAAATCCCATATATATTAGTTCCACATTGAAACCCCTTTATGGGATAAAGGAGCATTCAATTGTGACCATTGAATGAAACTATAATGGGATATTTAAGGAAACTCACCTGTTGGGTGGTTTTTATTCAATGTATTTGACCAATAAAAAGCATTAGAAAGCCTATTCATTTACTTAAAAAATTATATGAAACAATAAAGTTAAATAATATTTACGAGACAAATGAATAATGGGTTTTGAGAACATTGAACTATATAAATGATCCAAATTTTAATGAAAATAACATTAACTCGTACTTTAGGATTGTTATAGGTTGATCATTAAATATTAGGATATAATTCATCATGATTTTGAAAGAATAGGAATAAAAGACCATGAACCATAAATTAGGTCATATAAACATAAATCCCAATAGAACAGTTCATATCCAGAAGAATCAAAAATTTCCAATATATAATTAAGTTCATATTGATTTGAATCTGATGAGATAGACAACACAAGAACTGATGCTCAGATAATGAAAATATCTGAATATGAAAATAGTCCAATTTGAGAGGTTTCCAAAGGACGTGTGAGGATGTTGTATTATGGATGATGATTCCATTCAGTTTTAGAGAAAATTAAATTTCATTAAAAAAATTATTAAATTCATAAATTCACTGTCCTTCACAGTTTACCAAAAAAATTTATCAAACAGTGTGGGAACCATGCACAATTTATTATATTAGTAGGGGCACCCGCACAGTTACCCTAAATGGTTTACTAACCATTTGGTAATAATATTATAAACCTCATTCAATAACTTATAATAATAAATACATGGTCTATGGTTGTGTTGTTTATCCTGCAATGTTCATCAAATCGTGTGGCCTCCCCTTTTCACCTGAAATTTGTGATATGGACTCTAAAAAGGCCCCAGACACCCTTAGACCCTCTTAAACATCATGGGGAAGTCAATTTAGGATATATATAACAATATAAAAAGTGAATGTACTGAAAAAAGAGTAATACCCATCATATAAAATTCAGGTTCTTACAAAATTCCCCCTTAGAGAAATATGTCCCTGAATTTCCCTTCCAATGGTGGTGAAGCATGATCTAGGACAATTACAACCAAAACTATCATACATCACCCTCCATCTCCCATATATCTTATTGCACTCATCTATACATTCACAGTACCCATACTTATAGAGTATGCTGGACATAGAGAACATTTATGTTATGATCCACCAATCTTATAGGATTCACCTAAAAGGACACATCTACCTGTAACCCATCCTCCTTAGGATGAAAAAATTAACTTGCGTACGAATAGTATCATCATAGATGGGAAACATATATTAGGTCATGCATTGTTTGGTACCTTTGGGGTAACTATAACAGATAGTCTCACACCTTTACTCTATCCAAAATCTCGAGTGGCCAGACGTATAGTAACAAAAGAATTCCATATCAACTGATCATCTTGGGTCCCAGCCTCTAAGAAACAAATACAAAAAACTGATCCCCAACCATGAACTATAGATATCAGCTACATCAACTAACATATCCTTTATTATGTGACTGTTTGTATCCATCTTGTTCTGAATCAACTATACTGATTCTCTACTCTCTTTGACAAGACAGGGTCCAAACATCGCTACCTCTTCTACCTAAATCCAATCCAGGGGTGATTAGAATGGGATAAAATAAAAATCCTCATACTGTGCCATATGATTAATAGCCTGAATGTTATTGTTGTATGCAAAGTGAAAAAGTAGTTTATACCTCTCCCAACAGCCCCTAAAATCTAGGACACATGCCCATGACATGTCCTCTAGAACTTAATTCTGCTCTCTGACTACCCATCAATCTAGAGGTTGTATGTCATGCTTAGAATCACCAATGTACCTATTTCACTAAGTAGCCCATTCTAGAAACGAGAAGTTCACCATGCATCCCTATATGAGATGGAAGAATGTGGGACACCATGTAGTCATAGTATCTCAAGGATATACATTATCCCAATTCCATCAAATTAAAAGGTATCATTAATATATACGAAATGAGAGACCTTCTTGATCATGTCAAAAAAATCCCTATAAAATTGTTTCCTTTAGTAGACCTTAGTAATCCTTACCTGAAATACATTGTAACAGTATTCCATTTCAACTCCTGAAAGGGTAGCTACTATTGAGTCTAATCTAGTCGCTAGTGTTATGTCATAAACTACAGATAGTTGGAACATATCATGAAAAAACCAACTACATTTATTTTCATGTACGATCAATAGTACAGATGATGAAAATTTCATTACATATTGGGGACACTTGGATGCACTATCATAATTGAGGCATAGAAGTCACACATCAACTCCTCACACATGTCTGAAGAGACCCATAGGAAACCATGTACCTGAATGATCTCATCCTCACATACAATTTGACAAGGAGTAGGTTCCACATCTTCCACACACTCCCATAGAACAAGGCCTTCATAATTTTATATCTTCCCCATTCTCACTCTATGACGTATTATAGAGGTCATCACTAAGGATGAATGGAATGTCTTCCCCTGACCATCATGCATCTCCATGTCCACCTCAAAGAACATGTCCCAATAATGTATTTTTATGACTACTATAATAATATATTAAGAATATTATTATATATAGTAAATGATAAATAATTATTATTTGAATTGTAATATATATAAATTCCCATACATATAAAATATAAATAAAAAATTATTCCATGATATTTTCATGTAAACATTATTATATGAAATAGTATATATGTTATTTTAATAAAACTATTTATTGATTTTGGGTCTTGGTAACCCACTCATAATGGAATATACCACCATGTTATTTACCATTATGGCATGTTTCATATTCTATAACCAAAATTTATGGCATAATTATATTAGATATATTATCATCTAATTCAGATAATGATATGATTTCATACCTTAAAATCCATGTTTAAACCATGAATGTTCTCTTTACCAATTATGTTATATATTCCCTTCAAATGATATATTCTATTTTTAGTTTCCCCGTTATCATGAACTAAATATCAAAAATATCTCAACATTTTCCATAAAATATTTATGTTAAAAAAATTTCATCATTATCAGGAAATTTTTAATCGCATTTAAATTTAATTTTCACTCTAATATGAGATTAAATATATTTTTTTAAACTACATTCCATGAATAATTGTGATTCAAAGATTAAATACTTTATTCACTATTTATTGTGATATCATAGTTCATGGGAGAGAGAATTAATACTACTAGGGGAATGTTTATTATGTCCAATTGTTCTTGAATTATTTTCTCTATGTGATACCATTGTCTTACTAACAATAAATATATCAAAATCACTATATATTTTGAGTAAACAACAAAATTTTCTTTTCATCCCATTACATAATCAAAAAATTAACAAAAATTTATATTATTTCTATATTTTGAATAAAATGTAATACATTCAATGTCATATATATATATATATTAGACACTCGATCATTTTTGTTTCCCCTTTGAGTGATTCATGAAGTAGTTAACTACTTTTCCGGAGATGTAATTCCATTGGAACCATGGTTAATTCCATTTCAATAAATTTTATATTGATGATAATTCATGGATTTTCTCTCATGCTCAGAAGGGAATATTTCATCTTAAGTCTATTTTCAATCCACATCTACCATATGGGTATAACCATGGACAAAATTATCCAATGTGGGTATCCAATTATTCTAATAACAGTATATTATAATGATTTCCAATAGTTATACAATTTTACATAAAAATTGTTCATAAACTATTTTGTGTGTGGTTTTTTCACCTTTTTTGTTAGGGGAAGAGGCCATCCATCAAAATGATTTCATGAAACTAGTTTAGCATTTCAAATCATAAAGATCTTTGATACCAATTTTTGGACTATGAATGATTAAATATGGTTTGAGATTAACTACTAAATGTTTAATTTTATAACATTAACATTATAAAAGATCAAAATAATAATTTAATTTTATTAATATAATCAAAATATATGAATTTTTATAAATTAATGAAAAACATATATCATGAAGGCCTATATATCCCAAATTAAACACCATGACAATTATATAAAATTATATACATTACCATATACCATGTCCCCAAAAAATATTGATTATTAACTAATATTTAATGATTTAATAATGAAACCCAATACAATAATTTTAAAGGTAATGAAAAGTCATGAAATAATAAAATAAATATAGAATCAGTTAATTTCATTATATCTTGGTGAAGAATAATTTGTAATCAAAAAGTGTCAACAATAATAATTTAAGATAAGTTAAAGATAGAGAATAATATTTTGAATGATAACCAATAGACTCTATAGTGGAATATTTGTAACATGTTAGATGTTTTCTGTTGTGTTCATTTTTTTCATTGTATTTCATGATCCATATATTGGATTATTTATCATTATATAATGATATATATATATATATTATCCTAAATTTAATTTACATAAAAATATTTTATTTCTCTATATTAAAGAATTAATCCTTATAACCATTGGAGACCCAGATAAAAAAATTATGAGATGAAATAATAATCGAAAACAATTCATAAAATATCTCCTCTTAATATATATATATATATATATATATATTTAATAATGGATAATTTTATAATTAGGTAAGCAATTTATTCTAAATAATGATCTCCATAGATATTGAATTTCTTTTAACTTTCATAATATTTTTTTGAAATAATTCTTTATTTTTATCAATTGAAAATATTTATTGAAAATTTTCCCAGGTCTGAATTATGCAGTAGTAACTTTTTGGGACTAGAATTTATTTTATTTATTCAAAAATATTTTATTTCTTATGAATAAAACCTTTCACATAATTGATATTTATAATTTATTTAATTATATATGTTTCTTATAAATTAGCTCCTCTAACAAATATATAATAACTGAACAAAATTATTGGAATTTTATATGAATAACCCCACATTTAACGGTGATGTGTGAGATTTTAACATTCAAAATCTCTTTTTTCAATGAATAAACTCACGAATGTGATTTTTTCATTTCTGAATTATTAATATGTGTGTGATTCTGATTATATGTTACAGTAATCTACTTGTCAAAATTTTATCTGAGAAAAACAAAAAAAATTGATTATACATATGAATCATTCTCTGAATAATCATTCTAGGTAATAATTATCATCATATTAATGTTTTTATGAAAAAATATATTTATATATACTATGAAATTAATGTATGAATAAAAACTATTATTGTGAGGAATTGATAATTAAATCTATATCGCATGTACGAATTGTCAATTTAAATTTTAGAGTAGCATGATATCACCACTAGATGTGGAAAATTATCTAGAACATAAAAATTATTTTTTACATTGAAAATAATAATGTAAGAAATTTGTTTTTATTAATTTCAATAAGTATGAATATTCATTTCTAAGATAAAATTCAATATATATCCAATTTTTCAAAATAGTAATAGTTTAACAAATCATCAAAATAAACTAAAAATTAAATATATAAAAACAGATTATAAAAAATATATTAGAACCCAAATATATAAACAATTAAATTCACTTTATGAATGAATGAAAATAATATTAATTTCTATTAATAAATTATATTAGGTAACCTGTAACTATCACAACACATAAACTAATGTTGTATTGAGCGAGTAGTCTACAAAAACCAACAAAATTTAGAAATCACTTCTAAATAAATATATTATATAATAAAATTATATTATATATAACTGGAAAATAGAATATATAAATTTGGAGTCACTTCCTTTTTATTATAGTAAGACATCACATTCTTCTCATGTATTTCACTATAAATGGGAAATAACATCTAAAAAAAATCAAATTATGTAACATGCCATGTTAATATATGCAACATCATATTAGTCCATAATTTCAAATAATATATATTTCACCATAACTTATTCATAGATCTTAAAAATGTTCACTATACATTAAATTAATTGAATATAATTTATTTGATTCTGGCCACAACCAATTAAATAACATGTAAATAATTTTTTTTCAAAACCATGAATTTTGAGTGAAACATAGAGGATGAAATCAAACATGAACTCAACCCTATATATTGTTCATCATATATAATAAAATAAATTACATTCCACATTACTACATATAATTACAATGGATTTATGGTTCACCATGAAAAACATCACATACTTCCCTAATAATAATCTATTAAATATCAAACTCCATCCGTAAAAAAATTCATAAAATACCAACAAACTTACTCACCTCACCCAGTACTAATAAATTACATACCTCAATAAGAATTCAGAAATTATTGATTAATCATAAACTAAAATTACTCAATTTATCATTTTAATCTCACTATAATGCCTCAGTTTGACCATTAATGTTTCTAGACAATAAATTCACCACTCATTTATAACCATTGAAATATAAAAACATGTTTTTTAAGAATTCATTTAAAAAATCTCAGAAGAACATATCATTTCTAATAAATCATATAATGTTATCACTTTTCATTATTTAAATATAATATTTTAATTACAAAAATTACCAAAATATTTTATGTGTTAATACATTTGACTATCTATATTTTAATAAAATCATTAAAAATGATGATATTTGAAAATTTTAGATAGAATATTGTCCAATGTGACTAGTTTGCATTGTAACATGGTTCATTCCACCATTGTCTTTGTTTTCCATTCCATTTTTATAGATTTTTCATTTGTTCCTGTATTTTTTATTTTTCTTTTGATGAATGGAATTTTTTTCTCAAGTATAATTCTTTTTATTAGTTTTTGTTATGGTTATACACTCTCGTCATGGAGCTACCAATAACGTACTAATTTTTAGGATCAATAGCCATGTATTGTCACATCATCGTATATTTCATTATATTGGGATAGTTCTTCATGGTTTCCATGATCATGAATAAGTTGTACTAGATATGTCCTTCTCATTGATGAATTGGTAGATCATAGATTTTCATCATTATTTGATAAATGATGGTTTATGGTTATTATATTGTAGATGTTTGACATTTCACCAAGAAAAAGAACATTTTACGTCACATTAGGGGTTAGAAACTTATGTAGAGGAGGCATGGTTTTTTGAATAATATGATTCTCAAATATAAGATGAAAAGGGTTTAATTTTTTATGGAAAATTATAAAATCATTGGTTGGTAAACATCACTAATTAACTTTAATAATGAGACCTATGAATTTGTTATTGAGTGTCTTTATAGGGTTCCAATTCATGTCTATTTTTTATATGTAAACCATGATTTTGGTTAGAGTTACATTGGTTATTCTCACTGATATAGGGGTGATACTATTTTGGGATTATGTTTTTTATATCATTTTTTCATTTTGATGTTGGGTATATAGTGTTCGTTTATTAACTCATAGCCCTTATTATATTTGGATCTTATATTTTTCATGGTATTTCTATTTAAATTCATCACTTGAATAAAAATCAAAAGAATGATAAGAATTTTGAATTATTGGATTCATGAGTATGAAAGGACAACATGATTTATATATATATGTATATATATAATATTATTTTCTAATTAATATGTTTTTTACATATTTTCCACATTAAATTATGGATTTCTATTGTGGATGGATGATGAAATTGACTACAGAATGTTTTATAGATTTGTAGACTCTTACTGTTTCTTTACCTCTTTGTGTTTTTAAAATTTCATCATTATTTCAGTGGTGAGATGGTAATATTTGATGAAATTATAATTTTATCATCATTATATTTTGGATAATATGAATTATTTAAAGGCCATATTGTTTTAGTTTTTTAAAATTATTTTATTTCGGGCTTGGTAATGATGTAGAATTATTTAGAAGCATGGTTTGTTAGTTGATGTTCCCTTTGATTATTCTGATAGTAGTTTTCATGGTGTTAGGATGGGTCATTTAGACACTCCCATGGTTTTTTCACATTGGGGGTTCTTGCTTTAGTCCCATGATAATGTTGGTCTACTGATTTAGGGTAATTTGGCTATGTGAATTTGGGTTTGTTAATGAATTTCAATGATTGGTGGAATTTTTATTTTTCAGTGGATCACAATGATTCTTATATAATATTAATTTATTTTTTTATGGTTCCAATTATTTTACGATAATTTTTAATACCACAGATCCAGCTGTAACATTTAAACAATATATCTCCAAACTATTTGTGAATGGATATCATATTACATTATTATCATAATATATAACATCCATTGTTATATTTATAATTATGTTTTTAGAAAATGTATAATTTTAATATGATTAACTGGGTATCATTTCTTCAAATTTTAAGGTATAATATATTTATTTGTGATTTTAGAAAAATAATTGAATATATTATTTTTGGTTCAATTATGAAAATAGTACTACTGCAAAAATTTTGAATTATCTGACACCATCATATTATTATTATATCCCTATCATTTTTAATACTTTTTTTAACAAATATATATTTATAAATTAATATATCATATAAAAAATTATTTTCTATCTACATTTATTTATTTTATATTTTAAAAACTATGTGATAATGTATTGTAATAAATGTAATATTCCTAAACCTTTTCATTAAATAACATATTACTAGTGTAATGTTCTATTGGTATTGGTTTTAATGTAATATAAAACTCAATTATTTATTCATAAACCAATATATTTCATATGAATCAATCATTTACATGATTTTTTTTAAAAGAAATATTATACATTTTAGGACATTGTAATAAAAAATCAATACGTTTTGCATTATTATGTGAAAACTTATTTTTAACTAATATAAATATAATATATTACATGTCTTCAATTATAATAACCAATATTTTTTAATAAGGTAATATTATTTTTTTCATAATGATATTTTTATAAGTAAAATCATTTTTCACCATGGAAAATGTTTAAAGGGCTAATAATTTGGAAATCTTATTTATTAAGAAAAACATATTTATTTTTTTTCAAAATTTATTTGATGAATTTAATTCAAATTTTATAAGTCCTATTTTATCATTTATACTAAATTACATCCAAATTATCATACAATGATAGTTTTTATAATGGAATGTTCCTAATATTTACAAGGTGTCACTCTTCTCACTAATAAAAAGGTACCACCACTACTCAGTTATCTATACCACAAAACTAATTATTCTCATAAAATATCTACCAAAATACCTTCCAAATTTTCCTTGTTATATTATTGTGGTCATTTTATCAAAAAAATAAAAATCATATTATTCATAGTATTATATCTTAGATAAATATGACTAAGAAGGAGGTATAAGTCTTAAAGGACTCTATTCATGTTATGTTTGTATATATATTTCCAATGAACTGTAACCACACTAGAAACATAATATAAGTATCTAAACTATACATAAATGTTATTATATTGATTTAAATTTTAATTTATACTTCCATTCAATCTAATATAAATTTTAATAATTTCTCAATAATAGATACATACCATTGTATACACAAATGGACGTATATTATTTTTCCCAACCACCATTCATAGAAAATTATATGGATGAATATGAAAAATGTATATGCTCAATATAAGATAATTATTATTATGTAATGATAATATATTATCTAAATTCATACCCACCAATTCATTGATGAAAAATTACATCTCTTATGCATACGTGTGGACCAATACTTCTACAAAAAAATATGAATCATGCTTAATTTCTACCACACATGGATGTTAATATAAATATATTAATGAATAATTATGATATTTTAAATATTTTTAGGATTCTATAATGTTCAAAAAAAATATATTTTTTTACATTTCATCTATTTAAAATTTTAAATGTCTCTCGTTTTTTTATATACTAATGTCTCGGTGGGATGAAAAATAGTATTTTTGTTTAAATAATCTAGATGAATAGTTAAAAAATTATATTGAATATATATAACTGAAGAAATATTATTTTTACTATTTTTAGATGTTTAAATTTTCACCAATGTACAAAGATAATATCAATAAAATGAAATCATGAACTGGAAACAAAATCATTAACGACTAAATTAATGATTTTAAAAAATAATTATGACCAATTAGTTCAAAAAGATGTAATGAATAAATTATATATAAAATGTTAGATAAAAATATTTATCTAAAAAAATAATTAATTATTATAAATTTATTATACAATATGTCTGGATGCAAATGACCAAGCTGAAAACAAATGAAATTATTTATTGTATAATATATTTTTTCCATTGGTTTCGATTACATTTTAATTATAGGATTGTTAATTTTTTCTATCCAAAACTAACTATATTTCATTATACTATGATTTAATAATTTTATTTTTAGTATTCATTCATTTTTCCCTCTTTTTGGTATTGAACACAATTTCAATAACACTATTACAGCAAACCATCTTTACCCTTTATATTTTATTAGAAAAAATTCCATTTCATCTATGTATTAATATATTTACTCTATGATTTTTTTCCATAAATAAAAAAAACATCAAAGATCAGTTTAATTAAATTTATTTTTATATATTTAAAATTATTCCTTTAAATATTTACAATAAAAATAATTTTTTTATTTTTATAATTTTTTCAAAACAATTATTTTTAATTATCATATCATTGAATTATTTTAACAACATCACATTCATTATTACTTATAAATATTCTATTCTAAGATTCCATTTTATATTAATGATGATCATAATTCCATTATTATGTAATTTTTTTGTATTATAACATATTTAAAGGAAACTGTAATTATTAATATTTTCAAATTTGAAGGGTAAAATCATTATAAATTAGTATTAATATATTTCAAAATATTTTTATAAATATTTTTTATCATAGTGCATATACCATAATGGTACCATCAACCTTTTGTCTCCATTTTCATAAGATCATGATGTTCTATTTATCGTATTGTGGAATTATTGAAATTTTATGAACCAGTTTTCAAGTGTGGATATTCATAAAGACTACATATTTTATTACTTATTCACTCATTTCAAATATTAAATGGATTTTCTTGGTAAGTGATGTGTGGGGCTTGATATTAGAAATACCCTGAACACATCATTTAAAATCATGATATAATCTAGTCAGATGACTTTGAATATGATGTCTTAAATATTTCATTTCATAACATTAAAACACATTTATATTGATCCATGAGATTATTTATATTTTTAGGATTTTATTTTATATAATTGGTATCCACCATATTAGTTATATGACATGTTTGAGTATTGTTTATATATTGACCCGACTTTATAGCATTACATAATATATAATTAAATGAATAATTCACATTGAGGATATTTTCAGGTTTAGAGTTTTAGAGAATTAGGCCATTACTATTACATAACAACTTGAATATTAAAAGTAGACACTACTACTCATTATCCATTTTTTTCATAAAATAAAAACTCTTAAAAAGACACATGTCTAGTCCCATATTTTTTACAACATGACTTTTCCTTGATCCCATCCTTGACTCTATTCATCTTTAAGTCTTGTGGTAAACAATTCAAAAATATGGTAAGAGCATAAAAAGATCAGTAAGGGATATAAAATAATAAAGGAAAACATTAGACCATCAATAAATACAAATCAATGAAAATATATTTTTCAAACATAACATACATTACCAAATCATAATATTTATGAATAACACACACAAATCATAAATCATAAAGGTTACTTATGGAATCCATATCAAACATACATTGTAGCTATCATAGCTACATAGGGATTTACACTTAGTATACCCATTATAGTATATTCACTAAATCTCTTAGGAGAAACATCTCGTTTACCTCTGTCATGTTGCCCAATGCATTGGAGAGATATCTCAGGCTCACCCACCCTAGGTTTATCAAGGAACCACCCATATACGTAAACAATTCCCAATAACCATAACATAATCATAACAAATAACACATCTATAAAAGAAAGATAACATTTCCACAATCTAATATATCAAACTAAGATATTTAAATAAACAATGCTTTATCAAATCATTTTCAAGACCATTTAAAAAGAGATTTTTGAATCAAAGTGTACTATACCACAATGAAGCGTGTGAATGAATTATAATTTAAAACAATTAAGGGCTATATAAATAAATTTTAAAACCCATTTTAAAACATTGAAATTAATGCGAAATGTTTAGCAGAATAAATCTTTAAAACATTTAAAATGATATTTTAGGTAGAGTTTTTATCAAAATAAGGGATGCTTAAATAAAAATAATTGAGGAATATCATTAAATAATAACATTATAATATCATTAGAATAAAGGGATTTATGATATAATATGTCAAAGGATAGTATATAGACCATATAAGAGTGAATAGATACATAAAAACAATGAAGTATATGTGGAAAGGTAAATTGTGAAGAAATCCCTTATAAAGATGGTATCCTTAAATTAAGGATAAATCAATCTCATAATTATGTGTGACAAATATAAATACACCCAATATAAGTGGATATTAATTGTAAAACAATCAGAGGTCATTCACACATATTCATAGGATGACATATTCAATAAGTGAAAATTGAACCCAAATAATTGAAATTGAGTTAAGAAGTTCCCTTATAAAAATTTGATAGACTAACAGTGTCACATTAAAATTTAGAAGATGAGTTGATGAGCTAAAATGGGTATCTCATCACTTGGTCATAAATTTCACATCAATAAGGTTATATAGGAACATAATTCAACATAATAAGATGTAAATTATAAGACATAACAAAAATAAGTCTTTTAAAAAGAGGAGGGTGAAAGGTTCACTTACCGATTTGGTAACATAAAAAACAAATTCCACATGAAATAAGGATCCTACAATGAAGATGTAAATACTCATAAATGAAAGTATATTATATAATGAGTAAAATCATGGGCATTAAATACACCACACAAAAGTAAATAGTGGCAAATATAGCATGAATCTTAAGGGAATAAAAAGTTAGATGAAACCCTTTACCACGTTGTAATCAACTAAGTTGTATGACCAAAAGTTATTATCCACCAAATTAATCATAGAATACCATGAATATAATTAGAATCATGATTATATATATATCAAATAGTAGTACACAATACACCACATGAAATGAATAAGTGGTAAACAATAGAAATCATTAGGAATTATAAGTGAGATAAACAAATACCTTACCTTGTGTCTAACTTGACCCGTTCATTAATTAATCTCTTGAATAATAAACTAATGTTAATTTATAATTGATTAAGAACATTTATAAAAAAATTATTTCTTTTATATTACTTATTACCATGTTATAAACATTATGAAATCATTTAAGTTAATAATGGTCGTTTTGTCGTTATTTGGTACTTGAGTAAAAAGAATGAACACCTTATAATTTCAAGTCGTTCATGTGGTAAGATATCTATTATCTTCAAAATGATATTAATGATTTACATATCATATATATCATATATATCTAGTATGTACATGTATTCATAATAGTACATAATATTTAGAGGTAAGATATGAAATGCATCGTTCATGGAGACTTTAAGTCGTACATACGCATGAAGGATACTTCCACTTCTATATCTTATTTTAATGGAATTAAAAACATAATGATACATATTTATATTATAATTAAATTATAATATAATATACAACATTATTAACTCCATCATTTATATTTCCAACATAAGGAATTAACGAGTCATATAACTTTGAGGGGCGGTAGTCCGCACTTCCTCTAATGTGATTATCGTATTTACCCACTATGAAAACGATAAAGTATTTCTATAAATGAAGAAATAAAGAATGATAAAGAAAAAATAAACATAATATATATGATATATAAATATGGTTCCATCATAATGTCCACCATTAGAGGCAGTTGGAGATATTTGAACAATCATCATTTCGTGAGGCGTAAATTTGCCATCCACAGAAACATTATGTTATTCACCCATTAGGTGGAGGTGTGTGTAAGTGTAGTTCGAATAATCCTAATAAAAACATCCTTTTATATTTTGGATACTAGTGTTGTAACAAAATAAAGGAATAAAAAGAGTTTAGGGGTAGGAAAATTAAAATAAAATAAAACAATTTAAGAGAAATTGTTACCTTTAATTTGGGTAACTCCCTTTGGATAGAACCAAAGGACTTCTAGAAGTGCCTTCTGCCTAAGTTAAGTCTTATAAGAGGAGGATAGGGATGGGGGGATTTTAAATGAGCTGATTTTGGATGAGCCAAAAGGCTTGAGAGGTGTGACGAATTGGTTAGAAGTGGTCTCCTTTTATAAGGGAGAGGAGGGGCTCTTTAGGAAACTGTTATAATATTATTTTATTATATAATGAAATTCTGTTTATAAAGGTCCAAAATCCCTAGAATCTAATATAATATGACTCGTAGTCTAAATAATATCATCCAATTGTAATTGGACAGGTTTTGGATGTTATTTTAATATTTATAATTTTATTTATTTAAAACTTTTATTAATGAGGTAAATACTACATCATTATTGTTTCCTAAATAATTTAATTTATGTGATGTATAAATATTATAAAAAATACCATGATGTATTAAATATTTTTATCTTTCCAATTAATATTTATAGTCTAAAATATAATTTATATAACACCATATAAAAATTAATTTACTACAAGATTTTTGTTTTTGTCATTTTTTCCTTTACATTATGTTAATTAATCTAAAGTGTCATTATCATTCGTAAGTGGCTCCATGGGGTCCCAAAATAGACCCAATGATTCACATGGTCTTCCATTACTCATACAACAGTTTTATCACATGTGTTAACGTAATTTTGAATTATTACAATATTCTCTTTACGTTGAATTACCCTATTTACCTTTAACCGCAGTAAATAATAGTCAAAAGTTACTATTCACCAAAAATTAATTTTCATCTTATTGAACCACATTTTACTTTTGATAAAAAACATATATGTTGTATTTTCTAAATTAAATTCACTAAAGTGGTAAATTTTCATTTAAATGAAAAATTAAGCTTTTTAACCACTACTAAGTGATTTCACTATTCATCAAAAATTGAAGTTTTCCAGAAAAATACCAAAAATCCAGCCTATGATTTATTTGATATTCGGAATTCAAAAATGATATATATTTAGATAAATTCAAAACATTGAATTGGTATTGATTAATTTAAAATTAATTCCCATTTTTAAAAGAAATAGTGTGTTTTTAAGAAATAATAACTATCAAAAGATCGACACTTATTTATGTCCAATTTCAAAGTGAAATTAATTCCAATGACCAACATTGAATTATATGGTAAAAATATATTCTATTTACACTTTAAAACCAATTAAAAATATAATCTAACAATATAAATAAATTATATTAAATCATAGTTTTGAATTAATATACAATATATTTCACTATTCATTAGAAAATGAACTTCATTCGAACAAATTCCAAAAAATTACTCAATGTAAATTTTGATATCCCCATTATAAATAAGTATTTTATTTGTTCAAATATAATGTATTAATGTGAAAAAAATTATAATTAAAGAGGGATCTCCATTAAAAGGAGGTAAATCGTCCATTTAATGTAAATTATGCTTAAAATTAGATTCATTCACATTTTAAGCCTCTATCATTTATTGGATAAATATAAATACATTTAAAAAACATTTATACTCATATTGTAGTTAGTTGTTTTAATTACCACCAATACAACGGCTAGGAGTTGAGTACCAATTAAAATAATAATATTATATTATTAGTGTACAACGTAAGATTTCAATGAAACCTGTTGTTGAGTATCGGGTTAGCTATCAAACATAGAAACCCCTTTAAAGTAAAATTAATATTTAATTCACAAATATTAATAAATATAAATTATGACTTATTCTTTATTTACCTCTTATTTTACATCCTTCCACCTTTTTTGGGAATGGGGCCCTTTCCATTTTAAAACTGGGCATGGAAGCTTCATTAAATGTCCCACATCGGAAAAGAGTCAGTAAAACTATCACATTAAAAGAAAGAAAGAAAATTACAATGTTCTTCCAAGATAACCCGTACTAGGATTCCATGTATGAAACCATGGATAAGGATGTGAGAACAAACAGTCAAGTTCTGATTGAGAGTGATAGAAAACTTGATTAGGAGAATGTTAACCACCAGAAAATCAAAAACTTATGACGTGTTAAACGGTCTTTGATTACCCAGTAGGAAACATAAACCAATTTTTTTTTGTTTTACATTCCATTTAATAATTTATAGGAATTAATTTACTACATAGAATAAGAACATAAGGAAATATACTTACCTTCAAGTAGAGTTTCATCCTTTAATAAGTTTCAACCAAAAACATATTTTTTTCCAAACAAAGAGCATTCAAAAAGACTTGGTCACATCAAAATCACTAAAATCATTTTCTTGAGAATTAAATAATCCACAAAATAAGAATAATATATTTCTCTTCTCTTTATACATCAACTAAAACCATAATTGTTAGTGTGAGATCAGATAATATCGAAAAAGGATAATCTTTTACAAAAACAAAAACTAATCTTAATCTCCAAAAATTTTCAAACAAAACTCAAAGTTCAACAAAGACCATTCACAAAAACAAATTTATGTAAAATTCATCAAAAGTGATCCAAACTAACATCAAAACCCAAATCTCATAAGTAGTTAATTACATAGTCTTCCAAGATAAAATTTATCTCCAAATAACAATAGTTACTCATAAAGTCTCATATTGAAAAGTAATTAACCAAATCACATGTTCTTCATTATAGGTTAATCATTTTCATAAATAAACCAAATTGTCATATGTCCATAATAATAACCTAGATTCTTATAAACTAAAATTTCAACCATTATTCCACAATTGAAATCCATAGTATTCTATCTTCCATGGGCATATAGTGTTTCCTCAAAAGAGATAATGTATTCCACAACAACCTTTGTCACATAATCAATAAATAATTTTTCTAATATAAGTATATCCATTTGATTAAACATAACTTCCAAAAATCAACTTATTATTGTTCCATAAAAACATTTTAGTAAAATAATAAGTCACTCTAACCAAGGAATTCATGTATGATAGTGGTAGGTGATTCACCCTTGTTTCCCTTCAGTTTTGGGTTTGATTCCTTCAGCCTTTCCGGATGTGACATTTTGTCACCCATCCTACGAGGTGTCCTATTTATAAAACTAAAAAATAACCCTAACATGTTTTAACCTCATTGGTTTCCTTATTACTCTAATTTTCATCCAAATTAATTATGATCTCAACATCTTAATTCTTGAAGTCTTATTTCACCACCATATGATAAAATAAAATGATCCCCAAAATGAAGAACATAATACCTTGATCATGGTGTCCATTTGGTTTCATCATCATCTTGTTCATGTAGGTAGTTGGTCCGTGCATCACAACAGTGATTTTTAGATCCTTCAAAATCATTTAATTCCTCCATCCAAATATACTTAGTATAAAATGGGTCATATGGTTGTTCATAGAAAACTAGTTTTGGAAAATAATCATGTATGACATATAATTTTAAAACATCTGATAAAACATTATTTCTATAAAATAGTATGACTGAATTTGAGTTGAAAATTTCAATTAATGGTCCTTTTAAAATAGCATAGGCATGTGCTGAAAGTCTTTACTGTAAAATAAAATATAAATAGGTTGTGCAAGTGTCTCATTATTCAGTATCTTTTTTAAAATAATAATATGCTTCAAAATCTTGTTATAAGGTAAAATATTTTAAAATTCCTTGATAATATTTAACTTTCTTGAAAATATGAGAATATTGTGAAAATAGGATTTGTCTAAATACAACCCATGATCCACGATTATAACGAGGTATAGTGGAGGGGTTTGATAACTCAAAAAACTTCTTGCGAGTGAGTTGTATTCTATAAAATGTTTCACAATCATCCGAACATGACTTTGCAATAATTATTGCAATCATTTCATCAGGAAGAGATAGGAATGTCATCTTAGATCCTCCTCCTTCCATTTGTAACTAACTTTCCTTGATATGAAAATGTTTTAAAACAAGTATCTAACTAAAATAATAGACATAGGGACTAACCATGTGTCTAACAGAAACTCTTAATCCCTATAGTTGTCTTAATAGACCTCTTATACCAACTATAAGGACCCGACCTTATAACATTACATAATATTTAATTAAATGAATAATTCATATTGAGGATCTTTTCAGGTTTATAGTATTATATAATTAGGCCATAACTATTACATAACAACTTGAATATTAAAATTATACACTACAACTCAGTGTCCATTTTTTCATAAAATAAAAACTCTTAAAAAGAAACATGTCTTGTTCAATATTTTAGACAGCATGACTTTTCCTTGATCCCATCCTTGACCCTATTCATCTTTAATTCTAGTGGAAAACATTTCAAAAACGTGGGCTGAGAATAAAAAGCTCAGTAAGTGTTATAAAATAAGGAAGGAAAATATTATCCCATCAATAAATACTAATCAATGAAGCTATATTTTTCAATCATAACATACCTTACGAAATCAGAAGATTTATTAATAACAAACAGAAATCATAAATCATAAAGGTTACTAATGGAATCAATATCAAACATACTTTTTAGCTATCACAACTACATAGGGAGTTACACTTTGAGTACCCATCATAGTATATTCCCTAAATCTCTTAGGATAAACATCACGTTTACCTCGGCCATGTTACCCAATGCATTGGAGAGCTATCACAGGCTCACCCAACCTAGGTTTATCATGGAACCACTCATATACGTAAAAAATTCCCAATAAACATAACATAATCATAACACATAACACATGTATAAAGGAAATATGACATTTCCATATTCCAATATATCAAATCAAGATATTGAAATAAACAATGCTTTATCAAGTCATTTTCAAACCCATTTATAAAGAGTTTTTTGAATCAATGTGTCCCATACCACATTTAAGATTTTAAATGAATTGTCATTTAAAAAAACTAGGCCCATATAAATAAATACTAAAACACATTTTGAAAACATGGACATTAATGCGAAATATTTCGAAGAATAAATCTTTAAAATGTGTAATACGATATTTTAGTTAAACAGTTTTTAAAAAAATGAGAGACGATTGAATACAAATAATTGAGGAATAACATTTAATCAGAACATTATAATATCACGAGAATAAAGGGATTAATGATATAATATGTCAAAGGACAGTATATAAACCATATAAGAGTGAATTGGTGCATAATAACAATGAAGTCTCAGTGGAAATGTAAATTGGGATGAAATCCCTTATAAAGATGGTATCCCTAAATTAGGGATAAATCAATCATATAATTAGGTGTGAAACATATAAATAAACCCAATATAATTGGATATTAAGTGTAAAATAATCAGAGGTCAATCAAAAATATTCATAGGATAACATATTCAATAAGTACTAATTGAACCCAAATAATTGAAATTGATTTAAGAAGTTCCCTTGTAAAAATTCAACAGCCTAACGGGGTCACTTTAAAATTCAAGAGATGAGATGATGAGATAAAAAGGGTATCTCATCACTTGGAAATAAATTTTACATCAATAGGGATATAAAAGGACATATCCCAACATAATAAGATGTAATTTAAAAGACATAACAAAAAGAAGTCTTTTAAAAGGAAGAGGGTGAACGGTTCCCTTACAGATTTGGTAATGTACCAAACATATGCCACATGAAAGAAGGATCATACAATGAAGATGTAAATACTAATAAATGAAGGTATATTACACAAAGATTAAAATCATGGGCAGTACATAAACCACCCAAAAAGATATAGTGTCCAACATAGCATGAATCTCACGGGAATAAAAAGTGATGTGAAACCCTTTACCACGTTGTAATCAACGGAGTCATATGAAGAAAAGTTATTATCCACCAAGTTAATAATAGAATACCTATAATATAATGAGAATCATAATTATATATATCAAATGGAAGTACACAATACACCAAATGAAATGAATAAGTGGCGAACAGTGGAAAACTTACAGAATTAAAAGTGAGATAAGAAAATACATTACCTTGTGTCCGACTTGACCCATTCATTCTTTAATCTCTAGAATAATAAAATGATGTTAATTTATACTTACTTAATAATCTTTTTAAATTTAATTATACCTTTTATATTACTTATTACCATGTTAAAAACATTACGTGATCATTTATGTTAATAACGGTTTTTTTGTCGATATTTGATACTTGAGTAAAAAAAATGAACACCTGATAATTTTGAGTTGTTCATGTGGTAAGATATCCACTATACTAAGAATGATATTAAGGATTTATATATAATATATATAATATATATCCAGTGTATACAAGTATTTATAATAGTACGTAATATTTAGAGGTAAGAAATGAAATGCATCATTCATGTAGACGGTAAGTCATACGTATGCATGAACGCTACTTCCATTTCTATTTATTATTTTAAGGGAAATAAAAAACATAATGATAAATTGTTATATTATAATTAATTTATAAAATCATATACAATATTATTAATTCTGTCATTTATACGTCCCACATAAGCCATTAACGAGTCATATCACTTTGAGGGGGCAGTAGTCCTTACTTCCTCTAATGTGATTATCGTATTTACCCACTATGGAAACCATAAATTATTTCTATAAATTAAAAAATAAAGAATCATAAAGAAACCATAAACATAATATATATAATATATAAATAAAGTTCCATCATATTGTCCACCATGATAGGTGTTTGGAGATATTTGAACAATCATCGTTTCGGGAGGCCTTAGTTTCCATCCAGAGAAACATTCTGTTTTTCTCCCATTAGATGGAGGTGTGTGTAAGTGTAGTTCTCATCCATATCATAAAAACATAATATTATATTTAGGATACTTATTTTGTTACAAAATAATGGAATAAAAAGATTTTAGGGGTTGAAGAAGTAAAATAAAAAAACAATTTAAGAAAAACAGTTACGTTTAATTTTGGTAACTCCCTTTGGCTTGAAACAAAGGACTTCTTGAAGTGACTTCTGCCTAAGGTAATGCTTCTAGTAGAAGTAGAGGGATGTAGGGAGATTAATTGGGAATAGTTTTGACAATCCCAAAGTCATGAGAGGTGTGATGAATTGGTTAGAAGTGGTCTCCTTTTATAAGGGAGAGGAGGGGCTCTTTAGGAAAGTGTTATAATATTATTTTATTATATATTTATATTCTATTTATAAAGGTCCAAAAATAATTGAATTACAAGATAATATGACTAATAGTCGAAATAATATCATCCATTAAAAATTGTAATGGTTTTGGATGTTATTTTAAAATGTGTAATCTTATTTATTTAAATCATTTATTAATGGGGAAAACACTACATCATTATTGTGTCATAAATAATTTAATTTATGTGATGTATAAAAATTATTAAAACTACCATGATGTATTAAATCTTTTTATCTTTCCATTGAATATTTATAGTTGAAAATATAATTTATATAACACCATATAAAAATTAATTTACTAAAAGATTTTTGTTTATGTCATTTTTTCCTTTACATTAAATTAATTAATCTAAAGTGTCCTTATCTTTCATAAGTGGCTCCATGGGGTCCCAAAATAGACCCAAAGATTCCCATGACTGGACATTACTCATCTAATAAGGTTAGGAAATGTGATAAGGTAATTTTGAAATATTTCAATATTCTTTTTACCTTGAATTACCCCATTTACCTTTAACCGCGGTAAATAAAAGTCAAAAGTTATTATACACCAAAAATTATTTTCATATTATTGTACCAAATTTTACTTTTTTATAAAAACCATGTATGTCAGATTTTCGAAATTCAATTCACAAAAGCAGTAAAATTTCATTTAAATGAAAGAGTCAGTTTTTTTAACTACTACTAAGTGATTTCACTATTCATCAAAAATTTATGTTTTTCAGAAAAATACCAAAAATTCAGCCTAATATTTTTTTGATATTCCGAATTCAAAAAGGATATCTATTTTGATAAATTCAAAATATTTATGTGGAATTAATTAATTTATAATTAAATCCCATTTTTAAAACAAATAGCGTGTTTTTAAGAAACAATAACTATCAAACGATTGAAACATGTTTATGTCCAATTTCAAAGTGAAATTAACCCCAATGACCAAAACTGGATTAAATGGTAAAAATATATTCTAATTACACTTTAAAACCAATTATAATGATAATCTAACCATATAAATAAATTATATTAAATTATAGTTTTGAATTAAAATACAATATTTTTCACTATTCATTAGAAAATGAACTTCATCAGAATAAATTCCAAAAAATTTAAACAAAGAAACTTTTAATGTCCCCATCCTAAAGAAATATTTTATTTTGTCAAATAGAATGTACTAAAGTGACGTAAATTAGATTTAAATAGGGATCACCATTAAAAGGTGGTATATCAGCCTTTTAATGTAAATTATGCTTAAAATTATATTCATTCACCTTTTAAGCCACTAACTTCTATTGCATAAATGTAAATACATTTAACAAACATGTATAATCATATTTTAGTTAGTTTTTTTCATTCATTCCAATACAACATCTAGGTGTTAAATACAATTTAAAATAATAATATTATATTATTAGTGCGCAACGTAAGATTTCAAAGAAACTTGTTGTTGTGTATCGGGTACGCTATCAAACATAGCAACCCCTTTAAAGTAAAATTAATATTTAATTCACAAATACTAATAAATATGAATTATGTCTTATTCTTTATTTACCTATTATTATACAGTTTATCTCTACCATATTATTTATACCGTGTTTATTTTATGATTTATTTAGTGGAACAATTTCACTTATTATGAATACGAGACCATTATTTATTAGTTTTTACATTACCATGGATACCATGAAGTGGTATATGAATTATTACATGGATACGTAATAAGAAATAATAATTTTATGACTATGATTATATGACTAATCTCATTTTTAAAATATAATGTAGTAGTCATGTATACAACTAGACTATATAAACAAATATATTTTTTGATCATATCATATGAGATCTTGTACATCAATTTTTTAATGTCGAAATGTTACTACATGTTCTGTATAACAACCTAGTCTTTACACACATTAACAATAAATAACATTATCAAAATACGTTAAACATTACATAGACAGTTTCCTGATGACCATATTATTCTAGTGCATGTGGAATCATGGAAGCATAAACAATGATACATAAGTGAGCTTAATTTTCTCCCACTAGGAACTTCCTTACTGGAAACCTTCTTATACACATCAAAAAATACATATCTTAATAAATTTGGGAAAGAATCATGAAAAGGGTGAGCTCAACTTCTTCATTAGGGTAGCCAAGGAATATATGTATTCATAATACTAAGCATAAGGTTAATGGAACATGGTTATGAAAATATAATATCGTACCCTATATATGAAATTCCATATAACTAAATCATGGAAAAAATATTATCAGTTCATTACACACAAATCATAATGAAATAAACAACATAATTAATGAGAGAATAACATTGGAATAAAATATAATGTTGTGGAGGAAATATCAGCATATAATAAAATTTCCATAGTAGCCAAGGAATCACATCCAAGACCATATTCATAGTATCTGTTCACGTCCCAAACCATCTTGAAAGTTATAGTTCAATCATGTGGTAATCATGGTTGTATAAGTTCACTCCTGATACCATCTTAGTAGTCATGGTTTACTCCCATGGCCATCTTACTAGTAATTGTCCATTCAGAAGACCACACAGATTGTCTTAGGATATATAAATCCTTCCCCAATGTATTGGATGGATATATAGGCCCCACAAGTCTCATAATGAAATCAATCATACATGTGTGACATGATAAAAAGTAATCATATCCTAACCCATGAAATTATGGGGGTATTATAATCATGTAATCATATCATAAAATTTGGAAAAAAATAGGTTTTATTATCATTTCATCATAGAAATAACCTATAAAATGTGGAATTTATCAAAATCATATAACCCATGAAGGATAAATGAGTTTTCATAGAATTTATCTCATGAAAGAGAAACGTCTTTCATAAACATCATTCCCTGAAAGCATAACACTTTCATATAAATAATACGAATAGAAACATTTAATAAATTTACCTATAAAGGCATGAGTAACACAAACATGTGTTATCATAAATGGGAAATAATTTTGAAATATATATTAAAATCATTTAAGGAGGAAATATACCTTATTAAATGAAAAAAATCATTAAAACACAATCCTTTTTAAAAAACATGGAAAAAATTGAAATGTATAATGTAAGAAATGAAAACCATAAATAGATTTTAAAATCCCTTTACCTTGGTAATTTAGTTCAATTGTATTTTAATAACATGGTTTTCTTATATAATAGATTTCCAACTGGAGAGAAGGACAATCTGATTTTATTGAAAAATGATATATTTACTACCAAAGAGTGAATAATACTAATTATAAATTGATATATATTAAGTAAAAAAATTAAACGGATACTCATGAGTGATCTCGGGATAGATAATAATATTTCATCAAAGTAGGAATAAACATAAACAATCCTGATAAGCGATGATATTTCCTCAATAAACTCTTATAACATGGTAAACTGGGATCATACACTCCTTATAAGAAAATGAAATTACCTGAATCTTAATATATCCTTATAAGAAGTAATTTAATTATATAATATTTAACATTTATGTATATAGCCATTGAAAAATTATTTATGTTCATAACAAAACACATGTCTCAAAGATGGAAAATTGTTACAAAACTATTTCACTGATTTGGAAAATTTTGAAACATAGAAAACAAGAAATAGAGGTTATAAAATTCATATGTGAATACCCATAAATATTGTTATAAAAATATAATACAACTATGAGTTTATATACAACACATAAAAGGAACGACTGTCGAACATAGAATGTGTATCATTGAAATAAAACGTGATATGAAATACCCTTACCTTGTATAATGGCTTTTGTTGTACTCATTAAAACCACTTCCAAAATACATATAAATTTATTATAAATATTTTACATACCAATTTTATTTAATCTAATATCAAATATATTATTATCATGAACTTATACTATAGTCTTGTTAATAATACTATGATAAGGTTTCATGTTGGGTAATATTCACTTTATCCTCTGTATGTATCTTAATTTGTTATAACATATTTATTTATAAATTATGTAATTCTTTATAGAATGAAAAAAATGGATTATTATATGCAGTCTTTGTGTCATATAATAATCTATAAAATATTTAAGTATAAAATGGGATACAATATTCCTAGAGACAATTGATCGTTCATACACATGAAATCTATTTATATTTAATTTTCTTTTTAAAAGGATGGTAGTAAAAGAACTATATATATAATCATTAAATTATATTTAATATATAAAATATGAATTATATATTCACAAAACTATCTTTAATAAAATCCATGTACTGTAGGATCGAATCATATGATTTTGGGAGGGAGGTCTCCCTCACTTCCCCAAAAACAATTATCGTATTAAAACCAAGTGGAATTTAAACAATATATGTATTGAAAAAGAAATAAATAAGTATAAAGAAATAATAAATATAATATATAACATATATAAATAGTATTTCCATAAAAATATCCAAAATGAGATGTAGTAATGAAAAATTTACAATTATCATTTAGTGAGGTGGTTGCTCATCCTACACATAAACAATATGTTCATTGGCTTTTAGATGGAGGTGTGTGTAAGTGTATATTGAAAACATAGAATAAAAAAAATATATTATATAGAGAATATATTATTTTTTATACGAGAATTTAAAAATTATCGTGGAGGTGGTGTATAATGAAAATAAATAATAGGAATTTAAGGATTATACTACTTATTAATCGGGTAACTCCTTTTTGGTTTGTGCCCAAAATCTTCTTTGTAAGTCTTTTTACAAATGGGAGGCTTCATAGAAGATCTATGGATTTATGGGAAGTGTTTTGGGAAGTTAAATGATGAAACAAATAGTTTTGATAGGTGTGAATAAGTAGTACAGGGGGTGAACTTTTATAGGTAAGGAAAAGGACTCACTTAGAATTTTTGAAAACAAGTAAGGTGTACCCACATTTTTACAAAAAAAATTCCCACAAAAAACAATCATAGGAATGGATAAAGAATGGTTGTATCATGGCCATCCAATGGGTGTTGGAAAACTTTATACGACATTTTGGGTCTTAAATTTCATTCTCACTCCTTAGTTAAGATTAATTTTAACTTAATCTATTATATTAATTTTTATTACATTCAGTAATAATTTTTGTCAAACACATGTTTGATATAATTAGTCATTAGAAATTATTTTGATTCAAAATATAGAATATGTATTTCAAAATAAAAAACATTGATGTAGAAGAAATTAATTTAAAACTAATCCTATAGTTGGCTCATAAATATGGGTTTTTATTGTAAAAATGATAAAAATATTGGAATATTTTTATCCAAATTTCAATTTGAAATAGGTTCAAAGTTCCCAAAATGGACTAGTTGATAATAATAATATCAAATTAAAATTTCAAACAAATTTATAATATAATTTATCCTTATAAATAAGTGATATGTGAAAAAAATTAGAATTAGAATCTTTTATATTCAATGATTCATCAAAAAAATATTTTTCTCATTAAAATCCAAAAACATCTCCTATGATAATTGTGAAATTATTTTTTACAAAATTAAGGTCATTTTATCATATTCTATTTTCAATTTTTTTTGTAAATTAATATTATTATTTTTCTCTAAAATACACTAAATGTTCTTTAGTAGATAAAATAGTGTTTATAAACATAAAAGGACTTTACAAAAAATAATTTCTTTTAAATTCAATATATTAAATATATATAATTAAATAATAACCATCATTGAAAAAGTATTCCTGAATGTTCATATTACTATGTTATTCACCTAGATTGTAATTATCACATTTAAATACTTATAATAATTAAATGATGTTTTGTAGAAAAATAATTGTTTCATGTAAGATACACCAAGACTATGTTCCAGGTACCATACCCCATGTCACTATTGTGTATGATGTGGTCGTGCCATGTGAAATGATTTTTTGAATTAATGAATTAAAAGAGAAAAATTAATAAATTAATTTTTTCAGAATCAATACCCATAAAGGCTTTTGGTTTTATATTCTTCCCCCATAAATGGAATGTTTCCCTCAATATTATTAACTTGGTTTAGATAAATTGGTGATACTTCTAATATATAATATGTCCATGTTCCCATATTGCATACTCTGGCAATTTATTTATCAAAATAACATTGAACATGTGAGTGGAATTTTTTCATATAAATTTCTATGATTGGTCCATAATTTCCAAATCTTGTTCTTTCTAAGGGAGAACATGCTCCCATGGTATGACCTCTGAAATTAGTACACAAGAATGATCATGTATAAACATACAAAAAAGAGATACATGGAACACATAATGGAATTTAGAGATATTTTGGAGGATGTTAAAAGAGTTAGGTTACCATCCTGATATGATCAAGAATATAAAGGGGACCAATATAAATAGGGCTTAGTTTCCCTTTTTTGTGAATCTCATAACCTTATTCTAGGGTTATATTCATAGAAACTAATTTTTACCAACATAAATCAATAGATCAAACTAATAGTTATCAGAAAAACATATATATTTACTTTGAGCTACCGTGATATAGTTTAAAATGATTTTAACCATCTTACCATTTCTTTTAAAATATCATGTCCCAATTTCTTTCTTTTGCAAACTTCATCCCATCACATTGGAGCCATACATATTTTCTCATAAAGGACTTTAAAAGGTTCCATCTTCGGGCTTGAGTGAATGATCATGTTTTGTGAAAACTCAACTAGATAATGTCATTTATCCTAAAAACCATTGAAATAAAGAGAATAAGATATCAACATATCCTCTTGGGTTTTAATTATTATTTCAAACAGTCCATCTGTTTGAGGATGTTAAGAAATGATAAAACTCAATTTTGTAACAGGTTCTCGGAGAAGACATCACCTAAATTATGAGGTGAACCTAAAATCCTTATCTGATTTAATGGATTGTGGTAGGTACTATATGTATCCTTTATTATTCATTAATATATATCTAGGA
Source organism: Viscum album (assembly GCA_963277665.1). Lineage (NCBI taxonomy): Eukaryota > Viridiplantae > Streptophyta > Magnoliopsida > Santalales > Viscaceae > Viscum > Viscum album. The sequence goes on along the minus strand of OY728160.1, from coordinate 1,043,013,022 downwards.
ATGTTGGTCTAGATAGAAGTCTTCTATAATAGATATGAAGCCTGCTGACATAGTAAGGAAAGCAATTACAAACCAAATAGTATTAATCCCATTAGAGGTTTTGGGTAGTCCATCTAAAAATGCATAATGATTTTATCCCATTTCTATTATGGAATTGGAAATGGAAGAAACATTCCTTTTTAATTTTTTCTTCTATAAATATCCTGTTGGAATATAAAACACCGATATAAAAACACTACAATATCTCTCTTGATTCCATTCCACAAGAAAAATTCATTCAATTCCCAGTACATCTTCGTACTTCCAGGACGAATAGATAGTGGAGAACTATGAGAATTATCCAATATATCCTTATTAAAATCTGTCTTGGAATGAACACAAACACTGTTTTTTGAATCTTATCACTCCATGGTGATCATAAATAAAATCAAGAAAATTTTTTTATTTCTTTTGAAGCTCTTAATCTTCTTTTTCACATCCATAATATTTACTTGGATAGAGGATTGGGAATTAATTTGAGAAAGATATAATTTCCCCCTTCCATAATTATTTCTTTATCCATAAATTGAAAATTAAGAAATATTTGATATTTCATGACCTTGATCATGGATAAGCTGGCACGATATTTTCGACTCAAATCATGGGCCACCTTAATCGCTTTATAAGGAGCTAATGTATTTTGTATTAATAATCCTTTATCAAATGTAACCATCTTCTCAATCACATGTTCAACTCATTCTATATGAATATATATGAAATATTTTTTTGATCAATATATATATATATATATATCACACATTTTTCCCTAATGAAATTGCCTCCATGTATTTAATAAAAAGAGTATAGATTTTAACTCTAAATCATTACATGGGATATATTTCTCATGAATCTTTAACTAACACGATTCATAATAAATAACCATGTTATTTTTCATAAGAACATATCCATATCCTTTTATGGATGCATCAATATAGATTACAAACCTTTCTCTACTATGGGGTAATTCAGGTACAACTATACATACTATCCTTCTCTTTTGTTCCTTGAAATATCCCAGGCATTCAATTGACATGAGGAACATAAAACCCTACTGAATTAAAATGGTTGGGTGATTGGATAGTCATGAGATATTCTCCTCAAACCATCTATAGTTTCATGATATAAAAACAATTCTATGGATTTTATTCATCATTATTTTTCTAGTAAATCATTATTTAGCCTCTATAATTAATGGATCTACAGAAATACCATATAATGATATTATGTGACACATAAATGAATCATTTTGCAGCCATAATTTGTAATTATTAATTTTATTCATATAGCCTCTCCGTCTTTAGGGACTTTAATTCAATTCTCATGTTATCTTAATTCTCTAACATTCACTTTGAATATATAAGAATATTATCTTTATAGAGAACCACAAACTCATTGAGGTAATATATAAATACATTATTCATTAAATCCATAAAGATAGTAGGGGCATCAGTTAGACCATAATGGATTACTATATATCCATAGTGTCCATACCATTTACAAATTTTTTTAAAGGTATATCCTATTTCTTGAATATCAATTAATGATATCCAAGATGACGATTAATTAGATAATGTTATCGAGATACATGCAGATGACCAAAAATATCATCAACACAGAGAAGATAATAATTGTTTTTTACTGTGATCTAGTTGAAATCTTGATAATCAATGAATATTCATGTTGGGCCATCTTCCTTCATCAATAACAGAATGAGTGAACCCCAAGGTGACACACAAGGTAGAATGAATCACTTATCAGAGTTATTCTAGATTCTTTTTCAATACCTAAAACTAATAGTAGCCATTTTATAAGGATAATTTTATATTGGTGTGGAACCATGTATATGTTCAAATTTGAACTGAATTTAAAATTTTAGTGGAAGACATGGCAACTATTCGAGAATGAAATCCACCAAATCATAAAAAATAGTTATATCATTGATGTTGATTTTCTACCCAACCATTTGAGATATAAAACATGTTGAGTTGAAATTAATACCCATAGATAAGATATAATATCCATAGGAAGTTCATACATATCATCAAATTGACGGAAAATCATTGGAGGTTTGGAATATGAAAAGTATATTCCCTAACTCAAACAATTGATATGGTATTTCTATTGATAAATTTAATCCATGAACATGGTGAAATCGACATCAAACAAAGGATTAATTAAAATATTTGAGGGAATCATATTCCCACAAACATCAACCAGAGTTGAATCATAGACCAGAGACACAATCATCAATCCATTAGGTGATTTCACAACTAATTCCATATCTAATTGTTTTTGTGGAATCGTAACACCCTAAGAAACATATATAGATTGGAAGGAGTTGGTAGATCCAACATGAAATATTCCATTAGTATTTATAGAGTGAATTATTATTGTGCCTTTCAGCACATAATTATTGAAACAGTAATTAGAAATAATGATGGGGTGAGATTTCCCCTTTTCCCAAAACATATTTGGTTGTTTATGTTGTTCATCACCACCATCACATGGGTTTGGGAAGTGGTTAACCTGATGCCCATTATCCTTAAACTTGTATCACTAAATCATGAGGGGTGCGTTTTTTGTTAGTTTTTCCTCATTCACAAAATTATCTTACATCTATCCATCACATTGGCAAACAAATTCATTCTGTCCCTCCCTTCCATACATAAAAGATTTATTAGACCCATTAAAGTAATTTCCTCCATTAATATTCTCACACATATAACATAAAGTGAATCTCATCTTATTATCTTCAGGGTTTTAAGATATTCATTTAAAATCTATATGCCACTTATTATAAAAACCATGATATTGAAACATAACTATAACATGTATTCCAAAATTTATTTCACAACTCACAATATCTTAGTATCTACTAAAGTCTTTTATCACCAACATTATTCTGAGGTTTTATTTAATCCACTAAATAACTTATCCAATTTACATTAAGTTTTTATAATTAGTCATGAACCATACCAAACAAGTATCATGAAATTATCAAACTAGGTACCAATAGATTCATCATCCATTTTCATCAACTCAAGGAACTCATTCTCCATCTTGGTATAAAAAACCAAAGAATTTAATTATTCAAAAGTAATTTTGTAATGTTATTCCAATCCATGAATTCAATGTCATCTTACTGAATCATATTCGTGATTAGTGTTCATTACTAGTTTTATTGACATTCTAACGAATATATAAACAGAATGAATATTTCATGATTCAAAAACTATAAAATGGATAATATCATTACATTAGTACTAATCCATTTTTCAGAATAAAGTGGATCAAGGTACCCTCCAAAAAAGGTGTATGTTTCATAATGAATACATCAATTGAATTTTGATCCGTGATTTTATCATTTGGAAGTCCATGATTATTCATATCTTGACAACGATTTTTGAGAATATCAAGTAGGTTTTTCATTCTAGATCTAATAAGAATCAATTTCTTATGTGTAAAATCATTTAATTTTCCTTCACAATCACCATTTCCAAGGTTCAGTCAAGTTTCATCCCACGACTAAAACCAAAAATCATCGATTAAGAAGAATTTATCATAGTGAGGGACCATATGTTCACGAAAAGGAACATATAAGACGTCTAAATCATGACAAGTTCACTAATCTATGCCAATTTAGGTTTATACCAGGATATTCACAGACAAGTTCTATTTAAATCATGCATGCTGGTTTTTGATTTGTTTTTGAATTTCCAAAGCATATCCCCTATGAGTGTCAAACCAGTTGTGCAGTAAGGGTTGTTGTCATGTGCCATATTATTAAGATTCATGCCTAGAAAATCATGTCATAGAAGTTATATCTAGGACCATCTATTGAAAAACTACATCCACATGTTGTATACAGACATAGATTTATTTCTATGAAGCCAGACACTGCATCCTTTAACAAAAATCTATAAAAGTTTCATATATATTTTCATATCCTTAGAAATATCCCTATACATGGCCATAGGGTTACCAATAAGGATTTCTCATCTAATTACACAAATTATAACTAAACCATTACTCTGGTAATAACTATGAAAAAACAATATTTATATACATCAACATTAAATAACTTTTTTAGAATACATAATACATTATACATGAAAATTACCAAAGACTATACTAGTATAGCACCTTTGGAAACATCAATACATAAACAATAATACATAAGTGAAATACATTATTTTCCACTAGTTTATCCTTGACTATAATCCTTCATAGAAACATAAAACATTATACATATCTTCATATCCTAGGGAAGTTAATTAAAACAAGGGTGACCAAATTTGATCATTAAGTTTAAACAGGGTAGATATGTGAGCATACTCGTGAGAATAAGGGATGAGAACATGAGAATGAAAATTTAAGATCATACCCTATATATCAAGGTTCATATAAATTAATCATGTCATAAATCTTGGTAGTTCATAATACATGAATCCTATGAAAATAAAGATCATATTCCATGAAAGCATTAAATAGGAATAAAAGATGGAATTGTGGTAGCCACATAAGAATATAATATGATTTCCATTTTAGTTAAAGAATCACTAAAAATACCATCCTAGTATTATGGGATCACCTCCAATTCTCTCTAAGTAGAAAATGTACGAGATCACAACTCGTACCATCTTGGTATTCATGGTTCACTCCCAAGGCCATGTTACTGGAAATGGTTCATTCCCAATACCATCTATGTCTGTCTCATGGGATATAAATTATTACCCAATGCATTGGAATGATATATAGGCCCAACCCTTCTTATAATGGAATCATAAATACATGTTCCACTAAATCATCAATAATTATATCATAACTGATGAAATTGAATGGTTATTATAAACATGTGTACATATCATAACCTATAGAAAAATTATAGGGATAGTTATATTTTCAACACAAACATAACATATAAAAAGAATCATGTTTCAATTTTATATAACCCGTGAAAGAGAAATGGGTTTCGTAATCTTATATCCCATTAAAGAGAATAATTTTTCAAAAAATCATTCCCTCAAAAACAAAATCAATTTAATTATAGAATATGAATGAAATTATTGAAATTATTTCCATAGAAATGTATGAGTAACACATGGATATGATATATTATATGTGAAATAAATTTGAATCATATTTTAAATAATTTTTTTGAGGATAATATTTTTTCTACAGTGAAAACTTTCATTAAAACATAACCCCTTTTGAAAACCTTTTTCACTAAAAATGACATTGAAAATAATAATCAAAGTAGTGAAAGAAATAAAACATTTTTAGAATTATTTTTTATATAAAATGGGATAAAATGATATTTTGAAATCATTTTTAAAATCATTTTTTTTAAAATGGTTTTAGAGTACTATATATTTTCAACCAGAGAGAGAAGAGAAAATTTTACATAAAACATTATATTATCTACCAAAGTGTGAATAAATCGTACTAATAAATGGATATATCAGGAATAAAATTTTTATGGAAACTTGTGATTGTTCTTGAGAGATATATCATTAAATTTCATCAATGGAAGAATAAACATAAACAATCTCAAAAAGTGACGAAATGGTCTCAATAAACCCTTATAAATAGGTAAATTGGGATCATAAACTATATGTAAGATATTTAAATTAAATCAACCATAAAATATAAATAAAATAATTAATATTATTATATAACATGTAAAATGGAAGTATATACACCTTTAAAAATTATTTAGGTCTATAACAATACATAAGTCTCTTTGAAGGGAAATGCATATAAAACTATTTTACCAATTTGGTAACTATTAAAACATAATCCCCATGAAAGAAATGTATTGAAAGGGATATGTGAATACCAATACATTTAAAAATAAGATACATAGAATAAAATAATGGGTAGTAAATAGACCACACAATAGGAAAATTTGGACAACAGAGCATGTATCTCGCGGAAATAAAATGCGAGATAAAATCTTCTTACATTGTGTCTTGACTCTCATCATACTCATTCGAAAAACATGTATAATAAATAAAAATTTATAATAAAAATTTTATGGAACCATATTATTATATATAATACCATATATGGTTTAATCATGACCTTATTTTACATGCTTGTTAATAATCCTATATTAGGGTTTCACTTCTGGTATTCTTCATTTTATTCTTCACATGTGCCTTAATTAGATATTTCGTTGGTATTAATACATTATACCATGATTTGAATAATTTAATCCATGCTATAAATATCATTTATATATAAAATATGTTTTTATAAAAATTTATAACATATATATATATATGAAATGGAATACATTGTTTATGGAGATGGAAGGCCATACATTCGCAGAACATTATTTCTGTTTAGTAATCATATTGAATAAAACAAATTTAAAAGAAATACAAATATATATATATATATATATATATATACATTAATATATATATATATATCATTATTATATTACATTTATGGTATCTTATATTTTTTTTATATTCACTAAAACTATCTTTAATACAATCCATGTAGTGTAAGAAGGTATCATATTGCTGTGAGGGGGCAGTAGTATGCACTTCCTCTATAGAAATTATTGTATGAATAACAAATAGAAAGTAAAAAAAGATATTTTTTTAAAAGGAATAAATAATAAATATAACATATAACATATATAAATAGTGTTTCCATCATAATTTCCACCATGAGATGATGTGTGTAAAATTGAACAATCATCATTTAGTGAGGAAACAATTCACCCTACACATAAATACTCTCTCCATTTCCCATTAGATGGAGATCTGTGTATGTGTAGGTAAAAACAATATAATAAATAAATACTAGTATATTGAAGATAAGGTGTTTAGCATAAAATCATGGAAAAATTAATGTAGAGGGGTTAATAAAGAAAATAATAAAAAGGATTTTAGTGAAGACACCACCTCTAAATCAGGTAACTCACTTTTTATTTTTTCCAAAGGGCTTCCTTAGAAGAAATTATGCCAAATGGAGTATTAAATGGGTAAGGGATGATTTATTGGAATTTTATTGAGTAGGTATTGTAATAAAAATTGTTTTTTTAGAGGTCTGAGTAAGTGGGATAGGTGGTGGCCTTTTATAGTGAATAAAAAGAAATTTCATTGTATTTTTGAAGAAAAGTTATGTGTAGCCATGTTTTTATAGAAAAAAGTCACAACGAAACAAAAAAATCACAATACATTATAAAGAAAGGGAATATAATGGCTATCCAATGGGTTTTTTCACAAGTTTAAAAGTCAATTTGGGTAATTAAGTTATGTTTATGTCCTTAGTTATTCTTAATTAAACTTTAATTGATGTAATTAATTTTAACTACTTTCACAAATTGATCTAGTAAAAACAAAAGTTTACATAATAAGAAATTATAAATTATGATTATTCAAAATATGGGATTCATTTTTTAAAATGTGAAACATATAAGTGGACAAAATTAATTTAAATTTAATCCTACAGTTAGGTCGACAATGCCATTTTTAATGTAAAAATTATGAATAGTCTACTCACTTTTTATTTCAAATATCAATGTGAAATTGGTTCCAATTCGCAAAATTGTATTAATTTATAAAAATATTATCAAATTAAAATTTCAAAAAAAATCTAGAATATAATATATCCTTATAAATAAATTTTATGAAAAATCATTTTTGAGTTATAAACTCGTATTTTCCACCATTCATCAAAAAATGATGATTGTTAGAAAAATAAAAAAACTCACCTTATGATCATTTCATCACTAAAAATTTAAAAAATGTGTATATTGTATGAAATTAAATTTCTAAATATGTCTAAAATTAAATTGAATAATTTTTATAGAAGTATAATACAAAAGTTATTCCATGAAAAAATATTTTTTATATATATAAGGACTTTAATAAAAATAATACAATTCATTATAAATATATTTTATTTATTTTAAAAAAAATATAATGAATATTTCACATGTATATAATAATGATCGTATTTTGTTGTTTAACAGTATTGATATAATTATCTTATTTAAATAATTATAACAATAATCTATTATTTCATAGAACATTGATGTTGGGTGTAACATACGCTAAATTGATGTTCCATTTAGAATAATCCATATTATTGTTGTGTACATAAATTCATACCATATTAATTTAATGATTTATTTAATATATTGTAATAAACACAAGAAAATTTAATTTATTCCAAAAAAAAGACTGTAAAAACTCAGGGGGGTTACACTTGGGGTTTATACAGTTGGGGTTATTATATTTGAATAAAATACCAATTAGAAGACACATAGGAACATGGATTTATAAAAATATAGTTGATTATAATTAAAAAATTATAAAAAAAATATTATATATAGTAAAGTATTCAATTTTTTCCATATATAAGAATTATATTTTAAGATTTAGATTTAAGGATGTTATTTTTTAGTCTATTTTAACACATAGTTTTGAAATGTATCTAAGTGGAAAAAATAAAAACCATATCAACAACCAAAGAATATTTAGGTGTTTGTATATTAATTATGTAAACAATTCCAATTATATGGCTATTAGAGAGGAGTAAATAGTAATATTTTTGGACAACATATGTGAATCACTGTTATATGGATGCTATAAATGAGAAAATGATTTGGATGCTAGAAATGATCCAATGTAAAGACCCGTAAAATTCAAGGGAAATTTTTTCTTAATTTTCATTGGGATTTTACAAGAACGTAGTTTCTGAAGGCACCTAATTCTAAGGCCCGGTGAGCCCGGAATCATTTTCTGAAGTTTAGCTCGGGTACGTTCAGTGAACGAACGAGCGGGTTTTTCTAACTTTTGAACCGGTGCTCAGAATCGAAATCTGAGGGTGCCGAAGAAACCGCGGTGCCGGTAATTGCTTAGGAACACCTATTTCGGAGTTGCGTTTGTGCGGATGGAGAAGTTAAATTTGTGGATTAATTGAGGAATGAATAAAATTATGAAACAATTTTATTTTTAAGTCTAAGTTGGTTTTATCCTAAATGGGGAAGATGGGGTGACACCTAACTACCCATGTGAGGATGAATGAGAGAATAAAGGAGAGGTGGGGCCCACATAAACCCCAACCCCTTCACATTCCTCTTAAACTCCCTAACTCCCTCTTAAGTTTGGTAAACTTATCTTTAATGGAGTGACCCTTCACTTTCTCTCTCTCCCTCCATCATTAACTCTCGTCATCACACACCTTAATTAATTAATTTATCATATTAAATTAATTAACTAAGCGTTTGAATTTTGAAAAGTTGAAATTACTTGTCTTAATAAAATAATAGCATGAACCTATGATTTTATTTTGGAACCTTTGTGTTGGAAGAAAAGGGAAAGAGCTATTGTGTAAAGGAAGGAGGCAGATCCTCTTGGGTGGAAGAACATCGTCCTCTCTGTGAAAAACGGTTCTTCTCCGATGAAGAACATCAACCCCTCAACATGGAACGACTCGGCGATCATGGTTCTTCCTCCTCTTCTTCCTCCACAACAAGGATGAGATGTCACTTCCTCGGGTCACTCAGACGACGATGGAATCGATACCGTTATACCGTGACGATCGACTTCCGCGACTCGACGACGTACGGCGTCTTTTCGAGGTAGGGGTTAATTGCTTTTGTTCATGAGTTATCCTTTGCTGTTCTTCGTCTGTGTAAATTGGCCACTTGATATCAACTTAACAGAAGGAGGTCGGACCGCACGAACACGGCCGACTCTCCTTCCCCATTTGTTTTTGTGATATTGCAGTTCGAAAGGAGGTGCCACTGTGCATAGGCACCACACAGAAACAATGGGGATCATCGTCGAAGAAGCGCGACACAATTGCGGCGTGCCGTAGTGGCCAAACGAAACCGCGGCCGGAGTCGGGGCTGCAGAGGTGAATCAAAGACTCCGCAGTTGTTTAATTGACGTTCAGATCGACAGGTGACGACGAATCGGGATGAAATGGCGTTTGAATTCCTTCACAGTAAAGATCGGGTCCCGGGAGGACTGTTGGCGAAGGCGGCAGGCGAAACGGACCACTGGAGCGCGTCCGGTGGTCCGCAAGAAGGAGGCGGTGGCGCGCCGCCGAAGCAATTCGTCGTGGCTGAGTCGCGGTGGTGGAATGTGAATAGGAACGGCCTATGGCCGTTCCGGATTTCGTGCGGCGCGTCTTTCAGCCGTGTCGGATCGTCGATCGTGGGGGTTTGTAACCCCCCACACCCGCTGGCCACGCGGGCGCCGCGCCGCACCGCGCCAGCACCAGGACAGCCAGCTGCCCAGGCTGGGCCGGGCCACTCAGGCTAGGCCGAGACGCGCCCAGCCGGTCCGGACCCGGACCCGGGTCGGGTCGACCCGGTTCGGCCGACCCAAGGGGGGTTGGGCCGAGCCGGGCCGGGCCGAGACCCCCCATTTCGGACTGTCTTCAGTCTTTTTCCCATAACTTGGTCTACGAACCTCCGATCGATGCACCATCAGATGTGATGCGATCCTTGAATCAAGAAGGTCATTTTGGTATATAGACACAGGGTTTCAGAGGACTTTGGGTACAGTCGGGTTGGTTCGAACATGAAATCAACCTGGACCTCGGAGCGGAAATGCTTATATCTCGTGCTCCGGACGTCCGATTGACATGTCGTAGAATTTTTTGGATTCTTCTTGATGAGAAGTAACTTTTGGCACACTTCGTCTGAGATTTGGACGCAGTTGGAGTATGGCCGGGTTGGATGGTACCCAAAATCCAACCAGGCCCTAGGAACAGAAAAGCTGATAACTTTTAGACTGGACGTCCATTTGGCGAACCGTCAGCGGCGTTGGTGATCATGTTGAGAAACGGTCCCTATGAGTATACCCTATGAGAGTTCGGGGTAAATTTGAGATATGGTTGGGTTGGTTCATACACGAAACCATCCGGGCCCCTGGGATGAAAACGCTAATAACTCACAGACCGGACGCCCGATTGACGCCCCGTGTGTTGAGTTGAGACCCCTATGATGAGGAGGTCCTTTGAGATACTTCTTCGTGGGACTTTGAGATACTTGGAGTATCGACCTGCAGCTCATGGAGCGAACCCTCCCGGAGACGAGCGTACGGAGTACGAAGACCGTGTAGCTGGTTGAGACCTGACGACTACTTGACCGACTCGACTTAGAGTGAGTCGACTAGCCCAGTGGATGGAAAACTACTTTGTTTGGGTGCAGATCCATGGAGGACGTAGCACTACTGTTTGACAGTGAAAACCCACGGTACTCGTCTAGAGAGTACCTCTACAGGCTATTAGGGGGTGTGCACTACTTTGTTTGGGTGGCATACCCCGGCGGGAAGCACTACAGTGTTTGGGCGGCCGACCCGCGGTACTCGATAGGAGGAGTACATCAGCAGTCATAGGTTAGTGAGAAGTACCTCGGTGTCATGACAGGATCACTGTACACTCTAGAGACGGGGCTCTTCAGAAGTTACGGTTTCGATAATGAAAATCCTGGTTTGAGATGAGTCATTGATCCTTGTGTTTACCTCATGATTGAGATGGGTCACTTGATAACTTAGGTATATGTATGGGAATATACTTGTGTAGTGGTTATCCGTTGATTTCATAATCATTGTGTTTCCTCATGATTGAGATGGGTTACTTGATAACTTAGGTATAAGTGTGGGCTTATACCTAAGAAAGGTCATCTGTTGTGATTCTTCTTTGTGGTTATCCTTATTGGATTTAGAGAGACCTTGAGGGTCTTAGGGTCCCTACTGAGTATCGTTACACTCACCCCTGCACGGGCTATGCCCGCACCTCGTTGTGTTGGTTGCAGACAACGGGCATTGCTGATGGAGGCTGCGTGTTCGAAGACTGGATGGTACCTGGAGGTGGACCTCGCGGCGAGTCAGTATCCGGAGGTGGACTTCACAGCGAGACGATACTCGGAGGAGGTTGACGGGCAAGAGTGTTGTGGAGGCTATCTGTACCTACCCTTCAGGTAGGATCCGTGGTGGACGTTCCAGGAGTTGTGCTATCTATACCTACTCTTCAGGTAGGATCCTTGGTGGACGATCCAGGAGTTGCGCTATCTGTACCTACCCTTCAGGTAGGATCCGAGGAGGACGACCCACGAGCTGCTACCATTCTTCCAGTTGTTGTCTTTTTCTGATTTACTTTTGTTCAGTTGTAGTTGTACTTTCGATTGGGTTTGTATTCTAGATCATTTACTTTTTAGCACATCCTTTTGTACTTACAGTATTACTTCCTCTTGTACTCTGATTGGTGTTTGTTTACATTTATAAAGGCAATGCCTTCCCAGTTATGGGGTTATATGCCTTTGGTGCTAGTCTCCAGCCCCTGGCCTATGGAAGGCGGGCATGGGGTAGTTACGACACGGGCCCAAGGGGATGGGTCGTGACAAATTGGTATCAAAGGAGTCGGTTCTACCGCAGAACATAAGACTCTGATATTTTCTTTCTGTGAAGAAATATTGTTAAGGGTACCGAGTTTGGTTTTCAGTTTAGGGATTCCAGTGTTGGTGTGGTAGCCAACGTATCCGTACACCAGGACCCTGACTTCTGATTTCTGACATTGTGCATGAAAACACTAATTGTGTGTGTGTTTCCAAAAGTTTTAAAGTTAGTTAAAACCAAGTCAGCTCACCAGGTATAAATTGTTGAACTTGTCGCATCTATTCAGGATGTCTCCACGTAGATAGTCAGTTGGAGTTTCCAAGAGAGTACTCAATGACGGCTCACTGAGTGACGAGGCTCCGGTGCAGGGCCCTTTTTACTATGTTGGAACCCTCGGGTGGTGTACCAGCAGCACCACCACTTGTTGGGCAGCAGATGCCACCAATCTTACTAGTGGACGGTGTATGCTGGAAGAGCGCGTTGCACAAGTTCCAGCAGCAGAGGCCTTCGAGGTTATGAGGCAAGGCAAATTCCCATACAGTAGAGGACTGGCTGGAAGCAATTGCTAGAGTTTTCCACCTAGCTGAGACACCAGTGGAGTGGATGGTATACTTGGCTACTAGTGTTTTCTAGTGAGTGACCATGAGGATGGTTCGCAAAGTGATGAGGCTTCGGTACGTGGACCGATGCCTGAGATAGTGCCTTTGGGTAGTGTGTCAGCTATACATCACTACCTATTGGTCAGCAGTTACAACCGGCAGTACCGGTAGGTGACACATGTAGGCTTACTGCCTTACACACGTTCCAACATCGGATACCCTTAAGTTCTCAGGTGATCTCGACTCACAGGTGGCTGAGGGCTGGCTTGAGGAAGTGGCTGAGAGTTTTCTAGAGCTTTTATAGCTTCGGAAGGACGACGTGTCGGTAGTTGAGAATTCTTTGAGGCGTACCGAACATTCCAGGTACTCTATGAATAGGATTCGATCAGTTCTATAGAGCTCGGACCTCTGACCATGGTGTATTTAAGGATATTCGAGCCGTCACTTTTTCCTCTATGCATACCTACTCACGTTAGGGTGCTAGAGAGAACCTTGAGGTTGAATGTTCATTGGCTGAACGAATACAGCTAGAGAATGTTAGAAGTTGTAACGTAGCGAGCTGGTACCAGTATCAGAGACTTGGGCGTGCGAATGTTTCAAGAATAGGAAATGTTAAGGACACATGAGTCTACGAAGCAGTAGACGTGGAGGCAGTGCTAGGAGAGCAGAAAGAGGTGGTGTACATCTTGACATGTTACACTCACCCGCCTTTGTAGTCCCCACTAGGCTCAGGGAGCTGGAGGGCAGGGGAAGAGAGTAGCTGCATGCAGTCAAGGAGTGTGACCCAATTGCTCAATGAATGATTCAAGGGACAGTCTGTGTCCATTACTAGCTGCCGTAACAGCAAACATTGATATGAATCATTCCTTCCTTCCACGAATCTTGTCCCAGACCTAGAGTTTCCGGTAAGCCATAGAATTGACCCTCACGTCTGGAGATACCTTGGAAGGAGACTCGATAATCATACTTACGCCGATAGTGTGATCTGACCCACGAGGTGAGAGTTTCGGTTGGAATCTCTTGGTGGAAACGTCGAGGCCATACGACGTTGGTCTGAGTATGGATTGGATCCACAGTTCATACACAAATTGACAGTATTAGGCAAACGTCGAGATGAGTTTTCCTTGGTCAGTGAAAAAGGAAACCCTAGGACGCACAGGATTAACTCTTTCATAGGAAGGTGTAGCAGATCACTCTTGAATCGACCAACTTCACCCACGTAGCAGCAAGAGTTTTGAGTTTCAGTTCTAATCATGAGCGGCCTAGTTCCAGGCATAAAGGCCTTTGATCTTTGTGCAACCAACTTCCTTGTTGTGATGTTGTTGTTTGTGGTTGTTGTGTGTCTAGTACTACGAGCTACATAAATAAAAGACACTTATCTTTGCGACGTTTACATACCTTCCCTTTTTGGTTTGATTTATACTAAGAGGTTCCGGTTAAAAAAACTGTTGACTTGACCCTCACTCTTGAGATTCATACTAGAGGAGACCCAATGACCACACACTGATGCCGACAGTGTGACTCAACCCTTGGAGGAAAGAGTAACAGTTGGACCTCTTGGTAGTAGCATCTATGGCTTAAGATGTCATCCATGTCATGGATTAGTTCCATTCATGACAGGATTGACTGTTTTAGGCAAAGAACATGGTTCATCCAGGGGATGAGACCAGATTTCTCTTATCGGAAAAGAAGAAATATTAGCAGCTCTTGTGCGACCAGAGACGGTCCAGGCCATGACAGAGAAGGTCCAGGTCATCCAGGAGCAGATGAGGACATCTCCGAGCCTACAGAAGTCTTATGTTGATAGGAGATAGAACCACTGGAATTTGATGTTGGAGACCACATTTTCTTATGGGTCTCACCTCGACGAGGTCTATGGAGATGTGGACGTGGCGGCAAGTAATCTCCGAGTTTCATCAGACCTTTTTAGGTCCTCAGCAGGGTAGGTGAGGTGGCTTACCACTTGAACCGTCCACCTCAGTTTCACCGGGTGCATGACGACTTCCACGTATCTAAACTGAGGAGATACGTGCTTGACCCGACGCATGTCATCGACCATGGGGAACTGGACTTTGGTGATGGGGTGACATTTTCGGAGTTCTAGTAGAGGTTGAGGATCAACAGAAGCAGATCCTATGAGGACGGTCGATTCCTTGGGTGCGCTTCACTGGCAGTACGGGATCCTCCAGGTGAGCACATGGGAGCGGAAGGCTCAGGTGCGTGCTCAGTACCACTTTTGTTTCCCTAGTTTGTGTTAAAGCTTTACGGGGCTGTAAATCCCTGAGGTGGGAGTAATGTAAAGACCCGTAAAATTCAAGGGAAATTTTTTCTTAATTTTCTTTGAGATTTTAGAAGAACGCAGTTTCTGACAGCACCTGATTCCAAGGCCCGGTGAGCCCGGAATCATTTTCTGAAGTTTAACTTGGGTACGTTTAGTGAACGAACGAGCGGGTTTTTCTAACTTTTGAACCGATGATCGGAATCAATATTTGAGGGCACTGATGAAACCGCATCACCGGTAATTGCTTATGAACACCTATTCCGGAGTTGCGTTTGTGCGGATGGAGAAGTTAAATTTGTGGATTAATTGAGGAATGAAAAAAATTATGAAACAATTTTATTTTTAAGTATAAGGTGGTTTTATCCTATATGCAGAAGTTAGGGTGACACCTAAAAACCAATGTGAGGATAAATGAGAGAATTAAGGAGAGGTGGGGCCCACATGAACCCCAACCCCTTCACATTCCTCTTAAACACCCTAAATACCTTTTAAGTTTGGTAAACTCCTCTTTAATGGAGTGACCCTTCACATTCTCTCTCTCTCCCTAATTAACTCTCGCCAACACACACCTTAATTAATTAATTTTACCTATTCAATTAATTAAATAAGAGTTTGAATTTTGGAAATTTGAAATTACTTGTCTTAATAAAATAATAGCATCAACCTATTATTTTATTTTGCCACCTTTGTGTTGGAAGAAAAGGGAAGGAGCTCTTATTTAAAGGAAGTAGGAAGTTCCTCTTGGGTGGAAGAACATCATCCTCTCCATGAAGAACCGTTCTTCTCTGACGAAGAACATCGGCCCCTCAACATGGAATGACTCGGTGATCACGGTTCTTCATCCTCTTCTTCCTCCACGATAAGAGAGGAGATGTCACTTCCTCGGGTCACTCTGACGACGACGGAATCGATACCGTTCTACCGCGACGATTGACTTCTGTGACTTGACGACGTGCAATGTCTTTTCGAGGTAGGGGTTAATTGCTTTTGTTCATGAGTTATCATTTGCCGTTCTTCGTCTGTTTAATTTGGCCGCTTGATATCAACTTAACGAAAGGAGGTCGGACTGCACGAACACGACCGACTCTCCTTCCCTATTTGTTGTTGTGATATTGTGGTTCAAAAGGAGGCGGTGTGGTGCATAGGCACCACGCGGAAACAAGGAGGATCATCGGCGAAGAAGTGCGGCACAATTGCGCCGCGCCGTAGAGGCCGAACGAAATAGCGGCCGGAGTCGGGGCCGCAGAGGTGAATCAAAGACTCCGCAGTATTTTTATTGATGTGCGGATCTACGGGCGATGATGAATTGGGCCGAAATGACATTTTAATTCCTTTGTAGTAAAGATCAGGTCCCGGGAGGACTGTTGGAGAAGGTGGCAGGCGAAACGGACCACCGGAGGGCGTCCGATGGTCCGCAGAAGGTGGCGGCGGCGCGCCCCGCCGGCGCGGCGGTGCCGGAGACCGGAGCAATCCGCCGTGGCTGAGCCGCAGCGGTGGAATGTGAACTGGAACGGCCGACGAACGTTCCAGATTTGGGGCAGAGCAGCTTTAAGCCGCGCCAGATCGTCGACCGTGGGGGTTTGTAACCCCTCGCACCCGTTGGCCACAAGAGCGTCACGCCAGCGCCAGGCCAGCCGGCTGATTAGGTCGGGCCGGGTCAGGCCGCACCCCGCCGTGCCGGACCCGGACTCGGTTTGGGTCGACCCGATTCAGCCCACCCAGGGGGGGTGGGTCGGGTCGGGCCGGGCCCAGACCCCCCATTTCGGACTGTCTTTAGTATTTTACCCATAACATGGGCTACAGACCTCCAATCGACGCACTGTTAGTTGAGATGCGATCCTTCGATCAAATCGGTTGATCTGGTATATTACACTCAGGGCTTCGGAGAACTTTGGGTACAACCGAGTTGGTTCGAACACGAAACCAACCGGGCCCTCGGAGCGGAAACACTTATATCACGGGCTCCGGACGTCCGATTGACATGCCGTCGACTTTGTTGGATTCCTCTTGATGAGGTGAAACTTTTGGCATACTTCGCCTAAGATTTGGACGCAGTTGGAGTATGGCCGGGTTGGATTGTACCCGAAATCCAACCGGGCCCCTGGAACGGAAAAGCTGATAACATTCAGAATGGACGTCCGTTTGACGAACCGTCAGCAGCGTTGGTGATCATGTTGAGAAACGGTCCCTATGAGTACACCCTATGAGAGTTAGGGGTACAGTTGAGATATGGTCGGGTTTGTTCGTACACGAAACCAACCGTGCCCCTGGGATGAAAAAGCTAATAACTCACAGACCGAACGCCCGATTGACACGCCGTCTATTGAGTTGAGACCCCTATGAAGAGGCAGTCCTTTGAGATACTTCTTCGTGGGACTTTAAGATACTTGGAGTATCGACCTGTATCTCATGGAGCGGACCCACCTGGAGACGAGCGTATGGAGTACAGAGACCGTGTAGCTGGATGAGACCTGACGACTTCTTGACCGACTTGGCTTGGAGTGAGTCAACTAGCCCAGTGGTGGAGCACTAATTTTTTTGGGTGCAGAACTATGGCGGACGGAGCACTACTGTCTCACAGTGGAGACCCGCGATACTCATCCAGAGAGTACCTCTGCAGGCTATTAGGGGGTGTGCACTACTGTGTTTGGGTGGCATACCCCGGCGAGAAGCACTACTGTGTTTGGGTGGCTGACCCTCGGTACTCTATAGGAGGAGTACCTGAGCAATCTTAGGTTAGTGAGCAGTACCTCGGAGTCGTGACAGGATCACTGTACACTCCAGAGACGGGGCTCTTCAGCAGTTATGGTTTCGATAATGAAAATCCTGGATTGAGCTGAGTCATTGATCCTTGTGTTTACCAGATTATTGAGATGGGTCACTTGATAACTTAGGTATATGTATGGCCATATACCTGGGTAGTGGTTATCCGTTGATTTCATAATCTTTGTGTTTCCTCATGATTGAGATGGGTTACTTGATAAATTAGGTATAAGTATAGGATTATACCTAAGAAGGGTTATCTATTGTGATTCTGCTTTGTGGTAATCTTTGTTGGATTTATAAAGACCTTGAGGGTCTCGAGGTCCCTACTGAGTATCATTATACTCACCCCTATATGGGCTATGCCCACACATCGTTGTGTTGGTTGCAGACGACGGGCAATGCTGACGGAGGCCGAGTGTTCGAAGACTGGACCGTACCCAGAGGTGGACCTCACAACAAGTCAGTATCCATAGGTGGACTTCACGGCGAGACGATACTCGGAGGAGGTTGACGGGAAAGAGTGTTGTGGAGGCTATCTATACCTACCCATTAGGTAGGATCCATGGTGGACGATCCAAGAGCTGTGCTATCTGTACCTACCCTTCTGGTAGGATCTGTGGTGGATGATCCAGGAGCTACGCTATCTGTACCTACCATTCAGGTAGGATCTGAGGAGGACGACCCAGGAGCAACTACCATTCTTCCAGCTATTGTCTTTTTCTGTTGTACTTTTGTTCAGCTGTAGTTGTACTTTCGATTGGGTTTTTATTCTGGCCCATTTACTTTTCAGCACTTCCTTTTTTACATAGTGTATTACTTCCTCTTGTACTCTGTTTGGTGTTTGTTTACTTTTATAGAGGCAATTCCTTCCCAGTTATCGGGTTATACGCCTTTGGTGCTAGTCGCCAGCCCCTGGCCTATGGAAGGCGGGCTTGGGGTAGTTACGACACGGGCCCCGGGGGATGGGTCGTTACATCCAACATATGTGTATCATATTTATTAATAAAAACATATGTATGTTGTCATAATATAGTAATGATCTTCTCATATACAAAAAAGACTATATCTACTTTCTTAGTGGGGAAATAAATATATATTTTGAGTACTAATTTATTTCTTATCATTATAATCCATTAAAAAATGTAATACAATAAATTTGGTTATGAATAAAAATTAATAATTTCAAACTAGGAACCCATTCATAAAACGAATAATCTCATAATAATAATCATAGTTTCTTTGGGGAGATTTTTAATTTGAAATCAGTTATAATTTTTTGTAATGAGAATGTAAATTATCCTAACAATACCCCATGAGATTGTCAGACACTGTGTTTAGTAAATACTATTTTCCTATAAATGGATTCCTCTAGTCAGGCACGAGACACCTTATTAGTGTTATTACCCCTAGGTACATCTATTCCAGAAAAAAATTCATTTGTAGAATATAGATAGGGATGTGCTGGCTTGATAAACAACTTATTCTATACATAAATGTTTTTTAGATTTTATTCTATGTTTATCCTAAAATTATATCATAGGGTTATTTCAACTAAACTATGTTTTCTAAATATAGTTTAGAATGATTATACTATATTTTCTTTTGTGCCAACTGTAACATCCCTACCCCATGTATCCTATAGTTTGTGGTCATTTTATTAAAATATCATATATACAAGAGATCACATCACCATGAAATGATTAGTTCTATAGTCTTGAAGATAATAGATATAAAAATGGTTACCTTATTTCATTTATATCAAAACATACAACATATCAAAATAAAATAAACCACTTCCTACCTCTAATTAAAATATGCAATTGTCCAAACTATTGAATGGAAAATAAATAAAAGGGCATGCTGAGACACACAATAATGGTTAAATATACCAGATTCATGAATAAATATTAATTGAATCTAAATAAATTAATCATAATGATAATTTTATGGAGAAGAAGTGATAAATACATAACATTAATAAACTAATAATGAAAATGTATCCATATAGTACATCAATGTAAGAACCTCATAAAATGTAACAAATATGATTTGAATAAAGAAAATTCTTATTATATTTATGTAACGTACCTTGAACAGTAACCATCACACAGTCACAAATGTTTATATATGTGGGTAGACAGCCATCAAAATTATATTTTGAAATAAACATGAAGGGTTTATCTCCATCAGTTTTATCTCCTAAGACCTTCCAACGCATCAAGGTGCTATAAAAGGACATATACATCACTGTAAGTCCAAATAGTTATTTACACATAGATTTATTTCAAGATAAACATTACATATCAATATTCGTGTTGATTATACAATACAAATTCGTCAATATTTCCCTTGTAACTATAGACTTAAAAACAAACATCGTATGTAAAATCTTATAGGTCTCATGAAATCATCATATCCATGATACAACAATGTTGATATTAAATAGAAATAAAATGTAAAATTTATAATTTCCTCATTGTTTCAGTAGATAAACCATATAAAAATTATTAGGTTCACAATAATAATTTTGTGTCAATGAAATGGAAATTGAGATGATGTCCCTTAACTTAGGTCTGAATGTCTTCATCACTTGATCATAATTTCTTGGATAATCGGACTAAATCCATCAATTATTTTATTTAGAGCCTTTTATAATTAAATTTTGATTATTATAATTTTATTACATTAATTTATTTCCCATTCAATTCATTATAATGTTGAATTTTATCATTTAGAAGAATTTGTTTCCTTGGTCTTCATTACTAGTTTACCTGTATATATTTGTGGAAAATCATGAATGATGATATTAATTATTTAGAATTAAAATTATATGTTTTTAATAAAATTACATAACATTAAATAATTATATATTTCATTCATATAAATAATAAGAGGATGGACAATTAAATAAGACATTATTGATAATAATTTTGGCAATTTTGGCATTTGATTGGATAATCAATAACTAGTCTTTTCATATGAATTATTAGTAATATTATATACTGGTTGTAGAATATTAAATAATTTATTATAAATATAGTATACTATATTTTAACCATATAATTTTTTGACCAGATTTTATGGAGAAAACCAAAAGCAAACACTCACTGTCCACACAGGATGTAAATCGACACCTCATGGATGATATGTCTTCATTTTTATTACAATACATTAGTGGAAGAGAAATGATAAAGGATTATTCCGTTCAAATATTAAAAATATAGTATATATTTGATATTGGAGTTATAATTCCACATGGACAAGTGTAGATGTGGATTGAATAATAATATAAATGAAATATGAGCATAAAATAAACGAAAAATAAAGTGAAATGCACATCTTGAATTCCCCTCCATTAGAACCTCCTTAAAAGCATGGAATTGGTATTATGGAGATAAAATGCTTTTGGATTTGGGGGATGGGCTTTATAAGATTCTTGGGATGATCATGGTCATAGATAAAATATTATAATGTGTGATGATAAGATGTGTTTTGGGGTGGACTATATAGTGGAGGAATGATTTGTTTTCTTATTATTATATTCATATGTTTATTATTTTGATCATGACCATGGATGGATTGAGAATTATTAATAATTATATTAAAGTTGTGATTAAATGTTTAATATTATGTTACATAAATCAGTTATCACTCAAGGAATATTTTATTTTACAAAAAATGATTATATAACATAAATTAAATTATTTCATTATTCAAAAAAATTCAAATATTTTGTAAAAACCCAAAAAAAGACCATATAAATTTATTGATGTGTAGAATTCGTAAATGAAATCAATATTTGAAAAATAATTTTCGAAATATGAAATAATTAATTTTTAATTAATATTATCATTTAATAAAAACAATTACAAAATATTAAATTATAAAAAATGTTATCATAAATTTATAAATTAACTCTTGTCTCATAAAAGTGTCTTATAATCATAATAAAAAACTATTAACTTGTCATTCAATTTTATGAAAAGAAATTTTATTTTATATTATTATATTATTTAAAAAACTATAAATAATCATTAATGTTTTAATAAAATACCAATAATTATTTTATCATTCAAAAATTTTTATTTACTTATACAATGATATAATTATATCTTGTTTTCATTTATATGATTCCTAAATTTTATTTTTTTAATTTCGTAGGATATGTTACTATTTTTTTGGATGAATTATAATTCATACAAGTCTCATTAATATTCCAAATGAAAAGTTACTATTTTATTTGTAAATGTCACTTAAATTCTAGAAATAACCCTCCTATTTAATTTTTTCATCATTATAGGGATTTTTTATGTGTTTTCTATTTGATTTTATATGATTTATACTATATGAAATAATTTTTTCTGAAAGATATTCAATTGAATGAATGGACTCTATTTAATAGGATACATTCTATGAAATATTGGGGTTTTATATAAATCTGAAACTAGGGGATTATATGGCATCTAAATTATTATCCCACTTTCAATTATATTCCATTTTTATGCATTTTTATCCATAATAGTCACATTATATTTTAATATTTTGTGGTGTCCGAGTAGTCCCCCCACCTCTATTATAAAATGGAACCACTTAATTCCATTACTTAAAACCAATTAAGCCATAATCCTAAAAAATAACATAAAATTAAAATTATTAACAACAATAGAGAAGTTTTTGAGGTTTTTCTCTTTTCATATAACCAACACCTGACCCCTTCAAAATAAAACAAAATAATGACCACCAAAGAATATGTATTCTTCTTTAGAAACTATTTAATGTTTATTTTTTTATACCTCATCAATATTTATTTTATCAACACAAAATTAGTAAATCCAATATTCTATATATAAAGATGTGTTATTATTATAATTATATGATCATATTCGAACATGTAACCATATCATGAATAATGAAAATATTAAGCTGTGTACGTACAATTTAACATATCCACATTATAGTGTAAATAAATTTTCACCACTCACTTATGTTGATGGTTATAATGTTGAAAAATAATGTATATATATGATAAAAATAACATTATATTGAATTTAAAAAATTAAATATAACCAATTTCTCTTATAATTCACGATTATAGGAATGATAATGGATTTCCTGCATAATTACAACCTTCTGTCTCCATGGGCCACTACGGCTCAATTTCTAGATCCAACATTAAATAATTGAAATAAAAATGTTTAAAATAATTTTATATATCAATTATATCTTTAATAAAAATATTTATATGATTAATCTATATCCCATGATCATGAACTATAAATTATGTGACAAAACATTCATAAAAAATGCATCAGTTAACACTCAAAATAATTGTACTGATGAAATATTATTAATGAACTAGTGGTATGATGTTGTATAGGAATTAAATACGACATAATAAATAATAATATTTTTATATCAAAAATTATTAACATTATTTATATGATTATATATAAGGATAAAATATCCTTCAAATAATAAAAATCACAATGGGATGGAAAGTAGTATATATTTTATTTCATGATGGCATATTACATATTAAAACGCTTGTTCTAATAAAATTTCATGTATAGGCCTCCCCATAATATTTTATAACATGAACATCCATATAATTTTTTTATTTTATTTTTCTTTTCATGTTTTTATTTAATGGGTTTATTATATGAATGGTTATTATCAGTTAACTGTTAATTTCAGAATCACTTCATTATTTATGATTGTTTATATATATAAAAATGCGGTGGAATATTTCCCTTCCATGTATATTTTTTTGTAAAATTTATTTCAAAATGGTTTTTACAATTATCCTATTATTTCTTAATATATTTATTGTACATGAAATAATTTTTACAAAAAATTATAGGAATTTTTTAAAATTTTCGAGATGAAGTATATTATGCGGTTTCAATAAAAAATATGAATAGATTGTTTTTTAACCTATAAAAAATAGTCGATTTTCCCACAATCATGACGTGTTAATTATTTGATTCACACATAGATGTTTCAAAAGGTTAATAGATAATTTATTATTTTTAATTAATATTATTGAATTTTCATTTAAAAATGTCATTTCAATGTGAAAATTATCTTTTGTACTAATATAATTTTAAGGATTTATTTTGGATACTTTTATTCCTCAATTACTACTACCCTTTTTTAATAAATCTCTACAAAGAATATGTTTTAATGATTCCATGCATTGAATCATTCACATAATTTTTTCATTAGATGTTAAATTTCACTTAAAAAATCATATTTGTTAATAACAAATATATTTTGATCATAATTCACATATTATTCCTATATATGGTTTTACATTGGGAATGCTATTTTATTAGCTAGGTTTTATTAGTAAATATGTATTCATTACTCAAAAAAAATTGTAAGGAATATTGATTTATGATTTAATATATTAATTTCCATATAGAAATAATGTTTCGAACATGTTTTGGCCTGTGGGTCCGAAAATTATATAGACCATTAATACATAAGTTGGTCTAATGGGAGAACATTAGTCATCCACCTTAAATGGGGTTTTACCCAAAAATGTTAATAATTGATGTGAAAGGTCTTAAAATTACATATACTATGATATATGAGATCATAGTATCCAATTTTAATCATTCCCCCATTAAAAATTTGGCTATTATTACCCCTAGGATATTGACAATCGTAATAACAATTTTTTGAGATTTTGTACAAGTTATTGATTAGATTACATTTGTTTCAAGTTATTTACAATTCTATAAATATAATTTTTTATATTATCATGATATATATTTATTGACTATGTAGAATGTATATACATTTATTTACCTTGTCATTATAATTTTTCATTAACGATTAAGGCTTGTTTCCTCTACGTATAACCCCTATATAGCTTCTGGGTGCACATGTTTTTGTTTATCTTTAAAAAGATAAAAAGGGATGACTTTTGAATGAGTAAAATTATGTAATAAAATTTACTTTAACATTTTTAATTTTTATCTCCAATTTAAAATGTGTCCCATATATGTTTATATTTTACCTAAACTACGAAGATGAGGTGTCATTTGGACTTTGACTACTTTTATGTGTTCCATGTAAAAATGTAATCACCGACTCTGTGATATTGTAGTTGGGGTTTTTAAAATTATTCTTTTTGGTCAATAATAATTCAATTCCACTTCTATATTATTTATTTTTATCTATGTTTTTTATTTTTTTTACGTAAATTAATTCTTAATGTAATTTCCTATTATTATTCAATTTTAGTTCTAGTATTTTTTAAAAATATCTTTTTTATAAGTGTCGTAACCCCTCTTTCATGTATATGTCCCTTTATTTTTTTATTTTATGTAAAAAAATTATGGTTTTATGTTTTAGGTTGTTCGAAATAGGATTAGAATTCTTTAGAGAATTTTTGTGATGGGCACATATGGAGTATTACTAGTACAAACCCAGCACCACCTCCAGGAAATTGTGAAATGGATTCACAAATGATGGATTTTGCAAGAAATGTGTTTCAATTATGTTTTAATGGTGATTATTATAAATCCATACTAGATATTATGGTTAGAATCATATATCCACCTATTCATATATTACCAGAGTCTATATAGGGATATGTGGTTTATTATGATGTGTTCAGATATCCGATCAAATGTGTTCTCATGTAGTGAGATCATGTTGTTGCTTACGGTTCAGGGATGTTATGATAATATGAGGAGAACTACCAAGAAGATTATTTGAAATTAGATATTGTAGTTTATATATTGATTAATTGGTGTCATTATATTTCTGGTAATAAATTTATAGTATTTCCCCACAATACGAACATGAAACACATTTTCCCACAATGTGATTTAAATCTACGGAAAACAAGATGGATTGAATAACATTAAATTCATGATATCTACATGATGTTTACAACAAGCACATTAAATAAGGTGGTATATACATTTAGAAGAATTATATATAATTTTTCTTCTAAATAATAATTGGAAAAACTATAGATTCTATTGGTTATAGAAGATATTCACAAATATTTGACCAACCAGGGTGATGTTACAATTTCATTCCCAATATGGTTTGTTTTTAATTGTTTTTTTTCTATGAAATAAGATTATATATCTTATTTGAATATATTGCATTGATGTCAAATCACAATTTTAAGGGTACAATTAATAGAAGGAAGCTATATGGGAGTTCATATCGTTTGATTATTGATCAGATCATGGTACCTTTGGTTTTAAAGAAAATATTTTTAATTCAAAATTCTATAAATAATGTGTCATTAATAATTTTATTGAAATGATGTATATCGTAATTAAATAATGGTTTTATTTTTTTGGAATTGAAATACATGTGGTATTGTCAGTATCCATATTCCTCAGTTATTAGTAAGTCAACGTAGGGAACTAAAAACATGAAGATATTTTTTAGTCTTTACGGATATCCAAGTGAATGTGGGAGAATATATCTCTAGATTTGGTGACATGCATAAAATAAATGATTAGAAAATGTGATTTTGTATGTATTATTTTCCATCATCTCATGAGTTTTTATCATTGTATTCTTATTATTTTATCCCATATTGTGAAATATTTCACTAAATTTATATATATGAATTTTTAAAGAGGCGTAGAATTTTAGTAATGACTGTATCTAACTGAAACCACATATTTAAAAATCATTTATGTAAATTATTATATCAATTACTTGGGATTAAATGGTTATGAGCTTATCATATCATCCTCAAAATGATTGATAATATTAATTGATGATATCAAACTAGAGTACATGACTAGGTCTTAATTAATTTATTTTTTAGTCTTATATGGGGAAAATATATTATTTCTAGAGTTCTCATACATCAACATTTATTAGGATCTGTTACATATGGATCCTTTTTGATGAATTGTATTGAAATAATTTTCTATCCCCACTTTGTTTGGATTGAAAAAGGTAAAACTTCTCTATTTGACCAAGCCTTGTATATGAGACAATAAAAAAGATTTAGTTGATCAGAAAGAGGTATCATACATGTTAGATTCATCATAAATAATATGAAAATCATCATTAATATCCAATGTCATCTAAGGGTAGAGATCATGTGTTCTTTAAATCAATCAAATTCATGGACTTAATCATTTAGGTATGCATACAATTTTTTATCATCAATTCATATTCCAATTTAGGATACATGAAACAGTTGGGGTGGTGGCACATGAGTTGAATTTTCAAAAATAATTCAGTTCAATGAATAATTTGACTCAGGAATCTCAATTACAGATGTATCAATCTGATCATGCCCACATGATTCTATGGGATCAACTTTTCCTAGATCCAGATATTATTTGGGTTTCTATCAATAGTAAAGATTTTGTATATGTTATTAATGTATCATGTGGCAAAATAATTGGTGGTGTGTGGGTTTCATATAAAAATTGTTCAGATCAAAGGTGAAATCAATGAATCTAAAATGGAAATGTCGGATCAATGGTCGGAAATCTCCCAAGACATATCTGGGTTTCCAATCTATGGGGACAGAAAGGGAAATGTTGTACAAAATGTTTCCCCTACATCTTTTGTCACATGAAACTTTATTTATTTATTTTTAGTATATATAATAATACATTTATGTTTCTAGAGGATTGTAGTATTTTTTTATTCATTGCTGGATTTTATGGAGCCACGTGGTTTGAAAAAGCTTACTAGTTTCTAGGAAACTGCATTTGGGAATCATACATTGAAAAATATATTTCATTTTTCAGGTTCACAATTGGATTTGTCTGGGATAAACTGTGTAGATTCCAATGAGAAATTGTCTGAGAAAACTATCATTTTGATAGTAGGAAACATATGGTTAGATTATAGTCTTACTAACTATGTGAAATAATTTTGTGGGGAATTATATTGAGACAATAGTAACGTCACAATTGAGAACAATTATCCAAACCATGTACCAAATCCATGCATCATACAATCATCCCTCCAAAAATTTTAGCTCTAAATTTTGTTATCCCTTTAATAACTCATTTTACATTAAACAAAAAAAACATTTTCCTTTTCTCCAAAGGTTTTAGTGACATTTTTTGTCCTAGATGCAATTAGTAGTTGAATCATCATGTTTTTCACTCCCATATTTCTCATTAAATAATCATTCTTTTTTTCTTCTTATATCCTTTATTATTCTCTTAGTCCAAACCAAATATCCACTCCATTATGGTTAGATATTTTTAATGGGTTATTATTAATTTCATGATGGATATAATTATGGAATCATTGATGGGAATTTGATATATATGTATTAGGAGTTAATAGTTGATTATATTTAAATAACGTGGAATGATGCCAACATAAAACACTAGGAATGAGATGAATGGGATGGTTAATGGTTATTATGTACCACTATCAATGGGAAAAATTATGTATGTGAACATAAATCATTAATGGTAACACCAATATTTTTTCAGTATGTGTTTGAGTAAGTTGGATCATGGTATGTATACACTAATGTAATTGGGAAATTTCTTAAATGATTTTTTATTCCATTACATGTAAATATTTTTTATGGGAAAAATATTTAGATTTTATATGTAGTTATTTAAAATGTTTTTTTAAAAAATTATACATATGTGGGAACAATTATTTCCCATGTTAAATGATTCGGGAAGTCATTGTTGAAAGAATAATAATTTTATACTAACCCACTCATTTGGAACTATTTGGAATTTACTGATGTCATCTTCAAAATATCATTTTATGGATAGGTATCTCATTTCATTAGTAATTCACCATGATTCCCCAGGTATGTTTTGTTGAGTTGAAGCATGAACCATGCTCAGTGTTTGTTGAGATGATTCCATGGGTGTCATTGAGTTTTTATGGTTATTTTTTTCTCTTATAAAAGAATATGGTTGGGTGTTTGATTATAATTTGGGTTTTTTAATGCAATCATGCATGAAAGAGTTGATTTTTATTTATTTTGTTGTTGAATAGTTGTTTTATATTGAAATGTAAACCATCCACTGTATATTGATTTTGAACATGGCCTTTATTTCTAGCCTTTGGTGTTATGGGGATGTCACCAAAGGCCTGTAACACAAACTTTCCTCTTCCTAAGCCACATGGTCATGGGTGGTATATTATAATAAGTGTCATTTACCAAAATTTAAAATTTAAAAAATTGTATTTTTTAATTATAACCACATGAATATCATATTCCATTATAAAAACTATAGTTTATTAACAATATTAATTTAAATATTTAGAAATTTATTTAATTAAAATAATATTCCACACATTTTTAGAAATTGTCATTATAAAATGTTTTAAAAAATAAATAACCTCTTGTATTCTAAGAGACATTAAAATGTATTTATAATGTTTTTTTCATTTATAGCTAATTAATTTAATGAATATTATAATTCCTTGGGGATATAATTTAATGATGTAATCCACATTAATTATTTTTATTGATTCATATAAAGTTATTAAATTTATTGATCTAAATAATATTGAAATTCTGTTATATATATTTTATTCATTATTTTAATATTATAAATATCTCTTATACAGTCAGTGATTTGTGGGTCTTATTATTAGATTCCCTTTGATGCATCATTTGGTCTATTGAGAAAAACTAGCTGGGGAATCATTCATATTTCTAAAATATTTATTTTTATTTTCTTGATGTTATACATCATCTTTGATATAATGATATCTACCACTATGAATCATACCATTACGAGACTAAATATTTCAGTACAAGTGGTTTTTGTGTTTATTTGAAATCTTTGGAAAAATTATCCATTAATGATATTATCTATATGGAATATTTTTTAATTGATTATCATTGTTTAATTAATCGGTCCATCAAAATTATATGACATATTATATCCCATTCTTCCCCTACTAATCATATGAGCTAAGACATTATGTTTTGTTACAATAATTCTAGTATTAAAAAGTGATGCTTGATTTTTTAAAATCTATAATAGATAAAATAATAATGTTCACTAGAATTGAATGTTTTACATGATTTTTTTAAATATAGTTTTTGAATCAGGTAAATATGAGGTTTCTCAGAAATATTAACCTATTAAATTCTATGAAATATAAACTCATGTATCTAGTACCAATAGAGTATGGATGTTTTTGGATCCCTGTTAATGGAGTTTGGTTTTTCATTACATGTTCATTATTTTAGTATGAACATGAATTTATTTGAATTAATTTTGAAGAAGAAAAAATGGGTGTCATTTAAATATACAATTTTTTATCTAAATGATCATTTAATATTAAATTTTATAGTAATGATGATGAATTGAAAAAAATGAAAACATATAAAGGTACAATTGTTGGAAGAGAATATGTTTCTAGGGGTATTAGGGTAGAAACAAACAGTAGTTTAATAAAGGTTTTCCCATGTCAGTTTTTTTGGTTTTCTTCATCATTTACCTCATGAAATTATAGCATGTTATCTAGTTTATAAACTATTTTGTATGTTAATAAAAAAACCTTATTTTAAATTTAACATATCTTGAGGTGGATTCCATATATGTTATTATAAAACTGATATTATAGGTTTATTATCAGGTAAATTATATGAAAAATGATGCAGAAAAATAAATATAAAAACATGTAATGGCACAGACCAATCAGGTCCATCAATTTGTGAAAACCTAGTCAATGAAGTGTTCTAGGATTCCATGGTGACTCTTTTCAATAGTTTTCTGTAATTCTAGTTTTCCAATGGTAGTATGTCGTAGTAGAAATCCACGATAGCGGGCCACGACAGTGCACTGAAATAGAAAACTATGAAAGTGATCCATGAAAGAAATCCTTAACAGAGAGATTCCAAAGTGACCTGTGACAGTTTTCCTTGACATCAATGTGTGAGAGCGAGTAATTTCCAGTAGTGTGCCAAATTTTTCATGTTTTTCCATATAAATGAAATTTTTTATTTTGACATTTTCATTAAACTAAAATGATTTTAATACCTTATTTAATTGGTTTTGATTCCATTTAAATGTTAATGAACCATATATCTAAATTACTATGGCTTCCATGGTTTTTAATTAGTCAATTTTGGGTAACCTATATAGGATTTGACATTAACAGAAAATTAAATATGTATCTACACTATATCACCATTTTATATATTTGAAAGGAAGAAACACCATTCTTAAATGTTTACCTCCTTGTTCAATCTTTATATGAGGCACCAAGAACCATTCATCCCCAAGGAGTCATTCCATTGCGTTTCACTAGTTGCACAAGTTTTCCTTGGAATTTACGACTGCATGCACTCTCCTTGATTTGGAAAAATCAAGATATTCAGTTCACCGCTTCTTACATGTAGGATTACATTCGTATTTATTTTATGTGTATATTTTTGTCTGCATATATAAATGTCTCCTTATAAATATATTTTGACCCGATTTCAATAAACATAATCAATTCTATTTTAAATCAATTGTAATGGGTTAGGGAAAGTGATGTCTAATCATACTTTATTGATATTTTTTTCAATTTTTTGAATTATATGGGCTATATGTCCATTGAAAATCATGGTGTCGGAGGTCTTTGTTTCAACAATTTATTGTTTCTGAATACATTTTTTTCCTTGAACACATTTATATGAAAAATTGTTAACCACATTTATTTGGTTCATAAATAGATGCCTCCAAGATCATATTTTTTTGTGCTAACATGCACCATAATTATGTGATATTAAGTAATATAATATTTTTTTAAC
Organism: Viscum album; assembly: GCA_963277665.1. Classification (NCBI taxonomy): domain Eukaryota; kingdom Viridiplantae; phylum Streptophyta; class Magnoliopsida; order Santalales; family Viscaceae; genus Viscum; species Viscum album. Next base: position 1,042,981,222 of record OY728160.1, on the reverse strand, counting down.
ATCAAATTCTTTTACAATATGTTCTTGTGGTAATACAGTTATGACAATATTGGTGGGTTGTGGCATTTTTGGGAAGGTGTGAAGGAATCTTAGTTTGAGAGTTTGATTATTTGTGAACCAATAAGTGTCGATAAAGTGGTGTGGAAGTGTTTTACAATATGGAAGTGATTGAGTGTTATGATTATGTGTTGTTGGGTATGTATATTATTTGGGGTGGGGGACTGCTCTATTGAGAAGATGTATTGGGAGGGACATCTATGATGAATTATGATAGCTGTGGTTGTAAAGGGTGTTAAGTGAAGAGGAATGTTACGTGGGTTAATTTACTATGGTTTTTCTTCCTTTGGGTGATTTTTTATTTGTGAATTTTTTGTTCTATTATAAGTATTTTCCAAAATATAGATGGAATGAATAAATTTCATGTTTAATAAAATGATGGTTTCTACATTGAATTTGTTCGATATACGATATGATAATTCTCTTGATATGTAGTTTAACATTAAAAAGCAGAAGTAAAGTCAGTTTCTATGAGTTGGTATTTGGTTGAAACCCATAATATTAGATTATGTGTTTTTTATCATATATGTCCTACTTTTATTTTCCTTTGGATGTATATATAGACCCCACCCTAGTTGAAAAGTATGTGTCGATCACCCCCAACATCATGGGGGAGTGTGTCTTTCCCAAACATCCTGGTGGGTGGGTGGGTGGATGGCCACCTAATCTTTCTTAATTTCTCCTATAGGTTGTGATATCCCAATATTCATTGGATAGGTTGTGGTGTGTGGGGCCCATGTGTGAGTGCATATGACCTGAATTTTTCCCTGCTGTCATTGGGAAAATATGTGTTCTTCTTTCCCAAGTTTCATTAGTATGAGGCATGTTTTGTGCCGAGGTGTGTGTTGGTGGGAGGTGATGTGGTTTTGAGGCCTGGGGTTGTGTGGGTGGGATGTGATGAGATATTTTTTCCTATGTGATGGGAAAAGCTGTGAGACTTAGGATTCTATAGGTGGGATGTGGTGTCATATGTTCAGAAGAGGTGGGAGCACCAGTACATTTTTGGTTATGGTGTGAGAGCAGACAATCAGTGGGAATCTGTTGAGGGGTACCATATCATCGATGTGCTTACTATATTAAATAAATTGAAAATAGTTGTTTGGTGAGCGTTCCTTGGTGATGTTGCTTCTATTGTTTTCCCACTGACTCATTAGTATTCTTATCTCAGTTGTGAATGTGAGACTCTGGTTTTCCTACTAAGTATAATTGTATGCTCACTCTACAAATATAATCTTCATTCCAGTTTCTAGGAAGATTAATTGGATCATGATGAACATCAGAATCCTATAATTTGGGGATGAATTTTGTGATGATGATTAGTTTTATATTGGGTAAATACTTTGTATTTTTGTTGTATTTGTAACATTATTGTTTTGAACCTTCATGTGGGATGGGTTTTTCATGATTTTATATATATTATGTCTTTGTGTTTTTTGGGATAAACCATATTATATCATGATATTCTTATTGTTATAAACTGTAATGCATCCCATATTGTGAGATATTTGTATGCTTGGGGAGTATCAAAACCTCAGGGCCTTGTGAAGGTAGGACTTGGGGGTCATTATCTCCCTTCCATCAGTTCCAACTCAAAAGGGGAATTTTTTGGATGGAGGGTACATGAATGAATGGAATCTGTACTGATTGATGAGTGATAAGATAGTGTTTTTAGTTATAAATAGTGAGAATTAAATGGGTTGGAAGGGTAACTATGTCATGTGACCTTGATGCATGACATAGGTTTGGGAAGACTGGATAAGACATGTTATTTTAGGTCCCCTCATGATTCGATGCAAGAAATATGATCCTACTAATGAATCAAGTGGGGCTACACCATTTGAAGGATATAGACCATAGGAAATGTGCATGTTTTATAACAACATGTATTCTTGAATTAAGTCATTTGTTTTTGGAAGGTTAAAATTTATTTGATGAAAATAATAAAATTAAATGAATCTTAAATCAAAGTATGTACTACTCATGTTATGGAATTCCTTGTTTACATATTTTATCATTGGCACCGAGTTGCCTTTCTTTTATGGCCCGAGTGGTTGAGGATCATCATGTTTTTCTGGTTGATCGGTAGAGGGTTCATCCAGTTGAGGATAATGACCAGTGGAAGATAATGTTACGTAATTTCTCGGGGCAGACCATGGGAATGAATGAGGGATGTGATTCATACATGGATATAATGAAATGGCATGGGGAGAATGAGATTTCATTAGTATGATCTGGGCCTCTATGGAATACTGGGTCCCTTTGGCATTTATTTAGCTGTAGGGTGCAGTGTGTTAGTTGGGGATACTGTTTTTGGGGGATTGGAGTGTGGCAGACGTGTTGTGTGTTGACTTTCCAAAGGAATTCTGGGTGGAGGTCCTTTTGTCGAATATGAATGTTTACAAGTGTCAGGGGATAATCAACCTCCATAAAGGATGCATGTCAGTATGGGATCATGTGATCAAGTTAATGGATTTTCTTATCATTTCCCTATAAGTCTTCCTGAATGATTATTCTCATGGGAGAGAGCTTGAGGACTCTATCCACCCTTTTATCAAATATATTGTTACTACTTTTATGTTGGAAATTTATTTCGATGTTCAGTATATAATGTAGTTTATTGAGAAGATTCACTCAAGAGTATTCATACAATAAGAGGAAATATATAAGAATAATTTGAGAGGCAGGGATATCAATGCTAGATCTCATCCAACTGTACCTTCGAGGTTATGACCCATATGGAGGTGACATTAGTAGTTTCCTTTCTAGCCACCAGATACTAGGATTATTCGTACCTTTCCTGTGGACATAGAAATGATATGATTGTTTTCTCAGTTCATGGAAATCTTTAGTGATTGTCCCTAGGGGATTCTTGAGGATAGTTTGGTGGAGGAGGAAACGCCCAGCCCCATCCTCTATAGTAGTTTGCAGTTAGTCTGTTCCAACAGTTGGGACAGCAGGCTTTGGCTCCGCTGAAGGGATATGGAGTAGGAAGGGGCTAACCTCGGGTTTTTCAATAGGGACCTCTACCTAGGTATGGTTATTGAGGTGGTTTTTAGTATTGATGTAGAGTAGTTGGGTGTGGTCAGTTGCAAGTATTAGATGTTGTGGATTATATAGGACCAATGATTTTTAGAGGTATGTTCATATTTTTTTAGTACCATTTATTATTAATTTTTTTCTTATGGAGATTAACAAACTATTTCTTCCCCCACTCTATCCCATGTTCAAGGTCTAGAAAAATAGAACTTTCCCATCTCCCTGATGTTGAATATGCTAGTCAGAGTTCAGTACAGCTTGTTTGATGTTTGTTGGGGATGTAGACTGAGAATGGGATTGTATCGGTCCCGTGGGAATTTTTTCATGCTATAAACGCATCCACACAAAGTAATTATAAACACCTACCTCTTGTATTATGTTCATTCCTTTATTGACTTCTTACGTTGGATAGTTTGGTTTTGATATATGTGTGATCAACATGTGGATTTTTTCAGTGATCAGAGCTATCATGTGGTAAGTTTTCATATGTATAATTTTCTTTAAATTTTGTTATAATTAAAATTTATGTAGTGTACATTAATGTCTATAGGGTTATCGGTATGTTCATGGATGTATTTTCTAAGGTTTCTATTACACAACCCCCCCTCATGTGACATTGTGTTCGAGATAGACCTACATCCCAATAATTATATAATTTTGATGAATCCTTATATATTTTCACCTTATTAGTTGTGGAAGTTGATGATATTGATAAAAAAAATTGACAAAATTTTGTTTTATTATACCCATTATATCATTATTGGTTTCTCTTATATTGTTTTTGATGAAGTCAGATGGTGTTCTGGGGTTGTGAATAGACTACCGTAGGATGAATCAAGTGATAGTCAAGAACCTTTACCCCTACCATGAATAGATTATATTTCAGGCAAGTTGATAGGGATTAAAATGTGTTCTATGATCAACCTACGGTCTCGATATCACTAGTTGGGGTGAAAGAGGGAGATATACTAAAAACCTCATTTAGATGCACATATGGGTTATTTCAGTTTATAATAATGACTTTTGGTGTTATTAACTCACCAACCAAATTCATAGGACTCATGAAATACATATTTCATGAGCTTATGGAACAATATTTCATTGTATTCATTAATGATATCTGGATTTAATCGAATTCAGAGGCGAATCATGTCGAGTATCTCATAACAATCCAACACATTCTTCGATGCTACCATCTCTTTCGATATATATCTAAGTTCATGTTCTATATGTGATGGTTATACATCCATGAGAATATTGTTCCGCAATATGGTGTGGAATTTGACCCATAAAATAAAGAAGCGATTGTTTCGTGGGAACCACCCATGAATGTGATATAAGTCACAATTTTCTTAGTCTCAAAGGCTTTTACTGAGGTTTTGAATAGATTTATCTCATGTTTTAGATACGTTAATTGTTTTGACCTTAAAAGAATACAATTTTTTGTGGAGGGAGAAATGTAGGGTGGTATTTAGAAATCTAAATGGGAAGTGTATTGTTGCTCGAGTGCTCTAGTTTCCAGAGGAAGTGGGGATGTTCCAGGTGTTTTGTGATGCTTCATGTCTGGTCTTTGGATGCAAATTTTTGTCCACAACAAGCAGCTAACTTTTATGGGTGTAGGATGTTACTTCCCCATGAACATAACTATTCCATAAATGATATGTAGCTAGAAGTGGTTATGTTTTTTCTAAAAATGTGGTATCATTACCTCATTGGGGAGTGCATTGTTTTCGTAACAGATCACATGATTTAGGTATTTAATTTCCCAGCACGATCTGAATATAAGGAAGAGACTTTGGAAGGATATTCATTTGGAAAATGATTTTGAGATCTCATACAACTCAGGAAATAGGAATTTTGTGGCAGTTTCTTCATGTAGAATGCCCAAGAAGAAGGCTGTTTGGGAATATGCAATGACATGGAAAGTGGTGGAGGTGTTACCAACATTTCGCATAGATAAAGGAATTGATGACTGCATATTTTTTTTATTCAATTGTAATTGTTGTCTTCTCTAATGTTGTAGGTGGGAGATTATATGTGGGGAGTCGTAGAGGAAAAAGTGATTCACAATGACATTGTCCATGGAGATTCATTAGAAGGATGGTCAGAGGATGTTTAGAACTTAATTTTGTTCCAAGGAAAGATGATTGTTCTGGTAGCGATGTGTGAGGAAGTACTCTATGAGTTTCATATATAACCCTTGTAGATAAATCTAGTGATTTATAAGATGCAATGTGCCTTGAAGATTTTGTTTTGGTGGCCCATGACAAAGCGGGAAGTGGAATATTTCATGGATAATTACTTTGTATGGGAGTATGGGAAGGATGATCACCCTATTCCCGGGGGTTTGTTTCAGCCCGTAGATGACCCTGATTGTATGTGGGATGACATATAAGTGGATTTCATCATAGGGTTATCTAGTTCCAAGGGAATCTATGATATTATCTAGTTATTAGGGGTTCAATGGAAAACATCATCTCATTTCATACCAATCAAGGAGTTGGGTGTATTGGATGCATTATCCAATAGGTATCTGGATGAAGTGGTAAAGTCTCTTGGATTTAGTAGATCCATGTTTATGAACAGAATTCATGGTTTACCTCACAAGTCTTGAAGGAATTAAAACATTCTTTTGGACCTCAGTTATGCCTCAAGGCTGCTTTCCACCCATAGAAAAACCATCAAATTGAGCAGACTATCTAGTAACCGAAGGATATGTCATAAAAAAGAGTCAAATTTTTTGGTGTATTATCGACCATTGTGCACTAGATCCTCCATTAAGCGAGATCATGGGGTGACCCTGGCTTTCAAGAATGGCATCCTGTCAAAGCAAGATGGTTTTGGTCAAATAACTATGGATGATGTGATGATGGACTATGATGGTGATTTCATGAGGCATTTAAATCCGGCTTCTGAATGGGGAATGACTGCTGTGGAAGAGGGCTCCTATATTGGCGGTGATAACAGGTATGAAAATTATGATTTTTAGTTTTTGATGGTTGTTTGGGTGTTTGTTTGCTTTCTTGGCTTTGGATGTGTTTCGTGGGCTTGAAAGGGACTTTGGGTTTCTCACTTTTCCTAAAAGTGTTTGCATAATAATAAAAAAAGTGTTTATCCACTCTTCCATTGTCATGGATCTGTTTGATTTGTTTTATAGGAAAACATGTCATTCACCTTTGTCCTAGGCAGAGGTTGGAGAGATAGTTCTTCTTCATCTGGATGTGGTGTAGGGAACGACTGAGAAGATTCATCTTTTTCATAAAAGTATTAAATAATTTTTGACCTGTCAGAAGTCATATGACAATTACAGGATGTTTCCCTTAGAGTTTGATGTTGGGGACCATGTATTCCTCAATGTTTCCTCTTTATATGTGTATTAGTCTTTTGGTAGATGGATAAATATTTCACCCCGGTTGGATAGACCCATTGAGGTTTAGGCATCATTTGCCGATGTGGAAATCAGTTGGTGATTCCACCATAGATAGAGAGGATCCATGTTGTATTCCATGTCTCTCAACGTCAATAGTATCTTAACAATGACTCCAATGTCCTTGATTGCCTAATCTTGGATATCTAATATGATACATAATATGCGGAATAGATGATAGAAACCCATGATCATTAGGATAAGGTGTTTCATGGATTGATTATTACTTTTGATTATGTGTCATGGAGTAATGTTGGCTTAAATTAGATTACATGGAAGTGATAATTGCATAATTATTTAGAGTATGCAGAGTTTTTTCGAGGTTTTACATTCTATTTCTTGTTTTTAAATGTAATGTATGTCATTTTTCTGTTATGATATGAGTTGTTTACCATGTACATAAATTATGATATTTTATGGTTTTGTTAAGTTTTAACAACCCAATTACAAATCAAGAGACATTAATTGTCATGAAACTAAAAATTTATGGGTTAGTAAGTAATGCCTAGAGCGGATACATTTTGATGTGTAGGATGGAATAACATTGTTTATGTGTTCGTACATTGGTGTTGTTGTGCTTTTGTGGTGTTCCTTGTGGTTGATTTGGTTAGTGGATGTTTGAAGAGGTGTTCTTTGATGAGGAGTTTTTTACTCCAGATTCCAAAAAATGTGTTGTGGTATATTCATTGGATATAGATTTTCTTATTGTTAGTGGTGGTTCATCTGTTTTAGGATCCTTCAGATGCATGTCATGGGGTAGTTGTTCTTAAAAATCATTATTATTGGGTTAGTTTGGAATTCATGAGAGTGGGAATATATTGAGAGTTCTCTAATGTAATGGTTTGGACCTCTCTGGTGAATTACATTGTGAAAACCCAATGTTCGATGTGTTTCAGGAGGCCACTCTGACTAATTTCAAGAATTTCCAAATATTATAAAATCCCAATGGTATTAGGTCACAACAACAAGTCACCACCACATGTCGTCACAACATAGATTCATTAAAGTGAGTCATGATTGTATGTCATGATAATTAGTCATTTCATGGTGTTTATAAAAATTTTCATGTTTTCCCAATTTTTTTCAGATTCCACACATGGAATTATAAAATAAATGATCATAATACCATATTTATGAGCTTTTGAAGCTGTTTATAGTGATATGTCCCATATCTCTAAATACATAAGAGTACCAAGGGTTTTAATTTCTCCAAGAACATTACTTTAAATAGATTCAAATTTAATGGAAAATTAAATATGTATTTGAACTATGGACCTATTTTTGATCATCAAAATTATGAAACCCACTTATTCCTTATTTTTCCTCCTTATTCCCTCATGGTTTGAGGCACCCAGAGCCATTCTTCTAGAAGGAGTCAGGCCATTTTTTTCACCAGTTTCTCAATTTTTCTAGGGATTTTCCTATTTCATGTGCACCCCTTGTCTTAGATAAATGAGTAAGTGCTGATCAGAAATTCATAGGTGTAGGATAAACATTGTAATTCTTATTTGGGAATCATGTGGTTTGGGTATACGAATGTCTCTTTATGAACATGATTGAACCCCAATTCAATAATGACCATAAAATCCATTTAAAATAAATAAACATGGGCTAGGGATAGGGATGTTTGAATATATGAAATTATTTATATTTTTATCAATTTTTTAAGTTGTATATTCCATAAACCTACTAGAAATCATGTCTATTTGGGGTATTTTTTTCCCACGAGATAGTTACTGAATACATATTGTTGTTTTTTTCCTAGATCACTTTTATATGAAAAGTTGTTAACCACATATATCTGACTAATAAATGGATGCCTCTAGATCATACTATTTCTTTTGTGACCCATCAAATATCAATTTGGAATAATGTAATAGGTGATTCATTAAATCAAAATCTGTTCTGATTTGGGTTTTTGTGTTGATATAGTTTTGAGAACAATTATGGGTTGTTGGGTGTTTTGAAAGGTTTTACGGAAACTCTGGTCAGGAGTATGTTTGTTAGTGAACCTAGATGTGGTCATAAATGGGTGTGGATGTGGAATTTATAGGATGTTTTTTACAGTATAGTTGTGATCGTGTTGTATATTTATTTGTTTTTTGGTATGGATGTGAGTTATGGTAGCTTGATCTATTGATAGGATGGATTGGGTGGGGTTACCATGGACTATGAAGATGGATGTTTAAGGAGTGGGTGTGAAATGGAGATAAATTTTACCTTGGTAAATTTTCCATTGTTCTTCTTCCTCAGTGTGAAATTTTCATTGGGTCTTGTTTTCTGTTGAAAAGAGTAGCTGCCCGAATAGAGATGGAATGATTAAATTTTTTGTTTAATAGATAATTAAAGTTGTTTAATTGAATTTCGGGCATGTAAAATTTGTGTTTGTGACTTGGTATGTGGTTTTTCAATTAGGGGTTATATCAAATTTGGTTTCAATGATTATTTTGTTGGTTTAAAAACCATAGGATGGGAATGACTTTTTGGTATCATATATTCAGTTATATTATTTTCCTTGTCATTTGTATATACACCCTACCCTAGTTTAACACTATCTGCTAAAGACCCCCAACATCACGAGGGATGTTGTCCTTCCCAATCATCCTGATGGGAGGATGAGTGGTAGGCCAAACGAATTTTCATGGTCCCTTTTCCATGATGTGATAGCACATGATTCTTTGGGCAGGATGAATTTGGTGGGTCACCAGGGTGTCTATGGGCGAGTTGGGATTTTTCATAGGTGACTTTGGGATGATATTCGTTGTTCATTCCAAGTGGACATCAGAATGACGTGTTGTTTATGGAAATGTTTATATGGGTGTCATGTGATCTGGTTTCAAGGCCATAGTGTGTACAAGAAAGATATGATGAGCTCTATTTTCCTAGGTGACATGACTAGCTTCGAGGCCTTGGTGTATGCGGGAAGGTCTTGGTGTGGTGTGTTCAGAAGAGGTGGGTGCTCCAATACATTTTCCATTAGCGTGTGATATAATCTAATCAGTATGAAAGCGGTATAAGGTAACCTATCATCTATTTAATTACTATATTACTTTATATGACTTTCATTATTTTGTACCTCACCAACAAGGACATTTGGGATGATTATTCTATCACTGATTAGTTTTACTTTTTGTACATACATTGGATTTTTGTTGAATCTGTACCAGTTTTGTTTTGAACATGCATGTGGGATGGTTTTGTCTTAAATTTATATATATCATTTCATGGAGGATTATTGAGATGATCCATATTATCTAATTATCTACTTCTCATATATTACTTAATGCCTCCCATATTGTGAGATCTTTGTACACTTGGTGGGAGTCACCACCCTCGGTCCTACTGTCAGTGGAACGAGGGGTAATTCTCTCTCTTCCATAATTTCCAACGCAATAGGGGAATCTTTTTAGTGTTATTATAATTACAAAACATGTTTTCCAAAAACAAATGTGATAATTTATATATCACTTTTTTTATTAGAGAACCTACATAATAAATATTCATCTTCGAATTTTCAATTTAGTAATGAAATAACTTATGTAAAAATAATAATTTTTTAAATAAAAATATATAAAATGTCCATCCTTTTTATATGAAAATAGAATAGAAATAGACAAATAAATATCATAGAAAAGAAAAAAAATTCACCAAATTAATGAATTTTTTCTTTATTATTTAAAATTTAATCATTAAATTGTATATTTAAAATATACAAAAAAATAAAGTTTGTTATCTAATCACCGCATTAATAATTTATGTTCCATAGCTGATCTCTTTTATTAATAAATTTAAAAAAAAAGATAAAAAATAAATAATATGTCATTGAACAAGTTTTCTTTATATATAGAATCAAAAATTAATGAAATGTAATATTACAAAATCTAAACATTTGGGATTTTGAAATTATCCATGTTGAGATTATTTCAATCATTAATCAAAAAACATAGTGTCTGAATTATTTTAATCCTTAATGAAGATAAAAATTATATTTAAATTTATTTATCTTTCTTAAAATAATATTTTACGTAATTATATGAAAACTCTATTAGTTTTAGATGATAATTCACATTATGTTTTTCATAGTTGATCTTTTCTCTCTTCATTTATTTATTCACTCTGGTATTCTGATGATCTATTTGATTATAATATACATGAAATAAATTTAAATTTCTCTATTATATAAATAATTTATCAAATAATCAATATTATTTGTTAGCTATATTATTATATTTATCTAATAGTTTACCAAGGATAGAGCATAGCCACAAATATGTCTTCTCATATGATAAAGAACCAAATAGCCAATGAACAATAATATAAGAAATTATCATTTTAATGGTTTCTTATTTATGATATATAATTGTTTGAGAAATTTAAGTTACATACTATTGTAGATGAGGCAGACTAAAGACAGTAATAAAATTATTTTGAACTATTTCTAGTTTTTACACTATTCATTCTATATAGTTCATTTTCAAATAAATAGATCAAATAAATTATTGTCACATAAATCAATAAACCGATGGCGTACCATGATGTAATAATATTTTATAGAGAAACATAAATAAAAAGTAATATATGAATAATTTCTTAATAATATAGCATAATTTTATGATATATGATAACATAGATATATATAAAAGACATCATTCATTTTGATTCGAAACTCATCTCCATTTGAAATTTCCATTACAACGTGAAGTGAATTAGAGTTGAATTTGTTCTCAATATGGATTGGAGTGAATAAGAGTTTAATTTTTTGTCAATGAGAAGTGAATATGTGAATAAAAGGTATTGATGAAGAAATTTGTGAAGCGTTTGAGAATTGTTGTTGATTCAACGAATTGAAAACTACAGTTGATCAATTCCCCAAGGGAATATAACTCAAAATATTTTTTAACTGGTATTATGATCCTAGATTTATATCAAGGTGATAAATTGTTACAACACTCGAAGAAGACCATGTAATACTCAATTGCATAAAGAGAAAGAAGATCCATCAAATGACTCCAAATTGGTTGAATGTTGGGAATAATATCAGATGATTGTTTGTGTTGATCCTCAAGGAAGAGGATATATGAACACATATACTGTAACAAGGAGAATTCATGCATTATTCCTTAATGCATGAAGAATTTACAAGTGATCCATGCATCATCAATGATTGGATAGAAACAATATATTGAATATAATATGTAATTTATGATCTAAAAAGAAAGGAATGGATCATACTTGAAGTTGAAGAAGAAGAAGAATGGAGGCATGATTGGTCTTAGAATGAGGAAGGATGGGTTGGAATTTTAAAGAGGAATTCATGATTGATTTTTAGACTAACTACATAGTAGTTTCCTTTCCAAAAAATTTGGGCTAATCATGAATGACAGCTGAAGCCCTAAGCCAAGATATATGTCGGACCTGAGGGTCTACCGTGCCCAAGGGGAAGGTCTTGATGCCAACCTGCAAGAGGCTCATACGGGCCTTGTATAAGCCCGCAAGTGTGGCATAGTGAAGAACCCATGCAGAGTGGGCGCTAGATGCATGCCCAAGGAGTATGTTGGGTGTTATGAGCACGCCTGGAGGTTGTAAATGGTACTAGGCAGCACCGTGGAGGGAGGAAGAGTAATCTGAGCCAAAGAATTCATTGATTGATATTTAAATCACATGAATTCCACGTCGTGTTTCGATGTGGGATGGATTTTTAAAAATGCAGAGGTAGTCTTGTCCCCTCATCATGTCTCACTAGAGATCTCAACCGCATGATCTATCTTGTGATCCGTAATATAATCTTTGTCGTACGTGATCAATCCAATGGTCGACGAGAGGCACCTAGGTTCTCTTCAACCTCTAGACACCCATTGCAACCTGATGTGAACCAGTACTACATCACCACTGTAGATCCACAATGATCGACTTCCCAGCCACTGTTGAAGCTCAAATATCTTTCATGGTGATCGTCTTGAAGAAAAAAATATATGCGTTCATTAAAATTGGCATGCATTCATCTAGATGAAGAATTCGAACACAGTCAATGAAAATGGAGTTCTGAGGCCACTTCTGAATACTCAAACTCATTAGGGAAATGATTTACATGTGTTCTTAAATGCAGGAACATGAGGATCATGATATAATGAATGAGTCAATATTAAAAATAAATATTGCATGATTCATTGATTATCTTTTAACCCATGTATGATGTTTTTCAATTAAGAAGATCTCAGCTTATTCATATAAAGAATTGAAGCATATCTCTTAGGGGTTTGAAGAAGAATCCAGGAAGATCACTTTCTTATAAATAAAGGACGCTTGAGACGAAGCAAAGTGTTTCCTTTCTCAACGAAAGGAGATCCTATTTATCCAAATAAACATCATTACGAAAAACCCCTCTAGTTCTCAAAAGGAAGGGTTTCTGCACAGCCTTTCTACATGAATAAGAGACTTCCACTCATCTCTTGCATGAAGGAGTCCTGTATATCCATGATGTGGAGGAGAAGCATGATCCACCCTGGTTCGCTAAAGAAGCCGAACACACGACATGTTTCTTCAAACCCTCATCAATCTTCGTGCGTGAAGATAAAACCATAATTAAACAATAATTGCATGCACCCTTGAGATACACTACGACGTTAATCGAGCTGAGGATTCAAAATTTGTTTGACAATGAAGAATAACCCATGCAGACACCACTCAAATACCCTTTTTGTTTGATTATTCTTTATTGGAAGAATAAGAAACCAGAGGCCTCATGTTTTCAAAAGGAAGATATGAGAATGCATGCAAGATTCATATTCATGAATTTGCATGAATTGAGATACCCAAGTGTGTAAGAAAAAAGAAAAACCAGGGACTACACTAATTTGGGTTTGAATAACATATATGTATTTCACACATTGAAGGCAAATTGAAATAAACATTCTATGTTTACTATGAACAAAATAAATAATAAGATAAATAAAAAAGGAGAAAGATATGAGATTGTGTGTGTAATCAAAGTGATACACCCATTGGGGTTTTCACCCAATAATGCAGAGAAGAATTGTACTTGCATGCATGCATGCACATGAACACGTAAAGAAAGAATAACAAGTTTGTGTGCATATTGAGAAAGGAGACAGTGTGTGAGCCTAATCCTTAACTGTTGTTACAAAAAAATTGAGAGTCCTTGGGGTTACAAGCTACCTATCATACATGTATACAATTATGCATAATCACATACACATGTGTCAATTAGGATGATTCCATGTGATCTGATCCTCAGTGTTTGCATAAACACATAAGTTTATGTGATTCTTTACAAGAAAATAAGGAGAAGTCTTAGTGAATTCTGTTTTTGCACTAAAGAATAAGAAACTGAGATATTCAAATATAAGAGGAATTTGATTCCATGTAGTCCATGCAATATGAAGATGAGTTTTGAGACTAATGCCAGACAGAGTTAAGAATATCTTTTATCTGAGTGTTAAGTAAATGGGAATCCAAAAAGGTAGGGAATGATGATACTGTGAAATATCAATCATGCATATTAATATTCATAAAGAGGATTTGGGCATCATTGGCACACATTATATTGAGTATAGGTCTTCATCAGAAGATGAATGAATTTCCTGAGAATTTTAGACCTAAGGACCGATGAGAGGAGTTATTAGAAATATTGAGAAAGGCCAACAGACCTTACCGAAGGCTATTGATGAGCCATGATGAGATTCACAGACACGTGTTGTTCAGAAATCGTGTGTTGGAAGATCAGAAGATAAAATATAGTGATTCAAAGAATAATTTAATGAAGTAATATGCTCATGTGACTCTAGATCTAGAAGACCCATGTGAGATTCAAATATTAGAATAAGTCTTCAGTGGGACTCTGAAGTAGGCCAGTGGGGCTTTGGTAACACTATGGGAAGCAGTATAATGAACCTCATGTGGGACATATGAGTGATAGAGTAGGACTCTGTATCGATCATTGTAATTACTAATTGAATTATATTAGAGAATCTATGTTGGGTTAAAAAACAAACACAACAAGGAGTAGTTCATTGAACTAAACCCTATAAATCCTTTTGTTCATTTATATTACATTTACAACATCATTCGAGGTATGGTTGGAGATAGAAGAAGAGTGGATCAAGAATTTAACCAGTCATTGAATTTTAATTGAAATGATTCAATTATTAAATTGTTTTGAATGGATAACTGATTCAGCCCATCCCCCTCTCAGTGATTCACACTGATCTGGGAACTTTAATTGGTATCAGAGTGAAGGTCACCACTAATATATCTAATTGAGTCATTAATAAGTGAAAATTTGAGGAGATAAATGAGAAACCACAAATGGAGATTTCTACCAAGACTCAGACAAATAAAAAGAAGAAACATGAAAGGATAATGAAGAAGAAGCTTACTACTAATGGAGAGACACCTTCTACTGAAGGTAATCAGAGAAGTACAACATGTGATAATACTTATTATTCTTTTGAGGAATCCTACTCAAGCTATGATGAGGATAGATCAAATATTTATCTTTGTACTTCACTCAATGATCATATGAGAAATGTCCCCACAGATGTGGAAAGACACATTGATTCAAGAATAAGTGCTCTTAAAGATGAAAAATTACAGCTTGATGAAAAAGATAATTTCATTGAAGATGATTTGGCTCAAATGGTCTTCATATCTAACACTCTCACAAAAAATGTAAAGGAAAAGAAAGAAAAAATTTATATTTCCAATGAAAAACATTCTTATGTTACTGAAAAATTTCATGGAGGTATTATTTAGAAATAATTCTTTGAGATTGTATTTGTAGAAGAATTCCATGGATTTAAAGAGTTTCACATAGTTTCTATGGTTTTAAAATCTTCTCAACTAGAATACAAATCAAAAAATCTAAAGGATCTTGAAATTTCTTTGAAACAATTATGAAATGTGAAATAAGAAAAAATAACATGTTGAACATGAATTGGGTGTGTATGCTGAAATCAATTGGGGATGAGATGAACTCTATCAACATGAAATGTTTATAATTGGATGTGAGATTGAAAAATAAGCAATCACCCCAAGATGAAACATCCCAATCATATGAAAGAAGAGTTGTTGGAACTCATGTTTTCATTTAGGAATATGATTACAAAAAGAACATTATATCATCCTCAAATCCAAGAGAAAATCCTCTATGAAAAATGTATCCCATAACACTGTTATTTTTGTTTCTATTGATGCAATTTCATCTTCATGTACCAGTTAAAAACCAAAGATGTGGATTGATGAAAATGATGATCCATTCACCACAACATCAAGGGTTGATACTAGATTGATTAAGAATACAAACTCCTAGAAGGATTCTCTAAATAAAGAAAGAAAGACAAATCAAAAAACAAAAAATGCACTAAATCTAGACAGAATAATACTACAAGAAAAATAAGGAGATTTATTGGCTAATATTGGTGTTTTTGGATGTTTGGGAATCAGGAAAATTTTTTTTGACCATGTATGTCAGCATATGAAAATTGTGGAAGGCATACATTCAGGGAAAGTATATTTGATGAAATGAAACAACCTGCAATGCTAAGGAATAATGAAAAAATGAAAAATAATTTTCATGGTAAGAATATATTTGAATATCTTGAAGACTTCTATGATAATTTCAACAGAATTGTTTACCGTCATGATGAGTGCTTGTTTAGTGCTACCATGAATCAAGCATATGTTGATAAGAAGCATAGACCAGAACAAAGGTAGGAGAAAGAAAAATGAGTTGATAATTATTCTATTGGAAATATTCAATACAATGAATTCATGAAACATGTGAAAGAAATTATTCCCATGTAGAAGTTAAAGCCAGATTCCATGAATTTCATCTCAACCAAGAAAAGATGTTTCTACTCTGGAAAGAATGTTTATACCATGGATCACTGCAAAAAAACTATTCAAATGAATGGAAGAAAGTTGAAAATAAAAGGAGAATATATTGAGAATAAAATGGTATTGACTAAATACATTCGTGAAGATAATCTTAAAATGTATCTAGATAAAGGTAACGAGAAGACAATGAGGAAACCATGTGGAAGATCCAAATCATAAAATGTCAAGAATAAGTGTTTAGTTATCTAGCCAAATCATTTTCAAATTTCTATAGAACTACAAAGAGCGTAATATTAAATACTAGCTAATTCTATGGAAAAGGGAAAAAAAGTTATTCCAGATGAAGTAGAATTCATGTTTCATGAGAGTTTTCAAAACAAGATAACCCATGTGTCTCACAACTATTGTGTGGAAGGTTTAAGAATTATTGAAATCATGAAAAGAAATGTTTAACTGGTTACCAGGCGAAATGATGAAAATTGAACAACATGCACCAAAATCTACCTCACTACTGATAGAAGTTATGAAAAACCATCCACACAAGTTCAAGGTTAATGGAAGTAAAGAATACATGCGAACAATGTAAAATAAAAATTCTTAATGGAGAGGAGAAATCAGTATGAAGAGTACCAGCCACATTAGAGATACAAGGAATGGAGTTCTTTGGTTGAGAGAAAATTATCTTCCCCAGTGCTTCTATTTTGAATCTCACATGTCTTACATCTTATTCCCTTATACTATTTTTATACATGTCTGATTAGATTACAGGGAATTGATGATGATGTTCATAAATAAAACTACAGTTTAAAGAGAATATTGGATAACTACAGGTTGTACTCTTTATTCATGATATGATAATTACTTGAAGTGATCCAAAGTAGAAGATTACCAACATTCATGTCTTCAATATTATCTGATGATATTCTCCATCAAGGTAATTCAAAGGGAGTACACCCCTTAAGGGGGAGAAAATATGAATGAGATGATTTCAAGGATTATTTCAAGACAAATTTTGAAATTTATATCATCTAAAGAAGCTTAAACTAAGGTGCTCCAATCACACTTTAATTCATTGGTCTTAATTGTATTTATCAGATCAATTAAGTGGGACTTCTTGATTGAAGAAAATATGGGATGAAATGTGTAGATTTATCTTTAAACATGAAAATTTTTATATATATGGTGTTATATGTGGTGGAATTAGCGTTTCATTGATAAATATAAATTTTTTACATCCCCAAGAATAAGAGTTGATACATTCTGATCATGATTTCGCATGTATGGTTGTTTATGGGAAACATTGAAAACCTTGGTCATATCTCTCTTGTTTACTACACTGGTTATCCAATGTAGACAAAGAGTTTATTTACTAAAGGCTCTTTATTATGTGAACTATGTTACATCATCCCTCTCTTAGAAACATTCCAAAATATATTATTCAAATAGAGGAGGACATGTTTTAGAAGAGACCCTACTCACATCTTTTCATTTGGTTTTCAAAAGGGGGGAGAAAATTGTGGCACACATATTTAATCATTCAATGTTTGCTTATGTGATATTGAAAAAAAATACACAGGGTGAGATTGAAGTTCATAAGAGTTACATTGTTTCCAATATAGATTTAAGTGAAATAGAGTTTTATTTTTTATCAATGAGAAGTCAATATGTGAATGAAAGGTGTTGATGAAGAAGTCGGTGAAGCCTAGGAGAATTTTTTTGATTCAAACCATTGAATACTACACTTGATCATTCTCCATTAGGATATAACACTGAAGATTATTGATATAGTGTTAATTTTCTTGAATTTTATTAGGGTGATACATTGTTACAACACATGAAGAGGACCATGGAATACTCAATTGCATTAGGATAAAGAAGATCCATACAATGAATCCTAATTGAATGAAGGTTGTGAATAATACCAGATGATTGTTTTTTATAATCCTTGATGAAGAAGATATGTGAACACATCTCTCACAACAAGGAGAAGTCATGCTTTATTCCATAATTTAGGAGTAATTAATAAATGATCCATGCATCATCCATGATTAGATCCAAAAAACATATTAATGATCCTCTGAAATTTATGATCTAAAAATTATTGGAATTAATAATGCTTTATGTTGATGAATATGTAAGGAGGCATGATAGTCATTGAATGATGAATGATGGGTTGGCATTTTAAGGAGGAATTCATGCTTTGTTATTATACTAACTACATAGTAATTTCCTTTACCAAATAATTAGGTCCAATCAAGAAGGCCACCGGAACCCCTGACCCAAGACATATGCGAGACCCTAGGGTCTACCATGCCCAAGGGGAAGGCCTTGAAGCCATCCCAAAAGTGGCACATGCGGGCCGTGTATTAGCTTGAAAGTGTCGCACAGTGATGAACTAGTGCAATGTGGGTGATAGGTGTGCGCCAAAGGAGCATAGTAGGTGATAAGAGCCCGCTCACAGGGTAAACATAGTATGAGGCAGTACCTTGGAGGGAGGAGGAGTAATCTGAGCTGAAGCCACTATATATTGATATTTAGACGGCATGAAATCAGCATTATGTTTCGATGCAGAACAACATTTTAAAAACACTAAGGAAATCCTGGCCACTAATCTGATCTCAAGTGAGATCTCAACTGCATGATCTATCACGTGATCTGCAATATAATCTCCATCATACGTAATAAATCTAATGGACAAAAATTGGAATTGAAGTTGTATTCAACCATTGGACACCTGTGACCACCCGATGTGAACTTGTACGCCATCTCCACTACTGAACCACCATGATCAAGTTCTTGACCGCCGTAGAAGCTCAAATATCATACATGTTGGTCATTCAGACTAACCGAATACATTCATGCATTAAAATTTTCATGAATTTATTAAGATGATGAATTTGAACGTGGCCGAAGAAATCATAGTTTGAAGGCCACATCAGAATGATCGAAGCCTTCGGGGAAATGATATTTATGCATTCTTAGACATATGCACATGAGGATCACGATACAATGAATAAGTCAGTATTAGGATGAAATATCCCACTATCCTCATCATAACATTTAACATGTGTTTGACATTTTTCAATGCTTAATTTCATGGCATATTCAAATAATGATTGGAAGCGTATATCTTCGAGCATTGAATAATAATCAATGTAGTTTCCTCACATATAAATAGATGACGCACATGCCAATGAAAAGTGTTTCCATTCTCGAAGAAAGGATCTCTCATTTCTACAATGAATAATAGAAACCATGAACCCCTCTAGACCGTGAAAGTATAGGTTTCTATTCAGCCTCTCTACGTGAAGAAGAGCTTTCTGCACATCTCTTGCATGAAGGAGTCCTACACATCCCCTGGGTGGAGGAGTCCCAAGAAACACCCTGATTTGTGAAAGAATCCGAACACGTGACGAGTTCCTTCAAACCATCATCATGCTTCATTCGTGAAGAAGAAACCGCAAATACAAAAAGGTGCTTGCACCCATGTGATAGTATGTGATGCTACCCTCGCCAAGTATTCTTCATTTGTTTCACAAAGAAGAATAAATCAGGCACACACCACTCACATACCCATTCTATTTATGTATCCATTATTTGAAGAAGAAGAAACTCGAGGCCTCATGATTTCACTAGGAAGGGAGGAGAATGCATGCATGATTCATATTCATGCATATGAATGAAATGAGATAACCATGTGTGTAAGAACAAAATAAACCACATACAATACTAATTTTGTTTTAAATAACACATATGGATGAAAAACATTGAATCCAAATTAAATTAACATGTGTGTTTGTAATAAGAACAAAAAAAAAAGATAAAGAGAAAAGGTGAAATAGGATAGATTAGGTGTTTGATCAAAGTGTTACACCCATTGGGTTTCTCACACAAGAAAGATGCGATTAATTTTTCATGCATTCATGTATGCACATGATCACATAAAGAAAGAATGAAAAGTGTGTATGCATATTGAGAAAGAAGACAGTGCATGATCAAAAACGTAAACTGTTGATACAAACAAATTGGGACTGTTTGGGTTTACAAGATACCTATCACACATGAATACATTTTTTCATAATAACATGCACATGGGTAATTTTACATGATTCCAAGTGAGAAAATCTACAGTGTTTTAATAATCACATAATATTATGTGATTCTTCCCATGAAAACAGGGAGAGGTCTTAGTGTATTCTATTATTTAACTAAAGAAGAAAAAACTGAGATATCCAAATACAAGCGGTATTGAATCCCATGCAATCCATGCATGATGTAGATGAGATTTGAGACTGAATCATGATAGAGTATAGAATATATTTTATCTTAGTTTTCAGTAATTGAGAATCCAAGAAGGCATATAATGTTGAAATTGTGAAAGTTAATTCTTTCATATTAATATTCATGAAGAGGTAGTGTGCACTATTGGAACACATATTAGTCAGGGCATGACTTCGTTATAAGGAGAAACAATTTCCTTGAAATTGATGACCTGAGGAATAATTAGTGATGTGATCAGAAATAATGACCAAGGCTAACAGACCATACCAAAGGTTTTGGAATATCCCTGAAGAGATTCACAAGCAAGTGTGATTCAGCAAGCCTGTGTGGGAAGATCCGAGATCATCTACAGTGAATCAAAGAAGAGCTTAATGATGGAATCAACTCATGTGAATCAAGAGCCATAAGACCCCTCTGTGATTTAGGGAGGTGAAGAAGTATTCAGTGGGTCTCTGAAGCAGGCCAGTGGGACTCTGGTAACACTGTGGGAAGTAGTATAAAGAACCACTTGTGGGACTCAGGAGAGATATAGGGAGACACTATATCAACTATTGAAATTACTAACCAAATTATAGTGTGGAATCTGTATTGGGGTGATAACCAAGACATCCAGGAGTATGTATTTGAACCGAACCTTTTAAATCCTTGTGTTCAGTTCCTTTACATTTATAACATAATTTGAGGTAAGGCTGGGAGACACAAGAAGAGTGGAGCAAGGATTTAACAAGCCATAGAGGTTTAAATGAAAATAATCAATTAGTAAAATGTTTTAAATGGATAATTGATTAACCCTTTTCCCCTCTCAGTGATTCATAATGATCTCAGAACATTGATACCTTTTCATTAATTATAACATTAATTTCACTCCCACGAATGATAGAATCCACTATAATGTACTAAAATTTCAAAAAAAAATTGAATATATAGATAATAATTCATGTGTAGTTTATTTTGTATATAAAATTATAATTGAATGTATTTGTCCCTATCTATAAAATATATCAATAAAATTAATTAATTCATGGCTGAAATAGTAAAAAAATTGATTTCTAAAATTTTAAAAAATATTTAACAAAGATGTGAATTAAAGGACATAGTCTACACATTCATAAATGGTAATTTGTTTTAACATTTCTAGATGAAAAAATTTGAAAAATAATGATATATTGTTTACTATAACAATTTTATCTATAATAAGTAGTATTCTTAATGGTCAATCGATAATATCATTATCATTTTCCATAAAACTCAATGTCTCTATTTTGGTATTGTAATGATTATCCCAAATATAATATGTAATTTTATATAGAACAATATGATTATATTGACACTCAACAAATAATTCACAAAAAATGGAAATTATGGAGGATAAAATGTAAGAGCATCATAGATTGAAAGAGGTAGATGAATGTGACCAATATTTGGAGATGTAGGAATGGGATCAACTACCCCAAAATGTTTTTGATTGAAAGAAATAATTGACTTTACAAATGATCTAATCCTTTCATCACATGTATCACCCAATTCATTAACATTATCTTATATGTATTTTATTTTTCTTTTTAAAAATCATCCATTGAATAATATTTTTGAAAAAAAACAATTTTTTTACTAATACAACATATGGGTATCATCATACATGACTCGTGTATTTTGGAATTCCCAACTTATTAAAAAATATATTTTTCCAACCCTTTTCTATGAAGCACCAAACTGTGATATGATCCTCAATGGATTCTTGTATAGAATATTTTAAAAATTACTATTGAATAAAAATATTTTAAAAACTGACATAACATATATAAAATAATTAAATCAATGAACCTCATATGATCCTCTTAGCTACAACCATAGAATAATCCAAGAATATCATCCTGAAACATATAGTATTAGGTGTACACTATTTCATATGTTATGAACGAGAGAGCCTATATTTTTAAAAAATATATATGTAGGCAAATCGGCTGACCAAATTTTCCACCTCTATTTGAGTGATTTCCTCTCTATTAAACCTTCTCGAAGGAGACATCAAAATAGTAAAATTTCATTTTAACTTTACTAAATTAAATTAATTTCATTTTTTTAATTGAGATATCTAAGAATAACATTCTCATGAATATAAACTTGTATCCTCTGGTCTAATCTATGAGAAATAGATAATTTTCTCAAACGTGTGCTACCATGATTATCAACACATGATATATTTTCTCCCTAGATGGAAGTATATGGATATTATCTATAAGAAGGAGGAGTATCACTAACAACAATAATTGTGAGGCCCTCCCGAAAACAATTTTCACAGTACTCCCTAATAGATCATGGTAAAAATTAGAATTTATCTTCCACTATCCTAGATATCATTGTAACAAAAAATTATTACAAAAATATATAAACCAAAAAATTAATCATATTATTAAATAAAAAATGAAAATATGATCCCAAAAAAAGTATACAAAAATAACACATGTTTATTCTAATTTTCCAAATTAGTAAAGTAAATTTTTCATATCATTAATGAGAGATAAAATGAAATAATTAAATGAAAATAAACTCAAAAAATATATAAATAATTAATAATAATGTTAATGTGATACAGAATGAAAAATAATATAAAAACATCTCTTTGTCATATTTATTAGCACATCTCTAATGTAATAAAAAATTAAATAATTTTATTTACACTAAATGGAACAAGAATAATAAAAAAAATTCATCATATAAGGTTTATTATTAAAAAAAATCTTTTCTTACAATATTTTATAAGTTTTTTTTATTTATAAATATCATATGGAAAAATTAATTTTTTCCCCAAAATAATCAAATAAAACAGTTTTTTATGGATTAACATAGGAATAATAGGGTTAAAAAGGAAAAATAGATTAAACAAATCATTTAGAATATTAGTTATAATTAGTTTTTTAATAACAATATAAAAAAAATATAACACATTTTTTGATATATATATATAAGTTAAAAGGAAATATCTATGTTTTACCTAAAATATTAATAATTACTAACGGATTATTCTCTCTAATTCCCATATGATTATCATTCTAAATATAACATACCCTTCCTAAAATCCCCACATGAATATTCTCTAAAAATCCTTCCATATATGTAGTGATCTAACATAAATCTACAACTCATCATGTTTTTAATTTTCATCATAATATATTTTCCTTTTATAATGATTGACCAATGAATTTATGATTGATCAAGAACATAGATAATTTTTTTCTAATGTGTTTATATTGTAATAGGATAAGATTTTAATTCCAAACTATTCAGATTATCTACTACCATTCTTATTTCATTATCTCAATATTTTTTACAAAAAT
This sequence comes from Viscum album, assembly GCA_963277665.1. Lineage (NCBI taxonomy): Eukaryota > Viridiplantae > Streptophyta > Magnoliopsida > Santalales > Viscaceae > Viscum > Viscum album. The sequence continues at coordinate 1,042,957,228 of OY728160.1, read as the reverse complement.
AATCTATTTGCAATTGAATTGAAGAAATATAAATTTATTTTAATAATCCAACGGTATTTAAAAAAATATTTCTATAATATAAAAAAGACAAATCGATTGGGTTTTTTATTTATCACAAAAAAATTGTATATCTTCTACAGACACCAAGAAACTTTTAATATGAACTTCATTTCTATTATCCTAACAATTAATATGAAATTTATATCCATTAATTTCATAATGGGAAAATTTTATCAAAATTATACATAGACAACCAAATAACAAAATTATTATATTTGACTCATCAGGTATACCATGTTTGGTCTCATTAAAGAAAAAAAAATTGTGTTATTATCATTCAAAAGCCATATATTATTATCTTTGGAAAACATAGATTTAGAAAATTTATATGAAATCATATATAAGGATTAGAATCATGTTTGTTATTAAATATTTATCAATTTATTCAATATATCTATTCACTAAAAATTGATTTATATAAAATTTAAGGATACCCTTTCCCTCATAAATGACTTGTCCATGTTAATATATTAGGAAAATGATGTGCTCCACTATAGAAAAGTAGGATGAACAATACTATTTTATATCCATAGAAAAATAATTCTCAATAATAGATGCTTCATGTTGGTATGGATTCATAACTTATCAAATCAATATCATCATTTAAAATTCAAAATAATATATAAAAGATTGATATACTGGTACACAGGGAATTATTTTTCAAACAATTTGAACCATTAAATACTATATGATATCAAAATGAGAGGTGGAATATATAATAATAACAATTGATAAATTATAGAAAAAAATTATTCTAAAAAATAAAAAATTTAATAAAACCCATCAAATTGTTTCAAATTAATGTGAAAAATACCATGCAATCAAAATAGTCATTCTGACATAGATGGGAATTATTCCATTCAATGAAACTGGTAGGATTTTATTCATCTTGTCATGAAAATAATGATATTTCATACCTGTCAATTTAAAATCAGTTAGTGGCCATAATTTTTTTACATTTGAGTAACAAAATGAAAATAGTTTGATAACATGAAGACATTTGAAATATATAATTTTCTCTATCATTCATATTTTATGAAAAAACAAATGATGTTATATTTTTCTTTCATTTATAGAGGGATCTAACTCAAAACATATTCCAATTGAGGGTTATTCTATTAAAATATTAATTCTATATATATTAATTCATTTCATTTCTCACAATATTCCAATGAAATGATCACAAATATATTTCTATATATTCATGCCATAAAATTTATTTTTAACCTCATTATATCATGAATATGGATGTTGAAAAAATATTAATCATTTTTTACAAAAAAAAATTCTATCATTATCTAATATTTCTTCTTTTTAGAATGTGATATCAATGTTTTTTTCAAAATAACAAAATATTTATTAATGAATTTCTTTATCCATATAATGTTCTTTTTATCCATTTAATGAATTTCTAAAAAATTTATAACTATTGTCCCTAGACCAAATTCTTCCATGAACCATGTATTCCATTTTCCCCATTGTCTAGTTTACAGTTTAATGTTTTATGTAACCTACTTTGACAATAATTATGTAATTTTACCATATATCTATACAAATTTAATATGTTATGAATTCATTTATTTTGAACATAACCATTTCATGATTTTTAAAATATTACATATTATAAGAATCATAAACATTAATTCCTTCCTCCAATAATATATTCAAATCGTTAATAAATTTTTAATAGAAAGAATACAAGTCATTTAAAGGATTCATTGGACATGAAATCAATAAACACAACATTATATATTTCATATTCAATAAATATTTGTGGAATAAGATTTAGATGGATATTATTTTATGAATGATGAAATCAATTAATGAATACAATTGATCAGATATCTTCCACTATTAATAATTAGATAGATATTATAATTTTCTATAAAACACATCCACATCTTTATGGATACCAAAAATCCTAAACCCCTCATTAAATTTATTTTATTTTTTGATAGTATCATTTTAAAATATGGTTGAGGGGTAACATTAAAAGGTCAAATAGTACCATAATCAATATAAAAAAGACGTGGAAGTTTAAATCCCAATGTCCATACACTCATTAAAAATCCAACCTAGATAATGGTAATTTTTTTCTCTCCAAAGCGTCCGACCTATAATGAATCTTAGTACGAAAATTTACATGCATGACACCATGAGGCTTAATACTAATAGAAAATACATACCATATCATTCATCCAAATCTAATTTACATTTTTGGTTGTTGAATCCTTCTACGAAAACATCAAATACTATATCTGGATATTTAATACATTTTTATTCATTTAATCCTATATATATTGAACTATCCTAGCGTCATCAATCATCACCACTAAGATATTCCACTCTCATTCCCAACACTAGGTGATCTTAGTCAACATAATATGACATTCACTCATGTTTGATGTCATGTTATCATTGCCTCTTTGACAACTTCCTAGTGGTGAGTCCTCCTCACTTATTATCATTCCAAAATTCACCATCTATGACAGAAAACATCTTTCATGACCATTATTAATGTCACTGAGATCCATTTAATTGCATTGAGGATTGTCTTACATACCCAATGATGACTCCCTTGAGGATCTTCCCTCAACATGACTATAGTAGCCATTATAAACCATGTAGCGTGCCTTATCTCCTGAATTAAAATGTTTGTAAGACTCTGTCCCAATCCAGATGTGGGATTGAATGGATTATTTTCAACTATAATTATACACAAACACATATAAATATAAATGAAATATTAACATTTTTTATCATTTAATTTTCAAATAAATTTATCAAAAATTGATTTATTAGATGATACCAAATTTCATTGAAATGATTCTTTATAACCTCAAAATAACATGATGATTTTTATTCAAATTATAACATGATTTCCAACATGTAATACATGGTGACCTAAATTCATATATCATGCAACACAACCCATATTCAATTTAGTAGACATTCATTCTCTTAGAGATCAAAACCATCAAGTATAATTTTTTATAAACATTAAAATGAGTAACAATTATATCATTATCACTTGGATATATGTCTTTCATTAGATATAGAAACACTATAGATATAAAATTTACCAAATTTTCAATATGAAAAATAAATGGAATGTAATTTGGATTAAAATCCATGAAAAAATAATAATGTTTTATTTCATTAGTTTAATATATATTTATATTTAAAAAATCATTCCATGATAATAATAGTCCTTATTTTGAATTTTTTAGTCAAAAAAATCATCGAAACCTACCTCATATTCTCCTATTTTATTGTAGTTCAGTAATACAACTACTATAAATTATTACCAACAATAAATATTATGATTTGGAAATTAGTTATTAGATTTTGATATTACATATCAAATTACCTTTTATAAATAAAAGTGAATAATTAAATAAATTTTATGATAAATAAATTAACTAAATATAATTAATAAAACTATACATATGAATGAATTCTATTAAGCATTAGTTTTTTGGAAAACAAATTGTATTTTGAAATCATCATGACCATGTAAAAATAATAAATATAAATAATCTCATATAAATTCAATATTCTAATTAATATGAAATAAAAAACCTTCCTTTGAAAAACCATTAATATTTTATTATAATTATTTATTAGGAAACTTTATAAAATAATCATTTTTCTCAAAGTTTGATCCCAAAACAGTCATAAATAATTTTAAAAATACATTATTTTCTAGAATAATTTGAACAAAAATATAAATAGAGAGTAGATTATAAAACATTAGCAGTCTAAGTTTTTATTCAAGAAAACATGCTCATAAAAAATCATTAATTTAAAAACCTTGATGCATGGTAAATCAAAATAGTAATCACTGACCAAAAATAAATAATTTATATGTGAAAAATAAGAGGTAAATCAGATTGAAACTATGTCAAACTGAGTTATATAAGTGGTCAATGGTAGATGAGGATGTATAATCGGGATAATGAAAAATTAATGTGATTAGATTCCATAAAAACATATAATGAAGGAATAGGGAACTCCTCAAGAGAAAAAGGGACTACTACCAGGATAAATAATTCCACCAAAATGATTCCATCTGGAATTTAAAAGAAAAATATATGGATTTTCTTGTCATTTTGTAACAACCCGAGATTTTATGAAAAATATTCTTTTTAATTTTATTAATGTCTTGTGTTGTACGCTACACCAAAAGAATATTGCACAACACACCTTCTTGACTTGCCTTTCATTACACGCAATCACGACCTTCCTCGATAGCGTGTGTAATACGCAATACCGAGTTTCACTAAACAACGATATGCTATTAAAATAATATTAAAACTAGCCGTTATGAATAGTAATAACAACTTTTTGAAATTATGTAAATCTTATTTTTCAAAATGAACTTCATTTTTGGATTCGGAGTATCGAATTTAGCCTAAGGTGAAATTTTGGTACATTTCGGATAACTTTCATATTCTGATGAATAGTGAAAATTACTAAATTTTAGTTAAAAACAACTTTTTCAATCGAAATAATTAATAGTGATAAATTATTAATTTGAGTGGTTTTAAAGTATATTTAGAATATATTTTTACAATTTAATACAATGTTGGTCATTGGTTGTAATTTCACATTTAAACCAGACATAATCAAGTGTCAATCTTTTGATATATATTGTTTCCTAAAAACACGCTATTTATTTTAACAGCAGGATTTAATTATAAAATTAATTAATGAAACTTCTATGTTATGAATTTGGTAAAATAGATTTCATTTTTGAATTCGGAATATGAAATATAGCTTAGGATGAAATTTTGGCATTGTTCTGAAAAACATCAATTTTTGATGAATAGTGAAACTACTAAGTGGTAGTTAAAAAAACTGAATTTTTCATAAAACTTAATTTTGCCACTTCTGTGAATGGAATTTCGAAAATCCGAGAGACACGGTTAATATCAAGGACTAAAATGTGGTTCAATGAGATGAAAATAATTGTTTGGTGAATAGTAACTTTTTACTTTTTTTACCGCGGTTAATAGTAAATAGGGTAACTAAGGGTAAATATGATATTAATATTACCCTAACACATGTCCTAATTCTATTGGACAAGTGTAATTCGACCAAAAACAAACTTAGGAATAAAATATGACCATTTAGGCCCACTTGGATTAGATTAGGACATTTATTATTAATTTATTTAAAGAAGGGTTAAAATAGTTAAAATCAAAGTTTAAAAAGTAAATCATTTTTAATATGGGGTTATACATAAGATGAATTCGATTGTAAATATTAATTAGAAAGCTAAAAAGATTTCCTACATAATGGTATTTTATTTATATTTTTTAGATATTAAATAATTTAATTTATTTATGACACAACAATGATGCAGTAATTATCTTATTAATGAAATATTGACATAATTGATGTTATAAACACCAAAATAAATGTAATTTGAGATTTTTTATGAATTAAACTAATTTTCTAGGTTACTATGATATATTAATGTTGATTTAATCAACTTGGTTTGAACATTTAATTCTGTTATGACTTTCACAAAAATCATATATCAAATAGTGTCAAAATTGACACAAAATAGTTTTTAAATCAAATATTATATTATTAATTGTTATTTTATTCCTAAAAATATAAGGTTCGGGCAAATGACTTAGATAAGGATATATATATTAATAATAAACAATTTGGGGTTCGTTTGGTATGTTATAGTAAGTGTATTAACCATATAGTGAAAGAAAACAAAAAGACACGGTAAAAGTTAAATTATTTAACTTAGAGTTAAATCTAATTGATAAGGTTTAAAATAAGATCCAAACATGTCTAAATTTGATTGGTTGATGATATTACAACCCTATCTCATCTAAGCTTTGAATATGAGTCATTGTTGGAGGTTTTTAAGTGGGGTTAGATTTATTATAAATTAATATTTTTAAGAATTCCTAAGGTGCCCCTCTCCTCCCCTATAAAAGGACACCTCCTCCCCCTCCTCCTCACACCAATTTGAGCTCTCAAGCTCGGCAAACCCCTGCCAAAATCTCTTCTCCACTTCCCTAGCAACATCCTAGAGGTTCTGGTCTTCCTCAAAGACCAATTTTAGTGCCCTAAGAGGAGGTCTCAAAGAGGCACTTCAAAGAAGAGATAATTACCGTTACCAATTCTTTCATCTTTATTTCTTCTTCCACTTCTTATTCTTAGGTTGTTTCATTATGAAGTAATAACATAAGTATCACTCATATACTGATATTTTATTATAAGTATGAAACAACCCTATTTCACCATCTATCCATCCTACGGAAAAAGAAATCACCGCGTGTGCGTACGTATGGACTACCGTCTCCATGAACGGTGTATTTCATTTACATTATCAATATATTATATATATATGTATATTCTGAATATATATTATATATAAATCATGTTTTACATTCTGGATATAAGTAATCATGATCCAAGTAATCATATTAATAATTACAAGTTAAAAAGACGAACAACAAATAAGACGATTTTACCCAAAATGCTACTTTAACATGAATTTACAAAAGACCGGATAATATAAAGCCATAAGAGAACCATATATGATATCATAAGAATGAATATGATTCTGTAATAAGTCAATAACATGATTTAAATCATTATACAGGAGGTTCGGACACTTACAAAGCAAGTCGGACCTAAGGTAAGGGAAATATCACAATCTCATTTTTATCTGAGATTGTTTATTCGTAAGTATTTACTGGGGTGTATTTTATCATCCACATCCATGTTTCATCAATATGTAATATTATTTCCATTCACCTACAATTTTTTCTAAATCCTATTTTACCCTTCGGTGAGTTTTTAGTAAAAGATATGAAAGGAATCTTTTGTCGTTTTTCATACGAGGTACTTTTTTGACTTTTCCGACAAAAGTACGAAGAATGTTTTTTTTAACTTATACGGCATGAATGGATTTTTAAAACATTATTTCCAAGAAGCTTCCTTTACAAGTTTTCAAGTTTATTTTTAATCAACTTCTTTTAGTTTAAAATTGTATGTCATGTTAAGAAAGGAAAAGTATTTTTGAAGTAGAAAGGATATTTTCCTCAAGAATGAAGTTCAAGTATTTTATCAAAATTATTTTCTATCTAAGATAATAAAAGGGTTCTATTTTTATCCCTATTATTACATGGATTTGATTATGTTGTGATGGAAACATTTTTATGAATTCCTTTATCTTATATGAATTGTTTTATGATGTCATGTTGTTTAAGAATTCCATTTTTATTACATGGGTTATGTGATGATGTATGATTTATGATTATGTGGCACACATAAGAAAGGATTCATTATAAGATGGGTGGGACCTATATCTCCCTCCAATGCATTGGGTAAAGATTTTATATCTCATGAGATAGACATGGCTGAAATTGTAGGTTATACCGGTTCAGTGAAACAGGACTGAAACGAGGGTTACTCGATTCAGAAAGGGACTTTGTCCACTAAGATAGTCTTGGCAGTGAGTCATGACTAACAAGAAATGATTTTCCATGATTATGTGTGCATGCCACAAAGTTTCAAGTTTCATGTTATGATTATGGTGATCTCATTTTCACTTCTATGATTTGTTCCATGTTAAGATATTATGATCTCTTTTGCAGGTTATGATTTTCAAAAAGATATGATATGATTTTTATTTCTTTTGTATACCCTTACTGAGCATTTGAGCTCACCCTTTTATGTTTTCTTTTCCCTAGGATATAAATAAAGGTTTTAGGTATAAAAAAGGGAAGATCTTTATGGGAGATATTGAAGATCTTTCACCATGATTAGAAGATTACATTCCGAGTTTCCAAAGACACTAAACTATTACGATCCTTTAGTGTGTGTTTTTGTTATGTACTAAGTATTCCGCAAAAGTAATGTAATGTCTATGTACGATAAGCTTCGGGTCTCTACAGTTGGTATCAGAGGAAAAGGAGGTAGGAATGTATCCGATCCTTGGGAACTCTCACATGTGAGCGTTGGACGAAGCATGGCTCTCCGCCCAAGGGCTTCATGAGGAAATGGCTGCCACTGGGGATGGTGGTGTGTCCCGCCCAGGGGGTGTAGCCGCCCATGGAGTGCCCTGATAGGTATCAACTATAGTCCACTGGAAGTAATTCCAGACCGTTACAGTTGTTATCAGAGGAAAGGTTTAGTCAACCTTTGGAAACTAGGATGCGAAAACGTTAGTGAGATCCCTAGAGATATTTCTAAGGTATGTCTAGGGATGCCCCTAAGAATAAGTATACGTATAGGATATAGTCCTAGAACTATGGTAACGATATTAGATTAAACCAAAGATGTTAGATATTTAAGTTACTCCCCCTTTATTATGATTTTTGCATCTAACACTATTCTGTTTGGGTTTTAGAAAATGGCTGGAAACAAGATGATTCACAATAATGGATGATATAATGGACAATGGAATGATATTATTCATGAGCAACCAAATGAAATGGGATTTGGATGTCCAAACATCATTATTATGCCGAATCAGCAATCTCACAATATGATCAATAAAGTAAATTTTGGTAAGTTTCCTGACTCGACTAATAAGAGAAAGATGGAGTTCCATGATGATCATAGAGGAAAGAAAGTTCAATTTCCCCTATGTAAATCATGTGGGAAGAGGCATCAAGGAGAATGTTTCAAGGGAACTGGAAGATGCTTTGGGTGTGGAAAAGAAGGACACAAAGCAAGTAAGTGCAAAGGAAAAGGGTCGGTTAACACCATGGATGAGGATAACGGTATTGCTACGACATCAAAAATGGTTAAGTGTTTTAAATGTGGAATGTATGGGCATTATGCAAACAAATGCCCTAAGGGAAAGACTCATAAAGAAAATCAGTATGGTCATATGGGTAGTATTTATGTGGATGATGATGAAGAGACTACAAATGATATGTGAGATGAAAGAATTTTTGAAGCTCGGTCAATGGTTTGAGAATGTAGTGGAATGATTACATGTTTATCATGTGTAATTTTGGAATAATGAGACATCTATGGATTGTTACACTGTTGTCTTTCCTTGTGTTTTGAAAGTGTATGATTAATGTTACCAGTATCCATGAAAGGTTATTCAGATATTTTTTGAATGTAGATGATATGCACATAATTAAGGGATAAGGAGAAAATTAAATGTTTGATAGTATTCATGAGCTCATGATTGATATAAGGACTAAGTGATATCATGGTTTGAGTATATAGAATTTTGAGGATTTTGGTATGTGAAAAGTGTTAACTTTTAACTGCATTCATGTTTTCACTAAGGTTCAATGGGTATTCAAGAGAGTACAAGATGAAGGCCTTTGAATGTTTGGAATGTGACCAACAAGATATATCTTATGATATATGGGGATCAACGATGGTATTAAATCTTTGGTAATCGTTTTCACTATGTTATGAGAATGGACTGCAGTATTATGAGCCTAAAGATTGGAATGGTTTATGTTGGATATAAGTTAGTATTGTTTAAGGATAGAAGTTTTTTTGATATTATTGATGGGATGTTATAGTAATATAGTTTTAGAAAAAGGACAACCAGCAGGACGGGCGACAACCCATCGCTTCGGACAAGGCTGTGGGAATCGAACCCACAACCGAAGTGCGACTGGCCTTTATCTCCTACCACTGGCCTACAGGAAGTCCCTGTTTAGTAGAAACTAGTTTTATTTTATTAAGCGGTATGATATATGAAGTATAAGTTCATTTTTGGAACCATATACAATTAATCTCACTATAAGATGGTCTTATAACTTTTGCTAACCTTTTGTTTGAAATAGATGGAATGACCCATCCTTCTATCACATGATCTGCTAATGCTTCACGAATAACAAATTCAACTTCATTTCTTTATGATATGAAGTGGAGATTGTTCAATTCATGAACAAAAGTGAGATTGTAACAAAATCATGTAAATATTTCTTTTAATTCATCAACTTTAGGGAAATGATCTTGAAAACCAAAAATGTTGTCCTAGTGCTGTTATATCTGATTAATCAGATGGTACATTAGATCGTCACAAATTTATGGCTTTGTGATTGCTAGATTTTCCATAGCCATGTTCTCTACCACTCTCCATCAGAACATGATGGTTAGATTTCTCTTCCATATCCATATTTTCACCTATGTGGAAACCCAGTGATTAGTTTATTTGGGTAATCGTTACATTTCATACTTTAGTTTTTAAAGCCAAGTTTTGGTATTCCTTTTTACGATGTGGGTTTCTATTAAAGAAACTTTCGAATAGTAAACCATTTATAGTCCCGACGAATTTCGAGGGCGAAATTCATTTTAAGGGGGGTAGAATGTAACAACCCGAGATTTTATGAAAAATATTCTTTTTAATTTTATTAATGTCTTGTGTTGTACGCTACACCAAAAGAAGCTTGCACAACACACCTTCTTGACTTGCCTTGCATTACACACAATCACGACCTTCCTCGATAGCGTGTGTAATACGCAATACCGAGTTTCACAAAACAACGATATGCTATTAAAATAATATTAAAACTAGCCGTTATGAATAGTAATAACAACTTTTTGAAATTATGTAAATCTTATTTTTCAAAATGAACTTCATTTTTGGATTCGGAGTATCGAATTTAGCCTAAGGTGAAATTTTGGTACATTTCGGATAACTTTCATATTCTGATGAATAGTGAAAATTATTAAATTTTAGTTAAAAACAACTTTTTCAATCGAAATAATTAATAGTGATAAATTATTAATTTGAGTGGTTTTAAAGTATATTTAGAATATATTTTTACAATTTAATACAATGTTGGTCATTGGTTGTAATTTCACATTTAAACCAGACATAATCAAGTGTCAATCTTTTGATATATATTGTTTCCTAAAAACACGCTATTTATTTTAACAGCAGGATTTAATTATAAAATTAATTAATGCACCTTCTATGTTATGAATTTGGTAAAATAGATTTCATTTTTGAATTCGGAATATGAAATATAGCTTAGGATGAAATTTTGGCATTGTTCTGAAAAACATCAATTTTTGATGAATAGTGAAACTACTAAGTGGTAGTTAAAAAAACTGAATTTTTCATAAAACTTAATTTTTCCGCTTCTGTGAATGGAATTTCGAAAATCCGAGAGACATGGTTAATATCAAGGACTAAAATGTGGTTCAATGAGATGAAAATAATTTTTTGGTGAATAGTAACTTTTTACTTTTTTTACCGCGGTTAATAGTAAATAGGGTAACTAAGGGTAAATATGATATTAATATTACCCTAACACATGTCCTAATTCTATTGGACAAGTGTAATTCGACCAAAAACAAACTTAGGAATAAAATATGACCATTTAGGCCCACTTGGATTAGATTAGGACATTTATTATTAATTTATTTAAAGAAGGGTTAAAATAGTTAAAATCAAAGTTTAATAAGTAAATCATTTTTAATATGGGGTTATACATAAGATAAATTCGATTTTAAATATTAATTAGAAAGCTAAAAAGATTTCCTACATAATGGTATTTTATTTATAATTTTTAGATATTAATTAATTTAATTTATTTATGACACAACGATGATGCAGTAATTATCTTATTAATGAAATATTGACATAATTGATGTTATAAACACCGAAATAAATGTAATTTGAGATTTTTTATGAATTACACTAATTTTATAGGTTACTATGATATATTAATGTTGATTTAATCAACTTGTTTAGAACATTTAAATCTGTTATGACTTTCACAAAAATCATATATCAAATAGTGTCAAAATTGACACAAAATAGTTTTTAAATCAAATATTATATTATTAATTGTTATTTTATTCCTAAAAATGTATGGTTCGGCCAAATGACTTAGATAAGGATATATATATTAATAAAAAACAATTTGGGGTTCGTTTGGCATGTTATAGTAAGTGTATTAACCATATAGTGAAAGAAAACAAAAAGACACGGTAAAAGTTAAATTATTTAACTTAGAGTTAAATCTAATTGATAAGGTTTAATATAAGATCCAAACATGTCTAAATTTGATTGGTTGATGAGTTTACAACCCTATCTCATCTAAGCTTCGAATATGAGTCATTTTTGGAGGTTTTTAAGTGGGGTTAGATTTATTATAAATTAATATTTTTAAGAATTCCTAAGGTGCCCCTCTCCTCCCCTATAAAAGGACACCTCCTCCCCCTCCTCCTCACACCAATTTGAGCTCTCAAGCTCGGCCAACCCCTGCCAAAATTTCTTCTCCACTTCCCTAGCAACATCCTAGAGGTTCTGGTCTTCCTCAACGACCAATTTTAGTGCCCTAAGAGGAGGTCTCAAAGAGGCACTTCAAAGAAGAGGTAATTACCGTTACCAATTCTTTCATCTTTATTTCTTCTTCCACTTCTTCTTCTTAGGTTGTTTCATTATGAAGTAATAACATAAGTATCACTCATATACTGATATGTTATTATAAGTATGAAACAACCCTATTTCACCATCTATCCATCCTACGGAAAAAGAAATCACCGCGCGTGCGTACGTACGGACTACCGTCTCCATGAACGGTGTATTTCATTTACATTATCAATATATTATATATATATGTATATTCTGAATATATATTATATATAAATCATGTTTTACATTCTGGATATAAGTAATCATGATCCAAGTAATCATATTAATAATTACAAGTTAAATAGACGAACAACAAATAAGACGATTTTACCCAAAATGCTACTTTAACATGAATTTACAAAAGACCGGATAATATAAAGCCATAAGAGAACCATATATGATATCATAAGAATGAATATGATTCTGTAATAAGTCAGTAACATGATTTAAATCATTATACAGGAGGTTCGGACACTTACAAAGCATGTCGGACCTAAGGTAAGGGAAATATCACAATCTCATTTTTATCCGAGATTGTTTATTCGTAAGTATTTACTGGGGTGTATTTTATCATCCACATCCATGTTTCATCAATATGTAATATTATTTCCATTCACCTACAATTTTTTTTAAATCCTATTTTACCCTTCGGTTAGTTTTTAGTAAAAGATATGAAAGGAATCTTTTGTCGTTTTTCATACGAGGTACTTTTTTGACTTTTCCGACAAAAGTACGAAGAATGTTTTTTTTAACTTATACGGCATGAATGGATTTTTAAAACATTATTTCCAAGAATCTTCCTTTACAAGTTTTCAAGTTTATTTTTAATCAACTTCTTTTAGTTTAAAATTGTATGTCATGTTAAGAAAGGAAAAGTATTTTTGAAGTAGAAAGGATATTTTCCTCAAGAATGAAGTTCAAGTATTTTATCAAAATTATTTTCTATCTAAGATAATAAAAGGGTTCTATTTTTATCCCTATTATTACATGGATTTGATTATGTTGTGATGGAAACAATTTTATGAATTCCTTTATCTTATATGAATTGTTTTATGATGTCATGTTGTTTAAGAATTCCATTTTTATTACATGGGTTATGTGATGATGTATGATTTATGATTATGTGGCACACATAAGAAAGGATTAATTATAAGATGGGTGGGACCTATATCTCCCTCCAATGCATTGGGTAAAGATTTTATATCTCATGAGATAGACATGGCTGAAATGGTAGGTTATACCGGTTCAGTGAAACAGGACTGAAACGAGGGTTACTCGATTCAGAAAGGGACTTTGTCCACTAAGATAGTCTTGGCAGTGAGTCATGACTAACAAGAAATGATTTTCCATGATTATGTGTGCATGCCACAAAGTTTCATGTTTCATGTTATGATTATGGTGATCTCATTTTCACTTCTATGATTTGTTCCATGTTAAGATATTATGATCTCTTTTGCAGGTTATGATTTTCAAAAAGATATGATATGATTTTTATTTCTTTTGTATACCCTTACTGAGCATTTGAGCTCACCCTTTTATGTTTTCTTTTCCCCAGGATATAAATAAAGGTTTTAGGTATAAAAAAAGGGAAGATCTTTATGGGAGATATTGAAGATCTTTCACCACGATTAGAAGATTACGTTCCGAGTTTCCAAAGACACTAAACTATTACGATCCTTTAGTGTGTGTTTTTGTTATGTACTAAGTATTCCGCAAAAGTAATGTAATGTCTATGTACGATAAGCTTCGGGTCTCTACACATTTATTCAAAAAAAATTTAAAGAAATAGTTTTTTCACATCTATTTTATGATAATATATTATATAAAAAACATTTTCAATTTCGTTTTTAGGTAAATTATAATGAAAATTATGTATACATTTTTAAAAAATAAACAACAAGAATAAAATATACACCATTTTTTGTAAATAACCAATGTGATGAATGCTTCATAACAAATCTATTATTGACATATGAAATAAATTCATGAATAGGTTTATTATAAAAGAATATAATTTCAGGAATAATTTAAATTCCATATATGTAACATAATTCCAAAAGAGTAAAATAGAAAATTTTAAAATGATTAATAAAATATAATGTAATAGAAATAAAAAATAATTTTTAAATAAATATGAAAGGCATTATGAATGCCTCTGTGATATTTTCTGATGATATTTTATATTTTTTGAATTTGACTATAATAATGAATCTATAAATTTTTATTTGATGTGTATAATTGAAAAGGATAGATAACCTAATTCAAATTTTAATTTTGAAAATTATTACATTGAATAATTGAACTATGTATAGGATAAATAACAATGTGATGAATAAAACATTCATATTTGTTAACAAGTTAATGTAGAATAAAATACATTATGTTATTGAAAACGTATTTTGACACAAGGTTTTATTTTATGGTTAAGTCATTCATCTGTAAGAAATTATTTATATTCAATAATTGTGTAGAATATTTTGTACTAAATATAGTAGTTGATTGATACCTTTGTGAAATTGAATAATATTTGAGAGTATTATGTTTCAATTTTTTCACTATAATATATTATTTTGAATAGAAATGGTAATGGATATAGTGGTCTATTTATAAGATATATTGTAATTTAATTTTTAAAATAAATACTAATAATGTATCTTTTACATGGCATTTATATTTTTATATGAGATATCAATATTAATGGGAATGTTCAATACAAAATCCTCCATATTATGGTAAGTGTTTGTGATCAAATTTTATTATTTAAAACTCAACATATAGGGTTGAAATATATTGAATATTTTCCCCAGAATGATTTTTATAGTTTTCTAATATTTATTCACTCTTGGAAATAAAATTATAGTTTTTTTAAATCCATCACTATCCCTTTTTAACCAACACATTTACAAGTTAATTTACCATTTCATGCCATCATATATATCTATAGAGATTTTACTGACCCACATCTAGTATCTAGTATCCCATAATTCATCGCCTAAAACATACACACCTATGTGGTTATAAGTGGATATGATCACCATGTACTCATTCTTCTAGAAAAATGAAATAGTAGTTGGACATTTATAGACAAGGTGAGTTCAATATCAAAAAAAAATCCATTAAAATATTGAGATCCACATGGTCATGTTACCATGAATTAAAGCATTTGTTCACTATCTCTTATGCGACTTCTTAAGTTCTGTCATTAAATAAAAATGGAAAATAGTGATATTGGGGCATTAAATTTTTTTTAAACATTAATCATACATAGTAGATTTAATATCCTCTACCTTAACTAGTTATAGGGAAAATGACCCCATTCGAGAATTTCCCTATTGAAAAAAGGTTGATGCCACATGGTTCACCTAAATATCATTACTGGAACCATGTTAAACACTCTTGGGAGAAAATGTTTTTCTTATTATCATATGTTATGAATTTCACATTAGTCCTATAAAAAATAGGATGTCAACTAGGTTCCCAAGCTACCCAATTCAAATGAGTGGAACCCAGATTAGATGTGGCTAAAATGGGTAACCCATCCACCTATGTCAACTAACTAAGAAAAACAATGTATCCAAAACTTCAAAAATATAAGGTCCTCATCAAAATATTATATTATATGTCCACTCAACAATAATACCATTTTTATAATATCTTATTACATGTCCACAATGAATAAATGAATATGAAATTTCCAAATTGTTTTGTTCATTACACCAATGAATTTTATTGATTATTAATGTCACTAACTATTTGAGATGTATCTGACTTGTTATACATACTAAATTGTTGAATCCTAATATAGTGGTCTAAATTATATTCCTATAATAACTGAGGTGTATCATCTTGAATACTCGTGGAACCATTGATAGATAAAAAACCTATGCATTCATTCCAATAATTCTTGAACCATATGAATGTCCACCAAGTAGTCCATCAACCATGTTAACAAGATCCACAAGTCTTACCAATGATCGAGGTTCAAAAATAGTTCTTATATAGTTTAAGAAAAAAAATTAACCTAAATAATCCTTCCATTATTTATTTTATCATTCAACCTTATTTTTTACTAATAGACATGTGAAAATTACACACGGTCCTATAACACAATATATTCCCAGTATATCAAAATACATCTCCTACTAGTGTATAACTAAAATAATTGATCATTTAAAAATTTGGAATAGAACCATTTCTAGAAACTCAAATATTGAGGGCATAGTCATATGAATACAAATTGATATAATGAATTTTCAATTTTTCATGGAATTATACTTCATAAAATTAGTCTGTTCCATATCACTTAATAATAATATTTTTTTATGGATGTTAGTCCTTAAATGAAATTATTATTGTTCATGGATTCATGACCAATAATTACATCACTATGGTCCTTTTGAGTACACATTAAGAGGAATTACATATCAACATTCATGGAACCATCCTATATGGGGTTTGATATCCTTCGTAGGGTATCATATGAGGATCCTCCAATTGGATGAATCCCATACCTACATGACCTTATTCATCCATTGATAGTTAAAATTATAGATTTACTTACACTAAAATTATAATATATTGAAAAATTATTCAACAGGGGATGATATAGAACCTTATATATATATATATATTGGGTCTTATTACAATATATAGTTTTAATCATTCACACTAACAAAAAATGGAATGTGTTTTAGAACTGGGATGAAATTAATAAATAACCACAAATGTATATAATGGTTCCGAAATATGAAAAAAAAAATCTCATATGAGATGCTTTAGAATCAAATCCTTTTGATTCCAATATGTTTTATCCTTGATAAAGAATCAATTGAAATTCATATAATTATTTATCAAAAAAATTATTGAAAACAAAATGTAATGAAAAATACATGTCGATATCATCAACTTTTTAATCGTTCATTTTATACCATAATGATAGGTTATTAAATTATTATAACCTTTTTTATCTAAATATTATATGAAATTATTCTATTATTTATTATAATGTTCTATATTCATGACCATGATAATTTTATAATTTCCCCAGTTTTATTGAATTTCATTTTGGTGGTTCACTATAAGTGTGTTGTTGTTTCCATTATTTGTAAAACACTAAACTCCTACACAACATTGCTACCCATGTATCAAATATATTATCTTACAGTGAGTGTTAAAGAATGAAATTTCCCACTTAATGAGTTCATACTCTCTATAGATATAGATTTCCAAATTATATTGAGGAGGAATCTTTGATGGATAACCCCAAAGACACCATCTTGATGGGGATAGTGTCCAACCTATTACATAAATCTATTTAATATTTATCCTAAATGAATAATATATATTGAATAAAATATAAATTTTGATATTATTGATAAATCCACTCATAATCAATAAATTTATTACACCGAGTTTAAAAGTGTGTGTACTTCATAACATAGACATTATCACAAAAACATCAATAATATCACACAATAGGATATCACTGTAGATAAGGGCTTATTCACAGAAGAAATTTCACCCAGAATTAGGTCATATTAAAAGTTATTAATTATTTTCATCTAAATCATGCTTTTACCCTTTTTATTACTTCCATCTTAATATTCGACTAGTATATTTCTATGGTGGATGATGGAAATTATAGGAAAATATTGACATGAAACTATATAAATTCTAGAAATGAAGGGTGGAGTGATTAAATGGACCGATCATCGATAAGGGAGAACAACAAACACTACAATTTTTTTCACCGTAGTGATAACTACATAAGTAGTATGGATAATACCAGAATGACCCTTAAAAGAAGTTTTCCCTACAATAGTATAAATATTAAAAAAAGTGATATTATATTTTATAAAAACAAGATGACATAAAATAAAGAGGTTCTTTATGTTGTGATCAATTAATCAGTCATAGTATAGATCATCTCCATTATGTAATTAAAATAATGAAATACCAATGCTAAACTCATTGTGGTTATCATGAAAACCAACATATTGGGAAATCATACTATAAATAATAATAATAATTTACAAATAACGTTGGTCATTCCCATGTTACATGAAATAACGTTCATCCATATATTGTGAATAAATGAATCAATTATCCTGATGTTTCTCTTCATGTAATTCATTTTATATATCCACCCAATAGTTGAAAATATGTATTTTCCATATTTTTCATTTATATGATGTTCTTTATGGATGTACTCTTCACAATAATATTCAAATTAGCCACATATTTTATCCATATTTAATATTCCATGAAATCATTACTCATAGTATAAAATTTAACCAATAAAATGTTCATACTCATTCCACAGTCATCAAAATTCTATCCTAATTTTGAGAGGTTTTAGAAAAATTGATTCCTACTACACCATGAACTCCACAATAAACTAATTTTTTATCTTCTATACTAATGTATTAGTGTACGAAATTGTTTTATATTTTGGTATACACTATAAACCTACCCTAGAAGTGTTTGAGAACATCAAATGTGGTGCTTCTCAATAGATAGTGTTACTTTAATGGTTTATTTCATGGACATAACTGGTCAAATAATAATTTGGTGAACATAAATAATATTTTATAATTATATGGGTGGAGTTGGAAAAATAAAAAATAAAATCATTTTTGTGGATCTTAGATACTTCTCAATATGTTCTTTTAGAGTATATTAATGTATAATGCATACCCATTCTATAACATATTAACTAAATTATATTTTATATTATTAGTTATAAAAATCAACCTAATTTGAGGCACAATGATTATATTAAGGCATCATTTGAGCATTCTTGTTTAGGTGATTGAGTATTTCAATCATCAGATTAACACCATAAATAAGTCAACTTTTTTATTTTCCTTTAACGCCTTTTTAGGATTATCCTCAACAAAAAATTACTATAAAATCATGAAGGATTCACCTAATGTACTCATTGGAGGATGTTATAAAAAGAAATCCCAATAGTTTACCCATCTCTTCATATAAAATCTATAATTCAAAAGGTTATATTATAATAATATTACTAGAAATCAATCATAACACCTGATATTTGGATAGGGTAATTAATAAATTTAAAAAATCATAATAAAAATGGTTTTGGTAAAAAATACAATCGATCCAAATGTTACATCATGGGTATTCTACATCATGAAAATACCACATTTAAATTTGTAAAGAATCTTTTTCATTCATATATTATTAATTAAAATATGACTCATTAGATTGAGATCTCATTATTATAACTAACATAAGAAAACCTAAATCCAGAACACTCAAGAGGGCATGGTCAAATTAAATTGAGGGATAAGGTAAAATATTTTAAAATAGAGCAGTAAAAATAACTTGTAGTTATAAAAAAGTATTTATTGCAATATGTGCTTCAATAGAATAGATTTTATAAAAGTGTATTTTATTTGATGATACACATCCTTTATGGATATCATTTTTTTCATGTTATGTTGTAGACCCATTAGAGGTATGCATGTGTAATTCATTATTGATTATATTTCTATAAACGCCTCATCTAGGATTTGATTCTATAAAATTTGTGGGACCTCAATCAGATTTAGTCTTCATGAACATCCACACACGTCGTCATGATGAATTATTTACATGGAATGATTCGATCCTCATAGGATCAGTAAATAAATAATACCCTGATGTAATTTTTAAATGAATCTGTAGGATGAACTAATCCTTATGGGATACATTGAGGCAGATGGGTCTTCATATTACAATGTTTTTGACAAGGTCATGGATCCAATTGTGTGATTCAATTCATTGAATACTTCCCATAAATACTCAATTGATGATTTATATTATGAAGTAGAGAATTAGTCCGAATGGAATAGTAATATATAGATATTTTTTTATCATACTGATATTTGAATATAAAGGATGTGTATTCTATATAAATGGAAGACAAATCATTTAGGAGGTCACCAAAACATTCTAAATCCTCTCACTTGTAACAATAGTACTAAAGGTAAGTGATATGATGTTCTTATATCTATATCCCATCCACCACCAGAATTTTTTGAGATCTAATCACCAAAATAATGATAGATATAATACGATTTGATGAATAAATGCATAATGTTACAATCATGAATCTTTGGGGATGTTGGAACTCAAAATTAAATTCCACATATAAATCAATAATCCCTCATATTTTTCTACCTCATCTGCAATGATATAATTATTTATAAACCAACGTATAAACAAGCCATATACTAAATGAAATACAATTGTATCACATTTATTATATTATAGTGTTAGTTTTGTATCAAATATTTCTTCCATTAGTAAGTCATCAAGAACCATCATATGAAATTAATGAAATATTATTTCATGATGGTTACTACCATCATGTGTAGAAAAACTAATGCTATCAATCATTGTGAAGTTTTCAATCCCAAAAAATAGGTTAAGGCAAAATTAAAAAAAAAGATATACTATATATATTCAAAACATGAATATATGGAATGAAAGGCCACCAAGAACAAATATATAAGAAGAGGAATCATATTACTAAATTTATAGACTTGAATCCTCTTACACCAATCTTTTTGAATCATATATTTACAACACTAAATGGAATGGGTGTCTGATAAGAAATTTATCCACTTTTCATCATGATGATAAATAATTCAAGTATTATTGGGGAAATAAAAATTGTGGATGCTCATATTATCCAAGAAAACTATGGGAAAAAATAATATGTTAACATAATCTAGAAACATTATCTAACATAAGAAGGGATGACTTATAATTTAATTTAATCTTCTAATTAATCTACATTTTGAGAAATTCATGTTTTTGAGACCACTCTAAATATAACAATACTAAAATTTATATAATCGTATGTCTTAATAAAATATTGAAGGATTTGGCATATTAATTATCCATATAGATCCCATAGGAAGTGTTGTATTAAATATATAAGGAATTTTTTTAGGATGAGTTGATGACAATGAGAAATACTTAAAAATAGAATATAAGGTATTTAGAGTATACTTTAATAGAATAGTGCTTTAAATATTCAATCCTAAAAAAATTAATATGGATTTACTAGAAAAATCATGGTATATAATATAACACTGGAATTTAGTGACATATACAGTCACTCTAAATCCAAAGCTGGTACATGGGATTTCTGTCATTCCAAAATATACGAAATTTTATGTAGAGCCTATTACTAATAGAAAAAGGACAATTCAATCCTCATAATAATAATATAAATGATGTAAAAAAGTTGGTAAACTAATAATATTTTGAAAATATTATTAAAAATATTAATTTTACCATGAATGTTTATGTACAAGTTAAATTATATTAATAATAGATAAAAATGTAATCATAAAACAAAAAATATGAAAAATTGATGATGAAAAAAAATTCACCCCAGTTTTATATTCTTTTTATAAATTAGTATGGAATATCAATACATATTAATTTTAAATATTATATTTTTTATATATTATTTTATATAAATTCCATGGTGACATCAATAATCCATGATATTTTTAATGATAATATGTATGTTCTAGTCACTCAATCAGAGGTTGTTAACATGCAGTAGAAAATATCATAGAATGATTTGAAACTATTTGTTTCCTTGAAGACCAAAATATCATTTAGATTTGTGTATTTAACCATCATGGATAGACTTAAAAGAATAGTAGTGTCACTCATCCCATATTTGACCTTTTTAGAAAATATTAAACCTCTGTATCATTTTAGAAACTAAGGAAAATTTCACTAATGAAACCAAATGAAGAAGGAGGACCACACGAGTACCCATAGTATTCCAAACCCTTATTTAATTGATACACCCACCCTTATTAGGATAATAACTACCACATAAAATGAAATATCTCCATAATGATGAATTATAATATTACATTAACAATGTAATACATATGTCATAGCCACTTATTACTTCTAATTATTTATTTGATATTATTATCCATGTCAATAATTTGGAATGATTTAATAGATGTAGAAAAAGACATAACTAAGGTAAACCATGGATTCATTGTGTCATCTAGAAATTTATCATAAATATAATTGAAAAAAAGAATATTATATAAATTATACAAACAATTTCGCAAATATAATCTAAAATATTTACACAACTATTAAATTGGTGGATTAATTATCATATTGACAGTCATTAAAAAACATTTAAATATGAGTAAAAACTAAACCTATAATGTGATTGGATCAAAACAACCTAGATTATAACATTGATGAACAATTGAATTCATTACAATTTGATCAATCTTATAATATCATCATTTAATAATTACCACATGATCATAGGAATATGTCATTGACTAAAACATATAATATATAATATAATATAAGAATCATCATTGGATGACATTAAAAATTTTAATGATGTTAGTCTCCCTAGGTATCCCATTGAGGTCCACATTTATGCTCCAATAAACCCCAAAGAGATTAAGACTAAAGTGGTCACTACTGATATATATTGGAAAAACTAAACATTATAAGTGTTACACAATCATTTACATAATAGAATTCAATTATGAAGATAATATGAAAGATAATTTTTTTCCAATATATTAATATGGAATTCTTCAAATGATCATTATTGATTAATAATTTATGAAGAATGTTCTAAGAAATAATATCACCCCTGTAAAAACCCTCCATTGATTGAGATATGATGCATTGGATATTTCATTAAAAAAACTTCAATATACATTTTATCTAATTATATTATAGATGTTTCATAATGCACACCATATGGTAGATCTATAGGAGTAATCCCATAGAACATAGGATTTATATTGACACCATTAATGTTTTATTAAATATAAAAATGGATAATTTAATAATTTTTTCATGAATGGTTAATTTAATATTAATATATATATATAAATATATTTAATGAAAACAAGATGAAATCAGAATGTATGATATTATCATGGATGAAGTTCCTCCTAGGAGGACACCCTGAGTGAACCTTCATTGTATCATTATTAGTTAAAATTTTATTTTATGAACACGTATCATAATATGTTTGAACAAACACTTCTACCCATATTATGAATTTTAGTATCTCTATATTATCTTTATAAAAACCACACATCCCCCCCCCCTAGATCAATGGAATATATTTTAGAAGAAAAATTTATCTTCATGGGGATAATGGATATGCAATTCTGACATTCCAAATAAGATCCCCATTAGACTAGCACTATTAAAATAATAAATAGTTTTAATGAATGATTAATGTCATTTGTTCAAAACTAACTCGTCCAAGTGGGAGATTCCTTAGGTTTGAAAATAATGATCATGAGTATATGATATCATTATGAAAAATAATGGTGTGTAATAATGAAGATAAAATTGATAAGAAGATATATTTTAGAATGAAATTATATATATTAAAATATCTTAGTATCAGCATGATAACAAATAACATACAAATAAAAAAAATGGACCACTAGAAATTTTCACACATTAAAAATGAGGTGGGGTACAATTTTATATTCAAAAGAGTGGAAAAATTTCAATTAATTATTTTCCTAAGAAATATATAATGTTTTAATCACATAAATGGAAGTATTTCTAATTGTTCACTTCATGAATGTTTTTCTATGATATCGTGGGAATGCCATCAATTTTTTTTGGGATTCATTGGAAATGTGTATTAATTGATAGTACCCATTTACTAAGGAAGTATATATTGTCCATTCTTACCATTCATATCTCAATGAAATGAGTTCCAATAAATTTATAACCATTATAGATAATGAATAATTCTATTTCACCTGAATAAAAAATTATATTCAATATGTCTTTTTTATCGATGTTAATCATCATATAAATTAAGAATGGTTTTTTGCTTCTATATTCCAATCAATTAAATTAACAATTAATGAGAAAATATTATAAGGCCAAATTTTTGATATTATTTTTTTACATGAATGTTTGGATTCACCCATTGGTTTTGTTTTTGGAAATTATTCATAAAAATCAAGGATTTAATAAAATAACCATTTTGAAATTTTTAATGGTGTGTTAATTATTCTGATTAAAATAAAAAACTAAAATACTATAGTTAATATTTAATATGTAATCAAATTACAATTATAATCTCAAAATATTTCGGAAACAATAAAATGTAATATTTTCCCCTAAAATAACAATTTTTTGGATTAGGAAAATGTAATGAAAATTAAAATGGTGAAAAAATATTTCATTTTTCCTCACATACATACCTAAACATTACCCAAAATAGAAATTAACATCATAGATATCAATAAAATCACTCTAAATCATAAATTAAAATTATATACAATTATCAAATGAATTGAAATATCAACCCTCCGATAAAGATAAAAATTATCTTTTGACTCAAATAAAATCAAAATACATTAAATATTATGTGAATAAATAAGTGAATTTCATTCGTACATCCATGAAAAAAAATATTATTCAGGATTATAGTTAATGTAATATTTTTTCATTATATAGAACGTGTTTGATATACAAAGGAAGGATTTTTTCCTTTAATTTCCTAATAATAGTGTATTAATTATTCAATAAATTTGGTATTTAATAGATATGGTTCTAATTCAAATATTGGCAGGTTTAAAATCTATAATCATTTCAACAATAATTATGTGGGTTAACACTAAATGTGATCTAAATACATTAGAATAGTTCTTCACAATAACGATGTACTACATAATAAATTTAAAAATTATTTAAATACAAAAAAAATATTTCATACAACTGATAGTTCATAATTTTAGTTTCATCATCAATGGTAATTTTCTTCCCTATTTGAAGACATTTGTATTGTTGTTTCATGTTAAATTTACATCAACAATTTCACACTAGCAACAATTTTTTAGGAAAATAGTTAATTTTTTTGATCTTTAAGTATTTTTGAGATCTCAACCCATATATGAAATTATATTCATTGACTACCCTTCTATAAATACATCATTAAATTTATTCTAAAAAATAAGTAGAAAATATGGAAACATCCTTTATAACTCAGTAAAATTCATTTCATTATCACTACATATAAAACACCACTCCATCCCACACACACACATATGTTTAATAATAAAAAATCATTTAACATATAATTTAGGTTATAAAAATATAATCGGACTGTACCATTTCTTCCTAAAAATAAATATCATGGATTAATGGTTCTTAATAATTTTTATATGTAATGGTAGGCCACATTAAGAGTTGAATGTAACAAATTGGAAATTGATTGGGAGCCTCAACGAAAATTTACACATTCCACGAATCACAAATACCTTAAAAAATAAAATAGATAAAAAAATTATATAACAAAAAATATCTCTAGACTCTCACAAAATGGAGAAATGTATAGAAAATTTTAATAATGTTTACATAGATCTATTGTTGGAATAAATTAATATTTTGGGAAAGCATTAGGGACAATGAGTTACATAACCAATGAAACATCATCAAATGAAAAAAAAAATTAGATAATCTGGCCCATCCCCCAGGGCTCATGGCGTGACTACGCCATGCCCGCCATTCATTGGCCAGGGATTAGTGACTAGAACTATAATGGCATATCCCAAAAAGAGAAGGCCTTTCCTTTATAAATGAACAAATAAATACCCCGCATACCACACAAGGAAACTGGCAATGTAATCAATGTAGTGAAACCTCCACAAAGTATCTCTGCTGAGATTAAAGTGTTTAAACTAAATGGAAAGGGGCCAGAATACGAGTCGTACTGAAAGGAAAGTCCAGAAAAAGCAGTACTAGATCTGGATGGAATCCACCAAGGATCCTACCTAAAGGGTATGTAAACCACTCTATTGAATGTTACTAAATCACACTGCATCTATAGACCCAGCTTTGAGAACCATAAAGTCCTGGATCCCTGAATTCCAAGTTAATGTTTTTTATTATTTGCACAAGACACAACAGGTGTGGGTGACGCCTGTTCAAGGGTGAGTATAACAATAATCTATAGGGACCCAGAGACCCCTAAATGACACTCAGTTATCAATGAACGAAATAAAACAATGGGAAAATGCCACATATGTAATACTACCTAGAAAGATCTCAAACAATTATCAAAAAGTATAAGACACAGATCACATATGGTAAAACAAAATTACAGAAGTAATGATGATTAGTCATAATCATAGATCATCTTTTTTTTTGTTGAGAGACTCTACTATTAATCCACCCCTGGTCTATAGGTGTTGACCCACATAGGATCACTAAGTGCTAACCCCTAAAGGATTTACTAGGTACTGACCCAAATTGGACTACTAGGACCTAACCCACACATGACTACTAGGTGATAACCCACACAATATCTATATTAATTCTTCACGTCACAGCTAGCCACTGGATTCTTAGGGATAGCTCGCTTGATTCTAGGAGGATATTCACATCAAGAAATCAGTCATTCCTCAACCACCATGAATTGCCTCTTAGAATTAAACCAGAGGACCATCTTTTCATAGGAGTTCCAACATAAAAGGGGGTGCGTCGATCAGACGCCCGCCCTGTATGTTATAGGATTTTTTGTAAAAAGGGACCAGTTGGAATCAAGTCCATACGAACCCGGTCATACTCCAACATCTTCCAAAACTCATGTGGTGTATCTCTAAAGGACAGCCGCGTCGCAAGGATCTGCATGTCGCAGATAGTACGTCAATCAGACCCAGGGTTTGCAAGTTATAATCATTTCAATGAAACATGGATGGTCGGGTACGGGTCTGGTCCGACCCGGGAAGACCAACCAGACCTGGTCTGGTGGTCCGACATGGGTCTAATGTAGATCTTCCCATGCCAGCCTATTAGGCCCATAGTTTTGGCCTGCTGGGACAGGTCCGGCCTGGTGGCGGGTCCGACCTGACGGTGTGGGTCTGGCTCAGTGGTGCGGGTCCGACCCCCTATGTTGTGGGTCCAGCATGCTAGTAACCCAGCCCACATGGTGGGGTGAAACCCACCAGAAGAAGCCCGACCCCCATGGTGTGGGCTGGTTCTCCAACCCAGACATGGGAATGTCTGATTCCCCCCTACAGCACAAGCTAGCGTCGCCGCTTCATCCAGCACGGTCGGCATGTGGTTGTCCATTACATGAACACACATATCATCATCTATGTGGTGGAATCTCACCGGTGCATCCCATGTAGGCCTCTTTTCCACGCAACACTGATGAGCATCATGAATCTTCCATGCCACGATGCGCCATCGAGTGCGCGGCCACCCACCACCCGCGGTCGCCGCCACAGTCCATCGCCGACCACCGCGGGCCACGGCGGGCCACCTCCATAGGCCACTGAAGGCCAATGTCATGGGCCATCTCCACAAGCACCAGTGCAGTAGCTTTACATTTGACGAGCCACTGAAGTCACTCTGGTGTTCTTTTTTTCAGACATCTTGTCTCTACAGGATCCATTGGATGCTGCCATCACTATGAATCCCTAGAAATGCATTGCTTGTATGTTGACCATCCATCCTCGAAGTACGCACAATGAAAAATTTTTAAAGAGCTACTAGGCCTTTTTCGTGTCATCTCATGTCCTCTACATTAGAGTTTATCCATGGTGGAAACACAATAATCCTCACAATTGTTTAATAAAACCCAAATTCAAATCCCTACATTAGAACTGCCCGTATAAACGAGAAAATTGAAGATCAACTTGTTAGTTTGTTTATCCATGTTCATTTTTAAACATAATAACATGAATGAAAACTCATGAAATGAAATTACCCTACTTTGATTCATTGGATCCACTGATGACGAAGGATGAGATTCGTGTCATCGTCGATCCATTATCGTCGGCATTCATCGTCGCATGTCAAACTCCGGATCAGATCCTCAAATGTTCATTGCTTCATTATTCATTATTCCTTAGAGGGGGAAACTGACAGTGGTTAATCAACGGTTTCTTAGTTATTCCCCCTCCACTCTTCAATAGATTAGATTATTATTAAAAGAAACACATCACATCAGTTCAGATATGCTACAACGTTGCATCATTAATGATGCTCATTAATGGCCTTCATTATTTAAGCTGTTTTGTTAATGATATAGTGGAGACATTTAAAACAATGAACCATTTAAAGACCATCATTAAGGTATCTCTTTGCACCACAGTGTCTCCACACAACAGTTTATGAAATATAAAAATAACATAGAAAAGTTATTTGAATTATTTTTCTGAAAAGTCAGAATATTATGATTTATGTTAGACCCTTTCCAGTCAAAGTTATGATTCTCCTAAGTGAATCCTAGAATTTTGAGTTCAATGGTACACTTAGATATTTGATTTGAGCACCATTTAAAATGTCAGAAAATCATACTCGCACATGTACTAAACGTACTGTAAAAAATGTTCAAAAATATGTTTTGATCTCAGCGGATCTCGGAATCACGTGCGGTCAAAGTGTGGGGTCTCAATATAATTTCATGTAATTTAAAAATTACACTAAAATTTGAAGACATTAAATTCTCCCCTCCATTGGTATTTACGTACACGAGAGACAAAACAAGAACTAATCAAACAGGTGGGGATACTAAGCATGAATCTGAGCCTCTCATTCCCATGGTCTCTCTTAGAGTTCCTGGTGCTACCACCGAATGCGCACTAGATTAAAAGACCGTCCATGAAGGACCTACTCCTATCGATCCTATATCTCTAATAGGAACTCCACAAATGTCGCACCATCATCAATGTCTAGCTCGCCCCAATTGATGATGTGTGATGGATATTGCACATACCTCCTCAACTATGACACATGGAAAACATCATGCACCTAGTGAATTATATAGGGAAGATCAATGTGGTATTCCACCTCACCAACACTTATCAATACCTAAAAAGTTCTGATGAACATAGATGATATCTTGCTGCCTTAGCCTAATATCTATAATCCTCGTCTCGGTGAGACCCTAAGGAATACATGATTTCCCTCATCAAACTACAATGGTCTCCATATCCTGCCAGAATAAGACTTTTTCCTTCTCTATGCAGTCCTCATCTTCTCCTATATGATCTACACCTTCTCAGTGGTATCTCTTACAAACAATAGTCTCATTAGTTCTGAACCCCCCCAGTCTATCCTGCAAAAAATGTGATCTTCATGGCTGTCCATAAAAGCCTAAAAACGGTGCCATGCTGATGGTGGAGTAATAGCTATTGTTGTAAGAAATATCAAATAGTGGCAGGTGGTCCTCCCAACTGCATGAAAAATCATGGGTTCAAGCATGAAGCATGACCTCAAGGGTCTATATGGTCTACTCCTTCTGAAAAACTGTATGTTAATGAAAGGATGTTCTCAAACATGGCTAAGTCCTAAATGCATCCTCCGACCCTCTCCACAACTGATATGTAAATAATGAATCACATAATGAGATGATCATCGAATGAACACTGTGAATCCAAACAATCTCCTAGATGTAGATGCATTACATGGCCTATAGCGATCCTTACTCCCCCATGGGTAGTAAGTGAGCCGACATGGTGAGTCAATCAATGATCACCCAGATATAATCATGAGCCCTGTACATGTGTGGTAACCCTATGATGAAGCCCATGGAGATACCAACCCACTTCCCCTCCACTGCCTCATCGAGTTGTGACAAGATTTTCAGTACTGGATGCTCATCCTTCACTTGCTAACAAGTGAGGCATCGATAAATGAACTATGCTACCTCTTTCTACATCCCTGGCCACCATTATTGTTGTCGAGGGTCATGGTACATATTTTTCACAATAGTATGTACTTTTAAAGGGGAATTATGGAACTCCCTCAACACCTCCTCCCATAAAATCATAGGTACCATAGTGCATCCTTCAAAAAGTATGACGTGCTCCCCACCTATTGAAAATCCATTCGGAACCTACAATGAGGATATCTAAGAATGTTAGTCCTAGTAGTCAAAATCCACATGAAGTTCCTCCCTAACACACTGAATAAGTGGGGGATTTTTAGTTATATACTAAAGGTATACTACCCCATCACTATCAACAAAGGTTGTCTGCATCATGGCTAGTTGGTCTGTCGCCTCACTCAACAGCTGTAAACTGAACCTCCTAATGATTGTGTCTACCACAACGTTCCACTTCCATGGATTTGTTGACTATTTCATAGTAATAGTCCTAGAGGAACTACAACAATATTCTTTTTCTCAAGATCTATGTCCTTCTATAAGAAGATATACATGAGACTCTTGAGGATAGAGTAGATGGTAAATCTCTTAGCGATAAAGAAGTGCTACCACATCGTCAAAGAAAAGACCATTGCTGATAAATCCAGGTCATGGGTCAGGTAGTTCTTCACATGATACCTCAACTTCCATGAGTTGTAGGAGATCACTACTTTCTCTTACATCAAGATACAACCTAGTTCGGTCCCTATAGAATAACAGTAGAATACATAACCAACAACCCTTTTTAGTAGTCTCAAGATTTTGTCACTGGTCATCCTCCACCTCATATCCTAGAAACTCTGTGTGCACCACTCCGTACCCACATGGGCTGTCCCTTCTTTGTCAAAACTGACAAGGGTGCTTCTACTTTGTAAATTCCGGTATGAACCTTTGTTATTATGTAGCCATCTTGAATAAACTCTGCACATTAGTTACACTCTTGGGGGATCCCAAGAAATCACTTCCCCTAACATCACCAGCTCCACTATAACTCCAGTCTCTAAGATGACGTGTCCTATAATGTGGAACTCCTGAATCTAGAACTGGCGCTTCGATAGGTTACCATAATGCTGGTGCTCTCAGAGTACATCTTGGACTATACACAGGTGTGTAAGATGATCCTATTCAGATCTTAAGTACACAAAATTTTCATCAATGAAAACTACAATGAAACGATCAATTTAAGGCTTTAAGGTCTTGTTCATGAGTCCCATAAACATTTTTTGGGAATTGGTAATGCCAAAAGGCATAACCAAAAAATCATTGTGTTTTTATCTGCATCTAATGATTGTCTTCAGTATGTCCTCTTGCTACACTCGATGCTGATGATAGCCTAGTCTGAGGTCAATCTTCTAGAACCAACTCGCTACATTCTAAGGATCATAGAGGTCTTTAGTACTCAACAGTGGATGATTTTTCTCCAGGGTCACATGTTTTAGGCACAGTAAGTCTATACATAGCTTAAAGATCCCATTTTCCTTCTTGGAAAATAACAATGAGGATGTCCATGGAGAAACATTGCGCCTTACGAACCCCTTCCTTTGTAAGTCCTCTATCTATACCCTCAACTCACGAAGTTTTGAAAAGGACTTATGATATGTAGGTATAGATAACTATGTCACTTGTTGGTACAGGTCAATGTATAAGTCTACCTATTTGTGAGGAGGTAGTCCTGGGACATCTTCTAGAAAGATATCCTCATACTCATCCACCACTATATGAATGATCAGACACCCATCGCCCACCATACCAAGGGTGAGGCAAGCCAATAGGTTAGTGATCTAGTGCACCCTCCTCTGAGAAAGTTCGTCCAATGATGCAAAGGTCCCCTTCTCACTGGTGAAAGAAACATCGGTCCTATTATCACGAACACACTGCACATTGCACCTATAGTAGTTGGTATGAGGATAGTATTTGGATAACAAATCCTTAACCAAGATGATGTCGCCAGGCCTCGATGAAGCTAATAGGATATCCCATACAAATCTCTTGTCTCAAGGAATTTAAAAACACTTCCGAAACCAATGCGTAGTCATTAAACCCCTCTGGTTGGAGTCTCTAATTGTAAGTATCAAGCCAACATGTCCACCAAAATATCTCAGCCGCAAACATGGTCTTTGGCAAGGAAAGAGTGACAGGAACCTATGTTTATATGAACTGTAACCAAGGTTGATGAGATATATATAATACCTATAATCATACCTGGAGTATCGTGTTCATAGTCCTCAATCACTTGAAGCTAGCCTCACCCATTTCCACTTTTTCCTGGAGCTCGTGGTGGTCCTCTTGGGGGTGGTGGAGGTTTTACCATGAACCCTCATCCACCGCCTACCACTTGACATGCTCCAATGCAATGTTCCCCTCCCTATGGACCTCCTTAATAGAACGTCTATCATTGTCTTGGAGGTCTCTCAGCCTCCTATATATCACCCATCGATGGATTAAGACAATCACTAGCCCTATGCCTATGTCAGCCGAACGATTAACAATATCTAGCCACTAGACGAAATCCTCTACCTATCGAGCTCCGCACCTCCAAACCTCAATATTGGCATTGTCCTATAGAAGTTCGAGCCTATTTGGGCCTCTGCGTCATCTGCCTATGACCTTCTGTATATGAATTAGCTACTGAGCATTCAGCGGTGTCTCTCAACATCGGTGCCTACTCGGCTAGGAAACTCTCCACCAAATGGGCTCGATCTAGCACTCCAACATACTTCGGGATGCTTGGTAAAATAGATTATTCCCTAAAATCCCCTCATATTCCCTTACCAATAGACTGGGCCCTAAAGAAAGTGTCATGTACTTTGTCATTGGAGTAGTGGGAGAGTTCGATAAACCTTGTTGAGCACTAGGCCATAGTCAGGATTCCCTACTGTAGGTTTAGTAACTCCAAAATACAGACTATGCGTAGTGTCGTAGGTACATATTCCACCCTAAAGAGACTCTTGATTTCTAGAAAGAAAAGAGTTTCCTTCTCATGTGTCTGGAACATCAATCTCCACCGTCTCTCAATATTTCTTGAAATAAACTAGTAGCTAGAACCACCATCTAGTCAATAGGTGTTTCCATGAAGAGAAAACCTTCAAGTAACTGCCTTCATCCAATCCTCAACTTCCTGAAGATCTGTCTCACCTAGAATCCTTTGATTCTATTTTCTATGGAACATGTGAAGTGATCTCAATTTTCGTTCACTATCTGCTGGTGGGGCTGGTAGCAACTTCTTCTTTACGGGTGTTGGTGCTGCTGGTACACCAACCGAAGGTGTTATCACTGGAAGTGGTCATTACATCGATTCCTCATCGCTCGGTGTACCATTGTTGGGATCTCTCACTAGAATCCTAGTTGGCTATCTTCATGGAGCAATCATATAGAGAAACTGATGTGCCACAGTCAATAAGTTATACCTCTTGTGTCGACTCAAAAGAGAACTAGAGAAAAAAATTCACCAAACACATTCAACCAGTTTATTCTTTTACCAAATTGGAATAAATAATCCAGGGTCCTAGTGTATGGATACGTTGGACCCCACACAAACACTGGACTCCTCAGACTGAAATCCAAACTCAAGACACTTAACATTATTTCCCCCGTTGAAAATACAGACTCTTAGTTCTTCTGGTAGAACAGAACAACCTCTAATACAACTTTTTCACAACCCGTCCCCCAGCTCCTGTGTCCTAACTACCCCTATACCATGTTCAATAGGCCATAGGCTGATGACTAGAACCAGAACGGCATGTCCCAAAATGGATGGCATTTCCTTTAAACCAAAGCACACATAGACAGGGAATAAATCACAAGGAAACCCACAAAGTAAATAATGTAATACAACCACCACAATGTATCACTACTTAGAGTAATGTGTGTAAACTGAATATACAGGGGCCAAAATACAAGCCCAATTGAAAGCAAAGTAAAAAATAATAATTTCAGTCTCTGAAGATCATCTGCCAAGGATCCTAACTGAAGGGTATGTACATCTCTCTACTAGATGTCACTGTATAATACCACATTTTTCGATACACCTCAAAGAATCATCTAGTCCTGGCTCCAAGAATTTCCAGTCGAAGTTGTCAGTCATCTACAGAAAAAATATATGTGTTGGTGAAGCCCCTACATGGGTGAGTATAACAATACCCAATGGTGTCCTTGAGACCCCCAAAGGTCACTCAAAAATAAATTAAGGAAATCAACACAAAGGGAAAATACCACAGAAGTAATACCTCCATGAAAGATCTCAAACACAAAGCACAATGAAAAATATGTAGCTCACACCATGTATAACTAATGTATAGATGTAAAGATGATTAGTCGTAAAGGTTGATAATCTTATTTTGTTGAGAGGATCTACTGGGGATCATCATATGATTTCTAGGTGCTTACCCACACGTGATCTCTAGGTGCTAACCCACACAGGACAGCTGGGTGGTAACCCACACAGGATCGTTATTAATTCTTCACGTCACAGCCATCCTTGAGATTCCCGCACTTAACTGGATTTATTCCAAGAGGATTAACTCCATAATCCGTCAGTAATACCTCAACAACTAAAAATTACAAATTATAAGTAACCAAAA
Organism: Viscum album; assembly: GCA_963277665.1. Taxonomy (NCBI): domain Eukaryota; kingdom Viridiplantae; phylum Streptophyta; class Magnoliopsida; order Santalales; family Viscaceae; genus Viscum; species Viscum album. The sequence continues at coordinate 1,042,922,490 of OY728160.1, read as the reverse complement.
GGACCATATTTGTGTAAGCGTTCCAACGCAATAGATGGTGCACCGATGGGAAGTCTGATCTGTAATTTATAGGATTTTTAGAAAAAAAGGGCCCAATTGGATTCATGTCTAATCTAACCCGGCCGTACTCCAGCATCCTTCACAACTAAACTAAAGTATCTCAAAATTACCGCCTCATTACAAGGGTCATCGTTCCATAGATGGCGGGTCATTTGAATGATCGGTCTATATGTTATAATCATTTTAGTGAATCTGGGCCTGTAGAGTATGGGTATAGTATGATATTGTCCGACCAATCCGACAAAACATGGTTTGGGTGTTCGGTGTGGGTCTGGTGTGGGTCTGGACCAGTCGGACCATTGGACCCATGGGTCTTTCCAGGTAGGACAGGACAATATTTGGGGTAGTTCCAGCTCGATGGTGCGGGTCCGACCCACTAAGTTGTCCTTCTGGCCCACGGGTTGCACAACCTGCATGGTTGGGTGCAACCCACCAGAAGAAGTCTGACATGTATGATGCGGGCCGGTTCACCATCATGGATGTAAGTGTGTCTGGATTCTACCTGGTGGAGCTATATGGAACCGCCATAATTCCCAGCATGACCGTCATGTGGTTTGTTGTTACACATGCACACAGACCGTCGTCTGCATGCCTCCATCTTACCCGAGTGGCCTGAGCGGGCCACTCCAACATGCGGCCCCAATGGGCACTGATCCTCCACAACAACACAGTTGTCTGGTCACTGATCCTTTCTGCTATGATGCACCATTTCCATTGGTGGGGCTGTTAAAAATTTCTGATTTATGGGTGGTGGTGTTGCAGGTACACCACTCCAATCTACTATCATTGTATGTGGTCCATGCATCGACTCCTCATCGCTTGGTCGACCATTTTGGTTATCTATCACCGGAATCGAGGCTGTATGACTTCATGGAGGAATCATATAGAGAAAAAAATATTCCACGGTCAGTAAGTTATACTTGGTGAGATGACTCAAAATAGAATTTGAGAAAAAAAATTCCTAAAACACATGCAACCAGTGTATTCATGTACCGAGTCAAAAAATAGAATTCAGGGTCATGGTGTATAGATACGTCAGCCACCACAACAAACACCAGAATCCCCACACTAAAAGTTGAACACAAGACTCTAAACATTATTTCCCACTTTGAAGGTATAGACTCGTTGTACTTCTGGTAGAACTGACTGCGCTCTGATACATCTTTGTCATGACCCGTCCCATAGGGCCCATGTCGTGACTACCACAAGCCCGCCTTCTATAGGCCAGGGGCTGGTGACTAGCACTAGAAAGAAATTTCCCATAAAGGGAAGGCATTTACTTTAAACCTGAACACACAAAGATAGGTCGTATAGCATACAGAAAACCACAAAAGAATGCATGTAGTACAACCACCAAAAAGTACCACTATTGAGAGTAAAATGTGTAAACTGAATGTTTTGGGGCCAGAATACAAGCCTAACTGAAAGGAAATTGTATAAAAAAGAAGTGGAAACTCCAAAGATCATATGCCAAGGATCCTACCTAAAGGGTAGGTACAACTATTTGCCAAATGTCACTGTTTCACACCAAGTCTATTGACACAACTCCTAGCATCGTATAGTCCTGGTACCCTAAAGTCCTGATCAAAGTTGTCTATCTTCTTCACAAAACAAAACAGGTGTGGGCGAAGCCAGTACAGGGGGGATATAACATTACACAGTAGGGACCCAGAGAAACTCAAAGGTATCTAAGTAATCCATGAAGTACAACACCACAAAGTGAAAGTACCACATAGTTTATACAACCATGGATGATCTCAAACACATAACACGAAGTAAAATACGTAGCTCAAAAAAGGCATAACACAAAAACAGAATTAAAGAAGTTTTGAAGTAACGGTAGATAATATTATTGTATCAGGAGGATCTAATGATGTTTTTCATAGGGTTTCTTGGTGCTGATCCATAGAGTATCACTAGGTTATTACCCAAAAAGGATCATTAGGTGTTGACCCACGTAGGATCGCTATTCATTCTTCATGTCACATCCATATACTAAATTGCCACACTTAACACGCTTGATTCTAGGAGGATACTCTCCTAAAACCATTGGTCACACATAAAATTCTAATAATACAAACTTAGAAGTAATCCAAGGGATTTTCTTGTTGTATGGGTTCCAGCAAAATAGACAATGTGCTAATCGGACACCCAGTCTGTAAGTTATAAGCATTTTTGTAAAAAGGGAAGGGTTGGATTTGAGTCAAATAAAACCCAACAAAATTCAAACATCCTCATAAAATCATGTGGAGTATATCAAAAGTACTTCATCATTTCAAGGGTTCTTGTGATTCAAACAACTCATCAATCGGAAGACCGATCTGCATGTTATGATCGTTTCGGAGAAATGGGGCCCGTCGGGTATGCGTCCCGGATGACCCGGGCAGACCGACCTGACCCGACCTGGTCTAGGGGTCCCTTGTGGGTCTGGTATGGGTCTGGAATAGCAGGACCATTAGACCGGTGGTTCTTTCTCAGTAATACGGGACAGTCCTTGTGACAGGTACGGCCCTGTGGCGCGGGACCGAACCACTAAGCCGTCGGTCTGGCCCCCGAGTTGCCTGGCATGCATCGTTGGGCATGACCCACCAAAAGAAGCTCTACACTCTTGGTAAAAGCTAGTTCACCAGCACAGATATGGGTGCATCAGGTTTCCATCAAGTAGTGCAAGATGGCACACCCACTTCTCCCATCATGGTTGTCATGCTGCTGACCATTACGTGCGCATGTGGATCGTCGTCTTGGTGCCTCCAGCTCGCCCGAGGAGCCAGAGCGGGCCGCTCTTCCACGTGAAAATGATGGGTGCCACAATTCCTCACCAACACTACTATCTAGCCATGGATCCTTTTGCCCTCCATGCATTTCCATGCCCCTCAACCCCCACTGATGGGCCACTATTGGTGGTACATTAGACAGGCCACCAGAGTAACTCCAGTGGTCAGTTTCTCGAACGACTTGCATCTATGGGCCCCATAGGATTTTTCCTTCACTCGGATGCCCATGGAAATGAATTGATAACATGTTGATAATCCGTCCTTGATGAACTTGCAATGAAGAACAATAGTGTAGGGGCTGGTCATTGTTTGTGTCGGCACGTGCCCTCTGCGTTAGAGCTTATCAATGTGGACAACATAATAATCATAACAAAAATCATGAATGATACCCAAATTCAAATCCATGTATTACCCCCCCCCCCACCCCCACTGGAATGAGTGAATAACGGATCAATCTATTCTTTGGTTGATCTATGTTCATTATTAAACATAAGAAAGTGAATGAAAACTCAAGAAATCAAATACCCCTACTGGGATTCATTGGTCCACTAATGATGAATGATGTGATTTGCGTTGTTATCGATTCATGATCATTGGAATTCATTATGTCTTGTCATCCTCCTTCTCTGGTCCTCCAAATTCTTTCAATTCGTTATTATTTCTTCATTGGAGATGGAAACAATTGGGGTTCATTAGATAATTCCTAGTGATTCCTCCTTCGCTCTCCAACAAATTAGATTATTATTAAAAGAAACACATTGAAAAATTTTATATATATTGTGACATTTCATTGTTAATGATTCTAAATAATTTCCCTCATTATGTAAACTATTTAATTAACAATGTAACAGTTACATTTAAACCAATGAACCATTTTAAGGCCATCATTAAAGCATCTCGTTGCACCACAGTTTCATTGCTCAATAGTTTATGAAAAATAAATATAACATAGAAAAATTATTTTATTTTATTTTCGAAAAGACCATAAACTATCTTTTTCATTCAAAACATTCGGTCAAAGTAAAGCTTCGACAAAGTGAATCTTGGCCTTGGAAATTCAATGGTTCCCTCAGATTTTCGATCCGAGATTCAGTTCGAACGTTAAAAAATATTTCCTGCACATTTACTGAACATACCTTAAAAATGATTAAAAATCCATTCTGGGCACACTGGGCCTCGAAATAACAAGTCATTAAAGTGTGCGGTCTCGAAATAATTCAATGTAATTCAAAAAATTAGACTGAATTTCCAATAGATTACAAAACATGTCAAGAAAAAAATCAATTCAACTGTCATATATATCCTATCATATATTAATCAATAAAATTTCCAAAAATAACTTGATGGTATGAATTACAAAAATATTCAATTCAATATAGATAATCATAAAAGCACACAAAAATTAAAAACTATATTATTAAATTTTACCAAAAACCATGAAAAACCAATTAAAAAACAAATAAAATATAAAAATAGGTTCACATCCCCCATGAGTTATTCAATTTATTACCATATTTTTTTCTTAAGGCCTTATAATGAATTAACTAAATACAACATTTTGTTTATAAAAAATGGGATAATTTAGAGATAAAACATGATTTAATTTTTAGTGTCATCCTCGAATACAGATAGTAGATACTTCAACAATAAAAATTCATGGAATAAAAAACGCAAAAAAATATAATAATATTATTGAAAATATAACATAATATTGTGTAGAAATGGTGAAGTAGTTTTTTTGTTCCGCAAGAGGATGGTAGTTATTTAATTACCCTTATATAGATGTTGTAGAATTTTGTCTCAAATAAGAAGGTGCATATGTTTTCATTAAGATAAACCACCACATATGAGTTTTACTAGTGTCTCTATATAGATATCCATAATAGATACCAATATAGAACAAAAGAAAATATCCCACTATGAAGATAGAAAATAGTTATAATATGTGATATAGAGTGAGAGGGAATATATGATATGGTTTTTCTATGATGTCTCACATGGTGTCCTCATCTATATGGTATTAATTTCATTTCATAGTTTGTATTTTCTTTACAAAATGATGCTCAATAACCTATTATTATAATACTACTTATATATATATTTCCATGATATCCATTTCCTAGTCAGTTATTCCCCCGAAGTTGGATATTTCATAAAAGTATAAGTTAATAATCATTTATTTCAAGAATAGTATTAAGACATGATTAATAAATATAAAAATCCATATATTCAAGCCATATTGATTATAAATAGGTTTCTTCTTGAAGGAAAATAATAAAATCAGTCATAATAGGTAAATCTTCATTGTGATCATCCAATAAAAGAGGTAAATATAGGTGTCCCTGTTTTTTGTTATCACAGATGGGAATATAATCTTGTAGGTTGTCTTCATACATGTTATTCAATTATTCCTCTAAATATTAATGATATTCTATAAGGATATCAACCAGTGTGTTTTCCTCAAAGCCCTACTCATGAAATGATAGAGTATTATACGAAGATAGTAATTCCCTTCATATATCATTCTTGTAATTGTCATATTCTTCAACAAAAAAATGATTGTTGAAATCTACTTTACTAATCATATTTCTTGTGGCTATAGTTTTGGATCCAACATATTCTTGTAGGATGTATGTTAATATTCAGTTATAAACACTATACAAATTTATAGAATTTTCATTTGGTTACAAATCCAATCCCTTAGAAATTAGGGATCATTATGAACATCATATAATAGTATAATAGACTTATCAATCCATGCATAATAATAAAAATATCTATACATTAAGGAATGATAGTTTTTGTTATTTATTTAATTTATAATTATCTGTATTTTTTTGAAAAAAAATCATTCTTCTTTTTTCCACTTTGATTATTGAGCCAAATTAATTAATTTTATTAATTCTAATTTTGACATCAATATATGATTTAATCTTTCCCTAGAATTTGGAATCGTGGACACCATTGTTTCAGTCTCAAAAAAAGCCACCATACACTATATTTAAGCAAATAATAATTAAATTAATATTAATATAGTACAAACTATTATAAATATATGTATCCAAAATTATTTAATGACATAATAATTCAATCTCATAATTATTAATATGAATTAGAACGTTATCCTCTATATAAATATACTATGTAATTTTTGAATATAAAATAAACTAATTATAATTAAAAATATTATATTATAATGGTTTATTTAAATGAATAATTAACTTTTTATATAATATTATTTTGGATAAAATCATTTTTTAAATCCTCATTTGTAAAATAACATATTATTAAATTTTCATAATTTTTTTAAATTTTTCATTGAAAAATGATCAATCCGCTTTTTTAAATAACTGAAATTATTTTCTATAAAATTTGTAATATAAAACTAACATTTGTTTTGAATTTTATTTTATATATTTTATTTATTGTTTCTTCATATTTAATACAATAAATGTATATTTAATCAACATCATTTTTTTAGGTTTTTTTTGTTCAAAATATTTATTCTTCTAAAAATATTTAAAGAATCTAATTTTTTATATTTTATTTATGTAAAAAAATATTTAATGAGATATTATATTAATAAAAAATATATAATATTTATATGAATTTAAATTCATTTAATGATTTTTATAAATCATATTGTTATCAAAAATCAAATTATTCTATGAAAATACACTTCTTGAAATCCCACATTTTTTTCATGTATGTGGGCTTATTTTTTAATTAAAACTAGAAAATTATATTAATTTAATTTGAAAATATATATTTCATATCAAGAATAAGAAATATTTTTAATATAAAATAACTTCAACATCCTTTTATATAAAAATCAATAGTGAAATTATTTAATGTTAAATACTGTATTTCACGAAAAAATGGATTTCTTGTGCTGTAAGACCAAAATTACGATGGTTAAAATTATATAATACAATGTATATAATGTAATTTATATAAATATATATATATATATATATCATATTTATAACATCTAATTCCCTACAATAGTTCTCATTGTATCCTTTTGGTTTTTAAATAATGATGGTGCAACCTTTTCATTTTAAAAAGTGCATATCTTTCACTCACTCACTTATAAAAGGACACCATATCTTCTCTCTAAAAAATATATTAATGAATGCTAATCCTTCATTACCAATAGAATTATATTGTTATATAACACACCATTATGTAGGGTCTTTATATTTATCATAAATAGGTATTATGATTACTATTTGTGCTTACCTAGGTAAGCTATCTGAAAAAGATGTCTCATGATTAACTAAGAATCTTTATTTTGTTTCATCATAAACATCCATAATATCAAATTGAATTATGATTATATAAAATAAAAAGTATATTTAAATTAAATATATGTTATAATTTAAGTTTAATAATATAAATCCATCATTTTTTAATCAAATGGGGAACATAATCATCCTTCAATTATGCTGTGGACAATAGCCCCATGAACTAATGTCATTAATTTTGCAATAGAAACTCTCATGGGTTGTTTGGATATTTTATATAAAGTATATACATATAGCGTTTATTTTTTATTAATTAATAATTCCATAATTATTAAACTATACATAACTTCTTACATTCTTTTATGTGGGGGAAACAAAAATGTCAATCTTTTGTATGTTGAAAATCACCTCGTGGAGTGATTTGATTATTTTTTCATTAACAAATTTTATCGAATATAATAATTAAACTCTTTCAATGTATCTGATATATTTGAATTTATTTATATATATTATGGAGTATTTATAACTCTAAAAAAATTAAATATCACTTTCTTTCTAACATTGAAAAATAATAATTTCATTTATTCAAACACGTGGACTACCACCTCCACAATGTTATGTGACTCTTTTTAATCACCAAATCTCATAGATGATATATATATATATATATATCATGAAGTAATATTTTATTTACGATATTTAGAAGATTAATGAATGGTAAAATATTATTTACCTTATTTTTGTAACGGTAATTGATCAATTGAAACATTACTCATTCATACTTATGGACTTCCATCTGTATGATCATAGAATAGTTTATTATTCATAAAATTAATCATAATTAGGTTTAAAGACATATTTTGTTTATAAAAATGATAATTATATAATAATTACTTCTTTATATATTAAAATAATGAATTCCTTAACCAATAGTAAACCCACCGAAGGCAATTTTGACACATAATTCAAATACAATTGAACAAACTATTGTCTTCATAATTTATTATATTACTGTATATCGAATAGAAATATGTCAAATAAAAGTTACAGTAGTCATTAACATGGGTTCTTAATTTTATAAGTCATTAAATTAATATTATTACCCTAGAAGATATAGATTGAACATGATGAATCGATACTTCGGTAAAGGACTTCACTTCAATTTCCATTCACTAAGGAATATTTCCATGTTTTGACCCTATATTATTATATTAGGAGTATATATATACACATTTAAATTTAATATCATAAATTTAAGAATATACCTATTATTTAATGTTTTCATTAATTTAAATCATTCATCGGTCATGGGATTGAAATGTTTAAACTGTGGTAATAGACTTTTCTTAAAATAATACATTGTTAATATTTTCCTTCAAACTCTTTTATTAATCTATTTACATTTCTTGAAAAATAATATTTAATGAAGAGATTGTTTTATAATGTAATTTATTAAATTCACAAATAAAATAAAAAAGCAATCTTTTTATGGAACATTTTTTTCTTTATAAATGTAAAAAAAAGAATATTCTATTTTAATGTACTCAACAACAATGAATTTTCCAACCACGATAACTATTATTTTATGTTTTTCATAAATTACATGAATTTATTTTTTCATAAAAGAAAATACCAACTTAAATATTGTGATAATTTTATATTAAATTCATTATTTTAAAAGAAATGGGAATCTTAATATCAGAATGTTATTGGTATACATGATTAATATTTTTTTAAAGATGTTTAATGATGGAAATGAGAATCTTTAAAATATGTAATTCATGATATATAACATAATTATTTTTTGAAATGAATGAATAAGAAAAATATTGTATGCTTATTGTATCCATATAACGTCCGGTTTTCCTAATAAAATATATAGTATGGGTTATCCTTGTTAGCTCTATATTGAATTGGGTAATGTTCCATTTCTCAATTCAAAAAATAATGGGAGATTCTATAGATATTCTAAAATTGATTAAAATAAGATCTAGTTACATTGTACACCACCTTAGTATTATAGAGCATGTTTTTACTATATTACAATGACGATATATAAATTATATCACATCTCAATGGATGGAATATTTTATATTTTTTGGTAAACATGAAACATACTTGAAATTAATAACACATTAGAAAATGTAAATTACAAAATTAATTTTCCATGTGATCCCCATCATTCCTCTTAGATTTTCAATGTATATGAATCATGTACAACATCTATGCGTCCTCACGAATATAAAACATATGAAAAGGATGAGATCAAATGATTGATAAGTTTATTTGTACCTTAAATGCAATTAGTAATTATGAATAAAAAATATGTAATGATGAATTATAGAAAAAAAAAGGTATTAAATTTATATATTGATCTTAATATAGAAGGAATCAATGATGACCAAACTATTCCATATATGTAATTAATTGATCTTGAAACAATATCTAAAAAATTCATAATAATAAAATAATCTCAATGAATAACATAGATTAAAATCAAAATGATGGAATCCATAATGCTACACATATTAATCATAACAGCAATGCCTCATTCAAATACATCTTACCCATATGGACTTAGTTTCATTCATGTCACAAAAATGGGTTTGGCCACAACCAAATACACTTGCTAATTTTTCTCATCATACCTACCAATGTGTCACGGGGATATGTAATTATGGTCACACAAAAAAATTAAGTCAAATGAATTCATAAATTAAATACAGTGAAGCATAAAAAAATAAACATGGATATTTAAAAAATAACATAATAAATGATAAAAATTGCCCCAATTAATATACATAGTCATAAACTATCGCGATTCATATGAATTTTATCAATCACTATTTTCATAATTCAAAATGATCATTAAAAATATGGGTATATAATAAGGATTGTATAATTACAATGAATCCCTAGTGAATTATAAATACAACAAATGATTTATGTCATTGATTATTAGAAATTAAAAAACATTACAATTTTTTGAAGACGATATCCTTTTTTCATTGAAAATAATTTTTACACAAAATGTACACAAAATATTATTATAATAATATTCATTAAATATAAATATTGAAACATATAATGGAATATTTAAAACATTTTTGGGTTATTATTCGAGAAGTTATTCATATACCGTATATCTTAAAACATTGATTCCTATCATATTTTCAGAAAAATAAAAATATCTAGTGTTTCGGAAATCACAATAAGATTCATCTAATTTTTTTCTAAAAAGTCATTAAAAAAGTTAAAATACTTTAATAAATATATATATTTTTATTAAACATAGATTTGGATGAAAAAATGATTTTTGACCGAAAAGGGAAATAATGTAGGATTTTATAATGAAATATTTTTATTATATATTGTACCAAAGAGTGAAAAAGTGAAACTATTACTTGAAATTTATCATGAATAAAAATATTATATAATATTATATTTAGTTTAAGATAAAAATATCAAAAAATGCATTTAAGGGATAATTAATCAAAAAACAGTCTTGATTAATGTTAATAGTATGAAATAAATCTGTACCACTTTAGTTACAATTTAATCTTAAGACCCCAAAAGAAATAACCTAAAATGAAAATTTCAATACCATTAATTTATATTGATTCTTGATATAACATTACCAAAGAGTCATTATATACACCACACTATAGAATAAATGGTGAATATGATGTATCTCTCACATTAGTAAAAGTGAGAAGAGAAAACCTAACCACTTGTTCGACTTCATTATTATGTGTCTGAACCACATGTATAATAAATATAGGATAACAAAATTTATTAAATAATGATTTTCATGTTTTTATATCAAATTTTATTTACCTTATTTTTAAATACCACTGTTTAAGGTGATAATTGATTCATTTATAATGTATATATTGGATTGGTAATTTTTGTCCTTTTTTAATCAATCATTAATTTAAAAATTAATTAAATAAAATTTATATTCATTATTTATTTATTTTTTATAATCTATAAAAGTTAGAGAAATAAAATAGAATACATTATTCATGGAGACAGTAGTCCATATGTACAAATGAATATTGTTTCACTTCTTCAAGATTGATGAAATGAATGGAAGATAAAAAAATCAACAATTTAAGAATATTTATTATTTTATATATATCATTTTTATTAGAAATATTCTTTGTTTGAACTATCAATGATAAAATAATAAAAAACTAATATTAAATCACTGTATAGGGGTGGTAGTCTAGACATATACACGAGCTACGTTATTGTATTCCAATGGATAAGAAGGTAAGAATTTATATGTGATATTATAATTAAATAAGTATCCCTATATCGTAAATATCATGTATTTTCATTAATATTTTTCATAAAACCATCTATATAAATCACATGGTAATATTGAACGACATTGTATTGTGTGGTGATAGTTTATCGTACACTTGTGTGAAATTATCATATCCCTCATTAAATGGAATGTTATATATTTTATATGATAAAATTGTTATGAAAGGATAATATTATCATAAATATCATATAAATATGTTCATTATCTCATTATATAATTCCTTGATTGGTGGTGATGGAAAACAAACTACATAGGGTTGAGATGCGGAAGTCCACGATACACATGATGGATGAGTTTTTTTTTGGATTTTATGTAATTGTAAATGGATATAGGATATCATATTAAATAATAACCAATAATTATAGAGTGTTTAATTTGGTTATTATTTTTTAATATTTTTATATGATTAAAAGTAGATAAAAGAATAAGTAACATGAAAACACATAGTTAATGACATGAAAACTAGTTCAAGAAGCATCTTTATATGATACCTTAATCCCTTATATATTCTATTTATGATTTGTACATGTACATTAGAATGTTTTTTGGGATTTTATTAGAATATTTGTTCTAGTAATTTTATAACCAATGTTTATGGATTGGGAATAGGGTATGAGGTGTGATTGACTTCTATGAGTTAGAGTGGTTACACAGTTTTTATTTTTAAATGAATTAATTAAACCCACATTTTAACATAAAAAAATCCTCACAAATGTTAAATTATAAAAATATAGAGATTATTGGGATAATTAATGTATAATAAATCATTTTTGACAGGTTAGTATATAATTAAATACATTTTTCTGATCAATATATGGTAATATGATTCTTATCTTAATCACGGTATTTAATTTTTTTTACTTATTTTATAATTAATAAGAGTGAAAATTTATTTTTTACCAATCATATAATATAAATATTTTTTATCCCATAAATGGAATCAATTTTTCAAAACTCAATTCATAGATTTGGTATAAAAATTTCCAAATTTTAACCACATACACAATTAAAAAGGTGGTTTCAAAATATGAAATTTGAAAATGTATTGAATTATTTAATATCAAGATTCAATTTGTATCTAAGTAAAATAAACTAAATTAGATAAATTGTAATATGATTGTACCGATTTTACATTAAATAAAATTTAAAATACACTAATATTTATAATTAATTTATTCAAAATAGATGTTCTTAGTTAAAATTCAGTATTTTCAATATTAATTAAAAAATGAATATTATCAAAATATTCAATAAAATTTAACCTAAAATAATTTTTAAATGAATTTAGAAATTCGAATGAATTTTCATAAAAAAACAAAATTGGTAAAAAAAAATTATCTAACGTGCACAATTCGCGACAAATCAACCATTTCATTTTTCATGAAATATTTTTTTCTCTTTGAGAAGGTTCTTATATTATTTATAATAAATATATAACTATTAAATTTAATTTATAAATTTTTAAACCACACAATTTATTTTTTTTAGTTACACTTTTACATACCCAAAAATTTAATGGCTATGTAATTATTCTCATTTTGAATAATATTTTTTCAATAGTGTGTTGTTTTTTTCTGAACCTCCTGATACATTTATCAAAAGAAAACGATGTGATTTTATATATTAAACAATAATATTATTACAATGTGTTATGGTGCTATATTTTCATCAAGTTTTTTTGTTTCATACAAGCTATCAAAAATGATGCTACTATTTTTATATATTTTGGTGTCACATTCTACCCCTGGAATAAAATTTGTTAGCACAATTTAGTAATAATCTAAAAAATAACGGGTATATGAATTTAAAATTACCATATTTAAATACAATATTATGATATTTTATAATAAAATATCTTCTTTGAAATATGGAATGGGGAGTATGGATGTAATCTGGATTAATCATAAAAATATTTTCCCATTTTAAGAAATATAGATCGGACATGAAGATATGGATAATAATGAAAATTATAATGCACAAATAATTTTGGATGTTGATATTTTTCCTTTACTAAAATAATATTAATAATAGTGATAATTCTAGAAACAGAAAACAAATTATAAATATATGATGATTTATGGGACCATTTCATTCAACTAAAATGAGGGTTAACATATTATAATTTTTTTGAAGATACATTTACTTATATTGAGGAAACTAAATAATATTAAGAATGTTGACACATGAAAATAAACAAAAATTATATATTAATATTTCTTAAGAACAATTTCATAATTTGGACGTGAATCAATCACTTCCAACATTATTTCATACTCCATGAATTTAATATCCTAAGAGAATTCTAATGCCTTATAAAAATATTACTAATTAATAGAATTTCAACTCATTATTATTTCCTTTGGATATCTTCAACAATCAAAATTGATATAACATTACAACAACTAACACCAAAATTAAAGGTTAATCCATATTAAATATTGTGTACATTAAGAGTCATCCAAAATATGTCCTTATAAATTAAAATTACATTTTTTAAATTATGTTCACTAAATCAACATTATATTCCCCAAAAAAATATAGATTTCCACTTAATTAGTCATTTTATATAGGTGAATATCTTGATCTCCATAAATTTGTAATGAAAAATATCATTCTTCCCAAATTAAAATAATTGGTTTTATAATATATTCTATATATCAAAACATGTATTAAACTCCACTAATTATAACATAAATCATTAAATCAGAGAATACTTTCCTAGTCAACAAAACTGTTCCATAAACATAAAAACATTAGTATTATATCAATATAATGTTCATATTATGGGTTGTATTAAAATAATTGTGTGTTTTCCAAAAACTGTAACTTTTCAAGGAATCACCTTTCTTGCTACAATTCCACATGTTATTATTTGTTAATTATGAAGTACTAATAAACCAAAATGATTATATGTTTCATGATTAATTTAAAAAATATATACTAAATAAAAATAATTTGGAAGATATTTATTGGATAAAAATACACCAGAACTACAATCATTTATTTTTGGATGTATAAGTACTTTCATATTTAATTTGATTCATTAGATTGATATTAGTAATATTCCTTTAAAGATTAAATATTTTTTCTTCAACAGTGTCCCATTTATATAAATTTAAAGAACTGTATATTGAGGGCTCCTCCCATAGCCTTACATTTATAAGAATGATATAATTTTTCTACAAATATGAAGAAAAAACCTATTATATTTAGGCATATAGAAAGATAATTCTTTCCAAAAGTATCACATTTATGAAAATCTATCTTTTCATGTCTACTATTTTCCATTTTTTTCTATGACATACGTTACTTCTCTTGATTCTATTTGAATCCATAATACCTGGGGAATCATTTTTCAACCTTGGTATAAAATGATATAATTTACATATAATATGAGAATTAGATGGAGAATATTTCCATTTGAATGGTTTTCATAATCCCATCCATGAAATATTTAATCATTATCATTGGGTGACATATTTATTCCACATAATACCATACTAACATTTTAAATATGGCTTCACACGTAATAAGTTTTTCAATATCATTTTTATTAAACTTAGTAATTTCTATTCTATATCATATCATTTCTCATGGGGAAAATAAATTACCAGAATAGTACCTTGAAATAATTGTATTCCATTTATTCTATTTATTATTCATCCTATGTGTTTTGAATAAATGACCCCCATTGATCTTTATCTCCAGAGAGATGATAATATTCCATGACAACTTCTTCTATTTCACTATATCTTATAAACTGAAATATATTCTTTAATGAAATTATAAAATTCATACATAAATATAATTTTTAGTCCCATTTAATGATTAAATATAATTATGTAATAAGTTTTCATCAATTGAAATATCACAGGGTGGATTAATTGGCTTCTCCATATGGTAAAGGTCATTACTCATAACCCGATTCAGCTTCCCTAATATGGTTATAATTTGACCTGTTCCAATTGTTGATCTAGATTATTTTTCATTATCTGACCTAGTATGGGAATCTCGAAATGTGTTTCTTGAATTGATATGGTTCATAGAATTTCTTTTAGGCACCAATAATAAATAATTTATACACTAGATTTGTTCAATACATTATGAAACAATGGGTAGAATCCCAAAACATGTGATACACATTACGTAAATTGTAAAAAATTACCCATAACTAATCTCATAACCATACACATGTTTTCCATTATGATGAATTTATTCAAAAATTCTTAATAATATTATTGAAATAAAATTGGAATTTCATAAGAAGTTAAATAGTGATTTCTCCAAATGGTGATTAGTTAGGACCATTTTTCTTCCACATGTGATAATCATGTCAATCCTAATTTTAACTTTTTAAAGATATTACCCAATGTTAGATCTATTCAAAAATTAAATCAGAAAGTAATATTTATAAATGGATGTATTTATCTGTAGAAACACAAAATCAATTCATTATCAGAACATAAATATTTTCTTTTAAACATATCGTGATATTTTATAATTCTGATTGGTTTTCATTGATTTTTTAAATCAAGTTCATATTGTTTCTACTAATATTACACTAATAACAAATATAGTGACCCAATCACAAGTAGCAAAGAGCTAGTGGCCACATTATTTCATTGACACTCAATATAACCAATTCCTCCCCAAGGACTGATTAGTTAATCATTTTTGGTAAAATAGATGCTTATATTAAACTCATAGTTTTATTATTAATGGAATAAACAATTAATTTTAATTGATATCTCCATTATTACCTTTTTTTATTCGTGAAAATCAATCATATTTCACATACTAGTATCAAGGGAATATCAAAACATAACAATGGGCAGACCTCGAATGCTTAGTAATGTTAATAATATTGTACAATTAAATATTAAATAAGTCATGATTTATTAAGAAATTTATATAAATGAAATACATCCCTTAGAATTAGCTACTCAAGAATAATATGAAAGGAATAAATATTTAACAAATAAATCCATTTAAATAAACACATGATATGGAAACATAACCTCAAATATTTTAACAAATAAAACAATCACATCATTTATCAATTAATAAATTAACAAATATCGAATGAATAATTATTAAAATCCTAAATATATAATCTAGGAATAATTTTATGACATCTTACCATTGAGGAATTGTTATAATATATTGTAAATAAAAGGTTATGGCCTATTCCAAATACCTAACTTTATTTTTCTCATGATGCCAACAAATTCTTTAAGGGGATATGTAATTTCAGTTCACACCCATCACATAATATTTTTATCCATTATTCTAATGAATGGGTTCAATCATAATCATAATTAATATTCATATTTGAAAAATAGTATACAAAATGATAAAAATTGTCCCTATATATAATCATAATCATTAAAAATATTGATTTAAATTAATGGTGAAACCAATTGAATTTATATTGAATCATCTAATCAATTATCTACATAAATAATTAGGTTTTTATCCATATTAAATACAACCATTATTTCATTAGTAAAAGAGTGTTTTTATGTTATGGATGAATATAAATAGAAAAAAAACCATTAAAACATTATTGAGGAAATTATACTTTTAATTTTCAAAATACATTACAAAAAAAGGATAATTTTTTGTCAAATAACATTATTTAGAAATAAAAAAAATATAATTTATTCATTAATACATTTTTTCATGATGGCTATAAATTCTATACATACTTTACAGGTAAGAACAATGATTCTATACACATTTTCTGAAAGAAAAAACATTCATTATTTGGAAAAAAGACTTTAAGATTTCCTTTAAAAATAATAAAAATTAAAACATTTTTATTAATTCCATCAACATATAATTTAAATAACGATAAGGCCATTATTAATTGAATTTTTAAAAATATTTATTCGTATGAAAAATGATTATTGATCAGAGAGAGAAAAATATTCATATACTTTTTAAACTCATTTTACAACCACATTAAATTAAAATTTTTGTATGAATGTTACTATTATTTGTAAAATATCATAAATAAAGATTATAGAATAGATTATATTTATTTATTAAATCAATATAAAAAAATTACATCAAAAAAATATATGAAAATATTTAATAAGCATGAAACTGTGATATAAATTATTTCCACCTCAGTAACATTAGATTCATAAGACCAATGAAAAAGATAAAATTAAAATAAAAACAATACACTATTATATTTAAAATATTTATTCCATAACTTGTAAAACTATGTACTATATATACAATAGAAAAGAATAATTTGTTGACATAGTGTATGTCTCGTGAATGTAAATATTATATGAGAAACGATTACAACTTATTTAACATCCTTTATATGTGTGAAAAACAAATATGTGATAAATATTGGATTATTAATCATAAATAATCGAAAAATAATCATATAAGTCACAAAATGTATGATTTATTTATAGTCTTTTACTACCTTTTTATTAAAAATTATTTGTTAAAATTAATATTTCGGGAGTTAATTGCATCATTCTTCCATAATGTACATGATTGATAATACTAGTAAATTTAAATTTGATCAAGGTTACATAACGTAAAAATATATAAGCATGATAAAAAAATAATATATATTTGTTAAATATTAATTTATAGTAACCAATAAATTTTAGACGTAGAAAATTGAGTATATAATTCATTGGGAATGTAGGTCATACGTATGCATTAACATTTTTTCCATTTCTCGTGATAGCTAAAACATAGAAAATAAATATAAAATATCATTTAAAGATAAATTTATATGATATATATATATATACATATAATTTATAATAATAAATTATTTCATTATAAACGTCTATGTAAAATTAAAAATTAAATAAAATCACATCGCTATGTGGTGGAGGTTTCCCATAAGTACGCAAAAGCGATGTAATTGTTTTTTGAAATATTAGAATTAATTATGATAGATGGGATATTATAATTACATTAGCATGGTTTAATAATAATTATAACATATAATCATTAACTTTTATCCTTACTACATTCCTTGTAGAACATAAGTGAAAACAGTTCACATGGCTTTGTGAGGTGGTAGTTCGTTGTACACACTAGTAGCATTACCATATCAATCACACAATCGAATAAATGATGATTTTTGAGATACTTAATGTAATATCCAGGTAAATAAATAATATTACATTTTCATATTTATTAATATTTGTGAATAAAATATTAATGTTACTTTAAAGGGGATGCTATGTTCGATGGCGTACCCAATACGCAACAAAGAGTTTCTTTGAAATCTTACGTTGCACACTAATAATATAATAATATTATTTTAAATGGTAGTTAATGTCTAGAAGTTTTAATGGAGGGAATTAACAGAACTAAATACAAAATTATTATATATTTTTGTTAAAATTTTTAAAAATTACTCAAAAAATGATAGAGGCTTAAAATGCAAATGAATCCAATTTTAAAAATAAATATTCTAACATTCATTAAAAGGTTTATTAACCAACTTTTTATAGAGAACCCTTTTAAAAATTAATTTTTCAAAATATTATATGTTATAAAATCCTTCTTTAGAATCGGGACATCAACATGTACTTCATGTAAATTTTTGATATTTTTCCGATAAAGATCATATTAGTGAAAAATTTTGTATTTTAATTCAAAACCTTCTTTTAATATAATTTATTTATATTGATAGATTATCATAATAATTTGTTTTAAAGTGTAGTTAAAATATATTTTTACTATTTAATCCAATGGGGGTCATTGGAATTAATTTCACTTTGAAATTGGATATAAACATGTGTCAATCTTTTGATAGATATTATTTCATAAAATCACGCTATTTGTTTTGATAGCGGGAATTAATTTTAAAATTAATTAATGAATATTATATGTTTTAAATTTTGTAAAATGGAAATAATTATTAAATTTGGAAGAAAAAATTTACTTTGGACAAATTTTTGGTATTTTCGGATAAATGTTCATTTTTAATGAATAGTGAAGGATACTGCAATTTACTTCAAAACTGCTTTTACATCTAATTTTATTATATAGTTAGATTTTATTTTTTATTGTTTTTAAATTTTAATGGAATTATTTTTTTATCACTTAAAACAATGTTGTTCATTGGAAGTAATTTCACTTTTCAATTGGATGTAAAAACAAGTCAATCTTTTGATAAATTTGACTTCTTAAAAACTCGTCTTTGGTTTTGACAACAGTAATTATTTTTAAATTAATTACCGAAATTTTTTTGTTTGAAATTTGCTAAAATTGATTCCATATTTGGAATTAGAGGGTCTAAATTATTTAATTGTGATTCTTTTTTGTTTTTGGACATTATGAATAGTAACGACGTTAATTATCTTTAATTGTCGTGATTAATTAGTAATTGGGTTGTTATGGGTAATAAAATAATATCATAATAATATAAAATGACCCCAAAATTTCTCCAAATCCTCTTTTTTTAGTCATGGCCGACCATGGGAAGCTTTCTAACGAACATGAGGGCCCATGGAGTCACATGGGTGTAATAGAGACATTTATGACATTATTTTTAAAAAAGAAGAGAAATATAACAATGGTTTGTATATCCTAAAAAAACAATTTTAATTATGTTTACATAAATTATATATTAGAATATAAATATTCATTGGAAAGATAAAAATATTTCTTACATCTTGGTATTTTTTTATAATTTCTAGACATTAAATAAATAAATTTATTTATGAGGCCATGATGATGCAGTGATTATCTCATTAGTGAATGATTTAAATAAAAGGAAAATATAAGGTAAACTCTACGACATAAAATTTTCAAAAACCTATTGGATGGGTGAATTTAGATCCATTATCACCTTATCCTTGAAATATATCATCGTGAGACAATTAAAATCTGAAAATCATTTTATAATAAAGTAGCTTTTCAAGACTTTCCAAAAGTGACCCTTCTCCCACTTATAAAAGGCCCCCACCTCTACCCCCTTACCCACACCTCTCAAGCCCTTGGTTCATCCAACCTCTGCTTATATTATCTCTCCACATCCCTCTCTTACACCTAGAAGCCCCAATTTGGGCATATGTCCTTCCAAGGAAGCCTTTGGCTCATATCCAAAAGAGTTACCCTATTTAGAGGTAATGTCTTCTCTCGAGTTTCTTTCTTTTATTTTCCATCTTCACTCAACACTATATTTATATTATTTTAACCAATAATAACACTCGTATCCTCAATATAATATGATTTTTTATGATAAATATTCTACCTACACTTACACACACCTCCGCCTAATGGTTAAAGAACATACTGTTTCTGTTGGTGGCGAATTACTGCCTCATGAAACAATGATTGTTCAATTTTCTTTTAACACCTTTCATGGTGGCCATTATGATGTCACTGTATTTATATATGATATATACGGTATTTCTTTCTTTCTATATGCTTCATAATTTTATTTTTAAATCACATTGTTATGCTTTTCATGCTGTGGAACTCCAATAATTTTTTCTGACGAAGTGTGGACTACAGCCCCCTCAAGTGATGTGACTCATTCATGCCAAACATGGAATTTATAAATAATTTAATTAACGAAATTATGTTACCTATATAACATATATATTATACTGGAATTATAATATATATGTGTGTGTGTGTGTCATTTAGTTTTAATTCCTTTAATAAGACAATGAAATGAAAGACGCACATGAGCCTTAGCCCGGTTGGTAAGGACTCCGTTACTGCATCAAAGCGACCAGGGATCAAATCCAGGTGGAGGAAGAATTTCCGGGTACTGTAGCAGGTACTGTACCGGAACTGTGCATTACTGTAGCAGCTACTGTAGCTAGAACTGTAGTAGTCATTTTTTGGCACTGTAGTAGCCGGGAATATGCCCCTGTTTGGGCCTTCGGGCCACCAATTTGGTCCCTGAGTCCTTTAAGGCCATCAGGACACCCAGGACTTCAGGTCGGTAAGGCCTTAGAGCCACCATAAGGCCTTTGGGACACCTTTATGCGCAGGTGAAAACTAGAAAACCTAAAAGGAACAAGCTCTACAAAGAGGATTAGCAAATATCTTTCACCACAGCAGAAGCTAAAAGGATTGCAAGAATTAAGGGTTATCTCAGCTGCCATCGGGAAAAGCCTATGCCTGCATGGTATTTCCTAGGAGAATAGCCATGTAAAGTTGGATAGTTGATTTCACGATGATGATGATGGGGAGGAGAAGTTCGAAGTAGTTAGTCTGGGTTGTCTGTAATGTTTGAAACCTACGGGCAATGAATTTCGATAAGGCCTACGGGCCATGTAATACTTATGCCTATGGGCCTTGTAAGGGCTCCACCTCACTCCTTCAAATGTGGATTATCATAAATCAATAAAAAATGATGGCCTTCAGGCCATTGGAGGACAATGAAATGAAAGTAGTGTTCATGAGTACGTACGGCCTACCGTCTCCATGAACGGTGCATTTCATTTTTATCACCAAATGTCATGGAATAGTATAAAATGAATATATAATGGATATATATGATATTTGAATCATTAAATCAATTCTGGAGATTATATACTAACAACTTCATGGGCAATTATTTTCAAACAAGTTCATTGTTGACTCATGTACCGAACATCACCAAAACGTATGATATGAACTCACATAATTAACTAATTTTTATAACAGATAATTTGTTATATGAATTCAATAATAAAGTTTAATGAACGTCCTTAATCAATTATAAATTGACCAAAGTTTGTTATTCTGGAATATAAATAAATGAACAAGACAAGTCGGACATGAGGTATGGGGATTTCTTATCTCACTTTTAATTCCATGAGATTTCCATTATTCGCCACTTATTTGTTGCATGTGGTGTATTGTGTACCGCCAATTCATATATATTATCATGATTATATTTATATTCATGGTATTATGTGATTCATTTTGTGTCTATTATCTTTTGGTCATACGACTCGATTGATTACAACGAGGTAAGGTGTTTTTATCTCACTTTATATTCTCGTAAGATTCATTTTACATTTTTCACTATTTCCTTTTGTGTGGTGTATGTACTACCAATTATTGTATTATTTGTGTAATATAATTTAATTTCAGTTTATTTACATCTTAATTGTGTGACCCTTCTTTCATGGGGTGTACGTTTCGAAATGTACCCAAATCGTTAAGGGAACCTTTAACCCTCCTCTTTTTAAAAGACTTCTTTTTGTTAGGTCTTTTAATTTACATCTTCTTATGTTGGGATATGTTATTATATATCCTTATTTCTGTAAATTTTATTTCCAATTGATG
The DNA here is from genome assembly GCA_963277665.1 of Viscum album. Classification (NCBI taxonomy): domain Eukaryota; kingdom Viridiplantae; phylum Streptophyta; class Magnoliopsida; order Santalales; family Viscaceae; genus Viscum; species Viscum album. The sequence goes on along the minus strand of OY728160.1, from coordinate 1,042,899,793 downwards.
AGATACCCTTTTTATCTATCATCACCTCATTTTATGAATTTTAAAGTGATGTCGTTAGGCTGTCAAATTACTATAAGGGAGCTTTTTAACTCAATTTCAATTCACTGGGTTAAACCTCTACTTCTTGATTATGTCATGCCACGAATCTATGTATATGAACTCTGGTTGTTTTACACTTAATATACACTTATATTGAGTGCATTTATATTTTTCACACATAATTATTTAATTGATTTATCCTTAATCTAAGGATATCATATTTGTACGGGACTTCGTCTCAATCTCCTTTCATTGAGGTATATTTTGAATTCTACACGACCATATTTTATATGGTGTATAAAACCCTTTTGACTTTTAATTTCATTCAAAAGGAATCCTTTTACACAAAGAATTTTACTAAACTACAAAAGTAATGTTTTTGTCTTACGTATGCAGCAACAATAACTTCTCTGCCACCATGACCATTATTTGAGTTTTGTCTTCCTCTACAAGCCATAATTTTTTTTAATGAAAAATAAATAAAATGTTTTAATTTTATTTTATTTTGGTATTGAAAGTGGTTTTGATAAATTTTTTATTATATCAATGTGTTTTATTGATATCTTTTGATTGAAATGTGGAAATGTTATGTTTCATTTCTGCATGTTTTATGTGATATGATTATGTTATGGTTCGTGGGAATTGTTTATGAATATGGGTGGTTCCTTGATAAACTAAGGGTTGGTGAGCCAAAGATAGCTCTCCAATGCATTGGGTAACGCTAAGGAGTTAAACTCTAAGGTTTCTTCGAAGAGATTAAGGGAATATACTGTGACGGGTATTCCAAAGGTAACCATGAGGGTTACTCCCTACGTAAGAATGTTATGAATGCCTCAAGTTACTTTTATTTCTTATGATTTCTCTAAGTTATTTATAAATCTTATGATTTCATGAGGTATGTTAATGTTCATATGTTTAATGAGTAAAATATATTTTCATTGATTCTTATGTATACATGGACTAATGTTTTCTTTCTATATTTTTATATCCCTTACTGAGATTTTTATGCTCATCCCAAATTTTTGAAATGTTTTTTCACAGGACATAAAGTGGAATCGGGTCAAGGATGGGATCAAGGAAACATCATGCTATCTAAAACATGGAACTATACATTACTCTTTTGTTCAAGAGTTTTTATTTTGTGAAAAAAATGGAAACTGAGAAGATGTGTATACTTTGTAATCATTGAGATGTAATAGTTCTGTCCAAATTCTCTAAAACTCTAAACATGAAAAGATCCTCAATGTGAATTATTAATTTAATTCATGATTATGTAATGTATTATGGTCAGGTCCTTATAGTTGGTATCAGAGGTTGGTTTAGATAACTTTAGAGGTTAGGGTATTATTTATGCTTAAGTGATATTACTATACTGTATATGATTTCAGAAAGAATCATTGTTTTTTTAGATAAAGTTAATGAGTTTGAGATAACATGAATAATTATATCTTAGTGTTATATGATTATTTTACTGATATACTCACACTGACCTTTTTGGTTTTAGTAAATGGCTGGATCTAGTAGGCACCAATGTAATAGTGGATGTAAAGAAAACTGTGATGGTTTTCTAGATGAGCAACTGAATGATATGGGAGCTACAATGAGAAATCTTGTGGTAATTCTCAACCAACTATCTGGAGTCATGATTGACCACCTGAACCATAGTGGTTTTTATAAGGCATCATATATGAGAGGAACAAATCCCTACAAATTTTCAAGTAATAATCATAAAGGTAAGTATGCTCAAAAACCCATGTGTCAAATATGAAGAAAGAAACACATAGGAAAATGTTTCAAAGGGACATAAAGATGCTATAGATGTGGAAATTAAGTCCATAAAGCAAGAACATGCCATGGAAAAAGGAAGCATATAGTTGACTCTATGAAAGGGAAAGTAGTTCTTTCTAAAGGATCAATTTAATGTTTTATATGTGTTTTGCATGGTCATTATGCAAACACATATCTTGCGAGGAATTTTCGAGAATGGGATCACCAGGATCGTACAAATATTCGTTTAGCAATACCTAATTCCATTACGATTGAGGATGATGAAACTGACAATGACCAATGGATGGTATGGATTATTTCTTATCATATGTTTCCCTATTATTGAATCTTAGGATAGGATTTCTGATATTGTTTGTAGGAAAGAGGTATTTCAGAATAAGATAGAAAGGAATAGATAATGGATCATGAAGAATGTTGAATGAGTAAGAAGTCAACACATAAGGGATTCAAAAGTTATGGTATATTTTAGAGATGTAGAATTCTTAAAATTATTAAGGCTCTTTCGATGATGGGATTACATTAGAAGACTTTTTATAGTATTTTTAACACTGATGTTTGATATATGAATATTTTATTCAAGGAATAATTATCTTTTCTTTTGTGGATATAGTTATAAATAACCATTTTGGTTTATATGATCCTTGAATTTGAGCTAATTACCAGTTAATAAATTTTGGGATTCCAAAGGAAAGTAATTAGATAACCTTTGTGGTAAAAATATGTTATGGTTTTTTTATGATTTTATCTATTCTTGGGAATGTTATAAAATTATATAGTTTTTAAAATGGACAACACGTAGACCATATGACAACCCGTCGCGTCGGACGAAGCTGTGGGAATCGAACCCATAACCAAAGTGTGACTGGTATTATCACCTACCACTGGACTACATGAAGTCCCTATTCTGTATGTCTAATGTTTTTTAGTTAGATGATCTTATGAATCAGGAATAAGTTGATTTTGGGTTATCTATGGAAATGATTAACCTATCATGGACGATATGTGATTAGGTTAATTACTTTTTAGTATGAGACTTTAAGAGCAACTAATGTTATTTGGAGATAAATGTTTTGATTTACCCTGGAATACGATGTGATTAAATCCTTTAGAGATTTGGGTTTCAATCTTAGTTTTGTTTACTTTGAAGAATTTCATATATGGCTGTTTATTTAATGGTCTTTCTTGAACCTTGTATTATTTTTGTTGAATTTTGGGGATTAAGAGTAGTATTTCTTTTTATAAAGGATTATCCTTTTTAAGGATTATATGATATCGTACTAACCATTTTGGTTTTAGTTGATGTATAAATACAAGGGAAATATATAGTTCTCCTTTTGTGGATTATGTGATTCTCTAGAAGATAATTCTTGTACTTTTGATGTGACCAAGTCTTTTTGAATGTTCTTCATTTGGAGAAAAGATTAGTTTTCATAGAAACTTATTAAAGGATGAAACTCTACTTGAAGGTAAGTATATATCATAATGTTTTTATTCTATGTAGTAAATGAATTCCTCTAAATTATTAAAAGGAACGTAAAACAAAAACATTGTTGGTTTGCATTTCTTACTGGGTAATCAAAGACCGTTTACAAACATCATAAGTTTGTCATTTTATTGTGGTTAACTTTCTCCTAATCATGTTTTCTATCACTCTCCATAAGAACGTGACCCTTTGTTTTCTCCTCCATATCCAAGATTTCATGGAATCCTAGTATGGATTATTTCAGGTGACCATTTTACTTCTTTTTATTTCATTTAATGTGATAATTTTATTTACTCCTTTTTCGATGTGGGGCTTTCAATAAAGTTTCCGAGCCCAATTTTAAAATTGCGACGACGCAATTCCCAAAAGGGGGGATGTATATAACATCAAGGTAAATAAAGAATATTACATATTCATATTTATTAATATTTTAGAATAAAATATTAATATTACTTTAAAGGGGGTGCTATGTTCGATGGCGTACCCAATATGATACAACGAGTATCTTTGAAATCTTATGTTGCACACTAATAATATAATAATATTATTTAAAATGGTAGTTAACGCCTAGTCATTGTAATAACGGGAATGGGAAGAACTAACTACAAAATAATTATATATGTTTATTAAATATTTTAACAATTACCCAATAAATGATAGAGGCTTAAAATGCAAATGAATCGAATTTTAAGAATAAATATTCTAATATTCTTTAAAAGGTCGATTAACCACATTTTGATGGTGAACCCTTTTTAAAACTAATTTTTGTCAATTTTATATGTTATAAAATCCTTCTTTATAATCGGGACATCAAAATGTAATTTGTGTAAATTTTTGTTATTTTTTCGATAATGTTCATTTTAGTGAAAAATGTTGAATTTTAATTCAAAACCTCCTTTTAATCTAAATTATTTATATGGTTATATTATGTTTTTAATTGGTTTTAATGTTTATTTAAAAAATATTTTTACCATTTAATCCAATGGTTGTCATTGTAATTAATTTCACTTTGAAATTGGACATAAACAAGTGTCAATATTTTGATAGATATTGTTTCTTAAAAACACAATATTTGTTTTGACAACGGAAATAAATTATAAAATTAATTAATGAAACTTCTATGTTTTGAATTTGGTAAAATTGAAATCATTTTTGAATTTGTAATATGAAATTTAATTTGGATAAATTTTTGGAATTTTTTGACAAATGTTCATTTTTAATGAATAGTGAAAAATACTGCAATTTACTTCAAAACTACTTTTTCATCTAATTTAATTATATAGATAGATTGTCCTTTTAATTTTTTTAATGTTTAATTTAATTATATTTTTATCAATTAATACAATGATGTTCATTAGAAGTAATTTCACTTTTTAATTGGATGTAAAAACAAGTCAATATTTTTATAAATTTTACTTCATAAAACCCCTTCCTTGGTTTTGACAATGGGAATTTTTTTTAAATTATTTACTGCAATTTCTGAGTTTGGAATTTGGTAAAATTGATTCCATATTTGGAATCAGAAGGTCCAAATTATGTAATTAAGACTCTTTTTTTGACATTATAAATAGTAACAATTGTAATTATCATCAATTATAGTGATTAATTAGTAATCGGGTAGTTAGGGGTAATAAAATAAAATTATAATAACAGAAAATGACCCCAACATGTGTCCAAATCCTTTTTTTTGAGTTATGGTCAACCATGGGAAGCTTTCTACCAAACCTGAGGGCCCATGGAGTTACATGGGTGTAATAGTGACATTTATGACATTATTTTTTAAAAAGAAGAGAAATATAACAAAGGTTTGTATATCCTAAGTAAAAAAACTTTAATTTTGTTTACATAAATGATCTATTAGATTTTAAATATTAATTCTGAAGCTAAAAATATTTCCAACATACTGTAATTTTTTATTAATTTTTAAACATTAAATAAATAAATTTATTTATGACACCATGATGATGCAGTGATTACCACATTAGTGAATGATTTAAATAAAATGAAAAGATAAGGTAAAATATAAGACATACAATTGTCAAATAGCTATTTAATGGGTGTATTTAGAACCCATATAATCTTATCCTTGAAATATATCATTTTGGTACCTTTAAAATCTGAAAATCATTTTATAATAAAGTAACATTTCAAGACTTTCCAAATGTGACCATTATCCCTCTTATAAAAGGACCCCACCTCTACCCCATTACCCACACCTCTAAATACCTAGGATATTCCAACCTATTCTCACATTATCTCTCCATATACCTCTATTCCTCCTATAATCCTCACTTTTGGCAGAAGTTTTTTTATGGAAGCCATTACCTCAAATCAAAAAGAGTTACCTGATTTAGACGTAATGTCTTCTCTCGAGTATCTTTATTTTATTTTCCTTCTTCACTCAACACTATATTCTTATTATTTGATCCCATAATAAAACCAGTATCCTCAATATACTAGTATGTTGTTATGATAATTATTCTACCTACACTTACACACACCTCCGTCTAATGGTTAAAGAACATACTATTTCCGGGGGTGGCGAATTACTACCTCATGAAATGATGATTGTTCAGTATTCATTAAACACCTTTAATGGTGGCCATTATGATGTAACTATATTTATATATGATATATATGGTATTTATTTATTTCTATATGAATTTGGATTTTATTTTTAAATCACATCGTTATGCTTTTCATGTTGAGGAACTACGATAATTTAATCTGAGGAAGTGTGGACTACCGCCCCCTCAAGTGATGTGACTCCTTCATGAAAAAAATGGAATTTATAAACAATGTAATTAATGAAATTATGTTATCTATATGACATATATATTATTATGTAATTATAATATATAAATATTTCTCATTTATTTTTAATTCCTTTAATATGACAAAGAAATGAAAGTAGCATTCATGCGTACGTACGGCATACCGTCTCCTTGAATAGTGCATTTCATTTTTATCTAAAATGTATTGGAATAGTATAAAATGAATATATTCTAGGTATATATGATACTTAAATCATTAATACCATTCTAGAGATGATATTCTTACAACTACATGGTCAATTCTTTTCAAACAACTTCATTGTTGACTCATCTACTAAACATCGACATAACGTATGATATGAACTCACATAATTAACTAATTATTATAACATGATAATATGTTACATGAATTGAATAATAAACATTAAAGGATGTCCAAAATCAATTATAAATTTACCCTAGTTTGTTATTCGGTAATATAAAGAAACGAACATGATATGTCAGACTATAGTTAAGGGGATTTCTGATCTCACTTTTAATTCTGTGATATATCCATTGTTCGAAACTTATTTGTTGCATGTGGTGTATTGTGTACTGACATTTCATATATATTATCATGATTAAATTTATATTCATAGTATTATGTGATTAATTTTTTGTTTATTATCTTTTGGTCATACGACTCGATTGATTACAATGAGGTACGGGGTTTTTATCTCACTTTTTATTCCTGTAAGATTCATGCTACATTTGCCACTATTTCCTTTTGTGTAGTGTTTGTATTGCCCATTATTGTATACTTTTTGTAATATAATTCATTTTATGGGTATTTACATCTTAATTGTATAACCCATCTTTCATGGGGTGTACGATTCGAAAGTTACCCAAATCGGTAAGGAAACCTTTCACCCTACTCTTTTTAAAAGACTTGTTTTTGTTAGGTCTTTTAATTTACATCTTCTTATGATGGGATATGTTATTATATATACTTATTGCTATAAATTTTATGTCCAAGTTATGAGGTACCCTTTGTTTCTATCATAAACTCATTTTATGAATTTTAAAGTGACACTGTTATGCTGTCGAATTTCTGTAAGGGAGCTTCTTAACACAATTAAATTCTTTATGTTAAACCTCTACTTATTAATTATGTTGTGCCATGAATATGTGTGGTTGATATCTGATTGTTTTACACTTAATATCAACTTATATTGATTTTATTTATATTTATCACACCTAAATATGTAAATGATTTATCCTTAATCTAAGGATACCATCATTGTACGGGACTTTGTCTCAATCTCCTTTCATTGAGGAATCTTTTGATTTCTACACGACTTTATTTTATACTGTGTATAAAACCATTTTGACTTTTAATTTAATTCAAAAGGAATCTTTTTACACAAATAATTTTACTAAATGACAAAAGGAATTTTTTTTCTTACGTATGTGGCGACAACAACTTCTCTACCGCCGTGACCATTATTTGAGTTTCGGCTTCCTCTATAAGACATAATTTTTTAAAGAAAAATAAATACCATGTTTTACTTTTCTTTTATTTTGGTATTAAAAATGGTTTTGATAATGTGTTGATTATATCAATGTGTTGTATTGATATCTTGTTATTGAAAGTGGAAATGTTATGTTTCCTTTATGCATGTTTTATGTGATACGATTATGTTATGGTTATTGGGAATTGTTTATGAAGACGGGTGGTTTCGTGATAAACTAAGGGTGGGTGAGCCCGATATAGCTCTCCAATGCATTGGGTAACATAAAGGAGTTAAAATCTAAGGTTTATCCTAAGAGATTTAGGGAATATACTGTGATGGGTATTCCAAACGTAACCATGAGGGTTACTCCCTATGTAAGAATGTTATGAATGCCTCAAGTTACCTTTATGTATTATGATTTCTATGAGTTATTCATAAATCTTATGATATCATGACGTATGTTAAAGTTCTTCTATTTTATGAGTAAAGTATGATTTCATTGATTCTTATGTATACAAGGACTAATGTTTTCATTTTGTATTTTTATATCCTTTACTGAGATTTTTATGCTCATCTCATGTTTTTGAAATGTTTTTCACAGGACATAAAGTGGAATAGGGTCCAGGATGGGATCAAGGAAATGTCATGCCATCTAAAACATGGAACTAGACATGACTCTTTTATTCAAGAGATTTTATTTTTTAAAAAAAATTGAAACTGAGTATTTGTGTCTACTTTGTAATCATTGAGATGTAATAGTTATGTCTTCATTCCCTGAAACTCTAAACCTAAAAAGTTCCTCAATGTGAATTATTCATCTAATTCATGATTATGTAATGTTTTAAGGTCGGGTAGTTATATTTAAATTATTAAAATTTAATAATATCATAAAAATAATATAAAAAATTTCAATTCATCATTGGATCCATCCTTGAATGTTGGTGATGATAAATGAACTACATGAATTCTGGAGGTGATAGTCCATCGTACCCACAATCGATAGTTTAATTTTCTAAGTTATGGGAGTGTAGAGAGATATATGTTATTCAATAAATGTAAGAAAATTAAATTATATATGATATAAAATTGTTATATTTTTTCATTTTAGGAACATATTATTTTTAGATAGACGAATAAGTAAAGTGAAATCACAAAGTAAAAAACATTACATTTTCTTTGAGAAACCTCATTAGAAAAACACTATATGATTTTAATATTATATTTAGGATCATATTAAGTCTTATTCTATGTGTTGAGGGATAAATTAAAGATATTTTGGTGTGTCTTGGCTCAACCAAAGGGAATTGAAATTATGATTAGTGGAGGATATGGGTGACCATATCTGTAAGGGAACGAAGAAAGACATGATATTTTTAAATTGAATCAATTGTTCAAACATTTTTATCATGATATATTCATATTAAATTGGTAATTTTATAAAAATTTGGATTTTAGGGTGGATATATATACCCATAAAATGGGGTTTGGACACATTTTTAGGTCATATTAAACCGTATCATTTTGTTTAGCCCCCGGTAGCCCCATTTTACCTTAATCATGGTAATTTATTTGGTCTATTTATAATATTAATAATGGAAAAAACGTTTGAAAAACATGTAAGTTAATATCCATTATTATAATTACAAATATGGAATAAATTTCCGTAAATTAAATTCATTGAATTTGAAGAATCCAAATCAAATTAATCCATACAGGTGTGATGAAAAAAAAAATTTCCAATGAGAAGACTCACATTTTTATATAATTATTTAATAAAAAACATTTAACACAAAATATATTAAAATGACCTAAATTAGTTAAATATCAATATAATTTATATTTTTTAATAGAAATCAATTTTTGATACAATTTTATTTATAAAAAAATAAAAAAATCAATTTTCAATTAAAATTCTGTATTGTTGACCATTAATCAAAAAATAATATTTTCAAAAATTAAATAAAAATTCACATAAATATAATTTTGATATGTTTTTTAAAAAATAAATTTTATTTTGTGATATAATATTTCTAGCTTTTCTAAAAAAATATGTTTAATTATGTATGAATATAATGACTAAATTAATATTCATAAAAAAACATTTTACAAAAAAACATTTATTTCTCTTTAAATTGATTATTATTTAATTTATAATAAACACAAAACTATAAATATTATTTTATAAATTTTTGAACAAAATAAAATAAATATTTTAGACAGTCATATTCCAAAATAGCAACAAAATTACAAGGATATTATGGTATGGATTAATACATTCAATTTTAATCAAGTTTCACATTTTTCTTAAACTAGATGTGGTGTGAATCATAATTTATAAAATATATATAATTAATTTTTAAATAATTTTTTTTTAATGTCTCCGGGTGTAATATTTTCCTCAAATCGTGGTATTTCATTTTATACACGCTTATAAACATTATGTTCGAGTTTTAATATCATGTGTTCTTATACTAGATTTTATTGACACATATTCAACATTGTTTATGAATGTGATTATCTAACATTCGAAAATGGTTTTGATTATATTGATATTGGTATTAATTATTTGATTGAGAGAATAATTTTTTTTCTTTCATGTGAAATTATTTTATTTCCTTCACTCAATGATCATCGTTATAATGTTAAAATAAACCATCAGCCTTTCAGTTTTCTATATGGATAATGTGTTTTCATTAATTTTATATAACATATTAATATATACGTGCCAATAATAACTTTCAAAATATTTATAATAGGTTTTGGGGATGTGTAATTAAAATTTAAATGGAATGTAAAATTTCATGAAAATGTTCCATGAAAAATAATTATTATATAATTTTAAAATATTTATACTATTGAACAAATGGATACCTATTAGATGAAAATATATATATATATATAAAATGGGGTATTATGATTACTTAATGAAATAATTATTTAAAAAATGAATACTAATTGTTCATTTGGAATGTAATAATTTTATTTCTAGTTCAAATTCTATAAAAACATTAATGATTAGGTTTGGTTCCTTACAATAAGTGGTATAGAAAACAAATGGAGTATGGTCCTTCAGAAATCTCACATGTGTGATTTTGGGGAACCATGTAACAATAATAAAAGGATTCATGATGAAATTTTTTCCACAAGGAATTTTGGTAAGTGTTTTTCATAGGTTGTGTTGCCTCCAATTGAGTTCTTTTAAAATCATAAATTTTATTTCATTGGTAATAATTCCATTCAAATATAGTATGTACCAGAGAAAAATTTATATAAATTTATAGGTTATGATAATTTTAGTATCGTTATAGTGAAATATATTACATTATTTTTATGTTCAAATGATATGTAATTTAAGGTTTCAATTTTTCTTAATGTAATCCAATTCAATTCATAATTATCTTCCACTGACTAAATGGGGTAGATTTAGTTGGAGGAAACCCCACGAAAAATATCATTCCAAATAAGAATCATGATATTGTTGGAATTTTTTTATAATGGATTTATTTAGTGATTCCTTAGTTAACACAAACTGTAAATGGTGGTGTTATCCAAACTAGGGAGAATCTATGATATGCCAAAAGAACTTGTTAGTAGTTTATCCTTTCATGAGGAACAATTTCTCCAAATTATATGCATTGTATAAAATTGTGCTACTGTGTGGGTATATTAAAAGCATTGGGATGATATTTGAGGTAATTTTATGTTCATAATTTCAAATGGTATCCAATACCATTCATAATTTTTAAGGTGAAGATGATCGATGGTGGTTTAGGACATGAATAGCACATTGAGTGATGGTATTGATGCAATGTTTGTGGTCACATTTATAAATATTTTTTAATGATAGATTTTTCATTAATGTTCATAGGAAAATTATGTAGATACAATTTATATAGTTAAGTAAAATTTGTTATTATTATTTTACATTATAAAAGATAAATCTTTATATGATAACAAAGTTATGTATCAGATATTGTTTTATGGATATAGTATAATCAATATTTATTTCTTATTATTGAAAAATTATCTGTCAAGATATTTATCCATACAATAATTTAAAATTAATTCTAATGTTGTTAATTATCTAGATGACGTTGATATGATGTTTCTGATCATTTATGTTCTATAATGAGACAATAGTAAGAAAAGGCCATGTTAGCAGGTAAATATGAAGCAACAATCTATGACATGTAATGGTATACCCACAAAATGTTTTATGATTGATAAATAACATTTCAATGTATATTATACATGATCTATTATCTGATTACATTGTCTTTAGTTTGGCCTCACATATCATAATTATAATTAAAATTGTACTAAGAATTCGATGAAATTGGAAACATAGAGACATCCAATCACAACACATTGTAGTTGTAATTAGTTATTTCATTATGATAACACTGGTCCAGTGATAGATTCATTGTACGTAAGTCAACATGGTTGTAAGTATAAAGGTGTATAAAAGTAATTATATACCACTAAAGTGTATTTTGCGTAATCAAATGATGTGTTGACCTATAAAGATAATTGTTAAATCAAATTATACTTATTTACTATTTCACTCAAGATATCCAAATTCATTCATTTATTTGAAATTTTCAATCAAAATGGTAATATAGCCAAATGTAATGAAGTTGTATCTTTTGGTGAAATATTCAGGTTCAAATAATAATGATTACATCCATTATAGAAATCACCTAGTACTCATTAGTTGAATGGTCTTTGATGAAAATTTTCATTAACCATTAATAGCAAAACAAGATTTCACTCATTGTATAGAATTGATTTCAATTTATTATGGTATGATAGATTTTAGATCTATGAATGATTTGATTATTTATTTCATTTCATGGACCACAAACCAATATGTATATACATTGATTATAGATGATACTGAATTTCATCCAGATCATGTTTTAGACAAGAATAAACTATATAAATTTATTTTGTTCTACTAGAAAATAGATACATAGATGTTATTCCTAATGATTTTCCTAGTCTTATTCTGGACCTGGATGTTGAATTTACTATATAATGTTTCCCTAAATATATCATTATTTTATATCCCCATGGTCATATGGCTCAAGTAGATACTTTAGGCTCAAAAAATCATTTTTTGGGTTTTTTTGATAAAGATTTTATTCGACATAGAAAATCACTATTTAGTGCTCCTTTTTTTAAATAGTTTTTTTCTATGACTATTTTTCATTTATTATCTAAAAATGACTAACATTATTATTAAGAAAAAAAACTTTTTTCTCATATCAATGATTTTATTCATCATCTCCAATAAGTTTAGTATCATCCAAATGTTGGTCTAGGATATGGGTACTATAGTATAAAGGTTACAGATGATGGTATTAAAATGATATAATTTTATAAAATATATGGTAATTATAAATTTTGGTTTTTTCCATTTTGTTGTTTAATGAAATGGTTGTATTTCTGAACATTATAAATAGTTTTTTCTAAGAGGCTTTTAATATATTTATTTATGTTAATAAAATATATTTTGATAAATCATATAATCCATGTGGAACATGAATGACACATAATGAATGATATATAAATAATAAATGAAATGAAATTCTAAGGAAAATTTTTTAAGTGTTAATTTTTGATGAAAAAATTCCATTCATTAAACAAATTATTTATAATGATTTCATAATAAATGACCATACTTATGATATTTTTTTGACGATTGAACATGAAAATATTTTTCATAGAGTATAATATTTTTATTGAATTAGGGGTTAATACTGGTTGTTTTTTGAAAACATTTCTTGGTTGTCTATCCTAATGACTATGACTACTGAAAAAGTAGTTAAATAAATCTAGGAAAAATCATTCGATGATATATTCTAGAATTTTTTGGAGATTATTTAATGATCAAATTTTTCATATGCCTTATAGAAATAGTGAATATTTCATCTACAATGATCCTTATTTGTTGGTACATGGTTGTCTCCTGATGTACATTGATCAATTAATTTCTTTTTATTAATTGAAATTGAATCGTCATGTGTTGAATTATCTAACACATGATCTGGATGTACATTAAATAGGGTTTTATTTCAAAATCTAGAGGAATCATTTATAGGATGAAATTTGGAAAAGTTATACTGATCAAAATATGATGTGATCAATATTATCTTTCAAAACATTTAACATGTGATATTGAAGACGATTATATTTTATGAATTATAATTATTTAATGTGTCAAGACCCGTCCTCGGGGCCCATTCCGTGACTACCCCAAGCCCACCTTCCATAGGCCAGGGGCTGGCGACTAGCACCAAAGGCGTAAATCCCGATAACTGGGAAGGCATTTCCTTTATAAAAGTAAACAAAACACCACAGAGTACAAGCGGAAGTAAACACTAAGTACAAATAGAAGTGTTGAAAGGTAAATGGGCCAGAATAAAAACCCAAATGAAAGTACAACTACAACTGAACAAAATACAACAGAAAAAGACAACAGCTGGAAGGATGGAAGCGGCTCCTGGGTCATCCTCCTCGGATCCTACCTGAAGGGTAGGTACAGATGGCCTCCACAATGCTCTTGCCCGTCAACCTCCTCCGTGTGTCGTCTCGTCGCGAAGTCCACCTCCGGATACTGACTCGTCGTGTGGTCCACCACTGGGTACTGTCCAGTCCTCAAACACTTGGCCTCCGTCAGCACTTTCTGTCGTCTGCAACCAACACAACGAGGTGCGGGTATAACCCGTGCAGGGGTGAGTATAACGATACTCAGTAAGGACCCCGAGACCCTCAATGTCTCACTAAAACCAACAAGTATAACCACAAGATGATCTCAACAGATAACCTCTACTTAGGTATATTCCCATACATATACCTAAGTTATCAAGTAACCCATCTCAATCATGAGGAAAAAAAAAGATTATGAAATCAACGGATAACCTCTACCCAGGTATATGCCCATACATATACCTAAGTTATCAAGTGACCCATCTCAATCATGAGGCAAACACTAGGTCATAGACTCAACTCAAACCAGGATTTTCATTATCGAAACCGTAACTGCTGAAAAGCCCCGTCTCTGGAGTGTACAGTGGTCTTGTCACGACTCTGAGGTACTGCTCACTAATCCAAGTCTTTAAGGTACTCCTCCTGTCAAGTACCGCGGGTCTGCTGCCAAATACTGGGCGCTCCGTCCGCTGTAGGTCTTCCACCAAATATCGGGCGCTCCCCCTAATAGCCTACAGAGGTACTCCTCCGGTTGAGTACCGCGGGTCTGCTGCCAACTACCCGGCGCTCTGTCTGCTGTGGGTCTGCCGCCAAATACCGGGTGCTCCGTCCACTGGGCTAGTCGACTCACTCCAAGTCAAGTCGGTCAAGCAGTCGTCTGGTTTCAGTCGTCTACACGGTCTCCGTACTCCGCAAGCTCCTCTCTAGGAGGGTACGCTCCATGAGCTACAGGTCGATACTCCAAGTATCTCAAAGTCCCATGAAAAAGTATCTCAAAGGACTGCCTCGTCATAGGGGTCTCAACGCAACAGACGGCGCGTCAATCGGACACCCAGTCTGTCAGTTATTAGTCTTTCCGTCCCAGGGGCCTGGTTGGTTTCGTGAGTGAGCCAACCCAGTCGTATCTCAAATGTACCCCGAACTCTCATAGGGTATACTCATAGGGACTGTTTATCAACGTGATCACCAATGTCGGTGACGGTTCGTCAAACGGACGTCCAGTCTGAAAGATATCAGCTTTTCCGTTCTAGGGGCCCGGTTGGATTTCGGGTACAATCCAACCCGTCCATACTTCAACAGCATCTAAAACTCGTGTGAAGTATGCCAAAAGTTCCGTCTCATAAAGAGGAAACCAACGAGACAGACGGCGCGTCAATCGGACGCCCGGTCTGTGAGTTATTGGCTTATTCATTCCAGGGGCCCGGTTGGTTTCGGGAGCGAACCAACCCGACCGCACTCCGACGGCATCCGAACCTCGATCAGAGTAAGACAAAAGATCCGTCTCACTTAGAGGAATCTATCAAATTTGACGGTACGTCAAACGGATGTCCAGAGTTCATGTTATGAGTGTTTCCGCTCCGAGGGCCCGGTTGGTTCCGTGCACGAACCAACCCGGCTGAACCCAAAGTATTCCAAAACCTAGAGTACGATATACCAGAACGACCGTCTCGTTCCAAGGATCACTACGCAACTGACGGTGCGTCGTTCGGAGGTCCGTAGCCCAATTTATGGGCAAAAGACCGAAGAGGGTCCGAAAACGGGGGTTTCGGGCCCGGACCGACCCGGCCCGAACCCCCTGGTCAGCCCGAACCGGGTCGGCCCGGCCCGTCCAGCAACCCGGCGCGCGGTGCCAGCTGGCTCGGCCTTCGGCTCGCGGGGGGGGGGGGGGGGGGGGGGGCGCTGCCCCCCCCCCCCCCCCCTCCCCCCGGTTTCCCTATAACTGCGGCCCCATTAATGGGGCTGCATGCTTGGCCGGCCGGGGGAATTGAATCCCCCGGTTTCCCCTTTGTCCGGCCAGCCCGCACCGGCGACGGCCGGTCCTTCCTCCTTCGCCGACACCAGCGGCCCGGAACCGGCCGCCGGTCACCCTGCTCCGCCGCGGCCCCGCTCCGGCCGCGGTATTTTCGGGTTTCACCGACGCGGCGCGACAGCGGCGCGTCCTTGTATGATTTCGCGGCGCGGCATGACGGCGTTGCACATTTCTTGCCGCACGATCTCGTGCGGTGAAACGGCACCGCGTCACTCCCATTTCAAACCACAAAATAATCCAACATGGAAAATGGAGGTGGTTCGGCCGTCTTTGTGCGGTCCGGCCCCATCTCGTTAAACGATAGCAGTTGGACATATTCACGAAGAATAAAAAAAGATTAAGGGAGTGATCTCAAACAAAAATAAAATAAATACCCTACCTCGAGCATAGCTTGAACGGAGGTTCGTCAAACGAGGATTCATCGCGGAAGAACCGTCGCGGAAAGGGACGTCGCGGAAGAAGACGTCGTGGAAGAAGACGTCGTGGAAGAAGACATCGCGGAAGAAGACGTCGCGGTATACGGTGTCGCGTAGTCGGTCTCCGAGGACTCGGCGTTCTTTGTCAGAGATCGATGCGTTCTCCGCGTTCTTCGTCGAAGTCGAAGAAGATCTTCAATTCCTTATCATTTTCTCCCAAAAACTCCACCACAAGGTTGCAACCCCAAATAAAATAAGACCATGTCTTATTTTATTAACACAAGATAAGAATTTGAATTTCAAAGGTTTGAATTAATTCCACTTAATTAATTCCAGTCAAGTTTTCATCATTAAAGGTAAGTTGAGGGAGTTAGGAATTTGAAGGGGTGGGGTTCGTGTGGGCCCCACCACCCTCATAACCTCCCTTGGGAAGTTGGGTAGTTACCCAACTTCCGCCCAAGCCTTAAACAACTTTAAGAAAAATAAAAATTGTAGAGTATTAATAAATTAAACTTACACAATTTTTATCATCTACTCTCGTGATAACAAAACTCCGGAACAGGTGTTCCTAAGCAATTATCGGCGCTGCGGTTCCATCGGTGCCCTCGGAATTCGATTTCGAGCACTGGTTCAAAAGTTAGAAATTCCCGCTCGTTCGGTCACTGAACGTACCCGAGCTAAACTTCGGATAGAAATTCCGGTCACACCGGGCCTCAGAATCATGTGCCGTCAGAAACTGCGTTCTTGTAAAATCCGAAAGCAAATTAAGAAAAAAAAATCCTTGAAATTTCCGGTTCTTTACATAATGATTCATTATAATAATTATAATGAAAATAAAATGGTATATTCATTAATTAATAAAAATAATTCTACACTAACCATGAATCATTTGGAATCTAACCCTTTGGTTAATGATTTAATAACTTTTGAACTAGAAGCTATGGATTAAGGAAAATCCTCTACATTATTTCTGGATTTATTTAAATAATCTCTATTATAAATAATTAAGAATGAAAAAATGGAATATCACACTTTTTAATTAAATGTAGAATCATTTATGAAGGCCATGTATAAGGATTTTAATACTGTTGGAGAAGGTGTTATTGTATTTTAAAAAAGATTATGTGTACATTTTTTTTAGATGAAGGGTGATATATTGAGTGAATCACAAAGTTCACAGTTTTACTTTCATCATAGATTCACTTAGCTGTTCCATTAACATTGGGTGTATTTATGGTGGGATATAATGAAAATATATATTTCATCCTTATCGATGTAGTGATTGAATTTTCATCTAGTTAAAGTGGGATTTCATTTTTCAAATTCAATTATTCATACTTTTATATTGTCATAGGTTAAATGGAAAAATATATCCATTTATTTCAAGGTGGTATTAATAATGAAATCTCATGTGAATAATTTTATACATGTTTTTGTTGATAGAGTAACTAAATCAATGCTTTTACTTCCAATTCGAGAAATTTTTTTTAATTTCAACATTCATGAAAATATCTAAGAAATATATTCTGGTCTTATGAACTTCCTATATCCAATGTATCAAAATATTATCCCATGAAACATCTAACATTTTTCTATTACTTCAAAATACCATTTTTAATTTAATTAAATTTAATCATATAATTTTTCCATAATATGATATATAGTAATATTGATCAATTAAAACCATTTTGATATTATATGATACTTTTCAATGTATTACAATGGAATTTGGGATCTACAGAAGTCATTTTTTGATTATTTTTATTAAAAATATTTTTATTATAGAATACAAATGGTGAATTTTTAGCAATTATATGAAAAGAGGTGTTGGATACTAGATTTTTGGGATGACGTAGGAGAATGGATGTAAAACCATGATATTCTGAAATAAAGACATTATAGTCAATATCATGAATTAATTAAAACATCAATAATATAAAAAATTATAATCCCAAGAAATAATAGGACATTATTATTTTTAATTAAACTCAATCTCTTCAAAAGATCGCATTACATAAAATACTAATATTAAATTACATTACACACAAAAATAGGATTACTATTTCTTCCATGTATCATTTAGTTGATATGTAATGTGAAACATAAAGAAAATTTTAATATTTAATTTTTTAGTAATCACTTAGGCAATAATTTATAGTGTATTAATAGTATTAATTAAATTTTGAATATTTTGGTTATTCGTTGATTAGAAATAAAATTAAAATTATTTAAAGAAGAATAAAATTTTTCTGAAAAAATGTATTTTTTACTTAAGGATAGTATAGAGACCCTTTGCACAATAAATTTAAAATTATTATCAATTAATTATTGAAATTTATTGGATTTTTTATATATTTATATAAAAGATATCATTTTGTAATTTTTTGAGATTTTTTTGGAAACGATTCATTTTTTCATGAATACTAAACGTTACAAAATATTAATTGAATACTGTCTTTTAATTTAAAAATTTTTACGATAAAATATATATTGAATTTTTTTAAAGTAAAATATGTTCAATAGTTAATAAATTAATCCATATTAGTTTATTATAAAAATTTTCATATTTAACTTTTATATAAAATCATTCTAATCATTTGAACATTATAATTTTAAAAACTTCTCTCTTATTACATCATCAAGATTAATTTAAAAATTGGTTTTTACGAATATGTGAATGTATTTTGGAAGAATAGATTTCATATTTAGAATTACAATAATTTATAATTTATAATATTTAAATCCTAATTTTTTCCATGATGAAAAAATGAAAATAGTAAAACATTATTACCAAGGTTATGGAAGAAAGTAATTTACACAGGAGTTAAACTAATAGAATAGGGGTAATCATTACCTATCCACATCTCCAACACAAATTTTTTGGAAATATTTATACATAATAAATTATAGGACCAAAATATTAATATTTTTTCAGTCTTATACAACGACCAAAAATAGGGGTACGATTGAATATTTTCATGTAATTGCATGTTTCCCACTCTCCCCCATATAATTGGCCACTAATATCCTACGATATTCAAAATTGAAAACCTATTTTATCTTAACATGATTAGAAAAAAATAATTTCTAAATTCCAAAAATATCATCAAAGGGGAATTATTTTAGCATAAATTTATCATATGAATGATCTGGTGTAAACATAATGAGGATACATAATGAGTATCTATCCTTTTTCAATGAGCCTTTTTGTTTTATTTATTCCTCAAAAACTAAAAATAATTATTAAAACATGATGATAAAATAACATTATTGTATTACATAAAATTATATTTTTTTATAATTGAGTAATCATCAAAAACCAGCCCCACTTCTGTCAAATGGGTTTTTAACTAATAAAAATTGTTTATGGGGGACTACAACCTCACGAACTAATGGAAATCATTTTTATATAACCACCACTCTTGGTATGATATAATGGGGGATATATATTATAAATATTATATTTAAAACATCATTATACATTTTTAGTCATTATATAAAATATTTATATTAACATTCCATTCCATTGGGGATATGATAACAACAGTCTTTTGTATGGTGGACAACTGCCTCGTCAAGTGATGTGATACATATTTCAACAATACATTAAATTCAATGAGATATGGATAAATTTAATTATTAATTTCATTATATATGTATTAATTATGATAATTTTTAATTATTTTTCATTATGAATATATAGTATATCTTTTTTATTCACTCACAATGAAATGATTTCAACATTATTTTATATATGGTTTATCCCCTACATGAAGAGTTGTGACTCTCCTTTTATCAAAAAACAACATATATGATATGTATTGGTATATTCAGAAACATATATGATATATATGATATAATTATCAATATTTAATCCCAAAATATTATTTATAAAGCTTCTATAATAATCTTTGGAAAATTGAAATGTTAATCATGCATATGTACGATATGTCGTCACCATGATCTTTTAAAGATTCATTTATCAAAACCACATTAATAATCTACATTAAAATTTAAATTTATTAATAAATATTATAATTATTTCACGATTATTATACTATAGATGATAAAACTATATAATATTCACAATAATGGTATCTTTTATGAAAAGGAAAAAATATGAAACCATGTAAATTATCACCCGAAACAACTGTAATATTGTATGGTTATTAATAGATTTGTGATGAACAGTTATAAAAGAATCATATATTATATTATAATTATTAATATGTCCATTTTTTAATCTTATTAAAATTTTAAAAATCAATAGAGGAGGTTAAATCATGTTTTATCAAAAGGAAACATGAGGTACATGTCTTCTTCTCAATTTCTCTCCATTGATGAATATTCCAATGGTGTGGACATTATTTACATTATATGGTGTATATAATTCATATTTGACATTTAATATCATGATTCATTCATAAATTTTGTTATTTTATGTTTCAATATTATTTATTTCATCCATGTGGTTTTATCATGAAAATTACCATGTGGGAAGCGTTATTGTAAAATCTAACTTTTTATAGTGATTTAAATCATTATCATGAAACAGTAAAATTCCTATGATAATTTTTCCTTATAAATTAAATTTATATTAAATAATAATATTTTTATAATATATATTATTATATCCTAAACCATGTAATATTTTTACATATGGTGTTTATATAGACTAGTATTTGAAGAACTGGAAAAATATGGATTAATCTGTATCATTTACTCAATATATATATATTTTGATAAGGAACATTATTCATGAATAAAATTTATTATTTTGAATACAGGCTTTTACTTCTACATGTAGTCATCGGTGGGTATGGTTATATATTTCCCCTTGATTCATCGATAGGTCTCATGAGAAAAAATAGTTGTACAAATCAAATGAATTTCTATATTTAGTTTTAAACCATCTTTCGAATGGTCTTGATGGGGGTGAATCATTTGAATAATAAATTAAATCCATTTATTAGGAAATTACTTCATTTATAATACTATTTTTATTGTTATCCATGTGAATTTCACTATGTAATTATCTATGTTTTATTTCATTCTATGTTTTTTTTATATCATGTGTTTTTGTATATATATTTCATACCACATTGATTCTGATTTATATGAACATGATAGACATGTTATTTAAATTGAATTTTTTAGATCATTTCCATTCAATGTGAATTATAATTATTGATATGTGATACTTATCAACGTACATAATTCTTAAAGATATATTGATATCACCCTTGTTTTTTTCTTTTAAGGAGGATATAGGGAAGAATTCATTTAATGATCATCCAGGGATGCAATTTGTTTGTGTTTTTTACATATTATGATTTGTTTTCTATTATAAATGAAAAATGGGTATATTTTATGTTTCTAGTTCTCCAAAACATCTAAAAAGAATGATCCTTTATTATTGAATGTCCTTGTATACATGTCAATTTAATGAAAAATACATCATTATTGGGATCAAGTGTCAGGGTCATTACGGTTGGTAATTGTGGAATTATTGTTGAATCCATGGGAAATAGAATATGGAAAACATAGATTATGAAATATACCCTTACTATAGGAACTGAGGATAATTATAAAATAACATCATAATGTTTTGTTAATTTATATATTTTTTGGTGTTTCCATTAAATTCATAATTAACTTAATACTATAAGTAGACAATATTCAGACATAGATGTGCATAGAAGTAATTACAAAGAACATGAAACATTCATTTAGAACCGATTGACACAAATTTAATGATAACATGCCTTAATATACACCTATGTTGAAACTATAAGGGAATATTATGGGGCTAATTATCATTTCATTTAAAATCAATTATGAAGTAAATGAAAATATGTATGTCCCCTATGAACCAAAAAATTATGATTCTCATATTAATAATTAATAAATATTTAAGCTAGGTTATGTGATACACCATATTTATAAATATAATTTATGATTTAAATTTTAAAATTTTGAGATATAATCTAATTTATTCCATTGCATAGAAATGGAATGTGTATAGAAGAAGTGATTCAATGCCTGGGGACAATGTAGAAATTTTCATTTTGATGAAGCTAATCATATTGTATGGGAATTATGAATATAATTGTTATTTTAATGAAACATTATCAATTTCTGACAAATAACCTTTCCTAGATTGACATTCCTTTTCGAAAATGAGATTATCCTACACTGGATCATTTTATGTGATACACCCCCATCAATTTTTGAGACTTTTAATATAATGTTCGAAGAAAATTTATTAATTGTGTGGAAGTGATACTTATGAATTTGGGATTTGGGGAAGTATAAAAGGGCATACATTAAGATTATTTTCAAACATATTATTCTTATAAACTGTGGTTTTTGACCTAGAATAATATGGGGTATGTGGAAGAATAATGAATAAAATTAAATATTTTAATGGGAAATTCATTAGAAAAATATTTCCATAATGAGAAAAAAATAACATGATGAATTTTGAATTAGCTAAAAGAAAAATAAAGAAGAATTTTTTGTGGGATATGAAGCTACCATTACAAGGTTGAAATGTTATTCATCATATTACATAGGAAACATAGATTGTGAACTCAACCATTTCATTGAAGGGAATTATGCTAGCATTTGAATGGACAAGGTCTATAAATATTTTTCATCATATGATGACATAATTTTATGTGATAATAATATAGAGAAATAAATCTGCATGAATTATTTGAATAAGGGAAAAAATAGAATAATAAGATGAAAGAGTAATAAATAGATACTGAGATCAAGGTAATGAATTATTTTCCAGCATGTGATAATTGTGGATTAAAACGCCATGGTAATTTCTCTACCAAAATGCATGATTGGTATTCATTTTTATTGAATGGAAACTATGATTTGGATTTCATGGAAAATAAATAATTACCCATTGATAAATTAATCACATATATGGATATAGGGAATTACCCAATCAAATTACTAAGGATTTGAATGGAATATATCTCAGAAGAAGTTATGTGATCATGGTGAAGCCTAATATAATGATAGAACAAAAGAAGAATGATTGTTATTCTTGGGAATTCGGATTATAGAAATATTTTCTAAAAGAATAATACTAATGATATTTTACTAATATGAATTATGAAGGGTTTCTAAATTTATTTTAATTAATTTTTTTAATCATTAAAATAAGTTAATCATTAAGAAAGTTGACCTTCTTCGTAGAAACATGATTGAATAAAATATTCCCATTTATATGTTTCATATTTTTAAAAAATGAGTTTTGTATAAAGAGATAATTTATATAGATAATCTAAATTAGATTATAATAACTAATATGAAATTTATTAAAGATTGATTAACAATTTGTTTTTTAAAATAATTAACGGAGATTACCGGATTTTTGGATTTAAGAAATATATTCAATAAAAGATTTTTTATTAACCAAATAGAAAGGGATTTTTTTAATATTGAATATAAAAATTTAGGATATTATAATATTTAAATATAAAACATGATGAAGGTTTTCATGGGATTAATATGTAGTGATTAAGATCTAACTAAATTATTGAGGGATTAATGTTATGTTATTTTTTAAAATTTGATGTCCTTTTTTCTATTTTTTTATCATAATATTTTTATTGGGTCATAAGGATATCCATTTATGGAATTATTTATGTTAAACTCTAGATGAGTTTTAAGGGATAAATTTATTACTTCTCTTTATAATTATTTATGCATATAGAATAACCTACCCAACAATTTTCTCATAATAATAACTAGATATCATAAAAATGGATTATCATTAAATTATGTATATTATAATATTTTAAAAGTGAATTTTTGTTCATATATAATTAAAACTCCTTTTCCAATATCCATTTAATGAATTATTTGACAAATTGGGAATTGATTGATCATTATCCATTGGATAAAATTGATTTTATGAAATATAAATATATCACATTTTTATATATCCTTATATTCATAGAGAGTGAATAATTTATACTCTTGGAAAATGATGTTGAAAAAAACATTTAACCTATTATTGTAATTATTGATAATATCAATTAATTTTGTCATTTGTATGGTTTATGGTGTTTTGGTCATTAACATCCTTATTCCCATGTTCTCTATCACCCCTATCAATAATTTTTTGTTAGTTTTCTCTTATATTCTTATGTTTTCACTTCCCTCCTATATTCACATATTTTGAATCCTTATATGTGTAATTCCACATGTCCTTTCTATATCCAGTTCACTCTTACAAAGAGAATATTTTATTAACCCATTTTGTGATGTCATTTTTCCAAAAATAGTAATCATTAATTGCAAACCACTGATTTTGTTTTATTGATTTATAGATTTTGACGATGTAATTTATTTATATTGAGAGTATCTAAAACCTTGAAATTCTATAACACAATCATTTTATTCAATAGTGTGTATGAAACAAACACCATAAATGGAAGAAAATATGTAACACCAGTAACATAAAATATAATTATATTTAAATAAACTCAATCGAATTAATCCCATTAATTACTTGATTCAATTTTATTACATTTTGTGACAGGAATCCTTGAGTATAGCTATTTTAACATTACACACCGATCTTAAATGAAACATGACATATTATAAAAATATTAATATTTAGTTTTATAATTTTAGACTAGCTGATAAATTTTGAAAAATGATTTTCATTGATTTAGTTATGAGATTCATGGTTACCTATTGATTTTAAATAAGATTTTTGTTATTTAAAAATAATATATTTCATTATGAACTCTATATTTTTTCTAATAGTTGGTTTAGTTGATAATTAAACACATAATATAAATTATATTATTAAGAATATCCATAAAATATATTTTAAAATTTTTGACTCATTTTTTAAATCCTAATCTTAATATTTTATTATAGTGAGTATTTCTTAATTTTCAAAAAATATCCCATTGTAATGAATATTCTAAAATTTTAAAATCTAATTTAAAACTGATTTATCATTTATATAATTTATTATGTTAAATTTTTTTTATAATTTTTTATTGTAAATTAAAAAAACATTTAATTCAATTAATCCCATTTAGTTCATTGGAATAAAATTTATATTTAATCTTGATGTAAAATCATTGAAAACGTTTCAGCATTTTTACTTTAAAAACAATATTTCTAGTCACTTTTGGGGGATTAATTATAATTTAAATATTTTTTTTCATTAAAATGGATTTGTAAATGGGGATTCAGTATTTTGAATTAGTTTAATTTACAATGTCAAATAACTTATAATTAATATTTCTCAAACATTAATTATGAATTTAATAATAATTAATTAGATCAGTTAGAGTGGAAACTGATTTAACATGTTGTTAAACAAAGAGGAATATTTTTATTAATGACCAACCATCATTTAAATAATCTATTATCGGAAATTTTTCAACCTAATTACTTATTGTTTCTATATTGGCCCAATTTGGAGGTGTTCTAAATGATAAAAACCTTTTAATTATTTAATTTTTTTAGAAAATAAAAACTGTGACACTCCCCTCGCTTGTAAGAGGTCACCCTCAATCAGACATTCTTCAAACCATTAATGCTCCATGTAAAAGACATTAACTAATCCAATAACTTCATAACATCCCACATATCATCATATATGCCTTATTTATTTGTTAGTACCATCGATGGAAGGATTTGGAAAAATACCAATGATTGTACCAGAATAAGTTGCAACACTCTACAAAGCGTGTTTCAATTTTATTTCTACATTTTCATCCCTCGGTTATTAGTAAACCATGATAATATAATAACAAAAATATAATTAATATACTAATAATATTTTATTTCATGTAAATGACCTACAACCATATCCACTTCCATCAAAGTGGTTGCAAAATCAGCATTCAATTGTAATGATTATTATTGCTTTGTCAACTGATCTCAATCGTGATTCCATTACCTCATCTGGAAATAGGTTTTTCTGATGGATTTAAAGTATATTTAAAATATTTTTAAAATAATCAAACAAATAATTTTTTTAAATCATTATTCATATTTATTTTCTATTCACTATGGGATATGATTATGTTGATCGTGTATGTGGTAAACTACAAGATCATGAAGCGATATGATTCATCTTTCACTAACACATAAAATGGAATATTATATGGATATTTTTTATAAATATAAATTTTATAAATGAAATAATTATCATATTCATGTATTATTTATCTTTATTATAATATAATGTATTAATTTATTTTCAATCACTTAACGATGATAATATCACTCAAGTACGTGTTGACTCCCACCTTCATGAAACTACAACACTATATTTTCATAACAAAAACTCATGGATGATATATATATGTATGTTTAATGAAATAATATTATATATATGATATTAATATCAATTTTTAATCATAAAATATGAGTTTTCTTCTTTCCATTATTATCATAGGTAAATAGATATGTTACTCATTCATACGTGCAACCTATCATCTACATGATCATAACCCACTTAATTTTTCACTATAATATCTCATGATTTAAATTAAATTTAAAATTTCATTACAAATATTATAATTATATCGTGATTATAACTTTTTTTATGGAATACTATAATATTAAAATAAGTAAAAAATTTATGAAAAAAATAAAAATGAAAACATGATATTAACCTTTGAAACAATAAAATTAATGAATGGTAATTATTTAAAGGGGTATAAGATTTCATAAAAGGGTCATATATGATATTAAAAAAATTCATATGGTTCTAGTTTAAGTCAATGAAATTTTTAAAAAATACACTTGGTGATAAATCAATATCAATAAAAATAAACTATGATATAAGGGACTCCATCTCAATTTCCCATAATTAATTCATATTGTAATGTTAGTCACATATTTTTTGTGTATATAATGAAACTTTTAAATTTTATGTCATGAATGAATGTTATATCTTTATATTCCAAACTCTTTCAAGGAAAAATTGAGAACTGAAAGGTCAACCAAAAATGGAAATAACAGAGTCATTAGAGACCAATTTAAACCAATGTTAATAAATCTTCCTAAAACGTGTATAAAAGATGTAGGTGACCTATGTGTCTATTACATCTATTAGAATATATTTGAAATGGAAGACGAGCTTTTTCTATGACTGTATATAGTCATCAATGCTGATATTCAATTTATATAATCCCCCTTCTAAGATCAGGTCCTTCTTATCTATCCAGGCATACTAATCCTCATTTAGATTCATCATTAATGTTCTCTCCATAATTTTATAGGATTCATCTTCAACATCATTGAGATATAAAACCTATTCAACCACATCATCTATCGATAAAATGAGTAGTTCCATGAATTTCTAATGTGCAACATCTTACATTCACAAGTTGTCCAAATTCTCATCATTCAACTTCATTACTAACTCTGTCTCCTTGGATTACGAAAAAAGAAGTAATCCTTCCTCTCTTAATAGATACCGTTCAACCTATCCATGGAGTGGCTGACCGAATCTCATTCCACCTCCTGATTTGTATCCATTCTCTCTATAAGATCATTTTTATGTTGAACATATGAATTTAGGCCACCATTCTTTGGTTCAGAATACATATTCTCCAACCGTTTAACCTTAAGAGTGGCCTCACCATATATGTGCTCATCATTAAAATCAATCATGTTAGTTTCCGGGATTCCAGTATATTGGTTTGAATAATTTTGATGTGTGAAATAGATCTCCTTAGGAACCAAAACCTTGGACAATCCCCATTCGAGATCAGGTCTCACTTCATAAACCTATAGGAACCCAATACAATTAAGAATATCACATTTGGAATGAATCTTTCTGATTGCACCCAACATGTTGCCTTCACCCATCCCTGATTATGCACACTATTTGTAGATGTCCATATGGTTCTATCATCAGCATCATACATGTTCTCAATATTATTCTCTACTTTAACCTCTCCTATGGAAACCTAATCATTAGACTCCAATGCACTTTGTGAGCTTCCAAATTGAGGAATACATCTTCCTCCTAGATCAGGCTTCAATTCCTGAATAATTTCATCCACTTTCAGTGTAGGATGTTATAATTGACCTCATTTATTGTAATATTTTTCATAATTGATGGGATAGTAGAATAATCAGATCCATTTATCCCCCTGCTTATGAAATCCACATCATTATATAGTAAATGTATTAAACCGGCCAATGTGTCAAAATTACCCACCCCATCCTCAACCTGAACATCGGCTTGTCCCTGACCAGCGGTCCAATCTACTCCATTGGCCCGACACATCCTCAAACCCTGATGTCTCAATCCATGTCTACAGGCCATTGATGAATGTCTTATGCATTGAAAAAGGATCAAAATTCCACACAAGACTCTTACAAGACATTATTCATACAATGTAATTCCTCTCACAAGATAATTCATAGAAATCAGTTGGATTTTGCGAAATATTAACTTTGGCACATATTCAAGGATTCATAGGATGACATAAATCTTTGGATCGTGTATTAAAAATAAGAGCCAACCTGTGAGGATCCCAAGAAACCTAATAATTGATGGATTTTTGAATATAAGTGATGTTTTGGGAATATTAACCAATGTTCCACCGAAATGGAGTATGGCTTCATATGATATTCATAAGTCCATCAATGTAGGAATAATTGAAACGTGTTGTATCGGCAAGGCATGCTCAACCATCTATTGACATGTTCTCTATTCGATGTGAAGACAATCATTAATTTCATGTTTTTTAAGAAACTAACAATATTATTATCCTATAAATCCCATGAACAGAAAATGAATCTATCAATGGTGTCCACTGAAGGCCTTCTCTATGAAAATTGAGCAATCAATGTCTTATTGAGCATTGTACAAGAATCGAAAAACTCCAATCCTTTGATAGATGATGAATCTCCCACCCCTGCTGGTGGGTTAGGGACCAGCATGATTGTTGTTACCCTCACAAACAGGAAGATAGTCACTAAGCTCTCACCGAATAAAACCCTTCACGGGAAAGGATCCCTTCAGATATGTTATATAATGATTCAATCATAATTAATGGTATTTCATATTTCAAATTTAATTGTCTAATCTAATGAAAATTGACTTAAAAATTAAAAATTGGTAAATGTATTTATAAAATTTCACAGTTTTTTTACAGATTTTTTTTCTTGAAACAATAACTTTATGGTGATAATTTTCTCAATGGTCATTATGTTTCTCCTAAATATTAATATTATTTTATAATAAATTTTATTATTTATAAAAGAATATATAATATTTATAATTTTTGTTTAATTTGATAGTTACAATCTTATCATGGGAAATGTTTATAAATAAGATTCCTTTAATCAATACAGATATTTTTTTATAAGTCATATTTTTCATTTATTAAATAAATTTTTCAATATTAGCAGATTTTGTTGGACATGCAAACAATAGTTAGGAAAGCTATAAAACACTCCTTCATGAATAGAAAGGTCTCATGGGACAAAATTTTTGTCCCAATTAAAATGTTTTCTACATTTATATTTGAACTGACTGGTGAAATGTATCAATCGTAGATGTATCATGTACCTATGACATGACGTCCAACAGTTATGAATCTTCCTCATCGAAAAATTTGTTTTTATTATTATCCAGAATATTTTTTCAATGATATCATATTCGTATTAATTTTATTTATTGTTTAATAATTATATAAAATGAATATTTAATTAATTAATTTTCCACTTTAACTCTACCTTATCTTACCATGGTATTCATGTAATTTATATGGAATGTGTTGTAAATTGGTTAAAATTCTATGAGGATCATTCTTATTAATTAATGGTATATTCGGTGCTTCTAATCCCATTATTATTATTTAAGATCATGCAAATTTTTAATGATACCCTTGATATGATGAATAATTCTATGAATAATTTTTAATGGATTATTTCAACATAATGTTATATATTATGTAATATTTTATATTCCCAATGGATAATTGGTACCATACATTTATTTGGTTATGTAAAACTTTTATGTTGTGGGGTCAATTTAGATATTTTTTATAGTACCCCCAGTTTCTGGTATGTAACCCTTTCTTCATGCTTTTAATGGTTATAAAGTTAAGGGTGACAAATAGGAGAGTCAGGAGAACTTGGAATGAGTTTTGGGGAAAAAAAGGAAGTCACACGGGAGGCGCACAGTTTGTCTAAACCGTGCGGCCAAACCATGCAGAGTCGGTATGGGAGGCAGTAGATTCTGTATAGGTGGTGCACAGTTTTTCTAAATATGCGGCCAAACTGTGCGATAAGGGTGGCAGAGGCAGTAGCTAACGCACGGTTAGTGCACGGTTTGTCAAACTGTGCAAACAAACCGTGCAACCACTTAAACTAGATCCTATAAAAGTGGATCTCACGGGATTTTGCCTCTAAGTGGATCATTTTTTCTTCTTAAGCAGCCCTAACTCGAGATTTTGGTTCTCCTAAGGTAAAGGAGGGTTCTCCCATCATTCTAGAGGCAATCTAAAGGCTTCTCTTGGGGAATTGAAGCCAGGTTATTGAGGTATGTGATCGTTCTTGTTTGGTTTCTTATATCTACTTAGATCTACTTCTTTTATTCTCTCGGTTTATTATATCTACAACCGTTATGGGTAAATGTAAGTGTTTGGATGCCAAAAGTTGATGAGGTTTGGTCTTGGTTGTGTTAGAAGAATAGATCTAAGTGGGATCCTTGGTGAATCGGCCTGGTTTTCATGTGTGTTCTCCATTTATAAGGGTTTTCGTCAAAACCATTGAGGTAGGTGGCTTCACTCTCGACTCCACTTGTTAGAATTGGTTGGCTTAGTTTCAAATTGGTTATTTGAATGGTGTTGATTGTGAAAATCATGGAATAAATTTTCTTTAGTGATGATTTGTGGTTTTGATGAAATTGGGAAATCTTGGTGAATTGTTGTGAAAGTTGATTTGGCTATTTGAATTTATAATGTTGATTTTAAATTATGAAATTGATGAAATTTTAAATGGTTTGATGAGAACTGGTATTTCAATAAAAAGGTTGTTTTATGGAAATGGTTTTAGATTTAAATGGCTTTGATGGATTTCGTTTTCAATAAAAATGGATTTTTATTGAAATGTTTTGAATTGTTCGAACACACATGGTTTTTATGGAAAATGGTATTCAATAAAAGGTTTTTTATTGAAAGAATGGTTTTTTAATGATTTTTGGGAATGTTGGTTGTCTGTTCATGTTTCATATACGAGGCTTGGTTGAAATTGGACATTGTTCTTGGTGCCAAACGTTTAACGGCACATGGGACTTTTAAGTATGAGGCTTGGTTGAAATTTGACCTTGTGCTCAGTGCGAATGTTGTAATGGCACATGGGAAATAATTACCTTGTGATGACTTGGTAGATCGATGAGAGAATACTCATGGGTATGGAACTGTCATAACGAATCATGCATGGTTGATTTCACGGGTTTGTGAAATGGTTGGGTATGAAATGGGATGTTTGTGAAATGGTTCGGAAGATTGTTTGGTTATTTTTCTGAAAAAATAACGTGTTGGAAAGGTTGGTTTAACTTGCACTTGGATGATTTTGAGCATGGACGGTTTTGGAAAACTTGTTTATATTTAGTTATAAACTGATTTGGTGAAATTGTTTTATATAAACTATTTTTATATAAATTTTTCTAACTCTTCTATCCTAGTGGAGTGAGTAGGGAAGTCATTGGGGAAAGCCTACTGAGTTTTATACTCACCCCTGCCTGGGAGCTTTGGTGCTTTTGTAGATGTTTTTTTCTGAGACACTGGTAAAGGTAAGTCATATCATTACTAATGGCTCGTGGTAATGCTTGGGAGATGCTATGGAGCTTGGAGATTGTGGACCGAAGAGTTGTGGTGTCTTTTGAGAGTCTCGTGTTGTTCTTCCACTACGTAATTTGATGTTTTTTTTGGTCTTCTGATGTTGTGTACTCTGATGTGGTTTAATATAAATGAAGTTGTTGATTGGTCTTTCATTTGTTCATGCATCATATAGTGAATGGTAATGGATGGGTTTATTTTTATAAAGGGTAAATTGTCCCCCACTTGCATTGAAACCCTTCGGCATTTATTTCCACCCTTTAGCATCTTGGGTATGTCGCTTAAGTCCAAGTAACCCTCACTACCTCCTCAAGCTAATGAGGTAGGGGCAGGGTGTTACAAATGGTATCATCTTGTTTGGTCCTTGCCTAACAAGTGGTCGTCGATGTTCTTGGTCTGGGAGTTGAAATTCCATCTTGTCTATTCCTTGGGTGGTCATGTTAGATAGAAGTAGGATTGTCGGAACTTAAAATTTATAACATAAAAGAACATAGCTAACCTGTTTATGTTGAACTTCAAGTTACTAGGGTTTTGGGTACATATGTGGTTTGGATACACTTCTAGAATTTTGGAAATATCATTGTCATGGGTTTAGCAAATGAGATATGCATGACATGCATTTTAGAGGAATGACTTACCACTAGGATTTAATATCTCTTTAAGAGGAATGGGTAAGAATTTTGTGAAAAGTGCCAATTTTTTAAAAATTCAGAAATTATTTTCAATTGAAAGGCTTTGAAAACGGGGTATTTTGTGTATTTTGAAAATGGATTGATTTTCAAAAAGTATGTTGAATGTTTTCAAAAATGGATGAACTTGGAAAAAGGTTGTTTGAGAAAAATGTTGTGATAGTTGATGTTATAGAATTTGAAATGCTAAGCCATCAATTTTTAGAGAGTGAGATTGACGGAGTTTGTTGTTGGTTTACAAAATGGAACCGAGTAGGCGTCATTGAAACAAACCCGAATAGGTTGCGGAGAATGTGGTTGCACCAGAACCACATGTGAAACAAGAGCTGGTTCAGAGTATTATCCAAGATTTTAAAGCTGTAAATAGGGGTAACCGGAGGAATGACCCACGACATGTGGATCATAACATTCAGTTCATGAAGTAGAATCCACCGAATGTTCGGGGTGATGCTGAACCCGAGAAGGCGGAGGTGTGGCTAAGTAGGATGAATCATATATTCGATTTCATCAGCACACCAGTAGAGCTGAATGTAAAGCTGGTGACTTATATGCTCGAGGATCTTGCACGTCAGTGGTTGGATTTAGTGGTGCAGGATAAATTAGATGAAGGCCTTACATGGGAGGATTTGGAATAATTATTTAACCAAACAATTCTATCCTCAGAGGTTCACGATCCAGAAAACGACGGACTTCTTCATCTTGAAACATGAGAGACTCTCTGTCACAGAGTATGTGGAAAAGTTCATGAATTTAGTCTATTTTTCACCAGAGGTTGCGACAAGTGCTTCTTTGAAGGCGTGCATCTTCGAATCAGGACTAAGGCGAGAGATTCGATCGAAGATTGCGGTGCTCTGTATTACAGATTATACAAATATGGTGAACACAGAAATGGTTTCTGAACGTAATATCTCAGGATCGATAGGAGGAGGCATGATGATACCCATGAGAACGTGTTGGAACATTAATGCTGTAAACAATCGGAAGAGGGACACCTACTTCCAAGGTGGGAGTGTGAATCCGAACCAGACAGTGGGATCAGCCAACCTTCCTCGACGACCCCAGAGCAAAGCAGGTTTCTTTCAATGTGGTTTGACTGATCACATGAAATGAGAATGTACTGAACCTCCAAGAGCATTCCATAATTGCAACAATATGGGGAATCTTCAGTGATATTGTCGCAGTGCTCCACAGTCAGGTGTTCGGGACACTTCCCAGGAGTCGCAAGCATCGTATGCTTTGACAGGATGACGATAGCAGAATCATTCTCATCAGTATAACAGAGCTAGCCATGTTGATTCTTGAAATACCATGACTCCTCAACCAAGGAAATCTCAACAAGGAAACTAGGAGAACACTGCAGCGATGAAGCAATTGTATGGACCTGAGCAGATGATGGTCGATGATTAGGCTGAACCATCTATAGTAAGGGGTATGATTCTTTTGAATTCTACCTTTGTGCAAGTGTTTTTTGATACCGTTGCATTTCATTCCTTTATTGCTTCTTGTGCTATTGATTTTCTATATTTAAAACTTGAGATGATGCCTTCTATCTTGAAACTGCAAACTCCTCTTGGTGAAAGTGAATGTAAATCCTTCGTTTGTAGATGATGTGCTATAACTGTTGATGGAGCTGAGCTGAAATGGTATTTCACTATGCTAGAGATGGATGTCGATGATATAATCATGGGTATGGATTGGTTAAAAAGTTTTAAGGCACACATCTATTTTCATAGGAGAACGATTAGTATCACGACTGAGGAAGGCATCGACCATCTCTTTAGAGGATAGAGAATGGCAAATAAAGGTTCAGAGAGCTTATTGACACCAATGGTGGGAATGATATCTTACCAA
Source organism: Viscum album (assembly GCA_963277665.1). NCBI lineage: Eukaryota > Viridiplantae > Streptophyta > Magnoliopsida > Santalales > Viscaceae > Viscum > Viscum album. The sequence goes on along the minus strand of OY728160.1, from coordinate 1,042,864,879 downwards.
TTGGCAGTATTGACTTTGGCATCAATGGAGGAGAATGAGGAAAATAGTTTTTCGGCTGTTGTGGATAAATTTCCTGATGTTTTTCCTGAAAACTTCTCATGGTTACCACCTGTAAGAGAAGTTGAGATTACTATAGATCTCTTTCCGGGAACCTGCCCTATCTCACTTCTATATTATAGGATATCACCAACGGAGTTAAAGGAATTGAAGGTTCAGTTAGAGGAGTTGGAAGGCAACGGTTTTATTCGGCCAAGCACATCTTTGTGGGAAGCACCAGTTTTGTTCATAAAGAAGACAGATGGAACTCTTTGGTTGTCTGTTGATTATCGTAAGCTTAACCAAGTTATAATAAAGAATAGATATCCACTTCCATGCATTGATGACCTGTTTGATCAATTTAGGGGAGCTCATGGGTTCTCTAAAATTGACTTGCGATCAGGATATCACCAATTGCGATTTCGGAAGGAGGATATTCCAAAGACAGCCTTCATAAGCAGATATGGCCAATATGAATATGTAGTCTTGCCTTTTGGTCTTACGAATTCCCCAGTGGTCTTCATGGCTTTGATGAATCAGATATTTCAGTGATATTTGTATTTTTTGGTTGTGGTTTTTGTGGATGATATCTTGGTGTATTCAAGAACACGGGCTGAGCATGAGAAACACTTGGTGATAGTATTTGAAATCTTGAGAGACAATCAATTGTATGCCAAAATATAAAAGTTCGATTTTAAGATAGAAGATGTATGCTTTCTGGGCCATGTTGTTTCTGAGAAAGGTGTTTCAGTGGATCCAGAAAAGATAGAAGCTGTTATTTATTAGCAACCACTGAAGAATGTATTTGAAGTACGGAGTTTTCTTGGTCTATCTGTTTGTTACCGGTGTTTCGTCCGTGACTTATCACGACTATAATTGCCTATGACAACATTGAAAAATAAGGGAAGCGCATTTAAATGGATTGAATAATGTCAAAGATCATTTCAAGAGTTGATAGTTTGCCTTACATCAACACCCATATTGATTTTTCCAGAATCGGGACAGGGGTATGTGGTGTATTGTGATGTTTTAGGATCAGGGTTGGGCTTTGTTCTCATGGAAGGAGACCATGTTGTTGATTATGGTTCAAGGCAGTTGAGGGAACATGAAAAGAATTACCCATGGCATGATTTGGAGTTAGTTGTAGTCATCCATGCTTTGAAAACATGGAGACAATATCTATTTGGTGAGAAATTTACTGTGTTTACGGATCACAAAAGCTTGAAAACCATTTCTCATAGTGATATTTGAATATGAGGTAGAGGAGATGGATAGAGTATCTTCAAATGTTCAAATTTGACTTAATGTATACATCGGGTAAGGGAAATTCGGTGGTTGATGCATTAAGAAATATGTCATATACATAGTTGGAAAAGGAAGCTTCATATTAATGGCAGTTGATGTCGGTCTTAGCCGACATTCATGTGGAATGTGAAGACCGAGGTGATGTTGTTGTTTTTTATTCAGCTACACGTGTTCCTAATTTGGTGGAGATAGTAAAGTAGGAACATGGATCCGATGTAGACTGTGTTGCATTGAGTTTAAAACTCAATGGAGGGGAGACCATTGAGGGATGGACGGTGAATGGGAGTTTAGTCTTGTGTTTCAGATATCAGATGGTTGTACCCATGGTTTTTCAGGAACAACCCCTTCATACTTACCACCATTTGATATGGGCTGTACATCCGGGTACACAGACGATGTATAAGGCGTTGAAGGCATAGTTTTGGTGGAGCGAAATGAAAAGAAAAGTGGCTGAGTTCATCTCGCGATGCTTAACTTGCCAGCAGGTTAAAGAAGAGCATCAGAGACCAGCTGGTATGTCACAGTCTTTACCTATTCTAGTTTTGAAATGGGATTAGATTGAAATGGATTTTGTTACAGGTCTTCCAAGAATGGTCTAGAAACACGATGCCATTTGGGTGATAGTGGATCGTCTAACCAAGTTGGCCCATTTCATCCCTATTCGTGAAACCCATATGGTGGAAGATCTTTCAAAAATATATATTCATGAAGTGGTAAAGAGACATGGTGTACCGGTGTCTATAGTCTCAAATAGAGATCTGAGGCTCACATCTCATTTTTGGAAATCCTTACAACAAGCCCTTGGGACTCAGTTGACTATGAGTACGGAGTATCATCCCTAGGCGGATGGAAAATCCGAAAGGATGATACAAATTTTCTAAGACATGTTGCTAGCTTGTGTAATGGATTTTTGTGGCTCATGGTAGGATCATATACCCTTAGTGGAGTTCTCATAAAATAACAACTATCAAGCCTCGATACATATGGCTCTATTTGAAGCATTGTATGGGCGTATTTGTCATTCTCTACTGTACTGGGTGGAAACAGGTGAGACTTCACCTGTTGGGCCGAGCCTTTTCCTAGAAACAATGGAGAACATCAAATTGATTATAAAGGGTATGGAGATAGATCAGAGTCATTATAAATCTTATTCTTATCGTCACCGAATACCGTTGTCGTTTGCGGTGAGTGATCATGTCTTTTTGAGAATCTTTCCAAGGCATGGACATCGTCATTTTGGGATTCGGGTCAAATTACCTCATTGATATATAAGCCCTTTTGAGATACTGGAGTGGTTGGCGATGTGGCGTATCGGTTGGTATTACAACCACGGTTCAGTGGAGTGCATAATGTGTTCCATGTATCTCAATTGAAAAAGTATCAACCGGATCCTGACCATGTGATCAGATGGGATCACGTTGACCTAGAGTCGGATGCTTCATTTATACATATCCTGGTATGGATTGTGGATAGGAAAGGGAAAGTCTTTAGCGGTAAAATCATCGGTCTAGTGTGGGTTTTATGGCAGCATGGTTAAATTCAGGAAGAGACTTGGGAACGTGAGAAAGAAATGAAGGAGGAGTGGCCAGAACTCTTTCAGGAAAGCGATGGTTTTCTACTTTCTGTGGACGAAAAGCTCAATGGTGGGGAGAATTTAGTACCCCTTGTTTCTATTATGTAACCCTTTATTAATTATTTTAATGGTTATAAAGTTAAGGGAGAATAATGGGAGAGTCGGGAGAACTTGGAATGAGTTTTGGGGAAAAAAGGGAAGTCGCATGGGAGGCACAAAGTTTGTCTAAACTGTGCGGCCAAACTGTGTGGAGTTAGTATGAGAGGCATTAGGTTCTGCATGGGTGGCACATGGTGTGTCTAACCGTGCAGCCAAACCGTGCGAGAAGGGTGGAAGAGGTAGTAGGTAACACATGGTTAGTACACGGTTTGTCAAGCCGTGCGAACTAACTGTGCACCCACATAAACGAGATCCTATAAAAGTGGATTTCATGCATTTCTGACTCTAAGTGGATCATTTTTCCTCTTAAGCTCCACTAATTCAAGATTTTGGTTCTCCTAAGGTCATTGAGGGTTCTACAATCGTTCTGGAGGCGATTTGAAGGCTTCTCTTGGCGAATCGAAGATGGATTCTTAAGGTATGTGACTGTTCTAGTTCTATTTCTTAGATATAATTAGATCTACTTCTCCTCTTCTCTTGGTTTCATAGATCTATGCCCATTATGGGTATATCTATGTGTTTGGATGCCAAAAATTGATGAGTTTTTGTCTTGTTTTTGTTAGGATAAGAGATCTTAGGGGGATCCAGGGTGAATCGGCCCAGTTTTCTTGTGCGTTCTGTTAGGGTTTTCGTCAAAACCTTTGAGGTAGGTGGATTCACTCTCGACTCCTTTTGTTAGAAGTGGTTGCATTAGTTTCAAATTGGTTATTTAAATGGCGTTGATTGTGAAAATCATGGTATAAACTTTCTTTAGTGATGATTTATGGTTTTGATGAAATTGTGAAATATTGGTGAATTGTTGTGCATAGTGATTTGGCTATTTTAATTTAAAATGTTGATTTTAAATTATGAAATTTCTGAAATTTTAAATGGTTTGATGAGAAATTTGATTTCAATAAAAAGGGTGTTTTATTGAAATGGTTTGAGATTGAAATGACTTTGATGGATTTGGTTTTCAATAAAAAGGGGGTTTTATTGAAATGTTTTGAATTGGTTGAACACACATGGTTTTGATGGAAAATGGTTTTCAATAAAAGGTGTTTTACTGAAAGGATGTATTTGGCATGATTTTTGGGAATTTGTGGGGTGTGTTTATGTTGCATATATGAGGCTTGGTTGAAATATGACCTTGTGCTCAGTGCCAAATGTTTAATGACCTTGTTCTCAGTGCCAAAGGTGTAATGGAACATGGGAAATAATTACCCTGTGAAGACTTGGTAGATCGATGAGAGACCTCTCATGAGTATAGAACTGTCATAACGAAGCATGCATGGTTGATTTCTTGGGTTTGTGAAATGGTTGGGTATGAAACAGGATGTTTGTGAAATGGTTCGGAAGTTTGTTTGGTTATTTTTCTAGAAACATAATGTGTTTGAAAAGTTGGTTTAACTTGCAATTTGATGCTTTTGAGCATGGATGGTTTTGAAAAACATGTTTACATTTAGTTATAAACTGATTTGGTAAAATTGTTTTATATAAACTATTTTTATATAAATGTTGCTAACTCTTCTATCCAAGTTGAGTGAGTAGGGATGTCATTGGGGAAAACCTACTGAGTTTTATACTCACCCCTGCTAGGGCACTTTGGTACGTTTGCAGATGTTTTATTCCGAGACACAGGTAAAGGTAAAGAATCTCATTACTAATGGCTCGTGGTGATGCTTGGGAGATGCTGTGAAGCATGGAGCTTGTGGACCACAGAGTTGGGGTGTCTTTTGAGAGTCTCGTGTTATTCTTCCATTGTGTACTTTGATGTTTTGTTTGGTCTTCTTCTATTGTGTACTCTAATGTGGTTTAATATAAATTATGTTGTTGATTGGTCTTTCATTTGTTCATACATCATATAGTGAATGGTTAATGGATGGGTTTATTTTCTTAAAGGGCAAATCTTCCCCAGTTGCATTGAAACCCTTCGGCATTCATTTCTATCCTTTAGCATCTTGGGGATTTTGATTAAGGCCATGTAACCCACACCGCCTCCTCAAACCAATGAGGTAGGGGATGGGTGTTACATTATTTCTTTGTTTATATATGAGTGTAATAAATCATAAAATAACTTATGATATACAAGAGTTGGGGTCACTACAATGGAATTTGATTGGTCAAGAGATGATAAAAGAAATGGATGATATGGTTAAGCTGATTTAGAAATATATGAGTAGTTCTCGTAGATGGTAAAAATCTATTCGGATAACTAGAGGGATAAAAAAATTTAATATTATTTGATCATGTTTTCTTTAAAGTATATCAATGGATAGTTTTTTTAATTTTAGTAAAAAATGATTGATAATTCTATGGTTCATTGGATCTAATGAAATCTTGGATAAAGTTGGTTTAGTTTCCTAAATATTTTCTCGTCCCCTGAGTTTATCATATGAACAAAACTTATTACAAAATATAATTTCTATGAAATATATATAAGATTCCTATAATGTTTTGATCCACTAATGTAATTCAGCTACATGGGACAAATTTTTAGGAGGAAAAACATATTTAGTTAATTCATATAGAGAAAATATATTTTGTAAGAAAGGGATTTTTTATTAGGGTGTTATAGAAAACCCACACGGTTGAAGATGGACCATGGGAATCTGAAATTTTTATTAGAGGAAGATATCCCCACTAATATAACATGTGAAATAAATAGACTTGATTCTACTTACAAAATAAGGGAATAATTTGAAAACCGATGTAATAATAGAAAAAATCATTTTCAAGTTTATTAATTTTAATTATATAGTTATTTTCATTGTAATAATTATATGTAATGTTTTCAATCAAAAAGGGAGTACCCATAATTGAAAATAACATATTGTAATTTTTTATTTAATAAATGATTAAATTACTTTTAGATATTTAAATATTCAATATATATATAATTCGTTAAATTATAATATCAAAAGGTAATTATTTTCAAATTTTTATAATATTCAAAAAATAATGATTTATTTTTAGAATATTGGAAAATATTGATTTTTAAATGATTTTTCATTACAAAAGATATATTACAGAAAAATACTCTTATATATTGATCAGTAATTCATGTAACATAAGTATTCATTAATTGTATTTAATAAACTTAATTTATTCGGAATTAACATTATATTTGCTTTCTTAGATGTATAATTTTGTGTTTGGAAACATAATATACCAAAAAAAACTTTTTTTTAGGTACTCATTCATTATCAATTATATTTAATGAAAACACACTAATGAGAAATTATTTATCTAAAATTTATATATAATATATCCACAAATATTAATTTTTATTCATATAATTATTATTATAATTCATAAATATAATATAAATATTCATTTTATAGAAAAATATAGTTATGGAATACCAACATTTTCTTCCTGTATATTGGTTTAAATTGAAATTAATATAGATAAAATGTGTGAACATGTTTTGAAAAAAAGGATAATATATTTTTAATCAAGTTAATTTATATAAAATATTATTGATAGCATAAATCTGGGATGTAGTGAATATTTAGAACTATAAGAAATAATTATCTTGGTTAAGGTAAAAACAGATTTAACAGATGATAAAATAAAACAATAAGGGTTAAAATTACATAAAAACTAGTATAAAATAAATTATTTTGAATCAAATAGACCATATTAAATTTATTTATCTATAAGGGTCTACTTTTAATCCATTTTTTCAATAACGAGTGTGTCTGAAAAACTTTATTGTTTAAAATTACAATTTTGAAACTCACTTCTCATATAAAAGGTCTCCCTTATAATCTCTTATTTACACCATCAATGCCCATAAATATGTCATGAACAAAAAAAATATTTTTTAATTCAATCCATATAACCTATAACTCTTAATTTGATCAAAAATACATACTATGATATTTTATTTTCAATACCTATGGATGTTGTTTAAAGATTAAGTATTCAATATAATCAAGCATGTTTATTTTATTTCATCATCCACATTATCTAAATATACATAAATTATAATTATTTAATAATACAAGTATATCTCATATACATATATTTTATTAATTACATTTAATTGCCTTAATCTGACTCATATTCTGTCAAATGGTGACTGAAATCATTTTTCATGTGTATGAATGAAAAGTTCCTCATGAATCGATGTCTTTAGTTTTTTATCATCGTGTCTCATGGCTTGTAATCATTGACCATACAATGTATATATTTTATATATATAATAATTTTTTAATTTTATAATTATTATATCACACATAAAACTTTTACTTTCCATTCTATGGGAGATATGATATTATCACTCATGTTTACCGAAAGCTACTTCCTCCTAAATTGATGTTAATCATATTTCACAAATGATTTATATGTTAGGTAATAATTATAAAAATTGATAATATGTAATATATATATATATATATTAATTTATTCTGATACATTATTCGTATTAATAATTATTAAAAGATAATAGATCATTATTTCTTACACAAAAAATTCATAAAATTGTATGTAGCTTCATGTGGACTACAGACTCCATGAAGTGATGTGACTATTTTTTAATCACTAAATAAAATGGATGATATATATATATATATATAAGTAAATTTATATAATTAAAATGGTATTTACAAAATTATTATTATTATGTAAATATAATATATTACTTAACTTCATTCCAAAATGAATACTAAAAATGAAAATTTTAGTCATGAATATGTATGACCTACCATCTCATGGATAATCATGTAGTTCATTTTTCATAACCATATATGATGACTTATTTAAAATATTAATTGATATATAAAAATGATTTTTTTTCATGATTATTATTCTAGATATGTTTAATATAATAACCACTTCGACTACTATTCGACATTTAGAAGGTTTTTTTGAAAAATATCATAACGATCATTGAAGACCCCACAAAAAACAAAATAAAATATTTAATTGTGTATAACACAGAAATAATTGAAATTAATGTAAAAATATATACAAGTAATTTTATTAATAATATAAATAATTAACAAAAAATTATTATTCAAGAAGAAAACGAATGAATGAGAGAAATGTCATGACCCGTCCCCCAGGGCCTGTGGCAGGACTAGCCCAAACCAGCCTTCCATAGGACATGGGTTGCCGACTAGAACCCGAAAGAAATATCCCTAAAAATGGTAAGGTATTACTTTTAGACCTAGAAGAACTGAGAAAAATTACACAAAATGAGCATACCATGTTGTGTGATTGCTGAAAGTAAAAGTGTGAACTGAAGCAGAATGGGCCAGTATACAAACCAAACAAAAATAATGCACAAAATAAGGAAAAGAAGATCATGAGTTCATCTTCCAAGGATCCCACATGATGGGTTGGTACAACTCCTCACTACGGCTCTCTGTGTCAACCGGTCACCTACACACACTGTCTAGTCAAGGATCCCAAATCTCGGTCAATACTGTCCATTTTCTGCTCAAGACACAACAAGGTGCGAGTGAGGCTCGTGCAGGGGTAAGTATAACAATACCCAGAAGGGACCCTGAGATGCCTGAATTTCTATCAGTATTCACAATTGAAATACAACAAAACATGACCTCAATCACAAAGCACAATGTAAAAGGAAGCTTACACCATGTATATAACTTAAAGGATAGGAATAATGATGACTTGTCATAATGATAAATCATCTTATTCAATTAAAATGTTCCACTACTGAACCACAAAGAATTCATTAAATAGAAAATCCACACATGTTCGTAACTCACAGATCCACACAGGGTCAAAAGTCATCGATCCACATAGGTTTATATGCTGCAGATCCATGACGGGACACTCTAAGGCCCATCCTCACCTAGTCGTGCTACTGATGATCGAAACATGGTCGTAAGTTTTCAATCCACTTAGGGTTTTAAGTCATCTATCCACACAAGTTCATAAGTTTTTGATCCATTACAGGATGCTCTCTGGTTTTTCCTTGTCAAGTCACTCTATTTCAGATCCACACAGTGACATAATTCATTGATCCACATAGGGTCTCTCTGATGTTGTTCCATAAATGGTCACTCTTCACATGACATCCAGCCATAGGATTCCCGCACATCGTGCACTTGAGTTCTATATATTCTTCTCCTCATGCCACTGGTCATATTTCAACTGCCAATAAGTCCCAAAAATAAGTAACCTGAAAATCTACCAGTTCATAAGGGTTCTAACACAATAGATAGTGCATTAATCTGATTCTCGGTATATGAGTTATAGGCATTTTAGTTCCAAGGGAACAGTTATATTTGAGTAAGATCCACGCTATATGTTCTCATACATTCCCAAAAACCCAAGTGGAGTATCTCAAATGGAATGCCTCATCAAATGGGTTATTGCGCCATAAATGGTTTATCAAATGGACGTTAGGTTTAGGAGATTTGGCCTTTTAAGTGAAACTCGGTCAAAATGGGTCCTAGCTTGGCCTGACCTGGTCTGGCCGAACCAACCCACTGGTGAAGCTCTGATGGAATTATTTTTCTTCACTCCTACACCTACGGGCCCCCTGAGACACCACCTTCACTATGTGGCCCTCAGTTTCATGTTTCTCTCTAGAAAAACATTCCCCCATGAAAAACATGTCAAAACAAAGAGCAACGGAGGCTCTAGTCCTTGATTTTTGGCCCAATCCTTCCGCATTAGTGTTTTAACAAAGGAAAGAAATTAAATCATTACCTAGATTAATTTACCTTAAACTCAAATGAGATGTAGATAAACCCGTTATTAGGATGATATGCGTTCATCATATAAATCAGTAATGGGGTAGTTTGAAACAATAATTCAATTTTAATAAACAAAATAATTATCTTTAACATGTTGGATTATACTGATGATGAAGGGGGAGAATCCTTTTTTCATTGATGATCATCGGCTTTTGTCGTCGCCCATCGATGTCCAGTTCAAATCTCTAATGGCATCATAAAATTCTCCATTCATTGATATTTGAAGGCATCACAACTGTTTTTCAGAGCTTCCTCTCGTAGCTCTCCCAATACCCATGCCAAAATATTGATTTAATTAAAGAAAATGGAACCACCTACGATGTTTTCATTAAATTGGTCCATTAATGAACCACAATTAATGTTCCATTAATCATACTATCATCATGCTTATGAATATAAAGGATCATATCAATAAATGGTTCTCAATCAATCCCTGACATTACCTTGTGGTACTGCCACCATCTCTTTATGGTTTCACAAAAAATAACTTCACTTGTTATTTAATTATTATTTTTCTAAATTTCTGAAAAAAATTACATTTCCATCCGTCTTTTGCTAAACAAAGATAATATTCACAAAAATGAATCTCGGCGCTGTGAATTCAATGGTTCCTTCATATTTCAATTCTGAGCACGAGTTCAAAATATATAAATTCACACAAGCACATTTACTAAATTTACCTTAAAAAAGTTCAAAATTCCATTACATGCTCTCTAAGCCTCGGAATAACTTGTCATCAATTATATCAGTCTCATAAAAATTCCATATAATAAAAAATTATATGAATTATCTAGGTCATTAAATTATCCCCACCTAAGGTATTTACATCCCTGAAATCCACAACAAAGGTAATGAAAATTAGAGGTGGTACTGAGCTGGAATTTATGCCTCTCACTCCTATGTTCTCTCCTGAAGGTTCTTGTGCTGTGACCAAACGTGGACTAGCTGAATTAACCATCCATGAACGAAAGGTCATGTCAATCCTCTATCTCCACTGGAAACTCCACAAACACCTCCCAATCGTCAATTTATAGCTCACCCCAGTCGATGAACTATGATGGATCAGGAACGTATCTCCATAGCGGCGAAAAGTGGAAAACATCATGCACCCTATGCATCTATGGGAGATGAGCTAGGTGGTACGCTACCTCACATACTCTACTAAGAATTTGGAATTGTCCAATGAAGTTCTTAGATATCTTTCTTCCCCATCCAAATATCTGCAATCCCCATCAAGGTGAGACCTAAATGAAAAGATGGATGTCTTCATCAAACTCAAAGGGTATTTGTCACCTATCAGCAAAAGACTTTTCCCTACTATATACAGTCATCAACTTCTCCTAGATGACCTGCACATTATCCGTGGTAGCCCGTACCAACTCTGGACCCATTAGTGCTTCTTCCCCTGGGTCTATCCAACATAGAGGTGATCTGCATGGTTGCCTATAAAAGGCCCCCAACGGTGCCATGCTGATGGTGGAGTGATATCTCTTTTTTTGATCAAACTCCACCAAGGGAAATTAATTCTCCCAATTAAGTCCAAAATCAAGGATGAATTCATGGATCAGGTCCTCAAGCGTATGAATGGTCTGCTCAGTAGGAATATTTGTCTGGGGATGAATGGTGGTGCTCAAACATAACAAAGTTATGAACATTACCTGCAATCCCATCCACAACAGAGATGTAAAAAAAGTGTCATGATGTGAGACAGTCATCTTTGGTACCCTGTGAATCCATAGAATCTCTTGTACATAGAGGCATCCCAAGGCCTCTACTGATCCCTATAGCCAGATGGGTAGGAAGTGGTCTAACTTGGTGAGTCAATCAATGGTATCCTAGATAGAATCATGGCCCTTGGACAATTGTGGTAACTCCATCACTATTACTATTAATATATTTTCTCATTTCCCCTCCGGTACCTCGAGTGGATGATTCAAGACAGCTGGATACTGGTGTTTGGCCTTCACTTACTAACAGGTGAGGCATAATGAAACGAACAATGCCATTTTCTTCTTCATCCCTGGCCACAATATTGATACCAGTGGACCTGGTACATCATTTCCACACCAAGATGTACTACTAAAGAAGATATTTGTAACTCCCACAATTCCTCCACTAGTATCATCAATGGTACCATGATGTGTCCTTTGAAAAATTTGGTGTGATCCCAACCTTCATAAAATCCTTTAGATGCATGTCTTGAGGATATATGAGCATTTCAGTTCTTGCAGTCAACACCTCCAAGATGCTCCATCCCGACTCACTAAAGAAGTGGGGGAGTAACTATCATGGAATAGAGGTATGCTACACTATCACTAACAATGATGGATAGCTACAATGCAGAAAGCTTCTCTGTTGTCTCACTCTGAAAATTTAAACTAAATCTCATGCTGAGTGCTCTTCTAATAGTTCCCATTCCTAAAAGTGTATAGTTTCTAAAAGTGATAGTCCTAGAAGAATTCTATCCACCAACGCTATCTCAAGATCATGTCCATCTATGAGAATATATACCATAGAATCTTTTGATCGTAGTAGATTGTAAACCATTCTCCCAACAAGTAGTGCCACCACATCTTCAATGAAAGGGCCATTGTAGCTAAAATTAGGTCATGGGTAGCATATTTATGAATTTTTTTGTCTCAACAGTCATGATCCATAGGCGACCACCACTAGCTCCTCCATCGATTCAAACCTTAGTCTGATTCCTGATGCATCGCAGTAGACTACAAACCCATCTCCCTCTTCTGGTATCCAAAAAATGGGGGCACTCATCAATATCTTCCTTAGCTCTTGTAAAACATGATGTAATCTATTTGTTGATTTGAAGGGTTACCCCTTCTTTGTCATAGCTATAAAGAGTTCTACAACTCTATAAATATCGGGTACAAATCTCTGATAGTACCCAGCCAATCCAAGGAAACTCCGCTCCTCGGTCACACTCTTGGGTGCCTTCAAACCAAGCACTGCCTCTATCTTTGTCTGATCCACTACCACACCATCCTCTAAGATAACGTGTCCTAGAAAGTGGACCACCTGTATCCCGAACTGGAACATTGAGAGCCTACCATAAATCTGTTTCTCTTGGAGTGTATCCAAAACTATCTACAAATGGGTGGCATGCACCTCCTCCGATGGTGAGTACACCAACATGTCGTCAATGAAGAGCACCATGAAGTGTTCAATGTAAGGTTGGAAGAACATGTTCATGAGTCCCATGAACAAAAAAATAGAATCGGTAATACCAAATGGAAACACCAAGAACATGTAGTGACCATACTGGCTTCTGAAGTCAGTCTTTTGTATGTCCCCATACCATACCCTGAGTTGATTATAGCCTGATTAGAGTTCTATCGTTGAAAATAACCATGTTCCCTTAAGTTGGTTGAAGATATCATCAATCCTCAGTAGAGGATACATTTTCTTCATGGTCACCTGATTCAGGTGCCAGTAGTCCACACAAAGCCTCAATATTTTGTCTCTCTTCTTGGTGAACAAAAGTATGATGCCCATAGAGAAACACTGGGAATTATGAACCCCTTCCTCTAAAAGTCCTCCATCTATTCCCTCAACTCACGATGGTCCGTGGGAGATATCTGATATGATAGTATAGATATCGGTGTTGTCATGGTGTTTATACCAACGTATAAGTCTACATCCTTATGAGGAGGTAGTCTTAGAACATCCTCATGAAAGTCATTAGCAGAATATTCCACCACTACAGGATATCTCGGACGCTTCTCGTCAACTACTCCGAGAGAAAGGATAGCCAACTAAGGAGTTATTGGTTTCACCCTCCTCCGAAATAGTCCATCCTGAGCTGCAAAGGTTCCCTTCTCTGTAGTGAATTAAAAACATGGTCCATCATCATGGAAACATCACACTATGCACTGAAAACGGTCGATCTGGCCATGGACATTGGATAACTAGTCCATATCCATGATGACATCGTAAGGCCTCGACAATTCAACTAGGAGATCCCAGCCAAATATATCTCCAACTTGAGTGATCTCACACTACTAGATCTAGCACATAATTGTTAAATCCTCTCTCTTAGGAGTCTCTAATAGTAATGATCATGCTAATGGATCCACCAGAATCTTCAATCTCTGAACAAGAGTCCTTGCATTGAATGATTTACTAGCACCCATGTCAATAAGAATTGAATTAGGGTGGAGTAGACACTGATCATACCTCAAATCATCTATAGATCAACGTGTCCATATGCCTCAGCTTCCTAATGGGGTGGTTTTTCCTGTCCACCTACCCCAGGAGGTAAGGGTGGAACACCAGAGCTGGTGGCAGTAGAACCTCAAATCGCTACCCATCGCCGGTTGCACGACCAACTCCTCTGCCACATCCACTGCCCTGTGGACCTCCCCACTCAAATCAATTTTTCTGCCTTAGTGGTTCCTCGATCATTTACTAATCATCTGTGTAGTGGGTCGGGTAGTCCAGATCTATGTGACCATGCCCGCTGCAAGAGTACCACAGTCAACTCATCTACTACCCTCCACTATCCCTTGAGCTCCTCATCTCCAACCCTACATCCTGGGGTCATCCAATGAATGGTCTGGCCCACTTGGTCCTCTTCCTCAGCTACATACTATTTTCTATAGAGTTATCACCACCTGTTGTTCGTTGGGGGATCTTTTTATTGGTTACTTCTCAGCTAGGATTCTCTCCACCAAAAGTTATCCCTCTAGCACTCTAGCTAGCATTGGGGTGTTGACTGATATCCTTGATGCTCAAATCTTTTATGAGTGACCCCTCTAAATGGTATGATCCCTAAAGAAAGGGTCCCATACCATGTCGGTTGAGTAGTGGGAGAGGTCATTGAATCTCTCTGTGTACTGGGCTACTCTCAAACTGCCTTGTTGTAACTGCAGTAGCTCCTAAATATGCACAGAGCGTAGTTTCACTTGAACGAACTCTCCGCTGAAGAGTAACTTGAAGTCCAACCAGGTGAGGGTTGCCTCATCGTGCAATTGGAGCATCAGGATCCACCATCTCCCAATAGTTACATGAAAGTGGCTTGCAGCTAAGATCACCATCCGGTATGCTAGTGTCCCAAATAGCATGAAAACTCTAGTCACAACCTCTAGTAGGTTCTCAACCACTTAAAGATATATCTCTCTTGAAATCTCATAGGCCTTTGCCTCTGGAACACGTGAAATGTTCGTAGTTGTTGTGAACTATCTACATGTGGGTCTGGTGTAATCTATTGTTCTATGGGTAGTGGTGCTACTGGTACACCACCTGAAGCTACCATCACCATAAGAGCGGCCTACATCGATGCTTCATTTCTTGGTGGTCCTTCATCGTGATCTCTCACTGGATTCATGGTTGGATATCTACACTGGGAAATCCAGTAAAGAAATAGGTCCACCACTATCAATATGTAATACCTGGTGAGATGACTCAAAAGATATCAAAAGAAAAAAAATTCAAAAGCTCACACAAATAGTGTTTTCGTGTATCTAGTTGGAAATTAGATCTCAGGGTCCTAGTGTATATATACTTTGGCCTCCACACCATCACTAGACTCCCAAAACTATTATCCAATCTCAAGACACATAATACTATTGCTCCATTGAAAACATTGACACTATGTTTTTCATTAGTACAGACCTCCCTTGATGCCACTTTGTCACGACCCATCCCCTGGGGCCCATTCTGTGACTACCCCAACCCTGTCTTCCATAGGAAAGGGGTTTTCAAGTATCACCAGAAAGGGGTATCTGTAAAAATGGGAACGCATTGCCATTAAACCTGCAAACACTCAGACCAGGTGAAAAAAAGATAAAACCACCTAGTATAACTACTGAATGTATAAGTGTAAACTAAAGTAGAATTGGATTGTATACAAACCCGACTAAAATAAAGTATTACAAAAAGAAAAAACATCGCCTCAATTCATCCGCCAATGATACTACCTGAATGGTAGGTACAGCTCTTCACTACGGCTCTCCATGTCAACTAGTCACCTCCAGATGTTGTCTAGTCCGGGATGCCAAGTCTCGGCCAAATCTGTATGTTGTCTGCATAACTTAAAAGATAGCTCACATAGGGAATATAAAATAAAGGATGCGAATAATTATTATTAGTCGTAAATATTAATAATCTTATTTCATTGTGAAGTTCCACTGCTGAACCCCAAAGAAGTTGTAATATACCTAATCCACATAGGGTCGAAAGTCATAGATCTATATAGGGTTGAAAGGCACTGATCAACATAGGG
Organism: Viscum album; assembly: GCA_963277665.1. Lineage (NCBI taxonomy): Eukaryota > Viridiplantae > Streptophyta > Magnoliopsida > Santalales > Viscaceae > Viscum > Viscum album. The sequence continues at coordinate 1,042,848,852 of OY728160.1, read as the reverse complement.
TTGTAAGTTGTTGATCCATGATGGGCCACTCTAAGGCTGGACTTCATTGGGTCACACTACTGCTAATCCACATAGGTTTTTATGTCATCAATCCACATAGGGTCGTAAGTTGTCAATCCTCACAGAGTTGTAATTAGTCAATCCACACAGGGTCTTAAGTCGTCAATCCACACATGGTTGTAAGTCGATGATCCATGATGGTATTTTCTTAGTTGGGTCATGATACTGTAGATCTATATAGCATCTTAAATCATTGATCCATACAGGGTCGCAATAATGTCGTTCCACAAAGGTTCTCTCTTCATCTAACAGCTAACCATAGGATTCCCACACATGGTGTGCTTGAGTTCCAAAGATTATTCTCCTCAATCCACTGGTTTTATTTAAAATTCCATAGTGTCCCATGAATATGTAACCTGAAGCACTACCATGTAATAAGGGTTTCAATGCAATAGACGACTCATCAATTAGACACTCGGTCTGTATGTTATTGGAATTTTAGTTCTAAGGACCCAGTTGGATTTGAGTTTGTTATGACCCAGCCATACCACAACATTCCCCAAAAAAATGTAGAGTATCTCAAAAGTTCCACCTCAACCTAAGGGATTCGTCACTATTGACATTTCTTCAAACAGACGTCAGGTTTATGAGATATGGCCATTTAAGAAAACCTGGGTTGAAAATGGTCTTTGTCCGGCCCGACCCGGTTGGGTCGACCCCAACCGCTACGGCCCGACCCATCCCGCTAGGCCTGACCTGAACTAGCTTTTTCAAACTTGGACTATTAGTGTCTTTCCCTTCATGCTGGACCGTGGGCTTGGCCCATCCCACCCTGCTAGGCGTGGCCCGCAAGGCTACGGAACCAGCCTGGCCTACTGGCTGGGTGTGGCCTAGCTTCCCCAAACAGACCAAGTCTGTTCGAGTTCTTCAATCTGTGACGCCAACATAGCATTTCCCCAACTGAATGGTCCACATGGACAGGTCAAATTTGAGACTCACGGCCATGGGTCCACCCACTACTAAGGCTCGAAGCCATAGTTCCTCTTCCGCGTCGTGCTGCCCGCCATCAATGCGGTCAGCATCGGTCGGACGCCCCCTATTCTCCACGGTGCCTACGGGCGCCGCCACCTCCTCATGGCCGGTGAGACCCTACTGTGGATGGCGGATTCCAGTGTCGTCACACCAGTGTCCCTTCCTCTAGACACCGGTGATTCCCCAGTGGTCCTATTTTCTTCCCATCAATGCCTACGGGCCTCCCTAGACACCAACTTCACTGTGTAGCCCTCAGATTTCTTATTACCATCAAGTTGAAAATTCTCCCACAAAGAACACATAAAAACTGACAGAAGAGAAGGTTTTGGGCCTTGTTCGTTGGACCATGCCCTCCACCAACGTTTTTTACCCTGACAATGATATTAAATCATTACCCTGATTAAATTCCCACATATTCAAATGGGTCATGTATCAACCCGTATGTTGGTTGGTCCTCGTTTTTCATATAATTCTAGAATGGGGAAGGTTGAAACAATAATTCACATCCAATAAAAAACCCCTATCATGAACACGTTGGATTCCACTAATGATGAATGAGGAGAATCCGTTGTTTGAAGATGTTCTTCGACATTCACTATCGCCTGCTGAAGTCTGGTTCAAATCCTTAATGGCATCGTCGAATTCTCCGTTCCTTATTGGAGGAAGAAATTGTTGGTGTTTCATCAAGTCTTCCACTTATAGATCTACCAAAACCCATGCCAATGGATGGATTAAATAAAATAAAAGGGTACCACCTACAATACATCCAATAATGTTGTTTATCAATGAACCACAATTAATTTTTCATTAATCTTATGAGCATTGTGGTTCTGCAACCAAAGGATCATGTCAATAAATGTATATGAATAAAATCCTGAAATTATGCTACTTTCCCACCACTGTCCCTCAATGGTTTCAAAAAGAATAAATTAAATTATTTAGTTATTTTATTATTATTTTTGTACCATCTGACATTTTCTGAACAATGTTAAGCATCACCTAAGCGGATCCAAACACTGCGAATTCAATGGTGCCCTAAGATATCAATTCAATGAACAAGTTCTGCAGAAATAAATTTCCACCCCCAAGTTTAATGAATGTACATTACAAAAAGTTAGAAATTCTGTTTCGGGCACTCCATGCCTCGGAATCACATTCCATCAATTTTCACAGTCTCGTAATAATTCCATATAATTGAAAATATTATATGAACTTTCTAGGTCATTAAAACAAATCAAACGAGACATAATAGACATCATCTCAATTTCATATAATTGGTAAATATAGGGATGTTATGAACATATATACTTTAATTATGTGTCCTAAATTAAATATAAAATAAATAAGTTCACTATTCAATTGATTTATACTATTTTTTGAATATTATTCAATTATGGGGTTATGATTCAAATGTTTCCTATGTGATAGTGCATGTTTCATTATGAGAGTCCTATTAAAATTTTTTCAATTAGGTTGATATTTTCATCCATGTCCATGTTTCTAAAATGAGTTTATTTTGCAATTTACTATTTTATAAAGTAATTTTAGTATTTCATTTTATTTATTCCATGAATTAATAATTTTATCAAATTTCATATATTGTATAAATAACACAAAATTAATGGTCTATTTTACAATATACAGTGACAATAAACTTTCCCACCACTATAACTATTATTTAATTTTTATTTCCCATAAAACAACTCATTTTTTCAAAACATAAAATCCGAACATAATTATTTGTTTAAATTTTTTTATTAATTTTTTTTTTCAAATATAAGAATATTTTGACATCTGAATGACATTTATATATCAGTTTAAATGAATTTTTTAAAAAATTTATTTTGACAAAATGAAGGAATATAATGTTTTATTCATGATATAGTACTTCTAAATAAAATGAAATGGGTGGCTATATATATTTATTATATGATGGGTGTTCCCATATTGAGATCAAATGTATTGGGAAGTATTCTATGTCTTAACATGTAAGAAGGATAAAATTACTAGAGGGTTTCTCCCACGTATCTAATTATCATTAGTATTTTTAGAAAAAAATTTAAAACCCATTATAAATGTGAATCTAAAATATTAAAAAATATATTTTTTTCATTTTTTTTATTTATTTTCATTTAGAAAATCTTGTTTGTTTTTATCAAGGGAAAATTATTAATTTATTTTTGAAAAATATAATTAAGATAATGGAAAACCATTTAATGTATTTTCACATTTTTCATAGAACTAATGACATTTCATTTATAATAATGGTCATTAAATATAATTTTATGTTAATTCCATATTTGAAAATGTTTTTCATCATGGTATAACGATGGTTATTGGATAATAAGAAGTTGGTTTGAAATTCATGCGGATTTGAAATTAAAATATATTAGGTTTTGTTTTCGAAGATTCATATTTTTTGAAACATGGAATCTTATTAAATGTTTCAAATTTATAAATATTTTTTATTTTTATGTATGATTTATGACTTAATTTTTCATAACTCTACACCTAAATGATAAATGGAAATGTTAGAAAGTAAATTCAACGATAATGTCCCCAGATTTTGTAAGGTTTCTGACTATGTCATTATAAATTAGTTTTGAAATAAGAATAAAATATATATATGTATACATATATAGTGAAAACAAGACGGTGTTGGACAAAATGATGATAGATAAAAAGGTGATCCCCCTAGAGATCACCATGAGTGAACCATCATTGTGTCATTAATAGTTTCAAAGACATATAATCATCATAATACATCAAATCTAACAACATAATTTTTACACATGTTATGAGTATGTGGTTTAGTTAATAATTTCCAAGAACACCGCACCCCCTCATCCTAAATAAATGGAAATTATTGTAGTATAAAAATATAATCCATGGGTGCTATGTGGAGACACTAAGGATCTATTACCGCATAGATATCCCCAAGTACTGATACTAAAAACATATAAAATATAATAATTAAAGTCAAATAAATTGGGTTAAAAAAGAATTCAGCACCTCGATTGATTCCTCAGGTTATTGCTCATGATAATGAGTATTAGAGATCATATCGGAGAATAACCTGGTGAAGAGAAGGAAAAAATGATAGAATGATTGAATGAATAAGATTAAAATATAATAAAATTGAATAATATTATTAAAATGTAAACTAAATAAAAAAATAAAAAAAGGATAACTAAAATTTTTAACCGTTTAAAAATGCTATGGATTTAATTTTTTAAAAAAAAATGTGAAATATTTTAACATTAAAATTTTACTCTAAAAGTATTTCATGTTGTGGAAAATTTAAATTAGTTATTCTGGGACTATCGATTTTTGTATTTTTTTTCTCTACTATAATTTTTTATGTTACTATATTTTTTTATCATTTTTTAGACGTGTACAGAATTTTACATACCATTTATTTTGGATAATTATTATGGCCTCTCCAAATTTTTGAATTCTTTTACATGATATTCCAATAAATTTAAGACCATGAAAGAGTAAGAATCATGCAAATACACATAAATAAAAAATGCTCCACCTAAAACTCGCGTACTCCATGTTGAATTTCTGTGTAGTTTTTCATTTAATTTTTGATATATAGTCCCATCTTCAAAATCCTCCAGATACATGGATAGATAACATGGGCGTAATTTTAATATTTTTAGCGATCAATTTATTGGATTTATATCTAATCCTCATTTAGTGAAATTAAATGACACAAAAATAGAATCCTATAAAAAATAATATCTCAACATTTATTTTTTCTTAAAATATTTTGGCTGAAATGAGAAATTAATAAAATTTTGAAATTAAATTATTTATAATTATTCAACATTTAGTATTAAATACTTTCTAAAATATAAATTTTAAAAATATCAACTCAAATGAAACATTAATGGGATAGAATCATGGAAGGTTACATTAAAATAATTAAAATATTTGATATATAAATTCCTCACACACATAAACATTTCTCTCCCAATAAATCATCTTTGAAATTTTCAAGACAAACTACCAATAGAAATTATTAAAACACTTCCCTATTATCCCGTAAAAGGAAATATCAAACATCCTACAATGACCCAAATTGAATTATTCCATATTAGTAAAAAACTACATTCGATGTAATTTAATACATTATGTGCACGTAATACCCACTTCCCTAGAAAAACATGTCTATCTATCTCATGATTATTTTATTATCTGTATTTTTTCTTATTATCAATAAAAATTGTGATCTCTATAGGTTATAAATAATCATAGTATCTTCACATAATAGAGTAATAAAAATTCCAATTAGGAGTAAATTTTGAAGGTTTATTATAAGGATGAGGTTTTAGAGGTTGTAAATGGAAAAACATCTATGGTAGAAAGTTGATGTTTAATCTCTAATAATATTTAAATTAAAAAATTTATTTTCAAGAATGGTGTTATCTGCAATCAGATAGTAAATCAATCCCTTCAAGAACCACTTTATTTAAACGGGCAGATAAAACATGGAATTTCACAATCAATTATAAATTCATTTACCATTTTCTACCAAGTGTAGAATTGATTCAAAATGAAATTTGTTCAATAATTTATCTTCAGAATCATATTTTTGAGGAAATTGTAGGTCTATTTTTATCTTTAATAATTTTTGAACTCATAGGACATAGTTTTATTGATATTTTGGGAACCATATCCACATTTACATGATGAAAGTTTTTCAAACAAATATATAATACACTACTAGGAATGGGGTTTATCCCCACACATATATTCCTACGGTTTTATAAACCGTGGGAATAGGTTGTTTTTATTTATCTTTACTCACGGTTTTATTAAAAATGTGGGTATTAAAACATCATCCTTCCCGAAGTATCGGGCTCCTCCTCACTCGGCGTTCCCCCCATTCAACCCTACCTCCCCGACCCTTACTCCCGGCCCTGTCCTCCCCTCCCCGACCACCGCCTCCCGGCCCTCTCCTCCCCTCTCTGACTCCCCTCCCCAGCCTCCGCCTCCCGGCTTCGCATCCCTTCTCCGCGTCACGGCTCCACCTCCCGGCATCGCGTCCTAGCTCCACCTCCCAGCTCGGCGTCCCAGCTCCGCATCCCGGCTCCGCCTCCCGGATCCGCATCCTAGCTCCCGACCTGGACCTCCTGGCCTTCGCCTCCGCCTCGACATCTCTTAAACAAGGTAATTTTACTTGTGATGCTCCATTAATGTTATGGGAGGATATCGATGATTCTTGGTTGATTATCGGGGTTACCATGTGTAATGATTAACCTCTAGGATTTGAAGTTGTAGATACTGGTTGATTTAAGTGTCACATAGATATCTATAGATTAGTAAAATTGTGAATTATTTATTATAGAGTTGGGGTTATCATAAATATCAACTTATATATATTATGTATGCTAACATTCCTCATTTCTGAATACATATCTTCATAAATTAATAACAAGACAAATTAATATATTATAATTAATGATAAAACATAAAATATATGAAAATGTATGTTAGTTATAGGATTGAGATACTGGTGTGGTACTCTATATGTGGAATGTGAAGTTGAAAATGGTTCTCAATCAATAGGTAGGTGTGGAATAAGAAAATATTCTCTTATAAGATTGAATTTCATGGGCGATGGAAGATCTAAAAATGGGGTGATAGATATTAAATTTTTTGATCCATACATAATGTAGTAATATGTGTGAAATGACACAACAATTCACTCATCTTATGTTATAAAATCCTTGATTGGATTCCTTATGTCCTAGAGAAATTAGTGGTGGCTCTATATCAACACCAACATCTAGGTATGGGGGAATTTATATCTCAATTTCCATCTTAGGATCCATAAAATCCTTGATTGGATTCCTTATATCCTTAAAAATGGGATCAAAAAGTGCCAACAAAAGCCCCAAATCATTCCCATTCCATAGGTCCAGGGTAATTTTTATCATTATTATCACCCCTAAAGGAATTAATCTTCTCTAGTTTTGAAGATAATTATCAATGGTCAACATCCCAATCATTCCTGCCACTATGAGATACACCTCTTTCATTTTGAGTCTGCTCGACAAGTATGATTGGAAATTCCCTTATGGTCATTATTCATAGACCAAGGTAGGGGGAATTTACGATAAAGGAAGTTAAAAACCATAAGTTTCATAAGACAAAATGGGATAATATGACCAGGGGTCAGATAAATGACCCTAATGCAACCCTCAAAGGAGGAGTAAATAGTGGATAATTTCCCTTTTGTGTGGAGAGTGATGGGGTAAATCCCACTACTTGATACACCGTAGTGGACATCATCATAATTAATATAAAAATTGATGTCAACCAAGATTTAAAAATATAGGGGAATGATGTGGAAACTGTTCATTTAGGGGTAGGTGATGTGGATGAACAAACTAAGGCTACACATACACGTAATTAGAGAAATATGTAGAACATGGCACCTACCAATGAGGAATTTCCCTCTCCTCTATGGAACTCTACCTTGGATAAAGGGAAATGTGTGGATACATACCAATCACTACCTAGGGGAACTGAAATTACCTCTATAGAGGAACAACTAGCACAATAAGAGAATTTGATATAGAATATCAGATATATCGATAAGGAACTATCAGGGACAATATTTCTGCTGGCTGTCGTCTTCAAAAAGTGACAAAACACTCTCATCAAATACATCAGGATAGGGATAATATGCATTAAATGGTGTAATTTTAATATTAGGTTGGGTTTAGATCCAAGAAATTGATTTACATAAATGAATAAGTTTTGAATGATTTCGACTTTCCTCTATTATGGTGACAACATCTTTCCCATTAGAGCGATCATTCAGTCTTAGCATAGATTGAGAATCAATGAGATATGAAGGTGGTGCCACCTCATCAATACTTTCCCAATACCTGTAGTTAGAAGCTGGCCTAGACAATAATACCTCAAGAACTCTTCAACACCACTGAATCACTGGATTCCAAAATGGAATCCATTGAAGGGAGGAACACCCCCATACAACCCAAAAATAAGTTATATCCCGAATGTGTGGATAAAACCTTTACCCTATCCAATTTTTACAATACTATATTCAAAAGCCTTGATTTTTTTGGGAGATCCAAAATTACATCTCACACACTTTATGTCCTAAAGAGAGTTTATGATGATCCCCTAAGATCAGTAGGAGGAAACAAAACTAAGATGTTTTTGTATGTAACTTGGTAGGACCAACCTTATTTTAGTAAAACAACCTTTCGGTATGATCCATTGTGGAATTTAAATTTATTCGTTATCAATTCCTAGATCATTTAAACTCTATTTTAATGAAAATAATGATTTTTGACCTCACAGATTGCAAACAATGTGAAAGTGATAGAGTTTCTTACTTCATCGCTAGATGGAAAAGTTTAACATATTCACTCAGAATACCTTTATCAAAAAAGAAATGTATGGAAATTTGTGATGGGAATATTTAGGATGAGCTACGAACACCTTCTATCTTGATGAATTATCTAGGTAGATTCTATGAGTTTTCAGAGACAACACAACGCTTAGAAGATTCCATTTACAAAACCTAGGCCAAATCTTGGCTGACACCCATGACATAGGAAAAAAGGACTAGTAAGGTAGATAATGCTTCTCTTACCCTAAAAATAGTAGTAGTTCCAATTCAATCACCTAGGAAGGCCCTAAATCACATGACACCTCCCATTGAGCGGCATTAACAACAAATTCTCCCTTGAATGGAAGAAAAAAGTGATCTGGGTCACCCCTGACTTGAGGAACGGATGGAAAAAGTGTTTTACTTATTAAATGAGACGTTTTACAATTATTTCCTTACATGCATGGAAAATAACATAATCAAGATACAAAAACCTAAGAAACCTAATGAGGTCAACCTCACAGACCATCATGTCTACTATTCTTTTTATAGGAGATTGGTCCACACCGTTTAAGGCTGATTTGTCTTCAATGACATTATGAAGAGCATAGTTGATTATAGATAGATGACATTAGAGAAGGCCCCAACATAGGTGTCATATTTAACCTTTACCCATAACAGAAGAAGAGGGTGACTATCCAGAAAAACTAACTATGTGTGGAAAAAATGTTCGATAAATAGATGACTCGAAAGACACTTGACCGAGCTCATACCTCCTCCAATGGCCTGAAGGCCTTCAAATTTTTATTAAGATAAGACTTAATTTTAAGGTATGAATGGGAAAACCCAAAGACATCATGAATTGGGACAAATAATTCCCTAAGGGTCAAGAAAAATAAAACTAGATTGACAACATAAAAACTGCCCCTCCCCAACATTTGAATGTGACGAAGCTCTCCACCATTGTAAAGTGATTCAACAAGCAAGTGTCCTATATCAAAGCACAGTCTCGATCTGATGGCTGACGTCGTACCCTCTCAAATGACCAAATCCAAAAAACTCTGCATAGATGAACTGAAAGATCTAAATCATCTCTTGGGGCTGTTCCATGTGGTCATGACCTGTTGCAAACCATCCGATGAAAAACCAAGAAGACCAAGCTCATACCATCCTAAGAGAATAGATTTGCAAACCAATAATGATCATAACACATAGGGAGGAATAATTTAATATTCATTGTAACACACCAAGATTTTTTCTATGTCTAAATTTTTTTCTCTTTGATATCTTTCTTTTCACTAAACACTAAGCTGAAATAAACTCCAAAATATTATTGTATTGTATTGACCTATTTTGAACAACCTAAATAATGAGAAATTAACATTCATTTGTATTTCAAAATAAATAATTCATTATTGTATTGAGTGGTACAATAACATTTTAGTTGAATGCATTTGGAAAATCATGCTCAATTAATTGTTTAAGCATGCTAGACTATATAAGACACATTATGATCATATATAGTGCTTTATCTGAAAATACCATTTATAATTTATTTTTAACATAATTATATGAGTACATACATAATTCTTAAACCAATCATGGAATGATTCATAATTAATATACTAAATTTTATGACCAGTAAGACATGGAAATTATCTTCAAATATTGATAATGTATGTTCCATAAATTATGAAAAACAATTAGTTAAATATATTTTTCTTAAATTTAATGTTTTTTACAATGTATTAATGTAACATTTCAATGTTATATTTAAAGGTGAATTGGACAACATGTAAAGGTTCAGAGCATGATTTTTTAAGCCAAGCAACAAAACCATTTACATAGAATTTAATCAGTCCTTGAGATTTAAAAATAATTTATCATTTGTTTGTTGTTATTCTTATTATTTCTAGATATTATTTATTATCCTTGTAAAGGAAATAGATCTCAGATTTCTTATCCAGGTTTAGGATTTATAATGATATCCAATGTGATCCTTTCTAGATATACATGGAAAATAAATATGGAAAGATGGTTTATCCTGATCATTCTTATTATTACTACTTATTCAATCATGGACTCCTCTTGTCATTAAATATGTTTTGCTAGATACTAATATGCATTGATTAATTTAATAATAAAATTGATTGTAATGAATTTTTTAAATATGATTTACATTTTTGATTGAATGATAATTTTTTTCTTGTTATAGAATGGATAGAAGCTGGATGTATCGTACCGATCAGATTTCAACCGAGTATCAAAGTAATTTGGAGAATTTTTTAGATTTTGCATTTAACAATGCGTCAGATAGAGGATGTATATAGTGTCCCTTCTATAATTGTGTTGTAATACCATGGTTAAGATGAGAAGAAGTTAGTTACCATTTAAAAAAATTTGTATTTCAAGCTAACTATAATGTTTGGTTTCACCATGGAGAGACGAGTCAATCTTCGACTGTTCATAAACGAAATGAACGATGTGACATGGAGAATTTGATATTTAATCGGTTTCCATATGTGCATCATTCTGAGAGAGATAACATGCTGATGCAAGAAGACAATGACATTAGTATACACGAGGAAAATGTTGAAGACGATGATGTTGAGAGAGAGAAACATTTATTGGATGATGCCAGAACTCCAGTATATCAAGAATGTACTAAAGTGACCATGTTGGAATTTTTAATGCGGTTATATCATGGAAAAACCATGTATGGTATTTCTAATACTGCCATTGATTATATTCTTACATTTTTGAAGGAATTTCTTCCTGATAGTGCAGATATTCCCTCCAATCATTACATGGCAAGGAAGTTAATTAAGCATCATGGATTTGCTAATAATAAAGTCCATGCTTGTCTGAAAGATTGCTGTTTATATTTGGAGGAAACAGCTGACCGTAATGACTGTAAAGAATGTGGTACATCTCAATGGAAGACAAATTCAGATGGAACACCATCTCGTGTGCCACAGAAGTCATGTGGCACTTTCCATTGATTCCCAGACTTCAAAATCTATTCATGTCTCCAGAAATCTCAGTTAATATGCGATGGAATTATGTTGAGAGAATTAAAGGTAATGATGAGATGTTCCATCCGGTAGATGGATTAGCATGGCGGACATTTGAGGCAAAACATCCTGATTTTGCAGCTGAGGTGCGTAATGTCAGATTGGGCCTATCATGTGATGGTTTTAATCCGTTTTGTCAGATGCTTACTGCTCATAGAACGTGGCCGGTTTTTATTCATGTTTATAATATTCCTCCGTGGATGTGTATGAAAAAACCTTTCACTTTATTGAGTAAACTGATATTTGGACCTTTGGATCCTGGTAATGATATAGATGTCTACTTTCAGCCTTTAATAAAAGAGTTGAAACAACTTTGGGATTTAGGTGTGTAGATATGTGGTGCTTCTTCAAAGAATATGTTTCAGATGCATGCTGCCCTTCTATGGACCATAAATGATTTCCCTACCTGTGCAATGATGTCTGGGTGGAGCACGAAGGGAAAGCTGTCATGTCCCATTTGTATGAAGAATACACGATCGAGAAGGCTTAAATATCATTGTAGTTTTAGTTTCATGGGGCATCGCCAATTTTTGCCAATGGATCATCAATACAGGAAGAATTGTCGGAGGTTTGATAATAATGTTGACACTAAAGAACCACCTCAACGTATGTCAGGAATTTATGTTCTTGATGAATTGAAAGGTTTCAGCTTTTCATTAGGGAAAGGTCAGTTGAAATCTCCAAAGAGGAAGAATTATGATACTGAAGTCACTTACAATTGGAAAAAGAGAAGTTTTTTTTTGTGTTGCCATATTGGTCTACTAATTTGTTACATCATTGTTTAGACGTAATGCATATTGAGAAAAATATATGTGAAATGTTGCTTGGAATTCTTTTGAATATTAAGGGGAAGACCAAAGATGACCTCTGATCTCGTCGGGATATATTGGATTGGGGTATTCGACCAGAACTATATCCTGTTTGTATCGGTGAAAACAAATGGAATGTTCCCTGTGCCTCTTATGTGATTACACCGGTAGAGAAATATCGATTTCTGGCAATATTGGAGAATATCAAGGTTCCAGATGGATATCCCAGCAACATATCTAAATGATTCAACAGAAGACATTTGAAATTGAAATCCCTAAAAACTCATGATTATCCCATCCTGCTTCATTAATTGATTCCAATAGAAATTCGGCATTTGCTATCCAATAATGTAAGAGTGGCAGTGATTCGGTTGTGTCATTTTTTTAGAGACCTTTGTGCTAAAAGGTTATCCAAATCATTGTTGATAAAAATACAGCAAGAGGCTCCGTTAATTCTATGTGAGTTGGAAAAAACTTTCCTCCATCCTTTTTCACTTGCGTGTTGCATTTAACAGTTCATCATCCAACTGAGACACTTCTTGGGGGACCAGTCGCTTTTCGGTGGATGTATCCCACTGAAAGAAATATGTGCACTTTGAAATCATATGTCTGAAATAAGAATTATCCTGAAGGTTCCATTGTGAGGAGTTATCTGGCCCAAGTATGTATGGATTTTTGTTCAATGTATTTGTCTGATGTGAGCACAAGACATAATCAACCAATGAGAAATGAAGATGAGAAATATGAGGAAATTCAGCCCTTGTTTCAATCTCTTCCCCAAACAGGTGGAATTGTCGGGTCATATACATTGGTTACATTGAGCTTTGAAGAGAGGAATATGGCACATCGAAAATTCTTCTTTAATTGTGGTTTGTTCGATGACTATATCAAGTAAGTAATTCGAATATATATATGTTATCTCATACGATATCATATCACATATACATTATACTTTTATTTTCATTTTATGTAGAGAACATAAACAAATTATAAGTAGAGTTCATTGATATTTACTGTTGAGAAGGAGAGAGGCTATGCATAGCCAAGAGTTCCCAGCTTGGTTGAAATAAAAGGTATGACCATTACATTATATACCTTAAAATATAGATATATATTTAATTATATTACTCATATGTATTTCAGGTATTGAGTTTACCTGCTGACTTCATTTCTCAAGAATTAAGAGCGTTGGCTTTTGGTCCCAATTCATTGGTTCATAACTGCAAATCTTTAATAATCAATGGATACAAATTTATTACAACTGATAAAGTAGTGAAAATGAGAACACAGCATGATGGAGTTAGGTTAACTTCTAGAATAGATTTTTATGCCAGTGCATCAGATAGTCGACCGCGATATGAAGATGTGTATTATTATGGACTGGTTGAGAAAACATTGTTATTGGATTACTACTCTCAAGGTCGAGTCACTACGATGAAATGTAAATTGTTTGATTCAATGACGCAAAATGTCACATTTGTTGATGATTACGGATTTAGAGTTATTGACATGAGTCGATTCTTGCATACCGATGAACCATACATTTTGGCATCAATGGAAAAACAAGTGTTTTATGTGAAAGATCATCTGACACCTGATTACGGTGTCATTAATGAAGTAATCCCAAGACATATTTTTGATGATGTTGGGGATAAAATTTTTACCATTGACGCCCCCATCGGTGTTAGCCGAAATATTTTATTTGATGACACAAATTGTCCCATTGTGAGAGATGATGTTGAACCTGAGGTAGTGGAGGGTAATATTTAAAAGCAACCATATATATTTAGAGTTCATTCAGTTTACATTGACATGAGTTTCTCATGTTGGTACGAATGTAGTTACTATAATTTAGTTTTAGTTTGGAATGATATGTCTGTTTTAGTATTGTTTGGTTTCATTTCATTTAATTATATTTATTTAAATTCAGAAAACTGGGTTTAAAATGTGGTTTTAAAAATTTTATAACTTGGTTGTAAATTATCATTACTTAAATATGTTATGAAATTTTTTGTCTTCTTTGGCTTCTAAGTTGTATGTATGATTTGTAAAAATTGTTGCTAAAAAATATTTATTTCATTCTTATACAGATTATGAAGAAAACTACAGAAGCTCACAAGAAAATATTATTTGATGTTGATCATGTTAGATGCGAGCGTGAGTTGTCTTCAGTGAGTATAATAATTCTAATATTTATTTTCCACATTACCTATAATATGAAGTTCATATTTTTGATCAAATTTATTTTAGGGATATATAACATCATAGATTTCTCTTCCTAGTATGGGACCGAGCAGGGATCCTCCTAGACCTAGGAGGAGCTCCCATCTTACCACTCCCCACACTGACCTATCAGGGGACATCCCATCTACCACACATGTTTGCCCTCCGCTTGAGACCCCTGGGATATTCTCATACATGATTCCAGCATCTTCCCATTTACCCTCTTTTTCCCATTCCATTTCCACGCCGACTCGACTGATGTTCTCACCTCCACAATTTCCATATCCATTCATGTATCCCCAGACCTACTACGCATATTCTGACATGTCTACGCCACCTCTTTTTCCTACCATCCATCATACACATATTGAGTTTGTTCCTTCAGTTTCCACTCCTGTTCATGAAGATCAGCCGGATCATGCTATGGAACAGATACTTCCTTCGGAGGATGTTGATCCAGCACAGTCCATGGATGCCTCACAGCCTATTCAGGAGCCTGCATCGGGTTCTTTTATTATAAATGTTTCAAATTATAGCATTTAACTTTTTTCTTATTGTATTGTCGTTTAACTCTTCCCTTTTCACCTCTTATGTTATTTAGTGGGATCTTATAGTAGGCAACGAGGGCGCACTTGAATGCAGGATTCCTGGAATCGTGAAACTCATATTATGGTGGATTAAAATCCTCAAAATCAAATGGTAGGTAAAAATGCTAAGGAGTGTAGAAGTTTCATGGATACTTTAGCCAAATATCATGATATCGATCCGGTGGAACCGGTCTCATGGAGACATATCAGTGCTGACATCAAGGATAGGGCATGGGCGCAGATATGGGTATGGAAATTTTATAAATTTATATTTATATTAGTAATGTATTTATATGACTTAACATTTTCGTTGCAGAGTCGATTTAACTTTCCTAACGGTGAATCTTCCAAAGCTGCTAGGTTGAGTGATATTGGAGAGTATTGGCGGTCATATAAGTATGAGTTACATATTGGTTGGAGGAGCAGAGTGGGTACTGAGTTAGAGGGTGTACCCACAAACCCTGACTCTCCAAAAAGTAAATATCAAAAAATGATCGCACATTGGAAGACTAAACAGTATAAGGTACTACCCATATTTAATGGTTTTTATATAGAATTTAATTCTTATTACTTGTATTGTTTTTTTTTCTTAGGAAGTGTCAGCGAAAAACAAAAAAACAAAGATGAAATGATTTATCTACACACATTGGGGCGCACTACAATGCTCGATCGTGAGAAGCGGATGGTACGTTCAATCCAATTTTTTGCATTTATCATATATGTTTGTAATCCAAATTTGTGAATTTCTCATATGCAGAAAGCTGAATGGGGCATTGAAGGTCCTATACCTCGTGCCAAATTATTCTGCTTCAGTAGGAAAAGAAAATATGGAACTGCAGTTAATTCACAAACACAAGAAAAAATTGTAAGTTTTTATATATATATTTCAAACATTTATATGAAATTCATTATTTAATATGTGTATAATTTCAACAGTCTACCTTGGAGGCCATGGATGAGGAAGCTGACAACTTAGGGCCAAATGATCATTTGAGTCCGGCGTTAGGTGTGGAGCATCCAGGAAGAGTCCATTGTAGACCAGGCAAAAACATTGTCCCCTCTAAGTATTGGTCATCATCGGACTCCTCTAATGCCTCTAAGTCCTCTGAGTTCCTCTGAGTTCCTCTGAGTTGGAAAGTACGCATGCTGAATTAGCTGCGACAAAGAAAATAGTATTAGAGGAGCGTGAAAAAAGTAATCTAATGAATGAACATTTCATGAAAGCTATGTCAATGTTGAGTCAGTCACTACCACCAGAGGTTGCTGCCACTTTTGATTCATGTATAGAATCAATGCACTATTTACATAATGCCTCGGGTGATTCCCATGAGGGTCCTAGTGGCGATGACGGTGGTGGCGATAGAGCTGGCGAGGATGTTGTTGATGCTGTTGTTGGTGATGAGATTGCTGATGATGATGATGATGATGATGATGATGATGTTGCTGCTGGTGATGATGATGCTGATGATGTTGTTCCTGATGATGATGATGATGGACACGGGGATGACGATGATGGTGATGGGGGGGATATTAATCCCCTCCATTTCTAACTTAGCAAAGAGACTTGTGTTGGAGTTTTAATTTTCTTTGTATTGGTGGACTGCTTGTATGTGAATTTCTTTATGCAATGAAATTCATTTTGGATTATGTTTTCATCGGGGGTGTTATTTGACAATTCTTTAGGTAATATTCACATTCTATTTTTGTTTTCATGGTTTGGTGTGTTAATTATTATCTTGACATCTAATCTTGGCCTTAGCAGTGGAGGGGAGGCTTGAGATGGGGGGCTGCAGTGGAGGGTTGGGGTGGGGGGCTGGGAGGGGAAGGTTTGGAGGGGGGTGTAGTGGAGGGCTGGGAGGGGAGGGGGCTGCATTCACATAATCTCTTTTTCATATACTCTACATGCAAAGGATGTTCATCAGGAAAGTATGACCGTGTCCTCCACTTTGAATCAGAAGATCTCATCTATTGAAGGCGTTGATAAGGTTTAGTTGCTTCTAATCTTTTTCATTAAACGTAAAGGAACTGATTGGTATGTGATCTGATAGTTATATGAATATTCGGAACTGAATAACTGATTTAGATGTTTTATATACTGTTTGTGGTTTTCATCTTTCCTTTCTCTAATTTTTTAATGTGGTTTTGTGTGTTTTAGGAAGACTCCAAACACAAAAGAAAAAGCATATTTAGTGGGGAGAGAGGGGGAGGGGGTGGGCGGGTGGGGAGGGGGAGGGGCTGGATAGTGGGGAGGGAGGGGGAGGGGCTGGGAAGGGGGAGGGGCTGGGTAGGGGGGCTGGGTAGTGGGGAGGGGCTGGGCAGTGGGGAGTGAGGGGGAGGGGCTGGGCAGGTGGGGAGGGGCTGGGCAGGGGGGTTGGGCAGTGGGGAGGGAGGGGGAGGGGATGGGTAGTGGGGAGGGGTTGGGCAGGGGGGATTGGGCAGTGGGGAGGGAGGGGGAGGGGCTGAGCATTGGTGAGGGGATGGGCAGGGGGGTTGGGTAGTGGGGAGGGAGGGGGAGGGGCTGGGCAGGGGGGCTGGGTAGTGGGGAGGGAGGGGGAGGGGCTGGGCAGTGGGGAAGGAGGGGGAGGGGTTGGGGGAGGAGTTGGACACGGTGTCGACATATCCACCGTCGCTAAAGGTATGGTTTTAGCACACTATTTTTTACATCAGGACAAGTTTTCTTTTTACTCAACTGCATCCTCAAATATCCAATTTAACCCCAGACTCATATTTTCATAATATGATGTAGTAGGACTTCAAGTGCTACCATAAATGAATTTGCAATTGATTTAGTTGATTACCATGGCACATTAGAGGATCGACCACACCGAGGACATCACCTTTCTTCAGTGCCTTCTGACCAATCATCAATGGGGAACTGTCTTCCATTTGAAGGTAAACACTTCTGGTTGCTATCATTAAACCTGACATTTCTGACTATTCATTGCAGCACAAATGCTCTGTTTCCTCTCTATTTCCGGCCATAATTTATATGTGGGATGTAGAGTGAATCAACATTCTGGAAGCTGAAAGTGTTCTTGAAGGGTACGCTGGAAACACAAAGCAAGTGCATGGGTGAGGTGGATGTTAACAAAACTTCCTAGAGTAGCCACTTCAATCGAATCTTGACCGATTTGTTACTCACCCCGCAATAGGTATGTTCTCATAATATCGTTGAAGTAATCTCCTAGACAATTTGCAGTACTTCCCTTCGCATAATACTTTTTTATACGTTATTACACACTTCATCTTTTAAGATGAATATTGATTATTTTTATTTATATATTGAAGGTGACTCACTCTACACATGAAGAGATCAAGGGAATCTTGCACTAATAAGTGCCAGATCTCTACAGCAGGTATGTTTTCCTAAAATTGTGGAATTAACCTCCCTACCGTGCATCATTTTTCATTTTCATTTACAGACTATATGAATACAGGTTATTGGTCGTAAAATCATGGAGTTAACCTCCCTTTCATCCAACATATGAATACAGGTGATATGTTTTCATTATTGACTCCACTGTATATTGATTTATTTGGGTCATGTCTAAGAGTTGATAGACATACTTTGACTGTTCTCATCCCAGGATAGCGATGAACCGAAATATTGGTGAATGTGCATGGGCTGATGGAATTAATTCCTTCGATTTACAAGCATGGAGAAGAAACATAAGAGATGTTTATCATTTATGTCTCAGTGAGGATTGATGAAGGTATTTTTTTCCCAACTAACTCTTTAACAAGATAGGATGTATGGAAGTTTATATTGTTTAAAACTCAAGCATTAAATGATACAGTGATAATCACATTCTTCATGAGTTTGACTAGTATTTCTTGTGTTATAATCTGTTTTGTATTACAGTGAGTTGTATTACCTTAAATAAACATACCTTAAGGGAACATATTTAGTTGGACATCCGATTTTAGATTTTTTTTCTGTTATAATCTGTTCTGTAATACAGTGAGTTGTAGTACCTTATCAAAATTTTAGGATGTTTTCTAACAGTTGCAGTACCTTACCTGTTTTGTTCTACATCCAAATAAAACATGTCATGCATCTACATATTTCATGCAGGGAGATACAGGGGGAGGGCAGGGCAGTGGGGAGGGAGGGGGAGGGGCTGGGTAGGGGGAGGGGGAGGGGGGCTGGGCAGGGAAAGGGCTGGGCAGGGGGAGGGGGAGGGGGAGGGGGCTGGGCAGGGGGAGGGCTGTGCAGGGGGGAGGGATGGGAAGTGGGGAGGGAGGGGGAGGGGCTGGGTAGGGGGGAGGGGGAGATCTGGGTAGGTGGAGGGCTGGTCAGGGGGGAGGGGGAGGGCTGGGCTGGGGGAGGGCTGGGCATGGGGAGGGTGAGGGTTGGGTAGGGGGGGGGCTGGGCAGGGGGGAGGGGAGGGCTAGGCAGGTGGAGGGCTGGGCAGGGGAGAGGGTGAGGGCTGGGCAGTGGGGAGGGATGGGGAGGGCTGGGTTGGGCGAGGGCTGGGCAGGGGGGAGGGTGAGGGCTGGGCAGTGGGGAGGGATGGGAAGGGGATGGGCAGTGGGGAGGGATGGGGAGGGGCTGGGCAGGGGGGAGGGGGAGGATCATGTATTTAACAATCAAAAAATTTAAATTAGATAACTACCTTTTAAAAGGGTCAGGTTCCTCTTGGAAGCTCCTGGTTCTCTAGGCCTAGTGATAGAAGAAAAGGGACTCATCCCAGTCACTCTAGAATGAATATATTAAAACACTAAATAAAGCACATGATGATTCTATGGAACCTCTAGAACAATGCCTTCATTTTCCTGTACATGTTTGTGTACCCATATGAGACCTATGATTTTGAAACTGGAAGAGATGTACAAGTATTGATTGAAGGATAAAATGGTATTTCTATAATTGGAATGGGAGAAGTTACATGACTCGCCGACCGATGTCTTTACTATCAATTGACTATCAAGTTTAGAATTTTAGAATATACTTGATCCTTCACTATACTACTAAGGTGTAGAAAAACAAGAGTCCACGGTCGATCCCACAAGGAACATGAGTGATCTGCAAGATCCTGACACTACTTAGTTGTTAACCTGGTTATTTTTAAGCCAAAATCAATTCAAACAGAATTTTAAAACAAGAATTTAAATGATATTTACAGAAAATTAATAAACGTAGAAGTGAGATATCAATTTCAAAGGATGTTTAACAAGAGATGTCCACCTCTTTCATTCATGAACGAGTCGAATAAATTGGCTGCAAGATCGTTCTAAAATCATGAACTTCTCTATGGTCAAGTCCATTGATTCTGCCTATGTTAATCTAGTTCACTTGGTTGGAGAAATAAACTAACATAAGCGCATTAATACTTTGTTAATATTTTCATTATTAATTGTTAACCATAAGTGAGGGTTATTTATTTTAGCATTTTAATTCAACTCATGTCTACACATTCTTTCTTTTCTGTTTTAATGTTTTCATGTTTTCATGTTTTCTAGGTTGACATGGCAGCCCTGTTACACATGGGTGATGGGGATCTTAAGGCTTTGGGAATTCAAATGGTAAATGAATTATTATTCCTTCATGTGATTTGATCATAGGTTTTTAATATTCATTGTAGGAGGCCAATACTGTTTGATGGGGGCATCAGATTTCTGTATTAGATTTTTTAAAATTATTTTCTATTTGCCTCAATTGGAGGTGACAATTTTTAACTTGACATGATATCTGGACATGACATTAGTTAAACAGGTTTGGGGTAGACATAAAGTAGTTCAGGTTTTGATAGGGTTGAGGAATCTTACACAAATAACTCAACATGAGGTAACATTTTATTATAATTATAACAACATAAGTTTTCGGAGGATGGATACGAGAAACATATGCAAGTGAATCATTTGGCTCCAGCATTACTTATAGTTTTTCTCTTTCCATCTCTTATTAGAGCTTCTCCATGTCGAATTGTTAACATGAATTCTGTTGTAAGTTCTTTTTTCTGAACATTTCATTATCTTTTACATATTACTTCTTAAATTGAAAGTGAAAAACTTTATGGGCATGTCCAGTCTCAGTGCTTTGCTCGTTTACTCGTTACATCTACATGATTTATTAGCTGATTTTTGGCCGTGTTTCATTTCATTACTGCTTTCTTTGCACCACAATTATGGGTTTGAGATAATGTTTTATCTTCCTTTCAATAGATACATCATGTTGGATTTGTCGACTCTGAAGATACGAATGTTATTTCTAGTGAAAGGAAGTTCACCAGTTTAGTGGGATACTCTTGCAGCAAGCTTGCACAGGTGCACATGTAGTAGTACGGTGTTTGGTAAGAATGTGAGTCTTCCTCTGTTTTTTAGTCAAGTTGCTTTGACGAGGTCCTCTAATTTCCATTGTATTTTCATGTTGGGATTGATATACCAGAGTAGGTATTTTCATATTATTGTTTATTTCTGATATTAATGAATGGAAGGATTGATATGTTTGTTGTTTTCTGATATATTTGAATGGAAATATTGATATGTCTATAGGTGCAGAACGGTAGGGAGGTGGAGTTGCAGCTGCCTGGGGAACAAGTCTATACCCACAGTTTGGAAAACCGTGGGTACATTCTGGGAGTTTAATTCAGTATACCCATGGTTTTGAAAACTGTGGGTACAAATGGCGAGATTTAAATCACTATACCCACGGTTTTCAAAACGTGGGTATAGATGTCTATACCCACAGTTTGTTAAATAGTGGGTAATGTGATTTTTTTCTTCATCTATACCCACGGTTCTATGCAAACCGTGGGTATAGCCCTATTGTGACGACACTGCAGCTGGTGGTTCTTGAAACCGTGGGTATAGGTGCTATTTCCAGTAGTGATAAATATTGGAAGAAAATTTATATCAATAAATTCATCCATTCTGAACAACAAATTTTTTTCTACCCCAGAATTGTTTTCAACAATAATAATGATTTTTACTTATATGTAAGGTTTCAAGGAGATAAATAACTCGTAATATGGATGGTAAATATGTTATTTATTAAATTCTATGTTTTAAATAACTATTTTTTGTAATGGTAGTAGAAAATAATCAGAATTAACATATTCCATAGACTAAAATATCATTGTTAAAGTGAATAAAATTAATTTATATATCTCATAAAATGTATCAAAATTATACATAAAAAGATAATTGTAAATAATTTGTCATGATAGTTTAGAAACCTGTTCTGTTGGAATGAATTTTTATTTAAAAGTTACTAGTTCACATTACTCTGACCATCAATAAAAATTTATCAGATTTATTGATATAAAATTATGGAAAATACTATAATAAATATTATAAATTCACAAATATTCAAATCCTTTAATGTGATTAAATATTAATTATATTTTAAACATTAAAATAAATTTGAAATAGTATTAGAAACACATAAAATTGATAAAAAATAAGAAAATTTTCCAAAAAAGAAATTATAAATGTAATCAAGTATCTAATTCTAAAAAAATATATTAAGATCCCACAACATATTTCACCTTTAACCATCTTATTTCATTAAGAATAGATCACGAAAACATTACTTATATAATCATAATTTTTTTGAAAATAAATATATAAAAAGAGTGACCAAACTTGATTTATTTTTAAGATTCATCTATAATTTAATTTCATATATGTTGTTATAAAAGATCTAAAAGAAATAATAAATCAATACAATGAAAATTAAAAATAAATAAAATGTAAAATAATGTAAAAAAAGAAGAGGTATGTCTTGGTTTTTACCTCCTTGATGGAACATGGTTTTTACTGGACCATGTAATGTAGTTGATGAGTATTATACCCAATCATTATTATGGTGTGGTTTGGTTGATATAATCATCCAAATGTTTCCTTTCACAGTTTCCATGTGTATACACAATGAATGGTACAAAAAAATAATAGAAGAATATTCACATCCCACAAGATAGAATAAATATTGAATTTATGGCCTAGATATGGAGGAAAAAGACGACAGTGATACTACATATTGACATTCAAGGTGTCCTCCTCTATATGGATTGCATGTTTTCATAGTGGAGGTATTCACATAAATATAATAACCTTGATCACTTCTTCATCTATATCTACTTATTTATTGTCTTCATTTATATACCAGATAATATGAATCTTAATTGATGTGTTTTAAATATTAAAAAGGACAAGTCTGAAAAAATCCTCTTAGATAATATAAAAACATGTATAATCAATAAAAAATTATCCAACTTAAAAAATTAATCAGGAAAATGGATCTATTTTGGAACAAACATAGAAAAATATGTCGCAAAATTTCAATTCAAATTATCATCATTCAAATAATGTGAATGATGGATAAATTATTATTTCTACTGATCAATGATGGGAATATCATGATATAGTTTATACTCTATAATATTATTTTATGTACCTTGAAAATGATTTTGTATGTAATATATATATCATGTGTTAGGTTTTTTGTAATTTCTATTTGATAAATGGTTGTGAATGGGTTGATATAAGTAATTCCATTAGTAGCTCCATCACTTCCTTCATTGGTTCTTTAATAAAAAATATCATTTTTGATATCTCATCCATATCCAATTGGGGTTTGGTTCCTATTTTATCTATTTCAACTGCTTTTGGTATGCAAGTACAAATATTGTTTTCAATATTTTTGGGTCTATGGTTTTGGTATTATATCCCTAGTTTACTCCAACTATGTTAATAAATCATAATGAACTTCTTCATATGGAATTGTAAATTTGTTAGTCCATCCATAATCATCATTATTTCAACACATTATGGATAAAATAATTTATTCCATTTTTTTAATTTAAAATTTTTTGTTCATTGCATCAAAAAAATGTTTCAATAGTATGTGCCTCTAATTAAAAGATACAAAATTACTGAGTGAGTTTTTTTAATCAAATTATAATATATTTTTCCTATTTTAAAATTAATTAATCATAGTAAAAACCATAGGGTCAGCCGAGATGATGAATATAACATAAAACTATATGTATATTGTCAGAAATTAAATTATAACTATAAGGCCCCACCTTAAACCTTACATAATATTGAATTAAGTTAACAATTTACATTGATTATCTCTTCAGGTTTTGGGCTTTAGAGATTTAGGTCATAAAATATACATAACTTCTTGAATATTGCAAGTGGACACATCTAGTCACTATCCATTTTTCTATAAAACATAATCATTTTAAAATGAAACATGAAATCATTTCATGTGTGAACAACATAACATTTCCATGATCCCATCCATGGTAATATTCTTCGTTAGGTCATGTGAAAAACATTTCAAAACATGGGGTACGCATAGAAAGCTCATTAAGGGATAAATAAAGAAAGAAAACAGTTAGTTTTTGAAAAACTCTATGTAAACCATGAATACATTATCATAAAGAAATTAATTTCATCTTTAAGAAGTAGAAAAAAATAACTGAATATAAGATCATTGCATACCCTTTTTTATCTGAAAGATTACCAACAATCCCATTGAAAGAAACATATATAATATCAATGTGACTTGTGACATAAACTACTTAAATGGAAAAACCATACAGGCATCTTCATCACAATTCACTAAACATAATAGTCATATGAAAAACTAACATACCCAATTAATTAGAGGTTATAACTGAACCACCCATCCTTGGTTTATCATGGAACCACCCGTCATTTGGTATATCACATAACCACCCATCAAATTTCCAAAAACGATTATATAATCATCATTGATAACAGATTAAGAATATCAACATTTCAATCTTAAAATATCATTTGCAATCACAAGAAATAATTTCAATACATTGAAATAGTAAATTCACTTTCAAACCCATTTTAAATACCAAAATACTTAAATATTGTATATGGTATTGATTTTCCATTTGAAAATATCAAGACTGGTCAATGAATCCAAATATTAAATAATGCTCAAATTGGCGGAAATGTCGATGTCGACACATACGTTAAAAACATTTCTTTCTTCCTTTAGTAAAATGCTATGTAGAAAAAATATTCCCTTTTAATGAATGTAAAAGTCAAATGGATTTGTTATATTTCGTGTAAAAGAAGGAGGGGTATATTATCAAATCACGCCTCATTGAATGGAGATTGAGGCAAAGTCACATACAAATATCATTTTATAAATAAAATAGAACGATTATGTTTATTCACTATGATTAAACATTAATAATCTATAAATAAAAATAGGATATCAAAAGTTATTTATCACATAATAATATCAGAACAAAATCATGAAGTTGATGATGAACCCAAAGAATGGAAATTGTCTTAAGAAGTTCCCTTACATTGAGTCGGAATTGTCATATATTTTCCATGATCTTCAAGAATAATAAACGTAAGTAAATTTCTACTTGATTCATAACCTTTTTAACATTTATTATTCATTTTATATCACTATTACCTTTTTATAACAATCATACAATTATTCATGTTCATATTAGTCATTTTGTCAAAGCTTGGTACTAGAGTAAAAAATGAACTTGTTATAATTAAAAAAAACATGTGGTCTATTATAAATTATTTAAGTAATGGTATTAATTATTTGGATATCATATATATCATATCTCTCAATTATATTTGTATTTATGATGGGCCATTGAAATTGGGTATAATAAATGAAATTCACCATTCATGGAGAGGGTAAGTCGTACGTAGGCATGAATGCTACTTTCATTCCTTATTCATATTTAACAGAATGAAAAATAAGTGATACATAGGTATATTATAGATATAGTATAATATATATGTTATATATGTTACATAAATTCATTAATTCCATTATTTATACGTTCCATGTATAGCATTAACGAGTTATATCACTTTGAGAGGGCAGTATTCCGCACAACCCCAAATGAATTTATCATATTTATATAACATGAAATGAATTAAGGTATGTTCTAAATGATAATTATATAATCATAGAGACGAAATAAATATCATATATATCATATATAATTATAGTGAAATCAAAATTTAGACCATAAGAGGTGGCAGGAGAAGATTGAACAATCATTGTTTCGTGAGGCAGCAGTTCGCCGTCCACAGAAACACTATGTTCTATACCCATTAGACATAGATGTGTGTAACTGTAGTTTGAATCATTCCAATCAAAAAAATACTATATTGAAGATACTGGTGTAATTATTATATAATTTCATAATAATATTTTATGTGGTTTGATAAAGAAAATAAATGAATGAATATTGAGAGAAGACATTGCCTCAAATCTGGTAACTACTTTTGATTTAAGCTAAAAGGATTTCTTTAATTTCCTTATGCCCAATTTCAGGATTCTAATAGGAATATTGGGATTTTGGATGCTTATTTGGGAAGTGTATGGATGATCAAATGTTTCTTGAGAAGTATGAGTAAGGTTTAGAGGTGGTGTCCTTTTATAAGAGGGAGGCGGGTAACTTTAGGAATGTTTGAAAGTATTATTTTATCATTAATTGATATTAGAAAAATAATTGGACCAAAGTGATATATTTTGGAAATCATAATAGTATGGATCTAAATACTCTATTCCAATGGGTTTGAGACTAATTTAGGTCAAATCATTAACCTTATCATTTAACTTTAGCCCTTAGTTAAATAAATTAACTCTTACCCTGTTTTCTTGTATTTTCATAATATATGGTTTTTATAGTAACTATAAAATTCCATGAAACCCAAAATATAGATCATTAATGACATTTGTAACATCATATATTTCATTTGGAGGAATCTTATATTTTTTAATATTTTATCATTTAATAAAATAGTATTTGTTTTAAAATCTCATTTACGTCAATTTATATAAAAATCATATAAGGAATTTTAAAATATACATAACAACTAGATTATTTCAAAAAACTTCATTATTTAAAATATAAAGACTAATAATTATCCATAAAATTCATGTATTTCATAAAAAAATCATAAAAAATCATTTTAATTTTTATAATCTCATTTAATTTAGACATTCATTAATATGTTTATCACTACATCATCATTGTGTCATAATATATTTATATATTTGATGTCTAAAAATTATAAATAAGATATCATGATATATGAAATATTATTATATTTCAAAGGAATATTTATATTTGAAAATATATTTTATATAACCCCAAATCAAAATTATTTTTCTAATAGATACATGTTTAGGTTATATTTTCCGTAACTTTAAATTTAAAGTAATTAAAAAACCTTTTCACTCAAAAGTGGATCCATGGGGTCTTAAAATAGACCCAAGGGTTTCAATGTTCGGACATACATAATACAATAGGGTTAGGAAACATGTTATGTTAATTAAATATTATTATAGTATTATTTTTTACCCTTATATACTAGATTCACCCTATAACCATTGTAAATAAAATATTTACTGATGTTACTATTCATAATATCTAAAAAAAGATACATATTTTAAAATTTTGAACCTCCTGATTCCAAATATGGAATCCATTTTTCCACATTCAAAATATTTACATTTCATAAATTAATTTAAAATTAATTTTCAATATCGATACAAAAAATCTTGTATTTAAAAAATAATTACTATCATAAGATTGACATGTGTTTAGGACTAATTAAAAAGTAAAATTACTTTAAATGAAAAAATTTGGATTAAAATTTTAAAATATAATACAATTACACTTTCATACCAATTAAATTTATATTTTAACTATATAAATAAATCTGAGGAAAAGGCAGTTTTGACAAAAAATGCAGTATTTTTTATTATTCTATAAAATAATAAACTTTATCAAAAAATACCATAAATTTACCAAATGTAAATTTTGATGTTACTATTCAAAATTATAATTTACTTTTTCCAAATAAAACATTTTATGGGTTCAAAACTAGATTTAAAAAGTGTTCTCCATCAAAAGGCGGTAAAAATATGTTTTTTAAGAAAAAAAACTTATATCCGAAAAAAATGAGTTTATTCTTATATAATATATATATATAATATAAAATGATTTTAAAAAATCAAATTGAATATATATATCATATAATTTTCAATAAAAAGAATCATAAATAGTAATATTAATTCCCAATTATTCTTTTTTAAATATTTTTTTCAAAAAGATATCCATTATATTCGATTGGTTTTTATTTCCATTTCAAATAAATTTGGAAATCAATGAATCATCATTTAATCATCTGTAACCCATATTTAAAAATTCACTTGATAATATTAATTCCATCCATTACAATGGCTTAGTGTTAAATACCATAATAATAATATTATTGTATTATTTTTCAGTATAACTAAATTTTGTGTGCAATGCACGATTTGTTTGAGAAGCCTTTTGTTGTATGTCGAGTACGCTATCAGAAAAAGCATCCCCTTTAACATAAAATTGATATCTTATTCATAATTATTAATTAAAATAAAAAATTATTATTCTATAAATACCTGGTTTGTTACATTCATCCCCCTTTTGGAAATTGCATCCCCGTAATTTTAAAATTGGGCTCAGAAGCTTCATTGAAAGTCCAACATCGGAAAAATTGTCAATAAAACTATCTCTTTAAAAGTATGAAAGATAAGTAAAAAGGTCACATGGGATAACCCATACTATGATTACATGTAAGTAAAACATGTATATGGAAGAGAAACTTGTCATTATATTCTAATGGAGTGTGTTAGAAAACATGATTAGGAAGAATTTACCACTACAAAACCATAAACATCTGATAGTTTAAACAGTTTTTGATTCCCCAGTAGGAATAGTAGAAGGACAATTTTTTTAGTTTTTTTCCTTTCATAAAGTTTATAAAATTGAAAAATAACATAAGGAAATATAATTACATCCCATATAGTTTCATCCTTTAATAATTTTCTATGAAAAACTCATATTTTCTCCAAATAATGTGTATTACAAATGACTTGGTCACACTCGAAGCACTTGAATCAACTTATATATAATAAAATTATTCAAAAATGATAAAACATAGATTTCCCCTATATGTATACATTAAAAAAATCAAATTTATTAGTAAAAGATCATATAATATTCAAAAAGGATAATATTTTAAAAATAAATACTACTTTTGATCTCCAAAATTGAAAAAAACCCTACATTAAACAAAGACCATTCAATACACAATTTTTCGAAGAATTATTAATTTAATAAAAACTATTATGTAAACCCAAGCCTTAGATGATTTGAATCACATAGTATTCCACAAAAATATTAACATTTATCTCTAAATAACATCAACTACCCTTAAAGTCTCATACTGAAAAGTAATTAACCATATACCAAATTATATATGATAGGTTAACCATTTCAACAAATAACCCAAATCTTCATCCTTCCTCCATAAAATAATAGGTTCTTCCAAAATAAAATTTAAACTATTACTCCACAATTTAAATCCCATAGTATTATATTTTTAGGCGTATAATGTTCACAAAAGAGAAAATATCATCCAAAATAAAATTTATCCTTTAATCACCAAATCATTTTCTTATACTAAGGATATCCATTTAATAAAACATAAGATTCCCAAATAAAATTATTCTTGATCCATTGAAAAATTTAACTAAAAATAATATGTCATACTACTTAGGGACTGCACGTAGTCTACTGGTAGGATAATAAATCTCAGTCGCAGTTTGGTTATGGGTTCAATTCATATAGATTTGTTCGATGTGACTATAAGGCCCCAGCCTTAAACCTTACTTAATATTGAATTAAATGAATAATTCACATCGAGGATATTTTCAGGTTTAGAGTTTTAGAGAATTAGAACATAACTATTACATCTCAAAAGATTACAAAGTAGACACTTTTAATAAGTTTCCATAATAAAAAAAACTCTTATAAAGAAACATGTCTAGTTCCATGTTTTATATAGCATTACATACCCTTGATCACATACTTGACCTTATTCCACATTAAGTCATGTGATAAACATTTCAAAAAAAACTTGGGATGAGCATAAAAAGCTCAATAAGGGATACACAAAGAATGAAAACTGTTAGTTTTTCAAATATCAAGTAAACCATGTATACTCTATCAAAGTAATACCTTCACCTTTTTGAAGTAGTAAAAACTATTCACTGAATAAAGTATCATTACATAACTTTTTGTAACCAAAGGATTACCGTAAAACCCATATAAAGAACACATAACATATATAAAGGTAACTTGGGACATAAACATACTTAGTTGGAATAACCATATGGTCGACTCCCACACGTATCACTTAATGGAATAGCCATACGACCAATTTCCATACATACTTAATGGAATAGCCATACGGCCAACTTCCATACCCAATGCATTGGAGGTTATAACGTAACCACCCGTCCTGGTATTCACGGCACCACCCGTCATATGGTTTATAACGTAACCACCCGTTAAAATGTCCAAGTACCAATATAAAATCATAAATCATAAAACCAATATAAAGGAATGATAACATTTCCACATTTCAATCACAATATATCATAATATAATCCTTTATCAAAACCATTTTCAATACCAAAATACATAAAGAGTATATGGTATTTATTTCATTTTAAAAACATAATGGCTTGTTGAGGAAGCCAAAGACCAAATAATACTCGCGGCGGCGGAAAAAGTCGTTTCACCGCGTACGTTAAAAAAACATTCCTTTTTGTCGTTTAGTAAAACGCTTAGTAGAAAAATATTCCTTTTGTATAAAAGTAAAATTCAAAGGGGTTTATACACCGTATAAAAGAAAGTTGTGTGTAAAATGAAATATGCCTCAATGAAAGGAGATTGAGACGAAGTCCCTTACCTCGGGTCCGACTTGACTCGATCGTTCTTTAACGTCCTGAGTAATAAACTTGAGTTAAATTATAATTGATTAAGAACCTTTTTAAAGTTCATTATTCCTTTTATATCACTTATTTCCATGTTATAAACATTATGTAACCATTTATGTTAATAATGTTTGTTTTCTCAATATTTGGTTCTTAAGTCGAAAGTGGACTTCTTACAATTACATGTTGTTCGTGTGGTAAAAAGTTCTTTTTATCCAGAATTAAATTCCTGATTTGGATATCATATATATCATATATTTCCAGCATAAACATGTATTTATAATACTACATAATCATTTAGAGGTAAGAAATGAAATGCACCGTTCATGGAGACGGTAAGTCGTACGTACGCATGAACGCTACTTTCATTTCTTTGTCATATTAATGGAATTAAAACTAAATGAGAGGTATGTATATTTTAATTACAGAATTATATTCATCATTTAGATATAACATTAATTATATATATCCATTATATACATGTACTTTTAATAGTACATTACATTTGGTGATAAGAAATGAAATGCACCGTTCATGGAGACGGTAAGCCGTACGTACACATGAACGCTACTTTCATTTCTATCTCATACTTTAATGGAAAGAAATAATAATGAGATAGAGGTATATTATAATTCCAGTATAACATCATAAATAATAACATTAAATCCATCCTTTATACGTCCCATGTATGGCATTAACGAATCACATCACTTTGAGGGGGCGGTAGTCCGCACTTCCTTAAATGAAGATATCGTGTTTACCCATAATGGAAACCATAAAGGTATTCCCAAAATGAAAAATACAGAAGATTAAAGAAAAAATAAACATATTATATATCATATATAAAAATAGTGACATCATAATGGCCACCTTTGAAGGTGTTAAATGAGTATTGAACAATCATCGTTTCGGGAGGCAGAATTTCTCCATCCACGGAAACCGTATGTTCTTTAACCATTTGATGTAGTTGTGTGAGAGTGTAGCTCAAATAAATCTTATAACAACATCCTAGTATATTGAAGATACTGGTTTTATTACAAAAGAAGTAAATAAAAAGAGTTTAGAGGGTTGGAGAAGCAAAATAAAACAAATGAACAAGAGAGAATGAATTACCTTTAAAAGTGTAACTCCTTTTGATTTGAGCCTAAAGGATTCCTTTGGAAGGATTCTGCCCAAAGGGAATCCTCTAGGATTAGGAGAGGGATTTGGAGAGAGTAAATGGGCAGGGTTTGGCCGAGCCAAAGGCTTGTGGAGTGTGTGAAATGAGGTAGAGGTGGGGGCCTTTTATAAGAGGAGAGGAGGAGACTTTTGGAAAGTAAAGAAATATTACTTTATTTGAAAATGTGTTTCGGTTTTAAAAGGTCCCACATTGCTATAATTCGTGGATAAGTAGATAAGGGTTCGAAATCCACCCATCCAATAAGTTTTGGACATGTTTAGTTCATAGATTTTACATTATCTTTCCATTTTATTTAAATCGTCAAATAATGATGTCATCGCTGCATCATTATTATGTCATAAATAATTTAATTTATTTAATGTCTAAAAATTAAGAAACAAATACTATGATGTAGGAAATATTTCTATCTTTCCAATGACTATTTATAATCAAAAATCGGATCTTTATAACCCCATGTAAAAATTGTTTTCTTAAAACATATTATGTTTGTGTCATTTTTACTTTTACATTAAATAAAAAGTTATTTATGTCATTTCCCAACCAAAGTGTCTCCATGGGGTCCCCAAGTTGAAACATGGCTTTTCTTGGTTGGCCATGACACAACCAATGAGGGTAGGACATGTTTCAAGCTCATCTTATTTTATTAAAGCATTATTTTTACCTTAAACTACACTAATTACCACTAATCGCGATTAAGAACTTAATAAGTTACTATTCCCCAAAAAATTATTATAATCTCATTGAACCACATTTTACTTCTTAATGACAACCATGTATGTCGGATTTTTGAAATTCAAAACACAATGATGGAAAAATTTCATTTAAACGGAAAATCAATTTTTATAAGTACCACTTAGTGGTTTCACTATTCATCAAAAATTGAAGTTTTTCAGAAAATTACCAAAAATTCACCCAAAGCTATATTTTATATTCCTAATTCAAAAATGAAGTCTATTTTAAAAAATTCAATACATATAAGTCACATTAATTAATTTAATAATTAATTACCGCTGTCAGAGCAAATAGCGTGTTTTTATGAAACAATAAGTATCAAAAGATTGACACTAGTTTAAGTCCGATTTCAAAGTGAAATTAATTCCAACGACCACTATTGGATTTAATGGTAAAAATATTTTCTAATTTCACTTTAAAACCAATTCAAAATATAATCTAATAATATAAATAAATTAGATTAAAAAGAGGTTTTGAATTAAAGTACTACATTTTACACTATTCATTAAAAAAATGAACTTTATCAGAAAGGTACCAAAAATTTACACAAAGTAAATTTTGATGTCCCGATTCTAAAGAAGAGTTATATTTGGTCCAATAGAATTTATAAGATCGATCAAAACTATATTTAATGACGGTTCTCCGTCAAAAGGTGATAAGTGGACCTTTCGTGAAAATTAGGGTATAAATGCGTAAAATTGAATTCTTTCCGTATTTTAAGCCTTTATATTTTATTGGATAAATGTAAAAACATTTAAAAACATATATAATCATATTTTAGTTATTTCTATTCATTCCCTCCAGTACAACGACTACTTTTTAACTAACATTTAAAATAATATTATTTTATTACTTGTGTGCAACGTAAGTTTTCAATGAAACTCATCGTTGCGTACCGAGTACGCTATCGAACGTAGAAACCCCTTTTATTTAAAATTAATATTTAATTCGTAAATATTAATAAATATGAAAATTATTTATTCTTTATTTACCTGGGATGTTACATCCTTCCCCCCTTTTGGGAATTGCGTCCTCGAAATTTTATTCACTTATCAAAATAAGTGGGGGTATTTATCCCTCATAGCATTTTCAGATTCCCACGTTGCCTCTTCAATAACATGGTTTTTCCATAAAACCTTTACCTGATTAATCACCTTATTCCGTAACACTTGCTCCCTGTGGTCAAGAATCTAGACCGATTGTTCCTCATAAGATAGGTTCTCTTCCAGCTGAACTACCTCTGGACTCAAAACATGAGATGGATCTGGCATATACTTTCTCAACATTGAAACATGAAAAACATCGTGTACCTGAGATAAACTCGGAGGTAAAGCCACCCGGTATGCAACTGATCCAACTCTCTCCAGAATTTCATATGGTCCAATAAACCTTGGACTCATCTTTCCTTTCATACCAAATCTCATCACACTTTTCCAAGGAGAAACCTTGAGAAAAACATGATCACCTACCTAGAAAGATAGATCCTTCCTCCGGTTATCCGCATAACTCTTCTGCCTGCTCTGAGCTGTTCTCATGTGTTTCTGAATCAGCTGAACTTTTTCTACCATCTCTTCTACCAATTCTGGTCCCATCAACTTCCTTTCACCCACTTCATCCCAAAATGCTGGAGTTCGACACCGCTTACCATATAATTCCTCAAATGGTGCCATCTGTATACTGGAATGAAAACTGTTATTATATGAAAATTCAACCAAAGAAAGATGTTGGTCCCAAATTTCCTGATAATCCATCGAACAAGCTCGTAGCATATCCTCGAAGGTCTGAATTGTTCGTTCTGACTGCCCATCTGATTGAGGATGAAAAGCTATACTAAAAATTAATTCAGTACCCAACGACTTCTGAAGGCCTTTACAAAAGTTAGATGTGAACCTGGGATCACGATCAGATACAATGGAGAGGGGAACTCCATGTAACCTGACTATCTCTTTAAGATACAAACGGGAAAGTTGATCAAGAGAAAAATTATCTCGTATAGAAAGGAAATGAGCAGATTTGGTCAAGCGATCAACAATAACCCAGATTGCATTATTACCTTGAGATGTCCTCGGTAATCCCACAACAAAGTCCATGGATATGTTTTACCATTTCCACTCTGGCACTGGTAAAGGCTGAAGCATCCCTTTCGTTAACTGCCGCTCTGCTTTAACCTATTGACATATCAAACACATCACAGTAAAATCATCAATGTCTCTTTTCATTCCATCCCACCAGTAATACTCCCGCAGATCTCTGTACATCTTATTAATGCCAGGATGAACTGAAAACGGGGAACTATGAGCCTCACATAACAACTCATTCTTCAATTGTGAATCACAAGGCACACATAACCTTTTCCCAAACCTCAAAACACAAACACAAACTTATCCAAGAACTCATGGAAAATTTTATTCATAAGGTCCATGAATACAGTAGGTGCATTGGTTAACCCAAAATGCATAACTACAAATTCATAATGGCCATATCTAGTACGGAACGCAGTCTTCGGAACATCTGCTTCTTTTACTTTCAACTGATGGTACCCCGACCTCAAGTCAATCTTCGAAAAATACTGAGCTCCCTGGAGCTGATACCACTTCATTCGATGGCCCAACATCTGCTGAAGTTGTTACAAAGGATTTTACCACCCCTTTCTGCTTGTAGTCTGGCTGCATTCCCCCAGTTGAGTTCTTTGTTGGACACTCGTTTGCATAATGTCCCATTTCATTACACATAAAACATCTTACCGTTGGCTTTTCATTTCCTGCTTGATCATCTTCCTTACAGTTACGAGCAATATGACCAGACTTACCACACCGAAAGCACTTACCCGACTTGGATAAACATTCTCCAGGATGCATTTTACCACACTTCTCACAGGATGGATATTTGGTTTTCTTACCTCCTAGCTTCTTTGATGAATTCTTCCCCTTTTCCTACCAACCAGACCTCTTATTCTGTTGTTTGTCATAGAACACCTGATCATCGGAAAACTCCATTTCCACCTTCTCCACACATCAAACAAGTTTTTCATAACTTTTGAACTCACGAGAAGCTAAATCCCTTCGATACTTTGGCTTTAACCCTGAGTAAAAACGGTTTATTTTACTATCAAGATCTCGTATAAAGTTTGGAGCATACCTTGCCAATCGAGTGAACTTTTCTTCATAAGCAGCCACTGAATCATCCTCCTGCCTCAATTCTAGGAACTGTTTTACCATCCTAAGACGAACCACCTTCGGAAAATATTTCTCAAGAAACATACCTTTGAATTCGTCCCAGTGAAGATCCTCAATCTCATCACTATCCCTTATATTTTTCACCATCGACCACCACTGATCAGCTTCACCTTCAAAACGGTAAACAGCAAGACTAACCTTTTGATGTTCTGAACACCCCATGACATCAAAAATCTTCTCCAGTGCTTTAATCCACCCTTCAGCTTGCACAGGGTCAGATGATCCTCTGAATGATGGGGGTTGTTGCCTCATGAAATGTTCCACCACTGACATTTTCCTCTGCGGTTGATCTGGTTGATCTCGTGCATGGATACCACCACCATATATATCCTGATTCAACTATGCCATCACTGCAACAAACTGTTCAGTTCCGATTCCGACCATCTCAGGTTGCTGATTTGGAAGGTTATCTTCCTCCTGATGTCGTCCCAACATAGCTGCTTTGTTTCCTCTGCGGAAAACCATTCTGAACACAGAAATATCTTAGGCAAAGCGACATGGAAATCCATAAATGCTATATCATTTCAATCATATTATAATTTAACACTTTTCTAACTCCTAAAGTTGTCTAAACCGACCTTTGATACCAATTATAAGGCCGGAGCCTTAAACCTTACTTAATATTGAATTAAATGAATAATTCACGTCGAGGATCTTTTCAGGTTTAGAGTTTTAGAGAATTAGAACATAACTATTACATCTCAAAAGATTACAAAGTAGACACTTCTAATAAGTTTCCATAATAAAAAAAACTCTTATAAAGAAACATGTCTAGATCCATGTTTTATATAGCATGTAATCCCCTTGATCCCATCCTTGACCTTATTCCACATTAAGTCCTGTGAAAAACATTTCAAAAAAAACTTGGTATGAGCATAAAAAGCTCAGTAAGGGATACACAAAGAATGAAAACTGTTAGTTTTTCAAACATCATGTAAACCATGTATACTCTATCAAAGTAATACCTTTGCCTTTTTGAAGTAGTAAAAAGTCTTCACTGAATAAAGTATCATTACGTACCTTTTTGTAACCAAAGGATTACCGTAAAACCCATATAAAGAACACATAACATATATAAAGGTAACTTGGGACATAAACATACTTAAGTGGAATAACCATACGGTCGACTCCCACACATATCACTTAATGGAATAGCCATACGGCCAATTTCCATACATACTTAATGGAATATCCATACGGACGACTTCCATACCCAATGCATTGGAGGTTATAACGTAACCACCCGTCCTGGTATTCACAGCACCACCCGTCATATGGTTTATAACGTAACCACCCGTTAAAATGTCCAAGTACCAATATAAAATCATAAAACATAAAACCAATATAAAGGAATGATAACATTTCCACATTTCAATCACAATATATCATAATAGAATCCTTTATCAAAACCATTTTCAATACCAAAATACATAAAGAGTATATGGTATTTATTTCATTTTAAAAACATAACGGCTTGTTGAGGAAGCCAAAGACCAAATAATACACGCGGCGGCGGAAAAAGTCGTTGTCACCGCGTACGTTAAAAAAACATTCCTTTTTGTCGTTTAGTAAAACGCTTAGTAGAAAAAGATTCCTTTTGTATAAAAGTCAAAGTCAAAGGGGTTTATACACCGTATAAAAGAAAGTTGTGTATAAAACGAAATATGCCTCAATGAAAGGAGATTGAGACGAAGTCCCTTACCTCGGGTCCGACTTGACTCGATCGTTCTTTAACGTCCTGAATAATAAACTTGAGTTAAATTATACTTGATTAAGAACCTTTTTAAAGGTCATTATTCCTTTTATATCACTTATTTCCATGTTATAAACATTATGTAACCATTTAAGTTAATAATGTTTGTTTTCTCAATATTTGGTTCTTAAGTCGAAAGTGGACTTCTTACAATTACATGTTGTTTATGTGGTAAAAAGTTCTTTATATCCAGAATGAAATTCCTGATTTGGATATCATATATATCATATATTTTCAGCATAAACATTTATTTATAATACTACATAATCATTTAGAGGTAAGAAATGAAATGCACCGTTCATGGAGATGGTAGGTCGTACGTACGCATGAACGCTACTTTCATTTCTTCGTCATATTAATGGAAATAAAACTAAATGAGAGGTATGTATATTTTAATTACAGAATTATATTCATCATTTAGATATATCATTAATTATATATATCCATTATATACATGTACTTTTAATAGTACATTACATTTGGTGATAAGAAATGAAATGCACCGTTCATGGAGACGGTAAGCCATACGTACGCATGAACGCTACTTTCATTTCTATCTCATTCTTTAATGGAAAGAAATAATAATGAGATAGAGGTATATTATAATTCCAGTATAACATAATATATAATAACATTAAATACATCCTTTATACGTCCCACGTATGGCATTAATGAATCACATCACTTTGAGGGGGCGGTAGTCTGCACTTCCTTAAATGAAGATATCGGGTTTACCCATAATGGAAACCATAAAGGTATGCCCAAAATGAAAAATACAGAAGCTTAAATAAAACATAAACATATTATATATCATATATAAAAATAGTGACATCATAATGTCCACCTTTTAAGGTGTTAAATGAGTATTGAACAATCATTGTTTCAGGAGGCAAAATTTCGCCATCCACAGAAACCGTATGTTCTTTAACCATTTGATGTAGTTGTGTGAGAGTGTAGCTCAAATAAATCTTATAACAACATCCTAGTATTTTGAAGATACTGTTGTTGTTAAAAAAGAAGTAAATAAAAAGATTTTAGAGGGTTGGAGAAGAAAAATAAAACAAATGAACAAGAGAGAATGAATTACCTTTAAAAGTGTAACTCCTTTTGATTTCAGCCTAAAGGCTTCCTTTGGAAGGATTATGCCCAAAGGGAATCCTCTAGGATGAGGAGAGGGATGTGGAGAGAGTAAATGGGCAGGGTTTGGCCGAGCCAAAGGCTTGTGGAGTGTGTGAAATGAGGTAGAGTTGGGGGCCTTTTATAAGAGGAGAGGAGGGGCACTTTTGGAAAGTAAAGAAATATTACTTTATTTGAAAATGTGTTTCGGTTTTAAAAGGTCCCACATTGCTATAATTCGTGGATAAGATGATAAGGGTTCGAAATCCACCCATCCAATAAGTTTTGGACATGTTTAGTTCATAGATTTTACATTATCTTTCAATTTTATTTAAATCGTCAAATAATGATGTCATCGCTGCATCATTATTATTTCATAAATAATTTAATTTATTTAATGTCCAAAAATTAAAAAACAAATACTATGATGTAGGAAATATTTTTATCCTTCCAATGAATATTTTTAATCAAAAATATGATCTTTATAACACCATGTAAAAAAAAATTTCGTAAAACATATTATGTTTGTGTAATTTTTACTTTTACATTAAATAAAAAGTTATTTATGTCATTTCCCAACCAAAGTGCCTTCATGGGGTCCCCAAGTTGACTCATGGCTTGTCTTGGTCGGCCATGACACAACCAATGATGGTAGGACATGTGTCAAGCTCATCTTATTTTATTAAAGCATTATTTTTACCTTAAACTACACTAATTACCACTAATCGCGATTAAGAACTTAATAAGTTACTATTCACCAAAAAATTATTATAATCTCATTGAACCACATTTTACTTCTTAATGACAACCATTTATGTCGGATTTTTGAAATTCAAAACACAATGATGGCAAAATTTCATTTAAACGGAAAATCAATTTTTATAAGTACCACTTAGTGGTTTCACTATTCATCAAAAATTGAAGTTTTTCAGAAAATTACCAAAAATTCACCCGAAGCTATATTTGATATTCCGAATTCAAAAATGAAGTCTATTTTACAAAATTCAATACATATAAGTCACATTAATTAATTTAATAATTAATTCCCGCTGTCAGAGCAAATAGCGTGTTTTTATGAAACAATAAGAATCAAAAGATTGACACTAGTTTAAGTCCGATTTCAAAGTGAAATTAATTCCAACGACCACTATTGGATTTAATGGTAAAAATATTTTCAAATTTCACTTTAAACCCATTTCAAAAGATAATCTAATCATATAAATAAATTAGATTAAAAAGAGGTTTTGAATTAAAATACAACATTTTACACTATTCATTAAAAAAATGAACTTTATCAGAAAGGTACCAAAAATTTACACAAAGTAAATTTTGATGTCCCGATTCTAAAGAAGAGTTATATTTGGTCCAATAGAATTTATAAGATAGATGAAAACTATATTTAATGACGGTTCTCCGTCAAAAGGTGATAAGTGGACCTTTCGTGAAAATTAGGGTATAAATGCCTATAATTGAATTCTTTCCGTATTTTAAGCCTTTATCTTTTATTGGATAAATGTAAAAACATTTAAAAACATTTATAATCATATTTTAGTTATTTCTATTCATTCCCGCCAGTACAACGGCTACTTGTTAACTAACATTTAAAATAATATTATTTTATTACTTGTGTGCAACGTAAGTTTTCAAAGAAACTCATCTTTGCGTACCGAGTACGCTATCGAACGTAGAAACCCCTTTTATTTAAAATTAATATTTAATTAATAAATATTAATAAATATGAAAATTCTTTATTCTTTATTTACCTGAGATGTTACAGTGACAGGTTGTCACATGGTTTGTGTGTTGTCATTTTTTAAAAACTATATAATTTTAAAACATTCCCAAAAATGAGATACATTCCTCAAAAATAACCATAACATAATTTAACCACAAAAATTATCTCATACCATGCATTTTAATCCCTCCTCATAATGAACTCAATATTTTAATTCATGAAGTCTAATATATATTGAAATTTTATTACCTCCATTGGATAAAATTAAACTATTCCCAAAGAAATAAAATTGAATCTTGCTCATGATGACCACCTAGTTTTATCATCATCTTGTTCACATAGATAGATGGTCCATGCATTAAATCACGGATTTAGAGATCCTTCGAAATCATCTGCTTCATTTATCCAAATACACCCCATATAACTGTGGTCAAATGGGTGTTCATAGAAAAATAGTTTTGGAAAATAATCATGTAGGACATATAATTTCAAAACATAT
The DNA here is from genome assembly GCA_963277665.1 of Viscum album. Taxonomy (NCBI): domain Eukaryota; kingdom Viridiplantae; phylum Streptophyta; class Magnoliopsida; order Santalales; family Viscaceae; genus Viscum; species Viscum album. The sequence continues at coordinate 1,042,807,696 of OY728160.1, read as the reverse complement.
ATAAAACCTGATTTTTATAAAATAGTTGGAACAATATTGAGTTGAAACATTAAATAAATTGTTACTTTTAAAATACCATAAGTTTGTGCTGAATGATTGTAATTTGAAATCAAATATCAATCAGTTGTGCAAGGGTCTCCTTATTCAGCACCTTTGTCATTATCCTAATATGCTTCAAAATATTGTGATAAGTCAAAATATTTGGAAATTACTTGATTAAATTTACCCTTTTTAAAATATGAGAATCTTACGAAAATATGATTTGATTAAATACAACCCATGATCTACAATGGTATCGAGGTATAGTGGAGGTGTTTGATATCTCCAACAGTTTCTTGCAAGTGAGTTGTATCGTAGAAAATTTTTCAGAATCATCTAGACGTGACTTTCCAATAATAATTGTAAGAAAGTCATCAGAAAGAAATATGAATGTCTATTGAGATCCACATACTTCAATTTTTAATATAAATTCCTTTTAATATAAATTCAATGATCTGAAAATGTTATAAAATAATGATTTAACATAAAAAGTAAACATCGAGACTAACCATGTGTCTAACAAAAACTCATAATCCCTAAAGTTGTATAAACTGAAATCTAATACCAACTATAAGGCCCAATACTTAAACAGTACATAATATTGAATTACGTTAATAATTCAAATTGAGAAAATTTTATAGTTTAGAGCATTAGATAATTTTGTCACAAATTATAAATAACAACATGAATATCACAGGTAGACACTTCTTCTCACTATCCTTTTTTCAAAAAAAACACTTTAAAATGAAACACAACATCGTTTCTTGTTTTAACAACCTAACATTTCCTTGATACCATCCTTGACTATATTCATCCTTATGACCTATGAAAAACATCTCAATACTTGGGATGAGCATAAAAATATCAGTAATGGATACATAAAGAATGAAAACTATTAGTTTTTTCAAAACTATAATTAAACCATGAATACATTATCACAATGTAATACCTTTCACCATTAAGAAGTAGGAAAAACACTTCACTGAATATAAGATCATTTCTCTCCATTTTTTTAACCAATATATTACCATAAATCCTATATATAGAAACATATAGCGTATAATGTTAACTTGGGACATAAACATACTAAAATGGAATAACCATATTGTCGACTTACACATATATCAATAAATGGAATATCTATATATCCTAATTCCATATAGAATGAATTAGAGGTTATAACATATCCACCAATCCATAGTTTATTACAGAACCACCCGTAATTTAGCTAATACGTAACCACCCGTCAAATGTGAAAATACTATTATATAATCATCACACATAAAAGATTGAAAAGATCAACATTTCAATCATAAAATTTAATTTTCAATCACAAGAAATAATTTCTAGATATTGATATAGTAAATCCACATTCAAAAGAATTTTCAATACTAAAATATTTAAAAAGGTTATGTAGTATTTATTCTCCATTTGAAAACATCAATTCTTGTTAAAGAATCCAACTATCAAATAATGGTCATAGTGACGAAAAGGTTGTTGGAACCACATACATTAAAAACATTAATTTTGTCATTTAGTAAAATGCAACATAGAAAAAATATTCCCTTTGAATGAAATTAAAATTCAAAGGGGTTTGTTATAAACTTTGAAGAAGAAAGAGGTGTATATTATGGAAACAAGCCTCAATGAATGAAGATTGTGACAAAGATAATTTTATAAATAAAATAGATCGATTATTTATATTCACTATAAGTACACATAAATAATGTATAAATACAATATAGGATATGAAGAGATATTTATCACATAATCATAGAACTACATAACCATGTAAATTATGATTAAACCCAAGAATTGAAAATCGGGTTAAGAAGTTCCCTTACCTTGAGTCCAAATTTTCATGTATGTTCCTTAATTTTTCTTAAATAATAAACTCAAGTTAATTTTTAAATGACTAAGAACATTTTCAAGTTTATCATTCCTTTTATATAATTTATAACCATGAAATAACAATCATATAATTATTCATGTTCATATCAGTTGTTTTGTCGATGCTCATTACATGCGTAAAAAAAGAACTTGTTATAATTACAAATTGTCAATGTGGTCAAAAGTATATTATCTCCAGAATTATATTATTGATTTATATGACATATATATTAGATATATCCTTTATATATTTATTTAAAATATTCCATATCATTTGGATATAATTAATGAAATTCATCCTTCATGGAGACAGTAAGTCATACGTACGCATGAACTCTATTTTTATTTATTTTTCAAATTTAATGGAATGAAAACTGAATGATAAATTGGTATATTATATCTCAATTATAATATATATTTTATATATTTTACTTAAATTTAATAATTCAGTCCATTATACATTCAATGTATAGAATGAACATGTCATATAACTTTGAGGGGGTGGTAGTCTGCACTTCCTCAAATTAAATTATCATATTTATTCCAAATAAAAAGCACAAAGGTATTTTCTAAATGATAATTAATGAATTATACAAACATGATAAAAATAATATATATATCCAATATAATTATTGATCCATCATAATTTCCACCTTAATATGTTGTAGGATAACATTGATCAATCGTCATTTTGTGAGGCAGTAGTTCGTTGTCCACAAAAACAGTATGTTCTGTACATATTAGATCGAGGTGTGTGTATGTGTAGTTAAAAATAATCTCATAACAAAAAACTAGTATTTTTGTTAAAATGGTGTTGTAATAATAGAATTGAATATATATATATAGGGTTTATGAGAATGAAAATAAGTGAAAGAATCTTGAGAGAAGACTTTACCTCAAATCGGGTAACTCCTTTGGATTTAACCTAAAAGGACTTCTTTAATTGACTAATTCCAAATTTAAGGCTTTTATGAGGTATAAGGGGATGTTTGGAGGACATTTGGTCATATTTTGGACATTATAAGGTGTCTTGGGAGGTGTGAGTAATGGTTTGATGTGGTCTCATTCTATAAGAGTGAGGAGGGGCACGTTGGGAAAGATTGATATTATTACTTTGTTATTAATTGATTGTCTAATTATAATAACACCAAACAAATATATTTCTAAGTTAATATGTTTATGGTTATATATATTCTGAGATAATGGTTTTTAGACATTATTAGGTCAATATAATAACCATATCATTTAGTTGTAACCTTTAGTTGAATATATTAAATCTTACCATGTAATCTTGGATTTTCATAATATATTGTTACTATAGTTACAATAAAATTCCAAGAGACCAAAAAATGGATCATTAATGAAATTTTAACATCATATATTTTAGTTGTCCAAATCATATATTTTTACGACTATTATATCATTTAATAAAATAGTATTTGGTTTAAATACTCATTTTTGTCAATATATATAGTATTCATAACATGAATTTTAAAAAATATATAACCACATGATTTATTAGAAAAACCTTCATTAATTAAAATAAACTAATAATAATAATATATTAAATTATTTTATGTCAAAAGAAGTTTCGAAATAAATTTAATTTAATATTTATAATCTCATTTATTTAAAACAGTCATTAAAATGGTAATCGCTACATCACTATATTGTTATAAATATATTTATTTATTTGACGTCTAAATATTATAAATATAATAAAATGATATATTAAATATTTTTAGCTTTCTAATAATATATATAACTTGAAAACATAACTTATATATCCCCATATAAAAATTCTTTTTCAAAAAGATACAAGTTTCGGTTAGATTTTCCTTAAATTTAAATTGAAAGTAATTAAATCACTATTTCACACACAAGTGGCTCCATGGGGTCCAAAAACTGAACCAATGATTTCCATGGATGGAAATATCTCAACCGATATGTTTAAGACACATGTTAGGGTAATTTAATATTATTATAATATTATTTTTTACCCTTATTTAATAGAGTTACCCTTTAACCATGGTAAATAAGATATTTAATGAAGTTATTATCCATAATGTCTAAAAATAAAAGATACAACTTCACAAAATTATGGCCTCCTGATTCCAAATTTGGAATCCAATTTTCTAAATTAAAAATATATAACTTGATTTATTTAGTTTAAAATTAATTCTCGTTGTCAATACAAAAAAGCGTGTTTTTAAGAAATAATAACTTTCAAAAGATTGACATGTGTTTAAGACTAATTAAAAAGAGAAATTAATTCCACTGAAAAAAATTGGATTAAGTGGGAAAATATTATCCTATTAAAATTTAAATAAAATTATATGTACAATCTAACTATATAAATAAATTATAAGAAATGACAATTTTCACTTAAATTTTATTATTTTTAACTATTCATTAAAAATGAACATTATCAAAAATTACAAAGAATTTACCACAAGTAAATTTTGATGTTCCCATTATAAAGAAGATTTTTATTTTTTCAAATAAAATATATAAAGGTGTCAAAACTAGATTTAAAAAGGGTTCATGATCAAAATGCTGTAAAACTGCATTTTTAAAAAAATACTTCTTCTATCCAAAAAAAGGAATTTATTCTTATATTATTTATAGAAAAAATATAAGATGAATTTAAAACATTAAATTTAATATATATATCATATATATTTTTCATTAAATAAATATTCATAAATAGTTATATGAAAACACAATTATTCTCGTTTAAATATGTTTTCATAAAAACACATCCATTATATTGAATTGGGTTTTATTTCTATTTATAATAAATTTGGTAATCAATGTATCATAATTTAAACATATGTAATCCATATTCAATAATTCATTTTATACTATTCATTCATTCTATTCAAATGATTGTACATTAATTACCATAATAATAATATTATTGTATTATTTTTTAGTATAACTCAACGTTGTGTGTATTGCATGATTTTCGAAGAAGCCTGTTGTTGCGTGTCATGTACACTATCATAAAAACCATCTCATTTAACTTAAAATTAATATCTTATTCACAAGTATTAATTGAAATCAAAAATAATTATTTTATAAATACATTGGTCATTATAATAACTAAAATAAAAATAACTGATATAAATATAAGGGTATTAAATTTTAATGTAATATGAAGATATATATTAATATATATAATGATATATACATAGAAAGTATGTTTACATTATACTGAATGAATTTAAATGGAAAGGAGATCCTTCATTAGAACAATAAGTGTGAAAATTCATTATCACATTATTTGTTTTAAATTAACATATTAGGCACATTACATCATATGATTTGACATCCTCTTATTCTCTAGTTTTGAATTTTTGGTGCACTCAAAAATCACCAAGGACAACACATACACATTTCCTCAAATGAGGTAATATAATTTAGAAGAAAAAGAGAATACATGGGAAGAATTTGGAGACCCAAAAAAACCATCGCTACATAGATCCCACTCATACAATATCATTCAAAATAATAGATAAAATGAATTGATGTTCACTGATTTAGGATCAAAACTGATTTACCCTTGGGAGATTCCTTGGGTTAATTATACACATTCATTACTATATGAGATCATAGTGGAGAATAATGGGGTGGAAGCCAAAAATATATAAAAAGGTCAGATGAGAAAAATATGATAAAAATGTATAATATTAATACCAACTGAGAGATCATAAAAAAATTAAAAATTGGGAAGCTAAAAATTCCAACCCCTTCAAACAAAGGTGGAGTGCATTTCTGATGGAGAATGGGTGGGAAATAATCATTCAACAATTTTCCTCTTAATGTATTCAAGTTATAGAGACATGAAACATAATATATTGGAATTTTTATTCCCTTGAAATTTATTCTTCTTCATTATGTGTATTCACCCATAGAATTTAAATCCCATTTTCTCTAGAAGATTATTCTATCTTATCTGAATTATTAAATTTAATGTTCCAACATTAAAAGCAATGGGTAACTTAAATAATATCATGTAATATAAAACCACATCAATAAAATGTGTTCCTCCTGATTTCCTCTTACTCTCTTTACAATTTCACCTCAATTGGTCCTATATTATTAGATATATATCCAATAATACCAATTCTATTTATCCAAGAATAAATTCCAATGCCTAATATGTGAGCTGATATTCACCTTTAATATTTTTCACTAAAATCCATTTCCTTTTATTTGAAATGAAATCCAATGAATATAGAATCCTAAAAAATTAATAATTTTACAATTTGCATAAATTTAGATAATTTTTCTAATAGAAATAAATATTGAATTAAAATTTCTAAAATAACCATTTTTATTGTTAAGATATAAATACTTCTAAATCAATAGAATGTTAAAATATCCCAAATAATAACACTTAGGTGGGATTATAATTTTGATATTCATATTATGATTTTTTAAAATATGAGCTCTTTCAATATACATAGAGGTAATGAAATGACTATAATATTTTACAATTTAATTATTTGATAAAAATTAATAGAATTTAGAAGGTAAAATCTTCACAAAATCACTTTTTCTGAAAATTACCAGAATTTTAATATTTATATTACAAACAATATCACCAACTTTAAACAATTAGTAAAGGCAGTACAACACATTCATTTAATAGTTTCATTTTAATACCATATGTTTTTAAATTAGTAAATGTAATTACCCGACCCTAGTTACCCAATGATGGTGCATTATTTTAAAACATTGGCATCATTACAAGGAATCATGTTCTGAAGGACAGATCAGTTTAGAAGTCTTGCAAAATATATTACATATATGAATGTTACATTACAATTTCAAGAATAAAACACAACAAAAATAATCCTTTCAGAATGCAATTATTCCGGAATCTTAACCCTGCATATCAATCATAATATACTACATATCATCCTAGTAAAAGTAAAACATAAGAAAAGGGTGAGCTCAAATGCTTATTAAGGATAACAATATTGTGAAAACTATCATAAATAAGCATAATTATTTATGTAAATGTATAATAGTAAAAAATTCTAATTAAACATAAACATCAGCATAATATGTAAAAGATAAATAAAATAATTCTATTTAACTATTAACATGGGTATTCTACTAGTTGGATAATAATATGTAATATCAATAGCTAATTTTATACTGATAGAATTCACAATACCAGACATCATAACCACATGGTCAATGCCTTGTTCCAAGACTACAAATAAAAATAATGTCAAGGCCTTATGCCAAGAAACTATTTTTTCCCATGAGACCAACCAACGCATTGAGGTGCTATAATAGGCTCCACCTGTCACTTACTATGTCCAATGCATTCCTCATATCAAAATGTTGAAATATAACATAAACATTCATATTAAAACTGAGGTTCCCAGTTAGGATCCATGTATCACTGAGAGGGGGAGGGGTTGAATTAGTGATATCTTTTTCTTTTCAAGTATCCCCTTTTTGAAACAACCTTCACCTCATGTTAAAGAGTTTCTTCCCTGATGAACACACACAACTACAGGAACACAAGATTTATAAGGTTCACTATTCAATAAGAGTAGTTACGTCCTTGGTATGGTACGGAAACAATCTATTACCATACAATCCACTAGAAAAAAATCCTTTGATGTGGAATACAACGAGTAGGATATACCCTTACACTCATGTAGAACTTTGAAAACAATCAAATAGTTCATGTGCTCCCTCTTATCACAAATAAGGTAATGTAATGATTCTTTGCTACTTAATGAACTTTCACAAATCAAATCTTACAAAAAAATTCTTAACTTTCCTACCCAGAAGCTGGTAAGAACCTCCTGGTGCAAACAGCTTGCGTACCACTCCCTGCTAGTGCGACTCCCTACTTGCGTTCCACTTGTTTTCACGCCACATCAGCTTGCACGACACTCAGCTTGTGCGCCACCTACTTGTGCACCACAACTTGCATGCCCCAAATTTCCCGCCACTATTGTGAACATCTCACAACTTTCACGCCACCTTTGATTTATACAAAACACAATTCTTGAAGACACCTCCCTGCTTGCGTGCCTTTGACAACTTTCATGCCTCCACTTACGTGTCGCCCTACTTGTGTGCCTTTATATATAACCTTCAACTTGCATGCCACTTAAAATTGTACGTCCCTTCAGTTTTTGGGCCACTTTCTTCTACTTGTGCGATCAGAGCTCACAATTTTTCTTTAAGTGTTGAGCCTTAAAAAATTTGGAGGTTATTCTTCTATTTATAGGCATTTTTGTGACTTGTGCACCATATACACTTGCATGCCACTCCAGCACTTGTGCGCCTCTTCAACTCTTGTGCACTGCTCCAGCACTTATGCATTGCTCCATCACTTGTGCACTGCTCTAGCACTAGCACGAGAGTTTCTTTCCTTTGTCATATTTTGATATGATAATGTTGAAATATGACTTGCACGTAATAGACACTTGCGTGACACACTTGTGAGCCCCTTATACATGGGCACCAGCTTTTGACTTGTGCGCCAATCTTTAACTTGTGCACCACATTATTTCCTTTATCATATTTTGATTGGATGATCTTGAAATATGACTTACACAAAACATACACTTGCGCACCACATATACTTACACGCCACACGTGTACGCCACTTTTGACTTGCACGCCACTTTCTTTCCTTTCCCAAAAACACTTCTTTTACTCTCCCTATTCTTCATAAGGCTTGCATCAAAAGTTCTCCAATCTTATGATATTTGTGAAATAAAAATCAGAAAATCATCGACATAGTTTACATGTCCTTTACAAATTGAATTGATTGAGCTTCTTTGACAACAAAAAACAACACTCTATAATAGAAAACTCTTATTACTTCCTTATTTGTCCTACTTGGTCCCAACAATCTCCCCCTTTGGAAATTTTTGTCAACCAAGATTCATAAATCACTGAACTTTGTAACCTTAAGAAATGAATTACTTATCAACTATTCTAATCCTACATGATCAAACTCATTGTTGGAAACAATAATTATTAACAGCCAAAACCATGTTTTCCGAATGCAGAGACTATGAAATCGAATGATCATATATCCTCAGCCTTCTTCAGAACATATTTCAATCTTTTACTTCATCATTCATCACTTGTTCAACTTTCCTAGAAAACAAAATTTTTTCCTATAACCACTCCAACAAACAGTGATAATAGTTCACACACATACATGTTGAATTCATAGATTACCCACTACTCCCACTTTATGCATACATCTATAAGGATAGATTTATGAAAAAATTTACCCCCTTGACATCACTATCCAAATTCAGGATGAGGAGTGGGAATAGAAACATGTACCTTAACCCTAATGAGAAAGAGGTTGGACACCCATGTTCAGCCTTAATTTTGAAAATGGTTCCCTTGCTAAAGGTTTTGTTAATATATCAGCCACGTGTTCATATGTAGGAACATACTCCAGCCTCAATTCATTCTTCTCCTCTTGATCATTGATGAAGTGGTACTTTATATCAATTTTTTTAGAACTAGAATGTTGTACCATATTTCTTGTAAGATTTATAGCACTCTGATTATCAATACCCAAGAGAAATTGTATCTTTAATTCAATAATTAGATCTTCCATAAGAGTCTTCAGCCACATTAGTTGACTTGAAGTTTGAGTAGTAGAAAATTACTCAGCTTTAGCTGTTCTAAGAGTTACAGGATTTTGTTTCTTGGTATGCCAACAAACACAACTTTTCCCTAGAAAGAAAATTACACCAGATGTGGATCTTCGATCATCAACATTTCTTTCCCAATCAGCATCAGAATACCCGATTAGATCAATATTTCCTGAGCCATCCTAAATGATTCCAAAATTTTTTGTGCCTTTGATATATCTGAGAATTCATTTTCCAGCAATCAGATTGATTCTTTAGGAGCACCCTCAAATCATGCACATAAATTGATAACATAGATAATGTCGGGTCTTGAGGTAGTTAGATACAACATACTTTCAATCAGCTTTCGAATGTCATGACCCGTCCCCTAGGGCCCACATCGTGACTACCCCACACCCGCCTTCCATAGTCCAGGGGCTGGCGACTAGCACCAAAGGCGTAATTCCATAGAACTGGGAAGTCAATGCCTTTATAAAATGTAAACAAACATAACCAGAGTACAAGTGAAAGAAAATACTAATAAAAAACTATGTACAAAAGTAGTGCGGACAAGAAAAGGGGCCGGAAATACAAGCTCATCTGTAAAGTACAATGAAAAGACAAAATAGGTACAACTAATGACAAACAGCTTGAAGGTGTTTAGAATCTCTTGGAACGTCCACCATAGATCCTACCTAAAGGGTAGGTACATATAGCCTCCTTAGCACTCAGTGTTCGTCTGTCTCCTCCAGGTACCGACTCTTCGTGAGGTCCACATCTGGGTATCGTCCAGTCCTCGCGCTCTCGGCCTCTGTCAGCGATGTCCGTCATCTGCATCCAAAACAATGAGGTGCGGGCATAGCCTGTGTAGGGGTGAGTATAACGATACAAAGTAGGGACCCTGAGATCCTCAAGGTCTCACAAATCCCATAAGGATAAACCACAATTTATGATTTCATCAAATAACCCTTACTTAGGTATATTCCTATACATATACCTAAGTTATCAGGTAATCCATCTCAATCATAAGGAAAACACAGGGGTAATTGACTCAGCTCAAACAGGTATACATCATTCTTAAAGTGACAAAGATGGTCAGATGTAGCCACTGATTTATCTAATCTATCAGACAAACGTAGGATACAAGACCAACTAAATTGTCGGACCCACGTAGGATACTAGACCATCTACTCTGTCAGACCCACGTAGGATACTAGAACAAGAGTCAAAATGTTGGACCCACTTAGGATACAAGTATAGTAATCATCGATGTCGATCCCACAGAGTATCCCAGTACAAAAGTCACCGTCGTCGAACCCACGGAGGATTCCTATACGGTAGATGTCGTCGTTGAACCCATGGAGGATTCTAGTACGGTAGACGTCTTCGTCAAGCCCACAAAGGATCCTAGTATGATAGTCGACGTCGTCATACCCACAAAGTATCCTAGTACGGTAGACATCGTCGTTGAACCCACGGAGTATTCCAGTATGATAGACGTCATCGTCCAACCCACGGAGGATCCAAGTATGATAGTCGTCGTCGTCGAACCCACAAGATATCCTAGTACGTTAGTCATCGTTGTCGAACCCACGAAGGATCCTATTATGGTAGTCGATGCAGTCGCAGCCAGCTCTAGGGTTCCCGCACACAGTACGCTCTATTCTAGGAGGGTCCGCTCCTCGAGCAAGGGGGTTGATGCATCAACGGTCACGAAGTCAAGAGTTTATGTATCCCAATGTTCTGTCTCGTCAAAAGAAACGCAACGCGACAGACAGTGTGTCAATCGGACATCTGGTCTGAGAGTTATTGGATTTTCCGTAAAAGGGGCCCAGTTGGGTTTTAAGCTAAAACCAACCTGACCATACTCCATCTGCGTCGAATCCTAATTTTTAGTATTCCAAATGAACCCCATCATAAAAAGTAATTCAATGTAGTTGAAGACACATCAATCGGACGTCGGATCCTTAAGTTATAAGCGTTTCCGCTCCAAGGGCCCGGTTGGTTTTGGGATCGAACCAACCCGGCCATAGACAAACTTCACCGAAACCTTGAGTGTAATATACCAAAATGAAAGTCTCCATCCAAGTATTCCTACGCAACTAACGGTGCGTCAATCGGAGGTCTTTATCTCATGTTATGGTAAAAAGAACGAAAACCGGTCCGAAGTGGGGGGGTCAGGGCCCGGTCCGACCTGGCCCAACCCACCCTGGGTCATCCCGAACTGGGGAGACCGGACCCGGGTCTGGGTCCAGCCCGGCTAGGCGTGGCCTGGTCCGCGTGACCCGCCCCGGCCCGGCTGGGGGTGGAGAGTGCTGGCTCGGCCGGCTGGCCGAGCGAGGGGTGCGGCCCCCGGTTCCAGAAACGCGGCACCAGGCTGGCGCCGCTTGTCTCTCGGATCCCATATGGTTGCGATATCCCCACCTCGCCACCACAGTTGGTGCCGTGGCGGGCTTCTACTGGTGGCGCGGGGGGGCGCCACTGCCTCCAGGCAGCCGGCGCGGCGCCGCCGGCGGCGCGTGCCACCAGAGTCATTCAGGTGGTTCATTTTTGCTTCTGTTTATGCCTTCGGTCATCTCGAGATCCGAACTCCACTGTGAAGGCTCCAAATCGCAGTTGCGGTCCATTTTTGTCATCGCCAACATCCAGTGCATCAAGAACGATACGGCGATGGGTCTGGACTTTTTCTTTAGTCCGTACCCACCGCGTTAGTGGTTCAAATCATCACCCAAAAATTAAACACCATGCTTGAGGTTATAAATCACATAAATAAAATATAAAAATCCCCCTACATCATAGTTGACGTCGTTCTTCGTCGAGCCACGGAAGACGAGCGTCGCAGTAGTCGGGAGTCATGGAAGAACGGTGTTGTCCCATCAACGATGGAGGAAGAGTCCTTGTCGCAGGCGACGTAGGCTCCTTGACGGCGAGGGTCGTCTGAGGAAGAAGTCCTTCGCGTTCTTTTCCGGGGATGTTCTTCTTTGAAGAACAATGTTCTTCATCGAAGAAGGATTGACTCCCTTTTTAATTCTCCAGATCCTTTTCCCCCAAAAGCGATTTTCCCACCAAAGGAAATTATGAGGCTCACCCATTAATATAATTGACATGAAATTCATATTAATTCAAAAGTGGTGGAAATAAATTAACGTTGATATTAATTATACAAATTGGCACAATTTATGGGAGGAGGTAGGTGGGAAGGTTCCACCAAAATAAATATGTGGAGTTGTCAAAGTAATAAAAATGGTTATTAATGTGGAGTTGAGGGGTGGTGAAGGGTTTGGGTTCATGTGGGTCCCACCACACTCAATCCTCTAAGGGGAGGTTATGTGGGGTGTGGGCCCACCCTTAACTCCCTCATGTAGGATAATACTACCAAATAAATAAATAAATAAAATTGTGCAGAACAATTTTATTTAATTTATTATATTTCCCCAAAAAATTAACATTCAACATGCATAAAACGCAACTGCGTTAAAGGTCCCTTTAAGAGAATATCGGTGCTTCAAGTTCATCGCTGTCCTCGGATTTCAATTCTAAGCACCGGTTCAAAAGAGAGAAAAACCCACTCAAACGTTTACTGAATGTACCCAAATAAAATTTAAACAAAATGATTCCGGGCACACCAGGCCTCGGATTCAGGTTCCGTCAGAAACTGCATACTCATAAAATTCCATATTATTTAAGAAAATAAAAATTCCTTGAAATTTCCGAGTTTTTACATTACTCCCACCTCATGGCTTTATGTCCCCATAAAGCTACAACATAAAATAGAGAAACAAAAAAATGGGTACTGAGCGCGCATCTGAGCCTCCCGCTCTTATGTGCTCTTCTGAAGTTCCTGTGCTTCCAGCGAACGCGTACCCGAGGAATATACTATCCACGAAGGACCCGCTCCTTTCGATCCTCGATCTCCAGTGGAACCTCAGATAATGTCTCCCTGCCATCGATTTCCATCTCCCTGTGATCGATGATGTGGGTCGGATCGTGCATGTATCCCCTCAGCAGAGATACGTGGAAGACGTCATGCACCCGGTGCAACTGAGGTGGAAGGGCTAGGCAGTAAGACACCTCACCTATAATGATGAGGACCTGGAAAGGTCCTATTAATTGTGGAGATAACTTGCCACCCCGACCAAATCTTCGTAGACGTCGTTGAGGTGAGACCCGTAAAAAAATGTGGTCACCATCCTCGATCTCTAGTGGTCTCTGTCTCCTATCAGCATAGGACTTCTGTCAGCTCTGTGCAGTCTTCATATGCTCCTGGATGATCTGCACCTTCTCCGGCATAGCCTACACCATCTCTGGTCCTACAAGTGCTGACTCCCCCAGGTCAGTCCAGCACGGAGGTGATCTGCAAGGTCGGTCGTACAACGCCTCATACGGTGCCATCCCGATGGTAGAGTGGTAGCTGTTGTCGTATGCAAACTCCACCAAGGGTAAAATATCCTCCCAGTTGTGACAAAATTCATGGACACATGCACGGAGCATGTCCTCAAGAGTTTGAATGGTCCTCTTAGTATGACTGTCCATCTGAGGATGGAAGGCCGTGCTCAGACGTAGCTGCGTCCCAAAAGCCTCCTGCAACCCCTTCCAAAGCAGGGAGGTAAAGCATGAGTCCCGATCGGAAATGATCGTCGATGGAACACCATGAACATGTATGATCTACCGAATGTAGAGGCGTCCCAAGATCTCTACTGAGCCCTACTCTCTGATTGGTAGGAAGTGGGCCAACTTGGTGAGTCGGTCGACCATCACCCAGATAGAGTCATGACCCCTAGATGTACGTGGAAGCCCTGTCACGAAATCCATGGATATCCCATCCCATATCCACTCTGGAACCTCTATGGGTTTTACCAAGCCTTCTGGTACCTGGTGCTCCTCCTTCACTTGCTGACAAGTGAGGCATAGTGAAATGAACTCTCCTACAACCTTCTTCATACCCGGCCACCAGTGTTGTCTTCTGATGTCATGCTACATATTCGCCACTCTTGTATGTACCGCTATAAGGGAAGTGTGGAAATCCCTCAGCACCTCCTCCTATAATGCAACTGGTACCATTGTACGCCCCCTGAGGAGGATGAAGTGCTCCCCTCTTTTAGAAAAATCCATCGGGTGCCAGCCCTGAGGATATTTGAGCACGTCATATCTCGCAGTTAGCATCTCCTCGTTGTGCCTCTCTAACTCATTGAAGAAGTGGAGAAGTGACTGTTAGAGACTGAAGAATGGTTGCTCCATCTGTATCCACAAAGGATATCTGCAACGCGGCTAGCTGGTTCGTCACCTCTCCCAGCAGCTGAATGCCAGATCTCCTACTGATAGCATCATCTACAACGTTCCCCTTCCCAGGAGAATATACTATCTCAAATTCATAGTCCTAGAGGTACTCGAGTCATCACCGCTATCTCAGGTTTAGGTCCTTCTGTGAGAAAATGTACCTGAGACTCTTGAGATTAGAGTATACTGTAAACCATTTTCTCAAAGAACTATGGGTGTGATTAGCCATTTCTAAAGAACTTGACTACACCCTTTTTCGCTTACGTCCTACAAGAGATGCTAAGAATTCTCCCTTGTCATAAAGAGAAATCTGGTCTCATCCCCTAGATGAACCAAGTTCTTTTCCTTATACAGTCAATCCTGACATGAATGGTACATTTCATGCCATGGAAGACGTCATAAGGCCTTGACGCTACTACCAAGTGATCCAACCATTACTCTCACCTGCAAGGGTCGAGTCACACTATAGGAAGTAGTGTGTGGTCATTGGGTCTCCTCCCGTAGGAATCTCGAATGTGAGGGTCAAGTCAACGATTTTAACCAGAACCTCATAGTACCAACCATACAAAAAAGGGTAGGAAATCAAACATCACATGTAAAAGTGTCTTTTATTACTGCAGCTCAATGTACGAAGATACAAATCAACCACAAACAATGATATCAACAAAGATAGAAGCATCATGAACAAATGTCTCTATTACTGGAGCTAGTCCCTATCCTGCCCACCTACTCCCGGAGAACTATGTTCGAACCTATGCCTCTATCTGGGAGGTCCCTCTACTGCCTGCTACTCATCTGCAGGGCGGGTCGGGAAGTCTGGAGCCATGTGACCCTGCCTGCCGCCTGCATAGCACTACCTGCTCCTCATATGGATGGATCTATTTCGTGTGCCCTGTACAACTGAACCTGTATCCTAAGGTCACCCACCTGATGGACTGGTCTTCTTGGACCTCTATGTCAACTGTCAACTACCGGTTGCAGAAGACTCTGCTACCTGTTGTCCTGCGAAGGGACTCGTCGTTGGTGACTGCTCAGCGAGAAAACTCTCGACTAGAAGGGCTCTCTCTAGCACCCCTTCCTACATCCAGATGTTTAGGGAGATCATCGAATCCCGGATCTCATGCTTGAGTCCTTGCTCGAAGGTCCAGGCCCTAAAGAATGGGAAATGTACCATGTCTGTGGAGTAGCGTGAGAGGTCAGTAAACCTCGTTGTGTACTAAGGTACTGTCATGCTCCCCAGCCGCAGATGAAGTAACTCCTAGATCAGTACCGCATGAAGGGTGGCTAGTACAAACTCTGCCTGGAATAGGCTCTCGAAGTCTCTCCAAAGTAGATATGCATCATCAATCACCTGGAGCATCAGGCTCCACCATCTTCCTACTGCTGAATGTAGGAGACTCACGGCAAGGATCACCATGAGGTCGGCTGGTGTCCCTAACAATAAGAAAACTCTGACGACAGCCTCCAGCCAGTCCTCAGCTTCATGTGGGTTAGTCTCTCCCTGAAACCTGGGTAGCCTTTGGCACTGGGACTCACGTAACGAACTCAGGTTGTGTGCACTCTCTGCTGTTAGAGCGGGTCGTATCGGCGGCCCAGCTGGTAGTGGTACCGCTGGTGCCTTCGCTGTGATGGGTCCCTGCACCGAGGCCTCGTCGCTCAGTGGGTTGCCATCTCGCATTTAACTCGGAACCCTAGCTGGCTGCCTTCGTGGGCCCATCCTAAAAAGAAACAGGTGCACCATAGTCAAACAGTATACCTGGTGAGCTGTCACAAAGTAATCACAGAGAAAACTTCTCAAGGGAAACACACACACAATCAGTGTTTTCGTGCACTGAGTCAGAAATCAGAGGTCAGGGTCCTGGTGTATGGATACGTCGACCACCGCACCAACACTATACTCCCTTGTAACACCCCAAGCTTTCACGATACACTTCTCTTTTAATAATGCAATAGCTTGCATTGTACGCAAGTTCGAGATTCTAACACACCGCGGCCAATCAAAGTAGCAGTGATGAATAGTAATACCCACTTTTTGAAATTATATAAATTTTATATTTCAAAATGGACTTCATTTTAGTATTTGTTATATCGAAATTATCCTAAGTTGAATTTTTTGTAATTTTATGAGAACTTCCAATTTTCTATGAATAGAAAAAATACTTAAAAACAACTTTTTTAATCAAAATAATTTATAGTGATAAATTATACTATTGAGTGGTTTTAACGTATAATTAGAATATATTTATACCATTTTATCCAATGGTGGTCATTATAATTAATTTCACTTTGAAATTGGACATAAACAATTGTCAATATTTTGATATATATTACTTCTTAAAAACACGTTATTTGTTGTGACAGTGAGAATTAATTATAAAATTAATTAATAAACCTTATATGTTTGGAATTTTGTAAAAGAGACAACATTTTTGAATTAGGAATATCAATTATAGATTAGGGTGAATTTTTGGTATTTTTCTGAAAAACTTCAATTTTTGATGAATAGTGAAACCACTAAGTGGTAGTTTAAAAACGAATTTTTTCGGGTAAATGAAACATTACCACTTCTGTGATTTGATTCGCAAAAATCCGACATACATGGTTTTCATTAGGGAGAAAAATGTCATTTAATGGGGTTAAAATAATTTTTTGGTGAATAGTAACTTTTATGTTTTATTAATCGCGATTAAAGGTAATTAGTGAAATTTAATGTAAAATGATATTATAAAAATATGAGAATATCTTGAAACTTGTCCTAAACTTATTGGCTGAGTCATGGACGACCATGAAAATCCATGGGTCAACTTGGGTACCCCATGGAGCCACTTGGGTAAGAAAATGACATTAATAACTTTTTTATTTAAAGTAAAAATAAAATTGTCACAAACATGTGTTGTTTTACTAAACCAATTATTACATGGGGTTATATAAGTTAACTTTTCGACTATAAATATTCATTGGAAAGATAAAAATATTTCCTACATCATGGTAATTTTTTTATAATATTTAGGAATTAAATAAATAAATTTATTTATCACACCATGATGATGCAGTGATTACCTCATTAATAAACTTTTTAAATAAAATGAAAAGATAATGTAAAATCTAAGGCTTACACTTGTCAAAGACCAATTGGATGGGTATATTTCGAACCCTTATCACCTAATACTAGAAATATATAATTTTTTGACCTCTAAAATCCAAAAATCATTTCATAATAATGTAATATTTCATGACTTTCCAAGAGTGCCCCTCCTCTCCTCTTATAAAAGGCCCCCAACTCTACCTCCTTATTCACACCATCAAGCCGTTTGGCTCGGCCAACCTATGCCCAAATACTCTCCCAACTTCCCTATATTACTCCTATAAGCCTCACTTTGGGGAGAAGTCTTCTCAAGGAAGCCTTTGGATCAAATCAAAAAGAGTTACCTAATTTTCAGGTAATGTCTTCTCTTGTGTTCTATTGTTTTATTTTGCTTCTCCAGCCCCCTAAAATCTTTTTATTACTTTATTTTGTAAAAAAACCAGTATTATAAATATACTTGGATGTTTTTATGAGAATTATTTTATTTACACTTACACACACCTTTGTCTAATGGTTAAAGAATATACTGTTTCTTTGGGTGGCGAATTACTACCTCACGAAACGATGATTGTTCAATATTCTTTTAACACCTCTCATGGTGGCCATTATGATGACACTATTTTTATATATGATATATATTATTTTTTTGTTTTCCTTATGATTATTTATTTTTCATTTATGGCATACCATTAGGATTTCCATTATAGGTAAACGCGATAATTTGATTTTAGGAAGTGCGGACTACCGCCCCCTCAAAGTGATTTGAATCGTTAATGCCATATGTGGGATGTATAAAGGATTGAGTAAATGGTATTATACATTATATTATACTGGAATTATATTATACCTTTATATAATTCTAATTTCATTCAATTAAATATGAAATAGAAATCAAAGTAGCGTTTATGTGTATGTACGGCTTATTGTCTCCATGAACGGTGCATTTCATTTCTTACCTCTAAATGTTATGTAATATTATAAATTCATGTATATACGGGATATATATGAAATATATGATATCTACATCATGAATATAATTCTGGATATAATGGATATTTCACCACATGAACAACTTGTAATTATAAGAAGTTTATTTTTGACTGAAGTACCAAAGATCGACAAAATGACCATTATTAACGTAAATAATTACATAATGTTCATAACATGGTAATAAGTGATATAAAAGGAATAATGAACATGAAAAATTTTCTTAAGAAAATAGAAATTAACTCTATTTTATTATTTAGGAGATTAAAGAACGATCGAGTCAAGTCGGACATGAGGTAAGGGAACTTCTTAACCCAATTTCCATTCTTTGGGTTAATCTCCTACTTTCAAATTATGTCATAATATTATTATGTCCTATCTTGTATTTGTACTTTCTTTATGTGTACTTATAGTGAATACACATAATAGATCTATTTTATTTAAAAAATGTTCTATTAAGGGACTTCGTCTCAATCTCCTTTCATTGAAGCATATTTTGTTTTATACGCAACTTTCATTTATACGGTGTATAAACCCCTTTGACTTTTACGTTTGTTCAAAAGGAATCTTTTTTCTACGAAGAATTTTACTAAACGACAAAAGGGAATGTTTTTTTGTCGTACGTATGCGGCGACAATGAATTTTCCACCGCTGTGACGATTATTTGAGTTTCGGATTCCTCTACAAGCCATAACTTTTTTTAAATGAAAAATAAATACAAAATTTTAATTTTATTTTATTTTGGTATTGAAAATTATTTTGAAAGTGTTCTTATTATATGAATGTGTTTTATTGATATCTTGTGATTGAAATGTGGAAATTTTATGTTTCCTTTATACATGTTTTATGTGATACGATTATGTTATTGTTTATGATATGTTTAAACCTGTTCATATGAGGAATGAATTGGAATTAATAAGTGACGGGTGGAGCCCGCTATAGCTCCTTGATGCATCGGTAGGTCTCATAAGACAAACTAGTGTCTTGTCATGAGGCTTTGACAAAATCTTATTTGTAGTCTTGGCACGAGGCCTTGGCTACGTGGTTATGATAGTCTGGAATTATGCATTCCATCATTATGAAAGTGGTTATTAATATTGCATGTGATTATTCAACTAGAAGAATATCCATGTGAATAATTAAATGGAATTATTTCATTTTACTTTTGTAATATTATACTGAAGTTCAAGTTTAAATGGCTTTTTTTTAGTTATACATTGCCTTAAATGTTTATGTTTATTTATGAAAGCTTACGCAATATTGTTATCCTTACTGAGCATCTGAGCTCACCCCATTCAATGTTTTAATATTTTCTAGGATGTGAAGAAGTATTTTATGAATGACCTGAAGGGATAGTCAGAAGTGGATATGAGTGTGGACTATGGAGACTATTTTATTGTAGTTTTTCACTTTATTATGTAATGTAACTTTTATGAATGTATCTAGTGTTTCCAAGGCTACTAAACTAATCGGTCTTTCGAGACTTGATCTTTTGTGATCATGCCAATGTTACGTAATAATGCACCGACTCTGGGTAACTGGGGTCGGGGCGTTACAGATGGTATTGGAGGTAGTTTAGTACTAACCTTGGAAGCTAGATTTAGATAAACTCTGATTAGAGCACATAGCCCAAAGATAGAATTTGAGGATTAGTATAGAAGAACTTCCTAGAATTTTGGTATTATAGAGATTTTGTGTGTTTTCTGAGCGATACATCCCTATCTGGATACGATCAGGTAGAGGCGGATCTGGCATAGATTTACCTAGGGGTGAAACCCGAAAACACTGCATTGAGCTAGAATCGAACGGGAACTGGTGCACGATAACGGGCCTTGTTGCACTCTTGGTTACAAAACTCCCGGGGGATATGCTTAGGATAATTCTCATTTTTTTAAAAACCATTATGAAGGGTTTATGAGTATATACTTCCTCAAAGAAAAATTTTTTGATTATGGATTATATCTATAAATTTTTCAATTTATGTTAAGTGTTTTTCAGGTTTGTAATTATGTATTTTGATTCATAAACTAATCTAGTTTATGCCATTGTTTAGAAATGGCGCCTAGTGGGAGGAATGGAAACCGTATCAATTCATGCACTCCATATAGGGATTTCCATCCTACTCAAAATAATTATAGTGGAGCTGGTGACACAACTGGTGCTGATCAGCTTATCACCACACTGGGACAACTCACTCAGGTTATGAATAATAACCTTACTCATATGGAGCACCCTGATTTGCAACGTGGAGGATCAATGTCAGACCAATTCATGAGGCAACAATCGCCAACATTTAATGGGGGTACAAATCTATTAGTATCTCAGCAATGGATAAACTCCTTAGATAAAATATTCCACGCCTTGGGGAGTAGCGAAAGGGAGAAGGTTTTCATGGTAGTTTACCGCCTCATTGGAGATGCCGATCAATGGTGGTAGCTAATTCAAAACACAAAGGATGATGAAGAAGTATCAAGACTGGAATGGAGGGAGTTTAAGGAAATTTTCATAGAAAAATACATTCCACATGACCATCGAGCAGATATGGAAAGGCAATTTCTGAGTCTGAGGTAGAAGGAGGATGAGAATGTCGCAAAGTATGAGGCTAACTTTACAAAGTTAGCGAGTCATTCTCCAGATTATATACGTAACCCAAGAAGTAAGATTGATCGTTTTTTGATGGGTTAAAACCATTTCTCCGTTGAGAATTAGTCTCACAAACCTTATCATCGTACGAAGATATTGTCTCATGTTCTATCATGATAGAAAAGAAATTCTCTAAATCTTATGACAATAAAGTAAAGCAAGAGAAGAAGAGAACGGTGGAACAAGAGACAGATAAAGGGAAAAAGGGAAAGAAGGATTTTCCATTATGTGATAATTGTGGTAAGAATCACCCCGGTACTTGCCTAAAAGGAATGGGAGTTTGTTATAGATGTGGAGAAAAAGGTCACCAGGCTCGTGATTGCAAGGTTAAGAAAGAGGCTATCAATGTTGAATGCTACAATTGTAGGGAAATGGGGCATTATGCAAATTAATGTATTAAGCATCAGTGAAACATACCTCAGAAAAGGCCAAGGGATTAAGGAAATCTTATGCTATTACTACAGTTGAAGTGTAATAATTAATGTATTGGTGCTTTTGGACTCAAGGATTATATTCTGGTTATAAGATTAATGTGATATATATAAGGATTGTACTGCAATACTTGTTGTTTTCATTAAGGTTTTAATATGATGAAGGTAATCATATTTTTGTATGTGACCATAAGAGAAACTTTACTTTGTTTGACGAATCTAATGATACAATTGGTTTTGGAATTTAGAGACCTTTTAGAGAAAGTCTGGACAGAGGTATTTTGGATAACTATAAAGGTTGGAATGGATTAAGTTGAACTTTGGATAGTATTGTTTAAGGTTAAAACATTTCTGAAGATTATTTTTGGAATATTATAATACTATAGTTTTAGGAAAAGACAACCTGCATGTTAGGGGATAAACCGTCGCGTCGGATAGAGCTGCCGGAATCAAACCCACAACCATAGTGTGACAGGCCTTTATTACCTATCACTAGCCTACAGGAAGTCCTTGGTTATTACAAAATAGTTTTCCTAATCTAAATGGTATGTGTTAATATTTGGAACCTTGTACAATAAGGATAAATATAATATTTTTGAGTTCAATTATCTTTTTGAGTGAAAGATGGGTTTGTGGTAAAAAATTATTAAAGAATGAAAGTCTACATGAAAAGTATGTATATTCTGTTATGTTCTTAGTAAATCTCCTAAATAAATTCCACATCTTTATAAAAGGTAACTTAAAACAAAAAACATTATCGGTTAACTTTTCCTACTAGGGAATCAATGATCTTTTAACCAATCACAAGTTTGTGATTTTCTTATAGTTAACTTTCTCCTAACCCTATTTTCTACAACTCTCCATCAGACCGTGATGGTCTGTTTTTCCTCCATATCCATACTTTCATAGAATCCTAGTATGGTCTATCTCGGGTGACCTTTGTACTTCTCTTTCTTTCTTTTAATGTTTTATTTTTATTAACCCTATTTCTGATGTCGGTTTTCATAAAGGTATTTTCTATTTTCAACCTTTTATTTTTTAAGAACATTTTCAAATTGTGAGGAAGCAACTGATTGAAGGAGGGGAGAATGTAACACCCCAAGCTTTCACGATACGCTTCTCCTTCAATAGTGCAATAGCTTGCATTGTACGCATGTTCAAGATTCTAACACACCGCGACCAATCAAAGTAGCAGTTATGAATACTAATACCCACTATTTGAAATTATATAAATTTTATATTTCAAAATGGACTTCATTTTTGTATTCGGAATATCGAAATTATCCTAAGTTGAATTTTTTGTAATTTTCTGAGAACTTCCAATTTTCTATGAATAGAGAAAATACATAAAAACAACTTTTTAATCAAAATAATTTATAGTGATGAATTATAATATTGAGTGGTTTTAAATTATAATAAGAATATATTTTTACCATTTTATCCAATGGTGGTCATTATAGTTAATGTCACTTTGAAATTGGACATAAACAATTGTCAATCTTTTGATATATATTGTTTCTTAAAAACATGCAATTTGTTGTGACAGTGGGAATTAATTATAAAATTAATTAATGAAACTTATATGTTTGGAATTTTGTAAAATAGACATCATTTTTGAATTAGGAATATCAAATATAGATTATGGTGAATTTTTGGTATTATTCTGAAAAACTTCAATTTTTGATGAATAGTGAAACCACTAAGTGGTAGTTTAAACACTAATTTTTTCATGTCAATGAAACATTGCCACTTCTATTATTTGATTTTCAAAATTCCGACATACATTTTTGACATTAAAAAGAAAAATGTGGTTCAATGGGGTTAAAATAATTTTTTGGTGAATAGTAACTTTGAAGTTTTATTAATCGCGATTAAAGGTAATTAGTGAAATTTATGGTAAAAATGATATTATAAAAATATGAGAATATCTTGACACTTGACCTAAACTTATTGGATGATTCATGGCCGACCAAGGCAATCCATGGGTCAACTTGGGGACCCCATGGAGCCACTTGGGTAAGAAAATGACATTAATAACTTTTTATTTAAAGTAAAAAAAATTGTCACATACATGTGTTGTTTTACTAAAACAATTATTAATTGGGGTTATATAAGTTATATTTTCGTCTATAAATATTCATTGGAAATCTAAAAATATTTCCTACATCATGGTAATTTTTTTATAATTTTTAGGAATTTGATAAATAAATTTATTTATCACACCATGATGATGCAGTGATTACCTCATTAAGGAACATTTCAAATAAAATAAAAAGATAATGTAAACTCTAAGACATACACTTGTCAATGACCTATTATATGGGTATATTTATAACCCTTATCACATTATCCTCGAAATATATAATTTTGGGACCTCTAAAATTCGAAAATCATTTCATAATAATGTAATATTTCATGACTTTCCAAGAGTGCCCCTCCTTTCCTCTTATAAAAGGCCCCCACCTCTACCACCTTATTCAAACCTTCAAGCTATTGTCTCAGCAAACCTCTACCCAAATACTCTCTCAAATTCCCTCTCTTACTCCTAGAATCCTCACTTTGGGAAAATGTCTTCCCAAGGAAGCCTTTGTCTCAAAACAAAAAGAGTTACGTGATTTTAAGGTAATGTCTTCTCTTGTGTTATTTTGTTTTATTTTTCTTCTCCAACCCCCTAAAATCTTTTAATTACTTTATTTTGTAACAACACAAGTATACTCAATATACTTTGATGTTTTTTGGAGAATTATTTTATTTACACTTACACACACCTTCGTCTAATGGTTAAAGAACATACTGTTTCTGTGGGTGGCGAATTAATGCCTCACGAAATGATGATTGTTCAATCTTCTTTTAACACCTCTCATGGTGGCCATTATGATGACACTATTTTTATATATGATATATATTATGTTTTTTTCCTTATGATTCTGTATTTCTCATTTATGTCATACCTTTATGATTTCTGTTATGGGTAAATGCGATAATTTCATTTTAGGAAGTGCGGACTACCGCCCTCTCAAAGTGATTTGAATCGTTAATGCCATATGTGGGATGTATAAAGGATGGATTAAATGGTATTATATATTATATTATACTGGAAATATTGTATACCTTTATATAATTATAATTCCATTCCATTAAATATGAAATAGAAATGAAAGTAGTGTTCATGCGTACGTACGGCTTACTGTCTCCATGAACGGTGCATTTCATTTCTTACCTCTAAATGTTATGTAATATTATAAATGCATGTATATACTGGATATATATGATATATATGATATCTACATCATGAATATAATTCTGGATATAATGTATATTTCACCACATGAACAACTTTTAATTATAAGAAATTTATTTTTGACTCAAGTACCAAAGATCGACAAAATAACCGTTATTAACTTAAATAATTACATAATGTTCATAACATGGTAATAAGTGATATAAAAGGAATAATAAACATGAAAAATTTTCTTAAGAAAATATTAATTAACTCTATTTTATTATTCTGGAGATTAAAGAACTATCGAGTAGAGTCGGACACGAGGTAAGGGAACTTCTTAACCCAATTTCTATTATTTGGGTTAATCTCCTACTTTAAAATTATTTCATGATATTATTATGTCCTATCTTGTATTTTTAATTTCATTATATGTACTTATAGTGAATAAACATAATATATCTATTTTATTTAAAAAAAATTCTTTGTAAGGGACTTCGTCTCTATCTCCTTTCATTGAGGCATATTTTGTTTTATACACAACTTTCTTTTATACGGTGTATATACACCTTTGACTTTTATGTTTACTCAAAAGGAATCTTTTTTATATGAAGCATTTTACTAAAAGACAAAAGGGATTGTTTTTTTGTACGTATGCGGCGACAACGACTTTTCCACCTCCGTGACGATTATTTGAGTTTCGGCTTCCTCTACAATCCACAACTTTTTTTAAATGAAAAATAAATACAAAGTTTTAATTTTCTTTTATTTTGGAATTGAAATTTGTTTTGAAAGTGTTCTTATTATATGAATGTGTTGTATTGATATCTTGTGATTGAAATGTGGAAATTTTATGTTTTCTGTATGCATGTTTTATGTGATAGGATTATGTTATGGTTTATGATATGTTTAAACCTGTTAATATGAGGAATGCATTGGACTTAATAAGTGACGGGTGGAGCACGCTATAGCTCCTCGATGGATCGATAGGTCTCATGAGACAATAGTGTCTTGGCACGAGGCCTTGACAAAATCTTATTTTTATTCTTGGCACGAGGCCTTGGCTACGTGGTTATGATAGTCTGGCATTATGCATTCCATCATTATGAAAGTGGTTATTAATATTGCATGTGATTATTCGACTAGTAGAATATCCATGTGAATAAGTAAACGGAATTATTTCATTTAACTTTTTCCATATTATGTTGAAGTTCAAGTTTAAAAGGCTTTTGTTTTAGTTATACATTGTCTTAAATTTTTATGTTTATTTATGAAAGCTTCCGCAATATTGTTATCCTTACTGAGCATCTGAGCTCACCCCTTTCAATGTTTTAATATTTTCCATGATGTGAAGAAGTATTTTATGAATGACCTGCATGGATAGTCAGAAGGGGATATGAGTGTGGACTATGGAGATTATGTTATTGCAGTTTTTCACTTTATGATGTAATGTAATTTTTATGAATGTATATAGTGTTTCCAAGGCTACTAAACTAATCGGTCTTTCGAGACTTGATCTTTTGTGATCATGCCAATGTTACGCAATAATGCACTGACTCTGGGTAATTGGGGTCGGGGCGTTACATCCCTAGACTGAAATCCACACTCAATACTCTTAACACTATTGCTTCACTGAAATGAAAGATCAGAGTCCTGAGTTCTGCAGTAGAACCGACTCCTCTGATACCAATTTGTAACGACTTGTCCCCCAGGGCCCGCATCATGACTACCCCACGCCCGCCTTCCATAGGCCAGGGGCTGGAGACTAGCACCAAAGGTATAATTCCCTAGAAATAGGAAGACATTGCCTTTATAAAACATAAACACACACAACTAGTGTACAAGTAGAAGAAAACACTATATAAAAACTATATACAAAAGTAGTGTTGAAAAGAAAAGGGGCTGGAAATACAAGACCAACTGTAATGTACATGAAAAAAAACAGGCACAACTAATGACAAAATAGTTGGATGGTTTCTAGTAGCTCCTGTATAATCCACCACAGATCCTACCTGAAGGGTTGGTATGTATAGCCTCCTCAGTGCTCTGCATCAGTCCGTCTCCTCCAGGTACTGACTTATCGTGAGATCCACCTCTGGGTACCGTCATGTCCTCATGATCTCGGCCGTCGTCAGCACTGTCCTTCATCTGCATCCAACACAACGAGGTGCGGGCATAGCTCGTGCATGGGTCGGTATAACGATACTCATTAGGGACCCTGAGACCCTCAAGGTCTCACAAATCCCACATGGATAAACCACAAAGTATTATTTCAACGGATAACCCTTACTTAGGTATATGCCCATACATATACCTAAGTTATCAAATAACCCATCTCAATCATGAGGAAAATAGAAGGGTCATTGACTCAGATCAAACCGATATACATCTTTCATAAAGTGATAAAGAAGATCATATGTAGCCACTAATTCGTCTAAGCTGTCAAACCCACATAGGATACTAGACCAGCTAAGCTGTCGGACCCACGTAGGATACTAGACCAGCTACTCTGTCGGACCCAAGTAAGATACCAGAACAGAAGTCAAACTGTCGGACCCACTTAGGATACAAGTACAGTAATCATCGTTGTCGAACCCACGGAGGATCCCAGTACAGAAGTCATCGTCGTCGATCCCACAGAGGATTCTAGTAAGGTAGACGTCGTTATTGAACCCACTGAGGATTCCAGTTCGATAGACGTCATCGTTGAACCCACAGAGGATCCTAGTACGATAGTCATCGTCGTCGAACCCATGGAGGATCCTAGTACGGTAGATGTCTTCATCGAACCCACGGAGGATTATAGTATGGTAGATGACGTCGTTGAACCCAAAGAGGATCCGAGTATGATAGTCATCGTCGTCGAACCCACAAAGGATCCTAGTACGGTAGTCGTCATCGTCAAACACATAGAGGATCCTAGTACGGTAGTCGATGCAGTCACAGCCAGATCTAGGGTTCCAGCACAAAGAACGCTCGATTCCGGGAGGGTCTGCTCCTCAAGCAAGGGGGTCGATACATCAACTACCACGAAGTACAAAGTTTATGTATCCCAATGTTTCGTCTCGTCAAAAAAACACAACGCAACAGACGGTGCGTCAATCAGATATCCGGTCTGAGAGTTATTGGCTTTTCCGTTCTAGGGGATCAGTTGGTTTTTAAGCTAAAACCAACCCGAACATACTCCAGATTTGTCCAAAACTCAAGAGTAGTATTCCAAAATAACCTCCTCATCAAAAGGAATTCGACGTAGTTGACGACATGTCAATCGGACGTCTGATCCTTAAGATATAAGCATTTCTGCTCCAAGGACCCGGTTGGTTTCGGGTTCGAACCAACCCGGCCATACCCAAATATCACCAAAACCTCAAGTGTAATATACCGAACCGACCGACTCGATCCAAGGATTCCTACGCAACTGATGGTGCATCGATCAGAGGTCTGTAGCTCACGTTATTGTCAAAAGACCAAAAAATGGTCTGAAGTGGGGGGGTCGGGGCCCAGTCCGACCTGGCCCGACCCACCCTGGGTCGGCCCAAACAAGGGCGGCCTGACCCAGGTCTGGGTCTGGACTAGTAGGGGGCAGCCTAGCCTAGTGGGGCGCGGCCCGGCAAAGCCGGCTTGCCCGGTCCGCATGACCTGCCCCGACCTAGCTGGGGGGGGTGTGCAGGCTCGGCCAGCTGGCCGAGCGGGGGGCGCTGCCCCCTATTCTGCAAACGTGGCACCAGGCTAGCACCACCTATCTCCTGGATCCCACACGGCCACGAGACCTCTCCTCGACACTGCGTTTGGTGCCACGACAGTCTTCTGCCAGCGGCACACTGGGGGGCCGCCGCCGCGGTCTTCCACGGGCCACCAGAGTCATTCCGGTGGTCCGTTTTGGCATCCGTCTGCGCCTGCAGTCATCTCGGGATCCAAACTCTATTGTAGATGCTCTAAATCACCATTGTGGTCCCATTTCATCATCTCCAAACATCCCGCGCATCAGGAATGATACGTCGATGGTTCCGGACATGTTCGTTAGTCCGTACCCACCGCGTTAGTGGTTCAAATCATCACCCAACAATTAAATGCCATACTTGAGGGTATAAATCACATAATTGAAATATAAAAATCCCCCTACCTCATAGTTGACGTCGTTCATCATCGATCCGCAGAAGATGAGCATCATGGTATTCAAGCGTCCTGGAAGAATGGTGTCGTCCCATCAACGATGGAGGAAGAGTCATTGTCGTAGGCGATGTAGGCTCCTTGACATCGAGGTGCGTCCAAGGAAGAATTCCTTTGCGTCCTTCACCGGGGATGTTCTTCATTGAATAACGATGTTCTTCATCGAAGAACAATCACCTCCCTTTTTAATTCTCCAGAGCCTTTTCCCCAAAAGCGATTTTCCATCTAAAGGAAATAAGGAGGCTCACCCATTAATAGAATTTCCATGCAATTCATATTAATTCAAAAGTGGTGCCAATAAATTAACGCTGATATTAATTATATGAATTGGAACAGTTTATGGGAGGAGGGAGGTGGGAAGGTTCCACCATATTAAAGATGTGGAGTTTTCAAAGTAATAAATAAGGGTATTAATGGGGAGTTGAAGGTTGGTGAAGGGTTTGGGTTCATGTGGGCCCAACCACACTAAATCCTCTCAGGGGAGGTTATGTGGGGTGTCGTCCCACCCTTAACTCCCTCATGTAGGTTATCACTACAAAAAAAATTGTGCACAACAATTTTATTTAATTTAGTCTGTATCCCCAAAAAATAAACTTTCAACCCGCATAAAACGCAATTGCGGTAAAGGTCCCCTTAAGTGAATACTGGCGTTGTGAGTTTATCGGTGTCCTCAAATTTCAATTCTGAGAACCAGTTAAACAGATAGAAAAACCTGCTTGTATGTTTACTGAACGTACCCAAAAAAACTTCAAAAAAATGATTCCAGACACACCGGGCCTCAGATTCAGGTGCCGATAGAAACTACGTACTCATAAAATCCCAAATTATTTAAGAAGAAAAATTCCTTGAAATTTCCAGGTCATTACATTACTCCCACCTCAGGGATTTATGTCCCTATAAAGCTACAAAATACACTAGGGAAACAAAAAAAGGGGTACTAAGCATGCATCTGAGCCTCCCGCTCCCACGTGCTCTCCTGAAGTTCCCATGCTACTAGAGAACATGTACCAGAGGAATTGACTGTCCAGAATGGACCCACTCCTATCGATCCTCGATCTCCACTGGAACCTCCAAGAATGTCATCCCACTGTCGATGTCCAGCTCCCCGTGGTCGATGATGTGGGTCGGATCATGCACTTATCCCCTCAGCTGAGATACGTGGAAGACGTCATGCACACGGTGCAACTGAGGTGGAAGGGCCAGGCGGTAAGCCACCTCGCCTACTATGTTGTGGACCTGGAAAGGTCCGATGAATCATGGAGATAACATGCCGCCCTCGCCAAATCTCTGTAGACCTTGTCGAGGTGAGACCCGTAAGAAAACATGGTCTCCATCCTCGAACTCCAGTGGTCTTCGTCTCTTATCAGTATAGGACTTTTGTCTACACTGTGAAGTCTTTATCCTCCCCTGGATGATCTGCACAATCTCTGTCGTATCCTACACCGTCTCTGGTCCTACAAGTGATGACTTCCCTGGGTCTGTCCAGCACAGAGGTGATCTGAAAGGTCGGTTGTACAACCCCTCATATGGTTCCATCCCGATGGGGGAGTGGTAGCTATTGTTGTAATAAAACTCTTCCAAGGGTAAAAGATCCTCCCAGATGTGACCAAAGTCAAGGACACATGAACGTAGCATATCCTTGAGAGTCTGAATGGTCCTCTCAGTCTAACTTCCAGTCTGAGTATGGAAGGTGGTGTTCAGACGTAGATGCGTCCCAAAAGCCTCATGCAATCCCTTCCAAAGTCAGTAAGTAAAGCGTGTGTCCTGATTAGAAACGATCGTCGATGGCACACCATGAAGCTGTACGATCTTCCGAACGTAGAGGCATCCCAATCTCTCTACTGTGCCATGCTCTCTGATCTCTAGGATGTGGGCCGACTTGGTGAGTCGGTCGATAATCACCTGGATAGATTTGTGACCCCTGGATGTACGTGGAATCCCCATCAAGAAATCCATGGATATCCCATCCCACTTCCACTCTGGGACATCTAAAGGTTGTACCATTCCTGCTGGTACCTGGTGCTCTGCTTTCACTTACTGAAAAGTGAGGCATCGTGAAACGAACTCTGCTACAGCCTTCTTCATACCCGGCCACCAGTGTTATCGTCTATGGTCCTGATACATCTTCGCCACTCCTAGATGTACAACTAGAGGGGAAGTGTGGAACTTCCTTCAGCACCTCCTCCTGTAGTGCAACTGGTACCATCGTGCGCCCCCTAAGGAGGATGACATGATCCCATCCTTGAGAAAAATCCATCAGGTTCCAGCCCTGAGGATATCTAAGCACGTAGTGTATCGCAGTCAGTGTATCCTCGATGTGCCTCTCTAACTCGCTGAAGAAGTGGAGGAGTGACTATGCAAGACAGAAGAAAGGTTGATCCATCTGTATCCAAAAAGGATATTTGCAACGTGGCTAGCTGCTCTGTCACCTCTCCTAGTAGCTAAATGCCCGATCTCCTGCTGAGAGCACCAAATACAACGTTCCCCTTACCAGGAGTATAGACTATCTCAATGTCATAGTCCTAGAGGAACTCAAGTCATCGCCGCTGTCTCAGGTTTAGCTCCTTCTGTGAGAAGATGTACCTGAGACACTTGAGATTAGAGTAAACCGTAAACTATTCGCTTAATGAACTATGGGTGTGACTATCCATTTGTAAATAACATGACTACACCCTTTTTCACTTACGTCCTACAAGAGCTGATTAGATTTCTCCCTTGTCGTAAAGTGAAATCCAGTCTCATCCCCTAGATGAACAACATTCTTTGCCTAATACAGTCAATCCTGACATGAACGGTACATTTCATGCCATGGACGACGTCGTAAGGCCTCGAAACTACTCCCAAGAGATCCAATGGTTACTCTCTCCCCCAAGGGTCGAGTCACACTATCGGCAGCAGTGTGTGGTCATTGGGTCTCCTCCAGTAGGAATCTCGAATGTGAGAGTCTAGTCAACGGTTTTAACTGGAACCTCTCAGTATCAACCATAAAAAAAGGGTAGGAAAGAAAACATCACATGGAAAAGTGTCTTTTATTACTGCAGCTCAAAGTAAAATGACACAAAAAAACCACAAAAAAAAGACATCAACAAAGCTAGAAGAATCATGAACAAAAGTATCTATGCCTAGATCTAGTCCCGCTCCTATCCACCTACTCTCGGAGCACTATGTTCGAACCTCTGCCTCTGCCTGGGAGGTCCCTCTACTACCTGTTGCTCATCTGTAGGGCGGTTCAGGTAGTCTCGAGCCATGTGACCCTGCCCGCCGCATGCATTGCACTGCCTGCTCCTCGTATGGATGGCTCTTTTTTTTGTGCCCCACACAACCGAACCTATATCCTGATGTCTCCCACCTAATGGCCTGGTTCGCTTGGATATCTACGTCAACTATGAACTGACGGCTATAGAAGACTCTGCTACGTGTCATCCTGCAGAGGTTCCCGATACTGGTGACTGCTCAGTGACAAAACTCTCCACTATAAGGGCTCCCTCCAGCACCCCCACCTACATCGGGATGTTGAGGGAGATCATCGAAGCCCAAATCTCATTCTTGATTCACTGCTCGAAGGCTCAGGCCCTAAAGAATGGGTCTCATACCATGTCTGTGGAGTAGCATGAGAGGTCATCAGACCTTTCTTAGTACTGAGCTACTGTCATGTTGCCCTACCGCAGATGATGTAACTCCTGGATCTATACCGCACAAAGGGTGGATGGTACAAACTCTGCCCGGAATAGGATCTTGAAGTCTCTCTAGAGTAGAGATGCCTCATCATGCACTTGGAGCTTCAGGCTTCACCATCTTCCAACCACTGAATGCAAGGGACTCGCGACAAGGATCACCATGAGGCTGGCTAGTGTCCCTAACAATAAGAAAACTCTGACGAAAGCCTCCAGCCAGTCCTCAGCTTCCTGTGGGTCCATCTCTCTCTGAAACATGGGCATCCTCTGGCGCTAGAACTCGTGGAACACACTCAGGTGGCGTGAAATCTCTACTGCTGGAGCGGTTTGGTGTCGATGGCCCATGGGGTAGTGGTACTGTTGTTGCCTTCGCTGTGATGGGTCCCTGCACCGAGGCCTCGTCACTCGGTGGGATGCCATCTCGCACGTAACTCGGAACCCTATCTGGATGCCTTAATTGGGACATCCTAAAAAGAAATAGGTGTGCCACGGTCAAATAGTATACCTGGTGATCTGACACAAAGTAATGACAAAGAAAACTTTTCAAGGGAAACACACATGCAATCAGTGTTTTCATGCATTGAGTCGAAAATAAGAGGTCAGGGTCCGGTTGTACGGATACGTTGGTCGCTGCACCAACACTGGACTCCCTGAACTGAAATCCACACTCAATACTCTTAACATTGTTGCTTCACTAAAAGGAAATATCAGAGTCCCAAGTTCTTCAGTAGAACTGAATCCTCTGATGCCAATTTGTCATGACCCATCCCCCGGGGCCTACATCGTTTCTACCCCATGCCCACCTTCCATAGGCCAGGGGCTGGCGACTAGCACCAAAGGTGTAATTCCCTAGAAATGGGAAGGCATTGCCTTTTAAAATGTAATCACAGACAACCAGAGTGAAACCGGAAGAAAACACTATGTAAAAACACTATACACAAGTAGTGCTTAAAAGAAAAGGGGAGGGAAATACAAGCCCAATAGTAAAGTAAAAGGAAAAGACAAAATAGTTACAACTAATTACTAACAGCCGAAAGGTGTCTAGTAGCTCATGGATCATCCACCACAGATCCTACCTAAAGGGTAGGTACATATAGCCTCCTCAGCACTCCGCGTCCGTCCGTCTCCTCTGGGTACCGACTCGTCGTGAGGTCTACCTCAAGTTACTATCCAATACCCACGCTCTCTGCCACCGTCAGCATTGTCCATCATCTGCATCCAACACAACGAGGTGCTGGAATAGCCCGTACAGGGGTGAGTATAACGATACTCAGTAGGGACCCTGAGACCCTCAAGGTCTCACAAATCCCACATGGATAAACCAAAAAGTATGATTTCAATGGATAACACTTACTTAATTATATTCCCATACATATAACTAACTTATCATGTAACCCATCTCAATCATGAGGAAAACACAATGGTCATTGACTCAGCTCAAACAGGTATACATATTTTTTAAAGTGATAAAGATGATCAGATGTAACCACTGATTCATGTAAGCTGTCAGACCCATGTAAGATACTAGACTAGCTAAGCTGTCAGACCCACATAGGATACTAGACCAGCTACTCTGTCGGACCCATGTAGGATACTAGAACAGAAGTCAAACTGTTGGACCCACTTAGGATACAAGTACACTAATCATCATCATCGAACCCATGGAGGATCCTAGTATAGAAGTCACCATCGTCGAACCCACATAATATTCTAGTACGGTAGACATCGTCATCGAACCCACAGAGGATTCTAGTATGGTAGACGTCGTCATCGAACCCATAGAGGATCCCAGTACGATAGTCATCATCGTCAAACCCAAAGATGATCCTTATACGGTAGACGTCTTCGTCAAACCCATGGAGTATTGCAGTATGGTAGACATCATCATCAAACCCATGGAGGATCCTAGTACGATAGTCAACTTTGTAGAACCCACGAAGGATCCTAGTATGGTAGTCGTCGTCTTCGAACCCACGGAGGATCCTAGTACGGTTGTCGATGCAGTCGTAGCCAGCTCTAGGGTTTCCCTCACATGGCACGCTCGATTCCAGGAGGGTCTAATATTTGAGCAAGGGATTCAATACATAAACTATCATGAAGTCCAGAGTTGATGTTTCCCATTGTTCTATCTCGTCAAAAGAAACCCAACGCGACAGACGGTGCGTCAATCGAACGTCTGGTCTGAGAGTTATTGGCTTTTCTGTTCCATGTGCGCGGTTGGTTTTTAAGCTAAAACCAACTCGACCATACTCCAGCTACGTCCAAACCTCCAGTGGAGTATGTCAAAAGAGCTTCCTCATCAAAAGGAATTCAACATAGTTGACGGCACGTCAATCAGATGTCCAGTCCTTAAGTTATAAGTGTTTCTGCTCCAAGGGCTTGGTTGGTTTCGGGTTCGAACCAACCCGACCATACACAGACTTTGCCAAAACCTCGAGTGTAATATACCAAAACGACCATCTTGATCCAAAGATTCCTACTCAACTGACGGTACATCGATCGAAATTCTCTAGCTCATGTTATGGGAAAAAGACCGAAAAACGGTCCGAAGTGGGGGGTCGGGGCCCTGTCCGACCCGGCCCAACCCACCCTAGGTCGGCCCGAAGCTGGTTGACCCAACCTGGGTCCGGGTATATCCCAGGAGGGCATGGCCCGTCCCAGGTGTGCGTAGCCTGGTCCACGTGACCCGCCCTGGGCCGACTGGTGGGGGGGTGTTGGCTCGGCCAGCCAGCGGAGCAGGGGGCGTGGCCCCCGGTTCCGCGAACGCGAAACCCGGCTGGCACCACTTGTCTCCCAGATCCCATGCAGCCGCGGGATCCCCTCCTCGCCGCCATGGCTGGTGCCGTGGCGGGCTTCTACCTACAGCACTGCGCCAGCGACCCGCACCACTTAGGTCTTCCGCGGGCCACCGGAGTCATTCCGGTGGACCGTTTTTGCTTCCGTCTTCACCTGTGGTTGTCTTGGATTCTAAACTCCACTACGAAGGCTCCAAATCGTCATTTCGGTCCCGTTTCGTCGTCACCAACATCCCGTGCATCAAGATCCATATGGTGATGGGTCCGGACTTGTTCGTTAGTTCGTACCCACCGCGTTAGTGGTTGAAATCATCACCCAAAAATTAAACTCCATTCATGGGGGTATAAATCACATATGTGAAATATACAAATCCCCCTATGTCATAGTTGACATCATTCATCATCGAGCTGCGGAAGATGAGTGTCGCGGTAGTCGGGCATCGTGGAAGAATGGTGTCATCCCGTCAATGATGGAGGAAGAGTCGTTGTCTTAGGCGACGTATGCTCCTTGAAATTGAGGAGTGTCCGAGGAAGAATTCCTTCACGTTCTTCACCGGGGATGTTCTTCATTGAATAACGGTGTTCTTCGTCGAAGAAGGATCGCCTCCCTTTTTAATTTTCCAGATCCTTTTCCCCAAAAGTGATTTTCTAACCAATGTAAATAAGGAGGCTCACCCATATAGCATCCCGTCTTTTTATAACATAACTTTTCATTCCATTACATGGAACTGAGGATCTTTAAGGTTTAGTGTCTTGGAAACAAGGAACATAAAACATGAAACAAAAAAAACATTCTTCTTAAACAATTGAAAGGCTTCTCCTCATGTTCACCCTAGTCTCATTACTGCATCTCATAACTTGGGGACATACATCAAAAGGAAGGGTGAGCAGAAGGCCCAGCAAGGGAAACAAGTGAAACATTTTACATATGAACTTGAGATACATCAATAAAGTCATGAAAAGAACTTTAATGCATGAAAATGAAATCATGAGGCATATCATAATAAAAATAAAACTTTTTCATAACTTGAAGATGTGGCTACATAATTTAACATAGAAAATCATGAAAATATCACCAAGGTCCATCCCCAAGGTGTCATTTTAAAATTACCAAGGTTATTCACCAAGGTATCGTGAAAATTGTAATCTCTAGTGGTTACATCATTACCCAATGCATTGGAGCGCTATCAGGGTGCACCCTTAAATTTGACTTTATTATCATGTGAGCCACATATATCATCATCAAAAATTTCATAAATAACCCATATAGCATAAAGTAAATGGGTTTCATTTCATAATCATAAATTTTTAAAAACTGCTTTAAAGACATGATCTTTATATCACTTTAAAACCCACAGAAAAGGAAGGTGGTTCTTATGTATGTAAATCCCAGAATTTAAAATAGAACATTTTGGTTTATATGTGAATACCCCTTTAGAAGAAAGATCTTTGAGTATTCACTTAATAAAATAAAAGGACTTTAGAAAAAGAGATAGACATTCTGAGACAGAAATTCTGCAGCATAACGGCAATGTTCCGAGGTTTTAGAAGACATTAAAAGAGAGGTAAAATGGGTCAAACATTCATAAATGACCCATAAAATAGTAAATGGACAGAATAATAAGGATACATGATCATGGTAATGAAATTTCAAGGACATACCATTTGAAATGAAAAACATGGAAGGAAGAAAAAAAATTAGATTTCTCTTATGAAAGTTCGACAGCCTAACGGCGTTACTTAAACATCAACAAAAATGATTTGAAAAGATCAAATAGGGTCTCTCATCATGTGAACATAAGAGTTCAGTATGATAGATATAGATATAATTCCCCAACATAACAAAAAGGAACTTTAAAGAATAGACATGAATGTAGAACTTCAAAACGAGAAGGGTGAAGAACCACTTAAAGATTTGGCAGCCTAACGGCGCCACTTAAAACATCAAAATACTGAATTGAAGAGATCAAATGGGGTCTCTCATCATATGAACATAAGAGTCCAGTATGATATATATAGAGATCATACCCCAATATAACAAAAAAGAACTTGAAATAATTGGCATGAAAGTAGAACTTCAAAACGAGAAGGGTGAAGAACCACTTAAAAATTCGGCAGCCTAACGGCGCCACTTAAAACTTCAAAATACTGAATTGAAGTGATCAAATGGGGTCTCTCATCATATGAGCATAAGAGTCCAGTATGATAGATATTGAGATCATACCCAAATATAACAAAAAGGAACTTGAAATAATTGACATGAAAGTAGAACTTCAAAACGAGAAGGGTGAAGAACCACTTAAAAATTTGGCAGCCTAACGGCGCCACTTAAAACTTCAAAATACTGAATTGAAGCGATCAAATGGGGTCTCTCATCATATGAAAATAAGAGTCCAGTATGATAGATATAGAGATCATACTCCAATATAACAAAAAGGAACTTGAAAGACTTGAATGAAAATAGAACTTGAAAACGAGGAAGGTGAAAGAATCCCTTAAATATTCGGCAGCCTAACGGCGCCACTTAAACATTCTTAAAACGAATTGATGAGAGCAAGGGGGGTCTCTCATCATATGAACATGAAATAGGCAGTATGATTAATATAAAATAACATCCTCCAACATAAGAACATGGAGTATAAAAGAAATGACATAAAAGAGATTACTTGAAAA
Source organism: Viscum album (assembly GCA_963277665.1). Lineage (NCBI taxonomy): Eukaryota > Viridiplantae > Streptophyta > Magnoliopsida > Santalales > Viscaceae > Viscum > Viscum album. The sequence continues at coordinate 1,042,769,172 of OY728160.1, read as the reverse complement.
GAAAGAGAGAGGTCGGATCCCTTACCTTAAAATGTAACTCTTAAACCTCAAAGGTTGGGACCTTGAGGGCTTGGGGGCACCTTGGGAGGACTACTTGGGAGGTAATGAGACCAGAAATTCGTTGGGAATGAGTGGGGAGTCGAATGGATGAGAGGAGGGCTTGGTATTTATAGGGAAAGTGAGGGGACAAGGCATTAATGGCCAAGGGACACCTCACATGTGCTTTTCTCAAACCCATGTGCTCTCCCTTGTAATTTATCATGGAGTTAGGCCACATGGGGCCCCCAAAACAATAATTCATCACCTTTGGCCGGGCAACCCTCAAAAGATCTCATGACATCATCATGACACCGTTATGATGTCATTAAACATACCGAAACCCTAAAACTGTATTTTTACTATTCACTGAAAATTCAACTTTCTCAGAAAAATCCCAAAATTTCACATTAACCAAATATCAATGCTCTGATTTCAAAAATGAAATCCATTTTATAAAAATAATTTTCTAAATATTTTTAATTTAATTTTTAAATAAAAACACTATTCATCTAAAATTCATTTTTTTCAGAAAAACCCCCAAAAATTACCATAACATAATATCGATGCTCTGAGTTCAAAAATAAAGTCATTTTTAAAAAATAATTTTCTAATTATTTTTAATTAAATTTTTAATTAAAAAACATTATTCACCCGAAAAAACTAATACTTGAATAATAATTAATGAAACCGTTATTTAACTATTTTATTGAATCACATTACTTAATCAAGGTGCCTAGATTATTTTAAAACTTTCTTTAAGTGAGATTACTAATCCATTTGGTCATATTACTAATCCTAATCATAAAATCACTATTCATAATTTACTATTCATCAAAAATCAAGTTGATCTTATTAGACTCTAAATTTAGTACTGAACATAATTGGAGAAGACCATTTTTTGAAAATCATTACACATTTTTAATTATTTAGGGTTTACATAAACATATTTAAAATATCCTTTTTCTAAAATTCATCAAAAATATGCATACTATATTTATCCGGTCATTTCAAAATTCATAAACTTCATCATAAGAAGAAATCCCAATTTTTATTTAAAACAAGGATTACACAAGGTAGTTACGGTCTCGTTACATAACCCCTTATAATACCAGCATAGGACCTAAGAGTAAGGTGTGCTAGGGTGATAGAAGCTTGGGGCGGCTCAGTCAACATTGCCCGAGTAGTAATTTCTATCAGTTTGAACTTCTCACGAAGGAGATTTCGTTCCAGCTTCACATGATGAAGTTCATCTTGGATTTGATCCAGAGCAAAGCCCAGTGGTGCTACCTCCTTCCCAAGCCCTGTTAGATGGGCTTCGATCGGTCCAAGACTACTAGGTGAGGCCATCGAATCTTCTTTCTATAATAATTAACCAAGATTACTTATATTTAGGGACAATAATCAGAACATTTTGTTCACAGCGGTCATGTTGACCGATGGTTATATAATAGTCAAAACCCACTGATCTCATTTTAATTATAATCATGTTTATCAAATAAAACATTTTTGTTGAGTATAACAATAACACATAAAATTAGGAAACAAAATTTATTTAAAAATTTCGGGTCGTTACAATCTTCCCCCCTTAAGAAATTGCGTCCTCACAATTTTAAAATTGGGTTTTGAAATTTCATTGAAAGTCCCACATTGGAAAAGGAGTCAGTAAAACTATTACTTTAAAATAAAGAAAGGGAAGTACAAAGGTCACCCGAGTTAACCCACACTAGGGTTCCATGTAGGAAAACATGGACATGGAGGAGAAAACAACGGGTCAAGTTCTGAGGGAGAGTGATGGAGAACATGATTAGGAGAAAGTTAACCATGAGAAAATCCCAAACTTATGATGTGTGTAAACGGTCTTTGATTACCTAGTAGGAAACGTAAACCGACAACATTTTTGTTTTACGTTTCTTTTCATAATTTTGAGGATTTCATTTACTACATAGAACAAAAACATAAGAAAATATACCTACCTTCAAGTAGAGTTTTATCCTTTAACAATTCCCTACCAACACTAATCTTTTCTCCAAATGATGAGAATTCAAAAACACTTGGTCTCATAAAAGCACAAGAATCATCTTCTATAGAATCACATAATCTACAAAAGATTAACTATCTATTTCTTCTATCTTTAAACATTATCCCAAAAACAGAAAGGTTAAGGCAAAAAAACTCTTCAAAAAGAAATAATCCCATAGGAATGGAAACTACTTTTAAATCATCAAAGTTCCATGGTACTACCCAAAGTTCATCATAGACCATTCCATAAATAACGGTCCTTAAAATTCCTCAAAACAAACCAAACTAAGATTGAAACCCAAATACAATAAGGATTTGATAACATAGTCTTCCAAAACAACTTCATTGTTCATCTCCAGACAACATCAACCACTCCTAACATCATATAAAAAAGTAGCTAACCTAAACATATTTTACCCAAGATAGGTTAGTCATTCCCATAAGTAACCTAAATTACTATAAGTTCACCTTAAATTCATCGATTCTTCAAAATATAAGTCAACCTTACTCCTCAATGAAAATACCGTAGTAATCTATTTACCTCGATGAAATATGGTTCCCAAAATAATGAACGTCTTCCAAAATAATAATCATATTTTAATCCCCTAATCATCCCTGTCATATTAATACGATAATCGTCGCATTTCCTATCACATTGGTTGTCAGAACATGTTCTTCCATTTCCCACCATTAACTAAGAAGAGAAAGCATAATTAGGGGCTTAAATACTTAGCTAATAATCATGAAAAGGAACTGAAAGCATATAAGGATAACTTGTATATGAAAGGTATACCCTAACTTGTGATCTCTTAGGTTCCCATCTAGGTTATGAATGATCATATATTCTTATGTGAACCTTTATTTTATTTTATCTTTGTTCCTTTAACAATGGTTCATACCAAGCTTATGAATTTACCAAAGCATATCACCCGGGAGTGTCGTAACCAAGAGTGCAGCAAGGCCCGTTGTCGTGTACCAGTTCTCGTTCGAGTCTAGCTCAAAGCGGTGTTTTTGGGTTTTACCCTTATGTACATCTGTGCCAGAGCCACCTCTACCTGCTCGTATCCAGACAGGGATGTATTTGCTTGGCAACCCCTTACTCAATACTCACCAAAATACCAGGAAGATTTCCTATATTAAACTTTTCTATAGGGTTCCTCCTAGAGTTTTCATATCCTAATTTCCACAAATAACTAAACCATCCTTTGATACCAACTATAGCATCCCGTCTTTTTATAACATAACTTTTCATTCCATTACACAGAACTGAGGATCTTTAAGGTTTAGTGTCTTGGAAACAAGGAACATAAAACATGAAACAAAAAAAACATTCTTCTTAAACACTTGAAAGGCTTCTCCTCATGTTCACCCTAGGCTCATTACTGCATCTCATAACCTGGGGACATACATCAAAAGGAAGGGTGAGCAGAAGTCCCATCAAGGGAAACAAGTGAAACATTTTACATATGAACTTGAGATACATCAATAAAGTCATGAAAAGAACTTTAATGCATGAAAATGAAATCATGAGGCATATCATAATAAAAATAAAACTTTTTCATAACTTGAAGATGTGGCTACATCATTTAACATAGACAATCATGAACATATCACCAAGGTCCATCCCCAAGGTGTCATTTTAAAATTACCAAGGTTATTCACCAAGGTATCGTGAAAATTGTAATCTCTAGTGGTTACATCATTACCCAATGCATTGGAGCGCTATCAGGGCGCACCCTTAAATTTGTCTTTATTGTCATGTGAGCCACATATATCATCATCAAACATTTCATAAATAACCCGTATAGCATAAAGGAAATGGGTTTCATTTCATAATCATAACTTTTTAAAAACTGCTTTAAAGACATGATCTTTATATCACTTTAAAACCCACAGAAAAGGAAGGTGGGTCTCATGTATGTAAATCCCAGAACTTAAAATAGAACATTTTGGTATATATGTGAATACCCCTTTAGAAGAAAGAGCTTTGAGTATTCACTTAATAAAATAAAAGGACTTTAGAAAAAGAGATAGACATTCTGAGACAGAAATTCTGCAGCATAACGACAATGTTCCGAGGTTTTAGAAGACATTAAAAGAGAGGTAAAATGGGTCAAACATTCATAAATGACCCATAAAATAGTACATGGACAGAATAAGAAGGATACATGATCATGGTAATGAAATTTCAAGGACATACCATTTGAAATGAAAAACATGGAAGGAAGAAAAAAAATTATATTTCTCTTATGAAAGTTCGGCAGCCTAACGGCGTTACTTAAACATCAACAAAAAATGATTTGAAAAGATCAAATAGGGTCTCTCATCATGTGAACATAAGAGTTAAGTATGATAGATATAGATATAATTCCCCAACATAACAAAAAGGAACTTGAAATAATTGACATGAAAGTAGAACTTCAAAACGAGAAGGGTGAAGAACCACTTAAAGATTTGGCAGCCTAACGACGCCACTTAAAACATCAAAATACTAAATTGAAGAGATCAAATGGGGTCTCTCATCATATGAACATAAGAGTCCAGTATGATATATATAGAGATAATACCCCAATATAACAAAAAAGAACTTGAAATAATTGGCATGAAAGTAGAACTTCAAAACGAGAAGGGTGAAGAACCACTTAAAAATTCGGCAGCCTAACGGCGCCACTTAAAACATCAAAATACTGAATTGAAGCGATCAAATGGGGTCTCTCATAATATGAACATAAGATTGAAGTATGATAGATATAGAGATCATACCCAAATATAACAAAAAGGAACTTGAAATAATTGACATGAAAGTAGAACTTCAAAACGAGAAGGGTGAAGAACCACTTAAAAATTCGGCAGCCTAACGGCGCCACTTAAAACTTCAAAATACTGAATTGAAGCGATCAAATGGGGTCTCTCATCATATGAACATAAGAGTCCAGTATGATAGATATAGAGATCATACCCCAATATAACAAAAAGGAACTTGAAAGACTTGAATGAAAATAGAACTTGAAAACGAGGAAGGTGAAAGAATCCCTTAAAAATTTGGCAGCCTAACGGCAGCACTTAAACATTCTTAAAACGAATTGATGAGAGCAAGGGGGGTCTCTCATCATATGAACATGAAATATTCAGTATGATGAATATAAAAGAACATCCTCCAACATAAGAACATGGAGTATGAAATAAATGACATAAAAGAGATTACTTGAAAAGAAAGAGAGAGGTCGGATCCCTTACCTTAAAATGTAACTCTTAAACCTCAAAGGTTGGGACCTTGAGGGCTTGGGGGCACCTTGGGAGGACTACTTGGGAGGTAATGAGACCAGAAATTCGTTGGGAATGAGTGGGGAGTCTAATGGATGAGAGGAGGGCTTGGTATTTATAGGGAAAGTGAGGGGACAAGGCATTAATGGCCAAGGGACACCTCACATGTGCTTTTCTCAAACCCATGTGCTCTCCCTTGTCATTTATCAGGGAGTTAGGCCACATGGGGCCCCCAAAACAATAATTCATCACCCTTGGCCGGAAAACCCTCAAAAGATCTCATGACATAATCATGACACCGTTATGATGTCATTAAACATACCGAAACCCTAAAACTGTATTTTTACTATTCACTGAAAATTCAACTTTCTCAGAAAAATCCCAAAATTTCACATTAACCAAATATCAATGCTCTGATTTCAAAAATGAAATCCATTTTATAAAAATAATTTTCTAAATATTTTTAATTTAATTTTTAAATAAAAACACTATTCATCGAAAATTCATTTTTTTCAGAAAAAACCCCAAAAATTACCATAACATAATATCGATGCTCTGAGTTCAAAAATAAAGTCATTTTTATAAAAATAATTTTCTAATTATTTTTAATTAAATTTTTAATTAAAAAACACTATTCACCCGAAAAAACTAATACTTGAATAATAATTAATGAAACCGTTATTTAACTATTTTATTGAATCACATTACTTAATCAAGGTGCCTAGATTATTTTAAAACATTCTTTAAGTGAGATTATTAATCCATTTGGTCATATTACTAATCCTAATCATAAAATCACTATTCATAATTTACTATTCATCAAAAATCAAGTTGATCTTATTAGACTCTAAATTTAGTACTGAACATAATTGCAGAAGACCATTTTTTGAAAATCATTACACATTTTTAATTATTTAGGGTTTACATAAACATATTTAAAATATCCTTTTTCTAAAATTCATCAAAAATATGCATACTATATTTATCCGGTCATTTCAAAATTCATAAACTTCATCATAAGAAGAAATCCCAATTTTTATTTAAAACAAGGATTACACAAGGTAGTTACGGTCTCGTTACATAACCCCTTATAATACCACCATAGGACCTAAGAGTAAGGTGTGCTAGGGTGATAGAAGCTTGGGGCGGCTCAGTCAACATTGCCCGAGTAGTAATTTCTATCAGTTTGAACTTCTCACCAAGGCGATTTTGTTCCAGCTTCACATGATGAAGTTCGGCTTGGATTTGATCCAGAGCAAAGACCAGTGGTGCTACCTCCTTCCCAAGCTCTGTTAGATGGGCTTCGATCGGTCCAAGACTACTAGGTGAGGCCATCGAATATTCTTTCTATAATAATTAACCAAGATTACTTATATTTAGGGACAATAATCAAAACATTTTGTTCACAGCGGTCATGTTGACCGATGGTTGTATAATAGTCAAAACCCACTGATCTCATTTTAATTATAATCATGTTTATCAAATAAAACATTTTTGTTGAGTATAACAATAACCCATAAAATTAGGAAACAAAATTTATTTAAAAATTTCGGGTCGTTACAACCCATTAGTAGAATTTCCATGTAATTCATATTAATTCAAAAGCAGTGCCAATAAATTAACACTGATATTAATTATATGAATTGGCACAATTTATGGGAGGAGGGAGGTGGGTAGGTTCCGCTATAATAATGATGTGGAGTTGTCAATGTAATAAATAAGGGTATTAATGGGGAGTTGAGGGGTGGTGAAGGGTTTGGGTTCATGTGGGCCCCACCACACTAAATCCTCTCAGTGAGGTTATGTGGGGTGTGGGCCTACCCTTAACTCCCTCATGTAGGTTATAACTACCAAAAAAATTGTGCATGATAATTTTATTTAATTTATTATTTATCCCCAAAAAATTAACTTTCAACCCACATAAACCACAACTGCAGTAAAGGTCCCCTTAAGCGAATACCGGTTCTGCAAGTTCATCGGTGTCCTCAGATTTCAATTCTGATCACCGGTTCAAAATATAGAAAAACTCCCTCATATGTTTACTGAACATACCCGAAAAAAACTTCAAAAAAATGATTCCGGGTACACCTGGCCTCAGATTTAGGTGCCATTAGAAACTGTGTACTCCTAAATTTCCAAAGTATTTAAGAAAAAAATCATTGAAATTTCTGGGTCTTTACATCGAAACTCTTTCTGATCAACTTTATTTCCTTCTCCACCTTTAGACAACTTGTATCCCACTGAAATTGGTGTGAAAACTGGTATTCAATTTTCCATGCCAAACTTCTTCAGAAGTTCCATAGCATACTCTTCTTGAGACAGAAAAATGTGATTCATCTTTTTCAAAATTTCTAGCCCAAGATAGAACTTCATTTATCCTATCATGGACATCTTGAATAACTTCTTCATCTCCACAAAAAAATTCTCACATGAACATTCATCATTTCCAGCAAATATAATATTATCGACATAAACAATAGTGACTAGTGAAAACTCCTAACATTCATTGATGTAGAGATTGTTGTCAACTCTCCCTTTCTTAATGTTCAACTTCTTTAAGAAAGTATCTAATTTAGAATACCATGCTCTTAGAGCCTGTTTTAGCCCATAAAAATCTTTCTTCAACCTTCACACATAACTTTCATCCTTTACAATAACAATTCCACAAGGTTAATCATTGTTTACTTCCTCGTCAAAGTCACCGTTCAAAAATGTAGATTTTACATCCATTTGAAAGATTTTGTAACCTCATTGTATAGCAATAGCAAGAAAGAGTCTGATTGTTTCTAATCTTTCCAACGAAGAAAAGGTTTCATCGAAATCAATGCCTTCAATTTGTGAATACCCTTTAAAAACCAATCTTTCTTTGTTTCTTATTACATTACCTTCTTCATTCAGCTTGTTCCGAAAAACCCACTTTGTACCAATGATGTTCTTGTTGTCTGACTTGGTTACAAGTTCCAAAGTATCATTTCATGAACCCATTATGGATTCTCAAATGATTCATTAACATTATTCGGTTCAACTATCGAATAAAGAGATGTGTGTGATATAGAATTTATTGTTATTCTTGTTTAAACCCTCTAATTTTTATATAGAATAATGTTTTGCGCCTCCACTTTCTTCCTCAACCTAGGATGAGTTGTTTGAACTCCATCTTCATCACATGATATTTCTGAGTCAGATTCCTCTTCTTTAGTAGGATTAACACAGTATGCAGCATTATCTGAATTGTTAACAAAATCTTCTCTATCCTGCTCAACTTCCATATCAACATATGATTGAATTTCATTCTCAACATTTTCAACAACATTTACATCTAAAGAGTCAATAATTCGTCATGTTACGTTGTTGAGACATCTATATCCTATTCCTTCTAGAGCATATCCAAGAAAAATTCCATCATCTCTTCTTTGCTCAAACTTTCCAAGGATTTCACCTTTTTTCTCTATAATGCATGGAGTCCCAAAAAATCTTATGTGTTTCAGACATGGAGTTTTTCTATAGAACATTTCATAAAGATTCATATATGAGTTTGGTCTAAAGAAACATCATTTATGAATATACACACCAATTCTTAGGGATTTCCTCCAATAATAATGAGAAAGACTATGCTCAAGAAGCATAGTTCTCCCCATTTCCACCAAACTTCAATTCTTTCTTTCAGAAATCCCATTTTGTTGAGGTGTGTATGGTGAACTTAACTCATGCTGAATTCCATGATTCTAAAGAAAAAATTCAAACTCTTAATTCTTATACTCACCACCATTACCAGTTCTCAACTTTTTCACTGAATATTCGCATTCCTTCTCTTCTTTCCTCCTGAAACTCTTAAACATTTTCAGAGAATCTGACTTATCTCTCATGTACATAATACAAGTAATGAGAGTAAAGTCATCAATGAAAGTAATGAAGTACTTATCTCCATTTTCTGTTATCTTTCTCATTGGTCAACATATATCAGAATGTATAAGTTCCAAGGGTTGTTATGAATGTATTTCAAAACTCTTATGAAAAGAGTTTGTAATCTTCCCTTTTTCACAAATAGTGCAGCACCAATATCTTCTTCTTAATAAATCAGGCATATCTTAGTCATTTCCTCGCGTTGATAACTTTCACATATTTCATGGACACATATGTCCTAGACTTTTATTCCATAACCGATTTTCATCCACTACACCCATGTAATAAGAGTTCTTCACTTCACCAACTTGGAACAAATTACCTCTTGTACATTATCCCCTTGTGACTATATTTCCTTCATTTTCACTTTTCACAACAAATCCATATTCTCTGAAGATAAATTTGTTTCCCTCATAGCAGAGTTGTAACACACTAAGCTAGATATGTTTCAACCCATCAAAATATAGTGTTTTCTTGGATTTAATCTTTTCTTTTTCAATGATGGCCTATCCAACACCTTTGATCCTTAGAGATTCATCATTTCCAAATGTCATTGTTCCTTCCTTGAATTCTTTCTCATTCTTCAGCTGCATTAAGTCTCCTGTCATATGAGAGGAACATCCACTATCAAGAATCCATGGGCATTCTCCTTTTTTAGCTTTCAAATAAGCTTCGACAACAAGAGATTTTTGTTCTTCCTTTTCCTTCACTTCCTGTTGTGCTTCCTCCAATTTCCTAGCCAAGTCAATGTGTTCTGGCTAGACAACCATTCACACTTTCTTTTCAGACTTATCAGACCTATCCCTTTTATATTTTAAAAACTCTAGATTTTGAGAATTATTAAGAATATTTTGTAGCTCTGGTAACACACTAAGGAAGCCCTTGGCATGATGTACAGGTCGATCACATATTTCACAAATAGTTTCCATTAGTTGGAAACTATTCTCAACATTCACACCAGTCTTCTTAGATATCTTCTGAAATTTATTTGAATACTTTCTATTTTTAATGGGTTAACTCCCCCTGAATCATTGACATTCAAAACATGTGGAGTATTTTTAATGTTTTTGGTTGAACCAACACATATTTTCCATGTGTCTGAATCCACCACAATACCAGTAGTAACCATAGAACGAATATTTTCATATGAAACTTCTATACTAACCCGATATGTGAACACACTTATCAACAACCATCTTAATAGAAGTATATTGACCATCAAATTTCAAGTTTTCTTTTGTAAATCCATTTATCAGTTTAGATTTAAAAGCATAAGAAGTATTAGAAGTCATTCTTGACTTTTGATTTTTATGCACTTCTGATTTTTCATCATTGGGGACTTTGACCACATACATGGTCTTTACATCCTTATTCTTATCAGATCTAGTTATGTCTTTCATTTCAACCTTGAAGTTATATTTTTTGGATCCTTGTTTGATTCATTCTTAATGGAACATTCACCAACTTCTGAAATAGATTTTTTGAAACTGATATTCATTTCTTTAACTTTATAATGATTTTATTGGACAAGTTCCAAATCTTTTTCTTTTTCCTTCAGCTTTACTTCAAGATCATCATTACGATTCTTTTTATTCTCCAGAGAATTTTTCAGATCATCATTCTCCTTTTCCATCTAGATTTTCTCATTAGTAAAACCATATGGATTGTTTAATGCGGAATTTTCATTTATCAACTTGTTGTTTTCCTTCTGAGGCCTTCGGATCTTCCTCAATTATTATTTCAACTCTTCTTTCAAATTATATTCATGTTCAGTTTCTTCTTCTTATGAATTTTTTTCTCATGTACTCTTCATTATTCACTATATAAATAAAGGTAATATCTCTAGTTTTTTCATCAAATAATTTCTCAGATTCATCTTTTTTGTCTTCTTCATCTTCTTCTTTAGATAAAAAGCTTCTTCTTTTTATTTGATTAACTTTTTATCCTTATCCTTTGAAAAATATTTAACTTTTTTAGCTTGTTTCTTCCACAACCTTCTTGGCCTTCTGTTATCATCATCACTGTCTTCTCCTTTATTCTTTTGAGGACAGTTAGCTACAATGTGACAAACGACTCCACACTCAACATTTCAAGGTATGTTTACCCTTGTATTTATATGTTCCTATTTTCAAATTCTTAGAAAACAAGTATGAAATTTCATTAAATTTTTTACATACCTCATCTTCCAAATCAGATTGAACAACATCAACTTCAATAGGAGTCTTCTTTGACTTCTCTCTATTTGTATCCTTGAATGACATTTCTCTATCATATTTTGTTTTTCCCTTAAATGTATTCTCCCTTCTCATATCATAAGTAATGAGAGTGCTATGGAAATCATCCAAAGATAATGTTTCAGGGTCTCTATCTTCTAATGATGACACTTTAGTATCAAACTTGTCAGGTAGAATTCTCAACATCATTTTGACAACTGTAGAATCCTCCAATATTTCACCAAGACATCTTATTGTACTGAAAATATCATTTATCCTAGTAAAGAAATCCCTAATTGATTCAGATTCAACCATTTTCAAGTCCTCATACTTCAGTCTCCAGATTTGTAGTTTATCCTTCTTTACTTTTGTATTTATTTCATATATGTTCTTTTGTTTGTCCCAGATTTATTTTTATGTAGTGACACATTCACTCTTAACATTTCAATCTCAGGGAAAGATGAGAGTAATGCATTATTAGCTCTTCCATCATTCTCAAGATTCTTCTTATCTACATGAGTAAGAGGAACCTTGTCATTAATAGCAGGAAATCCTTCTGTTGTAGTTTCAAGAACTTCATATTCAGGAGACATAAGATAAGGAATTATTCTTTCCTTCTAGATGTGATAGTTCTTTCCATAAAAAATTGAAATCCCCTTACTATTCTTGCAATTTATATTCCTTATCACAACTTCTCTTCAACCACTTCAGCAAAGAATAAACGAAGGAAACTTTTCGCTCTGATTCCAATTGAAGTTCCCAGTCAGGATCTAAGTATCACTGAGAGGGGGAGGGGTTGAATTAGTGATATATTTTTCATTTTATGTTTCCAATTTTTGAAACAACCTTTGCCTCTTATGAAAAAGTTTCTTACCTCCTGAACACACACAACCACATGAACACAAGATTTACATGGTTCACTACTCAACAAGATTAGCTATGTCCTTGGTATGGTACGGAAACAATCCAGTACCACCCAATCCACTAGAAAACAATCCTTTGATGTGGAATACAATGAGTAGGATATGCCCTTACACTCTTGTAGCATTTTGAAAACAATACAAAAGTGTGTGTGATCCCTCATAGCATAAATATGGTAACATAATGATTCTGTGTTTATTAATGAACTTTCACAAATCAATCTTTCAAAAAAATCTTCACTTTTCTACCCAGAAGCTCGTAAGAACTTCCGGGTGGAAACAATTTGCGTGCCACTCCCTGCTTGCATGCCATTCCCTGCTTGCGTGACTCCCTACTTACGTGCCACCTGTTTGCATGCCACTTCTGCTAGCGCACCACCATCTTTCATGCCACTCAACTTGTGCACCACCTACTTGCATGTCACAACTTGCATGCCACAACATGCGCACCAAAACTTGTGTGCCACCATTGTGCACATCTCACAACTCGTGTGCCACCATTTATTGGTACACAACATACTTCTTGAAGACACCTCCCTGCTTGCGCGCCTCTGACAACTTACACGCCGCCACTTTCGCGATGCCCTACTTGCGCGCCTTTATAAATAACCCTCAACTTGCGCGCCACTTCTACGTGCATGTCACTTTAGTTTGCGGGCCACTTTCTACTAATTCCATGATCAGAGCTTACAATTTTTCTTTAAGTGTTTATCCTCGAAAAATGAGGGGGCTCGTCATCTGTTTATAGTCATTTTGTTGACTTGGGAACCACATACACTTGCGCGCCGCTCCAGCACTTGCGCGCCGCTCCATCACTTACACGCTGCTCCAACACTTGCGCGCTGCTCCAGAACTTGCGCCACACTTTCTTTCCTTTGTCATATTTTCATATGATGATGTTGAAATATGAATTTCAGGTAATAGACACTTGCATGACACACTTGCACACCCTCTATACATGCGCACTAGTTTTTGACTTGCGCGCCAATCTTTATCTTCCGCACCACATTATTTCCTTTTTCATATTTTGATGGGATGATCTTGAAATACGACTTACACACATCATACAATTGTGCACCACATATACTTGTGTGCCACACTTGTGCACCACTTTTGACTTCCGTGACACTTTCATTCCTTTTCTAAAAACACTTCTTTTACACTCCCTATCTTTCATAAGGCTTGCATCACAAGTTCTCCAAACTTATGATATTTGTGAAATACAAATCTGGAAAGCATCGTCATAGTTTACAAGTCATTCACAAAGTGAATTGATTTAGATTCTTTGACAACAAAAAACAACACTCTATAACAGAAAACACTACTTACATCTTTATCCGTCCAACTTGGTCCCAACAAAAACGACCATAAGAAATGTCAATACTTTAACCATAAACCATTAATTGTATAAAAATAGAACATCCACAATCACACATATCATAAATCATTAAATAAAATATTGATGGTTTGTTTTAATAAATTAACTTCAATCAAGAATAATATCTAGTAAATGCTATTGACATAGTTTAAAATTATTAGAAATACTATTTGAAAGAAATATCCATTTTTACGAAATCATTTAAAAGTCACACGTTTAAAATGAAGTCATTTAAAATATATTTTTGAATCTATGTGTCCCATACCACTTTTAAACTTTTGAATGTAATTAACATTTTAAAAAAAATCATATCCATATAAAGAAAACCTTAAAATCATTTTAAAAACATGGACATTAATTAAAACTATATATAAAAAATAAATTATTAAGACATTTAAAATACCGTTCTTGAAAAATATTCGCTTCCCAAAATACTTAAAATATTCATTTTGAAAACATTTTTATGATTCATGGACATGGATGATAAAAATTTCCTAGTAAATACTTAAACATAAAAAATCTCGTATAATAATGAGATTGAGGAATTAACCCTTATATTGAACTTTCCTTTAGTAGAGGGTATGTTAAACCTCCTGAATAATGACCATAGTATGTAATTACATTACATCAGAATAATATTTTTGTTTATGATATTATATATTGTTCTTTTATTCTTTTAATTTACCCATTTAATAATAATTTTTATGTTAAAGTAACATTTCAGGTAATAATCGCTTTGTTTATTGTACGTATTTTAGCTTGTTATTCTTGATCATATAACATAGATAATAATATACATACATCCAGAATATAAAACATGATTTATATATAATATATATTCAGAATATAAATGTGTATAAATGATATATATATGAAATGGAAACATCGTTCATGTAGACGGTAGTCTGTCCATACGCATGAATGTTGTTTTTGTTTTCTTAACATATACTATGGAAGTAATTAAACAAAATATATTTATTTATATAAAAATATATTATAAAATAATCCATATTATTTCATATACCTCATAATTAATCAATGTATTTATTTTAATAAAAAATCTTGAAGGGTGATCATTGAAGTTAAATCTCATAGCGCCGTGGAGAGGGTAAGCCGTACGTATGCACGAATGATAATATCATTATATTTACGGTAAAATGGTGTTTAATTTAATGTTATTTTACAAATAAATAATAATTAACATGTTATATTTAATATTTAAATTATGTATACAAATTATTATACCCATCCATTTAATTTAGTGTTGAATAGAAAACTACACCATGACGTGGAGATGGTAAGCCGTGTGTACCCAAGTATGGTGACATTTTCATTGATAGGATGGATAGAATAATGAATATAGTTGTAACATATTTATAATAACATAAAAGTATGTATAGGTCATAGGAGTTATTATTTTTTTATAGAAACATCAATGAAAAGGGATGTGGAAGAAAAAAATTACCTTGAAAGAGGTGATGAAATAATTATCTCTTCTTCAGGTGTTTCCTTTTGACTTGAACAAAAGGGCTCCTTAGGTTGGATTTATGATCAATGTTAAGACTCTAGGTTTAATTGATGATAATTGGGAGAATATGTGAGTATTTAATGGCCTTGACATATGTATTTGGAAGTGTGAAATTAAAAGAATGGTAATTACCCTTTTATAAGAGAGGTGAGGATCACTTTATGAAAAACATAAAATATTATTTTACTATAAAACCTTTTTCAGTTTATAATGGCTCCAAATGAATTCATATCAAAGATAAGGTTGGTATGGGTCGAAATATTCAAAAAAAATAAGTTTTAGACAATATTTGGTCACCATATTAACGTTATGTTTTAGTTTTAACCCTTAGTTAAATAGTTTAACTTTTACCATGTCTTCATGTATTATTACAATACATGGTTAATAAATATCCTATAAAATGTCAATAGAACCTAATGTTTTTAATTAATATCATATATATCATTATATTAGACGTTTTATTGAACCTTAGATTTTTAGGAATATTATATCATTTAATAATATAGTATTTAAAAAAAATCATTTTTGTCACTTCTTGCACTATTTAGTAATTGATTTTTGTTAAAGTCATAAACACATGATTTATTCCAAAAAATACATTTAATAATCCCTGAAATGACATATAAACTTATAAAATTAGTGTATGTATTCAAAAGATTCAATTTATATTTATTTTAATATTTTAAATATCAATTATTTTAATATTTCATTAAAAAGGTAATTACTACATATTTATTGTTTCATAAATTTATTTAATTATTTGATGTCCAAAAATTATAAATCAAATAACAAGATGTAAGAAATATTTTTATCTTTATAATGATATTTTATTTTATAATTTATCTAAAGTGTAACATTATATTAAAAATGGATTAATTATTAAACATTTAAATTAACACTTCTGACTCTTCTTTAAATAAAATCTAAAAAATGTACTAATATAACTCAAATGAATCAAAAGGATATTATTTTTGTCCTATCGTTGATTGTGGTCGAAATACACTTATGTAATTGAATTGCGACATGTGTTTGGGTAATTTTAATATTATTTTTACCATTAATTACCTTATTTTCATTTAACCATGGTAAATATAATTCAAAAGTTACTATTGGAAAAAAATTATTTTCATCCTATTGAATCACATTTAAATTATTAATTTCAATAGTGTCTATCAATTTTTGAAATTCAATTCATAGAATCGGAAAAATTACATTTTATGTAAATTTCCAAATGTGCCTCGATGGTGGGTAAAAGTCGTTAAAAAGGTTCAATAAAATAATTTATGTCCAATATTATTATAAAATGACTCGAATTAATTAAATTGTAGTAATATATGTATTATGTATCTATTTTTAACTTTATGGTAAAGTTTTAATTAAAAATAATTATGTAAATGAATATCTTAGTTTTTATATATAATGCAGTGATTTTCAATATTCATCAAAAATTGAATATTTTCAAAATTATACCAAAAATACATCCAAAGATAATTTTTATATTTAAAATTAAAAAATAATTTATATTTTACCACATTCAAAACATATAATTTTAATTAATTAATTTAAAATTATTTCCCGTTGTCAAAACTATAAAGTGGGGTTTTAGTAATTAAAAACTATCAAAAGATTGACATGTTTTTATGTCCAATTTAAATGCGAAATTACTTAAAATGACCTAACTTATATTAAATGATAAAAATATAATCTAATTTCACTTTAAAACCACTCAAATTAATAATTTAACCCTTTAAATTATGTTGATTAAGAAAATATTTTTTCTATTAAATTTTAGAATTTTTTATTATTCTTCAAAATATGAAAGTTATTGGAAAAGTACCAAAAAATATTCCAAACTATATTTTTATGTACCAATTATATTGAAAAATTTAATATCATTATATTTAATATATAAAAGTTTCAAATATTGGATTTAAAAATGATTCTCTATTAAAAGAATATAAAATTTATTTTTTTGAAATTTTTTTCATTTTTCTGAAAAAATAATTTTTTCTTAAATTTTGTCAAAGAAACACATAATATGGATGTTAAAATTATATTATGTTTATAAAAATCATAATTTAGTTTATTCTATTCATAACGGATATTTGAACGGCTAGTTTGGTTAGTCATGGTGCACTAGAACTCGGTGTTGCGTGTAAATCCAACTATTTGATTACATTAAAAAAGATAATGCACTATATAATACTAGGGTGTTACATTATCCTCTCCTTAAATAAATTTATTCATCACAATTTGATATATTTCATTGAAAATAAAAGGTTAAAAATTGAAAATACCATTTTTGAAAACTCACATCAGAAATTTGGTTAATAAAATTTAGTCTTTATTCAAGAGGAATGGAAATGAAAAAGTAACCACCAAATTAAAATTTCGAATAAGAGAACAATAGTGGAAATTATAATTGGAGGAAAAACATAAATATTTATAGGGAGTGATTGAGTTCATCAATCACAAAGAAGTGAATGGAAAATTAAGGGCCTCAAAGACCTAAATCTAGGATGATTTAAAATATCATCATTTCAAAAAAAACATTAGGTATTAGGATAACAAATTTTTTGGTTTTAAGATCCATGATCTAATGTTTAAGAATTAATTTCAACATATAATAAGAAAAAATACTTGACAAAATGAGTCCCTCTGACTACCCTGATCTTTTATTACACAATTGAACATAATTTATTACATAAACTCCATTTTATACAATATAGATGATCGAGAGGTATAGAGTCTTTGGGGTTTAGGATCATTACATAAAAACTCAAAACATTAAATACAAAATCTTTATTGAAAACATCCTTTACACGACCACTATATTCCCTTGTACCAAGCATTTCATGGGATAACCTACGGACATGCATAAGATAAGGGTGAGCTATAAATCCCAGTTAGGGAATAAACATGGATTAACATGAGGAATACAATACATGTTAGACAATAAGCATATCATTAGATCACAGTAGAAGAATAAACATAAAGGCATGATAAATCATGATAATCATAACATTGAAATGTTGCAACAACACATAACATGGAATTAGCATGAGCCAAGGCTCATTGCACATGGAGCATGAGTAAATACTCACTGCCCCTAAAGCACAAGTAAAATTTCATTGCACTTGAATTATCATGATTAAACACCCATTTCACATTATGTATCATGATACTATTCTTAACCCAATGCATTGGAGCGCTATAAGGGCACACCCTTCTTAAACATTTCATTTCATGCACAAGTGTGCCACATGGATCCTATAACAGGGATTCATAAAACATAATCATTTATTATATGATAAAGTAAATTGGAATTCAGACATGAAAATTTATAATCAATAATTAAATTTGCATAATGGTTAATACCCTTGAAAGATAAACGGGCATGGTATTCACTAAACAATGACATTGGCTTGGAAAATCTGTGCAATTTTGGCAGCGTAACGGCGTGACCTATGAATTCATAAAAATGGATAATGAGAGAGAAAGGGGAGTCATATAATATGTACCTGAAATTGACAGTGAGGGGGTCATATAGATACATGTACCAACAATTTAAATGGAATTCAGAGTCATGATACAAAATAATTTCATTAATGTAAAAGAAGAGAGATAAATTTCTTTCGGAATTTCAGCATAGTAACGTGTGTACATGGGAGGCATTTAATGAGAGATAAAGGGGTCTACCACCATTAAAACATACATATTTCAGTATAGGGAGGTGCAAAAAATACCACAACATTTATAATTGAAATTAAAATGGGATAACAACATTAAGAAAATTGGCCAAAAATTAGAAAGGAAGAAATAACCTTACTTGGAAGTATGCATCCAAAGGCTTGAGAGAGGCTTGAGAGAGGATTCATGGGAGCTTGGGGCACCTTGGGAGGATTATAGAGATATTAGGTAAGAGGTTGGAAGAACTCCAAAGGCTTTGAGTGAGGATAATGTGGGAGCATGGGTGGGTTTACATAGGAAAGGTGACAGAATTATTTATTATTTTTGTTTGGGACACCTCACATTAATCTAATCCAAACCACAAACCATCCCATGGTTTTTTCCCAAGTTTTTCAGAAAAGGGAAGTGGAAAACAATATTTTATAATTCCAAAGTCCTAAATTCTTAACATAATGGGGTTGCTTATGTGGAGGTGAGTCACACTCCCAAGGAAAACAATTTAAAAGGACAAGATGTTTAATAAGCCTTGAAGGGTCCATTAATGCTTCATAAAATAAGTCAAACAAACCCAAAATCAAATTATTTTAATTTTAAAACATATATTGTACTAACATGAGGATTAAAATATTTTATTAAATCACTATTGGGTCATTATAATGTCATAAAAAACATAATATATTTAAACAGTATTTAATTTTTATAAAAAAATTTGATTGTCTCAGAAAAATATGAAAAATTCAACGCTGGATAATTTCAATGTCCTGATTCTAGAAATAATATTCATTTTATGTAAAAATATTTCTAAATATATTAATTTTCACATTTCAAATAAAACTAATATTTATTATAAATTCATGGGGTTTGACAAAAAATGGATTTCAAACCATAAATAAAATAAGAAAATAAATAATATTTAATAAAAATAAATTTAATAACAATAATAATATTTTATTAATATATAATTTAATTCAAAAATACATTAATTCATCAAAATGGATTTCTTAGATGAACATTAACTAAAAATACTCTTTGTGCATTAAAAACTATTTATAAGGTAACAATAATAAAATGAAAGTATATTCATTATTATATACAAAAATAATGAACATAACCATAGTGTTAAGGTCTTGTTACATGAACCCTTATTACACCCGCATAAGACAGAAGAGTAAGGTGTGTGATGGTGACATACTCTTGGGGTGGCTAAGATAACATTGCTTGGGTGGTAATCTCTATCAACTTTCACTTCTCTTGTAGGCGGTCCCACTCAAGATTAACCTATTGAAGCTCGGCTTGGGCCTGGTCAAGAGTGATGCCCAATGACGCCACCTCTTTTCCAAGCTCCGAAAAATGTGCTTCATGTGGGACACGTCTACTGGATGTGGCCATCACTTCCTTTTTCTGAGTAAATTAGTTTTGCTAAAGACATATATCTATACTAATCATGAAATCACTATTCAATAACTATACTAACAATGGTAACAATAAATAATAGTATTTCAAAATCCAAAAACCTAAAGACAATGAAGTTGACAATTTATATAAACATTTTACATAAATAGACATTTAATTTGATTAAGAGGGATTTTCAATAATGAAAGTTTGGGTCGTTACAATCTTCCCCCCTTAAAATATTTCGTCCTCGAAATTTCCTTTTCTTACACTAAAACAGATGTGGGTAACTCTGATTCATCATTTCCTGTGATTAACACATTGCTAGATCAAATTTTTGGTTTCGCCACAACACCTTGACAATGGGAATTGTCTTATTTAGTAGAACTTTTTCTCTACGATCAAAGATCTTCACAGGTTTCTCCCCATAAGAAAGATCATCCTCCAACTGTACCACCTCTAAAGAGAGTGCATGTGAACGGTCTAGTATTTACTTCTTTAAGAGGGATACATTAAATACATCATGTACTTTGGCCATGTTAGGTGGAAGTTCAAGTCGATATTCCATAGCCCCGACATGATCAAGAATCTCGAAGGGGCCGATTTACCTTGCACATAGCTTCCCTTTCTTTCCAAACCTCATGAAATTCTTCCATGGAGATATGTGTAGAAATAACATGTCTCCAACTTTAATATCAAGGTATCATCGATGGTTATCTTCATAATTCTCCTGTCGACTCTAGCTGCCTTGATATGTTGTTTAACAGTTTTCACCTTCTCCACCATTTCATTGACCATTTCTGGGTCAAGCGCATTACGCTCACCGACCTCCTCCCAACACATCGGTGTTCTGCACCTTTTCCCATAATGGTCTTAATATGTTGCCATTTGGATGATCGAGTGGAAACTATTATTACAAGGGAACTCAACCAGAGGAAGATTTTTATCCCATCCTCCTTTAATGTCCATTGAGCATGCTATCAACATGTCCTCAAGTGTTTGGATAGTCCGGTTGGATTTTCTATCAGTTTGAGGATGATAAGCCATACTAAAGTTCATTTCAGTATTCAGAGATTGTTGGAGACTCTTCCGAAACATAGAGGTGAATCTTGGATCTCAATCAGACATAATAGATAGTGGTACTCCATGCATCCTTACCACTTCACTGATATATATTATTACCAGTTGAACCATGGAGAAATCATCTCGAATAGCAATGAAGTATGCAGCCTTTGTAAGATAATCCAAAACAACCCATAATGCATTGTTGCCTTTGGATGTCTTCGGATGCCCGATGAAAAAGTTTGGGGTGATGTTCTTCCATTTCCATTCAGGTATGGGAAATGGTTGCATCATCCCCTTAGACTTCTGCATCTCTGCCTTCACTTTTTGACACACCATTAACTTTGATTTATAATCAGCAATCTCCTTATTCAAATTATCCCACTAATAATGCTCTCGAGGCTTTTGATACATTTTTGTGTTTCCTGGGTGAATAAAAAAATTTGAACTATGTGAATCATCCAAAAGTTCCTTCTTCAGCAACTGACTTGATGGAACACATAGTCTTTTCCCAAATCTCACAATTCCATCTTCATTAACATTAAACTCTGAGGATTTCCCTTTTCCGATAGCTTCCACTTTTTCCTGAATTCGCACATCATCTTTTTGAGAATCCTTTAGCCTTTCTAAAAGTGATGGTTGAGAAATAATTTGTGAAATGATTGATGATATTCCCTTATTTATGATTCACATGTCCATCTTTATCAAATCTAAGAAGATTGGATTCTTTTTAATTGTCATTATTGATAGAATTACAGGGTCCATTCTACATAGGGCATCTTCCACCTTGTTCGCTTTCCTAGGATGGTAATGGATTGAGAATTCATTGTCTTTGATCATTTATAAACATCTTTTTTGGCGCATGTTCAACTCTTTTTGTGTGAATATATACTTGAAGATTTTGTGGTCTATAAATATTTCACACTTCTCCCCAAAGAGATAGTGCGGCCAAATATTCAAAGCAAAGATCACTACAGCCAACTCAAGGTCATGTGTTGGATAGTTCTGTTCATGAAATTCAATTTCCTTGATGCATGGCCAATGAATTTATCATTTTTCATCAACACACATCTCAGGACCTTCTTTGAAGCATCACTGAATACCACAAAAATTTCTCCACTTGTGGGTAAAGTGAGCATGAGTGCAGTGATAAGCCTCCTTTTCAACTCTTTGAGGTATTCTTCGCATTCATTACTCTAAGAAAATGTTACTCCCTTTCTAGTTAGATTGGTAATAGGGTTTAACAATAGTAATAAATTTCTCACAAATCATCGATAATATCCAGCTAACCCTAAGAATCTACGGATATCTGTTACAGATGTTGGCCTCGTCCATGCCTCAATTGCATCTATTTTGGAGGGATCCACAGATATCCCTTTTCTTGTGATGATATGGCCCAATAATGAGACCTCCTTCAACCAGAACTCACACTTTTTGTACTTTTTAAAGAGATTCTACTTCTGCAAGTTCTCTAGTACAGTTCTCAGTTACTCATCATGATCCTCCTTGGTTTTGGAGTATATGAGAATATCATCATTATACACAACCACAAATTTGACGAGGTAATCTCTAAAGACTCTATTAATCATGTCCATGAAGATTATTGGAGCATTATTGAGTCCCAAAGGCATTACTATGAATTCACAGTGCCCGTATCTTGTATGAAAAGCTATCTTGTGGATATCTTCCTTATTCACGCTTACTTGATAATCTCCTGACTGCAAATCCACATTTGAGAAGTATTTTGCTCCATACAATTAATCTAAAAAGTCATCAATTCGTGGGAGATGATACTTTCTCTTTATCGTGATATTGGGGAGCTCACGATAATCGATGCAAAGGTGCATTAACCCATTCTTCATCTTGACCAAGAGGACTGGTGCACCCCATGGTGAAGCACTTGGGTGTATATACCATTTATCCAGATTCTCTTGTAGTTGCTTCTTCATCTCCTCAAGCTCCACAATATCCATTCTATATGGATTCTTGGATATTGGTAACTCCCCATGTATAAGTTCAATTGAGAATTAAACATCTCTTCTAGGAGGAAGACCATGAAATTCCTCGGGAAACACTTTAGTGAATTCCCTCACAATAGGAATGTCCTCCAGGATGGTTGACTCCTTAGACTCAATCATCTAAGCCAGATACAAATGCTCATACGCCAGTAATATCCACACTTGAGATGATGGAGGTAAAGGAGATTCATCTTCCTCCTTGCACTTGTAAAGAATCAAAGGTCTATTCTCTACATGGAGGGTGATTTCACTATCACGGAAATTTATGATGGCTCTATATAAGGAAAGACAATACAAGCCAAGAATTGCATCAAATTCCACTAGATAGAGTATGATGAGGTTCTATGGGATGTTTAATCTAGAGATTACGACAGGGGCGAGTTATATTAATGGGATGCAATGATTTCCCCATTTGTCGTACTCACCGACATCTTCACTTCCATGTTTTACGGTGTTGCTGGGATTGTTCTACTAGACATTCGAGATATAAAATAATGCATAGAACCTAAATCAAAAAGTATGTTTCTATTATTAAATTAAAAACTAGCGTACCTATCACCACATCGTTTTTGGGGATCACTTTGGCAGTAGTAATGGAAAAATCTCTCCCTTTCTGCCTTAGAGGTTATTGGTTGCCTCCAAAAACCCTTGGATTAGGGCACTGATTTGCAAGATGCCTTGGTTCTTTGAAGTTGTAGAGATGAACCATGTTTTGAGGTTCAAACGGAGCATTACTCTGCTCTGTCGCAGCCGTAGGTCTTTCTTGCTGACAGTTTACAGCAAGGTTCCCTTCTCTTCCACACCTAAATCATTTCCTCATCCCCTTCAGGGAATTTTCTTGGTGCTTCTTTCCACACCTTTGGAAGGTGGGGTGTTTGATCTTCTTAGAACAGTTGAATTTATACATCAGACCTCCAGCATTGAATTCCATCTTACTCTTCTTATCCCCATGATACCCCTGATATTCTCTGATCTCCATTTCAACCTTGAGGACACATCGAACAATTTCCTCAAACCTGTCGAAGTCACTGATCGCCAGTGCTTTTCGGAAGCTAGGTTTCAACCCCCCAAAGAAGCGATCAACCTTGCATTCAGGGGTAACGACAAATCCGATAGCATATTGTGCAAGCCTTGTGATGTTTTCCTCGTATGCTCCAATAGATTCATTGTCTTTTTTACTTGAGGTCAAGGAAGTCTCTTTCCATCTTATTTCAGAGGGTGCATGAAAAACATTTATTGAAAAACAACTTCCGGAAATCCTTCCATTCCAATGACTTGATCTCCTCCTAAAGCTTCGTATTTTTTATCAACGTCCACCATTGATTAGCTTCACCATTCATATGATAGGAATCCAGGATAACCTTCACTTGTTCATCATATTGAAGGATGGAGAAGATCTTTTCAATGGAGTTGATCCATTGTTCAGTGATTGAGGGATCAGATGATCCATTAAAAGTTAGAGGCATTTGTCTCATGAATCTCTCAATAATGACTTTTTCTTTCTTAGGGGGGAAGAACATTCCTCTACACCCATGTTTCTATTCAAATCTTGAGTTAGCTAAGGGAGAAGCGTTACAAAGTTCAGAATTCCCACTCCCATTGGATTGGGCATCTCATTAGTAGAATCATCACATAGATCTTCACATCGGTTGTTAGCCTGAGTCCTTCTATTACCGGGCATTTTCTGGAAAAAAAGGAAGTCTATGGGTAACACATAAAGTTTAATACATTGAAAAAACTAATGACTTATTAATAAATTTTATTTCCTTAACATATGAATCTATTGGCTTCAGTCTATGTTATCCATGATCTACTTTCTAACATCTATTATTAGGAAATTTGTTGTCCATTAATAATGGTTTATACTAAGCTTGTGAATTTACCAAAGCATATCCCTTGGGAGTGTCGTAACCAAGAGTGCAGCAAGGCCCATTGTTGTTCCCCAGTTCTCGTTCAAGTCTAGCTCAAAGCTGTGTTTTCGTGTTTTACCCCTAGGATACATCTGTGCTAGAGCCGCCTCTACCTGGTCATATCCATACAAGGATGTATTTTCTTGATAAACCACTTACTCAATACTCACCACAACATAGGGATATTTTTATTATACTTTTTATTTTCTCTAAGGCTTTACAAGGTTTTTCTAATCCTAATCCCAAAAATGAACAAATCTATCCTCCAAGACCAACTATGACAACCCTAATCTTTTATTACACAATTAATCATAATTTATTACATAAACATCATTTGATACAACATAAAAGATCGAGAGGCCTAGTGTCTTTGGGGATTAGTATTATTACATAACAAATTAAAACATTAAATACAACATCTTTATTGAAAACATCCTTTACATGACCACTACATTCCCTCGTACTTAGCATTGCATGGGATAACCTGAGGACATGCAAAAAAAAAGGTGAGCTATAAAGCACAATAAGGGAATACACATGGAGTAAAATGAGGAATAAAATACATGTTAGAAAATAGGCATATCATTAGGTCACAATAGAAGCATAAACATAAATTCATGATAAATCATGATAATCATATCATGGAAATGTGGCAACAACACTTAACATGGAATTAGCATCAACCGAGGCTCATTGAACATGGAGGATGAGTAAATCCTCATTGGACATGAAGCATGAGTAAAACCTCATTGCACTTAAATTAGCATGATTTAACACCCATTTCACATGATGTATCATGATACTATCCTAAACCCAATGCATTGGAGCGCTATAAGGGCGCACCCTTCTTAAACATTTCATTTCATGCATAAGTGTGCCACATGGATCATATGACTTAGATTCCAAAAACATAATCATTTATTCCATGATAATGGAATGTGGAATTATTACATGAATCTTTATAATCAATAAGTAAATGTTCATAAAGGTGAATACACTTGATATAGAAATTGGAATGGAATTCATTACACAATGACATTGTCTTGGAAAATCGGAGCAATTTTGGCAGCGTAACGGCGTGATGTAAAAATTCATAGAAATGGATGATGATAGGTAAATAGGTTTATCATCATATATACATGAAATTTAATGTGTGGGGCTCATATAAATACATTTATGAACAATTTAAATGGAATTTAGAGTCATGATACAAAAGAATTTCTTTAATTTAAAAGAAGAGAGAGAAACTTCTTTCGGAATTTCTGCATAGTAACGGGTGTACATGGGAGGCATTTAATGAGATATAAAGGGGTCCCCATCATTAAAAATAAATAGGGAAGTATGGGGGAGGTTCTTAACCATACCCCAACATTTATAATTGAAATTAAAATGGCAAAAAAACATTAATAAAATTTGACAAAAATGAGAAAGGAAGAAAAACCCTTACGTAGATGTGTGCTTCCAAAGGCTTGAGAGAGGCTTGAGAGACGATTCTTGGGAGCTTGGGGAACCTTGGGAGGATTCTAGAGAGAGTAAGGAAGAGGTTGGACGAACTCCAAAGGCTTATAGTGAGGAGAAAGTGGGATCTTGGGTGGGTTTATATAGTAAAGGTGAGGGAATTCTTTATTATTTTTGTTTGGGACACCTCACATTAAACTAATCCAAACCAAAAACCATCCCCATGGTTTTGGCCCATGTTTTTTAGAAAAGGGAAGTATAAAAAAATATTTTACAATCACAAAGTCTGAATGTTTTAAAATAATGGGGTTTCTTATGTGGAGGTGAGTCACCCTCCCAAAGAAATCAATTAAAAAAGGCAGGATGGTTAATAAGCCTTGAAGGGTCCATTAATGCTTTGTAAAATAAGTCAAACAAACCCAAAATCACATTGTGTTAATTTTGAAACATATATTGTACGAACCTAATGCTTATAGTATTTTATTACATCGCTATTGGGTCATTATTATGTCATAAAACACATAATATATTTAAACGGTATTTAATTTTTACCCAAAAATTTGATTGTCTCAGAAAATAACGAAATATTCAATGTTGTATAATTTTGACGTCCTTATTATAAAAATAATATTAATTTTATCTAAATAATTTTCTAAATATTTTAATTTTCACTTTTAAAATAAAGACCGACATTTATCGAACATTTATCGGTTTTGACAAAAATTCCTTTCAAACCATAAAAAAATATACAATCATTTATATTTAATAAAAATAAATTTAATAATAATAATAATATTTTATTAAAATATTATTTAATTCAAAAATCCATTTATTCATAAAAATATATTTCTTAGTTGAACATTAACTAAAAATACTATTTGAACTTTAAAAACTATTTACAAGGTAACAATAATAAAATGAAAGTATATTCATTATTATATAAAAAATAATGTACATAACCATAGTGCTAAGGTCTTGTTACATAACCCTTTACAAAACCCATATAGGACCAAAGAGTAAGATGTGTGATGGTGACCGACTCTTGGGGTGGCTCGGATAACATTGCTCGGGTGGTAATCTCTATCAACTTCCACTTCTCTCGTAGGCGGTCCTGTTTCACCTTAACATGTTGAAGCTCGGCTTGGGCTTGGTCAAGAGAGAATCCCAATGATGCCACCTCTTTTCCAAGATCTGACAAACAGGCTTCATGTGGGGAAGGTCTTCTATATGAGTCCATCACTTCCATTGTCTGAGTAAATTAGATTCGTTAAAGACCTATATTTATACTAATCATGTGATCACTGTTCAACGATTGTATTAACAACGGTAACCATTATTAATAGTATTTTAAAATGAAAAAACATAAAACCAAAGAATTTGACATTTAATATACACATTTTACATATAGAAACATTTAATTTGATCAAGAGAGATTTTCATTAATGAATGTTTGGGTCGTTATAGTCCCATCCTTTAACTAATTTCCACCACAAACTCATCTCGTAAATCAAAAATATTTTATTTATCCTAATCATATAGGGTTACAAAATAAATTAATATATAATTAATCTACCAAACCAATTAAAAAACTACATTATACAAACCAGGACATCATGTAGGGCACTGGTTCGTGATGCACCCTTGTTGGCCTTCAGTCGCAGGTTCAACTCACGCGGCCTTGCCAGACGTGACAGGTTGTCACCCAACCTCCGTGTTTTCCTTTTTATTAAAATCAAAAAATACTCTTAAGTAATTTTTTAATTTTATAAAATAGTATAAAACAACCAACTTAATTCATTAAAACCTTTATACTTATTCAAAATAATTCTATCCATACTCATTGTTCAAAATTTATGAGGAAGGTAAACATATTGATGATAACTTTTTTATAAATAATAACATGTCAATACCTTCATCATGTATTATATTTAAACATGGTAATATCCTGAATTACCATAAAACTGTATTGAATACATTCATGCTCTCTTGTTCCTTATAGAATACTGCATATACTCCTTAAATCCAAAAATTTTGAATAGTCCAACAAGGATGGAATAAACAAACCATTAATGAGTTCCAAGGATGTCAATAATACCAATTATACTTTATCCTACACAATTATATCTTATTCCAAAATCACTACCTCAATATCAGCATCATATTAAAGTTTATCTTTCTATTAACCATATATTTTTTAAAAAAAATTAACATAAAACTGTGTCACATTACTTGGTACCATAAAATCTCAATTCCTAGATGAAAACTTATTTTAGTACAATCCTTTTATAATTTTAAATTATTATAACTTGTACATCATTAATAAAATACTCAAAATACACAATTCATTATTAACATCTTAATAACACTAATCATTCATCTTCATCTGCAGTAGTATCATAACTTGATTATTAACCAAAATAATCATTTAGGGTATACTCTAATGATTGGGACCTTGATTTGCACGGTGTCCTACTACTTGTAGATGAAGCATTGTACATTTCAAACTTTTTTTACCCTTTAAATCACAAACATGGTGTCCTTTTTGTCCACAATTACAACAAACTCCCATTCCTTTCAACCTCATCCATTAGTGATTATTTCCACAGTTATCACATATGGGAAAAAAATCATTCTTTCCCTTATTCCATTTATCCATCATTCTCTCTACATCTTATTCTTCTTTGGTATCCCTTCAAATCCATATGACTCATAGAATCTATTACATATCTTATTAAAACATGATATTATTTCTTCATGTGATGATAATATGCGGGAGAAAATTTTGCTTATAAATGATTACTTAAGACCATGAAATATATGATCATTCATACTCTTTGGATCATGTGTATAGTTGGAGTTCTCATTCTTTATATAGGGAGTCATTTCCAAATGATGAAATACAACATGTTAGATCACATCTTACTGTATAATACAAATACTAGAAAAATAATAATCTTTAATTCAAAATTTTAACACATATAGTTTCATAATCATAAAAATGGATTCTTTGCTGACATATTTACTCATACATCCTTCATAATGGTTTGTAATAAAAATGTGAATTATACTAAGAATATCCCTTGGGAGTGTCGTATCTAAGAGTAAAACAAGTCATGTTTTCATGAATCAGTTCACATTCGAGTCTAGCTCTAAGCGGTGTTTTTGGGTTTTACCCCTAGATACATCCATTCCAGAGCCACCTCTTCCTGCTCATATCCAGATAGGGATGTATTTCTTGAAAATTCAAATAATCCCTACATTACTAAAATTCTAGAAAGTTCTAATATACTAATCCTTAATGTTTATTTTTGATTAATGTTATCTAATCATATTTTATCAAAATCTATTTCCAAATATGTTTCTAGACTTCCTCTGATACCAACTGTAAAATCCCCAACCCCACATACCCAGAGTCAGTGTATTATTTCTTTTAGTAAATGGTATGTTTAATATCCAGTATAATGACCATAGTATGTTATTAAATTAAACTGGAACAATATTACTATTCATGATATCATATATGAATCATTTGATAAATTATACTACCGATTTAATAATAATTTCCATGTTAAAGTAACATTTCGGGTAATAATCAGTTTCAATATTGTATGTGTTTTCGCTTATTATTCTTGATAATATCACTTAGATTAGGATTTACATACATCCATAATATAAAACATGATTTATATATTATATATACACAGAAAATAAATATGTATAATAGATAGATATATGAAATAAAAGCACCATTCATAGAGATGGTAATTCATACATACGCATGGATGTTGTATCCGTTCTCTTATCGTATTGTATTGAAGTAAGTAAAAAACATATATTTATATATATAATTATATATTATTTTAGTATAGATATTATTTCATATACATCATAATTAATCAATGTATTTATATTTATTAAAATTCCTGAAGGGCGATCGTTGAAGATAAATCTCATCGCATTGTGGAGATGGTAAGTTGTATGTACGCACAAGAGAGAATATCATTCTATTGACAGTGAAATGGTGTTTAATTGGATGATATATTACATATAAAGAATCATTAACATGTTATATTCACCATTTAATTTAATTATGTGCATTACTATACCCATCCAAATAATGTAGTGTTTAATAACAAACTACACCATGACATGGAGATGGTAAGCCATACGTACGCATGTATGGTGACTTTGTCATTCATAGGATAGATAGAATAATGAATATGGTTATACCATATTTATAATAACATAAAGTTATGTATAGGGTAATAGAGTAATTAATTTGGTATGGAAACAATAAATAAAGAGGAAGTGTAAGAAGAAAAGATTCTTGAAAGATGTGATGAAATAATTATCACTTCTTCAGGTATTTCCTTTTGATTTGAACAAAATGGATCCATAAGATTGATTTTTGATAAAATTATGGAATATAAATTGATATGAGAATAGTTGGGAGAATATATGAGTAGGGTTTGGCTGAGCCAAATGGCTTTGGATGTGTGAAATTAAGAGATGGTGAAGTACCCTTTTATAAGAGAGATGATGGTCACTTTAGGAAAACCATGAAATATTATTTTATTATAAAATCATTTTTGATTTGTAATGGCTCAAAATTGATTTATTTATATGATATTGTGGCGATGGGTCTCATTTCTCTAAACCAATTTTTTTAGACATGTTTAAGTCACTATATTAACCTTATCCTTTGGATTTAACCATTAGTTAAATAGTTTAACTTTTTCCATGTGTTCATGTATTATTTTAATACATAGTTAATAAACATACTATAAAATTCCAAAATTACATCAAGTGGTTAATTAATAACATACCAATCATTATATAATTCTTTTGGAAGAACCTTTGATTTATCGGAATATTATATCCTTTAATAATATAGTATTTATTTTTTAAAAAAATCATTTATATCAATTTTGAAATTATTTATTAATTGATTTTTGTTAAAGTCTTAAATACATGATGAATTCAAAAAAATACATTTAATAATCCCTAAAATGTCATATTAATCTTGAAAATTAGTGGTTGGATTAAAAAGTTTCAATTTACATATATTTTAATATTTATAATATCAATTATTTTAATATTTCATTAAGAAGGTAATTACTGCATCATTATTGTATCATAAATAAATTTAATTATGTGGTCTCCAAAAGTTATAAATAATAAATCATGATGTTGGATACCTTTTTACCTTGATAATGAATATTTATTATCTAATTTATCTTATTTTTAATCCTATATTAAAATTATTTCAGTTATTAAACATTGAATTTAACACTTTTAACTCTTCTTTAAATAAAATACAAAAAAATCATAATCTAACCCAAATGGATCAAAAAGATCTTATTTCTGTCCTAAGGTTGATTTTGGTAGAAATAAACCCATCCAATAGAATTAAGTCCTGTGTTGGGGTAATTTAAATATTATTTTTACCATTCATTACCATATTTACTTTTAATCATGTTAAATATAAATCCAAAGTTACTATTCACCAAAAATATTTTCATCCTATTGAGCCAAATTTTAAAAAATAATGTCAACCATTTCTCTTCGATTTTTTTAATTAAATTTATTGAAGTGGCAGTATTACTTTTTTTGCAAATTTGTAAATGTGCCTAGAAGGTGGGTAAAAGGCGTTAAAAATGTTCAATAAAATTTTATATGTCTAATAATATTATAAAATGACTCCAACAAATTACATTGGACTAATATATGTATTATGTATCTATTTTTACCTTATGATAAATTTATAATTACAAATAATATTTTAAATGAAAATATCGGTTTTTATCTATAATAGTGTTTTTCATTATTTATCAACAATTCTATGTTTTTTGAAAAATACCAAAAACTCAACCAAAGATAATTTTTAAATTCCAAATTCAAAAATGATTTCTATTTTAAAAAATTCTAAATATAGAAGTTGAATTAATTATTTTAAAATTAATTCATCTTCACAAAACCAGAAAGAGGGTTTTTTAAGAAATAAAAACTATCAAAAGATTGACATGTGTTCATGTCTAATTTAAATGCCAAATTTCTTACAATGACCTAATTTGTATTAAATAATAAAAACATAATCTAATTATACTTTAATACCACTAAAATTAATAATTTCTCACCTTAAATTTTTTCAATTAAAAAAAGTTGGTTTCAATTAAAAATTTAGAACTTTTTATTATTCATCAAAATATGAACGTTATCAAAAAAGTAACAAAAATTTTTCCAAACAAAATTTGTATTTCCTGATTATAAATAAGAATTTAATTTCATTAAATTATATATATTAAAGTTTAAAATATTGGATTAAAAAAGATTTATCCATTAAATGGTGGTAAAATTTTATTTTTTGAAAAATACTTCATTTATATGAATAATTGAATTTGTTCTTATGTTATGTCTAAGAAACACAGAATATGGATATTAAAATTATATAAAGTATATAAAATTATAAATTTAGAAAATTCTATTCATATACCCTTTTTGAACGGCTAGTTTGGTAAGTAATGGTGTGCTCGAACTCAGTGTTGTGTGTAGCGTAAGGTATTAAATTATTTTAAAGAGATAACTTACTATGAAATCCTCAGGTGTTACAGTAAATTTATTTACTAATTTTTATATCTTCTGTTTTCCTATCTATATTTAATTTATATAATCCATAATATATTGAAAAATGGAGTTTTATGGGGTAGGGTAATTAAGCATAAATTAATGATAAAACAAATGTCACGACCTGTCGTCACCAAAAGGAGGGAAGGGTCAGCAGATTGCCAGGCCCTTCCTTCTTTAAGTTGAAGGAGAGATAATGACCCCTGAAACCCGCCTTCAATAGGTCCCGGACTGGCGACCAACACCAAGGGCATGAGATCACACATTAAATCGAAAGCATTACCCTTTTTCTTTTAATTGGATTAGTAGATAAGATAGTGAATCCCACAACACCAAAACTGAAAGTAGAAGTAAAGCTAAAAACCATTCCCAGTGCATGTCACAAAAGTAAAATCCGCAATGTATAAGGATACTACAAATCAAAATACAAAAATAAATAACAAAAGTAACTACAAGGATCTGTCAAAAGGTCTGAGCTAGTATGGTCCAGCATGATCCCCGAAGTCCTCCTGTAATCCAGAAAGCAGTTTTATATACGTAGGTTGAGCATACAAGTATACTCAGTAGGGAAACCCAAAAAATCTCGTGCACAAGTGGGGAGGCATAATAATTCCCTGTGAGAAAATAGATAACCATGAACCTAGAAAGTAAACTAACCACCCAAACCTCACCAAGGCACACTCCCCAAATAATGCAAGTCATGTAATATATAGTAAGAGCACATCAATGTTTAGGTACCCCGCACCACATTCCAACTGGTTATTGAAGATATCCTACGCATCGAACCAATCCCGCCATTCTCATCGCATTCCCACTGCCATACCCCGCCCGCAGACACCTGGG
Organism: Viscum album; assembly: GCA_963277665.1. Lineage (NCBI taxonomy): Eukaryota > Viridiplantae > Streptophyta > Magnoliopsida > Santalales > Viscaceae > Viscum > Viscum album. Next base: position 1,042,734,911 of record OY728160.1, on the reverse strand, counting down.
CCACAACCTCACCGCAGTCCCACTGCCATACCCCGCCCGCACACACTAGGGCCACAACCTCTAACCCGCCCGCAGACACCTGGTCCAGAACAACCACTTCCATGCTCGAAGACACCTGGGATAGAAGAACTACTACCACGCCCTAAGACACCAGGGCCTCATCCCAAAGATACTTGGGAAACCACCTGCCCACATGCACCTGGGCCAACCACCACACTACCATGCCTGAAGATTCTTGGGCTAATAATGGACTTCAGGCCATCACAACCTGCCCGAAGATACTTGGGCTATCTGGGAAAGGGAGAAAAAAGGAGATAATAACCAGCCACTAATAGAAGTGTTGGAAAAAACACCCTCACCCATGAAATGGGCGTCTTCGGAACTAAGTTCTCAACTTGGGTGGGGCGTAAATAAGAAACACAAAAACTAAAAGTATAAGTATAGGTAACAAGCACTCACCCAGTCTAGGTTTTTCTTCAGTCATCCAAAAGAACACTATCCTCACTATTCATTCATAAGAGAAGAGAACAACACCCATACCCAAGTCACAACTCACACCAACCAAATCCCCATGTACCATATTTGCTTTCATGTTTTCACGTTCAGTAATAATGTTTAAATAAGTTTCTTCACTACTGGGAAACTAACAGCATAATCACAAACCAAGGGAAAAAGTTACAGCCAACATCAATTTAAGCATTCACACCAGGTTCTCTTGTAAAGTCACAAAAACCAAGGGATAAGGTAGATCCCTCGAAGTACTAGAACAAAAGAAAACCCCAAGATACAGCCCCATGTCCCCAAAATCCATGAGCCAACGGTTTCTCAACAACAGAGGATCCCACCCCAATTCGTGATATAAGCAGAGTAATCACACGGTCTCAAAGAAGGGGATCCCATCCCCACCCACATCGCCCCTTCGATATAAGCCCCCATTCAAGAAAACCATAAGGTCACCCGCAACGGCCCATAAAACAACCAAACCACTACCACCAACACAAGGCAGGCCCATGCAAGTATTTTCAGATTTAAAAGATTTAACACACTCCATGATTTTAATTCCATTGGGCTTAACCCGGGGCAATCCTAGAAAAGGAGTTGATGCTGGTGCTTCCAATTTATTTAGCCGAATACACAAATTTAACCACTTTCCTTTACACAGAAAGGGGTTCAAAACCAAAAATGCAAGCCATCTAAACATCACAAGGGGTAAGGGTTTATTAATGCATAGAAAAATACCACCAACGACCATGATTTTCAGAAGGCATAAGCCCGCAAAAATCAGAAGCCATTAATCATGAAAGAGGAGAAAAACATAGCAGCATCATCGATCACACCCATCCCCCTTCATTCTTTAGAAATCCATTTATTATCTTCATTAAAGTTAGGTTCATCCATTTCTATAGAAACAGTAGCATAACCATCCTGCAAGATACACAGAAAAAAGCGACGAAGGTGAAACCTGTAACGCCCCGACCCCAGCTACCCAGAGTCGGTGCATTATTACATAACATTGGCATGATCATAAGAAAGATCAAATCCCGAAAGACCGATTGGTTTAGTAGCCTTGGAAATACCAGATATATTCATAAGTTTTACATTACATCATAAAATGAAAAACTACTACAACAACATAATGTCTCGATAGACCACACTATTATCCCCTCATAAAATCCCTGCAGGTCATTCATAACTTACTTCTTCACATCCTGGGAAAAATAAAACATAGAAAAGGGGTGAGCTCAAATGCCCAGTAAGGATAACAATAAAGTGGAAACTAAGAATAAACATTTAAGGCAATGTATAACTAAAACAAAAGCCTTTTAAATACGAAATTTCAACATGGTATGGCATAAATAAAATGAAATAATGCCATTTACTTATTCACATGGATATTCTACTAAACGAATAATCACATGCAAAAATCAATAACCACTTTCATAATGTTGGAATGCATAATGCCGGACTATCATAACCACATAGCCAAGGCCTCGTGCCAAGACTACAAATAAGATTTTGTCAAGGCCTTGTTCCAAGACACTAGTTTGTCTCATGAGACCTACCGATGCATCGAGGAGCTATAGCGGGCTCCACCCGTCACTTAATAAGTCCAATGCATTCCCATATGAAAAAGGTTTAAACATAACGTAAACATTCGTATTAAAACTAGCATACGAAATGTCAATAATTTCACCATAAACTATGAATGGTATAAAAATAGCACATCCACAGTCAAACATATCACAAAACCTTCAATACAATATAAAAGTTTTGTATCATAATAAATCAACTTCAAATAATCTTAAAATCCATCAAAGGATGTTGACATAGATGAAATCAAAATTCTTTTTAAAGAAATATCTCCTTTAATTTTGAAATCATTTAAGATCCATATAAAATAAGACATTTTCTTTGAAAATATTCTTATAATCTTGTAAGGAAAGCTTCGATGATTTATAACGGCGGAAAATAACCGCACCCGCCGTATCAGTTAAAAAAAACATTCTTACCTCAATTTTGTCGAAAAGGTTAAAAAGGACCTTGTTTTGAAAACGACGGAAAGATTCCTTTATAAACCTCTTATAAAAAGTCAAACAAGGGTATAAATGACTTTAACCCATATTCTTGTAAATAGTAAAAATGTTTTGAAATACATTTCGAAGAAACATGGATGTGGATGATAAAGAGATCCCAGTAGATTATTACGTATAAACAACCTCGGATAATGAAGAGATTGTGAAATAAACCCTTACCTTGTACTTTTCCTTTGTTGGGGTAGGTTAACCTCCTGTATAATGGTGAAATAATTGTTATTAAATTATACAAGAATCATATACATTAATATGATATCATATATGATCTTTTAATATTGATATCTTAGTATTATCGTTGTTTCGGGTGTTAACTTACTTGTTTTCTTTCATATGTTTTGTTACGTAAGATATGTTTGTAAAGGGTAGGTTGTATATTATTCATATCCAGAATGATATCAAGTCCTTAAACATCATTTTTAAATCATCAAATGATAATTATACTTTAATGGTTACGATGGAGAATGAATCTCATCGCGTTCGTGGAGACGGTAGTCCGTACGTACGCACGAGCGACAATATCATTCTTTTGATATTAAAATAATATATAAATGGATGTTATATCATATATACAGAATCATTAACATGTTATATTTATTATTTACATGAGTTACACATCATTATTATACCCATCCAAATAATAATATATTGAATAACAATTACACCACGACGTGGAGACGGTAAGCCGTACGTACGCACGTATGGTGACATGTTATTCAAAGGGTGGATAGAATACTGAATATGGTTGTACCATATTTATAATAACATCACAGTATATGTAAGATACTGGAGTTATTATTTTAGAATGGTAAGAACAAAGAAAGAGGAAGTGGAAGAAGAAAGGAACTTAGAAAAGGGTGGTGAAATCATTACCTCTTCTTCGGGTTCTTTGTTTTGATTTGATCAAAAGGGCTCCTTAGGTTGGCTTTCTGATCAAACTAAGGCCTCTAGGTTGTATTGAGGGATGTTGGGAGAGTATTTGGGCAGAGTTTGGCCGAACCAAAAGGCTTTAGAGGAGTGAAGAAATGAGAAGGAGGAGTGCCCTTTTATAAGAGGGGTGAGGGGCACCTTTGGAAAAGCTAGAAATATTAATTTATAATAAATTCATATTCGGTTTCCAATGGCTCCAAAGTTGATTATTCAAAGGCTAAGGTGGGGATAGGTCGAAAACCACTCAACCAATAGAATTTAGACAGGTTTGGTTACTTATATTAACCTTATCTTTAAGTATTAACTCTAAGTTAATTAGTTTCACTTTTACAATGTCTCTTTGTATTTTTATATAATATGGTTAATAAACTTACTATATACATCCAAGCGACCCCCAAGTGGTCCATTAATGATTAACCTATCATAATATAAGTCTCTTGGCAGAACCTTAGATTTATAGGAATTTAATATCAATTAATAATATAATATTTGTTTTAAGAACTCTTTTATGTCAATTTTGACACTATTCAATAGTTGATTTTTGTGAAACTCCTAACAGATTGATTACTTCGAACAAAGTAAATTAAATCAATCCTAATATATCATATTATCATAGAAAATTAGTTTAATTCATTAAAAGTTTAATATTATATTTATTTGGGTATTTATAATATCAATTATTTTAATTTTTCACTATTATAGTAATTACTGCATCATCATTGTGTCATGAATAAAATAAATTATTTAATGTCTAAAAATTATAAATCAAATATCATTATGTAGGAAATCTTTTTATCTTTCTAATGAATATTTATAATCGAAAATCCAGCATGTATAACCCTATGTAAAAATTGTTCTTCTAAAAGATGTAAGCTTATGCCATTTTTATTTTTATTTAAGCTTTATTAATATAATGTGTCATTATCACTTACAAGTGGATTCATGGGGTCCCAAAATAGACCCAAAGATGCCCATGGTCGACCATGTATCAACCAATAGGGTTAAGACACGTTTTAGGGTAATTTTGTATTATTATAATATTATTTTTTTAACCCTTGTTTACCGGATTTACCCTTTAACCATGGTAAATAAAATATTTACCACAGTAACTATTCAAAATGTCTAAAAATAAAAGTTACCTATTTACACAATTTGAACATCCTGATTCCAAATATGGAATCCATTTTCCTAAATTCAAAACACAGAAGTGGCAGAAATTAATTTAAAATTAATTCCCGCTGTCAAAACAAAAAGCGTGTTTTTAAGAGGTAATAACTATCAAAAGATTGACACTTGTTTATGTTCGGTTTAATTGTAAAATTATGTCCATTGACCAACATTATATTAAATGGTAAAAATATATTCTAAATATACTTTAAAACCACTCAAAATCAAAATTTATCACTATTAATTATTTTGATTAAAAAAGTTGTTTTTAATTAAAATTTAGAAATTTTCACTATTCATCAAAATATGAAAGTTATCCGAAATGTACCAAAATTTCACCCTAGGCTAATTTTGATATTCCGAATCTAAAAATGAAGTCCATTTTGAAATATTGAATAGATATTATTTCAAAAAGTAGGTATTACTATTCACAATGGCTAGTTTAATTAGTTGTGGTGTGTGTTAGAACTCGAGGTTGCGTACAACACACGCTATCGCATTATTCGAAGGGAAACGTACCATAGAAGCTTGGGGTGTTACATTCTCCCCTCCTTCAAATAATTGCGTCCTCGCAATTTCTAGGGTATTACTGTATAAAAAGACTCGGGTGGTTCTTCATCATAAGTTCCTCGGGTTCCCACGTTGCCTCTTCCATCTTATGATTTCTCCACAAAACTTTTACCAAACGCGTCGTCCGGTTTCTCAGCACTTGTTCTCTTGTATCAAGAATCCTGACGGGCTCTTCACAATAGGAAAGATCGGGTTCCAGTTCTAAATCTTCATAGGTGAGTACATGCGTTGGGTCAGGCATGTATTTCCTCAACAGAGATACGTGGAACACATCGTGAACTTTGGAGAGACTTGGCGGCATTGCCAATCGATAAGCTACAGCCCCAATTCGTTCTAGAATTTCGAAAGGTCCGATGTACCTGGGACTCAATTTACCTTTCTTACCAAAACGTATGACTCCCTTCCACGGAGATACCTTCAGGAAAACATGATCACTGACTTGAAATTCCAAATCCTTCCTTCGATTATCGGCATAGCTCTTCTGCCTACTTTGAGCTGCTTTGATGTGATTTTGGATTACTTTCACCTTTTCCACCGTTTCCTCCACCAGTTCTGGGCCTACAAGTTTTCTTTCACCAACGTCATCCCAACAGGTTGGTGTACGACATCTATTTCCATATAATGCTTCATATGGTGCCATCTGAATACTTGAATGGAAGCTATTGTTATAGGAAAATTCTACCAGTGGTAAATATTGATCCCACATACCCTGAAAATCAAGTGAGCAAGATCTCAACATGTCTTCTAAGGTTTGAATAGTCCGTTCTGATTGTCCTTCTGTCTGAGGGTGGTAAGCAGTGCTCAAATGAAGTTCAGTATCTAGGGATTTCTGAAGACTTTTCCAGAATCTTGAAGTAAAATGGGGATCACGATCAGAAACAATCGATAGGGGTACTCCATGAAGTCTTACAACTTCATTAATATATAGTCTTGCTAGACGTTCCAGGGGTAGATCTTCTCTTATAGCAAGAAAATGTGCTGACTTGGTAAGACGATCAACAATAACCCATATTGCATCGTTCCTTCTAGGAGTCTTTGGTAGCCCCATGACAAAGTCCATCGTAATATTGTCCCATTTCCACTCCGGTATGGGAAGAGGTTGCATGACTCCTCCAGCCTGTTGCCTTCCAGCTTTCACTTGTTGACAAACCATACATCTTGACACAAAATCAGCAATCTCCCTCTTCATGTTGTCCCACCAAAAATGTTCCTTCAAATCTCTATACATTTTGGTGCTCCCAGGGTGTATAGAGAAATTGGAACTATGAGCATCATCCAGCAATTCCCTTTTTAGATCAGGTAAATCGGGAACACAAAGTCTCTTCCCGAATTTCAAAATTCCATCTTCATACACAAAGTCTCTTAATCTCCCATCACTCACAGCTTTAATCTTCTTTTGGAATTCTTCATCATCGGCCTGAGAACTCTTAATCCTTTCTAGTAAAGATGGTTTGGCAACCATTTGAAAAAGCATTGATGTTTCACCTTCCCTGGTTATTCCCATGTCCATCTTCACTAGATCCATGAAAATTGGATCCCTTTCAATTCTCATATTGTTCAAAACTCCATGGTCTTTTCTACTCAAAGCATCTGCCACCTTGTTTGCCTTCCCCGGGTGGTAGTGTATCGTACAATCATAATCCTTGAGTAATTCAAGCCATCTCCTTTGCCTCATGTTGAGTTCTTTTTGTGAGAAAATATACTTCAAACTCTTGTGATCAGTATAAATCTCACATTTTTCACCATAGAGGTAGTGCCTCTATATCTTCAAAGCAAAGATCACAGCTGCTAACTCAAGATCATGAGTAGGATAGTTTTGTTCATGAATTTTCAACTGTCGTGATGCATAGGCAATAACTCTATCATTCTGCATAAGGACACAACCAAGTCCTTTCTTCGATGCATCACTATAAATAACAAACCCATCATTCCCCGATGGTAGAGTCAATATAAGAGCATTGACTAATCTTCTCTTCAGTTCTTCGAAACATTCTTCACACTCTTTTGTCCAAACAAATTTAACCCCTTTACGTGTGAGCTTCGTTAATGGGTTAGCCAATCGGGCAAAATTCTGGACGAAACGTCGATAATAACCTGCCAAACCAATAAAACTGCGTACCTCAGTTATACTCGTAGGTGCTGGCCATTCTTGGATTGCCTTGGTCTTAGAAGGATCAACAGAGATTCCTTCTTTAGAGACAATATGGCCAAGAAAAGAAATCTCTTGAAGCCAAAATTCACACTTGCTAAACTTTCCATATAATTCATGCCTCCTCAGAGTCTTCAAGATAATGCGCAAGTGATTTTCATGATCTTCATAGGTTTTGGAGTATACAAAGATGTCATCAATAAATACCACCACAAATTCATCGAGATACTCCTTGAAAACTCTATTCATCAGATCCATGAATATTGAGGGTGCATTAGTCAATCCAAAAGGCATTACAGTAAACTCATAATGCCCGTACCTGGTTCGAAATGTTGTCTTCGGAATGTCTTCCTTCTTTACACACAACTGATGGTATCCAGATCGAAGGTCAATCTTTGAAAAGTATTGAGCTCCATGCAGTTGGTCAAATAAATCATCAATACGAGGTAGGGGATAATTGTTCTTTATCGTTATAGCATTGATCTCCCTGTAATCGATACATAACCTCATAGATCCATCTTTCTTTTTAACAAAAAGAACAGGGGCTCCCCATGGAGAAACACTAGGGCGAATAAATCCCTTATTACTCAATTCCTCTAGTTGTTTCTTTAGTTCGACTAGCTCTACAGTGGCCATTCTATAAGGGGTCTTCGATATAGGCCTTGATCCAGGAATCAAATCAATAGAAAACTCAACTTCTCGTTCTGGAGGATGTCCAGGTAAATCTTCCGGAAATACATCTACAAATTCTTTCACAACAGGTACATCCTCTATTTGAACATTCCTTTCCTCACCGACAGTTATTTCATTCTCTTCCTCCCCGATAATTGAATTAAGTTGAGCTACAAGGGGTGGATCTAAATAAGAATTAGGTGGTGACGATTCTGCTCTAAAAATAAGGTGCTCCTTATCATTATCATCAAGAATCGTAACCTCTTTCTTCTTACAATAAATCTTCGCATCATAGTCCGAAAGCCAGTCCATACCGAGGATTATATCAAACTCAATCATAGGTATGACGATGAAATCAGCAGATAAAGAAAATTTATGTGCTCTAATGGGGACTGATTCACAAAACTTTGTTGCAACGATACTTCCCTTAGGAGTTTTAACTGACAACTCCCTTATTAAATCAAATTGGAAATATCTAATTTTCTTAGCAAACTGGGAAGATATGAAACAATGCGATGATCCAGAATCAAATAATGCATTTGCTAAACTTGAGGAGACCATTAAATTACCTGCCACCACGTCTTTCGGAGCTTCTACCTCAGCAGTAGTGATAGCATAAGCCTGGCCTTGATCCCTTGGCCTTTTCTGAGGTAAGTTCTCCTGACGCTTAGGACATGCATTTTCATAATGCCCCATCTCCCTGCAATTGTAGCACTGAACGTTGGTAGCTTCCTTCTTCCCCTTGCAATCATGAGCTTGGTGGCCCTTTTCACCACACTTGTAACAGACTCCCATTCCCTTCAAGCAAGTACCAGGATGTTTCTTCCCGCATTTACCACAAGATGGATATTCAACCTTTCCCTTCTTCCCCTTATTTCCATTCCCAGTTTGATCAGCAGGTCTCTTCTTCTCTTGCTTTGCTTTAAAGTCATAAGACTTAGAGAATTCCTTTTCGGTCTTGATAGCACATGAGACAATGTCTTCGTACGACGAAAAGGATTGTGAGACTAATGCTCGACGGAGAAATGGTTTTAACCCATCAAAGAAACGATCAATCTTACTTCTTGGGTTGCGAATATAATCTCCAGCATACCTCGCTAACCTTGTAAAGTTAGCCTCATACTTTGTGACATTCTCATCCTCCTTTTGCCTCAGACTCAGAAATTGTCTTTCCATATCTGCTCGATGGTCGCGAGGAAAGTATTTTTCTAAAAAGAGATTTTTGAACTCCCTCCATTCCATATTTGATACTTCATCATCTTCCTTCATGTTTTGAATCAATGACCACCATTGATCAGCATCTCCAGTGAGGCGGTAAACAGCCATGATAACTTTCTCCCTTTCACTACTCCCCAAATCCTGAAATATTTTCTCTAGGGAAAATATCCATTTCTCAGCTACTAAGGGATTTGTACTCCCATTGAACGTTGGTGGTTGTTGTCTCATGAATCGATCTAACATTGATCCTCCACGCTGCGGATCAGGGAGCTCCATACGGGTAAGGTTATTATTCATAACCTGAGTAAGTTGTCCCAGTACGGTGATTAGCTGATCGGCACCAGTTGCATCACCAGCCCCGCTATAATTATCTTGAGCAGGAGGGCAATCCCTACATGGAGTGCGTGCACTGATACGGTTTCCATTTCTTCCACTAGGCGCCATTTCTAAACAATGGCATAAACTAGATCAGTTTATGAATCAAAATACATAATCCCATACTTATAAAACACTTAACATAAATTGAACTATTTATGGATATAATCCATAATCATAAAAATGTTTTCTTTGAGGAAGTATATACTCATAAACCCTTCATAATGATTTGTAAAGATAGTGAGAGTTATCCTAAGCATATCCCCCGGGAGTGTCGTAACCAAGAGTGCAGCAAGGCCCGTTGTCGTGCACCAGTTCCCGTTCGAGTCTAGCTCAAAGCGGTGTTTTCGGGTTTTACCCCTAGGTACATCTGTGCCAGAGCCGCCTCTACCTGCTCGTATCCAGACAGGGATTTATTGCTCGGAAAACTCACAAAATCTCTACAATACCAAAATTCTAGGAAGTTCTTCTATACTAATCCTCAAAGTTCATCTTAGGTCTACGTGCTCTAATCAGAGTTTATCTAAATCTAGTTTCCAAGGTTTGTACTAAACTTCCTCTGATACCAACTGTAACGCCCCGACCCCAGCTACCCAGAGTCGGTGCATTATTACATAACATTGGCATGATCATAAGAAAGATCAAATCCCGAAAGACCGATTGGTTTAGTAGCCTTGGAAATACCAGATATATTCATAAGTTTTACATTACATCATAAAATGAAAAACTACTACAACAACATAATGTCTCGATAGACCACACTATTATCCCCTCATAAAATCCCTGCAGGTCATTCATAACTTACTTCTTCACATCCTGGGAAAAATAAAACATAGAAAAGGGGTGAGCTCAAATGCCCAGTAAGGATAACAATAAAGTGGAAACTAAGAATAAACATTTAAGGCAATGTATAACTAAAACAAAAGCCTTTTAAATACGAAATTTCAACATGGTATGGCATAAATAAAATGAAATAATGCCATTTACTTATTCACATGGATATTCTACTAAACGAATAATCACATGCAAAAATCAATAACCACTTTCATAATGTTGGAATGCATAATGCCAGACTATCATAACCACATAGCCAAGGCCTCGTGCCAAGACTACAAATAAGATTTTGTCAAGGCCTTGTGCCAAGACACTAGTTTGTCTCATGAGACCTACCGATGCATCGAGGAGCTATAGCGGGCTCCACCCGTCACTTAATAAGTCCAATTCATTCCCATATGAAAAAGGTTTAAACATAACGTAAACATTCGTATTAAAACTAGCATACGAAATGTCAATAATTTCACCATAAACTATGAATGGTATAAAAATAGCACATCCACAGTCAAACATATCACAAAACCTTCAATACAATATAAAAGTTTTGTATCATAATAAATCAACTTCAAATAATCTTAAAATCCATCAAAGGATGTTGACATAGATGAAATCAAAATTCTTTTTAAAGAAATATCTCCTTTAATTTTGAAATCATTTAAGATCCATATAAAATAAGACATTTTCTTTGAAAATATTCTTATAAGCTTGTAAGGAAAGCTTCGATGATTTATAACGGCGGAAAATAACCGCACCCGCCGTATAAGTTAAAAAAACATTCTTACCTCAATTTTGTCGAAAAGGTTAAAAAGGACCTTGTTTTGAAAACGACGGAAAGATTCCTTTATAAACCTCTTATAAAAAGTCAAACAAGGGTATAAATGACTTTAACCCATATTCTTGTAAATAGTAAAAATGTTTTGAAATACATTTCGAAGAAACATGGATGTGGATGATAAAGAGATCCCAGTAGATTATTACGTATAAACAACCTCGGATAATGAAGAGATTGTGAAATAAACCCTTACCTTGTACTTTTCCTTTGTTGGGGTAGGTTAACCTCCTGTATAATGGTGAAATAATTGTTATTAAATTATACAAGAATCATATACATTAATATGATATCATATATGATCTTTTAATATTGATATCTTAGTATTATCGTTGTTTCGGGTGTTAACTTACTTGTTTTCTTTCATATGTTTTGTTACGTAAGACATGTTTGTAAAGGGTAGTTTGTATATTATTCATATCCAGAATGATATCAAGTCCTTAAACATCATTTTTAAATCATCAAATGATAATTATACTTTAATGGTTACGATGGAGAATGAATCTCATCGCGTTCGTGGAGACGGTAGTCCGTACGTACGCACGAGCGACAATATCATTCTTTTGATATTAAAATAATATATAAATGGATGTTATATCATATATACAGAATCATTAACATGTTATATTTATTATTTACATGAGTTACACATCATTATTATACCCATCCAAATAATAATATATTGAATAACAATTACACCACGACGTGGAGACGGTAAGCCGTACGTACGCACGTATGGTGACATGTTATTCAAAGGGTGGATAGAATACTGAATATGGTTGTACCATATTTATAATAACATCACAGTATATGTAAGATACTGGAGTTATTATTTTAGAATGGTAAGAACAAAGAAAGAGGAAGTGGAAGAAGAAAGGAACTTAGAAAAGGGTGGTGAAATCATTACCTCTTCTTCGGGTTCTTCCTTTTGATTTGATCAAAAGGGCTCCTTAGGTTGGCTTTCTGATCAAACTAAGGCCTCTAGGTTGTATTGGGGGATGTTGGGAGAGTCTTTGGGCAGAGTTTGGCCGAACCAAAAGGCTTTAGAGGAGTGAAGAAATGAGAAGGAGGAGTGCCCTTTTATAAGAGGGGTGAGGGGCACCTTTGGAAAAGCTAGAAATATTAATTTATAATAAATTCATATTCGGTTTCCAATGGCTCCAAAGTTGATTATTCAAAGGCTAAGGTGGGGATAGGTCGAAAACCACTCAACCAATAGAATTTAGACAGGTTGGGTTACTTATATTAACCTTATCTTTAAGTATTAACTCTAAGTTAATTAGTTTCACTTTTACAATGTCTCTTTGTATTTTTATATAATATGGTTAATAAACTTACTATATACATCCAAGCGACCCCCAACTGGTCCATTAATGATTAACCTATCATAATATAAGTCTCTTGGCAGAACCTTAGATTTTTAGGAATTTAATATCAATTAATAATATAATATTTGTTTTACGAACTCTTTTATGTCAATTTTGACACTATTCAATAGTTTATTTTTGTGAAACTTCTAACAGATTGATTACTTCGAAAAAAGTAAATTAAATCAATCCTAATATATCATATTATCATAGAAAATTAGTTTAATGCATTAAAAGTTTCATATTATATTTATTTGGGTATTTATAATATCAATTATTTTAATTTTTCACTATTATAGTAATTACTGCATCATCATTGTGTCATGAATAAAATAAATTATTTAATGTCTAAAAATTATAAATCAAATATCATTATGTAGGAAATCTTTTTAGCTTTCTAATGAATATTTATAATCGAAAATCCAGCATGTATAACCCTATGTAAAAATTGTTCTTCTAAAAGATGTAAGCTTATGCCATTTTTATTTTTATTTAAGCTTTATTAATATAATGTGTCATTATCACTTACAAGTGGATTCATGGGGTCCCAAAATAGACCCAAAGATGCCCATGGTCGACCATGTATCAACCAATAGGGTTAAGACACGTTTTAGGGTAATTTTATATTATTATAATATTATTTTTTTAACCCTTATTTACCGGATTTACCCTTTAACCATGGTAAATAAAATATTTACCACAGTAACTATTCAAAATGTCTAAAAATAAAAGTTACCTATTTACACAATTTGAACATCCTGATTCCAAATATGGAATCCATTTTCCTAAATTCAAAACACAGAAGTGGCAGAAATTAATTTAAAATTAATTCCCGCTGTCAAAACAAAAAGCGTGTTTTTAAGAGGTAATAACTATCAAAAGATTGACACTTGTTTATGTTCGGTTTAATTGTAAAATTATGTCCATTGACCAACATTATATTAAATGGTAAAAATATATTCTAAATATACTTTAAAACCACTCAAAATCAAAATTTATCACTATTAATTATTTTGATTAAAAAAGTTGTTTTTAATTAAAATTTAGAAATTTTCACTATTCATCAAAATATGAAAGTTATCCGAAATGTACCAAAATTTCACCCTAGGCTAATTTTGATATTCCGAATCTAAAAATGAAGTCCATTTTGAAATATTGAATATATATGATTTCAAAAAGTAGGTATTACTATTCACAACGGCTAGTTTAATTAGTTGTGGTGTGTGTTAGAACTCGAGGTTGCGTACAACACACGCTATCGCATTATTCGAAGGGAAACGTACCATAGAAGCTTGGGGTGTTACAAAACCCCTACCTAATTGATCAACGATTGATGTTTTTCTCCACATTCCAAGAACAGGGGATGCGTGATTTGCATGGGAGGGATGTCGGGAACTCCAAGGACGAGCAGACGACTTCAGCCTAGGCGCACTAGAAGTCTCAGGAAGGAGGGACTTAAGGCGCACCAGGGAGAAGAGAGAAGTCGGCCAAAAAGGAAGAAGGGGGAAGAAGAACTTCTTCTGCGATATATAGATAAAATCCCATTGTTACGGGATAAGAAATTTGAATGCCTTGGAAGTCGGATCGTGGTTCTTCCACATGGTTGGGTGGTTACAGACGACTGGATTAATTGTTATTTAGTATGGAGGTTTCTTTGATTTTTTTAGATATTAATTATGGGCTTAAAAACAGCCTTGAAACACTTCAAAAAGTTAAAATGGCCTAAAAGTGGGGTTAGAGAAAAAACTATAGAAGGAAAAGCCCGCCAAGACTGGGTGACACCGATCAGTCTCACCGATCGGTCGCGCCGATTGGTACCACCGAGCGGTCGCGCTGATCGGTCTCACCAATTGGTCTCACCTATTGGTCACGCTGATCTGTTTTGCTGATCGGTCTTGTCGATCGGTCTCGCCGATCGGTCACACCAATCGGTCTCCCTGATCGGTCGCGCCAATCGGTCTCCCTGATCGGTCGCGCCGATTGGTCTCACTGATCGGTCGCGCCGATCGGTCACGCTGATCGGTCTCACTGATTGATCGCACAGATCAGTCTCACAGATCAGTCGCGCCGATCGGCCTCACCGATCGGTAGCGCTGATAATTGGAAAAGGAAGGGTTCATGAGGGTTTGGGCCATTACATAAGATAACTCTCAAACCATTCTCGCCCTCGAGAATCTAAAACTAGTCCCAAAGGAAAGAGGGGGGGTCCGAACAACCACCCTGGAAGATACCTCTCAGGAGTGAACCTCTCTGACATAGGAACATCTTATCTCATGAACAAACAAAAACGCCCTACCGCTGCTTCCCCCATGAAACCATGCAAAACAAAAGGTCTAAACTGTTCGGTCCAGTGGGATAGGGGTTTCCCTTCCTCCGTGTTAAGATACTATCCGCTTTGGGTGGCACTGACTTTCCCACACGGGTTTAGGCACATCTAATTTAATGCGTCTTAACTAGGGATCAGGTCCTCCCCTCTCCATTCATTGGGACACTTCACACACACATCCATAGAAAAGGAAATTGCACATCCATATTCGACAAGGTAAGCATTACATAGAAAACAAGCATTGAAAAAACGGGATAAAACTCAAAACAACTCGGGGTATTGGGCACACATCTGTGCTTCTCTCTCCCATGTAATTTCCTCAAGCCCACCATTCTTCCATAACATGTGATCCAACGGGATGATTCGTCCATGAAGCACCTTCTCCTCACGACCCTCGATCATCACTGGTCGTTCCACAAAGGTTGCATCATCTTCGATATCTTACTCTCCCCAATCGATGACGTGGGAGTCGTCATGTAGATATTGACGAAGTTGGGACATATGGAAGACATCATGCACCCTTTGCAGGTGTGGTGGAAATGCCAGCTTATAAGCCACCTTGCCGACCTGGTGCAACACCTCGAAGGGTCCAACGAACCTGGGAGAGAGCTTACTTCCCCTACCAAACCCCTACTACCCACGCTGAGGGGAGACCTTCAAGAACATGTGGTCCCCAACCTCAAACTCCAAGGGTCTCCACCTATCATCGACATATGAATTCTTCCGGTCTTGAGCCGCCTTCATCCTTTCTCGTAAAAGCTAAACCTTCTTTTTCGTGCTCTGCACCACCTCCGGGCCAAGAACACCTGCATCTCCAACCTCAGTCCATCACACGGGTGAGAGACACAAACTTCTATATAGGGCTTTGAACAACGCCATGCCAATGGTAGAGTGATAGCTATTATTGTAGGAAAACTCTACCAGAGGAAACTATCACACCCATGATCCTCCTGAGTCTAGAATAAATGCCTGCAGCATGTCCTCCAAGGTCTGGATAGTGCGCTATGTCTGTCCATCTGTCTGGGGGTGGAAAGTAGTACTAAGATGTAGTTGGGTGCCAAAAGCATGTTGAAATCCCCTCCAGACTCATGAGGTAAAATGTGAATCCATATCCGAGATTATGGAACTCAGAACTCCATGCAACCACACTACCTCATCCACATATCACTATGCTAGAGCATCCACTGTACTTGACTCCTTGTTCTCCAAAAAGTTATCCAATTTTGTCAACTACTCCACTACTACCCATATGGAATCATAGCCTCCTTTCACTTTGGGTAGTACCATGAAAAAATCCATCATGATGTCATCCCACTTCCACTCGTGGAAATCTAAAGGTTGAAACTACCCTCCTGGAACACGGTGTTCAGCCTTTACCTGCTGACACACTAGGCACTTGGACACAAACTCTGCCACTGCTCGGTTTACTCTGGGCCACCAAAGCTGTCTCCTCAGACCCTGGTACATCTTGGAAACTCCTGGGTGTACCTCCAGAGGTGAGTTGGGGAACTCACTAAGAACTTTTTCACGCATCTCCTCTGGAACAAACAACTTTCCTCGAAAAAGAATCTGGTTCTGACCATCCTTCATCCACCCTTCCGGAGCATTGCCCTGGTCAACTCGGCCACGCATCACTTCTCACTCCGGGTCTCCCCACTGAGACTCCTCCACCTGACGTAACAAAGAAGACTATATTTTTATCTAATACAGGAAACCCCTTCCACTATCCATCCTCAAATCCATGTGTAGGGTATCCAACTCTTCCATCGCCCTCCAAGTGTCTGCCGACTCTCAAACTGCATCCCTTTGTGACTTCCTTCCCAAGGCATCAACCACCACTTTTCCTTTCCCTGAGGTGTAGGAAATCTCAAAATCGCAATCCTAAAGGAACTCCATCCACCTTCGCTGTCGTAAGTTTTGGTCCCATTGGGAGAAGACATACCTCAAGCATTTTTGATCCGTGAAGACCACAAAGAGTTCTCCGATGAGGTAATGCAGCCATAACTTCAGTGCAAAAATGACTGCTGCAAGCTCCAGATCATGGGTGGCATAATTACGCTCATGGGGCCATAACTGCCTAGACCCATAGAAGATCACCCCTTACTGCTGCATCAACACACACCCGAGGCCTTGTCCCGAAGCATCACAGAATACTTCATATGTCACCCCTTCTTCTGGAAACCTCAACACTGGGGCACTAACCATCTTCTCCTTCATATAGTCGAAGGCTTCCTCACACTACTCACTCCACATGATTGTCTGGTCCTTTTTGGTTAGGGATGTCAAAGGTGTTGAAACTCGGGAGATGTTGGGTACGAACCTCCGATAGTAACCTGCTAGCCTGAAGAAACTATGGACCTCTGCCACGTTCTTGGGTGTTGTACAATACACAACTGCCTCAACCTTTGTTTTTTCCACCGCTACCCCTTGCTCGGACACTACGTGCCCAAGGAAGTGCACTTCTCGCGTCCAGAACATGCATTTCGATAACTTCCCATAGAGCTGGTGCTGCCGGGGGACCTCTAAAACCATATTCAGATGCTCCGAGTGGTCGTCCTATGATCTTGAATAGATCAGGATGTCGTCGATGAACACAACTACGAACTGATCCAGGTACTCCCGAAATACAGAGTTCATAAGCCCCATGAACACAGTCGGGGCGTTCGTAAAACCAAAAGGCATGACTACAAACTCAAAGTTCCCATATATGCACTTGAAGGCTGTCTTCGAGATGTCTCCCTCCTTCACCCTCAACTTGTGATATCCAGACCATAGGTCGATCTTCAAGAACCATTCTTCCCCTTTCAGCTGGTCAAAGAAATCGTCTATCCTCAGAAGAGGGTATTGATTCTTGATCGTTACCTGATTCAGCCTCTTGTAGTCTATGCACAACCTGAGACCACCATCTGCCTTCTTTGCGAACAAAACTGGAGCACCCCACAAGGACGAAATCGGTCGAAAAAAACACCTTCTTCATCATATCTTCGATCTGAATCCGCAACTCCCGTAGCTCCAAAGGCGCCATCTGGTAGGGAGCCATCGAAATAGAACGAGCATCAGGCTGTAAGTCTACCCCAAACTCGATATCACGTCGAGGGGGTAGAGTCATCACCTCCTCAGGGAAGACATCCATAAACTCACAGACGATCCCTGGTACTTCAACCATCTCAGCATCCACTAACTCTACTGACAGCTCAGCTAACAAGGAGAGGAGGGGTTCCTCTTGCCTACTGCCCTTCTGGCCACTCTGCTTGCCTATGAAATTAACATGTCGGTCACCCAAGTCTGAGAACACAACCCTTCCTCGGAAGCATTCAATGAGGGTACACACAGAGAACAGCCATTCGATGCCTAGGATGACATTGTATGGTTGTATCTGTAGAAGTAGTAGATCCCTAACTGACTGATGTGGCCCTATCTTTAGTCTGCATCCACTACAAACATATAACAATTCGGTCTGACCTCCGACTGGTGTGCTAAGCACCAGGGGCACTATAAGTCTCTCGGCATCCAGACCCAGAGCATGGGCTAGACCGGGTGCAACAAAGGAGTGTGAAGCTCCGGTATCAAACAAGGCGTAAGCAAGGGTACTAAACAAACTGATCGTACCTCGAACAACCTCCGGTCCCGCAGGAACTACTGCCTCCGTGGCGTGAAACTGTCAATGCTTAGATCCTATGCCCCTCGGCTGTCGGCCGCCTCCCTGACCACACCCTGGTCGAGGTCCATGAGGATCACCCTGAGGTCAGCCTCCCCCTGCAACGTCTGCCCTCGGAGGAGTGAGAGCTCGCTACCCCTATTGCTGCTGCTGAAAGGGCCTAGCCGGAAGCTGCTGCTGAGTTGGGTGTTGGGCCTGTCCGCCACTACCATACTGTATTCGGTCTGGGCACCGATTCCGAAGATGCCCATAGCTACCAAAGATGAAGCATCTCAGTTCTGGTCCCGAAGGAAAGGGGCGAGGGCAGGGAGATAGGAACTGGAACTGCTGGGGCCTACTCCCTGGAGGTCAAAACATAGAGGGACCTGATGCTAGAGGCATGGTACTGATGGCCTCCCTCTTTAATGATCCCAGATGGATCCCCTCTCGTGATACACCTCCTAGCGTGTGCATCCTCCCCAGCACTTCGGCCTTCTTCTGGGCCTCCAAGTATGTCGTCAAGGTGAAGGGGGTAACAGCGTACTGGAGGGAGGGTCGGAGCGCCTCCTCTAAACGTCTCTCCTGAGACTCCTCATCTGGAAAAAGGTCTAGAGCAATGTAGAGGAGGTCCTTGAACTTGATCCCCAAATCCCTTACCGACATACTCCCCTACTAGAGGGAGATTAGATCCTGCCTCTTCTCTTCCTTCATCATAGAAAAGAGGAACTCCACCCGGAACTCCTTCTCGAAATCAACCCATGCCACCTCAGCCTCTCTCCTCTCCCCAAGGTAGATCATCCACCACTACCGCATTGCTCCCCGCATCTGGCTGACGGCCAGAGGAACCCGGTACTTGGTCGGAGCCCAGATCAAGCCGAAGGCTATCACCAACTCCTCTAGCCAGCCCTCCATCTTCATGTCAGAGGTGCTGACCTCGTACTTCTTGAGGGTCTGTCGCTGGAAGTCTCAAAGCATCTTCTACCATTGGTTGTCCTCCTCCTCTAGATCAGCCCTCTTCTGATCAGCCAAGTCAACCTCCTGGGTCTCAATCACCCGTATAACTCATGGTCCTCTCCTGGGTTCCATAGCTGTAAGGTAAACAAGGAATGCCTAAGCCCAAGTAGTGAAGAATATTGTTCTTAATACTTCTTAAACTTATTTATTTATTTCAAATTCCAAAAACACCAAAGAAACATGAGAACACAATTCATTATGATGCATGTACCTTTCCTAGGGTCTCTACCCTACAATCAGCGTGGCCTCACATGGTCATTCGGTAGGTCCAGATTCCTTGCATCGGATCACAGGGGGGGACTAAAATCTCATGTCCTAGCCAGTCTTCCCTGGCCTAATTCACACACCAAGGTCACCCAACACTATTTCCCTACCATCCCATGAAATCCTCAATGTGCCTAACCCCAGACTCCATCCTATCTCTCAACCTGCTCCTCTGATACCATTCTGCCACGACCCACCTTCACCAAAAGGAGAGAAGGGTTAGTAGATTTCCAGACCCTTCCTTCATTAAGTTGAAGGAGAGATAATGACCCCCGAAACCCGCCTTCAATAGGTCCCGGAGTGGCGACCAGCACCAAGGGCATGAGATCACACACTAAATAGAAGGCATTACCCTTTTTCTTTTAATAGGATCAGGAAATATGATAGTGAATCCCACAACACCAAAATTGAAAGTAGAAGTAAAGCCAAAAACCATTCCCAATGCATGTCACAAAAGTAAAATCCACAATGTATAAGGAGACTAAAAAGAAAAATACCAAAAGAAAGAACAATAGAAACTGCAAGGATCTTTCAAAAGGTATGAGCTAGTATGGTCCAGCATGATCCCCGAAGTCCTCCTAGAAACCTGAAAGCAGTTTTATATACATAGGGTGAGCATACAGGTATACTCATTAGGGAAAAACCAAAGACTCTCATGCACAAGTGGGGAGGCATACTAATTCCCTGTGAGAAAAGACATAACCAAGCACCTATCATGGAAACTAAACACCCCAGCCTCACCAAGGCACACTCCCCAAATAACAAAAGTCATGTAATGGATAGTAATAGCGCATCGATGTTTGGGTACCCTGCTCCACTTTCCCACTAGTTATTGAAGACATCCTACACATCAAACCAATCTTGCCATTCTGATCGTAGTCCCACTGCCATACCCCGCCCGTAGACACCTGGGCCATAACCTCACTATAGTCCCACTGCCATACCCCGCCCGTGCACACCTGGGCCACAACCACTAACCCGCCCACAGACACCTGGGCCTGAAAAACCACTGCCATTCCCGAAGAAACCTAGTCTAGAAGAACTACTGCCACGCCCAAAGACACATGGGCCTCATCCCAAAGATACTTGGGAAACCACCTTCCCACAAACACCTAGGCCAACCACCACACTACCCTGCCCGAAGATTCTTGGGCTAATAATGGACTTCAGGCCATCACAGCCTGCCTGAAGATACATGGGTTATCTGGGAAAGGGAGCATAAAGGGGCTAATAACCATCCACTAATATAAGTGTTGGGAAAAACACCCTCCCCCATGAAATGGGGGTGTTCGGCACGAAGTTCTCAACTTGGGTGGGGCGCGAATATAAAACACAAAAACTAAAAGTATATGTATAGGTAAAAAGCACTCACCCAGTCTAGGTTTTTCTTCAGCCAGCCTAAAGAACATTGTCCTCGCTATTAATTCATAAGAGAAGAGAATAGCACCCATGCCCAAGTCACAACTCACATCAACCAAATCCCCATGTCCCATCTTTGCTTTCATGTTTTCATGTTCAGGAATAATGTTTAAATAATTTTCTACACTACTGGGAAACTAACAGCATAAGCACAAACCAAGGGAAAAAGTTACAGCCAACAAAAATTTAATCATTCACACCTGGTTCTCTTGTAAAGTCACAAAAATATAGGGATAAGGGAGATCCCTCTATGTATTGGATCCAAAGAAAACTGCAAGATACAGCCCTATGTCCCCAAAATCCAAGAGCCAATGGTTTCTCAACAATAGAAGATCCCATCCCGATTCGTGATATAAGAAGAGTAATCACACAGTCTCAAAGCAGGGGATCCCATCCCCACCCGCATCGCCCCTTCGATCTAAGCCCCCATCCAAGAAAACCATAAGGTCACCTGCAACGGCCCGTGAAAGCAACCAAACCACTACCACCAACACAAGGCAGGCCCATACAGGTATTTTCAGATTTAAAAGATTTAACACACTCCATGATTTCAATTCCACTTGGCTTAAACCACGGTTATCATAGAAAAGGAGTTGATCCTAGTGCTTCCAATTTATTTAGCCAAATACACGTATTTAACCAATTTCATTTACACATCAAGGGGTTCACAACCAAAAATACAAGCCATCTAAACATCACAAGGGGTAAGGGTTTATTAATGCATAGATAAAGACCACCAATGACCATGATATTCAATAGGAATAAGCCCACACAAATCAGAAACCATTAATCATGAATGAGGAGAAAAACAGAGTATAAGCATCGATCACACCCATCCCACTTCATTCTTTAGAAATCTGTTTATTATATTCATTAAAGTTTGGTTCATCCAATTCTACAGAAACAGTAGCGTACCCATCATGCAAGATACACAGAAAGGTGAGACGAAGGTGAAACCCCTACCTGATTGATCAACAATCGAAGTTTTTCTCCACGTTCCAAGAACAGGGAATGCACGATTTGCAGGGGAGGGACATCGGGAACTCCAAGGATGAGAAGAAAACTTCAGCCTAGGCACACCAAAAGTCTCAGGAAGGAGGTACTTTAGGTACAGAAGGGAGAAGAGAGAAGTCAGACAAAAAGGAATAAGGGGGAAGAAGAACTTCTTCTGTGATATATAGATAAAATCCCATTGTTACAGGATAAGAAATTTGAACTCCTTGGAAGTCGGATCGTGGTTCTTCCACGCGGTTGGGTGGTTACACAAAAATAGATTAATTATTATTTAGTGGGGATGTTTATATGATTATTTTGATATTAATTATGGGATTAAAGCGGCCTTGAAACGCTTCAAACTGTTAAAAAGGCCTAAAAGTGGGGTTACGGAAAAAATTGTAGAATGAAAAGCCTGCCAAGGCAGGGTGACACCGATCGGTCTCCCCGATCGGTCATGCCGATCAGTCTTGCCGATCGGTCTCACTGATCAGTCCCCCGATCGGTCTCACCAATCGGTCCCGCTGATCGGTCTCACCGATCGGTCTCACCGATCGGTCGCACCTATCGTTCTCATCGATTTGTCTCACTGATCGGTCTCGCCGATTGGTTGCACTGATCGGTCGCACCGACAATTGGGAAAGGAAGGGGTCATCAGAGTCTGGGCCATTACAACAATGGTCATTATCCTAAATAGGATTTATGGTACTCCTATTAATTCATGAAATGGTATATAGGGATAATAGTTTACATTAATTCAATTTTATCAAATAAAAAATTATGATTTTTTTAAATTTTAGTTTTTAACAAAAATAATGGAGAGACTAGTATAAAAAATAATTCTACTATTGTAAGAACCTGGATCTTCGTTTTAGGTACACCTTCCTTTTTCTGGAGTTTTTAAGAAAAATGAAGTTTCTAGAAAATTTTGAAGTACCCACCATGTACATTCTGAGTACACGCCGTGTACTCTTCTCCAGCATGAAACCATGTGCTTTCCGTGTCTGGGCCACAAACACAGTGTGTAGGGGTGACATGGAGGCCGATTTTGGCGGAGTACGAAAAGACCTAGTACACGCCATGTACATTATTTTTTTTCATTAAATGGACCAGGGTTGCGCCTGACACACAGAAGCATCTTCTTCTTGGTCCCATTCATCTGAGAGCACCGAGGATCTGTGAATCTTCGACGAGCTCTCGCCTCTCCGTCCATTCTCCGATTCAAGCACGGTCGATTGCGTTGGAATCGTAGTGGTACGTTCTTCGTTCTTCATGAGCCTTGTTTTCCAATTCCTCTTCTTTCTCCAGTTATCATGGTTTATGTGTTTTGGACATTTTCTTAGATCTAATATGTTCTAAGGAGAATCTATCGTCGTTGTTCATGTATATCGATCTTCTAGGATTGAGTTAGGTGGTTTTTGCCTTTCTGTAGAAAGTCTTTGAGTATTTTGTGCAATTGTGCCAATTCCCATGAATGGGAATTGGGCATTTTTCCTGTTTTTCCCTGATTGATTTCCTTCTTTCTTGATTGCTATAGTAGGGGTTTACATATGTGAATAGAGTAGTTTTTGTTGTACCCTGGATTCTTTCCATGCTTTTTTTTCTTGTTTTTGCATTTTCTAGTTTCCATGCTTAGTTGTAGGATAGTGGAACTGCTGCTTTATTATGCTGTTGAGCCTTAGAATGATAGCCAAGTAGTTTCTAGGTTTACTTGGACGACATACGCGTGCTGAGCATTTTTATTTTTACACAGGACTGCGAGAACCTAGTGTAGTAGACCATAGAGAGAATGGACGTAAGGGCTTCTCCAAAGTGTCTTTTAATACGATGCGAGACCACAGTGGGAATTTACGATGAGTGCTTCCTCAGAGAGTTTGTAGTTCCTCGATGTGGGACACATGGGGAAGGAGACGTTGAGTGCTTCCCCAGAGAGCCTTTAGTACGATATGAGACTATAGGGGGAATTGACGGTGAGTACATCCTCAAAAAGTCTACTCTTAGCTGAACCAGATGGGTGAGACTGTGTGTGCCTCCTAGAGGGTTTCTAGTACTTGTAGGTTAAACCATAGGGGTTAGGCTGTGAGAGCTACCAAGAGGGTTACCTGTTTTTCTACTTATTGTTGGTTGTTTACTTGTGTACTTATTATGCTAGAATTGTGGATTGTACCTACTGTGTGCTTTTCTATTTAATGCTTTCTGCACTTTCACTTGCCTTGTATACATAGACTATTAGGCACAGATCTTTAGGTGATTTCCTACTGAGATTTTATCTAACACCCTGTTTGGGACATGATTTTGGGCCCAAGAAGACTATGTTGTTGCAGGTATAGATAAGGCAAAGAACCCTTCTACATCAGGTTCTTGATTTCACTGAAGCTGGAGAGCATAAGACCAAGTCGAGGCTTGCGATGCTGGGGAGTTTCTCATCTATTTTTCTTTTGCTATTGCTTTAGTACTTGTGTTCAGATTTATTTCAGCACGTTGTTGTGTTTGCTGCTTTCCTTAGATACTTGTACTTGCTGCATCATTATCATCATTTCTATATATTCATTTCTTTCGCTATTTCATTTCAGTTCTTGTGTATTTTTTACTACTTCTTCTGTTTATTATTGTTTTCCTTACCTTGTATAACTTACCGAATGAGGGTATAGTTTCCCCAATAACTTACCAAGGCCCTCGCTACTAGTCGGCAGCCTCTGGCGTTTGGGGAAATGTGCTTGAGGTCATGTGGCGAACCGGGTATGGGGCACCAGTGGAGGGGATCCGGATTCGGGTCGTTACAAAGTGGTATTAGAGGAGTTTCCCTTCTATTGATTTACTGTTTGGAGCCTTTAGTTAGGGGTAGGATGGATTTGGTACTTGGTATTAAGTTGTTCTCGGGATTAGCTAACCCATGTACAGGGAAAATCCATACTACCTCGTTAATTGCAGTTTGCTGGTTTGGAGATTTTATGGTTAATATGATTTCATCTAGAGTGATTCACATGATTTGTGTTGTTATTGTCTTGACTTCTGTGGTTCTATTTCTGTCGAAACCCGATGAGATGAGGGTATGACATTTCATGCATCATATAGGAACTTGTAGAAATCACATGCCATGCATTCTTGCCATGCCATCTAGGGTGCATTAGAGATTGCATACTTTTGTGATAGACTTAGTGTATATTATGTACAATGTTGAGATAGATGCTTGATAGAATCTCTACTGCCTTGTTAGAGGATTTCTTGTATTCTTCTTTGCTTAAATGAACGACAAATTTTGATTCTTGAGGTGTTATGGACCCTCTTAAATCAGAAATTGGTGGATCATAATCCTTTTTTCTCTTGTTATGACTATAGGAGATGTCGAGCTTTAATTCATGGGGAGTATGGGCCCTCACAAATCGGAATTTGGCACCTCTCTGCCTTGTTTTCTGTGTTTTCTGGGTTTCTATGCAGTTTCTGAGCTACTGCCCAGAAAAACCCAAAATATACAGCCTGTACTTTTGACTACATGTCGTGTAGTTTTTAGGTCATGTCACTGACCGTTTGAGTAGGGACACACTGTTGTGGAAGTAACTTCAGGGATAAATCGTGTACGGTTGGTACACGTCGTGTAGTTTGGAGCTGTGTACCCAGTCGTGTCACTAACAACACGGGTTGGGGAAGCTCGAGTAGAACACGAAATGTTGTAAAGAAGCATGCCTTGTAGTCCCATCCAGGTATCAGGCTATGTCACGAACAACACGGGTCGGTGTCACCTTCTCTTAGGAACGTCGTGTGGTTTTCGGAACATGTCGTGTAGTCTTGTTCAGGTACCCAGCTATGTCATGAACAAACACAGGATGGTGTCACCCTCACATATATATGCCTTGTTTGTTCGGAACATGCCGTGTAAGGTCTAGCCATGTAGACGGTCATGTGTTTAACAACACGAGCCGCCGAAGCCTTGTCTAGTACATGCCGTGTTTTTTCAAAACACGCCATGTAGTCTCGGGTTAAGTCGGACCGTGTGGGTTAGCCGTGTAAAGAAACCCGGGCAGGGGAATAGTTTTCCGGTACACACCGTGTGTTGGGTCAACACGCCGTGTATTTTGAGGTGTTACACGACCTGTATGGTAGGGGTACACGCCAATGTCATTGGCTTAAGAAGACACGTCGTGTAGTTTTTATACAGTCTGTGTAGTCATGTTTTGTAAACTTTTGTGTTTTCCTTCCCCTGTTATCGTTTTGTACTCTTGTGTTTCCTATCTTTGTTTTCTAATCTAAGGTGTGCTTTTGATATTTTAGAGCTATGCCTCCGAGATGTCCTCTGGTTGTACGTCTGTCGTCAGGAAATGATCAGATGCCAGATATAGCTGATCAGGGACCTCCTGCCGATCCTCCAGTCGGGCCAGCCTTGGCACTGCCTGTCATACAAGTTGCAGGCACTGATGCACATTTCAGGGAAGGTTTTATAAGGATGATGCAGACCTTCCAGGGAGCACCGCCTCCTCCCACGTCTATGGAAGACTTGACGTGGGTTTTTCGGCAGCATCATCCTCCCACGTTCTCGGGGGAAGGAGGTCCTCAGGCAGCATAGTAATGGATGGAAGTCATGCTGACTATCATCGAGCATCTAGAGCCACCTCCAAAGTGGAGGTTCAAAATCACCACCTACATGCTCTGAGACTCTGCCAAGAGGTGGTGGGACGTGATCTCATAGGCTGGTCATCAGCAGGTTTTGGCTTGGGAGGAGTTCCAGCACGTGTTCTACGACTAATTCTACCCAGAGACCCTGAGGGTCGACTGAGCCCGGGAGTTCATGAGCTTAGATAAGGGTACTCTCTCTGTCAAGGAGTATTCCTCTTGTTTTACCGAGCAGCAGCGTTTCACACCCCTCCGGGATGGGATTGGGGTGTTCTTGGAAAGGAAGTTTGAGGATGGTCTCAAGAGGGAGATCCGCTCACAGGTGAATCTCTTCCAGTTGACTTCCATCACTTCCATCGTCAATCAAGAACTGATTGCAGAGCACAATCTGAGAGACTCTAGAGTTGCGAGCCAGGGTGGTTCTACTCCCAGAGCTAGTTTCCCTCCAAATGACAGCAAAAAGCACCATAAGGAGTCTACATGTGGTGATCCGAGGAAGCGAGATGCATCATCAGGCATCCAGGTGGTATGCTACCAGTGTGGCCGGTCATGGAACACGACGTCGCAGTGCCAGAGAGACACCGTGGAGTGCCGATCTTGTGGCAAGATGGGTCACCTTCCGCATTTCTTCCAGGTTTTCTCACCAGCAGCTGGTGACCGGGGTTCTTCCATGACTCCTCATTCAGGAGCAGCACCACCAGTTTCTCACCATTCGGGGAACTGGAGTTCTTCCAGCTGTTCGGGCCAAGGTGGAGGTAGAGGCCATGGCGGTCAGCCACTAGTCCCTCACCACCAGCAAGATGGATCAGCTCAGAGTGGTCAGCCAGGGGCGCAGGGCCGCGGTGCAGGCCAGTCTTTCGCCATGGAGAAGACCTATAAAGAGCCGGATCTCAGCCCTTCTACAGTTCGAGGTACGATTTTAGTAGCCTTAGTTTTATCTTCATCTCTTTTCGATACTAGTGCTACGTATAGATTTATCTTTTTTATTGTCATGGAAAGCATTGGGATCTAAATCTTTTCTTCTGCTGACTCGTTAACACTAGACACTCCTTTAGGGACAAGGAAATTTAGTGTGCGCCAGTGTAGAGAGTTCCCTATCAAGGATGCAGGGTATCGCTTTTTATGGGATCTCTATGTCCTAGAGATGACAGACTATGATGTCATCCTCAGGACGGACTAGTTGGTTCCCTTCTAGGTAGTCATCGACTGTTATCACCGTAGGGTGAGTTTCATTTCACTAGAGGGTGAATCTTTTCTTCCTAGAGGCGAATTGGATGTACAGGCGATTCGAGCAGGACTTGAGCATCATGGTCTAGGAAGGGTGACGACCAAGATTTCTAGTCTTTATTTGGATTATCAGGGAACTTCGCTGTTGGAATTTCCTCCAGTGGTGGACCATTTCAGGGACGTATTTCTAAAGGACTTTTTGGGTTTTCCTCCAGATCGTGAGATAGAATTTTCTATTGAGCTCGTGCCCGGAGCAGCACCGATGTCCATTCCTCCTGATAGGATAGCTACACCTGAGTTGCAGGAGCTCAAGAAGCAGTTGGAGGAGTTGCAGGAAACGGGTTTCATCCAGCCCAATACTTCTCCTTGGGGTTCTCATGTCCTGTTTGCAAAGAAGGAAGACGATAACCTTCGGCTTTGTGTGGATTATAGGACGCTGAACCAGTTGATGGTCAAAAACCGATATCCCTTGTCGAGGATCGATGAACTATTTGATCAGCTTCAAGGAGCCCGGGTGTTCTCGAAGATCGACTTTAGGCCCGATTATCATCAGTTGCGCGTTAGACCATATGATATGCCTCTGACTTCTTTCAGGAGTAGGTATGGTCTATAAGAGTATACATTCATGTCATTCAGTCTCATGAATGCGCCTACAGTTTTCATGGCACTGATGAACCGAGTGTTCCATCCTTACTTGGATTCCTTTTTCATGGTCTTCGTGGATGATATATTAGTGTACTCTCATAATCGACATGACCATGCCACATATCTTGAGATCGTTTTGAGTACACTGAGAGAGCATCATCTTTATGCTAAAATCTCGAAGTGCCAATTTTGGATGGATCATATTCACTTTTTCGGTCACGTCATCTCATAGGCAGGAGTATCTGTGGACCCAGAGAAAGTGAGAGTTGTAGTTTCTTGGGAGCAAACAAAGAACGTTTTTGAAGTACAGAGTTTCCTAGGGCCGGCTAGATACTATAGATGATTCATTCAGGACTTCTCACGCCTAGCAGCACCTTTGATAGGACTGACCAAGATGGGGGAGAAGTTCTTATGGTCAGATTCTTGTGAGTCAGCCTTTCAGGAGCCGAAGGGAAGATTGACGTTAGCACCGATACTAGTGTTTCCAGAGCCAGGAAAGAGCTACACTGTTTATTGTGATGCTTTAAGTATCGGGATGGGTGTTGTGCTTATGGAGAGATATGGATTCGTTGCGTACGGGTCTCGGCAGTTGAGGTCATATGAGAGGAACTACCTGATGCACGATCTGGAGTTGGCAGTTGTTGTTCATGTCTTACGTTGTTGGAGACACTATCTTCTGGGAAAGCACTTTGTGGTCTTCAGCAACCACAGGAGTATCAAGTATATCTTCACTCAGCGTGATCAAAATCTGAGGTAGTATAGGTGGGTTGAGTATCTTCATTATTTTGATTTTGAGCTTGCCTATATGCCAGGAATGGGCAACGCAGTGGCAGACGCGTTGAGCAGGAGGACTCAGATTCATGAGGTTCAGGAGGCCAACAGTGAGTGGCTGCTGAGGGCTTTGTTCTCTGAGATGCATCTATAGGTGCACAATAGACAGTGACAAACTTTTCTATCTTATGTAGCTATTACCTCAACACTACTTGATCGGTTGCGGATGAGGCCGCTATCAGACTTAGAAGTCTTAGTCCTGTGGGAGAGTGTGTCAGGAGAGGCCCCTCTTCTTGGATGGACTATGGGTGATGAAGAGTTCTTGTATTTCCAGGGACGTGTATGGGTGCCAGCAGACATACATGAGGATCTGATGTGGGATTTTCATTCCTCATTTTGGGCAGTTCATCCTGGCATCACCAAGATGTATTGGGATCTTCATCGCTAGTACTGGTGGCCAGGTATGAAGAGGGATGTTGCTGGTTTTGTCATGAGATGTTCTACTTGTTAGAAGGTGAAGGTGGAGCATCAACGACTAGTAGGCCTTTTACAACAATTACCCATTCCGGGGTGGAAGTGGAATGATGTTGCGATGGACTTCGTGACTGGGTTTCCAAGGTCGCCACCAGGAAATGATGTTGTTTGGGTTGTCGTCGACAGGATCACGAAGGTTGCTCACTTATTTCCGATCACGGAGACCTTCAGTGTTGATGATTTGGGATGATTGTACATCCTAGAGATTGTATGTCTTCATGGAGTTCCACACACCATTATTTCAGACAGGGATGCATGTTTCACCTATCGGTTCTGGCAGGGACTTCAGAAGGTGTTGGGTACACAGGTACTTTTGAGTACAGCATACCATCCCCAGATAGATGGCCAGTCTTAGTGTACGATACAGGTGCTAGAGGATATGCTCAGAGCTTTCATTCTGGACGTTGGCGGTTCTTGGGAGAAGCATATCCATCTGGTGGAGTTTTCCTACAACAACAGTTTTCAGGTGACTATTCAGATGGCACCTTACGAGGCTCGGTACGGTAGGCCATGCTGATCACCCTTATGCTGGCTAGAGCTAGGGGAGGCAGCTTTGCTGAGACCTGGTCTTATTTAGGAGACCTCTGAGCAGATAGAGTTGATTCAGAAGTGGATGGTTATAGCACAGTCTCGATAGAAGTCTTATGCAGATCAGTGGAGATGAACTTTGGAGTTTGAGGTCGGGGATCAGGTTTTCCTGCGTGTCGCACCGAGGTTGGGACACAAGAGGATTCAGAGACAGGGTAAGCTTTCACCATAGAACGTCGGGCCGTTTGAGGTGTTGGAGAGAGTTGGACCGGTTACCTATAGGCAGCTGTTTCCTCAGAGGTATTGGGACATGCACGACGTCTTCCACGTCTCTCAGCTCCAACATTTATTTCCAGACCCATCTCATGTCTTTCAGCCCTAGGAGGTTGATCTCGAAGCGGATGCATCATTTGAGGAGCATCCCATCCGGATTTTCAATGGCAGTACGAAGGTTCTCCATGGGTGGTATGCCCCTCTTGTACGGGTGCTATGGAAGCATGGGCAAGTATAGGATGCGACCTGGGAGAGGGAGCCCGATGTATGATCGCAGTGGCCGGAGCTGTTCGGGATTTCATCCTCTATGCCTCGCTAGAGAAATTCAGGGACGAATTTCATTAAGGGGGGAAGTTTGTAAGAACTCGGATCTTTGTTTCAGGCACACCTTCCTTTTTCTGGAGTTTTTAAGAAAAATGAAGTTTCTGGAAAATTTTGAAGTACACGCCGTGTACTTTCTGAGTACACGTTGTGTACTCTTGTCCGGCTTGAAGCCGTGTGCTGGCCGTGTCCGGGCCACACACACGGTGTGTAGGGGTGACGTTGAGGGAGATTTTGTAAGAGTATAGAAAGACCTTTTACACGCCGTGTACTCTAAAAGTACATGTCATGTACTTTCTTTTTTTTCCATTAAACGGACCGGGGTCGCACCTGACGAACAGAAGCGTCTTCTTCTTGGTCTCATTCGTCTGAGAGCGCTGAGGATCTGCGAATCTTCAACGATCTCCCGCCTCTCCATCAGTTCTCTGATTAGAGCATGGTCGATTGCGTTGGAATTGCAGCGGTAAGTTATTCCTTCTTTTTGAGCCTTGTTTTTGAATTCCCCTTCTTTCTCATGTTATCGTGGTTTATGTGTTTCAGACGTTTTCTCAGATCTATTACGTTCTAAGGAGAATATTTCATCATTGTTCACATATATCGATCTCTTAGGATTGAGTTAGGTGGTTTGTGAATTTCTGTAGAAAGTCTTTGATTATTTTGTGCAATTGCGCGAATTCCCTTGAACCGGAATTGTGTGTTTTTCCTATTTTTCCCTGATTGATTGTCTGATTTCTTGATTGATATAGTAGAGGTTTACTTTTGTGAAT
Source organism: Viscum album (assembly GCA_963277665.1). NCBI lineage: Eukaryota > Viridiplantae > Streptophyta > Magnoliopsida > Santalales > Viscaceae > Viscum > Viscum album. The sequence continues at coordinate 1,042,702,882 of OY728160.1, read as the reverse complement.
AGAGTAGTTTATGTTGTACTCTGGATGCTTTCAATGCTTGTCTTTCTTGTTTTGGAATTTTCCAGTTGCCATGCCTAGTTATAGGATAGTGGAACTGCTGCTTTGTTATGCTGTTGAGCCTTAGAATGATAGCCAAGTAGTTTGAAAGTTTACTTGGAAGATACACGCGTGCTGAGCATGTTTATTTTCACACAGGACTGTGAGAACCTAGTGTAATAGACCATAGGGAGAATGGACATAAGGGATTCTCTAGAGTGTCTTTTAATATGATGCGAGATCACAGGGGGAATTCACAATGAGTGCTTCCTCAGAGAGTCTGTAGTTCCTCGACGTGGGCCACAGGGGGAATGAGACGTTCAGTGCTTCCCCAGAAATCTTTTAGTACGATACAAGACTATAGGGTGAATTGATGGTGAGTGCTTCCTCAGAAAGTCTAATCTTAGCTGAACAAGAGGGGTGAGACTGTGTGTGCCTCCTAGAGGGTTGCTAGTACTTGTAGGTTGAACCATTGGGGTTAGGCTGTGAGAGCTACCTAGAGGGTTACCTGTTTTCCAACTTGTTGTTGGTTGTTTACTTGTGTACTTATTATGCTAGAATTGTGGATTTTAACTGCTGTGTGATTTTCTGTTTACTACTTTCCGCACTTTCACTTGTCTTGTATTCATTTACTGTTAGGAACATATCTTTGGGTGATTGCCTACTAAGATTGTATCTCACACCCTATTTGGGAAATGATTTTGGGCCCATACAGACTATGTTGTTGCATGTATAGATAAGGGCAAGCGCCCTTCTACTTCAGGTTCTTGATTGCACTCGAGCTGGAGAGCATGGGACTGAGCCGAGGCTTGCGATGCTGAGGAGTTTCTCATCGGTTTTTCTTTTTTTTTTCTTTAGTACTTGTGTTCAGTTTTATTTCAGCACGTTTTTGTGTTTTCTACTTTCCTTAGATACTTGTACTTGCTGTATCATTATCATCATTTCTATATATTTATTGCTTCCGCTGTTTGGTTTCAGTTGTTGTGTATTGTTTACTTCTTCCGCTGTTTATTATTGTTTTCCTTACCATTTATACCTTACTGAATGAGGGTATAGTTTCCCCAATAACTTACCAAGGCCCTCGCTGCTAGTCGGTAGCCTCTCGCGTTTGGGGAAATGTGCTTGAGGTCATGTGGTGAACCGGGTACGGGGCACCAGTGGAGGGGCTCCAGATTCAGGTCATTACAATTATAATAGATAATATCATTTATATTTTTCGTAACATATATTAGTAAGATAAAATGGTATTATGTTTTCCAATTTTATAACTCATTCATCATATCATATTAATCAAAATATATGATTACTTGATGACAAATTATTATTTAATTTTTTTTATGATATAGATATATATATATATCATTTGATTGAGTTTTATATAGTGGGCTCTATCACCTCTTGTTATATAAAGTTATCTAATCATGAAATATTTTCACATTTGTCGGTTGAGTGTGATGTTGCATTAGATGAATGTATGTGTGATGAAGTTGAACATAAATATATTATAGATTACTAGAATGAATATGATGATGTGATATATAACCCTTAAAAGAGGTAGATAATTCAAATTTCATACATAGAAAAATCATATTTGACAAAATAATATGAATCTTTGACTCACGAGGACCAACACTAATACATAGACTTCATTATAAACCAAGAGTATGTATATAAATGTAATATTATACAGATATTCAGACTATACCCCATGTATCTATTCATTATTTATGGGTCACTTTTAACAACCATGGTATCCAGATAGGAGTAACAACAAATCCTTCAATACACGGGAATGAAATTGAATCCATGTTCAATAAACTTGTCAAGAAAATTTTCATTATGGAGGTTATGTATACCAAATTACATTCTAAAATTCTTCATGTGGAGAATGAAAGAAAATAAATCTTTTGAATTATTGAAATCATTGATTTCAGTTATTTATAATTCTTATAATATTTATCTATTCTAATAAAAATAGTATATAATTACACTATTTATGGCATCAGATCCCACATTATTATAAATTATTACACTTAATACAATAAATTTCAAATTTTTCATGAAGATGATGTTTCTATAACAATATGGATACAACATGTTTTCTTTTAGAATTATATGATTCTATATTAATTGTATAAGGATTTAGGTACATACATAAATTCCATGCATCACATTTTCATGTCCCTCCATGAGATTATATTGGAGTATTTTTTTGAGTGAACTACTATTGAAATGTCACTTTGGTCATAATCCTTTAAGTGACAATAAGGAGGTGTTAAAAAACATAGATAAAATAATATATTGATAAACTCATTAATATTAACATTTGGGGCCATATTTTTTGTGGTTTATTTTAATGTAATAGGATTGAAATATTAGAATAAATGAAGTATAAATTATACACCAATACTAAAAACATATGATATATAAGGGGACTCTAAAGGGTCCTCTCCCTCATTAGATTCTTCATCATATACAATGATATAAAAAGTTTCCACATCACTTAATTATTGATGAAATGATTGAAATTAAAACGAGACAAAAATTACCAAATATCCCTTTATTTTCAAAATAAATCTATTATTCACCCTCCTATTTTTATGATTCTTGTGGAAGGTAACCCATGTATCCTTTATATGGAGGCAACAGATTGATAACATTTTTCCATTTATTTTCATATAAATGGTGTTGTCATGGAAGAAACATTAGTTATATATGTCATCATATTATGTGAGATAATGGATGATATAAATATAAAAATAAATATTCCTCATTTTGATCATTATATTATACAAGATAGACCAATATTCACATCATCATGAAAGACATTGGATTTCTAAATTGTATCCTATAAATGATAATAATTCCCATTATATTTTTTAATTGACTAATAAAAATATAAATTTTTATTCTAAAAGAATTTGAGAACACATTTTGGTCACACATGTTGATGAAATGAACATTTTTCTTATTTACTCTTAATAGAATATCATAACCAAGATGAACCAACATTGGGAATAGAATTCCCTATTTTGGTGACTTCTTAATGATGTAAAACATTTCATACATATAAAATTTACATTATTGATTCTTCATAATATCTAAAAAGAAAATTTAATGAAGTAATGAGGCTCAACATTGTCAGTTTTTTTTGGATATTGTTCTTTAACTAGTAAATAAAAAATTTACCCAACCCATTCCTTCATTAAATTGAAGACACCAATAATGAATTAGAATACCAACCCATAATTTTTAGAATTACGATGGCCTGGTGTTTCTAGTCTTCAAATTAAACATGAGGAGAAAAATAATTCTATTGACAAAAAATCAACATTGAGAAAAAATCATGTAGAAAGAGTTATTAAAACATTTTGAATACACCAATTAACTAATGGATTATATTAATTCAAAATCAATGTTTCAACTCAATCTGAAATCATACATTGATTATGAGTGTTCTGTGGAAAATCAAGAAACATCTAACATTTATCAAGATCATGATTTTATTATCATCTATATTTATGATATAAGTGTTTTTTATTAATTTTTAGTAAAATACATCGATGAAATCTATGGTGTCAATACCTATTAATTTAAAGGTGTTCCTAATCGTCACAAAATGACATAGAATCCAATTTTATTTCAATTATTTTATATATTTTCCATAATATGTCATTTCAATATGAATTTTCTTAAAAGGGATATATTATTCAGTGGTAATATTACAATTTTCCTTATAATAGTACATATTGATAGAAAGTCATATAAAAATGGGGAACTGGACATGGTTGGTAATATATATAATGAAGGTAGAGAAACTAACATAGAAATGATTGATTTCAACTATTTAAATTATATTACACATCATATTTTCTCCTAGTAGTTTCAAAATACTTTATGAATTAGATATTTCTGGACAAAAATAATAAAAAATGACGAATTTCACCTTTCATGATTAAATTGTGGCTCGTTCCCTTTTTTAGGAGGATTTTTTATGATTTTTGATCCTCTTATCAAGGACCATGAGTAAGTGATAACCCCTCTCAATAACTTTTTAATTCATTTTTATAATCGGATTTGGGTGATAGAAAATTAGAATATCCCAACAACCCTAGAATAATTACAATCTATAAAAAATTAATTTTAACATTTGTATTTTAGTTTCCAAAAATCACACAATACTATTGGTAATTATTATATCAAATATAAAGGAACACCCTATTCGTGATGGTGGAACACTAACCACATATATAGAGTACCTATAACCAAGGACATATATTTTTTAAAAGGTTAATATCTTGTAACCTCATATGAAATTAAAAAAAACATATTAGCACTCATTGATGAATCATTGTCATAGTTCAACCATTATATGTGTATATATTTTTATAATAACATATCTATCATTTGAATGTTGGTAGTTTTCAACCTATTTTTTCTATGTTTATCATTTAAATTTCCAATTTTTTCACACTATCATGAATAATATTTTACATACCATACATTATTTTGATAAATGAAAATATGTCAAATTAATAGATCATTTGATGGATTGTAACACCATGAGAATTTAGAATGCATTACATACAATAAACATATTATTAAATAGTGTATGATATTTATGATAATGAAATGAGTTGAGTAATTTTTTATTATAATGAAAAGGAAACACTAATAAATTATGAATATAAAATTTTAAAACAAAAAAATTAACACCCATTTTTTAATGATATGATATAAGTTTAAGAACACATAACCATTAAATGGTTCATTATTCTCTAAAATTTGGTTTGAATAATAATTTTTATTTTCTTTTAAATTTAAAATTCTATAATTTCAAAAATATTAATTTATACAATTTTAATAATTTTTTATACAAACATGTCTAAAAAAATTATTTATAAATTTTGGTATTTGATTAAAATATTTTTTTTGGTTAATATTCAATTATATAAATTCCAAATGTACTTTCACATCTCAAAATTATCCTGATAACTGAGTTACATGGATACTTATTAAACATTTTTTCCATATCAAAAGTTTATTGTTAATGTAGTATTACTAATTTGAAAATAAATTTATGTTCCAAGAAATATATGTTTAATGTTTTCAAAATGAATATAATTTATACATTCCAAGAAATATTTTTTATTCATCAAATTTAATTATTTTTTCTAAAGGATCATTATTTTATGGGGTTTTAATATTAAATATGTATCTTTTATTTATGATAATAAAATTAATTCCATTTCACTCTAAATTGTACATTATATCTGGGTAAAATCATTTTTAGGCCTAAAGAATGCATTTCACTAAAAACTGTTTTTTCTACCATTGAGAAAATATATTTTATATATTTTTTACCAAAAAATTATATAGAATCATAGAAAAGAGATATGATGTTTTAAATAAAATATTAAAATTTGATATTGATATAAATTTCATTATATGTCATAATGAATTTTTACGATGTTAAAATTTGTTCACAAAGGTAATGGAATAAAGGGTTAATGGTATGGGGTCTATAGTAAGACAAAATGCTTCAAATGTCTCTAAAATAAATATAAAAATGTTTGGTTTATTGTATTTGGGCCTTGGGGGTTTCATTTCATCAAAGTTTAATTCGATCCACTTTCATTTTGGAACAATTCAATTAATATTATTCTTATAAATATTCATTAGGGTTCCACTCGTGTCACATGTAAGATGGAATCTCAAATATTAAATTCTCTAAACAACATAAGACCTTTACCTTAACCAATGTAATCTGAAATAAAATCCCCATTTTTTATAATGTATAGGTTCATTTATTATCATTTAATGCATGAACCCATGTACTTATAAAATATATATTTAAATATTCAAATTAATTTTAAATTTATAATGAAATAATTTAGTTTTGTTTTTTGAAATTGAAGAATTTATACTGAAGGAATCGTAACATGACTGTAGAAATAGTAACATAAACATTAAGAAGGGTAATTTTCCCAATAGAATAGTTACCTCACCTATGAGAATATAAATAAAATTTATGTATCATATATGTGTAATAATAGTATATTTATATCATGTAATATGTAAATAATGGTTTTGGAGATTATAAATTATCTGTGGGAATTTTTTATGTCAAAAATATTTAATTACATTGTTATTATTAAATTAATGATTAAAATTAAAATATTCAGAAATAAAATAAATTCATAAATAATAATTTTTTTTTCTTATGGTTATAATATAGCATTATGAGAACTTGTTTAAATTTTCATTGTGTTATAAGACTAGTTATATTTTAAAAATTGGTATATTTTGAAGAAATTATGATTTTAATTTAATGTTAAAATTTTTATATTTAGAAAATTCTTTCTAAATATGGTGTTCATCATTAAATTATACATGTCAAAAAAGGTTTTGGAGAAATTATTGTGTTTTTATGAAATGCATGAATTTTCATTGAATAATGAAATAAGATAATTTTTAAAATAAGATACATAAATGAATTATGGAGTCGTTTATGATGTTATGTTGAGGTAAGCACCCATAGTTCATGCTCACATTCACTAATTTCTCTTTTTGTCCAAATAAACCCACACTATTGATATTTATTATAATAATAATAAAATAATGATTAAAATATTATAAAACAATCCTCTCATAAAATATAAGCACTACCCTTGATCTATCTTCTCCTAAAACCTCTCATGCTTTGAGCCCAGTCCAATTTTTTCCAAATTCCAATTCCCATGCCCCTTCCCAAAAACCAAGTCTGGATTGTGTCATCCAAAGGAAAAATCCAAGGGCCTTAAGTATTTTTTCAAGAAACATAATTAACCATGTAAAAATCCTCTTTCATTATATATTTATTTTCATTTCAATCCTTTTTTATAATTAAACTGTCCTCACATACAAATATCTAAAAGATGGGAAAACAATTGTATCATACATATACTAGTATTTTTCATGTTTAAGGAAAAAATAATAATCATATTTATTCTCCTTTAACTTTTATTCTAAAAATTAAAACATCTTCAAAGATGTGTGGATTTACCGATATAATGGACAATGTGGTTTCAATTTCTATTATTGCATCCAGTATGGCCATTAAACCATTTTAATTTTTGAAACAAGTTGTAAATTTTATGATATAACATATTTTATGTTATGTAATTATTATATATTCATAATATTGAAGAGAATAAAAAAGTGTTTTTTATTAATGAAGAACAACCAAAACATTCTAAATGAATATCATTATGGGTTTATCAAACGATGAATACTCATATTTGAAAACCAAATGACATATCATATAATTTGTTATTCTTGATACATGAAAATTCCTTTTAATTCCACTTCTGGCGTTTCAATTCAATTAGACAAGAAAATACATAATGAACCGACCATGAATACTATATAAAACATGCACCCGAAACAATTGAAAAAAATACTATTAAAATATGGGAGGAATGAAGTTATAAAATGATCTTATAAGGTATTATACACATTTAAATGTTATTGTAAAATATTAATAACACTATTTCAACAGTTATAAAGTATTTTTAAACATGTTTTTAGTATGATTAACAAAATGTAATAAAATTCATAAAACAATTTCTATTCATTGGGTTAGCCTTCTACGTCATTGATTTTGTGGAACTAATATTTTTTTGTAACTAATTTAATTTATATTATGTTGTATTATGTAGATTTAATATGTTCACATATATTTGTTTCTTTATATTAATTATCGTATAAATTATATGACATTTTAAAGGGGATTTTATTATAAAATCTTCTTTATAACTTCTATTCCAAAGGGATGTTTTATTGAAAATATTATTCACTTTTTATTATTTTATGGTTCTTTAGAATTGTTTATGGTGAATTATGGGGCCTAATTATTTATACAATGTGTTTTGTGTGTTTATATTGGAGGTTTACCATATTTTTACTCAATGTGTACCTATGATGGTAACAACACAAGGTACTCATGAGGGTTACATTGTAAGGTAGCCGTGAGGGTTCAAAATCATAAGGTATCCATGAGGTTTGCAATATTAGTTATGTAATTCACCAATATAGTATTGTGGTTTTATTTAGGTCTTCTATATTTTATGGAAATTTCATGTTTTCATGTTTTATTTATGTGATACTCTATGGGTGAGAAGTATGAATTTTTGAAAATGACTTCATATGTTTAATAGAATTCATGTTCTAATGATTTCTCTCATTTTTTTGACACATACTATGATTTTGAATCTCATCCCATGTTTTAATTTTTTTTATAGGGTTTATGTATGGGTAAAGGAAATGAATAATAATAGATGAATGTTTTCATGTTTTTTAATACATATATTTCATTTTTATCACTAAAACAATTTTATTTTGAATAAAATTGATATTGTTTTAGTTGAACAACACATTTTATACTTCTTTTTGATATGTATTAATTATGTCCTATCATTCAAAAATTTATAAACATAAATAACCATGGGAATGCAGAGAAGTGAAATCTGGTTGAATTGACTGAACTATTTAATATATTAGGTTTGGTCTTTATAGTTGGTATCAGATGACAGTTTAGATATCATTAGTGGTAGGATGGTGTTAACAGAATACCATAAATTATTTTTCAATTTTGGATAATATAAAATGGAATACCAATTAAATATTTCCATGTTTCTACATCTAAGATATGCCCATTAACAATGGTTCTCCACCAAAAAAAATTGATAAAATGAAGAAGGAAGATAGCGAGAGGCGGATATATGTCCGAATCTACAACATGAAATGGTGAGAATTGGAACCATATAGTTTTTGATAGTAATAGACTGGTTTCATGATATGATAAATGGTGGTGGTGTTCATTTTCAGAAGAACCAAATCTACCATGAAGGAATATGTCTTTTGTGGAGCATTTCATGAGGAAACTTCACCCATTATTTTGTGAAATATCTGACCCGTCGGTAGTTGAAGGATGTATTTGTGATCTAGAAAATTTATTTTATGTCATGGGATATTCAAAATTAAAAAAGTTAACCATGTCCATTTTTTATTTTGATAGTGAAGTAGATCAATGGAGAATTTTATTGATGAATAATAGAGAAAAATATGATATTTATACTTTTTATTGGGATGGTTCTAAGAGCCTTTTTCTGGTAAAATATTCTCTTAAAACAATTAGACTTGGAATGGAGAAACAATTATGGAACAAAAGTATAAATATGGTGATTCCTTGTTATCGTATGAAGTAATTTTTATGAAACATTATAGGTATGTACCAAATTTTACATGGGAAATTGATTTCAAGATTTATAAATTTTAACATTTTTTTAAAACAAATTATGATGTTCTTTATCTTAATTATAATTGTAAAATCTATTACAAACAAGTTTGTTTTGCGTAAAATTTTGTGATGGATATTGTTGATATGTATGTGTGTAGTGATGGAAATAATATGAAATTGTTTGGTTTCGAAGAATTGGGGAAGAATTCTTCAAGTAAATCTAAATTTACAAAAATCGGATTTTCTTCTTGTCAAATATGTGGTAAAAAGAATCCTGGAGAATGTATTGTAATTTTTGGGAAGTATTTATAATGTAAAATGTATGGGAATATGTATAGTTAGTGCAAGGAATATGATCTTAAAATTAATAAGAATCCTATGGTTAGATGCATTAACTATATGCAATTGGTTCATTTTTTAATGTGTGTCTAATGTATGTCACTCATGGTGGAATTCAACATGATTGAATAAATAATGGTCTGGAAAATCATTTGAAACTACTTCAGTAGTTGTTTATCCATCAAACAAAGTGGTATCAGATATGTTACTAATATTTACCAATTATTCCAATGTGTTGTTTGATTCATGGTCTACACATTCATTCATTTTGGAGTAATTTTCTACAAATTTGAAAATTACTCCTCAATAAATGAAGCTATAAATTATGTTAAAAAACATAGAGGAAATATTAATCTAAAATTAAATTATAATTATCCTCCTAAATTATGTTTACCCGTATGTTTGGATCAATTTCCATGATGTGTTTGTATTATTTTTTATATGATGTATTAAATTTTTGGTAGAATCATTCCTCAGATAAGATGTGTGAATAACATTCCTGGGGAAGCTATTGATAAACCACTTTGAAAAAAATCCTCATATGGTTTTAATTAGGGATGAGGTAAATATTAATACTATCCTAGAATTGGTATAGACACCACCACCAATTCATTATTAGGCTCCAGTTGTGGAACATCCATAGAATGACTTCCAGAATCATGTTCAAGAGTTACTTCACCAGAATCCACCAATGTTAAATAGCTCTAATGATCCTTGAGAGGATGAGGAATTTTTTAGCTGGGTGGATTAATTGTTTTTGTTATTTTATAAACCTTATGAAATCAAGGTTAAGTATACCACATTCATGTTGTATAGACCAACATGTTGATTGTGGGACACGATTGTGGTGACGAAGATAAATGAGGGATCTGAGTGGAAATATATCAAGTCTATTTTAACCTATTAGGTCTATCTAGTGACGATGGATCCGGACAATGGTATTAGGTTTTTACAAAATATATCAGAATTAGAGGACTATGATAAAATATTAAAACCAATTTTATGATCTCATGTAGTTTACCAATGTGTTTGTAACGAATGACAAAATGAATACTTGACAGTTCGAGATGGGACTTTTACATGATATCTACTCTCAATTATTCATACTAATACATCTTTTATCATATGGATGTGTTTGATAAAACATTGATGGTTAAAATGGTCTTGGGTGGGATGTTCATGATGTAAGGTGTTTATTTTTATCCTATTTCAGGTTTGAATTCATCTGATGGTAAGAGGAAGCATGATGATTATCACAGTGATTCTCGACAGTGGGTTTTTAGGCAGACCTCATGCAATTCCTGGAAGATGCCCTTTTATTTTCAACTAGTGTGGCAAAATAACGCATCAAATGAGGGGTTTCACTATGGAACCCAAGGTATGTCGTTTCTATATTCCCTAAGGACTTTTGAATATGTTATTCCACCACTAATCCAGAACATGTAGTTTCACATGATTATCAGCACATACTAAAAATTTGGAGCCATCACATGATTCAAGGAAATGGATTCCCTACCAAGGGCATCCTGAATTAAGCTTATTCAAACTGTGGAATAGTATTAAGAAAAATCATATATGTATTAAGTGACTATGAGAGTAAACATATCTTTAGATTCATAATTAGTGGATTCTTAATTTGATACTCTTGAATCTCATAAATATTATTAAAACTACATTATTAATATATTAAGTATTAATATAGAGTTTTATCCTTTTGTTATGGATATTACTATGCCCCATAGAATGAATATAGACCAGGGTCATCTTAGACCAACTTGTGTTTTCTCTCTGTCATGTGCTGAGCATGTTTTGGATTTTCAGTTTATCGACATGAATCATTTTGATTTCATATTATGTATGGATTGGATAATTTCTAATAACGTTTAAATTTATTTTTATCGTCTATAGATGAACTTTACTACACATAATGGGGGTTTCCTTATCATTCATGGAGAGTGGGACCCATGGTCAAGTTTTTTCATATATTCTAATCCATATTTAGTGTAAGTATAATCATTGATTGATTTTGTTATAGAGAGAGAATCGTTGAGTAGTTATCTCCCTCTATATTTTGTTGTGTTTCCCAGTGTTTTCCCTTATGAATTATATGGTTTTCCATTTGATTATAAGGTAGGGTTCTATTTCAATTTAATTCACAGTACTCAACTACTATCTACACCTTCTTACCAACATGATCCTTCTCAAATTAAATAGTTGATGTTTTTTTGGATGATCTTTTATAGAATTTAATTATGTTCTTGATTGTGTCATCATGGGTTGTTCCCAATCAATATTCCAATAAATTAAAAGGGTCATTAATCCTATGCGTGGATTACCAAAAAAATAAATCAAATAAATTAAATAAAAATAACTCATTTCAATATATTTACGAATTTTGGACAATTTGGAAGGATCTATGTGGTTTTTTAAATTGATCTTCAATATGGTTACCCTAAATTGTGATCAAAAGAATTTGATAGTTAGAGAACACATTTTGGAGTATGTACATCTATTAAGAGTACATTTTCATTTCTTTTTTGTCTAACCAATTCTCTTATATTCTTCTTGGATTTAATTTACATTATTTTCCATAAGTATCATGATACATTCATGGAAGTGATTATGGATGAAATCCTTTTCTACTCTATGTACATGGAGGATAGTATTTTTCATTTGATAGTATTTCAAGATTTGTGGAGAAATAATCGACTTTATTACATGCTATTTATATGTGATTTATGGATTAAGGATGTGATTCCATGGAAAGCTGGTTTTTAAAACTTGTTATTTTAGTTGATCCTAAATAGGTGGGCGATTTTATGAAATGGGAGAAACCACAAAATTTTCTTGACAATTAGATCATAATCAGATTACATGGATATTTTTTTATATTGATATTTACATATACATAGAATAATCTCAAATAACTACTAAATATCATATGGGAGTTATATTTTCTTGTGATGAAAAATGATAGAATTATTCTGTTAAGCATAAACAACCTTTTATTATTGTTCTACTGATCACTATTCAAGAGTCCATGATGTACTATGGGGTCTCTTGTGATTCTTCATGATTATATTTAGGTTTTGTTCTTGGGAATTGTGATCATTTCATTGTTATTGTCTCCCATAATCTTATGCCACACGAGATGAATTATACATCCCATATCCCTAAACATGCACTTTTGATGTTTTCTCTTAATGGTTGGAGGCATTAACATATCATATAAAGTTCTACTATGTATCCCATCCACATGTTCTTCATTTTTATCTTCTATAAAAACTATTTGAATCTCAACTAGAGTCATTTTATGGAATACCAATTTTTATTTGACATTATCATCAACTATGACCTAGTTTGAAGGGATGTAATTTTAGATTTGTTGTGTATTAATCTTCTGACCAAGGAATTGAATGAATAATTAAAGTAGTAGAAATTTTTGGATCTTTTTTCACATTTTATTATAAGAGTATGGGAATTAGTGGTAAATGATACTTTAGAAATTCTTTAGTAGATATCCACTCTTATGAGAAGAATATTCAAGAGAGGCTGATTGATAATGAGATCTATAGAATTAGAAAATATATTTATGGTGGGGATATAATTAACCAAAGGGCTCTCTCCATAGAGGTAATTCTATGTTATCTGAGATTTTTGTTGTATCGTTATTTTTAAAGAAATATGAGATGAGGGATTTAAAAAATTCTCATTGTGAAGTGCACCCAAGAACCATGAAGGTGGACTATGGCACAAGACAAAGATTATGGTGGATAGGTATGACATGTTGAATTGATGATTTTATCTCTTAATATTATACTTACCAATAGGCCATGGTTGAGGTGAATAATCCTTTGGGTTCTCTACAACCACATCTAGTTCCAAAAAGGATGTTTGATTAGATCTCTATGGACATTACGGTTGGGTTTTCATATAACCATAGAAAAAAGAATCTATTATGGGTTAAGATCTAACAACATGAAAAATCAGAAAACATTATACTCATTCATCATACGACCAATATTTATGAGATATGAAATACCTATGAAAATGATATTTATAGGTTTCATGAAGTTCCATATCATATGGTTTCTAATAGTGATCACAGATTCACATCCCTTTTTTGGATAGTCCTTCTGGTGGCACTAGGATATTATGTCCATTTAGGTACATAATACCATCCATAGATGTATGGTTAGATAGAAATAGATACACATATTATTTTAGATATTATTTTTCCCAATGATATCTTCTTTTGTGGGGGTTATAATTACCATAAGGGGATAGTTGAGTATTCTTTTAATAATATATAATTGTTTGTGATCAGAATGTGCATTTCACGGAATTCAAATTTCGGCCTTGTAGATCTATGTTGTGATGGTTGTAGAATAGTGAAATCTCTATGGTTGGAATGAGCTTGGTTCCAAATATGGTAGAGATAATTTAGTTGCTTTATCATAGAATGTTACCAGCAATGAGTCGATATATGTATTATGCTTATCATCTTCACATTCCATTCGAATTATTAGTTGTTTATAAGGAGTTCTTGAATGTTTCAACTAGTTTTGGATATTGACTAAAAGGGAGGCATGGGATGATTGACCATCATTTTGTGGAACCATTTGAGTATGTTGATAATATTGGGAATGTTTATTTTCAAACCAAGTACTTCCTGGGATGAAGATAAATTTTGTGGAATCATTTTTGGGAACCCTTTATCCATGAAAGAGCATCTAGTTAGGATAGTTGATTTTCAAACCAAGTACTTCATGGGATGAAGATAAATTTTGTTCAAGTACAGTGTTATCATATTTCTAATTCTCATTTAAAATGGAAGATAAAGGATAATATGGGAGATCAACGGCCTAAATTATTTATGGAATCTTTATAAAATTATTTCTATGTTTAAAATGATTATATGTATCGGAGTAATTAATATCGTATTATTTTTTAAGGTACAACTTATTCCCTATTTTGGTCATGCTTTGGTTGGGTTTCATTGAAGGGTGACTCAAGTAATAATTTGGAAAATGATGGATTTTCAAGGGATTTCCATAGTTGGCACACAAAGTTTCCAAACCATGTGCCATGTGAGGGAAAACTATAAAAAACCATGTAGTGAGGGTTTTTATGATTTGCACCCAGGTTTAAAATTTGGACACCCACCAAGGAGAACATGCGATGTGACACCCCATGTTTTTAAATGTAAAATGAAATGCAAGAAACCTTGTTTTATATATATAGTTATAATTAGAACAAAACATAATTTTACCACTTTTTTGTTATGGATTTTAAAAAACAAACATACACAGTTCCACTCAATAAGTTATTTATAGTCTAATAAGACTGAATAATTGTTTAGTGAATAGAAACATAAACTTATGAATAGTAATTTTACCTTTATGCATAGTAACATACCCTTATTAATAGTAACCTCGCCTATGATAGTTCACATATAAAATTTAATTCGTGTTATGATATACACGTATCTTTGAATATGTAAATAAATGTTTTAAAAAATATGTTTTTGGAATAAAATATTATTTTATTTAAAAATTAAATTAATCATATTTAGAAAATTATTTTCGAAAAATGGAGTTCGTTTTTGAATTCTAAACATCCAAAAATGGTAATATTTAATTTTTTGATTTTTCCGATAGACATGAATTTTGGAGAATAATAATGTACGATAGCTACAATATATATAAAAGTTAGTCCATCAACTAGACAAAGCCTGCTCCTTAAAAAAATATTAAAAACTGAAAAAGTGGTAGCGCATGGGGGTTTACATAGGCGATAATATAACATACCAAGCATGGCCAAGTCAACATGATTTGAGAAGAATTCTAGGATGATAAAGTGCCATCGTAAGGATACCACTGTAACATCCCTCTAGGAGAGAGCATCAACAACCTTGTTTGACTCTCTATAAACATGATTTTCATCCAGTTGAAGGCGCTCGAGAAGTCACAGGATTGAAATCCATGATGGAAGAATCCACCAAGGAACAACCCTGGACCCTATCCGTAGGATGTTCCCTACTATACTGGAGTCAGATTTCACCCATATGTGCCTCTGACCATGGTGGTTAGTATAGTTGGTAGCTTTGATCATAGCCCATAATTCAACATCAAGTGCAGAAAAAATTCCAATATAATGATTGAAGGATCCCTTAATGAATAGCTGATGGTTAGGGAATACCCCACCACACCTTGAATGCCCGGGTGCACTAGATGCAACACAATCAACATTCAAATTTCATCCATGATGATATGGGAGTAAACCATCTAATTGATATCAACATCAATGATATATTGACCCTACAAGATACCCCATTCATTCTTAGTGTTATTTGGTCATAAATATTATTTTTCATTATACATGTTTGTATTTTGGAAGTATCTTGTACTTCTCGTTAAATAATGCCCAGACCAGCCATCAAAGTGGGCTTGCAGTTTTCCAAAATAACATGATTTCTCACCCTCCAAATCTGAGCAACCGTCACCAGAACATTAGTGAGAATAAGTACTAATACCTACTTAGTTTAACCAACTATAGTGATTGATGTCATGAAATCATCTATACTATTCATTGATAAATGATTCTGAAACACCTCTATGAAGATATTCCAAAAATCTGTAAGGGAAGTTGCAGGAATAGAAAAGATGATGAAATGTTTCCTCATCCTGTGTGCACAAATAGAAGAAAGAGGCCAAATGTATGCATGTTTTCTACAATAGGTGATGCACAAGTATCCTCCCTTCCAAAATACACATTATTAATAGGTAATTGGAAGGTATAATTAATGGTTTTTAATATTCTTCAACCACAAAGGAGAAGCTGCAGTGCTTCCAAATAAGTGAATGCAATACTCCCCTTAAGTGAACATGCCACAGGTGCTGGGTGTCCAAATCATGGTGTCAATGTCCATGAAGTAATAGCGCTGCATAGCCAGCTTAATATGAGCTGGCATAAAATTTTTCATAGGCATCACATGGTGCATGTCAGCAATTGAGATAGCCTTCAGCTATGGAGGGATCTCCATGCATTCCGTGAAGGGAATGTCTATCCACTTCGTTGTCCAGAAATTGAAATTGGATTAGCTGGATACCAGCCATGATGATAAATGCATGATTCCAATATAATAATGTTAAATGGAAGGCCATATGGAGTAGGACGCATATGTAGAGTACCCATTATTCATATTTTATATGAATATAAGTGCAAGAATTTCTAGGGAATCATCATTATAAGTCAACAAGTTCAATGTTAATTTACTTATGAGAGCATCATTGAATCCTTTCAGATCCTTAACACCCATGCCCACCATTTTAGTGGGTTTGATGAAATATTTCCCGGAAACCGTGATGTGTTTCTTTTCATGTATACACCCAGTACAAATGAAGTTCCTAATTAAACATTAATGATCTTTGAAAAGGGAACAAGGCCACTGATAAATTGAGAAAGCATATAAAAAGATGATAAATGTTTAATTAGGAACTTCATATGGACTAGGTGCATACATGAAAAGAAACACATCATGGTTTCTTGGAATGATTGCATCAAACCAACTAAAATGGTAGGCATGGGTGTTAAAACACTGTCCATGATGTGTCGATCTACTGAAATCATAGATGATGTGATTTCAATTTATTTTACATCTATCTAGAATGGTCATGAAACAATTTTTATAGTTTATCCATATTATAATTTATATATTATATCTTATATATGGTTCTGGAATCATTTTGTACACATGTTATTAAATTATAAAAAAGAAGTTTATTATGATCACAGAATCTCCAAAATGACTTCAACAAATTTCAATGATGTTTTAACTTATGAATCATCCTCATTTCAGAATTAAAAATAATAAATTGTATAATTTATATTTATGTAAATATGTAAATACAATTGTATTAAAATTCTATATTTTCCTTTCCAATTTAAATGAATATCCATCATGGACCAATCATGGTAACCATGTGAAGGACGCAAGTGAAAATATTGAAATTAACAAAATATTATTAAGGAATCTGTGGAATAATTTTATAAAATGATCATGAAATGAGTTATAAATGTGAATATTTTTCTATTAAAATTTTAATTACACTATTTTAACCTTTATATATGAGGATTAGACATGTATGAGGGATGTCAAACTAGAGGTAAGTGATTCTTTCTTTCTCACTTTTATTCCAAAATCACTGTATGTTATGCCCATTAATTTTTAATTTATAATGATGGTGTTGGTTTTTCTCAACTTCCCTATACTTACCTTATGATATATTAATGATGAGATACCCCATTTCTCTCTCAATAACCCCTCTCATGTACACTCATTACCATGCCAAAATTTTGTATGTGAATTTTGAACCCAATTTTCATTCATTAGGTTAACCTTCAACATCAATGGTTTTATCTTGATAAGAGGATTTGTGAAATGTAATTTTATTATATTTTGTTTTATTATCTATATTTACAGTATATATAAAAATTCCCTTCATGTCACGACCTGTCCCCCATGGCCCATGTTGTGACTACCTTAGGCTCAACTTCTATTGGCCAGGGGCTAGTGAATAGCACTGGAATGGAATAACCAAAAAAAGGAAGGTGTTTCCTTTAAACCTATACACAAACATTTCCAACCACATCCCAACACACTGAAATGGGGAAACATGTATACCACTAAAACATGATTGAGTGTAAGTGGAAGTGATATTTCGTGAGCAAGAATACAAACCCAACTAGGAACTTAAAACTGTAAATTACAAAAGGAATCATTGATGGTCATCCATAGAAAACACCACTAGATAATGAGAGTAGTAAAGGTATTGGGAGTCTATGTAGTATGTCTTGCCCACCCAATCCTACCTGGCCTAACCATGTCCTATGCCACCATGTCCACCGTTCTAGTGTCCTTCAGTCTCATCCCGCTGAGCACCTATGTCGTAACGTCGACCGTCTTCACTAAACACATCATACACAGGTGAAGCCAGTTCAGGGGTGAGTATAACAATACTATTTATGGACCCCAAGACCCCTAATGGTCTCTCTTTAATCCGTGATGGAAAACACCAGAAAGAAAAATACCCCATAGGAAAAACCACCATGCAAGACTTCAACCACAATGCAAAAAGTAAAACATGCAACTCACACCTGTTATACATCTTAAAAAACATGAATTAAGATGATTAGTATTAATCTAGATCATTTTATTTTTTGGAGTGACTCAGCTACTGATATGATAAGGTTTTGGTCAACTTCCTATATGAAAAGGTTGTCTCTAACACTGATCTTCGATGGGTTTTTCTACGGTTGGCCCACATCGGGTCACGCTACTATTAATCCACAAAATCTCGCACTACTGCTAATACAAAAAGGGTTACAATAATACTGATCAATGGAGGGTAACACTAATGTTGATCAATGTAGGGACATGCTATTACTGATCCATAGAGGGTCGCACTGCTACTGATCCACCGAGGGTCCCTCTCATGCTGATCCACGGAGGGTCACTCTTCACATGACAACCAGCCACATGATTCCCACGCATGGAGTATTTGAGTTGCATAGATTATGCTACTCATACCATCAGTAATTCCACAACAACAATAATTTCCCAAAAAAAAAGTAACCCAACGTACTGTCTTCTTTTATGGATTCCAACATAAGAGATGACGCGTCAATCAAATGCTCAGTCGGTTTGATATTGTCAAAATGATAAATATCACATAGTTGGATTCAAGTCTGGTCTAACCCAATCTCACACCAACATCTTAGAAAACTCATGTGGATTATCTCAAATGTTCCATTTCATCACAAGGGTCCTCACTCAGCAGACGGAGTTTCAATCAGACATCTGCTTTGCGAGTTTTGTCAGTTTTAGTGACACGGTGCCAGTCAGATCCTGGTCTGGTATGGGTCCAACCCAGTTGGGGGTTCTGGATAGCTAGGAGAACCTAGAACATGTGGTGAAGACCAGTTAAGTTGGACTAGACACTCTGAATCTAGTTTCTCTAGCCGGTGACGCATACGGGGAGCCTCCCCATCTATTGAAACAGACAGCAGGAGCCAGCCGGTGTGCGTCCAACCGAGCATCCCAAGCGGGCCACTCCATCTCTACAGAGCATGTTAGTGCCACGTAATCTACTTTCCATAGCCTTCTGGTCATGAATCATTCCACTGTGACTCCAGTGGTCACCACTTTCTCCACACACCTGGCACGGGTCGGCCGCCCTCGCAGGTCGCCGACGCCATCGCACCAGTGGTGCCGCATCGGCGGCACCATCCGTGGGCCCCCAAATATGTTCTATTGGCCCATTTCCCTTAATTTATACACCTTTGGGCCCCTCGGGTCACCTCCTTCACTAAAAATCACACAGAATTATCTTTCCACCACATTTCTCAGTCTCACATTAAGAACACACAATATCAAAAAGCGGCGGAGGGTCCGGTCAATGTTCCCATTGGCCCACACCATCCGAATTAGTGTTTTATTATGGGGGTGATAACAATCATCATATAGATTAAGTAAATGCCACATTTAGATCCTGAAACAATCACATGCATGAACGAATGGATTGCATATCAACCCTTTTTTCGGGTCATCAGCGTTCATTGTATTTTTCATGAACAGAAAAAAGATGAATCATTGAACAATTAGAATAATTAAATCCCATACATGGATTAATTAGTTATTATAATGAGGAAGGATTTTATTCATGTCATCATTTATCAACCTACAGATCTGATCCTCCAATGTCCTTAGCTTCATTCATTTTTCTTCGTCGGAGAGGGAAAATTCTAGCGGTTCATCGTTCTTTAATGGGGATGAAGTCTACCAGAGGTTCGACAGATAATCCCTGCAGTTTTCATTCCATAAACTCCAACACACTAGATTATTTCAAAGAAAATAATCAGTGTAACAATGTTTCACCCATTAATGATGCTCATAAAATGATCCATATTTAATGAGCCACATTAAATGAGTCATTTAGATAACAGCATTACAGTTTCAAATGATCCATTATTGACACTTAATTAATAAAACTCATTGCAGCCTCATCACTGCACCACAATGTAACCGTCCACCACTCAAAGATGGAAAAAAATATTTCTTTTAAAATATTTTATTATTTTTCTCAAATACACCAAAAAAACTTTCCTTCTCAGCCTTTGTCTGCAAAAGTAAAGTCATTACTTAGAAAATCATGGTGTCCTGAATTCAAAAATGCCCTCATATTTTTATTCAAGCACGGGTTCAAAAGATAGAAAATCACGCTTTCACGTTTACTGAATGTACCTTAGAAAAATATCAGAAAAATTAACATTCACCCTTCACCAGCATCGTTCGAGGTTAGGCTCCATCTAAGGGGAACACACCCCCATGAGCTTAATGGTACTCTCTGATTTCCAATATGAGTTTCCTATTATGTTTTATAAGGATTTTACAACAAAATAATTATTATTTAATTATTATATTTAAATCCAAAAACTAACTTCCACTATTGGCAGGTGTCAGCCAATGTTAGGATCTTCTAATGGAAAGAAAACCCTCACGAGCTAAGTGGTGGTCTTATATTTGTAATATGAGTCACCGTTTGTGAGTTATGAACATTTGAAAAATAAAATGATTTTATATAATAATTTAATTTATGGTTATTCCATTTCTGGGTTTTCTAACCGGAGGCATGCACCAAATAAACTTAGGTAACACCTAGGTTAGACCCACCATCCTGAACGCAATGGTGCCCTAGTATTTGTGATCCAGGAACCTGTCTAACTGTTATTCCTCTTTTTTCTGGAAAACTTCTCATGCACACTATTTAATAATTAACATTTTTGGTCAGAACATTTTGGGCACCTTGGGACTCAGAATCACGGGTCTTCAAATCTCCCGGTCTCTAAATAATACCATAGAATTAAAAAATATACATAAATTCTGGTACATTACATTTTATCTATATTAGGGATTTACATCTCCCAAATCCAAAACAAAGGAAAATGAAAAAAGAGGGGATACTAAGAATGAATCTAAGAATCCCACTCCCTTGTGCTCTCTTGAAGATTCCTATGCTGGCGCAGACTGCATAGATAAAGAATCGACCATCCATGAAGGACTCAATCTTTTTTATCTTTTATCTACATTGGGAACTCCGCAAATGTCACCCCATAATCAATGGCCAGATCCGCCCAGTCGATGAAGTGTGATGGATCATGCACGTACCTCCTCATCTACAACATGTGGAAAACATTGTGCACCCATTGCACTAATGGGGGATGAGAAAGGCGGTATGCCACCTCGCAAACTCTATTGAGGATATGAAAAAGGTCTGATAAACCTTGGAGATTTCTTTCCACTCGGGCCAAATCTATGAAATCCCCATTGGGATAAAACCCAATGGAAAACATGGTCTCCCCCCTCAAACTGCATGTGTCCCCATCTAGTGTCGGAATAAGACTTCTTTCTACTCCGTGCATTCCTCATCTACTTTTAGATGATCTAGACTTTCTTAGTGGTAACTCATACCATCTCTGGACCAATGAATGCAGACTCCCCTAGGACTATCTAGCAAAGAGGTGATCTGCATGGATTCCTTTATAAGCTTTAAATGGTGCCATGCCAATTGTGGAGTGATAGATATATCTATATGAAAACTCCTCATATGGTGGATGGTCCTCCCAATTGTGACAAAAATCCAGGACACAAGAATGATGAATTTTCTCCAAGTTCTATATGGTCCGCTCCATCTGAACATATGTATGGGGGTAAAACTATGCTCAACTATTCTGGAACCTGAGGCTCATATTTTACATCCTGACAAATGAGGCTTCATGAAATGAAATATTCCACCACATTCTTCATCCATGGAAACCAGTATTGACGTCATAGGTCATAGTACATCATCGTTACACTCTGAAGTATGACCAAAGGGGATATACGGAATTCCATCACCACTTCCTCACATAATGATATGGGTATTACGATGCGTACTATGAAAAGGAAGATGTTCTCCCTACCTATAGAAAATCTACCAGGATCATGTCCTAAGGATATCTGATTACATTGGGCCTCACATTAAACATCCTGAAGTTGTTCCATTATAACTCACTAATGGACTGGGGGAGTGATAGTCAAAGACTGGAGGTACGCTTATCCATCCTCGTCCATGAAGGATAACGACATCGCAGCTAGCTGGCCCATCACGTCAATTTTCATATGTAAACCAAATATCTTACTGAGCATATCTGTCACCATGTCCCCTTTCCTTGTAGTATATACTATCTCAAAGCCCTAGTTAGGGAGGGACTCCAACTATCATCATTGTCTCAACTACTAAAAATCTGGTGGGAACTTTTCCATCCATGCAAAAAGATACCCCATTTAACTAATTTAT
Source organism: Viscum album (assembly GCA_963277665.1). Taxonomy (NCBI): domain Eukaryota; kingdom Viridiplantae; phylum Streptophyta; class Magnoliopsida; order Santalales; family Viscaceae; genus Viscum; species Viscum album. Next base: position 1,042,679,827 of record OY728160.1, on the reverse strand, counting down.
GTGACCATCGACCCTTTGGTAGTTGGTACTCTCTCTCCATGACTACTTGGTTATGGTGTGAATAGTACAAACATAACCTCGATCACTGGGTGTTACAATGCCCTTCCTCTCCAAGTCATCCACCTAAGACAATGCATGTAAATATCTACAAAAGACCTCTGATATACTGATTCTAATATTAGTTCCATATCAGTGTGTATAAGGATATATAAATTTGTCCCCCCATGTGGGGTGGTAATCCTCGAAACATATTTAGAAATGATGTTCAGACACACTGTGTAAGAACCCGGTTCTTATTCATGAGGTACAGGTTTACTTTTTCCATTTTCATTAAGTGTTTTTGAGAAAGCAAGGGAAATGTATGAAAAATCCAAAATTTAGGGGTACACTCAGTGTACGTTTTCCACACGCCGGGTACTTTGGCTGTATGGGATGAGTATACAGGGTGTGTAGGCATGTCTGTGATTAAGGGTGTAAAAACTAACTACATTCCATGTACTTAGTATTACATGTCATGTAATTAGTCGACAGGTGAAAAGTAACATAGTGGAAGTAGCCACTAGAGGAATGATGGTACATGCTATGTACTTAGTAATAAATTTCATGTAATCACTCTACATATGAATAGTAAGGTGGTTATGAGTTTCCGCCATTGAATAGTTAAAAAAATTATAGACTGTGTAATTGAGAGTACACACTATGTAGTTATGTGTTTTCATTAAGAAAAAGGCAGTAACCTTCTCATTCAATAGAGGAGGCATAAAACTCGATAGGAGAACCTAGAGAGGAGGATGAGGCTTGGAGGAGCTCCGGAATGCTCACTGAGATTCCGATTCATCCGCCGACGATCTCATTTGAACCGCGTGGGTAAGGTCTCCCCTCTCCTTGAGTCTTTCCTTCCAATTCTTTCCCTAAGGGATGTTATTTGGGTTTTAATGGGAAAATTTTTATCTCATATATATGTCGTTCATGGTTGTTTCGGAATTCTCCTTTCACATATATCAATCATAGGAGATCGAGGTAGGTGGTCTTTTGTTTATTTCCAACTGTCGACTTGATTCTGTGTACCATTGTGACACGCACCCATGTTTGGGGTGTCGTATGGTTGATACTTTGACTGTTAAGAAACCTATAATTTCATTGGTAATCTGATGTATAAGTATAAATTGTTGTTTGGGATTGTTTCCTTGATCTAAGGCCACCCCTAGGGTGCGGTTCCCTTTGTTTAGCTGTTTGGCCAGGATACCCATTGGTATACCGCGATTATAGCATGTTCTGAGTATTCTTGAGTGGAAACATATATAAATTTCTATCTTATGCATTGGGCTCAGCCCGGTTACATGTTTTTCCTATGGAATGCCTAAGGGAAGTTTTTTATTTAGCCTAAGGGCATTGTTTTGTTTATCCTAGGGGAAACATTTCTTATGCATATGGGCAGTAGCTTCTATGATTGAGGGAGACATCTCATATGCCTGAGGGCAATATTTGTTATGCCTGAGGGCAGTCTCCTGAGGGTTTCATTCTTTTTTCCTAAGTTTAAGGATTTTCATGTCTGAGGACAAGGGTTACTTTGAATATTAACTGTGGTGATTTCCTATCTTTTACTTTTTAAATACTCTATTGTGGTTTCTACTATGGCATTGGTATAGGAGATTATCTGTCAAGGCTGAGTCTCGGAAAACTCATAACTCAATTATATTGAATTTTTAAATTAATATTATTTTATAATGTAACTGGTTGGAATGGTTAATTTAGAGTACTTCCGAGTTTTCTGAATTTCATTATTGCACACTATTTTTCCCATTTCACTGATAGTTCGGCACGGGCCTTCAGTGGTTGCCTACTGGGATTTATTTCTATCACCCTGTTTGGATCATGTCTTGGGCCCAAACTGATTTTATTTCTGCAAGTGTCGATAAGGAAAAGGGTCCCTATACAGGTACTTGATTGTTGTGGAGGAGTGGGAGAGCATGGGACCGAGCTTAGGCTTGTAATGCGGATGAGTTCCTGTTGCACTAATTTGGTTTCGTTTTTCTTTACTTTTACCTTGTTTTGTGTTGTATTAGATTGCATTATATCAAGTTTTGGCTACTTTCTTAGAATTAGATACATATTGCTACATCATATATATGACTATTTATTGTCGTTTACTTTAGTTATGTTGTACATATCAGGTTTATAAAGTTTACTGCCTACATTTTCATATGTTTATATTTTTCCACTACACTAAACTTTGAAAAATTAGGGCATAGTTTCCCACCTATCAGTTCTAGGTCCTCACTGCTATTCAACAGCATCTAGCGCGGGGAAATTCAATTGAAGTCATGTGACCAGTCAGGTTTGAAGCACCCACTGTGTGGCACTGGGATCCAAGACGTTACAATGTGGTATCAGAGGGGTTTCTTTTCTTTGACTTTTTGTATGGATCCTATAGTCAGAGATAGAACAGAATTGGTATTTGGTAATAATATGTGTCAGGGAGTAGCTAACCCCTCTATAGGGAAAATCCAATCTCCCTCATTTAATTGCAATTTTTATGGTTTTTCAATTTTATAGTTGATTTGATTTTCACCACTGGGTGATGCACTTGTGGTATGTTATTTATATTTTTATACTAGATTCTATTTTGTTTCAACCTGATGAGATGAGATTATTCCATCTCATGCATCATTTAGGCACATGTTAGAATCACATGAGATTCATAGTTCCCATTCCATGTAGGTGTGTTAGAAAATTCAGGCTGTTGTGATAGGTATCTTGATAGATATTCCTATTATTGATAGGGTATTGGTACATGTTACGGTTGGGTTGATGGATGCTAAACATTGGTTCCTGATAAGTATGGGCTCTCTTAGACCGGAATTTAGTGGATCATGATCCAACCTTTTGTTTCATATAGTACTGTAAGGTGAAAGGTCAGGATCTAAACTTTGGTTCGCAAGGAGTATGGGCCCACATAGATCATAATTTGGCATACCAATGCTTGAAATTAATGAAAAGGGGCACTAGAGAAGTTTTTGAGGTTTACTGTCTGGAACCCAGATAACACGGATTATGGTTCTATGAACAAACGCCATGTTATCTTTTGTTCGGGAAGAAATGAAATTTTTTTAAGTACCCTCCGTGTATGTTATCTACATGTCGTGTATTTTCTAGCCATGTCATAGGATATGTAGAAAGAAACAATGGATAGGAAAACTCTTGAGGGAACACACCGTGTACCTGTTGTACATGTCGTCTCATGTTGACCATGTGTTTGCCTGTGTGGCTAACAAAACGGAAGGCGAAATCTTAGCTTAAACACACCGTTTCATTTCCGAACATGCCGTGTAGTTTAATTTGGATATCTGTATGTGTCACTAACAACATGGGTCAGTTTTACCTCTTCACATACACGACATGTCCATCTGGAATACACCGTGTAGTGTGTGTCGTGTATCCGACCGTATCTCTAACAACATGGGTCGGTAGAGCTCATCTAGTACACGTCGGGTACCTGTGGGACAGGCCGTGTAGTCTTGGCCGAAGAGAGACCATGCGGACTTGGCCATGTGGCTAGAGATATGGGGTGGGGTACAGACTATGTGCGAGTGTAACACACCATGTACCTTGGTTTGAGACATGCCCAGACCATCATCAGAACACAACAATGTAAGGTCTTAAGCATACCTGCCATGTGAACCTTATACACACTCTGTACTCTATTTTTTTCAGGTTTTTTTGTTTTTGTTTTCCTTTTCATTGTCACACCTAACCAGAAAAAATAAACCTCAATAGTAAATTAAACTAAGGAGTTTGTTTGACCTTGTAGTGTCATGCCACCAAGACGACCTTGAGATGTTCTCCAAGAGTGTGGTGATGATTATACTCTAGACATGGTAGGTTATGGGCTATCGATGGATCCTCCAGTAGGACCATATGCGGCGCTAGATATTATACCAGACGTAGGCGTGGATGCACAGTTCCATGAGGTCTTCATGCTGTTTATGAAGTCCTACTAGGGAGAACCACTGGTTGACACATCTATGGTAGAGCTGACAAATATATTTCGGCAACAGCATCCTCCCACGTATACAGGGTATGGTGGACCACAAGCTGTAGAGTCATGTCTTTACTTGTTGTAGACTATATTCACATCTTGTGTTTCTTCTTCTTCTTCTTATGATTTCATGACGCTGGGCACTCCGTTGGGAATTATAACGGAAAGTGTGCATCAGTGCAAGGAGTTCCCCATAGAGGTTGGTGTTTGCCACTTTTTATGGGACCTCTATGTCTTAGAGATGACGGGCTATGGCGTCATTATTGGGATGGACTAGTTTGTACCCTTTCAAGAATTTTTTGATTTCTATCGTCTCAGGGTAGGTTTCACGTCACTAAAGGGTGGAGAGTTTCTATACAAGGGAGAATAAGATGTCCATGCGAGTCGAGCTAGACCCGAGCATCGTGGGCGGGATGGAGTGATAGACCAGATTATGAGTTAATATCTATATGACAAGGGAACTTTTTAAATGGATTTACCTCCAGTTTTTAATCATTTTAGGGATGTTTTCTCGGATGACTTTTCCGGTCAACCTGTAGAGCGAGAGGTGGATTTCTCTATAGAGCTTGTGCCAGGAGGGGCACTGGTGTCCATTCCTCCTTATAGGATGGCTATTCCAGAATTCCAGGAGACCAAGAGACAGTTATAGGAGTTGCAGGAAAAGGGTTTGATCCAACCCAGTACTTCTCCTTGGGGTTCCAATGTCTTGTTTGCAAAGAAGGCGGGCGGTACCCTTAGACTCTGCATGGATTCTTAGAAACTGAACTAGTTTACGGTTAAGAAACGATATCCCTTATTGATGATTGATGGTATTTTTGATAAAATATGAGGAGAATGAGTTTTCTTGAAGATTGACTTGAGATTTGGATATCATTAGTTTTGTATTAGACCATCAGACATACCACTAACAACCTTTCGAAGCAGATATGGTCTATACAAGTACTTGGTCATGTCGTTTGGACTTACAAACGCACCAGTAGTTTTCATGTCTATGATGAATTGAGTGTTCCATCCATATCTATATTCTTTTGTGGAAGTCTTCATGGATGATATCTTGGTGTATTGTCACACTTGACATGCCCAATCCACACATCTTGAGATCATTTTGTGTACAATGAGAGAGAATCGGTTATATTCTATGATCTCAATGTGCCACTTTTGGATGGACCAGATACACATCCAGCAACATATTATCTTAGAGGTAGGTATTTTAGTAGACCAATAGAATGTGAGAGCAGTAGTTTCCTTGGTACAACCAAAGAACATGTTTGAAATACAGAGTTTCTTAGGACTGGCTGGTTACTATATGGACTTTATACAGGATCTCTCCTACTTTGTAGCTTTGTTAAAGATATTGACTAAGAAGGGTATGATGTTTGTATGGTCAGAAGCTTGAGAGATAGTATTTCATGAGTGGAACGGAAGGTTGACATTAGCAGTAGTCCTGATACATCCAGAGAAAGGGAAGAGCTATATAGTTTACTGTTATGCGTCAGGTATTGGGAAATGAGCAGTGTTGATGCAGGGTGATCCAGTAGTTGCGTACAGGTCTCGGAAGTTAAGGCCACATTAGAGGAATTACCTGATACATGATCTCGAGTTGGCTGTAGTTGTTCATGCGTTACGCTGTTAGAGACATTATCGCTTGGGATCCAGGGGTGGGGTGGTTTTTAGGGGGGTTAGGGGGATTTCCAAGGGGGTGGGGCTATCCAGAGGGATTGGAGGGTTGTCCATGGGGTGGGGGGATGTCCAAGGGGGGTGGTGTCCAGGGGGTGGGGGTGTCCTGGGGGTATGGGTGCTTTCCAAGGGGGTGGGGGTGTCTAGAGGTGGGTGGTGTCCAGGGGGGGTGTGGGGGTGTCCAGGGGGTGTCTAATTGGGTAGAGGGTGAGATTGGTGTCCCAGGGTGTTAGGGGGATTTCCAAGGGGGTAGAGATGTCCAGGGGTGGCAATGGTTCCCAGGGGGAGGGGTGAGGGGTTGTCCAGGGGGTGGGGGTGTCTAGGGGGTGGGGGTGGTGTCTTGGGGGTTGAGTGGGTTGTCTAAAGGGTTAGGGGGTATCTATAGTTGGGTTTTTCAAGGGGTGGGGGTGTCTAGAGGGGGTGGGGGTGTTGTTTAGTGGGTGGGGTGTCTAGGGGGTGCAGCCTAACTATGCGTACTGCCCGAGTTCTTTTGAAATGTTTTATTTAACATTTCCCCTATCAAATTTTAACATCAAAAGACTCTTTATCCACCATTTTGAACATGATACCCTAGGATTATCCTCCTCCTCTTCTTCAAGCCTCTCACCTCTTACCAATGGTGATTCTAGGTTTTTTCTACAAGTTTGGGGGTGATTTTTCTGTATAATATCCTCTTTATCCCTCTACTTCATTCTTCTTTTTCTTCTTAGTTGTTCTTTTTCATTAGTGCATTTGTTCTAGGTTTATTATTTCTTTGTACCAAAATTTAGGGGTTTTTCTTGGTATGGTTCTTCTTGGTATTCCTTGCTCATTTGTACCTTCTTGATTCCATTTTGAGTGGTCATCATTGAAGGTGCCTTGGATTGAGGTAGGTTTCCCTATGTATTGGACGCTAAATTTAGGAATCATTTGTTTTTTGATGTTTATACCTTGATTTGATGCTTATAAAAAATATATAATTTCCATAAAGATTACATGAATTAAATAAAGTTGCATTCCAAATGAATTATATTTTGTGGAATTATTTTACATAGCCCTGCACAACAAGTGATTGATTAAAATCCTGGTTTGTAACACCCTGATAATTTATGATAAATATTTTATTTTTTGTCTTATGTTATACACAACATCAAAGGAATCATTCACTGCACACAACACTATCTTGGCTTGCATTACACGCAATCGCGACCTTCCTCAATAGCGTTTGCAGTACGCAATACCGAGTTCCACTAAACAATGATATATTATTATAATATTATAAACTAGCCATTATTAATTATATTAACTGAATTTTGAATTTTATAATATTATTATTCATCTTAAATATTTTCTAAAACATGGTATGTGAACAAAATAAATATTTCGGGTAAAAAAGAATTTTTTTAAAAATGCAGTTTTACCGCCTTTTGATGTAGCACCCACATTAAATATAGTTTTTGACATGTTTATAAGTTCAATTTGACAAAATAAAATTCTTATTTAGAATCAATATATAAAAATTTACTTTGGATAATTTTTTCATATTATTCTGATAACTTTCATATTTTAATGAATAGTAAAAACATGATATATTTTAATTAAAAACAATTTTTTTCATCGCAATAATTTATATGGTTAAATTATAATATTTAATTTTTTTTAAAGTATAAATATAATATATTTTTAACATTTAATATAATGTATGTCATTAGCATTAATTTTACATTGAATTCATAGGTAAAAACATTTCAGTCTTTGGCAATGTTTTAACTTTTAAAACCCATTTGCTTAACAACGGGATTAATTTTGAATTAATTACTACAACTTATGTGTTTTGAATTTTGAAAAATGGATTCCATATTTGGATTCAGTGGGTCAAAATTATGTAAATGGGTTACTTTTATTTATTTTTTTGATTTTATGAATAGTAACTATGGTAATTTTTATTTACTAGAGTTAAATGTAAATCTGGTAATTAAGGGTAAAAATAAGATTATAAAATTACCCTAACACTTTCCAAAATCCAATTGGATGAATAAAAGTCTACCCATATCACCTAAGGGTCGTACTAGATTCATTTCATGGATTTTTTACCATGAAATAATATAATTATTATTAAAACCAAAGAAAGTGGCAACATGTCACTCTCTTAAATATTATAAGTGTAATAATTTTAATTTAGTGATAAACATCATAAAACTTAGGATATTAATAGTCCCTATAATGATAATTATCTAAATCATATGAATTTATTTATAATTTTTAGGTATTAAATAATTATCATTAATTATGACACAATAGTGATGTTGAAATTATTTTATTGATTGAAATATCAAATAAATGATTTTAAAAGTATTAAAATAAATATTATATGAAATATTTAATGTGCGCCACTAATTTTCTAAATAAATATTACATGTTATGAATCTATTAAATATTTTAGTTCGAACATATCTTCTGTGTATATTTTATTTAAATTCAAATAAATGAATAGTGTCAAAATTGACACTATGGTTATTTTATAAACATTACATATTATAAAATCGTTTAAAAATCACAAAAATATTTAAAAATTATGAATTAAAATTTATATGGTCTATAATGTAATAAACTATACAATTATGGACAATTCAAAACATATAAGTAATTACTTATAATGATTTAAAATTTAGAATATTATTACCACAAATAAAATTAAATAGATTATATAAGGATAAATCCAGTTGATAATGTTTAAAATAAATTCCCAACTTGTCTAAATTTTATTGGTTGATTAGATTACAACCATATCTCATCAAATATTTGGATTTGAGTCATTTTTGGAGGTTTTTAAGTGGGGTTGGAATTTATTATAAATTATTATTTCTTATTATTACAAAGGTGCCCCTCTCCTCCCTTATAAAAGAGGACCTCCTACCTCTCCTCCTCACACCATTTTGAGCCTTCAATCTCAGCCAACCCCTACTCATTTCCCTTATCAACTTTGTTAGCAACATACTAGAGGTCCTGTCCTTCTTCAAAGACTAATTTTAGTGCCCTAAGAGATGGTTTCAAAGAGGCGTGTCGAAGAAGAGGTAATATCCGTTACCGATTCTTTCAAATTTATTTATTCTTCTACTTCTTCTTATTTTGTTGTTTCATTATGAAGTAATAACATCAGTATCACCCATATACTTATATGTTATCATAAATATGAAACAACCCTATTTCACCTTCTCTTCATCCTACGGAAAACGAAATCACCGCGCGTGCGTACGTACGGAATACCGTCTCCACGCCGTGGTGTAATATGTTTTCCACCACCACCATACATGGATGGGTATAATTGTGTAAATAATAACTATATATGATTATTGTAAAGTGATATTGATTTTTAAATAGTATACCTACACTTCAATACAATTCTACAATCATGGGAACGATATCATCGCAAATGCGTACGTACGGCCAACCGTCTCCACAATGTGATGCGACTCGTTCTACATGATCTTCATTGAATAATGATTATATAAATGAATTTAATGAGTAAATATGATATATATTTAACCAATACCATTATTTAAATGAGGTATATATAACCTAAAATGATGAATAAGAATTTATTCGACAAAACATGGATAAGAACATAAAGCAATAAACACCCGAATAGAAAGTAGGAATGAAACATTACAAATAAAAAGCTAAGAATATGATCATATATTATATAATAACAATGATTATGATTCTGTAATAAGTCAATGACATTATTTAAATCATTATACAGGAGTTTCGGACACGTACAAAGCATATCGGACCTAAGGTAAGGGAAAATCTCACAATCTCATTTTTATCAAATATTATTTAAACATCAACATTTACTGGGGAATATTTATTATCCACATCCATGTTTTTTCAATATGTAATATTATTTCTATTCTCCTACAATTTTATGAATCCAATTTTATCCTTTGGTGAATTTTTAGTAAAATATATGAAAGGAATCTTTTGTCATTCGTACAAGGTACTTTTTGACTTTTCCGGCCAAAGTACAAGAAAAATATTTTTTTAACTTATACATAATGAATGGGTTTTTATGATTTCATAGAACTTTATTTCCAGGAAGCTTCTTTTACAAGTTTTCAAGTTTATTTTTAATCAACTTCTTTTAGTTTGAAAATTGTATCACATGTTAAGAAAGGAAAAAAAATTGAAGTAGAAAGGATATTTTCCTCAAGAATGGAGTTCAAGTGATTTATCAAAATTATTTTCCATCTAAGATAATATAGGGTTATATTTCTATCCCTATTTTTACATTGATTTGATTATGTTATGATGGAATTAATTTTATGATGTCCTTTTATCTTATATGTTATGATGGCATGATGTTTAAGAATCCCATTTTTATTAAATGGGTTATGCTATGATGTATGATTTATGATTTTGTGGAAAACATAAGAATGGTTTCATTATGAGATGGGTGGGACCTATATCTCCCTCCAATGCATTGGGTAAAGATTTATATCTCATGAGATAGACATGGCTGGAACGAAAAGTTAATCTGGTTCAGTGATACAGGACTAGAACAAGGAGTGAACTCGGTTCAGTAATGGACTTTGTCCGCTATGATGGTCTTGGAAATGTGCCTTGACTAATATGAAATGATTTTATATGATTATGTGTGTATGCCAAAAAGTTTCATGTTTTAAGTTATGATTATTTGGGATTACATTTCACCACTATTATTTATCCCATGTTATGATATTATGATCTCTTTTGCAGGTTAAGATATTCAAAATGTTATGTTTTTATGAATATAATATGATTGATATTTATTTTTTTTACCCTTACTGAGCATTTGAGCTCACCCCTTTATATGTTTTCTTTTCCCCAGGTCTGGATGAAGGGTATTAAGTAGAATATGCCAAAAGGGACTCTAGATATGATGAAGTAAATGGGAGACAACATAGACGATTTATGAACTAGTTGTTTATGTTTCTCAGTTTCTAAAGACATTATACCTATACGGTCCTTTCATGGTTTTGTTATATGTTGTAATAATTATGCTTCAATTTTGAAGTAATAACAATGTATGTAGAGTATGGGTCGTTATAGTTGGTATCAGAGGAAAGGTATAGTCAACCTTTGGAAACTAGGATGTGAAAGTCATAGTAAGAACCCTAAGGATATGTCTAAGAATAGGACACAATCTTAGTGTTTTAGAAATGGCCATGAATAACCTATGATAAGACCTAAAGTGTGAAATTTTATTACTAATTATGTGGTTTTCCTATTGTAATTAGTGTTTCTCCCACTATGCTTCTTGGTTTTAGTCAATGGTTGGAACCCGAAGGAACCATGTTAATGCTGAATGTGACGGAAAATGAAATGATTGTCTGCCTGAGCAACCAAACATTATGGGAGCCTGAATGAAAAATCTTGTAGCCATTCTCACACAACTTTCTCCAGCTATGAATCATGAAGGACTTCCAAACGAGCAAAAGAAAGAGCAACATTCTGTTGAATCCTTCATGAGGCAGCATCCACCTTCATTCAGCGGGTCTTCTGATCCATTAGTGGCTGAATAATGGATCAGTACCATTGAAAAGATATTTTTAGTCCTTCAATTTTCTGAGCATGATAAAGTCATCTTAGCAGTATATCGTTTGGAAGGTGAATTTGATCAATGGTGGAATCTTATCAAGAATATGAGGCAATGGGATGAAATTGAATCCATGGAATGGGACAAGTTCAAGAACTTATTTTTCAATAAGTACTTCCCTCATATTCATCGAACAAAGATGGAGAATGTGTTTCTTGAATTGAAGAAAAAGGATGATGAATCAGTTGGTACCTACAAAGCAAATTTTACAAGTCTTGTAAGGTACGCTTCCGGAATTATTATCCAACCTGAGAGTAAAATCGATCGATTATTTAGTGGCTTAAATCCAAGTCTTCTAAGGGCGTTAACCATAAGGGACTTCAATAGCTACGAGGAAATTTTTCGATGTGCTCTCAAGGTTGAGATGGAGATTGGAGGAACCCATCAGTCATATGGGTTTGATAAGAAGAGGAAAATGGAATTCAAAGGAAAATATAAAGACCACACTGAAAAGAAGATGAGTTTTCCTTTATTCTCAAATTGTGGAACGAAACATGGAGGGAATTGTCTTAAAGGGACAATAAAATGTTTTAAGTGTGGAAAAGAAGTTCATCGGGAAATTGAATGTCGAAATAATGGGAAGAAGATGTCTAATGATGCGAACAAAGAAAGGGATACACAGAATGCACCTCTAACACTTCAATGTTTCAAGTGCAAGGAGATGGGGAATTATTCAAATCAATGCCCTAATCCAAGGTTTTTTTATAATGATCGACGTCAACAAACTCTTAAGGCTAAAGACAAAGGAAAGTTACATGCAATTTCTATCAGCGATGTGGAGTACGATAACGAAGTGGTGAAAGGTACACTTACCATCCACTCTAAAGTAGAAAATATTTTATTTGATTCTGGATCCACCCACTCTTTTATTTCTGAAGTATTTTCTAAGTGTATCACTGTATTACCTCAACAATTAGATGTTGAGTTAGCTGTGGCAACCCCTAATGGCACAACAGTCGCATCAAAAGTTTATAATTATTCTCCGATTGAAGTTTGTGGGAAAGTGCTTCCTGAAAATCTTGTGATTCTTCCTATAGTGGAATTTTATGTGATTTTTGGCATGGATTGGATTTATTTATATGGAGCTCATATCAATTCCCAAAGAAGGAAAGTCACATTTCATATTCCAGATCAATCTATGATCGTCTATCAATGCAAGGATGAACATAACCTTCCAGTGGAAATTTCTTCCATCTTATGGGTCTTGATTCCACTAAATGAAGGTTATTTATCTCAAATGGTTTGAGAGAAACTCATGATTAATAATACACCCATTGTACGGGAGTTTGATGATGTCTTTACGGAGGAATTGACAGGTCTTCCACCAAATTGTGAAGTTGAGTTTTCAATAGAACTCATACCGGGTGTTATTCCCATGTCAAAGACACCTTATAGAATGGACCCAATTGAGTTGCAGGAATTAAATAAGAAACTACAAGAGAATTATGATAAGGGATTCCGCCCTAGTGCGTCACCTTGGGAGCACCTATTCTGTTTGTTAAGAAGAAAGATGGATCAATGAGAGTCTGCATTGATTATCGAGAACTTAACAAGATCACAATCAAGAACAAATATCCTCTCCCATGCATTGATGACTTATTTGACCAACTACACGGAGCTCAATACTTTTCCAAGATTGATCTTCGTTCAGGGTATCATCAATTAAGGGTCAAAAAAGAGGATATACCAAAGACGAATTTCCGTACAAGGTATGGACACTATGAATTTACAGTGATGTTGTTTGGTATTACTAATGCCCCTGCAATCTTCATGGATCTAATGAATAGAGTATTTAGAGACCATCTTGATCAGTTTGTGGTGGTCTTTATAGACAATATTCTTGTCTATTCAAATAGAAAGTAAGAACATGAAGATCACTTGAGAATTGTATTAAAGACCCTAAGAAAGGAGAAGCTTTATGCCCAATTTACCAAGTGTGAATTTTGGATTCAAAAAGTTTCATTTATGGGTAACATAATCTCAAAAGAGGGGATATCTGTGGATCTAGTAAAGACAGAGGTTATCGAAAGATGGTCAAGACCAACAATAGTAACTGGGATCCGAATTTTTCTTGGTTTGGCTGGATATTATCGACGTTTGTGAATTTTTTTCATGATTATCTAATCCACTCACCAGGATGACTCAAAAATGAGTTAAGTTAGTGTGTATGGAAGAGTGGGAAGAGAATTTCAATGATTTGAAAAGAAGTTTTTCTAGTGCACCTGTGGTCACACTGCCTTGTAGTGGATAAAGGTTTGTGATCTACAGTGATGCATCCAGGAAGGGATTGGGGTGTGTTCTCATAAAAAACGATATGGTGATAACTTATTCCACATGGCAGTTGAAAATCCAAGAGAAAAATTTCCCAACTCGTGATTTGGAGTTAGTTACGGTAATCTTTGCATTAAAGATTTGGAGGCATTATCTTTATGGTGAAAGGTGTGATATTTATACTGATCATAAAAGTTTAATGTATATTTTCACACAAAAGGAACTGAATATGCGCCAAAGAAGATGGTTGGAGCTGATTAAGGATTACGACTGCTCAATTCATTACCACCCTGGGAAAGCAAACAAGGTGGAAGATGCATTAAGTCGACAAGACCATGCTAGCCTATCCATGATGAGGATCTCAAAAGATCCAATATTTATGGATTTATAAAGGATGGATCTTGGAATTATAATGGAAGGGGAAAAATATTATCTTTTTCAAATTAATGTTCAACCATCTATGCACGTGAAGATTAAAGAGGCACAAAAAGAAGATGTAAAGTTACAAAAGAAGGTTAGAAATGTTCCTGAATTCAACCTTCATTGTGATGGGATAATAAGGTTTAGAAATCGGGTTTGTGTTCCTCCCATCCCAAAATTAATGAAGGAGCTACTGGATGAGGCTCATAGTTCTTCATTCTCTATTCATCCTGGAAGCACGAAGATGTATAGGGACCTGAAAGAGTACATCTAGTGGGATGGCATGAAAAGAGATGATGCTGAATATGTCTCTCGATGCTTGGTTTGTCAGCAAGTTAAAGCTGAGAGACAGAAGTCTAAAGGTATGTTACAACCATTACCCATACCATAATGGAAATGGTAAATCATCATTATGGACTTTGTCACAAGACTTCCTAAAACATCCAAAGGCAATAATTCTATCTGGGTCATTGTTGATCATCTTATGAATTCGGCAAACTTTATTGCTATTAGAGAAGGTTTCTCTCTGGATCAGCTTACCAGGATTTATGTAAAGGAAGTGGTAAGATTTCCTAGAGTACCACTTTCCATTATATCTGATCGGGATCCGAGGTTTACCTCAATGTTATGGAAAAGTCTTCAGCATACTCTAGATACAGTGTTGAGTTTCAGCATTACTTATCATCCTTAGACAGATGGTTAGTCTGAGAGAAAAATTCAAACTCTAGAAGACATGTTGAGAGTTTTCTCTATGGATTTCGAAGGTGGTTGGGATCAACACCTACCTTTGGTGGAATTTTCTTATAATAATAGCTTTCACTCCAGTATTCAAATGGCTCCTTATAAAGCTATTTATGGAAAGAAATGTTGAACTCCAACTTGCTGGGATGATGTTGGGGAAAGAAAGCTATTAGGGCCTGATCTTGTTGATGAGATGGCAGAAAAGGTCCAATCTATTCGACAACACATAAGAGCAGCTCAGAGTCGACAAAAAAGTAATGCTGATAACCGAAGAAAAGACCTAGAGTTTGAAGTGGGTGATAAAGTGTTCTTATGATTATCTCCTTGGAAGAGAGTAATGAGATTTGGAAGGAAGGGAAAGATGAAACCTAGGTATATTGGTCCTTTTGAAATACTAGATCATGTTGGGAAGTTATCTTACTGATTGGCGCATCCACTGAATCTCTATCAAGTTCATGATTTGTTCCATGTATCTCTCCTGAGAAAGTACATACCCGATCCTTCACATGTACTCAGCTCAGAAGTTGTACCGTTGGAGCAAGATCTTTCTTATGAAGAACAACCGATAGAGATTCTGGATCGCAGAGAAAAATTTCTACGGAACAAGACCACTCTCTTGGTGAAAGTTTTATGGAGGAACCACCAATTAGAAGAAGATACATGGTAACTTGAGGATATGATGAGGGAGAGGTATCCTCATCTGTTTGTTACAAAGTGACGAATTTCGAGGGAGAAATTCATTTTAAGGGGGGTAGAATGTAACACACTGATATTTTATGAGAAGTATATTTTTTTATATCTTATGTTATACGCAACATCAAAGGAATCTTTCATTGTGCACAACACTATCTTGGCTTGCATTACACGCAATCACGACCTTCTTCGATAGTGTGTGTAGTACGCAATACCGAGTTCCACTAAACAACGATATATTATTATAATATTATAAACTAGCCGTTATGAATAGTATTAACTGAATTTTGAATTTTATAAAATTATTATTCATCTTACATATTTTCTTAAACATGGTATGTGAACAAAATAAATTTTTCGGGTAAAATAAATATTTTTCAAAAAAATGCAGTTTTGCCACCTTTTGATTGCGCACCCACTTTAAATATAGTTTTTGAAATGCTTATAAGTTCAATTTGACAAAATTAAATTCTTCTTTGGAATCAGGATATAAAAATTTACTTTGGATAAATTTTTCATATTATTCTGATAACTTTCATATTTTAATGAATAGTAAAAACACGCTATATTTTAATTAAAAACAACTTTTTTCATCGCAATATTTTATATTGTTAAATTATAATATTTAATGTTTTTAAAGTATAAATAGAATATATTTTTACCATTTAATATAATGTATTTCATTATCATTAATTTTACAATGAATTCATAGGTAAAAACATTTCAATCTTTGGCAATGTTTTAACTTTTAAAACTCGTTTTCTTAACAATAGGATTAATTTTAAATTAGTTACAGAAACTTCTATGTTTTGAATTTTGAAAAATATATTCCATATTTGGATTCAGTGGGTCCAAATTATGTTAATAGGTTACTTTTATTTTTTTTGATATTATGAAAAGTAACTACGGTAATTTTTATTTACTAGAGTTAAAGGTAAATCTGGTAGTTAAGGGTAAAAATAAGATTATAAAATTACCCTAACACTTTCCAAAATCGAATTGGATGAATAAAAGTCGACCCATATCACCAAAGGGTCTGAATAGATTCATTTCATGTATTTTTAACCATGAAATAAAATTATTATTATTAAAACCAAAGAAAGTGACAACATGTCACTCTCTTAAATCTTATAAGTGTAATAATTTTAATTTAGTGATAAACATCATAAAACTTCGGATATAAGTAGTACCTAGAAATATAATTATCTACATCATATTAATTTATTTATAATTTTTAGGGATTAAATAATTATCATTAATTATGACACAATAGTGATGTTGAAATTATTTTATTGATTGAAATATCAAATAAATGATATTAAAAGTATTAAAATAAATATTATATGAACTATTTAATGTGCTCGAATAATTTTATAGATAAATATGACATGTTATGAATCTATTAAATCTTTTAGTTTGAACATATCTTCTGTGTATGTTTTATTTAAATTCTAATAAATGAATAGTGTTAAAATTGACACTACTATTATTTTATAAAATTTACATATTATAAAATCGTTTAAAAATCACAAAGACATTTAAAATTATAAATTATAATTTATATGGTCTAAAATTTATTAAAGTATACAATTATGGATAATTCACAACATATAATTAATTATTTATAATGATTTAAAATTTAGAATATTATTACCACAAATAAAATTAAATAGCTTATATAAGGATAAATCATGTTGATAATGTTTAAAATAAATTCCCAACTTGTCTAAATTTTATTGTTTGATGTGATTACAACCCTATATCATCTAATATTTGTATTTGAGTCATTTTTGTGGTTTTTTAGTGGTTTAGAGATTATTATAAATTAATATTTCTTATAATTACAAAGGTTCTCGTCTCCTCCCTTAAAAAAGGGCACCTCCTCCCTCTCCTCCTCACACCATTTTGAGCCTTCAAGCTTGGACAAGCCCTGCCCATTTCCCTTCTCGCCTTTCTTATAAACTTATTAGAGGTCTTGGTCTTCTTCAAATACCAATTTTATTGCCTTAAGAGGAGGTTTCAAAGAGGCGTGTCGAAGAAGAGGTAATATCAGTTACCGATTCTTTCAAATTTATTTATTCTTCTACATATTATTTTTTAGTTGTTTCATTATGAAGTAATAACATCAGTATCACTCATATACTGATATGTTATTATAAATATGAAACAACCCTATTTCACCTTCTATTCATCCTACGGAAAATGAAATCACCGTCTGTGATACCATCTCCACACCGTGGTGTAATCTGTTTTCCACCACCACCTTACTTGGATGGGTATAATTGTGTAAATAATAACTATATATGATTATTGTAAAGTGATATTGATTTTGAAATAGTATACATACACTTCAATAAAATTCCACAATCATGGGAATGATATCATCGCTCGTGCGTACGTATGGCATACCGTCTCCACGATGTGATGCGACTTGTTCTACATGATCTTCATTGAATAATGATTATATAAATGAATTGAATGAGTAAATATTATATATATTACACTAATAACATTTTGGAAATGAGGTATCTATAATCTCAACATAAGAATAAGAATTTATTCGACAAAACACGGATAAGAACATAAAGCAATAAACACCCGAATAACAAGTAGTAATGAAATATTACAAATAAGAAGCTAAGAATATGACCATATATTATATCATAACAATGAGTATGATTCTGGAATAAGTCAATGACATTATTTAAATCATTATACAGGAGGTTCGGACATGTACAAATCATATCGGACCTAAGGTAAGGGAAAATCTCGCAATCTCATTTTTATCCGAGATTTTTTATACTTCAGAATTTACTGGGGAATATTTATCATCCACATCCATGTTTCGTCAATATGTAATATTATTTCTATTCTCCTACAATTTTTTAAATCCAATTTTACCCTTTGGTGAGTTTTAGTAAAATATATGAAAGGAACCTTTTATTGTTTTTTGTACAAGGTACTTTTTGACTTTTCCGGCCAAAGTACGAGAAGAATGTTTTTTTTAACTTATACGGAAAGAATGGATTTTTATGATTTCAAATATCATTATTTCCATGAAGCTTACTTTACAAATTTTCAAGTTTATGTTTAATCATATTCTTTTATTATAAAATTTTATGACATTTTAAGAAAGGAAAAAAGGTTTTTGAAGTAGAAAGGATATTTTCCTCAAGAATGGAGTTCAAGTGTTTTATCAAAATTATTTTCCATCTAAGATAATATAGGGTTCTGTTTCTATACCTATTTATACCTTGATTTTATTATTTTATGATGGAATTAATTTTACGATGTCCTTTTATCTTATATGTTATGATGGCATGATGTTTAAGAATCCCATTTTTATTACATGGGTTATGCTATGATGTATGATTTATGATTTTGTGGCACACATAAGAATGGTTTCATTATGAGATGGGTGGGACCTATATCTCCCTCCAATGCATTGGTTAAAGATTTATATCTCGTGAGATAGACATGGCTGGAATGACCAGTTAATCTGGTTCAGTGATACATGACTAGAACGAGGAGTGAACTCGGTTCAGTAATGGACATTGTCCACTATGATGGTATTGGCAATGAGCCTTGACTGATATGAAATGATTTTATATGATTATGTGTGTATGCCACAAAGTTTCATGTTTTAAGTCATGATTATTTGGGATTACATTTCCCCACTATGATTTATCCCATGTTATGATATTATGATCTCTTTTACAGGTTAAGATTTTTAAAATGTTATGTTCTTATGAATATGATATGATTGATATTTCTTTTGTTTACTCTTACTGAGAATTTAAGCTCACCCCTTTATATGTTTTCTTTTTCCTAGGTCTGGATGAGGGGTATTAAGTAGAATATGCCAAAAGGGACTCTAGATATGATGAAATAAATGGGAGACAACGTAGTTGATTTATGAACTAGTTGTTTATGTTTCCCGGTTTCTAAAGACACTATACTTATACGGTCTTTTAATGGTTTTCTTATATGTTTTAAGAAGTATGATTAAATTTTTAAGTAATAACAATGTATGTAGAGTATGGGTCGTTATATGGTTGTCCTTATAAGAGGTTTGTAACTTCCAATGGATGTTGTGGCTTTTCAAATGTGTTTCAAATATTTCATGGGTTCCTAAATGGTGTGTTTTGATACTTTTGAAAAAAAATCTTTTAAAAGAAAGTGTGTGTCCCAGTTGGAACTTTCAGAATGTGGGTTTTCTTTGGAAAACTCTCCTTGGAATGTGTCTCTTTCCATATCATTATTAAAAGGAATGGGAATTCCCTTGGTATGGGACTTTCATTATGCATTGATGGCCCTAGGCAAGGGTACTTCCAAGGAGTGGTGTTCTATGCTGATTCATGTGGGTGTGTGTCTTAAGTGTGTCTTGGGATTATTCTTTATATATGGTTGATTGTTTGATACTCCTCAAATCACCCCAATTTTATACATAACATGGTAACCTAAAATTGGTAGTGGATTATTTGAGAATGCTTGTTGCACTAGTTTATGATTATGCTCTGGCTAATTGACCCTTAGAATAAACATGCGCTACTTTTGGGATGGTTCCCCTCATGCATTAGGGTTTTTTTATTTCATCAGGCATGGAAAAAGGATGGATTAGTTTACAATATGTTCTAATTTTTTCCCTAAGCTTCTAGGTATTACCATGTTGACACTTGTTTATTTGTTGAGGATAATCAAGGTGCCTCATCTAGTATGGTTAGTGGAATACTACTTACCCATTTCCCATATTATGTCATCATTGATTATGCTCCCTATTTGTGGTTTTTATCTTTGGTAAAATTGAATTCTTGGTTTTAAATGTTTTAATGAGGATTATTTTTAGAAAAACTCTTTTTTATTTTCATGTTTTTCAAACTAGCAACAAATGAATCTTTTATTTAAATTAATTGCATAGGGACAACCCCTACCCCCAGGACACCCCCTATCCCCTTGGACACACTGAAAAACCCCTACGACCATTGGAAGTCCCTACCCCATTGGAAATCCCCCACCACCCACCATGATAGCCCCTACCCCCTTGGACACCCCCTTGAAACCGTTGGAAGATTTTAACATGAGGTAGTCTATACCAACGATTCCTGTAGAATCATTGGTATTGATCTATTGCAATAACCATCATGCCAACAGTGTGTGAAACCATTGTGGTATTCTATCCCAACGGTTTCAGGGGATATCCCTATAGTTTTAAATCATTGGTATATTTGTAATTTTCAGTAGTGTATGTATACATATTTTAATATTTATAATTCATATTTCTTTTTTAAGGAAGGTGGATTTTGTATCTAGTAACACTAGGACGCATTATTTGTGTACCTTACGAAAAATGAACCAAGATGAATTTAAAACTTTTATATCTAACAATATTTTCTTTTTAAAATCATTTTCATGGATATTTTTTTTCAAATACACATAGATTTGTTTTATATTTCAAAATTGTTTTACATTAAAATTATGATATTTTTTATATAAATATATATTTGTCTAATTTGAACAAGATATATAGATTTTATATTTTATATAGGTAATAATGAGTCGAAGATGGATTACAGCACATTGAATGAGTAATGAAATTGTGGATGGTGTTGATGCCTTTTAGAAATTTGCTAAAAGAAATGTACCAAGCAGTGACATTTTCCTTTGTCCATGACTGAAATGTATAAATATGAAGAAGTTGAAAAGTAGAGAGATAAAATATCATCTAATTTTTCATAGTTTTAATCCGAGTTGTAGCCCTTGGATTTGGCATGATGAAACTGGACAGAATTTCAGATCTATTGATGATGATGATTTGCAAGATGGTAACTCCAATGGAATTGAAAAAATGATCTGTGATATAGTAGTAGAACAAATTGTGATAGAACCGATGGTTGGAATCTATATGGTGATGCATAAAAACCATTATATCTAGATTGTATGGATTTTACTGTTTTTTGATAGTGTAAAGATTGATTAACCTGAATGCGAAACATAGATGGATTTAAAGAAGTTTTATAGAACTAAAACAACAATTGAAAGAAATTCTTTTAAAAGACAACGATCTTCCAAATTCACAATATAAGGGAAAGAAAATAATATGCCTGATGGGATTGGGAGACTACAAAATACATGCTTGTATAAATTAATGTATGATATATATGAAGGAATATGAATTTCTGTCAGAGTTTTATAAATTTGTGACATCACGGTTTAAGTTGAATGAAAAATTATAGGCTAATGTAGAGATTAAAAAGATCCCTTCTTAGTTATTTTGGTATCTTCCAATAATTTATTGTTTGAAACGTTTATTTTTTAATTCACATGATCCAAAAAGGGTAAGATGGCATGCTGATGAGCGGATATGTGAAGGAAAAATACTTCATCCAGCTGATTTTCCACAATGGAAGAAAATTGATGTGCTGTATACTACATTTGGAAATAAAATTAGAAATATCATATTAGGGTTGTGCACAGATGGGATGAATCCATACCAAACCCTTAGTAACACACATAGTCCATGGCATGTATTACTGGTAATTTACATCCTCTCCCCTGAACATTGTATGAATGGTAAATATGTCATGTTGTGTATAATGATCTCTAATCCGAAGAAACTTCGAAATGATATTGATGTTATCATGTCACCATTGACTGATGATTTGAAACATTTATGGTAGGATGGTATTAAAGTGTATGATTATGATAAAATGGAATATTGTCAACTGCATGTAGTGTTTATGTTCACATAGTACAAAGAATTATTTAAATTGATTACAGCTTTGAACAGAATATAATCACATAGTGTTGGAAGATGCCTTTTTTTGGGAGGTATGAAACATATATCTGGAAAAGAGCACATTAACTGTTAATATTAAAACCCACTAACCTTCAATTTTTTTTAAAGTGATCATTGGATGTTTGTTGTTTTTTTCCCAAGGGAGAAAACACTTTATTGGATATGCTTTATCCATGGAGATGTGCGGGAATGTTTTATGAATATGTAAGAAAAGTAAGTATCAATTTCATAATAGTTTTATATATTATATTTAATTTTAAATTTATACCATTCGTTATATTTTCTAATCAGGGATGGGTCAAATTTCGAAAAAACGCAAAGAAAATGAGTTCCAAGATCAAATATGTCAATGTAAATTTAAATATCCATTTAAAATTTGTACTTTTTGATGTTTTACATAAAAATAATATTTTTAATTTTCACTCATTTAAACAGATTTTTCAAGAACAAAATGGCATCTTCAAATGCGGATATTATCTATTAAGATTTATGTATGAAATAATTACAAGTGGAACACTTGTGCACTTTGACCTGGTAAGATTTCATTTTAAAATTTCCATAATATTTTAGTTGATTTATTCATTATACCTAATAACTATTATCCATATACTTTGTATCTATTTGATGACCCTCAACCCAATAGTTCTCAAGATTTCAAACACTTATAATTGGAAAGTTCACATTATTTAATAGGTTTGATTGGAATTCAATTTGATTATAGTGTAAAATGAAATTTTAAATATTTTAATTATAATTGTGTATTTAATAGTCGTTTAGGTTGGATTTAGGTTTTTTAGTTGAAATTTTATGTTTTGAATGTTATATATGTGAATGTTTGATTTTGGACTACTTCTTGTTTTGGTCTAGTTCTGATGTTTTTTATGGTATGGATTCTGGTATTGGGGGGTGTCCGGGGTGTGGGTGGTGTCCAGGGGGTGGGGGTTTTTAGGGGCGTGGGAGTGTTTCCAAATGAGGTGGGGGTGTATACGGTATCCATGGGGGTTGGGGTGTCCAGGGGGTGGGCGGGGTGTCCAGGGGGGTGGGTGCTATCCAGGAGGGTGGGGGATGTCCATGGGTGTGGGGGTGTCCAGTGGGGGGAGGTTTCCAGGGGTGTGGGGGGTGTCTTGTGGGGTGGGGGTGTCCATGGTGTCTGTGGTGTATGTGGGGGTGGGAGGGTCTCTATGAGGGTGGGAGGGATATCAAGGGGAGTGGGGGTGTCTAGGGGTGGGGGGTCCAGGGGTGTGGGGGTTTCCAGGGGTGTGAGAGGACTGTTCAGGGGGGTTGGGGTGTCCAGGGTGTCCATTTGGTTGGGAGCCTGTCTCGGCGGGTTGGAGGGTTGTCTTGGGGTGTGGTCTGTTGTCCAGGGGGTGGGGGCTATCTAGGGGGTGTTTAGGGTTGTGGGGGTGTCCATGGAGTGGGGGGTTTCCAGGGGAGTGGGAGGGATTTCTAGTGGGGTGGGTGATGTCCATGTGGGTGGGTGTGTCTAAGAGGGTGGGTGGGGTCTCCAGGGGTGGGGCTGTCTAGGAGGGTGGGGGCTTTCCAGGGGTGTCTAGGGGTGTGTGTGGTGGGGTGTGTCCAGTGGGGTGGGGGGTTTCCATGGGTGTGTGTGGGGGGGGGGGAGGTTGTCCTGTGTGGTGGGGGTGTCTAGGGAGTCCATGGGGGTGGGAGGGTGTCCAAGAGGGTGGGAGGGAAATCCCAGGGGGTGGGGGATGGCCAGGATGATGGGGGTTCTCTAAGGGGTGTCCAGGGGCATGGGGTGTCCAGAGTGTGGGGGTTTTCAAGGGTTGTGGGAGGGTTGTCCAGTAGGGTGGGGGTGTCCAGGGTGTCCATGGGGGTGGGGTGTCCAAGAGGGTGGGCGGACTGTCCAGGGGGTGGGGGCTATCCAGGTGTGGGGGGGGGTGTTGTCCAGTGGGTGTCTAAGGGTGTGGGGGGTATCCAGTGGGGTGGGGGTTTTACAGGGGTGTGGGGGATGTCCAGTGGGGTGGGGGTGTCCTTGGTGTCCATGGGGTGGGAGGGTGTCCAAGAGGATGGGAGGGTTGTCCAGGAGAGTGGGGGCTCTCCAGTGGTGTGGGGGTGTCCAGTGGGTTGGGGGAATTTCTAGGGGTGTGAGAGGGTTGTTCGGGGGGTGGGGGTGTCCAAGGTGTCCATGGGGGTGGGAGGGTGTCCGGGAGGGTGGGAGGGTTGTCCCTGGGAGTGGGGGCTATCCTGGAGGGTGGTGGGGTTCCAGGGGAGTGGGATAGATGTCCTGTGGGGTGGGGGTGTCCAGGGGTCCTTGGGGGTGGGGTTGTCAAGGAGGGTGGGGGATGTCTAGGGGGTTGGGGTGGGGGATAACTAGGGGTTTCCAGGAGTGTGAGTGTGGAGTCCAATGGGGTGGGGGTTTCCATGGGTGTGGGGGTTCTCCAGTGGGGTGGGGGGTGCACAGGGTGTCTATGGGGGTGGGGGTAGTCCGTGAGGGTGGTAGGGTTGTCCAGGGGAGCGGGGCTGTTAGGGATAGTGGGGGTTGTCAAGGGGGGAGGGGGGTTGTCTAGGAGGGTGGGGGTGTCCAGGGGGTGTCCTACCTTGTGGGGGTGTCTAGTGGGGTTGGGGGTTTCCAGGGGTGTGGGAGGGTTGTCTAGTGTTGTGTGTGTGAGAGGGGGTGGGGCGTCCAGGGTGTCCTTGCAGGTGGGAAGGGGTCCAGGAGGGTGGGAGGGTTGTCCGGGGGGGTGTCTGGGGTGTCCATGGGTGTGGGATGGTGTATATGAGGGTGGGGGCTATCCAAGAGGGTGGGGGCTGTCCAGGGGTGTGGGTGTGTCCAGTGGGGGTGGGGTTCTAGGTGTGTGGTAGAATTGTCTAGTGGGTTGGGCTGGTTTTGGTCTGGTTTTGTTAGGTTTTTGGTTTGTTATAGGTTTTATTTTGCAGGGCATAGATGTGGTTCAATGGTTTTATTAAACTAAATTTGGTTTTATTTCTATTATATTATAACTGATATAAAAAATACATGTTTATGGGTTTTAACGTCGGTTATTTGATAACATATGTAACAAATTCATGGGAATGGGTTTTTACATCAGTTATTAAATAACTGATGTAATAAATGGACTGAAAATTGGTTTTTACATCATTTATTTGATAACCAATGTAATAATATGAATGAAATATATTTTTATGTCAGTTATTTGATAACTGACCTAGTATATATGTTTTCAAGTTAGTTATTATTTACCCGACCTGAAAAATGCTTGGCAGACTGGTTTATAATAGTGGTTTTGTTTATAACCGACGTGATAAACTATTTGGAGGTGCTTTTTATTATATCAGTTATTCTATAAAAGAAATGAAAAATTAGATACCACATCGGTTATTTAAAATACACCATAATAAATCATGACCCTGAAGCATTTTCCACGTCATTTTTTAATGAACCCATGTGAAAAATGCTTCAGATTATTGATTTTTACATCTTTTTTAAATTAGAAACTGTAAAAAAAATGTTCTTAATATCTCCTATAATAATTTCATCCAAAAACGATGTAAAAATAGAATATATCCACTGTAAAAAACGTTTTCTACACTAGTAGTTACAGGTAAAACACATCCTTTTCCCTGAAACAGTCATTCTGAGAATTAACTACGGATTACTAGTACATACCCAAACTAACAACGTAAGTCCTCGACACTTCCACCAAAAGGTTCCAACCAAAACACTCACCTCAATGGTCGGATCACACCATCATCGTAAGTGTTATTATCGAGTCTCCTACAATAGGTATCTCTAGACATAAGGATCAAGTCAACAGTTTAACTGGAAACTCTAGTTCTTGAACAATATTTCTGACAAGAATAATTGATTAGTACCTATGATGATTAATAAAAAAACTTGTAATACACACAGACCATAACATGAATCATTCTTGGAACCCTTAGGTCATACTCTTTGACAACATACAACTACTCCCTTCACCTATCCTCCAGCACCATTAGCCTAGTATGGACCACTTTGGGGTGCTGGTTGTAACATGTTGAAATGTATACCACATCCTGTATCTCATCAAGCTCCTCTTCTACATATTTTTTCCTGTAGATTCATATGTCCCTATCATATCTTCTTTTGGAATCATTTTTTACATCCATTTCTCTGAGACCGATGTTGGATTCTAACATTCCCACTACTAACATTTACTTGATGTATCTGCTAAGAAAAATAATTTTGAACCACAACGGTTCTCTCCAGAACCCTAACATAAGTAGGAATTCATAGAGGATTAGTGTTATCTCTGATGTCCCTAAACACCTCTCTCACGGAGGTTTGATCCCTAAAGAACTGGACGTATTATATATATTGAGTACATGGAATGGTCGGTACACCATGACGATTACACATCTACCGACATGTCACCCTACTGAAGATATAAAATCACTTGAGAACACATACACCATAAATTTTATAACAAGTGACCTATTATCTGAGAAAGGTTCCCAACATCTCTCCACAAAAAATTCATCTCATCGTAAGATAGGGGTAATCTATACCCCACCATCTCTCTATTGAGCCACATTGAATTCTCATTTCCAGGACCGCCATCTGATCTTATGGTGCCCTGGCTAGATGGAAACTCAGTCGCCACCTGAAGCCAGTCTTTAAACACCTATGATCTTGGGTCACCTCAAATCTTGAAAGGTACCTAACAATGAAACATGTGTAAAGCATTGATCCTACATGTGTCCTCTTCTGTTATCGTCAGTAGTAACTACTGACCAATGGGAAATGGTATCACTTAGACACCACCCAAAGGTACCATCTAGGGAAATAGCCCTCATATTAAAGCCTCATCACTCCGTTGACCATCCTCATGGCCATGAATTGGAGTCCTAGCTAACTATCTGTGTGGAGGAATCTATAAAGAGAATCCAAATGAACCACTATCGATAATTTATACCTAGTGATCTGACTCAAAAGTGATATATAGTAAAACATTTCAAAAGCACATTGCACTATTATTTTCATGTACCAAGTTGGAAAACAAAATTTAGGGTCCGGGTGTGTGGATATGTCGGCCGCTGCACCAACACTATACTCCCTGCACTGAAATCTAAACTCCTGACACATAAAAATATTGTCCCCATTGAAAATATTGACACTTAAATTTTCTATTATAACTAAATACCCTTTGATACCACTTCATCACAACCCGTCCCCTGGGGCCTGTGCTGTGACTACCCCAAGCCCACCTTCCATATGCTAGGGGCTACGGACTAGCACCGAAAAGACATAACCCAAAAAAGAGGAAGACATTACCATTAAACCTTCACACACAAATGTCAAACCAAATCCCAACTCACTAAAAGTGGGAAACAAGTTTACCAATAAAAAATGCCGAGTGTAAGTACAAGTGATTGTAAGTGGACCAAAATACAAAGCCAACTAGGAACTGAAAACATTAAAGTACAAAAATAAAATGTAATGGCCATCAATGGAAAACCCTAGATGATCATGAGAGTAGTGAATCTACAAGAATCTTAAATAGCATGTCCTAGCCACCAGGTCCTACTAGGATCCACCTGGTCCTTGGTAACCATGTCTATTATCATAACATCCTTCAGTCCTCTCCCCCTGAGCACCTCTATCAAAAAGTTAATCGTCTGTAGTAGAAAAAAATTTGTGGTGATTCCCATGTAGGGGTGAGTATAAAAATACTTAGTAGGGACCCCAATACCCTAAAAGGTCCCTCGGTAATCCATGTTAGAAAACACCACAACGAAAAATAACCCATATATAAAACCACAAATAAAGACCCCAATTACCTAGCACAAAGTAAAAGAAGGTGCTCACACTAGGTATTCAACTTATAGAATTTGAATAAAGATGATTAGTATTAAAGTAGATCATTTTATTCTGTTGAGTTGCTCAGATACTAATCCTATATGTTTTTTTCTACTGCCGATCCACAAAGGGTCAATTTTCCACTGATCCTTGAGAGTTCTCTCTACCGTCAGCTGATGTCTGGTCATTCTATTGATGATCCAAAGAGGGTCTCACTATTGTGGATCCATAGAGACTCACACAACTGCCAATCCAAAAAGTTTATCTCTCATTTTTATCCAAGGAAGATCATGCCATTTTTGATCCATAGATGTTTGCACAGTTGTTGATCAGTGGAGGCTCTCTCTCATACCGATCCAAAGAGGGTCACTTTTCACTTGACAGCCAGCCACAGGTGTCCCACAAATGGTGCACTTGAGTTCGGGAGATTTTTGTCCTCGTACAATTTTTAATGCTCTAAAAACAAAAAAAAATCCCACCAAGAAGTATCCCAATGTACAGTCTTTTCATAAGGGTCTCAATGCGATAGACAACACGTCAATTGGATGCCCGGTCTGTAAGATATAGACAAAAAGGTAAATTGGTCCCTATTAGATTCGAGTCTAATCCAACCCGGATGTAATCCAACATTTTTCAAAACTAAATTAGAGTATCTCAATTTGAAAAAATCATCACAATGGTCCTAACATAGTAGACGACGCATCAATCGAACAAACAGCTTGTGACTTACGTCAGTTTTAGTTAAACGAGGTCAGTCTGATCTAGGTCATGTAGGGGTCCAGCCTGGTCGGAAGGTCTGGCATGCCTGGAGAATCTGGTCCTTACTGTGTAGGAAAGTTTATCAATAATGGACGCTAGGCGTCTAGTTTATCCAGGTGGTGGTGTCGTCCTGTCTCCCAAAACGGCTTGCACGACATGACCATTGCGTGTCCAGCCAAGCAGCTCGAGCGGGCAACTTCTTCTCCACACGGCATGTTGGTGGGGTGTTCTCCACCCTCCCTAATTCCTATAGGGTCGTTATCTCCAGACAGCCAGCATGGTCGAGTCTTCCGGGATTCCATGCAGGAGGTTTTATGTCGGCCACCGGAGATGCTCTGGTGGTCTGTTTTCCTTCCTGTCTGTGCTAATGGGTAACCACCTTCACTACGAGGCCAATAAAATTGTCTTTCTCCCACATTTCATAGTCACCCACAAAGAACACATAATATCATAGTGTGGAGGAGGGCCCGGGTCTTTTTTGGATTGGACCTCCCCCTCCGCATTATCATTTTATCAAGGGGTGATAACCATCATCATATAGATTAAGTAAAAACCCTAATTAAGATTTGGAAACAACCACCCAAAATAATGAATGAGTCATGGATCAACACATTTGTCAGTTGTTCCATGATCATTGTATAATTCAATAATGAGAAAATGAGGAATCATTGTACACTTAGAATAATTAAATACCATACCTAGATTCATTGGATCCGTTGATGAAGAAGGATGTGATTTGCGTCGTCATTTCTCAACCTCCGGATTAGATCCTCCAAAGTCTGTTGCTTCATTAATTGTTCCTTATTAAAGAGGTAAACTGTCGATAGTTCATCGTTCTTCATTGTGGAGGATGTCTGCTAGTGTTTAATCTGAGAATCCCCACAGTTTTCAATCCTCAAACTCCAACATGCTAGAATATTTAAAAGCAATTAACAAGCGTAGTTATGTTGCACCTATTAATGATGATCATTAAATGAGCCATATTTAATGTGCCACATTAAATGAGTCATCTAGATAACAAAATTTCCATTTCAAATGATCCCTTATTGACCCTTCATTAATGCACATTATCGCCACCACGTCGCAGCACCACATCATCACCATCCTCCACTCAATGGTAAGAAAGGAAATAAAATATTTATTTAAAAA
Organism: Viscum album; assembly: GCA_963277665.1. Lineage (NCBI taxonomy): Eukaryota > Viridiplantae > Streptophyta > Magnoliopsida > Santalales > Viscaceae > Viscum > Viscum album. Next base: position 1,042,649,865 of record OY728160.1, on the reverse strand, counting down.
TATTTTATTGTTTTTCTAAAAAATCCTGAAAAACAAAATTTCCACCCATCCCTTGTTGGCCGAATTCAGGTAAATAATAGTTGAATCACAGCATTTGGAATTCAATGGTACCCCTAGATTTTTGATCCGCGCCCAGGATCAAAAGATAGAAAATCTTGTTTTCACTTTTACTGAATGTACCGTAAAAAAGGTTCCTAAAAAATTAAGATCAACCTTTGACGTGTGTCGGACAAGGATAGGATCCACCTAAGGGGAAAAAAACATCACGAGCTCTATGGTACTCCATGATTTCTGATCTAAGTAACTATTTATGATTTATAATGATTTGATAATAAAATAATTGTTATATAACTATTTTTTTATGTCCAATAACTAACACCCACTATTGGCCTGTGCCAATAATGTATAGATCTACCTAAGGAAAGAATACCCTCACAAGCTTAGCGGTGGTCTTGGATTTTTAATTTAATTCACCATTTATGATTTATTAGTATTTGAAAAATTAAATAATTTTATTTAATTATTTTATTTACGGTTATTCTATTTTTGGATTTTCTCACTAGAAGCCTATGACGACTAAACTTATGTCATGCCTGGGGCAAACCCACCATCCTGAATGCAACGATGGCCTAAAAATTTTGACCTTGTCACATGTTTAAGAGTTATTCCACTTTTTCTGGAAAACTGCTCATGCGTGCTATTAAAAGCATAACATTTTTGAAGGATCATTTCGGGCACTCTGGGCCCTAAAATCACTTGCCATAAAATTTCACGGTCTCAAAATTATTCTATATAATTAGTAAAAATTATGTGAAAATTTTGGGAGATAACACATCATTTAATAAATTATATCTTCAATGTTATGGTATTTGTAAAGGACATTCCTCTTTAAATCCTTCTAAATTTCTCCATTATAAAATACAAAGAGATTGTTCCTTTTTTATTTCAGGAGTGTTATCTTCTGATTTCATTATGTTTAAAAATATAGTGTCTCCATTATATATTTTATTGTTATTTTTGAATAATAGTTTTTCAATATTTTGTGCGTACAATGTTTATTTTCAATGTGTTTTCTAAAAAAAGGGGGATTTTGAAATGTGAATGTGTTTTTTTCAAGGGTGTAAATGAGTTATGAAATGATTTATTCTAGATATGTTCCTTCTTCATTATTTATGTTGGGTTGATCCATTATATATAATGATATTCTAGGTTGAGCACACTATAGATCATGATATGGTGGGTGAGCCCCATTTTGTCTCATGATATGTTGGGTTGAGCCCATTATAGATCAAGATGTGATAGGTGTTCACCATTATAGTTCTCTAATTCATTTGGTACACTGGATATGGATTATGACTAAATGGTTATTCCATATGTACGGGATAATGTATTAGTGATATGAAAAATATTTTTAAGGAAACAACAAGATGTTTATATGCATATGAGTTTCTATGATTATCATATTTATTGATTTTTATGTTATCACTTGACTAACGATTTCATTCTTTATACCCCTTACTGAGTGTTATATTCATCACATGATTTCAAATATTTTTTCAGAGGATATAAATATGGTTATGATAAATAAGGGAGGCATGATTTTTGATATGGAGTGTTGTCAAATAAATCATTTTAAAGTTTTAATGTTAAATATTTTGAAAAAATAGATACTATTTTTTGTTTTATCCTCTTTGTATGAATATGGTATGTTATTTATGTATGATATCCTAATTCCATAAATCTATAAACCAAAAAACATCCTCAATGTTTAATAATATATCATCATGATTAAAATTAAAGAATAAGTATTTTTTAAGGATAAATCCTTATAGTTGGGTTTAGAGGATGGTTTAGATAACATTATGGGTTAATATGATGTTAAGAGAATAAAATAAATGATTTTTACTCTATGTTTAAACTGAAATGTTATAGAATTTAAAGTATAACATGATGTTTCATTTAAGATGTATCTATTCTGTATGGTTTTTAGTAAAAGGAACTGGTTTGCTAAAGTAGGAAGGCACCAAGAGGCTGATGTCTAACCAAATCTACAGCCTGGAATGGTGGGAATCAGAATAGAGAAGTTTGTGATAGAAATGGCTCAGTTGAATCAAGAAAACTAAATGGTGTTGGTATCAATTTTAGATAGTGTAAGAACCCAGATCATCTTTTCAGGTATGTTTTCCCTTTTCTGATGTTTTTGAGAAAAAGATGAGTTTTCAGGAAATTTTATAAGTAAACATCGTGTACTTTATAAGTACACGCCATGTACATTATAAGTACATGTAGTGTACTCAGTTACAGCCCGTTTCCATATGTCGGCCTTGTAATGGTCGTGCACACAGCCATGTGTGGTGACCTAGAGACCGCCTAATGAAAGAGCCTATAATGGCATGTAGACGTCGTGTACTTCTAAAGTACACGCCGTGTAATTTTTTTAAATTAAATGGACCGGGGTCACGTCTGATTGGAAGAAGAGTCTTCTTCTTCACCTTCATCGACCGAGAGTGTCCGTACAATGTTGATCCTTCCTTGAGCCCCCGATTGAGCATTCGTTCTCCGAATCGAACTCTGTCGGTTGCGTTGAAATCACATCAGTGATTTCTCTCTTCTTCTAGAACCTCATTTCTTGATATCTATTTTCTCATTAGTTATCCTTCATTGACCATTTTAGAGGATTTTAGAGATCTACCACATTCTAGGTTTCTCCAAGGGCCGACGTGAGAGTACATCAATCATACAATGTCGGGGTATTTGGTTTGTGCCTTTCTATAGATAATCTTTTAGTTATATGTGCAAGAGTTCCCAATACCCCATTCAGGGTATTGGGTATATATGGTTTAAACCTTGTAATTTCCTATTTTGAATTAAATGCTTGATTAGAGGTCAATTGAATGTGAGTAGGGTTAATTCCTATGTGGTGGATGTGTTTCCCATGCTTGTATTGTTTATGACCATTGGTCTTGCTTATCCTATTGGGCTGGTTGATTTCTATTCCTAGTGCATAGTGTATGGAGTGATATTATATATATGACATTCTATTATGTATTAGACTATTTTTCCAAGTTGTTCTTGAGGTATACTTGGGCCGTTATATATCACTCTGCTCAATTGACTTACACAGGGCAATGAGAACTAGGTGTAGTAGACTATAGGGAGAATGGATGTTGAGGGCTTCTCTAGAGTGTTTGTTTACTGTTACAATGTGAGACCACAGGGGGAACGGGTGTATATGCTTCCTCAGAGTGTATGCAGTTCCTCGATGTGGGCCACTTGGGGAATTGGATGTTGAGTGCTACTCCAAAGTTCCTTTTAGTTACTCATACGAGACTATAGGGGGAATTGATGGTGACTGTTTCCTTAGAGAGTCTGTGAAAAAGATGAACCAGAGGGGTTATACTGTGTGTACTTCCCAGAGGGTTTCTTGTGTTTGTTGTGGTTGGAATATAGGGGATAGGTTGTGAGTACTTCTTATAGGGTTGCCTATTTGTGATTATCTTCTTACTTGATATATGAAATTGAATGCATTGAAACTATAGGATTGTTTACTTTTGAGTACTTCCTTCTTTAATGCTTTGCATATTACATGCCATATATATTCACTGACTGTTAGGCACAAATAATTGGATGGTTTCCTTCTGGGATTAGTCTCATAGCCTATTTGGGTCATGCTTTTGGATCCAAATATATAATATTGTTGCGGATATAGAGAATTTAAGGCACCATTCTTATTCATGTAATTTATTCATGTGGAGCTGGGGAGCATGGGAGCAGGTTGAGGCTTGAAATGTTGAGAAGTTGTTTTGTTTTTTCATTTATACTTTGGTTTAGTTTGTATTCGAGCAATGTGACTTGTTTGGATGCTTTCCTAGACATATGTGTCATGCATCATTTATATATGTGAATCATTTGTTTCTTATTTTCCGTCTTCCACTATTTAATGTTGTATCGTAATATACTAGTTACGCCATAGCTATCTGATCATTGTTTCCATTGGGTTAATCTACCAATGAGGGAATACATTACCAACTATCACACTTAAGACCCTTGCTGATAGTAGGTAGCCTCTAGCATTTGGGGAAATGTGCTTGAGGCTTTGTAACATCCCAGTTCCAGGGTACTGATAAGTGCAACTAATAGTAAACCCGCCCAACTCTCTCCAACACCTCAAACGTCCTAATGTAACAGGCTATTCATGTTTTCTTCCACATTTTGGAGCTTCGACATTAATTCTCAGACTTGTATCATGTTTTTCAACCCGAAGATGTTGAGTTAGAGGTGGACGTCTCATTCTAGGTGCATCCTATCTAGATTATTGATTTAAGTGTGTGTGGTCAGTCTGTTCCTCTGGTGTGAGTGCTATGGCAGCACAGGCGAGTATAGAATGAGACTTTGGAGAGGGAGGTCGACATATGATCACAGTGGCCAGAGCTGTTTCAGGATTCTTCTTCTATACCACCTTGGTAGTGAAATTCGCGGAAAAATGTTTTAAGGGGGAAGTATGTAAGAACCCAGATCTTTTTTTCATGTTGGTATTTTATTTTCTATTGTTTTCGAGAAAAATATGAGTTTTCTAGAAATTTCTTAAGTTTGTGCCATGTACTCAGTTACCACATGTATCCTTATGATGGCCATGTAGCTTCCGTGCTCACGGTCGTGTGTGGTGGCCTAGAGACTACCTAATGTGGGGGTCGGTATAGGAAAGTACATGTCGTGTACTTATAAAGTACACTCCCAGTACTTTTTTTCATTTGATAGACCGAGATCACATCTGATTGGAAAAATAGTCTTCTTCTTCACCATCTTCAACCGAGAGTGTCTATATAGAGCCAATCCTTTTCTGAGGCCCTAATCGAGCATTTGTTCTCTGAATCAAACTCTATTGGTTGTGTTGGAATCACATTGGTGATTTATATCTTCTTCTTCAACCTCATTTCTGGATTTCTCTTCTCTCGTGAGTTATCCTTTGTTGAACATTTTAGATGTTTTTGTATATGTACCACATTCTAGGTTGATCCAAGTGCCAACGCCAGAGTTTATCGATCATACAATGATGAGGTAGGTGGTTAGTGCATTTCCATAGATAGTCATTGACTTATATGTGAAAGAGTACCCAATACCCCATTCAGAGTATTGAGTGTTTACATTTTCAACCATTTATTTTCCTGATAGGATTTATATGCTTGAGTAGAGGTCAATTATATTTGAATAGGGATAATTGGTATGCTATGGATGTGTTTCCCATGCTTGTATTATTCATGACAGTTTAGACTTCCATAGCCTATTAAGTTGCTTTTGTTCCATTCCTAGTGCTTATAGAATGTAGTGATATTATTCATCTGACATGTTATTATATTTTAGACTATATAGACAAGTGGTTCTTGAGGTATACATTGGTCGTTATATATTGCTTTGCTAGATTGACTTACATAGGGCCGCCAGAACCTGGTGTATTAGACCGTAAGGAGAATGGACATTGAGGGCTTCTCCAGACTGTATGTTTACTATTACAATGTGAGACCATAGGGGGAATGGACGTATGTTCCTCCTCAATGTGTCTGTTGTTCCATGATGTAGGCTACAAGGGGAATTGGGTGTTGACTACTTCCCCAGAGCGCCTTTTAGTTACTGATATGAGACTATTGGGGGAATTGACTTTGAGTGCTTCATCAGAGGGTCTGTGAAAAAGTTGAACCAGGGGGTTAGACTGTGTGAACATCCCATAGGGTTTCTTGTATTACTTTGGGTTGTACATGAGGGGTTAGGCTTTCAGTACATACTATAGGCTTAACTTTTTGTGATTATTTGCTTAGTTGATATATGAAATTGAATTCATTGAAACTGTATGATTGTTTAATTTTGAGTACTTCATTGTTTACTGCATTGCTTATTACCAACCATATATATTTACTGCCTATTCGGTATAGATATTTGGGTGGTTGCCTACTGGGATTAGTCTCACACCTAGTTTGGGTCATGCTTTTGGACCCAAATAGATTAAATTTTTGCAGGCATAGATAAGGGAAAGCACCCTTCTTCTTTAGGGACTTTATTTTTGTAGAGTTAGGGAGCAAGGGGCCAAGATGAGGCTTGTGATATGGAGGATCTGTTTCTAGTTTTTCTTTGGTACTTTGGTTTAGTTTTTATTCTAGAATTTTGAATTGTATGGATGATTTCCAAGATATATGTATCATGCATCATTTATATATGTTCATGAGTTGTTTCTTATTTTTAGTCTTATGTTGTTTACTATTGTATTAATTATACTTCTTCCACTATTGCTATCAGATTACTGTTTATGTTGTGTTAATATATCAATAAGGACATCATTTCCCCACTATCACACCGAAGGCCCTCGCTTCTAGTCAGTATCCTCTGGCATTTGGGGAAATGAGCATGAAGCAATGTGACCAACTGGTTATGGGGCACCTATGGGAGGCACCCGAAACTAGGAAATTACAGAGAGGATATTGATCTACTATGAAGTAACATTTCTTTGGTAGAGCATTTTATGAGTAAAAACCCTCCAACATTCGTTGGAACCACCGATCCAGTGGTACCCGAAGGATGGATCAACACTCTATAAATGATATTTGATGTCATAGGATGTTTGGAACGTCAAAAGGTCATATTATCAATTTATCATTTGGAAGGTGAAGTCATTCAACGGTGGTATATGGATTAGAATATGAGAGAATGAAAATATACAGATAATCTATAATGGGATGATTTTATGATTCTTTTAATGGAAATATATTTTCCCAAACACTTAGAATCAGAATGGAAAGTATATTCATGGAACTGATGTAAAAAGATGATGATTACATGTATTTATATGAATTGAATTTTACATGAATGGATATGTACTTACTAGATTTTACTTTGGACATTGGTAGAAAAATTAATAGTTTTCACTCTGTTTTGAATACTTTTCTACGATGTTCATTGGATTCAAGAGTGTTTAAAATCTATGAGAAACTTGATTGTTGTGTTGAAAAAGTGGATACAGAGTTTGATGAAATGTATGTGCCTCATTATGATAAGAAAAAGAATCATTCAGTTTGGATGAAATTGGAGAGGAATTCATCAAAGAAGTCTTCAGGTAAAAAAATCAGTTTCTCATCTTGTGGAAAGTGTGTTAAAAGGTATCTCGTTGAAATCATTGTAAATTTCAAGAAGTTCTACCAATGTGGAATGTTTGGACACAAGTCTCGGGAGTGAAACAAAAATTATCTGAAAATTAATGAGAATACAATGGTGAAATGCATTAACTGAAAGGAATTGGGTCTTTTTTCTAATGTTTTTCCAAGTCTTGTCACTCTGGTTGGAATGCAGAATGATTTGAAGAAGAAGGGTGTAAAAAAGTACTTTTAAACCACTTCACCAGATGTTGAGTCATCAAATGAGGTGGTATATAGTTCAATTCTTACTATTAAAAATTTCTCAACTGTGTTGTTTTATTTAGGTACTACAGATTCTTTCATTTATGGGAAATTTTTTGAAATTTTTTGGAAATCAACCTCATGAAATGGAACCCATGATTATTGTAAAAACTCATGGTGGAAATATTGTGCAAATATGAAATTATTAAAATATACCTATCTAGGAATATGGAATGTTTTTACCTAGAAACCTTTTTGTTTTTTATCAAGAAGAGTTTTATGTTTTTCTAGGTATGGGATAACAATATATTAATCATACCAAGATAGATTTCAGAGAAAAAGTTGTTTTTTTTCATAAATAATTTCATTTTGTGTACAATAATGAACCCATACCATTGATAACATATCAATAATCTATGAAACTAATATTATATGGAAATTAATGATATCTTTTATCATATTTTTTAATATAAGTTAGTTATCCAGATAAATGAAAAACATGTTATAGACAAATACCTAGATGTTTTTTCTAATGATATACCTACTAGTATTCTTGTTCGAGTGGATGAGATTACAATTGAATTTGTTTCCAATGGTAATACAATTTTTAAACTCCCTTATTGAATAGATAAAATGGATATTCATGAATTAAAAATTAAGATTCATGAGTTATTAGATAAAGTCTTCATCTGACCTAGCACTCACCATGGGTTTCTCTAGTCTGGTTTGATAAAAAGAAGGATGGTTTAATGAGACTTTTCACTGATTATAGAGCCTTGAATAACATTACTATTAAAAAAAGTATCTTTTACCTCATATTGATGATTTGTTTGATAATATCCATGGAGTGAAATATTTTTTGAATGCTGACCTGAGGTGGGGGTACCATAAGTTGAAAGTAAATATAAAGACATCCCAAAGACTAAGCATCATACTAGATACCATCATTATGAATATTTAGTTATGAATTTAGTTTTTTCTAATGTAATCACTTTATAAATGGATCTTATGAATAAAATAATTCCTGAGTTTGTGGATAAGATTGTGGTTGTGTTTATTGATGACATTCTGGTATATTTTTTATGTATAGAGGAGGATGAAAAACAACTGGGATTTGTTTGTAAAATCTTAAAATAAATGAAACTATATGAAAAAATCAGAGAATGTTAGTTTTTGGTTGCAATATATTTCTTTTCTTGTACTCATTGTAAACAATATTGAATAGTAATTAATCCTGCAAAAACAAAAGCTATTTATTAATGGACAAGACCTACAAATGTTATTAAGATTCATTTTTTCTTTTATTAGTATGTTATTACCATTATGTTATTAAAAACATTGCACGATTATCTTTCCTACTAACTAAGGTAACACGAAAATTAGTTAAATTGGTATTGTCAAAACAATGTGATGTTTTTTATTCACGAATTGAAAAGATGATTTTTCAATGATCATGTTCGGAATCTACCTTCCAGAAATTGTGAATTTGTCATCTATAGTCCTAATTATTTAAAGGTACTTGTTTGTGTTATGATGTATAATGATCAAGTAATTGCTTATGCTTCACATCAATTGAAACCCCCTGAGTTAAATTACCCTACCCATTATTTGTAATTAGAAGTTGTGGTATTTTCTTTAAACATTTTTAGGATTATTTTATATGGATCCAAATGTGAAATATATACTTACCATAAATGGTTGAAGTATATATTCACTCAGAAAAAATTAAACATGGGACAAAGAAGATGGCTTTAACTAATTAAATATTACGATTTCATGATTCATTAACATCCTGGGAAAGAAAATAGAGTGGGTTATGAATTGATTCATAAAAGTAAAACTAAATTAACCATGATACATTTTTAATGTGATCCCTTGGAAAATTATTTGTTAAAATTTTTCATAGAAGTTTTCAGTCGAAGAAATTTCTTTTTTTTAGGTTTCAGTGATGTCTCCCTTATTATACATTATAAATAAATCACATAAGGTAGATAGAGAGCTATGGAAAAAGGTTTAATTGGTTAAAATTGATATGATGGAATTTAAACTTGATAAAGATTGTGTAATAAGATTTGGAAATTTTTTTTGTGTTCCTTATGATTATCTGTTGATTAAATAATTGTTATGTGACACTCATAGTTCTATATTTTAAATTCATCCTAATACCACTACGATATATGGACATGTTCAGTAGTATTACTTGTGAGATGGAATGAAAAGGGATATTTTTTATTTTACCATGAAATGTTTGACATTTCAATAGGTTAAGATGGATCCATAGTTACTGAAGGGGATGCATCCACCATTGCTACTAAAAGAGGGGAAATGAAAGAATATATCCATCGATATCGTTGTGGGATGAAAAAAGGATTCTCAAGGTAACAATGTAATATGGTTTTTCGTTGATCAACTGACTAAATCAGAAAATTTCATTCTATTCGATATACAAAGACTATGGATCACCTCTCTCGATTGTAGCTTAAATAGATTGTGAGGTTATATAGAGTTCCTCATTCCATTGTATCTGACCGAGATCCTAGGCTCAATTCTAATTTTATAAAAGGCCTTTAGATGTCATAGGGAATAGAATTAAATTACAGTATAGCTTTTCATCCTCAATCAAATGTGTGTTCGGAATGAATGATTCATACATTGGTGGATTTTCTTCGATCTTATTCAATGAATTACCCGGGAAGTTGGGATCAACATATTTTGTAGATGTGTTTTCTTATAATAACTATTTTCATTACATTATATAAATGTAACCATTTGAGTAATTGTATTGAAGGAGGTGTTGGACTCCAGCGTTTCAGAAGGATGTCGGAGAAAGAAAGTTGATGGGGCTTGAATTAGTAGAGGAAGTGGCTGAGAAACTAAATATGATCCAGCAGCACATTAGGAAAACTCAGAGGAGGTTGAAAATTTATGTAGATAATAGAAGTAATGACTTCTCGTTCGAGGTAGGTGACCATGTTTTCCTTCAAATCCCTCCTTGGAAAAGTGTGATGCATTTTGGTAGGAAAGTAAATAAATTTGTATGTTTCATTAGTGAAATTTAAATCCACGAGAATGTTGGACAAGTTCCATACTTAGTAGAATTTCTTCTGAGTTATTCTCCAGTAGATAATGTTATTCATGTTTCGAGGATGAGAAATTATACGAGAGATTCATATCATGTTTTGTACCTTGAATTAGTTCTGTTGGAAAAGAACCTTTCATAAAAAGTAGAAAACTATTAATATTCCTAATTGTAGAGAAAATGTATTACTAAATAAGGTAATATACTAAGTAAAGGCTTTGCGGATAAACCATAAGGTTGATGAATCAACTTGGGAGTCTAAAAATGCTATAAAGAAAAAGGTTCACTCATTTGTTTAATAATTAAAAAAAATGAGGACACGATTTATAGAAAGTTGGGATAATGTAAAACCCCATGGTTTTAAAAGTAAATTGAAATGCATGAATCATTTCATTATGTAGATAGAAATAATTAGTATTAATCATAATTTTTCTACTTCTCTATTTTGAATTTCGAAAAATAGACATACACTATTGCAATCAGTAAGTTATATAGAGTCTTCTAAAACAAACATATTTTTTGGTTAACCGTAACATATCCTTATGAATAGTAATGTCACCCTTATGAATAGTAACATACCCTTATGAATAGTAAAATCACATATGATAGTATACATATAATATTTAATTGATTTTATTATATTCCCATATCATAGAATAAGTAAATAAATGTTTTAAAATTATTATTTTTCGAATAAAATATTAATTTAATTAAAAAATAATTTAATCATATTTAGTAAATTATTTTTTAAAAATGGATTTCATTTTTGAATTGTTCACATTGAATAATTGTTAGGGTTAATTGTTTGTATTTCCCTAAAATGCATGAATTTTTGGTGAATTGTAAAATACGGTAATTACAGTATAAATACATTATGAGATAAATACACTATTCCCAACATCGTGGATGATATAAGAAACCATTAGTTCCAACGCATATCCCATTATTACAATTTTTTGTCTTCAATAGTAACTATTTCTTTTCATGTGGGAAAATAATAAAATATTGATTGAATTAATGTAAAACTCCTCCTCTCCTCCACAATAAATATCACCTACACCCCATTTTCCTCCCACACATCTTGAGCCATGATGATTTCATAATTTCTTCCCAATAATCCTCCATAGAACCTTCCCCATGTCCATGACCTTATTGTATCCCCATGAGGCCAAAACCAAGGTCCATATGAAGGATCTCAAGGAGAAGAGATCAAGAGGTAGACATCCTCTTTTGTTTTTTTTTCATTTTTTTCATTTTCTTTTCTATTCTTCTTCTTTCCTCACCTCCCATTATCCAAGATGGGTAACTGATAAAGTATATTATATTTTAATTATTTTATCATGTTTTTTGATGATTCTCCATTATAATACGTTTCCTCTCCCACTTATTAATGAAATTAAAACATTGTCTGTGATGTGTCAATCTAGCGTGGTCGTGGACAATGCGATTTAAATTTCCATTACATCCTTCATGACTGGTCATTAAACCATTTATATGGTTGATAAAAATACAAAATTATATATTATAACTTATGTATGGTTATGGAATCATTTCATACAAATTTTATTAATTTATAAAACAAAACGAGTTCATTATGATTGAAGAATCGCCAAAATAACCTAAACAAATAGCAATAATTCTTTAACTTACGAATCATCCTCATGTAAGAATTAAAAATAATAAATGTGAAATTTTTTATTCTATAAATATATAAATTACATTTCATTCCAATTCTATAGTTTCACTTCAAATCAAAATGAATATCCATCACGAACAAATCCGGGAAACCATGTGAATAACACACCCAAAAACAATGGAAATAACAAAATATTATTATTGAATTGGTGGAATGATGTTATAAAATTATCATGAAAGGAGTTATAAACCAGAATATGTTTCTTTAAAATAGTAATAACATTATTTTAACCATCATACAATAGGTTTAAACTATTTTTAGGTAATTAGAACTCGAGGTAAGGGATTCTCTCTTTCTACCTTTTATGCAAGAATCATCCCTATGTTATGTTATTTAATTTTTAATTCCTAATGATGTTGTATGTTTTCTCACCTTATATATAATATAATTATTTTATATTAATGATTATATACACAATTTATATCTCATTAATCCCTTTCATGTACACCCATTATCATGTCGAAATTTCATAAGTGGATTTTGATCCAAATTTACATTCTTTGGGTTAACCTTTAAATGAATGGTTTTTTCATGATAAGAGGATTTTTGAAATGATATTTGATTTTATTATTTAATATTTTGTTTCTTTTAATTATATATACATATTCCCTTGATTAAATAAATTATCTCTTCATGTTATGGTTTTTAATGGACTTTCTTATTTAAATCCTTTTAACTGTATCCTTTATGAAATCTAAAGAGATTGTTCCTTTTTTATGTCATTAGTGATCTCTTCTGATTTAATGATGTTTTAATAATATAGTGTCTCCAATGAATTCCTTATAGTTATTTTTGAATAATTTGTTTTCATTATTTAGTGTGTATAGTGTTTATGTTGTTAGAGTGATTTATATAAAAAGGGGGATTTTGAAATGTTAATGTGTATTTCTCAAGTATGTAAATGAGATATGAAGTATCTTATTAATTAAAAGTCCTTGGAAATTATTTAGGTTGGATTGATCCCATTGTAGCTCAAGATATGTTTGGTTGATCCCATTATACATCATGGTATGATGGGTGAGTCCCATTATAGCTCAAGATATGTTGGGTTAAGCCCATTATAGCACAAGATACGACGGGCGAGAACCTTTATAAATCTCTAATGCATTGGGTACTCCAGAGATGGATGTTTTCCAAAATGTTATTTCAAATGTAAGGATGAATGTAATAGTGATATGATAAATCACTTCCAAGTCAACTACGTGACGTTTCTATGCATATAAGTTTTTATGATTATGGTTTTTATTGGTTTTTATAATATCAGCTGACTAATGATTTAATTATTTATATCCATTACTAAGATTAATACACATACCAAAATTTGAAAATATTTTTTAGAGGATAAAATGATGTGTATGAGAATGAAGGGATTCTTGATGTTTGATATGGAGTTTTTTCAAAGAAATCATGTTCTATGTTTAAATGATTTATATTTGGAAAATATGGATACTTTTTTTAGTAGTATCCAGATTGTATGAATTTGATTCTTTATGTATCGAAGATATTCTAATTATCTAGAACCCTAAACCAGAATGATCTTTGATGTCTAATAATGTATGTCCTTGACTAAAATTCATAATTCAGTAACATTTTATGGCTAGTGCTTATATGTGCATAACCATTAGTAGGGGTGCATAGATATCTTGCACAGTTTGAATAACTATGTTACCCCACTTAGAAAAATATGTAGATGAATTTTTATAAATGTTAAAATTGATATAAAAAACATGAACCTTACTTTTTGACCCCCCCTATATAGACTAACTCTTCATATATCAATTTCTAGGGTTTTAGGGTGGTGAATGACCATTTTATATCCCCCAAAATTTCTCTATGGTGGATAAAATATTCGATAAAATTGTTTCCTTCCCTGATATATTTTATCTCTTTGTTGTCTACTTCCTTCTCTTTTTTCCTCTACTCCCGATAGTTTATATGATCCCTATATTTTGGTAGGATCTAATTGATATTTTTTAGATCATTAATTTAGGTTCTATAAAAGGTTATTCCTTGTTTACATACTATAATTCGACTTCCCATAAAGGGAATTGGGATTCGTGATCCCATCAACTCTAGGTAGGTTGTTCAATTTATGCATGAAATTTTCATTAAACCTAAATTCCATTAATTAATTAATTTGTTTGATTTAAATATATTTTTATTTCATTGGAATATATTGAAAACATAATTCCAATGAATGGGTTATTTTTATTGTTTTGGCATGAAATTGGGGGAACCCCTCAATTACATTGAATTGGGGATTTATTGTGAAATTAGAATGAAATTTATTAATTTAATGTGTGAAAAACAAATTGTGAAATTGAAATGTGATATTGATTTCAATTTTTTATTTGAGTAAATTGTGTTATATTTTATTGATAGAATCCTTGTGGTACAATCATGGAAGGAGGTATGAATTGATTGAATACATGTTTTTGTTTTTAGAAGGTAATTGGCTTATTGAAATAGAAAGAAAATTGTTATTTTTTTAATAGTGTTGAAAAAATTTCTCTATAACTAATTGATATTATAGAACATGATAGCCTGGGTAGATAGAAATTTATTATGGAGAAAAACTATAGTATGGGAATCCTATATAACTAGATTAATGATTAAAACTATAACATAAATGTATATGAAGTTATTATCCCCCACTAGGATGTTTGTTAGTCCTCATGGACCAATGTCAATTAGACATGTTTAAAGATAACCATATTTCACGTTGTTAATGTTTTGATATATATTCCATTATATTTAAACAGTTTTACAGAAGCCTTTTATATTTATATAATTGTTATTTATATAAAATTTATATTAATACAATGGTGTAATATTTCAATCAATTAAAATGTAAGTAATGATATATTTTAAATTTTATGTTTAAATTCCATGAATGTTTAATTAAAATTGAATTTGTTACACGGTTAATACTAATGGAATCATATATTGGAATCTTAGAGAAACCCCATAGGGATTTTATGTCCCACCCTACCTATGCCTTTGGGTGTAAGTTTATTTCCTCCTTCCATGTTATATAAATGGGAAATAACTACTTAGTGGTGGAAGATAATATTTATATATGGTATTTTAGATGCTTTATCCAATGGGACATCAGTTGTCATCCTATTTTCTTGTACATTGGGTTCTTTATTCATTTTTGTATTCTCGTATAGATATCCATGTGGATTTTTAATTTTTTCACTATGATTTTTTTATTTTAAATATTTTTTGTAGAAAATTCGTTACCACTTTTATGTTGTCTGAGGCCATGTCCTTATCACCAACCTATGGGGATCATAATCACTTATTAGTTTATTTTGAGAATGTCCTAGGTACTATGGTACCAGGGTGTCTGGGATGGTTTGTGACAATATTATTTTTCAAAAATTATATACTTTAATTTATAAATTTAATCTATCATATTATAGATTTATTTTCAAAAAAATAACGCTTAATTTTGGATTCATTATAATAAAACACTCTAACAATTAACTCATCATAACTTTATGATATATTCTATGTTTTAGGAAGAAATTTATTACATTATAAATATATGGTAAATATTTTGACATTATAATGACCAAAACATGATGAAATATATTCTAAATGAGGAATACAAAGAAAATTATTATATTAACAATTTAAACAATAAATGATTGATGTAATTTTAATAATTGTATATACCCATTATGAGTCCCCAAATCCTATATTATATTTTATGGTATTAAAATAAATACTTTTTAAACACAACTTACTACAACATCACAAAAGGTATTATATTAATATTATCTTTTCGTGGACATGAAAAATAATGAAAAACACACCACTATAAAATATAATGGAGAAAACCATGGGAACATTAATATTTTTGATTACATTTTTTTATAGAGTCTGAAACCTTTTATTTAGAGAAAAAATATCATTAAGTATACTATTAAAAAAACCATAGATCCCTTTTTACTTTAATAAAACACCATATACATCATCCATTATCTTATCTTAAATTTATAAAACCATCGGAATGTGCCCCAAATAATTCATGAATCTCTTTCTTGTCTTTGTGAAATATCCTCTCAATGTAAGGGATCTTATATTTATCCACTTAATTCAATAACCTACTATATTTTATTCTTCTATAATTCCATTTAATATTGTTTCGATATATTATTCAAAAGTTTCTCACTATAAATTTTCTATCAAATTGGTGAGGGCCTCCTCTCTCTATCTCATTATTTAATTTTATAGATCACAAATTACTATAAAAATAATACAAAATTTTCATGATTTTTTAAGGGAAGTTTTTTTTGGAAAGAATTTATGTACACATTTCATTTAAATGTTATTCAAAATTACATAAACATAATTTGTCGAATGAGGACTTCCATTTTTTAGCCCACAGTCATCAACAATGAGGTTAATATGAATAAAATAAATTCATATTATATATGACCTATGTTGGATACTTACTCATATACATTAAATGATTATTATGGGGTTGCCCAGATGGTTGTCCATTTCATTGGGAAATGTGTTAATCTCATGAGATTCTATGTAAGGTGCACGATTTGTTATATTATGAACTCTGAATTGATAGGATGGGTAGTTAACCATGAATTGTTCTTTTGATTTATGGTTTCTCTTTCTTTACCCATTCCCATATTTCATTTATGATATCATGTTATATCAAGACTCTTTTTTGATGATAATTATTCTCACCTTTTATGTTACTTTTTTATGACCCATGGATTAGATTTACTATTATACCATATAACTTGCATTTTTAGTTTCCCTATTCGGCTTGAATGTTACCCATTTCTTATATATATCCTTATGTTATCCCATATATAATTAGAGGAATGATGTATTTTATTATAATGTTAAGGATGTTTTAATTAAATTAATTTTATCCCTATTTTAGGATATTATGTTATCCTACCAATATCCCTAAGTCACATTGTCTCTCAATACTCTTGGATGAATTAGGTGAAAAATAATTCAACAAATCATTACTTCTTGTGTAATAAATATATTGGCATTCTTACTACCCTCCATAACACCCCTTCTGAAATTTCATCCTCACAATTTAATTTACTTATTAGTCATGTCAAGATATATTTCCACTATTGAATTTTATGGGTTTGATGTTTCATTTTCACCCATAAGGGGCTACCATAAAAAAAATAACATATTCCATCACAATATTTTACACACATTTTCTCTACTATAAACTGACTGAAAGTTATTTTTTATTATTACCTTAACAAAAATCCAGGGTTACCCGTCACGGGGGACGAAAATAATGAAGGCCATGTGCATCCTTCCGGACGACATTAATTGATAAATATAGAAACATAAACCTTAAAATTGAATCTAGAAAACTGTTCTATACCATAATTATTAGGGAAGAAAATAAATTTTCATGGACACTGATCCAAATATCTATAGTATTTTATACAGTCTAAGGAAAATTAAATATAGTATTTATTTTACAAAAATTCTTAAAAATTATACATAGATATATTTAAAAAAACAATATCACCTAAATCAAAATAATTATATTTTCTCTCATTATAAACAAAACTTTTCTTTCTTCTCAATGTCATTTGCATAGGTTTCTGAAGAAAATATACCTTACCCAACATTCCTTTACCAACTTGTAGAGACCCATATCTTGACGTACATGGAAATTACATTACTTTTTCGGAATACTTAGTACATAACAAAAATAGGCACACAAGGACCGTAATAGTTTAGTGTCTATGGAAACTCGGAATAAAATCTTCTAATCGTGGTGAAAGATCTTCAACATCTCCCATAAAGATCTTCCCCTTTTTTTCTTACCTAAAACCTTTCTTTATATCTGGGGGTAAAGAAAACATAAAAGGGGTGATCTCAAATGCTCAGTAAGGGTAATCATAGAGAACATAAAACAATCCTTAGACATTTGAATGTAAAAAAAACATGAGCATAAAATCTAAACATCAAAATCTTGAGCAATGACATAAATCATGGAAGTATATAAGGCATAGATCATGAAGAAACATTAATCATGATAAATTATCATGGGAATAACACATGTAATTGTGTCAACCATTAAGCACATGATATGATATCCATAGTATCCAAGGCATTGCTTCCAAGACCATCTTAGTGGACAAATTCCCTTTCTGAATCGAGTTCACTCCTTGTTCCAGTCCTATATTACTGAACCGGTTTAACTTGTCGTTCCATCCATGTCTATCTCATGAGATATAAATCTTTACCCAATGCATTGGAGGAAGATATAGGTCCCACCCATCTCATAATTAAATAATTCTTACTTGTGCCACAAAATAAACAAACATTATTCATAATAACCCAACAAATAAAATGGGTTTCATAAACATCATCCCATAATAGAATAATCCATATAAAAGAAATGGATATCATTTCATAATAAGAAAAGATAAACCATGTGAACCATAGAGACATGATACTTGAAACATACACATATGAAATAATGTCCTCTTAGATGAAAAATGGTTTTGATAAAACACTTGAAATGAATTCTTGAGGAAAATATCCTTTCTTCTTCAAAATCATTTCCTTTTCACAAAATGTCATCCAATTTTAAAATAAAATGATTTTTTTGAAAATATTAATGAAATATTTTGGAGGAAGCTTCATGAAAATAAGTCTTTATGAAACCGTAAAAATACTTTCATTTTGTATAAGTTAAAAAAACATTCTACTCGTACTTTTGTTGGAAAAGTCAAAAAGTACCTCGTAATGTAAACAAAAGGAAGATTCCTTACATACCATGTAGTAAAATTCAAAATGGGTTAAAAGGACATTAAACATACATAAAAACAATTTTAGAAAACATGGACATGGATGATAACAATAACCCTAGTAAATAGTTACGTATAAGAAATCTCAGATAAAAATGAGATTTGCAAAATTATCCCTTACCTTAGGTCTTATATGCTTCGTACGTATCCAAAACTCATGTATAATGATTTAAATAATGTCATTGACTTATTACAGAATCATATTCAATGTTATGATATCATATATGGTTCACTTATGACTTTATATTACCCGTTCTTTTGTAAATTCAATGTTAAAGCAGCGTTTTGGGTAAAATCACTTCATTTATCGTATGTGTTTCGACTTGTCGTTCTTGATATTATTACTTATATCCTAATTTACATAATTCCAAAATTTAAAACATGATTTATATATAATATATATTCATCATATACATATATATATTATAGATTGATAAAAGGAATGAAATACACCATTCATGGAGACGGTAGGTCGTACGTACGCATGAACACTATTTTCGTTTCCTTATTGAATTGAATGAAACTAAATAGATGAAATACATATATATATACATAAATCCAGTAGAATTATTATTTCATATATTTAATTATTATTTATTATATAAACTTTATGATCATTCATGTATGGTTAACATGGAGAATGAATCTCATCGCGTCGTGGAGACGGTATTCCGTACGTACGCAAGCGTGGTGATTTTGTTTTCCGTAGGATGGATAGATGGTGAAATAGGGTTGTTTCATACTTATAATAACATATTGGTATATGAGTTATACTGATGTTATTACTTCATAATGAAACAACTAAAGAAGAAGAAGTGTAAGAAGAAATAAAGTTGAATGAATCGGTAACAGACATTACCTCTTCTTTGAAGCGCCTCTTTGAGACCACCTCTTAGGGCACTAAAATTGGTCTTTAAAGAATACCAGAACCTCTTGGATGATTATATTGAAGTGGAAAAGAGAATTTTTCAGGATTTGGCCGATCTTTAAGGCTCAAAGTGGTGTGAGGAAGAGAGGGAGGAGGTGCCCTTTTATAAGGGAGGAGAGGGGCACCTTTGGAAAAACTAAAAATATTATTTTATTATAAAGTCATATTCGGTTTATAATAGCTCCAAATTGATTTATTTCGAAGCTAATGTGGGGATGGGTTTAAATACTCTCATAAAATAGAATTTTGACAAGTTTGGGTTTCTATTTTAACCTTATCATTTAGATTTAACTTTAAGTTAGATAATTTAACTTTTACTGTGTCTTCTTGTATTCTGACACTATGAGGTTAATAAACTTACTATAAACAAGCCAAAACAACCCCAAGTTGTTTATTATTAATATATATAACCTTATCTATGTCATTTAGCCTAAACATATATTTTTAGGAATAAAATAACAATTAATAATATAATATTTGTTTTAAAAACTATTTTATGTCAATTTTGACACTATTTGGTAATTGATTTTTGTGAAAATCATAACAGAATTATTAGTTCAAAAAACGTTAATTAAATCAATAATAACATGTCATATTAACCTATAAAATTGGTTTAATTCATAAAAAGTCTCAAATTACATTTATTTTGGTATTTATAACATCAATTATGTCAATATTTCATTAATAAGATAATTACTGTATCATCTTTGTGTCCAAAATAAATTAAATTATTTAATGTCTCAAAATTATAAATAAAATACAATTATGTAGGAAATCTTTTTGTCTTTCTAATTAATATTTATAGTAGAATTTATCTTATTTATAACCCTATATTAAAAATGATTTACTTATTAAATGTTGATTTTAACTATTTTAACCCTTCTTTAAATAAATTAATATTAAATGTCCTAATCTAATCCAAGTGGGCCTAAATGGTCATATTTTATTCCTAAGGTTGTTTTTGGACGAATTAAACTTATACAATAGAATTAGGACATGTTTTAGGGTAATAATAATATCAATTTTACCCTTAATTACCCTATTTACTTTTAACTGTGGTAAAAAAAAGTAAAAAGTTACTATTCACCAAAACAAAATTCATCTCATTGAACCACATTTTAGTCCTTGATATTAACCGTGTGTCTCGGAATTTTGAAATTCCACTCACATAAGCGGTAAAATTATGTTTTATGTGAATTTGAAAATTCTCCTAGGAGGTGGGTAAAAGACGGTGAAAAGTTCAATAAAATTTTTATATATCTAAAATTACTATAAAATGACTCGAATGACTTAAATTGAACTTATATAGTTATTATGTATCAATTTTGACCTAACATAAATTTAAATAAAATAAATAATTATTTAAATAAAAAGTCGGTTTTTGAATAGTAACCCAGTGTTTTCACTATTCATCAAAAATTGAAAGTTTTCAGAAAAATACCAAAAATTCACCCTAGGCTAATTTCGATATTCTAAATCCAAAAATGAAGTTAATTTTGAAAGTTAAAATTTATAAAATTTCAAAAAGTGGGTATTACTATTCATAACAGCTAGTTTATATAACATATCGTTATTTAGCGAAACTCGGTATTGCGTACAACACACGCTATCATGGAAGGTCGTGATTGCGTGTAATGCAAGACAAGTCAGGGATTCGTGTTGTGAAAGCTCATTTTGGTGTAGCATGCAACACAAGACATTAATCAAATTAAAAAGAATATTTTTCATAAAATCTCGGGGTATTACATTCTACCCCCCTTAAAATGAATTTCACCCTCAAAATTCGTCGGGGTTATAAATGGTTTAATACTCGAAAGTTTCTTTAATAGAAACCCACATCGTAAAAAGGAATACCAAAACTTGGCTTTAAAAACTAAAGTATGAAACATAACGATTACCCAAATCAACTCATCACTGGGTTTCCACGTAGGAGAACATAGGTGAAAATATGGATATGGAAGAAAAATCTAACCATCAAGTTCTGATGGAGAGTGGTAGAGAACATGGCTTTGAAAAATCCATCAATCATAAGGCCATAAATTTGTGATGATCTAAGGTACCATCTGATTCATCAGATATAAGAGCACTAGGACAACATTTTTTGTTTTCAATATCATTTCCCTAAATTTGAAATTTTTGAATTAGAAGAAATACTTGCTTGATTTTGGTACAATCTCACTATTGTTCGTGATTTGAACAATTTCCACTTTATCTATTAAAGAAATGAAGTTGAATTTGTTATTCTTGAAGTGTTAATAGATCATTTGATAGAATGATGGGTCATTCCATCTGTTTCAAACAAAATTTTATCAAAAGTTATCAAATATACATAAGTCCATCTATGGTGAGGTTAATCATATAGGATTAAAAAATTAACTTATACTTCATATATCATAACTCTTAATAAAATAAAACTAGTTTCTACTAACCAGGGAATTCCTGTAGGCCAGTAGTAGGCGATAAAGCCCAGTCGCACTTCGGTTGTGGTTTCGATTCCCACAGCCTTGTCCGACATGATGGGTTGTCGCCCATCCTACAGGTTTTCCTTTTTCTAAAACTACATTACTATAACATCCCATCAATAATATCGAAAAAAGTTCTATCCTTAAACAATACTAACTTATGTCCAACATAATTCATTCCAATCTTTAGGCTTATCTAAAATACTTCGGTCCAAGCTCATAGTATAAAGAAAATTATTACTTGAAATTTCAGATAACAATCACGTGAATGCCATCATTTATCCCCCATATATCATAAGATATATCTTTTTGGTCAAATTAAAAACATGTGAATACCTTAATCATGTATTCTCTTGAATAATGAATACCCATTCAACCTTAGTGAAAACATGAATGTTGTTAAATTTTAACACTTTCCACATACCAAAATCCCAAAAATTCTATATACTCAAACCATAATATCACTTAGTCCTTATATTAGTCATGAGCTCATGAATAAAATCAAACATCTCATTATCTTCTTATCCCTTCATTATTCACATATCATCTACTTTCTAAAAATATCTGAAAAACCTTTCTTGGTTACCGGAACCATTAACCATATACTTTCAAATACTTTAGGAAAAATAATAGTGTAACAATCCTTAGATGATTCTTTACTCCATAGTACCATTAACTATACAACATAACTCATGATAAACATACAATCATTCCACAACCTTCTTAAACAACTGAATGAGCTTCAACACTTCTTTCATCTCATATATCATTTGTAGTCTCGTCATCATCATCCACATAAATACTACCCATATGACCATGCTTATTCTCCTCATGAGATTTTCCCTTAGGGAATAGGTTTTCATAATGCCCGTACATTCCACATTTAAAACATCTAATCATTGTTGATGTCATAGAAATACCATTATCCTTCTCCATGGTGTTAACTGAACCTTTTCCTTTGCACTTACTAGATTTGTGTCCTTCTTTTCCGCACCCAAAGCATCTTCCAGTTCCTTTGAAACATTCTCCTGGATTCCTCTTCCCACGTGATTTACATGAGGGGAATTGAACATTCCTTCCTCTATGACCATCATGAAACTCCATCTTTCTCTTATTAGCTGAGTCGGGATACTTACCAAAGTTGAGATTATTTATCATATTATGAGATTGATGATTAGGCATAATAACGATGTTTGGACTTCCAAATCCCGTTTCATTTGGTTGCTCATGAAAAATATCATTCCATTGTCCATCATATCCTCCATTATCGTGAATCTTCCTGTTTCCAGCCATTTTCTAAAACCCAAAAAGAATAGTGTGAGAGGGAAAAATCATGCTAGGGAAAACAACATAGTAAAGGGGGAGTACCCTCAATATCTAACATCTTAGGTTAAATTCTAAGATCATTATTGTAGTTCTAGGACTATATCATATACGTATACTTATCCTTAGGGACATCCCTAGACATACCTTAAAATATCTCTAGGGATCTCACTATCATTTTCGCATCCTAGTTTCCAAAGGTTGACTAAACCTTTCCTCTGATACCAACTGTATAGACCCGAAGCTTGATGTACATGGACATTACATTACGTTTGTGGAATACTTAGTACATAACAAAAACAGACACACAAGGACCATAATAGTTTAGTGTCTTTGGAAACTCAGAATAAAATCTTCTAATCGTGGTGAAAGATCTTCAACATCTCCCATAAAGATCTTCCCCTTTTTTTCTTACCTAAAACCATTCTTTATATCCTGGGGAAACGAAAACATAAAAGGGGTGAGATCAAATTCTCAGTAAGGGTAAGCATAGAGAAGATAAAACAATCCTTAGACATTTTAATGTAAAAAAACATGAGCATAAAATCTAAACACCAAAATCTTGAGCAATGACATAAATCATGGTAGTATGTACGACATAGATCATGAAGAAACATTAATCATGATAAATTAGGATGGGAATAAAACATGTAATTGTGGAAACCATTAAGCACATGATATGATTTCCATAGTAGCCAAGGCATTGCTACCAAGACCACCTTAGTGGACAAATTCCCTTTCTGAATCGAGTTCACTCCCCGTTCCAGTCCTGTATTACTGAACCATTTTAACTTGTTGTTCTAGCCATGTCTATCTAATGAGATATAAATCTTTACCCAATGCATTGTAGGGAGATATAGGTCCCACCCATCTCATAATGAAATCATTCTTACTTGTGCCACAAAATAAACATACATTATTCATAATAACCCAACAAATAAAATGGGTTTCATAAACATATTCCCATCATAGCATAATCCATATAAAATAAATAGATATAATTTCATAATAAGAAAAGTGAAACCATGTAAACCATAGATACATGATACTTGAAACATACACATATGAAATAATGTCCTGTTAGATGAAAAATTGTTTTGATAAAACACTTGAAATGAATTCTTGAGGAAAATATCCTTTCTTCTTCAAAATCATTTTCTTTTCACAAAATGTCATAGAATTTTAAAATAAAAGTATTTTTTTGAAAATAGTAATGAAATCTATTGGAGGAAGCTTCAGGAAAATAAGGCTTTATAAAACTGTAAAAATCCTTTCATTTCGTATAAGTTAAAAAAACTTTATTCTCGTACTTTTGTCGGAAAAGTCAAAAAGTAACTCGTACCGTAAACAAAAGAAATATTCCTTACATACCATGTAGTAAAAGTCAAAATTCGTAAAAAGGACATTAAACATACATGAAAACACTTTTATAAAACATGGACATGGATGATAACAATAACCCCAGTAAATAGTTACGTATAAGTAATCTAGGATAAAAATGAGATTTGCAAAATTATCCCTTACCTTAGGTCTGATATGCTTCGTACGTATCCGAACCACCTATATAATGATTTAAATAATGTCATTGACTTATTACAGAATCATATTAAATGTTATGATATCATATATGGTTCACTTATGACTTTATATTACCCATTCTTTTGTAAATTCAATGTTAAAGCAGCATTTTGGGTAAAATCATTTCATTTATCGTATGTGTTTTGACTTGTAGTTCTTGATATTATTACTTATATCCTGATTTAAATAATTCCATAATGTAAAACATGATTTATATATAATATATATTCATCATATACATATATATTATAGATCGATAAAAGGAATGAAATACATCATTCATGGAGACGGTAGGCCTTACGTACGCATGAACGTTGTTTTCGTTTCCTTATTGAATTGAATGAAACTAAATAAATGTCATAAATATATATATACATAAATACAGTAGCATTATTATTTCATATATTTCATTATTATTCATTATATAAACTTTATGATAATTCATGTATGGTTAACATGGAGAATGAATCTCATCGCGTCGTGGAGACGGTATTCCGTACGTACGCACGCGTGGTGATTTCATTTTCCGTAGGATGTATAGATGGTGAAATAGGGTTTTTTCATACTTATAATAACATATTGGTATATGATTTATACTGATGTTATTACTTCATAATTAAACAACTAATGAAGAAGAAGTGGAAGAAGAAATAAAGTTGAAAGAATCGGTAACGGACATTACCTCTTCTTTGAAGCGCCTCTTTGAGACCTCCTCTTAGGCCACTAAAATTTGTCTTTTAAGAAGACCAGAACCTCTAGGATGTTTCTATGGAAGTTTATAAGAGAATTTTTCAGGGGTTGGATGAGCTTGAAGGCTCAAAGTGTTGTGAGGAAGAGAGGGAGGAAGTGCCCTTTTATAAGGGAGGAGAGGGGAACCTTTGGAAAAACTAAAAATATTATTTTATTATAAAGTCATATTCGGTTTTTAAAAGCTCAAAATTGATTTATTTCGAAGATAATGTTGGGATGGGTCGAAGAACTCTCATCAAATAGAATTTAGACAACTTTAGGTTTCTATTTTAACCTTATCATTTAGATTTAACTTTAAGTTAGATAATTTAACTTTTACTGTGTCTTCTTGTATTCTTACACTATAAGGTTAATAGATTTCTATAACAAGTCAAACGAACCCCAAGTTGTTTATTATTATTATATATAACCTTATCTAAGTCATTTGGCCGAACCATAGATTTTTAGGAATAAAATAACAATTAATAATATAATATTTGTTTTAAAAACTATTTTATTTCAATTCTGACACTATTTGGTAATTGATTTTTTTGAAAATAATAAAAGAATAATTAGTTCAAAAAAAGTTAATTAAATAAATAATAACATATCATATTAACCTAGAAAATTATTGTAATTCATAAAAAGTCTCAAATTACATTTATTTGGATATTTATAACATCAATTATGTCAATATTTCATTAATAAGATAATTACTGCATCATCTTTGTGTCCTAAATAAATTAAATTATTTAACTTCCAAAAATTTCAAATAAAACACCATTATGTAGGAAATAGTTTTAGCTTTCTAATGAATATTTATAGTCGAATTTATATTATTTATAACCCTATATTAAAAATGATTTACTTATTAAACTTTGATTTTAACTATTTTAAACCTTCTTTAAATAAATTAATATTAAATGTCCTAATCTAATCCATGTGGGCATAAATGGTCATATGTTATTCCTAAGGTTGTTTTTGGTCGAATTACACTTATCCAATAGAATTAGTACATGTGTTAGGGTAATAATAATATCAATTTTACCCTTAATTACCCTATTTACTTTTAACCGTGGTAAAAAAAAGTAAAAAGTTACTATTCACAAAAAATTATTTTCATCTCATTGAACCACATTTTATTACTTGATATTAACCGTGTCTCTCAGATTTTCGAAATTTCACTCACAGAAGCGGTAAAATTATGTTTTATGTGAATTTGCATATTCTCCTAGGAGGTGGGTAAAAAACGGTGAAAAGTTCAATAAAATTTTTATATATATAAAATTATTATAAAATGACTCCAATGACTTAAATTGAACTTATATAGTTATTATGTATCAATTTTGACCTAAAATAAATTTAAATAAAATAAATAATTATTTAAATAAAAATTCGGTTTTTGAATAGTAACCTAGTGTTTTCACTATTCATCAAAAATTGAAAGTTTTCAGAAAAATACCAAAAATTCACCCTAGGCTAGTTACGATATTCTGAATCCAAAAATGAAGTCCATTTTGAAAGATAAAATTTATAAAATTTCAAAAAGTGTGTATTACTATTCATAACGGCTAGTTTATATAACATATCGTTGTTTAGTGAAACTCGGTATTGCGTACAACACACGCTATCATGGAAGGTCGCGATTGCGTGTAATGCAAGACAAGTCAGGTATGAGTGTTGTGCAAGCTCCTTTTGGTGTAGCGTACAACACAAGACATTAATAAAATTAAAAATAATATCTTTCATAAAATCTCGGGGTGTTACAAACTCTAGTCTGATAAAATACCTTTTGTATACTTCATAACAAATAGATGGAATCAGATACCACCTTCCATAAATATGTCAAATAGTTCAATATATATAATTTATGGAAACCATTTATTATATAAAAAATCATCTAATTAAAAATATTTTCCTTACATTCACATATAATTTATTAAATAAGAACCAATCGTATCATCAATGTTCTAAAACATTTTCTCGAACTACGTAGAAGATATTGTATGAAAATTAATAATGTTCTTTAATTAATTACCCTTTGAATTAGGATGTCCATTTCATAAATAAGATGTGAAAATAGGATCTTTGTTTGATATGATAGAGATAATAAATCTTTATTAAATGACAATTTGCATTAAATGTAATCAACAAATAGGATCTATAAATATATTTTCATGAATGTGATGGAAATGGGTGGATTTTTTAATTTATCTAAAATAACACAAATACCAGAATTACCTCAAGATGAAATTTTCAATCCTAGCATAAAATACATTGATATATCTGAAAATTTTCACTTTTTCATTAAAATGGTAGAAGAATTCTATTTTTTAGTTCATTTTAACGTTAACCTTTGGAAAATAAATAAATTTCTTTGTAAGGTTTTTAATATATCTATTCACTTCATCCCACCTATTATACTCTTGATGTTCCTATTACATCATACAACATCCATGATGAACGGACAATGGAGAACAAGAATATGATCTAAAAAACATTCATCATCTTGGAATCATTGGTCCCATATAATGATTTTTAACACTAAAACACATTATTAATAAAAATTGAAATAATGAAACTTACACTTCATAATAGAATTTACTATTTCTTATGATTCAATATTATTATTTGGATACTGGTAAATTATTTTCAAAAAATTCATCTGAACTGAACCGTGAATGAAAAAAGTAGATGTCTCTATATCCACAACATCTAGAAAAAAATTCATAAACTCATTTAAAAAATAGTCAAGTTGTATATAAGAACCCGGTTTTTCAATCAGGTATGGAACCATTATGTTTCAGTCTAAATCTATACCTAGGACCTAATAAAGAGTTCTAATGAGTTAGTAATGCTTCCAAGGGTGTCCGGGCCTTGTTCCGAGCTCAGAACCTATCTTTTTGGAGACAATAGACCTGGATCATTATTAAGAGAAAACCATGTGGAATTCAACATTGTTGTCAAATAGAGCCACCTCGCAGGATTGGCGCATGGCCCTGCAGTCTAAACTTGTCAGTTCCTATTTTCTCTAGGTAACCGTTCATGGATGGGGCATGGTTTGACCAAACCATGAGGAGGGGGGATGAATTTTTGGGAAGAACTATCTCGCACAGTATGCACATAGTTTGAAAAACCATGAAGGAAAACCATGAGAAGACTATTTCTCTGGCGTTCAGGAAGATGTGCTTGAGGCTGTGAGGCACACCAGGCTCAGTGCACCCATTAAATGGCATACGGGTTCTGGTCACCACAATGTGGTATCATAGTTGGTTTCATTGCATGCTTTACTATTTGGAGAAAATAGATTAGAGAATAATAATTCTTTGAAATAGGTGATAGTTCATTCTTGGGTGTCGTGAACCCATGATCAGGGTAAAATCCAAGTTACCCATAATATAATTGTTCTATTTTTCTTATTATAGTTGATATTATTTTACCATTGGGTGACGCACATGTTTTGTGGTGTTTCTAATCATTACCCTATTGATAATTTATTTCATCCTTGGAATAATGATATGAGGGAAAGGAGAATTACTACGTGCATCGTTATAAGAACCTATAATTCACATGTCATACATATTCCTATTCCATATAGGTTCATCTCACTGCATTGCATTAATTGATATGCATGCGATTGTTGAGTGATGTTGTGAATGTTTGATTGTACTTATATTAATTTTCATGTTATTGAGTGATTTTCATTATCAATTCATGAGGGGTATGGGTCCTTATGGATTAGGATGAGTAATTTACCAATTCGATCCATTATACTATAATGAAATGGGTTTCATTTCTAGTGATAGGTGTATGGGAACCAATTAATTAGAAATGGATATCCATTTTAAAGTGAATCCTAAAATATAAAATAAATTGATTCCACATCCTTATCCCACCATGTTTTTATTATTAATGGTAATCGAGTGAAACAGGAAATTAACTTCAAAATTACATGAAACTTATACTTGAGAATATACCGATGCCTGACCACCTTAGCGGGTAGTTTGGGTAATATGCCAAGGGGAGTGAGTTTTTATTATGTTCAATTTGTAAAAGTGATGTTATCTTATGTTCCTAAGATTTTTCTAAGATGTGTGCTTGTTATTTGTAAACCAATTACGTTGCATCGTCCTCAAGTGGTTCGCCATGAGGGTGGTGACGACCATGCTCCAGACATCATGGGCCCTGAGCCTCCATTCATACTTCCAGGAGTACTAGTTTATGCACTACATTCAATACCTAATACAGGAACAGATTCCCATGTTTTTTATTAGTTTCCTACATCTAATACACTCCACATATAGTGGTCCATGGGTTACCCCATTGTTGGCTGATCTGAAACGTGAGATCTAGTAGCAACATCCTTATTCATTTTAAGGGGATGGCGGTTCTTAGGCTACTGAGTCATGGCTAGAAGATATGTTGTCTATCTTTGACAATATGGAAACACCTCCAATGTAGAAAGTAATGTTTTCTAGATACACATTTTTGGATTCATCTATGTGTTGGTGGGATGTGGTTACACAGGACGGTCATCATCATGGATTATTATGGGCTGATTTCCAGACATCAATTTATTATCAAGTCTTTCCTCAGAAAATGAGAGCTGACATATCTAGAGCATTAATGCATCTTGAGTAGGGTTATATTTCATTTATCAAATATTAATAATGTTTCATAGATTATCAATGCTTTTCACTGATTCTAGCTGGTGTTGAGCTTTTTTGTGCTAGACGTTTTGAGGATGGGCTCCAGTATGCCATCCGAAACCTGGTGAATGTATTTCTCCATCGTACATTTTCTCCAATAGTTTATAACGACTTTATCACTGAGCGTAACCTGAGTGATGGTTCAAGTATTGAATTTAAAGTATCAGTGTTGCATCAGGAAAATAGTTCTTCTAGTGTCAGGTAATATTCCATCACAGGTTTTCATTAGGGAAGTGGCAGCAAAAGTATCTAGTTTGATAGCTTTGTGGTGTTTCATCAGTGTGGAAAACCAAAGCATAAGAATCACCAGTGTTATAGAGATCCTATATATTTCCACGAATTTAGTTGTATCATTCATCTATAGCGTTTATTGAGGACCTTTCCACCAGATTTGAGCATAAAAAGGTTCGTTCTAGATCAACCTTCAGGGGTGGGTTCTATTACACCTCATGAGGAGAGGAGTTGGAATAACACCGGAAGGTCTGGATGAGGAGGAGGGCATGGTTGTGGTAGTCCAATCCTGGATCACCAGAAGTGCTAGAAGAGCAGTCATGTTCTTGGAAATCAATCTATTTCATCTGTCTTGCATCAAGTTAATTGCATTCCTTACAGCTAATACACAAGGATTATTTTGCAAGACCATTTATAGTATGAGGTACTATTCTAGTGGCCTCTACTACTTTCTATGATTATTTTGATACACGTGCTTCAAACTCTTTCATTTTTGTATCTATAGTTGAATGTTATGGACTAGATATACAATATTACTATGGTGTAATGAACCTCGATACATAGTTTGGAATATAGACGGAGGTAATACACCTGTGTAGGGACTGCCCGTTGAGGTAGACAGTTACCCATTCTTGTGGAATCACTTTTTTCTTAAGATGACTTGCCTTTATGTCTTTCTATGGATCAATTTAATAGTCCACTATCATGTCATTGTTTACTGGTATTGTCATAGTGTTTCTTTAACATCTCCCAATTGTAGATGATATCTTTTAAAAGGTGAGTGGGATGTCTAGGATGGGAGAGCTTGACTGAAGCATCTTGGTCTGGGTTATGTGACTGCACATATTGTAAATATTTTCATAGAGGATAAGGGTTTTCATCAAACTGATTTCTCTTGAATAGTTGATCATTTCATGGAAGTCTTTCATGATGAATTTTCTGGATTACCTCTTAAGAGATGTGTAGAGTTTAAAATAGACCATTTTTGGAGAGAATCACATGTGTACATTCCTCTATACATGATGGAAGCTACTGAGCTTCAAGATCACATGTATCAGATAGAAGACATAAAGTACAAACACTTTATACGTCCTAGTACATCCACGTGTGGTTTACCTATGCTCTTTTCTAAGAAGGAAGATGGAACTATTCATCAATGCATAGATTAAAGAAGGTTGAACCATATTACTATCAAGAATCGTTATCCACTTCCACAAATAGATGACCTCTTCAACCAGATCTGAAGAGAAAAGGTGTTCTCTTAATTCAACCTAAGATCGGGTTATCATCCGGAGTGAGATGGACCCTCAGACATACCTCACACAACATTCAATAGTAGTTATGGTCTTTAAGAGTATTTTTTTAATATGTTTAGTCTTACAAGATATCCTTCCATATTCATTGATTTTATGAATATGATTTTACACCCCTATTTGGACTCTTTTGTCATGGTCTATGTGGATGAAATCATGGTGTATTCTCACACTCGTAATGAACTTTCCAAGCATCTTGGGATCATTTCGAGTACACTGAGGTAAAAAAATCATTATTCCAAGCTTGGTAAATGTAAATTATGGATTGACAATGTCCACTTCATGGGTCATATTACTTTAGAATCAGTAGTATATTTTGACGGAGAATAGGTTAGTGTTGTAGTTTCTTGGGCACAACCCAATAAGATGTTTTACATCAAAATTTTCATGATTTTCGCTAGATATTACAAGAATTTCATAAAGGACTTCTCACATAATGATTATTTTCTTACTATACATACAAATATTGGTGTTATGTTCAAGTGGTCAGAATCATGCGATAAATCCTTTGAGGTGATGAACGGGAGGCTGGTCTCGGCACTGATTATTATTCTTCCAGAACCTGGTAATGGTCAAATTGTCTTTGGAGATGCATCAAGAATTGGACTAAGAGTTGTGTCGATGAATGATTTCAAATTTTTTGTATACTAATATTGGAATTTGAAACCTATTGAGAGAAATTTCCTGATGAACGACCTCAATCTAGCAACGATTGTCCATTCCTTATGCTGCTGGAGACATTATCTATTGGTTGAGCATTGTATGGTGTATACTAATCACAAAATCCCCAAGTATATCTTTTCTCATCGTGACATGATGCTCGTAAAGTGGATATAGGTTGGATATCTACAATCCTTTTATTTTGAGCATTTCGATATGCCTGGAAAGGGAAATGTGGTTGTTGATGCATTGATTCAGAAAACTCAAACATGGGCCATGCAGGAAGCTAGTGACAAATGGAAGTTAATGGTCCTTTTATCTAAACATAATCTTTAGTTTCATGATAGTCTCAAGTAGTCTTACATCCCATCCATAACAGTTACCTCTTCCCTCCATGAAATAGTGAAGTGTAGGTAGTTTTAAAATCATGAATGTTTGGATCTCCGTTAGAGTTTATCATGAGATAACCCACTGCCAGATTGGTCAGTGGAAAGAGATGATGTGTTGCGTCTATGTGAATGTATCTGGGTTCATTCGGATATGAGAGACAACATGATGAATGATTCCCACACTTCTCATTGGGTTGTTCATACAGATATAATGATGATGTATCAAGATATGTGACACCAGTATTGGTGGCATGGAATGAATTGTTTGATTGAATGATTTATTACTATATGTTCCACCTGTTAGAAGGTGAAGGCAGAGCCCCAGAGACTGGAAACCTTGTTATAGCTTCTTCCAATCTCATATTAAAAATGGAAATATATTGTTATGGATTTTCTAGATGGCATACCAAGGTCTGTGAGGGGTACAAATGCTATCTGGGTAGTCATTGATTGACTAACAAAATCAACCAACTTCATTCCTATTTGGGATACTTTTTCAGTTGATGATATTAGAAGACTGTATGTTTGTGAGATCATATGACCACAAGGGGTTCCATGAACTGTCATTCCAAATATGGTTTCTCTTTTCTCATCACAGTTCTAGTAGTATTTGAAAAATGCTATGGGGACTCAGGTTCTTTTAAGCACACCTTTTCACCAATATACCAATGGGCCATCAGAATGATCAATACAGGTTCTATAAGATATTCCTCGATAAGGTGTCCTTGATTTCATCGGTTCATATGAGAAGAATATTCCCCATGTTTATTTCTCTTATAATAATTGTTTTTAGGAGAAAATACAGATGGATCCTTTTAAGGAATTATATAGTAGGCCCTTCCATTCGCCCTTGTACTAGCTAGAGGCAGGTGAGGTAGCCCTACTAGGTCCTTGTCTCGTTCAAGAGACTAAAAAACCAGTTCAGTTAATCAGAAAGTGTATGAATACTTCTCATTCTAGACAGAAATCTTATTCCAATCATCATCGACTAAATCTTGAGTTTGAGGTTGGGGATCGTGTTTTCATTTGGGTATCACACATGCTAGGTCATAGATGGTCAAGAAATCATGGAAATTTTACACGTCGTTATGTTTGGTTGTTTGAAATTCTAGAGGGATTCAAGCCGTTAGCCTATCAGTTGCTACTAAGATAGAGGTACCATGCCATGCACAAAATCTTTCACATCTCACAGTTTCACCAATATCATGATGACATATCTCATTCCTTTGATCTTGATGATGCAGTGTTAGATGTTGATGTGACATTTTAGGAATATCTAGTATGCATCAACGAACGAAACATGAATGTACTCTGAGGCATGTCTTTCCCTCTTATATGGGTGCAATGGAAGCATAGATGAGTACTTGATGAGATGTGGGAGATAGAAGATGATGTTTGTGCCCAATGGATAGAGTTGTTCTCAGATAGTGTTTCTTTTACCATGGAAGAATAACTTTAGGGGTGAGTTCTTTTAGGGGGGAGACTGTAAAAACCTAGTTTTTTCACTCATGTATGGATCCTTTAATTTTTTATATAAATCTATTCTTTGGACCTGATATGGCTACCAAATGAGTTAGTAATGGTTCGTAGGGTTTCTATGAAATGTTCAGATCCAATAACCCATATTTTTGGAGAAAACCTAACT
Organism: Viscum album; assembly: GCA_963277665.1. Lineage (NCBI taxonomy): Eukaryota > Viridiplantae > Streptophyta > Magnoliopsida > Santalales > Viscaceae > Viscum > Viscum album. Next base: position 1,042,614,911 of record OY728160.1, on the reverse strand, counting down.
AGTGCATGGTTTAGAGAAAATCATGCGGAATTCCTCACAGATTGGAAAACTTGGTGGGTATTGTTTTGTTTTGTACAGAACTCCATCGCAGGTTGGCGCACGACTGTGAGGTCTAACCATGTGAGTGCTCCTTTTTACTTTGTAACCATGCATGGCTGGCACACTGTTTGATCAAACCATGCGGGGGGTGAATTTTCATGTAAAAATATATCACATTATTTGTGTATGGTTTGACAGAAGGTTTGGACAAACCATGCACATACTATTTCTCTGGCATTCGAAAAGATGTGATTAAGTGTATGTGGCCCACTAGGCTCGGGGAACCCATTAAGTGGAATCCGAGTCCAAGTCATCACATTATAAATATATAATGGTAAATTTAGAATAAACATTCATACTAAAATATCCACTAATTTTTTATTTTCCATTTGGCTATTGAAATGTTAAATCAAAATTCAGGATTAGTTACATCCATCCTCTCTATCACATGATTAATCCTTTATATGTGAATATACAACTCAATCATTTATTATCAGTATATATTTTACATATCCACCATAAAAATGATTCCAAAAAAATTATAAATACAAAACCATGATTTCTATTTATATATGATTTGTAGGGTAATTTAATTCATTTAGTTTTAGTCTCTTTAAAGCATATAAAAATACCTAATCATGATGCATCCAGACACAACCTAGGCCCATCAATGAATAATCATGGTAGATAACATATTATTCATTTCTATAGGGAAGTTAAAGAAGTAAAGAAGTCAACAATATTATGAATAGTTTTTAAATAGTCATCACATTATATTATACATAAAATATGTCTTTGTTTCATGTAAACAATGTAAATTGGATAGAAAACCGAGAAATTATTTCAATGAACTGTTGGTTATTGAACCCATTGTAATATAAAAAATATGATTTTTATTTATATTTATGGTTCATTCCATTATTGAATAAAAATTAGATGGTTCAATAGTAATTCCATCAATATAAATAATGTCATTAAGAAATGAAGATTTTTGTAACAACAAATAACACAAATTAAATGTTTTATACAATCACATTAATTTTAATGAATGAAAATCAATCCATAGGTACTTGTTTCGGTCCTCTTGAATTTCATAAAATACCATAATATCATAAAATATTTAATGAAACACATTTAAATGAAGTCCTGTAATTTTTTTTCAATAATTTCTTTAAATATATTAGGTGCATTACATAAACCAATTGAAATAAATACAAACTCACACTGCTCATATCTATCCAATGACATTATATTAATAATGAAATCATTGTAGGCATTCAGAATATGTTACCTGGACATCATATCAATATTAAAAAAAATTATCTTCCCGTAGTATGTCAAAAAATTCATTGATATGAGGAAAATGATAGTTATTTATAACAATTATGTTATCCAAGGATCTAAAATAAATGATAATTTATTTATCATAAATTTATTCCTTCCCCTTTGGAAGATAACTTCATTGATTAGTTTATTTATTATCAATAACAAGAGCTAGGTAACATTCACTTCTATCATAATCAATTTCCCATTATCATGGTATTTAATAAAAGGTATCAAATCATTTAATAAAATATTATTATCTCTAATATCAATCATATAATTATTAAATGATAAAATTACACTCCCAAAATCATATCAAATAAAACTATGGTAAGTTCAATTATATTTTGATGAATGAAAATTCAAATTATATAAATATTAATGTTTTAATAAATATTAGTTTCTTTAACATTTTAATATAGAGTTTTCAACAAAATTTGTATCCCCATTTTTTGACGTGATATTGCCATTTTACATTTTTTTATAAATATGAATACCAAGATCTAATTCTAAATATGGTAGAGGAATAATTTCAATTTTCTATTAATATAAATATCACAGCTTCAATTGATAGCCCAATATAATCTATATTATAATAATATTTTACATCAAACTTTTTATATTGATCATATGGATTTCCACCATGAGTTTCCAAATTCATGCCTTTATTGGCATAATTCACCAACATATAGCAATTAAACTATCTTTCTATGGGATTTTCATTACATTATCGATCACTTTCTTTACACTCTCTAAAAATATGAACAAACATATCACATTGAAATATATTATATACATCATAATACATTCCCTAGAGTGATTTTTTACCAAACTTATCGCTTGATGGAAACATAATTTTCTTAAATCCTGACATTATTGATTTATTTCCCCAAGATTCATACCCAAAAATATTTTTCTAGGTTATTTTAATTTAATTCGTCATAAAAAATCAATTTCTACCTTCTTAGAACATAAAATATGGTGATCATTGATCTTGTAATCATTGGAATGCAATTCTATTCAATATCATGAATTCAATCATGATTAAAACCAATAAATCTCACTATCATGATAATGGATAAAATATGATTCATACTAGAAAATCATGTACAAGTTTCTTCGTATACATCTATAAAAACATCTTCCATTCACCTAAATTTAATAAATTATTTTACACAATTGTTCAATGAATCATAGAGAGCTATTTATCATGGTAATGATTCATAAATTCTTCCCATTACATGGAATCATGTTTATCTATATATTTGGTATTATTAACAAAATATTTCAACTAATCTATTTCACCTTCAAAATAGTAAATTTAAGGATATACATTTTACTTTTTTGAACACCACATCACATTAAAAATATTCTATAGGATATTTATCCATCATTTGGTTACAATTTGGTTATAGGATCCACTAAATTTTCAGGGATGTCATCTCATAAAATGACCTACTATTGACATGTTTCTATAAGGTGTATCTAGATTCTTTGTTGAATGTATACAACCAACATTTATTCTCTTTTAATAGTGTTATCAAAGAAAAATTCACATTTCTTATTAAAATCATCTCGAGATGGTGATCATTAATGATATTACCCTCCTAGTTCCTTAACATTATACCATCCAAGATTCATCTAATAAAAATATATATAACACATTTATTTTACCCAATGAAACATGTTAATCCTCAAATTATATATCAATTTCAATATAAAAATATAAAATGTATTAATGTAATTCAATTAACATAATTATAACTTGTAAAGTAATTTAAATCTTTATCTAATACCAACTATAGGAAAACAGCAATAAACATTAAATATTCTATTTTCATTAATATATAAATAAATTTCATACATTATGAATGATCTTTTAGGTATATAGTTTTAGAGTGATATTTCATAAATATTACAAAACAATCCCATTCTTATATATAGTTAAAAGATCAAAAATATCTATAGATTCCCCCATCATAAATGTTATAAATAATATATGATATCATTTCATGAAAAATAATCATGAATTTAAATATGATTTCTTACATGTTCATACACTTCCTTATTCCCAATGAATTATTTTTAAAATTTTATATGGGAAAAACAAGAATTTTTAAATACATAAAAAATTAATGTAAACCCATTATTAAAGGATTACATATAAAACAATTTCCTTCCAATGTAATATTTGGTCTCCAATAACAATTTCTTACCCATTAAATCACCTTCATTTCCCTATAATTATCATAAATCATTTCATAATAAATCTAAATTAAAAAATGTTACTCATAATTTTTTCATTCAAAACATTCCAATATCCTATTATCTATATACAAAAATTATACTTTCAACCATAAGAAGTAATAAATACTTTGTTTAAAATATGATTTTCATTTATAACCATGTTTGAAATAATAATTTTACCATAAAACACATAGAATGAATAGACTAAATAAAATGGAATCTTGGAAAATAATTTTCCATGTCAAAATTTTAAAAGGATCCACAATATGTTATAAATCTATATCCAATGCATTTGATAGATATTGTGTAACCAACCATCTTTTTTATAATATAACCACCCATCCATGGTTTGAAATGTAAGCACACATTCTTGTTTTATAAATAATGAACTCATCATTATTTTATAAAAATTTCATAAATCATTAGAAATAATTATCTAGAAGCATAAAATATTAATAACACAAAATATAATGTAATTATAAGAATAACACTCATAAAATATTCATTACAATCATAATTATTTTTTTGGAAATTAATATATTGACTCAATTTAAAAAAAATGAATATGAATACCAAATTATCTATAAAATTGGAAAGATTGTATTTATGTGAAGTAAAAATGAATTCTTCTAAAAAAATAAATAAATAAAATAAATGTTATGGCTGAGATAAATGTTTTTTCACTATATTTTTTAAAATAAACCAATTTTTTGTCTACCTATATAAATAAAATATAAAACACATAAAACAATTACTTTGGAAAAATATTTGAAATTATTAGAAAGTTTTCACCAAGTATACATAAAAAATATTTTACATTAATATAAATACATCCATGAATATATTTAAAAAATATGGACATTGAACTAAAAGAGATTAAAAATAAATCTATAGGAGAATTTTTTTAATAAACAAATTAATGCCCCAAACTACTTTTGGAAAATTATAATTATAATTCCCATGAATAAATAAAATTAAAAAACTATAAATCTAAGGATATGTCATAATTCATTATATGACATGTAATGGGGGATATAAATACAACTCATAATATATATAGGTTCATAACATTAAAATATTCCTTGAGAAATTGAAATTGAGAGGAATGTAACATATAAACCCAAGAGTTATAGAATTGGTTCCTCAAGACAGCCATTCATTTGGCATCGAGAGGGAATCCTTGTACACAAGACGATATTTAATAGTAGTGAGGGTTCATAGAATGTATTTTAGGGAGACTATACACTAATGTTCATAGTGAAACTATGGTATAACATAAAAAATTAATCAACATTGAAAACAATATAATTGACTGGATAATGAAATATTTCTGTGACATAGAAATGAAAATAAAATAAAATCATTCATTCCAATGTGATGTAATTATATGAAATAAGTACACATATATTAGGTGATAATGAAAATATAAAAAAAATGTTGGAAAATATTCAATTTATATCTCACTCGATTTATGATCTCATACTTAGTTTTGTACTCTTATGATTCTATGAACAAATGAAACATTACATGTATAATCCTTGAAGCTAAACCAGAAACCATTATATAAGGTTTGGTACCCCAATCCAAAGTAGGATCGATCATTTTCTGAAAAAAAACACAGTAATCCACCATCTACGGTGTATAATTCTATATATTTATTGATTATAAAATAATTCAATGTATAGTATTATCAATAAGGTAGTAACTAAAAAATATATTACATGTTAGGATCTTGTTCCACACAGAAACCCTTCTGACAATACCTCCACACGCATATGCAAAAATCTCACTAAAAATTAGCTCATTTTTATTTGATCATTTATTAAAATAGATATATAGATATAGATATTCATGTACTAGTGGGGATCCAAGGTATATGACCAATACATCCCTTTAATAGAAATAATGATGGTAACATGGTTTCTCGATGACCCATGGATATAATCATAGGAGTTAATGAATGAGTTCATCAAAAACCACAAAAAAATAATGGGTAGTCACATGTATCTAAAAATAAGACAATTAACATTCTAAGGATCCCTGGAACATAACATGTGAATCCTCATATAATAAATATCATAATGGTATACTACTAGTCATATGTAATAAAAAATAACGACCTTCATAACATGTGAATCCTCATATAATAAAAATCATAATGGAATACCACTAGTCACATGTAATAAAAAATAATAAAATTGTGTTTTTTCATTGAGGACATCCATAGAGTTTAGTAATGATAAACATAGGTATTTCCCAAACAGTAACATAACTTTTTTTATTAGTCTATATATGGAATTCAAGAAGATTTAAACCCATCTATCACTCACAAAATCTAATTTATCAGTGATCTAACCAATGATGTTTTCTAAAAGACACCCAAATATCTATCACTGATTGAGGGATATAATCTTTCCTATGCACCAATCCAATGAATTATGTAATAGGGAACAGTTTTAAACCAAGAGTACAATCATTATACATGTGACCTATTTTCCTATAAACTATATTCAATAACAAGGGAATAAATATCACTCATTGAAATTAAATATCAAATATACTATAAGACTATCATAGTTTCTCAATAATAGGGAACCTCAGTATTGAGCAATGTTTAATGTAATTCAAGAAAACCACAAGCGCATACATTCTTTTCCATAACGAAGATATAGGTATAACTAATGTTTAATTTATTTCTATGATACATATTTCTTATTAGTATATAAAAATTGCATCTTGGATTCATAAAGCCCAATTTAAATTATAATAACTAATTTTATTCCTTCTTTTTTAAGATCATTTGTAAATGTTAAACCGATATTAATTTAATTAATAAAACAATTTATGTAATAATTCAATTTATCACAAATCATGTAAAAATATATATGATCATACCAATAAGAATTTTACCCACCATACAGTCATTGACATTTGAAATCCCTATTTTTGTTAAGGAGTGATGTGCACCTCATATTTTCTTTTTTTAAAAAAATTCATGGTATAAATTACACGTCCTATAATATAATTTAATCAACTCTACCTTGATAATTAATTCAGAACACTTTAATAGTGTTTAATGCCGATATAGAGTATATTAAAACGAGTATTTAAAAACAACAATAAAATTTAAAAACATTTTCGAAGAAAGAATATTTCATGAATGAAGTGAAACACAACCCAATGGTGGTGTTTTGAGTTGATGATCATAACCACTAAGGATTATGTTAAAAAATATAATAAATATAAAAATTTAGTCATAATAAATATAATTTTCATGTAGCATCTATGTTGTGAAACATAGAAATTATGGGACCTGGAAGAACTTAGTAATTTATAAAATTATATAGATTAATGGAAGACCATGAGGCCGCCTAGCTTATGAATATGAAAAATCAGTTATCCATTATCATGAATTGATTTTAACTAGTCCAACAGTAATTAAAAAAATATAAATACACCTTATTTATAGGTTAGAAGTGTCCACATTGGTTTGACATTCCATATGGTGAGAAAAAAAATAAATATAAAGAATGTGTATTCAATATATTAAAAGTATGATTCCAATTAATCTGATGAGGGTGACCGATGGAAACCTATAGGAGATCCATAAGGTGTTTTTGAGAAGCCAGTTCATGTTATATGATAGAGGGAAAGAGAATGATGGAAAATATAAAGTCAGTATGAGATAATTACAAATTTTACCTCTATTTAAATAGTCACACAGTTATTCGTCGTAGTGTGTCTAACCGTGGACCAACATGACCACTAACAAGGTTAAAAAGACATACCCCCACATGGTAGGGACCCAGAGTCTGGTATTACCATGTTTGAACTATTTGGTGGTATTTTTTATGTGGAAATAACCATCAACTTAGGACCATGGTTTGGAAAATGATCTGTATCCCATGTTCCCACCTCTATAATTTATGTCAAATATCTAACACTCACATGTTCCCAACAATTATTAGTTTAAAAAAATAGTATACACCCATAAAAAGAGCATCATTTTATATTGATTTTCATACAATATAATGAAACCATCATTCATGTCTATTTCTCTCAGAATGTTCCTTTTCATAACCATTTTATTCTAAGTATCAAAAAAAACATATTGGTAACCTCTCAGGAGATAATACGTACAAAAAAACATAAATATTTCTTATCAGTTAATTGAATTCTCATTCAAACTATAAATTTATTATTTTACCATCCCTTAAAATGGAAATGTAAAAATTCCAAAATATTTTTTTGGCTATTCAAAATAGAAGACATTACAAAAATGTCCCTTACATTGAATTTGGCTCATCATATATATATATATATATATATATTATTCTAAAAATTAAACATATCTAAATATTTTAATCTCAAAAGAATATTTTTTATTTTCAAAATTATGCTTATTTCACTTCTTAGATGATATATATAATTAGATAATAAATTATTTGTATGGTGGAAGTTTTGATAATATTCACATTATGTTATTAAAATGTCTTTACTAGGATGAATATGGTCAATGTGGTCATTATATAAGCATACATTGAATACTAATAATGAAATAGTTATGTTTTTTAAATATTAGTTATAATTATATAACCAATCATGAATTATGGTTATGAGATGTGAATTGTGTTACAATAATAGATATGAAAGGTAGTGTGTATGCATGAGAAACACTTCCATACTTAAATGACCATTATATAAATAAGATATCTAATTTATATTCATTCAATAATTATTAAAAAAATTGAAACATGATATTATTTCCTTAAATACACCATTTAATATCATCCTTCTGACATGCTAATGATATGTAGCCACATTGCTTCAAGGAGGAGACAGTCCACATGTACACACAAATTATTTTATAATTTTTAAGTGAGTGGAATGGTATGAATTATAATTATATAGTATACATATTAAATGATAAAAAATCATTAATATCATAATAATATCATATATTTTACTTATAATAATTAACATAGTTCTTAATAGAATTCATGTAATGTTTTAGAAAAAAAATAATCACATCACTTAGCATGGAGGTTGTCTTCCATACACATGAATGGTATTATCATATAACTCAAATAATGGGGAGAAAAAACTATTTGAGATATAAATATGTAGGAATATTTTTTTTCAAATATAACATAATGAAATTAATTATTACTATAAAAATCACAAAGAGATGACTAAGATAAAAGAATTAGATCAGATCATTAGGTAGAAGATCAACATACCAGAAAATGATGATTTCAATTCCTAATTTATAGAAGATGATATATATATAAATATATAAATATATATATGTATTTAACGATGTTTTCCTAATATCATGTTATAATATGTGATATTATTGTGTTATTATATCATAATAATTTATTAATGTTTGAAGAAGGTGGATGTTGAAATAAAATTAATATTTCCAGTAATGAGTGATTAATCTTTTTCAGATGTCCTCCTTCGGTAGCATAAATATCATACATAGGATGGATTTATGATCTAGGAAATGATTCTAGGAAGATTAGAGATAAACAAAGATGTTATTTTAATAAATAATGGACTATAACTAAGGGTATTACAATTATAAAAGAAAAATGGAGGTAGTGGACTTTTATAAATAAGGTGAGATCCATGCTTTTAATTAGTGAAAATAAATTTTTTTACCCATGTTTTTTTTTAAATTCAATAAAAATAGGATAATATGGATACTTATACATGATAAGTTCTATATATGTCCTGAAAATATGTTTTATATGTATATTGTTTCTATTTAACCATTATCAATTTATTTAACCACCCCTCTAAATTCGTTTTTTCGTTAACCATGGTAAAATATTTTATCTATTTTCACTATTAATTTTAGGAATTTTTTTGACCATATAATATTATATAAATAAATTTTATTTTTAATATATATTAAATTTTAATAGATTCCATTCAATACATGGTATAAATTAATTTAAAAATACACCCATAGATGAAATGAAAAATTAGTTTTCAGGAAGTGTATTATTCATGAAAAGAAATATTATTTATTTACTCTAGGGCTCATAACAATCATTATATCAATTTAGATTAATATTTATATATAAATATTTTATAAATTTTAATTTAATAATTCATCTTAAGGGTTGGTTTCAATTAATAATAACAAATAATTATTATGAACATGGAAATAGTAATAAAACACCTTTTTTTGAAACCAAAAAGGTTAACATAGACTAAAAGTCAATGTAATGGTTATTAAAAAGTAAATATATGGATTAAATATAACTAATGAATAAATACATTTCATTTAATAATATTTAATAAACTATGGGGATTTTTAATTATTTAATTTATTGAAAATAAGTGACACATTAATAAAATAGATATTTTCACTATACACTGGAAAATACATATTTTCCTAGAAATAAAATAATATAACCCTATGTTAATTTTGATAGACTTATTTAAAAATTTAAATTTATATTTGATAATTCAAATTATATAATTTATATATTAATATTACATATAATTAACTATCATGAAATTAGTTTAGTTAAAACTATATCTTATTTATTTAAAAATTACATAATATTTTTATAAAGAATATCACAATCTAATTAATTTTAATATTAATAAAAGAGATTTATTATATAATTACGTATATTTTTATATTAATAGTGAAGCATCTAAAAAATATATAGTTATTTACACAATAAAAATGATAATTTAATAGCCAATGACTCTAACCAAATAAATAACAATGAGAAGAGAAAACCAATACATGATCTATAATTAGATATATTGATCGTCAGATAGGAGATTTGGTGACATTATTTGTGTGATGAGATATGTTACTTTTATACATTTCATAAATCCCATAGGTAAATATTCATACAAAAGAACTCCATAAGTACCAATAAAGGTGGATAGAGCTGATCAATGGTTATTAATGTTCAATATATTTCTATATTGGGATGATGAAAAATGTTTTAGATTTTATGAGTATAATGGATCCCATGAAACTATCCATAATAAGGTTTTAACTAGATATTATTTTTTATAGACATTAATAGTATGGAAATCATAATAATTAAAAAAACATTATCCTACCTTGTTAAAATAACTACTCAATAGCCCATTCATGAGTGGATCAATGAGGCTGAAAAAATAAAAAATGAACTAATGAAAAATGTAGTGAATATTTTAATGTTCAAATTTTATAATGAAAATTTTATAAGGATTGGAATCTAAATATTTTTCTCATCATGTGGAAAACTAAATTGGTAAATTCAAGAAATTCTTAACACCCATTACTTCTCTATTCATTTAGGATACACTAAGATATATCTGTGACAAAAAACCATTGATTTGATTACATGAATTAATATTGAAGAATATACAACTCGATCGATAGTATGGAAACAAATAAATTTTAAATAGAATAATTTAAATGGTATTAGGGAACCAATAAACATAAACTTATAATAATGGGAAAATATAACGATGGATTTCATTGGAATTCATACAAATACATTTAAGAAATTAACAAAATTTTCATAGTAGTTGGCCACTGTAAAATTTCAATGCATTTCATTCATATTAATGAAGATTAACCATATAACCACATCACCATGATAAAAAATTATATTTTTAATATGTCTTTATGTAGTTTTAATCCATATTTTATCTAAATAAGAATTTATTTTTACCTCACCATTCTAGTGAATCCATCAACATGCACTAGATAAAGTGTTATGAATCTATACTAATTAGCATCCAGAAAAGAATGGTTGGTATAAGAGAAATATTAATTCACTGTAATAAATTACGGTACTGAGTTTAATAAATTTCAATGTATATTTGGATCAAGAAATTCACTTAATGGAGTTCTCATATATAATTTAATTTTATCCTATCATTCAATTGACACCTTTTAGGGCTATATATGCGATGTAGTGTCAAAATTCAATATAACGATATTATATTGAGGAGTGAAATATAATGTATATTGATATTATTTCAATAAAATATATAAACATTTTATAACATTAAAATTAATATAACATACATGAAAAATAAACAAAAAATATAACCATACAATCAACGATGTGACATAGAGATTAAGGTTAGATAAAAGGTGTTCCTTTATTTTCCACTCTAGATGTAATTCACAATAGTTGGGAAGAATGTAATTCTAAATATATGATATACTCTCTAATGTTATTAATTTATCTCATTGTAGATATCCATTATTGATTAACACTATAACCTAACATATCTAATGTACATATTGTACTCCATGTTTTGATCTTAAGGATGCACACATTGGACCACACAAATATACTAAATCCAAATGTGGTATAATTGTAGAATGATAATTTATGTGAAGAGAAAACAATTAATATAATATAACATAGATAAAAATATCTATAGAACAAAACACATCAATAAGGAAATTATTATGTTGGAAAAAATATTTGGAGGAAGATATTAGAACCAAAAGAGGCAATAAAACTGATATACCACATTAATTTTATTATAAATGTACAACATTGTATGTTTAATTTAATAAGGTTTGAATAAAGAAACAGACCACATATTTATATATTAAATTCCCTAAAGAATAAAAGAATTCTATAATTAATATACATGAACTATATTTCTTTACATATTTTGAAACATTATGCAAATAGCATGTATGACCTGAAATACAATTAAGCATCATAACAATGGATCATATAGACATTCTAATGTGGTCAATATCATTTTCATATTTAATGGTTTAATAAAATTTCAAATTCAAAAATAATGTAGAAGCGATGGAATTGAGCTATATGATTGTAACCTATGAAACTAAATTATTAGATTTTATTTGGATTTTGGAATCATTGTGATTTTCAATTGACCCAACATAAAAATAGATTACAAAATATAATCATTACTTAAACTATTAACAATAGCACAAAATAATTAATCTTCATCAAAAAACCATATGAATTTACCCCTTTTTTAAACCATAACCCTATGGATTGCAATAATATAATACATTTTTATAATTATAGACATTAGTAATGTGAATTTTTATTGTTGATTTTTAACAAAATAATTATTATTTTCATCTCATTTTATCATTATTCTGTTGACATGAATATTTTTGGAGTTTAATAAAAAAATAATATATTGATAACATGAAACAAAATATGTATTTTTTTGGAAAACTGCTAGTCTTAATTAAAACACTCTATTTGAAAATTCAAAAAATAAAAATAAAAAATCCATAGTCATGAATTATTAATATTTTAAAAAAAATTATTTAAATTTAAATCATTTTATAATTTAATGAATTATAATGAAATGTTTTATGAAGTCTAGAATGTTTGTATATTAAAAAAACTATTCGATGGAAATTTTTTCATAATTTTATGAGATTCAAATATTTTTAAATTTTTTTATAAATATATTTAATGTATCATAACATCAAAATAGAAAAAAAAATATTGTAAAATATACTATATAAGGAAAAAAATTTATTTTCCCTTACGTTAAATATATTTTTAGTTTTATTTAATTAATTTCACAAAACTATTATTATCCCAAAAAAACCATTATTATATTATAATGTTATGAAACTAATTATTTTGAAAAAATACCACTTCATCTTCATGAATATTATTATTTAAATATTTATATTTATTATCCTACAAAAATATTTTCTGCCATGCCTCATTAGAATGAAATAGGTGAAAACCTTTGGGAGGTTTTGGTTTTTATAATTTTATAATTTATACCCAAAAAATTGGTTTATAAATTAATTATTAATTTCAATATATTTTTTACCAATAAAAAAATATGCTCCAATGAATTTCTCAAAAAACCAATTAGAAAGAAGTTATTATCCCACTCCTTATATCTCTCTCTATATCTATAGTTGTACAAATTATATTCCAATAATTCACCAACAATTTTTGTAGAAAACATTCACGAAATGGATTCTATCATCATCCTTTATATTCATATATATTAATTTACCAATAATTATTTTATCCATGATTTTAATGTTTTAGTTTTTCTTCTAATCATCCATTTATAATTTTATGATGATCATGCATTTATAGAATAAATTTAAATTCCATCAACTCTTTTATGACCCCAATGTACACATGTTATAATTTGAAGTTATATAGTGATATTTGATGAAATAAATTTTTTTCAAAATACAAATCATAATTTTCATTTGTTTTCATTCACTTATATATAACAATCCATCATTTAATTGGGACAAACACGTACATGGCACAAAATTCTTATTCATTTTATGCAATGTAATGGAATTAGATATTATGATATATGAACTGTGTGACACATAAATTCATGTACGTAACATTAATGTGACCGGTTGACCTAAAATAATATTTCCCTAAAATGCATTGGAAAATGTTTTCATCTCACGTAATACCATCTATAGTGAATTGGTGGGTAGATACATCAGAATAGATTGTGAATTCGAAGTGGTTATCCTTGACTTATTCTTTTGATGTCGTGAATTTTTTGGTTTCTACATTCCAAGTATTTATTCACATTATAATTTTGTTACACTCAATGATGTACAATATAATGATTATCCTCTTTTAAACTCATCACGTTATTACTTCCCCCTTAAATGTAATTATCATATTTGTTCCTTTATTTTAGTAATCCCTAAATATGTTTTTATAGTTCCCCCATTCATATGTACTTGCACATGACATCCTATGTTGTTTAAATGTATCAATTAAATTTCAATAGATAACTATTGAGTTTTTAAATAATTTCATTGTATCACTATTTTATGTTATTGTTATATATATCTAATTGCCCATTTATTCTAGTCTTCTTAATCATTTATCATTGGGTATTGTGTATTATAATTTAATAGATTCAAATATTACGTGATTATAAATTATGATTACCATTGTAAATGGTTCTGAAATTTACATGAAATAATGTATATTGAGATTTAATTATTTTTAATCCCACAGTAGTAATTTTTATAATTTATTAATTCATGTTTAAAATAATTTAACAGACATTTTTTATGTTTTACCCTTTGTGAATTAACATTGGAAACTATTTTTTTCCCAAGTAATTTATATTTTATTTAAAATACAATGAAACTATTTCTACTATATTATGATGGCATTAAACTGGCACTAAGTTCAATATAATAAATTTAAATTTCTTGATAATATCATATTATCTTTATTATTAAAATATATAATTAATAGTATTTTTTTAAAAAAAATTATTGATGAATAATTTCACCAAATGATATTTAGTGTTGAATAATAATTTAAGGACTAGTAATATATTAAAATAAATATAAAAAACTAATATATATTCTATTAAATTATATATATCAATTAAATTTATTATATAATATTTTAAAATAATTAACAATACAATTCATTGAAAATAATTATATCCCCATTGGCACAGTCATTAGTATTGATCATAGAAATCATAATAATATTTATAAAAATTTAATTCATCATATTAAATAATGTGGGTATTTCCATACAAAATAATAAATAAAAATTTTAATCCTTATATTCAATATTTGATGGAATGAAATTTCAAAAATATGTTAATTAAAACTATTTTTATAGTAAAAAATTACACTATATTTAAAAGGTATTAACATGAGTTTTTTGAAATTGATATATGATTTTTAATTAAATAATGTCACCCATTAAATATAAATTCACTCTAATAAATATTATTATATATTTTTATGAAATAATTACATCATGGTAAAGATATAAGCATTATACTATTAGAATGAACATTATTTTATTCCTATTTTTCTAAAAAATTATAATTAAAAAAACTACCAAAATTTAACTCTATAAAAATTCTAACATGAGGAATTGAATAGTAGTGTTCATTTTAAAAATTAATATTTTGATATTTAAATATTAATATTTCAAATGAGAATACAATATATATTGAATCCTATTTTTATTTATAATTTATCTTTAAAACAAGTTGGTACTAATCATATTTTGTATAAGTTTTCAAATTATTTATAACCTTTCAATTTACTATTGGCATTTCAATTCTAATAATTTCAAAATAATATAAACAAAATATGTAGTGGATAATTTTGTATTACAATTGGGTCTAAAAGAATCGTTTGGAACAATGTTCATTTAATTGAAATAATTTTGCTATCTATTGGGGTGATACATTCTAACCAAAAAAATATACCGGTTCCTTGAAATATTTAATATCATTAAATAATTATAGAATTTAATTGATGAATAAGAAACGATTTATATTTTTTCTTATGAGATATCAACTTCACAATCATATATAATAACATAAACTTCATTTTTCATATAGTATTCATTTGTTGAGATCATTCCATTATCGAAACAACTGTTTTTCAAATAATTTTCCATTGTTTTAAATAGAATTTTTTATTTAAAAACAATTTCTAACATCATATTCATGACGTAGTTTCTAGTAAAATAAAATATCAAAAATAGATATGATAAAACTAAATAAAATAATAAAAAATGATCTTATGAATAAGAAAATTATATACAAAGCCATATTATATAATGAATCCTTATTTTAAAATACTGATACATTCCCTTGAACTATATCACACTTGGTTAATCCAGTAACTTCATTGGTCAACCTAATGTATCCATGATCAAATCTTATTAGGCTCTTTAATAAAAATATATTCAAATCAATCATAATCGTTTACAAAGAGTGTTAGAATCACCAATTAATGACCCTTATGTGTTCATTTTTAGGCCCACTCTTGATGAACTGATAGTTGTCGAGTTAATTCCCATCTTGAATTTTTAGGGGATTTTTTCATGTTTCATCTGTTCCAAAGTCACATCCACCTTCCAAAATCAATAGAAACAATTTATTTCCATAATAAATTTCTAATTATAGATTACAAACAATTCAATTTTTTATCCATTACATATACATATCATTAGGGGTTTCATAAATGAGTTAAAATCATAACCCATATATAGATACACTAACATGCAAAAAAAATATCTGAAATTAGTTATGATACAAACCATTGTTATGGAAACCACCACTTCGAGATACGTGGTAAAAAAATGTTTCCTTAAACCAATATTGTAATTAAAATTTATATGAGTCTATCATTATTTCAGAAATTTTCCATAATATATATATTTAATATCAAAAATAGTCACATTATCCCAAAAAAATGGGTTTTTTAGTTTAACTAAGGATCATCAAAATAATAAACAGACATTATAATACTCCTGAAAAAATCCCAATAGGTGAGACATAGTTAAATCCCTTCTAGAAAACTCTTAGGTTATAATTATCATTATAATCCGAGGGGAGGAGACACTAGAAATAATTGAGACCAAAAAACTATTAAGGGAAAACTCATAAATGTTTCATCAAATGGTTATATCATGACAATATGTCAAGAAAATGAGATGGGGGATGTATTATTAAAATAAAATGTAAAAATGAGAGTTATATATATTTCAAGATAGAAATACATGTATAATCAATTAAGAAATCATATATCGGGGAATAATAGTATGAGATGGTAAACATTATAAACAAATTATAATCATATCTATATAAAAATATGTTATAATAATAATCATAAGAAATTAAATTATTATGAACATGTAAAAAGAAGAACATATCACGGAAAAATATAGAATAAAAATTAAACATTAAAATTTGTGAACCTAGTTATTTTAAAACATATATATATGATCATGTACATGAATCATCATGTGAATAATTCTATAGATAACCATGTTTATTCACTATCATGAGACCAATGCTATATGAGATCATGATCAACCATAATAGTCTGAATAAAGAAATTTTTCAGGATTTCCAAAATCTATATTTTGACCAATTATATATCTAATCATATCTAAAAAAATTGTAAATAAATTCATACATGATTAATTCCACAAAACATTAGTTTATGGAAACTATATGTTAACATTTTCTTGAACAATCATGTGAATGATGCAGAACTCGATCATTTTCACACTAAACATAGTAATATAATTTTAAAAAAAACAATAAAATTGATTTAGTGGGGGAAAGAGGTCCCAACCATATATTAATCATTAAATATGAGTCCAACACAAAAATATAATTGATCAAATCATATGGAATTAATGGAAAAATATTTTTTTCATCACATATCAAGATCATATCACCAAAATTGACCAAATAAAATAAATAGTTTATTATATAAATTAAATATCCCAATGAATTTTTTTATAAGATAATTTATAGGGAGAATCCTGAATAATAATTTATAGGGAAATAAAATCAATACATATAATAATAAATATTTATTAAATAAAACTATATATATTTTTGATATAATTATGTCTTTTCAAAAAAATAGAGCTTATAGGCATTTGGAATTCCAGTTTTAAAAAACAATAGGGACATTTGTTTTGAATTTTTTAACTTTTAAAATAAAATTTAAGAACCGAACCCTTGAAAAATAAATTAACATCATCCCTATTAAATATGGATATTAATATTTAATAAATGAAATCGGAAAAACACCATTTTAATATATTTAAATACATTTATTGAAGAAAAAAATCATAAAAACTTATAATAGTACATCCTTTTGTTAATATGAAAATGTAAATTTGATGATCAGATGAGATAAAACAAATTGTATTACCAAATATTAATGAGAAATTGTTGCGACTGGAAAATAAGGATTTAGAGGATAAAATGTTTAATTGGTGTGGATGAGAATTATTCTAAATGTAATAAAATTTTACTACCATTTAAATAATTTAATGATAATTTTATTTTTGAAATATTTTTATTCCATTAAAAATAATTTGGAAATAAATATTATATCTTCATAATATAGAGGAAATCAATTTTAGAAAACAATAGACTTAGAGAAAGTATTATTACATAAGAAATTGATCATAGTCTAGGGAACCAGTTAAAAAATAATTATCACTACAATAGAATACCTAGTGAAACGTAGAATATGATATGTATTTTAAAATATCTTATATTTCATGAAAATAATGATAAATATAATTCCTAGTTCAATATATACAAAAATTGGAAATGTGTGTAGAATATAATTCATATGTCAGTGAATAAAAATTGTAATGTAAAAACCCATAACTTCTATTTCTACTTATCCAAATATTATTTTAACAGATTCATAATATTATATTTATATTAATCACTTAATTTAAAAACATAACTATACATATATCATTTTTTAAAAATATTTATAAATATTGTTTGTGAAAAATGATATTTAGTTACAAGTTTTTATCATCGTATGTGAAAATATTCAATTGCTAACTTTAGTACTATATTAATAATTATTATTTCAATTCATATTCTTAGAGTTAATTTTCTTCATTATTAGATAACAAATTATAATATTATATAATACTTATACAAAAATTTATAATAATCTAGTTACTTTCTATAAGTATTTTATTTCTAATTCATGTATTTGAAATAGGGAACAAGTTTGTTTTGGTAATCTTCAAGAATGATAGGTGGAATCATAATATGTTAATAGTTATTACAATTAAAAACTAGAAAAAATAAAATTATTTATATATTTTTCCAAATAGAACATTAAATTTTTCTCCTTAGTTTAATATTATTAATAGTTATATAATTGTTCATGTTGTTGTTCATACCGACCTAAACGTATATAATCCACAATCTAGGGTTTAATTTGTATTTAAGGTTGATTAATTGATATATATATATATATATATGAAAATATAATAATGATATTATTTTTATTTATTATGTTTTAAAATAATATTTTAAATTCACCTGACAAGGAATTACTCATTAGATGAAAAAAATAAATCAATTTTGATGAGGCGTTAGTGAACATTAAAACAAGGATGATATTGTGATATTTTATCTAATGTATAAATGGTAATAAATAGAAGAAGTTTTATTAATATTATTCATGGTATAAATGTAATATTAATCCATTATGTTAAAAAATTCTCATCCTTAATGGTGGTGATGTAAAACAAAAATCATCACATCATGGAGGTATAAATTCACAAGTATGCAGAAGACGCACAATTGTGAATCCATAAAACATCAGAAATAAAGGGATTATATTTTCTTTTTAAAATATTAATAATGTTATAAATATAATATAAATCCTTGAATTACCCCAACTTTAACCTGATTTTTAATGTAGTGATGGAAAATATAATACATCACTCCTAGAGGTGGTAGTACAGGCATACACATGATGATTCCTTTATATATTGAATGGTTTAAGAGGATGGTAGAAACTTTATATTTTTTGTTAAAATATAATTTATTTCATATCAAACATAATAATTTTATCATACATTCATGGATATGATATGGTTTAGAGGAAGAATATATAAATGATTTAAAATGCTCGATTAAGACATTACATATCCCTTTGGATGATTTCTTTTTCATAAAACATTGTGGTTCCATATATTAATATTTTGGTATAAAAAGTGACTATAAGATATTGAGATAGAGTCTAAGATATATTATGGAAGTGGTTTATTTATTATTTGTCTATTTAATTTGGGGATTAATGTGTTGTAAGTGATAAAGTTTTCAATGTAAATAAAATATAATTTTTATAAATACCCCTTAGATGGGATGACTACATTATAGGGAAAATGGAAAAAAATTAATCCATTATGATGTCTGGGTTGATATAACTTCAATATGGTATCACCCATGATTTTATGTGAGTAACCATTTCATTATATTTTTTTCAATATAATGTGTTTGGGTGAGGTTTTTGGGAGTTTGTAAGACGATTTTAATGTTTTAGGGTATTTTATAGAAGTACAAAGATTCCTAGTGGTTACTAAAAACCATTAAACACTTACAGGAAATAATGGAATTTTAAATAGTTGGATCTGGGTAAGTGCACTGTTAGGTTCATGGTTTTTCCCAAATTGTGTGACTACATATGATTAACCATGTATTGTGGAATAGATGTAAAAACATGGTCAGCGCATGGTTTGTCTAACCATGTGAGCCAACCATACAATGGATGTTGGGAAGAAGTGGTTGGCACATGGATCAAACAATGTTTGACTAACTGTATGACACACCGATACAGAGATAAATTCTAGATCTAAAAAATTTTATCTCACACATTTCAGACTCTAAAATACCCATTTCCCCTTATTTTGACCCGAACACAGTTTTTCTACATCCTAAAGGTTTTATAGACTCTCCCATTCCATCTAGTAGAGATCTGTTGCTGAATCATCCATAGATATATTATTCTTCCCTCACATTGAATCATTTATATTATTTATTATGTAAGATAAATGAGTATTGATGCACATCATGATGGTATTTTTCAATGTCTGTATATGATAATGAGATCTAAGGAGGGTTTTTTTTGATTCATTTTAGTTTTGTTGAAGATTTTGTGTCATTCTTCATTTTTACCAAACATGTGATTGTAGGCAGATTCACTCACAAATACACTTATTTTATCTTTAAGGATTAGTTTCAAACCTTATGAATTTCATTAAACATATTATGATGTTTTTGTGAAATAATTGGTTTAAATTATCATTAATGATGGTTTGGAAAACTGATGAAATTGGTTGTTGTCATATGTTCTATGTTTCATTATTTTAAAATGGTATTTTTAGGTATTCCTTGGTTATAATTCATGTAATTTTTTTAATGTAATTTTTATGAATATAATAAATGTATTATTGAAATGGATTGAAATGACTGCCAATGATTTAGTTTTTAGCATAAGGGTTGGTCTGTGTTTTTTTGTACGTGGTACAGATAATGGTGTGATGTACCCCCCATAAAAACGGGATGGTTAAAGTTATGAAAATTCCCCAATAAAAAGATTATGGTTATTCTTATTATGCTCCCCCATCAAAATGGGATTGATAAAGTTATGCACTCGCTCTTCCAAAATGGTTCACCTTGTGACATCTTGGTGAAAAAATGTATAACCTGTCACAATTATAGGGAGGTCATTACCTCATTAATTAATGGGACTGTGGACATGTGTAATAGAACGGTTTGTAAAAAATAATAATTTTTTAAGAAATGGTTTATAGTATATTTTGTTTTCATTCCCTATGAACTATTTTGGATTGAAAATATTTTTGTTATGGACTTCTTGGGTTTGACATAAACTATTAAATTGTTTAATTTTTTATATATATTTCTTTGTAGAAACATTAAAACACATTCAATCCTAATGGTGTGAGTTGGGATGTAATTTGGAGAAAAATTACAAATCTTCATTATTAAACACTTTATTTTCCACGTTCTTTGTTTTGAAGTAAATATTTATCAAGACATATGTAAAAATAAATTTTCGCATTTCATTATTGGTTCATCATGATAAATTGACATTATTGCGGAGTTGGTGCATGGAGAATTCTTCGAGTTGTTGATTCATGTATTTAGAGTCTTTGATATTTTAGTTTTTTATTCCCCTTTGGCACTATGATATTCGAGATGGTTTCATTTGGTATTTTTTCTTAATTGTATAATATTATGTTGTATTTTGTTTTTTTCATGAATCATATTGTAGTGGTATGGATGTGGTTATCATAGTTGGTTTTTTTATTTAAAAAATGGAAAATCATTCCCCAACTATTAATGAATACCTTGTAAATTTATTTACCTTTCAGATCCTTTTGTATTTTACATATGACCAAGTAGGGCATCCTCCTCGACTCAATGAAACGAGGAGGGGATAGATGTTAGAAATGGTATCAATTTTTTTCATCCATTTTTATCATTTGTGATGGTATTAGTGTCATTAACCATTATGCTTTAGTCTTTGATTTTGGATTGCATAAAGTATAAGGATCATTGGTAGTTTAATAATAAATGTGTAAAATATGGGTCTATACTTTTCTATGTTGATCTTCATGTTACTATAGATTTGGTTACATATGTGTTTTGGAGACAAATATATGATTTATAATATCATTTTAATTGGATAAGGTAACGATTAAACCAATAAATGAATTTTAGAAAAGATGTATCCCTAGGAGGGAATATTCTATTTTGATTAATGATTAATGAATTGCTTCAAATATGTTGATTTCATAAAAATGTAGTGTTTTTTTAAATATGTTATTTTTAATATAAGATGGTTGTAGTATTTTGAAGATGGATTAATTATTAAAACCATGGTAAAATTTTTATAAATTATTTAATGTAGAAAATATTAAATTTCATAATGTAATGTTGAGATATATGATGTGGTTGAATTTGAAATTTTTATGCCTCTAGTTTATCGAGGGTCTGAATTATGTTGTCTTCCTTTAGATAATGAAATAGAACTCAACATTCATCGTAGGAAACAATCGGTAGAGACTACTGAGAATGTGGTTCTACTTGAGCCACCGGTGATCCAATAACTAGATCTATGTTTTATATATTATTTTAATAGGGTATGCATTTTTTTAGGAATAATTTTGATACCTACAGGAAATGGTGTGTAACACCCCGATATTTTATGAGATATATTCTTTTTAATTTCTTCGATGTCTTCTATTGTACTCCACGATTAGTTCATACTATACGCAACACCGTATTAGCTTGCATTATATGCAACACTATTCTTGGCAAGTGTTACACACAATTTTAAGTTTATTTTGTAGAAATTATTCTACGCAAACATTAAGTATATATTTTGTTTAATGAATAAATTAAATAAGTTTTGATTATGTTATATGCAACACCAAAGGGAGCTTTCACTACACGCAGCCTTGACTTGGCTTACATTACACGCAATCGCGACCTTCCGTGATAGTGTGTGTAGTATGCAATACCGGGTTTCACTAAACAATGATATATTATTAAAATAATATATAAACTAGCTGTGTTGAATATTAATAACCACTTTTTGAAATTTTATAAATTTTATCTTTTAAAATGGACTTCATTTTTGGATTCGGAATATCGAAATTAGCCTAGGGTGATATTTTGGTATTTTTCTGAAAAATTTCAGTTTTTGATGAATAGTGAAAACATGGGGTTACTATTTAAAAACCCACTTTTTATTTAAATAATTATTTATTTTATTTAAATTTATTTCAGGTCAAAATAGATACATAATACCAATATAAGTTCAATGTAATTCATTGGAGTCATTTTATAATAATTTTAGATATATAAAAATTTTATTGAACTTTTCACCGTCTTTTACCCACCTCCTAAGAGAGTTTGAAATTTAAAAAAATCATAATTTTACCGCTTCTATGAGTGGAATTTCAAAATTCCGAGAAAAAACAGTTGATGTCAGTAAGTAAAATGTGGTTCAATGAGATGAAAATAATTTTTTGTGAATAGTAACTTTTTACTTTTATTTACCACGGTTAAAAGTAAATAGGGTAATTAAGGGTAAAAATGATATTATTATTACCTTAACACATGTCCTAATTCTATTTTAAAAGTTTATTTCGACCAAAAACAACCTTAGGAATATAATATTATCATTTAGGTCCACTTGGATTAGATTAGGACATTTATTATTATTTAATTCAAAGAAGAGTTAAAAGAGTTAAAATCAAAGTTTAATAACTAAAACATTTTTAATATAGGTTTATAAATAAGATAAATTCGACTATAAGTATTAATTATAAATATAAATATATTTCCTACATAATGGTATTTTATTTATAATTTTTAGACATTAAATAATTTAATTTATTTATGACACAATGATGATGCAGTAATTACCTTATTATTGAAATATTGACATAATTGATGTTATAAATACTCACATAAATGTAATTTGAAACTTTTTATGAGTTAAAATAATTTTATAGGTTAATATGAAATGTTAGTATTTATTAAATTGACTTTTTTCTAACTAATAATGCTGTTATGAGTTTCACAAAAATCAATCACCAAATAGTGTCAAAATTGACATAAAATAGTTTTTTTAAAATATTATATTATTAATTGATATTTTATTTTTAAAAATCTAAGGTTCGGAAAAATGACTTAGATAAGGATATATATATTAATAATGAACAACTTGGGGTTCTTTTGGCTTTTTATAGTAAGTTTATTAACCATATAGTGTAAGAAAACAAGAAGACACGGTAAAAGTTAAATTATTTAACTTAGAGTTAAATCTAAATGATAAGGTTAAAATAGTAACCTAAACTTGTCTAAAATCTATTGGTTGATAATATTTCGACCCATCCCCACCCTAAAATAGAAATAAATCAATTTTGAGCTATTATAAACAGAATATGACATTATTATAAAATAATATTTTATGTTTTTCCTAAGGTGCCCATCACCCCTCTTATAAAAGGGCACCTCCTCCCTCTTCACTTTACACAACTTTGAGCCTTCAAGCTCGGACAACCCCTGAAAATTTATATTCTCCACTTCCCTAGAAATATCCTATAGGTCATTTTCTTCTTAAAATAACATCTTTAGTACCCTAAGAGGAGATTAAGAAGAGGCGCGTCAAAGAAGAGGTAATATACATTACCAATCCTTTCCAATTTCATTCTTCTTCAACTTATTCTTCTTTAGTTTTTTCATTATAAAGTAATAACATCAGTATTACTTATATACTTATATGTTATTATAAATATGAAACAACCCTATTTCACCTTCTATCCATCCTACAAAAAACCAAATCACCACGCGTGCGTACATACGGAATACCGTCTCCACGCCGTGGTGTAATCTGTTTTTCCACCACCACCTTACTTGGATGGGTATAGTGGTGTAAAGAATAACTATATATGGTTATTATAACATCATATTGATTCTAATACATTATATCATCCACTCCAATTCCATTCAATAAAAATGGGAACGATATCATCACTCGTGCGTACGTACGGATTACCGTCTCCACGACGCGATGAGATTCATTTTCCATGTTAACAATTCAAGAATTATTATAAAGTATATATAATAAGTAATCATGAAATATATGAAATAATAATTATATTGTATTTATGTATATATATATATATATTTCATCTACTTAATTCCATTCAATTCAATAAGAAAACGAAAACAGCGTTCATGCGTACGTACGGTCTACCGTCTCCATGAACGGTGTATTTCTTTCCATTTATAGATCTATTATATATATGTATATTATGAATATATATTATATAAAAATCATGTTTTATATTCTTTAATTAATTAACCATGATCTGAGTAATCATATTAATAATTACAAGTCAAAACACCGATAATAAATGAAACGATTTTACCCAAAACACTACTTTAACATGGAACTTACAAAAGAATGGGTAATAAAAAGTCATAAGTGAACCATATATGATATCATAACAATTAATATGATCCTATAATAATTAAATGACATTATTTAAATCATTATATAGGAGGTTCGGATACATACGAATCATATCAGACATAAGTTAAGGGATAAATTTTCAATCTCATTTTTATCCGACATTTTTTATACGTAAGTATTTACTAGGGTTACGTTTATCATCCATGACCATGTTTTCTAAAAATGTTTTCATAAAATGTTTACTATTCTTCCATGTATTTTTAAAGTCATTTTTCCCTTTATTGAATTTTTACCACATTTTATGGATGGAATCTTTCCTTTGGTTACCATATAAGGTACTTTTTGACTTTTCCGACAAAAGTACGAGGAGAATGTTATTTTTAACTTATACGGTGTGAACGGATTTTTACGGTTTCATAAAGCCTCATTTTCATGAATCTTCATCTACAATATTGCATGATTATTTTCAAGAAAACCCTTTTCTTTTAAAATTGTATGGCATTTTGTGAAAAGAAAATGATTTCGACGAAGAAAGGATATTTTCCTCAAGAATTCATTTCAAGTGTTTTATCAAAACTATTTTCCATCTAAAATGACATTATTTAATATGTTCATGTTTCAAGTATAATGTCTCCATTATTTACGTGGTTTGATTCTTATTATGATAAAATTTTATCCATTATTTTATGTATTATGTTGTGATGGAATAATGTTTAAGAATCCCATTCTATTACATGGGTTATGCTATGATGTATGATTTATGATTTCATAGAACACGAAAGAATGATTTCATTATGAGATGGGTGGGACCTATATCTCCCTCCAATTCATTGGGTAAAGATTTATATATCATGAGATAGACATTACTGGAATGGTAATTAAGTTAATCTGGTTCTGTGTTACAGGACTGGAAAGAGGAGTGAAATCGATTCAGAATGGGACTTTTTCCACTAAGATGGTCTTGGAAGCAATGTCTTGGCTACTATGGAAATCATAACATGTGCTTAATGGTTGCCACAATTACATGTTTTATTCCCATTATAGTTTAACATGATTAATGTTCCTTTATGATCTATGCCTTATGTACTTCCAAGATTTATGTTGTTGCTCATGATTTTGATGTTTAGATTTTATGTTCAAGTTTTTGCATTCAAATGTTTATGGATTTTTTTATATTCTATATGTTTACCCTTACTGAGCATTTGAGCTCACCCTTTATATATGTTCTTTTACCCAGTAAATAAATAATGGTTTTAGGTAAGAAAACCAAAAGGGGAATATCGTTATGGGATATGTTGAAGAACATTCACCATGATTAGAAGATTATGTTCCAAGTTTCCAAAGACACTAAACTATTACAGTCCTTTGGTGTCTGTTTTTATTATGTATTAATTATTCCGCAAAAGTAATGTAATGTCTATGTATGTCAAGATTTGGGTCTCTACAGTTGGTATCAGAGGAAAGGTTTAGTTAACCTTTGGAAACTAGGATGCGAAAACTTTATTGATATCTCTAGAGATATTTCTAAGGTATGTCTAGGGATGTTTCTAAGGTTAAGTATAAGTATAGGTTATAGTACCAGAATTATGGTAATGATCTTAGAATTTAACCTAAGATGTTAGATATTGAAGGTACTGCCCCTCTATTATGTTGTTTTCCTAGCATAAGTTTTTCCTCTAACACTATTCTTTTTGGTTTTTAGATGATGGCTGGAACCCGAAGGAACCATGTTGATCAATGTAATGGGAAATGAAATGATTGTTCTCCTAAGCAAACCAATGTTTTGGGAGATGGAGTGATAAATATTATTTCTATACTTACACAAGATATGAATCATTCTAGAATTCTTAATGAGCAGAGAAGGGAACAATATTCTATTGAGTCCTTCATGAGGCAACGCCCACCTTCTTTTAATGGGTCTTCTGATCCACTTGTTGCTGAACAATGGATCAGTACCATTGAAAAGATATTTTCCATACTTCATTGTTCGGAACATGATAAATTCATTCTAGCTATTTACCATTTAGAAGGTGAAGCAGACCAGTGTTGGACTCTAATTAAGAATACAAGGCCCCAAGATGAAAATGAATCCATGGAATGGGACGAGTTCAACAACATGTTTTTTAGTAAGTAATTCCCTCATATTCTTTGAACAATTATGGAAAAAGAGTTCCTTGAGCTTAAGCAAAAGGATGATGAATCTGTTGGTATATATGAAGAAAAGTTTACAAGGCTTACAAGGTATGCATCTGGATTTATCATCCAACCTGAAAGTAAAGTTGATCGATTCTTCAGTGGCTTAAAACCAAGTCTTCGAAGGGCATTATCTATAAGAGACATCAGTAGCTATGAAGAAATTGTGTGTTTTTCTATCAAGGTAGAACTGGAATTTGTTGTAACATATCCATCTCATGGCTTTGACAAGAAATGAAAGATGGAGTTCAAGGAGAAATCTCAGAATAATGGTGAAAAGAAGATGAATGTTTCTTTATGATCAAAGTGTGGAAAGAAGCATGGTGGAGATTGTCTTAAAGGGACTAGAAAATGTTTTAAGTGTGAAAAAGAAGGTCATCGAGCAGCTGAGTGTCGAAGTAATGGAAAAGGTGTTGCTAATGATGTGAATAAATAAAAGACTGCAGAGAACGCACCACCAACACTTCAATGCTTCAAGTGCAAGGAAATGGGTCATTATGCTAATCAATGCCCTAATCCAATGGTTAATGATGATCGATGTGAGAAACCACTTAAGTCAAAGACAAAGAGAAGTCACATGCGATCACTATTGGCGATGTTGAATATGACAACGATGTGGTGGAATTATTAAGTGTCTATGTAATGGGATTCCAAAATAATGTTGTATATAGTATCATGGAATATTGGAATATTTATGTATTGGTCAATTGTGGTTCTCAATAATTTTATGGTACCGGTAACCATGGAAAGTGATTGAGATATTTTTGGAAAGAAGATGATATGCACATAATGAAGGGATAAGGAGAAAATGAAATGTTTGACAATATTCATGAGCTCATGGCTGATATAAGGAAAAAGTTATATCATGGTTTGAGTATATAGAATTTTTGGATTTTGGTATGTGGAAAGTGTTAACTTTTAACTACATTCATGTTTTCACTAAGGGTCAATAGGTATTCATTTTTCAAGAGAATACATGATTAAGGTATTCACATGTTTGTAATTTGACCAATAAGATATATCAAAGATAAATGATGGTATTCACATGCTCGGCAGATGACATTTCTAGTAATTGTTTTATTTATACTATGAGCTTGGACAGAAGTATTTTGGATAATCCTAAAGATTGGAATGGATTATGTTGGACATAAGTCAGTATTGTTTAAGGCTAGAACTTTTTTCGATATTATTTATGGAATGTTATAATAATGTAGTTTTAGAAAAAGGACAACCTACAGGACGAGTGACAACCCGTCACGTTGGACAAGGCTGTGGGAATCGAACCCACAACCGAAGTGCGACATGCCTTTATCGCCTACCACTGGCCTATAGTAAGTACCTGGTTAGTAGAAACTAGTTTAATTTTATTAAGCGGTATGATAGATGAAGTATAAGTCCATTTTAGGAACCATATACGATTAATCTCACCATAGATAGACTTATGTATATAACTTTTTTTAACCTTATGTTTTAGATAGATGGAATGACCTACCCTTCTATCACATGATCGCTAACACATCACGAAAGAGAAATTCAACTTCATTTATTTAAGAGATGAATTGGAAATTGGTCACGGCACAAACAACAGTGAGATTGTACCAAAATCAAGTAAATATTTCTTCTAATTCAAATTTTTCAACTTTAGGGAAATGATATTGAAAACCAAAAATGTTGTGCTAGTGCTCTTATATCTGATGAATCTGATGGTACCTTAGATCATCACAAATTTATGGATTTGTGATTGTTGTATTTTTTATAGCCATGTTCTCTACCACTCTCCATTAGAACATGATGGTTAGATTTTTCTTCCATATCCATATTTCCACCTATGTTATCCTATGTGGAAACCCAGTGATGAGTTAATCTGGGTAACCATTACATTTCTTACTTTACTTTTTAAAATGAAGTTTTAGTATTCCTTTTTTCGATGTGGTTTTCTATGAAAGAAACTTTCAAGTAGTAAACCATTTATAACCCTGACGAATATCGAGGGCGAAATTCATTTTAAGGGGGGTAGAATTTAACACCGTGATATTTTATGAGATATATTCTTTTTAATTTATTTGATGTCTTCTATTGTACACCAAGATTAGTTTGTGCTATATGAAACACCGTATTAGCTTTCAGTATATGCAACACTATTCTTGGAAAGTGTTACACACAATTTCAAGTTTGTTTTGTAGAAATTATTCTATGCAAACATTAAGTATAGATTTTGTTTAATGAATAAAGGGAATAAGTTTTGATTATGTTATATGCAACACCAAAGGGATATTTCACTACACACAGCCCTGACTTGGCTTTCATTACACGCAATCCCGACCTTCCTTGATAGCGTGTGTAGTACACAATACTGGGTTTCACTAAACAACGATATATTATTAAAATAATATATAAACTAGTCGTTATGAATAGTAATAACCACTTTTTGAAATTTTATAAATTTTATCTTTCAAAATGGACTTCATTTTTGGATTCAGAATATCGAAATTATCCTAGGGTGAATTTTTGGTATTTTTCTGAAAACTTTCAATTTTTGATAAATAGTGAAAACATGGGGTTACTATTTAAAAACTGACTTTTTATTTAAATAATTATTTATTTTATTTAAATTTATTTTAGGTAAAAATAGATACATAATACATATATAAGTTCAATATAATTCATTGGAGTCATTTTATAATAATTTTAGATATATAAAAAATTTATTGAACTTTTCACCGTCTTTTACCCACCTCTTATGAGAGTTTTCAAATTAACATTAATCTTAATTTTACCACTTCTGTGAGTGGAATTTCAAAAATTTGAGAGACATAGTTGATTTCAGTAAGTAAAATGTGGTTCAATGAGATGAAAATAATTTTTGTTGAATAGTAACTTTTTACTTTTATTTACCACGGTTAAAAGTAAATAGGGTAATTAAGGGTAAAAATGATATTATTATTACCTTAACACATGTCCTAATTCTATTGGACAAGTTTAATTTGACAAAAAAAACCTTAGGAATATAATATTATCATTTAGGTCTACTTGGATTAGATTAGGACATTTATTATTATTTAATTCAAAGAAGAGTTAAAAGGGTTAAAATCAAAGTTTAATAAATAAAAAAAATTAATATAGGGTTATACATAAGATAAATTAGACTATAAATATTCATTAGAAAGATAAAAATATTTCATACGTAATAGTATTTTATTTATAATTTTAGACATTAAATAATTTAATTTAATTATGACATAATGATGATGTAGTAATTACCTTATTAATGAAGTATTGACATAATTGATGTTATAAATACCAACATAAATGTAATTTGAGACTTTTTATGATTTAAACTAATTTTATAGGTTAATATGACGTGTTAGTATTTATTAAATTAACTTTTTTCAAACTAATAATGTTATTATGAGTTTCACAAAAATCAATTACCAAATAGTGTCAAAATTAACATAAAATAGTTTTTAAAACAAATATTATATTATTAATTGATATTATATTCCTAAAAATCTAAGGTTCAGAAAAATGCCTTAGATAAGGATATAAATATTAATAATGAACAAATTTGGGTTCTTTTGTCTTGTTATAGTAAGTTTATTAACCATATAGTGTAACAAAACAAGAAGACACGGTAAAAGTTAAATTATTTAACTTAGAGTTAAATCTAAATGATAAGGTTAAATAGTAACATAATGTAAAGACCCAGAAATTTCAAGGAAAATTTTTTCTTAATTTTCTTTGGAGTTTTAGAAGAACGTAGTTTCTGACGGCGCCTGAATCCGAGGTGCGGTGTACCCGAAATCAATTTCCGAAGTTTATCTCAGGTACGTTCAGTGAACGAACGAGCGGGAATTTCTATCTTTTGAACCGGTGCTCGGAATCAAATTCAGAGGGCACCGATGGAACCACAGCGCCGGTTTTTTCTTAGGAACACCTATTTCACAGTTGCATTTTATCGAGTTTGGAAGTTAGTTTTCGGGGGTTTTTAATTAAATTGAATAAAAATATGTGTTTGCCATATTTTTATTTGAAGTGGTAGTTAGAACCTCCAAGGGGAGTTTAGTGGAGGGGCCCACCCGCACATAACCTCCCTTGGGTGGATGTTATAAGGTGGGGCCCACATGAGTATCAAACCCCCTTAACCCCCTTTAACTCTTGAACTCTCCATTTATGTGAATGAAATTCTCTCTCATTAAATGAGTCTCTTCACCTCCCTCTCATTAAATTTGACAACTTGAGATATTTAATTATGTGAGTTAATTTAATTTCAAACTCTTTAATTTCAAAGGTTTGTGGTGTTAATAAATTAAGTGAGGCTTAATTTATTTTTGGGTTAGTTTCTTAGTTGCTTGAGAGACTTTGGAGAAGAAAAGCTACGGAAAGATAGAGTTCTTCATCCTCTTCGACGAAGAACACGAGGAACGCGAAGAACGCATCGAACTCCGTCGAAGAATGCCGAGTCCTCGAAGACCGACTCCGTGACACTGATCCGCGACGCAACGTCTCTTTCCGCAATGGTTCTTCGGCAATGTCTCTCTTTCCGCGATGCCATTCCCGCAACGCGACTTCCTCCTTCCAAGTCGCCTCTTTCCGCGACGGTTATACCGCGACGTTTTCTCTTCGACGAACCTCCGAACAAGCTCCGCTCTTGAAACCAAGGTAGGTGTTTTAATTTTATTTATTTATTTTGTTCGAGAATACCAACTTGACGATCTTCGTGGTTTAAAACCAATAGTTATCAAATAACGCGAGGGGGTCGGACCGCACAAACACGGCTGACCCTCCTCCTTTTTTCATGTTGGTTCCTTTGTGGTTTGGTACAGGGAGGCGTGGTGTCATCGCACCACGCGGAATCATGCGACAAGAAAATGTGTGGCGCCGTCGCGCCGCGCCGTGAAAAGAAGAACAAGGACGCGACGCCATCGCGTCGCGTCGGAGATACACGAAGACATCCGCGGACGGAGTCGGGCCACGGCGAAGGGGCGCGGCTTCAACACACCGCGCCGGAGAGCCACGAAGACGGCGCGTTTGGTTAATTGACGTGCGGATTGACGGGCGACGACAAAACGGGGCCGCAATGTATTTTTGAAGCTTGCGCAGTAAAGTAAGAGACCCGAGATGAACACCGGCTCAGACGGTTTTGAAAACGGACCACCGGAGCAATTCTGGTGGCCCGCGGAAACACCCGGAGGCACGGGTCGCCGGCGCGGCGCCGCCGGCGACCGGAGGCAGCGGCCGGAGCCGTCCGGCCGCCAGGCGGCGGCGGCGCCCGAGCGCGCCGCCGGAAGAATTGGCGGCGGCGGTTGCGCCGCCGCCCTCAATTAACGGCGAGGGGCGGGCCGCGCGCACCCCCCGCTCCCCGACATCGGCTCGGCCATGCCGAGCCGCAGCTGGCCGGTTGGGCCGGACTGAGCCTGTCGGGCCGGGCCGGGTTCAGTCGGGTCGGACCCGGTTCGGGTCGACCCAGGGGGGGTCGGTCCGGGCCCAGACCCCCCGTTTTCGGACCACTTTCGGTCAAATGCTCATATCTTGGGCTAAGGACCTCCGATCAACGCACCGTCAGTTGCGTAGTGATCCTTGGAAGGAGACGGTCATTTCGGTATATTACACTCAAGGTTTCAGAGAACATTGGGTTCGGCCGGGTTGGTTCGTACACGAAACCAACCGGGCCCTCGGAGCGGAAACGCTTATATCTTTGGCACCGGACGTCCGATTGACGTGTCATCGACATTGATTGATTCCTCTAAGTGAGACGGATCTTTTTGATTACTCCGCTCGAGGTTTGGATGTCGTCGGAGTGCGGTCGGGTAGGTTCGCTCACGAAATCCAACCGGGCCCCTAGAACGAAAAAGCCAATAACTCACAGACTGGGCGTCCGATTGACGCGTCGTCTGTCTTGTTGATTTCCTCTTGTTAAGATGGAACTTTTGGCATACTTCGCTCGAGATTTGGATAAAGTTGGATAGTGGCCGGGTTGGATTGCACCCGAAATCCAACCGAGCCCCTGGAACGGAAAAGCTGATATCTTTCAGACAGGACATCTGTTTGACAAACCGTCAGCGGCGTTGATGATCTCATTGAGAAACGTTCCCTATGAGTATACCCTATGATAGTTTGGGGTACAGTTGAGATACGGTCAGGATTGGTTCTCTCATGAAACCAACCGGGCCCCTGGGATGAAAAGGCTAGTAACTCACAGACCGGGCATCCGATTGACGTGTCGTCTGTTGCGTTGAGACCCCTATGACGAGGTGGTCCTTTGAGATACTTCTTCGTGGGATTTTGAGATAATTGGAGTATCAACCAGTAGCTCGTGGAGCGGACCCTCCCAGAGACGAGTGTACGGAGTACGGAGACCATGTAACTGGCTGGGACCTGAAGACTGCTTGTCTGATTCGAGTCGGAGAGACTTGTATAGCCCAGTGGGGAGCACTACTGTGTTTGGGTGGCAGACCCACAGCGGGGAGCACTACTGTGTTTGGGTGGCAGACCCTCGGTACTCGACAGGAGGAGTACCTCTGTAGGCTATTAGGGGGGAGCACTACTGTGTTTGGGTGGCAGACCCCGGCGGGAAGCACTACTATGTGAGGTGGCAGGCTCGCGGTACTCAACAAGAGGAGTACCTCAGCAGTCTTAGGTTAGGGAGCAGTACCTCGGAGTCGTGACAGGACCACTGTACACTCCAGAGACGGAGCTCTTCAGCAGTTACGGTTTCGATAATGAAAATCCTGGTTTGAGCTGAGTCTATGACCTTTGTGTTTCCTCATGATTGAGATGGGATACTTGATAACTTATGTATATGTATGGGCATATACCTGGGTAGTGGTTATCCATTGATTTCACAATCCTTGTGTTTCCTCATGATTGGGATGGGTTACATGATAACTTAGGTATATGTATGGGCATATACCTAAGTAGAGGTTATCTGTTGAGATCTTCTTTGTGGTTATCCTTGTTAGTTTTAGTGAGACCTTGAGTGTCTCGGGGTCCCTACTGAGTATCGTTATACTCACCCCTGCACGGGCTATGCCCGCACCTCGTTGTGTTGGTTGCAGACGACAGAAGTGCTGACGAAGGCTGAGTGTTCGAGGACTGGATGGTACCCGGAGGTGGACTACACGACGATTCAGTACTCGGAGGTGGACTTCATGGCGAGACGACACTCTGAACAGGTGGACGGGCGAGAACATTGTGGAAGCTATCTGTACCTACGCATCAGGTAGGATCCGTGGTGGACGATCTAGAAGCTGCGCCATCTGTACCTACCCTTCAGGTAGGATCCGAGGAGGAGAACCCATGAGCTGATTCCTTTCTTCCAGCTGTTTGTCTTTTTCTGTTGTACTTTCGTTCAGTTGTAGATGTACTTTCAGTTGGGTTTGTATTCTGGCCCATTTACTTTTCAGCACTTTCTTTTGTACTTAGTGTTTTACTTCCGCTTGTACTCTGTGGTGTTTTGTTTACTTTTATAAAGGCAATGCCTTCCCAGTTATCTGTATTTACGCCTTTGGTGCTAGTCGACAGCCCCTGGCCTATGGAAGGTGGGCTTGGGGTAGTCACGGAACGGGCCCCGAGGACGGGTCGTGACAAATTGGTATCAAAGGAACCAGTTCTACCGCAGAACATATAACTCTGATATTTTCCTTTTGTGAAGCGATAGTGTTAAGAATACCGAGTGTGGTTTTCAGTTCAGGGAGTCCAGTGTTGGTGCGGGCGGCCGACGTATCCATACACCAGGACCCTGACAACTGATTTCCGACTTTTTGCACGAAAACACTGATTGCATGTGTGTTTCTAGAAGTTTTATTTAAATATCATCTCAAACCAGGTCATCTCACCAGGTATAAATTATTTGACTGTGTCACATTGTTTCTTTCGGGATGCCTCCTCGTGGACGACCAGCTAGAGCCCCGAGAGTGGTACGTACTGACAGCCTGCCGAGCGACATGGCCTCAGTACAGGGCCCTATCACAGTTTTGGCACCAGCGGAGGCACCATCGGTACTACTAACTGTTGGTCCACCGATGCGACCAGCCCCAACAGCAGAGGGTGCACATCGCTTGAGTGCACTGCACGAGTTCCAGCGCCAGAGACCACCCAGGTTCCAGGGAGGGACGGACCCGCAGGCGGCTGAGGATTGGCTGGAGGCTGTGGTGAGAGTTTTCAGGCTAGTGGGGATGCCATCAGACTTCATGGTGATCCTTGCTACCAGCCTTCTTCGGGCAGCAGCCGGCAGATGGTGAAGCCTAATGCTCCAGATGCATGATGAGGCGACTCTTCTTTGGGCATACTTCGGGAGCCTGTTCCGGGCAGAGTCTGTACCATCCACCCTTCGAGCGGTGCGTGTACAAGAGCTACTTCAGCTGCGTCAGGGCAGCATGACAGTGGCACAGTATTCAGTGAGGTTCACAGACCTCTCGCGCTACTCCACAGATATGGTACGGGACCCGTTCTTTAGGGCCCAAACCTTCGAGCAGGGGCTCAGGCGAGAGATTAGAGCTTCTGTGGTTCCACTCATCATTCCGACACAGACAGGGGTGTTGGAGCGAGCCCTTTTAGTGGAGAGTTTCCTTGCTAAGTAGTCTCTAGCAGAAGGACCCACCACTAGCTGGCATGTGCCAGAATCTTCTACAGCAGGCAGTAGACAGATGACGCAGAGGTCCAAGAGGACCGGACCTACAGGTGGTCGACCGCGTGACTTAGGGTCGGTAGTGCGAGGAACCAAGGGAAGTGACAGAGCCAGACCTTCCATGTAGTGTTACTCCTGCGGCGGAGTTGGTCACATGGCACGTGACTGTCCGACCCTGCATGCAGATGACCAGCAGTTAAATTAAGAACCTTCGAGGAAGAGGCAGAGGTTCGATTAGGGCGGACCGCAAGGAGAAAGCGGCCATGGCAGAGGAGCTGGTCGTGCAGCTGGAGGTGGACGACGCTTCGGGTTGTTGCCCCCACCACCACCAGGAGGTCCACCCCGACCGCAGGGTACAGGAGGACATGGTAGAGCTCAGCTTCAGGTAGTAGAACATTTTGACTACGGAGCTCCAGAAGCGAGTGGACATGAGTAGAACTAGTGGTGTATATCTAGTTCCATTATTTAGTTGTTATATTTGTGTCTTTCTACCATGAGCTGCAATAAAATAAATACACTTACCTTTGTGATTTTATCAATCCTGTCCTCTCTTGTGTTGTTACTAAGAGGTTCCGGATTAAACTGTTGACTTGACCCTCATGTGTGAGATACCTACTGGAAGAGACCCAGTTACCACACACTGAAGCCGACAGTGTGACTCAACCCTTGGAGGCGAGAGTAATGGTTGGATCTCTTGGTAGTAGCGTCGAGGCCTTACGACGTCATCCTTGGTATGGATTAGTATCATCCATGTCGGGATTGACTGTATTAGGCAAAGAAAGTGGTTCATCCAGGGGATGAGATCAGATTTCTCATATCGGAAAAGAAGAAATCTTTGTAGCTCTTGTGGGACCAAAGATGGTCCAAGCCACGACAGAGAAGGTTCAGGTCATCCAGGAGGCAGAGACCACTGGAGTTCGAGGATGGCGACCACGTTTCCCTATGGGTCTCACCTCGATGAGGTTTACGGAGATGTGACCTAGGCGGCATGTTATCTCTGAGGTTCAGTAGACCTTTTCAGGTCCTTAGCAAGGTAGGTGAGGAGGTTTACCGCTTGACCCATCCACCTCAGATGCACTAGGTGCACGAAATTTTTCCAAGTATCTCAACTGAGGAGATACGTACTTGATCCTTCACACATCATCGACCTCAGGGAGTTGGACGTCGATAATATGGCGTCATGCATGGAGGTTCCAGTGTGGATCGAGGATCGACAGGATCAGATTCTACAAGGATGGTTGACTCCTCTTGTGCATTTTCGTATGCAGCACGGAAACCTCCAGGTAAGCACATGGGAGCGGAAGGCTCAGATGCGTGCTTTGTACCTCTTTTGTGACCCTAGTTTATGTTGAAGCTTTACAGGGACGTAAAGCCCTGAGGTGGGAGTAATGTAAAGACCTGGAAATTTCAAGGAAAATTTTTTCTTAATTTTCTTTGGAATTTTACAAGAACGCAGTTTCTGACGGCGCCTGAATCCGAGGTCCGGTGTACCCGGAATCAATTTCTGAAGTTTAGCTCGGGTAAGTTCAATGAACGAATGAGTGGGAATTTCTATATTTTGAATCGGTGCTCGGAATCAAATTCTGAGGGCACCGATGGAACCCCAGCGCCGTTTTTTGCATAGGAACACCTATTCCGCAGTTGCGTTTTATCAAGTTTGGAAGTTAGTTTTCGGGGGTTTTTAATTAAATTGAATAAAAATATGTGTTTCCCATATTTTTATTTGAAGTGGTAGTTAGAACCTCCAAGGAGAGGTTAGTGGAGGGGCCCACCTGCACATAACCTCCCTTGGGTGGATGTTATAAGGTGGGGCCCACAAGAGTATCAAACCCCCTTAACCCCCTTTAAATCTTGAACTCTCCATTTATGTGGATGAAACTCTCTCTCGTTAAATGAGTATCTTCACCTCCCTCTCATTAAATTTGACAACTTGAGATATTTAATTATGTGAGTTAATTTAATTTCAAACTCTTGAATTTCAACGGTTTGTGGTGTTAATAAATTAAGTGAGGCTTAATTTATTTTTGGGTTAGTTTCTTAGTTGCTTGAGAGACTTTGGAGAAGAAAAGCTAAGGAAAGCTAGAGTTCTTCATCCTCTTCGACGAAGAACACGAGGAACGCGAAGAACGCATCGAACTCCGTCGAAGAACGCCGAGTCCTCGAAGACCGACTCCGCGACACCGATCTGTGACGCGACGTCTCTTTCCGCAATGGTTCTTCCTCAATGTCTCTCTTTCCGTGACGCCGTTCCCGCGACGCGACTTCCTCCTTCCAAGTCGCCTCTTTTCACGATGGTTATACCGCGATGTTTTCTCTTCGACGAACCTCCGAACAAGCTCCTCTATTGAAACCAAGGTAGGGGTTTTAATTTTATTTATTTATTTTGATCGTGAATACCAACTTGACGATCTTCGTGGTTTAAAACCAATAGTTATCGAATAACGCGAGGGGGCCGGACCGCACATACACGACCGACCCTCCTCCTTTTTTCATGTTGGTTCCTTTGTGGTTTGGTACGGGGAGGCATGGTGTCGTCACACCACGCGGAATCATGCGACAAGAAAATGGGTGGCGCCGTCGCGCCGCACCGTGAAAAGAAGAACAAGGACGTGACACCGTCGCGCCACGTCGGAGAAACCCGAAGACATCCGCGGACGGAGTCGGTCCACGGCGAAGGGGCGCGGCGTCGACGCGCCCCGCCGGAGAGCCACGAAGACGGCGCGTTTGGTTAATTGACGTGTGGATTGATGGGCGACGACAAAACGGGGCCGCAATGTATTTTTGAAGATTGCGCAGTAAAGTACGAGACCCGAGATGAACACCAGCTCAGACGGTTTTGAAAACGGACCACCGGAGCAATTTCGGTGGCCCGTGGAAACACCCAGAGGCGCAGGTCGCGGGCGGGGTGCCGCCGGCGACCAGAGGCGGCGGAAGGAGCTGTCCGGCCGCCAGGCAGCGGCGGCGCTAGAGCGCACCACCGGAAGAATTGGCGGCGGCGGTTGCGCCGCCGCCATTAATTAACGGCAAGGGGTGGGCCGCGCGCACCCCCCGCTCCCCGACTTCGGCTCGGCCACGCCGAGCCGTGGATGGCCGGTCGGGCCGGACCGAGCCGTCCGGGCCGCGCCGCGCCGACCGGGTCGGGCCTGGTTCAGTCGAGTCGGACCCGGTTCAGGCCGACCCAGGGGGGGTCGGGCCGGGTCAGTTCGGGCCCAGACCCCCCGTTTTCAGACCACTTTCGGTCAAATGCCCATATCTTGGGCTACAGACCTCCGATCAACGCACCGTTAGTTGCGTAGTGATCCTTGGAACGAAACGGTCGTTTCGGTATATTACACTAAAGGTTTTGGAGAACTTTGGGCTCCGCCGGGTTGGTTCGTACACGAAACCAATCGGGCCCTCGGAGCGGAATCGCTTATATCTTTGGCACCGGACGTCCGATTGGCGTGCCGTCGACTTTGATGGATTCCTCTAAGTGAGACGGATATTTTGGATTACTCCGATCGAGGTTTGGATGTCGTCGGAGTGCGGTCGGGTAGGTTCTCTCACGAAATGCAACCGGGCCATTGGAACGAAAAAGCCAATAACTCACAGACTGGGCGTCCGATTGATGCCCCGTCTATCTCAATGATTTACTATTGTTGAGATGGAACTTTTGGCATAATTCACTCAGGATTTGGATATAGTTGGATAGTGGCCGGGTTGGATTGCACCTGAAATCCAACCGAGCCCCTGGAACAGAAAAGCTGATATCTTTAAGACAGGATGTCCGTTTGACGAACCGTCAGCGGCGTTGATGATCTCGTTGAGAAAATGTCCCTATGAGTATAACCTATGAGTGTTCGGGGTACAGTTGAGATACGGCCGGGATTGGTTCGCTCACGAAACCAACCGGGCCCCTGAGATGAAAAGGCTAGTAACTCACAGATCGGGCGTCCGATTGACGCGCCGTCTATTGCATTGAGACCCCTATGACGAGGTGGTCCTTTGAGATAATTCTTCATGGGACTTTGAGATACTTGGAGTATCGACCAGTAGCTCGTGGATTAGACCCTCCCAGAGACGAGCGTACGGAGTACGGAGACCGTGTAGTTGGTTGGTACCTGAAGACTGCTTGTCCGATTCGAGTCGGAGAGACTTGTATAGCCTAGTGGGGAGCACTACTGTGTTTGGGTGGAAGACCCACAGCGAGGAGCACTACTGTGTTTGGGTGGAAGACCCACGGTACTCGACAGGAGGAGTACCTCTGTAGGCTATGAGGGGGGAGCACTACTGTGTTTGGGTGGAAGACCCTGGCGGGAAACACTACTATGTGAGGTGGAAGGCCCGCGGTACTCGATAGGAGGAGTACCTCAACAGTCGTAGGTTAGTGAGCAGTACCTCGGAGTCATGACAGGACCACTGTACACTCCAGAGATGGATCTCTTCAGCAGTTACAGTTTCGATAATGAAAATACTGGTTTGAGCTGAGTCTATGACCTTTGTGTTTCCTCATGATTGAGATGGGTTACTTGATAACTTAAGTATATGTATGGGCGTATACCTGGGTAGTGGTTATCCGTTGATTTCAAAATCCTTGTGTTTCCTCATGATTGAGATGGGTTACTTGATAACTTAGGTATATGTATGGGCATATACCTAAGTAGAGGTTATCTGTTGAGATCTTCTTTGTGGTTGTCCTTGTTGGTTTTAGTGAGACCTTGAGGGTCCCAGGGTCCGTACTGAGTATCGTTATACTCACCCCTGCATGGGCTATGCCCGCACCTCATTGTGTTGGTTGCAGACAACGGTAGTGCTGACGAAGGCTGAGTGTTCATGGACTGGACGGTACCTGGAGGTGGACTACACGACGAGTCAGTACCCGGAGGTGGACTTCACGGCGAGACGACACTCTGAGGAGGTTGATGGGCGAGAGCGTTGTGGAAGCTATCTGTACCTACCCATCAGGTAGGATCCGTGGTGGACGATCTAGAAGCTGCGCCATCTGTACCTACCCTTCAGGTAGGATCCGAGGAGGACAACCCAGGAGCTGCTTCCTTTCTTCCAGCTATTTGCCTTTTTCTGTTGTACTTTCGTTCAGTTGTAGTTGTACTTTCAGTTGGGTTTGTATTCTGGCCCATTTAATTTTCAGTACTTTCTTTTGTACTTAGTGTTTTACTTCTGCATGTACTCTGTGGTGTTTTGTTTACTTTTATAAAGGAAATTCCTTCCCAGTTATCAGGATTTACGCCTTTGGTGCTAGTCCCCATCCCCTGGCCTATGGAAGGCGGGCTTGGGGTAGTCACGGCACGGGCCCCGAGGATGGGTCGTGACACCTAAACTTTTCTAAAATCTATTGGTTGAGAGGATTCCGACCCATCCCCACCCTAACCTCGAAATAAATAAATTTGGAGCTATTATAAACCGAATATGACTTTATTATAAAATAATATTTTATGTTTTTCCTAAGGTTCCCCTCACCCCTCTTAGAAAAGGGAACATCCTCCCTCTTCTCTTTACACAATTTTGAGCCTTCAAACTCAGCCAACCCCTACCAATTTCTCTTCTCCACTTCCCTAGAAATATCCTAGAGGTCCTGGTCTTCTTAAAAGACCATCTTTAGTACCCTAAGAGGAGATTAAGAAGTGGCGCGTCAGAGAAGAGGTAATATCCATTACCGATCCTTTACAATTTCTTTCTTCTTCAACTTCTTCTTCTTTAGTTGTCTCATTATAAAGTAATAACATCAGTATTACTCATATAATGATATGTTAGTATAAATATGAAACAACCATATTTCACCTTCTATCCATCCTACGAAAAATTAAATCACCGTGCGTGCATTAGTCAAGGTTCTGGGCACAGCGGAAGCGCATGGGTGGATGTGCCCACTTGGCTTTTTGTCATTAGCAATGATCAGTCTGGGATCAATTCGACGATAAATGCCAGTCTCCATGGATCAAATCACAGAAAAAGACAAAGAAAAAGTTTTTTCCCGGAACCAAAAACAAGGATCATTATAGGTTGATTATAATTAATTTCATTAATTACAAAGAAATACCTTTTGGGTGTTCTTTCTTCATTGATGTTCTTGATCATGTTGTCGATGTGATCCGTCGTTGAGTCGCAGAATCCAAGTGTAGAATCCCTCTAGCGGTGATCCACACATGTACATCGTATCTCTATAAGTCGCCAAAGTATTCTTCGGGTGCTAGCGTGGAGAAGCCTTTGCTTGAGTTGTCCACCTTAGATCGTCTTGATCCGATGGAAGAGGATCTCTCTCGGTCTTGAGAGCGTTCTTGGAGGAAGAGGTTCTTTCGGACTTGAAAGAATTCTCCAGAGATGTTGTGCACAGCGATTCTCTTGTGTAGGAAAAGAGTTGGGGTTGTGAGGATATTTATAATCGAGTTTGAGGTTGTAGAGTTATGACAATAAATAAATGCGTTACGTGTTTCATTTATTTCATTAACTCTTATTGAAAACCCCCATGTCGAATAATTAATTCCTTGACATGCACTCATGCTGATTATAATAAATATCATTTAATAAAACGATATTATATCCTCAAAATCCCGACTGGAAAAACTACACGGCATGTAATAATAAATACACAGCGTGTACTTGTTTTTCATTGAAAACTACACGGTGTGTACATTAAATGTACAAGGCGTGTATATCTTGTTTTCATGTATTCATTTCCTTTCCAAAATAAAACTACACGGCATGTACATTTAATAATACATGGTGTGTAATTGTTTTATTTTATTTTTCCTCCATCATTTAAAACAAATTAGGCTTCCTTGAATAATTATTAAACCACGTATGGGAATAATCTTTATTCAACATGAGATACTTGGATACACTTAGTGTGTGGCCCTCTAGGCCTCTTTCTAGTTGGCATTAGGCGGGCTTTCCTAAAGTCCAAGATTATTGTCTAGCAACAGGTCAAGGCACCCAAGAGAAAGAATTCGACGCCGCATTGACGTATCACCTCATACGAACGCTTACTGTGTAATTTAATCCCTTTGTCTCGATATCTCATCAAGAAGGTTTCATGGTAGTTTCATAAACCTATATTCTTGATCCTTCATTCTTTGAATACCTGAAATAAACTCATCGTTCACACCATGGACATGGAATTTAATGCGACAGTTCTATTTCAATCAAAGGGCTGAGATATCAACTTCCATATATGGAAGGGAAAAATCCTTCCTCAACTTATCCATTAACAACATGTCACTCGTGACGCACCCAACGTACCCTACTTCCCGCCAACTATCTGCATGACGGTTTTCATCAGTAAATTTAAGTGTGCGAGTAATGACATGAGTTAATGATAATCTTCCATTCTAAGGACCATTACACAAGCTCGTAGATAGCAATGTCCGATGACACCAAGACATGCATAATTGCTATTGGAGGGTCTGTTCTCATAATCTCCCATCTTGGAGATTACCAAGTGCGAACTCCAGGAGAGAGAGTCTTGTCTTCTTATGAGTACTCTCACATGACGGTCTGTATACTATGTGTCCTATCATAGAATGTCATCCAAATGTAGA
This sequence comes from Viscum album, assembly GCA_963277665.1. NCBI lineage: Eukaryota > Viridiplantae > Streptophyta > Magnoliopsida > Santalales > Viscaceae > Viscum > Viscum album. The sequence goes on along the minus strand of OY728160.1, from coordinate 1,042,570,615 downwards.
ACATTATTTGAGAATATTGTTATAGCATTTCATGGTTCTCATCATAGCGGGGATCTTCCCTAACCTTATCAATGCAACAAATATTCCAGGACATTATTATATTATAGTTATGCAGAACAATGAACAATATATAATAAGTGAACATTCATGTAATCAAAGTACAAAACAGTTGGCTCTCAGGACACGAACCCTTACAAACTCCCACTTGGACTAGAGCCAACTGCCTATGACTTTTAGTCCGCTAGACCTCACATGATGATCATGTTTCTGCGGAGTCAAGGCTTTAGTCAAGGGGCCCGCCGGGTTGTCTTCCGTGGAAATACTTCTCACTGCAACTTCACCTCTCTGAGAAAAATCCATCAAGATATGATACTTCTGAAGTATGTACTTTGTCCTCTGATGTGAACTTGGATCTTTTGCAAGTGCCACCGCTGTAGTATTATCACAATAGAGTGTAATAGGATCTTTACTGCTTGGTACTACATCCATCTCTGGGACGAAGCTTCACATCCATACTGCTTCTTTAGCTGCCTCAAAAGCTGCGATATACTCGGACACTGCTGTAGAATCTTCCACCACACTTTGCTTTGAGCTCTTCCAGCTCACTACACCTCCATTCAAACTGATGATGTATCCAGTCTGCGACTCCATGTTATCTTGATCAGTCTGGAAAGTAGCATTTAAATGTCCTCTGATGACTAGTTCCTCATCTCCTCCATAAACTAGGAACATATCCTTAGTACGCCTCAGATACTTAAGGATAGTCTTGACTTCCATCCAATTTTGGTCTCCTAGATCCACTTGATATCTGCCTACCACACCTAATGTGTAAGCAACATCTAGCCTCGTACATAGCATAGAATACATTACTGACCCAATCGCGGATGCGTAAGAGATCCTTTCCATTCTCTTTCTTTCCTAATGCATCTAAGGACACGTTTTCTTGGAAATATGAATGCCATGTGACACTGGAAAAAATCCCATTTTGGATTGTTCCATACTGAATCTCTTCAATATCTTTTCAATGTATGTACTTTGACTCAGGACCAGAATTCTCTTGGATCTATCACGATGGATCTTGATCCCAAGAATATATGTCTCCTCACCCCAATTCTTTCATGGAGTATCATTTATGCAACCATGCCTTAACTGACTGTAAGATAGGTACTTCGTTTCCAATTAGAAATATGTCATCAACATATACTATTAGGAAAACGACTGCACTTCCACTAAACCTTCTGTAGACACAAGTCTCACATTTGTTCTTAACAAAGCCAAATTATATAACAGCTTCTTCAAAATGAATGTTCCATAACCTTGATGCTTTCTTTAATCCATAAATGGATTTCTGCAACTGGCATACCTTGTTGGAATCCTTTGGAGTCACAAACCCTTCAGGTTGTGTCATGTAGACATCTTCCTAGAGGTTCCCATTAAGGAAATATTTTTTGACATCCATTTGCCAACTTTCATAGTCATGGTATGCAGCAATGGACAATAAGATTCTGATGGATTTCAGCATTGCAACCGGTGAAAATATTTCATCATAGTCAATTCCTTGACGTTGTCTAAAACCTTTTGCAACCAGTCGTTCCTTATAAGTGTTGACTTGCCCCTCCATGTCTAGTTTCTTCTTGAATACCCATTTATTACCAATAGGCTTTACATCAACTGGAGGATCTACCAAAATCCAGACCTGGTTTTGGTACATGGAATCCATTTCAGAATTCATGGCTTCATTCCACTTGGCAACGTTTGTGCCTTAAACTACTTCCTTGTAGGTAAGAGGATCATTATTGTCAACCAATAATGAGTCACCATCCTCGGTGACAAGAAAACCATATCGTTCTGGTTCTCTCACCTCTCTCATGCTCCTACGCAGTTCTTCTGTCTCTGTAATAGATTGTTCTTCCATGGGGCTTTGTGGAATCTGTTCTTGTACCAACTCATGTGTATCTTGAGCCTCGACTTCATTGAAGTCTATCTCACACCCACTATCTCTTTTGGAGAAGTGCTCCCTCTCAAGGAATATGGCATGTCTTACCACAGTAACCTTTTTTTCTAAGGGGTTGTATAGTTAATATCCCCTTGTTTCCTTGGGATATCCTATAAAGATACACTTTGTGCCTTGGGGTTCAAGTTTTTTACCTGAAGAGGCCTTAACAAATGCTTACCCCACACATGTAAATTCGATAACATGGCTTTGTGTCCACTCCATAACTCGTATGGAATACCATTTATCGATTTAGTTGGTACTTGGTTTAGTATGTGCGCTGTTGTTTGTAATGCACATCCCCAAAAGAATAATGGAAGACTCGCATGACTCATCATTGATCTCACCATGTCCAACAGGTTGTGGTTCCTCCTTTTTATTACACCATTCCATTGTGGCATGTAAGGAGGAGTGAGTTGAGATAGAATCCCAAACTCCCGTAAGAAATCAATGAAGTCCTGATTAAGATATTCTCCTCTTCTGTCTGAGCGGAGTTTCTTAATCTTCTTACCAAGCTATTTCTCAACTTCATTTTTTGTATTCTTTTAACCGATAAAAAGAATCTAACTTATACCTCATTAAGTATATATATCCATATCTACTAAAATCATCAGTAAAAGTTATGAAGTATGAGAACCCACCCCTTGCTTCAACTGGAAATGGTCCACACACATCTGTGTGAACTAATTCTAGAATCTCTTTAGCTCTTTAACCATTCCCACTAAATGCGGATTTGGTCATTTTTCCTTGTAGACACGCATGACATACACCAAGTGGTTTTAGATCGAAAGAATCTAAATACCCATCTTGATGTAATTTTGTCAAATGTTTCTCATTGACATGACCTAGATGGTGATGCCAAAGTTGGGTGTGGTATGAGTCATGTGAATTAACTTTGTTATCGATTGCCATTACATGGTTTGTGTAGTCTAACACATAAAGGTCGTTATATAAATGTACCCTACCAAAACAAATTCTATCTTTATAAAAGTAAAAACATTCATTTCAAAACTTGAATATGAATCCATCAGTATCTAATCTAGATACTGAAATAATGATTTTAGTAACAAAAGGAACATAATAACAACCATTCAAAACCAAGACCATCCCAGTAGGCAATGTGAGTTTGTAGTCTCTGACAGCTACAGCAACGAGTCTGGATCTATTGGCTACTCGTAGATCAACCTCACCTCGATCAATCTTTTTGAATCTACTTGGTTCCTATATTTGGATACAGATGTGAGCACCACAAGTAGTATCTAATACCCAATTAGTAGAAACAGAAATATTGCATTCGATAACAAACGCACCTGAAGCTTCCCCTTTCTTCCTTGGCTAGGTGCAGTTTTTCTTCTAGGGGCCCTTCTTGCCACATGCAAAACAAACAGCATCCTATTCCTTTGCCTCCCCTTTAATCTTTATTTATTTGGAAGGCCTTGAAGAAGATTTGGGCTTAATTCTCTTCGCCTTCCCTTTCCTTTTATTCACCATAAGGATAGAAGGCTTTTCACACTTCATGTCATTAACTACTTGGCAAATAAGGAAAAGAAGATCAGATAGAGACTTCTCAATGTTGTCCATGTTGAAATTAACAAAAAAGTTCAAGAAGCTCTGGGGGAGTGATGCAAGAATGAGATCGGTGCCCAGTTTTTCAGGGAGTTTTGAACCCTAGAACCTCCAAGCGCCATGAGGCCCAGCTGGGGCACCCTCTCCAAGATTTCTCTGAAATAGAGCCTTGGAGATCTCAAACCTTTATTGTCTTGCTCTCTCCTGGTATAGACCACGTAGGTTCTCGAGCATGCTTTAGGCATCCATGTCTTCAGGAGACTTCATGATCTCACTAGACATTGATGATAGCATCAAACATTGAACATTGAGATTGTCATTCAAATGTTAATCATAGACTAGGAAATCTTCATCACTCGCCCCTAGGGTAGGAGAATCAGGAAGTGAGGACTCCAGCACGTAAAACTTTCGTTCATGGCATAGGATAACCCGAAGGCGCCTAAACCATTCCTGAAAGTTACTGACGGTGAGGATATTGTCTTTATCCAATATTGATCACAGAGAAAATGTGGTTGATGAGTTTTTCATCTTGATTCTACAATTTGAAAGAGCAGATTTATTAGTACTTTCTTGATTATAATTTATGATAAATAATGAATTAATTATTAAATTATCCCACTATTTTATCAAGTCCTAATGGCCCTCACCATTGAACTCAGAATGTCCAGTTTCTTTGAAATTCTAGTGGCAAGGATCTATATTTCCCTTCGTATAACCACAAAAAGGGTTGGTCAAGCTATTTGAAGGTATTTAGGTAGGTAGGTCTTTGACAACTGTGAGCTTACAGTTTCTTGATCTATTGAGTGGACTCCCCAATCCTAAAATCCTGACTTGGATTTCCTCAACTCTTGCCTCCAATATTACATCATGTCTAGAAAGGGATACTTCTATTGATGTAATATGGTTAAGTCAACCCAAAACCTTCCATAAGGGCTTCCTTTATAAAAGTAAGTGTCCCTACAAGGGTTGGTCAAACACATAGTTTTATTGAGTCTTGCCCTTAATCAGGTAATGGAAGGCATGGTCTGACTTAATATGGTATTGAGGGATTTTAGTCTTTATGCGTAGTTTTGCATTATCAAAAGCTTGTTAATATTAAGTGATGCTTTCTTAAGTGATTAACCATGTTCTGATAATGTTTACGCATAGTACAGTTTTTATTTTATTCCATATTTGCGTGCTTGTTCATTTTATTAATTATGTGATCGCGAAAACACATACATAATAAATAAACCATGCAATCAGACATAAATAAAATAAGATGGAATGATCATGAGCTTCTATTAGTTAGCTTATCTAGTGGTTTTGATAAGCTAACCCTGACCTAGGGAAAACACCTTGAACCTATTGGTTCGTGTTTTGCAGCTACCACCTGTCCACCTTTGTATCTTTTTGCGTCAGTTTCTCCTCGACTTTGGGATTTGAACCGTCTCCTCTGGCTTGGGAGATCCTCCATTACATGGGTTTACATTAAAGAAAACATGGGCACGCAGGCCCTACATTTTATTGGAAGAAGGCTCGCAGTCCAACAAATTTAAATTAAATAAATTTAAATGAAACCATACACATACAAAGGGTCTTTGGTCTAGCTCATGATCATCCATAGTATTCAACGACATTTACACATATTTAGAATTCAATTTCTTTTAATCATTATTTTATTTAAGATAAGACGAGCTGGAATTCAATTAATTGTGATCTTATAATTAATCAATTCTTTATCTTAAATTCCTTTCTAAATTTCCTTGAGATTCTTCTCATCCATATTCCTTGTACGGGTCTTTGTACATTGGAGGAAACCTGGTGAAATTCCATTTCTGGAAATTACACGGCGTGTAGTTTATAATTACATGGCGTGTATTTTTCTTTTCACCCTTTATCCAAAGTACACGCTGGGGCTTTGGCGTGTTTTCTGTACTTTGAAATTTTGGAGTACACGGCATGTAGATGAATCATACATGGCGTGTACTTCCTTGTTACGCGGTAACCGGCCTGGCGATCCCGTGTACGTGGTATGCGGCTTATCTTTTTACACGGTTTCACCTGGGTCGGAATGGACTACATGGCGTGTTGCTCCAACATACACGCTGTGTATTCCGGTTTCCACGTGCCGTTCAATTCTGGTCAACATGGCATGATTAAAACTTAGGCATAATCAATTCACATGGCATGGTTTGGCGGACCAGTGCCGGTCCGTTGAACCTAAGTACACGGCGTGTAGTTTTAAGTACACGTCGTGTAATCCCATTTTGTACAGACAGAAAGAGCATCTCCTCCGAATGAGTTCCCCGTTTTTTTTTAATGAAAATTAAAATTAAAAGGTCATTTCTGTGATATGAATCGAGAAACGAAGGAGGAAGAACAGATCTCATTTATTCATATTTATATAACGATTTATTTCGAATTGAATCAAATATAAATGCGTAAATTATCAATGAAAATTAAATAAAAACAATCAACGTTGTAACCTTGCTCTGATACCATTTGAAGGTTTCCGGGTGCAGCGGAAGTGCATGGGTGGATGTTTCCACTTGGATTTTTGTCATTAGAAATGATCAATCCGGGATCAATACGACGATAAACGCCAGTCTCCGTGGATCGAATCACAGAAAAAGACAAATAGGAAGGTTTTTCCTGGAACCACAAACAAGGATCAATACAGGTTGATTATAATTAATTTAATTAATTATAAAGAAATACCTTTTGGTATTCTTAATTCATTGATGTTATTGATCATGTTGTCGATGCGATCCATCATTGCATCGCAGAATCCAAGTGTTGACTCCCTCTAGCGGTGATCCACACATGTACCTCGTATCTCTGGACGTCGCCAAAGGATTCTTCGGGAGCTAGCGTGGAGAAGCCTTTGCTTGCATTTTCCGCCTTAGATCGTCTTGATCCGATGGAAGAGGATCTATCTCGGTCTTGAGAGCATTCTTGGAGGAAGAGGTTCTTTCGACCTTGAAAGAATTCTCCAGAGATGTTTTGCACAGCGATTTTCTTGTGTAGGAAAAGAGTTGGGATTGTGAGGATATTTATAATCGAGTTTGAGGTTGTGGAGTTATGACAATAAATAAACGCGTTACACATTTCATTTATTTCATTAACTCTTATTGAAAACCCCCATGTCGAATAATTAATTCCTTGACATGTGCTCACACTGATTATAATAAATATCATTTAATAAAACGATATTATATCCTCAAAATCACGACTGGAAAAACTACACGGCATGTAATAATAAATACACGGCGTGTACTTGTTTTCATTGAAAACTACACGGCGTGTACATTAAATGTACACGGTGTGTATATCTTGTTTTAATTTATTCATTTCCTTTCCAAAATAAAACTACACGGCGTGTACATTTAATAATACATGGCGTGTACTTATTTTATTTTATTTTTCCTCCATCATTTAAAACAACATAGGCTTCCTTGAATAATTATTAAACCACGTATTGGAATAATCTTTATTCAACTTGAGATACTTGGATACACTTAGTGTGTGACCCTCTAGGCCTCTTTCTCATTGGCATTAGGCGGGCTTGCCTAATGTCCAAGATTACTGTCTAGCAACGGGTCAAGGCACCCAAGAGAAAGAAGTTGATGTGGTATTGACGTATCACCTCATACGAATGCTTACTGTGTAATTTAATCCATTTGTCTCGATATCTCATCAAGCAGGTTTCATGGCAGTGTCATAAACCTATATGATTGATCCGTTGTTCTTTGACTACCTGAAATAAACTCGTCGTTCACACCATGGCCATGGAATTTAATGCGACAGTTCTATTTCATTCAAAGGGATGAGATATCAACTTCCATATATGGAAGGGACAAATCCTTCCTCGACTTATCCATTAACAACATGTCACTCGTGACGCACCCAACATACCCTACTTCCCACCAACTGTCTGCGTGACAATTTTCGTCAGTAAATCTAAGTGCGCGAGTCATGAAATGAGTTAATGATAATCTTCCAGTCTAAGGACCATTACACACGCTCGTAGATAGCAATGTCCGATGACACCAAGACATGTAGAATTGCTATTGGAGGGTCTGTTCTCATAATCCCTCATCTTGGAGATTACCAAGTGCGAACTCCATGAGAGAGAGTCTCGTCTTATTATGAGTACTCGCACATGACGGTCTGTATACTATGTGTCCTATCATAGTATGTCATCCAACCGTAGAACTTTATTTAAGAATATTGTTATAGCATTTCAAGGTTCTCATCATAGCGGGGATCTAACATGACCTTATCAATGCAAAAAATATTCTGGGACATTATTAAATTATAATTATGCAGAACAATGAAAAATATATAATAAGTGAACATTCATATAATCAAAGTACAAAACAGTTAGTTCTCAGGACACCAACCCTTACAGTACGTACAGAATACTGTCTCCACGCCCTGGTGTAATCTGATTTTCCACCACCGCCTTACATGGATGGGTATAATGGTGTAAAGAATAACTATATATAGTTATTATAACATCATACTAATTCTAAGACATTATATCATCCTCTCTAATTCCATTCAATAAATATGGGAATGATATCATCGCTCGTGCGTACGTACGGTCTATCGTCTCCATGAATGGTGCATTTATTTCCATTTATAGATCTATTATATATATGTATATTATGAATATGTATTATATATAAATCATGTTTTATATTCTGGTATTAAGTAACCATGATCTAAGAAATCATATTAATAATTATAAGTCAAAACACAGACGATAAGTGAAACAATTTTACCCAAAACACTACTTTAACATGGAACTTACAAAAGAACAGGTAATAAAAAGTCATAAGTGAACCATATATGATATCATAACAATTAATATGATTCTATAATAATTCAATGAAATTATTTAAATCATTATACCGGAGGTTCGGATACATACGAAGCATATTGGACATAAGGTAAGGGATAAATTTTCAATCTCCTTTTTATCCGAGATTTCTTATACGTAAGTATTTACTGGGGTTATGTTTATCATCCATGACCATGTTTTATAAAAATGTTTTCGTAAAATGTTTACTATTATTCCATGTATTTTTAAAGTCATTATTACCCTTTATTGACTTTTTACCACAATGTATGGATGGAATCTTTCCTTTGGTTACCATATAAGGTACTTTTTGACTTTTCCGACAAAAGTAGGAGGAGAATATTATTTTTAACTTATACGGTGTGAATGGATTTTTACGGTTTCATAACGCCTCATTTTCATGAAGCTTCCTCTCCAAGTTTGCGTGATTATTTTCAAAAAACCCCTTTTCTTTTAAAATTTCATGTCATTTTGTGAAAAGAAAATGATTTTTAAGAAGAAAGGATATTTTCCTCAAGAATTCATTTCAAGTGTTTTGTCAAAACTATTTTCCATCTAAAATGACATTATTTAATATGTTTATGGTTCAAGTATTATGTCTCCATTATTTAAATGGTTTGATTCTTCTTATGATAAAATTGTATCCATTTTTTATTGATTATGTTGTGATGGAATGATGTTTAAGAATCCCATTCTATTACATGGGTTATGCTATGATGTATGATTTATGATTTTGTGGCACATGAAAGAATGATTTCATTATGATATGGGTGGGACCTATATATCTCTCAAATTCATTGGGTGAATATTTATATCTCATGAGATAGACATGGTTGGAACGGTAAGTTAATCTGGTTCAGTGTTACAGGACAGGAATGAGGAGTGAACTCGATTCAGACTGGGACTTTGTCCACTAAGATGGTCTTGGCAGCAATTCCTTGGCTATTATGGAAATCATAACATGTGATTAATGGTTTCCATAATTACATTTTTTATTCCCATTCTAGTTTATCATGATTAATGTTCCTTTATGATCTATGCCTTATGTACTTCCAAGATTTATGTCGTTGCTCATGATTTTGATGTTTAGATTTTATGTTCAAGTTTTTGAATTCAAATGTTTATGGATTGTTTTATGTTCTATATGTTTAACCTTACTGAGCATTTGAGCTCACCCTTTATATGTTTTCTTTTCCCCAGGATATAAATAAAGGTTTTAGGTAAGAAAACCAACAGGGGAAGATCTCTATGGGAGATGTTGAAGATCTTTCACCATGATTAGAAGATTACGTTCCGAGTTTCCAAAGACACTAAACTATTATGGTCCTTTGGTGTCTGTTTTTGTTATGTAATAATTATTCTATAAAAGTAATGTAATGTATATGTATGTCAAGATTTGGGTCTTTACATGGTGTGCATATAAATACTTGGAACAAGCAGAACAATTTCACATATTTTTGAGGTAGTATAACAAATCAAAATCGGATTGATGGATCGATGAATCTTCCTCCTCAACCCAAAAGAATTATGTTTTGTTTTCAGTGTCGTTAACTGAATATCCTCAATAAATACAATTTCTAATAATAAAAATAATTAATAAATTAAAACAAGATGGGGAATCATCAATGAAACTTTCCCAGTGCTCCAATGTTAGGTGTTCGGTAGAACTCTCATGATTTTCATATTTCATACACTGTGATGGGAGAAGGGTAGAAAAATACCTCTTTTCACCCGAACCTATCCAGCCATTGTGATTCTCGGTCTACCATTAACATTAGGAAATGTTATTTCATGATGTAAATAATTAATAATGTGTAGTGACTAATAAGTTATATAGTTATGAGAAAATTATAATAGCTAATCAATTTTGACCATTAATGGTTTGAGGTACAATTAATTTGGATAATCTACTTAAGAAATATTTTTTTGATATTGGTTGATCAAATTCATTGATTTTTTATCAGGTTTCTAATTTAATTTGATTTAATACTTAGATGATACCTTCTGTTTCGTATCATCAAAATTCTCCTGGTCATATAGAATATTGAGCCTTTATGTGTAAGTCATGATCAATAAATACTAATAGAGTGAAGATGTTATGGGACTTATATATTCATGATAAGGATATATATGAAATAATACTAGGTTTGGATAATTTGAATTTGTTTAAAACTCACACAGACTATTATACAAGAACATTTAGTTTTTCAACTGATGATGACATCGAGCATCTCTTTAATGGTGACCAAAATGTAATGAAATTCTTAATGGTCTTTATAGAACCATCAGTAGAAATTATATTTTATTAGTTTGTAATTTTTTTCTTTGGTATCAATATAATATATTGATAATAATAGTTTTCTAGTGGGTTGTGATCAGTTTCAATATATTTATTCCAAAAATTTCTATAGGTTTCCATCAACAAGTGAAGTGGAGTTTACAACTAATCTTCTTCCAGAAACCTTTCCAATTATACTTATGTATCATCATATAGGACCAATAGAATTAATGGAAATAATATCATTGTTTGATGACTCTGAATGAATAATGTTCACTCATCATAGAACGTCTCTATGGGAAGAATTAGACATGTTTGTTAGAACGACTGATAGAACTCTTCAGTTTTGTGTAGATTATCATAAGATTAACCATGTTAAAATAATGAATCTATTTCAACTTCAACACACTAAAAAAAGTTTGATAAATTAATGGAATATCAATGGTTCTCTAAAAATGAAATTTGATCAGTATATCACCAATTATGGGTATTGTAGCAGGATATTCCAAAAACAACTTTTAGAAGTAGATGTGGTCATTACTAGTATGTACTTATTCCATTATGTTTTAAAAATGAACCATTATATTTTATTGTATTCATAAAGAAGATATTTAATAGGAACATATGTTATTTAATGGTGGTGTTTGTAGTTGACATATTGGAGTATAGAATGAAATGCGAAGAGAATGGGAAACACTTTGAAATAGTAATGGGAATGTTTTGGGATCATCATATATATTCCAAACTATCAATATATGATTTTTGGATACATGAGCTATGGTTACTTGGACATGTTATCTGTGAAATATGAGTTGTATTAATCCCAAATATTTATAGGTTTTTACTTTGTGAAAACTACTAACCACTGTATTTCAGATACACAGATTCCATGGTCTAGCTAGTTATTATCGATGTTTTCTATGTTATTTCTCAGGACTAGGTTCAACAATGATATCTTTGAAGAAGAAAATTAATCCATTCCAAATGAATGATTTATTTTAGAAGACTTTTCAAGAGCTATTGGTTCCACTTACATTATCACTTATCTTGATATCTCTAAAATTAAAACCTCAGTATGTTGTGTATTTTGATTTTTATGGAATATGGGTTTGGATGTGTTTTTATACCTATAGATATGTTGTTACTCTGAATCATCAATGTTACAAATCATGAGAAGTGTAAATAACTTGATTAAAATATCATGTACCTGGTTTCATACATCATTATGTTGGAATAATAAACAAATAACTTTGGTCCCGAAGGACTGAATAGTTTTGTTGTTTTGGAAAACCAAGTACAAAAATTTGATTTACATTACAACTACGAATGAAAAAGATATATAATAATTCCATTAAAAACAAATATAACTCTTATATTATCCCATCAAGTCACTCATAATATTCATATACACATACTAGTGGAAAATAAAACATAAGAAAGGGGTGATCTCAGCAGCTTAGTAAGGGTATGAATTTAGTGTAACCAAAAATTAAATAATATGGAATGGTGAATAATTAAAAAATACTTTATATTAAAAACACTATCATATTATAAAAAAATAAAAAACTGAATAAATAATTCAATTATATAACAAATCCATTGATATTATACTATTCAAATAGTCACACGGACCAACAATTACTAGTTTCGTAATGAGGGAATGCATAATACAGAACATCATAAACATACTGTCAAGCCCTCATTCCCATTCAATGGATAAAAATATAAAAACCCAAACTAGTTTGTCTCATGAGACATACTGATGCACTGAGGGGTTATAGTGGGCCCCAACCTACACTTAATATGTTTAATGTATTCCTTACATGCAAGCAGGGAAACAAAATCAATATATAATGTAATTCCCCAAGGATTTAAAAATAAATTAAAATGCCTGAAACAATGAGTCTCTATATAATGACACATTTTTTAAGGATATAATTTTAAATTAGCCACTAAATATAATTTGTCAACTTTTCCGATTTAAATTTTAAAAAATGGGCATTTAGAGATGCGGTCAGTATGTTTTTTGGAGTCTAATAGAACAGACATATTTTTGGGTGAATATAACATACACATAAGAATAGTAATGCTTCCCTTATTAATTGTAATATGACCAACTTAATATTATACTCACCAATGAATTTATTTTTAATAATTTATGAGACCTTGATTAATTTTTCATGGTGTTATAACATTAGTTATTGTTTTGAAATTGTTATTTTGGTAATAAATTTCAATATTATTTTAAAATATTGTTCTCATATTTAGAAAACTATTTTGATAAAATTGAGTTTATTTTTGAAATATAAACATTAAAAAATAGTTAGGGTTAATTTTTGTGATTTTTTTGGAATACATAAATTTTGGGTGAATAGTGAAATTTGATAATTTACGAAATATGTAAAATAAATGAATTTATACATCATGCGCGAGTAATGTTTGATGTAAATAGACATTAGTTGAAACCAACATGTACTTAGTACTATTTTTTGTCACATGAATCAAGACTAATAATATTCATGAGAAATAATATTAAACTAATGATTAAAATAATCGAAAACCCCTCCTATCCTCCACTATAAATACCATCCTCACCGCCCCTCACCATCTCACACTTCTCAAGCAGTTGGAATTTTCAAAATTCTACCCAATAATGTTTTTAAAGGTTTTTCCTGATGTCCAAGACTTAATATTCTCTCTAAAAGGCCAAAACCAAAGTCCTTAAGGAGGATTTAAAGTAGAAGTGATCAAGAGATAAAAATCCTCTTCCATTTACTTGTGTTTTCATTTCAATGATATTATTTTCTAACACTAATATGATTTATAATTATCCAAGAGGCATAAATTCTCTCATATTATAGATATTATTTATTATTAACATATTTGTGGAATAATTCATCAACTTACTTTTTCTCCCTCCCCTCTTCAGAAAACAATAAAAATAGCATCCGTGAGGTGTCGACTTACCAACATCATGGATGACGTGTCTTTAATTTCTGTTACTTCCTTCAAATATGGTAGTAAAACCATTATTATAGTTCCATAAGATTTTATGTGTATGATACTAAAAATATTATGTTTATTTATTTACTTCTATTCATAATATTAAATTTTTATTATGATACACGTTCATGATTGTCGAAGAAAAGCCAAAATGATCTATTCAGATTTCACTAATGATTTATATAATGATTCATCCTCCTTTCATATACCCAAAATGATTTATGGAATCATTTAAAATTATAAAAACATATTAATACCATTAAATTCCAATTTTTGAGTTTTATTTCCATTTGAAAAGAAGATACCTTATGAATCGATCCTAGAAATCATGTAAAGATCACAAAAGAAGCAATGAAAATAAAAAATATATATTATTAATAATGGGTCAGATGATGTTATTTAATTATCATTTAAGGTTTTATAAACATAGTTTTGCTTCTATAAAATATTAATAACCAATTATAACCATTATACATGATGTTTAAACAATTTTATGTAGGTCAAACTAGAGGTGAGGGAATTCATTACCCAATTTCCATTATTTGGGTTGACCTTCTACTTCATTAATTACGTGCTACTGAGATTATTTTTTGTAATTAAATTAATTTATATTTTGATTTACTATGTAGATTTATGTTGTATACGCATAATCATGTCACTATATTAATTATCTCATCAATTTATGGTACTCTTCATAAAAATATTCTTCTAAAATCCACTTTTATGAAATTAAAAAAGCAATTTTTTATGAAATTATTCATATTTTATGATTATTTTATGGTTCATGGGAATTTTTTATGATTAGTGGTGTGACCTATATCTCCCTAAAATTAATTGGGTATGTGTATATTGTAGCTAAGAATTATGGTTACTCCAAATATAACTGCAATGGTTACACCATAAGGTAGCTGTAAGAGTTACATTGTAAGGTAGTCGAGAGGGTTACAAATTATAAGGTACCCATGGGGGTTACAATATATGTAGTTAATTCTCCATGTTAACTTTATGGTTTAATTAATATTCCCTTTTTTATATATTTCTAATGTTTCACACATTATGTATACAGGGGTGATAAATATGTCTATGGGACAATGAATTCTTATATTTATAAGTATTCATAGACTAATGGATTCATTCATACTTTTTATATCCCTTAAGAACATTTTTATTCTTATCCAACATTCTTAAATGTTTTTCTCATTTTATAAGGATGTGTAAGAGACACATGGAAGTGAAGATAAATGTTATGACCATTTTTAAAATAATTCCTAATGTTTTTTAGTTTTAAAAAATTTACGTTTTCGAGGAAATGGATACTGTTTTAGTGGTACCCACTTTGCATGCTTGTGGGATGGTATGTATGAATTATGTCCTATCATTTTAATACTCAAAAATAAGTTATTTGAGATTTTAATGAGGTAAAATATAGTTTAAATAGTTAGATTATTTAATGTTTAAGTCCAAATACTCATTGATGGTATTAGATCATAGTTTAGAGAATATTAGGAGTTAATATGATGTTAAGAGAATAACATAAATGATTTTAACTTATGATTAGGTTGAAATGGAATATTATTTAAATATGAACATGCTTCTTCATCAATGACATGTCTGTTTAGAATGGTTTTCCACAAAATAAATAGGGAACCTGAAGTTTGAGTGAATGGAGAGGCTGATATATTTCTAAATCCACAACCTTGTATGAAAGGAGTTGGATCTATGAATTTGGTGATAGTAATGACTCTGCCAATGTAGACCGTAAATGAGGACGGAATCCATGTATCGGAACAACCAGAGCTACCCAAAAAAGGAACATGATGATAATGGATCTTTTTATGAGGAAACAACCCCATAATTTCTATGGATGATATGAACTATAAGAAGCTGAAAAATTGATTAAACCCCTTCAAAATAAATTTGATGTTATGGGATGTTTAGTGGTGGTCAATTTCCATGAATATCATGGATTGTGATGAGATTCAAGCCTTATAGCGGGATTAATTTAAAATTAGTTTCTTTGAAAACTATTTTCCTTAGGTGGTTCGACATAGGATAGAGAATAAATTAATTGAATTAGGGATTAAGGATGATGATTAAATGGAAGATGAAGAAGAAAAATTCACCCGACTGTAATGGTATACTCCAAATATTATTTGGGATATTGTTATAAAAAAATATATCATTTACTCAGGATTAAATCCAATATGTTGAAGAGCATTGTCCTCCCAAGAATTCAAATGTTATAAGAAACATGTCTGATAGTAAGAGAGGGTTGAAATTGAGTTCATTGATGATTATAAGTACCTTGATAACAACAAGAAGAAGAGGTCTATATGGAAAGTGAAGGGTAATAACCAATCAAATAGATCTGTTGGTATGAAGTTTATGTTTCATGATTGTGAAATGTGTGCTAAAAATCACCTTGGAAATTGTCTTACCAAAACAAGGAAGGGTTTTTTATGTGGTATTATTGGATATATGTCCCGATATTGTAATAAAAATGATCTTAAGATCAATTTTGATAAGAAAACTATAATGTGTTTCAAATGTAATGAGGTGGTTCATTAAGAATATTCCTTCCCAATGAATTATCTTAGGGATTGAAAGATTCCAGACTATAAGCAGAGAGGTGTAGTAAGATCTTTTTCGACTATGGCACTGGATGTCGGGCCATCTAATGAAGTGTTATTAGGAAACTTGTTTATTAACTCTAATTTATATAATTTCATGTTCTATATGGGGTCTACATAGTCTTTTTTTCAATGTTTTTATTGAAAAATTTGAAATATCACATCATTAAATGTGGAAAGAACTTATTTTTAGAGAGTTGTGATTAAATGTTACAATAAAATGAATTTTACAAATATTTCTAAAGTTATATGTGGAATATCATTACCTCGAAATCATTTTTTCTTATATTAGTGTTTGATGTCATTCTAGGTATGGATTGGATTTCTATTTATCATACCATGATTGATTGTCGAGCTAAGGAAATTTTTTTTAATAAATCATTTTAGTTTTTATAGAAGAAAAAACTCATTTAGTAGATAACATATCTGGAAGCTGAGAAACTTTTGTATGATGGAAATGAAATTTATCTTTCTTATATAGTTGATAATGAGGGAACTTTTCAGATTCATGATTTTCAAGTGGTAAATGAATAACATAAGGTTTATCCTGATGAGTTTCATGGGGTTATACATGACAGGGAATTTAAATTCACAATTGTCTTAGTTCCGGATTCTATGAAAATTTCAAATCCCCCATAATGAATGGATAAAATAGAAATTCATGAACTAAAAATTTAGTTGAAATTGATTCTTGATAAAGGCTTCACTAATCAAATATCATCACCATGGAGATCTCTTGTTTTTTAAAAAATTAATATGGTTCCATGACACATTTCATTCATTATAGAGCTTTCAATAACATTACTATTATGAATAATTATCCTTTTCCTCACATCGGTGACTTGTTTTATCAGCTCTAGTGATCTTAGTGTTTTTCCATGATTGAAATAAGTCCAGGTACCATCAACTAAAGGTGAAGGAGGATGAAATTCCAAAAATAGTTTTATAAATTATAAATGGACTTTATGAATTTTTGTTATCCTATTTGGTTTATCTATTGAATATGATGTATTCATGGATCTATTGAATATAATATTTCATGATTTCGTTGATAATATTGTAGTTTTTATTGATGTATTTATGGTACATTATATAAGTAATGGGGAGCATGAAAAACTACTAAGGGTTGTTTTTTAAACCATAAAATAAAATAATCCCTATTGAAAATTCAATATGTTTGATTTTTGGATGCAACAATTGTCATTCCTAGCTCACATTGCATCCAATGATGAAATAATTGTGGATCATTCTTAATTGAGTGTTGTTTAATAAAGTTCAAGACACAAAATTATAATTGAAATTCATAGTTTTAATTGGTTTTTTTTGCTATTAACGGAGGTTTTTTGGAAAAATTTCTCGGTTATGAAGTCCACTAACTAAATTGACATGAAAATGAATTATATTCACCTGGACCAAAGAATGTGATGATTGTTTTTAGGAATTTAAAATAAGATTGGTGAATGCTCCAACTCTAACACTACGTTCTAGAAATGGATAGTTTGTCATCTACAATGATGATTTAATATAAGGATATGGTTGTGTCCTGATTTCGACCAATCAAGTAATCTCGTATGCTTCAATATAACTAAAACCTCATGAGTTGAACTTTCCCACATATGATTTTGAATTAGAAGTTTTGGTTTTCATTATAATAATTTGGAGGCATCATTTTATGGAGCCAAATGTGAAATATATACTCACCAAAAATGTCTAATGTATATATTTTGTCAAAACGAGTTATACATGAGATAGAGAATATTTCTTCAATTGAAAAAATTATTTTGACTCCCCGATCAAATACCATCCTGGAAAAGAAACAATGATGATGATTCCTTGAGTCAAAAACATCATGTATCATTAACTATGTCAGGGATGAAACAATACCCCATAATTAATGATTTCATGAATTTTGGCATGGGTGTTGTTGGTGATAGAGATTACTTTGTTTTACATCAGGTTTATGTTTAGTTATCTTTTCCAGAAAAAATTAAGCAAGTGCATAAGGAATATAGAGAGTTACCAAAAAATGTAGAATTTGATAAATGGGTAAGTTTCTATAATTTATCATTAAAAAAGATAGTGTTCGTAGATATATATATATATATATATATATTATGTGAGACTTGTGATTCTTAGGTGAATATACAATGGTTGTGTGAGGCAAATTTTTCTTCATTTTCATTTTATCCTGGTAGCACAACGATGTACAGTGATATTTTTGAGTATTTTTGTTTAGATTTAATTAATGGAGATATTGGATATTTTACCATGAAATGTTTGTCATGTCAATTGGATAAAGAAAAGAGGCAGTTACTGATGTGGAGGCTTTATCCATTACCAGTGATAAAGTGGAAATGGGAAAAAATATTCAAGGACTTTATGGTTGCACTATCAAATACATTTTATGGTAATAATGTGAATTGGGTTATTATTGATCCACTTAATAAATATATTAATTTCATTCCAATTCTATCCATTTTGTCTTTGGATCATCTTCGTTGAATTTACCTTAAAGATATTTTCAAGTTACATAGAGTTACTCTTTCCATTGTATCTTAACAAGATCAGATGTTCAATTCATTATTCTAGAAAGGCCTTCAGAATTCATTAGGACAAAAATTAAATTCAAGAAAAACATTTCATGCTCAATCAGATAGGCCATTAGAGTGGATGATTCAGTCTTTGGAGGATATGATTATAGTTTGTTAAATGGACTACTAGGGAATTCGTAATCATCATCATTATATAGTTGAATTTTTTATAGTAATTGTTTTCATTCCAATATACAGATTGATCCTTTTGATGTGTTGTATGGGAGGCAATGTAGAACTATAGATTTTTTGGATGAAGTTGGAGAGAGGATGTTAATGGGACAAAAATTCGTTAGTGATGTGGATGAGAATGTTATGTTGAATGAGAAACACATGAGGATAACTCATTGACTAAAAATCATTATGCTGATAATAGCAGGAAACACATTCTATTTGAAGTAGGATATCATGATTTTATTATATTCTCACCCTAGAAATGTGGTATACATTTTTATATGAATGAGAAATTGTTTCCACTGTTTATTGGACCTTATGGAATTCTGGAAAAACATGGACCAATAAACTATCAAGAAAATTTGGATAAAATTTATATTAGGTGCACAATTTTTTTAATGATTCAATTTCTGGGAAGTATGTACCAGATTCATCTCATTTTTTTAGGATAGAATCAGTTCAGCTAGAAGATAACCATTCTTATGAAGATAATACTATAAACATTCTTGATTAAAGAGAACAAGTATTTTGGAATAAGGTAATCCAATACATAATGGTTTTAGGAAGAAACCACATTGTTGAAGAGAAAACATGGAAATATGAAAATTCTTAGAGGGATAGGTACCCTCACTTTTTTAATATGTAATTAAAATTACGACGACCCAAGTTCCAGAAGGTTGGGAGAATGTAACACCCCGAGAATATAAAAATAAATTGAAATTTATGAAACATTGAGTCTCTGCATAATGAAACTTTATTTTAAGAATATTATTGAAAACTATTCATATAA
Source organism: Viscum album (assembly GCA_963277665.1). Taxonomy (NCBI): domain Eukaryota; kingdom Viridiplantae; phylum Streptophyta; class Magnoliopsida; order Santalales; family Viscaceae; genus Viscum; species Viscum album. The sequence goes on along the minus strand of OY728160.1, from coordinate 1,042,550,744 downwards.
TATAATTTTCCACCTTTATTATTTTCATTTCGAAAAAAGCACATACACAGCTGCGATTAATATGATTTTTTAAGTCTGATAGGAAAACCATAATTTATGGTGAATACTATCCAACCCTTATGAATAGAAATGGTACCCTTATGAATTTTAAAATAACCCAATGAATAGTAACCTCACCAATGAATGTATTTATAATAATTTATGAGACCTTGATTAAATTTTCAAGATGTTATAAAATTAGTTATAGTTTTAAAATTGTTATTTTTGAAATAAACTTTAATTTTATTTAAAAAATAAAAATATCATATTTAAAAAAAATCATAAATTAGAGACTGTTTTTGAATTATAAATGATGAAAAATGTGTAGGGGTATTTTTTTCGAATTTTTCTGTAATTATTGAATTGTTAGTGAATAGTGAAATTCAATAATTTACGATATATGCTGAATAAATGAATTTCTACAAAATGCTTCAGTCATGGATAATGTACCTGGATATTGTTTCAAAATAACATAAATTTATTACTTTTTAGGGTTACAGGAATCAAATATTTTCATAGTAATATGAAAATATATTAAACTATGGATTAAAAAACGGAAAACCCATCCTCTCCTCCACTAAAAATACCACCGTCCCCCTTCTTCCTCTCACACCAATAAAGCATTGAGATTTGTCAAAATTATACCCAATCCTCTTCTCAAGGATCTCCCACATTTCAATGACCTAATATTAACATCTAAAGGACAAAACTAATGACAATAATAAGGATCTAAAGGAGAATGGATCAAGAGGTAAATATACTCTTTTATTTTCTTGTGTTTTCTTTTCAATTGTTGTATTTTCTTATACACTTGTATCATCCAATTAAAAAAGAGGCATGAAGTATCTAGTAATATATATATATATATATATATATTAATTTAATCTTATTTGTATAAAAAATAATCAACTTACTTCTTTTATTCACCCCTCTAATTCTAAAAATAAAAACATTGTATGTGATGTGTAGATTTACCGACATCATGGATGATGTGTCTTTTATTTCCATTACTTCTTTAAAATATGGTTATAAAACCATTTTAATCATGGAACATTATATTAAATTTTACGATATGACCTATACTTGGTTCTATAATTAACTTATATTCATAATATTTAATGTATATTATTAAACAAGTTTATGATTGTCGATGAAACAAAAAAAAATGATCTAAACAAATATCACTAATGATTTTCCTAAAGGTAAACTCTCATGCAATATACCCAAAAGGAATTATGTAATCATTTAATATTCTGTAAACATATTAATATCATTTATTTCAACTTATTTTGTTTCTAATCCATTCAATATGAAAATACCTTATGAATCGTCCATGGAAATCATGTATTGCATGCACCCAAAACAATGGAAATAACACAATATTATTAACAAATGTGTATAATTATGTTATAAAATGATCATATAAGGTGTTATAAACATGATTATGCTTCATTAAAATAATAATTACACACTTTTAAAAATTATATAGATAGATTAAACGTGTTTAATAAGGACATACATTAGGTAATTTAAATCATAAAACAATTTCCATTCATTGGGTTAAACTTATACTTCATTAACTATACAATACTAAAATTATTTTTGATATTATTATCATTTATATTATGATTTATTGTTTTTATTTACAGTATATAAACATAATACATTTATTATATTTATTATCACTTCAATTATATGATATTTTTAGTGGAATTTTTTTAAAAAATTAATCTTTTAATTTTCAATTTTACATAAGTACAAAATCAATGTTTTTATTAAATTATTAATGGTTTATTATTATGTTTTGGTTCATGGGAATTATTTATAATGAAGGCTGGGAACTATATATCTTTCTAATCCATTGGGTATGTGTATAATGGATGTCAGAGGTATAATTACTCAGAGGGTAACATCTATGGTTACACCATAAGGTAGTCATGAGAGTTACATTGTAAGGTAACCGTGAGGATTACAAATCCTAAGGTAGCCATGATAGTTACAATATAAGTATGTAATGATCTATGATACCTCTATTTTTATTTTTATGTCTTTTATGATATATTTAATAAAAATGTTTAACAAAATAAGTATATATGGATGAGTATTACTTCTTTCTGGAAATGATGTCATAAATTTATAATTATTCATGTACTAACGGTTTCGTTCATTCTTTCTTATCCCATACTGAGCTTTTTTTGCGTATATTGGTTTGTAAATGTTTTTCACATGTTATAAGGATGTTTAGGGGAAATAATTAAATCCATTTATATGTTTTGAATATTTTTCAAATAAATCACATTGTTGTTTTTTTTTACAAATTTTATCTTTTAGAAGAAATGGATATTGTTTTAGTGGTTACCAATTTGAATGTTGGTGGGTTGATATGTATGAGTTATTTCCTAACTTTCCAAATATCTAAACCAAAATTATATTTGGGAACTAAATGAGGTTGTATATATTGTAAATAGATAAATTATGTAATGTTTAAGGTCGAGTACTTATATATAAATTCATATTGAAATTGACATATAAAATGTCAATAACATTCTACAATCATTTTACAATATCATCATCCACTAATAGTGATAGGATGAATGGTACTAATATTAAACATCAACAATTAAACTAATAATAAACAATTTGAGAAAATATTTTAGATGATACAATAATATATTCTTCCCTATTAATCATATGAATCAACAAGGTTGATGAAATAGGTAAATATAATCCTATAAAAACATCAATGAAATCTGGGGAGAAATTACCTTTTTTATTTGTAAATAAGAGTTAATTTCGAAAAAATCAATTCAAAAAATCTTATATGAACAATGATATTTTTCAATAATAAATTTTTGGATTGAATAGTAAGAATTATTGATTAAAATATCTAAAATTGTTAACATTAAAATAGGTATGAAATTAAGAAGTTCCCTTTAATCGGCCTTTCATATCAGGATGAATTATGAATGATCCTTATAAAACATGTAAATCCCCATCGAATATTAAAGTATTATTATTTGAAAAATTATATAAAAAATTAAATTATAATTTAGGATGAGTAAATATGAGAAATTAATAATTTAATTTGGGAAAATTGAGAAAAAAACATATTCCTAATTGAAAAATGGTGGTTCGGAGAGAAACCCTTACCTTATATCTGAATGTGTTCTTCACTTTACCATAAGGTCCTAGAATACGAGTGTAGACTCCTTAGTAGTTTAATTCAGGAAATATTATATATTTATATTATTTATTATATTTTTGTTATGTTCATTTATTTCCTTATTGATATGTTATAAGATTGAATTTATTCATTCTAGAGTGTATGTTTCCTTGATTTCATGACAGATTTGCTTGATTATATGTAATTGAGTTCATGTAAAATGGATATAATTCTCTATAATTATTTTTAATTGTTATTAATGAATAAAATATGTTTACTTATTATTATGTAATAATTTTTTCAATATTTGAGTATGAGTCTATAGATAAAATGACAATGAAAATCATTTAGATAGATTTTAGTGGTTTATCATCATAATAAACTAGTATTGTTAAAATATTTATTACAATGTTAATAAAATTGATCTATATCCAAAAAAAATTAATACATATTTTATAATCATTTTCAACCTAAAACATTTTTTGTTGATAAGCATTGAATAAGAAATTTATAAACTAGAGTTCGCTATTCATGAAGGTTGTATATCAGGATCTCCAAGTTGTTGATTTCTTATTTAAAAAAAGGGAGAGAGTAAAACAATTGATAATGGAATTAAATTAAAATGATATAATTATATTATATAAATGATAATAGAGTTATCATGATCATTTCGATATATGATTTGAGGAGAAAATAAGAAAATAAAATGATTTGAAATGGAATAAAAAGAAAAAGGAAGTGGGTATACCTCTTGAATTACCCACTTGGGAACCTCAGTAGGGGAAGATGTTTTTTAATTTTTTAAAGAACAAGAGATCCTAGACACTGGTGAGAGAGTAAGGAAGATATTTTTGGGAATAATTTTGACAATATTCTTAACTTAAAGGTGTAATGAGAATATGGTGTGAGGTGTGGTATTTCTTGTGTATGAGCGAGGTGATTGTTGAATATTTTATTCATTTATTTTTTATACTGGAAAATGAATACGAATAAATTGATAACTATCATAAAATATTTTAAAATAATGAAATAGTTTTTGAGATTTTGTTTCTTAAATCACTAATTTCTCACAAAATTTTGTATTCATATTATAATGTTGGTGTACTGTAAATTCCAATATTTTAATATTCAATTTTTTTGGTATATTAGAAAATATCCAAAAATGAACATTTCATTTTTTTTAAACCTATAATTAAAAAATGCACACCATATTATGAAAATAATGTTCCAAATATGGGGAAATTATCTTTTAGTAAAATCATTATGTACTTGAAAAATACATATTTTAAATTTAAAAATGATTTTATAATAATCTGAAAAAATATTTATTGTCCCAAAAAATTATACTAAAATAATAAGACAACAGAATAAAAATTTATGGATTCTTTTTATGGAAAATTTTTTTATTTTAGATCATTTTATTAATTATAATATTGTTATTAAATATTTATATCTTACAAAAACACCAACACTTAAATATTAAACTTTTTTAATATCCACTTACATATACTATGATATAATTATACCATTCCTTAATTTATAGGAATGTTATATTTTATTTATACATTAATGGTTTGGGATAATATTCATTTGGGTGATTTACTATTCATACAGGTCATAATACTATTCATACGGTCAAGTAACTATTTCATCAATATAGGTTCCTTAACTTATAGAAATACATATTATTTCATTAATTACTCAATTATAAAGTGTGTATTAAGTTATATAAGAGAGTTTTTGTGATATATAGTTTTTGAAAAAAAACATAGGATGTGAAAACATATTGATCAAATTCCGGGTCATTACATTCTCCCTTACTATAAAAATTTCATCCTTGAACTTTTCTTATTGTCACCTCATAAAAAGACATTGGTAGTTCTTCAGCATAAATTTTGTAGTATTCTATGTTGCCTCTTAAATTTTATAATTTTTCTAATTATCTTTATCTATCGAGTCATCTAAATCCTCAACAAATGTACATTAGTTTCCCGAATCCAGATTGACTCTACAAATAATCCTAAGTCAGTATACAGTTTGATTCCTTCATATATGATTACATTATTTGTGTCTGGAATGTACTTCATTAACAATTTTATGTGGAACACATTTTGTACCATATAATGGAAATGTGAAATTCCCAAATGATTAGTTGGAATACCAATTTTCTCTAGAATTTCAAATTTTTCAATATAATTGTGGCACAATTTCCCCTTTTCCCCAAATCTTATAACACCCTTCCATGGAGATAATTTTAAGAAACTATGATATCCTACCTTAAATTACATATCATTCCAAAATTATCATAATTTCACTTTCCCCATCATTTAAATACTTTGATAAGGGTCTAAATATTCTTACCTTTACCTTTTGATTCCTCAATAAGCTCTGGGGCAACAAGCTTCCTTTAAAGATCTTAATCCCAACTTGTTGGTGCACAACATTTCTTTTTGTACAATGCTTCATATGGTTTCATGTTAATACTATAATGGAAACAATTATTGTATAAGAAAAATACCAAAGGTAAATACTAATCCCGCATACCTCGAACATCATGTTATCATGATCTAAACATGTCTTCAAATGTGTGGATCCACCTTTATAACTACCCATCATTTTGAGGGTGATAAGAAGTACTAAAATGAAGCTCAATATCCAAATATTTATGAATAATTTCCCAATATTTTGATGGAAATCATAAATAATGACCACGAATAATTTAGACAGATTCCCAATGATGACTTAAAAATAAATTAATATAGATCTATTCATGGTAATTCAGTGGAAAATAATCCCTCATAGAGAGTAAATTTTTATATTTTGTAGGTCAATCAAAAATTACAAATATTACATCATTAATTCATTGAGTTTTTCATAATTCGGTTAAAATGTACAAAGTGATTTCGTCCTATTTCCATATAATAATATGAATATATTGAATGAATCCTAAAATAAATTGTCTTTCAGCATTCACATTTATATATACTATACATATATATACATAATAACCAATTCCATGCTTTATATTATCCAATCGAAAATTATCCTAAAAGTCTCCAAACATCTCAGTGCTACATGGGTGTATAATGAAATTCAAGGTATAAGAATCTTCCTGTAACGCCCCGACCCCAGCTACTCAGAGTCGGTGCATTAATTACATAACATTGGCATGATCACAAGAAAGATCAAATCTCGAAAGACCGATTGGTTTAGTAGCCTTGGAAACACTAGATATAATCATAAAGTTTTACATTACATTTCAAAGTGAAAAACTACTACAACAACAAAGTCTTCATATCCACACTATTAACCCCTCATAATATCCCTGCAAGTCAATCATAATTTACTTCTTCACTACCTGGGAAAAATAAAACATAGAAAAGGGGTGAGCTCAAATGCCCAGTAAGGATAACAATATAGCGGAACATTCAAAATAAGCGTAAACATTTAAGGCAATGAATTACTAAAACAAAAGCCTTTTAAACTTGAACTTCAACATAGTATGGCAAAATTAAAATGAAATAATGCCATTTACTTGTTCACATGGATATTCTACTAATCGAATAATCACATGCAAAATCAATAACCACTTTCATAATGTTGGAATGCATAATGCCAGACTATCATAACCACATAGCCAAGGCCTCGTGCCAAGACTACAAATAAGATTTTGTCAAGGCCTTGTGCCAAGACACTAGTTTATCTCATGAGACCTACCGATGCATCGAGGAGCTATAGCGGGCTCCACCCGTCACTTATTAAGTCCAATGCATTCCCATATGAAAAGGTTTAAACATAACATAAACATTCATATTAAAACTAGCATACGAAATGTCAATAATTTCACCATAAACTATGAATGGTATAAAAATAGCACATCCACAGTCAAACATATCACAAAACCTTCAATACAATATAGAAGTTTTGTATCACAATAAATCAACTTCAAATAATCTTAAAATCCGTCAAAGGATGTTGATATAGATGAAATCAAAATTCTTTTTAAAGAAATATCTCCTTTTATTTTGAAATCATTTAAGATCCATATAAAATAAAACATTTTCTTTGAAAATATTCTTATAAGTTTGTAAGGAAAGCTTTGAAGATTTTATAACGGCGTAAAATAACCGCACCCGCCATATAAGTTAAAAAAACATTCTTACCTTAATTCTGTCGAAAAGGTTAAAAAGGACCTTGTTTTGAAAACGACCGAAAGATTCCTTTATAAACCACTTATAAAAGTCAAAAAGGGTATAAATGACTTTAACTCATATTCTAGTAAATAGTAAAAATGTTTTGAAATGCATTTTTAAGAAACATGGATGTGGATGATAAAGAGATCCCAGTAGATTATTACGTATAAACAACCTTGGATAATGAAGAGGTTGTAAAGTAAACCCTTACCTTGTACTTTTCCTTTGTTGGGGTAGGTTAACCTCCTGTATAATGGTGAAATAATTGTTATTAAATTATACAAGAATCATATACATTAATATGATATCATATATGATCTTTTAACATTGCTTTATTAATAATATCTTAGTATTATCGTCGTTTCGGGTGATAATCGATTCGTTCTTCTTAAATGTTTGGTTACGTAAGACATGTTTGTAATGGATAGATTATATCTTATTCATAATAAGAATGATATTAACATTATTTTTAACCCTAAAATGAGAATAATACTTGAATGGATATGATGGAGAATGAATCTTATCGCGTTCGTGGAGACGGTAGTCCGTACGTACGCACGAACGCTACTTCCATTTAATTTTCATTTTAAAAGAATCAAATCCAAATGATACATAGGTATATTACTATTCCAGTATAATATAATATTTTATATATGTTACTTAAGTTCATTAACACCATCCTTTATACGTTCCATGTGTGGTATGAACGAGTCATATCATTTTAAGGGGGCGGTAGTCCGCACTTCCTCAAATGAAATTATCGTATGTATATAAAACATGAAACGAATAATGGTATGAAATAAAATGGAATTACAAAAGCTTATATATAAAATATATATAATTAATATCATATTTAATTACAGTGCCATCATAATGGCCACCATGAGAGGAGGTAAGATGTATTTGAACAATCATCGTTTCGTGAGGCGTTAGTTTGCCATCCACAGAAACATTATGTTCATCATCCATTAGATGGAGTTGTGTGTATGTGTAGTTTGAATCCTTCTTATAACAACATCCTAGTATATTGAGGATACTGGTGTTGTTACAAAAGAAAGGAAATAAAAAGAGTTTGGGGGTTGGAGAAGCAAAATAAATGAAAATAATTTAAGAGAAATCGTTACCTTTAATCTAGGTAACTCACTTTGGTTGGAACCAAAGGACTTCTTGAAATGCTTTCTGCCTAAGGGGAAGATTCAAGGAGGAGTAGAGGGATGTGTGGAGCTTAGTTGGGCAGAGTTTGGATGAGCCAAGTGGCTTGAGAGGTGTAAGGAATGAGTAGAAGTGGTCTCCTTTTATAAGGGAGAGGAGGGGCTCTTTAGGAAAGTGTGAAAGTATTACTTTATAATATATTTGTATTCGGTTTATAATGGTCCAGAAATCATTGAGGTCGAAGATAAGATGACTAATATTCTAAATAACATCAACCAATAATAATTGGACAGGTTTTAGATAATATTTTAATCATTATAATCTTATTTATTTAAATGATTTATTAATGAGGTAAACATTGCATCATTATTGTGTCATTAATAATTTAACTTATTTGATGTCTAAAAATTATAAATAAAATATCATCATGTAAGAAATATTTTTAGCTTTCTAATGAATATTTATAATCGAAAATCAAACATGTATAACCCTATGTAAAAATAGTTCTTCTAAAAGATGTAAGCTTATGCCATTTTTATTTTTATTTTAACTTTATTAATATAATGTGTCCCTACCACATACAAGTGGCTCCAAGGGGTCCCCAAATTGACCCAAGGATGCCCATGGTCGGGTATGTGTCCACCAATAAGGTTAGGACACGTTTTAGGGTAGCTTTGTATTATAATATTATTTTTTAACCCTTATTTACCGGATTTACCCTTTAACCATGGTAAATAAAATATTTACCGCAGTAATTATTCAAAATGTGTAAAAATAAAAGTTACCTATTTACATAATTTGGACATCCTGATTCCAAATATGGAATCCATTTTCCTAAATTCAAAACACAGAAGTGGCAGAAATTAATTTAAAATTAATTCCCGCTGTCAAAACAAAAAGCGTGTTTTTAAGAGGTAATAACTATCAAAAGATTGACACTTGTTTATGTTCGGTTTAATTGTAAAATTATGTCCAATGACCAACATTATATTAAATGGTAAAAATATATTCTAAATATACTTTAAAACCACTCAAATTCACAATTTATCACTATTAATTATTTTGATTAAAAAAGTTGTTTTTAATTAAAATTTAGAAATTTTCACTATTCATCAAAATATGAAAGTTATCCGAAATGTACCAAAATTTCACCCTAGGCTAATTTCGATATTCCGAATCCAAAAATGAAGTCCATTTTAAAATATAAAATATATATGATTTCAAAAATTATGTATTACTATTCACAACGGCTAGTTTAATTAGTTGTGGTGTGTGTTAGAACTCGAGGTTGCGTACAACACACGCTATCGCATTATTCGAAGGGAAACGTACCGTGGAGGCTTGGGGTGTTACACTTCCAATAAATTTATTTTTATCTTGGTGATATACATAACACATAACCTCCTGCCAAATTTCATAAATCCATGCACATAACCAAAGTCTTCTAACATCACTTCATTAAAAACAGTAATTTTCATTTGAATATTCTCATTAGAAAAATGAGATCATTTAATTATTTATAGTAAATATTTTTTTGAAACCATTGGAAAAATTTGATATGATTCACCTCCCTTGATAATTTTCAATTCTATCCTTACTAGATCAATGTATACACGATCCTTTTCAATCATAATTTTCTTTAGAACCTCATGATCTATACTTCTTAATGAATCTTCTATGTTATTTTCTGTCCCTAGGTGGTATTTTATTATACAGTAATAATCCATGGGTATATTCATCCATCACCTTTGCCTAATTTTTGTTTAATTATGTGACACTATATTTTCCCACTCTTGTGATCCATATATATCGCACCTCATTCACCATTGATATAGTGTCTTTGTATCTTCAGATACAAGATTAAATCTGCTTACTCCATATCTTGATTTGGATAGTTTTACTCATGAATTTTTATTGTCCTTAATGAATATGCAATAAATCTATCATTCGACATAAGTATACAACAAATTAAATTTTTTTCATCACTATAAATCACAAATACACCATTAATTAATATTAGATTATTAATCTAATCATTCACTAATCTCATATTCAATTCCTAATAACAGTACTCAAATTATATTGTCTATAAAACCATAACCCCTTTATGAGTATTAATGGTTAAATGGATTCTTAATTGGGAGATGTTCTAAAAAATCCAAATAATAACACTTTAATCTGATTAATCTAAGTACCACAATTATGTTAATTATTGTATGCCATTATTGAGTAGAATTTTTCATCCCAGCCTCAACATGGATTATATAGATAGAGACAATATGGCCATGAAAATAAACTATTTGAAGCCATATTTCACAATTTTTAAACTTACCATTTAACTCATTTCTTCGATGATTCTTCACAACCATGGGAATTTTATTCTCATGATCTTATTATAATATAAATTATAACAATATATCATCAATAAACAACAAAAAAATAATCAATATATTTCATTAATAATCTATTCATTAGATTCATGAAATTAGAGGGTGAATTAGATAGTCCAAAATGAATTAATGTAAACTCATAATGCATGTTCCTCCTTTGAAATGATGTCATTGGATTTTATTCCATCATAAAACATAATTTTTGAGTTATATATATAATTTCATTTTATGAAATGTATTGATCTCCATGAATTTTATGAAAAAAATAATCAATGTGAGGCTGATTATACATGTTTTTTATTATGATAGCACCAGTCTCTCGCTTTCCAATACAAAAAACTCACATATAAATGATTATTATAAACCAAAAAATAGAAGATCCCCATATAGAAACACTTGGTACAATAAACACCTTACTAATCAACTCATCTAGTTGGTTTTTCATCTCCATTAATTCCATTATGTCCATTATATAAGGGATATTTGATATATGTCTTAAACTAGTAATTAAATCAATATAGAACTCAAATCCCATCTTGGAAGTATGTCAATATAAATCCTTTGGGAACAAATAAACATATTCCTTCACACCAGGTATATCCTAAGTTTTAAGATTTAATTCTTCACCAATAGAAATTTTTTTATATTATTCCCCATTAATATCATTTATAAGATCTATTGGGTTTAGAACTAGATAATAATTAAATTTTGTGGTTTATTCTTTAATTAAAATGGATTCGAAAGAATTTTAAAAAATAAGAACATCATTTTTCCTGAAATATATTTTCACATCATAATTAGAATGAAAATACAAAAAAACCTTATATAAATTTCAATCATAGGTATGATGACTTTTTAAAAAACTGAAAAACAATTATGTGTTATAAAGGGGACTAGTCGAGACCTCATTATTGTAATGATACTTACCATTTTTTTACTGAAAACTCCATTATTAAATCAAATTATAAATGACTAATTTTCTATGAAAAATGGATTATATAAAAGAATGATATGATATAGATTCAAATTAATAATTTTATAATTTTTATAAATGATTAATATACCTACAACCACATCATCCGTAACTTCATCATTGGATTTTGTGATCATAAAAGGTTGAACATTCTCCCTTGGCCTTCACTGGGGAATGTTTCCTTCATGTATATTTAATTAATGTGTATAATGTCTCATATCATTAAAATTATAGCATCGACCATTAGAATATTCTTTCATTCCCATTCAATCCTAGGCTTGGTTTTCTTTTTATCCACTCTTCAAACAAACTGCATTCCCTTCAGGAATTTACAAGGGCATTTCTTCCCAAAATTATTGGATGGTGGAATGTCAACACTTCCCGTCTTCTCCATTTCCATATTTTCTTTTACCCAATTGTTTGGAAACCATTTTCTTCTCTTTCATTACTATAATGTAATTTGACCTAGAGAGTTATTTTCCTACCTTTATTTTACATACAACTATAGCTTCATATGATATGGAATTCTAGGAGACCAGTGCCCTATGGAGGATTGGTTTTACACCATAAAAGTATCTATCAACATTGATCCCTGTATTGTGTATGTAATCCACAACATTATTTGATAACAATATAATTTAGGCTCCATAATTCACATTGTTTCGATCATATTTCTATATTAGACACGGGAAATGCCTCTCTTTATCCACTCACTATTCGCGAGGAAAATAATTCTCTGGAAAAATTTCATTTAAATCCCTCAATTCCATATTTTCACTTTCTCCCTCCTCCTTTTTTTTGAATCAATCATAACAGTTTAACATCCTGTCATGAGAGATGATACACGTCCATGATGAAATTCTCCCATTCATTACTTCATAGAGAGAGAAATAAATTCTTTATGAAAGATATCAACTTCTCTACTACAAATGGGTGTGTCGTCCCATGGAATTATGGAGGATGTTATCACATAATGTTTTCTAATATTTACCTTATCTATTGTGTATCAGGATGCTCTATATAGTTAAGTATATTTTTTATAACATGAGTCAGTTTTCTAAAAATAGATATTAGTTTCTGGGCACCAATCACAACTCTATTACCAATATCATTGTAATGCATAGGAGGAAATCAATACATAGGATACGCTCATTGATACTGCTTCCATTCCTTCCACTATGCACCATTTATAAATAATTTCATACAGTGGATTAGGTTATGAATAATAATTTATAATCTCAATATAGAAAAACAAATAACAAAATGTTAATTATTTTCATATGTAATCTTATAACCATAAAAATGGTTTCTTATGGTATATTATTACTTTTTAATCCATAATAATTATTTTTAAATAAAATTAGCTTTATAATATGCATTCCCCCATGAGTGTCAAGATAGGTGTGTAGTAAGTCATGTGTTCATGTACTATGTAACCCTGAGTGAAGGCAAGGACACATTTTTGGATATATTACCACTAGGTACCACTATTTCAGAACCAAATCAACTTATAGTATCTAGTCATGGATATATTTTCAAGGATGATCCAAATAATCACTACAATAACAAAATTATAGGATATTCCTGAATGATTATACTCAATGAATATGTTAGGGATTTGTTCATGACTCTATGTTTTCTAAATATAGTTACCATGGTTTATACTAAACCACTTCTAATACGAACTATAAATATCCCAAACCTTGTATCCTAGATCATGTTCCATACTTCATTTCATTGGAATATTAAACAAATATTTCGTATCCCGAAAGAACAATTACAAATGTATTTTTGGAAAACCGAGTACATAAATTTTATCTACATTAAAACATTTAATGGGGGAACAATATACTGATTCCATAAGAAACATCCTTAATTCTTATATTTTCTCTATAACTATTGATAATATTAATCTTTGAATCCTATAGAAAAAAAACATAATAATTTGGTGAGATCTGATGCTCCATAAAGGTATGAATTTAGTTGGGTATAAAAATAAACCATAATTCAAGGTGAATAACTAAATACATTTTCTTTGGGAAACATGAGAATATTTTGGATGGAATAAAAAGATGAATAAATAATTATATGATGTAACATAACATTGGATATTCTACTATGTGAATAATCACATAGACAAATAATTATGAATTTTATAATGTGGGAATGCATAATGGGTGACATCATAACCATACCTTTAATTCCTCCATCCATGACCATACTAAAATGGGTAAAACCCCAAACTTGTTTGTCTAATGAAGCCTATTGATTCTCCAAGGGGATATAGTAGGCCAATCCCCACACATTCTAATTCTAGTTTATTCTTAATGTTAATGAGGTAATACATAATCAACATATACATTCATATATATAAAAACATATTATATGTATATAACTTTCCCCAATCAGTAAACATAATCACTAACCATTTTGAGCAATATGATGAATGGTATCAAGATAGAACATCAATAGTAAAACTAATCATAAACCATTAAATAAAATATGTAATATGATATCATAAACATTAAAACCAATAAAAATAACTATCAATAAGGGTGCTGAAATATTTAAAAATACTTTTGAAAATCTATGAATGAATTTTTCATAGAAATAAAATTTCTACATTGAAAAGATGATTTATTTTAAAAAAATAATTTAATTATACCAGAAATTAGCTAAGATGGTATTTCTATAATAAAAGGAGTGATTTTATGAATGAAATTTTTTCATAAATAATATTATAGATTTGGATTGAAAATAATTAACAAATCATGAAATTCACATTAAACAATCATTCATATAGGGAATAAGTGAGAATGGACCTTTCAAAACATGTAACTCCCCATCAACGAAAGAATTATTATGATTGGTAAACAAATATTGTACATAAAAATATAATTTTGGAGGTTTTAAAAAAAAACTAAAAATTTAATAGGATAAAAAGTGGGAAAAAGATTATACTCGAATGAAAAATGGAGGTTCATGGAGAAACCCTTACCTTTTGTCAAAATGTGTTTGGAAGTTGACTATAAGGTACTGGAATATGATATAGGACTCATTAATAATTTAAATTTTGTATTATTATAATTTTATAATGATTATTATAATAATATTAAGTTTATGGATTTTTTGATAGTTATAAAAATGAATTCAGCCGTTATAGAGAGTTCGTTTCCTTGATTTCATGATGATTTTTATTGATTATAAGTAATTGAGTTCATGTAAAATGAGTGAAATTCTCCATATATGGAAAGAAATTTTATTAATGAACAAAAACAAGTGTAATTTTTATGATGTATTTTTTTTATTCCATATTTGAGTATTAATTATTACACAACATGTCAATAATAATTGTGTAGGATAATTTTATTTTTTTGGATCAGAATGAACTAGTTTTATTGTATTATTTTATATCAACTATAAAAAATGTTTACATATCCCTAAAAAAGATATAATACATATTTTAAAATCATTTTCAACAATTAATTTCTCTCATGGTTAGAATTAATTGAAAAATTCAAGAACAAAAGTTCTCTATCCAGGAAGGTTGTATATTTGCACCTCTCAAACATCAATTTCATTTTTAAAATAAAGGTGAGGGAAATTAAGGGGATGATAGTGGGTATTACATTAATATGATATCATTCACAGTATTAATTATATTGGATTTTTCATGATTATTAGCATCATAATGGTTAAGAGTTAATAAAAAATGAAAATAAATTGAAATAATATTAAATTAAAAAAGAAGCTGGATTACTGCTTGAATTATCCTCCTAGGGAACTCTCATTGGGGAGGGTTTTTGGTCCTTTGGAAAGACCAGGAGTCCCTAGCCATCTGTGGGAGATTAGGTAAGTCAACATTGGATGAATTTTGACATATATCAAGGCATAAACTTGTGAGGAGAAGGGGGTGAGGGGTGGTATTTATACTAGAAGAGAGTAGGGATTTTTTAATATTTCAATCATTTGTTTTTTATTTTTTCCCAATAATATTAATAGTTTTAGAACTGTCATCAAGCATATTAAAATAATAAAGGAATGTTCGAGATTATGGTTCTTGCATCAGCGATGACTCAAGGAAATGTTTTTTATCTTATAATGTATTTATACTGTAAATTATGGAATTTTACTATTCACAAAAAATTCATGAATATTATAAAAAGTATTAAATTTATCATTAAAATTTTTCGATGTATAAAAATAAAAATTAGACTCCACTGTTTCAAAATAATTTTCTATATATGTAAAATTTAATTTGTAAGATAAATTAATTATTTACTTGAAATATTAATATTTTTAATTTAAAATAAATTTTAAAACACATTGAAAATTTAAATAAGGTATCATTATTTTATCCTAAAATCATAATATAATAAAATGTTAATTTATGAGTAGATTTTATGAATATAAACTTTGTTTTACAAATCTTTATGAATTATAAAATTTTAATTAAGTATTTCTGATATACAAAAAAATAAAACCACATAAATATTAATTTTTAAAATATTCACTTACTTATACTATGATATAATTATATCATTACATCATTTATAAGATTCCAAAATTCTATTTATAAACTAATTGGTAAAATTAATATTCATTAGGCTGATTTACATTTTATAAGGGTCATATTACTGCTACTATGTTTAAGTTACTATTTCATTATAATTGGTTTCATAATATATATTGTAATACTTATTATTTATTACATTATTCATTTATAATGTATGTATTGTGTTCACTAAGTGATTTTAAGTGATCCATACTTCAAAAAAATAAACATTGGAAGGTAAATTTCATACATATAATTTTGGATTCTTATAAGAAGAACTACCAAACCCATGATTTTGAGTTAGCTTCTATAGTCCTTGAATTGATGACATGATGTCTTTACCTATTTGTTGATAAATTTACTATTTTTACGGATCACAAGATATTGAATCTTATTTTCTCAGAAATGGATTTCAACGTAGGACATTGATGTTTGTTTTAATGTCTCAAAATTTTTGGCAGTCAATTGCAATATACAATGGGGAAAGGAAATTTGGTGTCATATGGTTTAATAATAAATTCATATTCTTATTTGAAGAAAGATTATACATATCAGTGGAATTCCATGTAAGTGGTAGAAAAAATTCTCATGGAATTTGAAGATAGAGACAATGTTATGTTTTTCTACCAGTTTCATTTGTTACTATTATGGTGGTAATGATTCAAATGGAAATGATATACAATTTATAATTTTTTGAAATGAGGTAAAAACTAAATGGTGGTGATAATATTGGTGGATAGAAATTGCATGGGAGTTTCGTTTTGTGTTTTTGAAATTAAATGGTCGTGCCAATGGATTTTCAAGAATAGTATCTTCATGATTAAACCATTCTAGATTGGTTGTTCATCCTAGAATATAGATGATGTATATGACACTAAAATAACAGTTTCTATGTGTCAGTGTGAAAATAATTGTAACTAATTTTCAATCGAGTTTCTTATCATGTCTATAGGTTATAGTTGAACATCAGAAACCATCAAGTGTATTGAAAACCATACCTATTCCTTTACAAAAATGTGAGTTGATAGACATGGATTAAATAATTGATCTCCCAAGAATGGTTCAGAAACATGATTCCAAATGGGTTATAGTGGATAGTCGAATGATCTAATACCATTTCATCCCAATTATTTTATCTCATATGGTGTAGAACGTGTCAAAACACTATATCTGAGATGTGTTAAAAAGGAATGAAATACCAATTTTTATCATATCAAATTGAAATCTGATGATTTTGTATCATTTTTCTAAATAGATTGAGAAATACAGTGGAATTTATTAGACTGTGAGTATGGATTATAATCACTAGAAGGATGATAAATATGAAAAGATGATATAACTATTGGAATACATGATGTGGGATATTGTAATTAATTTTTATTGGAATCTCGGTCGGGCATCGGCTCCTCCCGCTGATGGACTCGCCCTTCCGATGACGACAACGGCCGCTGCGCCGCTCCTCCCCCCTCAGTGGGGGCGGGGGATGGTCGTCTCAAGGGAGAGCTAGGTCATTTCAGCCCTTATCGAACCTGGAGTTTCTTCCCCCATTTCTGAAAACCTCATTAAACCCTAAAGTTCCAGATTTAATTGATGGTTTGTCGAACCTTCAACATTCCTCTTCTGAGTTTTCAGAAGCCTCAGCCTTGTTGAATCTCACCCTGGTGGCTCGGTTCAAGAACATGAGGCCTTCAGTGGATGATTCCGGCCGATTTGACTTCATCGCTTGGGATATTCATGAAAGAGTAGTGGTCAGACTACTGGACAACAAGAAAATCATGATCGAGTTCAATTTAGAGGCATACTTCATCTGATCATGGTTGATTACTCCTTGCAACTTCAATGGATCTCGTTTTTTTCTCTTGTGTTGGTCTTTTGACCTTCATATGAACTGCGACTTGACTTCTATTGCAGTTTGGGTAAGTTTTTCCTTCCCTTTTTTTCTGTTTCAAAATCCTTCTATAATCTACATGTTGGGAAATTTGATTAGTAGATACCTCTACTCTGATAGTCATACTAAGGCGGTTTTCCATCCGATGAACCCCCGGGTGTGCGTGGAAATGGATACGTCTCGCATTCCTTTTTATTTTTTTGGATCACAATCGGTGAAGAATACCGATGAAAATAGAGAATGGTTTATGAAAATTGGATTGAGTTTTGTGGCTCTTGCAAGATATTGGGACACTCGGTTGATGTTTTCTGAAGGGCACGTTCTTCAGGGTTGATGAAGGCTCGTTGTAATGGGAATTCTGAGTCTGTGATCACCGAGGATGGTGCAAGAAGTGGCGTTTAGGTGGGTCTGGATTCGAGAACTGCAGATCTGGTCAACGAAGGAAGGGGTCCCCATTTTTCTAGTGATGCTATGGTTGTCAATACATCGAGATCTCGTAAGGTTTCTTTTGAGGATGTCCTAGTTTCTGAGGCTTCCGGTGTTAAGATGAACCAGGCTAATCCGATGGTTTCTGAGGTTTTCCAAATGTTAAAGAAGGGCTTGGTATTACCTGTTGCATCCATGGATGGTCTGGTTTCAGAGTATAGTGGGGAAGGAAGAGAGGTCAGTACTGTGGAGGAAGTCAGCATGGCTAGTTCTAAGGTTTCTAAAATCCTTGATCCTCTTTCTAAACCTTTTATGGATTTGAGTAACAGTTTTGAATGGGATTCTAGAGACTTGTTGGTCACAGTTCTAGAGGTGGATGTTTTTGTAGGAGTTGATGATGGTGTAGAGAGCTTGGAAGACAAGTAGGTTGAACATAGGGTGCATGAACCAGATTCAGTTGGTGAGGAGACTCAGGAGGATCAACATGTTGAATGTTTGGGGCATGAAACAGGTACCATGATTGTTGATAAAAATCACAATGTGGAAAGGTGCTTCCCTTTGGCGGAGAGTACAGACTAAAGGCTGGGGGATAATGTCGAATCCTCTGTGGAAAATGCTACTACTATGGATAGGCACCTCCCATTGATGGAGTGTAAAACTCCATTCCAGAGGTCGGGGAACATCTCTGAGTTTGTTGATGCTGCTTTGGGGGAACGAGTTGGAATTGGAAGGGAGTATTCTAGGATAGGGAAAGAGAATGTGAGTGGTCCATTCAGTCATTCATTCAGTGATGTTGTTAAAAGTGGGAATCATATGATGGCTACAACTGACGGACCTTTGTTTGCTACACCAAGAAGAAG
This sequence comes from Viscum album, assembly GCA_963277665.1. Lineage (NCBI taxonomy): Eukaryota > Viridiplantae > Streptophyta > Magnoliopsida > Santalales > Viscaceae > Viscum > Viscum album. The sequence goes on along the minus strand of OY728160.1, from coordinate 1,042,531,105 downwards.
ACCATGGAAGGACAACTCATTTCTTCTAAGACCGATGCGGAATAGATCCTCATCAAATCGGAATAATGAGGTGACTTTGGTCATTAAAAAGGTTCTCATGGTCAAGAAAGCATACCTAGATCAATCTATTCTTGATCAGCGTAGGAGTCAGGTTCAAAGTGGAAGCTTTTTGAGGCATCTTGAATGGGAATCAGCTACTGGAGAAGAAGACTCATGCTTGGGATGCTGATATAATTCGGGTTATTATGATGTGTAAGGGTGTGTTGGTATGTGTTGTCTGACTTGTCTGTGGTTGTAAGTTGGGTTACTGGGAACCTATAAACTGGCTTCAAAATTGGGGGAAAATTGTTTACATTTGTAATTAATTTTTATGTATCATTGGAGTAGAAAATATCATCAGTGGAGTTATCATATAAAAAAAATATAATATTTACATATTGTTCATTTTGAAGAATTATATGGGTGTAATTTTTGTTATCCTCTTGTCAGTAATAAATATGTGACACTACTCTAGTTTGGCATACCCTTGTACAAGAAACAACAGTGAAGAATCAGTTGATCATGAAACTGATTGAGATAGCAAAGTGTCATAAAAATCATTCATGGAGCATTGTTGATGGTCATTGTCATTCTATGTGATTAATCATGTGTACTTAATAATTTATCCTGTAATTGGATATTTTCATTTTTTGAGAAAGTGACTATTTTCTCCTAGGTACGTAATCCCTTTTGAGATACTTGAAGGGGTTAGATAGGTGGAAAAGTTGTTGAGATTTCCATTACTATTCAGTGTGGTGCATAATGTGTCTCACATGGATCAGGCTAAATTGTATCAGCACGAACATAACTGTGGGAATGGATATGATCACGTTTACATAGAGATGGATGCATAATTGGAGCATGGGGTAGTTTAGATTTTCAAGAGGAACAAGAAATTCATGTGTTGAAAAAGTATCATTGTTGTGTGGTGTTTGTGGTAACATGGACAAATTTCAGAAGATACTTGGGACAAGAAAAAAAAATCGAGCAATGGCCATAACTCTATAAAGACAATAACAATTTTATACACTATGGGATAAAAATTCCTTTAGTGATGAGAATGTATCTCCATATGCATCAAGTTGGTAACCCTTTATTTATGTCTTCTATGAATGTAATTATTTAGAGTAATTTTTGGGAGGGTTTGTACGATATTTGAAATTTTTTTGGGGTTTTTTGAAGGTTCATGTTTTTATCATGATTATTACACACCATTACACTCATAAAAGAATCCCTTAAAAGTGACACAGTGAAATATGGGTAGGAGCACAATTTTAAAAATTATTTGGCCCAACCAAGTGTCGATAAAAGAATAATTGTCCAATGTTGAATAGTGGTAATAAATTATTTGTGAATGATTTTTCTAACTATGTGAGTGAAGCATGAAAATAGTGTTGTAAGGTAGAGATTAGTGTAAGGTTTGTGCCTGGTTTACCTAATCATGCTACCCAACTACGCAAGGTTAAAATTTAGATCCTAAAAAGAGTATATAACTCAGATTTGGAAATAAAGAACTATTTTTTCCTATATTCTTACCCCAATATGTTTTTTGTTCCTCTAAAAGTCTTTTTAGACTCTTATCATTGATCTGAAAGTGATCCATTAGAATATATTGGTACATTGAAGGCCTTATTTTAAAGTAAGTTTTCATTCATGTTTGTTTTTTGTAGATATATTATTCATCCCTCTATTTGATTCAAGAATCTAGATCATTAGGGAAATATATGTGAGAGTTAATGAAAATAAATATGATATTTTGTTGTGTTGATGCTAGGTAATGAGATCTACAGTCATTTTATTAGAGACTCAATCCAGTTTTGATGATGAATTTGGATTTTTATTCATTTTCTCAAAGTTTCTATGTTCATTTGTACCAATATCAAATCCTCTTATTCAAACATGGTGTATTAGTTTCATATTGTTTTAATTTATATAAATTGATTTTGAAATTTTTTTGCAAAGCTCGGTAGGAACCCTCCTTAGTGATGGTCTCAAAAATTGTGAAATTTTGGTGTTTTAAAAAGTATGTTGTTTCATGATTTTTAAATTACGTTTTAATAAATGTGATATTTTCACTTCATGGAAATGTTATCATAGAATGGTTTTCTATAAAATAAATGAATTATTAATATTGATTTAAATGGATTTTTTGGATTTTTTTTCCTATGTTTTGGAGAGTGGTCATGTTTATTTGGGACATATAAGGTTATGATGTCACACCCATATTAACAGGATGTATAAGGGTATGAACATTCCCCCATAAATTGGTTTGGAAAAGTGAATAAATCTTCAACCATCAAAAGATGAAGGATTTGGGTATGATATTTCTTAATCAAAATGGTTCATAGTGTATTGAATTTATGAAAGGATAACTCATCACACATGAGTAAAGGTAGGTGAATGATTACATTCATGGTTGAATATATGGATATATAAATAGTAATGGTTTATACAGAATTGGGGTTTGAGATATGGATTGAATGTACTGTTTGTTTTCTATCCATGGAAACTTTTTTTTTTGAAATTGATTTTGGTATGAACTTATTAGCATTGATATAAACTATAAAAATAATATATATATATATATATTGTTTTAAATAAATTTTATAACATATTATATCCATGTGGAGTGAGTATGGATGTCATTTGGGGGAAACCTACAATATTTCACTACTCATCCCTTGTTTTGGCTCATTGGTGCTTTTACAGATAATTCTTATTGAGACACAGGTAGTGGGAATGTATCACATTTATTTGGAGGTTCTTTGTGATACTCAAAATGTATTTTGAAGTTGGAGCATCTCGCTAGGTATAAAGTCATGTATTTGGAGTATTTGAGATTTGTGGTTTAGTCTTCCACTTCAGTACTCTTATATTGGTGATGGTGTAGTTATCTATTGTTGTCATCATCAATTATGTTGAGTTATATTATTTTGTGTTAATGAACCATATTTTAGTGGATTGGATTATATTATCATTTTTTGTTTTATTATCTAAAAAATTTCAAATCATCCATCAACTATTATTGAATCCATTGGGATTTGTTTCCATCTAATGGTTCCATGGGGATGTCGCTAAAGGCTAGGTAGAAAATCCACCTCAATATAAGAAAACATGTAGGTCTATGATTTTACAAATAGTATCTTTAAAAGTAATTTTTCAAAAAATTATAAATCATGTTCCATGTATTTTACCACATTTTTTCACATTTTATTATTTTCATTTATACCATGGTTATATGTTTATTACAAAGTAATTAATACTTAATTAAAAATATAATGATATAAATCTAATAAAATATATTATTAATATATATGTAATATCCATATAATTTATTAAAATATATATATAATGTATGTTTAACATTTAATTTAATTCATTATTTGAATCATATAAACTCTTTTTGGAGATTTAATTTTTTCACCATTAAGAATTATATATATTTTTAGTATAAATTACCAATTAAGTCACTACTAATAAATCTTTTAGAATTTTTAAAAATAATATAAATGATACTATATAAAATATATATAATTAATGTTTAAGATAAAAATTGTGAATCCTTTATAAAAAAAATCAATGTAAGTAACCCTTCCATACATATAATACCCATTATCATTAATCTCAATAATCATAAATTCATTCCAAAAAATTATACTGATCTTATTAAATAATATAAAAATAGAGGTGAAAATATTTAATTAATTAGAAAATTAAAATGATATACTTACTCCGTAAAATATATGTTATATTATACTATATTTATTTATATAAATCTGATGTTATAATTCCATTTTACAATCTATATCTACAGAACATTTTTAGGGAGTATTTTTTTCAAGAAAAATGTAATTGTTTTTAAATTCTCTCATTTATATGTTTTTTCTAGGTAAATATATTCCAAATATATTTTTAATTTTTATATGTATAATCCAATGATTAAATGGGTATGTTTTACTCATTTTTTACATTTTCAATTTTTTTAAATAAATCTTCTTATTGTTTCCTAATGTAGGTTCTTTTTAATAAAGGTGTGAACCGAATCATTGTCTTCACACTTAAAAAATGGAAGTTTCTTTCAACCTAAAAATTATTATTTTGGTATCATAAATAATAAAATTTTATGTTTATTTACATTTTAAATTATTTTCCAATTATTGAGGAAATTTATAGATGTTGAAACATTGATTCCAAAATTAATATAGTATTTTTCGTAAGAATTATTTAAGATAACATTTAAAAGTATCAACATCTATGGAAATATACATGGGGAATATTGTGAATTATTAGGGATATAATCCAATGATAAAATCATACATATTAATTTGTATGTTTTATGACCATAATTTTATATTTATTAACTGGTCAAAATATAAATATTTTATATTCATGTTTTCCAATAAGAATGTTTTATTGATTATATATTAACATTATACCCATTTAGATCACTTAATAAATGAATTTGTCCTTGTATTTGATGGAAGAGAAAATTATTATCCTCTGAGGCATCTATATGTTTAAAATAATAATCTACTATCGATATTTTTCATATATCGTAACTATTTAGGTATGATGTCATAGAATGAGCCCATGACTATATGATTATGATTTCTAGAATCATAAATTCATTCAATATTAAAATAAATATTGACAATAGTGTGATTATTAATTTTCGTAAGAAATAAATTGAAAGTTGTAGTTTGAAGATATTATTAATATAAAATACATTATTATTTTCATCTCTTCAATAGTATCACTGAATAATTTATTTTATGATAGAATTGGTTGTACACTATCCCTTAATGAGAATTAGAGATCAAATTTTATTATCATTTCCTTCCACCAGGAAAATATGAAGGTTTCTAGTACATGTAAAAAGGATATAATAAAATATATAATAACTACATGACAATATTTTTTTTTTAATATTTTTTTTTAATTTTGAATTTTTGAAAAATTATTTTTCATGATTGGTAATAGATTTATATAAATAATTATTCATTAAAAAAATATAAGTTATATTAAATTTAATTCATCCCATTTATCCCATATGAATCCTTGAAAATGGATTTCATATTTGGAATCATAATTTTCAAATCTGGTCATGGATTCAATGACATTTTTATTTATCGTGATAAGGTAATATTATAAAATCTTATCACTGTGGTAAATATTACAATGATTAAGAAGGTGTGGTTGAAAAAAGAGATTAAGATTCATATTTAACAAAAGTATAAATTAATATGATTGTTTTTACATATTTAAACCATACCATTTTGTATCATTAAAATTAGACTAGATTGGTCCAAATATCCATCAGATATACAATTATTATATTTTATTGTTTTTAATATTTATAGGTGTATACATCCTCTCACATTTAAAGGGGTACATAATCTCTTTTATAAAAAAATCCATTTATATTAACCATTATATAGAAAAATTACATCACAACATTTATTGATTTATTTTAGATGTCTTTTCCTTGGTAGATATCCAATCCAATAAGTAATAATGTCAAATAAAAATATATATTCCCATTGAGAATTTATATGTTTATATAAAAAATTGTAATGATTAATTCTAATTTTACCTCATTGAAATATAATATAACCATAATAATATAATTAGTCCAATGGATTTACTATCCTGAAATTTAATTTTGTTTATTTATAATTAATTTAAAACATTCATTCCATCTGATGAGAAATTATAATTTACTCCACAATTTCGAAATTCCACCTCCATGAAACATTTTTTTTAATTTTTAATAAAAAATCATATGGATGGTTATAATTATGAAATTATTTTATATATATGATATTTTTAACATAATTATGTTTATTGAAATATAATATATTATTAATATACTATCAGTGACAGGGGTGGTGATATAGGTGGTTACATAGATAATGATTCATGCCTGATGCAATCCTGGTAACGAAGGAAGGATGATGTAAGAAAGACGTTGCACTTGGATTTTTTTCCCCTATAATAAGAATCATGCCCACTAGACCTATGGGTCTTATACTTAATAAATAAGGATTGATGGATGGGTTATCCCATTGAGGGTAGGCTACGGATTGCTTTAACGCCCTATATGTGTGGTGTGTGTGATTTTCAATGTAATTATACCCTAGGTCACTGAATATATTTATATATAGTTTAATATATTTTATCAATGTTTTTATTTAATCGATTAGAAATGATAAAAATGTTACTCATGTGTACATGTGAACTACTGTCTCTATAAAATTTTGTATTTCCTATTTTCTGACAAACATATATTGAATTTCTTAAATATATAATAAATAAATGTAACTAAAAATTATAATTTTCAAATACTTTATATATTGTGGAATCATGAACCCATTGACCACAGTTAGCCCACAAATGTTATTTTAATAGTTAATGACCAAAGAACTCCATAATGACTCTCTTCACTACAACTAATATGTTAACCATATAAAATATATTAATAAATAAAATAAAATGGATAATTTTAATGGAAAAACATGAATTAGTTTATTATAAATTTTAGTGGGTAATACATATATATTAGAGAGGAATTAGAGAGAATGAGAAACATATTGGGACTCATTGTAAGGTATTTTATATGAATTTATTTAATATTATATTTTCTATAAAATTATCATCCATATAAATATTATTCAAAATGAATCAATAATTTTCTAATTTAATCAAAAAACGTGGTTCATGGTTATTTTCATCTACTTTTGACTATCATTAAACTGATTTATAGGGGAATATTTTTAATAATTTTAGAATATTTTACATTTGGATCATTAAACCAACGAAAATAATAATGTTTTCATGGATTACTAAATGAATGGAATTTCCCTCCATCGAGAACATTTTAAATTATAATTAATTTTTAAGCATATTTCATTGGTTTTAATGAAATTAATATTCCCACTTTTTTCAGAATTTTTGTTTTCCATATTCATTAATACAAAAATTATATTACTTATAAGTTTAAATGATTAATAAATGTTGTTTTTATATAATATGAAACTCCAATTTTAGTTTATTTTTTGTTGAATTGAATTGATTTATTTTTTTAATTAATGTAATCATTCATCTACTCTTTTAATGATAATGGGTGAGCTCAAGATATAGTAGTCTAATGAATTGGTATATATACATTCTTTAAGTTGAGACATTAAGGAATTAACCATAAATGACATTAATTTGAATGTGATATTTTGAGAGTTATTTTCAGAGTTATATGTTGATGATTCTACATGGAAACCAAAAATTCTATTCATTCATATAGTATTCAGTGGATTCTTTTTATTTTATTTTTAAAAAAAAAATTACAAAGGGTTATAAAAATGTTTATGATCTAATGAATATAAATATATAGATTAAATGGAAATTTTTAATCATTTCCAACAAACCCTAATTAATTATGAATATAATATTTACAACAAAAAATTTATTTTCTGTGAAAATATTTTCTTATAATGATGGTTTCATGTGAGAATAAATTATTATCTGACGTTAAAGATTATGTTTTTTTAAATATTTTTAATTATATTATGGGTTTTAAAAAACATATAAGTGGGTTTTAATTATTATTATTTACATTAATGATGATTTTTTTCTAAAAAAAATTAATTTATTTTAATTGGAATTATGGTTGTCTAAGAAATATAGATGTTTAACAGTGAACCCCCAAGAATTAATGAGACATGTTAGTAACAAAACATCGTTGTGAATATAAGACCTATAACTTTTGGAGGTAAATGTAAACCAATTGTATGTGTTCAATTATTTATAAAACTTATTGCATAATTCTCTTAAACTTTAAACCCAAAATATCCATGAAATATAATAAGGTGAAATAATTCTTTTAAACCATGTAATTATTTTTTTATTGTGTTATGGGTTGTCATAGTTGGTACATGTCATCATGTAAATAGTATGTTTTAGCACAATATCTGGGTGGCCAAATACAAGGAGTTATATGGATTGTTATATTGCACTTGAAATAAAACAATTATATGATTTTTATATCAATTCACATTGAGATAATTATGATTTTTTTCTCAAAATAACATCTTACACCTTTAAACATATTCCAATATTTGGAAAAAATAATGTTAATGTAATTTTTTTGAACTATATGAAATTAAAACATAATCCTCATTTAGGAAGAATCAATTTCAATTCATTATATATACATCTCCCAGTCAACGATTTCAATACTCATGATCCACATCTGGTAAATTATTTAATTTTTTATATGATCCCTTACCCAACTCAATTAAATTTGAAAAAAATAATCCATCCATTCTTTTCAAATTTATATGACCTCAAAAATTATAATTACATTATTCAATGAAATGAAATCATAAAGATCAACAAATTTTATTTTATTTTATATAACCAATCACTAATTTTTTGGACTAAAATACCCTAATAGACTAAAATTAATTTTCATGGTCATAATCATATTGAAAAAATGAATGCAGAAACCTATTGAAAAACAAAGTCTCAGTATACTAAGTTTTAAATTCCATGGACTATAGAACAAATATCTTGGAAAATTTTGAAAGATGAAAAAAATTGGCCTATTGAAACCCAAAAACAGAATACATGGAATAAATAGAGACATCACCCCAAAATTGTATCCCTTTTGTGGGATAATGGATATTAATACAAAGAAAATAAAGAAGATAAAAATCTAATAGAGACTATTTTGATGAAATAGATGAAGAGAAGATATGATTGATATGTCCAAATATCTAGTAAAATGTAATAATTTAATTCCATTAACCATATATAATCATTTAAATAAATCCCACAAAATAGATATCTATATAATCGAAGAGTAAATAAACCCTTCTTAAATGTTACTTCATAAATTAAAAAAACAATTCATGATTATTATAATTTTGATTCATTAAAAATGAAATTTTCAAAATGGTTATCATTTCCCTATGATGATAGTATATTTTATATGTATCATTCTTACCTATTAATATTTAATTGTATATTTACATAAAGAATATAACTAATCATATATCTTTTATCTAAAACATCAATCTATGTTTATGGTGATGAAACACATAGATTAATTTTCAGTCCATGCTACACTAATCTGTGGTGAAATCCCATAAATTTTAATAAGTTGATTTATTCATTTCATCACTGAATCATTTACTTCCTGTTATGTTTTAGTAAATCCATATTAATTTAATTTCAATAAGGGGTTTTTTTATATGTTTATTCATTATTAATTTTTATAATTCATTAAAGGTATAATATTATGAAGATCACTGAATGTAAAAAAATGAATCCCTTATATGATATATCATTTCTGTGAGTTGAAAATAATGAAAAGATAAAATCCATAAGATATATCTTCTTTATGGGAAAATTATTTTAAATAAAGTAAAATAATTACATTTTATAATATATTTTGGATAATATAATTCTATAAATCACGTATTACAGGATTTCATGAATCATATGAGTATTGATAACGAACCTATATAGTATCATCTACATTAAAAATTGTACATAATTTCAAAATCCTTGTATCTAATTATGATTTTTTTTATTGTGATAATGTATGAATTTATTATCATCCTCTTCAGTTTAAAACTAATATTTGATACTTAAATTTATTTATTTTGTATGTTGACAAATTCATCCATCAGTGAAATAATGATACATCTTCTTCTTATGGATTCACATATTGACATGTTCACCCAACTATTATGGTATAATAATTTTATTTTCATAAAAATAAATTTATGATATTTCTAATCTTTTACCATGACACTTCATTTACGATATATGTTGAAATACAATAATTTACGTAAAATTACACTAATGTTTTGAACTATAATTAAATCTCAACACAGAATCCATTGAATAGTGCCTAGAAATCATTGGCCACATGTCCTTGAGTGAACCTCCACATACACTAGATGATGGCAAATTGAAGTAGTATTCAATACTATTACGATGGGGATTCTATATAAATATGATGAAAGTAACACAACGATGTCATAAATGAATAAAACAAGGATTCAATATAACAACCATCATTAGAAAGTAAATCATTCAGAATATAGTAACAATAATCAATTTAAAAAAATTACTATACAAAATTATGATAATGTCATTGGGAAATTAATTAGGTAAAAAACAAGAAATAGGAAGCATGAATAATAAATGTATCAAAATCAAACGATGTATAAAAAGAAACTATATCCAAATAACATCCTAATCCATAGACTGTTCAAGTTTTCCCATTCCCTTATGAAAATTTCAATCGTTTTTTGCCAAGAGAGTGATTTCACTTATCACTACATACATCTATAATGTCTATCTTAGTACTCAACGGTAGTGCAAGCATGGTGCGAAATAACACATGATAGGCCCACACCGATGACGTCGATAACATGTCTTCTCTATTCATATAAAATAATGCAGTGTGTATATATTAGATGAGTACAAGTAATGAATATAGAATAAATATTGTAATGTCTATAAAGACTAGGTACTATCATAAAAGTAAATCATATTGTCAATTTTAAAATAATGTCGTGAAACATCAACGACCTAGGTCATGAAATTTTTTATCCTGACTACATGGGCTAGTATACATATAATAAAAATGACAACTAAAACTAATTAATCTAAGTAAATCATGTTTAAATGATACATGGAGTTTAAATTTCCATGAAAATATAATGGTTCAGATCTATGGAGAATATGATTCAAAGGCCCACTAATAAGATAATTAAATTGGATGAAGAAATTTGAAATTTCATGGCATACAAATAAACATTCTAAACTAGATCCAAGGAGTATAAATTTACAAGGCATCCAAATAACTAATTTAAATTTGATACATGTATTAGGAATATTCAAGGAATTCAAATTGTCTGGATCTATAGAGTTAATATGTCAAGGGAATCCTAGTGGTATTTGTTCCACGTATGTCCATGGAATCTAGGTATGATAATTTAACAAGTTCAATGTAGTATAAATATACAATTAATCATATTATATCGTTAGTTAAAACGTGTATAAATTTATATGTCATCCTAGAGAGTATGTTCCAGAGAGTGAAAATGTTCATGGGGTCTAAGGGATTCATCGGTTCCATATAGAGAACCTTCCATTATCATCATAAAAATTCATAAACCATTTAATTAGTCATTTATATAATTCATACATAACAATATAAAACATAATTTAATTTCCATTTCATAACTTTCATATAAATATAATAACATGTTGTAATGTGCACCCAATATTTTACAATTCATCTTGTTACCATATTCAGTTCCCAATAAACGATAGCTATCTTATATCATCATATGGGTGTATGATTCATGATTTTAGAAAATAACCTTATCCATGGGTGGTTTTGGTTGAGGATAAAAATGTCCATCCTCATATAGGGGTTCAATGATATTCCTTTTACATGAATTTATCACTTTACTCAATGTAGAATTAATTTAAGAACAACACACGAAATGCTTGGTGAGCAGCACAAAAGAAACAATTTATAAAAAAATCCAAACATATGGGAAATTTATATACAACATAGATTATTCCCATAGAGGATTAATCAACTAATATATTCTTTTTGAATCAGTATATATTAAACAAGAACACATGAATAGATGAACACCTTGAATGTAGGGAATACGATCCTTCATCAAAATTTCTATATCCACTAAATGAAAAATGATGAAAGGAGCCTAGGGAATGAAGATCCTATATAGGACTATCTAATGAGACAAATTTCTCTTGATTTGAATGTTAAATAGTTAAATAAGTGATTATCCTAGCTCAAAGGCTTTAGGAATCTCTCCAACTAAAAAAAGTAGAGTTGGCCAGTGGAGGAAATATGAAAAAATAAGGAGGGTTAAATCTATAAATGAATTATGGAGAAATTATCTTTAACTATTTAAAAATGGTTTTACATGGTTTGTTTGTAAAAATATACAATTTTTACACCATGCATTCTACCACCACTATATTGGGAGCCCCCCTCGAATTGTCATGGAACATGGATAGAAATACCATGGGTTGGCCATGGGTTTTCTCTCTAAAAAACCTGCAACACATGTATTGTTTTCAAACCTTGACTAAATGGGTAGGGAAAACCATGATCCCTCTATAATGTACAAAAACACCTAGCATGGTTTACTTAAATTTTAATCCATGAAATCATGGATTCTACTAACCCTGAGGACATGTTTTTTTCCAAAAAGTGAGGCTCTAGAAATTGAACGAGGTCCAGACAAACTCTTTTCCCCAAAAATCATTACTATGAATTCACATAATGATGAATTTAAAAAAGTTATCAAAACATAATAAATTTTGGAACATCATATAAATACTGGATACTTACAATATTCCTCCCTTAAAACAATACATCCATTGTTTTCCCTTTAATGATTGGTTAAAAATTTTCCAAGAATAACTTTGTCCAATGAGTATGAACATAGGCATCATATTCCCATGTATCATCCTATATATGGTAAAGCTGATATAACTCTCCTAGAATAAGAACAAACTAGCTTCATATAACCTTATTTTAAAAATAAATAATATGGATTGTGTGTTCTATAATGGACACATATACCTCTAACTCATTCTCAATGGAATGAAGAATATTTGATGGCTCAGAATGGTAACTGGAAATATGTGATATATTAAAGATGGAGTGCATGGGTCATATCCACTGAGGAAACCACAAACTATAGGTAATCATATATAATTCCTCTAGAATATCTTAGGGCCCTATATAATGAGGTAATATATTCTATTGATTCTATATTTTCCTATTACCCATATATGTGAAACTCTTAAGAAAACTCAACTCTCCACCTCAATATCATGTGGCCTACATTGATGAACAATATATAATATAATTCTAGATTGAGTTGCATACGTCAAATTCCTAATAATATGAAACTTTTGTGAAGTATCTTGAATGGGATGAGGGCCTTGTAGTGGTTTCTCTATTACCTTTAACAAATATAGTGGTGAATGAATCAATCTATCATATTGGGACTCAAAAGGTGAAATTTCTTTCATAGCTTGGAATATGTTATTATAATTGAAATTGGTGAGAGGTAGGAACTTCCTAAAAGAAATTCATTTTTCATTGATACATTCTCATTGGATGTCATCCAAACCCCATTTCGTATGCTCGTACTAAGCATTGGTCTATGGTTTATTGGTGTTACTCAGTTGTACCTATTAACATATTACCCTCAACATAACCTACTAGAACAACATTTAGAAATTATCATCAATATTTTTAATGATTGAACCTAGAACCCCATAGAGGCCTATGATATCATGAATGTATAGAATCCTGAGTTCATCCATATATAGATTCTCCCTAATCAATATAATATGTTTTCGCTTTGTCAACCTATCTATGACCAACTATAAAAATTACTTCCCCTTAATAGATCTAAGAAATCCTATCAAAAAATAAATGGTGACATCATCCCATTACCACTCAATAATAAGTTTATTTTTTTAAAAGAAATGGTATTTGTTGATGTTATTCTACATTATAATAACATGTTGTTGATAACTAAAAAATTCTCCCTAACCACTGTTATTGATGATGTATGTCATGATGCATCTTGGTATGATCAGGATACATAGCCCCTGAGAAAGAATGAGAATATATTATAAATAATTTTAAATTTCTTTAGGAACCATAATAAATCGATTTAGTTTCATGATATTATCCTCTTCAATGATCCATCTAGTTGATAAATCATCATCTTCAATTCACACATATAGGTCGAAGCCCTAATAATTGTATAGTTGTATCATCTTCACTCTCTTTATAAGGGAAGAGTTCACTAATAATTATGATTTTTCGGAAATTACAAGATGCACCAAAACCTCTAAATCAACCTATTTAAATAGTATTATAGGCTTCCACTCACTATTTTCATCAAGATCCAATTGTTTATGATTCCTCCTATTTAAATCATTATCAATTTTATTTCTCTTTCTGGATGTGTAGGAATGATAAATATTGAATGATTTTAGATATTCAACCCATATTCTTTTCCTATGATTCAAGTCACACTATGTAAATATTTAATTGATCATTATTTTTTAAAAGTACACAATTGAATGACATCCCACTAATTAAATCCTTCAAAAAAAACAAGTCATGGACAATAATGTAAAACTAGAGATCATTCTACAGGTTCATCGTCCTTTGTAGCCTCAAATATAGAGACACTTACACCAAAAATCACTCTTCCTTAATCATATCATCTTTAATAATTATAAATTATTCATCATAATATATTTCATACCATATACCTATCTAAATAGTAATCCAGACCATTACTATAATTTTTCACCTTTTTATCTGCATGAAGGATGATTTATGGGCCTAAAAATTTGTAAACAAAAAACCCATCTTATTATATTTTATAATAGGTTTTTTTAGGCATGATATGTTCTTTATAAGGCACATTTAATAACTGTATATCCTAGATAAAATCTGTATATAAATGATTTTATTTTTATCCTCCATGGAAACTATAGATGCGACTTTATATGGGTCTGATCATATTCCTTTCTATGAGATAATATGACCTAGGAAGTGAATTTTATCCTTCCAAATGTGGTTCATTTTAAATTATAATACTACTTATTCTCTTTTATTGAATATAATATAAACCCAGAATTTTATGCATCCTTGTTTTGATCTCCAGAATACCTTATGATGTCATCTTTGAATACAACTAAAAATTGATCATGATATTGATGGAAAACCTAGTCCATTAGTTACATGAAAACTGTTATCATGTTCTTGAGGCTGAAAGTCCTGACCAAATACTCATACATTCCATTTAATTATAAGGAATGTTTCACATGGAATATCTATTGGTATAAACAGAAATTGATGACAACAGGATATCATATCAATCATCATGGTTTTTCTAGCTCTTAGGATTTTGTGGATGTGATCATATATTTTAGAAAAAGGATAGTGGTTTCTAACCATCAATAGGTTCAATATCTAGTAATAAAAACATAATGATGGGTTCTATCATCATTATTTTATAAAATAAATAAAAATCCCATGAGATTTACTTTTTTGTATAAAACCCTTAACATATATGTATTCTATCTGGCTCTTTTCCTCCTGCAACTCATCAGTAGAAATATATTAACAAGGATTAGATAACAAGGTAGTTCCATGAAGTTTCTTGATAGAAAATTCACACTCTCTCTCAATAGGTAGTACTAAAAGAAAATCCAAGAAAAAATTTCAGAGATGGTTACACAATGGAGAAAAATCCCCCAAATACATTCACTAATAATTTGGATACATGTTTGTAATCAACAATTTCATTCTGCTCATCCCATGATGCACAGGTCCAGCTCAACATACTAGAATCAAGGCTGCTCCATAATGAAATGGATAATGGTATGTGTTTTTTTTCAATCCTCACATGGATATATTGGAGCTTGAAAGGTAATGTATATTATAGTTTAAGATGAAAATAGTATGGATGTTGGTGTCATTTCCCTATGTTCACAAAATTTTTGGAGTCCAAACTTTCAAGTCTATCATTTTAATAAGTTTATTTTTCTTAAGGAGTTATGAATACATTATTAATATACGAATTTCGTGAAAATGGGCTTCATAAATTGTGTTTCACGAAGGATTAATGTATTCTGAGTATTTTTTCGATGATTATGATAAGAATCATCAATAGAGACAGTGTTATTTGTGATTACTAGAATTTGATATTCATGTTCATTGATATATTTCTTTGTTATTTAGAAGAGTGCTATGACTTGTTTTGAGGGGAAGAATCATGATTCCATTGAGCATTACAAATGTAAAATTACCATGGTGCTTCCTGAATGGAGGTTCATTTTTAAAAGAGTTTTGATGGATACATAAAACATTCTATAGATGGAAGTGCTTCATAAACAGCAGAGACAATAAATATGAGGATACCCCCATATCATTCTGATGAGTTTTTCAAGGATAATATGAGAATATATCAATTTCAAAATGTCATGGGATCTTCACAATCTGTATTTTTAAACAAGAGTGGTCATCACAAAAGGAATATAAGTCTTGAATGATGTTCAATGATTTTGTGTATAGGGTTCTTCTTGATGATGGGTTATTCTGCGTTGACCTAGTGAGCTCAGTGAAGACTATTTTTTCCATAAAGGAAATGGAGCTTCATGATATAAGAATGTTCCATGATGGTAGAGGTTCTTTTCCAAGTAATTATGTTCATCAAGGTAGTGTATTCCCTAATGGTAGAGTTTCTTCATGAAGGCAATGTATTCCACAATGGTAGGGGTTTCTTTATGAAGGAGTGGGATTCACAAAGGGACTTTGTTAAATGGATTATTTAATATCATGTTTATGTGAATAGTGCTTCCAAATTGCTTCAACAT
Organism: Viscum album; assembly: GCA_963277665.1. NCBI lineage: Eukaryota > Viridiplantae > Streptophyta > Magnoliopsida > Santalales > Viscaceae > Viscum > Viscum album. The sequence continues at coordinate 1,042,514,596 of OY728160.1, read as the reverse complement.
AAGATTTTTATGCATAAATAGTATCATTTTTTGTCAGGGACAAAGATATAAATACTAATCAATTAAAGTTCCCTTTATGTCAATAAAATGGGTTTGGCTTCTTACAAAGTATTGAAAAAAGGTGGAGTCCACAAATGTGTTCAGAGTGATGTGGTGATATATCCTTGAAATCATGAAAATGCAGTGTGTCTGGAAAGAGTGACTATTTCGAAACATTAGTAATCCACATCTAGTAAAATTAGTGGATTTAGGTATGACTGACACACTTTCATAGTATACTCCTCGAACTAGCCCTTTGTGGTGAACCATGTAAAAATGAGGTGTTCTCTATTTTCATGTGAATGTTTTATTACTTGATTACTGTAATAGATTGGTTTTACATGTTTTTAAAAATGTGGGAACAATATACATCACATTAGAAGTAAATGTTGACATAATGATTCACCCCTCCCCAATCAGGGTTCTCTGGGTTCCTAAAAAACTATCCTAAACATACCATTCCCCCTTCTCAAAGAAAACACATTCATTTGGTGAGGTTTATGTCATATTTTGGTGATAGAAGTTTATGTAATCCTAATAAAACACCAAACAGATCATCCTATAAATTATGTAAAACTCTATTAACTTGTCAACATAGTGGTCCCACACAATGTGACACCCACATACCTATAGGTACAACTCCTTGATATAGATTATACTATATGATTATATCCTCAATGGTGTCGAATGGGTCATCATAGAAGAAGAAAACTGCCCATGATACCAAGGTTCTTTTTAATATGTGGATATATAAATTAATGAGATGAAACTGTATCTAGAATAGAAGATAATATCATGGATGATAGAAGAATAGTGTGTATCATGATAGAAGGCCAGACACTTTAGCTACATATAATTGATGCACTATATACACATGTCCTGATCAAAAACCATGTGTTATATGCTAACTAGACCATGTAAGTATACTATGTTGTTGTTTAAAATATATTGTTAGGATATTCTATCCCTGACCACTACCTTGGTCTGATTGATTGTTATCATTACAAAACTATACCAAATGGGTACCAGATGACCACACTTCTGAACCAGAAGTCATTCTGTGCCTTCACTCATTGGCTTCTAGAGGAAAAATCATTCAAAACCATTAGTGATGGTATATACTTCCATAATATCAACAATCAACTAGATTTATATCAAAAAAATATCCTCATGTGTCCCAGACTCCCACATAGATGACATATTAGGGAATTACCAGTAGTCATGGTCTAGAAAGTATTTCCCTCACAAGATTTCTCAAGGAGTCACTTCCTACCACGTGAAATTGTTGCACTAGATTGAGAAGAAGAACTACCATGCACCATGACCCCATATTCCCTCAATATGAATTCAATAATTTGATCCTAATTTACTATTATAATTATTGTGAAAAAATGGAATACATTCACCATTTATAAAAAATAGTACTATATGCCATCCTCAAATCATATAACAGTAGGAAACATATAATAATATAGAATATGTTTAAAAAAATAGGAGGTCTATATATCAGTAATAATTTCATGTAATTTATAATGTTCCCTTCTCTAAGTGAAAAAATAACTATGTATATCAACCCCCAAAGTTATTGTATTAAAATAATCATACACACCCATTTAGAAATCCCTCCAGGGAATATCCCAATGGTTATTTACCATAATAATAAAATCTCACCTTATTTTGTAGGAATCCCATAAAATATATGTATTGAGATTCAATCACATTTTAGTAGGTGTGTTGAGATGATTAGAAATTGATATAATGGCATCTGTCCATTACTCTATAGGATGTGTCCTCAGTACCCCAAAAAAATGACTGGATGTTTCTGTTGTAGCACATTTATTAACTCTTCCACAGTGAGGACATGTCATAATGCTACATTAATGGACTGCATAAATAATAATAACTTACAGTAAAAATGGTCCTCAACAACTGTAATTGGTATAACAGTTGATGCCAGATGTAGCACTACTGGAGGTTCTGTGAGTCTCTTAAGTCAACATATTTCATAGCATGACCATGGTCACCCACAAGGTACACAAATAGAGGCCTTCATAGTGTATATCTTTAAACATTCAATGAAAATACCAAAAAAAATATGTTTTATCATTATTACCAAAGATATATAAGTAGGATAATCCAAATATATCCTAAAAACAATTTATACACATATTCCTACTCATAAAACATGGTCAGGGTGACATACAGATCATTAGAATGCTTAAGACACTTCCTAGAATCAATCACAGTTTTCAAGCTAGAGTCGTTATATATTCTATATATAAAATGTTCTTATATACATAGTGTCAATGGAAATTTATAGACTAATAAATGAAATAAATTTTCATTGGAATCACATTAAAAAATTCAACACATAAATTTAGAAATAAAATTAATTTAAATTCATTCCAATTTATGTACCAATTGTCTTAAAAAATTTACTATATGGATCACTGCATCAAATTTATATATACCTACACATATTCTATATTTATTTGTATTTTCCCATATAAAAATTAATTTATTAACAAGTTAAATTCCTCAAATGTTTGAAAAATTAAATGGACAATCAAACAAATGCACCAAAACATTCTGTATGAATTGAACATAATATGTAAACATGGAATGTCATAACTCATGAAATATGAATCTTGATGATTTTATAATGATTCCTAATTAATTATTTCCCATCTATACTATCCCAATGGAAAAAATAATTAATAATAGGAATCATGAAACATCAACTGTATCCCTGAATGTGGGAATAAAGGAAAATATAATGGGAATAAACTAGAACAACATATCAAAATCCATGTAATTTTATTACATATGGTTTAGCTACTATCAGGACAAAATCATTACCAATATTTGACACATTCATATTCTCCTATATAATATTCCCCCAAGATAAGAGAAAAGAAACTAACCATCTATGACACCACTATGTGATGTCGTGACCTAGTTTCTACTAAAAGGTGCCACAAATTGGTGGGTCACATGTCCTCATGAATGCCTCCCTATACAATGGAGGTTTCTTCCAAGAAGTTGGGGTATATGATAGTATAATTGGGGTGATTATCACCACATGATAAAATTTACACAACTGTATCATAATTAAATAAATTTTTTGGTAGAAAAATATCAACAGGAAATATAAAGTAATTCTTTTAGAAAGAAGTAAAACTAATTAATAAAAAAAAATGTGTCACATAAAATATGAAGAAAATGTCATGGATTAATAAAAACACAAGAAAAAAAAATAAAACATGAATATGTTACATTACATGTGTCAATGGTATAAAATGACCAAACAGAATCTATCATTAGATAAAATCAAGCACCATTTCTTGTCTAAGGGTACCCTACCACTATGTAACTATAAATAATGTATCACAAATATTTTAATTTCCCATATCCATACTTGTAATATATATGTCAATCTAGGTACCCATCATTGGCCCAAACAAGGTGTGAGATAACACATAGTATGCCACCACCAACAAAGTCTATAGAATTTCCATTATTAAAAATTAAACTAAGGAATAGTTTATATATAATATGAGTATAAATAAATAAATTAGTATAAATCTTGATAAATTTTATATAGACTCACTTTGAATAATAAAATTAATCATAAGAATTATCTATAAATCATGTCATGAAATATTAACGACCTACATTGATAATTCATGTATAAGGCCAACAAGGGCTATGGTCCCAAAAGGATAAATTTTAATGTCAACCATGTCTGTTATTTAAATCATGTTACTAAGATCCCCAAGTGTATAAATGACCACAGAACCCTAATGGGTTTGATCAAATGGGTATAATTTTCCAACTCATCTTAATAAAATTATTTAACAAGATCCAATGTGTAGAAATGATTCGGAATCTAAATAATATATTTAAAATTGATACAAGGTGTTGAAATTCCCTAGTCAACCTAATAAGTCATGTAAATCAGATCTAAAGAGTAAAAATGACAATTGAATCCTAGTGTTCTATATACATGATCTATAAATATATTCGGAATTATTGATGTCTATATAATATTTATCTAAGGATTAGATATGTGCATGGAATCCAAATAAGTTAATTAAACAAGATCCAGAGAGTATAAATGTCCCCTACTTCCAATTATATCATTAGATCCAAGTGGTATAAATTTCTAAGGCATCCTACTATATATGATCTAAATAGTTGAAATATCAATTGAATCTATGTGGGTCATTAGTGATATATCACAAACCCTTTATTATATTTATAACAAATTCATAAAAAATCATAAAGCATTACATTAAATATTTCCATAATCCCATCATAATCATATAAAATTAAAGGTATTATCCATTTCTTAACATTAATATAAAAACAATAGGATTCTATAGAGTTCTTACAACCTTTAACAATACCAATTATTACCTTCATCAATGCCCAAAAATTGTAGCAAGGTTATCTCATCCTAATGGCATAATATTCACAATCAATGGGGATAACTCGCCCCATGGGGGTGGTGGTTTAGGATAGAGAGTTCCAAGATTATATAATGTTTCCTTAACAGGTCATAAATAAATTTAACATGTTACTCAAGGGTTATTTAATTTAGGAAGAATATATTATATAGTCCATAATGAAACATAATATAAGCAATGTATAAAAACCAAACATGATGTAAAAGGTACTAACAACCAAACATATCCAATAGAGTAGTACTAATCTAGTATCATCCTTAAATTTGGAAAATCTCAGATGAAAATTTATTAATGGATGATGACTAGAAAATATGGAGTGACTTCATATATGTAAAATTCCATGTAAATGAAGAATAAGACATATTTCATATTTTTTAATATTTTTTAATTAAATATAAATTTTATTTTAAAGGGGTTCCTATGTTCGATAGCGTACCCGATACGAAACAACAAGTTTCTTTGAAATCTTACGTTGCACACTAATAATATAATATTATTATTTTAAATGGTAGTTAACTCATATCTGTTGTATTGGCCAGAATGAACAAAACTAACTACAATATGATTATAGAAGTTTATTAAATGTATTTATTTTTATCCAATAAAAAGTCAGAGGCTTAAAATATGAATGAATCTAATTTTAAGCATAATTTACATTAAAAGGTCGATTTACTGCCTTTTAATAGCGAACCCTCTTTAAATCTAGTTTTGTTCATCTTTATATGTTCTATTTGACCAAATACAATTCTTATATATATATGGGACATCAAATTTTACTTTGGGTAATTTTTTGGTATTTTTCAAAAAAAGTTTATTTTTTAATGAATAGTGAAATATATTGTATTTTAATTCAAAAGTGCAATTTAATATAATTTATTTATATGGTTATATTATCTTTTTAATGGATTTTACAGTGTAATAAAAATATATTTTTACAATTTAATCCAACTTTGGTCATTGGAATTAATTTCACTTTGAAATTGGACATAAACAAGTGTCAATATTTTGATAATTATTGTTTCTTAAAAACATGCTAATTGTTTTAACAATAGGAACTGATTTTAAATTAATTAATTCCAATTATATGTTTTTAATTTGGAAAAATAGACATCATTTTTGAATTCGGAATATCAAATAATTCTTAGGCTTATTTTTTTTTTATTTTTTTGAAAAACTTCAATTTTTTATGAATAGTGAAACCACTTAGTAGTAGTTAAAAAAACTGACTTTTTCATTTAAATGAAATTTTACCACTTCTGTGAATTTAATTTCAAAAATTTGACATACATGGTTGTTATTGGTAAGGAAAATTTTATTCAATAAGATGAAAATAATTTTTGGTGAATAGTAACTTCTGACTTTTATTTACCGCGGTAAAAGTTAAAAAGGGTAATTCAAGGTAAAAAAATATTATAATAATTAAAATTACCTTAACAATTGTCCTAACCTTATTGGATGAGTAATGGACAACCATGGTCACCCTTTGGTCGATTTTGGGACCCCATGGAGCCACTTATTAATGATAATGAAACTTTAGATTAATTAATTTAAAGTAAAGGAAAAATTGACATAAACAAAAAAAATAGTAATAAATTTTTATATGGTGTTATATAAGTAATATTTTTGACTATAAATATTAATTGGAAAGACAAAATGATTTTATACGTCATGGTATTTTTTTTAAAATTTTTGGACATCGAATAAATTAAATTATTTATGACACAATAATGATGTAGTATTTACCATATTAATAAATGATTTAAATAAATAAGATTATAATGATTAAAATATTATCCAAAACCTGTCCAATTCCTATCAGATGATTTTATTTCGACCATGAGTCATCTTATCTATGACATTAATTATTTTGGGACCTTTTTAAACAGAAGATATGTTTATAATAATATAATGTTTTCACACTTTCCTAAAGAGCCCCTCCTCTCCCTTATAAAAGGTGACTACTTATATCCAATTCCTCACACACCTCAAGCCTTTTGGCTCATCCAAACTCTGACCAATTATTCTCCCTACATCTCTCTACTCTTCCTAGAAGCCTTAACATAGTCAGAGGGCATTTCAAGAAGTCCTTTGGATAAAACCAAAGGGAGTTACCCAAATTAAAGGTAACTGTTTCTTTTAAATTGTTTCATGTTATTTTACTTCTCCAACCCCTAAACTCTTTTTATTCATTTCATTTGTAACAACACCAGTATCCCAAATATACAAGGATTTTTTTATGATATGGATTCGAACTACACTTACACCCACCTCCATCTAATGGATGAAGAACATAATGTTTTTGTGGATGGGAAACTAACGCCTCACGAAACGATGATTGATCAAATATCTCCAACCACCTCTCATGGTGGCCATTATGATGGAACTGTATTTATATATGATATATATTATGTTTATGTTTTATTTATGCTTCTGTATTTTCCATTTATATAATACTTTTATGGCTTCCAATATGGGTAAACGCGATAATTTTATTTGAGAAAGTGCGGACTACCGCCCCCTCAAAATGATATGACTTGTTAATGTCATATGTGAGATGTATAAAGGATGGATTTAATGATATTATATATGATATTATACTAGAATTATAATATACCTATGTATCATTATGTTTTAATTCCATTAAAATAAGAAAGATAAATGAAAGTAGCGTTCATGCGTACGTACGACTTACTGTCTCCATGAACGGTGCATTCCATTTCTTACCTCCAAATGTTATGTAAAATTATAAATACATGTATATACTGGATATATATGATATATATGATATATATGATATCTAAATCATGAATATCATTATGTATATAATATAATATTAACCACATGGACAACTTTTAAAATAAGGTGTTCATTTTTTTACTCAAGTACCAAATATCGACAAAATGAACGTTATTAACTTAAATGATTACATAATGTTTATAACATGGTAATAAGTGATATAAAAAGAATAATAAACTTGAAAAGGTTATTAAGAAAGTATAAATTATCTAGAGCTTATTGTTCAGGAGATTAAATAATGATCGAGTCAAGTCGAACACGAGGTAACGGACTTCGTCTCAATCTCCTTTCATTGAGGCATATTTAGTTGTATACACAAATTTATTTTATATGCTGTATAAACCCCTTTTACTTTTCATTTCATTCAAAGGGAATATTTTTATATGAAGCGTTTTACTAAAAGACAAATAGGAATGTTTTTTACGTAAGCGGTGACAACGACCTTTCCGCCGCTGCGAGTATTATTTGACCTTTGGCATCCTTAACAAGACGAAATGTTTTTAAAAGGAAAAATAAATACCATATACTCTTTTTTACATATTTTGGTATTGAAAATGATAATGAGAATGGATTTATTATTTCAATATCTTGAATTTATATTTTTTTTGTTTCATTTTGGAAATGTTATCTTTCCTTTATGCTTATGTTAAGATCATGTTATGGTTCATGGGAATTATTTACACATACAGGTGGTTCCGTGATAAACATAGGGTGGGTGAGCCTGAGATAGCTCTCTAATGCATTGGGTAACATGACGAAGGTAAACGTGAATGTTTCTCATAACATATTTAAGGAATATAATGTGATGGGTATTCCAAAGTAACACCCTATGTAGCTGTGATAGCTACAATGTAATTATGATATGGATGCCACATGTTACCTTTATGATTTATGTTTTCTATTTGTTATTCATAAAAACTTATGATTTCATGAGGTATGTAAAAGAGTTCATGTGTTGTATGTATTTATGAAAAAATGTTTTCATTCTTTGTTTTATAACCCTTACTGAGCTTTTTATGCTCATTCCTAGTTTTGATGTATTTTCAATAGAATTAAAGATGAATAGGGTCAAGGATGGGATCAAGGAAAAGTCATGATGTCTAAAACATGAAACTAGACATGACTAATTTTTTTAAGAGTCTTTATTTTATGAAAAAAATGGAAACTATGTAGAAGTTTCTACATTGTAATCTTTTGAGATGTAATAGTTTTGTCTTAATTCTCTAAAACTCTAAACCTGAAAAGATCCTCAAAGTGAATTATTAATTTAATTCAATATTATATAATGTTTAAGGGCGGGTCCTTATAGTTTGTATTAGAGGTTGGTTTAGATAACTCTAGGAGTTAGGGTATTGTTAAATTAATATCCATAAAGTAAGTTATGATAATATTGAAATCATATAGCAGTTACGGATTACCATGTTGCTTCACCTAAGATATTTCTGTTTTTAGAATGGTTTTCTGTAGAGGAAACAAGGCAGTTATATTGGTACGACATCAGGAGGAAGACAACCTTCCAAATCAGAAACCTGAGATGGTCGAAATAGGAACTGAACTGTTTTTTGCAGTTATGGCATAGTTGACTTAGTCTATAAATGGTGGTGGTATCCACGTACGATATCATCCAGATCAACAACAAAGGAACATGTTAGTAGGGGAGCATTTCCTGAGGCAACATCCCCCAACATTCAGAGGATCATCTGACGATGTGCTAGCTGAAGGGTGGATTAAATCACTGAAGAAGATTTTTGATGTCATGGGTTATTCAGAACATCAAAAGGTTAGTGTTGTTGTTTACCGTTTTGAAGGTGAATCTGATCAATGGTGGTTGATGGTGAAAAATATCAGGGATAGTGATGAGATTGATGCTCTCGATTGGGATGAATTCAAAGGTATGATTCTTGAGAAATATTTTCCTAAGGTGTTTCGTCTTAGGATGGAAAAACAATTCCTAGAATTGAGGCCAGAGGATGAATCAGTGGCTACTTATGAAGAAAAATTCAATTGACAGGCAAGGTATTCTCCAAATTTCATACGAGATCTTGATATTAAAATCAACCATTTTTACTCAAGATTAAAGCCAAATTATCGAAGGTATTTAGCTTCTCGTGAGTTAAAAAGTTATGAAAGACATGTGTGTTTTGCGGAAAAGGTGGAAATGGAGTTTTTCAATGATCGGGTATTCTTTGACAAACAACAGAATAAGAGGTAGAGGTGGCAGGGGAAAGAGAAGAACTCTTCAAAAAATTCTGATAGTAAGAAACCTAAGATTACAGCTTGTGAAAATTGTGGTAAAAAGAATAATGGGGAATGTCTTTTGAATTCTGGTAAGTGCTATTTATGTGGTAAAATGGGACATAATGCTCATAATTGCATTGAAAAATATCAATGTAATGGTAAGAAAAAATCTAATTTACAGTTATTAAAATGTTTTATGTGCAATGAAATGAGTCATTATGCAAATGAGTGTCCAACAAAGAACTCAACTGAAGGAAAGAAGCCATACTAAAAAAAGAAAGGGGTTGTGAAATCATTTTCAACTACTTGAGAAGATGTTGGGACATCAAATGAAGTTGTATTAGGTACATTGTTTGTTTGTTCAGATTATGAAAATGTGTTGTTTGATTCAGGGTCTACACACTCTTTCATTTCTGAGAATTTTTCTAGTAAATTGGGAATTCCATCTCATTATATGAACACAGAACTTATGGTAAAAACACTTAGAGGAAATGTTGAGACAAAAAGGAAACATAAGAACATTCATGTCCTTGTGTGTGGAAAGAATCTACCAGGAAACCTTATTGTTTTTCCTTTAGTAGAGTTTGATGTTATTTTGGGCATGGATTGTTTTTCTGTTTATCATGCTAAGATTGACTGCAGAGCTAAAGAGGTTCCATTTCAGAAAGATTTTCAATTTGTATACAAAAATAAACCCTTTCTTTGGATAACATATCAGGAAGTTGAGAAACAAGTAAATGATCGAAATGAATGTTACCTTGCACATATTGTTGAAAATAAAGGAACTGTTCAGATTAATGATGTGCCATTGGTAAATGAGTACCTTGATGTTTTTTCTGATGAGTTGCCTCATATCATACCAGATCAGGAAGTAGAATTTACTATTTACTTAGTTCCTGATGCTAATCCAATTTCAAAACCCCCTTATCGAATGGCTCAAATTGAACTTTTAGAGCTAAAGAAGCAATTGTAGGAGTTATTAGATAAAGGTTTCATTCGACCTAGCACATCACCATGGGTTCCTCAAATTTTGTTTGTTAAAGAGAAATATGGTTCACTGAGACTTTTCATTGATTATAGAGCATTTAATAACATCAATATTATAAATAAGTATCCTTTTCATCATATCGATGATTTGTTTGATTAGCTCCAGGGAGCTCAATATTTTTCGAAGATTGAATTGAGATCGGGGTACCATAAGTTGAATGTAAAGGAAGTAGACGTTATGAAGACCACATTTCGTACAAGATATGGCCATTATGAATTAGTAGTTATGACTTTTGGGTTAACCAATGAACCTTGTGTATTCATGGATCTTATTAACAGAATTTTCTGTGAGTTCTTGAATAAGTTTGTGGTTTTGTTCATTAAATATATTTTGGTTTATTCTAAATGTAAATAGGAGCATGAATGTCATATAAGGGTCAACTTGAAAACTATAAAAGAAAAGGAACTTTATGGGAAATTAATCAAGTGTGAGTTTTGGTTACATCAAATTTCATTCCTTGGTCACAATGTTTCAAAAAATGTCATAACTATTGATCCTTCTAAAACAAAAGTTGTTTAAGAATGGCCAAGACCCACAAATATAACCGAGATTTGTAGTTTTCTTGGTTTGGCAGGTTATTACTGGAGGTTTGTTGAAAATTTTAGACAGTTATCTAGTCCAATTACTATGTTAACTCGAAAATGTGTTAAGTTTATCTGGAAAAAAGAATGTGATTATTGTTTTCAGAAATTGAAAATGAGATTGGTGAATGCTCCACTTTTGGCACTGCCATCCAAAAATGGTGAGTTTTTTTTCTACAGTGATGCTTCATTGAAAGGACTGGGTTGTGTCTTATTGTAGAATGTTCAGGTAATTGCTTATTCTTCACGTCAGTTGAAACCATATGAGTTAAATAACCTTACACATGATTTGGAATTAGCTGCTATTGTTTTTGCGCTTTAAAAATTTGGAGGAATCATTTGTATGGAGTAAAATGTGAAATATATACTAATCACAAAAGATTAAAGTATATATTCACTCAGAAAGAACTAAACATGAGAAATAGGAGATGGATATAATTAATCATGGATTATGATTTCACGATCCATTACCATCCGGGAAAATTAAATAAAGTGGTTGATGATTTGAGTCAAAAAATTAATGATTCATTAACCATGTTTCATTTGGAACAAGATCCTTTGGATTTTTATTTGATAAACATTGTCATAGAAATTGTTGGTGTAGAAAATTCTTCTGTTTTGTTTTAGGAATCTCTGAAAACATCGCTATCATACATGATAAAGCAAGTGCAAAAAGAAGACAGTGAGTTCAGAAAAAGGTAGAGTTGGTTTAGAAGGGTAAATTGCCTGATTTTAACATTAATAATGATTGTGTTTTGAGGTTTGGGAAGAGATTATGTGTGATTTGTGATTCACAATTAAAGAATGAGTTTTTATGTAAATATCATAGTTCCCCATTTTCAGTTCATCCTAGTAGTACTAAGATGTACATAGATCTTCAGAAGTATTACTTGTGGGTTGGAATGAAAAGAGATATTGTTGATTTTATCATGAAGTGTTTGACTTTTTAGTAGGTTAAAGCAGAGTGGTAGTTACCAAAAAGGATGCTTCAGCCTTTACTGGTGCCAGAATGTAAATGGGAAAATATATCCATGGACATCATTATGGGATTACCAAAGACATCTTGAGATAATAATGCAATCTGGGTTATAGTTGATTGATTGACTAAATCTGCTCATTTCCTTCCTATTAGAGATACATTGTCTCTGGATCAACATTCTCGATTGTATGTTAAAGATATAGTCAGTTTCTATGGAATTTCCCTCTCCATTGTATCTGATCGTGATCCTAGGTTTACTTCTATCTTTTGGAAAGGCCTTCAAAAGTCGTTGGGTACTGAATTAAATTTTATTATAGCTTTTAATCCTCAATCAGATGGGCAATCAGAACGAACAATTCATACATTGGAGGATATGTTATGTGATTTCTCGATGGATTATCAGGGAAGTTGGGACCAATATCTTTCTTTGATTGAATTTTCTTATAATAATAGTTTTCATTCCAGTATATAGATGGCTCCATTTGAGGCATTATATGGAAAGCATTGTCGAACTCCATCTTTTTGGGATAAAGTCGGTGAAAGGAAGCTGATGGGACCAGAATTTGTAGAAGAGATGGTAGAAAAAGTTCAGTTGATTCAGAAGCACTTGAGAACATCTCAGAGAAGATAGAAAAGTTATGAAGATAACCGGAGGAAGGATATTTTTTTGAGGAAGGTGATCATGTATTTTTCAAAGTTTCACCATGGAAACGTGTGCTGCATTTTGGTAAGAAGGGAAAGTTGAGTCTGAGGTTCATTAGACCATATGAAATTCTGTAGAAAGTTGGATTAGTTGCGTACAGAGTGGATTTACCTCCAAGTTTATCCCAGGTACAGTTTTTTTCATGTTTTGATGTTGAGAAAGTATATACAAGATCCATCTCATGTTTTTTGCCCTGAGGAAGTTCAGTTGGAAGAGAATCTCTCTTATGAAGAACAATCAGTCCAGATTCTTGAACGTAGAGAGAAAGTTTTGTGGAATAAGGTAATTCACCAGGTAAAGGTTTTGTGGAAAAACCATATGTTTGAAGAGGCAAAGTGGGAATCTTAAAATGATATGAGGGATAAATACCCCTATTTATTTGATAAGTGAATAAAATTGCAAGGACGCAATTTCCAAAAAGAGGGAATGATGTAAAATCCCAAGTAAATAGAGAATAAGACATATTTCATATGTATTAATATTTGTGAATTAAATATTAATTTTATTTTAAATGGGTTTCTATGTTCGATAGCGTACCCGATACGCAACAACAGGTTTCATTGAAATCTAACGTTGCACACTAATAATATAATATTATTATTTTAAATGGTAGTTAACTTCTAACCATTTTATTGGTGGGAATGATCAAAACTAACTACAATATTATTATACATGTTTGTTAAATTTATTTACATTTATCCAATAAAATTATAGATGCTTAAAATATGAATAAATCTAATTTTAAGCATAATTTACATTAAAATGTCGATTTACCATCTTTTAATGGTGAACCCTCTTTAAATATAGTTTTGGTCTTCTTTATATGTTCTATTTGAACATAAAAATTTCTTCTTTAAATTTGGGACATAAAATTTTAGTTTGGGTAATTTTTTGGTATTTTTCTGATAAAGTTCATTCATTAATGAATAGTGAAATATATTGTATTTTAATTCAAAAGTGCCTTTTAATACATTTTTTTTATATGGTTAGATTGTATTTTCAATGGGTTTGAAAGAGTAATTAGAAAATATTTTTACCATTTAATATAATATTGGCCATTGGAATTAATTTCACCTTGAAATTGGACATAAACAAGTGTCAATCTTTTGATAGTTATTGTTTCTTAAAAACATGCTAATTATTTTAACAACGGGAATTGATTTTAAATTAATTAATGTCACTTCTGTGTTTTGAATTTGTAAAAATAGACATAATTTTTGAATTTTTAATATCAAATAATTCTTAGGCTTAATTTTAGGTATTTTTCTGAAAAACTTCAATTTTTGATGAATAGTGAACCCACTTAGTAGTAGTTAAAAAAACCAAATTTTTCATTTAAAATGAAATTTTACCACTTTTGTGAATTAAATTTCGAAAATAAGAAATACATGTTTGATATTAGTAAGTAAAATGTGGTTCAATAAGATAAAAATAATTTTTGGTGAATAGTAACTTTTGACTTTTATTTACCGCGGTTAAAGGTAAATAGGGTAATTCAAGGTAAAAAAATATTATAATAATTAAAAATTACCTTAACACTTGTCCTAACCTTGTTGGATGAGTAATTACCGACCATGGGCATCCTTGGGTCGATTTTGGGACCCCATGGAGCCACTTATGAATGATAATGACACTTTAAATTAATTAATTTAAAGTAAAGGCAATATTGACATAAACAAAAATCTTTTAGTAATTAATTTTTATATGGTGTTATATAACTGATCGTTTTGACTGTGAATATTCATTAGAAAGCTAAAAAGATTTCATACACCTTGGTATTTTTTTATAATTTTTAGACATCTAATAAATTAAATTATTTATGACCCATTAATGATGCAGTATTTACCTTAATAATAAATGATTTAAATAAATAAGATTATGATGATTAAAATAATATCTAAAACCTATCCAATTCCTATTGGATGATTTTATTTCGACCATGAGTCATCTTATCTATGACTTTAATGATTTTTGGACCTTTTTAAATCGAATATATGTTTATAATAAAATACTGTTTTTACACTTTCCTAAAGAGCCCCTCCTCTCTCTTATAAACGGAGACCACTTCTGTAATGCCCCAACCCCAGTTACCCAGAGTCGGTGCATTATTGCGTAACATTGGCATGAACACAGTAGATCAAGTCTCTAAAGACCGATTAGTTCAGTAGCCTTGGAAACACTAGATACATTCATAAGTCTTACATTACATCATAAAGTAAAACAAAACTTGAACAACATCTTGTATTCATATCCCCTCATACTATCCATGCAGGTTATTCTTAATATACTTCTTCACATCCTGGAAAATTTAAAACATTGGAAGGGGTGATCTCAGATTCTCAGTAAGGATAACAATATAGTGTAAGCTTTCATAAATAAACATTAACATTTAAGGCAATGTATAACTAAAAAAAAGCCTTTTAAACCTGAACTTCAGCATAATATGGAAAAAATAAAATAAAATAATGCCATTTACTTATTCACATGGATATTCTATTAGTCTAACAATCACATTCAATATCAATAACCACTTTCATAATGATGGAATGCATAATGCCAAACCATCATAACCACGTAGCCAAGGCCTCGTGCCAAGACTACAAAAAATATTTTTTCAAGGCCTCGTGCCAAGACACTAGTTTGTCTCATGAGACCTATTGATGCATCGAGGAGCTATAGCGGGCTCCATCCGTCACTTATTAAGTCCAATTCATTCCTCATATGAAAAGGTTTAAACATATCATAATCCATAACATAATCATATCACATAAAACATGCATAAAGGAAACATAACATTTCCATATTTCAATCAAAATATATCAATACAACACATTGATATAATAAAAACATTATCAAAACCCTTTTCAATACCAAAATAAAAGAAAATTAAAACTTGGTATTTATTTTTCATTTAAAAAAAAGTTATGGCTAGTAGAGGAATCCGAAACTCAAATAATGATCACGGCGGTGGAGAATTCGTTGTCGCCGCATACGTACGACAAAAAAACATTCCTTTTTTTGTTTAGTAAAACTCTTCGTATAAAAAGATTCCTTTTGAATAAATGTAAAAGTCAAAGGCGTTTATACACCGTATAAAAGAAATTTTTGTATAAAACAAAATATGCCTCAATGAATGGAGATTGAGACGAAGTCCCTTAAAAAGATCATTTTGTAAATATAATAGATCGCTCATGTGGATTAACTATAATCTCACATAAAGAAAGTATAAATAAATGATAAGATATAAAAATTCATTTCTCACGTAATCAAAGAACAACATAAATAAGAACGATAGGTTCAACCCAAAGAATGGGAATTGGGTTAAGAAGTTCCCTTACCTCGTGTCCGACTTGACTCGACCATTCTTTAACCTCCTGAATAATAAACTAGAGTTAATTTCAACTTGCTTAAGAACCTTTTTCAAGTTCATTATTCCTTTTATATCACTTATTACCATGTTATGAACATTATGTAATTATTTAAGTTAATAACGGTTGTTTTGTCGATCTTTGGTACTTGAGTCAAAAATAAACTTCTTATAATTACAAGTTGTTCATGTGGTAAAATATCCATTATATCTAGAATTATATTCATGATGTAGATATCATATATATCATACATATCCAGTATATACATTCATTTATAATATTACATAACATTTATAGGTAAGAAATGAAATGCACCATTCATGGAGACGGTAAGCCGTACGTACGCATGAACACTACTTTCATTTCTATTTCATATTTCATGGAATGAAATCATAATTACATATTGTTATATTATAATTCCAATATAATATAATATATAATATCATTTACTTCATCCTTTATACATCCCACATATGGTATTAACGATTCAAATCACTATGAGGGGGCGGTAGTCCACACTTCCTCAAATGAAATTATCGCATTTTCACAACATGAAAAGCATAAAGATATGTTTTAAATGTAAAATACAGAAGAATATAGAGGAAATAAATATAATATATATCATAAATAAATATAGTTCCATCATAATGGTCACCATGAGATGT
Source organism: Viscum album (assembly GCA_963277665.1). NCBI lineage: Eukaryota > Viridiplantae > Streptophyta > Magnoliopsida > Santalales > Viscaceae > Viscum > Viscum album. The sequence goes on along the minus strand of OY728160.1, from coordinate 1,042,497,710 downwards.
GGTAGGAGAAGATAGAACAATCATCGTTTCGTGAGGCAGTAATTCGTCATCCACGGAAACAGCATGTTCTTTAACCATTAGACGGAGGTGTGTGTAAGTGTATCTCGAATAATTATCATAAAAACATCCTAGTATATTGAATATATGGGTTTTGTTACAAAAGATAGGAATAAAAAGAGTTTAGGGGGTTGGAGAATAAAAATAAAACAAAAGAACCCAGGTGAAGACATTACCTTTAAAATCGGGTAACTCTTTTTGATATGAGCCAAAGGCTTCCTTGGGAAGAGTTCTTCCCAAAGTGAGGCTTCTAGGATTAAGATAGGGAAGTTGAGAGAGTATTTGGGTAGAGTTTGGCTGAGACAAATGGCTTTGATGGTGTGAATAATGTGGTAGAGGTGGGGGCCTTTTATAAGAGGAGAGAAGGGGCACTCTTAGAAAGTCATTAAATGTTACATTATTATGAAATGATTTTTGAATTTTAAAGGTCCCACAATGATATATTTCGAGGATAAGGTGATAAGGGTTGGAAATATACTCATCCAATAGGTTTTTGACAAGTTTAAGTCTTAGATTCTACATTATCTTTTCATTTTATTTAAATCGTTAATTAATGAGGTAATCACTGCATCATCATTGTGTCATAAAAAATTTAATTTATTTAATGTCTAAAAATTATAGAAAAATTACCATGATGTAAAAAATCTTTTTATTTTTAAAATTAATATTTATAGTAAAAAATTTAACTTATATAACCCCATGTAATAATTGTTTTAGTAAAACAACACATGTTTGTGACAATTTTATTTTTACTTTAAATAAAAATTTATTAATGTAATTTTCTTACCCAAGTGGCTCCATGGGGTCCCCAAGTTGACTCATGGATTTTCTTGGTCGGCCATGACTCATCCAATAATTTTAGGACAAGTGTCAAGATATTTTTATATTTTTTTAATATCATTTTTACCTTAAATTTCACTAATTACCTTTAATCGCGATTAATAAAACATAAAAGTTACTATTCACCAAAAAATTATTTTAATCCCATTGAACCACATTTTACTTCCTAATGAAAACCATGTATGTTGGATTTTTGAAAATCAAATCACAGAAGTGGTAATGTTTCATTTACATGAAAAAAAATAGTTTTTAAACTACCACTTAGTGGTTTCACTATTCATAAAAAATTGAAGTTTTTCAGAAAAATACCAAAAATTCACCCTAAGATATAATTGATATTATGAATTAAAAAAGGGTGTCAATTTTAGAAAATTACAAACATATAATTTTCATTAATTAATTTTATAATTAATTCCCGTTGTTAAAACAAATAGCGTGTTTTTAAGAAACAATATCAATCAAAAGATTGACAATTGTTTGTGTCCAATTTCAAAGTGAAATTAATTCTAATGACCACCATTGGATAAAATGGTAAAAATATATTCTAATTATACTTTAAAACCACTAAATTTTATAATTTATCACTATAAATTATTTTGATTAAAAAATTTGTTTTTAAGTATTTTTCCCTATTCATCAAAAATTGGAAGTTCTCAGAAAAATACCAAAAATTCAACATAGGATAATTTCAATATTCTGAATACAAAAATGAAGTCCATTTTGAAATATAAAATTTATATAATTTCAAAAGGTGGATATTACTATTCATAACTACTACTTTGATTGGTCGCGGTGTGTTAGAATCTCGAACTTGCGTACAATGCAAGCTATTGCATTATTGAAAGAGAAGCGTATTGTGAAAGCTTGGGGTGTTACATTCTCCCCTCCTTAAATAAATTTCATCCTCGCAATTTAAAAATGTTCTTCGAAAATAAACGGCTGAAAATAGAAAATACCTTTGTGGAAAACCCACATCAGAAATACGGTTAATAAAAATATAACATTAAAAGAAAGAAAGATAAGTACAAAGGTCACCCGAGATAGCCCATACTAGGATTCTATGAAAATATGGATATGGAGGAAAAACAAACCATCAAGGTTTGATAGAGAGTTGTAGAAAACAGGGTTAGGAGAAAGTTAACTACAAGAAAATCACAAACTTGTGATTGGTTAAATGATCATTGATTCCCCAGTAAGAAAATTTAACCGACAACGTTTTTCTTTTAAGTTACCTTTTATAAAGTTGAGGAATTTATTTAGGAGATTTACTAAGAACGTAAGGTAATATACATACTTTTCATTTAGACTTTCATTCTTTAATAAACTTTTACCACAAACCCATCTTTCACTAAAAAGATAATAGAACTCAAAAATATTATATTTATCCTAATCGTACAAGGTTCCAAATATTAACACATACCATTTAGATTAGGAAAACTATTTTGTAATAACTAGGGACTTCTTGTAGGCTAGTGGTAGGTAATAAAGGCATGTCGCACTATGGTTGTGGGTTCGATTCATGCAGCTTTGTCCGACGCGACATGTTATCTCCCAACCTGTAGGTTGTCATTTTCCTAAAACTATAGTATTATAATATTCCAAAATAATCTTTAGAAATGTTTTAACCTTAAATAATACTGTCCAAAGTTCAACTTAATCCATTCCAACCTTTATAGTTATCCAAAATACCTCTGTCCAGACTTTCTCTAAAAGGACTCTAAATTCCAAAATCAATTGTAACATCATATTCCCCAAACAAAGTAAAGTTTCTCTTATTTTCACATACTAAAAATATGATTACCTTCATCATATTAAAACCTTAATGAAAACAAAAAGTTCTACAGTAAAATCCTTATATATATCATATTATTCTTATAACCAGAATATAATCCTTGAGTCCAAAAGCACCAATACATTAATTATTCCACTTTAACTGTGGTAACAACATAAGATTGTCCTTGCTCCCTTGGCCTTTTCTGAGGTAAGGTTCCTTGGCGCTTAGGGCATTCATTTTCAAAATGCCCCATTTCTCTACAATTGTAGCATTCAACATTGAAAACATCTTTCTTTCCCTTGCAATCAAGAGCCTGTTGACCTTTTTCTCCACATTTATAACAAACTCCCATTCCTTTTAGGCAAGTACCGTGGTGATTCTTCCCACAATTATCGCATAATGGAAAATCCTTCTTTCCCTTTTTCCCTTTATCTGTCTCTTGTTCCACCATTCTCTTCTTCTCTTTCTTTACTTTGTTGTCATAAAATTTAGAGAATTAATTTTCTTTCTTGATAGAACACGTGACTATATCTTCGTAAGTTGAGAAATATTTTGATATTAATACTCGACGGAGAAACGGTTTTAACCCATCAAAGAAACGATTGATCTTACTTCTTGGGTTACGTATATAATCTGGAGCATGCATCGCTAACCTTGTAAAGTTAGCCTCATACTTTACGACATTCTCATCCTCATTCTGCCTCAGACTCAGAAATTTCCTTTCCATATATGCTCGATGGTCATGTGGAAATTATTTTTCTAAGAAAATTTCCTTAAACTCCCTTCATTCCATTATTGATACTTCTTTATCTTCTTTTGTGTTTTGAATCAGTGAAAACCATTGATCGGCATCTCTAGTGAGGTGGTAAACTTCCATGAAAACATTCTCCCTTTCGCTACTCCCCAAGGCATGGAATATTTTCTCTATGGATTTTATCCATTGCTCAGATACTAATGGATTTGTACCCCCATTAAATGTTGGTGGTTGTTTCCTCATGAAGCGGTCTAGCATTTATCATCCACGTTGCGCATCAGGGTGCTCCATACGAGTAAGGTTATTATTCATAACCTGAGTGAGTTTTCCTAGTATGGTGATAAGTTGATCAGCACCAGTTTTATCTCCAGCTCCACAATAATTATCTTAAGCAGGAGGGCAATCCCTACACGGAGTGCGTGCATTGATACGGTTTCCATTGCTCCCACTAGGCGCCATTTCTAAACAATGGCATAAACTAGATTAGTTTATGAATCGAAATACATAATTCCATACTTTTAAGACACTTAACAAAAATTGAACTATAATCATAAAAATGTTTTCTTTGAGGAAGTATATACTCATAATCCCTTCATAATGGTTTGTAAATAAAATTAGAATTATCCTAAGCATATCCCCTGGAGTGTCATAACCAAGAGTGTAGCAAGGCCCGTTGTCGTGCACCAATTCCCGTTCGAGTCTAGCTTAAAGCGGTGTTTTTGGGTTTTACCCCTAGGTACATCTGTGCCAGAGCCACCTCTACCTGCTCATATCCAGACAGGGATGTATTGCTCGAAAAACTCACAAAATCTCTATAATACCAAAATTCTAGGAAGTTCTTCTATACTAATCCTCAAAGTCTATCTTTGGGATATGTGCTCTAATCAGAGTTTATCTAAACCCAGCTTCCAAAGATAGTACTAAACTGCCTCTGATACCAACTGTAATGCCCTGACCCTAGTTACCCAGAGTCGGTGCATTATTGTGTAACATTGGCATGATCACAAAAGATCAAGTCTCGAAAGACCGATTAGTTTAGTAGCCTTGGAAACACTAGATACATTCATAAGTCTTACATTACATCATAAATTAAAACAAAACTACAACAACATCTTGTCTTCATATCCCCTCATACTATCCCTGCAGGTTATTCTTAATATACTTCTTCACATCCTGGAAAAATTAAAAAATTTGAAGGGGTGAGCTCAGATGCTCAGTAAGGATAACAATATAGCAGAAGCTTTCATAAATAAACATTAACATTTAAGGAAATGTATAACTAGAAAAAAAGCCTTTTAAACTTGAACTTCAGCATAATATGGCAAAAATAAAATGAAATAATGCCATTTACTTATTCACATGGATATTCTACTAGTCGAACAATAACATGCAATATCAATAACCACTTTCATAATGATGGAATTCATAATGCCACACTATCATAACCACGTAGCCAAGGCCTCGTGCCAAGACTAAAAATAATATTTTTTCAAGGCCTCGTTCCAAGACACTAGTTTGTCTCATGAGACCTATCGATGCATAAAGGAGCTATAGCGGGCTCCACCTGTCACTTATTAAGTCCAATTCATTCCTCATATGAACAGGTTTAAACATATCATAAACCATAACATAATCGTATCACATAAAACATTCATAAAGGAAACATAACATTTCCATATTTCAATGAAAATATATCAATACAACACATTGATATAATAAAAACATTATCAAAACCCTTTTCAATACCAAAATAAAAGAAAATTAAAACTTGGTATTTATTTTTCATTTAAAAAAAGTTATGGCTTGTAGAGGAAGCCGAAACTCAAATAATGGTCACGGCGGCAGAGAAGTCATTGTCGCCGTATACGTACAACAAAAAAACATTCCTTTTTTTCATTCAGTAAAACGATTCATATAAAAATAATCCTTTTGAATAAACTTAAAAGTCACAGGGCTTTATACACCGTATAAAAGAAATTTGTGTATAAAACAAAATATGCCTCAATGAATGGAGATTGAGACGAAGTCCCTTACAAAGATCATTTTCTAAATAAAATAGATTGCTCATGTGTATTCACTATAAGCTCAAATAAAGAAAGTATAAATACATGATAAGATATAAAAATTCATTTCTCACATAATCAAAGAACAACATAAATAAGAACGATAGGTTCAACCCAAGGAATGGGAATTCGGTTAAGAACTTCCCTTACCTCGTGTCCGACTTGACTCGACCGTTCTTTAACCTCCTGAATAATAAACTAGAGATAATTTAAACTTGCTTAAGAACCTCTTTCAAGTTCATTATTCCTTTTATATCACTTATTACCATGTTATGAACATTATGTAATTATTTAAGTTAATAACGGTCGTTTTGTCGATCTTTGGTACTTGAGTCAAAGATAAACTTCTTATAATTACAAGTTGATCATGTGGAAAAATATCCATTATATCCATAATTATATTCATGATGTAAATATCATATATATCATACATATCCAGTATATACATTCATTTATAATATTACATAACATTTAGAGGTAAGAAATGAAATGCACCGTTCATGGAGACGGTAATTCGTACGTACGCATGAACGCTACTTTCATTTATATTTCATATTTAATGGAATGAAATCATAATGATATAATGTTATATTATAATTACAGTATAATATAATATATAATATTATTTACTTCATCCTTTATACATCCCACATATGGCGTTAATGATTCAAATCACTTTGAGGGGGCGGTAGTCCACACTTCCTCAAATGAAATTATCGCATTTGCACAACATGAAAAGCATAAAGATATGTTTTAAATTTAAAATACAGAATCATAGAGAGGAAATAACTATAATATATATCATAAATAAATATAGTTCCATCATAATGTCCACCATGAGAGGTGGTAGGAGAAGATAGAACAATCATCGTTTTGTGAGCCAGTAATTCGTCATCCACGGAAACAGTTTGTTCTTTAACCATTAGACGGAGGTGTGTGTAAGTGTAGCTCGAATAAATATCATAAAAACATCCTAGTATATTGAAGATAATGGTTTTGTTACAAAATATATGAAGAAAAAGTGTTTAGGGGGTTGGAGAAGCAAAATAAAACAAAAGAACCCAAGTGAAGACATTACCTTTAAAATCGGGTAACTCTTTTTGATTTGAGCCAAAGGCTTCCTTGGGAGGAATTATGCCCAAATTGAGGCTTATAGGAGTAATATAGGGAAGTTTAGAGAGTATTTTGGCAGAGTTTGGCCGAGCCAAATGGCTTTTATGGTGTGAATAAGGTGGTAGAGGTGGGGGCCTTTTATAAGAGGAGATGAGGGGAACTCTTGGAAAGTCATGAAATGTTACATTATTATGAAATGATTTTCGGATTTTAAAGGTCACACAATGATATATTTAGAGGATAAGGTGATAAGGGTTCTAAAGCTACTCATCCAATGGGTTTTTGACAAGTTTAAGTCTTATATTTTACATTATCTTTTCATTTTATTTAAATCGTTAATTAATGAGGTAATCGATGCATCATCATTGTGTCATAAAATATTTAATTTATTTAATGTCTAAAAATTATAAAAAAATTACCATGATGTAGTAAATCTTTTTATCTTTCCAATTAATATTTATAGTAAAAATTTTAACTTATATAACTCCATATAATAATTGTTTTAGTAAAACAACACATGTTTGTGACAATTTTATTTTTACTTTAAATAAAAAGTTATTAATGTCATTTTCTTACCCATGTGGCTCCATGGGGTCCCCAAGTTGACCCATGGATTTTCTTGGTCTTCCATGACTCATCCAATAAGTTTAGGACAAGTTTCAAGATGTTTTTATATTTTTATAATATCATTTTTACCTTAAATTTCAGTAATTACCTTTAATCGCGATTAATAAAACTTAAAAGTTACTATTCCCTAAAAAAAATTATTTTAATACCATTGAACCACATTTTACTTACTAATGAAAAACATGTATGTCAGATTTTTGAAAATCAAATCACATAAGTGGTAATGTTTTATTTACACGAAAAAAATCAGTTTTTAAACTACCACTTAGTGGTTTCACTATTCATCAAAAATTGAAGTTTTTCAGAAAAATACCAAAAATTCACCCTAAGCTATAATTGATATTATGAATTCAAAAATGGTGTCTATTTTACAAAATTCCAAACATATAAGTTTGATTAATTAATTTTATAATTAATTCTCATTGTCAAAACAAATAGCGTGTTTTTAAGAAACAATATCAATCAAAAGATTAACAATTTTTTATGTCTAATTTCAAAGTGAAATTAATTATAATGACCACCATTGGATAAAATGGTAAAAATATATTCTAATTATACTTTAAAAACACTCAATTTTATAATTTATCACTATAAATTATTTTGATTAAAAAAAAATTTAAGTATTTTTCACTATTCATCAAAAATTGGAAGTTCTCAGAAAAATACCAAAAATTCAACATAGGCTAATTTCAATATTTTGAATACAAAAATGAAGTCCATTTTTTAATATAAAATTTATATAATTTCAAAAATTGGGTATTACTATTCATAACTGCTACTTTGATTGGTCGCGGTGTGTTAGAATCTCGAACTTGCGTACAATGCAAGCTATTGCATTATTGAAAGAGAAGCGTATCGTGAAAGCTTAGGGTGTTACAACTTCTAACCAATTAATCACACCTTTAAAGCCTATTGGATCGTCCAAAATCTGCCCAATTAAGCTCCTTACATCCCTCTACTCCTCCTAGAATCCTTACCTTAGACATAGGGAACTTCAAGATGTCCATTGGATAAAACCAAAGGGAGTTACCCAAATTAAAGGTAACAGTTTCTCTTAAATTCTTTTGTTTTATTTTACTTCTCCAACCCCAAAACTCTTTTTATTCCATTATTTTGTAACAACACCAGTATCCTCAATATAATGGGATGTTTTTATAAGAAGGAATTGAAATACACTTTCACACACCTCCATCTAATGGATGAAAAACATAATGTTTTTGTTGATGGCAAACTAACATCTCATGAAATGATGATTATTCAAATATCTCCAACCGCCTCTCATAGTGTCCATTATGATGGAACTTTATTTAAATATGATATATATTATTTTTATGTTTTATTTATGCTTCTGTATTTTCTATTGATATCATACCTTTATGGTTTCCATTATGGTTAAACGCGATAATTTCATTTGAGGAAATGTGGACTACCGCCCCCTCAAAGTGATATGACTCGTTAATGCCATATGTTGGACGTATAAAAGAGGGAGTTCATGATATTATATATGATATTATACTGGAATTATAATATAACTATGTAACATTATGTTTTAATTTCATTAAAATAAGAAATAGAAATGAAAGTAGCGTTCATGCATACGTACCTCTTACCATCCTCATGAACGGTGCATTTCATTTCTCACCTTCAATTGTTATGTACTAATATAAATACATGTATATACTGTATATATATGATATATATGATATCTAAATCATGAATATCATTCTGGATATAATAAACTATTGACCACATTGATAACTTGTAATATAAGGTGTTCATTTTTGACTCTAGTACCAAATATCGACAAAATGAACGTTATTAACTTAAACGATTACATAATGTTTAAAACATGGTAATAAGTGATATAAAAGTAATAATAAACTTTAAAAAGGTTCTTAATCAATTATAAATTAACTTTAATTTATTATTCAGGATATTAAAGAGTGATCGAGTCAATTCGGACACGAGGTCAGGGACTTAATCTCAAATATCCTTTCATTGAGGCATATTTAATTTTATACACAACATTATTTTATTCAGTGTATAAACCCCTTTGAATTTTTTTAAGAACCCGGTTTTTTCTTTGAAAGACTTTGGAATATTCTTGGGGATATTCCAGAGCAGCGCCTTCAGACGGCGTGCGATTCCGAGCCCCAGAGTGGCCGGAATTAAATTTTTAGTGCGTTCACACTGGAAACGCCAAATAAATGGGATAACTCCTAAACGGTTCTTCGAATCAGAGATCCGAGTGTACGGATGGGTCCGGAATGGGGTGTTTACCCTAGGAATGACATAAAACATGTCGGTGCGGGATGTTTGGACCCCTCGCTCGCTTTCAGAACGTGAAACGGATAAATTAAATGATTAATTTATACGTTTAACGGATTAACTCAAGTATCTCTTAAACGGTGGATCATATTGGAAAACCGAGGGCACCATTGAGTTCAGAGCGTACTGTTTACCCTAGGAGGGATGTAAGTCTTGTGGGCGCGGGCCGTCTGTGAAAAATGGCCCCAGGGGCATTTTTGTAATTTGGCGGCTTTGGGAGTTCAGTTTAATAACTTTTGAACAGGACCTCGGATTAAAATTCCGAGACCTCCGTTGTGCTCAGGAGGTGGTGTTTCACCTAGGGGATGCTTAACCTTGACCCCGCCGGAGGTTCGGGTTCGGGCCGACGGGCGGGTGGTTAAGTGTGTTTCTATTTAAACACTTAACCCCCTCTCTATTCCCCTCTCTTCATCTCCTAGTAGGAGCTCCTCCTCCATCCTCTCCTCCTCCACTCCGGCGAGGCAGCTCCGGCAAGGCGGCAGATCGCGGCGAAGCTCCGGGCAACGCCCACGAGGTAGGATTTATCGTTTTTATTTTGTTTTCCTGCACCTACTTTGAGCCTATTAAATCCTATCTAATTGTTATTTGATTTTCGAACAAAACCCATGAATGAGTAGTAGAGTATTTTTCCTTTCCAACGCAACTTTCGGAATCGAAATCCGAGTTCGGAGGAGGCCTGGGTTGTTCGCCGAAGTTTGCGGGAATTGGGGGGATCAGCTGGGCGGCGCGGTGGTTCGGCCAAGCTTCAGGCGGTCGGGGGCTCACGGCGGCAGCAGGAGGGTGTCCGCGGAATTCTAAGGGCATGTGGCGGAGGCACTTGGCGTGGCAGTGGGCGGCTTCAAGAGGAGGCCATGGCTCATGCGGAGCGCCTCGGCGCGGCGGCAGGTCGCCAGGGAGCGGCGACCGTGGGGTCGTGGTGCGCGACCCCCATGCGGTGACAAAGACTCGCGTCGCGCGGGTCTTCACGATGCTGCCGCGACTGGCCCTCGTGGCCGGTATGCACGCAGACTGCGAGTCTGCGGCCGGCCCGCGCGGCTAAGCTGCGGGCCGGCCCAGGTCAGGCGGAGCGGCCGGTCCAGGCCGGTCCAGCCCCAGGGGCCTTGCCCCCTTGGTTTTCGGACGCCCGTATTTTCCGCTACGGGTGTCCGTTTTGAGTGTTGTCTATGGAAGTGGAATCGTATCGACGAGACGGACCTTTTGAGATGGTTTCGGGAATTTTTAATTCCCAAAATGAGGGGCCTCGGAGGCCCGTCGCGTCTTTAAGCGAATTGTCGTTTTTCCGAGAATATTGCTTTGGACGGCGCGGACGCGTCCGATGTCCGTTTTGAGCACCGTCAGTGGCGTTGGAACCCTGGAACCGAGGCGGAGCTTTCCAGGTTGGTTTCAAACGTTGAGGCCGAATTTGAGATGCAGGCCCCACGGCCCGTCTTTTGAGCTGCGCGCAGCGTTTAGCGACTTTTTCATCGAATGTCTGTTCAGGGCGTGCGAGCAGTAATTTCTGGATGTTTTCCGAGGGGATTGAAAAATTGAAATTTTCCCACTGTAATTTCGCACGATGGTGTGGGCCCCATGAGGGCCGTTTCGGGGGTTGACGGTGATTTTCCATCTTTATCACCGGGTGTCCGTTTTGGACAAGTGAATAGTCCATCTTGTGTGCTTTTACGAGAGGATATCAACGGTGCGATCCGTTGGCAGTGCTTCGGGACCGGGGTGCGGGTCCTGCATGGTACCGCTCGTGCGCGGGGAGCCGGAACGTATCTTTTTCTCTGGATATCCATTGCACTCAAGTGATTAGTGCTTTTGACGTGTTTTCCCGAGGGGATCGCAATGGTGTGATGCGCCCGACTGTTTTCAGGGCCGAGGCTCGAGATCACGGGACGTCGTTCAGGCGTGAGGCGGTGTTGGTGACTTTTCGGTTGGATATCTGTTAGAGGCGAGTAATTAGTCAATCTCGCGTATTTTTTCCGCAAGTATTAAAATGGTGTGATCTATTTGGTTGTAAGGAGCCTCTAGCGCAATCTTATTAATTGTGGAAATGTGAAAGGCGACCTGACGGCGGTTCTTCCCGCCGTGTTTGCAGAGAACCCTTGGTGTGTGATCGCGTGCACTCCCGTGTGAGTGAAGAGATGTGGTTGGATGTGCCTCAGCCGTTGTGGTGGCAGGTTGGAGTTGTTACGTCACGCCTCCGCGTTGACGTTGGGTGTCGTGTGCACGATAGCCTTTTGGCTGGAACGTGGTATACTCTAGGATTATACGGGAACGCTTGGAGGGACATGTGGTTGTTTGTACCTGAGGACGTTTGTGCACTCAGTTGGGGTTGACTTGGGGCCACACGTCGTGTGGTCCCCATGTGCGTGTCGTGTTCTACTTACGTACTTTTGACCTCTCACGACGTAGAGGGTCCCTCTGTGCTTGTTTGTTCGACCAGTAGGGTTGAGTGGTCTCCCCCTGGTTTCTTCCTTGATGGTTTGGTTGGCAGAGATGGTTCGTTTCCTCTTTTTCTTCAGCTGTGAGGGGTTTCAGTACAGTGCCCTTTCACCGGACTGCGACACCATTTGCGACTACAGGTGTTCATACAGTGTGGGTGTTTTCCCCACTTTCTAGGATGAGTTTTCTCAGTCCTCTTTGACAGTGACTCAGCGGATTAGAGCGCGATCACCTTGAGAGGCCTGGGGAGTTTCTCTCGTTGCTTTGTGTTCCCTGGTAGATCTCTTGTGGATTAGATGTGACCAACACTTTACGCGGGCACCGATCCTCTACCTAGGAGGTTGTTACCATCAGGGCTGAGGTTGTTTCTAGTAGGGCTAAGGTTGTTTCCTGTAGGGATGGCCAGAGCAGTTCTAGGCTTACCTCCAGCTGGGCTGGGCAGTGGTCCCCGATGTTGGGCTTACCTCCAGCTGGGCTGGGTAGTGGTCCCCGATACCAGGTTACCTCCAGCTGGGCTGGGCAGTGGTCCCATCGCCGACTTTAGCCGGGTCTCCCTCTAGTTTATTACCCTGTTACCGGACTGAGAAGTGTGGAACCCATCGACTTTATGGGTCTCCCTATAGTGGGAAGCCATCGACTTCCAGGGACCCTCCAGCGGGGCTGGGCATGGGGTCGCCTGTCGACTTTGAGCAGACCTCTCGACTGCAGGGCAGTGACGAGTTGTGGTTGACGTTCCCCCAGAACTCTCAAGTACGAGGAGTTTTTTTTCACCGAGATGCATCCTTGTGACGCGACCTAAAACCGTGCATGCGATTCAGTGTCGCCCAAAGCGGATAGTGTCGATGTGTGGTGATTGAGCCCTTGACTTGTAGTTCGGGGCAGACATGCGAGATGATGGGCATCGATGGTGTTACTTCTGGGACGGTTGTCTACTCTTTTCTTGGGCTGAGCTACGGGATGGATATCCCATTACGATCTTGTTTGGGCTTCTTGATTGTGCATATTTACTTGTATATACCTTGTTCTAGTACCCACTTCTTGGGTTTGGTTACTCTCCTTCCGGGAGAGGCGAAGACGCATGGGGTATGCCACGTGATTTCCGTGTCTAGCTTCTCATGGTTGGATGAGTCTACTCTCCTACTATAGGTAGCTAAGACTCGACGAGAAGTTCATCTTCTCACCATTTCCAGCTCCTTGTGTCTAGACGAGTCTACCTTCTTTCTCTTATTGGGTTGAGCTAGAATCTCTACTGTTACTCTTACTGAACTTTCAGTTGTACTCCTCTACTTTTCCTGTTTGTTCTACTGCTCACCCTTCGGTACCTACTTTGTTGCTCCCTCGAGCCTTAGGGGTATCCTACTTAGTATTTTTATACTCACCCCTGCTTGGGCTTTTCCCACACTTGGTGTGCCCTTGCAGACGATGGACAGGTTGGTCGTCACTTTAGTGGAGCTTAGGATCTCAGGAGCTTGGACCGCGTGCGGTGGTCGTGGTTAGGTCCTAGGTGGGGGAACCCTTCCGGCTGTTTGTTTTGTTTACCTATTTCCGGGTTGTGGCACTTTTTGGTTGGGCGCGTGTTTTTCACCTTTTTCCTTTTCAGTGCACCTTTGGCTTTCTTTGTACTTGTAGAGGTCGATTCACTTTGTGGTTTATATATAGAAGTTGCCCTTTTTCTTGTGTTTTCTTTTACTCTGCACTTTTGCATTGAGTGTAATGCGTGTGTGCATGTACAGGTACGTAGGCAAAGGCCTCCCTGAGTTGTTGTGCCTTCGGCGCTAGTCGCCAGCCCCTGGCCTATGGAGGCGGTCTTGGGGTAGTTGCGGCTCGAGCCCGGGTAGGGTCGGGTCGTGAAAAAGTGGTATCAGAGGAGGTTCATTCCTTGGTACGATGTTTGGACGTCCCTAAAATAAAAGTAATTGGTTGGGATTTAGGGAAATAGTGTTAACGTGTCTCGAGAGCGGCTCTTAGGCCAGGGAGTCCAATGATGGTGCGGCGGCCGACGTATCCATTCACCAGGACCTTGAAAACCCGCTTGTCAACTCGGCATGTTGAGATAATTGTTGCAGGGAAAATTGGTTTGTGCATCACATAGGACTGAGTCTTGATTGTCCTTATTGAGTCAGTTCCCCATTTTTGTTGTTATTGGTATATATTTATATGATCATCTGACCGTGGCACTCCTTGATAATATTCAGGACGTCTCCGCGAAGACAGCCATCCAGGATACCAACTTTTCTTCGTGAAGACGACCCTGTGAGCTACGAGGCCACGGTCCAGGACCCATCATGTGAGCCCCTTTCTCTGGGTGGGCCGGTAGCAGCACCCCCACCTGTTGAGCAGCAGGTAGTTTCAGCATAGCAGGCTGAGCTTGAGTGCAGGTTAAGCACGCTTCATGAGTTCCAGCGGCAGAGACCGCTGAGGTTCAGTGGTGATCCAAACCCTCAGGCATAAGAGGTTTGTCTAGAGACAGTGGTTTTCCTTTTCAGGCTTGTGCAGATGCCGACAGATCAGAGAGTGGCTTTTGCAGCCAACCTTTTTCGTGGAGTAGCTCGGCGTTGGTGGAGTCTAGTGACTCAGCTTCTTGACGAGTCGTCGCTTTTGTGGGGCGACTTTCAGTTGTTGTTTCGTGAGGAGTTTTTCCCCTCCTTCTTATGCTCCGTTCGGATTCAAGAGCTCCTGCAGTTTCAGCAGGGAGGGATGACGGTGGCCGAGTACGCGGCTAGTTTTGCAGACCGTGCACGCTTTTACCCAGACTTGGTCCATGACGACAACCTCCGAGCACAGAAGTTTGAGCAGGGTCTCCACTGAGAGATTCGTACTGTTGTAGTACCCTTGGAAATTTCCACATATGTCGGGGGTTCTGGAGCAGGCGCTAGTGATAGAGGGATTCCTGTCACATTCTGGAGTTGGTGGTGGCAGCAGGCACGTTGGAGCCGAGACGTCTGCCGAAGCTAATGGGCGTCAGCAAGCAGAACCTCAACGCAGGTGGCTATCTGATAACCGGACTCAGGGGCATGGTCGTACACCACAGTGGCGTCGTAGGGCACCAGTGCAGCCCCGAGAGACTCGGTGCTATGCTTGTGACGGGCGAGGTCACTTGTCATGAGACTGCCCGACCCGAGTTGCTAAGAGCTTCGGGCAGGCAGCAGGCGCACCACCATGGCAGAGGCAGCGCCGTGATTGGAGTAGTTCCCAGAAAGGTGGTTCTAGCAGAGGAGTGGGGGGATCTGGACGTGGGGGACGACGTTACAAGGTCTTCCCATCACCACTAGGTGGTCCACGTCAGGCTCTAGGAGCTGATAGTTGGGACCGAGGACAGTCGCGAGCTTTGGATGTCTACGATCCTGTAGAGCATGAGGTGATAAGAGGTATACTCTACAGCTCTCCTACTTTTTTCAGTAGAATTGTTAGACTCTTCCTGTTAAATGATTTCCTCCCTACTCCTTGCTTGCGGTGTTACCAGGGTGACACAGGGCGTCGTTGTAACCCTGTGTCGGTAAGGTAAAAGGCATATGACCTTTTCTCATTAGTTGATGGTGTTGACTCCTTCGCTCTCCGAGCGTGTAAGAGAGTCTTGGTTGCGAGACATCAACTATGAAATCTTGTGTGACCAGATATCTTTGGGTGTTCCACCATATGTATATTCTGAAGGAGGGAATCATCGGGCCTTGTTCCAGGTGCGGGCGGTGATTCCAGTCGCGGCGTGTGACGCAGAGGTTCGACCGGGGAGGTGAGCTACCCCCGAGGGCCTTCGGGCCGTTTGAGACCGTGCAAAGGGATGGAGAGGTACCCTACTGCCTTTCCCTAACCCCAAAGTCTGGAGTGGGTGCACGACATCAGCAAGGGCCGACCTCGCGTGAATGGATCAGTCCTTTGGTCTGTGTGCGGTGGTGCAGAGCTGTGCGAGAGTTCTTCTGGGTACAGGAGATCCAGGTGTGGGCTTAGTACCCTGAGTTGTCTCCTAGTTTTGCTTTTCGGGGATGAAAATATTGAAGGATGGAATGATTCAAGAACCCGTTTTTTGCTGTGAAAGGCTTTGGAATATTCTTGGGGATATTCCAGAGCAGGGCCTTCAGACGGCGTGCTATTCCGAGCCCCGGAGTGGCCAAAATTAAATTTTCAGTGCGTTCACACTAGAAACGCCAAATAAATGGGATAACTCCTAAACGGTGATTTGAATTAGAGATCCGAGTGTACGGATGGGTCCGGAATGGGGTGTTTACCCTAGGAACGACATAAAACATGTCGGCGCGGGATGTTTGGACACCTCGCTCGCTTTTGGAATGTGAAACGGATAAATTAAATGATTAATTTATACGTTTAACGGCTTAACTAAAGTATCTCTTAAACGGTGGCTCGGATTGGAAAACTGAGGGCACCGTTGAGTTCAGAGCATACCTTTTACCCTTGGAGGGGTGTAAGTTTTGCGGGCGCGGGCCGTCTGTGAAAAATGGCCCCAGGGGCGTTTTCGTTATTTGGCAGCTTTGGGCATTCAGTTTAATAACTTTTGAACAGGGCCTCGGATTAAAATTCCAAGACCACCGTTGTGCTTAGGAGGTGGTGTTTGGCCTAGGGGATGCTTAACCTCGACCCCGCTAGAGGTTTGGGTTCGGGCCGGCGGGCGAGTGGTTAAGTGTGTTTCTATTTAAACACTTAACCCCCTCTCTTCCCCTCTCTTCATCTCCTGTAAGGAGATCCTCCTCCATAATATCCTCCTCCACTCCAGTAAGGCGGCTCCGGCAAGGCGGCAGATCATGGCGAAGCTCCGGGCAACGCCCACGAGGTAGGATTTGTCATTTTCATTTTGTTTTCCCGCACCTATTTTGAGCCTGTTTAATCCTGTCGAATTGTTGTTTGATTTCTGAACGAACCCCATTAATGCGTAGTAGAGTATTTTTCCTTTCCAATGCAACTTTCGGAATTGAAATCCGAGTTCGGAGGAGGCCAGGGTTGTTCACCGAAGTTTGCGGAAATTGGGGGGATCAGAAGGGCGGTGTGGTGGTTCGGCCGAGCTTCAGGAGGCCGGGGGCTCACGGCGGCAGTAGGGGGGTGTCTGCGGGCTTCTGAGGGTGTGTGGAAGAGGTGCTTGGCGTGGCAGCGGGCAGCTTCAGGAGGAGGCTGGGGCTCAGGCAGAGCGCCTCAGCGCGGCGGCAGGTCGCCAGGGAGCAGCGATCACGGGGTCGTGGCGCGTGACCCCCGTGCGGCGATAAAGACCCGCGCCGCGCGGGTCTTCACGCGACTCCCACAACCGGCCCTCATGGAAGTTCTGCGCGCAGACCCTGAGTCTGCATCCGGCCTGCGCGGCTAAGCCGTGGGCCGGCCCATGCCAGGCGGACCGGCTGGTCCAGGCCGGTCCAGCCCCAGGGGCCTTGCCCCCTCGGTTTTCGGGCGCCCGTATTATCCGTTACGGGTGTCCGTTTTGAGTGCTGTCTGTGGAAGTGGAACTGTATCGATGAGACGGACCTTTTGAGATAGTTTTGGGAATTTTTAATTCCCAAAATGAGGGTCCCCAGAGGCGCGACGCGTCTTTAAGCGAATTGTCATTTTTTCAGGAATCATTCTTTGGACGGCGCTGACGCGTCCGACGTCCGTTTTGAGCATAATTAGTAGCATTGGAACCCTGGCACTGAGGCGGAGCTTTCTAGGGTGGTTTCAGGCATTGAGGCTGAAGTTGCGGTGTGGGCCCCACGGACCGTCTTTTGAGCTGCGCGCAGCGTTTAGCGACTTTTTCATCGAACGTCCGTTCGGGGCATGCGAGCAGTCGTTTCTGGATGTTTTTCAGGGAGGATTGCAATGGTGCAATTTTCCCGCTATAATTTCGCACGATGGTGTGGGCCCCTTGAGGGCCGTTTCGGGGGTTGACGGCGATTTTCCATCTTTATCACTGGGTGTCCGTTTTGGACACGTGAATAGTCCATCTTGTGTGCTTTTACGAGAGGATCGCAACGGTGTGATCTGTTGGCAGCGCTTCGGGACCAAGGTGTGGGTCCCTCATTGCACCGCTCGTGCGTGAGGAGCCGTAACGTATCTTTTTCTCCAGATATCCATTTCACTCAAGTGAGTAGTGCTTTTGACGTGTTTTCCTGAGGGGATCGCAATGGTGCGATGTGCCCGACTGTTTTTGGGGCCGAGGATCGGGATCACATGACGTCGTTCGAGCATGAGGCGGTGTTGGTGACTTTTCTATCGGATATCCATTGGAGGCGAGTAAGTAGTCGATATCGCATGTTTTTTCCGCGAGGATTACAACGGTGTGATCCGTTTGGTTTTGCAGAGCCTCTTGCGTGATCTTATTAAATGTGGAAATGTGAAAGGTGCCCTGATGGTGGTTCTTCCCACTGTGTTTTCAGAGAACCCTTGGCGTGTGATCGTGTGCACTCCCATGTGAGTGAAGAGATGTGGTTGGCTGTGCCTCAGCTGTTGTGGTGGCAGGTTGGAGTTGTTACGTCACACCTTCGTGTTGACGTTGGGAGCCATGTGCATGATATCCTTTGGGCTGGAACGTGGTATACTCTAGGAGTATACGAGAACGCTTGGAGGTACATGTGGTTGTTTGTACCTGAGGACGTTTGTGCGCTCAGTTGGGGTTGACTTGGGGCCACACGTCGTGTGGGCCCCATGTGTGTGTCATGTTCTGCTTACGTACTTTTGACCTCTCGCAACGTAGAGGGTCCCCCTGTGCTCGTTTTTTCGACCATCAGGGTTGAGTGGTCTCCCCCTGGTTTCTTCCTTGATGGTTTGGCTGGAAGAGATGGTTTGTTTCCTCTGTTTCTTCAACTGTGAGGGGTTTTAGTACTGTGCCCTTTCACCGGACTGCGACACCGTTTGCTACTACGGGTTTTCATACAGTGTGGGTGTTTTCCCCACTTTCTGGGATGAGTTTTCTCAGTCCGCTTCGATAGTGACTCAGCGGATTGGAGCGTGATAGCCTTGAGAGGCCTGGGGAGTTTCTCCGGTTGCTTTGTGCTCCCTGGTAGTGCTCTTGTGGATTCATTGTGACCAAAACTTTATGTGGGCACTGATCCTCTACCCATGAGGTTGTTACCAGTAGTGCTAAGGTTGTTTCTAGCAGGGATGAGGTTGTTTTCAGCAGGGATGGCCAGAGTAGTTCTGGGCTTACCTCCAGCTGGGCTGGGCAGTGGTCCCCGATGTTGGTTTACCTCCAGCTGGGCTGGGCAGTGGTCCCTTATCCGAATTTAGCCGCGTCACCCTCCAATGGATTACCCTGTTACGGGACTGGGCAGTGTGGCACCCGTTGACTTTTCGGGTCTCCTTGTAGTGGGAACCCGCCGACTTCCAGGGACCCTCCAGCGGGGCTGGGCAGGGGGTCACCTGTCGACTTTGAGCAGACCTCTCGACTGCAGGGTAGTGACGAGTTGTGGTTGACGTTCCCCCAAAACTCTCAAGTACGAGGAGTTTTTTTCCACCGAGACACGTCCTTGTGACGGGACCTAAAACCGTACAGGCGAGTCAGTGCCGCCCAAAGCGGATAGTGTCGAGGTGCGTTGATTGAGCCCTTGACTTGTAGTTCAGGGCAGACATGCGGGATGTTGGGCATCGATGGTGTTACTTCTGGGACCGTTGGCTACTCTTTTCTTGGGATGAGCTATGGGATGGAGATCCCCTTAAGATCTTGTTTAGGCTTCTTGATTGTGCATATGGACTTGTATATACCTTGTTCTAGTACCCACTTCTTGGGTTTGGTTACTCTCCTTCCGGGAGAGGCGAAGACGCGTGGGGTATGCCACGTTCCTTTCGTGTTTAGCTTCTCGTGGTTGGACGAGTCTACTCTCCTGATATAGGTAGCGAAGAATCGACGAGAAGTTCATCTTCTCACCATTTCCAGCTCCTTGTGTATGGACGATTCTACCTTCTTTCTCTTGTTGGGTTGATCTGGACTCTCTACTATTACTCTTACTGCACTTTCAGTTGTACTTCTCTACTTTTCATGTTCGCTCTACTGCTCACCCTTCGGTACCTCCTTTGTTTCTCCCTCGAGCCTTCGAGGTATCCTACTGAGTATTTTTATACTCACCCCTTCTTGGGATTTTCCCACACTTGGTGTTCCCTTGAAGATGACTGACAGGTTGGTCGTAACTTCAGTGGATCTTAGGAGCTCAGGAGCTTGGACCGCGCGCGGTGGTCGTGGTTAGGTCCCAGGTGGGGGACCCCTTCGGGCTGTTTGTTTTTTTACCTGTTGTCAGGTTGTGGCACTTTTTGGTTGGGCACATGTTTTTCCCCTTTTGCCTTTTCAGTGCACCTTCAGCTTTCTTTGTACTTGTAGAGGTTGATGCACTTTGTGGTTTATATATAGTAGTTGACCCTTTTCGTGTATTTTCTTTTACTCTGCACTTTTGCATTGAGTGTGCTGCGTGTGTGCATGTACAGGTACGTAGGAAAAGGCCTCCCCGAGTTGTTGTGCCTTCGGCGCTAGTCGCCAACCCCTGGCGTATGGAGGTGGGCTTGGGGTAGTTGCGGCTCGAGCCCGGGTAGGGTCGGGTCATGACACTTTTCATTTCATTCAAAGGGAATCTTTTTGTACAAATCATTTTACTAAATGACAAAAAGGAATGTTTTTTTTACATAAGTTCTGACAACGTCCTTTTCGCCGCCGTGAGTTTTATTTGATCTTTTTCTTCCTTAACAAGCCAAAATGTTTTTAAAAGGAAAAATATATATCATATACTCTTTTTTATGTATTTTGGTATTGGAAATTATTTTGAGAATGGATTTATTATTTCAATATATTGAAATGATATTTTTTTGCAATATGGAAATGTTATCTTTCTGTTATGCTTATGTTATGATCATGTTATGGTTCATGGGAATTACTTATGTATACAGGTGGTTCTGTGATATACCTAGGGTAGGTGACCCCGAGATAGCTCTCCAATGCATTGGGTAACATGAAGGAGGTAAAGGTGAATGCTTTTCCTAAGAGATTTAGTGAATATACTTTGATGGGTATTCCAAAGTAACTCTCTATGTAGTTGTGATAGCAACAATGTAAGTATGATATGGATGCCACAAGTTACCTTTATGATTTATGTTTTCTATGTGTTATTCATAAAATCTTATGATTTCATGAGATAAGTAAAAGTGTTTATGTTTTATATGTATTTATGAACAAATGTTTCTTTATTTTTTTTATAACTCGTACTCATCTTTTTATGCTCATCCCAAGTATTGAAATGTTTTCACAGGACTTAAAGATTAATATGGTGAAGGGTGGGATCAAGTAAAATTCATACTATCTAAAACATGGAACTACACATGACTCCTTTTTTCAAGAGTCGTTATTTTATGAAAAAAATGAAAACTGTGTAGAAGTGTCTACTTTGTAATCTTTTGAGATGTAATAGTTATGTATTAATTCTCAAAAACTCTATACTTGAAAATATCCTCTATGTGAATTATTCATTTAATTCAATATTATGTAATGTTTAAGGGTGGGTCCTTATAGTTGGTAACAGAGATCGGTTTAGATAACATTAGGAGTTAAGGTATTGTTAAATTAATATCCATAAATTAATTTATGTTAATATTGAAATCATATATCATTTACAGATTACAATGTTGCTTCGCCTAAGATATTTCTGTGTTCAGAATGGTTTTCCACAGAGGAAACAAGGCAGCTATGTTGGGAAAACATCAAGAGGAAAACAACCTTCCAAATCAGCAACCTGAGATGGTCAAAAGCAGAACTGAATAGTTTGTTGAAGTGATGGAACATTTGACTCATGCTATAAATGGTTGTGGTATCCATGTACGAGATCAGCCAGATCAACCACAGAGGAACATGTTAGTAGTGGAGAATTTTTCATGAGGCAACATCCCCCATCATTCAAAGGATCATCTGACCCTGTGCTTGCTGAAGGGTGGATTAAGGCACTTTAGAAGACTTTTGATGTCATGGGTTGTTCAAAACATCAAAAGGTTAGTCTTGTTGTTTACCGTTTTGAAGGTGAAGCGGATTAGTGTTGGTCGATGGTCAAAAATATCAGGGATAGTGAGGAGATTGATGCTCTCGATTGGGATGAATTCAAAGGTATGTTTCTTGAGAAATATTTTCCTAAGTTTGTTAGTCTTAGGATGGAAACAATATTCCTATAATTGGGGTAGGAGGATGACTCTATGGTTGGTTATGAAGAAAAATTCAATCGACTAGCAAGGTATGCTCCAAATTTCATATGAGATCTTGATAGTAAAATCAATCGTTTTTACTCAAGATTAAAGCCAAAGTACCCAAAGGATTTAGCTTCTCGTGAGCTCAAATGTTATGAAAAACTTTTTCCTTGTGCGTAAAAGGTGGAAATGAAGTTTTATGATGATTAGGTATTCTTTGACAAACAACAGAATAAGTGGTTGAGGTGGTAGGTGAAAGGGAATAACTCTTCAAAAAATTATGATGGTTAGAAACTTAAGTTTATAGTTTGTGAAAATTGTGGTAAAAATCATGCTAGAGAGTTTCTTTTAAATTCTTTAAAGTTATAATGATGTGTTAAAATTGGACATATGGCTCGTAATTTCATTGAAAAAGATCAGGGTAATGGTATCACTAAATCTGATTTACAGTTTGTAAAATGTTTTAAGTGAAATTAAATGGATCCTTAAGAAAATGAGTGTACAACAAATAAGTCAACCGAAGGAAAGCAGCCAGACTACAAGATGAAAGGGGTGGTGAAATAATTTGCAACTACTTCAGCAGATGTTGGGCCATCAAATGATGTTATATCAGGTACACTGTTTGTTTTTTCAGATTATGCCAATGTGTTGTTTGATTTAGGGTCTATAGACTATTTCATTTCTGAGAAGTTTTCTAGTAAATTGGGAATTCCATCTCAAGATATGAATACAGAACTTATGGTAAAAACACCTGGAAGAAATGTTGAGACAAAAAGAAAACATAAGAACATTCATGTTCTTATGTGTGGAAATAATCTACCTGCAAATCTTATTGTTTTTCCTCTAGTTGATTTGATGTTATTTGGGGCGTGGATTGGAATTCTATTTATCATGATAAGATTGAATGTAGAGATAAAGAGGTTTCTTTTCAGAAATATTTTCAGTTTGTATAAAAAAACTGAACCCTTGCTTTTGATAACATATTAGGAAGCTGAGAAACTAGTAAGTGATAGAAATGAATGTTTCCTTACACATATTATTGAAAAAAAAGGAACTGTTCAGATTAATGATGTGATAGTGGTAAATGAGTACCTTGATATTTTTCCTGATGAGTTTCCTGGTATTATACCTGATCAAAAAGTTGAGTTTACAGTTGAATTAGTTGTTGATGCTAAGACAATTTCAAAACCCCCTTATCGAATGGCTCAAATTGAACTTTTAGAGCTAAAGAAGAAATTGTAGGAGTTATTAGATTAAGGTTTCATTCGACCTAGCACATCACCATGGGGTGCTCCTGTTTTGTTTTTTAAAAAGAAAGATGGTTCAATGATACTTTGCATTTATTATAGAGCATATAATAACATCACTATTAATAATAAATATCCTTTGCATCATATCGATGATTTGTTTGATCAACTCTAGGGAGCTCTGTATTTTTCGAAGATTGACATGAGATTGGGGTAAAATCAGTTGAAAGTAAAGGAAGAATACATTCTGAATACTGTGTTTCATACTAGATATGGCCATTGTTAATTTTTAGTTATGCCTTTTGGGTTAACCAATGCACCTACTGTATTCATAGATCTTACGAATAGAATTTTCCGTGAGTTCTTGGATAAGTTTATGGTTGGGTTCATTGATGATATTTTGGTTTAATATAAAATTAAAGAGGAGAATTAATGTCATTTAAGGCTCATCTTGCAAACCATAAAAGAAAATAAACTTTATGGGAAATTCAGAAAGTGTGAGTTTTGGTTACAACAGATTTCTTTCCTTGGTCACATTGTTTCAAAAAATGGCATAACTATTGATCCTACTAAAAAAAGTTGTTGAAGACTGGCCAAGACACACAAATATAAATGAGATTCATAGTTTTCTTGGTTTGGCAGGTTATTACCAGAGGTTTGTTGAGAATTTTGCATGGTTATCTAGTCCAATGACTAAGTTAACTCGAAGAGGTGTTAAGTTCATCTGGACAACAGAATGTGATGATTGTTTTTAGGAATTGAAAAGGAGATTGGTGAATGCTCTAATTTTGGCACTGCCATCTAGAAATGGTTATTTTGTTATCTACAGTGATTCTTCATTGAAAGGATTGGGTTGTGTCTTAATGCTGAATGATCAGGTAATTGCTTATGCTTCACATCAGTTGAAAACACATTAGTTAAATTACCCTACACATGATTTGGAATTAGCTGCTATTGTTTTTTCTTTAAAAAATTGGAGGCATCATTTGTATGGAGTAAAATGTGAAATATATACTAATCCCAAAAGTTAATAGTATATATTCACTCAGAAAGAATTGAACATGATATTGAGGAGTTGTCTAGAATTAATCAAGGATTATGATTTCATGATCAATTACCATCCAGGAAAATAAAATAAAGTGGCTGATTATTTGAGTTGAAAAAGTAATGCTTCATTTAACATGTTACGTTTGGAACAAGATCCTTTGGTTTTTTATTTGATAAACATTGGCATAGAAATTGTTTGTGTAGAAAATTCTTCGATTTTGTTTCAGCCGTTAGTGAAATCATCTCTATCAGACAGAATAAATCAAGCACAGAAAGAAGACAGTGAGTTGCAGAAAAAGGTAGAGTTGGTTCAGCAGGGTAAATTACATGATTTTAACATTGATAATGATTGTGTTTTGAGGTTTGGGAAGAGAATAGTTGTGCCTTGTGATTCATAGTTGAAGAATGAGTTGTTATGTGAAGCTCATAGTTCCCCATTTTTAGTTCATCTTGGTAGTAGTAAAATGTAAAGAGATCTTCAAAAGTATTACTGGTGGTATGGAAGGAAAAATATATATTTCTGATTTTACTATGAAGTGTTTAACTTGTCAGCAGGTTAATGTCGAGCGGCAGTTACCGAAAGGGATGCTTCAGCCTTTACTGGTGCCAGAATCTAAATTGGAAAATATATCCATGGACTTCATTGTGGGATTACCAAAGAAATCTCGAGGTAATAATGCAATCTGGGTTATAGTTGATCGACTGACTAAATCTGCTCATTTACTTCCTATTCGAGATATATTGTCTCTAGATCAACTCTCTCGATTGTATGTTAAATAGATAGTCAGGTTGCATGGAGTTCCCATCTCCATTGTATCTGATCTTGATCCCAGGTTTACTTTTAACTTTTGGAAAGTCCTTTAGAAGTCGTTGGGTACTGAATTAAATTTCAGTACAGCTTTTCATCCTCAATCAGATGGGAAATCAGAATGAACAATTCAGACATTGGAGGATATGTTACGTTCTTTCTCATTGTATTATCAGGGAAGTTGGGACAAACAAATTTCTTTGGTTGGATTTCTTTTATAATAATAGTTTTCATTCCAGTATACAGATGGCTCAATTTGAGCCATTATATGGAAAGCATTGTCGAACTCCAGCTTTTTGGGATGAAGTAGGTGAAAGGAAGTTTATGGGACAAGAATTAGTAGAAGAGATGGTATATAAAGTTCAGTTGATTCAGAAGCACATGAGAATAGCTCAGAGAAGACAAAAAATTTATGTAGATAACTGGTGGAAGGATCTTTCTTTTGATGTAGGTGATCATTTTGTTCTCAAAGTGTCTCCATGGAAAAGTGTTATGCATTTTGGTAAGAAGGGAACATTGAGTTAGGGGTTTATTGGACCTTATGAAATTCTGGAGAATGTTGGATCAGTTGTGTACAGAGAGGATTTAACTCCATGTTTATCCAAGTTACACAATTTTTTTCATGTTTCGATGTTGAGAAAGTATATACCACATCCATCTCATGTTTTGATCCCAGAGGTAGTTCAGTTGGAAGAGAATATCTCTTATGAAGAACAACCAGTCTAGATTCTTGACTGTAGAGTGTAATTTTTGCGGAATAAGGTAATTCACCAGGTAAAGGTTTTGTGGAAAAACCATATGATTGAAGAGGAAACGTGAGAATCTGAAAATTCTATGAGGGATAAATACCCCCATTTATTTGATAAGTGGATAAAATTGCGAGGACGCAATTTCCAAAAGGGGGGATGGATGTAACATCCCAAGTAAATTAAGAATAAGACATATTTCATTATTATTAATATTTTTGAATTAAATATTAATTTTACTTTAAAGGGGTTGTTATGTTCGATAGCGTAACCGATATGCAACAATGGGTTTCTTTGAAATCTTACATTGCACAATAATAATATAATATTATTATATTAAATAGTAGTTAACTCCTAGACATTGTATTGGTGGGAATAAATAAAACTAACTACAATATGATTATACATTTTTGTTAAATTTATTTACATTTATCCAATAAAATGTTAGAGGCTTAAAATATGAATGAATCTAATTTTTAGCATAATTTACATTAAAAGGTCGATTTACCGCCTTTTAAGGGTGAACCCTCTTTAAATATAGTTTGGTCATATTTATATGTTCTATTTGACCAAATAAAATTCTTCTTTAGATTTGGGAAATAAAATTTTACTTTGGGTAATTTTTTGGTATTTTTCTAATAAAGTTCATTTTTTAATAAATAGTGAAATATATTGTAATTTAATTCAAAAGTGCCTTTTAATCTAATTTATTTATATGGTTAGATTATCTTTTTAGTTTTTTTTAAAGTGTAATTAGAATATATTTTTACCATTAAATCCATTATTGGTCATTGGAATTTATTTCACTAAGAAATTGGACATAAACAAGTGATAATCTTTTGATAGTTATTGTTTTTTAAAAAACACACTAATTGTTTTAACAACGGGAATTGATTTTAAATTAATTAATGCCACTTATATGTTTTTAATTTGGAAAAATAGACATACTTTTTGAATTCAGAATATCAAATAATGCTTTGGCTGAATTTTCGGTAATTTTCTAAAAAACTTCAATTTTTGATGAATAGTGAAACCACTTAGTAGTAGTTAAAAAAACTGACTTTTTCATTTAAATGAAATTTTACCACTTCAGTGAATTTAATTTCAAAAATATGATATACATGGTTGTTATTACTAAGTTAAATTTTGTTCAATAAGATGAAAATAATTTTTGTGAATAGTAATTTTTGACTTATTTATCGCGGTTAAAGGTAAATAGGGTAATTCAAGGTAAAAAGAATATTATAATAATTCCAAATTACCTTAACATTTGTCCTAAACTTATTGTATTAGTAATTTCCGACCATGGGAATCCTTGGTAGATTTTGGGACCCCATGGAACCACTTATGAATGATGATGACACTTTAGATTAATTAATTTAAAGTAAAGACAAAATTTACATAAACAAAAATCTTTTAGTAATTAATTTTTATATGGTGTTATATAAGTAATATTTTTGAATATAAATATTAATTAAAAATATAAAAATATTTCATACATCATGGTGTTTTTTTAATTTTTAGACATCGAATAAATTAAATTATTTATGACACTATAATGATGCAGTATTTACCTTATTACTAAATGATTTAAAAAAATAAGATTATAATGATTAAAATATTATCCAAAACCAGTCCAATTCCTATTGGATGATTTTATTTCTACCATGAGTCATATTATCTATGAATTTAATGATTTTTTGACATTTTTAAATCAAATATATGTTTGTAATAAAATAATGTTTTCACACTTTCTTAAAGAGCCCCCCTCTCCCTTATAAAAGGAGACCACTTCTAACCAATTACTCACACCTCTCAAGCCTTTTGGCTTGTCCAAACTCTACTTAATTAAGCTCCCTAAATCTCTCTACTCCTCCTATAAGCCTTACCTTAGGATTAGGGAACATCAATATGTCCTTTGGTTAAAACGAAAGGGAGTTACCCAAATTAAAGGTAACGATTTCTCTTAAATTGTTCTCTTTTATTTTACTTCTCCAACCCCTAAACTCTTTTTATTCCTTTTTTTTTTGTAACAAAACCAGTATCCTCAATATAATAGGATTTTTTTGAGAAGGATTCTAACTACACATACCCACAACTCCTACTAATGGATGAAGAACATAATGTTTTGTGGATGACAAACTAATGCCTCAGGAAACAATGATTGTTCTAATATCTCCAACAACCTCTCATGGTGGACATTATGTTGGAACTTTATTTATATATGATATATATTATGTTTATGTTTTATTTATGCTTCATTATTTTTCATTTATATCATACCTTTATGGTTTCCATTATGGGTAAATGCAATAATTTCATTTGAGGAAGTGTGGACTACCGCCCCCTCAAAGTGAAATGACTCATTAATGCCATATGTGGGACGTATAAAGGATGGAGTTAATAATATTATATATGATATTATACTGGAATTATAATATACCTATTTATCATTATGTTTTTATTCCATTAAAATAATAAATATAAATGAATGTAGCGTTCATGCATATGTACGGATTACCGTCAACATGAATAGTGCATTTCATTTCTTACCTCAAAATGTTTTGTACTATTATAAATACATGTATATACTAGATATATATGATATATATGATATCTAAATTATGAATATAATTCTAGATATAATGTACTATTGACCACATGGACAACTTGTAATATAAGGTGTTCATTTTTTACTCAAGTACCAAATATCGACAAAATGAACGTTATTAACTTAAATTATTACATAATGTTTATAACATGGTAATAAGTGATATAATAGGAATAATAAAAATTAAAATTATTCTTAAGCAAGAATAAATTAACTTTAGTTTATTATTTAGGATATTAAAGAATGATTGAGTCAATTCAGACACGAGGTAAGGGACTTCGTCTCAATCTTCTTTCATTGAGGCATATTTATTTTTATATACAACTTTATTTTATACAGATTATAAACCCATTTTACATTTTATTTAATTCAAAGGGAATATTTTTATATGAAACATTTTACTAAACGAGAAAATGAAATGTTTTTTTTGTAAGTGGTGACAATGACCTTTCCACCGCCGCGACTATTATTTGATCCTTGGCTTCCTTAACAAGTCAAAATGTTTTTAAAAGGAAAAATAAATACCATGTACTCTTCTTTAAGTATTTTGGTGTTGAAAATTATTTTGAGAATGTATTTATTATTTCAATATCATGAAATTATATTTTGTTATTGCAATGTGGAGATGTTATTTTTCCTTTATGCTTATGTTATGATCATGTTATGGTTCTTGGGAATTATTTATGTATATGGGTGGTTTCGTGACAAACCTAGGTCGGGTGAGCCTGGTATTTCTCTCCAATGCATTGGGTAAAGTGATAGAGGTAAACATTAATGTTTCTCCTAAGAGATTTAGGGAATATACTGTGATGGGTATTCCAAATTAACTCCCTATATAGTTGTGATAGCTACAATGTAAGTATGATATGGATGCCACAATTTACCTTTATGATTTATGTTTTTTATGTGTTAATCATAAAATCTTATGATTTCATGAGGTAAGTAAAAGAGTTCATGTTTTGTATGTATTTATGAAAAAAAATCATTCTTTGTTTTGTAACCCTTACTGAGCTTTTTATGCCCATCCCATGTTTGGAATGTTTTCACAGGACTTAAAGATGAATAGGGTCAAGGATGAGATCAATGAAAAGTCATGATATCTAAAACATTGAACTAGACATGACTCTTTTTTTCAAGAGTCATTATTTTATGAAAAAATAGAAACTGTGTAAAAGTGTCTACTTGTAATATTTTGAGATGTAATGATGATGATGATGATGAGATGTAATAGTTATGTCCTAATTCTCTAAAGCTATAAACTTGAAAAGATCCTCAATGTGAATTATTCATTTAATTCAATATTATGTAATGTTTAATGGTGGGTCCTTATAATATACCAAAATAAATATTTTTATTAGAGTATAAATGATGACTTAATCTTAATTAAAGAGGAACTAAATTGTGGAAATCCAACATGATGAAAAACAATTTATTCATACATTAGATGAATAAACTAATGCAATGCCTAGGTTAATGGATTAGAGATTCACTCAATCAAAGTAATGAATTGTTTGTAATTACATTATTAAATAAATCTAGGAGGCTTGAATAATTATATAAATTTTGTAAAAAGGTGGTCATTTATAATTTATAATCTAAGTCACATGGTTTGGAAGTATAGGTTTTCATACCATGTTCTAATCCTGTACCTATCCCTATCCCATGATTTCCCACCTCGTACGGTCATGGAATAGGGTTAGACATATTGTGAAATAAAAATGATCTTTACCTATTTTAGAATATCCATAGCACACACACATGCACCTGTTCTTGGTCACATGGTCCTGATATGTTATGCATCCTCTACTTTATAATTAGACAACCTGCATGGTTTACTCAAACCATGAATCATGTGCTTCATAGTTTCTACTAACCATCTGGGCTAGTACATTCCCCAAAATATTGGTGAATTGGGATTCAACAATCCCCAAACACCCTCTTTCCCTCTATATCATTACTAGGAATTGACATTGTAGAGAATATAAATAAATTAATTGAAATAAGAAGTTTTTCACCTCATAGAATTGTTATATTCGAAGGCCTACAAAGACATATATATAAGGAACATCTTTATAAACTATTTTCCCATAGGATCCATTATAATGAGATTAAAATTTTCAATGAAATTTCACAAATGAACCAATTAATAGAAAGGAGAAAAACCCAAGAATCCTCATAATCATTTTATATTGTAACATAAATTAGTATAGAAACACTAACTAAAATATTATATTAGGATATTAATAATTTGGAATTTGTATCCAAATTGAGATGTCCTGTATTGGGATGTGTTCCCTTTAAACATGCACAATGGTGGTAACTATAATTAACATCTCATATAATAGTGATCCACGGGGAAATGTCATGAAACCCTTAATATTTCATTTTTTACCATTACCATTTCCCTAAAATTATATAACATTAACTCTAATATTTTATTTAAAAATAATGGAATTTGATTTGATAAATAGAATGATGTATTATGGATATTGATATATCCCTACGGTTTGAGATTTCAAATTGGATTTGAAATGTTGGTTGTTTGTTTATAGACCATCCCCTCTCAGAACGTCATAATTATATTATCCAATACCAGAAAGGGTTTATTATATTTATAGTTCTATTAGATAATAAGATTTGGGAATGTTTATATTATCATTTCTAATAGATAGCCTCAAAATAAACTATAAATTTAACATGATTATTTTATTTTTCTCATCATGTCAGTTAAAAGAATGAGATATATTATCCCTATTCACAAATATGATCCACTCTACCAAATAGTGTGGCATGTATTGATAATACATTACAATATATCAACTCTATATATGACTAATCCTTCCCAGATAGAACAATATTATATATTTAGGGTCATCTACAGTACATAAAGTTTCATTTTTCACAATTCTAATGAAATATTAATTTAAAAGTTGGATAAATGTTTATTTTCCAATTCAGATCCATTACATTAGCTAATATATATAATATAATCCTCAAATTTAATAATATTGGTTTTAAATATAAAATACGGAGGTAAAATGGTGTTTCTAGTCTTTTAACCATGAACATATAATTCTATACAAACATGTAAGATTTAGATTCATATGAAAATCCAATGTATGGTATCACCATATTGGACATGAACATGAAAATTGTAAA
This sequence comes from Viscum album, assembly GCA_963277665.1. NCBI lineage: Eukaryota > Viridiplantae > Streptophyta > Magnoliopsida > Santalales > Viscaceae > Viscum > Viscum album. The sequence goes on along the minus strand of OY728160.1, from coordinate 1,042,465,984 downwards.
GCCTCCCCAAATTTCATAAAATAACACAAATTGTTTTCCAATATTCACAGTTCATGATCAAAATATTAATTACTTCCCTTACCAAAACACGATTAACTCTAGGGTGTAATATCCATTAATTAAAAAACAAAACAAAATACATACTTGTCAATGAAATGGGGTAAAAATAATTTTTTTACAATACATTGTATTATGATATAAAATGTATATTATTAGATAATAAATTATCTTAGAATGTCAAGGATGTTTATATGGATTACCCATTAGCCCCTTCACCATTTTTTTAATCCCATTATGTCCAAAAATGTTATTGAACCTATTGGAAATGTTAATATTTAAATGAACGTGATCCACTTTATAGGTTTTTATTGTAATCAATTCTATGTAATTACTAAAAAAAATATTTCATTTTAAAAATATAATACATAAAAATCATAGAGTTTTTTGGGTATAATCGTAAAATACACATGGGATTAATTTTTCTTCAAAAAATTAATACTTATATATACCCAATATAATAATGAATGTTCTCCGGTGTAATTTCCTATATGGATAAGTCCCGATTGAATTTATCATCCCATCCATTGACTATGTTTGGTGGACCTCATAATGGTTTGATACCCTAGAATAAACAATTCATTTATTTCTAGAGAGTAAATTATTTTTAAGAGACTATTATATTTTTATGATTCTATATCACTACATTGATATATGATATTCCCATTGAGTGACATGATAAATTGAGAGTCATATCATGATAATAAAATACACATAAAGTAGAGTTTGAAAAAATATTCAATAATGGGCATATAAAAATGAGGAAGAGTCCTTAGAAAGGAAACTATTTAATAATATGGAATTTAGTATGACTGCTTTAGGAATTTTGAATGCACCCGATGCCAATATGGGATATGTCTTCATGAATAATGATCTATTTTAATGATCATTCCCTAAATATATGATTGAAATGTTTAAGTGGTGGTTTTTACTGAATTTTTACCTATTTCTTCAATATTTAGATAAGTGTTAACTATGTTATTAAAAAATGGAAATGGGGTAAATGGAATTAGTGGATAAATATTTTACGCATAAATTACAATGCCATGAAATTTTATACTAAGATGAAAATTTTCTGATCTCTATTGATTGAGGTGTCTTCCCCTATCCAAAAATTACATTACAAACATGAAATTTTATGTATTATTTTTTATTTCTGTTCAAAACATTTGGGAGCACCCAACAAAAAACAAAACTAAATGAGTCGAGGATCTAGTATAATAATTTTTTATATATTTTAGTGATGAATAGTAGGAATTGAAATAAAATTCAGTGAAATGAGAGAGATATAATCTTTATGATTAACCTGTTTCACACAAATGTTGATATTAAAGTTTTACCCTATATATATAAGGTATTATTTTCAACCATGTTATCCCACATCATAATTTTCTTCATATGTATTGAGCACACCCTTCATTGTGATAGTATTTTCCCCCACTAATCCACTAATGCATGTTTCATTCTTCTAAAATATTGAAACACTCCCTTAATCAATGAGAATTAATTCTAATTTTTTATCCCCATATAATTTTTTTCACATCACCTCAATGTTATTTTATTTTCTCAGTCACCTGTTGGTAGTTTTTGTTATATAATAGTTCTTATCCTGAAAAAATATTTATAATAAATTTTAATGGAATGATAGTGGTCATGTACCAAGATTTATGCATTGCTGATGCACATGTTTCATTAAATTATCATAATAATTTCATTCCATAAACATAACATATCCAACATATAAATTTCATTGTGTTTCTATTCCCTACCATCCCTCCCCATTAAATATATTCATTTTAATAGCTATAGAGACTACAATCTAATATCCATGTACCTTCATCTTCTCTATTTAACCATAACACCTAGAACATGGTTGATTATTATTTTTTATAATGGAATATACCGGTTTTTAAATATTAATGGATCCCATGGATTCCCATTTATGGAGAAGGTGGAAAAAAACATCCCCTATATACCCCAATGAAGGATCATGGTCGACCATGACACAGACCTAATTTTGAAAAAATTATCAATTATCTCTTTTGTACCTTTTTGATACATTAACAGAGATAAATAACATTTTATAGGGATAATTGGGTAGTATTATGATTATATATATAGAACAGAAATTATATATCAATTCATATTGTATTTATCTTAGTGTAAGGTGTTTTATTACTACCTAAAATGTATTATAACGAGAACTTGTTTTTTCATATAAAATAATGAAATCCACTTATGGAGACTCTAAAAATATTTATAGTTATGATTTTATAACATATTCACTTAAACTATTCATTTTTTCATTTATAAAATTTATATATATTATAATCTATTTAATATATGATATCTTAATAAAAGGATGTGTGAATATCTTATATATTAACCCATATGCAAACCAATGTTACCCACCAAAAATATATAGGAAAAACCATACCTTTCAAACATCCTAGAATGCAGTTCCTAATAAATATTTTTTATTTAGGTCCACCTATCATACCATATAAATTAATATATTATAATTATATTATTCTAAAAAAATATGGAATTAATCTAATTTCAATGACCTTTTAGGTTATTATTTTTAAATATCTTTATTAAATCATTAAATAGTATATCCCATTCATTTCACATATATTATAAATATTTTCAACAATACTAAGACATAATTGATCAATAATATGTATTCCTTGTCTATAGTAAATTGTCCACAAGAAGATATTATTCAATAAATATCAAACATATTACTTTTATCAAAAACATAGTTAATTGATATCATATGAAAGGGTGAGCTCAATTGCTCAGAAATGGTATAAATAAGACCTACCAATGAATTATATTATGTTAACATAATCTGAACATATACGTATGTGTATAAAACTATGTTTAATGGATACATAATAAAATTATTATACATTATAAAACATATATTCATAATACTAGAATAATAAAATAAGGTTTTTAGTATAATGAAATTGATATTAAGCAATCATTGGATCCTAATTAAGACAAGGTGTGTAACATATGATCTAGAAAATTAGGAAATGAGGATTTATATTAACATATGACCATGATAAATAACTCATATGTGTGGATACATTATAAGAAATATATATTAAAAAAATATCACCAAATTTAATCTATAAAGTGTTGTAATAAAAATATATCCATAGTTTTTGAATAAGTTATCACAAACCATTAAGAAGGAATGTGTCTATGGTATTATAAAAATATAATCTATTGAAATTCAATATTCAACCAATTTTTTAGCATCATATTAGGGAAGTTTATCATTTACCTCGTATTATCTATTTCATATAAGGAAGTATTATGTTATTCCAACGAAGCAAGATTTATCCAAGTAGTAAATGTGTTACATGATAATGAACAACATGAGAATAATTTATCCATATAATGATTTTTATGCTATTAATTTACAATAATAATATAGATAGTAGTTGATGATGAAAATAATGGAAAATTACTTTTCATGATCAATGAGAATATTAATATTAAATATAATATTGTATAAAAATTTATTTTTAATATAAAATTGACATTGATTTATTTGAATATTTTTTAAAATATAAAAATACTGATTTGTTTAGTTGTATGGACCTATCTTTGAATGAATGTGTTCATATTATAAATCATATAATTAGTAATTTAAAATTAATTTCATAATTTTTTTAATGATGATGTAGGGGGTCTCTTTCAATGTTTTTTCCAAAACAAGAAGTGAGAAATATTTATAAGATTTACTTTTTTGAAGAATAACCTATAGTAATTGAAACATGAAATGGAAGAGATAATATTTTTGAGAAACATGAATATCACATGACATTTAACATAATTTTTATCCCATATGTAAAAGAGAACATTAAAGGGAATAGAAAATATTGAAATGGAAAAAAATTACTATTAGAGTTAATGTGGGTTGTTCTACACATAGATACATGTATTTATTTAAACATTTCACAAAATAATAAAGTATTAATATAAAGTGTTTTTACCAAGAAGACAAATATTTAATTCCAATATTTTCAATGGAATTTTATTAATAATGGAAACATATAGGAATGGTGCACTAGGAGGACAATCATAACCCACTGAATAGAAAATGGTGCAAGGAAAAACCCTATAAGATTCGGTGACACATGAATTGAATGTAAAATTAGGAACTGAGAAATAGAAACAATTTTATATTGGATGAATATTTTAATTTCATTAAAGGAAATTAAAATTAATGAACAACATAATTTTGGAAAAAAACATCCACATAATTTTTCATTTATCAATGTGTTACATTTGCGGCAATGAAACCCATGTCATTGTTTCTGACTTCCACAAACTCCCATTACCCTCCAATATAAAAAAGTAAAATCCACATAACCCATTTTATAATATTATTCATGTCTGTGGAATTTTATAATCATAATTTATAATAATTTTTTATATGTATGTTTGATACGTATTATCAATTTTCAAATAATGTGTTAGTAATATTTATTGTTTTATAGTATTTTTGTAGACATAGTGTAAGCCATAATCCTTCTCATAAATATAATAATCATTCTATAATTAAATGTAAGGTAATAATTTTTAAATAAATTTAAATTATTTTCAAATTTTATTTTTTTTTATTTTTTAATCATGGATCTTCAAGTTGAAATTGACGATGAGTTTATTACTATGTTTTAAATTAAATTGGTTGGTATAATAATTATTGAAAAAAATGTTTAGTTTTCCAATCTAAAAAGTAAAAAAGTTTTATTTATTAATATAAAAAAATTCAGAAATTATTATCCACAACCATATCAAGTTGATTTTTACTGTGATGTTTATGTGGGTTGGAAAACTAACACAGACAAGAACATGATAAAATCAATGATTGGGTATGTTTATATAAATAATTGTTTTGGGATATTTTTATTCTCAAATATTTATAATTAAATTATTTATAAGATATTTATTCGATGATTTTTTATTTTAAATTATAATAACTAAAAAATATTTTTCTACATATTCTCTTGGGGTGATCTTTTATAGATGTTTTATTCACAGTGATATCACATTTCAGAACATTAATTTACAATTCAAAATTCTTATATAAAGAAAATTATTAAATAAATAATACAAATATTCTCTACATGCATATCTATAAACATGAATAAATAGGTGTGATAAAAAATAAACTAATTTTTTTACGGAGGTAGTTTTACTGACAAATTGATGAGAGTCATATTAATTTTATATAATAACTGGTAGGGGAATATAAAATTGATATACCATAAATATTAAATAAAATCAGCATATTATTTATATTTATTTAAATGAAATCATATTGTTTTTATAGGTTAAGATGATGTTGGGTGAAATGGATAATTAAATGATGTTAAAATGTAAGTAATACTTAGGATTAGAGTATTGATATTTTATGTATGTCAACTTTTCAAATCGGGGAATTGAGAAACAATAATGAGGCTAGGGGATACCAAAATTGTAATAGTTATGTAAGGATGATAAATGAGTGTTTTATAATTTGAATTAGTACCGATTGATTTGGCCTAAATTAGGTGAAGGGAGCTCCTTCTGGCGTAGAACAAGACACCCAAATCCAAAGAATAGAATGTTATGTACTGGGTATGAATGAAATTTCAATTGGGTTATGTGGGTAAATTATTTTAATACATTAAGTTATGGAACATCATGATAACAATTTGACTATAGAACTTCTAGTTATAATGTTTTTTTACTGAAATTCAATCCACATTAGATTACACATTTTTTCAATTATTAATTTTTATGAAATATTAATCTTTGTAATTACATTATAATTAAACATCTAAGACAATACCACATATGAAATTTTTTAGTTTCTAAATCAGTATTTAATATCCATTTAATATAAATAATTTTCTATATATATGAAATTAAAATTTAAATTTGAACATATAAATGGTGAAAACACATTTTTGGGAAATTATATTTAATCAATATGTGTTCCTAACAAAATTTATAACTAATTAACAATAAAATTACTATTAATATATTTCTATATATGCTAAAGGATTATATTATATTATTAATTCAAAAATTAGGGAATTTAATTAAAAAACACAATATTATTAAATATATCATTCATTGAAAAATAATAATTTTACAATGGTAAAGAATATTTTCCCTAATAACATAATTTAAATCCACAAATTTATACTGACCACGTTTCAAACATCAATCATGAGGATTGGAAATATAAAATATATTTTAGTAGATGATACATATAAAATTTTAAAAATGAAAATTTAAAATAATGTGTCACAGTCTATTAAAATTAGAAGATGATAATGGATAAAACTATCCAATATATTATATTTTGTTAATGAACATGTATATTATAAATTATAGGGCAGATAAATTATCCACCATAAATTTATTTTATACTCAAAATATTTAAAACTCATAAAATGGGATTAATTTCTATACAGTTATCAAAATTACTCCTACACAAGTACATGATCATCGGTTGACTTAGGGTATAGAGTGTGATTTGCCTATATAAAAATTGATTTTAGATCATTTAAATTTGAATAATACATGCCAAAAATGACATTAAAATATATTAATAGTAGAATAACTCGATCAATTTGGAGTATCATCCTATAATCCTTGATAAATATTAAAATTCCTTTGGAACAAATAATTGTGCTACACTATTTTTATATTTATAAATCAATATATAGTAGTTGAGGTTTTAAAAACCTAAATGACATAATACATCAAAAAATATGTAGTGAATACAACCTCAATATACTTCAATACTAGCAATTTAATTGAATTTTCATTATTACTATATCTGTTGAGGTAGTTGGTGAAAATTTTTATCTCAATAAATGGTATTAGTGCACTATTTTTCATTGATATCATGTTCCTAACATCTAAATAAATTTTTTGGATAATGGATCCATACGAAAAAAATCATTTGTCCCCATATTATTAAATGGACTATTATCATTCCTAATAAATATTATTACTCGATTACCTCCATTAACGATGATAAAAAATATATGAGTTATGTTGGGGTATTCCACTAGTAACCACATGACACATTTTTAACATGTATAAAATTAATCCCACTTTCCATCATTATCGTCATCCCCATATCATTCATGGGAGTCTATCCTTCACCAGTTTTGTGTGATTAGAAACTCAACTATGTTTAAATTTTCAATCTTAATTTGTTATTTCTTATTATTAATATCAATTTCATTTATCCCTAAAAATCATTTCCCATTAGTTTTATTGTTTTTGAAATATATTTATTATACTAGGAATACATTTTTAACATAGTTACTACATGATTTAGTGAAAACAATGACCGGTAGGGGTTAATAACATGTCCCCCTCCAGCCAATGATACCAAAATATGGAAATGGAGATAATTACCCATGGGTACTACCTCCAATTGGCCTTGGGTTGGTGATTAGATCTAACGGTATAAAAATCTACAAATATGGGAGATGTTTCCATCTATAAATGAAATATAATTTAGAGATAAGATAAAAAAATAAACAATAAAATCCATCAAAATATATAAATTTAAACAAAAAAACCATCTCATAATGCATAAATAATGTTAAAATGATACATAAAAAGTATCCAATGTAAAGAAAAATTGAATGGTCTATAAATATGAATCAACAACAAACCCAAAACAGATAGTAATGTCCAGGCCAGTCCTGAAAATACTCCAAGAAACATGAAAATATTTTATATATGTAGGATGGGAATAAAATGGCTACTTATTGGGGATATGAACAAGGCCACACGTGCACATGTGAAAAGATAATTCTAATGCACCAGTGAGCATATATAAGAACCATCTAGAACTCATCCATGTAATCTAACCAATCTAAGCCTCACCATTGAATTCTCAACCAATCACAAATATAATATAACAATATATCATGTAAATCGCAACATTATATGGAACCCTGCTACTACTTACACATAGATTTGAATCTCTCATGACCAAATGTCGAATGTCCAATGTTGACATTCCATCCACACATATCAAATAAAATCACTTAGAATCCTTACATCATACATGAGATCCACACATCACATCCTATCACATAACATCTCTCGCATAGACAATTGGGCCACACATAACATCACATCAGAATCTTCCAAAAGACAACTTGGCCACACATCTAATCGTATCACATCCTTCTCAAAGACACATAGGACAACACATCACATCAAACCTATAATGAAATAAGTATTGTATCAAAAATGAAATGGAAATAATCCTCATGCCATCATTATACCACAAATTAACCCCACCACATATCAAATATCTTAATATAATCTCATGCCTATAGACACATGGGCCATCACATCACATCCCTCTTGAATACAGTTATCTATAATGTCAATGCTAGGAATTCTAAGGCAGAACCCTATATCAAAACTACCAATTGAATAGTGGGTGTGAGGGGGTATCCATGAATTCGTATTAACAACATCTTGTATGTTGGGTTAAACTCGTGAAATTCAACACATCTCATCCTTGGTATGGTTATCCAACTCGATTGTGCAACATATGAAAACACTTTTAGGTACATGATATATAGATATCAGAAAATATCAGTCATTTTGGTATCTATAGGAGACACTATCTTACACCACATAAATATTACATACCACACAAATATTGTCTTGACCAATTCCACACTCTATAAATAACCATGCAACCACCACAAAACACGTAATATTTTCCATTTTCCAAAAAAAAATTACAATTTATTTTCACCCATATCATTTAACATTATAAAAATAATTCCTTCATTCTATTAAAATTTAATCATTAATCACAGGTCTATTTCCATACAATTGATTTATTAAACATCCTATTTTGATTTCTTTGTAATCAAAATTTAACCCATGAATTACCACTGAACTTTCTCACCATTCATTAGTAAAATTGGTTAAATTTACCCAACCTCATACATGTCATATCAAATCCACCATATTCATATCATCACATCACCCAAGAAATAACACCAATATAACCTAAAATACCATCCATCACAAAACCCAACCTTCCATTAAACAAAACCAAAGATACACCCCAAATAATCCATAAATATTGAGCCATAAAATCTTCTCCTAAACAACTACACTAGTACATCATCACATCACATCACACAACATCCCACATTTTATCTACATTTACAAACCACAAAATAACTTCACATGTACTTCACAACCAATCATGTCACTATCATCGCTACATAACTGTGCAAACAACACAAGGAAACATAGTATTAAGAAGTATAGAAAAAAACATGTAAACCAACATCCATATTTATTTTGGGGAATTATCCCATATATTATTAATTTTACATGGGTATTAACACACAAACCATATGTCCAAGGGGGTAAATTTATTATAAAAATTGAGAGTCTTCAACATTTTATTCATTGAACTCACACAACAACACAATAAGGGTCCTAAAATTATATCAAATACAGTAAACACAAGGTTGTGAATAGATGTTACATTCAAAATTGGATGTATACATGCATAATAACTTTAAAAATATGCATCAATATATAAAATCACTTGATTAATTCCTTTTACCATTAATTTAGTACATTCAAAGTGAATAGAAAATTATTCTGACCATTATTATTCCAACAATGATATTAAAAATCATATAGATCTCACAGATAGCTCATAAATAGGTGAGAACGAGGATCCAATATCATTTGAAATCATTATAATATACTACACAACATAGGAAAAAGAAAAAATACACATTAAAAACAATAAAACAGGGGTACCATGGGTTAACCAACACCGCACTAAAGGGTTGTCAATTACTCAACCAATACACACCCCAATCCAAAAATACACCACCATAGTGGCTAATTGAATAAGAATGGAAGGAAATACATAGTATAGAGTTAACCCATCATTGTTCACCAATGGGAATACATGGCAACCCAAGGAATGAAGCATGATAGAATGAGGTTACATTTTTTGGTCAAGGCCTTTAGAATATTTTTAAATGATATAGGGGGATTTATTGCGGAATGACAATAATTTAACTGGAAGAGTAATAAAATAATATAGATCCCAACTAATTCATGTTATGTAAGACCCTCATGAATTGAATACCAATTTATCCAACGGTCACTAAAATTCATGTTACCCTAGATCAATGTAATTGCACATCATTAATTAATATTTAATAATGTGAATACATTTCATGCTGCACACCTTATCCAAATTCAAGCCATAAATTTTCCAGTTTTATAAAAGGATAATAACCATATCACAAATTTTAAACCACTGACTATGTTAATTTCATGCGGCACTTATGTTTGATAGTCAAAAACCAAGAAAACTAATCTAGACACATTGAAAAGACCTCTATCAATAGAAACTGGTAAATTAATGGAATGAGAAGGTACATATGGTAATATAAAATCACTATCAAACTATTGTCACCCTTAGTAATACAAATCAAATACAAATGGAATAGAGTCCCAAATATTAACCTAGAGATACCTATCAGGTATCTAATTACAATTTAATTGTTACACAATAAGAAAAAACCAATAGAGAAACAAATAAATGCCTGTAATAAATACATCACTACCTCTCACCTTGAACTAAACTACGTCAGCTGTTACTATACAGTTAAACTACATCTCAACAAAACCTCACAAAATTTGGAATAGCCCAAAAAAATAATTTCCATAACAAACATACATCACTGAAATATTAATAATAATCAAGTAATTATATCCTCTTTTTCAAGACAGTAGATTCCCTAGGAAACAGTATATCACCCACATTGGTATAATTTCATTATAGTGTAATGAATGTAAATTTGAATTCAATCCATCACCTTTTCTTATGTAGTCCTTATACATCACAAATTTGTGGAATCATAATATCTAATATCATAGAAGGAACCATATGTTACATCACACGAAAAATAGATATCGTAAAAACACTAAACAACTTCTTGCACTGGATTATCATATGCGGCTCTCTCTACCAAGTAGTATTCCCCAGGATACTAGTACTCCATTACATGGGAGATAAGGGAATAATATTCCAAAAAAACCTTCTCTAAAAGTTCCTAGATCACCACTGGAAACATCAAAAATTCCACATCTTATATGATATCCATCTCTCCAAATTTTATTACAAGGGAGTCATAATGATTATACCAATGAATTTAACATTTGTGGAGGATATTTTGGATCATCTCAAGATGCGTGGGACACCCCAACCCAATCTCCACCTCAACAACTGGCCCCAAAACAAAAATTGGACCTAAAACCTATGATGAAGCTTACTACCTAAAAATACTCCTCATCCCTCATTGATGGGAGACACTCAAGAAGACATGGTCACCAATATTAAAATCCATAGGACTCCACATATGATTAGAATATGACTTCTAAACATCTTGTTCCACACTCATCCTATCTTGAACCAACTAGATATTCTTAATAATGATATGCACCACATCTGGACCAAGTGATCCGGACTCACCAAGCTCCATCGAACACAAAGGAGAATGACACAGTCACCCATACAATAACTTAGATATAACCATATTGATAAATGAATGATATATGTGTTTGTATAAGAACTAAACCAATGGATGGTTTCATTCCAAAGATACCCTAAAGTATAATATTCCATCCCACATAATATCCCCATTATAGAGAAGGTCCATTCCCTCAAAAAATTATTCTATGGGTGGAATAATGTGCTATGGAACAACTATATGACAAATAAATGTTTAATAACGTATATAAACATGATATAAAACTATGATATTGATTATATATGAGGGTAATAGATATGAAATTGTACCGAATGACATTATTCATAGAACACCAAGATAAAAATTTCATGGTAATTTAATCATAGGTCACAAAAAAGTGATCTTATTTTTTCATCAAGTCAACAACCACACAAACTAAATCACAACATCCCTCAGGTAAGGGTAAATCAATGAAAAAAATATGTTAACATATTATACCATTTTTACTTGGGAATATCCATGGTTTGAAAGAGATCTCATTGAACACGATGCATTGATTTTACCTGCTGAAAAAACCAATGTATTTGTCATAATATCTCACACACAAAAAATCATGGATATCCACCAATGGTTTCTTCTAAATCCATTATACATCCTTGCAGAAATAGAATGTAAAAATACCCATAAAAAAAGAAATCCTTGGAACAACAATAGGATCTAACCATCCTCTATCCATCCCCCATGAGAATCACCATGGCCAACAAAATCATGCATCACCTCTACATATATGTTTCCACACTAAGAAACATCCTCAATCCACATCAAATGTGACTAATCTTTCATATAATGAATAATACCATGTTAAATTCACACCCTAATATCAATATTCTTCCCTAATAATCCTCAATTCTATTCCCAATATCCACAAAATCTTGAGCCATGTCCTCTTAAAAAATTTGACTGAATGCATCAACAACAATATCACCCTTCCCTAGGTTATAATAGATATAAAAATCATAATACTAATGAAAATATATACAAATATTATTTTCAAAATCCATACCACACTGAGAGAAGCTATACATTCATGTCATTGGATCCTAGAAGATCAATATGCACTTCCCAATGAGGTTTTGAAAAAAAATAAACATAAACACAACTGATTTCATCTCTAGATAAAGGGTGGAATAATTATAATTTTAATGATGTAACATCCTAGAGTAATAAAAGATCACTTCTCACTATGAAATTAACACAATTCTAAATACCAAAATGGATATTCCACAAAAATCCTCATGAAAACCATAATAATAAAGAATTGAAGCATTGTATCAGTGTCTAACATCTCCTTTTACTAACTAAATTCTCTCAAAAACTGATCAACCTAGACAAAATCATTTTCCTTCCAGGAAAATGTTTTTAGCAGAGTTGAAACTTGAGGAAAATAGTTTAGAGTCCCCCAAATAGTATCATAAGAGGCTAAATAAACATCAATAATCATCCATGATCTTAGGTTCTTCTCCGTAGAAAACTACAATGATCATCAAAAGGTCCACCCCACACCCTAATGAGATACAACATTCCCAAATAGACATACATGTCACATCCATACCTCACACATGGAAAACATTCCATGATATTGGTGTGGTCAATTGACCAATATAAATTGATATTCTCAGCATGCCACAACTATGAATTAGAGTAGATCATGATATCATCAATCAATACGCCAATGATATGGGCTATTAACTCATAGAACACTTAATTAATAACAATGATGATCATATATGGGGAATTTGTAACATAAAATTAAATTAATACAAACAGAATGTTTTCATACAAGCATTGGAAGGAATTCCTCTGAAAATCCCCATTTTTCAACCTCAATTGATAATAACCAGATAACATTTCAGTATTAATTATCTAAATAGATCTTCTCAATAGATATATAATATAATCGATCCACATAAGAGGGTAAAAAATATTCATTGTATCATAATTCATCCTATGTTAGCCTATACAGAATATCATAGTACAATTTTTCATTCTTAGGGGAAAAACTATAGAACCCTAGGGAATCACACAAGGTTTGATTAAATTGATCTAAATCAAATCATCATCCTAGAATAAAAACTGATGAAACATCATGGATTTCATTTCATAAGGGTGCATCATGATCATATAGATGATTGCTACAACAGTATTCAAATATCGATATCATGTCGAGGGGGTAGTTCGACTACCTCATCTTGGATAACATTAAAGAAGTCATTTAAAAACTGTAGGACACCCCCAACGTGAGATTCTATTAAATTCTCTAACAATTGAGAAAAATAGGATCCCATTTCACAATAACCAACCAATGAAATCATTATCTATCAAATCCCACTCACTGGCCCTCCAAATCTAAGACACAACTATTCCCCTAAATTATTAGATGACTGCATGAATGGAAGATAGAAAATCTATAACAATAAAAATATCATATGGATATATATAAATCATGATGATTTCCCTAAATGACTGGTACTTCTCCATCACCAGTACAAATTCTGATAAACCATCATACATAGAAGAAAAGTCTCACAACCAGATTATATAGAACCAATTTAACTTGAATCCTTTTCAAATCTAATCACAAAATGTGGAAAAATATATGAGTATGTAATGAGTATGATCCTTCAGATTCATATAATACACACAAAAGGGTATATGATAAACTTATCATACCTTGAACAAATCTCACATCTTCATCGAATGTTGTCTCTAACGTGTGTATCAAACCATGCCCATCCCCTTCACCTCTCTACTACTGGCGTCCATGAATGTGATTAGTTCTAGTCCCATGTGTATGGGGACTATCAAGAGGCTTCCCTCTTCCCACTCCACCCACTCATGCCCACTGAACAACAACCTGAAATCCCAATCACTGATACTACCTCAAAAGAAAATACAACTATTGAAAAGGGTGATGACCGTAGACTAAAAACATATCACCCTAACCCATTTAACATTGAACCACATAGTTCCTATAAATCTCAGAAATTTTACAAGAAAACAAATCCCGCTGGTTGGTTCCAAAAACACACCTTTCCATGATTTATGGGGAATAATATTTCCCAGTAGGTTTCATAATAAATGAAACCAAGACTTCCAATCCACTTCTATCCAAATTCATGAATATCTACTCCTTGAAACACTTTATTGTCCACTCTCTCAATTATGAACTCCTAATGAATTATTCCTGTTGACATCCCAATAATTTTATTGTAACTCTAGATATTCTAAGTGTTTAAATTATGTGACTGTCTTCCTAATCACTAGGGACGAAGGCTCCTATAGATGTTGTTTTTCGGACTCGTCATCAGAAAAAATTCAAGATATAGGGGTATGAGTTCCATGAACCTAAACCCCTACTCCCTAATTCTCAAACACTCCTTAAAAAGATATATAATCTTACACAACATTACTTCCCTCATAATTGATGAAAGAAACTCAACCCAGAAATCCCTCTAAATGTCATGCCACAACACATATGCCTCTTACGTTCACCGTGAAATGGGGTCTACCACTAGTGTGAATCTCCCTCTATCTTACTAACTACAAATAGAACCCAAAGATCAGATCGCGCTCAGATTTGACCAAGAGATATCTAAAGATCCTCTAACCATCACTCCATCTCTATATTAGAGATACACCCCCCCCCCCTCAATTTTACACATACTCTTCCACGGTATGGAATAAAATTGTTGCTTACATGCCTCATCCTCATCATTTGGGTCAAATCTTCAATGATCAACAAGACCATCCTACTAATCCTAAACAATCAGAGGAATAGGCAGACATGAATAAGATCCATTAAATAAAATAAATAAGAACACCATGATCTCATTTTCTATTAATTTTATCATATCAAAATTATTTATTTATTTTAAATATAAAAAACCATTTCATAAATGGATATAAGAAATCATGATATGTGTACATATCCTATGCCTCTACCCAAAAATTCATCCACGTCACTTGTGCATCCATCAATATAAGAGTTAATTAACTGGATTGTGGGGCCCTAAAATACCATGCCATTATATCTCTATGTGGCCAATGTCACACACCATGGTCAATTTTCCATCGTTGACATATTATCCCATGAAAACCTCACACTACATATTTTTAAAATACCTCATATCTCTAAAACATAACCCCTAATTCCACTCTTTAATTACCCACTAACACCATAGAAACAGCAATGAGAGAGAGAGAGATATGATGACTCTTGATCTCTACTTACAGTCGGCCCCTAGAATTTTTCTAGCTATGAAGGTATAAAAATTTCAAAATATAGGATTAACCACCCTCTATAAATGAAACACTGGTGATATATAGGATAAAAAATCAAAAAAAATACTCATTTAGAAAATATAATGGTAAACTAAAATCAATTCCATATTTCACTATATAAAGATCAATATATACAAATAAATGTATCTGACATAAATATGAAAATATATTTCAGTGGATGTGACTCTAAAACAACTCCTACTCAGACAACAACTTCCCACATAGTCTACACGTTCCACCAAGAAAAATATTAAAAAAATTATATTTCTAGGTTGATCGTAATATAAATAATCTTTATGGAAAAAACCATGGAATCAAGTTCACATTTGAAATGATAATTCTATTTCACTAGCGAAAAAGTATAAAAATCATTAATCACCTATACTGGTCATCCAAAATAACCTGGCCTCATGAAGGATTTCTCAATAATTCAGTCATAAAATATTACAAAATAGTTTCGTGATAATAAAAATGAAAGGAAACCACTTCTAATTCCCACATTTTTCCTCTCTCATTCCCCAGTGTCTAACATCCTATTCTCTCATTTCTTCCTCACATATCACAACACATCACATCACATTACATACAGACTGAAAAGACTATCACCACACATCTCATAACATCAAATTTCACTCATATACAACTAGATACAAATCTCATCACATCACCTCTCAAATATAAATATATGGTCCACACGTCATACCAAATCACATCTAGCCCATTGTCACATCGGAGAACACAACACATAAGAACAATAATCATTGAAGTAGGGTATCCTTAAAATGAAGGAAATAAACTTCATTCCCTTTGCCAACCATAAATGGACCTTAAAAACATCAAATCACATGGAATCATGTCTCAGTAGTATACACATGTGCTGTCATTTTTCATCTCACACAAAGACACATTGGAAATCACACAACTTGTGGGTATTCTTCAATACTAGCTTGTCTAAAAACTAGTTATTAAATAGTGTGGGGTAGGGGTATAAAGACATCCATATCACTATCATCTCTGATGTTAGTTAAAAACCAAGAGAAATCACAATTAAATCCTGGTAAGGCCATCCAAAATGGGTAGGGTGATTGTATAATTACCTAAACATACATGATATATAGATATCACACAAAACCCAACATATGGGTTCACATAAAATTACTAGCACATTCCACATCACCATGATATACTACACATTAACTATCTCAAATTCTTTTAATATTATATTAAATAAAAAACTGTAGAAACCACACTACATTCCACATACATGTTTTTCCATATTTATTTTTTTCTGTTTCATTTTACATTACAGTACACATTTATTGATTATTTTCAGTTCAAACCACTTCTAAAAATTTTATTTAAATTATACCTCATTTATTTACCATCATATTTGGTTTCATTATTCATAATATTTATTTTCATTGAAAACTAGGAAACTCTCTTAGACACGGTGTGCTTTGACTATCCCACAACACACAACCACATACACATTGTCACACATCCAATATCATCATCATGTAACAACTCCTAAGACATATATTCATAAAAATTACTCATCTAATCAATTTCACAACCACAACCTCTATAAAACACAATAGCTATTCTACAATCATTGTGTCACAACCATTGCATCACAACCACTACACCACAACCCCATAGCACCATAATTCATAATTTTCATGATTGTGTCCAGGTTAGGAAATAACCTAATTACTTCCATGTTACTAAAAAACCAACAAATAAATAACATCAAATCAAAACTACCCAAATCACATTGGGAAAAAGTTGAGTTATAAAAAACAAAAACACATAAATTTTGTTCCATTATTAGTAAAAGTATTTATCACATATCCTCTATATTTATCTAGATAATTTTCAAAAAAACCATATGTTGATGGGTATAAAATTATTATCCTTATATAAATCTAGTAACCATTTATATAAGGTGGATTCACACAACCACACATAAAGGGTCATTATATTATAACATATTCATAGAAATCATGTCTCCGAACAACTTTTATTTTAATAATTGGATATAGTTATTGAGAATAACAAAATAATAATTGATTAAAATAATAATGAATTAGATAAATCTCTATTCCCATAAATTTAAAACTAAAAAAATAATTATCCCTTTACTTTAACCCTTAAAATTCTTTTATAGGTATGAAAAATCTATCATATATCACACATAGCAAATAAACAGGCTAGAACAAGTATCCCAAATAACAAGGAATCATTCTGGTTTCATTATATCCTATAGGAAGAAGAATAAATCGACCAAAAACCATTACCAAACATGGAAAATATAGATCAACCTACACCACACCATTGGGTTTTTAGAACACATCCAATATACACCCCAATAAAAAATAGCACCACCTCATAGGATCTATGAATAAGATATGGATGGATAAATATGGGAATTAGAGAACATACAACATAATGGCATCGACTATACACAGAAATCCAATGTTTATAAGAGGGGTTATTTGGACTCCTTGAGGAACCTAGGGTTACCAAAAAATATTAGAGGGGGAGTTATGTGTTTGGATCTGGGGCCTGCTGCGGAAGTCGGTGGGTCGGGGATTTTAAATTTTTCATCGGCGGTTCATTGGTACTTGTCGATGCCAATAATCCAAGCCCCGGTGAGGTCCAATGATCTTGAGAAAATTGTAAAGAGCACAAAATTAAAAGGAAAAACATACTCGTTTCAAATCTGAAGCTACGGTCAACTATAACAAGTCGATGGTGATTGCCGCATGAATGATCAAAATCATGCACCTTATATATCATCGAAAAGGGCTTCAAAAACCGGTGGGATCATCGATCATCGAATTTTAGGTGCTAGCTCGGAGATCTGAAGGCGATTTTGATGTACCGACGATCACCGCATCAAGATGCCTTCAATGATGAAGAGATATCTTGATCTAAGATTATTGGATCGAGAGATTCTCTCTTTAGAGAGATATAAGAGAGAGAGGATCAGAACTTTCATCCCATGAATTTATTTAATATTTATTAGCACACAAAGAGAGAGATCCTCCTCTCTTATTTATAGTGTAAATGATAAAATAGCCGGTTGTGTTCCCCAACCCCCATTTATTTCAACTTCCACTAAATAAATAATTTTGACGAACTAAAATACACCAATATTATTTTTTATTTTATAACATACTTGTAATATATATATATATATATATATTACATAATAAAATCTGAACCATTTAACTCGACTCACTATGCCACTTAACATTAAATGAACCTTGAATATTAAAATAATATTCATTCTATTGATATTATTCAATTATTTACTAAACATGTAAATACATTAAATAAATTCAATCGAAAATATTCATAACTTGAATATTAATGAATTTATTTAATTTTTTTGTTGATCAAAAATTTGGACAAAACGCGGACTCCCCGTGCCAGGGCCCACTATGTCCACATACATATTGGACTGAATATGGAAGATGATTGAATACGCTATTGTGTGTGACCCTCTATGCCCTTATCTCGATAGGAATGAATAAATCCACAGACCAAGAGAAGAGTCTATCAACACATCATGACATCTAAAGAGATAAGGATAGTCATAGCAATGAAAACCAACCTACAAACACTAACTGTGTAATATAATCTCTTTTTTATTAAATATCTCATAAAGCAGGATGCATTCATGTGTCATCATCCTTTTTCTTTCTTTATTATTTGTTTATCTATCTAGATAGATTTACTTTTGTACTTCTTAGGCCAAAGACTTATGAAGGAAGCACCATCCTGATCAACCAGGCCAGAGATATACAACGTCCTAAACATATAGAAGGGACAAATCCTTTCATGACTATTAAACCAATGTCATACCACCAGCGACGCACCCAACACAAGCAACCTCACTACGATTTCAATTCCATGGTTTTTGCCTTGAATCAATGTACACAATAAAATGGTACACATTGGTAATGGTCTCAATTTCAAAGACCAATACACATGTCCATGTATAAGAACAAACAATGACACCCAAAACTTGTGGTGTTCCTATTGGTGGGTATTTCCTCAGGATCTCACTAATAGAGATCACCAAGTGTGAATGTCATGAGAACAAGTCTCAATGCTTATGATCCCCCACCACCTGATAGTCAAACATATGTTGTGTCCATTCAGTATGACATATCTAGAATATATAACATATATTTTAGATTAATTTCATCGTATCTCAAATTTATCATTATAGAATGGGATCTGAAATAACCTTTCAATATGATAATTAATCTTTGTAGATAATCATTATAACAGAGTTCACAGAAACGTATACACTAAAATTGAATGATAAAATCATGTATAACTATCTGTACACAAGATATGGTAATCCAAATTACTCCATAGTTGGGTCTAGAGTACCCAATATATCAACACTACCACTTTCACTAGAGCCAACATGCTAACCAAACTTGTTCGCTACTCACATGATAACGATCGTGCTTCTGCTGAGTAATAGCTTTAACTACTGGGCCTACCACATTTTCACCATGTGGAATTTCTTTTGTATACTACCTCATCTACTCAAGATAATATATCCCCGAGTATATCACTTTTTTCAATTGTCATAACTTGATAATCTTGGATAGTAATAATATCATAATATAAATTATCATAATATATATTATCATAATATATATTATCATAATATATTTCACATTAGGTGAAAATCCAAGAACTAGAACAAATCATTGTGATTGATAACTACTTCATAGCTGCCTTAGAAGCTTCAACGTACTCCATATTTGTAGATATGGCTACCACTGGCTTTTATGAGCTTGACTAGCTCATCACCTTTACATAAATATGATACTAGATAAAATTTATCTAAGGATTACTAGTTTTTATCCCACCATAACTAGCATACCTTCTTCTCCATATACCAGGTTCATATCATTTTTACTTTCTGAAGTACAAGATGATTGTTGCGATTGCATCACTTGTAGTGGTCCTGGATATAATCGATATTTTCCTACTATAATGTATGTCCTAGAAATATCAATTATTGTACATATTATGGGATGTGTGATTGATCCATCACTGAAGTGTATGTTGTCAATTCACAACATTAATCTCTTCCCATGTTCCAAACATATTAACTTGGATAGATTAATCCATCTGACATTGGCATCAATTCTAAACATGAATTTTTCCAACTTGTATTTTTCAATACAATGTCTATATGTACAATTGACTGGTTCTGAGAAACCTATCGATATACCACAGTAGATCATGTTCCCTAGAACTAAGGATTCCACTTTAAGTCAATCACTAGGGAATTACTTTTATCCTGGTCTTATCTACCTGTAAGACCAATATGTATGTTTTCCTTATGTTTAGGAAAATATTTCTCTTCAAAAACATTGGCGCTCCCACTAACCTTTGGTAGATGAAAGGTAATGATTCATTCCAAATTAATTCTCTAATATCATGTTGCTTAAATTAATCCATAATTGGATTTTAGTAACTTGAAACCATCATTGGAATTTGATGGTATCATCATCCATGTCTGGTTGTATCATATTAACACCTTCCAGGAAAGATTATCTTGATATCCAATTACCAATAGAATGATCTTATATGTTTAGATATGACAAGTAAATTTCTAATGGATTTAAGCATGCCGACTTGTTATAACCAATCGAGCCTTTTTATTACTAGGATTGTACCATCCATGGATCATCTCATTTGAATACCCAATGCAGAATTCAATTTATAAGCCCTTTTTCAATTTGATATAAGGAATACATTATTGAATTTTAGTTGATCTTATCAATCATAGCACATTTCCATGTATTGCTTACTTGTATGCTTTGTTATTCTCAGTGAATAATTAATCACCTACCGTGGGGAATATTAAACCATCACCATGGTTTCATCCTTTCTACATAGTATGTGTCTCTAGAACATTTTTATTCCACATGAACTCATGAAACATATTCCTATGCCAACAATTTGTGCATCTCAATAATTGACTAAACACAAGTCAATCTTTCTGACACTCTCTATAATAGAGATGTGAACCGTTATATAGAAATGTAGATTAAAACTTGACTACAACTTTTTTATCTTATAGATTTATGTAATATCCTAAGCAACATTAGTATATTTACTTAGATGCACCATGTGTTTAGCTTGATGCATGTTTATTTATATCTTAAAATTTTCTTTTCATTTTAAAACATGATCTATGACCTAATGGATTTTTATCATACTATGACTCGTATGATATCCATTAATCATTTTAGTTGGAATATTTATTATGGTTTTACGTTGTTATTTTCAAAACACATCTTTAAATTGTAGTTTCTGCATGTTGCAACATTGATACAACTTACATCATTACTTTGATGTAAAAAAATGTTCATTTAGGAATTGCTCCATGCTACATTTTGTTGATAAAATTAAACTTGTAAGAATTTATCATCAATCCTCCTTATGAACATCAACACAGTGATGTAGATAAGGTAACATGCGTTTAGGAATTACCCCAGGCTACATTATCATGATCGATGATTGCATAGTCAAGATATTCTTTGGCATTCTGATCTGAAGCAACTCATATCTTCTAACCATGAAAATACTTCACAATCAAATTCCTTAACTGCATAAAGGAATATTATGAAGTATCTATGCCTTTAGCTTTCATTTGGAAGAGTTCTCACCCTCGGGTTGAACTAATCCCAAAATCTTTGTGGCATACCTTTATCTCTAAAGGTTTCTTTATCTAAACTAAGTATGTCAATAATACCATAGGTGTTTAGTTGTGCCATGCCTAAATACCATACTTGGTATATTTATGATTTCCACTTTTAGTTTTACTTGACAAAGAATCTTCTTGCCATAACTAGATAGGTCTTACATAATATATTTATCAGGTATTCCCTTTGATTCATGTACCAGTGAACTATTTGTTGAATATATAACCACAAAAAAACATTCATTCCAAAAACATGCAATAATGTCTAATTTTGACGAAATGGTCACATGAGATAAATGTTTTGGTTATACTCAACAACTTGTTCAAATTGAATTATTCACTTGGCAATTAGAAGTTTTGTGTTTCTCACCACTGATAGAGGAATCACCCTTTCTTAGTTGCTTGGAGAAGACACTTCACTCCTTGTAATGTCCCTCCACTTACATGGTTACTGTATTTCAATACATATATGTGAATGTAATATTTTATTTAATACCCATGAAGTATGTTTGAAAACAATTATTTTATTTGATGAATATAAACTGAATGATAATCGGGTACTTGCTTATAGTATTTCAGTTCATTTCATTCTTTTAAACATCCATAAATTTATTTCAATATGTGATGTATATAACCTCATATTAAATAACCATCCACTTTTCTTTGAAGGACATGATGAACGTGCCTTTGGCATTGTACTTTACATTGGCCTTTTCGCTTGATCTTTCATTTTATTCGCTATGAGAACAAAAGTTGATTATATATTTAATATTCTTATTACATGGAGCATGTAACCTTAAAGGTAATAAAGTTCTTACCCTATATCGTTCGTTTGTATCCATAAACAAACTAGATTAATTGGGTGTAAAATGTATAAGAATGGCATTACATGAAAGGTTGTGAACTGTCTTTCACTTTACAAAACCATAGTGCAATCATCACATTCAAATCTTTCTTCACTATCTCCTTGGAAACATCATAGAGATGAGACTTCAAGTAACATCGTACAAGTCATGATGCAATGACCTCAACTAACATTAGACGTTGATGATATCACTATAATAGGACCATCATATGCTTTATTCATGAGCCTCCTGTAAGCAGTTTTACAATCTCGCTTGCTGAGGTTTCTTAATAGGTTGGGACACCAGCACCTTAAATTTAGGATATAGTAGTGATGTGTGCGGGCACCTATACTACACATTGAAAATTTGTTCTTAGTTTAGATATTAACATTGTATAATATTTATCGCATTTATATTGTGGTATTACTTTCTATTCTCTAGAAAAATAATTTTAGCAGATTGTATCTTTAATATTGATTACCAAATGTGACATTACTGATTAATCTAATCATTAAATGTATCCTACTATTTTTTTCGAAATCTAGGAACCCTCTATACTAGAATCAGAATACTCTTGAGTATTCAAGTGAAAACGATCATTGAACAACACTTTTAGTCTTCATGCTATGGCTATTCCACTACTTAGAGGGTCCAAGGTAGGATTTTGTGTTGGCCAACCATGTTATCTTTCGGTTCCTTGATCAGTTAAATGAATCCCTAGCTTTAAAATCATAAACATATTTACTCAACGCTTGCTTCTAAAATTACAAAAAGCTAGCTATGGATATTTCATTGTTGCAATTTTAGTTAAGTCGACCCACCACTCCAATAAGAACTCCCCCATAGTAAAAGGCACCCTCAGCTATGTCATGACCGGCACCTCGAACACCCTAGTTTGTACAAACATGAATGATGAAAGACTGTTACGACATAATATTTTCTTTGAGGGTTTTATTGGTTTCTATTGACGAATGTTATCAATTTCTGCTAAAATTGTTCATCTATGTTGTCACACTTATAACTGAACATCAATAGAAAAACATATGCTACTTTGTTATGCATTTTATTATCTATTATTTTTTGTATTTTCCCATTTTTCAAAAATGCATAAAATAATAAATAAATGCATAAAGGTTAACTACTATCCAACTGGTCTTCAGCTTCTAAACGACCTAAGGGGCATTATACATTAGTCGAAGCTTGACTCATAATGCACCCTACCCCTATGTCTTGTATATTCTCTTTGCATATGGAACATCGCCTTGTGTTGACAGGGTCCACGTCTCGTCTTGAATACTACATCGTCTTGGCGGGGTCCACGTGTCATTTGGGACCATCTTGATCAACGTTCCCTGCCTCATCTTGGTGGAGGTTTGCATCGTTCACCGTCTACTTCTGAAGTACAAAAAAATACTCGGGAGCAGGTGAGAGGGACTAACGGTATAAATGTACACTATATATATTGGACGCGCAGGTCCTCATACATTTTAACCAAAAAGAAAGATGATGCGTAGACAATCTATTTAATTAATTACAATCATCGTACACAGTTAAATAATTAATTAAATAAAAGGTAACATACACAGGTCGATAATCAAGACCAGAATACGGGTATAATAAAGTGCGATAAAATTAAAATGCATTAATTAAGCACGAGGATTATCTAAATTAAATTAAATTAATTTTAATAATTCAAATAATTTAATTATTTATCTATCCACTAATTAATTTAATTTTTTATTCCAAAATTAAATAAATAAATTTAATAAATTTAATTGAAAAATGAAATAATTTTATATGCTGCTTTATTATAATAATTAAACAAAATTAAATTTAATTAATTTAATTTGGATAATAAAATAAAATTAGTAAAATTAATTTATTTTGATTAATTTTAAATTGGTTGGTCTCTAAAACACGACTGTAGGGCCTATGCGGTATAGGCAAACACGCGCATGTCCATTCGAGACCATGCAGGGCCAAACTAGGTTAGACCGATCCTCCAAAACGAGTTCCAGGTTGGGCAGGTCTGCTCAAACTACTTCCTGACCAAATTTGATCTGTGTAAAAATCATGAAGGAAAAATAATTGTACATCCTATGTGAAGAAGGAGGTGGGTCGGTGGTTCTTCGACGCCGGCAACGGGGTGGCCTGGAAAGGAGCACAGCGGTGCGCCGGCTGCACGGGGATTCCTAAGATGCGGTTCCCATACGAAGCCACCACGAAGTTGTACCTCAGTGCCAGAAACAGCTCTGACCAGTTGTCGTTGGCCACTAAATCAAACACTCCATGCACCCATCCCAGCACCCTGGACTTCATATCGACCGTCTCAACCAGCGGGGTGTCCACCACCGTGACCGTCCCAAACACGTGCGATGAGGGGGCGGCGATGTTCATCGCACTGGAATGGAATTGGCCTTCCTCCAAGATGTGATGGTAGAAGTGCAGGAAGGTCTCCTCCTCGAGGATGGCGTGGGAGGTTCCGCCTCGGAAGGCGGGATGGCGGTGGCATCTGGCCGGTGTCGCTTCATGCCATGGAGAGGGAGTAGATAGTCTGGAGGAGGCTGGGAACTGCTATGGGTGTGCGACGCTAGATGGGCGCCGTGACCAGGCGTCGCGGCCAAGGTGAGCCTGAGTGTGGCTGGGCCATTCCGGGTGGGAGGTGCAGGCCGACTGCTACATTAAGCCCAGCAGTGGCAGGTGTGCGGCTAGGGTGGTCCGGCCGGTGCAGGGCGCGCTGGTGTACGGGAGCAGGGCTAACCCGCGGATGGAGGTGCCGAACCCATGGAGGAGGGGGCGGCGGTTCTGCACGGGGATTGTTGGCGCCACAGGGTGCTTGGCTGGGTGGAGGGCAGGCCGCCTGTTCCATGGCGTGGCTTTGCATATAATACCGGGGCGGCGCTGCTACCGGGAGGACTGCATACAAAGGTGGTCTGCGGCTCTAGGGCTGCACTGTGCATGGAAGATGTGTCCGCGCAGACCCCTTAGTTTTTTTCATCCGTCGGACCCCATACACGGAAAATTTGCCGTTGGGGGACATTTTTTTTTTATCAAAATGGGTTACCCATTTTCTTATTTAATAAAATGGGTCACTCTAGCGCCACTTCAGGTGGCGCTAATAGCAAAAAACGCCATAGCGCCACTTGAAGTGGTGCTAACCGGGAAACCGATAATTATGGATCAGCGCCACTTGAAGTGACGCTGATCCCTTATCCATATGCCTATCAGCGCCACTTGAAGTGGCGCTGATCTTCTCCCACCCCTATAAAACCCCTCTCCCCCCTCCTCCTCTCCTCATTCCCTCCACTCCACTCCCCTCCTCTTTCTCCCTCTTCACTCTCTTCATCCCCTCTCCCTCATCCTCATCCTCATCCTCCCCCTCTCCCTAATCTTCATCCAACCCCTCTCCCTCATCCTCATTCTCATCCAACCGAGCAGGTTTTTGGGGATTCAAAATTCTGCAAATTCGAGGTAAGTTTTTATTTAAATTTGTTTAATATTTTAAATTGTTTATTTAATTGTTTAGTTAATGTAATTAGATTATGGAATTTGTTTAGTAATTTATTTGTTTACTTTATAGAATTAGTTTAATAATTAATTATAATAATTAGTTAATTAATCAATTTTAATTAGTTAATTAATAGTAAGTAGTTAAGTAATTGTAATTAGTTAATTGTAATTAGTTAAATGTAATTAGTTAAATGTAATTAGTAATTACTTAATTGTAATTAGTTACTTGTAATTAGTAATAAGTTAATTGTAATTAGTAATTAGTTAATTGTAATTAGTAATTAGTTAATTGTAATTAGTAATTAGTTAATTGTAATTAGTAATTATTTAATTGTAATTATTAATTATTTAATTGTAATTAGTAATTAGTTAATTCTAATTAGTAATTAGTTAATTCTAATTAGTAATTAGTTAATTCTAATTAGTCAATTAATGATTTGTAATTAGTCAATTAATGATTTGTAATTAGTCAATTAATGATTTGTAATTAGTCAATTAATGATTTGTAATTAGTTAATTAAACAGTTATAATTAGTCAATTAAGTAATTATAATTAGTGAAGTAATGATTTCTAATTAGTGAAGTAATGATTTCTAATTAGTAATTAATGATTTCTAATTAGTTAATTAATGATTTCGAATTAGTGAATTAATTAATTCTAATTAGTGAATTAATTAATTCTAATTAGTGAATTAATTAATTCTAATTAGTCAGTTAATGAATTCTAATTAGTGTATTAATGAATTCTAATTAGTGTATTAATTAATTCTAATTAGTGTATTAATTAATTTTAATAACTGAATTAATGATTTGTAATTAGTGAAGTAATGATTCGTAATTAGTGAAGTAATGATTTGTAATTAGTGAAGTAATTAATTATAATTAGTGAAGTAATTAATTATAATTAGTGAAGTGATTAATTATAATTAGTGAAGTGATTAATTATAATTAGTGAAGTGATTAATTATAATTAGTGAAGTCATTAATTATAATTAGTGAAGTAATTAATTATAATTAGTGAAGTAATTAATTATAATTAGTGAGGTAATTAATTATAATTAGTGAAGTAATTAATTATAATTAGTGAATTAATTAATTTTAATTAGTGAATTAATTAATTATAATTAGTGAATTAATGATTTGTAATTAGTGAATTAATGATTTGTAATTAGTGAATTAATGATTTGTAATTAGTGAATTAATGATTTGTAATTAGTGAATTAATGATTTGTAATTAGTGATTTCTCATTTGCTAGTTAATTAATTATAATTAGCTACTTAATGATTTCTAATTAGTGAGTTAATTAATTGTAATTAGTGGGTTAATTAATTATAATTAGCTGGTGAATTAATTGTAATTAGCTCGTTAATGAATTGTAATTAGCTCGTTAATGAATTGTAATTAGCTCATTAATGAACTGTAATTAGGGAGTTAATGAACTGTAATTAGGGAGTTAATGAACTGTAATTAGGGAGTTAATGAACTGTAATTAGGTAGTTAATGAACTGTAATTAGGGAGTTAATGAACTGTAATTAGGGAGTTAATGAACTGTAATTAGGGAGTTAATGAACTGTAATTTGGGAGTTAATGAACTGTAATTAGGGAGTTAATGAACTGTAATTAGGGAGTTAATGAACTGTAATTAGGGAGTTTATTAATTGTAATTAGGGAGTTTATTAATTGTAATTAGGGAGTTCATTAATTGTAATTAGGGAGTTAATTAATTGTAATTAGGGAGTTAATTAATTGTAATTAGGGAGTTCATTAATTGTAATTAGGGAGTTAATTAATTGTAATTAGGGAGTAAATTAATTGTAATTAGGGAGTTCATTAATTGTAATTAGGGAGTTCATTAATTGTAATTAGCTACTTAATGACTTATAATTAGCTACATAATGACTTCTAATTAGCTACTTAATGATTTCTAATTAGCTAATTCAACTTAAGCAATCAATTCTAATTAGTTAATTATGTAATTTTAATTAGGAAATTAATGAACACTAATTAGGTAATTAACTAAATTTAAGTAGGTAGTTAATTAAATCTACTTAGTTAATGAAATCTAATTAGTTAATTAATGAATCTTATTAGTTATGTAATGAAGTATAACTAGCGAAGTAGTTACAGTAATTAGCAAAGTAGTTACAGTAAATAGTGAAGTAGTTACAGTAAATAGCGAAGTAGTTACAGTAATTAGCAAAGTAGTTACAGTAATTAGCAAAGTAGTTATAATAAGAATTGTTTATATAATATATATTTTCATTCCATTCTAAGTATGATAATTTATTTAGTTTGTCATCTACCTTGACCTCGGTTTTTAATTGTAGTTATGAACTTGAATTTAGTAGTTTAATATATTTTTACATATTAAGTGTTAGAGTTGTCATGAACTGAAATTCTTGCTTGAGTAAAGTATCCCCGGATAGAGGGGCTTTGGGTCGGACCACCTACTTTCCTGGAGGCTTGCCTTGTCTAGGAAAGTGAATGGGGTTGGCTATTTGTCGCTCCGGGCTTATTCATGTTGAGTTTTTCAAGTTCAGATAACTCTATGCTTTTACATGACATGTTCATGTACCTCATCCATATGATGGATGTGGATATGTATGAATATGTTTGACTTACTATTTTTGGGTAAATAACACAAACTTGTGGGTTGTGTAAAGCGAGTTACACATCAATATGGTTTGAACATATTGATTTGGTGGAGGGACTAGGATTCCAACATAAATTACATAAATTCTAGAAGCATGCATACATAATTAGATTGTTTGATCTTATGTGATTAATAATGGGGGTTTATTTTAGATAAAAAAGATGGCTGCTTATATTTATCGCAACGGACAAATAATTGAGACGGAACAAGGATGTAGTTATAGTATACAACCAGAAGCTGTTGTAATGCTTGGAGGCTGTACAACTTTGGGAACTCTTCAAAGGAAAATTCATCGAAAGTTGAAACAGACAAGTAACCAAGCGATAGAATCTATCATATACAAACATCTACAATATGTTGATAGATTTTGGCATGTGTCCTATCCGATAACTGATGATGAAGAATGGGAATACGTACTGTCATTGGTTAAGTTTCTACCTGCCAATCAAATGATGGAGTTGTATGTGACCATATCTACAATGGAGATCCCATCGACATTGGAAGTTGGGTCATCACAATTTCACGAGACAATGTCATCTGTTCCTTTTAGAACACATCAAGAAGTTCCTTAAGCATTCGTACCATCATTTCCCTCGGCCACATTTTCAATAGATAGTCCCCCACATACTATAGATGCGTTGTTTGATAATTTTGAGGATGATGACAATTTAGAAGAAGAAGATGAAGAGGAAGCTGAAGATGAAGAGGAAGCGCATGCAGAAGAACAATCAGTGCCTACTCATGTGAGGTTTAACCGACCGTTGAACCACCCCCCACCATTGAGTTCATGGTCGACGGAAGGCATGAATCGCTTTCCAGAATTCAATTGGTCAGTTATTACTCCTACTTCAGAATTTCCAGGAATTATTGGAGGCACAGATCGAGTGGCAGATGAAGGTGTTCTGTATATTGGAAGAGAGTTTGACAGTAAAGATGCAATGAAAAATGTGATAAAACAATATCACATTGACAGACATTACTCTTATGTTGTAGAAGAGTCGAAAAGATCTTATTATTTGATCCGTTGCGACAAATATGATTCGAACTGTCAAATGCGTATGCGAGCTATAATTGATAACACTTTTCACAACTGGCGCATCACAAGATTTTCTCCACACACATGTGTGAACCCAAGCTTGTCATAGGAACATTCTTCATTAGATGTTGACTTTGTTTCAACAGTTATTGTTGAAATGATTAGAGCTTTTCAAGATGTTCATGTTGTTCTTGTGATGGAGCGAATCAAACAACTTTTTGGGTATCAAATCTCATATTGGAAGGCATGTGCAGCACGTCAAAAGGCTATTGTGAAGGTGTATGGTGATTGGGGTGACTCTTATCGAGTTTTACCACAACTTCTGGAGCTTTTACGCCACAACAATCAAGTGATCTATCAGTTAAATACTATTGAATATGTTAACCAATACAACCAAGTTGACCAGTCAATGGTTGTTTTTGATAGATTGTTTTGGACATTTTTACCATGTGTGGCTGCTTTTAGGCATTGCAAGCAGTTTATACAAATAGATGGCACATTTCTGTATGGAAAGTATACAGGAACTTTATTGATTGCTGCCACACAAGATAGAAATAGAGCCCCTATACCTTTGGCATTTGCAATTGTGGAGAAAGAGAACTTCTCGTCATGGAGTTGGTTTCTCGCATGTCTTCGTGAGTTTGTTACGGGCGAGGAAGGGATTTGCCTTATCTCAGATCGTCACCGTGCAATCAAAGAGGCAGTACAATCTGAGGAACTTTCATGGAGACCACCTTATTCTCATCATCGATACTATATTCGACACATTGCTAGCAATTTATGAAAGAGATTCAAGAATGAGTCGATGAAGAAAGCAATCTTGAAAATTGGTATGAAAATCATTTTTTGTATTAACAAATCCTATCATAGTTATGATCATTATTTGTTCAGATTTTTTCTTGTATGATAGCATATGAGCCTCAACAACAAAGAATGGAGGAGCGTCTTCAAGATATTCAAAGAGTTAATCCATAAGTTTATGATTATATGATGCAAATTCCAAAACAGAAATGGTCGTTGGCATATGATGATGGGAGGAGATATGGTCATATGACTACCAACATCGTAGAATGCATAAATGGGGTATTCAAGGGAGTTCGAAAATTACCAATCACAGGTAAATATGAATATTTAATTATATGTTGATCAGAAAAACATAATTATAATACACTATTAGTATAATGACTTAAATCTAAATTGTAGGTTTGGTACAAGAGACCTTCTATCGTAGTGTCAAGTATTTTCTGGAATGAGGAAAGCAAGCTGAAGAGGGCTTGAACAGAGGGATGCATTATGGACACCATTTCCAACGCGATTTAGATACAGTTCTTCAGGAAGTTGCAACTTATCGTGTCAACGCATTTAATCGTCCAGAGCAACGATTTGAGGTCGCTGAGCCCAGTGATGTTGTGGCTTGTAGCAATGGTCGGATCCGAATTGTTTTACTGGAGAAGCGTTACTGTGAATGTGGCAAGTTTCAAGCAATGATATATCCTTGTGGCCATGTGATTGCAGCCTGTGGTTACGTACACGTATCTTGGGAGCAGTTTATTGATCCAGTTTATCGACTTGACAATATCAACTCATGCTACAATACTCCCTGGATGCTAATCGGAGAATATCAGAATTTTCAGCTCTCTGATTACACACCCACGCTTCTACCGAACATCAGTAGACTTCGACCAAAAGGGAGGCCAAAGTCGACTCGTATTCGGAATGAGATGGATTGGCCTACTGAACAAGCACCTGGACGAAGGTGCAACATATGCCGCCAGGAGGGTCATACGAAGACGCGTTGCCCTAGACACATAGGGAAATCATCTAATGGTTAAAATGATTTTTGTACTCCATCAGTTACTATAAACATATTGTACATGTAATCAATATTTTTCCATCGATGAGTTTTGAAAGAATTCATAGTGAATATATCATCATCATTTAAATAAGTGGTTGTTGTTTTAGAAAAATAACAAGAAATTTTAAAATATATAAAATATAAGATCGAGAATTTAACAAAATCTAAGAATTATCTAGAGTGAATAATAGTGAAGAATAAATTGAGGATATAACAGAATATGAGACTACTAGCCTAGAAAATGACAAATAAAGATATTCAAACATTATTCCCCTCTCATCCGTTTCTTTATAATTGTTAAATAGAATGATGAACATAAATAATTGATATTCTTGAAAATTATTAAAACATTATGCCCCTCATTTTCAACCATGAGAATGGGTTTTCTCCAAAAAAACATTGATTCATTCTGCAACATTGGAATTTCCCCTCTTTAGTCGACCCAGTGAAGAACCAACTGTCATATATTCATTTGGAGGTCGTGAATATGTGACAGTTGGTTTTTTACTGGGTCGACTAAAGCTATGATGCAGAAGGAGGATGTTTTTTCATGTCAACCGTACATGGATCAAAGGTTTTTTTTATATTCCTTCTAAATGATGTTGACTGAGCATATTGAGTTGGAGAATCAATCCAAAACTTTATATGTTGAACATATCATTAATTCCTTTAATAATTTTGGTCAATTATTTCGACGTCGTCATCTTTCAAAATCCAATGTCATCGTTGAATTTTGAAATCATCCAAAGTGAATATATCATCAACTTTATATGTTGAACATATCATAAATTCCTTTATATATTGAACATATCCTAAATTACTTACACATTTCTTTCATACATTACATGATAAATTTCATACCTTAAATGATAAATGTGATGACTAACATGAAATTAATGTTTTACTATTTGTACAATCAGATGGAGCAGCCACTATTATCTGGTCAGGAGACGCATGTGTCGTGTCTTGTGTTGGCGCGACGACCTGTTCGACAGCTTGCTGTTCGGAGAGCACATCATTTCCATCACGATGTGCCCTCGACAGTTATTT
The DNA here is from genome assembly GCA_963277665.1 of Viscum album. Lineage (NCBI taxonomy): Eukaryota > Viridiplantae > Streptophyta > Magnoliopsida > Santalales > Viscaceae > Viscum > Viscum album. The sequence continues at coordinate 1,042,432,314 of OY728160.1, read as the reverse complement.
CTCCATACCTTAGACGTGCGGGATTTTATGGAGTCGCTATGTGTGACTTCAAGACTATTGATCATCATTTGATTGCAGCATTGGTTGAGAGATGGCGGCCAGAGACACACAATTTTCATCTTCCAGAGGGGGAGATGACCATTACTTTAGAGGACGTCATCTACATGCTTGGTTTGCCCATCCATGGACAGGCAGTTATGGGTGCCACTAGTGGAAACTGGGCTGTCGTCATACAATCACTATGAGGCGTTGATGTCGTTGGCGTACGAGGTGTCCTCGTGGGTTCGCGATTGCGCATGACATGGCTTGATGAGCATTTCGCTGTCATTCCTGATGATGCAGACGAGGAGACACTCATTAGGTATACACGTGCATATATTTTGCGACTACTCGGAGGCATGTTATGCGTAGACTACTCCACCCTTTTGGTACACATGATGTACCTCCCATTACTTGAGGATCTTGATCATACAGCTACATACAGTTGGGGATCTGCTATATTAGCACATCTGTACAGATCCCTTTGTACCAGTTGTCAGGCAGATGCACATCAGATTGCTGGTTGTATGGCTTTAGTACAGATGTGGTCCTGGGAGCATTTTCCGCGCATCGCTCCTCGAGCTATCTCACCTCTTGCAGCAAATATATATCAGGATTTTCCTCGTGGACGATGGTATGTTTACTTCATTACTTTCAGTTATTTAGTACTTCTGTTTTTTTTATCAACTTACAGTGTATTACTATTTTGTATCCAGGTGGAGTCAGTATCAGAAGCATGCACACACACCGAGACATAGTGTGCACAACTTTCGACAGATATTCGATGCATTAGTGCCAGCTGATGTAAGTCAAACAGTAATTTTTTATATTTCGTTATCACTATTTTAAGTACTTACAATGTAATCTTACCAAAATTATCTTTCTAATATGTCACTTACTTTTTGAGTTTACATTTTAGGTTTCATGGACTCCATATACAGGTTATGTCTATGCATCACTTCCACCATACTGCACAGCTATGATTGGAGATCGTGCAGCAGTGGTGCCACTCATCCACTTCCATATCATTGCGTGGCACCAGCCTGATCGGGTCATGCGCCAGTTCGGTTATATACAGCATATCCCGATGGCACCAGGACAGCCATAGGGGTTGCATTCGATTGTACTTACAGGTAGACAGTCGACGAACTGGCGGCAGTTTCATGCATCTCATATTGAGCTGTGGGACGCGCGTCCCCGATATGGTATTTCTCGATATGGATATCCCACAGCACAGTATCAGTTATCTGCCCAGGGGGATTATGCAGATTGGTATCGACGTCATACCATCATGCATCTTACACGTCAGGGGATTGGCATTCAGCAGATGGTAAACTTATTAAGATATATTATATTTGTTTAACTCTTTTATGGTATTAATTTGAATGTCATTTAATTTTCAGAAAAACAACATTGATCATCTTGCACATATCACACATCCTCAGGAGGAGGCATATATTAGACGTGATGTAGTTCATCGAGATGTGTTGGCTCTCTACGACCATATCCGGATGATACGAGACAGTTTTTATGACGAGGAGCCACAGGTATATCCTGATCCATATCCTCCAGCTGGAGCTCCTGAGGGTGGGGGTGATGATGTGCCTGCTATGCCTGCTGATGACCATGTACCGCCACCACCGCCGCCAGCTGAGAGACGGAGACGAGGACCTCGGGAGGGGCAGAGGCGGCGAGATAGACATCCGAGAGCACCTCCTGCAGATGTGGCAGCACCACATAGAGATGATCATGCCCAACTTATTGATGAGGTTGCACAGTAGGGAGACGTTTATAGACCACATCTATCATCTCTGATGACTACTATGGACTACGAGCTGGATCAGGTGACACAGCTTGTGTCAGCCCCCTCTCCTCCCGACGAGGACTTCTTCAGTATGCCATTTCTACCATTTTTAGGAGCCTCAGGACCATATGGCTCGACGCATGATTATGGGCAGTCATCCACGTATGATTTTGGGCAGTCATCCATGCATGATTTTGGTCAGACCTCTACACAGCATCATGAGGAGGCACCAGATGCACCAGTAGCAGAGGATCCCTTTGATAGGACACCGGAGCGACACGTACGCCGAACACGGGGAGGACGTGAGATTCAGATGCCACGTTGTGGTACCGGGGGGCATCGATGTTGATTTATTCAGATTCCATGATATATATGTTAAAAACCCTCTTTATTTAGAGAAATGAATGTTATTTAGACATATAATTAGAAAATAAAATAGATAGTATATACAAAATAATATAAATGAAACTTTTAAAATTTATTAAACGTATAAGAAATACTCGAAAACAACATAAAACATGGATTAAACATATAATAAATAGTTGAAAACAAAAGGATTTTCCAAAAAAATTGTTAGTGAAAAGTAATCTATAAGCTTTCAAAACCGCCTACTTGAAACTTAAAAATGGTTCAAGTACGTGACTTTGAAAGACTATAAAATATATACTATGAAACGAATAAAAAACAGAAACTTTAAACATATAACAAATAGTTAAAAAAAAGGAATTTCATAAAAAATGTCGACGGGAACTATTTTTTAGGAAATCAGACACTTATTTGAAACTTAAAAATGTTTCAAATACTTGTCTTTGAAAGACTATAATAGATAAACTATAACACCGATATAGATTAGACTTTAGTCATTGATTAAACATATAATAAATATTTGAAAACATAATGAATTTAATGAAAAATGTTGAGAGAAAATAATTTATAAGATTTAAATTTGAAAGACTATAAAACATAAACTATTACACGGATATAACTGAAACTTTAAACATTGATGAAACATATAATAAATAGTTGAAAACAAAAGGAATTTCCAAAAAAAAAATGTTAGTGAAAGATATCATTAATTATTAAATTTAAAATAGAGAACTTTAAAACAGTAGAAAGGGTTTTAGATAAAACAGTAAGTGTGTCTTCCTCCACTCTCACTCGGAGGTTTACTATAGACGTCTCTCCTTCGTTGAACGGTACGAACCGAGGGGCGTCAGAATTGGGGGGTTAATTTGGATATGTGATTGATATTTCGGTAAAAATGTGGGTCTGTCCAGATTTAACGAAACTGAATTGAACAGTTAAGCTGCATGTAAGACACTGTGGTGGTGTTCCCCCCAAAACGAACGACGACTTCAACCTTTCTTGACATCCAGTATAGATTTTGATATCCAATTCACTACAACAAATACCAGAACCTCCACATAAACACACCATTTCTAGTATTTGTTGCAGTGAATTGGATATCAAAATCTATACTGGATATCAAGAAAGGTTGAAGTCGCCTTTCGTTTTGGGGGGAACACCACCACAGTGTCTTACATGCAGTTTAACTGTTCAATTCAGTTTCATTAAATCTGGACAGCCCCTCATTTTTACGGAAATATCAGTCACATATCCAAATTAACCCCCCAATTCTGACACCCCTGGGTTCATACCGTTCAACGAAGGAGAGACGTCCGTGGTAAACCTCCGAGTGAGAGTGGAGGAAGACACACTTACTGTTTTATCTAAAACCCTTCTACTGTTTTAAAGTTCTCTATTTTAAATTTAATAATTAATGATATCTTTCACTAACATTTTTTTTGGAAATTCCTTTTGTTTTCAACTATTTATTATATGTTTCATCAATTTTTAAAGTTTCAGTTATATCCGTGTAATAGTTTATGTTTTATAGTCTTTCAAATTGAAATCTTATAAATTATTTTCTCTCAACATTTTTCATTAAATTCATTATGTTTTCAAATATTTATTATATGTTTAATCAATGACTAAAGTCTAATCTATATCGGTGTTATAGTTTATCAATTATAGTCTTTCAAAGACAAGTATTTGAAACATTTTTAAGTTTCAAATAAGTGTCTGATTTCTTAAAAAATAGTTCTCGTCGACGTTTTTTATGAAATTCTTTTTTTTAACTATTTGTTATATGTGTAAAATACAATTATTACAAATTATTATAAGTAATTATATTTGTAACTATTACAAATTATTATAATTATAAGTTATTATAATTATAAATTAGTTATAAATAATTAATTGTCATTAATTAAATTACAAATTATTTATTATTAATATTTGATTATTACAAATTATTCTATCTTTATATATACATTATATATTTATTCTATTTATATTTATATAATTATAATAAATATATAATTAAATTATAAATATTATAAATATATACTTATAACTCTAAATATAATAAATATATAATTAAAATAAATAATTATTATAGGCATATATTAATTATAATTACATATTTTTTATAATTACATATTTATAATGTAAAAAATATATATAATGTATATATATAGAATTATATAATGTATACATATATACTAATAACACTAAATATATTAAATATATAATTAAAATAAATAATTATTCTAGGCATATATTAATTATACATTATATATAATTAAAATTGCATATTTACAATGCGAAAATATATATGTAATTTATACATAAATATATAATTACATTTACACTAAATTTATTATATTTATTACATTTATAAATTTTATTATATTTATATAGTTATATTTTTGTATTTACTGTATTTATAATTACATAATTATTATATTTTTCTTTTTACTATATTTATATATTTATTATTTTTATATATTTATCATAATTATTATATTTATAATTATAAATTTATTATAATTCTATAATTAATATTATATTTAATATATAATAATTATAAAAATAATAATTATAATAAATATAAAAATTATCTAATTATAGTAAATATAACATAATAAATATAAAAAAACAAAAAAAAACAAAAAAAAAACAGTTTAGCGCCACTTCAAGTGGCGCTATTCATTTCTTTGAATAGCGCCACTTGAAGTGGCGCTAAAGGCACCCATTTCCCTAAATATTATCTACCCTACCCCATTAAAGACTTATTTTCAAGTCTATTCCACCCCGCCCATCCCGATTTTCACCTAGTTTTTTTTATTTTAAAGACTTATTTTCAAGTCTATTCCACCCCTCCCAGTCACAATTTTCTAATTTTTAAATGAGTCAAGGTATCCCTTGCTCATTGTTTTTTTATTTTGTGTCTTTCCACACAAATTGTATTTTTAAAGACTATTCAAATGGCCATTAAATTTAATAATAATAAATTATTATAATAAAATAATAATGTATTTTTATATTATCATTATATTAATAAAATAAATATTATTATAACAATGAAATTTTTACTATGGAAATAATAAAACTGAAATTATAATTTGCACATATATTATTTTTCAAAAAATTTCGAAAATCAATAGATTTTTAATAACCCGAACTCAAACCGCCAACATCGATCCGTTTTGAAAAATATTAAAATAACCATTACATGGTCATTCGGCATCGGATAACCATGTGGTTTGAACCGTTGGGACCGTCTTTGATCCCTTTACTTAATTTTAAGATAATTTTTTTTATTTTCCTTAGAAAATCTATGCGATCCCTCTAATACCACTGTTAGGTTTCGGGGCCCACAACGGAAGTCGGTGAGCTAGGGATTTTAAATATTTCTTCGGCGGATCGACGGTACTTGTCGATGCAGATGATTCAATCCCCATTGTGGTCCGAGGATCTGGCTCAAATTGTAAAAATCACAAAATTAAAAAGAAAAACGTACCCGATTCAAATTCAAAGCTGCGGTCAACTGCAACTAGTCGATGTCGATCTTCTCTTTAAGGATCCAAATCAAGAACCCTCTAGATCATCCACAAGCACTTAAAAAACCCACGAGTCCATCGATTGTCAAATTCTGGGTGCTAAAGCGGAGATCCGACGTCAGCTTTGATGTCCCGACAATCACCGCATTGTGATGCCTTCAATGCTGAAGATAGATCATGATCTGAGCTTCTTGAATCAAGAGATTCTCTCTCTAGAGAGCAGGAGGAGAGAGAGGCACTCATCTTTCATCCCATGAATGAATAAATTGTGATTAGCACACCAAGAGAGAGATCCTTCTATTTTATTTATTGTGGAATTGATAAAATACCCAGTTGAGTTCCCTGACCCATGTTTATTTCAACATCCACTAAATAAATAATTTTGACAAACTAAACTACACCAATATTATTTATTATTTTATCACATATATTTAATATATATATATATATATATATTGTATGACGAAATCTGATACATTTAACTCGACTTTCTATGCTGCTTAATATTAAATGAACCTTGAATATTAAAATAATATTCATTCAATTAGTAATTTTCTTGTATTTACTAAACTTGTAAATACATTGAATAAATTCAATCCCAAATATTCATAACTTGAATATTAATGAATTAGTGTAATTATTTTTGTGATCGAAAATTTGGACTATGCTCAGACCCCCATCGTGGGGCCCAATATGTCCATATACCTATTCGATTGAATAGTGAGGATTCATGAATACGCTATTGTGTGTTCCCCTCTAGGCCCATATCTCGATAGAAGTGAAAAAATCCACAGACCAGGAGTCGATTCTAGCAACCCATCATGCCCCCTAATGAGATAAGGGTAGTCATAATAACGACTACCAACCTTCGAACACTGACTGTGTATTATAATCTTGTTGTTATTAAATATCTCATAAAGCAGGACACACTTTTCTGTTATTGTCCTTTTTCTTACATTATTATTTGTTTATCTATCTGGATAGATTTAACTTTGTACTAATTTGTCAAAGATTTATGAAGGTTGCACCATCCTGATCAACCAGGCCTGAGATATACTACTTCCTAAACTTGGAAGAAAAACAATCCTTTCATGACCATTCAACCAATGTCATAACACCAACGATGCACCCAACAATAGCAACCTTACCATGATTTCAATACCATGGTTTACGTCATACATCAAAGTACACAATCAAATGGTACACATTGGTAATGGTCTCAAGTCAGGAGACCGATAATCATGTCCATCGATAGGAACAACTAATGACACCCATAACATGTTGTGTTTCTATTAGCGGATCTGTTCTCAGGATCTCACTACTAGAGACCACCAATTTTGAACTTCATGAGAAGATGAATCAATGCTTATGAGCCCCCAGTACGTGATAGTCAAACATCTACTTTTTCCATTCATTAAGATGTATCTAGACTATAGAACATATATTTAAGATTAATTTCATAGTATCTCGAGGTTCTTATTATATCATGGGATCCTATATAACCTTTCATTGGGACAATTAATCTTTGCACATTATCATTATAATAGTGGACGCAGAAAATTCTACACTCTAATGGAAAGATGATATCATTTATAAATAACTATACACATGATATGGTAATCAAAATTACAACATAGTTGGGTCTAGGGCACCGACTATTTCAACATTATGTTCGATGAAAAATGTATGAGATTGAAGTGTTATAAAATTACCTGGAACTCGATAATTTCACGTCAAGTAAAACAATCATGTCTTGAATTCCCAATTTTCCAACATCCACTAAAACTCATGTCATATCATTACAAATTAATTATTCATTTTAAATTAATCGTTCACAACATGGATCTTATTAATATTTCAAACCTCTATATAAGAAATCCATTAATTTTACATCATCTAAAGCCTCAAATCAGAAGTTGACATCAGGTAATCCATTCAGAATGTGATTATCATAAGCATATCTACAGAGCAAGAAACCATCGACAACACTCCTATTGCCTCATCTCAAACACCACAAACAGCCAAAACTAGTAGGGTAGAAAACCATTAAGGAATGAACAATTTTAGTTAATATGAGGGATGAAAAACTGACATCTTATTAGAATTATCATAAATAATTTATTGAAATGCTCAACATGGAAATTTTTAATTATTAAAATAATCACATTATCTTTTAATTAATTAAAAATAACTATTTATATAATCTAAATAACATTATATTTTATTATATCATACTCCATGACATAATTATTTAATATAATAAATCTATTATTATTTCTCATAATGAGAATGTGAATGACAAAATCATATCCCCTATTTGCGTCTAGCAAGGCCTATAGACTTAGTCCAACTTATCATACACATTGTAAGGTTTAATGCAATGGTCACATAGATTTTTGCAGGGTGCTTAACGCCATGTACATTTGGTACATAGATTTATCCACTTTATAGTATATAATCTAGGATGTAATTATGAGAAAACATTAAAATCCATACATTTCAAAATCCTTAAAATATTATCCTATACATAAACTTGTCTCAATTTTATTCTCTTACATTCTTTAATGAAAAATCCTAAACCAATTTATAATATCAATATTTCCACAGGAAATATAAATGGTTATCTATACCATTGAAATTGTGATGATCCATAACATATCCAACATTGAAAAAAATGAAAAATCCAAATTTTTCCTCAAATTGTGCTATCCTAACCTCTAAATTTTTTTGAAACCATATTTTTTAAAAACTATTAAATATCAAGAATAATCATATAATAATTAAATTAAATATAACAAATAATTAATTACAAATATTCTAAAGACCTTTTAGGATAGTTTTTTATATATTTTGGTTAAAATTTCAAAACTAATAAATCCCATCTATTTCTTTGAAAATGTATATTTTTACACTACAATAAGGGATTACTAATCCATAATATGTATACAACATTTCTCATGAATTTTACTCAAAAATACTATTCTATTGATATAATAAATTTTATATTACTTTGTAACCATGGGAAATAGAATCATAAAGGTTTTGAGTAGAATATCTCAGTTAGGATAAGGATAAAAGTAAAAATTCATTGATCATAATATGAATATAAAAAATACAGGTATCACCATAGAATAATTATATGAATGATTATATAGAATCCCTAGGAGTGGATGTAGAGTTTTTGGGGCCCAATGATCCTTGGTTATGATATATTAAAATATTAAATATATTATGTCATGTTATTTTAGTTATTATTATATCTTGTAATTATAAGGACTCAGCCATAATCATAACTTATTGTAGTGAATTATTAGTAGAATTTATTCTCATTCATTCCCAAAGAACTTTTAGGTTTATAGTTATAGAGAATTAGAACAAAATATTACATAGTACACTCATACATTATGATATGACAATTATACTTAGTATCCATTTTTTTAACCCAAGCAACCCATTTTAAAATAATACATGATTTCATTTCAGGACACATATCTAATAAATTAATCATTGAATCTTATTTTTAATTAAAAATATTAAGACATGTGAATAACATTTAAAAATATTCTATGAGTACAAGAAGCTCATTAGGAATAGAAAATAAAAAAGAAACTCTTTTTCCATAAATATTTCAATAATATGAAAACATTTTCACCAAATCATAATTTTTCACCCATAAAACCCAAACTCGTTATCATAAATCATAAAATGATAAGATTCCTATACAACTCATAGAATTTATAAACCATAATGTAAATTGTTTCATATATATCATACATAAATTTTAGTTTTCACATATTCATAAGTATTAACATTCATGGTTACATTTGGAATACCCATCATAGTATAATCCCTAAATCTCTAAGTAGAAACTGAACCAGTTAACCCCATCTCATTACCCAATGCATTATAGAGATATCACGTGTTCACCACCCTTCAGATTATCATGGAACCAAATTTTTTTAGTTTATCATGTGACCACTGATAAAAATCTGAGGTCCAATCCTAACACATTATAGATTTCGATTATCAATGTTTAACTCATAAAATCATATTTTCAATCAAAAAAATCATTTCAAGACATTGGAATATTCAATCTATTTTGAATACCATTTACAATACCAAAATATACATAAAAAGAATAATGGATTTATTTTTATTTTAAAAACATTTTGGCTAGTTTAGGAATCCAAATATTAAGTAAAAGTTAGGGTGGTGTAGAAGTCATTATCATTTTATATGTTAATAAAAAAACATTCCTTTTGTAATTTTTCAATGAATGTAATATTTTTTCTGTAAAAATATTAACTTTGAAAAAAATAAAATAAAATTTAATATTAAAATATAATTACCTATATAATCCCTATGTACCATTATAAATAAATGTGTAATTTAATATCAGGAGGAAAATGATTTTATAATTAAATAATTAAACAATCAAAGTGTCCCAAAACACATGGAACATTTAAATATCGATCTCCATGAATTAATCTATCAAAAAAATAAAATATTAAAATATAAAAAGTATTGACTTAAAATATTATAGTAGATATATATACAACTTATAAAATAATAATGGTGTATATTATCAATAAATTCCCCAATTAATGGGGATTGAGATAAAATCTATTACCATGAGTCAGACTCGTCACATACAATCATTATATTCCAGAATATTATAAATAGATTAATTTCTAATTTCATGAGATCTTTTTTAAATATAATTGTATCTTTCATATCACTTATTATCATTTTATAACAATGACATAATTATTTAAGTTCATATCTCATGTTTTGTCGATAATCAGTACTTGAGTTGAAATCAACTTGGTATGACATCAATATATCATGTGGAAATAAGTAAAAAATCACCAAAATAATATTAATGACATAATAATCACATTTATATATCATGTTACCTATTAAATCCATTCATAAAATTTTTATTTGAAAAATGAACTACTTGTTAATCATGGAGACGGTAAGTTGTACATACACATGAGTAACATATCCATTTTTCATTTATCATTATGGACATAAGGAAATTATTATTTTACCTTAACATAAGAAAAATAATATTATCAAAAACATAATAATAATAATAATACAAATATTCTTATATATATCTTACAAGTGATGTGGTGAATAAAAAATATTCCCATAGGTTCATGGAAGTGATAGTTCACATGTACGCATGAACATCATAATCATTTTTATATATATGGAATGTAACAACCTAGTTGATATGTTATTCACTTATTTTTATTAATATATCATTATTATAATATATATAAATCATAATTCCCTCATTATTATTATTCTTGAATGATGGTAATGAAAAATTATGTATATTGGTTCATGTGGCAACAGTCTACCTTACACACAAATGAAAAGTTCATTTCACATTTAACAGAATTGGTGAAGGATTTAGGTGATGGAATAAATATAATAACATATAAGTATATTAATGATAATGGAGTTGTTATATCATCATGGTTGGAGGATATTTTAATGTTGTGTATGATGGAATAAAATAGAAACACTAAAATAAAAACAATACCATTCCTTCGGATAATAACCATTCATAACACCTCAACTCCTCAACTGAGCGTGTTATTCATAAAATAATTATTTAAGAATGTTGGGTGGGATTTTAGGAAGTGTTTTAGGTAGATATTGGCCAAACCAAAAGGTTTTGGAGGTGTGTTTTTAGAGAATAATGGGAACCTTTTTATAAGAGAGGGGAGGGCGCCCTTCAAAGCCATTAAAATATTAAATTAAAGACAATTTAATTCCATTTCTAAACGGTCCCAAAATCATATATTTAGAATATAACATGATTTTAGGTGAAATACAAGTCAATAAATTAATATTAGATAAGTTTTGAATATTCTTTATTCCATATTTTTTAATTTAATCCGTATTTTAACCTTTTTAATTTTACCGTGATATTTTGATATTTAATCATTGTAGGTTAATTTAATTACCATAACATGTCAAACGACCCCGAAATTCCATTTATGAAATATTTGGACTTATCCTAACCATTTTTTTTTATAATATATGATTTTAATGAATTTAATATCATTTAATAATAGATTTCATATTTTAAAATACCAATAGTGTCAATTTGGACACAATTCATTAGTGGACTTTTGAAAATATCATAACAAGAAGATATGTTTGAAAAAATTCCATTAAATAAAAAAAATCAATATTATACATAAAATTCATGTATTGAATTAATTATTCCATACTATATTTATTTTAATATTTATAAAATCATTTATTTGATTGTTCAATTAATTTAGAAATTACTACATCATCATTGTGTCACCATTAAATTTAATTATTTTTTACCTAAAATTTATAAATAAATTTACATGATGCAGTAAATATATTTTTATCTCTAGTGGATATTTATAGTTGAATAAATCAATTTTATAACCACATATTAAAATTGTTTTAGTTACAAGAGACATGATTTTGAAATCATGGCCTTTATTTTAAATAAAATATTTATAAGTGTCATAATCACATACTTGTGGCTCCATGTGGTCCTAAAATAGAACCAAAGACTATCATGGTCATGATACACCCATAAAATTAAATTATTACATGTTATATGGTAGTGTTATATTATTATAATACTATTTTCACCTTTAATTACCTGGATTACCCTTAATCTTGGTAATTAAAATAATCAGAAATGTTACTATTCATAATGTCCAAAAAAGGAAGTATTTATAGAATTTGGACCTTGTGATTCCAAAAATGAAATCCATTTTTACATAATAAAAACACATAAGTGGCTGCAATTAATTTAAAATTAATTCATATTGTCAATACGACAAAAATGTTTTTTTTAAAAGTTAAAACATTCCAATGATTGACTCGTGTTCATTAATAATTTCAATGTGAAATTACAACAACTAACAATAATTTTTTAAATTATAAAAAATTATTCCAATTAAACTTTAAAACTGACTAAAATGATAATCTAATTATAATAATAAATTGGACCAAAAGGGCTCTATGACTTAACATGCATTGTTTTTCTCTATTCATTAAAAAGAAGTTTTTTTTAAAAAAAATACCAAATAATTATCCAAAGAAAATTTTAATGTCCCGCATCAAAAGAAGATGTTTTTATATACAATATGACATCTAAACATGAAAAAAACTATATTTAAAAATGGATCTCCAACAAATGGCGGTAAACTACAATTTTAAAAAATGAAGTGTATTTTATGATTAAAATCGCATTTATTCTAAATTTAATCCTTTAAAGTTAATTAAAAAAAAGTAAAAACATTTAATAAACATGTCTAAAAATAAATTAAATAGTTCTATTCATTCCTTCTAATAAAATATATAGCTAATAACAATAATTTAAAATAATAATATTTATAATGTGTTTTTTTGGTATATCCCAATATTGTGTGCAGTATATGATTTTGGAGAAACCCATTGATGTGTGTCGGGTATGCTATCACACATAGTGTACCCTTTAAACTAAATTTCATATCTAATTAAAATTTTTTAATAGATATAAAAAGGACTTAATATATAGTTACATGTGATGTCATATAAATAACCTCTTAATGTTTTATTGGATGGGAAATGAAAGCCCTCCATCCAAAAAATAATATTTGTTATATTATCATCATGTGAACTGGTATTTTCAGTTTAGTTCGGTCATAGAAAAATTGAAAAATTTAAATAATTAATAATTAATTTTTTATTTATTATATAACTAGAACCTATATCATCTATTTCAAATCCATTATGGAAAACCTCTGAGTTGAGCTTCATATCCCCAATTCTCTTTACAGTATCATAGATGGGAATTCCATGGAATCAATAGATAGTGTTCTAATAATTGGTTCCACTCTAATAACCTCATCCAATAAATTAAATGGACAATGCCTAATATAATATCATAGATCCATTATTCATCATTTATCGACCGGAACACGAGTTTAACAATTAGTATTATTTTTATCAAACCCATTTTTATTATCTTGCATCGATTATGAATCAATTAACCAATAATACATTGATTATATGAATGATTGTTAATTATGGTTGATTCTTTTATCAACATAAAATTTAGAATTGACATTTCCTTTGTTATTCCTATGTTAGTTTATTATTTCCTTGAAAAACATAATCAAACCCAATCAGTGGTTGAGGATAATGCCTCTCATTTATATTTTGTGGCTTTCTATACCAGCAATTCTTATGTCCATTTTCAAAAATCCTTTTTCACTAATGTTTATACAATATCAAGAATCCAAAAATCAAGCATTAAATCATTGAAAAAAATAAAAATTTATCATTCCATGATCATGATAAAAGGAATGATAGGGGTATAGTGTGTTGAGATGGTGTATTGGATATGGATGCGTAACCAAATTGAGGGTGCTAATGCAAGGTTTGGAGATTTAATTGTCCAGAGAGATAATATTCATTTTTTGAGTAGATCAGATGGATATAATCTCATCATTAGACTGGAATAAATATTAGTCACCACTGTATCTATATCCCAATACTATTTTCATTGATAAATCAATGAAGGAATCTTCATGTGTAGATATCCATGATACATGTGATTTTTTGGACAATTATGAAGTACATATTGTGTAATTATTATTAATAGTCATTATGAGACATTCCCTATTAGATGGATATGGTTTATGAGGTGTTAAATATCATAATACATGTACTAATTGAACATGTCATGAGAGAAATATTTTTTTTGATCATCATGTATTGAGAATATAATCCTAGGATGCCATGTGACTCTACATATAGTGTGGTGGGGAAGGATTCTAGTAAGCCAGGAAAATCAGTGAGAATATGTAGTGCACACACATGATGCAATGTGACACATCACATCATGGGGTGGGATATAAAACAATATAACCCAGATAGATTAGCGTTTATATATAATAAGAACATAAGAGTCCAATTTGATCAATATTCCATGTGGAGGCTTCACATGATATGTAACTCAAATGGTGTGATGTGCATAGTGTGTTTATGTCATATTTTCCATGATTACCCACAAACTATGTATGCCAGGGAATCCATCAGGTACATCATAACATAAACGGACATTGGAAGACGGAAAACTCAGTGTACCAATATATCCCAAGCATATGTTGTGAAATGGAGTACATGAAAAGTTCTTCAGAGAGTTATTAGAGATGACTAGTGTACATGGGAATTCAATGAGTACATATTCATGTGAAATACTACTTGGGGTTGAAAAAATTGAACAACATGTTCTAGAATGAAATCTACAAGTCGAGTACCCCTAGTGATTTACATTTTAATTTAGTGAAAATCATAATTTTTTAACCTTATGAAATTGGTAGTTCCACACAATGGGATACATGCCAGGTTCCTCTAGGTACACTCTTGTGTACAACATCAAGAGAATAGTTAGTGTTGTTTTCATATTAGTTCGTCTTGGTGTGATCCTGTGTTATAATCATCAATCTATATATGTTTTGTTGCATTCCATCCTTATATCATTCTATATTTTGTTTTCTCAATCTACCTCCATGAGTGTTCAATGGGGAATATTTTAAAGCAATGTAAATTATCACCTTAAAGAATATGACTACTAATTGTTCTATGATTCACATGGGCTGTTTCCTCATTCCCATCATCATCTTAAGAAGGTAACATTTGAAGAATCAGATGACCATCATACATGAAAATGAACCCCACTCTAGTAGGATATTCAATTTAGAGTCTAGTATTCCCCATATTATTTATGATTGGTCCACTATATATTTATCCATATCTGTTATATTCCAGTGATTTGTTGTCCAATCACGTTAGTGTCTCAGATGTTCCCTCTTAGATTCCTTTTTACTCTATTGTGGAACTAACTCACAAGTATTCCCTCTCAGGTGATTTCCAATGATATAGTCAGTCCCCACAGGAATGACAATTCAAATCGGCTCCATTAGTGTAAGGAAGAAATGTGTAGTGGGTTCCACCATTCAAGAGTATCTAATTGAACCTATTGTAAAATATTAGTTAATCCATGTGTACATGACATCACGATGAGACATGGTGACTACCACTCAACATATGCCAGTTATTTTTTTTGTTATTATTTAATATATTTTGGATAACATATATTCATGATGATGGGATGATAACTATCTTGAAGATATATTTTTTGGGATTTTGGGTACCTAATAGGATTGAATATACCAACCACTTAAATGGGTAATCCCCCACAATTCATTCCTAATGAACATTTCATTCCATTTTTTGGAGTACTTGGTAGAACAGAAGGAGGTGGAATTTATTTGTGCTATACAGGACTCCAAGGGATCTAGGAGTTTCTATGGTAGTTTACTCTTGGTTGTTAACTTATTTGATGTGTTTTTAATTTTAATGGGATTTTATTTTCCTTATGACACTACTTATTTATATATTATGAAAAAATATTGTGGGTTTTTTGTTCAAGAATTTATATTTTGAGTTTATTACGTTTTTAGATTATAATGGGGTATAGATATGGTTGAATGTGTATAGGTAGAATAGGATAAGGCCTCATATGCCTAGTTGGAGCTCGTCATTGACCCCTATCCTATTGGAGTAGAGATTAGTGTTTCATTCATGAATTACCTCTCTTGGACTCCTATTTTTTTAATGTGCACAAATAATGAAAACCATGTAAATCATGTTTAAATTTTATAAATCATGATTAAAAATGTTTTGTTATGTTTTATTATATTATTTTTATCATTAATCCATTATATGATTCTAAATTTTTAAGGCATATGGAGGATATTTTACTATGTACGATACATTTTTTTCTCTTCCGAAATCATCTCACCAGTTAGTCTGGATATTGACAAAGTATTTTACACTATTTCCCAGACACTGTAACTGTGATACCCATTCAAGAAATTTTAAAGGAAAAGACATCATAACTATGCTACCAGTTCCATATATTGAAAAGGTGGAGAGAATATTACTATGATACCAGTTATAGAATTCGAAAAGGTCTAGACACTATTTCCATAACACTGGTTCTCTGACTTCGTAACAAGACACCGTTCAAAATACTGAAAAAGGAAAAGTCTCCTTTTTTTATATCAAACTATAATAAGGCACCATATCTAGACACAGTTCTATGTCACAGATGTTAACTCACGGTGACTATGGAACCTTTCCTGACATAGTGAAGCATTGACACCATTATTTACTTAAATTTTTTTTCCTTTTTCAATTAAATTTAATTATTCATTATAATTTTCAGATTTGGGTCATTTAATGACACTTATATAATTAATGATTTTTTTAAACATTAAACCTTATAGTATATGTTACGAGTTGTGGAGATCATGATCCTTGTTGTCCATAACAAAAACAACCATGATAAAATACAATGGGGTGCACGAGATGGATGATATGAAGTGTAGAGACTAAAAGAGATGTTAGTTTTATCATACATACTTTGCCAGAAAACACATAAGAACACATGAAGAACAAAAATTTTCTACTAGATGCTTATTGTGTAAAATATTATGAACATCTTTGTAGCAAGAACTCAAATAAGAATTAGTTCTACAAATTGATACACATTAACATATTGAAAACCAGAACATAGAACTCATGACAATCTGTTTTCAAGTCTTCTTTCACCAGAGGACCCAAAAATCAAATCTACAACATCCTAGAATTCCATATCTGCATAGAACAACGCTCTTAAGATTTATAATCAATTTTATTATATTTAATCCATGTTGTGCAATGTTTTATTAATCTTTCAAGTGGTGTGTGTGTCTGTAGTAAATATTCACAGGGTCTCCTGCAATGAACTAGAGGTTTTATGATATCCCCACTCAAAAATATTATTACACCTTATTTCTACCATGTATAATTGTGGAATAGATCATACTTGACTTGGAAATTATATTTCCAACATAGAATAGTGGTATAGGTCGTGTCACCTATAAAGTCTTGTGTACAATTGTGTAAACCCTACTCCAGTGTATGGATTAAATCATTATATACACATTTCTTGGTGTAATGTGATCACCATGTAGAGTGTATTTGGACTCATCTTGAGACTAAAACACTTGTTTTAATATTTTTTTTTCTGTTAAATTTAGATTAATCTATTTTGCCTCATATTCCATTATATCATGTTTCACTTTAATTGTTAGTCTTAGATTGTTTTTATAAATATATTGATTTTTAAAATTGTTTTCAAAGGTTATTTTTGTATTTAAGTTGATATAACTGAAAAGTAATAAATCTATTGGGAAATTAATTGAATATTAAAACTATTATAAATTTACTACATATATTAATAAGCATATTTTATTTTAAATATTGTTTCTTTTAATAATTTTTTTAACAGAATTTTTTTAGGGAACTCAATTTACCTCCTATTATGTGTCCCACATTGACCGATATTTATCATCAAATGTTGTTTTTAAAATGGTATGATAAATGTTCTAAAATAATTTTCAAATCTTTTCAATAATGATATTGATTTGTATTAAAGAACTCTAAATTTATATAAGTTCTAAATTTCCATCACATTAAAATCTACCCTTAATTCCTTTTTATAGATAATATACAGGAATGTATTTCAACAAATATTCCTCCCCAAATTAATGGAAACATTTATGCTAAGTGTTAATTAAAAATGAAAATGCACTTAGAAATTATAGGATTTTATATTTGGACATTTATAGAATATAAATATGAACTAATAAAACAAATAACTACATGAAGTGAATCTAAAAAAGTTTCTTATAAGAATAAAATTAATGCTATGAATGGCTTATTTAGTGATTTAGGGGATGAATTGTTTAATAGAATATTTTCTTGTAAATATAACTAAGAAATTTGGGATACCATAGCTATCTGACATGATGGAACAACTAATGATAAAGAAATTAAACTTAGTACATATACTATTATGTATGATAATTTTAAAATAAATCCTAATAAACAAATTTCTAATATGTATCTATGGCTTAATGAAATATTCAATTAAATGAACTCTCATGGAATTGCAGTGGGTGCCGAAGAACAAATACTGCGGATACTAATATTTCTACAAAAAGATGGAGGGGAACCTTAGTATCAATAAGAGAATATTCTAACATTAGTAAGTTTCCATTCAATGAGATGATATGTTAATTGATGATGTATGAGATAGAGTTAATGGTAAACAAAGAGGTAGAGGATGAACCAAACAGAAATTCAGTGGATTTCAAAATAACTACTTCTAAAAAATGTAAAGGAAAGGATACAGAGTAATTTTGATAGTACAAGTAATGATGATTCTTCATCTGAAAATGATGAGTAAATGGCTCCATTAGCTAAAAGGTTTAATAAATTTTATAGGAAGAAGAAATTGTTTAGGAATCCCATCTACAAAAGTATGTATGATAATAAGGGAAACTAAAAACATTATTAGAAGATAGGTGAAAACTCAAATGAAATATTCTTTTATGAATGTATGATAATGGGACATGTAAAAGCTGGCTTCCCAAATCTAATGTATAAAAAGAAGTATTTGGAAAAATGTAGAAATTAAAAAAGTCAATTAAAGAAAAATGGAGTGCTTCTAAGGATAACTCAATTGATTCTGAATCTTCACATGATGAATAGAATGACAATGAAAATATGCGTTTCATGAAAAAAACATCAGAGGTAACCCTTGAGTCTCCTGTACAAAATAAATATTATTATGGAGATGAATGTGATTCTGAAAATTTCAATAGTGAAGGAATTTTTTAATATTGGAAAATGATTGAAGATGAATGCAATGAGTTAAAATATAAATATAAATCTCAAATAAAACACCATCCTATTAAATTCACTGTTAAATATAATATTACTATAGAAAATGAAGAAAGTTCTCAATTACATGAGGAGAACAATGAACCTAAATTATCAAATGAGAAATTTAAATGGTACATATAAAAATTTACCAATGGAAATAATACAATAAAAAAAATGCATGGTAATCAATTAGCTCCTATGATCACTACCAATATTAGATACCAACCAGGACTGAGAAAAATTCCAAAATCTACAAATTCTCTCTTTATACCCAAAAATAAAAATTATTTTAGATATAGATCATTGAATTCATTCAGTACTTCTAGTTTTTAGGCCAAAAAAATGCATATTTTTCAAATGTGTTACAAACTAAGTATAAGAATCCCATGAAGTAATTATGGGTACCCAATGAACTTATTACTAACGTAACTGGACCTAAACATATATGGGTACCAAAATCGTCTCTTGAATGATTATTTTATAGGATAGATGTTTGAAGAGATCATGTAGAAGTATTTCTCACATGTATAGTGGATGTTCATGAATCGTGATAATAGATTACTCATGTTTCAATAATCAGATAAAGATTGACGTTGGACATGTCACTTTTGGTGACAATGCTAAAGGAAAAATAATAGGCCTTGACCAAATTTGTAATATTTACTTAGTTTTAATTTCTATATTAATTTTTGTTGAGGGATTTAAATATTATCTACTTAGTATCTCTCTGTTCTATAATGATGTAATCCCTATAAAATTTGAAAAGGACGCATGCAATGTTTTTAATTCAAAAAATGAATTAGTGTTTTCTACTTTTAGAAATGAAAATGAAAATGTTGTTAACAAATATTATTTAGTTTATCAAAAAATTTATTGTTTCAATGCAATTCACAAAGAGTCATGTCTATAGAATAGAAGAATATGACATTTTAATATACACTCTCTTATACTACTTATTATAAAAGGCTTTGTCAAGGATCGACCAAACATGAGTTTCCAGTTTACAATGTCGGTAATCTTTATCATAAGCATAGTCAACACAAAATTTATTTCAAACCAGAGAATGACGTTTCAAATTATCAACCTCTCAAGTTGGTCCACATGAAATTTTTTAGACAATATAGAGTTTCAAGTCATAATTGGATGAACTATTTCTATATTCTTTAAGATGACTATTCTAGATATACATGGACCTTATTCATAGCTCACAAAAGTGAATATTGTTCTCATTTCACTGAGAATTATAGAATAGTAGAAACCCTAAGGGGTATTAAAATTAGTATTTTATGAATTAATCATGGTTTTTGGGTTGAAAACCATGATTTTGAATTTTTGTCTAAAAAAGTGGGTATAGTCATAAGTTCTATTCCCCTAGGACACCTCAACAAATTGGTGTTTTTGAAAGAAGAAATATAACCTTACAAAAAATAGCAAGAAACATGATCAAGGAATATGACATACCTATATACTTTTGGGACAAAGCTTTCAATACATATTTTTATTTTATTAAAGGATTCATAATCAATGATATTCATAAGAGAAAGTCCCTTTGATTTTTGGGACAATAGGAAACCCAATGTAAGTTACATCAATGATTTTGGCGTCAATGTTTATATTCTAAATAATAAAGAAAAATCATGACATATTTTCATCCCAAAATGATGATGGAATTTTCGATGTTGCTCAATATCTACTAAATCTTATAGAGACTTTAATAAAATGAAAAAATGTGTGGAAAAATCTGTATATGTCAAACTTTCTGAAACATATCCATATTAACCCAAGACTAATCTAGAAAACCTTGTGGAAGATATGTCAAATCTGGACACAAATGTAAAATATTGTGGTCCTACTGTGAAACAATCTATAAAATCATCCAGTTATGGAAATTCTCCAGATTCTAGATGTGATGAAACTGAACCTGTTGAAGAAGATGATATCACAAGCCCTTTATTTACTAGATCAATTTGAACCCATAATAATCATCCATTAAAAGTTATTGTGGAAGATTTTGATAAAGGATCTTAGAATAGAGATACTCTATTAAATAAGGTTGAACATATGGATTTATAATCACAACTTTATCCTAAGTACATCAATAATGAAATAAATGATGAATTTTGGGTGATTTTTATTTATCACATCAAAATTTCAAACTATATCAAATTGATGTTAAGAGGGAATTCATAAATCAGTATATAGTTTAGCATATTTATGTTGAACAACACCCATATTTAAAAAACCTCATTTTCAAAATCATGTTTTTAAACTAACAAATTCATTATATGGATTAAAATTCACTCCAAGAACTTGTTATGATATACTATGTTTTTTTCTTATTTCTAATGGTTTTACAAAAGGTATAATTGATGCTATTATCTTTATAAAAGGAATTTCTAAAGATGATTTAGTTTTTAAAATCTACGTTAATGGAATAATTTTAGGATCCTTATTAAAATTTATGTATTTAATTTTAAAAAATGAATAAAAATGAATTTTAAATGAGATATATGGGGTATGTAAAATTGTATCATGGATTTAAAATCCTTCAAAATAAAGAAATAATTATTTTAAATCAATGTAAAAACCTTCTAATTTTTTTTTGTTTGGATAGTAATAAAAGTATTAATACTCATATGAGTACATCCTATAAGTTTGATATTGATGAGAATGGTAAATCTGTAGATCGAAGCACATATAGAGGAGTGATAGTTAGTTTACTATACATAACTACTAAGAGTCCTGATATTATTTTTAGCATGTGTATGTGTGATTATTTTCAAGAAAACCCTATAGAGTCACACCTTCTTGTTGTTAAAATGATTTTCAAATTCCTCAAACATACTACTCACTTAGGACAATTCTATTATAGTGAATAATAATTTGTGTTAGATAGATATTTATATACAAATTTGGGTGGTTTTACGTTGGATAGAAAATGCACCTCAAGATCGTTTAACTTTTTAGGCATGTCACTAGTACCTTGGTGTAGTAAAGAGAAAAATTCTATTACAATATCTACTACTGAAGATGACTATATTGCTACTAGTAGTTGTTGTTCTATGTTTTTTGGAAGAATAAAACTTTTCTAGATTATGGTTATCAATTTTGACATTTCCCAATAAATTTTCATAACGAAGTGTTATTAAAATTTCTAAGAATAATTTTTCTCTTTCTATAACAAAGCATATTGATATAATAAATCACTTTTGGAGAGATCATTATTAAGAGGGTGATATTACTTTAGAATTCATTATAAATGAACATCATATTGTTTACATTTTCACAAATACTCTATATTATGAAATGATTAGTTACATCATACATCAAGTAGGAATGATCATCAATGAGTGACCAGCTTACTCTCTAACAGTTATTGTCTCACAGTTACAATCAGATTGTCACTGCCTATCATTTTTTCTCTCTCACTAGTTTTGGTCTCACTATTTAGAGTCATACCACTATATTGAAACCATGACTACTTATTCCAGTCTCACAATTATGAATCAGACATCTCTAATATTTTATGTATTATTTTTATATCAATTCATTTAATATTTTATTACTTTTATACTGTGGTTTGTGTTTTGCGGCGTTTGAACTCCCTAAATGATAAAAACTCATATCTTCACTTCTCTATTCACTTTTACACTACACAACTGAAGCCAATATCTATTCTATCAAACTCATATTATTATTTGAACTTATGTTGAATTCCCATGACGAATCTTCCATCCACATAGTCTCCTAGAATGCATCATCCACCAAAGAAATAGAAAATGGATCTAATTTGCATTCCCGAGAAACATCTAATCGATTGTCCTCAGGATCATACAGTAGTGCAATAGAAATAAATATGTGTGAAGTTTCTCTTGTCAAGTAAGTATCTTGTTCTGATAGTATTGGAAGAACATGTGTTGTTAGAGTGGTTTACTAGAGAGAAAATACCTATCTATCTGAAGCTTTTTTTCAAATTTTGTCCTTATGTTCTGTTCTCTTTCAACTCTAAAGACGATTTTGGGGTAGTAAGTGGGTGATGGGATAGATATGTACCTTATCTTTGAGGATGTGGGATTACAATTTAGGAATACCACATGAAGAAATTTTATAGGAATACCAAATTGGTCCTCCTCCTCCATGTGGCATATTTATTTTAGAAGAGGCCTTGAGTGAGTTGACTGAAAAAAAATTCTTCTTGTTGTAGAACTAGATGGATAGGCTGGGTTGTGGTGTAATGTTTATTCAAAACCTAATATATCCATGAAAGGATAATTTTCCATGTTTAAGTATAAAGATGTGATTTTTATGAATATTTTTAAGAATGGTAAACATATTAATATCTCCACGTTTATTATCCTTAACATATATGACATGATCAAGAAAAAATTAAAGTCATCTTGTATGTTCAATTCAATAATTATCTATTTACTGATAATGTTCAATATTGTGGCCGGTAACAACAAATAATTTGTTGTAGATTATTATTTATTTATATCTAAGGATATAAACAAATGAATAATGATCAGTTGGAATCCGTTGAGGAGATCATGGGTTTAAGATAACAACAGAATGTATGAGGATTTTAATCCTGTTGAGAACCCTTCAAGAACCAATAAGGTCACCAACACTGACCTAGAGTCATATGAGATTATGGAACATTAAGATGATTAAATGGAAGAATATTTACCTATAAATGATGAAAAAGATTCAGATGGAGAAGATATTAATCCAAAGACTCCTCAAAAGGCTAGAGAACACACTCTTGAATCTACACTACTACCTCAGGAGGATTCCTCTTGAGAATATAATCTCTATAAAGGTGATGAGGATTCTAGAAATGATTGTGAATCTATTTATAAAAGAAATGTTTATGAAGAATAAGAATATAGTTTTATTTTTTAAGAACATACTTCTACTGAGGAATAGAAATAAGAATATATAGATATAGAAGTGATTTTATCTATTGAAGAAATAATGGATTATGCTTTTCATTTAGCTGGACATGTTTCTAAATCTAATAGAGAAAAGGGTGTCAAAATTGGTCAATAGATTGAGTCTCTTAGTCATACAAGTGATATATCTATTGAGGGGGATAATAACACTAAATTGGAAAGGATTGATTTGAAATACCCTACGAATTCATCTTCTATGGATTCCTAGTATAGGTTTACAAGGTGTTTTTATGTTGAGGTATCTCAAGTAACCTTAGTTCATGGTTTGGATCTTTAAAGTATGTTTTAGCTTAAACAAATCACATTTAAGGATGTTATGTCTTCTAAGGAACCAGAATCATTTTCAGCTCGTACTCCTGGACCTACTCAATAAACATCTTGTTATGCAAGTCAATCAGATCTGAATGAGTTGGGAGTCAATTTTTGGTCTCGTTTTGAGATTCTCATGATGTCTCGAACTGGTCAAGTAACCAATCTTATATAAAGACATGCTATATTTATTCTATATAAAATCATATGGAAGATCCAACCAATAATGCTTCATTAAATTTAGGGAGTCCATATTGAAAAAATCCAATTGAGTTATGAGGTGAAAATTTTAAAATATATGTTTGAGGAAATGAGAAAAGACTTGCATGTTTATCAATACATTTTTTCTTATCTCATTGAGGATGAATATGATACAGTCAAAAAGAAGGTTGTATTTCTCATTCAATCTAACATGATTACTATGTATGAAAAGGTGGTTGAGAACAACACCCAAATAGAAAACGAGATGTTTGGGATTGTCTTTGGGATCAATAATTTTACCAATGATTTTAATGGATGTTTAGAGACTGTTCTAAATTAGTTTAAAGCTCTCACATAAGCTGATTCTGCTCCATCTACCTCCACTCATCCATATCATCCATTAGATAGTGAAATGATCATATCTGTTTTTAGAGATGATCATCAAAATGTGTTGAGTGGTGCTAATCCAGAGAGTCTCTCTTTAATCATTAAGAACAATGAACAAATTCTTGAATTGGTAAGAGTTATCTGAAAAATATCCAATGATGCTCAATAAGAAATATCTAGGAAATTGGATTACCACATCAAGATGATCTATTCTAAAAATGATATAAACAATCATTTCATGTACCTTGTAGAGAATTTAATGTTGCCTCCTATTACCCCTGCTTCCAAGGATCATGTTTAGAAGAGAAAATAATTTACACATACTATGGAGAAATTAATGTATAATAATGATGACATTGAAAAGGACATGTAGTATAGTGTTGTATCATAACAGATTTTATCAAATCTGTTGAATCCTTATCTTCTTTTTCATAGCACAACCATTGTGGCTCCTGCTTTGGATACTTTGAGGACTAGTCTAACTCCTTCCACCTATCCATCAACCTCCACTTCATTTTCCCTGCTATAATTTCTATTTCCCAGGCTCTGAGATGGGTACGACAAGTTATTGTTGAACAACCTTTTCCTTGGTCTCCCACCTAACCAACCGTTGTCCTATCTAACATTGAAGGAGTACCATTACCTTCCCTTACTAATACTTCTACCACCTCCACTTCTACCCCACATTCTTCTACTCATGTTGTATAAGACATGAATAAAGTGATATATGTAGTATCTGATGAGAAGTGATTGATAATTTTTGATAGGGTTGTGGGGTATTCTATTTTTGTGATTATAAATCAATTGTTTTTTAATATTATTTTTAAAAGTGATCTATATTATTTATTAATTTTTTTGTTTAATTTAGTATTTGTTTTCTTATTTCCTTTTGGGTAATACCAACATGGGGACAAATAATAATTGGAATTTAGGAATTTATGGGGAAATAAAATTTATGGGAGATGAGCTGTAATTTATGCTATATATACATATATTCTCTAATAAGTTGATATGATATGAAAATTTATGGCTTGTAAATTCCATTATTTTTTAACATCAAAAGGGGGATATTGTTGTACACTTCTTGTGTTAATGCTCAAAAACCATGAAAATCATAGAAATCATGTTTAAATCTTATAAACCATGATTAATATTTTTCTATTATGTTTTGTTTATGATTTTGTTTAATGTTAATCCATTATGTGACTATTAATAATTATGATAAATGAAATATATTTCACTAATTATTAAAGACAGTTTCCCTACCCAAACGGTATCACCTTTTAATATAGAAATTGGAATAGATTATAACACCATTTACAAGACACCATAACCATGCTACCAGTTCCAGAAATTGAAAAGGACTAGACATCGTAATCGTGTTACTGGTTGTAGAAATAGTGAAGGACCAGACACCATAACTATGTTAACGGTTCCAGCATTCAAAAAGGGTTATACACCATTTCCATTACATAGGTTCTATGACACTGTAACAAGACACCATTCAGAATATTAACAAAGGAAAAAACACCATTTATATGACATTGTAACAAGACACCATAAGAAGACATTGTTCCATGTATTTTTTGTTGACTCACTTTAACTATGACACCATTCCTTAACAATTTTTCTGTATTTTTTACACAAATTTAATTGTTGATTATAACGGTTATATTTGAGTCATTTAATTACATTGACATAATTAATGATTTCTTCTAGACATGAGACCTGAAAGTATGTTGTACGAGGTGTGGAGATCGTGTTCATTATTTGGCCATAACACAAACACACATGATAGAATACAAGGTGGTGGATGAGAAGGATATTGTAAAGTGTAGAGACTAAATGAAACATTAATTTGAACATACATTCATGCAATAACACATAGAAAAACACACAAAGAATTATAATTTTTTGCGATATGATTAATGTGTATCATCCCACGAAAATCCTTCTGGCCCCAACTCAAAGAAGAAGAAGTGATATGATGAGTTACACAATAACTCAATGAAAACAATTACACAGAATGCACGACACACTATTTTTGTGACTGCTTTTAGAAGATGACCCAAACATCAAATCAGCTATATCATTGAAGTCCAATGCTGCATTGAACAACACTCAGACATTTGTAATACCTTCATGTTATATACTTCTTTGTTGTGTAATATTTAATTAATATTTCGAGCAGTGTGTTTATGTAATAAAAATACACACAGAATCAAACATCTTTATGGAGAATACAAGATATCCTCACAAAGAAAAACATATTTACCCCTTGTTTCTTTAATGTATAAATGTGGAATTGGTACTATGTGACATGAATATTTTATTTCTAATGTAGAACTATGGTAGAGGTCATGTGATCATGAGAGTATTGTGTACTATTTTGAAAACCCCAATCATGGGTGTGGATCAAATATTTACATATATTTCTCATGGTGTAGGTGATCACAAACTAGAGTGGATTAGTTCTCATATTGAGACTAATCTACTTGTTTTAATCCGCTGCTTTTGTCAAATTTATTTTATTTTGTTTTAACACAGATTTTAGAAAACAAATTTTCACTTTGATTGTTATCCTTGGATAATTTTTATAACTTTTTGGTTTAATAAGTTGGTTTAAAAAGTTATTTCTGTCTTCTTGGTTGACATAACCGAAAAGTAAACATTCTTATGAGAAATTAATAGATCATGAAAACTATTATAAATTTACTACCTTAATTAACTAGCATGTTTTATTTTTTAAATTAGGGGATATTAAAATAATGTTTTTAATTGATATTTTGATAGGAACTCAATTCACCACCCTATTGAGTGTCCTACTCTAACCAATAACCACCAAACAAGAGAACATCAATGTTCCAGTATTTAGTATGGTGGATACAATGGAAGTCATCATAAAACAGTATAATGGGGATTTAATATATAGAGTTATGGATTGGGATATATGGAAACAATGTTATTGTTTATCATGTCCATCCTTCAGGAAAAGGAAAATATTTTTGGTGCATTATTTGACATATTGATTCACCATGAATCTGATTACCATATATATTATGTGACCCATACTCGTACTAATTTTATGGAATTTTTTTTACATAATTAATGAATTAATTTGATAGTTATTCAACATCCATTATTAGAAAGATCCCAATATATTATCATTTAACATGGTACATCTAGACTATCCATGTATGTTTTCACGAAGAGAGATAGTTAAGATAATGTTTTAGGATCTTACATATGATCTTGTTTGAAATGAGGATTTAGTTTATGGACCTAACATGGATTTGGTTCTTGCATGTGGATAGAGAGATATGTCTCCACACATTGAATTTTTTTTGACCCCCCCCCATTAGTGATTCTTGTAGATACTAATAGTATTGTTTCTCATTAGATTTATGGTCATGCAAGAGGATTATGAACATATTTTGTGTGTTCTTCACAATTTTCATTGATAGAGATCTCTTTGTTTTTGGCTGAGACATACCCCATTATATGTTAGTAGATGGAGGACACAATCCTATGGGGAAAGTTTAACACATTGATAGGACCCCTCATGCTGGATTTATAGGTGGTGAGTCTTATTTTGGGGGAATAATGAATTAGAAGATTGATTTTTTTTAATGCTGATGTTTCGTATGACAAAAAAGGAAGATAGACGCATCCACCACCAATATTTGTTCATATGATGTAATTGTGAATCGTGAAAGATGGTATGAGATGCTTATGTAGGGTAGTGTCGAGGTGTGGTGGATTATTCATCTGACTAATATATCTGAGGTATTTTTAATGTCCAAATTTAGAGAGTGGAACTGCGTATTATAGAATAGTTGGTTAAGGTATATGATAGCTTCTGGCAATAAGATCATTTTACCCAAGAATTAAATTGAGTTTCAAGGTAGAAAAATGTTTCCCATATTTTCTAGATTATGTTATAGTACATAGTCACAATAAGAACATCCATAAATGTATCTCTTATTCAAGACTTTTAGAAACCAGTGGATGATTTCTACTTCATCCATGGAATATGAAGGAACTAGTTGAGATAGTTCATTGATCACACACATATTTTAATAATAAATCCCAACTCTCAGAGGATAGATAGGCTCATGTTGAATATTTTCTAAGTGGTAGTGAGACCCTTTGTTTTTTTCTCATTATGGACCAGTTACTGAGTTTATATGATCAGTTTATTATAACCAGTAAGGGTTGTATTGTTTTCATGTTAGTGGGATAAGATATTACTTCATTAGTGACAAGAAATCTGAGGTTTAGTATGATGATATTGTGTTTATTAAGATATAATTGGATAATTTTTTGTTGGATGGAATGAACTTTGGAGTATTATGTACAATGCTCTTTCATTTTCCTATGATGTTAGAGGAGTGTGAGTAATTATCTAGTTATGATATTTTAGGACTTCCTCCCAATCGACTATATGTTTTAATTATAGACCAATGCCAAGGGATGTTATAATATCAACACTATAATATCATATAACCACATGTATCTATGATAACAAAATTTGTGGTTGGAGAATATCCAAAGCATTGGACTTGATAGACCAAGTTGGTTTTACTATGTGACCTAATGTTGTTCTGTTGGACGTCATGTACGAGGATAAGGTTATATGTGTATTAACATTCTCATAAATATGTTACTCATGAAATATTATCAAAAAATTATAATCAATGATGTTTTAATCTTCTATCTAGGGGTGAACTGGTTCTCTAAGATTGAACATATGACGCGTTATAATAAAATCCATGTTCATTAGAAGGATATAACAAATATTTATTTCTAATTTTTTCTATTGTTTCATGAGTTAGTGGTGGAAAACTCATTATGTTAAACATACCATCCTTATTTATGATACATATAAATTATATCCCTTACAAATTCAATTATTAGTTCATGGTTTTATTCTCAGAAAACATCCATGTCTACTCAGTGGAAGAACAATAGAAAATGATAAAATTGAGGATAGATTAGTAGTGTCTTTAAGAGCATCATATTTTTTTTGAAATTCATTAACTAATTATTCTAGATTATTGATTAACACCATGATATATATGTCTTCTCAAACATGTGTATTAAATTGGAACCCTTAAGTGTTTAATTATTTAAAGAGAGGGAGCTACCTGTGGGAAAGTCCATAATAATAGATTCTCATATTGAAGTTATCTATCAGCTATTATTGAGAGGGATTAAAAATAATTCATCCACATTATAGTTGACCCATAGGGATGAATTTTATACAACCTACCTCAATTAAATTGTTATGAACCATCTATTTTATTTAGTGATTTAGGGATTTGAATCATGTAGATAAAAATTGTGAAATACTTCATGACATGATATCCAATGTACATGTTATATAATATTTTTTAGATGTTATGGAGAATATCATACATTTAAAGGTATGGATAATTACATATATAATATAGTGATAGAATGTTATGGGGAGGGTTTGTCATTTTCCCTATGTGTACATCCATCAGTGCTAGGTATGTATTAGAAACCTTTGTAATTAGGTAGATGACCATGGTTGTTGGGGAATGTCTATGAATTTAACAATGAATGTCCCACCATCCAATGTGTGGATGATGAGGTTCCCATATGTATGTGTCAATTGTGTGGATTATTTATGATTTATTGTATAAAAACTCCATGATCAATGAGAGGCTACGATTCAATATCGATCGATCAAATTGGTACTCGCCCAATTGGCCCATTTCTTTACTGCCAGAGAGATGAACATAGTGGGTTGTTTGGAATGCTTGTGAATGTAATAGGGAGTCTTGATTCATTTATTCCCATTGAAAATAATACCTAATTTTTATGCATGAATTCCCTTCATGATTATTCATAGGATGTAGAAATATTTGAGACTCAGTTGTGGTTGATCATGACGTTTCTACAAAAGATATATGACTCATAATTTTAGACCCATTATGTTCTAGATAAATTTTTAGATATTTTTGTGGTTCTTATGGGACATAGATGGTAGTATCATCTACGAGAGGTTTATTTTTTATACCAAAACTTTTACACAACCTTCAGTGTTGTATCAACATTTTTGGCCATATAGGGGATAAAATATGGGTCATTGTCATATAGGTCAGAGTCATTTCATGTGGGACTAGAGTTGTTGAAAATATTGGTTATAAATGATACAATTCATATATGTGTATATGTAGACAAGATTAGTTTTTTAGGTGTAATTTTTGGTCTTATGAAAAATACATTTGGATTTTCATAGGGGAATTACACAACATTTTGAGTATCCCCTCCTCAGGGATGAAATTGATCTAGTTTATGTGGTGGTATTTCATTGGGGGATTTAATCCTTTTCCCCAGAACTACATAGTCTTTGTGATTTGAACATCTACCTAGACATAAAAACTTAGTCATATTGGGCTCTTGGTTTTTCCCACATGTCATATCTAAGGATATATGCGAATGATTAATTGCATGATATATATAGGGGTGAGATTAACATGGATGATGGATTTACATTACTTTATATAACCCTAGAATTTGTGATCTAGTAGGATAAGAAACAATTTTACATAAATTTTCGTAGGAGATTGTTTTTTTAGACTGATATACAAATAGATAACTTTTATGAGTGGGAGATCAATATGTAGTCACAGAATCATCCACTATTTGAGTAGATAATTTACAGTTTGGGGAGAAAATACACAAAGGTTTAGAGAATGTAATAACCCTAAAAAGGTTTTGTCACACCTTGAAATATTTTGAGTTGTTATTTTAGATATATTTACAATATAGACATTGAATTATTTGGTTTAGAGAGATTCATGGATATTATAATAAAAATATTTAAAACACCAAATCATGTTTATGTAGTTTTTCTGAAATAATGAAATAAATAACAAAAAATGGTTTATATGATAAATATTATGCCACAATTTAATCTGGAATCCAGGTTCTCTCCTAGGTGAGAAATTATATTTTTTTTCATTTGGTGTTTAAGTTATGTACATTCATGTGTTGATTAGTAATTTAATAATTTAATATATTTACCTAATTTATATTGTATCACATGAAATGATATTAAATATTTAATACCTATTATGGGAACCTCCAAGGTTTATCCACATAACCTCATTTTTATTATTATTTACTTGGATAATTTCATTGGGACATCAGTGGATCATAGTCCAATGATTGGTACCTCTAGGATAATGTACTATAATAGAGTTTATGGAAGTCACTAATGAAAAGGATTTTGAAATATAATTTTTTATCATTAGTATTCCTATTTGATTGGCTATTTGACAACAACTAAGAACTGAACATTGAGAGTTAGGTATTTGGGTGAATTTACCATTTTATTGGATATGAATCAAGATCATGTGCACAATTAATGAATGGTGTTATTTTATATGAGATCATAAGTTGATTAGATACCTTATTAGAGGTGTGATATTTAGGTATATAGTAGAGCGACAAGATGTGAATCATTTAATTGCAGTCCATATGGATTTAATTTGGCCACCATATATAATTTTATACTAGTAAACACCAGATCAAAGTTCAATAGTGGTTCTCAATGATATATTAATGTATTTACTATAATATGTGAATATGTATGAGACATTATCGAATTTCAATAAAATTAGGTAGTACAATGATTCATTTTTAGATGGACACATGTAGTACAACCCCTCAAAGTGGGGGCTAGGATTCTTCTAAAATAAAATATCACATTCTAGATAGTGGACTAGAAAACCGAGTGTTCCGTAGAACTATGGATTAGTGTGTATAAGGAGTAATGACATAAAAGTCATTGTGATGGTTTAAAATAAAATGTATCCTTAGAACATGTTAGATTGGGTAACTTAGAACAAATTCCAATGTAAATTATGATAATTTTTAATCATGGTTTTTAATATTAATAAACTACTTACAACATTATGATTGTTATTATGTTTAACATTGTATGTTATAATGTACCAAGTGTAGCTGCCATAATAAAATTTCATATATGTTCTTCTCTATGATGAGATCCCAAAAGTTCTATCACACTAATCTTAAAAATTTGTTATATAACCAAATGATATCACTTGACGAATACAACATATACACACTATCACCTATGGAAACTCATAGCACTTTAATAGACCTTGTCATTGTGTATGAACTTGGTAATATATAGTAGGATGTTTTGGAAATGAGACCCACAAGTAGGAAATCAATAATTATTTTTTGTCATTGAATGTTTCAAGATATGGAGGTGTGTATTCGTCCTTAGCCATTATTATTTTTATTAATGAGTATTATGAGTTTCATACATTGATGTATTGATGAAAACCATGATGAAAGATGCTCATGGAGAAGTTGGATACATTAGACGCATCACAAGATCAATTGGATACATGAATACTACGAGAAATAATAAATCCCTTCTGTTAATTAACTTAAATTAATATCTCACACCCTTTGGTGAAAATGATATAGCCTAAATAAATCCATTGTCTTGGTGTTATATAAGAATGTTCAATTTCTAGAAAATTAATGAAAGAGGCATCGAGAACATAAGTTGATGAAAATGACTTACGAACTCCTTGATTTATGATATTGTAAAAATGGTTTATATTATAGAGTAAGCATTCCAATGAGGTAACATGTTGTTGTGGCATTAACATCATTCTCTATCGGTTCTTTGACATGTTTATAGACTCTAACCATGTACATTAAAATAATTATATTAATTCATCTGTGAATTATGCTATGAGGGTAGCACACTAAGTATATCTGTAGAGACCCAAAGCTTGACGTACATGGACATTAAATTACTTTTTCGGAATACTTAATACATGACAAAAACAGACACCCAAAGACCATATTAGTTTAGTGTCTTTGAAAACTCAGAACATAATCTTCTAATCATGGTGAAAGATATTAAACTTCTCCCATAAAGATCTTCCCCTTTTTTTTATTACCTAAAACCTTTCTATATATCCTGGGGAAAAGAAAACATAAAAAGGGTGAGCTCAAATTCTCAGTAAGGGTAAACATGGAGAACACAAAATAAACCCTAAACATTTGAACGTAAGAACATGAACATAAAATATAGAAATCATGAGCAATGACATAAATCATGGAAGTGCGTAAGGCATAGATCATAAAGGAACATTAACCATGATAAAATAGACTGGGAATAAAACCTGTAATTGTGAAAAACAATTAACCACATGATATTATTTCTATAGTATCCAAGGTATTCCTGCCAATACCATCCTAGTGGACAAATCCCCTTACTGAATCGAGTTCACTCCTCATTCCAGTCCGGTATCACTAAACCAGATTAAAATTCCATTCTAGACATGTCTATCTCATGAGATATAAATCTTTACCCAATGTATTGGAGGGAGATATAGGTCCCACCCATCTCATAATGAAATCATTATTACGTGTGCCACAACATAAACATAAATCATTCATCAATACCCAAAGAATAAAATGGGTTTCTTAAACATCATCGCAACATTACATAATCCATATAAAACAAATGGATATCATTTCATCATAAGAAAAGTGAAACCATGTAAATAATAGAGACATTATACTTGAAACATACACATATGAAATAATTTCATCATAGATGGAAAATGGTTTTGATAAAACACTTGAAATGAATTCTCGAGGAAAATATACTTTCTTCTTCAAAATCATTTTCTTTTCACAAACTGCCATGAAATTTTAAAAGAAAAAGGATTTTGTTGAAAATAGTCATGAAATATTATAGAGTAAGCATCATTAAAATAAGGTGTTATAAAATTGTAAAAATCTATTCATTCCGTATAAGTTAAAAAAACATTCTCCTCGTACTTTTAACGGAAAAGTCAAAAAGTTCCTCGTATGGTAATCAAAAGAAATATTTCTTCCATAACACAATGTAAAAGTCAAATAGGGGTAAAAATGACTTTAAAAATACATGGAATAATATTAGACACTTTATAAAAATAATTTTTATGGACATGGATGAAAAATATAACCCCAGTAAATACTTACGTATAAGCAATCTCGGATAAAAATGAGATTGAAAAATTATCCCTTAGCTTAGGTTTGATATGCTTCGTACGTATCCAAAAATCTTGTATAATAATTTAAATAATTTAATTTACTTAATAATGAATCATATTCATTGTTATTATATCATATATGGTTCACTTATGACTTTATATTACCCGTTCTTTTGTAAATTCCATGTTAAAGCAGCATTTTGGGTAAAATCGTTTCATTTATCGTACATGTTTCGACTTGTTGTTCTTGATATTATTACTTATATCATAATTTACATAATTATAGAATATAAATCATGATTTATATATAATATATATATTTATAATATAAATATATATGATATATATGATATATCGATAAATGGAATGAAATACACCGTTCATGGAGACGGTAGGCCGTACGTACGCATGAACGCTGTTTTCGTTTCCTTATTGAATTGAATTGAATTAAGTAAATGAATCATATATGTAAATAAACCCAGTATCATTATTATGTAATATCATTCATGATTATTTATTATATATAATTTATAATCATACTTGAATGGTTAATCATGGAAAATGAATCTCATCGCGTTCGTGGAGACAGTAGTCCGTACGTACGCACGAGTGACGATATCATTATTTTGATATTAAAATAGTATATAATTGGATGGTATATCATATATAAATAATCATAATAATGTTATATTTATTATTTATATCATTTTTACTCATTATTATACCCATCCAAATGATGAATTGTTTGAAAAACAAACTACACCAAGACGTGGAGACGGTAAGATGTACGTACGCACGTGTGGTGACTTTTTCATTCATAGGATGGATAAAATAACTAATATGGTTGTACAATTTTTATAATAACATAAAATTATATATAATATACTGGAGTTTTTATTTTATAATGGAAACAACAAAGAATGAGGAAGTGGAAGAAGAAAGGAACTTGAAATAGGTGGTGAGATATTTACCTCTTCTTCAGGTTCTTCCTTTTGATTTGATCAAAAGGGCACCTTAGGTTGGATTTATGACTAAAGTAAGGGCTCTAAGGTGAAGGGAGGACATTTTATAGGGTATTTGGGAAGTTTTTGGCCGATCATGAAGGCTCAAAATTGTGTAAAGATGAGAGGGAATAGGTTCCCTTTTATAAGGGAGGAGAGGGTCACCTTAGAAAAAACATAAAATATTATTTTATAATAAATTTATATTCATTTTATAATGGCTCAAAAGTGAGTTATTTCTAGGATAGGATGAGGATGGGTCTAAATAATCTCAAACAATAGGTTTTAGACAACTTTAGGTTACCATTTTAACCTTATCATTTTGATCTAACTCAAAGTTAAATAATTTAACTTTTACTGTGTCTTCTTGTGGTTTTACAAAATATGGTTAATAAACTTACTATAAACTGCCAATAGAACCCCAATTGGTTAGTTAATGTGATATATATTATTATATAAGTATTTTGGCCGAACCAAAGAATTTTAGGACCATTATATCAATTAATAATATAATATTTGTTTTAAAAACTCTTTTATGTCAAATTTGACACTATTTGGTATTTTGTTTTCTCTAAATTCATAACAGCATTATTACTTCGAAAAAATTCATCTAACCAACCCTAATATGTTATATTAACCTATAAAATTAGTTTAATTCATAAAAAGTCTAAAATTACATTTATTTTGGTATTTATAATATCAATTATGTTAATATCTCATTCATAAGGTAATTACTCCATCATCATTGTGTCAAAAATAAATTAAATTATTTAATGTCTAAAAAATATATATAAAATACCATTATGTATGAAATATTTTTATATTTATAATGAATATTTATAGTCGAATTTATCTTATGTGTAACCTTATATTAAAAAGGTTTTAGTTATTAAACATTGATTTTAACTATTTTAACTCTTCTTTAAATAAAATAATAATAAGTGTCCTAACCTAATCCAAGTGGACCAAAGAGGTTAATATTTTATTCCTAAGGGTTTTTTGGTTGAATTACACTTATCCAATAGAGTTAGGACATGTTTTAGGGTAATAATAATATCATTTTTACCCTTAATTACCCTATTTACTTTTAACCGTGGTAAATAAAAGTAAAAAGTTACTATTCACCAAAAATTATTTTTATCTTATTGAAGCACATTTTACTCCTTAATATCAATCGTGTCTCTCATATTTTTGAAATTCCACTCACAGAAGTGACAAAATTAGGTTTTATGTAAATTTCCATATTTTCCTAGGAGGTGGGTAAAAGAAAGTGAAAAGTTCAATAAAAAATTTATATATCTAAAATTATTATAAAATTACTCCAATGAATTACATTGAACTTATATAGGTATTATTTATCTATTTTGAACTAAAATAAATTTAAATAAAATAAATAATTATTTAAATAAAAATTCTGTTTTAAACTATAACTCAGTGTTTTTCACTATTCATAAAAAATTGAAAGTTTTCAGAAAAATACCAAAAATTCACCCTAGGATAATTTCAATATTCCAAATCCAAAAAATGAAGTCCATTTTGAATGATAAAATTTATAAAATTTATAAAATTTCAAAAAGTGGGTATTATTATTCATAAAAGCTAGTTTATATAATATTTTAATAACATATCATTGTTTAGTGAAACTCGGTATTGCGTACAACGCAAGCTATTGAGGAAGGTTGCTCTTGCATATAATGCAAGCCTAGAATAGTGTTGCGTATACTATAAGATAATAAGGTGTTGTGTATAGCGCAAGATAATCTTGGTGTAGCGTACAACAAAAGACATCAAATAAATTAAAAAGAATAATTCTCATAAAATATCGGGGTGTTACATTCTACCCCCGTTAAAATGAATTTCGCCCTCGAAATTTGTCGGTTTTATAAATGGTTTTCTACTTGAAAGTTTATTTCATAGAAATCCACATCATAAAACGGAATACTAAATCATCATTTTAAAAAGGAACTTTAGAAACATAACAGATACGCAAAGTAACTCATCACTAGGTTTCCACATAGGAGAATATAGGTGAAAATATGGATATGGAAGACAAATCTAACCATCAAGTTCTGATGGAGAGTGGTAGAGAACATGGATATGAAAAATCCAACAATCACAAAGCCATAAATTTGTGATGATCGAAGGTACAATCTGATTCATCGGATATGAGAGTACTAGGACAACATTTTTGGTTTTCAAGATCATTTCACTAATGTTAAAGAATTTTCGAATTTAAAGAAATACTTGATTTTGGTTCAATCTCACTGTTGTTTGTTCCTTGAATAATTTCCACTTCACCTCTTAAAGAAATGAAGTTGAATTTGTCTTCTGTAAAGTGTTAGCAGATCATGCGATAGATTGATAGGTCATTCTATCTGTCTCAAACATAAGGTTAGAAAAAGTTATATACATAAGTCCATATATGGTGAGATTAATTGTATATAGTTCCTAAAATGGACTTATACTTCATCTATCATACCTCTTAATAAAATAATACTAGTTTCTACTAACATGGGACTTCCTGTAGGCCAGTGGTAGGTGATAAAGGCCTATCACACTTCGGTTGTGGGTTCGATTCCTGCAACCTTGTCCGAGGCGATGGGTTGTCGCCCATCCTGCAGGTTGTTCCTTTTTCTAAAACTACATTATTATAACATTCCTATAATAATATTGAAAAAAGTTCTAGCCTTAAACAATACTATCTTATGTATAACTTAATTCATTCCAATATTTAGTCTTATCCAAAATACTTCGGACCAAGATCAAAGTATAAAGAAAATGATTACTTGAAAGGTCACATAACAAGCACTTGAATACCATCATTTATCCCCCATATATCATAAGATATATCTTGTTGGTCAAATTCCAAACATGTGAATACCTTAATCATGTATTCTTTTGAAAGATGAATTATCATAGAACCTTAGTCAAAACATGAATGCTGTCAAAAGTTAACTCTTTCCACATACCAATATCCCAAAATTTCTATATACTCATACCATGATATCACATTGTCCTTATATCAATCATGATCTCATTAATACTATTAAACATCTCATTATCTCCTTATCACTTCATTATGTGCATATCATCTACTTTCTAAAAATATCTGAATAACCTTTCATGGTTACCGGTACCATTCAAAATATACTTTAAAATAATTTAGGAAAAAAATATTGTAAAAATACTTAGATTTGTCTTTATTCCATAGTACCATTAACTATACAACATAACTCTTGATAAACATAAATCATTCCACTACCTTTTTAAACCATTGACCAAGCTTCTATAATTATTTTATCTCACATATCATTTGTAGTCTCTTCTTCTTCATCAATATAGATACTACCCATATGACCATGATGATTCTCTTAATGAGACTTTCCCTTATGGAATTGGTTTGAATAATGCCCATACATTCCACATTTAAAACATCTAACCATTGTTGATGTCTTAGCAATACCATTATCCTTTTCCATGGTGTTAACTGAACCTTTTCCTTTGCAATTTCTGGCCTTGTGTCCTTCTTTTCCACACCCAAAGCATCTTCCAGTTCCTTTGAAACATTATCCTTGATGACTCTTCCCACATGATATACATGAGGAAAATTGAACTTTCTTTCCTCTATGATCATCATGAAACTCTTTATTTCTCTTATTAACTGAGTCAGGAAACTTACCAAAGTTGAGATTATTAATCATATTATGATATTGCTGATTAGGTATAATAATGATGTTTCGCCTTCCAAATCCCATTTCATTTGCTTGATCTTGAAGTATATCATTCCATTGTCCATCATATTCTATATTAACATGAATCCTCCTGTTTCCTTCCATTTCTTAAAACCCAAAAAGAATAGTATGAGAGGCAAAACTTGTACTAGAAAAACAACATAATCAAGGGGGAGTAAATTCAATATCTAACATCTTAGGTTTAATTCTATGATCATTACCATAATTCTAGGACTATAACCTATACTTATACTTAACCTTAGAGACATCCCAAGACATACCATAGAAATATCTCTAGGGATCTCACTAAAGTTTTCGCATCCTAGTTTTTAATGGTTGACTAAACATTCGATCTGATACCAACTGTAGAGACCCAAATCTTGAATTACATGGACATTACATTACTTTTGCGGAATAACTAATACATGAAAAAAATAGACACCCAAAGACCATATTAGTTTAGTGTCTTTGGAAACTCAGAACATAATCTTCTAATCATGGTGAAATATCTTCAATATCTCCCATAAAGATCTTCCCCTTTTGTTTTCTTACCTAAAACCTTTCTTTATATCCTAGGGAAAAGTAAACATAAAAAGGGTGAGCTCAAATGATCAGTAAGGGTAATCATGGAGAACACAAATTAAACCCCAAACATTTGAACGTAATATCATGAACATAAAATATCAAAATCATGAGTAATGACATAAATCTTAGAAGTGCGTAAGGAATAGATCATAAAGGAACATTAACCATGATAAAATAACATGGTAATAAAACATGTAATTGGGTAAAACCATTAATCACATGATATAATTTCCATAGTATCCAAGACATTTGTTCCAAGACCATCCCAGTGGACAAAGTCCATTACTGAATCGAGTTCACTCCTCGTTCTAGTCCCGTATCACGGAACCAGATTAACTTTCCGTTCCAGCCATGTCTATCTCATGAGATATAAATATTTACACAATTCATTGGAGGGAGATATAAGTCCCACCCATCTCATAATTAAATCATTCTTACGTGTGCCCCAACATAAACATAAATCATTCATCATAACACAAATAATAAAATGGGT
This sequence comes from Viscum album, assembly GCA_963277665.1. Classification (NCBI taxonomy): domain Eukaryota; kingdom Viridiplantae; phylum Streptophyta; class Magnoliopsida; order Santalales; family Viscaceae; genus Viscum; species Viscum album. The sequence goes on along the minus strand of OY728160.1, from coordinate 1,042,391,010 downwards.
TTCATAAACATCATCTCATCATAACATAATCCATATAAAATAAATGGATATCATTTCATTATAAGAAAAGTGAAACCATGTAAATAATAGAGACATTATACTTGAAACATACACATATGAAATAATTTCATCTTATATTGAAAATGGTTTTGATAAAACACTTGAAATGAATTCTTAAGGAAAATATCCTTTCTTCTTCAAAATCATTTACTTTTCACAAAATGCCATGAAATTTTAAAAGAAAAGGATTTTGTTCAAAATATTCATAAAATCTTTTAGAGTAAGATTCATGAAAATAAGGTGTTATAAAACCATAAAAATATATTCATTCCGTATAAGTTAAAAAATATTCTCCTCGTACTTTTAACGGAAAAGTCTAAAAGTTTCTCATATGGTAAACAAAAGAAAGATTCCTTCCATAACACAATGTAAAAGTCAAATAGGGGTAAACATGACTTTAAAAATAATGGAAGAATATTAAACACTTTATGAAAAACAGTTTTATGGACATGGATGAAAAATATAACCCCAATAAATACTTACATATAAGCAATCTCGGATAAAAATGAGATTGAAAAATTATCCCTTACCTTGGGTCCGATATGCTTCGTACGTATCCAAACCTCCTGTATAATGATTTAAATAATATTATTGACTTGATAAAAAATCATATTCATTGTTACGATATCATATATGGTTCACTTATGACTTTATATTACCTGTTCATTTGTAAATTCCATGTTAAAGCAGCGTTTTGGGTAAAATCGTTTCAATTATCGTACATGTTTCGACTTGTTGTTCTTGATATTATTAATTAAATCCTGATTTACATAATTACAGAATTTAAAACATGATTTATATATAATATATATTCTTCATATAAATATATATGATAGATCGATAAACGGAATGAAATACACAGTTCATGGAGACGGTAGGCCGTACGTACGCATGAACGCTGTTTTCATTTCCTTATTGAATTGAATGGAATTAAGTAAATGAAAAATATATGTACAAAAATATAGTATCATTATTATGTAATATATTTCCTGATTATTTATTATATATACTTTATAATCATACTTGAATGGTTAATCATGGAAAATGAATCTCATCGCGTTCGTGGAGACAGTAGTCCATACGTACGCACGAGTGATGATATCATTATTTTGATATTAAAATAGTATATAATTGGATGGTATATCATATATAAAGAATCATAATATTTTTATATTTATTATTTATATCATTTATACTCATTATTATACCTATCCAAATGATGAAATGTATGAATAACAAACTACACCACGACGTGGAGACGATAAGCTGTACGTATGAACATGTGGCGACTTTTTCATTCATAGGATGAATAAAATAACTAATATGGTTGTAAATTTTTTATAATAACATCATAGTATATAGAATATACTAGTGTTTTTATTTTATAATGGAAACAACAAAGAAGGATGAAGTGGAAGAATAAAGGAACTTAAAATAGGTGGTGAGATATTTATCTCTTCTTCGGGTTCTTCCTTTTTATTTGATCAAAAGGGCTCCTTAGGTTGGCTTTCTGACTAAAGGAAGGCCCCTAAGATGAATTTAGGACTGTTGATAGGGTATTTTTTCAGGTTTTGTTTGAGCATGAATGCTCAAAATTGTGTAAAGTGGAGAGGGAGGAGGTGCCCTTTTTAAGGGAGGAGAGGGGCACCTTAGGAAAAACTTAAATTATTATTTTTTAATAAATTCATATTCTGTTTATAATTGCTCCAAAGAGAATTATTTTGAGGATAGGGTGGGTATCGGTTTAAATCATTTCAACCAATAGGTTTTATACAAGTTTATGTTACCATTTTAACCTTATCATTTAGATTTAACTCTAAGTTAAATAATTTAACTTTTACCGAGTCTTCTTGTATTCTAACAATATATGGTTAATGAACTTACTATAAAATACCAATCGAACCCCAATTGGTTTATTAATGTGATATATATTATTATATAAGTCTTTTGGCCTATCCTTATATTTTTAGGACCATTATATCAATTAATAATATAATATTTGTTTTAAATACTCTTTTTTGTCAAATTTGACACTATTTGGTATTTTGTTTTCTCTAAATTAATAACAGTATTATTACTTCAAAGAAAATTCATCTAACCAACCCTAATATGTTTTATTAACCTATAAAATTAATTTAATTCATAAAAAGTCTCAAATTACATTTATTTGGGTATTTATAATATCAATTATTTTAATATTTCATAATTAAGTTAATTACTACATCATCATTGTGTCATAAATAAATTAAATTATTTAATGTCTAAAAAATATAAATAAAATACCATTATTTAGGAAATCTTCTTATATTTTTAATGAATATTTATAGTTGAATTTATCTTATGTATAACCCTATATTAAAAATGTTTTAGTTATTAAACATTGATTTTAACTATTTTAACTCTTCTTTAAATAAAATAATAATAAGTGTCCTAATCTAATCCAAGTAGACCAAAGAGGTTCATATTTCATTCCTAAGGTTTTTTTTGGTCGAATTAAACTTATCCAATAGAGTTAGGACATGTTTTAGGGTAATAATAATATCATTTTTACCCTTAATTACCCTACTTACTTTTAACCTTGGTAAATAAAAGTAAAAAGTTACTATTCACCAATTTTTTTTATCTTATTGAACCTCATTTTACTCCTTTATATTAATCGTGTCTCTCGGATTTCTGAAATTCCACTCACAGTAGTGGTAGAATTACGTTTTATGTAAATTTGAAAATTCTCCTAGGAGGTGGGTAAAAGACAGTGAAAAGTTCAATAAAAATATTATATATCTAAAATTATTATTAAATGAATTCAATGAATTACATTGATCTTATATAGGTATTATGTATCTATTTTGACATAAAATAAATTTAGATGGATTAAATAATTATTTAAATAAAAATTCGGTTTTAAACTATAAATCAGGGTTTTTCACAATTCATCAAAAATTGAACATTTTCAGAAAAGTACCAATAATTCACCCTAGGCTAATTTTGATATTCTGAATCCAAAAAATTAAGTCCATTTTGAATGATAAAATTTATAAAATTTATAAAATTTCAAAAAGTGGGTATTAATATTCATAACGGCTAGTTTATATAATATTTTAATAACATATCGTTGTTTAGTGAAACTCGGTATTGCCTGCAATGCAAGCTATCGAGGAAGGTTGCTCTTACGTTTAATGCAAGACAAGAATAGTGTGGTGTATACTACAAGATAATATGGAGTTGCGTATAGAACAAGATAATATTGGTGTAGCGTACAACAGAAGACATTAAAGAAATTAAAAAGAATAATTCTCATAAAATCTCAGGGTGTTACAGTATCCAGTATTTCAACTAGATAATATAATATTATTTAATATTTATCAAGTTGAAAAAATATTATTCTCGTATGTTGTGAATATTAATTCATCTTTTCTTGATCACATTTATTCTTTCACAAGTTATTCTAGAGATGAAAATGTGAGTAGAATATCTAATAAATATAATTATATATTTATTGAATATATTATTTATTTATTTATTGGAAAATAATGATGTGACAATTTTTGTTAATAAATAATCTCTATTCAAGGCCTGAAAAATATTATGGAGGAATGGAGGGCCCATTTAAAAGGCCCAGGGATAAATAATAATAATAAATATTATTTTATTAAATAATGTTAAATTATAATTCACATGTTAAGTATATGTCGATAATTGATTCTATTATTATTAATATTTAACATGGATTTTCACTAGGATTAAATAAATAAATTAGGGACCTTGTGAAATAATTTTATTTTAACCCTAGAGACATATAAACCCAAATATGTAATTTTATCAATAATCCAATTCATTTTTCTTGGTTTTACCAATTATATTTGGAGAATACTCTCATTCCTAGAAAGTTCCCTTCTCTATGAAGGCTAACAAAAATAGAACAAAATCCTCCTCTACTAGACCAGAGAGAATAATTTTCATGTGGTTTTTGAGGCGATCAATATGTGATGAAAAAGTGTAAGGATATTTTGTTCAAGAACCTAGAGATTCCCTCAGTGACATTTTGAGAATCATTGAACACATTTTTTTCACCACTAGGGGAAATCTAAACTAGGTTTATATATCTCAACGATGGTGCACCAGAGATTTTTATATTGAATCATCAATGAAGAAATAATTCCATAAAGGTAATTAATTATGTAATTTTATTAATTATAAAAAATATGTGATGATCCACTATCTCAGTTCTGGTACAATTATCTATTTTTTATTTCATTAATTCAATTCCATTATTCACAATGTTAATGATCCCATAGATCACATATTGATAATTGATTATGGGAAAAATGTTTTTCAGCACACATCACAAGGTTCTGCTATGCCAGAAACTTTCTTGAGGTGTCATATTATTCATATAATTATTCATGATTATTAATAATTATTTTAATATCACTGGTGATTAGTGGGTTTGTAATTTAGAGTTTCAATTAATATTTAATTGTTATTTTCACCTGACTTTCGAGATATGATTATTCTTGTATTGTTTCTAATATATCTAATCAAAATTATTAATTTTATGATTGAAATAAAATAATGGATCTCATCTTGCAGTGCCATGTTTTTGGCCAAACAAAATCAGACTATACACCATGTAAAAGTAGTTACATGCCATGAAGTAATGTTTAATAGATCATAATATATTTCAAAAATTATTCATGATCTTATGGATTAATTATAATATTTAAATTCACTGTGTGTTGACTAGAATAGACCGGCACATGATTAACAAATTTAGATGCAACATATCCCATGTACACAGAGTGTAGTCCCTTTAAGTCACAGAATGTCCATTAATTTCAATACACGACCAACATGATAAGTGACCATGTTATTTAGAGATCACACTACCTATATTCCATTGGTCAAGTTGTGTCATGAAATTTGTAAGGTAAAGTCTACACACTGAGTCCCTAGGTGTCTACCTCAGATAAACGGTGAGTGTCACACATGTTGTGTTCTCAGTTGTACATGACATGTACTTATACAAAATTATTCTTATTTATAATTAATTTACTATATTACATAAACCATGAGACATGTTCTTGCATGAGGTTATTATGTTGAAAGGACACACCATGTGAAGAGTTATATATATATATGTGTGTATAGATAATATTTAAATATATATCTACGTAATTTTCAGATCATCATATAATGAATGAGTTGTACGATGGTGGGTAATCGATGTGAATTTAAGCATAAAACATCACCAAAAAATCATGTCATTCATTCAATCATTAAGTTGATACTACACATCATGAAAGTACATGATAAGTCATGTATTCTATATATCACAAGGGTAAATATTATAAGAGTACAATACATATTTGGAAGATAAATATGGGCGTTCACCATGGTTTCTCCATGGTACATTTATGTAAATAGATAATTTTAAATTGATTTATTTAATTTGTTTAAAATTTATGTGGATCAGAATCTCTTGGAAATTCCTATGAGAGTTAAGTTAAATGAAATGATTAATTTCAGAAAAAAATTAATTGATTCCACAATGATTTATCATAAATAATATTGATTATGTATGAAAAGATAGTTTTATTAAATGAATATTTTTTCTAACTTGTGGATGGTCATGAAAATTTACCAAACCATTATATGTGGTTGATTTCATTTAATTTATTTTTATATTTGATTTTTAGATTGTGTTCCTTCACTGCTATTATTGTATAGGACCGTGGTGCCGATGGTTTATTTTATGTAATCCTCATTTCACCTCATCTATGTGGGAGTGAAAGGAATACATAATGCATGAAGATCCCATGATAGTGGTGGAATTTCATGTTCAGAGACAAGGTGAAATCAATCCCAGGATAGAGATAGGTGGAAAAGTGGAAAGCTGTAAACATTAACCTTAATCGGTTCAAGGTATTTTCCCTCTAGCTTAGAGACCATCTTATCAACTGGCAGAGAATCTAAAAAATACTATATGCTCATGTAAAAACCACTTTACTCTTCCTTTTCTATCAAGATTCATGTTTATTTAATTATGTATGTTTTTCATGATCACATAAATAAATGTTATTTCCATGAATGGAATATATATAAAAAATAAATTGGATTATTCATAAATATTATCTAAAAAATTGTTAACCATGTATTTAAATCCAAATAATATTAACAGGAATATGGTAAAGTTAATAATTGGAGATTAATGTATAAATTTATAAAATCCTATATTTTATATCATTATTTCTTCTACTTATTCCTTTAATAACGGACTATAGTTCCTAGTGCCATATCAACAAAATATGAGGTGATTTCAATTATTGGGGAATTCTAAATTGATGTTCTAGGTTAAATTAACATACCTCGCATCAGGGGCTGAGTACTAAAGATATTAATGGTGTAACAACTAGATAATGGTTAATAAAATAAAAATTTACTATTTCATGATTGTGGAGTCTAGTCAATAGATAATGGAACTATTTGTTAATTCATACGACATTTGGAATGCCTACCTAAAATCAATCATATAGCTTGACCAAAAAATGATAGGGTGATCATAAGTGGAATATGGATCATCTCCACTAGAATATCCATGATATAGGATATTTGGATACTAATGGGGAGGGATATTGAGTTTCAATAAAATAATATGTGAAGAATAAATAAAATATTTTATTTTCCATATTTATAAAATAAATTTCAAAAATTATTCTAATCTAATTTTTTTAAAATGAAATAATATAAAACAATATGTATCATTGTGTTCATACATTAGAAGTAAAATATTTTAACTGGAAAAAATATACAAGAGTAGAAAATTATCATACATGTCATCCATATCCAAGAAAAGAATATTATATGTATGGGAATAACAATTCCTATTTTCTACTAGAAATGAAGAATGTGGTGAATAGTTTTATCTATATGATAAACATATGAATGATGCTACTGATTTTGTAGTGCTTCATGATTTCATCTTTGTCCATTGTTTGTTTTAAGAAATATTTTTATATGGATCCCTATATCATAGCCTATCCCCATCAAGATCTCTATCAACAACAGGTGAGAGAACAGAGGTATAAAAACTACAATGCTTTGTATACAAATAATCTTAGAGAGTCCATGCTAGCTGTACCACATGTAGTCAATATTATAGGATACATTGAACACCTGGATATCCTTGGGATTAAATTAAAATATGATTTGTGTATAGATCTCATAATTTCATCACTACCAAATACATTCTCCAATTTTACTTTCAATTAAATTATGAGAAATAATGATAAGAGTCTTTCAAAACATATTACATTAATTATCCATGTGGATAAGGACATGGGGTGTGATGAATCTGAAATCCTTTTTGTGAATAAGAATACATAGAAAAAGGATTAGGGGACCCATAATTATAAAAATTATATTTCTCTTGAACACCATCCTTCTAAGAATTTGATGATCCAGAGGTTGGGAAAGTAATACAAGTCAAATATTTTTTCATGTGGAAGGTCAGGGCACAAGAAGATGAACAATACTTAGTGGATAGGGAAATATAAATGTGAATTCATTATCAAGTGAAATGTATACATAACATCACATTTTGTATTTGATACATCTAGTGGTTCTCCCATATGTATATGAATTTAGAAACCAAGTAGATTCCAATGGATTACTAGAGGATAGGTTTACATGAGATATGATAATGGTGTCAGGATGGCTTCTATAGCCATTGGTGAATACCACCTCCCATTTCCAACATGAGTGATTTTGTTTTTAAAATATTTTTATTATCAAACTATAGTTACTAAAAACATAATTTTTATGTCATACCTTGATACTGAATTATTTATTTTCAATTTTAGAAAGAAAATTTGTATCTTTTATAAGGAAAGCATAAGTTGTTGTATTAAACAGTTAAATAATTATCTTTCTATATTAAAATTTTAAAACCAAGTGATATAAATTTATAAAAAATCATGTTCAAATGACTGATATAACATGAATATGTGGAATAACATTATTTGTCATGTAAATGAGAATCATTTCACAAATCTTTATCAATATGTCTAGTTAGAATATTAGAATCTAAAACCATTTGAATGATGTCATTCATGTTTACCTGAAAAAATGACAAAACCACCATTTCATGGAAATGTAGAAAGGGCCACATAGATTACAGTATTGTTACACACTAATTTTTTTGACCATATCTAATAGAACCTAGAGGTTGATATTCATAATTCATAAAATATAATAATGATTTTAGTATATATGGCTATATCTACTTGATGAGGATTAATACTGAGTCCTTTTAAGAATTCCAGGAATTTCAAGAATGAATTAGATTATAGAAATTGTAAGAATATAAAGAAGTTTAAATTAGATTTATGTGGTTAAAAACTTAACCAATAGATCATCGACATTTTACCAGAGTTTGGTATTATATATAAACTCATTGCAACATACTCACCACATTGGAATGGTATTATTTTAAAGGAGAAACAATAACATGTTAGACATGGGATGTTCTTTGATGAGTCATGTAAATCATCCATTATCCTTTTGTGGTAATTTATTACACACTATGGAATACAAAATAAATAGAAATCCAAATAAAGTGGAAATTGGAATTCTCTCTGATTTATGGAATGGATAGAAACTAATTTTTGACATACACATGTATTGGGTTGTGAGGAATTATTAATACCTTATATGACACCAAACTAGAACCTCAGGGCATGAAGTGTTTCTTTTAAGTGTTTCCTAATGGAAATAAAAGGATAATACCTACACAACCACTCATACAAGAATTATATTTTCCCTGGAAACTATATTTATTGAGAGGGAGAACATCATTCAAAAGATATTGGGAGAAATATTTTCATCGATGAATTTTATTCTCAAGAAACAAAAGAGTTAAAGAAACAATAGGTTCCAAAGGTCCACATGGAAGAAGTATTTCCTCAGACACAATTATTATGTAATAGTATAAGAGAAGAATGGGAACCATATAGATATAGTTTTATATTCTCAAAAAATGGTGACTCATTATTGGTTATAATTAAAATCCTCTCTCCTATAAGGTGGTAGGGGAGGCATCAAAAGATATGAGTGGAATGATGTTGTCAATTCTGAAAGGATAGTTGGGGAATGATTCACATCAAGGAACTTTATGATCATGATACAAAATATTTGGAGAAAGAAAATGTTCCACAGTTCCCCATGGAAGAAGTAATTTCTTAGATACATGTATTACATAACAGTGTAAGAGATACAACAAAAATAGATAGATATAATTTTATATTCTCTGAAAATGGTGACTTGTTATTGGTTAAAATTATCAACATCTCTTCAAAAATGAGAGGAAGAACATGCTCCAGAGGATAGTAGGAGAATGATTGACATGGATGATGTTCATTTTCACGATACACCAGTGTTGGAGAAAGAAAATGTTCTACAGATCCACATGGATGAATTAGTTCCTCAGAAAAAAGTATTACATAAGAGTGTAAGAGAGGCAAGAGAACTAGATATATATTGTTTTATATTCTCTGAAAATGGTGACTTGTTATTGGTTATAATTACTAACCCCTCTCTTACACGGATTTATTAGAGATGTCAAAAGCAATGAGATGTAATAATTCCATGAATTCTGAAAATGATTTCATGAATGGGGACTATGTTGTGGTTTTAGCCAATTCCCAAGTTGATATAAGGAATGTTGGTTGAAAATGGGTATTTAAGAGTAAAATATTGATGGAAGGTAAGGTAAATACCTATAAACCACATATTATGGATATAGTGTTTATACAGTATCAATGAATTGACTACGATGAAACCAATTCACCAGTCTTGATGTTTGAATCCATTTTAATTCAACATGTTATAGCAGAAGACCATGAAAACTAGATTTTGAGGATGTATGTCAAAACTATGTTCCCTAATGGGAACAGTCAGGAATATTTATATGTGACTCAACCAGAATGGTTTGTGACAACATGTGATACCAAGATGATTTTCAAGTTGCAGGGACTCATTTATGGGTTTAATCAAGCATCCATTCTAGGGAATATTTGATTTTTTAATGACATAATTGAATTTGGATTTATTCAGAATGAAAGTGATACAAGTATATATAGGAAGTTTTGTGAGAATTTTGTCATTATCATTGTAGTATATGTTGACGACATATCATTTTTTTAGAAATGACATACTAGTCTTACAGTCTGTTAAAGACTGGTTAAACAAATTTCTCACCCTAAAGGACATAGGTGAAGTATCCATTATTCTTAGGATAAAGATCATTCATGATATATCCATGTTGTTTATTGGACAAATTCCATGTACCTATATTTACCATATTCTAAAGAGATTTAGTATGGATTAATAAATGAGGGTATTAGTTCTAGTGTCTCGTGGTTTACATCTTTTTACAAAAATGTATCCTCAGACATTACATGAGAACGATAAAATGACTAATATCCCACACACTTAGTCATTTAGATAAATCCTATATTCCATGTCATGTACATGAATTAATGTTTTATATAAATTGAGCATGGAATTAAAATATCAAGAAGATCTAGGATAAAATCATTTGAATGCATTTAAGTATATCCTTATGTATATCAGAATGAATAAGGATATGTTCCTATTATATGGAGTAGACGAGGAGCAGGTCATCATGGGTTATAATAATTCTTGTTTTCTTACATATCAAAATGATTTGAAAATGAAATCAAGAAATGTAACTTATATCAATATTGGAGCTTTGGTCTTGAAGAGTTCAGTGCATCACATTTTCAATAATTATACAGTAGATTATAAGAATATAGAATCATTTGATGCAGCCAAGGTATCCATTTTTATTGTAAACATTTTCTAGGAATGTAATTAGGTACTTATCAGTTAAACCTTATCACATTCAATTGTGTTAATACTCTAGAAAAGTATCTTGAAAAAGTGCAAAGGAGACCCCAAAAAACAAAGCACATACTCTAGAAGTATCACCTCTCGAGGTATTTCTAGCGGATTGGTAATGTTGTAGTAATTAGTGTACCCATGGAAGAGGAAGTGGGGGGAACCTTGATTAAATACATAACTTAGTATAATCACGAGTACCATGTGAGAGAAAGCAGAAATAAGGTTGTTAGTAGATGGATCTAGTGCAAGGGTGTGTCTATTGTAGTAGGGGCCCTATAACCAAATTCTATTTACCTTATGATAACTTGTATTCCTCATTTTTAATATTAATAAACTAATTATCACATTATGATTGTTCTTCTATGTTACATTTTATAGGTTAATATCCAAAGAGTAGTTGTCTCCATTAAATGTCATTGTTGTTACCCCTTATGGTGAGAAACCTAAAGTGCTATGAAACAATTCATAAATATACACTCACTAGACAACTGATATCATTTTAGGGACAATAATTATAATAGATATCATAGGTGGAGACTTGTAAGAATTTTAAGAACCTTCTCTTGGTGATTGACCACGGTAATATCATGTTTGGTATTTTGAGATTGAGACCTGCTAGTTGGAAATCCACATTGAGATGTGTCATTGGATGTTCTTATCATTGGATGTGTGTATTGTTGCTTAGGAATTATGATAATTATTAATGAGTATTTTCAGTCACATATACTTTAAACACCCAGAAATTTCAAGGGATTTTTTTTGTAAATTATTTGGAATTTTACGAGTCCGATGTTTCTGACGGCACCTGATTCCAAGGCCCGGTGTGCCAGGAATTAATTTCTGAAGTTTTGTTCGGGTACGTTCAGTAAACGTATGTCTGAGTTTTTCTATCTTTTGAACCGGTGCTCGGAATTGAAATCCGAGGACACCGATTAACTCACAGCGCCGGTATTCCCTTAAGGGGACCTTTACCGTAGTTGTGTTTTATGGAGGTTGGAAGTTAATTTTGGGGAATTTTATTAAACTAAATAAAATTTATGTGTTATATAAATTTTATTTTTTTGGTGGTTATTATCTCCAAAGGGAGACTGGTGGTGAAGCCCACACCCACATAACCTCCCATGGGAGGATAATATGTGGTGGGGCCCACACGAGCACCTAACCCTCCTTTTAAAACCTTAAACCTTTGGGAATCCCATTAATGTGCCAACTTTCCATCAACTCCCCTTTATTTAATTTTGACAACTGCCCTCTTTATTTGTTAAACTCTCCACCTCCCACTTTCTGTCATTAATATGATAACACCTTTAATTAATTAATTGAACTCCACAAATTAATTAATTAATTTAAGTGTTTGAATTTTTAAAATCATGTGGGAATAAAATAATATCCTAAGCTATTATTTTGTTTTGGGAACTTGTTTTGTTGGGAGAACTTTGGGAGAATTAGAAGAGATAGTTCTTCCATGAAGAACATCATACTCTCTCGGTGAAGAACGCTCCACGACTCGAAGGATGTGATGAAACTTCTCCTACATTCTTCTTCCTCCGCGTCAAGGGAGAAGACACCTCCTGAGAGGAACGTCGCCAACGACAATGACTGTTCCTCCGACGTTGATGGAGCGACACCATTTTCTGCGACTTCGATGAACGAACCTTGATTGAGGTAGGGTTTGTACAATTTTAAGTGAATAATGTGCACACCGTTATTACTTGAGTTTCTTGTATGTCTTCGGCCAACTGCTATCGCCTAACGTGGAGGGCGCGAGGAAAAGGAACACGGACCAATGACCCTCCTTGATCCTTGTTTTTATTCGTGATGGAGGTGGTGATGGAAGAGGTGGCAGCGACCAGAGTTGATGACGACTGAAGGCGGCGACAGAAAAGGTGGTCGTGCACCCACCCGTTAGAGAACTGCAACACAAACTTCCGCGCGGGTGGAGGAGACCGCGGCTTGCAACATGGCCGCTCGGCCGAATAAGAACCGTCCGACCATAGCTGGCTGGACAGGAGGACCGCGGCCCACGCTTCGCGGGCCGCTTCGGCGGTGAACAGGCTGGCCGCTTTCCAGCCTTGTTGAAGGCCACGTCGTTGCTTGGCTCTGCATGCGGAGGAAAGAAGCCTACCCGAGTGGGCTACTCATGACAGAAAAGCCGGTCGGCTTTGGCCGGCCGGGAAGGAGGGGCGGCCTGCTCAGTGCCACCGTGATGAAGAACCAGGGGTCCCGCCCCCCCTGCTCCGCTCGACTATCTGGCCGAGCCGCGGATGGCCACCAACAACACGGACTGGGCCACCTTGTGTGGGCTAGGATTCTCCCCACCGGGCCGGGCTGACCCCTCAGCCGGGTCGGACCCGCTGAGCCAGGATGAGCCGACCCGCCAGCCCCCCGAGCTTGACGGGCCGTGCTTGTTTCGCTTAAATGTGAATTACTTATTGACTGTGAATCCGATTGACGCACCATCTAAGGCACTGAGACCCTTTAGACGAGGCGGTCCTTTTATGATACTCTAAGTGAGTTTTGGAAAACATTGGAAAATGGCCAGGTTTGGAATGAGCGTAATTCCAACCGGGCCCCTGGAACGGAAAAGCCAATAACTCTCAGACCAAATGTACGATTGACGTGCCGTCTATCGCGTTGGGTTTCTTTTGACGATAAAGATATTCGGGATACATAAATTTAGTAATTCGTGATAGTTGATGTATCAATCCCTTGGCTTGAGGAGCAGACCCTCCCAGAATCAAGTGTGCTGTGTGCGGGAACCCTAGAGCTGGCTGCGACTGCGATGACTTCCGTAGTACGATCCTCCGTGGGTTCGACGACGACGACTACCATACTAGGATCCCCCATGGATTCGATGACGAAGTCTACCTTACTTGAATGCTATGTGGGTTCGACGGTGATGACTTCCGTACTAGGATCCTCTGTGGGTTCGACGACGATGACTACCGTACTAGAATCTTCCATGGATTTGACAACGACATCTACCATAATAGAATCCTCCGTGGGTTCGACGACGATGACTTCTGTACTAGGATCCTCCGTGGGTTTGATAGCGATGACTTCTGTACTTGTATCCTACGTGGGTTTGACAGAGTAGCTGGTCTTGTATCTTGAGTGGGTCTGACAGCTTAGCTGGTCTAGTATCCTATGTGTGTTTGACAGCTTAGATGAATCAGTGACTACATCTGATTATCTCTATCGTTATATGAAAGATGTATACCTGTGTAAGTTGAGTCTTGAATTTCAATCATTATCATCGATGTAGTTGACTTTACTTCCTATGTGGACTGGGTTGTACTTGAGCTCGAGAGTTGGAGCCGAACTGAGATTGATAACTTAGGTGTATGTATGGGCATATACCTAAGTAGGGTTGGTTGATACTTCGTGTTTGTATCTCTCTTCTATGGTTTATCCTTCATGGATTCTGGGAGACCTTCGGGGGTCTCGGGGTCCCTACTGAGTATCATATACTCAACCCCTCACGGGCTATGCCCGCACTATGTTGTGTTGGATACAGACGACGGACAACATAGATCGAGTTAGAGACTTGTAGAGCTGGACGGTACCCGGATGTGAACCACCTAGCGAGATGTACACAGAGCGGTTGGACGGACCTGAGGTGATGAGGAGGCCATTTTTACACACCCTTCAGGTGGGATTCCTAGAGGACGACACAGTATTTGTTGTTTTACCTTACTGCAGTTGTACTAGCATTTCACTTGTACTGTACTTACTGTTGAGCTTGTATTTCCGGCCCCTTTCCATTCAACACTTACTTTTGTATACATTTTTACATAGTGATTACTTTAGTTGCATACTCTGTTGTGTTTGTCTACTTTTATAAAGGCAATGCCTTTCTTGTATATAGATTTATGCCTTTGGTGCTAGTCGCCAGCCCCTATCATATGGAAGGCGGGCTTGGGGTAGTCACCGTATGGGCCCCGAGGATGAGTCATGACAAATTGGTATCATAGGAGTCAGTTCTACCGCAGAACTCAGGACTCTAATCATTCTTTTCTATGAGGAAATAGTGTTAAGAGTATTAAGTGTGGTTTTTAGTCCAGGGAGTCCAGTTTTGGTGTGACGGCCGACGTATCCATACACCAAGACCTTGACCTCTGATTTCCGACTCAGTGCACAAAAACACTGACTGCGTGTGTGTTTCAAGAGTTTACTCTGTGGACTCTTTGAGTCAGATCACCAGGTATAACTTATTGACCATGGCACACCTGTTCCTTATCAGGATGCTGCTGCAAAGAAATCCAGCTAGGGTTCCTGAGAGAGTACACGATGACGGCCCACTGAGCGACGAGGATCCAGTGCAGGACTCTCTTACTACGTTTGCACCTTCGGGTGGAGTACCAGCACCACCACCACCCGTTGGGCTGCAAATGCCAGAAGGCGCACTAGCGGACGGTGCACACCGATAGAGCACGTTGCAGATATCTTTTGTGGATAGAGATGGAACAGCCTTTCTTCAGTCTCTCATAATCACTCCTCCACTTCTTCAATGATTCAGAGAGGCACAACGTGGGGATGTTGAATGTGAGACGTGACGTGCTCAGTTATCCACAAGGCAGGTGCCTGATGGATTTTCTAAAGGAGGGGAGCATGTCATCCTCTTCAGGGGACGTACCATGGTACCAGTTTCACTACAGGAGGAAGTGCTGAGGGAGTTTCACACTTCCCCTCTAGCGGTACATCCAAGAGTGGAGAAGATATTTCAGGACCTCAAACAACATCACTGGTGGCCGGGTATGAAGAAGGTAGTAGCAGAGTTCGTTTCACGATGCCTCACTTGTCAGCAAGTGAAGGCAGAGCACCAGGTACCATCAGGCTTGTTACATCCCTTAGAGGTCCCAGAGTGGAAGTGGGACGGAATAACCATGGATTTTGTGATGGGGCTTCCACGTACATCCAGAGGGCACAACTCTATCTGGGTGATTGTCGACCGACTCACCAAGTCGGCCCACATCCTACCGATCAGAGAGTAGGGCTTAGTAGTGAGCTTGGGATGCCTCTACATTCATGAGATTGTATGACTTCATCATGTTCCATAGACTATCATCTCAGACCGAGATGCTCGTTTCACTTCCCGGATATGGAAGGGATTACAAGAGGCTTTTAGGACACAGCTTCGCTTGAGCACTGCCTTCCTTCCTCATACAGATGGTCAGACTGAGAGTACCATTCAGACTCTTGAGGACATGCTCCGTGCTAGTGTCCTTGACTTTGGTCGTAGTTGGGAGGATCACTTACCCTTGGTGGAGTTTGCGTACAACAACATCTACCACTCCACTATCGGGATGAAAACTTACGAGGAACTGTACGGCTAACCTTGCAGATCACCTCTGTGATGGACTGACCGAGGGGAGTCAGCACTTATAGGACCAGAGATGGTGCAGGCTATGACAGAGAAGGTGCAGATCATCCAAGAGTAGATGAAGACTGCACAGAGCATACATAAGTCCTATGCTGATAAGAGACGGAGACCACTGGAGTTCGAGGATGGCGACCACATCTTCTTACCGGTCTCACCTTGACAAGGTATACAGAGATTTGGCCAGGGTGGAAAGTTATCTCGGTGTTTCATCATACCTTTTCAAGTCCTCAGTAGAGTAGGCGAGGTGGCTTACCACCTGGCCCTTCCACCTCAGTTTCATCGGGTGCACGATGTTTTCCATGTATCTTAGTTGAGGAGATACGTGCATGACTCGTCTCACATCATCGACCATGGGGAGCTAGATATCGATGATGGGGAGACATTCACAGAGGTCCCAGTGGAGATTGAGGATCGACAGGAGCGGGTCCAGCGTGAACGGTTGATTCCTCTGGTGCACAATCACTAGAAGCACGGGAACCTCCAGGAGAGAACATGGGAGCGGGAGGCTCAGATGCGTGCTCAATACTCCCTTTTGTTTCCCTAGTGTGTGTTGTAGCTTTACGGGGACATAAAGCCCTTATATGGGGGTAATGAAAAGACCTATAAATTTCAAGGATTTTTTTTTCTAATTTTTTTTTGGAATTTTACGAGTCCTCAGTTTCTAACGGCACCTGATTCCGAGGCCCGGTGTGCCCGGAATCAATTTCTGAAGTTTTGTTCATGTACATTCAGTAAACATACGTGCAGGTTTTTCTATATTTTGAACCAGTGCTTGAAATTGAAATCCGAGGACACCGATTAACTCACAGTGCTGATATTCGCTTAAGGGGACCATTACTACAGTTGCGTTTTATGTAGGTTAGAAGTTAATTTTTTGGAATTTTATTATACTAAATAAAATTTATGTGTTATATAAATTTTATTTTGTTGGTGGTTATTATCTCCAAAGGGAGATTGGTTGTGGATGCCACACCCACATAACCTCCCATGGGAGGATAATATGTGGTGGGGCCCACATGATCACCTAACCCCCCTTTTAACCCCTTAAACCTTTGGGCTTCCCATTAATGTTCCAACTTTCCATCAACTCCCCTTTATTTAATTTTGACAAACCCCCTCTTTATTTGTTAAACTCTCCACCTCCCACTTATTGTCATTAATATGAAAACACCTTTAATTAATTAATTGAACTCCACAAATTAATTAATTAATTTTAGGGTTTCAATTTTTAAAAACTTGTGGGAATAAAATAATATCCTAAGCTATTATTTTGTTTTGGGCACTTGTTGTGTTGGGAGAACTTTGGGAGAATTAGAAGAGAGTTCTTCCACGAAGAACGTCATACTCTCTCAGCGAAGAACGCTCCACGACTCGAAGAATGTGGAGCAACTTCTCCTACATTCTTCTTCCTCTGCCTCAAGGTAGAAGACACCGCCCACGAGGAACATCTCCAACGACAAAGACTCTTCCTCTGATGTTGACGGAGTGACACCATTTTCTGCGACTTCGATGAACGAACCTTGATTGTGGTAGGGATTTGTACACTTTTAAGTGAATAATTTATACCCCATTAATTGTTGAATTTCTTGGATGTCTTTGGACAACTACTATCGCCTAACATGGAGGGCACGGGCCAAACAAACACAGCCCAAATACCCTCCTTGATCCTTGTTTTTATTTCCGATGGAGGTGGTGATGGAAGAGGTGGGGCGACCAGAGTTGATGATGACCGAAGGTGGCGGTGACAACGGAGGCCGTGTGCCGGCCCATTAGAGAACTGCGGAACCGGGTGCTGCGCGAGCAAAGGATACTGTGGCCCGCAATCTGGCCGCTCGGCCGAAGAAGAACCATCCGGCCGGACAGGAGGACTGCGGCCCACGCTCCGTGGGTTGCTTCGGCGTTGAACCGGCCGGCCGCTTGCTGGCTGGGTTGAAGGCCGCGACTCCGCCTGATGCCGTGTGTGGAGGAGAGCGGCCCGTCCAAGGGCGCCGCTCGCGCCAGAAAAGCCATTCGGCTTCGGCTGGCTGGGCAGGAGGGGTGGCACCGCTCAGCACCGCCGTGACGAAGAACCGGGGGCCGCACCCCCCGCTCCGCTCGGCCATCTGGCCGAGCCGCGGCCGGCCGCCAGCTGCACGGACCGGGCTGCCTTACGCGGACCGGGCCGTTCCGGGCTGGTCCGACCCCTCAGCCGGTTTGGACCTACTGATCCAGGACGGACCGACCCTCCAGCCCACCGAGCTTGATGGGCCGTGCCCATTTCGCTTAAATGCGAATAACTTCTTGACCGTGAGTCCGATTGACGCACCGTCTGTGGCACTGAGACCCTTTCAATGAGGAGGTACTTTTGTGATACTATAATTGAGTTTTGACAACTTTGGAAAATGGCCTGGTTTGGAATGAGTGTAATTCCAACTGGGCCCCTGGAACAGAAAATCCAATAACTCTCAGACCGGGCGTCCGATTAACGCGCCGTCTGTCATGTTGGGTTTCTTTTGATGAGGCAGAACTTCGGGATACATAAAATCAGGACTTCACGATAGTTGATGTATTGAACCCTTGGCTCAAGGAGCAGACCCTCCCGGAATCGAGCGTGCTGTAGGCGGGAACCCTAGAGATGGATGCGACTGCGATGACCTTTGTAGTAGGATCCTACGTGGGTTCGACGACGATGACTACCGTACTAGGAACCTCCGTGGGTTCGACGACGACGTCTACCGTACTAGAATCCTCCGTGGGTTTGATGGCGATGACTTCATTACTAGGATCCTCTGTGGGTTCGATGACGATGACTACTGTACTAGGATCCTCCGTGGGTTCGACGATGACGTCTACCGTACTGTAATCCTTCGTGGGTTCGACGACGATGACTTATATACTGGGATCCTCCATGGGTTCGACAGTGATGACTTCTATAATTGTATCCCAAGTGGGTCTGATAGAGTAGCTGGTCTTGTATCCTAAGTGGGTTTGAGAGCATAGCTAGTTTAGTATCCTATGTGGGTCTGACGGCTTAGATGAATCACTGACTACATCTGATCATCTCTATCGTTAAACAATAGATGTATACCTATGTGAGATGAGTCTGGAATTTCAATCATTATCATCGATTTAGTGGAATTTACTTCATGTGTGGACTGGGTTGTTCTTGAGCTCGAGAGTTGGAGCCAAACTGAGATTGATAACATAGGTATATGTATAGGCATATACCTAAGTAGGGTTGGTTGATACATTGTGTTTGTATCTCTCTTCTGTGGTTTATCCTTCGTAGATTCTGGGAGACCTTCAGGGTCTCGGGGTCCCTACTGAGTATCGTATACTCACCCCTGCATAGGCTATTCCCACACTACATTGTGTTGGATGCAGACAACAAACAACACTGATCGAGGTAGAGACTTATAGAGCTTGACGGTAACCAGAAGTGGACCACTTGTCGAGATGTACACGGAGCGGTCATACGGACCTGAGGTGATGAGGAGGCCATCTGTACCCACCCTTCAGGTGCGATTCCCGGAGGATGACTCAGTAGTTTCTGTTTTACCTTATTGTAGTTGTACTAGCTTTTCAGTTGTACTGTACTTACTATTGGGCATGTATTTCCTACCCCTTTCCTTTCAGCACTTACTTTTGTATACATTTTTACTTAGTGCTTACTTCAGTTTCGTACTCTGTTGTGTTTGTTTACTTTTATAAAGGCAATCCCTTCCCAGTATAGGGATTTACGACTTTGGTGCTAGTCACCAGCCCCTAGCCTATGGAAGGCGGGCTTGGGGTAGTCACGGTATGGGCCCCAAGGACGGGTTGTGACATATACTGATGTATTGATGAATATTGTGATCACAAATATAATAGAATGCTATGAAACATTTGGTTCATTATGAGTAATATTACCTTAATGAATAATGTGGGAAAGGATTTATCCCCTTAGTTCATTATAACAAGTTAATATCTTAGCCCTTATAAGAAAATGATATAGCCTAAATAACTCCATGTAAATTGTGTTCTATAGGCATGTTATTTTTCCATTAATTCAAAGTATGTGAAATCAAGAATATAGGTTTATGGAACTGGAATGCGACTAGCTTGATTTGAGGTATTGGGATAAAGGGAATATATTACCTAGTAAATGTTCATATTTGGTAGCTTGTCGTTGCTACATTTCCTTCTTTCTCTATTGGTTCCCCGATGTGTTTCTAGACCCTAACCAAGAAATTTAGGATACATTACCTAATGCCACTGAAAAAGCATACTAGAGGGTCACAAAATCATATTATCTAGTACCTCAGTTAAATAATGTAATATTATGTATTAATTAAGAAGTTGAATAAATATTATTTCTAAATGTTTTCTAATAATTATAAATGTTTTCTCGATCACATTTATTATGTCACTAGTTATTCAAAAGAATATAATTTCAGTGGAATATGTAATAAATATTTATGATCTATTTAGTTAATATAATATATTCTAATTTAATAGATAATAATGCACTAACATTTATTTAATAAATAAATATTTATTAATAAAGGCATAATAAATATTATGGAGGAATTCTAGTCCGAGATTAAATTTCCTTTGAGAAATAATAATATTTAATATTATATGATTAAATTATATTTAATTAAAATTATATTGAAATGGGAATATCCAAAAATATTGATATTATTCTTATTATTTGACATGGGGATTAGATTGGAAAAAATAAATAATTAAATAAGGTATCTTTTAATAATTTTATTTTAAACCTAGATATATATAAACCCAATAATGTTAAATTTTCATATGAATTTTTTTTATTTATTTAGTAGAATAGATTTAGAGATTCCACATAAGCCTAGAGTGTTACATTATCTATGAATGTAGAGCAATATTCATTCACTAGATCATGAAGATCTCTTTTTAAGAGTTTCTCAAAGTGATCATAGGAAGACAACACGAGAACAAGAATTATCTTTTCTAGAATATGTGGATTCATTTGGTGATATATAGAGATTCTTGGAACACATGTGGATCACCTCTAGAGTAAATCTATTCTTGGTTTCTACTACAAAATACCGGTACACCATAGATCTGTCATTAGATTCCTTATCGAAGTGTTAATTCCATCAAGGCAATTCTCTATTTAATTTAATTAACTATAAATAATATCTGAAGATCCTACCACTCATTTTTTTTTGAAATATTTTATTTTCAATTTATTTGATTCAATTCTCTTTGTCACAACATTCATCACCGCATTGATCTATAATTGATCACTGATTATTGAAAAATGCAATGTTGGGAACTATCAATTGCATGGTTACGCAACTACCAAATCCATCATTATCTCAGTGTGTATAATTACTACACATTATGGTGCCAAGTGACCCTAGACACCATGGGGTTGTATAACACATCATGTAATATAGACAGATAAAATTGAATATGTGGTATACAACAAAAAGATCATATGATCCCGTACACATTATGGTGGGATCACATTCCATGTAACATAGATGTCATGGTGTGAAGAGGAGGTACATTCAATTGATTACATGTATTCCCAACACACCTTTTGTGTCATGGAACAAATCATGTACATTATAGAGTACACTAGATTCATAAGATGACACATGCCGAGTTCATACCCTTATGATAAATTTTATTTTTCTTAATTTCACCCCATGTAAAAAATAGATTACCTTAATACAATTATAGTAAAAAAAGAACAACCTAATTACAATGTCAAGGGATGTAGTACATGGGATAGGATAGGTGTCATGCTAATGTCCAAACTGACTTCTAATTACATGTACCCTGACTAAGTATTTTATCACGTGAGACTGTGAGTCATTTTTAGTTCTATAATTTGGGATACACCACATGTTTCCCTAGGTACCTATCGTATAACCTTATAAGACAATGTTATAACCCTTGTTCTTCTTAGTTTTAGAATAGTGTGACCATGGGTATGTCCCCTGGATTTTCATCTATATAGGTGTTTTCCAACCATCCATCATTCTAAAGTGTTTTTTCAATCCACCACCTTGAGGGTTCAATGTGTAATTTTATTCAGATAGTTGGACTAGAACCCCTATGATTACTAGATTAATAATCCTTCTACATGGCATTACTATTTTCAATGCATCCCCTTCATTATTGTCTATAGGTAATGTTTTATGAATCATATGAACAACCAAAAATGTTGTGATCCCCCATCTAGTGGTTTATTCAAGTTATGGTTAAGTATATCCCATAGGCTCCAAGTGTGATCCATTATCAAGTATCTTAATATGTTGTATTCCAATGAATTGTATTCCAACAATGTGTGAATCTTGAATCAGACCTCCCATGTTACATGTGGAAATTCATGGAAAACCCCAATGATTTTGTCCTCTCATATGATTTCTACCTATATTGTGAGTCCAAATAGGTATGACCATACAAATGAGTGCCATCATTGTTTTCAGGAATCATGGATTGAGTTCTCCAAGTAGTGTTTTAATCATTGAGGCTCTAGTCAAATCATAAATTGGATATATGGATGTGAACTCACATTGAGAGATTGTGTAAACCATATATATTTTTGGGTTATTTTTTTCATTATTATGTCTCATATTCAGATTGAGATATCATCATGATGATGAGATGAATACTCTCTTGATCTATTATATTTGGTGATTTGAGGGTGTCATGCTATATATAGATACAATAATCTATGAAAGATCTCTTACAAAAATAATTTGTGTCTTATGTGGTTGATATTACCTATATTAGAGTCCTCAGTTGACCCATATTAGGTGAATAATAGTTGTGATAAATAGATCAGGTAAGGATATATGAGTTTATTTAGGGTAATATCTCCCCAAACCCTTTGTTATATTCAATTTATGTTGTTTATAGTTTTAGAGGGAATGAATTTACAACTCTTTACTCATCCCATACATAATGTGGTCCTTTACTATGGGATATATGTTTCTAAAAAATTTATTGTATCCATTGTTTACCATTTTTAATTACACTATTGTATGGATATTCAAGAAAGTGTACATGTAATTTAGTCTAAGGCCCTAAAACATTGTGATATTTTAATTCTAGGAATGTTTCTAGCCTCTGGACCAATGGAGGAAAAACTATGGATTCATTATCGACATTCCATAGGCTATGCAAGCAAAAATGTATATATAGGGAATAGATATCTATTTATAATGATATGAACATATTGGTGTGATAGTATACATATGTATGACGAAGACGTCATAAAGTATTCATACCAAAATTGTAACAGCTCGAGATTTTATGAAAAATATTCTTTTTTATTTCACTAATGTCTTGTGTTGTACGCTACACCAAAAGGATCTTGCACAACACGCATCCTTGACTTGCCTTGCATTACACGCAATCGCAACCTTCCTCGATAGCGTGTGTTGTACGTAATACTGAGTTTCACGAAACAACGATATGCTATTAAAATATTATTAAAACTAGCCATTATGAATAGTAATAACCACTTTTTAAATTTTAGAAATTTTAGCTCTCAAAATGGACTTCATTTTTTGGATTCGGAGTATCGAATTTAGCCTAAGGTGAAATTTTGGTACTTTTCGGATAACTTTCATATTCTGATGAATAGTGAAAATTACTAAATTATAATTAAAAACAACTTTTTTAATCGAAATAATTAATAGTGATAAATTATTAATTTTAGTGGTTTTAAAGTATATTTAGAATATATTTTTACAATTTAATACAATGTTGGTCATTGAATGTAATTTCACATTTAAACCAGACATAATCAAGTGTCAATCTTTTGATAGATATTGTTTCTTAAAAACACACTATTTGTTTTAACAGCGGGATTTAATTATAAAATTAATTAATGAAACATCTATGTTATGAATTTGGTAAAATAGACTTCATTTTTGAATTCGGAATATGAAATATAGCTTAGGATGAAATTTTGGCATTGTTCTGAAAAACAGCAATTTTTGATGAATAGTGAAACTACTAAGTGGTAGTTAAAAAAAAACTGAATTTTTCATAAAACTTAATTTTACCACTTCTATGAATGGAATTTTAAAAATCCGACAGACACGGTTAATATCAAGGACTAAAATGTGGTTCAATTAGATGAAAATAATTTTTGGTGAATAGTAACTTTTTACTTTTTTTTACCACGGTTAATAGTAAATAGGATAACTAAGGGTAAATATGATATTACTATTACCCTAACACATGTCCTAATTCTATTGGATAAGTTCAATTCGACCAAAAACAACCTTATGAATATAATATGACCATTTAGGTCCACTTGGATTAGATTATGACATTTAATATTATTTTATTTAATGAATAGTTAAAATAGTTAAAATCAAAGTTTAATAACTAAAATATTTTTAATATGGGGTTATACATAAGATAAATTCGACTATAAATATTCATTAGAAAGCTAAAAAGATTTCCTACATAATGATATTTTATTTATAATTTTTATACTTTAAATAAATTAATTTATTTATGACACAACAATGATGAAGTAATTACCCTTTTAAGGAAATATTAACATAATTGTTGTTATAAATGCTCAAATGAATGTAATTTGAGACTTTTTATGAATTCCACTAATTTTCTAGGTTACTATGATATATTAGTGATGATTTAATCAACTTTTTTCGAACATATAATTCTGTTATGACTTTCAAAAAAATCATATATCAAATAGTGTCAAAATTGACACAAAATAGTTTTTAAATCAAATATTATATTATTAATTGTTATTTTATTCCTAAAAATCTAAATCTCGGCCAAATGACTTATATAAAGATATATATATTAATAATAAACAATTTGGGGTTCGTTTGGCATGTTATAGTAAGTGTATTAACCATATAGTGAAAGAAAACAAAAAGACACGGTAAAAGTAAAATTATTTAACTTAGAGTTAAATCTAATTGATAAGGTTAAAATAACACACTAAACTTGTATAAATCCTATTGGTTGATAGTATTTCGACCCATCCTCACTTTAGCTTCGAAATAAGACCATTTGGAACCATTATAAACCGATTTTGACTTTAATATAAAATAATATTTTGAGATATTCCTAAGGTGCCCCTCTCCTCCCTTATAAAAGGACACCTCCTCCCCCTCCTCCTGACACCAATTTGAGCACTAAAGCTCGGCAAACCCCTGCCAAAATCTCTTCTCCACTTCCCTAGAAACATCCTAGAGGTTCTGGTCTTCCTCAAAGACCAATTTTAGTGCCCTAAGAGGAGGTCTCAAAGAGGCGCTTCAAAGAAGAGGTAATTACCGTTACCAATTCTTTCATCTTTATTTCTTCTTCCACTTATTCTTCTTAGGTTGTTTCATTATGAAGTAATAACATCAGTATCACTAATATACTGATATGTCATTATAAGTATGAAACAACCCTATTTCACCATCTATCCATCCTACGGAAAAAGAAATCACCGCGCGTGCGTACGTACGGAATACCGTCTCCACGCCGTGGCGTAATCTATTTTCCACCACCACCTTACATGGATGGGTATAATGGTGTAAAGAATAACTATACATAGTTATTACAACATCATATTTATTCTGATATATTGTATAATCCACTCCAATTCAATTCAATATTTATGGAAATGATATCATCGCTCGTGCGTACGTACGGACTACCGTCTCCACGACGCGATGAGATTCATTCTCCATGTTAACCATTTAAGAATGATTATAAAGTATATAATATGTACTAATGAAATATATGACATAATAATGATACTGTATTTATTTATATATTTATATGTATGTCATGTACTTAATTCCATTCAATTCAATAAGGAAACGAAAACAGCGTTCATGCATACGTACGGACTACCGTCTCCATGAACGGTGTATTTCTTTCCATTTAATGATTTATTATATATATGTATATCCTGAATATATATATATATATATATATATATATATATAAATCAAGTTTTATGTTCTGGAATTAAGTAATCATGATCTAAGTAATCATATGAATAATTACAAGTCAAAACACGGACGACAAATGAAACAATTTTACCCAAAACGCTCTTTAACATGGAATTTACAAAAGAACGGGTAATATAAAGTCATAAGTAAACCATATATGATATCATAACAATGAATATTATTCTTTAATAAGTAAATGACATTATTTAAATCATTATACATGAGGTTCAGAAACTTATGAAGCAAATCGGACCTAAGGTAAGGGAAATATCACAATCTCATTTTTATCCGAGATTGTTTATTCGTAAGTATTTACTGGGGTGTATTTTATCATCCACATCCATGTTTCATCAATATGTAATATTATTTCCATCCACATAAAATTGTTTAAATCCATTTTTACCCTTCGGTGAGTTTTTAGTAATATGTATGAAAGGAATCTTTTGTCGTTTTACGAACGAGGTACTTTTTGACTTTTCCGACAAAAGTACGAAGAATGTTTTTTTAACTTATACGGCATGAATGGATTTTTAAAACATTATTTCCAAGAAGCTTCCTTTACAAGTTTTCAAGTTTATTTTTAATCGACTTCTTTTATTTTAAAGTTGTATGACATGTTATGAAAGGAAAACTTTTTTTGAAGTATAAAGGATATTTTCCTCAAGAATGAAGTTCAAGTATTTTATCAAAATTATTTTCCATCTAGGATAATAAAAGGGTTCTGTTTTTATCCCTATTATTACATGGATTTGATTATTTTGTGATGGAAATACTTTTTATGAATTCCTTTATCTTATATGAATTGTTTTATGATGTCATGTTGTTTAACAATCCCATTTTTATTACATGGGTTACGCTATGATGTATGGTTTATGATTATGTGGCACACATAAGAAAGGATTCATTATAAGATGGGTGGGACCTATATCTCCATCCAATGCATTGGGTAAAGATTTTATATCTCATGAGATAGACAGGGCTGGAACGGTAGGTTATACCGGTTTAGTGAAACAGGACT
Source organism: Viscum album (assembly GCA_963277665.1). Classification (NCBI taxonomy): domain Eukaryota; kingdom Viridiplantae; phylum Streptophyta; class Magnoliopsida; order Santalales; family Viscaceae; genus Viscum; species Viscum album. The sequence continues at coordinate 1,042,363,673 of OY728160.1, read as the reverse complement.
GAAACGAGGGTTACTCGATTCAGAAAGGGACTTTGTCCACTAAGATAGTCTTGGCAATGAGTCTTGACTAACAAGAAATTATTCTCTATGATTATGTGTGAATTCCACAAAGTTTCATGTTTTAAGTTATGATTATTGTGATTACATCTCACTGCCATGATTTACCCCATGTTATGAAATTATGATCTCTTTTGCAGGTTAAGATTTCCAAGAGTTATGTTATTTTGTATATGATGTGATTGATATTTCTTTTGTTTACCCTTAATGAGAATTTGAGATCACCTTTTTATGTTTTCTTTTCCCCAGGATATAAAGAAAGGTTTTAGGTAAAAAAAAAGGGAAGATCTTTATGGGAGATATTGAAGATCTTTCACCACGATTAGAAGATTACGTTCCGAGTTTCCAAAGACACTAAACTATTACGGTCCTTGTGTGTCTGTTTTTATTATGTATTAAGTATTCCTCAAAAGTAATGTAATGTCCATGTACGTCAAGCTTCGGGTCTCTACAGTTGGTATTAGAGGAAAGGTTTAGTCAACCTTTGGAAACTAGGATGCGAAAACGTTAGTGAGATCCCTAGAGATATTTCTAAGGTATGTCTAGGGATGTCCCTAAGGATAAGTATACGTATAGGTTATAGTAATAGAACTACGCTAATGATCATAGAATTAAACCTAAGATGTTAGATATTGAAGGTACTCCCCCTTTATTATGTTGTTTTCCCTAGCATGATTTTTGCCTCTCACACTATTCATTTTGGGTTTTAGAAAATGGCTGGAAACAAGATGATTCACGATAATGGAGGATATGATGGACAATGGAATGATATTCTTCATGAGAAACCAAATAAAATGGGATTTGGAAGTCCAAAGATCATTATTATGCCGAATCAGCAATCTCATAATATGATCAATAAAGTAAAATTTGGTAAGTTTCCTGACTCGGCTAATAAGAGAAATATGGAGTTTCATGATGATCATAGAGGAAAGAAAGTTCAATTTCCCCTATGTAAATCATGTGGGAAGAGGCATCAAGGAGAATGTTTCAAAGGAACTGGAAGATGCTTTGGGTGTGGAAAAGAAGGACACAAAGCAAGTAAGTGCAAAGGAAAAGGGTCGGTTAACACCATGGATGAGGATAATGGTATTGCTACGACATCAAAAATGGTTAAGTGCTTTAAATGTGGAATGTATGGGCATTATGAAAACAAATGCCCTAAGGGAAAGACTCATGAAGAGAATCAGTATGGTCATATGGGTAGTATTTATGTGGATATGATGAAGAGACTACAAATGATATGTGAGATGAAAGAATTTTTGATGCTCGGTCAATGGTTTAAGAATGTAGTGGAATGATTACATGTTTATCATGTGTAATTTTGTATAAGTAATATCATGCTACTATGGAATAAAGAGACATCTATGGATTGTTACACTGTTGTCTTTCCTTGTGTTTTGAAAGTGTATGATTAATGTTACCAGTATCCATGAAAGGTTATTCAGATATTTTTGGAATGTAGATGATATGCGCATAATGAAGGGATAAGGAGAAAATTAAATGTTTGATAGTATTCATGAGCTCATGATTGATATAAGGACTAAGTGATATCATGGTTTGAGTATATAGAATTTTGAGTATTTTGGTATGTGAAAAGTGTTAAATTTTAACTGCATTCAAGTTTTCACTATGGTTCAATGGGTATTCAAGAGAGTACATGATTAAGGCCTTTGAATGTTTGGAATGTGACCAGCAAGACATATCTTATGATATATGGCGATCAACAATGGTATTAAATCTCTGAGAGTGGACTGCAGTATTATGGATAAGCCTAAAGATTGGAATGGATTATGTTGGACATAAGTTAGTATTGTTTGTTTTTTTTGATATTATTGATAGGATGTTATAGTAATATAGTTTTAGAAAAAGGACAACCTGTAGGACGGGCGACAGCCCATTGCGTCGGACAAGGCCGTGGGAATCGAACCCACAACCGAAGTGCGACTGGCCTTTATCGCCTACCACTGGCCTACAGGAAGTCCCTGGTTTGTAGAAACTAGTTTTATTTTATTAAGCGGTATGATATATGAAGTATAAGTTCATTTTAGGAACTATATATGATTAATCTCACTATAGATGGACTTATGTATTTTTTGATAACTTTTCTAACCATTGTTTGAGACAGATGGAATGACCCATCATTCTATCACATGATCTGCTAACACATCACGAATGACAAATTCAACTTCATTTCTTTAAGAGATGATGTGGAAATTTTCCAAAGAATGACAAACGGTGAGACTATACCAAAATCACAAAAGTATTTCTTCTAACTCCAATTTCATCAACTTTAGGGAAATGATCTTGAAAAACCAAAAACGTTGTCCTACTGCCCTTATATCCGATGAATCAGATGGTACCTTAGATAATCACAAATCTATGGCTTTGTGATTGTTGGATTTTTCATAGCCATGTTCTCTACCACTCTCCATTAGAACTTGATGGTTAGATTTCTCTTCCATATCCATATTTTCACCTATGTGGAAACCCAGTGATTAGTTTATTTGGGTAATCGTTACATTTCATACTTTAGTTTTTAAAGCCAAGTTTTGGTATTTCTTTTTACGATGTGCGTTTCTATTAAAGAAACTTTCGAATAGTAAACCATTTATAACCCCGACGAATTTCGAGGGTGAAATTCATTTTAAGGGGGGTAGAATGTAACAGCCCGAGATTTTATGAAAAATATTCTTTTTTATTTCACTAATGTCTTGTGTTGTACGCTACACCAAAAGGAGCTTGCACAAAACGCATCCTTGACTTGCCTTGCATTACACGCAATCGCAACCTTCCTCGATAGCGTGTGTAGTACGTAATATTGAGTTTCACGAAACAACGATATGCTATTAAAATATTATTAAAACTAGCCGTTATGAATAGTAATAACCACTTTTTAAATTTTAGAAATTTTAGCTCTCAAAATGGACTTCATTTTTTGGATTCGGAGTATCGAATTTAGCCTAAGGTGAAATTTTGGTACTTTTCGGATAACTTTCATATTCTGATGAATAGTGAAAATTACTAAATTATAATTAAAAACAACTTTTATAATCGAAATAATTAATTGTGATAAATTATTAATTTGAGTGGTTTTAAAGTATATTTAGAATATATTTTTACAATTTAATACAATGTTGGTCATTGAATGTAATTTCACATTTAAACCAGACATAATCAAGTGTCAATCTTTTGATAGATATTGTTTCTTAAAATAACGCTATTTGTTTTAACAGCGGGATTTAATTATAAAATTAATTAATGAAAATTCTATGTTATGAATTTGGTAAAATAGACTTCATTTTTGAATTCGGAATATAAAATATAGCTTAGGATGAAATTTTGGCATTGTTCTGAAAAACATCAATTTTTGATGAATAGTGAAACTACTAAGTGGTAGTTAAAAAAAACTGAATTTTTCATAAAACTTAATTTTACCGCTTCTATGAATGGAATTTCAAAAATCTGACAGACACGGTTAATATCAAGGACTAAAATGTGGTTCAATTAGATGAAAATAATTTTTGGTGAATAGTAACTTTTTACTTTTTTTTTACCACGGTTAATAGTAAATAGGGTAACTAAGGGTAAATATGATATTACTATTACCCTAACACATGTCCTAATTCTATTGGATAAGTGTAATTCGACCAAAAACAACCTTATGAATATAATATGACCATTTAGGTCCACTTGGATTAGATTATGACATTTAATATTATTTTATTTAATGAATAGTTAAAATAGTTAAAATCAAAGTTTAATAACTAAAACATTTTTAATATGGGGTTATACATAAGATAAATTCAACTATAAATATTCATTAGAAAGCTAAAAAGATTTCATACATAAGGATATTTTATTTATAATTTTTAGACTTTAAATAAATTAATTTATTTATGACACAACAATGATGCAGTAATTACCCTTTTAAGGAAATATTAACATAATTGATGTTATAAATGCTCAAATGAATGTAATTTGAGACTTTTTATGAATTCCACTAATTTTATAGGTTACTATGATATATTAGTGATGATTTAATCAACTTTTTTCGAACATATAATTCTGTTATGACTTTCACAAAAATCATATAGCAAATAGTGTCAAAATTGACACAGAATAGTTTTTAAATCAAATATTATATTATTAATTGTTATTTTATTCCTAAAAATATAAATCTCGGCCAAATGACTTAGATAAGGATATATATATTAATAATAAACAATTTGGGGTTCGTTTGGCATGTTATAGTAAGTGTATTAACCATATAGTGAAAGAAAACAAAAAGACACGGTAAAAGTAAAATTATTTAACTTAGAGTTAAATCTAATTGATAAGGTTAAAATAACACACTAAACTTGTCTAAATCCTATTGGTTGGTAGTATTTCAACCCATACCCACTTTAGCTTCGAAATAAGACCCTTTGGAACCATTATAAACCGATTTTGACTTTAATATAAAATAATATTTTTGAGATATTCCTAAGGTGCCCCTCTCCTCCCTTATAAAAGGACACCTCCTCCCCCTCCTCCTGACACCAATTTGAGCCCTCACGCTCGGCCAACCCCTGCCAAAATCTCTTCTCCACTTCCCTAGAAACATCCTAGAGGTTCTGGTCTTCCTCAAAGACCAATTTTAGTGCCCTAAGAGGAGGTCTCAAAGAGGCGCTTCAAAGAAGAGGTAATTACCTTTACCAATTCTTTCATCTTTATTTCTTCTTCCACTTCTTCTTCTTAGGTTGTTTCATTATGAAGTAATAACATCAGTATCACTCATATACTGATATGTTATTATAAGTATGAAACAACCCTATTTCACCATCTATCCATCCTACGGAAAAAGAAATCACCGCGCGTGCGTACGTACGGAATATCCTCTCCATGCCGTGGCGTAATCTATTTTCCACCACCACATTACATGGATGGGTATAATGGTGTAAAGAATAACTATACATAGTTATTACAACATAATATTGATTCTGATATATTGTATAATCCACTCCAATTCAATTCAATATTTATGGAAATGATATCATCGCTCGTGCGTACGTACGAACTACCGTCTCCACGACGCGATGAGATTCATTCTCCATGTTAACCATTTAAGAATGATTATAAAGTATATATAATATGTACTAATGAAATATATGACATAATAATGATACTGGATTTATTTATATATTTATATGTATGTCATGTACTTAATTCCATTCAATTCAATAAGGAAACGAAAACAGCGTTCATGCGTACGTACGGACTACAGTCTCCATGAACGGTGTATTTCTTTCCATTTAATGATTTATTGTATATATGTATATCCTGAATATATATATATATAAATCATGTTTTATGTTCTGGAATTAAGTAATCATGATCTAAGTAATCATATGAATAATTACAAGTCAAAACACGGACGACAAATGAAACAATTTTACCCAAAACGCTCTTTAACATGGAATTTACAAAAGAACGGGTAATATAAAGTCATAAGTGAACCATATATGATATCATAACAATGAATATGATTCTGTAATAAGTAAATGACATTATTTAAATCAGTATACAGGAGGTTCGGACACTTACGAAGCAAATCAGAGCTAAGGTAAGGGAAATATCACAATCTCATTTTTATCCGAGATTGTTTATTCGTATGTATTTACTGGGGTGTATTTTATCATCCACATCCATGTTTCATCAATATGTAATATTATTTCCATCCACCTAAAATTGTTTAAATCCATTTTTACCCTTCGGTCAGTTTTTAGTAATATGTATGAAAGGAATCTTTTGTCGTTTTACGTACGAGGTACTTTTTGACTTTTCCGACAAAAGTACGAAGAATGTTTTTTTTAACTTATACGGCATGAATGGATTTTTAAAACATTATTTCCAAGAAGCTTCCTTTACAAGTTTTCAAGTTTATTTTTAATCGAATTCTTTTATTTTAATGTTGTATGACATGTTATGAAAGGAAAAATGTTTTTGAAGTAGAAAGGATATTTTCCTCAAGAATGAAGTTCAAGTATTTTATCAAAATTATTTTCCATATAAGATAATAAAAGGGTTCTGTTTTTATCCCTATTATTACATGGATTTGATTATGTTGTGATGGAAATACTTTTTATGAATTCCTTTATCTTATATGAATTGTTTTACGATGTCATGTTGTTTAAGAATCCCATTTTTATTACATGGGTTACGCTATGATGTATGGTTTATGATTATGTGGCACACATAAGAAAGGATTCATTATAAGATGGGTGGGACCTATATCTCCCTCCAATGCATTGGGTAAAGATTTTATATCTCATGAGATAGACAGGGCTGGAACGGTAGGTTATACCGGTTCAGTGAAACAGGACTGAAACGAGGGTTACTCGATTCAGAAAGGGACTTTGTCCACTAAGATAGTCTTGGCAATGAGTCTTGACTAACATGAAATGATTCTCTATGATTATGTGTGAATGCCACAAAGTTTCATGTTTTAAGTTATGATTATTGTGATTACATCTCACTGCCATGATTTACCCCATGTTATGAAATTATGATCTCTTTTGTAGGTTAATATTTCCAAGAGTTATGTGGTTTTGTATATGATGTGATTGATATTTCTTTTGTTTACCCTTACTGAGCATTTGAGCTCACCTTTTTATGTTTTCTTTTCCCCAGGATATAAAGAAAGGTTTTAGGTAAAAAAAGGGAAGATCTTTATGGGAGATATTGAAGATCTTTCACCACGATTAGAAGATTACGTTCCAAGTTTCCAAAGACACTAAACTATTACGGTCCTTGTGTGTCTGTTTTTATTATGTATTAAGTATTCCGCAAAAGTAATGTAATGTCCATGTACGTCAAGCTTCAGGTCTCTACAAAAATAATCCTGGAATCATAAGCCACAAAATATAAACTAAGGCTTCAACAAAATTGAATAGGTATCATGGGATTGTATCATAATACTTAAAACGTGGTGCATATAATATGAACACATGAATTTGACCATGAGGGTTGATTTGAATAGAATAACATGAGGCATGACATGGAATTTTTGGTAAAATATTAACAAGATTCATTCATAATTATATCACCAAATAGCATCAGTAATTATTCATAATAAAATAACATTGAGGTTTCCCCCATCACATGATAAAACACTAGCAATGAATTATTCCATATTATCCCGAACATGTCAAATCAAAAAATTAATTATTTACCCAATTAATTAGATAACTATAAGGTTGAACCATACATAAGTATATCATAATGTGTACCGATGTAATGCCCTAATCCTATAAGCCTAGAGGTGGTACACTATTTTATTACATAGGCATGATTATGAGGTATCAAAACTAAAAGTAGTGATTACTTTAGTAATTTTGAAATTCTAGATTAAGTAAATATACCCATTATACAATGGGTTATAAAAAATACACATGTGATACATAATAAAATTAATTAAACAGTATTCTTAAATCTCATTCAAATGATTTCTCTTCATATAGTATGTAATGTATGAAAATTTGGGTGATCTCAAATGGTCAATAAGGGAATGTATGCTAGAAGAAATATTGATTTGATGAGAGTATATCCATATAGAGAGGCTAATATATGGTAGAACATACCCTTAGAATAAACTATATAAGGAATAATCAATATGGAATGGTGATAAACTGAAACACATTTCATTTAATCAAGATACTGAGAATGAAATTTTACCATATATTTGTCCTTATGAAATATCATACATGAATATTAGCATAATGAAATGGGGTGAAAATATTTTATATTGGACTACATGTTTCTTAGGTACATGTTAAATTTAACATCAAGAACATTCACATGAGTTAATTAATTTATGCATGGGGCTTTAAATAGAGGAAATGGGATCTAGGGGAAGTAAATTGGTATGGTTTTCCCATTATTTATTTGTCTAGATGTTGGTGGAAGTGGGATACATAGATAGGTGAAAAAGGGAGATAAATACTTGGAATCCAATGATATGTAAGTGGAATGAATGTTATGGAAAAAGGGTTAGGTTATTTATGAGTGGAAATGATTTTGATATTTTTTTGTATGACATTCAATCCATGGAATATTATTTTAGATGGTCTATGTGTATGGATGTTTTAATACATTTTAACCCCATTTTATTACTCATTTTGTTATTTAATATCAAGACCCATTATTGATTGTTTTTAGACATTGAATAAAAATTTTGGAACTATTTTTCATAAAATATTTCTAAATATTAAATTATTATCATTTAAATTATAACATTAAATTTATAGATAAACTGATTTTGTTGAAATATATTTTTTACAATGTTAAGTATTTTTAATATTATTTATCATTACATAAAATTTAATTTACTTTGAATTAATAAATTTATATTTTTAATATTCATGTTAGAGAATTAAGTATAAAATAGATCAAACTAATTCATAATGTACTATTTTTTTAAAAGGTTCATTCCTTGAAAATTAAATTCCATAATGAGGTAACTAATATTTAATATAATAACATAATTTTGTCTAAAAATGAAATTTAACCCATTTAATAATTTTATAAAAAAGAATATATATATCAATTAAACATTATTATATTATAATTATAATCTTCATAAAATAAAATTTTAACAATTGGTGTTGTAGTTTGTTTTCTTTTTGTGATTGATGTAGAAAAACTAGTAAACTTATTATATTTATTGAAATGATATATATGTTAATAAAATCATGGTGTATTACCATACATCCCATAAATCCTATTATAATAAGGTATATTATTTTTTTTTAAAAAAAATGATTGAATGTTGAATTTTTTTAAATTCATATAAACATTCAGATCATGTATTCCCTTGGTAATTTACATCTCTCATTCTGTATGAGATTTCCCATGGGTTTCCCTCCAAAATCATGGAAATACATATAAAAAATAATTTATATATACAATTTATAATGAGTTAATAACATTTTTTAATTCCATGGGGGCTTATTCGGGACTAGTTCACCCATCCTTCCGCAATAGGTAGTTCTGAAATAACACTAAGTCTACCAAGAACCAATCTACCCACATTAAATAGATTATATAGGCCAAATCAATTTTTTTAAAAAATATATGGTTATCAATCGAGCATAAAGCTAATATTTTATACAGTTTTTTTCTCCTCCAACACTTTATTCATACTTCCAACAATATAGTTAACATTATAAATCAAATTAATACACATGGGCCTCAATATTATTATGTTTTCTATTATCATATACACCTCATTTACCATATTAAATATAAAATGTATCATAATTCAAAGGTCCCAACTCAATCCATTTATAGGATCACACATCCAGAGTACATATACACATGGCCATATAATAAAATATTTAATATTTTATTCAATATTATGTTGAACATTCCATATATTGTCCTACATGATAAAATAATAATACAGGGTACATTGGTCATATTTTCAAGACCACAAAATGAATTATCCTTTGTTATGGATACCTGATTTAATATAAACCTCAATTGTCCATCTCACATGACAATAAAATCTATTTTGGGTTTAATTATATTTAACAAAGGCTTAGAATTCCATTATTTTTAAAATTAATCAATATGTTCGATATCATTAAAAATACTCCAAATCATACATAAATGAACATCATAAGATTATTTAAATATAACCGTTATAAATTTCATATTAATTAGAGTTTATGAATGGGAATAAATGATTTATGAAATAAATATATAGGGTCATATAAATATAATTGTATTGGTTAATGAGTTTTAAATAATAAAATATTATATAGTTACATTTTTTATTATATAGGAATACGTTTTCTTCAAAAATGAGTTTTTAGTGTAAATATTTCAAATATTTTAGAGAACTTTCACAACCTTTATTTGATAAAATGAACATATTTTTTTGAAATAAATATATCTAAATTTTTCTATCATGAAATTTATATAAATTTTGGTGAAATATTTTGTTAGTGAATTTTTAAATAAAAATTTATAGAATACTGAATCACTTTTGATATTGTCAAAAAAAATATGGTGAAAAAATTATTAAAAATATGTAATGAATAAAATATCATATTATAATATAAATATATTAAAAAAATAATTTTAAAATATATAAATTAAAATTTATTTCATGATAAATATGGAAATCATTTTTAGTACCGATGAAGTGCTTGCATAGGACTTTAAAATGTAAATTTGGTGTCTTATACCTCAATATATAGAAGTGTTATGCATTAAAAACACTATTGAATTAAATAAAACCTATAAATAATTTTTTTACACAAATAATTTTGAATTATAAATTATATAACGTTATTCAAACATTAATGATCATTTAATGCTTACGCAAGGAATTGAAATTCAACAAAGAAAATTAAATAAGTTATCTTAACATGAATATTATTAAACACAAATAATTATATAATATAAAGAATTATATTGAAATTAATATAATTATATTTGGTTAGTAATTTATTTTTAAAAATTTTATTTGAAATAAATACCATTAATATTTATGCAACACTAACACAGTTATCTTGCATGAAGAAGAAAAATCAATAAAGTTGATTAAAAGCTGATAAAATTTAGATGATATAGATCATAAAATTACTAAAAAATTTATGAAATTTTATTTTCTGAGTTTTTATTACAATATTTATTATTTTTTATAATTTATGTATATTTAGAGCCCGATAGATTACATTAATCCATTTACATTATTTTATTTAATGAAATTTCAAACTTGTCACACTATTGTTTTTAATAAGTATAATATTTCTAATATGTGGGTATCCAGAAGTTATGCTGGGCCAAAAATATTATTTTTCAAAATGAAATATTTATCTTCATAATTGTAAATGTTTTTAGTTTTCATGTATTAAATAATTACCTTAAAATCATTCACAATCATATTGGAGTAATTATTTAAATAATGAATAAAATAAAATAAAATAAAATAAAAATATTTAAATAAAAATAAATTCATTTAATAAATGATATCCAAAAATTATCGACATTTACATTAAATAATTGGTTTATAATAATATATTTTTTATTTAATTTGAATTATTTTATTGATGTTTACAAAGACAATGTAATGAATAGTATCAAATTTGACATTAATGGTATTTTATGGGGTTAGTAATTTATTATATTATATAATAATAATAAAAATATCAAATAGGAAAATTTGGGATAATATATGGTTTAAAATTTAATACTCTATTCATATATAGAACATTTTGTTTTTTTAGATCATGCGTTTTCTTGTTATATTATAAAATTTTGACATCTTCAAAGAGATCCCCACAACTCCCTTACATTGAGTACAGATTCATCAAAATAATTCACAATTAAAAACCTAAATTTTTCATTAAATAACTTAAAAAGTTTATTCCTGTAACCACTCACCACATTCTAGAGGACTTACATTAGGACTAACTATAATATTTTTGGTATTATGGTGGTAAGAAAATGATATCGTCTGAATAAAATGTATCATTTTTATCAAGTATTTATTTTTTGTATATTCATCCACAACCATAAATCATTTTCATCAATGAAAAATTTATAAATTTATAATCCTCAATATATTTATATTTTATGATTCCATTTTAATGACATTTAACCAACTACATGTCTATCAAATGGGAAATAACTAATCAATTAATATGTATGGAGGACTAATGTAATTCGTTTTCCATCACCTCCTCTCAAGAATAAAAATAATGATATAAATATTGTTAATATATTATAATCATGACATATTTTTCATTATTTATGGGAAATATATCACTTAAATTGTCATCTTTTCTAGAAAATAATTACCATATCACCGTGTATGCGTATGTGTTGACCACCACATCCATAACGTGATTTGATTCATTTTTCACCATCAAATATCCTTGATGATATATATAAGTATATTTAATCAATTAATAAGATATATATGAAATTATGTTAGTTTTTTGATATATAGAATAATATATACCTTCAATCCATAGTTATCATAGAAAAATTAAAACCTTACTTGGGAGTACTTATGACATACAGATTCTTGGATTGTAATAAAGTTAATTTAGAATATCTATATTTATTTGAATATTATTAAATTATTATTTATTTATAAAATTGATATATCTTCAATGAAAATAATTCTATATATGACAGATTGTCTAAATATTTTTTCATAGTGACCAAACTAATATCATGTTATATTAATGAACTAACTATTGTAAAAAACCAATGATGTGAATTTAAATTATTATGTAATTGTTATAACATGGTAATAAATGAGGTAAAATTAATAATAAAAATTGAAAATGATCCAAAATAAGAAAATAATTAACCTATATTTATTATTGAGTATGATAAATAATGTAGGTGACGAGTCTGACTCAAGTAAGGGGATTAGTTAACTGAAAAATATTTTTTTAACTATATAAAATAAGTAATTTCTAAATCAATTTAATTCATTAAATTGATTTGAAAAATATTTATATACATTAATATATATGGACTTGAATTATTTTAAAAAATATCAACATTATTTCAAATTTATAAGAATGAATTCGTTTTAAGGATTTATTTAACATTATTTCTATTAAAAATACTATTTTAATGTACCTATTTCATTTATTTTTACAAAATACAGGATAGTTTTTTTAACTTACACAACATGAGGATATTTTTCCACCTTCACGAATCCTTAATAACTTTCATTATTCTTTAAATGTTTTCATATAATTTAAAAAAAAATTTAATTCATTTATATATTAACAATCCGCTATATATAGAATCATATTTACTAGTGTTCATGAGTTAAATACTTATATTAAATATGTGATGTAATTCATAAAACAAATACTTTATTATAAGAAAATTTATTAACAATAGTAATTTTTTAATTATTAAAATTTAATTTTTAAAAACAAATTTCAATTTTTAATTAATCATGTTTAAAAGATCTAAATATGGATTTTGGATAATTTTATGAAAATTATTTTTTGGTGGATATTAAAAAATACATATGTTTAAAATATTTTGTTATTTTAGTGCATCATGAAGGCATATTTATGATATATAATTTAATAAATTTATATAATAATTAAATAATAATTTTTTCAAATTTATATTTTATAGTAATAATTCTGAACATGTATGTTATAATTTATATGATGATAAGTATAAAAGTTATTATCAGTTATGTTATAGTGTTTTCAGATCATTACCAATTTCAATTTTTGTTCCACATAAATAATAATGAAATGTTGAAATTTATTTTCATATATTTATTATTAATTAAGATTTATTATTATTTTTTTAAAGTTAATTTGTAATTTCAGTGTTTTATTACATTAATGTTATCCAAATTCATGTTCAAGGATTATGAAGGGTAAGAAAATAAATAAAAAAAATTAAGATGTTTACATCACATTTATAATAGTGAATATTCATTATGAATGAATATAAATTATTATTTTGAATCTGATTTTTTTATATTTAATTTCTATTATTATTAATGAAATTTTTATTTTTAATGAATGTGTAGTGCCAATACATAGCATGCTCAAGCAAAAGAAAAATAAATAAACATTTTTTAATTAAAATTAAAAGTCACATTAAATAGAAAAAAATATTACTAAATAATTTTATGTAATCATGTGTCGACCATCATATCATTTTGATTCTAATTTTGGAAATTTTAGAACAATATGAATCATTATAATTTTATTATAATATTTTATTTACAAGTCTTTCATGTTGTTCACACTATTTTTTTTAATGTTTATAATATATTAATATATAATTTTCAAGTATACTTCTTAGAAAATAAATGAACATTTGAAATCTAATATTTTTATCTTATAAATAGAAATTTATTTATAATTTTTAGGGAAAAAATAATAAACATAAAATTTTCTCAACGGTGAAGAAAATTTTTATTTAATTAATGAATAAATCAAATTATTGACATTTACAAAAATAAAAAAATTATAATTTTTTGATTTTAAGTGAGTTAATGGTTTCCCTAGAATAATATGAAGTGTGTATCATATAATTAAAAAATTATTCAAATTTAAAACATAATATTGATGTCTTAAAATACCTGATTATCAATAGAGTTCATTTTAAAAAGAATTAATTTTCATGAATAGAATAATTTATTAAATTATTTTAAAATCACAAAATTCATGAATATTTAAAAATATTAAGTGTTTAATTAAAAAATTTGATATAATATGAGTGTTATGATTTTTTGAAGTCTTTAATCCTATATTACACTGATTATATATATGTATTTCAAGCGATTTCTAATTTTCCCCTCAACTCGCCTATAAAAGGAGACTCATAACATCACAACAAATCATCATCATAAGTAATATTGCACTAAAAGATTCCCCAAAATTTCCTTATACTCATTCCATTCCACATTTAATTAATTATGGTTTCAAAAAATGACCACTTTCATGATCCTATGTAGGTTGTCAATGTTAAATTTTCTAGAGTTAAATCATTCTTTTTCCCATTACTTTTTTTTCTCATTTCAACCATATCCTCATCTCATATCCAATGTTTCATGATCACTACAATATCATATATATATATATATAAAGGTGGATTTCTTAATGGTGTATTCATCATAATGTCTCTCATTTTCTCCTTTTACTCTTAAATAATGAAATCAACATCCACAATGTGTAAATTAACCACCTTCCTGGATGTTGAGTATTTTTTCACATTATCCCAATAATGGAATGTTTAAATTTAATTATAATAATTTAAAATTTAAAAAATATATTTATTTTAACACTTATTTATTATCAGTTCATTTTAACAAGGAGGTCTATATTAAACTGAACATGGAAACCATGAAAAGAATGCACCCAAAATATTGGAAGGAAATATATATTGATAATAAATGGGTGGGAAATGATAAAATATGATAATGTAATGTAATATATGAATGATAATAGTTATATAATAAACTAATAACACTCTTATGACCGTTATAATTTTTTTAACACTTTTGATGGAAATCACACCGATGGTAAGGACATTTTATTTTGAATTCCTTCTAAATGTATCTTTTACGAAATTCAAAATGATTTTTCTATATGCGATATTAGGGGTTTCTCCAAAATTCATGATTCATTATTAATATATTTTTTTTCCTCTATATTTTTTCCTAATTAATTTTGAAGAATATGATTTTATTATTATGTGTACAATTTTAAAATTTTAAAATATTCTCTTTTATGAAAAATTTTATTTTGATAATTGAATGTGTTTTTCACATGGGATTAAAATATATAATTATGGTTTCATTCATCATATTACCCTTTAAAATTGTTTATTATGTGTTTCTCCCTTTATATAATAATATATATGGGTGGATCCCCCTTATATCTCATGATATGAAGCGTCGATCCCCATTATAGCTCAAGATATAATGGGTGGGCCCCATTATATCTCCCAAATGCATTGAGTATTCCAATGTGGGATTTAAACCAAAAGGTTATTCTATTTTTAAGGGTAAATTTATGAGTGATATGGAACATATTTACCAATTAAAATGAAAGATTTTTCTTTTCATTCTAATGATTTTCATGAAAAGGATTTTTAATAGGGTTGTATGTTTTCACTGGACTAATGATTTTCTTTATTTATGTTCCTTATTGCGCTTTTTGTTCGTATCTGATGATTTTAAAATGATTTTCATAGTGTGTAAGTATGTGTAAGGGAAACATGGAGGTCATGTTGAATGTAATAAATATTTTTGAAAAACATCATCTTTCATTTTAAATATTTTATATTTTAGAAGATGTGGATAATGTTTTAGTAAAATCTGCTTTCTATAATGTGGTATGTTATGTATGTATTATGTCCTAATTCTATAAATAAATAAACATGAAAACAACCTCAATGTGAAATAATGTAAAATAATTAACTTAACTAATGAATATGTTATGTTTTAAGCATGGTTCCTTATTCTTGGTATCAATGGAATCTTTAGATATCCATAGAGGTTAGGTTTATGTTAATAAAGCACAATAATTTATAATTTTTACCTTATGTTTAATTTAAAATGATATATTATTTTAAGATTACTATGTTTCTTCATCTATGATATGTATGTTTATAATGGTTTTCCAATGAATAAATAGGGATGTTATAGGAATCCTCTGTGAGGATGATATATTTCATAATGTGTAGCCTGTAATGTTGGGAATTGGAACACAATAGTTTATAACAGTAATGCCTCAATTGACTCAGGTGATATGTTTTAGTGTTATTTATGCAAGAGAGGAACCAGATCTACCATTAAGGAACTTGTATTTGGTTTATCACAACATGAGGCAACATCCCCCATCATTTAGTGGATCATCTGAACTGGTGGTAGGTAAAGGATAGAACAATGCTATGGAAATGATATGTGATGTCAGGGGATGTTTGAAATATGAAAAGGTAACACTTACTATTTATAAATTTTATGGTCATGTTGATCAATGGTTTTATTTGGTTAAGAATTACATTTATAAATAAGATATTTATCCCATTGAATGGGAACCATTAAGGGATATTTCATTGTTAAATATTTCACCAATGTTGTTCAATTCTGAATGATTTTTTATAGAATCAAGAAAAATGATTAATAATTTGAAGCTATATATGATGAAATCTTTACAAGATTGGTTGGATATGAATCATATTATTTTCCAAACACTAATAAAATAATTATTCATTTTATCTAACGAATGTAACAAGGTTTAATAATATATCTGTCCCCAAAATAATTTAAAATATACGAGAATATGATTTTTTGTACTAAATAGTTTCAAATTGTGTTCGCTAACACATGTGTGCCACATGATGATAAGAATAAGAATCTCTTAGGTTGGAAGGATTTGGAGACTAATTGAATATTTTATATTGGATGTATGAAAATAAAATTCCCTTATTTGGAAATTATTGGAATAAATTATCATTTTATAATGTCTTCGAAAATCTAGGAAGTGATGCCAATGTGGAATGTTTAGGAACATGGTTTGCGAGTGTATGCAAAATGATCAGAAGAATAAAAAGGATATGATAGAACAAATCATTAACTTTAATATGGAGGGTACTGTTTCTAATGTGTATCCTAATCAAGACACTCAGGTGAGTAATCAGTAAGATTGGAAATAGAAATGTGTAGAAAAATCATTTCAACTACAACTGAAAATGTTGATACATCAAAATAAGTCGCAAAGAATTCATTATCTATTTTTATTGAATTATCTAATGTGATGTTTGATTTATAGTCTACAAATTCATTCATTTTTTAGAAATTTTTATCTAAATTTAAAATTACACCTCATTAAATGAATCTTTAACATATTTTGAAGACATGGGGATGAACTATTAAGAAGAAATTTAAATATAAGATACATCCATTACTTTTTTGTGGAATTACATTACTGGAAAACCATATTTTTTCCCTTTTTTATATTTTCATTTTATCATGGGTATGGATTGAGTTTGTTTATATCATTCTATGATTAATTATAGAGATATATAAGTTGTTCTTCAAAACGAGTTTTAAATAGTAAATTGGAATGAACCCATGCCATTGATAACAAATCAGGAATTTGAGAAAAATATAAATGATGTAAATGAAATCCATCTAAGAAATATTTAAGAAAATAACATATCTATTAAGATTAATTATATGGAAGTGGTAAATGTGTATCATTATGTTTTACTAAATGATTTTTTGGGTGTTTTTTCTGATTGATATGATGAGTTAACTATTGACTTAGTTCTTGATGATAAGCCAAGTTCAAAACCCCCTTAATGAGTAGAACAATTAGCCCTTATATATTTGAAAATTAAGTCACATGAATTATTATATAAAGTGTTTATCCGAAGTATAACATCAATATGGGGTTCTCCAATATAGTATAATAAAAATTATGTTGTTTCAATGGGGGTGTCTAATTGATTATAGAGACTTGAAAATCATCACTATTAAGGACAATTATAATTTTCCTCAAATGGATAATTTTATTAATCCACACCAAGGAGCAAAATATTTCTTGAATGATTACCTAATATAAGGGTACAATATGCTGATAATAAAGGAAAAACAAATTATGAAGACTTTGTCTCATACTAGATATGTGAAATTTTAATTTGGTAGTTATCCCATTTTTTGTTAATTAATTAACATACAGTATTGAAGGATGTTATGAATAGAATATTCCATGAGTTAATGGATATGTGTTTTATTGTATTTATTGACTAAATTTTGGTATATTATAAAATTAAGTAGGAAAATGAAAGACACCATTGAATTTTCGTGAAACCCTTTAATGAAAATAAACTATTTAAAAAATTCATCAATTGAAAATTTTGGTTGCAAAAAATTTATTTATTTGGTCACATCAATTATAAAGGTGGAATACCATTAGATCCTATTAAAATGGTTGGTGAATTATATAAAATACCCATGAATAGATACATGATTCATCATTTTATTAGTTTGGAAGGATATTTTTGGTTGAATGTTGAAAAAATTTATTGGTTATGTAGCCCCAAACAATGTTATCATGAAAATTTCTTATGTTCAAATAAATGAAGGAATGTGATGTTTCTTTTCATGAATGGGAAAAAATATTGGTGAATACTCCATTTTTTCCCTGACTTGTAGAAATGGTGATTTTTTTCTTCAATGATTCTTCATTGAATGGACTTGGTTATATTCTACTGCATATTGATCATGTAATTGCATATGTTTTACATCAATTGATTTCTCATGTGTTAAATTACTCTACTCATGATTTAGGTGTAGGTAATTTTTTATATTCATAAATTCAAGAGATCATATTTATGGATTAATATTTTAAATAACTACTAATAAAATTTTTGGATGTTCATATTTGCTCAGAAAAAATTGAACATGAGACAAATAATATGGCTGGAAATAATGTAGGATTATGATATAATTATTCATTACCATCCTAGAAAAGAAATCAAAGTGGATAATGCATTGACTAAGAAATTTAATGCATCATTAATGATGTTTTGTTTGTAATATGACTCCATACATAATGATTTAATGAATATTTTCTTGTATGTTGTAGGTTCATGAAATTCCATTGTATTTTCTTAGGTGTCATTGTATTCGTCTATCTTAAACAAAATTATTAAAGAACATTAAGATGATTTTCAGTTTATGATGAATGTAGAATTACTAAATATGGGTAAGTTGATTGAATTTATCATTGATATATTTTTTTTGATATTTCTTATGAGATTATGTGTGCCTTATGATTCACAGTTGAAGGAATATTATATTTGGGAAGCTCATAGTTCTTGAGTTTCTATTTCTCTGGGTAGCTCTAATATGTATAGATTTTATCAGAAGTAATAATGGTTGGAATTTTTGACATGTCATCTATTTGAAGTATACTAAAAATTACTGATTGGGATGATTCAACATTTTCATGTTCCAAAATGGAAATGGGAAAATATATCCACGGACTACATGGTGGGATGGTAGAATAATTATTGAGGTAACAATTAAATCTAGGTTATTATTGATTGTTTTTAATATATCTTGTAATTTTATTCCTATCCGAGATACTCTGTCATTAAATAAACTTTATTGAATGTATCTCAAATATATTTTCATGTAACATGAATTTACTATCCACTTTTATATCTGAACAATATTCAAGGAATACTTATATCTTTTGGAATGACCTTCAGAAGTCATTGGGTGGTGATTTAAAATTCAGGACAACCTTCCATTCTCAATCTGATGGAGATTTAGAATGAAAAATTAAAACATTGGAGGATATACTTATAGATTTCACAATTCATTATCAAGTATACTTGGATCATCATCATGAGTTAGTTGATTGTTCAAATAATATATTTTTTATTTCTACTATACAGATGTAACCCTTTTGATGCATTATATGGAATGAGGTTCTGAACACTAGAAAATTAGAATGAAGCCTATGAAAGGAGGTCTTTGGGACCAGAATTTGTAGAGGAAGTGGAAGAGAATTTTTAGTTGATTCAACCAATCATGGTGAAAGATCAAATAAGGCATAAATTTTATATACATAATAGGACGAAAGACTATTATTTTGATGTGGGTGATCATATATTCCATAAATTATATCCTTAGAGAAGTGTTTTTTATTAAAAAAGGAAAGTTATGTCTTTAGTTCATTGGACATTATAAAATACTAGAGATTGTTTGACCAGTTTCCTACTAAGTAGACTTTACTCTGAGTATATCATAGGTACACAATTTTTTCATTTTCAAATGTTATGAAATTATGTAACATATCCATCTCATATTTAGTACACAAATATATTTCAGTTGAAATAGAACCTTTCTTATGAAGTGAAACCTATTCATATTATTGACCTTAGAGAGAATGTATTGTGGAACCTGATAATTTACCAAGTTATGGTTTTAGAGAAACCCCATGGTTTAAGAAGCAACTGGGGCACCCAATAATTCAATAAGGGAATTGAATTCCCATTTTTTAAATTACTAACTAATATTATGAAGACCAATTTTTTAAAGTTGTGGATTTGAATGAAATGACCAAGAATTATATAATAATATATATTATTATTCTTTAATTTAATAATTATTTTCATTAAGTTTTCTAAGTTATGAAATAAAAAAAATTATATTGTTATTTATTAAAAAATTTAATTTTTTATAATTTAATTTAAAAATGAAAAAACTAATTTCATTTATGAATTATATATTTTTAAATTATTATAGAATGTTTATTTGTGAATTTTTTAAAAATGAATAGTATTGGTGAATAGTAACAAATATAGTTTTTTATAAAATAACATATATTTGTCACGTCATGAAGACATAATTTTGACATAAAAATTGTTAAATTTATTTAATAACAAAATAATAGTCTTATAAGAGTAATATTGTACACAAATAATTCAAAATGTGTATGTTATAATTTATTTCATCATATGTATTAAAATAATTATCACCGCAAATGCAGTGTGTATGAAACATTCACAACGTTAATTTTTGGTACTTATTAATATTACTTTTGTGATAAAAATTAGTTTTCATATTTTTTTATTATATATAATGTATTATTGATGTTTTTGTTATTATTTCCAAGTTTTAGAGTTATATAACATTTATCTTATACAAATTCATGTGAAATGATTGTATTGGGAATGAAATGAAAAAAATAAATTTAAGTAGTATTATTGACATATATATTATTTAGTATTCACAATGATTGAATATAAATGATTATTTTGAAATTAATTAATTAATATTTATTATAGTAATTTATTTTTAATTTTTAAAAAGTAGTTAATTATTTTTAATTCACGTTCAATGGTAATTCAGTGTTTGTGAATGCATAAGAATAATAAATAAATTATTTTTAACTAAAATTATAATAACAATTAAATGAAAAAATATAACTTAAAATTATTCAATAAGTAAGGTCTGACAATTATATTATTTTAGTTCAAATTTGTGACATTTTGGACCAATGTGAACATTGTGAATCCCTTTATAATATTTTATTTAAATGAAAGTCAAATTGTTCACACTATATTTTTTAATTAAAATATTATTTTAATATATATTTTTCTATAGTTTATATTAAAAAATAAATTATCATTTTCAACGTAATATGTTTTTATTATCTATGATAATTTATTTATACCTTTTATTAAAAAAATATTCCATAATAGATTGCACACAAAAGATAAAGAATTAATATAATTAATGATTAAATCAAATTAATGAAATTAAAAATAATACAAACAAAATAATTTTTTTAATATTATGTTAATTCACAGTTTCCCTATAAGTTTATGATATTTATAAGGTATAATAAAAAATTGGATTCGAATTTGATACTATTTTGTGATGTCTTTAAAGTCATAGTCATGAATAGTGTTTATTTGGCAATAAATATTTTTCATGGAAAAAATATTTTATTAATTTATTTATAATACACAAAAAATATTTAACAATTCCAAAAACGGAAATATTACATTGAAAATATGATATCCCCTAAGTTTTAGGCCATTTAGACGCCCTTATCACAATATTACACTAATTATATTTTAATATATTATGTACTTCCTAATTTCCCCTCACCTCAATTATAAATTGAGACTCATCCATTTATAAATTTTCATCACATTAATATATAATCCCCTAATATATTATTTCAAAATTTTTCAACTCATCCCTTTCCACATTCTTGTGCTTATAGTATCAGAAAAAGACCACTTCTAAGATCCTGTGGATGTTATCAATGGAAAATTTTCAAGAAGTAAATTCCTTATATTTCAATTTTAAATTCATTATCACTTCATCCATTCCATCAAAACTATATAATGATTCATGATATATATAGATTCATATATATAATGTAATTTTGATGTTTTGATGCTATATTCCTCTTATAATATTGGGTTTCAACCTATTATTCTTAAATAACAAAAGAGACATCTATTATGTTTCAATTCACCACCATTGTGGATAATGAGTTTTTGTTTCCACATGAAGACAAGCCTGTAATCTCCAACATGACTACACCCCTGATCGAAGGTTTAAACCTTGTATTGACCCCTTGGAATGTCCTGACAGAAGCTGTTTAATTAACAAGCATCCATGATGATATGGCATGAGTAAGAGTTCCACAAACAACGTCTTAATAATTAATGGAGATCTAGAGTAGGTGGTGAGTTCTGAGAAGGAATCCACATAAGGAGAAACTAAAATCCCATCATCTCATTTCGATCAAGAAGCACGCCACCCAAAATAAACAACAGATGTCACCCACATATGAAAATCACGAATATAGGGAAATAATCAGCACATCCTTGACAGATGAATCCACACCCTAACAAAATCACTGGAATGAATATCCTCAAGATGATGTCCCTTAATGTACCATGTAAGGAATTTCCATATTTGTTTGAGTGCCTTCAGATTACTCATTTTCTCACCCATGATGTGAGATGTGTCAATAGGGAGGCTAATCATATTACATTTTCCTTTTCAAAGAAGGCCATCATGGACCCAGGTATGGAATGGTACTTTTTGACCCCAGATTTATATTCATAATTTTTTATAGAAGATACAGGTGGCACTGATTATAATCATCTTTGTAAACCCCTCTTGTAATGTCATGACTTTTATTTTGGTTAATAAATTTGGTAGGGGGTTCTCCCTGTTGGACCTTTGGAGGATTACTAGTTTCAATTAAAACCAAAATTGTTATCACATATTATGTAATATTTATTAATCATCATAACAAAAAATAATATATTCATTATAAAAAAAAATCGTCCATAGTTCTAATAAAATGATTCCCTAATTTTTTTAACATTAATAACCATCCAAAATTAATGACTTTTTATAGGTGGATTGTAAATTTGAAATATAAACATAACATTAATCCGATAAAAATCATAGAGATCCTCTTAATTTCCACATACCAAATATGTGGATTCCATGGCCATATAATCTCCTATAACATATAAATAACCATAATTTTTATAAAACATCACTGAAAACTAACATTATTCCATATTCATAAAAGGATATATATATTATGGATTACACTACATAAATTATAAAATTATAAAAACTCCACCAATGATAACATAAGACATTTTTTCATCAAATCAATAATAAGTTTGAAGGTCATCAGTTGTATCAAATATACATTATCTGCATTAAAAATTAATTTACCAAAAAAAAACTTTATCTCAACAACAATAATATTGTATTTTTTATATATAACTTATTATTTTTGTAAATATTATTAGATATCAATTAAATCACTTTTCTAGATCATCTCTACCATTAAATATACTCATAAAATTCCTTATAGGATAAAATAAAAAGGAAAATTATATTATTTTCCAATATTCCAATAACATAATTCATGAATTTCAAAACGTAAACACTTGAATTATTACAATTTTTTATTAAAACATTTATAAGGATACATAATCTTATTCCTTAATTTCTATTTCTTATAATATTTCATTTTTATTCCCATCATCATCTACAGAAAATAATTTACACATGATTCATTTCAGATCACCATCATTATTTTTTCCCCATTGATATAAAATTTAATAATTTTCATACTTCCCATATTTAAATCATCCAACAATTGTTTATGACTTTGGAGAAATATTATTCTAATCCATTACATTAATTGAAATTTTCATTTTTTTTCAAAAAGTTCAAAATATTTCCCCTTCTTATCCACAAATAAAACAGTTTTTATTTCCATTTATGAATTACCTTGAGTGATTTATCCTATATTATTGACTTATAAGTAATTATATCTTATTTCCTCCATGTTATATACCCCTGATCTCTTAGTGAACTATATATTTATCTTGTTTTGTGAGATGAATTTCTGTTATGGTTCATGTTTCTAATAAAATATCATGATAAACAGTTTTATGTAATCATGGTATACCTCACCTCATAATTCATTCAATTTGGTTTTAATCAAAAAATTTTCTATCAAAGTCAGCTTTATCCAATTTCATTGTGGTTCCTTCCAATGATGAATCAAAAAATGTATATATATTAAGATACTATAATACTTTTTTCAAACCAATTTTTTTAAATATACATTAATAGGATGTCTAAATAAAGAAACATTTTTTCCAATATAAGGAACCTTAGGTTTAACCTTTTTCATTCATAGTAGTAAACTATTCAACCCCGTTAGGATGGTACAAAAAGAGTATGTGTATTTTTAAATCATTTCTGTTAGGCGTGTTAAACAAGATGTGATGAAAGGCCTATTGTCATGAACTAGCTGATGATTGAATAAAATTAAAATTTTCCCTTTTCTATGGTATTACACCGGGTACATCAAATATAGATATGAATCAACTTGTAATATCCCAATATGGATGTATTTCTTAAAAATAACTCAATTTATTCTTCACTATAATTCCATGATATTTTCATATTCATATAATATTACTTATACATATCCATTAAAATAACTATAATGTTTTCTCACCATATATTCAGATAGTTATCTAATAATTTCAATAAACCTAAAAATATTAATCCCGACCATTCATACATAAATACAAAATAGTTTTAGATTAATATTCAATATATTTTAAAAATACATTCACAAGGATCATAATTGTAACACCCTGAGATTTTATGAGATATATTATTTTTAATTTATTTGATTTCTTCTATTATACACTACACCAAGATTAGGTTGTACTATACACAACACCATATTAGCTTGCAGTATACTCAACACTATTCTTGCCTCGTGTTACACACAAATTCAAGTTCGTTTTGTGGAAATTATTCTATGAAACATTAAGTATAGATTTTGTTTAATTTATAAATGAAATAAGTTTTGATCATGTTATACGCAACACCAAACTGATATTTCACTACATGCAGCCTTGACTTGGCTTGCATTACATGCAATCAAGACCTTCTTCGATATCATGTGTAATACACAATACCAAGTTTCACTAAACAAGATATTATTATAATTTTATAATGAACTAGCCATTATGAATAGTAATACCCAATTTTTGAAATTTTATAAATTTTATCTTTCAAAATGGACTTCATTTTTGGATTCAGAATATCGAAATTAGCCTAGGGTGATTTTTTTTTAATTTTCTGAAAACTTTCAATTTTTGATGAATAGTGAAAACACTCAGTTACTATTTAAAAACCAATTTTTTATTAAAATAATTATGTATTTTCTTTAAATTTATTTTAGGTCAAAAATTGATACATAATACCTATATAAGTTCAATGTAATTAATTGGAGTCATTTTATAATAATTTTAGATATATAAAAAATTTATTGAACTTTTCACCATCTTTTACCCACCTCCTATGAGAGTTTGAAAATTTACATAAAACATAATTTTACCGCATCTGTGAGTGGAATTTATAAAACCTAAGAGACATGGTTAATATCAAGGAGTAAAATATGGTTCAATAAGATAAAAATAATTTTTGGTGAATAGTAACTTTTTACTTTTATTTACCATGGTTAAAAGTAAATGGGGTAATTAAGGGTAAAAATGATATTATTATTACCCTAACACATGTTATAATTCCATTGGATAAGTATAATTAGACCAAAAAAACCTTAGTAATATAATATTATTATTTAGGTCCCCTTGGATTAGATTAGGACATTTATTAATATTTTATTTAAAAAAGAGTTAAAACAGTTAAAATCAAAGTTTAATAACTAAAACATTTTTAATATAGGGTTATACGTAATATAAAATCGACTATAAATATTAATTAGAAAGATAAAAATATTTCCTACCTAATGGTATTTTATTTATAATTTTTAGGCATTAAATAATTTCTGTTATTTATGACACAATGATAATGCATTAATTACCTAAATAATGAAATATTAAAATAATTGATATTATAAATACCCAAATAAAGGTAATTTGATACTTTTTATGAATTACAATAATTTTATATGTTAATATTACATGTTATTATTTATTTAATTAACTCTTTTTGAACTAATAATTCTGTTATGATTTTCACAAAAAATCAATTAC
Source organism: Viscum album (assembly GCA_963277665.1). Taxonomy (NCBI): domain Eukaryota; kingdom Viridiplantae; phylum Streptophyta; class Magnoliopsida; order Santalales; family Viscaceae; genus Viscum; species Viscum album. Next base: position 1,042,336,970 of record OY728160.1, on the reverse strand, counting down.
CAAATAGTGTCAAAATTGACATAAAATAGTTTTTAAAACAAATATTATATTATTAATTGTTATTATATTCTTAAAATTCTAAGGTTCGGCCAAATGACTTTGATAAGGTTATATATATTAATAATGAACCACTTGGGGTTATTTTGGCTTGTTATAGTAATTTCATTAACCATATAGTGTAAGAAAACATGAAGACACGGTAAAAGTTAAATTATTTAACTTAGAGTTAAATCTCAACTATAAGGTTAAAATAGTAACCTAAACTTGTCTAAAACCTATTGGTTAAGATTATTTCTACCCATACCCACCTTATCTTAGAAATAAATCAATTTTGATCTATTAAAAACCAAATATGTCTTTATTATAAAATAATATTTTAAGTTTTTCCCAAGGTGCCCCTCTCCTCCCTTATAAAAAGGGGACCCCTTCCCTCTTATCTTCACACCCTTTTGAGCCTTTAAGATCATAAAAACCCTGACAATTACTCTTATAAACCTCTCTAGTTATATCATAGAGGTTCTGGTGTTCCCAAAAGACCAACTCTAGTGCCCTAAGAAGAAGTTTAAAGGAGGTGCGTCGAAGAAGAAGTAATCTCTTCTAACGGTTCTTTGAAGTTTCTTTCTTCTTCAACTTATACTTATTTAGTTGTTTCATTATAAAGTAATAAAATCAGTATTACTTATATACTGATATTTTATTATAAATATTAAACAACCCCATTCCACCTTCTATCCATTCTACGGAAAATGAAATCACCACGCGTGCGTACGTACGGAATACCGTCTCCACGCCGTGATGTAATCTGTTTTTCCACCACCACCTTACTTGGATGGGTATAATGGTGTAAAGAATAAATATATATGATTATTATAACATCACAATTATTCTATGATATTATATTATCCACTCCAATTGCATTCAATAAATATGGTAAAGATATCATCGCTCGTGCGTACGTACGAATTACCGTCTCCACAATGCTATGAGATTCATTTTCCATGTTAACAATTCCAGAATGATTATAAAATATATATAATAATTAATCATGAAATATATGACATAATAATACTACTGGATTTATTTATATATATATGTATGTCATCTACTTAATTCCATTCAATTCAATAAGGAAACAAAAACAGCGTTCATGCGTACGCATGGACTACCGTCTCCAGGAACGGTGTAATTCATTCCATTTATAGATATATCATATATATATATATATGTATATGATGAATATATATTATATATAAATCATGGTTTACATTCTGGAATTATGAAAATCATTATATAAGTAATAATATCAAGAAAAACAAGTTGAAACACGTACAATAAATGAAACGATTTTACCAAAATCGCTGTTTATACAACAAATTTACAAAAGAATAGGTTATATAAAGTCATAAGTGAACCATATATGATATCATAAAAAATAATATGATTATGTAATAAGTAAATGACATTATTTAAATCATTATACAGGAGGTTCGGATACATACGAAGCATATTGGACATAAGGTAAGGGATAATTATTCCAATCTCGTTCTTATCCGAGATTGTTTATTCGTAAGTATTTACTAGGGTTATGTTTGTCATCCATGTCCATGTTTTCTAAAAATATTTTCATAAAATGTTTACTATTCATACATGTATGTTCAAAGTCATTTTTACCCCTTTTGTACTTTTACCACACGGTATGTAAGGAATCTTTCTTTTGTTTACCATAGAAGGTACTTTTTGAATTTTCCGGCAAAAGTACCAGAAGAATGTTTTGTTTAACTTATATGACATGAACTGATTTTTAAGGATTCATACATCCTTATTTTCAAGAAGCTTAATCTACAATATTTCATGACTATTTTCAACAAAATCTTTTTCTTTTAAAATTTCATGGCATTTTGTGAAGAGAAAATGATTTTGAAGAAGAAAGGATATTTTCCTCAAGAATTCATTTCAAGTGTTTTATCAAAACCATTTTCCATCTAAGATGACATTTTTATTATGTGTATGTTTCATGTATAATGTCTCTATGATTTACGTGGTTTAAATTTTATTATGATGAAATATCCATTTGTTTTATATGGATTATGTGATGATGGGATGATGTTTATGAAACCCATTTTATTCTTTGGGTTATGATGAATATTTTAAGTTTATTTCATGGAAAAAGTAAGAATTATTTAATTATGAGATGGGTGGGACATATATCTCCCTCCAATGCATTGGGTAAATATTTATATCTCATGAGATAGACATGGGTGGAATAGTAAGTTAATCCGGTTCAGTGTTACATGACTAAAACGAGGAGTGAACTCGGTTCAGAAAGGGACTTTGTCCACTAAGATGGTCTTGGTAGAAATGCCATGGCTACTATGGAAATCATAACATGTGCTTAATGGTTTCCACAAGTATATGTTTTATTCTCATGCTATTTTATTAGGATTAATGTTTCTTTATGATCTATGACTTACGTACTTCCATGTTTTATGTCATTTCTCAAGATTGTGATGTTTAAACATTATGTTCATGTATTTAAGTTCAAATGTATCTGATTTGTTTTATTTTCTCCATGCTTACCGTTACTGATCATTTTAGCTCACCCTTTTATATGTTTTATTTTCCCTAGGATTTAAAGAAAGGTTTTAGGTATGAAAAAAAGGGGAAGATCTTTATGGGAGATGTTGAAGATCTTTCACCACGATTAGAAGATTGTCTTCCGAGTTTCCAAATACACTAAACTATTATGGTCCTTGAGTGTTGGTTCTTGTTGTGTATTGATTATTCTGCAAAAGTAATGTAATGTCCATGTATGTCAAGATTTGAATCTCTACAGTTGGTATTGGAGGAAAGGTTTAGTTAACCGTTGGAAACTAGGATCCGAAAACTTTAGTGAGATCTCTAGAGATATTTCTAAGGTATGTCTAGGGATTTCCCTAAGGTTAAGTATAAGTATAGGTTATAGTCCTAGAATTATGGTAACAATATTGGAATTATCCCTAAGATGTTATATATTGAAGGTACTCCCCCTTTATTATGTTGTTTTTTCTAGCATGTTTTTTTCCTCTCACACTATTATTTTTGGGTTTTAGATGATAGCAGGAACTCGAAGGAACCGTGTTGATCAATGTAATGGACAATGCAATGATTTTCCTCATGAACAACCAAATGTGATAAGAGATGGAGTGAAAAATATTATTTCTATACTTACACAAGATATGAATAATTATGGATTTTTAAATGATCAGAGAAGGGAACAATATTCTTTTGAGTCCTTCATTAGGAAACGTCCACCTTCTTTCAATGGGTCTTCTGATCCACATGTTGCTGAACAATGGATTAGTACTATTGAAAAGATATTTTCCATAATTCGCTATTCAGAAAATGATAAATTAATTCTAGATGTTTACCATTTATAAGGTGAAGCAGACCAGTGGTGGACTCTAATTAAGAATACAAGCCCCCAAGATGAAATTGAATCCATGGAATGGGACGAGTTCAAGAACTTGTTTTTCAGTAAGTACTTCCATAGTATTATTCAAACAAAGATGGAAAAGGAGTTCCTTGAGCTTAAGAAGAAGGATGACGAATCTATTGGTATATATGAAGTTAATTTTACAAGACTTTCAAGGTATGCATATGATTTTATCATCCAACCTGAAAGTAAAGTTGATCAATTTTTAGTGGCTTAAAACCAAGTCTTTGAAGGGAATTACCTATAAGAGACACCAGTAGCTATGAAGAAATTGTGAATTGTGCTATCAAGGTAGAACTAGAAGTTGGTGTAACATATCCATCTCATGGTTTTGACAAGAAATGAAAGATGGAGTTCAAGGAGAAATCTCAGAATAATGGTGAAAAGTAAATGAATGTTTATTTATTCTCAAAGTGTGGAAAGAAGCACGGTGGAGATTGTCTTAAAGGGACTAGAAAATGTTTTAAGTGTGGAAAATAAGGTCATCGAGTAGTTGAGTGTTGAAGTAATGGAAAAAGGGTTGCTAATTATATGAATAAAGAAAAGACTGCAGAGAACGCACCACCAACACTTCAATGCTTCAAGTGTAAGGAAATGGGGCATTATGCTAATCAATGCCATAATACAAGGGTTAATGTTGATCAATGTGAGCAACCACTTGAGGCAAAGGATAAAGGGAAGTCACATGCGATCACTATTTGTGATGTTGTGTACGACAATGATGTTGTGTAATGATTAAGTGGGATTTCAAAATAGTATCATGGAATCTCATTTATGGCATCATGGAATTTTGGAATATCTATGTATTGATTTTCAATAATTATATGGTACCAGTAACCATTAAAAGTGATTGTAATATTTTTGGAAAGTAGATGATATGTTCATAATTAAGGGATAAGGAGATAATGAGAAGTTTTATAGTATTATTGAGCTCATGGCTGATGTAAGGACAATGTGATATCATGGTTTGAGTATATAGAATTTTTGGGATTTTGGTATGCGGAAAGAGTTAACTTTTGATAGCATTCATGTTTTCACTAAGGTTATATGGTAATTTATGTTTCAAGAGAATACATGATTAAGGTATTCATATGTTTGTAATGTGACCAACAAGATATATCGTATGATATATGGGGGATAAATGATGGTATTCACATGATCGATAGATAACATTTCTAGTAATTGTTTTCTTTATACTATGAGTTTGGACCGAAGTATTTTAGATAAGCCTAAAGATTGGAATGAATTATGTTGGACATAAGTTAGTATTGTTTAAGGATAGAACTTTTTTCGATATTATTGATGGAATGTTATAATAGTGTAGTTTAAGAAAAGGGACAACATGCAGAACATGCGACAACCCATCGCGTCAGACAAGGCTGTGGGAATCGAACCCACAACCGAAGTACGACAGACCTTCATCGCCTACCACTGTCCTACAGGAAGTCCCTGGTTAGTATAAACTAGTTTTATTTTATTAAGTGGTATGATAGATGAAGTATAAGTCCATTTTTGGAACTATATATGATTAATCTCACAATAGATGGACTTATGTATATAACTTTTGCTAACCTTATGTTTGAGACATATGGAATGACCTATCATTCTATCGCATGATCTACTAACACTTCACAGAAGACAAATTCAACTTCATTTCTTTAAGAGATGAAGTGGAAATTGTTCAAGGAATGAGAAATAGTAAGATTGTACCAAAATCAATTAAGTATTTCTTTTAATTCAACAATTCTTCAACTTTAGGGAAATGATCTTGAAAACAAAAAATGTTTTCCTAGTGTCCTTATATCTGATGAATCAGATGGTACCTTAGATCATCACAAATTTATGGCTTTGTGATTGTTGGCTATTTCATAGCTATGTTCTCTACCACTCTCCGTCAGAACTTGATGGTTATATTTCTCTTCCATATCCATATTTTCACCTATATTCTCCTGTGTGGAAACCCAATGATGAGTTACTTTGGGTATCGGTTATGTTTCTGACGTTCCTTTTTAAAATGAAGTTTTAATATTCCTTTTTATGATTTGGGTTTCTATAAAAGAAACTTTCAAGTAGTAAACCATTTATAACCACAACAAATTTTGAGGGCGAATTTCATTTTAATGGGGGTAGAATGTAACACCTCGACATTTTATGAGATATATTATTTTTAATTTCTTTGATGTCTTATATTATACACTACACCAAGATTAGGTTGAACTATTTGAAACACCGTATTAGCTTGCAGTATACTCAACACTATTCTTGGCTCGTGTTACACACAAATTCAAGTTCATTTTGTGGAAATTATTCTATACAACATTAAGTATAGATTTTGTTTAATGTATAAATGAAATAAGTTTTGATCATGTTATATGAAACACCAAAAGGATATTTCACTACACACATCCCTGACTTGTCTTGCATTACACACAATCAAGACCTTCTTCGATAGCACGTGTAGTACGCAATACCAAGTTTCATTAAAAAAGATATTATTATAATTTTATAATGAACTAGCCATTATGAATATTAATACCCAATTTTTGAAATTTTATAAATTTTATCTTTCAAAATGGACTTCATTTTTGGATTCGGAATATCGAAATTAGCCTAGGGTTAATTTTTGGTATTTTTCTGAAAACTTTAAATTTTTGATGAATTGTGAAAACACTGGGTTACTATTTAAAAACTGAGTTTTTTATTTAAATAATTATTTATTTTATTTAAATTTATTTTAGGTCAATAATTGATACATAATACTTATATAAGTTCAATGTAATTCATTGGAGTCATTTTATAATAATTTTAGATATATAAAAATTTTATTGAACTTTTCACCGTCTTTTACCCACCTCCTAGAAGAATTTGAAAATTTACATAAAACATAATTTTACCACTTCTGTGAGGGGAATTTCGAAAATATTAAAGACACGATTAATATCAAGGATTAAAATATGGTTCAATATGATAAAAATAATTTTTGGTGAATAGTAACTTTTTATTTTTATTTACCACAGTTAAAAGTAAATAGGGTAATTAACGGTAAAAATGATATTATTATTACCCTAACACATGTTATAATTATATTGGATAAGTATAATTAGACCAAAAACAACCTTAGGAATATAATATTATCATTGAGGTCCACTTGGATTAGATTAAGACATTTATTATTATTTTATTTAAAAAAGAGTTAAAATAGTTAAAATCAATGTTTAATAACTAAAACATTTTTAATATATGGTTATACATAAGATAAATTAGACTATAAATATTAATTGGAAATACAAAAATATGTCCTACCTAATGGTATTTTATTTATAATTTTTAGACATTAAATAACTTATGTTATTTATGACACAATGGTAATGCAGTAATTACCTAAATAATGAAATTTTAAAATAATTGATATTATAAATACCCAAATAAATTTAATTTGATACTTTTTATAAATTAAAATAATTTTATAGGTTAATATTACATGGTAGTATTGATTTAATTATCTTTTTTGAACTAATAATGCTATTATGATTTTCACAAAAATCAATTACCAAATAGTGTCAAAATTGACATAAAATAGTTTTTAAAACAAATATTATATTATTAATTGTTATTTTATTCATAAAAATATAAGGCTCGAAAAAATGACTTATATAAGGTTATATATATTAATAATGAACCACATGGGGTTATTTTGTCTTGTTATAGTAAGTTTATTAACCATATAGTGTAAGAAAACAAGAAGACACGGTAAAAGGTAAATTATTTAACTTAGAGTTAAATATAAATGATAAGGTTAAAATAGTAACCTAAACATGTCTAAAACCTATTGGTTAAGAGTATTTAGACCCATAACCACCTTATCTTCGAAATAAATCAATTTGGGTCTATTAAAAACCAAATATGACTTTATTATAAATAATATTTTCAATTTTCCAAAGGTGCCCCTCTCCTCCCTTATAAAAAGGGCTCCCCATTCCTCTTCTCTTCACAACCTTTTGAGCCTTTAAGATCATCAAAACCCTGCAAATTTCTCTTCTAAACTTCTCTAGTTATATCATATATGTTCTGGTCTTCTCAAAAGACTAACTCTAGTGCCCTAAAAAGAAGTTTAAAGGAGGTGCGTCAAAGAAGAGGTTATCTCTTCTAACGATTCCTTCAAGTTTCTTTCTTCTTCAACTTATTATTCTATAGTTGTTTCATTATAAAGTAATAACATCAGTATTACTTATATACTGATATGTTATTATAAATATGAAACAACCCCATTTCACCTTCTATCCATCCAACGGAAAACGAAATCACCGCGCCTGCGTACATATGGAATACCGTCTCCACGCCGTGGTGTAATCTGTTTTCCACAAACACCTTACTTGGATGGGTATAATGGTGTAAAGAATAACTATATATGATTATTATAACATCATACTGATTATATGATATTATATCATCCACTCCGATTACATTCAATAAATATAGGAACAATATCATCACTCGTGCATACATACAGATTACTGTCTCCACAACGCTATGAGATTCATTTTCCATGTTAAAAATCCAAGAATGATTATAAAATATATATAATAAGTAATCATGAAACATATTACATAATAATAATACTGAATATATATATATATATGTATGTCATCTACTTAATTACATTCAATTCAATAAGGAAACAAAAACAACGTTTATGCGTACGTACGACCTACCGTCTCCATGAACGGTGTAATTCATTCCATTTATAGATCTATCATATATATATGTATATTATGAATATATATTATATATAAATCATGTTTTACATTTTTTAATTAAGTAAATTCAGATATAATTAATAATATCAATAACAACAAGTCGAAACACGTACAATAAATGAAACGATTTTACCCAAATCGCTGTTTTCACATCGAATTTTCAAATGAACGGGTAATATAAAGTCATAAGTGAACCATATATGATATCATAAAAATGAATATGATTCTGTAATAAGTCAATGACATTATTTAAATCATTATAAAGGAGGTACAAATACATATGAATCATATCAGACATAAGGTAAGGGATAATTATTCCAATCTCGTTCTTATCCGAGATTGTTTATTCGTAAGTATTTACTGTGGTTATGTTTATCATCCATGTCCATGTTTTCTAAAAATATTTTCATAATTTTTTTACTATTCATCCATATATGTTCAAATTAATTTTTAACCTTTTTGTACTTTTACCACATGGTATGTAAGGAATCTTTCTTTTGTTTACCATACAAGGTATTTTTTGACTTTTCCATCAAAAGTACGAGAACAATGTTTTTTTAACTTTTACGGAATGAACGGATTTTTAAGGTTTCATAACTCCTTATTTTAAATAAGATTAATCTTCAATATCTCATGACTATTTTCAACAAAATTCTTTTCTTTTAAAATTTCATGGAATTTTGTGAAGAGAAAATGATTTTGAAGAAGAAGGTATTTTTTCCTTAAGAATTCATTTCAAGTGTTTTATCAAAACCATTTTCCATATAAGATGAAAATTTTAATATGTGTATGTTTCAAGTATAATGTATCTATGATTTATATGGTTTAAATTTTCTTATGATGAAATATCCATTTGTTTTATATGGATTATGTGATGATGGGATGATGTTTTTGAAACCCATTTTATTCTTTGGGTTATGATGAATGTTTGAAGTTTATTTTGTGGCACAAGTAAGAATTATTTCATTATGATATGGGTGGTAACTATATATCCCTCCAATGCATTGGGTAAAGATTTATATCTCATGAGATAGACATGGATGGAACGATAAGTTAATCGGGTTCAGTTTTACAAGACTGAAACGAAAAGTGAACTCGATTCAGAAAGGGACTTTGTCCACTGAGATGGTCTTGGAAGCAATGCCATGGCTACTATGGAAATCATAACATGTTCTTAATGGTTTCCACAATTACATGTTTTATTCTCATTCTATTTTATCATGATTAATTTTTCTTTATGATCTATGCCTTATGTACTTCCATGTTTTATGTCATTTCTCAAGATCTTGATGTTTAAACATTATGTTCATGTATTTAAGTTCAAATGTATATGATTTGTTTTATTTTCTCCATGATTACCCTTAATGAGCATTTGAGCTCACCCTTTTATATGTTTTCTTTTCCCTAGGATTTAAATAAAGGTTTTAGGTAAGAAAACAAAAAGGGGAAGATCTTTATGGGAGATGTTGAAGATCTTTCACCACGATTAGAAGATTGTGTTCTGAATTTCCAAATACACTAAACTATTGTGGTCCTTGAGTGTTGGTTCTTGTTGTGTATTTATTATTCCGAAAAAGTAATTTAATTTCCATGTATGTAAATCTTTGGGTCTCTACAATAATGGTTATGTATCTTTATATAAAACATAAAGAGATTTTTATATCATAAATTTTCTTAAACTCATCCAATAATGTTCTTCTCATATACTAGTATTCATATAAAAGTCTAGGAAGATTAAGTCTTCATTACTTGGGAAAAGGAAAATGTAATAATGGGTGGCTAAGATGGTGTGTATATAAAAACATGGATGATATAAATCAATGATAATAGATAAGATTGTGATGAGAATAAGGGTATGATATTCTGTATTTAATATACAAAGTTAGCTTCTAATTGATATGGAATCAAATATTTATCCATGTAATAATATTATATTATTTCGCAATACAATGACAATAACTACTATGTAACCACGATATATTAATCATGAACAATAAGATCATGTCATCTAAGTGTGACACCATTATAAGTATATAAACCATTTCATATGTCAAATTTAATATTAAATACCATAAAATAATTACAAATCAGATATAAACAAATATTTTCCATTTTATAATTAATTATGAATCATCACTAATTTACCATTGTGGATAAAGAACATCATCACTATTCCCAAATGGGATAGAGAACATCAACATCATTACCATCATTATATGATGATAAATATATATTCCCCAAAATAATTGGGGGTACAAATAGGTGAAACCCATAAAAAGTTCTAATTTTACCAATATGTTAAATAATATCACAAAAAATTAATTATATCTAATCCCATGAAGAGAAATGGGGTTGATAAAAATTTCATCATGGCATATCCCTTCAAAGAGAGGAATTTTTACAATCATCCCATAAATTCATAATTTAATAACCCATGTAAAAAAGGAATATATATAATATACATTTATTCATCATAAAGGTATCCCATATATTTAAATAATAATTATTGTACACTTGAGTCATTTCCCCAGTAAAACATAAGGAACACAAAATGATTTTGTAATTTATTAATATAAATTAAATAAAATTATCAATAAAAATTTCATGACGAAATTATCCTTTTTATATCGAAGATACATAATTAATATATATTAAAAATATTAATGAAATTTTATTAATTGATAGTAGTAATGGAATCATTTTAAATTTGATTTATATCATTTATAAGTCATGATAGTGGAATACACCATTCCCGTCATAAATGTTAAAATGAAAATTCCTTTAAAATACTAATGAAAAAGTAAAAATATTCTTATATAGAAAAGAAAGAGAAGAATAATTTATGAACCAATTTATAATAACTAAAACATTGTTAGAAATTAATTTATTAATATATGTAAATATATTAATTATCCATTTTAAATTTTTTTAGAGAACTTGGATATGAATGAAAGATAGTTTTCGACAGATGTGAAAAATATAGTCAGGTTTCCTTAAAAAAAAATATTTGGATCCCATTATTAAAATGTGGGTGGAAAATGAATTGAAAACAAGTATTCCCTATAAAAACCCTAATTATATGAAAATTTAAGATTTTAATGAGAGGTATATCATAATATTTCATCATTTGTAAGATAATCAAAAACTATCCTATCAAAAAATGAGATTGTATCATAAATACCATAAAATTTTAATATCATTTAAATAATAATATGCATGAATTGAATAAAATCAGATCGATATGTATACAAAATTATTTAAAAAATCCTAAAATAAATTCATTGGTTTTATGTAAACAACAGAAACAAGTCGTGAACATAGAATGTGTCCCACAAAAATATAATTTAGAAAGAAATTCCTCACAACATGGGTAACAGTTGAATTGAAATCCCCATTATAGAAAAAAAATCAAATTTAACATTAAATACCATTAAATTAATTATATTAAATGTATTCCATTTCAAGGGTTCAATCTATCCACCTCATGAAAAAATATATGTTAATAACAAAATAGATCTCCCAATGAAGACAATCAATGATAACAATAGGATAATATAAGTGTCATACTCCTTTTTTGAAGTTTGAAAATATTTTATAATAAATATATACTTATTGTAAATCTATATAAGTATAATATTTTGACATATAATACCATATAATATTTACTTATATCCTTCTACCACCATTTATGAACTATTAATTTTTAAAATCATTATTTCGTATGATAACATATACATTTTGGATGTATGGTTTGATTCAATTGTTCTGGTCCTTATTAATTGCTTATGGTAATATCATCTACAAAATTTATTAATTATATAAATAACATATATATTCTTAATATCATATTAAATTCCATCTATAATATTTATAAAAAATAAAATCTATTACAAAATTCATGGAGATGGTATTTGATACAAAGGCATGAAGACTACCTTAATTTTCTCAAAGGATTGAAAGAAATAATGGAAAATAATCCATCACTATTAAATAATTTGTATTATTTCAAATATATATATATATATAAATAAAATATTTTATATACATTAATCCTTGTTTTATTTCATTTAATGCCTATGTGAAATAGGAATCATATAACATGAAAAAGTTGAAGTATTCCGCATACACAAAAAATGTTATCATATTCCCACGGAATGAAATGAAATAAAGAATATATGATAATTTTTGCAATTAATAATATTAATATGATAAATATAACATATGTACACTTATTTCATAATTAAATAAATATATGCGATGTAGTGATGGAATAAATATTAAATCATTTTGGGAGGCAGGAGTCCACCATACACTAGATTGAAGGTTTCATTTCCCATTTAGTAAAGAGTAGAATAATATACATTATTAAAAAACCATTCATACATATAATTAAATTAATTAAACTTGATTTATTAAATTTTAATTATTAGCATATGAATGAAGGTGAAATTATAAAAACTAAAATAAGAAATATCCAATTAAAGAATGTAATTTTTTATTGGAACAAATTCCATTAGATCTCTTATTAAGGACCATATTGTTCATTTTTTGGGTTGACTAGAGATCTAGAATGTGACTTGTGGAATTTGGGACTGAATTTTTGTATAGTTTTTCTATGATAAGGGGATTATGAGTTCTGAATAATACAGGGGAAGAGCACCCCTTTTATAGTGGAGGAGGTGTGAAATTTATGTAAATACCCAAAAATATTAAATAATCCAATGTAATAATCAATATATGTACCTCCAAAATTGATAAAAAAATTGATATGTGGTATGAAATGGTTGATCCAATACTCCACAATATAATAAATATATTCATCATATTTTCCCCTAGCCTCTAAGTTTATTTTCTTTTACATTTTTTTTATTAACCATAGAAACTAGCCTCCATTAATTTTCCAATGTAATTTAACCTTTAACAATAAGAATAAAATTAACCATATTTGATAATATATATCCAATGATTGAAAATTAAAATTAATTTATTAAATAATAATTTTATGTTTTTTTTGAGATAAATTTTTTCACATGAATATGTGACACGTAAAAGATAATTTTAACCTTATCCATAATATTTAATTTTTAATATTTGTAATATTATTAATTGTGAAGATTTTATTTGAACATATTATGTAACAAATATTATTATGATTATAGTCACAGAATAGATTTAATTAAATTCAATTCACATATTTTTTTAACAGAAGTTAAACAAACATGAGACTTGAAGAAACTGAGGTTTTCAATTGAATGTTTTTTCATATGTATAAAATGTTATGATGTCAAAAATGAAAATTAAAGTGACGATAATGACCAGAAATGGATTAACTATAAAAAAATTGAACTAATTTATCACTATTTTTTTTAAATAAATCTTTTACTTTATAAATACTTTAAATGAAACTGAAATGTTTAATAAGAATTAATATTTTTCACAATTCATTGAAAAAAATGTTTCCATCAAATTATCCAAATGTAAATAAACAATTATTTAAAGATGTTGAATTCAAAAATAAATAATTTTTTAATATAAATTTTCAAATTTGAGAATATAATTTTATATGTAATATGTGCGAAAGTAGTGATGAAAAAACATTCAATAAAAAACCATTTTTGATTATAAAATTATATTTATTATTATCACATGAGTATAAAATATTATATGGACAATAAAAAATATTATTTAATATTAAAATCGTTAATAAATAGTGACTATTTTTCTTTAATTTGACAATTCCACTTTTCATGAAAAAAATAATTTTCAAATATATATATATATATATCACTAATTAATTTTTATGAAATCATTTCTAAAAAACTAATAACCATTTTATTTATTTGATACATGTGTAATCAATATAAATTTCATAATTTAATTTGGCTTATTCCAACAAACTAATTAATCATCTAGATAATAACAATCCTATTAAAGAAAAATATTTTAATAGTATGTCATAGTCTATTTCAACACATAGTTGTGTGTAATAATAGTTATTAAAGAAATTATATTTATTTGAATAAAATATTCAATAATATCTCATGATGTTAAAAATATATATCCTTATAATGTTCCATGAGTATGAAATTATGGAATCTGTTCTAATATTAAAACATTACTATTGGAATTTTTTTATCCCATAACCCTCTGAAATCTAATGAACAAAATCATATTATATCCATTAGAGTTTTAATGGTTTTATGTGACTTATCATATTTCTAAGGGAGATAGGTTGAACGAAAAATATACTATATAACTTGTTCATGAAAATAATTTTCCCAGAATATTGATGTAAACATATAATTCCATGTATATATAAAAGAGAATGTACATCCTTGAATCCATACAACATCACTTATGTATATAATGGAGTGTTTGTAATAGAAGAAACCATCATTGATTGCAATGTAATGTCATGATTTTTTAAGGATATCGATTAAAAATAATATGTAATTATGGCCTTTATATATCATGGGGAAACCTATGATGAAATACACTATTATGTTTTCATATATATATACTAGTACAAGTAATGGTTTCATCATACCCTTAGAATTATCTCTTTTAACATTGACTTGTTGGTATAAAAATCATTGATTTAAAAATTCATAAATTTCAATCATTATATTGTACCATACGATTTTTTTCATTTTTTATATATGTATCATAGAAATTACTTGGTGATTATAGATGAATAAACATTTCACATCATATAGATGTTAACAATTCAGTTCAACTTTTGATGGGAAATATGTCTCATTTCTAAACCATATGACCCCACCATTTGGAAATATGAACTCTGGAATATTCCCTACCTTTTTCTATAGCTAAACATAAATTTTTGGAATCTATTATCCTCACAAAAATTGTTTATTTATAATTTATTTTTTAGGCTTTTGTAATTTACTTTTATTATTACCAGGTCTATCCTTTGTATTTCCAAAATGATTCAATTCATTTTAATCATTATAATATAGTATGTTTCAAATTCCTATCCACTCAGATTATCTACCACATTGTTCACCTAAATAGTATACAAATCAATTGATAAACTGTAATCTGATATCATCTAAAACCAACTTTACCGGTTCATATTTATCATCTCTTGAGTAAATTTATTCTTGATGCTTTAATGATCAATATATATGTAACACATCTCCCCATATAGATATTGTCGCCAAACCATCTGGGAAAAGATCACAATAACCAATTCTAGATGATTGATGGGTAATTCATCTCATGGATATTTAATTTGATAGAGGTACATGCTATCTAATTTCCATCATACATGAGTACAAATCCTAGTAAATATTTTTATGTATCACAATAGATCGAAAATTCATCCCCATATGTTGGCTATGTGATTACAACATTCATGATTACACTCTTATTTATCAAATTTAACCATTCATTATATTAATTATTCTAAAATGCCTAGACGCTATATAATTTATCATGGTTGTTGAGATTTTCAATCTTGTGATGTATCCCACTAATTGATGATATTACCTTAAAAATACATGGAAACTATGAATCTATGTAACAAGATTTTTAATTATACATAAATTAATTTTCTTTTTTTAAAGGTCCAAATATATCTCTTTATGATGATAAAATTCTCGAGAAATGTTAAATTCTCTATCAAAAACACTTATTTTGTACATTACATATATAATTTTTCCTTTTATAAGGGCATAAATATATCCTCCAAATACTCCTTATATTCCTCATTCCATTTTTATTAGATAAGAATATTATTTCAAAGATTAAAAAAATTTGAATCATGGTAAACTAGAAATTATATTTTCACTATATCCATGAAAATAGCTAGATTGTTAGTGAGAGCATATAAAATCACCAGAAACTCATGGATCCCAAACTGTGTACATAAAATAGTATTGGGGCTATAATCCTTCATCAACATTACTTGATAATATCATTAGAGAAGATCCTCATTATAAAAGTATGGTTATCCGTATAGTTGATCGAATAGGTCATCAATCTAGGGTAGAGGATAAATGTTCTTTATCATGATCTTATCGATCTAGTGACAACCAATGAAATGGATAAATTTTTAATGCATATTTTTTATGAAGGGTGTATGCACACCTCGTGTTATGTCATGTGGGAATATAATCCCTTTATCCAGATTACCTTGTACTTCCCATATAAAGCACACAATAATTAATCCTATAAATTCAATATGGAGTCTAGGATATTTTAAATGTTCGTAGAATATGCTCGATTGATCCCTCAAAAAGATATATTGTAATAAGATGATAAAAATATTTTGTTAACACATCAACATATTCTCTTAGAATAGTCATATCATTGAGGATAATCATTTTCATAGTTTACATAATTTAGTCTTGAAATGAATTAGCATAAAATATAAAATCTATGTTTTATGTTATGTTGCTAAAGAAGATTAATCAACCACCATTCCCATGTGTAAAATCAGTTGGATATTCCTTATACAAAGGTAAATTTCCATCTATCACAAATTAATGTTGTCAATATATAATGAAATCTAATCAATATCCTAAATTACCATGAATTTGGATAAAAAGAGTATTAGAAGATTAATTTTTATTTTTATCTTGTAGATATGGACATTTGAAATGTTTTTAAATTGGGATGCAATAATTTCAAAAATTTTTATTTTCAATGATAGATTAACATCCATGTTTTGAGGTGGTGATTAAATAGTAATACTAATTATTCAGGATATAAAATAATACAAATATCATATATAAATTTTTTATTCTATATTATGTAATGAATTACAAGATTAGTTATCATTTAAAATTTTATGGGATCCATCATATCCTTCAAGATTGAATAAGAATAAAATGTTTCACTATTCATTTATGTTTGTTAGTTCCATTTATTATAGAAAACATTGGATTCATACAATTATTTTTAAAAGTTTCCACATATCATGTAGTTTAAATATTACAAAATAATCAGATGGTCGATATAATTATACCATTATTGAATAATATTTGCGGGTTTCTCCCATCGTAATTAGATATCAATGAACCATTCTTTCTCACAAATAAATTATTTCCTTGTCCCCTTCATGAAATTTACTATATTCTTCTTCCCACAGATGTGAAAAGTGTGATGTTTGGAATTTATTTCCCCCATGACATGTATCAATATCACTAATATAATTAAAATTGGTTATCCACTTCCTATATCATAACCCACAAGACTAATGGGATTTACTAATCTCTATTTTGAAAAAAAGGTCACAACAGACAGTTTTTCATGGCAGTCAATGTCTCTAACAATAAAATCATTTCATAAAATCATCTTTATACTACCAGAGAAGTTCTAGAAGTTATTTCTTTGTTAATAAAAAATCCAATGACTAGTTATGTTCATATTTTGATTTATTCAAAATATTCGCTGATTGATTCATCATCCTATTTGATATGGCTTATAAAATTCATCACGTTTTTAGTTTTGGTTTTGTGATAACAATTTGTATTTAGATCACTTTACATTTTTACCTACATGACAATGATTATATTCTCAAAAATCATATTTTTGAATAATATGCACCATTGATCAGGTTCCCCGTCTATATACTAATAATTATTCATGAAAATATCTTTCTAAAATCATTGAATGAAACATAATATATTTCAAGGGGAGTATATCACTTTCTCCTTGATTAATGGTTCTTAAGATCCATGTAATTTAATGGGACTTTGCATCATAATGGTATCAATTGAAACATTTATTTTCGTAGTGGTGTGTGTGTGTTCATCATGATTCATGTTTTAATTTATAATATATGTTAGTTTAGTATGTATTTTAATAATGTTACAGTATCCCTGTCACATTTGGATTCTCATATCATTTATGATGTTCTCTCCAGTATGGTTATTGACTCAGTTCCTCCAATATAGAGAAATTAAATTAAATTAATGTTAAATTAGGGATCATAATAATTAAATTATTAATTAAAATAAGTAAATAACATTATAATTGAAATTTTAACACATAAATGAAATATATTTGATAAAATATTGATATCATTTGTAAATCAATTTTTTCCCAAGATTATTACCTAATATAAAATATATTTTAATATTTTCCCCTCATAATGGTTAGCATGGAAAATTTAAATTTTCCAAATCATATACCATGATATTTTGATATGAGGTGTTAAATAAGTATTATTTTTCATTAAAAAGGTGATAATTGATTTATTTCAAAATGTTCATATTTTATGGGATATTACACCATTGTACAACAATCTCGGGGCACATCCACATTTAGTATCTTGGCATAGATATTTATTCATTGAAACAATTTAATACATAAATTGACACAATTTAGCTATATTTTCATATTTTTTTAGACATAAAAATATGGATTTCTGTAATTTTTTATAATCCCAATCTCTAAAATAAATCAACACCATTTCATGATATAAACATTGAAAACTATTATCATTTATACACTATATTTAATTATCATTTACATATATTAAAAAAATTTACAATAAAAAATGATCATGATGCCCTGTTGATTATGGTAAAGATATACATAACATAATAACATGTATCGTGGGTAAAATTATAGTATAAAAAATCATAAAAACATTCATTATGTTCCACTGATATTCTGATATTTTATAGGATACCTTGGTGATGTACCAAAGAAAGTGTTAATATTGAAATATGAGTAATGTAATAATAATAGAATAAAAAGGTTAAATTAATATATGTTTTAATTTTTTTATAAAAGTATAATATAAAATGGATTCTAATCATAAAAATAAAAATAAATACCATAAATAATATGATAACATAGAGGAAAAATAGGCGCATGGAAACAACATAAATCAGGAAAACCTAATCATATGTAATGGTAAACCCAAATAATTAAAAACATATCATGGTTAATATTACCTCATATGATCCAAACATGAAATTTCATGAGATAAAAAAACATTACCAAATTCATTGGATAGATAGATAATTCTGGGCCTACTCATCATATTCAAATAATTTTCATACATCATTGTACCATATATGCCATAGAATATAAGAACATATTTAATAAATCATAATATTTTGATTATTGAGTGTTGAATTACATATTTGGATGTCCATGATCAATTAGTAATAAGTAAATTTACAAGAATACCATTTAGTGGAAATGGTAATGGGGATTCACTACAGAAATGTTTGTCCTAAAAAAATCTTAAAATAATTTCAGAAGTGTAATTGGTAAAAATAAAGGATCAAGGGATGGTTTAGTTATATTTTATAGTGTACATTAATTACATTGGGATCATAAGTTCAGTAAAGAGATATTTAAAAACATATTATAGTATGAAAAATAAAAAATAAAATGATTTAGAACAATAAAATTACATGATATAAGAATGAATAGGAGAGGAACCCTTATCATTAGAGGATTCTTCTAAAAGTATTGGAGAAGATTATTAAGATCCTAGGAACACCATTGGAGGGACTAAGAGTGTGATATGGAGATTAAATTCTTGATCAATAAGTTTTAATAATGAGGAGTGGGAGGATGGGTTTGTATTTAAATACAAATAGATTGGAATTATTTATTAATTTCAATACATAGATTTTAGACTCAATATGGTAAAATAATAATAAAAAACCATCCTATGGTTTCCCCACCCTTAATACCATAGAAGTGTTATTTTCAATATTTTTCTGTCAATTAGTTGAACTCATTAATATAATACCATTGCTGATTTGGAAGTGAGTCATGTTAAAAAAAACCAATACCCAACAATATAATATTGGTTATTGATGATTCATAATGGTCCTATATAAATAATAATTTAACATAAAAATATATAATTTTAGTGGGAAAATATATATCTTATCATATTTTTATTTTATGAAGTAAATTAAATCATGTTTGGAAAAATTGTCATTTCATAATATAAACAATAAATTTAAGAATTATGGAATTTTTACTGAAAAATTCAATTGTTTCATAAAATTATCCAAAAAACTCAAAATTGGATAATTTAAACATGATTTTGTCTGAAATAATTTTTATTTTATTTAAATAATTATAAAAAATTATCATTTTTATTTATAAAAAAATATACCTATATACTAGACAATTATAGTTTTTTTAAATTAACTATGTTATAACCTTATCAAAATTACATTTCACTTCATCAAATTATATTTTCATTTATATTTAAATAAATTTTTATAATAAATTTTTTAATAAAATTTAATTTACATCAAAAATTATGAACACAATCAATAAATTGTATTAATTGAAAGAATATATTACCCAAAAAATAATATTTTTATTTATTGGTGTCAAAATATAATCTCTAAAAATTATATAATATATGCATTGTTAATGTAATAATATAATGGGATCAATATTAGTATTATTTCACTAAAAATAAAATATAAAAATTCATACATCTAGGGTCTAGATACATAACCCCTTTTAAAATAGTATATTCCAAGAGAGATAGGTGTGCAGAAGTATTGGATTATTATGGTGATCTATTGGAAATTGTTTGGGTAAGGACTCAAAAAATTTGATAACATAAAATTAACTACTTTTTAGGCATCAATAGTTTAATTTAATATTTGGATTGGGCAACGAAAAATTCTAGTGATTCCATATCCCTCAGAAACTTTAAAAGATGGGCATAATATTTTATGATCATGGTTGTTGAGAACATTTATTTAAAAAATAGTTCATTTTGACATTATCATAATACCTCATATATACTAATCATAATGTTAAAATTTCAATGGTTATCATTTATAATCATCTAAAAAAATGACAGGTGTATTTGCCTATAATCATCATTGATGTTTTTGTTTTTCTAGATAGTAATCCTTTTACCAAATAAAAATGAAATTTTATTTAAAAATGGGAATGAAATTAAAAATTCAACCTACCATTATTCTATTTCAAATATTTTCTATCATCATGAAAAGATCTAATGGGGCTCGATCAATAACTACCACAAGCCTACCTATATATTTTAGGGGGTATAGAAAGGTATAAAATGGAATAACTAAATTGGTTGGACATTGCCTAAGTACATGTATATATAAAACCAACCATATAATTACCGAAGAGTAGGGGAAATAATAAAAGATGAAACATTTAGATAATAGTCCATTCATACAAAAACTGTTTGGTGTATAGGAGTAAAAAAGTGGAAATTGGAAATTAATTTGGAAAAATAGATGCCCAAGAAGAATGATATGTGACACTTTAAAAAATAATTATCAAAAATGATAATAGTGCCCAACTCTGAATTTCCAGGATCCTACCACCATATACATAAATTCACCTTGTATTATTATGTTCCTCTTTAATTTAGTATAACATTTTAATTTCCATTATAAGGCACGACTTATGTGGGAATATCCCATATCTGGGTGAGAGTATACATACCCATAAAGATTTCACAAATGATGAGCGGGGTGAAGTAAGAGACATGATAGGAATTGAATACTCAACAAAAATAAAGAGGGAAACAAACTCCAATGACATGGATAATGATATATATATATATATATATATATTAATATAGAATTTTACCAATGATGGTGAAATGAAATCTCCATCTCATAACCCAACTCAGTAACAAGTCCCCAAAGTTCAATGTGTCCATCAACAATTCCAAGCATCTCATGCTTCTATCCAAATAAACATCCATCAGAAACAACACATCGTCAATGTTATTCATAGCTGAGGGGGAAACTATTTGTAGATGAACCATGTCCTGGTTCAATAGGAGAGTGGAACTTTGTTGATAGAAAACCCGTAACCTAACTTCATAGTAGGGTGAAACTATAGATATTGCAAGAGGACCCATTACCTATCCCGGAAGGAGAGTGACACTCAATATATTTTAGAGGATCCCTATTGTGGCATTAGAGTAGTGTTCCAATATATATGGAATGCTAGAGGATCCATGCCATACCCAACAGGATGGTTCCACTATGATAGATAATTAAAGAACACAATCCCTATATAATTGGTGGGTTACACACTATTAAATGTTATATGACCCATATCCTTCCCAACATGGGGGTTATACTCTGATTGATAGATAGGGGACCCATACCTTGCATAGTATGAGGGTTCTATTTGAGTAAATGGTGTAGAACCCATGTATTTTCTAGAAAGAGAGATCCACAATAGTGTTGAAGGACACATACCATTCTACCAGAAGAGGGTTCCTATTAATTAGTAGATAGAGGACCATGTCTTTCCAAATTGGATTGCTCCACTCTAGGGTAAAATTGATGATCCATAGCCAATCCCATATGAGGGTGAAAATATAATGTCTATGGTGACCTTATAAGATCATTTTTGTCAACAAAAACCACCTCATGATGTTTTATGCATGAAACATATCCAATCGTATCTCCAAAACCACTACGGAGAAAACCATCACATTCAATGATGAAATAAACTTCGGAAAAGATACTCACTAGAAAAAATATGAGTTCAAACTAATGATATATAACTAGATATTTTTCCCCAACAAATATGTTGTGGAAAATGGTGTGTTAGAGGACACACACAACATGAGAATAAAACCCGCTGCATAGCCATTAAACTTTCCATACACGACTCACTACATTTGTATCCCCACAAGACATGTAAGGGGACATCATAACCTACCATAGACACTCAAGGTCCTTCCAAAGCTTCTATCCTTGTCCATATAAAATTTTTCATGTATGTATACTATGATACATGCGGTGCCCTCTAGAATGGGGTCATACTCAGGTGCTTTTTCACATGGCCAATCAACTATGGGAGGGTCATAGAACTTGTTACCCAATCATATGAAATATGGTCCCTAAATTTTTAAAAAACATCAACATCACAACCATTGGGGTACTAACTGGAATGTGATCATACAAGTACAATTCTTGGGTTTAGGTACATTTAATAAATTCTAAATTTTCATTGGTTCTTTATTTATATAGCCGTCATGTCTAATCTCACCTCGGTACCACCAAAAATCAAATGGGAAACCTTGTTTTGTCATTTTTGACCATCTATTAGATGAATACTGGTATTAATTTATACGATAATTCCCATAATGAATATATATATGTTTTTATAACCAATATTTCCTCATTGGATCAACAAATCCACGTTTTAATTACTTTTATCATGTAATCGATCAGAATCCAACACTAGTACATCAAAATGTTCATCAAATTTGAATCCTCTATGAATCAGGATGTATAATCATACTTGATCTCAGCAAAAAAATATATAATTGAGACACTGTGGTCCAATGATGAATAAGGTAACAACAAAGGATAATTGAAGAAGAAAAATATGTGAATCAATCATTGGAAAATAGGATGTGGGAATTTAATACAAATTGGGTTTCCTAGGGTAAGATAAAAGTCCTAAATTGAATGAAAATATTTATAACATTTTATCATGAACATGTAATGGATCAAAATTAATGCATATCAATGAAACAGTATGACCATGCTCATTATTTTTTTAAATTGGGGGAGAATTCTCACAATGATGAGTCCTAACAAAAATGGACATTTTTTTGAAAAATAGTGCACACTCTAATGAATGATAATGTTTTCTCCATTTAGTGTGTCTTTAATCCCTTGGATTATGTGGTTATTTGTGGTTTGATATTTATTCACCAAGAGAGCGTAAAAATAATATCCTGTCATTGGTCCAAGGGTTGTGAGGATAAACCTATAAATCATCCATAATATGACATTGATAGTCCGCGAGGCGTTGTTAATTACAATGTGGATACAAAACATTAATAGTTTATTAAAACTCTATCAACCTACTAAAAATGTATTACATGGTATGCCCAATCGTTGAACCCAAAAGGGCGATCTGTATGTTTTAAATTTATTAAGAAAATATAAATTTTTGTTGTTTAATTAGTTTGAAGGAAATAGAAATAGCTCCATGAATTTTTTTCTATAATATAAAATGGTATACATGTCAGCTTCATTGATTTTAGGTTTCTGTGCTAAGGATTGAAATAATTATGAGTCTATTCAGATTTGGTATCATAATTGGGATAATAAGGATCCTCGGTATTGGTTTCCCACTCTAATCCGATGATATAACCTTTGGAATGGTCATTTACTTATTTTATTAACAAAAATAAGGCACATGAATCATTGTATAAACATAACTGACCAAGATTGCAAATTGGACATACAAAAACTAAGGTGATTAACTGAAGAAATGAAAAGATATATTTTATCATGTAGAAATGTCCATGGAATTCTAATAGAATGACATTTGGAATTTGTAAACAATGTTGCAGTAATCAAAAATATAAATAACAAGATATATATTAATTCATCATAATAAATCCCACTAAAATCATATCACCTAGAAAAAATAGAACTAATTTCTCATGTTAGGCATGATGAAAATGAGTATCATGGGTAGCCAATTAGGAAATTAAGTAATGAATGGTGGTGAATCTGGGCACTAGATCATCACTCCATCATCAAGTGGTCGTCCCATGTCACACATGCTCCTGCCGGTCACAATGTTATTCGGAAGGAAAGACACTGGTTTGGTTTTTCAGAAATCCACTAGTGAAAAAAACATTATTTACATAGTTTTTTAGGTTTTTCACATCATTATTATGGCGACGTTGTTCAAGGAGAGATAAAAATTCATATTTTTAATGATGGTTATATAATAACTGATGTTAAAAAAATATATTTAATTTTTTTTTCACGTCTATTATTTAATAACCGACATGTAAAACGCTTCGGTAATGGGTTTTCACATCTATTATTTAAATAACTAACATAAAAAATATTCTATGACATTAGTTATATAAAAACTGACAAGGAAATCCCTGACCCTGATGCATTGTTTTCACATAAGTTACTAAATAACTGATGTAAAAATTATGTTCTCATGTTGATTATTAAATAAATGAAGTAAAATACTATATAAAATGTCCGTTATAGAATAACCGATTAGAAACCTAATTTTTAACATTTTAACATTAGTTAATAAATAATTGACTTGAAATAATTTTTATGAATAATTTATTAAGCACTTCCTCTCTACCGAAGAACTAGAACTGAAACAACCAATACCATACCACAAGAGCGAACCCAAATAAAGACAAACAAACCAAAAAATAAAATCTAGAAGAAAAATTACACATTCACGTTTGCAACATTCAGAAATTATAATATTAACTAAAATCAAATCTAAATCCAACCAAAACCACTACCAAATACTCATTTTTAATTAAAACATTCCAAATTACAATATTCACTATAAAATTACTAAAATCCAACCCCGCTAATAAAATAATTTTACTATTCCACTTTAAAGTGTTTGAAAACTTCTGCACTATAAGGTTGAGGGTCATAAAATAGTTACATATTAAAAAACAAAGTAGATAACATGTATAATGAATAAAATAAATGAAATATTAATTTATAATTTAAAAGGAAATATAACATGGTCAAACTTCGTAACTGTTGAAGTTGTAATTATTTCATACAAAAATCATAACATATAATATCAACATTTGATGATGCTATTTTTTTATGAAAATTATTTTTAAATGAGTTTTTCAATTCTATATATCATTTTTATATAATCCAAAATTTACTAATTAAAAAAGAATATTAACCTTTACTTTTATATATTTGATCATGGAACTCTTTTTCGTTGTGAATATTTTATGAAAAGCCCATTCCCTGTTAGAAAATAATATTAATGAAATAAATTTAATATTCATTATTATATAAACATCTATAAAGAAATTAAAACATACTTTTCACACAGGTTCTAATATTTTCTTGACACATCGCCATGGATAGATTATATCCAATAAATTGTTTTCTCTTTTGAAAATAAACACATAACTTCAAATGGTCACTAATATAAAATAAAATTTAATGTTAGTACTTATTATATTAAATGATATATATCAATTTGTGAGACATATGATTCATACCTCTCAGCAAAATAAAACATCCAATACTATGTAATTATATTTTTTTTAATTCATTCTGCAATATAAACAGTTTTTTGTTCCTCATCCAATTCACGACCTTTAGGTGAAATCAATTGTAGGTCCATTAACCCACATACATCTGTCTAATCATTAATCTCGCGCATTATATAAAGATAACTAATAAAAAATAGATAATTATAAATTTTTAATATATTTAACACATGGAAATCATTGTGTCACCACATACATGGAAAAATAGTGCACCACTTTGATGCCCAACTAACTCCAATAAAAGGTTTCATGATATAATTTTTTAGAATCCACACATCTATCACACATCCAAAAACAAGAGCTTCCATTGGAAACATATAATAACCCACCAAAATTTTTGAATATCATGATAATCACTCAAGACTACTAGAATCTGAATATGATGTCATAGCCCTTGGTCTTTGTTATTGGATATAGAATATTTCTTTAACTTTCAATTTTTCCTATAAATAAATAAAAAAATATATTAACATTCAAATGTTTAAACAAATTTAATAGAGAAATAAAATAAAAGGAATAACATACACGTACCTCTATTGTAATGGGTTACAGAAGTCTAGATGGCCAACCTAATAAGTGTGTGATACTTTTTCCAACTATTGTCACCTCATCTTTAGGTACCGGTAGTCCATCTGATATATCTATAATATCATATATAGTGACCCTATTCTACTCTACTGCTATCTTTTGATGGTAAATTCTATCTCTTATATAATATATCATACCATATTAAACTATATGGCATTGAGTATCATCAACATACAACTCAAAATAACTATAAAGCTGTGGAGGAGGGGCTGTGGGAGTAGGATAAAAATTGTGACTACAGAAAAAGGTGGAGGGTAAATAATGGGATCTTATGTGCAGTAGGAGATTAATTAATAGTGTCTGTAGGTGTAGGGGGAGTGGGAGCTGCTAGCGACAGTGGAGCGGGAGCTTCAGTCTTAAATTGTCATTGCGTGTCTACAAACATAGACTATACCAATGCTCTAATATTTTCCTCCATCATCACATTAATATTGTGAACATAGGCCTTAAAATATGATATTTCTTTTATATATACCCTCCATGGATGTTTCATTAGAATGTGATAACATTTTTTTTACATATACACCTGTCGGGTATCCTCGTACATCACCTGGGTGTTTGGGCTTTTCCAATACAGCAGATAAAATATCATGCATCCCATCAGCTTTAAATACCCCATGTTTTCTCTTATACTAAAGAGAATCCTATCAGTTTATTTGAAAAAATATTTAATTATTAAATGTATATAATTAATTTAATTTACTTATATAAATAAAATTAACTTAAAATCCTCTCGGCTACGACCCTGTATTCTTCTAAATGATATTTCCCCATTTTTCTCATTTGATCCCTCTTCCATTTTTTATTTCTAGATGGGGGAGGGGGTGGAGTTTAAACCCATCTAGAGTCGGATGACTCAGTTCTATGTTTTTGTAATTTTTTTGCTATCAATTTTTCTTCCTATAAAGTGTTCTATTACCGAGATAAACTATGAAGGTATACATTTCTAGATTGGATTTTTTGATGTTCTCTCCATGATTATAGTAAATTACAAATACGAAAACAATAAGAAGTCATTAATAAGATCATTAATATAAGTAAACTTCTAAAATATTACATTTCACTTACCTAAAATGCTTATTGTCTTCTACATTCAACAAATTGTTTACATGTGTCTTCTTCAATAAAATGATATCTTTGACATGGAATATCAAGATTCCTATCCCAAAAAATGAAATTATATGTGACTATTGATTTCAAACCCCTATATATCTTAGAATCCATCAATAAATATTTCCTCCTAACTGTTGATGTGTTAGGTATGTCAAATGACATCTGATAAAGAAGTGGGAAAACATATTAAATGATAAACATTTCACGATTAGACAAAAAATAGCAATATAACTTACCAAAATGGTCTCCCACAATAGATCTATTATTTTTTTGTTAACACTTCTCAAATTATTTAACAAAATTATAACCTTTGTTTTCCCCTAATATGATACAAAACTCATTATTTTTTTTTGAATTACAACCTCTTATAACATCATTATCATCAAATTCTACACCTATACTCTTGTCTTAAATACAAGCTACTGATAATTTTTTAAACATGTGATTCCACATTTATCATCCCAAAAACTCTTATTTTCTATTGTGGGAGCACATGATGAAGATTGATGAACATCAATAGAAGCATATTTATGTTCTTCCCCATAGGTATGATCTTGACACTCATCTTCAGAAGTTTATGGCTACTTATCTAATTGATCTAACATTTTCCTTCATATCAAAGAAATAATCATTTAGTACACAAATATAAAAATTGACATATTATAATATTATTACTAACAAAAAAAATTATGTAACACAAAACTAAACTAAAACATAACACATTATTATTCATATTTTAAATTGATTACTGAAATGCTAACAATAGTAATGATATATGAAATGTCATGTAAATTAATGATAAAAAATAAAAAATTGGAATATGAATATTAAAAATGGTTCAACCTAAAAAATAAATTTTTATACAAAAAATAACATTTTTAGCACATATATTTAAATAAAATGGCATTCAACAAAACCGGTAAATATATATGTTACGTAATGTAAACCATGGTATACTAAACTAAACTTAACTAAACTACAATAAATAAAAATTTCTACTGATTAGTTTTAATAAGTGTTTTAATAATGAATAAATATACAATATTTTTTAAATTTAAAAATGTATATGAGAAATATAAAAATGTTACCTATAATATTATGAAGGTACTAATGGATTGTTTCTATAATTACTTAATCATGATCATTCCTTAGAGCACAAACCATGTATACAACATAATAATCATTATTATCTATTAATCATTTCATGGATATAGGGATATAAAATAAATCAATATCTTCATCAAGTTGATCATCACAAATATATTATTTTTTTCATCGTTAAACAACAAACCATTGCATATCAGATTGATCAGGAATAAATAAATTTTCCTTTTCATCTATTTCCATTTTCACAAAGTCATTTGTGTCTTCAAATATATTTTTATTAACATGTGTAATTCCAATTTCATATTCCTTGAAATTGTTTTTACCAATAAACCATTTTCATTTAAACATAATAACATTAAAATTAATATAATCAACCTCCCATATAACATCAATGACTCCATAATATGCACTGGATGAAAAATTGAGTTTTTTTCTTTAGAACTTGAAAAATTAATTTCTTCTGTGAACACCAATACTCCACTATTTTGAACTGCACTTTTATTCTCTTCACCTTTTGTATAAAATGTGTAGCCATTAATTTCATACCCATACCATGTTATCACATTTAATCTTGGACCACCCACTCACCATATTAATTTATCTGATGCATCTGATCTTCAAAGCATGATCTTTTTAAACCATGAAAAACATGTTTTGTTAGGACCATTCAAAATCCACATTTCATCCTTCTTTGGAAGATATTTTTTCAACTCATTTATATGCAATGTTATATATTGTTGAGAATCATCCGTGTTATTCAAGATGTATAAATCTACCTTCTTTATCTGTTCACTTCAAAATTGTTTGACTTTCAATCCACAAATCCCTCTTTCTTCATTATTAAATCATTTATGGTGAGATGGTGGCAAACCAATGTTCTCCACTATAGAAAATTAACTCTTAGAAAACTCCCAAACCACCTTAGAACTATAATTTTAAACAATGGAGTCTTTATGTCGATATGGATTCTTAACAAAGCCTTTATGTATCTTCATATACCATTCAAAATGATACTTCCAATGTATATATAATTGACTACAATGAATTATTTCTAGAAATAGATAAACCATTAAATTCACCATTATATTAATAAAATGGAGAAAAATGCATTTCTAATTGAAAATGTATAGAAATTGATACCTTTCCCAAAATGTTCAATGCTTGAAGATCATTCACCTTATTAAAAATTGAATTGAAAAAATAACACACCTTCATGATAGTCTTTTTTACATGGATGGGTAATATTACAGGCAATGCAACTGGTATAAGTTGTTGCAACATGACACGACAACCATAGATTTCATACTAGCCAACATTAGGTCCTTCAAGGAGACAATTTTTATTAAATTTTATGAATAACCCTAGGGAACATTGACATCAAGAAGAAACTAAAAAATGATAATTTTCACCCTCTTTAATTATGTATGACTTGCTGGGGGAAGAAATTTTTGTCTTCAATGAGTTGTGTGAGCTAACTCCAAACGTATTCCCATTGATAGTAAGATTAATCAGGCATTAAACCCGTATTTACTCTTTCCATTAATATCAAACAATGGTCCATCAAACTATCATTTATATTTTTATCCACATTAATTACATCAATGTTATGTTTATATATATGATATCATTAATACACTATCTCAAAAAATATTAACAAATTATTCAAAATATTTCTATAATTACCAGATTTATTTTCCCTTCCCAATATTACATTTGTGTTTTGAACCCAATCAAAATACTAATTAGTAGATAATGTTTTTGGAGTAATATAAAATTCTTGTGATACATTGAATACCTTTTTTATCTTCTATTTGAGTGATCCATAAGGAATAACATTTTACGACCCTTGGGTACTTCCTCTCATGATGTAATTGGCAATATAATGATTTTTGATTGCAAATTGGACACAATTTATATCCCATAGTACTGTATGACAATAAATTTCCCTATAGTGGAATGTCATATATAGTAAACATAATAACTGAATTTAGTTTCAAATATTCAGTTTTATATGAATCATACACCATAATACCATACCCCCATAAGAGATTCAAATAATCAACTAATGGTGACAATAAAACTTCAATATCATTTATTGGTTGCTTTGGTCTAGGGATCATTAAACTCAACATGACATATTTTTTCTTCATAAAAAATTCATGAGATAGGATGTAAATTACCAATAAAATAGGCCATGAACTATGTATGTTACTGAGGATTCAATATGGATTCATTCCACCCATGAAAAACACATGTATGATATTTCTAAATTATTTTCTGAATATAGGATACTTATCATAAATTTTCTTCCACATTGGAAAATCAACAAGATGTTGTATTTTTTCCTAAAGTATCCCAACATCATCATGAAATCATAACCAATTTGAATAATATGAATTAGGAAATAAATATTTCAAATGAGGAATTATAGGAGTATACCATAATAACTTAGTAAGAATCTCATTAATCTCTACATCAGCCTCTGATGTTTCTTTCATCTTATACCTTGATTTCCTATATTTTGGAAACTACGACAGAAATCCATATTTCATTCTAAATATCACACAGTCATTCGAACATGAATATATTTTCATATATCCTAATCCCATAGGGAAACAAATTTTCTTAGCCTTATAATGTGAATATGGAAGATCATTGTCTTTAGGGTTAATGTGTTTCAACAATTGTAGCAGCTCTTTAAAGCTTTTGTCAATTCATCTCTGCTTCACCTTTAGGTTAATCAATCATAACATCGATGATAAAACCATCAAAACTGCACTACCAGGATACAATGGTTTTTCAACATCACCATATAAATTCTCAATTGTCAGTTCATTCTCAATTTTTTCTCCTTCAATATCATTAATCATTTCTTCAATTTCCAAAAAGTTACCATCTTTCAAATCATCATCATCAGTAGATCTGATATTCTAGAAAGTTTCACCATTCCAAATCCAAAGGTTGTAACATCGATTAAAAGCTTAACAAATTAAATGATTTATTATATCTCTACCTTCCAATTTTTTCAAATTTTATCATTTAAGGCATGGAAAGAAAAATTTATCTTTGTTTGGAACATTTCATTTATAAAATTAAAAAAATATCAACACCTTCTCAATATTCATAACTCATTTGATGTGTCATAATTTAACTATGACTCATTATTGAAAATAAAAAATATCAAAATTATACATATTGTAAAGATAAGCCAATTTTATATTTATAAAAAATATGTCATTATTTGAAAGTAACAAAATATTGAAATGTTAAACCAATATACATGTATCTAAAAATTATAATTTCAAAATGTACTCAACAATGAAATATAAGTTTAAATATAAATGAAAAATCCAAAAAAGATGTGCATGAAAATAATTTTAAAAGGAAAATATAGTTAAATTTTATATTTATAAAAAATATGAAATGATTTGAAACTAAAAATAATTTGAAATATAGAACATATATATATATGCTTATTTGAAATTTAAAATGATATTTTTTTGATCAATAAGATTAAAAACCACTAAATAAAATTTATATTGACAATTTTGGTTTTCATGTTGCATTAAAAAAATATATCTTTTTTATAGAATAAAATCCTTGACAATGAAATTCCAAAGAAAATATATGTTTTTAACAAGTTTATCTATTGGGATATGTAATACAACATGTCTATATTTAATGTAGATAAATATATTAATAAATTATTTTATATAAATTTATATGAAAATTCCAAAATAGTTAAATATTTACCCTACTCTAAAAAGATTAGTTCTTAAGATAGAAATGTATACTTCCAATGTCTATAAATTGGGTTCCATAAACTACATAAATGTATCTTTATATATAATAGAGGATAAAAAATCAAAGTGAGTGATGTTTTATAATTTTGTAAGAAAATACCAATATTTTATAGATATCTATAAATTCCAGTATAAATTCAAACATTATGTAATTAACGACACATATAATTCAATAAAATGATTATCATATATATGATATAGTCAGATATAAAAGATGAATAACAAATTTAATAATGTCATATATATATATATATATAAAATAACATCTTTTACCAAATCAATTTTGAGAACATTCTTAGCACCACCTCATAGATTAAGTCAATCTCCATATCTAAACAGACTAATGTAGTTCTATTTCACATAGAAGATTCTATAATATTTTTTCCACTTAGATATTATTTTATTTAAGCAGGTTGTTAGTATAACAAAACAGGGTAATGGATCCCATAGACAACACCATTAAACTCAAGTTCATATAGAATATTATATGATCATAATATAATGACATAAAAATATATTAGTATATATAATTCTTAATCACGTATTTTAAACAAGCTCCAAATTTCCAAAATCATTGTTTCTTCCTTGGTAACTCTAAATACTTCCCATGAATAATAAACTTGAATCAGATATCGATTTATAACATTGTAAATAAGAAACTGTGTAATATACGATGAGTGAAATTGGAAAATGACATTTAGGGCATCTATGAATGATAAAATTCATATTACTCAAATATTACTTGATATCTTCATGTAGAGAAGATAGATGAACTAATAAAAAAAAATATTAATGATGTTTTTAAAATGTATTTGGAGGACACATGATTGACGAATTGATGGTTTGGTTTATCCATGAGAGATACCGATTTGTTGTCTCCCCAAAGAAAAATAGTAGAATTACTAGAAACGGGACTACTTAAATTTTTTAAATGATTTATCACATAAGTTTTTTATTAATCGAAGAGATGAAGATGTTTTTTAATACATTTATCATGTTGGTTATATTACAAACTATGTGATAATTACATTTTTTACGTCCGGTATATAATAACCGACATGATAAAGCGATGATGTTTTCTTTATCACATCGTTCATATAATAACTGGCATGATAAAGAGTGATACTCAACTTATCACATAATTTAATATTTAACCGACATAATAAATAAATATCACACATTTATTAAATAGGTTATAATTTAGCCAACATGATAACTCCTTTTTTACATTTGTGGAATTCATTTACATATAACCGACATAAAAAATGCCAATGTGGTAAATATAATTTTACTAGTGATCCATTCAAAATTGGAGACTACTGCATCTTTTTTTATGCATCAACACATACATGAAATTTAATTGAGTTTCACATCATGTAATCACTCTATGTTTTCTTCAATGTCCATTAAATCGGTTAAAATCCCATGCAAATCTCATTTGACCTTTGAATCCTTTCACATCATGTAATGGAGACTCAAAATGTGTAATTTCACTTCACAGTGTGAAATATTATCATGACTTATCCTACACAAAAAAAATACTTTTGATAATTTCATGATGTTTAATTTTATTACATGCTTTGTAACCATTCTAATTTAGTTTTTACTATCTTCATTCATCCTTAAAAATTGGATGTCATGCTTTGAGTGATGATTAGGGTGTCAAGTGTTATTAAGTTCATAATGTCTCACCTTTTCATTCCTTTTACAATTTTTTTCTTCATTCCAGGAAATCATAATAAAAATAAAATCATTCTAGAATTGGTGAGGGTATTCATTTAAATAAAAAATTCAGCACATAAATCACTCTAATATATATTCATTTAAGACACATGTCATATCATTATACAAGTTGATATGTTTAGTTCATTTAAAAAATTAATTTATATAATCAAT
Organism: Viscum album; assembly: GCA_963277665.1. Taxonomy (NCBI): domain Eukaryota; kingdom Viridiplantae; phylum Streptophyta; class Magnoliopsida; order Santalales; family Viscaceae; genus Viscum; species Viscum album. Next base: position 1,042,302,179 of record OY728160.1, on the reverse strand, counting down.
TAAATAATCCACTGAATTACCTTCTAATTGTTTCTTTTTTCAGACGTAATAGTCCGACCTATTTTAAATTTCACCAAGGGTAAACTACGAATTTTTGATTCAAAATCAATCCCATATTTTCAATCTGACAATATATTTATCATTTACACCATTTTCATTATGAAACCATGTTTGTATGATATGAAATATATTTAATCAAATTCAGGAACACCATGCCATAGAATATCTAGTTGTCTTAGACTATGTATCTGAATCTATTTCTTGATTTATTCTGAATACATACACGAAAAAAAGATATGTAAATTACCCTAGCCTTCATGATTTTCATCCTTGAAAAAAAATAAAAAAATATGGATATTGTGTCTGCATCTATATCTCCCACTCCTAGGAGATATATTGCAATATCCTATGGTGTCACAACACACAATCCATGGGAAAGGATCACCAACACAGTGCCAAGTACTATGGATCATTGATATACAGTAGGTGCTCCACAAAAGAGGATCAATACCTGATGCCCATCTCCACCCAGTCAATTACATCATTAGGGTAATGAACATTTCTCTATAGTTACCACACCTGTAATACCTCATGATCCATCACCAATTGTTGGGGTTGGTAATGTTATTAAATAACCTTTAAAACCCTCATTGTGATATGTAATGGATCGATGGACCATATATATAGATTTCCTCCATGACTAAATCTCTACATTCATTATTTTTTATAGACTCTTAAAAAATCATTGTATCTCTTCCCAAACTCCATGTTCTTATAACATCAGTCTTTAAAATATTTCAACATTCTATAATAAATCCTCAACTATTCGTAGATAACCAAGACCATCTCCTTGGATGTGTACACCATCTCTATCCCAACAGAAGATGCCTCATCATTCCTAGTCGAGCATATGGGTGACATGTATGATCCCTTTTACAGTGCCTCAAAGGGTTCCATTCTGATTGTAGTGTAGAATCTATTATTATACATTAACTCTTCCAAGGTCATGTGATCCTCGTAGCTATAGAAACAGTCTAACATGAATGCCCCTATCATATCCTACTACACCTAGATACTGTGCTCAGTCACCCCATCTATTTGAGTGTTTAAGGATTTACTAATCATAATTTGGGTCCTAAATGAGATCTGCATTCCTCTCAACAACCATGACATTAACCACATATCATGGTTGATGAAAACAATCAAGGGAACCACTAAAAGGATATGATCTCACGAATATACAACAACATCAAAATATATCCACTTAATTCGGCTCCTTGATATCAAGTATTTTGTCTGCCTTTGTGAGTTGTTCAATAATCATGAAGTTAGCATAACGACCTATCTCATGTAATGGAATCCAAATAATTAATTCAATAGATTTACCATTCCATTTACACTTGGGGGTATCAAGGATTTACAATAAGCATTCTGAAATCTTTTTTCCATCCCTCACATGCTGATAGGTGAGGCACTAATATTGGACCTCAGTAATAATCCATGACAAAATGATACAAAAAAAACTACCACTGAATGTCTATGTATATATTCCATAAAATGTGATATTGAGAAAAAGGTTTTGTGTGGAACTCTCTCATGACCTCATCTTACATCATTACTGGGTCCACCATCCATTATTGGATTATGATTACATGAATCATCCCTTCACAAAATCTATATGGTTAATCTACCAAGGATGTATGTTTATGAAAGACCACACAGTTGATTCTCCCAACTAGTACACTCTTACACATTACATTAAAGGAGGAGTGAACATCATCTAATAAAGAAAATATTAACCCTCCTCCTAAAACATGGTCACCTATAATGGATCTACCTACTTAGATGCCTCGTTTTACAAATGATACTAAGGAATCCTCTTATGGGAATATGATAACATGTTTCCCTTCCATATGGTATATATTATGAAAATGTCATAAAAAAAAATAAATAAATCGAGAAACTCTCATATGGGTTATGGTCTCTCTATTTGAAGACATACTTGAGGCTCTGATAAACCAATTAAACCAGAAAGAGCTCTCACATAGGATAGATCAGCCACATCTATAGGGTGATGACTACTCCTTTCTACCCATTTTCTTGACTTTAAAAGTTCTACTAGTGTGTGTCATCTTCCACTGACCATATGTGATATCTACAAGTCTCTATTACAAAAATTATAAGATCCCAACTCCTAAGGAATTACAATATACTAGATACACCATGAACGCCTCTCGCTGTCTCACAATATCTGCACTTGTTAGACTCATCCTCAACTACTTGATGGACCCATGTCACAACCATGTTATGTTAAATAGTTATCATTTCATTATTTGGGCGGTCAAAGAGGATACAATAATGGAGAAATCCACCAGAAATTTCTTTTACCCATCTATGCCATTACATCTACATACCTCTAACACACATTTCAGTGGTTCTGGTGAAGGAACTATATAAATCTTTTCAATGTCCATAACAAAACCAAGCATAGAAATTACATTCCTTAGAAATTAATCCTCATTAATCATGAACTGGAAATTTGAGAGTGTGGCATTAATATGGTTTGCCCACATCAATTATAAGACCATCCTCAAGTGACCTGCATGCAACACATTTGATGTAATGAATATGATTATTTCATCGACGTTGAAAAATACAGAATCAGTCTATATATAGCTCAACGATCTAGTTCATAAAATTCATAAAAAATGTTGGGGAATTAATTACATGGAAAGGTATCCCCTAGGACACATTATTTCTATAGTTTTCTCAGAATTCCATCTTCATATTATTAGCCACAAAAACTCTCTTCTAGTGGTAGACAGAACAAAAATTGATCTTTTGGAACCATATAAGACCTTTAAAATGGTCATAGTGTACCTAATTATAAGAAATGTTTATGTTTTCATTATCTTGGAATCATTCAGGTGATGATAACTTATGAAAATATGTAATCTCATATCCACATTTTTAATAAACAAAACTGGAGGTTCCAAGGGTGACACACTAGGGCTCATAAAACCCTTCTTTTGAAGGTCATCCAACTACATGTACAAAAACTGCAGTTCTGGAGGGTCTATATAATAACCTGTCACTACCCATCCCCCAGGGCCCGTGTCGTGACTACCCCAAGCCCACCTTCCATAGGCCAGGGGCTAGCGACTAGCACCAAAGGCGTAAATCTCTAAAACTTAGAAGGCATTGCCTTTATAAACTGAAAACACACACAATAGAGTTTGAGCTGGAAGTAAACAATAAGTAATGTTGTATACAAAAGAAGTGCTGGAATTTAAAAGGGGACAGAAATTCAAGACCAACAGAAAAGTACAAGAACAAATGAAGAAAAATAAAGCAGCTACTAGGTCGTCCTCCAGGGTACCTACCTGAAGGGTATGTATAGATGGCCTCCTCAGCACTCCACGTATGTCAGTCTCCTCTGTGTACTGACTCTTCGTAAGGTCCACCTCTGGGTACCATCAAGTCCTGCTACTCTGATCCTCAGTCAGCGCTATCCATCATATGCAACCAACACAACGTGGTGCAGGCATAACCCGTGCAGGTGTGAGTATACCGATACTTAGTAGGGACCCTGAGACCCTCAATGAATCACAAAATCCAACAAAGATAACCACAAAGTATGAAAATGACAAATAACTCCACTTAGGTATATGCCCCTACATATACCTAAGTTATCAAGTAATCCATCTCGTTCATGAGGAAACACAAGAGTTGCTGACTCAGATCACACAGGTATACAACTTTTGTAGAGAGATAGAGATGATCAGATGTAGTCACTGAATCATATAAGCTGTCAGACCAACACATGATTCAGGACCGGGTATTTGTTAGACCAACACATGATCCAGGAATAGAAGTTTGAACTATATGACCAACACATGATCCAAGAATAGTTGTCAAAGATGTCAGACCAACACATGATCCAAGACCAGCTATTCTGTTAGACCAACACATGATCCAGGAATAGAAGTCAGAACTATTAGACCAACACATGATCCGGGAACAATCAACAGTGAACAATCAGCCAAATGTTTCCAAAAAGCATGCTTGATTATGGGAGGGTCTGCTTATCAAGAAAAGTGTCGATACATCAACTGCCACGAAGTCCCATGAAGAAGTATCTCAAAGGTCTGTCTCATCATTGGGGTATCAACGCAACGGATGGTGCATCAATCAGATGCTCGGTCTGTGAGTTATTAGCTTTTTAGTCCCGAGGCCTGGTTGGATTCATGTATGATCCATCATGACTGTATCTTAACATTACCTTGAACTCCAGTGGGGTATACTCAAAGAGACTGTCATGCTCTATGAAAACCAGTGCCACTAACAGTTTGTCAAATGGTCATATGATGCCAAAGTTATGACCAAAGGAAGTAACAAGGTGGCTAATGGGCCTGGGCCCAGTCCGACCCGGTCGGAGTGACTCGGCCCTACCCAGACTGGGCTGACCCGGCACGACACAGGCTGTTCGGCCCAGAAATCCAAGCCAGTTTGGCCAGGGATGCCGCGAAGGATGCCGCGGGCTGGCTCGGGAGGCCGGCGGCCTGGAGGCCAGGGGTAGGCAGGCTGCGGGCTGGTGCGGGCAGGCGGCGCGGGCCGCGGTGGCATGCAGGTAGGCCGCGGGGTGTGTGGGCTGTGCACAATAGGCATGGGCAGCACGCTGGGAGGCCGCGGGCAGGCTGCCTAGGCACCGTGCAGTGCGCGGGAGGTCGGCGGAGTGCCAGGCAGCACGCCGAGAGGCCGTGGTCAAGCAGCCTAGGTGCCGGGTAGGCCATAGGTTCGGTTGGGGCGCGCGGGACACTGCGGGGGCTGTGTGGTTCACGGAGGCCGTGAGTAGTGCGGCCTTGTCGTTTCCGCCACTGTCGACTCATCATTTTTACGTTTCCATGCAAGAGAAACATCACAAGTGATCGGCCGAGGGAGTTGGGCCATGTTAGTTGGCCTACACCCTACGCATTTAGGGGTGATAACAAAAGGCTCATCAAGAGAAGAAGATAGTCAACAATTCACCTGCAACAATTCATTTCCAATCATTGAAATAAATAAGATAAAGGAATATCAATACGTAATAAACCCCTACCTGGATTTTCGGACATCGATGGCGAAGTCGTGGGAAGAAGACATAGTCTTCATTCGTCGCATCTGCCGAACACTTCCTCTTTCAAGTTTTCATGACAGTTGTGGATGTGGCTCCACATTGGTAGGTATCTAGGGAATAAGTCCGAGGAAGAATTCTATGGATGATCGTTGCTAGCATTCTTCATTCTTCGTTCTTAGTTGGGAGAACTTCTTTTATCCCAAGCTCTCCTCTCGATGCTCCCACCAAATGAGAATTGACAAGCTCAAAATAATATAAGTTGTCTATTATTTTGTTGGCACAATAATTTCAAATTGGAGAAATAAATTAAGAGGCTCCCCTTAATTAATTCATGGTGATGCCACAATTAAATAATGGGGAGGTCAAGAGGCTCCCCTTAATTAAATCACACACGTTGGTGAAATTGATTAATGGGGAGGTCAAGAGGCTCCCCACTCATTAATGGGGGGAGTTGGGAGGTTTTCCTCTCCTCCTATTAATAGGGGGTTAAGCCCCGTGTTGTCGCCACATCATTTATCCTCACATGGGAGGTTGAGTTCGGGTGGGGCCCAACACCATAACCTCTTAGGAGAGGTTAAGGTGTGGGGACCCCACCTCGAACCTCTATGGGGAGGTTTTAACCACCACACACCAAATGTCATCTCAAAATAAAATGAATCTTAGGGAACATTATTATTATTTTTTTATAAAAATCCAAAAACTAAATTTTATTCTCGACTAATTTTCGTCGAGGTGGAAGTCTTATTAAGCGAAAACTGGCACTACGAGTTCAACAGTGCCCTCATATTTCAATTCCCTGCACCTATTCAAATGTTATAAAAACCAGATCATACGTTTACTGAAAGTACCTGAACAAAACTTCCTAAATTGATTCCAGGCACACCGTGCCTCAGAATCAAGCACCGTAAATTTTCAAGGAATCGTAAATATCCCATGTATTAAAAAAATTCCACGGGATTTTCGGGTCTTTATATTCTCCCCACCTCAGGGATTTACGTCACCATAAGCTACAACTGAAACTATGGGAACAAATGGGGGTACTGAGCACGCAAGTGAGGCTCTCTCTCCCACGTTCTCTCCTAGAGGTTCCCGTGATGCCAGCGAACGAGCACCAGAGGTATCGACCATCCACGTAGGACTCACTCTTGTCAATCTTCAATCTTCACTGGTACCTCTGTAAAAGTCACCCAATCATTGATGTCCAGCTCTCCATGGTCGATGATGTGAGATGGGTCGTGCACGTATTTCCTCAGCTGAGATATGTGGAAGATGTATTGCACCCAGTGGATCTGAGGTGGAAGAGATAAGTGGTATGCCACCTCGCCAACTCTGCTGTGGACCTGGAAAGGTCCGATGAACCTCAGAGATAACATGACACCCTGACCAAATCTCTGTAGACCTTGTCGAGGTGAGACATGTATAAAGACGTGGTCACCATCCTTGAAATCCAGAGGCCTCCATCTCTTGACAGCATACGACTTCTTCCTGCTCTTTGTAGTGTTCATCTGCTCAGGGATTATCTGCACCTTCTCCGTGGTAGCTCATACCATCTCTGGTCCCACCAGTTCTGACTCCCTAGGGTCTATCTAGAACAAGGGTGATCTTCAAGGTCACCGTATAATGATTCAAATGGTGCAATTCCTATGGTGCAGTGATTTTTGTTGTTGTAGGAAAACTCCACAAAAGGTAAGTGATTCTCCCAACTGCGACCAAAGTCGAGGACACAAGCACGTAGCATGTCCTTGAGGGTCTGAATGGTCCTCTCAGTCTGGCCATCTGTCTAAGGATGGAAGGCGGTGCTCAGATGTATCTGCATCCCGAAAGCCTCATGTAACCCCTTCCATAGTCAGGAAGTAAAGAGTGTCTCACGATCGAAGACAATAGAAGAAGGTACTCCATGTAGCCGCACAATCTCCTACACGTAGAGGCATCCGAAGCTCTCTACTGAACCCTTCTCGTTGATCGATAGGAAGTTGGACGACTTGGTGAGTCGGTCGACTGTCACCCAAATCAAGTCATGAACCCTGGATGTATATGGAAGACCTGTCACGAAGTCCATGGATATCTCATCCCATTTCCACTCTTGGACCTCTAAAGGCTGAACCAAGCCTACTGGTACATGGTGCTATGCCTTCACTTACTGGCAAGTGAGGCATCGAGAGACAAACTCTGCTACTGCCTTATTCGTACCTGGCCACTAGTGCTGTCGTCGAAGGTCCTGGTACATCTTTGCCACTCTGGGATGTACCGATAAAGGGGATTTGTGGAACTCCCTCAACACTTCCTCATGAAGTGACAATAGTACCATTGTACATCCACTGAAGAGGATGACATGCTCCCCACCTTCAGAAAATCTATCAGGTGCCTACCCTGTAGATATCTGAGCTCGTCGTGTCTCACAGTCAGCATCCCCATGTTGTGCCTCCCTAAATCTCTAATGATGTGGAGGAGTGACTGTAAGAGACTGAAGGAAAGCTGCTCCATCTCGGTCCACATAAGAAATCTATAAAGAATACAGCTACTCTATCGCCTCTCCTAGCAGCTATATACCCAATCTCCTACTGAGCGCATCTGTAGAAACATTCCCCTTCCCATGTGTATAGACTATCTCAAAGTCATATCCCTGGAGGAACTCAATCCAAAGTTGTTGTCTCAGGTTCCGATCCTTATGAGGGAAGATATACCTGAGATTCTTGTGATCAGAGTATATGGTAAAACGTTCACCCATAAGATAGTGTCTCCACATCAGCAAGGCAAAGGCCACTGCTGCTAACTCCAGGTCATGGGTAGTATAGTTCTTCTCATGTAGTCTTAGATACCAAGAACCATACGTGATAACTGGTCATTCCTCCATCAGGACACACCCGAGTCCAGTCCCTGATGCATTGTAGTAAACTACATACCATACGCTTTCCTCTGGAAGCCTCAATATGGGGGGAACTAGTCAGCCTATGCCTCATCTCTTGAAATCTCTTCTGGAATCTCTCCGTCCACACAAAGGGTTTCTCCTTCTTCGTCAAGGATAATAGTGGAGCTGTAACTCTGGAGAAGTTTGGTATGAACCTCCAATAGTATCCATCCAAATCCAAGAAACTTCATACCTCCGTCACAATCCTAGGTGGCTCCCAATAAAGTACCACCTCAATCTTCACTGGATCCACTGCATATCTAGCCTCTAAGATGACATTTCCCAAAAATTAAACCTTCCGGATCCAAAACTGGCACTTTGAGAGCTTACCATAAAGCTGCTTCTCTCAGAGTGTGTCCAGTACTACCTGAAAATGGAAAGCATGCTCCTCCTCAGTAGTCATGTAGAGCAGTATGTCATCAATGAAAACTACGAAAAAGTGATCAAGGTAAGTTTGGAAGATCCTATTCATGAGTCCCATGAACACTTCTGGAGCGTTGGTTATGCCGAAAGGCATAACAAAGAAATCGTAGTGGTCGTACCGACATCTAAAGGTCGTCTATTGCACATCATCATCTCGAACTCTGAGTTGGTGATAGCCTGATATGAGGTCTATCTTCGAGAACCACCGTTCTCCCTTCACCAGATCAAGAAGGTTGTTAATCCTCGGGCGTGGGTACTTGTTCTTCATGGTCACCTGATTCATGCGATGGTAGTCAACACATAGCCTCAAGCTCCCATCCGCCTTCTCGGAGAATAGAATCAAGGCTTCCCAGGGAGAAAAACTGGGCCAGATGAATCCCTTCCCTTATAAGTCCTCTAGCTGTACCCTCAGCTCGCAAAGCTCAGCGGGATCCATCCAATATGCTAGTGTAGATATCGGTGCCATCCCAGGGTATAGGTCAATGTAGAATACCACCTCTCTGCAAGGAGGTAGTCTGGGAATATTTTCATGGAAAACATCTGCGTACTAGTCCACCACTATAGGATTTCTTGGACTCTCCACATCAACTACTCTGTGGGTAAGGCATGCCAACTGATGAGTGATATGATATACCATCCTCTGAGTAAGTCCGTCCTATGATGCAAAGGCTCCCTTCTCACCGGTGATGGTGAAACTGGTCCAATCTGTGCGGAAAAACTGCACTTTGCGCCTAATATAGTCGATCTGATCATGGACTGTAGATAACCAGTTCATTCCCAAGATAACATCGTAAGGACTCAATGCTACTACGAGGAGATCCCAGCCGAAGCTCTCGCCTCCTAGAGTAAGATCACACTGCTGGAACTAGTGAATAATTGTCATGTCTGCTCCTGTTGGAGTCTCTATCCATAAGGATCAAGCCAATGGATCTATCGGAATCTTTGAGCTCTGAACGAGGGAGGTGGCAATGAATGAGTGACTTGAACCTGTGTCTATAAGAACTGCAACTAAGTTGGAGTAGACACAAATCATACCTAGAATCATCTCTGAAGCACTGTGATTGTAAGCCTCATCAGCCTGGAGATGAGCTATCCCCTGTCCATCTTCTCAATGCAGTCTGGGTGGACATCATATTGGTGGTGGCGGTAACACCTTGAATCTCCATCCACCACCAGCTGTACGTCCAGATCCTATGCCACATTCGCCTGCTCCCTGCATTCCTCCTTGATCAAAATGTTGTCTCTGCCTGAACGGTCCTTTGACCATCTGCTGATTGTCAGTACAGTGGGTTGGATAGTCACGGTCCATGTGACCCTGACCGCCACAAGAGTAACAATGCCCACTCATGGCATGACTGGCTCTGTCTCGTGTGCCTCACACTACTGAACCCATATCATGAGGTCATCTACTGGATAGTCTGGTCCGCCTGGACATCTTTGGAATTTGTCTACTGCCAGCTACAGAAGGCTCTCTTGCATATCTACTAGTGATGGGTCGTGCTGCTGGTGATTTCATAGTAAGGAAACTCTCCACTAGGAGGGCTCTCTCTAACACCCCCACTTGCGTCAGGATGCTGAGGGAGATCATCGAAGCTCTGATCTCTTGCCTGAGCCCCTGTTCGAAGGTTTGGCCTCAAAGAATGGGTCTCGTACCATATCTGTAGAGTAGGACGAGAGGTCGGTGAACCTCGCTGAGTACTGTTCCACCATCATGCTACCCTGCTATAGACACAGTAGCTCATGTATCCACACCGTATGTAGGGTGGCTGGGACAAACTCCACCTGAAACAGGCTCTGAAAGTCTTTCTAGAGTAGTGTCACCTCGTCATGCACCTGGAGCATCAGGCTCCCCCATCTGCCTTCTGTTTCCTTAAGGAGACTCATGACAAGGATCACCATAAGGTCAGCTAGTGACCCTACTAGTCTGAAGATTCTCACCATATCCTCCATCAAATCCTTAGCTGCCTTCAGGTCCATCTCACCCCTGAAACTGGGCGGCCTCTGTCACTGGAACTCGTGCAACGTGCTCAAGCGGTGTGCACTCTCTACTGCTACGGCTGGTGGTATCAGTGGCCCAATGGGTAGTGGTACTGCTGGTGCCTCTGCTATGATTGGGCCCTGTACAGAGGTCTTATCGCTCGATGGACTACCATCTCTTACATATCTTGGAACCCTGGCTGGCTGTCTGTTTGGAGGCATCTTGGGAAGAAGATGTGAGAGATAGTCAATAATTTATACCTGGTGAGCTAACTCAAAGAGATCAAAAAGAAAACTCTTGAAAACACACACGCAATTAGTGTTTTCATGCATTGAGTCGGAAATCAATAGTTAGGGTTTGGGTGTATGGATACGTCAGCCGCTGCACCAACACTGGACTCCCGAAACTGAGAACCACACTCAGTACCCTAAACACTATTGCTTCAAAGAAATGTAAGATCAGAGTCATTAGTTCTGTGGTAGAACCGGCTCCTATAATACCAATTTGTCACGACCCATTCCCCAGGGCCCGTGCCGTGACTACCCCAAGGCTTCCTTCTATATGCTTGGGGCTGGCGACTATCATGAAAGGCATAAATACCTAAAACAGGGAAGACATTGCCTTTATAAACTGAAAACACACAACAGAGTACAAGCTGGAAATAAACACTATGTAAAGATGTATAAAAAAGAAGTGGTGGAAAGTAAAATGGGCCGGAAATACAAGCCCCACAAGAAAGTAAAAGTACAACTGAAGAAAAGTAAAGCAACAAATGGGTCATCCTCTGGGGTTCCTACCTAAAGGGTAGGTAAAAGTGGCCTTCTCATCACTCCATATCCACCGGTCTCCTCTATGTACCAACTCGTTATAAGGTCCACCTCTTGATACCATCCAGTCCTGCTACTATGATCCTCAATCAGTGTTGTCCGTCATCTGCAACCAATACAACGAGGTGCAGGAATAGCCCGTGCAGGGGTGGGTATACCGATACTCAGTAGGGATCTCGAGACCCTCAAGGTCTCACAAAATCAAACATGGATAAACCACAAAGTTTTAAAATGACAGATAACCCCACTTAGGTATATGCCCATATATATACCTAAGTTATCAAGTAATCCATCTCGTTCATGAGGAAACACAAGAGTTGCTGACTCAACTCACAAAGATATACAACTTTTGTAGAGAGATAGAGATGATCAGATGTAGCCACTAAATCATCTAAGCTCTCGGACCAACAGATGATTCAGGACAAGCTATTCTATTGGGCCAACACATGATCTAGGAACAGAAGTTAGAACTGTCGGACCAACACATGATATAAGAATAGTTGTCAGAGCTGTCAGACCAACACTTGATCCAGGACCAGCTATTCTGTTGGACCAACACATGATCCAGGAATAGAAGTCAGAACTGTCGGACCAACACATGATTCGAGAACAATCAACAATGCACAACCAGCCACAGGGTTTCCACAAATCACACTTGATTCCAGGAGGGTCTGATCCTCAAGCCAAGTGTTGATACATCGACTACAACGAAGTGCCAAAGAGAAGTATCTCAAAGGTCCATATCGTCATAGGGGTCTTAATGCAATAGATGGCTCGTCAATCAGACGCCTGGTCTGTGATTTATCAGCTTTTTAGACCCAGGGGCCCGGTGGGATTCGTGTATGATCCAACCAGACTGTGTCTCAACATTTCCCTGAAATCTAGTGGGGTATACTCAAAGGGACCGTCGTGCTCCACGAAAACCAGTGCTGCTGAAGGTTCGTCAATCGGTCGTCCGGTGCCAAAGTTACGACCAAAGAAAGTAATAGGGTCAGTAATGGGCCTGGGCCCGGTCCGACCCGGTTGGACCGACTCAGCCCAACCCAGACTGAGCTGACCCGGTCTGGGCTGACCCATTGTGAACTGCTGGGTCTGATCCGACCCGTTGGGCGGGTCAGCCCATTATGATCATACTGGTCTGCTCGGCCCGTCCCAATGGACAATGGGGGCGGTTCGGCCTGGAGGTTGCCACGTAGGAGGCTCGTTCCAGAGGCCAGGTCCGGTTTGGACAACACCACATGGGGTGTGGCTTGGGCGACTCATCCCGGAAAGCCGATTCGGTTCGACCAGCGACACCACGAAGGATGCAGCGGGCCGGTTCGTGAGGCAGGTGGCCCAAAGGCTGGTGGGTAGGCCGGAGGGGCACGGGTTGGCGTGGGCAGACGACACGGGCAGCACGCATTAGGCACGGGTAAGCGTAGGTAGTGCACCTGGAGGTCACAGGCTAGTTCCCTGGGTGTTGGGCTGTACACAGGAGGCTGGCTGGGTGCTTGGCAGCACGCTGGGAGGCCAGTGGGGCGCCAGGCAGTGCGTCGAGAGGCCGGTGGGGCACCATGTAGCATGCCGGGAGGTCGGCGGGGCGCTGGGAAGTGCGATGGGAGGCCTCGGGCAGGCGGCCTGGGCGCCGGGCAGGCCGCGGGTTCGGCCGAGGCGCGCGGGGCACCACGGCTGCGACGCAGTTCACGAAGGGTACGAGTAGCACATACTTTTCGTTGCCACCTCCATCGCCTCATCATTGTTACATTGCCATGTCGGAGAAGCATCACAACAGATCAGTGGTGGGAGTCGGGCCAAGTTAGTTGGCCCACACCCTCCACGTTTCGGGGTGATAACAAAAGGCTCATCAAGAGATGAAGATGGTAAACAATTCACCCGTAACAATTCCATTCCAAAAATTGAAAGATATAAGAAAAAGGAAAATCAACATGTAATAAAACCCTACTTGGATTTTCAGGCATCGACGGTGATGTCAGGGGAAGAAGATATAGTCGTCGTTCATCGCGCCTGATGAACGCTTCCACTTCCGAGTTCACATGACGGTTGTGGAAGTGTCTCCACGTCGGTAGGTATATGGGGAAGAATTCCAAGGAAGAAGTCCGTGGAAGATCATTTTCGGCATTCTTCATTCTTCATTCTTTGTTGGGAGAACTTCTTTTCTCCCAAGCTCTCCTCTCAAAGCTCCCAACAAATGATAATTTCCAAGCAAAAAATAATACAAGTTGTCTATTATTTTGTTGGCACAACAATTTCAAATTGGAGAAATTAATTAAGAGGCTCCCCTTAATTAATTCATAGTGATGCTGCAATTAATTAATGGGGAGGTCGTGATGCTCCCCGAAATTAAATCACACGCATTGGTGCAATCTATTAATGGGGAGGTTAAGAGTCTCCTCCCTCATTAATGAAGGGAGTTGGGAGGTTTTCCTCTCCTCCCATTAATAGGTGGTTTATGCCCCGTGTGGTCCCCACCTCATTTATCCTCACACAAAAGGTTGAGTTCGGGTGGGCCCCACCACAATAAACTCTTGGGAGAGATTATGGGGCAGTGGCCCCACATCCAACCTCCATGGAAAGGTTTTAACCACCACACACCAAATTTCGGCTCAAAATAAAATAAAGTATAGGGCACTTTATTTTATTATTATTTGTTTTATGAAAATATTAAAACATACTTTTATTCTCGACCAATTTCCGTCGAGGTGAAATTCTTCTATAGCGAAAACTGGCACTATGAGTTCAACTGAGCCATGAGATTCCAATTTCGAGCATTGGTTCAAAAGTTATAAAAGCCCGCTTGTACATTTACTAAATATACCAAAAAAAACATCAGAAATTGATTCTGAGCACACCGGGCCTCAGAATCAAGCACCGTAAATTTTCATGGACTCATAAAAATCCCAGGTATTAAAAAAAAATTCCACGGGATTTCCAGGTCTTTACATAATCTCTATAAGATATCAGAGTAGTCATGGTGATTAGGTTGGTGAAAAAAACATCCTTCCACCTTGGAGGTATTCCTAAAAAATCTGTGGGGATGAATTATTTAAAATCCCCCACCACTAAATTAAATGTGATTGCTATATATCATAATATAACAAGTAATACACATTACAACTACTGGTGTATGGGATGCATCATCCATCTCAAAATATACAGTCATACAACCATGAGATCTCTTATTCACACAAAGTAGAATGTCATCCCATCCATGTGAAGGAATTTAAATCCTAAACGGTGATAATAATGCATGAATTAGAACATAAAAAAACAATAATAAACCTATATTATGACATATTGTTCCATCTTGATGACAAAATGTACCCATGATAAGCACTATTCACCTAGTGATGGATCACACAACCATGTGATAAAAGATATAGAATAAGTGTTCCACGTGTGAAAATTAGGACACAATTTCAGGGCTAAATATCCAATTGTGAGTTCTAGATATCAAACTATGAGTAATAATATGAATTAATGACATACACATGTGTCCTATAATAGAGAAGAATGTGTATAATAATAACCCATTGTAACTCAAATAACCTCATGTTATAGTGGGTCATAGGCCCCCATTGAATACCATTATCCAAAACCCTAACAAACACTCCCCTAATCGAGATCTAATTAATCCTGAGGGTATTGGTGGATGTATCTCATAGAATCATCTACTACTCATAGATAATTATTATGTAGCCACAAATGATTCTCTACCAGTTTTGCCTCTCTGGTGGTCGCCCGGACCTTGCTTGGGAGATTCGAGATCACAACGTTTCCTCTTCTGTTGTTGAAATGATATAATAATTTTATAATTGAAATTTTCCATTATTATAATAATGTTTTAAGGTATGAAAAATACATATCATATAGATTCAAATAAAACCTGGATTTTCCAAAAAATAATTTTAAATTATATGATATTTAATGAATTCAAGGAATATATCCAAATAAAATATTAACTCGACCATTGGAATAGTAACATGACCATTATGGATAGTAATAAATCCAAGGGAACAGTAATTTCACATAAGAATGTATAAATATATTTTACCCATATTATAAATGAAAATAATATATAATTATATAAGAGTATAGGAAAATATATATTTTAAAAATGAAAAATTTGATGTTTTGTATTTTTGTTAAACATAAATATTTAATTGCAATTTTATAAGTAATGTAATGATTTAAAAAATTATTTACATAAAATAGATTGAAATTTTTGTTTTTATTCTTATGATTATAAAATAATTTTATGTGACCATTGTTAATTTTTCAATTTTTCATAACATCCGTTAAAAATTTAGAATCAGAATATTTAGAATAATTTATGATTTTATTAAAATTAAAATTTCTAAAATTTCGATATATATTTTAATAAATATGATTCCTTTTTTTAATTCTCAATGTTGATATATTGTTATTCCTAATTACTTGTGATTTCTGATAATGATATTAATTATTGGAGAATAGTTAAATACAATAATTTATGATATATGCTAAATTGATAATTATTGAGTCATAGATGATATATGGATAGTTTGAGCCCATAATCTCGAAAATAAGTTCATTATTTTAAAAAATTTATTGATTATCTGGAATCTATTCATATCTTGAGAAAAATAATAAACTATTAAATAAAGTAATCAAAAAAGACCCATCACCTCCCTTATAAATACTAAGCCACACCACCCCATCTCCTCAGACAACCAAAGCCATGAATCATGTCTAATTTTTACCCAATACACTTCCCAAACCACTCCCTCATGTATAATAAATAATATTTCTCAAGATAATACCAAAGATAATTTTCTTAAGGAGGTTTCCAAGGAGATGAATTCAACAGGTAAAATCCAATTTTTTCCCTTTTAAGTTGACTTTAATTTTATTTTAATTTCATTTATTTTCATATTATATCCTCCCCACATCTTATCCATGTCCAATGATCCCTACAGTAACATATATATATATATATATATACTATAATTTTATTATGATATTGTAATAATCCATCATTAATCGTATTATCCTCTTCATTTTTTTAAAAATTGATACATCATTCATTAGGTGTTAATTTATCACCATCAAGGATAAGTAATTGTCATATTCATTTTATTCTTTTATAGATTGTTATAAAGCCATTATAAATTTTAAAATATTTTAAATTATAGTTTTTAACCCTTTTATCTATATGAAATATTTAAAAATGTTATTAAATCAAAATATATGATTTTTATGGTCATAAAATCATCCAAATAAATTAAATCATTTTCAACAATTATTTTTCTAATGAATAATCTTCATAACACTAAAAATGATATATATTATTTATCAATATTCATAATGGTCATTAGTAACATGTAATCTCATTTTTGTAGAATTATTCACCTTTTAAATGAACTTCAATACATAAATACAAGTGAAAAAATCATCAAAAACTAGAAAATGAACACTATCAGAAAGTTGGAATTGAACTCTATAACTATTCAAAATTTCCATAAATGAACATTATTAAAATATAATGAATCAAATTCAAATTAATTATGTTCTATATTTATTAACTAATTAATATAATTTTTTATCCAAGATATTAGTGTTAAGAACTTATTCAGACCCAAGGTAAGGGGATTCTCAAAACTAAATCTCTTTCATTGGGGTTTATTTCATTCAATATATTTTCAATATAGTTATTCCATTAATATTTATTTTAATATCATTTATTTTATCCATTCCATTTATTTTTGGTGATATTAAATTTTCAATTTTTTTTAAAAACACTATGATTTTTCAGAATATGTCATGTTTCTAAAAACACATCATTTAATTCTCTTGATATTGTTTCTTATTCTCTCAAGATTTATGATTCTTATACAAATTATGTTATTAATTTTTTATTTTTAAATCCCAAGGATTATTCATAAATTTATTATTTATTAATTAAATCCCATTATATTACATAGATTACTTTATTTTAAATATTGATATATGTTTTGTGTGGATTTCATTATTATGTATATCAAATGATCCAAATGGTGTGCTCGTAATTATATTGATCTCTAATGAAAATGGAAATATTTTGTATCTCATTCAATAATAATGAATACTCATGAACATTTTTCTATCACTGTTCACAATGATGATGTAATAATGGTTCACATATGTTATGCATGAATATGATGCTATCATTGTTCACAGATATGTCCGGTACTTAACCACTAATACATGATGTTTAATTTTTATACATTTATCCATTCCAGAACTATATCTAATGAATTTTCCCATGATTATGATGATAATAAAATTATTATATTATGATGATAATGATAATTCTCACCCCATGTTATATTGAATTAAGTTATTATCTATCCTCTTACTAATATTATATCTCACTCCTTTATTTTATGTATATCCTCATGTAATTACTTTTATTAAGGAGTACACATGGTCAACTAAAAAGGTATAATAAACAGAATTAATGAATTATTAAGTATTATTATGTAAATTTTATTTTAAGTCCTAATCTCTCTAAGACATTCAACAATTTTATCCTAGTTTTGTAACTCTATTATTTTATTAAAATGAAGTAATAATCACATAAGATAAGTAGGGTTATATATTTGGTATAAAATAATGGTTTATCTTACATGTAAATTGGGATCTGATAAATTTAGTGAAAATAAAGAAAATTTACGCACCAAATAAGAAAGGTATTAGAAAAATTCTAAACATAGGGATCCTAGAAGATATAAATATATAGTTATTTTCCAAAATTTAGAAATTAATTAATTTTGACTTTTTATATTATGTTTTTTAATATTTTATATCATATAATATTATGGTATCTATGAGAATATAGTCCAGTAACCCATGTGAGGGACCATGAAGTAATTTCCCAAATGACATCACCAATTACCTAGGTGGTGGAATGAAAATTTTATGGTCATTTCTTACATGATAGTCTCGGGCTTTGAAAAATAACTTGAATAATATGGAATTTATACCTTTACCTAAGACAAGTCAATTTTCTATAGAGTGTTTTCATTCGAAACAACCACTTATGATTATTGGATCACTCAATCAACTAGTTCTAGTATAATGGGTCAACTCAATGGAGAATATATTTTATGTTCTTTTCTATTTTTGAGATGGAGAAGGTGACACTATCAATTTTTATTTTTAATGGAGAGGTTGAATAATATTTTTACATTATTAAGAAAACCATGATGAATGATGAAATTGAATTGATGGAGTTGAAATACGTTAATTTTATTTCTTAACATGTGTTTCCTTAAAAAACATCATAACAAGATATAGAGAGAGTTAATAGAGTTGAAGTAAAAAGAAGGTGAATCATTCATGCAATATGAAGAAAATATCCCAAGTATTTCAAGGTATACTTGGGTATTTTTATCAAAGATCATATCCAAATATATCTATTATTTAGTCGTTTAAACGACAACATCGATGGGTTATAGTTATTTGATACATTATATGTTATGAAAAGTTTTTTAAAAGTGATATCAAAGTAGATATGGAGTTTGGATAATTATAATGTGTTTTTAGAGAAAATAAATGAATGTTTATGTTTTAATGAATGGGATATAATGAAAATGGTGAAATTTAATCACAACCAATAACTTGTCACAAATGTGAGAGGAAACATCATGGAAATTTCTTCAAAGGTATGGATAAATGCTTCAAGTGTAAATAGAACTCCACCAAGTTAATTAATTTTAGGGATTCATGAAGAGTCCAAAAAATATGTTAGAGGAGAGGAGAGGACCAGCCATGGTCTAATTATTCAACTGTAGGAATAATGGTCATTTTTCCTGATAGTGAACTAAACCTCATGCCCTCAAGGGTAACTGGTATCATCACCCACCAATGCCAATGGAGAACAACAAGGACTATTTCTTCATTACATCTTATGTGTGGCTAGAAAAAAACATCAAAATAGGTAGACTCCCTAATCAATCAATAACTAAAAAATACATATTTGATTCAGATTCTATGCAATCATTTATATCATTAATTTTATCTATAACCATATAATTGAATACTAGAATCCATGATGTATAAATATCCATAAAGAAAATATAATCGTGATATAATTGAATCCCAAGTGTTAGAGTCATCTCCTCTTGGTGTATGTGAGAATATTATTATATAAAATCTTGTCATACATCCGTTGGTTGGATTACACTCAATATTAGGAAGTATTGGGTCCCGTTATATATAGAACACAGTAACTATTTGGAAAAGAAAATATATATTAAAATTCCAAATCTTCACATGATCTCATAAAAATTTAAGGAAGTTCATGAATATCATTTATAATGACACCCAATGGTTTGTGTGTTGATTCTATATGATCAATCATACATCACTAAAATTTTTAAGTCTAATGATGGTATTATCCATGATGAAATTCCCACTATGAGGGAATAAACTGATGTATTTCTTGAACGATTTCCCTAACATACCCAACAACATGAGCTATTGTTTTCAAAAAAAAAAACTCATAACTAGAGATAATACTATCTCAAATATCCCTATACTATGTCCTCGATCGAACTAGAGTAGTTATAGAAGCAGCTGTAAGAGAATTTTGACAAAAATTTCATACATCCTCTTATATCACCCAAAGGTGATCCTCTTCTCTTTGTAAATAAAATATATTGATTAATTCACTTCTATATAAATTATTGGGAGCCAAAAAGATCATCATAATGTACATGTATACCCATCCAAGTATTGACTAATTACTCAATAAACTATGAGGAGTTCAATACTTCTCAAAGGTGGATATTCATTTGGTATATTATCTGTTGAAGGTGAATAATAATGATATTTGTAAGACGGATTTCCCCGAAAGGTATTGGATCTATGTGTATAAAGTAATTCCATTTAGGAATAATCATTTCCCTATAATATTCATTGATTTAATTAAGAGAGTATTGATTTAATTTCTTGAAAAAACGGTGTAGTATTTTTTTTATTATATTATATTATACACTTACATAATGTTGGATGATGAGGAAATTTTAAGGATTGTTCTAGAGAAATTAAGGAAGGATAAATTGAATTCCATTTTCAGTAAAAGTGACATATAGATGAATAAAGTATCATTATTGAGGCACATTATCAAAAGTTAGGGAATTTACGTCGACACTACAAAAATCAAATGCAATAAAAGAATGGTGGAGACCCGCTATTATTATAAAAAGTCATAGTTTTATTGTCTTATTAGGGTAATACTTAGATTTTGTGATAAAATTTTCCATGATTTTCTGTCTATCTAAAAATGTTATCAAGGAAAGTGGTAATTTATGTCTGTATAGAATAATGTAAGGAAATAATGAAGGAGATAAATAAGATGCAAATCACTACACCTATACAAACATTACCAACACGGGTTGAATGTTATTTTGATAATTTTTTAAGCTTTACAGAATTTTATGGGGTATGTAATCATGAATAATGACAATTTGGTAGCCTGCGTCTCATGGTAGTTGATGATACACAATTAGAACTACTCGACGTATGATTTGGAGCTAACAATTTTGATTTTCTCCATTAATATATAGTTCCACAAACTATATTGTGAATAAGTGTCATATATACTGATCATAATATTGAGAATTATATATTCATACAAATGGTTCTCATCATGTATCACATGATATGGTTAGAGTTAATCAAGGGATATGATTGATCTATTCACTATATTCATTGGATGGTGAACAATGTAGGTGTTTCTCATTGAAGAAAAGAACCTGATACTCTATCCATGATGCATATTTTGAAATACCCTTTCATCATGGATATGAAATGCTGGAATATGGAAATTATAATGGAAGGTAATACATTTTAACATTCCAAAATAATTTCCTAACCATCTATCCAAGAGAATATTAAGGGGGCACAAAGGTATGATACAATGTTACAAAATAATGTGAATGTAGAAGAGGAAGGCACACTACAAGAGTTCCATATCAATGATGATGGAATGATTCAATTAAAAATAAGACATTATGTTACTTTATAAAGAGAGATAGAGAATGAGATATTAGGTAATGCATATAGATCGACATTTAATATAAATCTTGGATGAACCAGGATGTGTCATGATATCTGAGAACACTTCTGGTGGGACAACATGAATAACACACTTATACACTACATATGAAGTTTATTGATATGAAAAAATGTAAAAGTGGAATGGAAAAGGTCCCTGGGTGTGATGAAACCACTTCCTATACCTGTGTTGAAATGAATGAATATCACTATTGAATTTTTTACAGGTCTCCCGAAGACATCCAAAGTAAACAATGTGATATGGGTTGGGGTGGATTGACTCACCAATAAATCCCAATTTATTTCTATTTGGGAATAATTTTAATTTGGAAAACCTGCAAGGATATATGTGAAGGATGTGTTGAAGATACATGGGGTTCCACTATGAATCATCTCTGATCCTAATGCAGTGTATACATCTAAATTTTATATAAGTCTGTAATATGTATTGAGTATAGAATTGAATTTATTCATGGAATATCACTAACAAACTAACGGAAAATATTAAAGGACTCTTCAAATTCCCCAATACATGATAAGATCATCCTCAATGGAATTAAAGTGTGTATGTGATCATAATTTCCCATTATTTTAGTTCCCATACAAAAATAGATTCCACTCAAGTATTTACATGGATCCATATGAAGCACTCTATGGAAAGCGATGTATAACTCCAATCTAGTAGGATACAATTGGATAATGAAATCAAATTTGAGCTAATCTTCTATAAGAAATGGAAGTGAATGATATATCCATTTTGAAAAATATCAAATATATTCAGTGCCAAAAAATTGATATGCTAACAATTGTCAAAGGGCCACAACTTTCGACGTTGGAGATAATGTCTTCCTATGAATATGAACATGGATGAGATTTGTGTGGTATAAAATGAAAGGGAATATAAGACCTGGTTACATTGGACCCATTGATATCCTTGATATTAAAGGATATATGGCCAATCATCTTTCACATCCACCAAATATGGATCATTCTCATGATGTGTTCCATTTATCTATACTAATGATGTACATACTAGATCCCTGAAAATGTACAGAACTACAAGGTGATACAACTAGATGATGATATCTCTAATGAGGAGCATCCAATAAGGAGTTTGGACTGGAGATATAATGTTATACAGAACAAGACAAACCACCATTTCAATGTATTATGGATTAACTATAAGTATAAATAAGCAACTTGGGAACTTAAAGAACCAATGATGGAAAAATACCCTATATTATTTATGTAAAATAAAATTTTGATGGAAACATTTTTAACAAGGGAATAATGTAAAAACCCAAATATTTATAAATATAATATTCAAATTCTTATAATTATGTTATATGGAATAAAACAAATTCACAACACATAGATGCTAATAAAAACATCATTCCCATAAATTAAGAATGAAATAATTGATATTTAATGAAATAAAGGAACCTATCTAGATGGAATCGTAACATGACCCTTCAAATAGTAAAATGAAAATGAAGTATAATAATCCCTGAAATTGAATAGTAACACAACCTATGAAGGTATAAATAAAATTATGGTATTCCATAAATGAATATATTTCATAATAATTTCACAGTATAAGTAAATAAATGTTTCAAAAATGATTAATTATGGGTTGGTGTATTTTTTTTAAAAAATGATTATTTACAAATTTATAGCTAATATAATGGTTAAATAAAATATAATATCATAAAATATATTCATAAATTAATATTATGTCATCCAATGTTTATAAAATTATTTTATGTGACATTTGTTAATTTTTCAAAGTGTCATAAAGGCAGTTTGAATTTTAAAACCAATATTTTTTGAATAAATGAGGATTTCATTTAATAAATAAATAAAACAAATTTAGAAAATTTAATTCATATAATGGTGTTAATTTTATAATTATATATGTATAAAAAATTTTATGCTTATTTGTTTTGTATTTTTATAAAATTGGAGAATTTTTGTGAATAATGAAATATGCTAATTTATGATATAAGGTAAAGAACTAAAGTATAGATTCATGGAAGATGTGAGACTAATGTGAGACTATAATATATAAATATCCCTAATTATGTTAATAAATTTAGTTATATGGATTAAATTATTCATAATCTAGAAAAAAATAATAATCTAATGAATATAATATAAAAAACTACCCCTCTGCTCCAATATAAATACAACCACATATCCATACACCTACAAATCCTTTAATATTTTATAGATTCTACTGAATCCTCTTCTCAACCCTCTTCCCCATGTCTGGGAGAATTTTTTTTCATCAAAATACAAAATATAATTTTCTTATTTAGGTTCTCATGAAGAAATAATCGAGAGGTAAAATCCTTTTTCAGTTTCTTTTAATTTCTATTAAATTTCATTTATTTTCTTAATATCTCATCACCCCACCATATCAAAAGTGAATGATAACCCCATTTTATTATATATACTATAATGTTATTATGATAATGGAATAATCCGTCACAAAAAATCTTCTTCTCTACCATTAATTATAAAAATGGATTAGTCATCTGCAAGGTGTTAATTTATGGTCTCCAAGGGAAAAAAGATTCTATTTTAATTTACCATCTTCATAGATGGTCATAAACCATTATAGTGGAAGAAAAAGATTTTAAAATCTATGTTATAATCCTTTTTATGTTCTGAACTAAATATATGAAGATGAAATTAAATAATATGATATGAGTTTGTGATGTTCATAAAATCATCTAAATTAATTAAATCATTTTGATTAACAATTTATCTAATGATTTTTACTCTTAAAAATTAACCAAACATATTGTAATACATTTTAATGTTTTTAATGTTCATTAATATGCAATATTATAATTTTTTTGGGAATGATCATCATTTTACATGAACAGCCATATTTCTATACAAGAAAATCAATCATGAGAACCAAGAAAATGAACACTATAAGAAAAATTGAAATGAACTCTTTCACTCTTCAAAGTGGTCATAAAAAAACCAAAAAATTATAATTAATCAATTAAATTTAAAATATTTTTTGAATTTATTATTTAATGAATCATATTTTATTTTACAGTGTATTAATGTTATAAACTCATTCAGACATAGTGTAAGGGGATTCATGAACCCAAAACACTTTCTATATGTTAACCATATTTCAATCCATTTTCATAATGGATGTTTCATAAATATATTTTATTTTTTTACATCCATTTTATTTTCATGTATATATATGTTTCAAACATGACCACATGAAAACCACAAAGTATTTATAAAAGAACTCTTTTTTCAAAAAAAATATATTTTACTTTTCTTATGATTGCTTCTTCATTAATCATGAATGATGATTTTTATACCATGTATGGTATTGGGAACCCCAAAATTTTATCATGAATGTATAATTTATGAAATGAAACCAACTTCATTCAATGGTTTATTTAATTTATATGGTTGATATATTTTCTATGTTGAAATATTGATCATTTAAATGTTATGAAATGAAAGGTGGACCTAGAATTATATAGAACTCCATGGAATTGGGAAATGTGATGTATCCCATTAGATAATATGAAATATTCATGAACATGATGCTATATTTGTTCTAAATTATTATGTTAAGATGATGAAAATTTATAATGTGTGAAAATGGAACTATATTTTACACAACTATGTGTGGTTGTTGACCAATAATAAACGATGTTTTAGTTTTATAAATTTCCACATGACATGATTATATTTAAGTATTCATCTCATTATTTTGATGATAATACTATTAATTTTTTGTGACGTTGATGATGATAATTATCCTTAACCCATTTTAAATTTATTTATCTTCTTATCTATCATCTTAATGTTCTTATAGATCACCCTATTCACTGATGAATATCTTCATGTTATTACATGTAATATGGAGTACATAAGGACCACTATGAAGATACATAAGATATAATTAAATAATTTTAATGTTCTATTAAGTTAATATTATGAATGAAGATAATTTTCAAAATACATTAAACTTTTTGATCCACGTTTTGTAATGATTATATAGTATTAAAATGATCTAATAATCATGTAAAAATGTATGGTTAATATTTTGGTGGTCCATCCTCCATCTTACAACCTTATTTATGAAGTATGGTAAGGAAAACATGTTCGACATGACCTCCCCAATTATATGAATATTAACACCCCTCTCTAATCTAACATGGTCCCATGAATTTTCCCTGGTTATATGTCTAAATTTTTCATTGGGAACATCTCCTAGACCTTGATAATGTCGAATGGTTCTTTCTAGATGCTACCACCATCTCATCTCTATAATAGACACTTCCAAATCCATATTCCTCTAATCACTCTAACATGTGTCTCTCAATCTACAAAAACCTCTCCAATACCAAAAAATTTATGGGAATGAAATAGGGTACTAAATTGGTATAGAGATATCTTCCGAGACCCATCTCAAACATGCATGACCAGATATAGACATCCCAAATAAGGTCATGGGAGTATGAGTTTTTTTACAACAAAACATACTAAACAAATATCACCCATCATTTCAAAATATATTCAATTTATTTAATCCAAAATTATGCCTAGAATGATGGGGTTTACTCTACATGGAATAGCTATTGGAATACGGTCTATGTGAGGATTGACTAATCATGAATATGTATAACTAGAACCCATCGACACCTAGCTACTCTGGTGAATATTCTAGATTATCGATAAATGACCAGATCCGTTAATGTTTTGATAACCTTAAGAATAAACATATCAGAATCTTGGAAATCCAATACATCCTGGTGATTTGGATAACATCAAAACATTAGTAGCTTCTAGTGTTGAAACGTACAGAATGATCTAAACTTGTATGTATCCTCATCATTATCTACTGGTAAGATCCTATTCCCTAAATTCATTTGTTCTATTGCCTATCTAGCTAGAGGAATGTAATCAAGATTGGTCCTATGAAATGGGGACTTATAAATCATCTGATCATTTTCACAATCAGAAATAAATAATAAAATATTCTTTTTTCACAATGGAATGATGAAAATTTATTAAAGACATACAATGTTTAGTTGAGAAAATATATTCATGCAGATTTGAGATGAGAAGGGTAGTCGAAGGACTCAATCATATATGGTTCATGTACCATTAAACCCCACAACAAATTTCTATGTAATCAGAGTCAACTATTAGTTTCTAAAATTCCTAATGATTTGATAGGGTTTCTACTACACCCACTCTATATTTCCCAGCCTAAAAGTTACACTCGAAACACATTTACAATGTTTCCCTAAATCCCAACCAAATAATGGGGACTACACCAAACAGTATCCTAAAGAGAAAAATAAAATAATACCAATCATTCTCAAATCGATATAGTACGTCTCTAGCTAAAACTTCCACATGATCCCCTCCATAGGCTAGGGGTTGTGAAAATTGATGAAAGAAATAGATAAAATGGGATTCATTTTGCAATGTAACTGAATGAATGGACCCTTTAATCAAGATAAAAAATTTGAGAGGATAAAACTTTAATAATAAAATATCTAGTTAATAACACTTGTATATAAATCTCATATGGTGTACAATTGAATGATTGTGTAAACTGAAATATAATGTGGAAAAATAAATGCCCATAAAAAAAGATGACTCAAACATGAAAAACAAGAAATGGTAATGAATGATATATACCATCTATGAATCTCCAAAAAATAACCATAGTATGCAGTAAAATTCTCTTGGATTCACTAATCTCATTTGTAATCACATTCAACTTATATGTTGTCTACATAACACAAGAAACTTGTGGGAAAATACCACATATGTGTGGGTATATACATAATCAATCGGACTCCACAAAATCTGAAGAGGAATTAGTAAGAGACATGACTAGAATAAAAGATCAGTAAAATTAATATTGTAAACAAATCCAATGACATTTATTCTGACACACACACACACACACATATATATGATCAAAATATAATACCAAAAAAGATATAAATGGAATTAGATCTCATATGTCATCTGAGGAAAGAGGGAAAATAGTTATTGGGTTCAGCAATGATTCCCAACATCTCCCATATATGTCCAAAGAAACAACCAATTTCATACACATCTAACAATTTCACTATATAGTAAAAAAGAAAAATATACAGGTGGATGACAAAATCCTTGGAACAATAGGAAGGTGCCACTTGTATATGGAGGACCCATACTATAACTCCATAAGAGGGTAACACTAATTAGATAGGGGATGTATACCCTGAATCTATATGAAGGTTACCATAATTATTTTGGAGAACCCATGCAATATATCAATTGTAGGTTTCCAATCAATAACCGATCGAGGACCCCTTCCCCATCTACACATTTGAGTTCCACTCAATATTGATTGGTAGAAGACCCATTCTCTGCTCAAACGGAGGGTGCCACTATAAAAATTGATATAGGAGACATTCCATGGAAAACATGATGGTTACACTCTAGTATATAGAAGAGGACCCATGCCGTACCCACTAGGATAGAGGAACACTAGTTTTTGAGGATCCATAAACTTACTAAACATGAGTTTTCCATTAAAAGATTAGATTTAGGATTCATTTCCTTCCCACTTGGAAGGTGAAACTCTTGTGTTATATATAGGAGTTATACCATTTTTATAAAGAGGGATCCACTACAATGAATATGATGATCTTTCCCAATCAAATCTACCATAGAGTTTCTCTATAAAAAGATTCAAAAAATGAACATAGAACCTAATATATTTAAATCCAACAAATTGGCTACCATTGCATTCTACATGATAATATTATCATGATAGGCTACTCGAAATCCTAACTCATAGTCAAAATAATAGATATAGGATGAGAAAAGTATTAAAAAATAATAATATAGGGGTACACGATGCACAATGGGATACAAAAGGGGTTTGGTCTTTCCCTAAAACCTAGTCATTTCCCTTTTCACACATGACTGAAATCCTATCTATCCAAACACAGTTAGTAAGGGGAATACATTGTGTGACTTCTCCACCCAGGGTCCAAGCCATGTTCCTAGAATTCTCTATCTAACTGGTCCCATATCTATGTAATCTAATACACAACATGTCATCTGGAAAGGAATCCTACATGTGTGATCCGCCACAAGGAATGTCTATCCTGGGAGGTTCACATGCAATGAAATCCTTTAATTTTTAGACATATATAGCACTGTATCAATAGGGGTACTACTCTATGTGTTCTCATCCCAACAAATTCCATGTATTCATGTTTGTCAAATAAATTATAGATATTATCGTTCATTTCTCTTATATGCATGTCACATAAAATCTCACCTCTAACTACCAATATTAAAAGTGGAATCGTTAGTAATTGGATTTCATCTATTTTTAAGGACATTGGATTTTTATCACTCTATTCAAATCCTTCTTGAAGCAACACATGTTTACTTCATCCATGGAGATTCATAGGATCTAAAAACCCATGTTCAAATAACAAATTTCATTCAACCATAGGAATCCTTACAAGGGTTTTTAGAAATATATTTTCATATTAATCTACCCCTAATTTTTTGGTTCAGTCATTCTCTATGGAACCAAACAATTAAAAATCATCACCACACTTCCCAATGATGAATAACACAACGAAAGAAGGTTAAAATACAAAAACATTAATTACATAAATTATTGGCTAAGAATTACTAGACAATGAATACCAATTTGGATGTCCATTGTGAGAAATAAGGCACTATTTAATAAAAAAATTTAAAACTAATTAATGGGATCATTAAATGGCTTAGTATAAAAGATGATGAAAGAATCAATATGAAAATGATAAATATAATTTTCAATTGGGGATGAATATAAAAATCGAGGGGTACTAATTCAATTTGGATTGTTCCTTATTGAAAAACACACTATTGAATAAAATATATGTTTGGTTTCTTTCTCTGCGCCTCAATTATCCTTTATATAGCAGTTAATAATCATATGATCTAAATTCTCCAGTAAAGGGTGGAATGAACACCCTCTTAATAGACTTTGGGTTATGATGCGAGAGATATAATATTGTATAACTGTATATTTCTAGATGAGTCTATGTTAAGGTAACTTAATAAATTATATAAATTAATAATTCCATTAATCCAATAAATGTTCTATCAATGGTCTCTTTATCTAAATTTCCATGAAGGAACTTTTAATGGTCGCACCTAAGGTAAGAATCACATAATATGAAGTACTGCTTGCATGTTATAAAATATATTTAGTTATAGCCGGTAACATGAAACCTTAGAATCTCAAACCATATCAGCGTATGGATCTAAAAATATTCCGAAATGTATTATAATATATTTGAATGGGAAATATAATGATTCTTCAATATTCCCTTATTTAATATTTTCCTCCAATAAATGAGAAACTACAAAAATAGATTGGGATATAGATCCCACATTTATCTGACCTAATCAAAAGTGATCTCATGTATTTTCACATGATTCCAAAAAACACATTCCAATGGGGTTGTACATTCAATAATTTTACTCTCTTTTCGATCCTCGATCAATTCTTGGTTATCCCCAAAAGTGGATCCATACTTGATGTCTAGCTCTCCCGAGTTAATAACACATATACGTTCATGAAAATATCTACCCTTATACAACACATGGAATATTTAATTCAACCTCTTCAATTGTGGGGGTAACATGAGGAAGAAACAAACCTAGAAAACCCTCTGAAAGATCTATAAAGGACCAATGAACCTCAAGAATAGATTTCCTCCCCAACTGAATCCTAGTTATTCTCATTATACAAAGAATATTCAGAAAACATGGTCTCCATTATCAAACTACAAGGGCCTAAAAAGACTATCTTCATAAGATTTATTCCTTAAATGGGTTGTGTATAACCCAGATCTTCTTTTCAAGGTTGTTTTTCTTTTTCCTTGAGTTTTTGAGAAAAGAAGAGTTTCTAGAAAATATTAATGTACACGCCATGTACTCGGTTACCAGGGGTAGCTGTGTACTGGCCATGTAGCGGCCTTACAGATGGACAAGTGTGATGACCTGGAGGCCACCTAAAGAAGAGTATGGAAAAGGCAAGTACACGCCATGTACTTCAAAAGTACTCACCAGGTACATTCTTTTTTTTTTCTTTAAATGCACTGGGGTCGCCTCTGACGGATAGAACAAACTTCTTCAAGGTCTGGTTGATCTGAGAGTGAGGGTACGACCGTGGATCTTTGACGAACCCCCAAGCTATCATCCGTCCTCCGAATCACACACCGTTGATTGCGTTAGAATCTCATCGGTGAGTTATCCCTTCGACTAGAGCCTCATCTTCTGATTTCTCTTCTTTTCGATGTTATCGTTGGTTGAACGATTTGTACGTTTTCTTAGATCTCCGATGTTCTAAGGTAATTCAAGCCTCGAGGATCATGTATATTGACCTACCAATTCCAATGTAGGTGGTTTGTGCCTTTCTTTTGAATTTATTTTATTTTTTTGTGCAAATTTTCCCAATACCCATGAATGAGGTATTGCACGTTTACCATTTTAGCCCTATTGTTTATATTCTATGCTTGTATTCCTGAGTAGATGTTTATTGATTTTTAATAGGATGAATTTTTGTGCTTTGTATGTATTTCCATTCATGTTTTTTCTTGTTTTGACCTTAAGGTATTGTTTTCCTGTTAGGCTACTGTTTGCATTCCCTTGCTAAGTATGTTAGGATGGTGTGACTATTGTTCAGTTATGATGTTGTGCAGTAGAATTCTAGCGAAGTAGTTCATGAGGTTTACCTTGGCCGTTACACATTGCTACACTTTCTTGACTTACACAGGGTCATGAGAACCTCGGGTATAGACCATAGGGAAAATTGATGTTGAGGGCTTCTCTAGAGTGTCATTATAATTATACGATGCGAGACCACAAGGGGAATTGATGTTGAGTATTTCCCCAAAGTGTATGTAGTTACTCGATACAAGCCACATGGGGAATTGACGTTGAGTGCTTCCCCAGAGCTCCTTTAGTACGATATAAGATTATATGGGGAATTGACAGCGAGTGCTTCCTCATAGAGTCTATACATTAGCTAAACCAGAGGGGTGAGACTGTGGGTGATTCCCAGAGGATTGCTTGTATCTTCTAGGTTGGACCAGAGGGAATAGGCTGTGAGTACTTCATAGAGGGTAACCTATTTGTGATTATCTGCTTTGATTAGCTGTTTCTTTATATTTTGAAACTGTGTATTGTTACTGTTGTGTACTTCCTTGTTTACTACTTTCTGCAAATTTTACCTTCAATTTATTCACTAACTGTTAGGAATAGATCTTGTGGTGGTTTCCTATTGGGATTCATCTCACACCCTATTTGGGCCATGCTTTTGGACCCAAACAAATTATATTGTTGCAGGTATAGACAAGGGAAAGATCCCTTCTACTTCAGGTACATGACTTGCTGTAGAGCTGGAGAGCATGAGACCAAGCTTAGGATTGGGATGCCAAGGATCTGTTTATCCGTTTCATTTGTACCTTGGTTTAGTACTGGTTGTATTCAGCATTGTTACTTGTTTTGATGTTTACCTAGACATATGTACCATGCATCATTATATATATATATATATATATGCTCCAGTTGTTTATTATCTCAGTCTTCTGTTGTTTACTATTGTTAGATATTTACTGCTTCTGCTATTGTATATTTGTTTTCCTTCCACTATGTTACTATGCCAATGAGGGCATAGTTTCCCCACTATCACACCCAAGGCCCTCACTGTTAGTCTGCAACCTTTGGAATTTGGGGAAATGCGCTTGAGGCCATGTGACCAACCGAGGAAAGGTCGCCTCTATGTGTCTTCTGGAACCTGGATGTTAAAAAGTGTTATTAGAGGATTATTTTCTCTTGAATTACTATTTGTAGCCTTCAGCTAGGGATAGGAATGAATAGGTACATGGAAATATGCTATGCCTGGGAGTAGCTAACCAATGTA
Organism: Viscum album; assembly: GCA_963277665.1. Classification (NCBI taxonomy): domain Eukaryota; kingdom Viridiplantae; phylum Streptophyta; class Magnoliopsida; order Santalales; family Viscaceae; genus Viscum; species Viscum album. The sequence continues at coordinate 1,042,269,857 of OY728160.1, read as the reverse complement.
TAGGGAAAATCCAATCTACCTCATTATTTCAATTTCTCTAGTTTACAATTTTACAATTGATTTGATTTCACCGTTGGGTGATTCACATGTTTTGTACGGTTACCATTGATGTTATTGAGGTTCTATTTCTATCGCAACCCGATGAGATGAGGGTATTCCATATCATGCATCATATAAGAACTTTTTAGAAATCCCATTCCATGCATTCTTTCCATGCCATATAGGATGCATTAGCGATTGCATGTGGTTGTGATAGATGTTGTGTAGAATATGCATGCTATTGTGATAGATGCCATGACAGAAATACCTGCTCTTTGATAGGGAATTGTGGGTAAGGTTTTGTTGAATGAACACCATGATTTGGTTCTTGATGTGTTATTTTCCATCATGGACCAGAATTTGGTGGATCATTGCAATGTTATTCTTGTTTATAACATGTATAAGGTTCCAAACATTGATTCGCGGGGAGTATGGGATCTCATGGATTGGAATGTGGCAGTTTCAATGTTCGTTTCAGTGTTTTTCTAGGTTACGGAGTAGTTTCTGAGGCATACTGTCTGGAAAAGCCAGGAATACATGTCGTGTAATGTTAAGTACATGCCATGTGTTCTTCTGTTTAGGAAGAACCCATTTTTCTTATGTACATGCCATGTACTCTATGTAGACGATGTGTAGTCTCTGACCATGTCGTAGGCCATGTGGGCAGAGACACGAGATGGGGAATGTCTATTGGAAACATCCGTGACCCTATCGTACATGCCATGAAGTGTTGACACAGTGTCCGCCCGTGTAACCAACAACATGGACAGATAAGACCATAATCTATACACACTGTGTCCACATTGAACACACCGTGTAGTCTGACCCAGGTACCCAACTATGTCATGAACAACATGGGTTGGTGTTATCCCTTCACAAACACGCCGTGTCTATTCGGAAAATGTCATCTAGTGTCAGCCAGTGTCACTAACAACACGGGCCAGGTGAATCTTGTCTAGTAAACATTGTGTCTATCTTGAACATGCCATGTAGTCTTGTTTTAGGAAAGCTGTGTGGCTTAACCATGTAGAATAACTTAGGAAGGGAAAGAGGATTCAAGTACACACCGTGTGTTACGACAACACGCCGTGTGTTTGGGGTGTTACATGACTAGTTTTGGCAGGAGTACACTCCCATGTGAATCATATCAGGGAACACATCGTGTAGGATGTGTACACACCATGTATTCATGTTTTGGAAAACATGAATGTTTCTTTCTCAAGTTATATTCTTACACTTCCTTGTTTCAGTGGCTGTTAATCCTAATCTGAGGTGTGCGCTTGACCATGCAGAGTCATTCCACTGAGACGTCCTACGACTAACCAATAGTTATAGTGCAGTGATCAGATGCCAGATATGGATGATCAGGGACTTTTTGAAGATCCTCATGTAATTCCAGTCTTGACACCAGCAGTTATACCTGTTACTGGTTTTGATGCACAGTTTAGGGAAGGCTTCATGAGGATGATGCAGACCTTTCAGAGAGCACCGCCTCCTGCCCTATCGATGGCTGATTTGATGCGGGTCTTTCAATAGCAGCATCCTCCCACCTTCTCAGGGGAAGGAGGACCTAAGGCTAGAAGCCATGCTGATGATATTTGAGCATCTGGAGACGCCTCTATAGAGGAGAGTCAAGCTCGCTACCTATATGCTACGAAATTCCGCTAAAAGATGTTGGGACGTGATATCATATGCGAGTCATCAATAGGTTATGGATTGGGAGGAGTTCCTGCGCATCTTCTATGACTACTTATATCCAGAGGCCCTGAGGGACAACCAAGTCTGGGTGTTTATGAGCCTCTATCAGGGTACCCTATCAGTTATGGAGTATTCCTATCATTTCAACGAGCATCATCATTTCACACCCTTCTTGGGAGAAGATGGGTTATTCTTGGCAAGGATGTTCAAGGATGGCCTCTGATAGGACATCCACTATTAGGTGAATATCTTTAGGATGACTTCCATAACATCCATCATCAACCAATCACTAATCACAGAGAAGAATATGAGGGAATCTGGAGTTGTGAGCTAGGGCAGCTCGACATCCAGAGTTAGTGCTTCACCAACTGATAGCCGGAAGCGACGCAGGGAAACTATATAGGGAGATCTGAGTAGGCGGGATGCATCTTCTGGTTGCCAAGTGGTGTGCTACCAGGGTGGGAGGAGCGAGCATACGAGGTCTCAGTGCTAAAGAAACTCGGTGGAGTGCTGATCTTGCGGCATGTTCGGACACCTTCATCATTTTTGTCAGGTCTTCTCACTAGAATCCGGTGATCGGGGTTCATCTATGACCCCTCATACAAGAGAAGATCCACTGGTTTCTCACCTATCTTGGAACTGGAGTTTTTTTGGCTGTTCAGGCTGAGGTGGAAGTTATGACCGTGGTGATCAGTCACCAGCCTACCAGAAATAGTAGGGTGGATCTACTTAGAGTAGTGAGGCTAGGTCACAGGGCTGCAGAGCTATCCATGCCTTTATAGTGGAGAAGACCCTTCAGAAGTAGGATATCCTCCCCTCTGTAGTTTGAGGTACAATATTAGTAGCCTATGTTTTATCATCTGCACATTTCGATATTGGGGATTCCTATAGATTTATATCTATTACTGTTGTGGAGAGCCTTGGCCTCTGCATCTTTTCCTCAACTGATATTTTGACGCTAGACACACCGTTGGCGACTAGACTGACTACAATACAGTAGTACAAGGATTTCCCACCAGAGGTTGGTGGATGTCACTTTCTATGGGTCCTCTATGTCATAGAGATGATAGGTTATGATGTCATTCTCGGAATGGACTGGCTAGTTCCCTTCCAGGAAGTCGTCGATTGCTATCATCGTAGGTTGAGTTTCACATCACCAGAGGGTGAATTGTTTCTTCATAGGGGCGAATGGGTTGTCTAGGTGAGTAGAGCGAGTCCAGAGCATTATGGGTTGGGAGCAGTTATATCCCAGATTGCTAGTATTTATCTGGATGACCATGGGACTTCATAGATAGACTTTCCTCTAGTGGTGGATTGTTTTAGAGATGTCTTTTTAGATGACTTTTCATGTTTGTCTTCGGAGCGTGAAGTAGAATTTTCTATTGAGCTTATTCCAGGAGAAGATCCGGTGTCCATTCCTCCTTATAGGATGGCCACACCTTAGTTTCAGGAGCTCAAGAAGATTTTGGAGGAGTTTCAGGAAAAGGGTTTCTTCCAACCCAGTACTTTTACTTGAGGTTCTCCTATCCTTTTTTGAAGAAGGTATACGACACCCTCAGGCTTTGTGTGGATTATCGAAAGCTGAACCGGTTGACGGTAATGAACTGATATCCTTTACCTAGGATTTATGATCTCTTTGACGAGTATTGAGGAGACCAGGTGTCCTCGAAGATTTAACTGAGATATGGTTATCATCTGTTGCATGTTAGACCATCTGATATACCTCTTACAGCCTTATGGAGCAGGTATGGTCTATATGAATATATTTTTATGCCATTTGGTCACACGAACATGCCGGAAGGTTTCTTAGCACTGATGAACCGAGTGTTCCATCCATACTTGGACTCTTTCATGGTGGTCTTTGTGGATGATATCTTGGTGTACACTCAAACTCGACACAACCATGCTGCCCATCTTGAGATCCTTTTGAGTACACTGAGAGAGCATCAGTTATATGCTATGCTCTCAATATTACACATTGGGATGGAGAAGATTCACATCATGGGTCATGTTATCTCAGAGACAGGTGTATTAGTTGACCTAGAGAAAGTGAGAGCTATAATTTCCTAGGAGCAGCCGAAGAACATCTTTGAGGTGCGGTATTTTCTAGGGATGGCTGGATACTATAGATGTTTCATTAAAGACTTTTCATGCATATCAGCACCTTTGATGAGCTATAATTAGAAGGATGTGAAGTTCTTATGGTTAGATTCTTGTGAGTCAGCCTTTCAGGAGATGAAAGGGAGGTTGACTTCAGCACCGATACTAGTCTTTCCAGAGCCAGGAAAGAGCTATAATATTTAATGTGATACATCAGGTATTGGGATGGGAGAAATTCTTATGTAGGGTGATGGAGTCATTGCGTATGGGTCTCGGCAATTGATGCCACATGAGAGGAATTACCCAACACACGATCTGGAGTTGGCAGCTATTGTTCATGCCCTACAATGTTGGAGACATTATCTTATAGGAGAGCACTTTGTGGTTTTCACCAACCAATATAGTCTCATGTACATCTTCACTCAACGTGATCTGAATTTGAGACAGTGCAAGTTGGTTTAGTACCTATAGGGCTTTGACTTTGAGTTTGCCTATACACCTGGGAAGGGTAACACAGTGGCTGATGCGTTGAGCAGGAGGACTCAGATACAAGTAGTTTGGAAAGCCAGTAGTGAGTGGCAGCTTATGGCTCTATTCTCTGAGATGCATTTGGAGGTGCACGACAGATAGGGGTTAACTTATTTATCTTCTGTTTCTATTACCTCTAGCCTTCTTGATCGAGTACGAATGAGGCAGATATCATATTCTTAAGGCCTAGTCCTATGAGAAATAATGTTAGGAGAGGACCATATTCCTGGGTGGACCTTAGGCAGGGATGTGATCTTGAATTTATAGGGACATGTATGGGTGCTAGATGATATATGTGGGGAGCTGATGTAGGATTTTCACTCCTCAGTTTGGGCAGTTCATCTTGGTTTCACCATGATGTATCGTGATCAACACTGTTAGTATTGGTGTCCAGGCATGAAGAAGGACGTTGCTGGTTTCATCATGAGGTGTTACACCTGTCAGCAGGTGAAGGTGGAGCATCAACAACCAACAGGGCATTTACAACAGTTACCCATTCCCGAGTGGAAGTGGAATGACATCGTGATGGACTTTGTGACTGATTTTATGAGGTTGCCTTGAGGGAATTATGCAGTTTGGGTAACCTTTGATAGACTTATGATGGTTTATCACTTATTTTAGATCAAGTATACCTTCAGTGTTAGTGAGATTGGGTGGTTGTACATCAGAGAGATTGTACATCTGCATGGAGTTCCACACTCAATTGTTTTAGGCAGGGATGCTTGTTTTACTTCTCGGGTCTGGAAGGGTCTTCAGAAGGTTTTGGGTACACATATAATTTTGAGTACGACATATTGTCCCTAGACAGATGGCCAGTCCGAGCATATGATTTAGGTACTTGAGGACAAGATCCGAGCATGCATCCTGGATTTTGGTGGTTCTTGGGAGAAGAATATACCTATTGTAGAGTTTTCCTAAAACAATAGTTTTCATGCAACTTTTCAGATGGAACCTTATGAGGCCTTGTATGGTAGGCCATGCCGATCCCCCTTATGTTGGCTCGAGGTCGGAAATTCTGCCTTGTTGGGACCTTGTCTTGTTCAAGAAACCATAGAGTAGATAGAGTCGATTCGGAAGTGGATGGCTACTGCACAGTATCATCAGAAGTCTTATGCGGATTAGTGGAGGCGACCTCTAGAGTTTGAGGTAGAGGATCAAGGTTTTTATATGTGTCACATTGAGGTTCAGACAAAAGATGATTAAGAGATAGGGTAAGCTTACACCAAGGTACGTTGGGCCATTTTAGGTGTTGGAGAGAGTTGATCTGGTTGCCTATCATTTACAGTTACCCAAGAGGTACTGGGATATGCATGATGTTTTTCACGTCTCTGAGCTCCAACGTTACTTTTTAGATCCATCTCATGTCTTTCAACTTGAGGAGGTTGAGCTCGAAGTGGATGTGTCATTTGAAGATAATTCTATCCAGATTGTGGATCATAGTACAGTGGTTCTTCGTGTCCGGTCTGTTCCTCTGGTGCCAGTGCTATGGCAGCATGGGTGAGTACATAATGAGACTTGGGAGAGGGAGGCTGATGAACGATCGCAGTGGATGGAGCTATTCAGGGTTTATTCTTCTACGAAACCTTGCTATGGAAATTCAGTGACGAATTTCTTTAAGGGGGAAGTTTGTATGATTGTGGATATTTTATATGGTATGTTTTTCTTTTTCCTATCATTTTTGATAATAGAGGAGTTTATGGAAAATTTTTAAGTACATGCCATTTACTTTATGAGTACATGCCGTGTACTCGGTTATCGTGGGTAGCCATTTACTAGCCGCATAGTGGCCTTGCACATGGCCATGTGTGATGACCTGGAGGCCGCCTAAAGTGGAGTATGTAAAAGGAAAGTACACACCTTTTACTTCAAAAGTACACGCCGTGTACTTTTTTTTCATTAAACGCACTGGGGTCATGTCTGACGGACAATACCGACTTATTCTAGGTCTGGTTCATCTGTGAGCGAGGGTAAGGTTGAGATTCTTTGAAGAACCCTCAAGCCTCAATCTACCCTCTGAATCAAACAACGTTGAGTAAATTGGAATCATATCGGTGATTTCTCCCTTCTGCTTGAGCCTCATCTTCTGATTTCTATTCTTTTTTAAGTTATCATGGGTAGAATATTTTGTATATTTTCTTAGATTTTAGGCTTTCTATAGTGATTCATGCTTCAAGGATCATGTATATTGATATCCCAACGTCGAGGTAGGTTTTTTGTGCCTTTCTGTTGAATGTCTTTGAGTTTTATGTGCAAATTTACCCAATACCCATTAACGAGGTATTGCACATTTAACATTTCAGCACTATTGATTCTCTCCTATGCTGGTATGCCTGAGTAGATTATTATTGATTGTGAATAGGGTGAATTGTTATGCTTTGGATGTATTTCCATGCATGTTTTCACCTGTTTTGACCTTTGGGTCTTGTATGCCTGTTAGGCTACTGTTTACTTTCCCTTGCCTAGTATGGTAGGATGGTGTGACCATTGTTCTGTTATGCTGTTGTGCTGTAGAATTATAGCCAAGTAGTTCATGTGGCTTACCTTGTATGTTACACACTGCTACAATTTCTTGAATTACATAGGGCCGTGAGAACCTGGAGTATAAAACATATGTAGAATTCACATTGAGGGCTTTTCTAGAGTGTCTTTATAACTATAGGATGCGAGACCACATGAGTAATTGACATTGAGTGCTTCCCCAGAGTGTATGTAGATCCTCGATGTGGGCCACATGGGTAATTGACATTGAGTGCTTCCCCAGAGTGCCTTTAGTACGATACAAGACTATATGGCTGAGACTATGTGTGTTTCCGAGAGGGTTTCTTGTATCTTCTAGGTTGGACCAGAGGGGATAGGCTCTGAGTACATTCCAGAGGGTTACCTGTTTTTGATTATCTACTTTTATTAGAAATTGCTTGATATTTGAAACTGTCGGTTGTTACTATTGAGTACTTCCTTGTTTACTGCTTTTGGCACTTTTACCTACCATATATTCACTGACTGTTAGACACAGATCTTGTGGTGGATGCCTACTGGGATGCGTCACACACCCTGATCGGGCTAGGATTTCAGGCCCAAAAAGATTATATTGTTGTAGATATAGATAAGGGAAAGTGCCCTTCTACTTCAAGTACATGACTTGCTGTGGAGTTTTAGATAATGAGACCAAGCATAGGCTTGTGATGCTGGGGAACTGGTTATCTATTTTTTTTGTACTTTGGTTTAGTACTGGTTGTATTCTGCATTGTGACTTGTTTGGCTATTTTACCAGATATATGTACCATGCATCATTATATATATATATATATATATTTTCTCCAGATGTTTATTATCTTAGTCTTCCGCTATTTACTTTTTTTGGATATTTACTACTTTCGCTATTGTATATTTGTTTATCTTACGCTGTGTTACTCTGCCAATGAGGGTATAGTTTCCCCACCGTCACACCTAAGGCCCTGACTGTTAGTCGGTAGCCTCTGGAATTCGGGGAAATGCGCTTGAAGGCATGTGACTAACTGGGTACGAGTCACCTCTGGGTGCCTTCCAGAACTAGGACATTACATGTTGTCCTCGTTAGCTCATTGATGACTTGGAGCTTCTCAATCTTTGCCTAATCTATCAATTTTCCATCAATAGATTCATCTCCAGTCTCAATCCAGCATATGGTGACCATTAGGGTCACCCGTATAGGGCCTAAAAAGGTTCCATGATGACTATTTATAGGTAGATATTAATTTATGAAAGCTCTACCATATGTTATGTAATCCTAATAGAATTGAAAAATCCTAAAATTCAAGCATTCATAATATCTTCCAGATCTTGGATAGTGTTCTGGGTCTGACCACCTGTCGTGGGTTGAAATGTTGGATTCATCTTTATCTTGAACTCAAATTCCTTCTATAATAATCTTTGTAATGGTGATATGAACTATTATTCATGTTCATATAAAATTATTGGGGGACCCCCATGAAGGTGAATGATCTCATGTATGTACAACTTCCACAAACTCTCCGTAGATCTCAGTTCCCAAATATTAAGGATGGGTGTAACATTTGTGATTCATTCAACTATAACCAAAAAACTTTCATGGAATCTCTCTTTCAAAAAAAAAGTCCTATAAAAAATTATTGTAATATTCCATCATAATTCCACAATAGGATCTCATGGGGCTTCCAATAAAATGAATAAAACTTCTTCTCATCCTTCACTTTCTGATAGATGAGGTACCGAAATACAAACCCATCCATGCTCTTTCACATGGAGGACCCACAAAACTACATATAGAGGTCGCTCTATATATTCCCCACAATAAGATGTACATTCAATTCTGATTTTCTATACTATATTACAATATCCTTTTGAATCATTACCGAGACAACCATCCAACCATATAAAATGATTATATGATTCTATCCTATAGAAAATACATCTAGGGAATATTGTAAGGTTATATGGTAGAGAATAACCACACAGTCAATGTCTCCCCTCTAGTACTCTCTAACATGATGGAGGAGATTTGTAGTTAATAGCCTATAGTGAGGAAAGTATTACCCTATTACTCAACCATGGGTATCATCATGGAATAGAACTGCTCAAATACATCCTACACCAATCGACGTTGAGACATATTACTAGGGGAATGTTCCACCATCCATTACTTCATCTTTATATAGACTATCTCACAGTTATTGTATAGTAGGATGTCCAAGAAGAGGCTCTATATCAGGTTCATTTCCCTCTATGTTAAATCATATATGAGTCTCTTATGGTCTATGTAAACAATAACATACTCCCCAAGAAGATAGTTCATCCACCCCTCCATAGAGAAAACTACTTCTTTCATAACTCAGTCATGAGACTCATAGTTATGATCATGGGGTGTCAATATCCACAAAATATATGAAAAAAATCCTACCATGACATAAAAATGTATCCAACACAATATCCGGAGGAATCGAAATACACGATGTACTCCCCACCCTCATCGAGTTGTCTCATAATAGAGGCACTAATTAGCCTCAGCCTCAACTACTTAACGAACATATGGAACTTCTTAGTCCTGGTAAATAGATACCCTTTCCATGTAAGGGTGTTCAAAGGGGATTCAATCATAGTAATGTCTTCCTAAAACCATGTTCAATATCTATATAATCCAAAAAACTATTCTCCACAAACATGATCATGGTTGGTTCCTAAAAAATAAGTACATTTATCCTTGTTGGGTCCATAACGAATTGATGTCTTTAAATGACATTCCCATGTAATTGGTAATCATGAATCTAGAACTAGCAAATTAAGAGTTCACTATATAGATGGCACTCTCATTGAAAATATAATACCATCCATAGGATATCTTCATGCTTCTCCTCCGACATATAGTATATATGTATGTTTTCAATGATGAACACAAAAAATTCTTCCATATATTGCTATAATATCCAACTCATCATATTTATTAACAATGACGGGTAATTAATCACATTAAAAGTAATCATTGAGTAATAATAGTGCCCTTATAGAAATTAGAATGAATTATTATCATGACTTTTCACCTTTTTGTGGCTAGACCCATGATTGATCTTTAATATCAACCTCATTTCTCCCAATAGGTTAATGAGGTCATCAATATATAGGAAGGTATACATGGTATTTAGTTTAGATTGGAAGAGGTGGAAAATAAATAAGAAAACTACAATCTCTCATCAACCTTTTTCATGAGAAACACTAGAGGTTCTCAAGGTACATAGTATTACTTATAAAACCATTCTCTTAATGGTCATCAAAATTCTATAGTATCTTTCATATCTTGGTAGGGTACATCTAATATGTTGTAAAAGATATCAGAGATGTCTCGATGTGAATGTTAATGCAAAACTCCATATCCTTCCTCATAGTTTTACATGAAAATTCTTTGGGTAGAAAATACAAAAAATCCTTCACCATTAAAGGATCCTAGATGGATACATATCAATTAGAAATGTTATGTACATTAAAATTCAAGGTTTATTTTCTAGATCCTCATGCTGAAAAATCCTACCCATTCTTCCATGTGAACTCTCTCTCTCAGAATGGATAATCTAGTCCCATCTATGTGAAGGAATTTAACTCATATGTGGTGATATTTAATCATGGATAAGACAATGGAAAACAATTAGAAAACCAATAAGACATCATAAGGTTACACCATGATGAAAAAATAGTTCAATGGTAATCAATCTCCACTATGAGATAGCTCACACATCTAGTATATAAATTATATAGTAAACGTGTTCCCCTTATGATCCCTAAGAGAAATATGTTGTGTAAATATTTAAATTCAAGCTCTAAATATCCATCCACTTTTAAATAGATAATGTAATGGATTGATAATGTGTATAATAATGATGAATAAATAGTATAATAATCAAATTTCAAGACTCTAATCATCTCATGTACAACTTAGTCATACGTCTCGATAGCTTGCAATTTCCTCCAACCCCAATCTCCATCTCCCAGAGCATAACACGGATATCCTTTTAGTGGTGTTAGTAGGATCTCATTACATCATCCATAAAACATAGAACCTCCTCAAAATTCCTTATATACTCCTTCATTGAATCCTTCTCAATGGGGTTTCCTTATGCTCACTAGGGAGATCAGTAATCATATAGTCACCTCTATCATGGTGATCCATCTACCATCATTATTTCCTCCTCAAATCACCAGGTCATAAAATCATACATCATGTGACCAATCCAGTAACATTATTGAGAATTACCCTATTTGGCTATCATGTTCCTCTACATTGTCCATGTCCAGGTGGCCAAATATATTCCTGTGAATATCTCTTATACTGAGATCTTGGTAACCAGCACGAAGTAGTATCTACAGATTTGGCATCCCTAAAAATTTTACTTCATGATCTATCTTCCTGAAATACCTCTAAAAATAATATCCCCTTAACCTAAACCCACTCGAATACACATTAATTTTTAAAAATTCATGTAGTTACAACACTGTAATGAATATATCTATAGATACTCTGTTCAAAAATATATAATCGGAAGTAGTCATCAAAAATCATGTTGTGAGAGTGATAAAAAATGTCTGTGAACCTCTTAGAATACTGATCCATTTTAATCCCCCAATAAACATCTCTATAATATCCTATATCCAAACATAGAAAAATCCAAATTGGTAGTACTCCTCTTGGAACAAATCCAAGATATCCATCCATGAGAGTGTTATCACCACATAAATCTATGTGAATAGAATCCACTAACTCCTAGTTTCCCTATTGAAATGTTTATATACTAGTGAAATTTCATGGTAAGTTGGTATAAATATAATATTGAAAAGATGTATCACTAAATCCATACATTCTTACAAATCCTAGGTAAATAGATCACTAAGAAACATCAGTTTCATCTAGAAATATGACTCTTGGAGTACATTAATACTTGGTACATCCTCAGAATTTTTATCGAGTATGATCTCCTATTCGATAGGTTTGGGTTTTGAAACCTATCCACTCTGAGTAATGTACTCATAGGATGAACCATATTCTAATGCTAAATCACTCATTGTTTATTAATAATGATCTAAATCATCATCTTTCCTAGTTGTCATTACATATTCATCTTATAATTTTAATTAATACCTACCTCATTTAGATGAGAATATATATATATATATACCCATGGGGAGAAGACTCATGAAGGAGATTAAAAATACCGAACCTTATATGAAGCATCTACCATTGATCCTTGTAACCTATGTCTAATAATTCTATTTATAAAATCTGGTTGGGTATTTCCTAGTGAATAGATATATCAGCTACCAAACCAAAATTGGATTCCAAAAATAGATATCTGCACTAAAAAACCATGGAATATATTTCCCTATATCAAAAAAATTCCTTTTATGAGGACTACTCAAATCACTTTTCTATTGAATGAACATATCTGAAAATTATCAGTCACAACATTACCCAATGTGGATTTAGCCATATTGACCCCAAGCCCACCTCCATAGGCTAGGGTTGGTGAAAATCACTAATGGTCATAACTAAATTCGGAGTCCCATTCATAAGTACCGATACTCATGAAACCAACCATCTTGATGCATAATTGAAAATATAAAATAATTAAAGATGTAACAACTATAGAATAAACCCCAAATGTGAATCCTATAGGAAGTACATTAATACAATAGTATAAATTGAATATTAAAGTGGATAAATACTTTCACAACTAGAATGATGCCCCAAATAGACCACAATGAAAATGGAAGATTCCTATATATCTTAACATCAATTATACAATCCTTGACAACAATATGCCTTAAAATTCACATAAAATCATTATGCTTCTATGTAATCATCATCAACCTGTTCAATATCAGCATTAGACATGACACAAGATGGAAATTCCCATGCATTGATATGTATATAAATACCTTTTAAGATGCTCTAAAATATAAAGGGGGATTAGTATGTTACAAAATGAAAATATATAGCTCAACCCAAAGAAATAGAGTTGTAAAATCCAATAACATATATATATATATATATTCTCAAAAGAAATGAACCCAAATAAGAGATAAAGGGGATATCTATCTCAAATAAAACCTAGGAATTTGTTCCAATAGTAAATATTGTGTATCAATGATGAAATTAATCGACCACATCGATCAAAAAAAATCATCCATGGTAAAACACACCATGAAACTGTGCATCATAAATGAGGGGGTAATTTGTAGGAATAAAAACAATGACGTGTTATAATAGGAGGGTGACAGTATATAGGTAGATGAACATTATCACTAATATATTGGAGGGTACCACCAAGTATATAGAAAACCATACAATGAATTTATATAAGGATTCAATTGAAGATATAGATAGAGAACCCATGCCATGTATTGATAGGAGGATTCTACAATATAGTGGAAAGAGGGTTAATGCTAGGTCTCTTTAGGAGGGTGACATTAAATATTGATTAATAGAGGACCCATGACGTACCATAAAGATGTGAAAAAATCTAGTAAATAAATAAACGAACCATGATTTTCCATCTAATAGGGGTTCAGTCTAGTAAATGGTTGATTACATTTTATCTATATAATAAGAGGGTGACAGTCTGTTGATCGAGGAAACATCATAGAAATATTGCATGAGGGTTCCACTTAGAGATAATTTATAGATATCCCACTCCCAACCAATTATTAGGGTACTACTATAGTGGTAAATATAGGACCCATGCTCTGTCTAGTAGGAGGGTGGAACACTAATGTCTCTGCTGATACTTCCTGATCACTGTCATCATCGAGCATTTCTTAAAGAAGCGCCTACATTAGAACATTCCACAATGTATATCGAAATTCATTATAAAGTATATGATGATGATATACATAGAAAAAATAAGGATATAATACTCACAATCTAAAATATATGTCCCAACGAATGTGATAATAGATGTATATGTTTCATAAAAAATGTAAGTTTGGGTTTAATGTGTGTACAGGGACACAAAAATCATGTGGTCCCATTGTGCATCTAGGATGTTTCCCTTTCCCTAAATACATTAATACCCATGTATCACTACAATATGTGTAAGAGGAATACATGAAATTACTCATCCACCAAGGGTCCTTCTCATGCTGCTGGTCATGTATGTGTAACCATTCCATGTTTTTGTGTACTCTCATACACCATGTGTACTACTATACGAGATCATATCCAACATATCTTCCACCTGACCAATCTACCTATTGATGGTCACATAGTGTGTGACCCAATCACATAGTGTGTGATTCTTTAATTTTTTGAAATTCAGTGTCATTTCCATATGCGTAAAACATGGTATGTTTTCATCCCAACACACGTCGTTTGGAAGATATTATTTTCAGAAGATAAAAATTTTCTCTGGAATTCTAGATCCATTTTTTCCACATTTAATCATGACTCATTACTTACCAAAATTTATGGGAAAGACTTGAGTTGTCATTTTTTCGATCCACTTATTAGAAAACTGATTTTTTTCATTCATTTCTAACACCGCACAGATCCATACATGTTTCTATCAATCATAGCACCTCAACGAATATCCAAATAATTACTGGAGTCATGAAATTGGATGTATCATAAATTTCCTATATCTATATGTTTATTATTTTCTAATACTAATTCTCCATCATATGGTGGAATGAATCTCCTCTCAAAGGTCCTATGTATATGAATCTTACCATAGAGATCCACCATAATTAGCTATTTACAATGGATTCTTGGTTTATGTCATTTATAAAGTTATATAAATTAAAAATATAAATAATCAACTATAATGTGCTTACAATTGGAAGCATAATAGAAACATACCATTATTAACTATATTAAGGGTCTCCTTAAGTAATACTCGCATTCCAGATTCATCCTTGGTATCATATTTTCATTTTGACACACCATTCTAGAGTTATAAAATTGTCTTTTATGAGTCTTTTATTATGTGGAATAAAATATATTTTATTAATTCAAGGAACATCAGGAATTACAATCATATGTCCACACATAACCTAGATCTAAGAATATTTCAATATATATTCTAATGATTTATAGGGAAATACTAGAGTCCCAAAAACTATCCCATTGAATTATCCGATGAAGTCAGTTTTGAGTAATGACTAAAAAAACATCACAACAATGGATTTATTTATATTTCATTATATTATAGAACCATTTATAATTACACTATTAACAGAATATCTATAAATATGGACTCATTTTCTAATCTCATAGGACAAAATGATTCATGTGTCCAAAAATATTCTATTCTTTTTTAATGGTTCATTTTACAGATATCATGAAAATGTTATTTCCTAGATGGATATTTGGTTCTCATAAGATATGAATGGAGATCCTTTAATCATTAAATAAATTAATAACTATAATGGATGAAATGATTCATTGGGAGAAAATTCCAAAAGAAAACTAAATGTATTTAATGATGTTGGGTTTTTTGAATTTAATAATATATTTTGGTATTTGAAATTAATTGTTTATAATAATTTTTTCATTTAATGTCTCAATTATGTGATGGTTTTGTTTTTACTATTTTTGATAAATGATGAATTTATTTTTTAAACTTGATTATCCCATGTTTATTACACACAAAAAATGATACTGTTTATAAGATTAATAATCTTTATATAAATGTGTTATGAATTATGTGTTTTATATTTATATTAATAAATTATATATTCCATATTAAATTCCATGCCACAAAAATTTAATATTTTTATCAAAATATTATAACAAAATAATATATTCTATATCTTTTTGAAATGATGTCGGGAATAAATAAATTTTTTAATTGATTCTGGAATGGGTGGTATTATAAGGAATATTTCATGATTATTAATGGTGTAAGAACTAAAATACAAATATAAATAAAATATTTTGATATATTATTACCCAGTAAACATTAGTTTCACTGAGTAATGAAGTGTAGTTATAAAAATATTTATGATATCATCAGATTCCCATAAGTGTTATTCCATGAACACAATAGTGATAACCTCCCAATATTCCCATATTATTGTAGATTCATGAAAATGAGAAAGAACCATGGTTTTTTATAATATTTTTAGTAACAAAACTAAACTTGGGATCCTAGAGATTGTTGTTAATTTATTAAATTGGTTCCATAAACAATTAATTAAATCATATAGTATTGAATAGTTTAATAGTACTATTAAACTAGACATGTACATGAATCTCACATATTACTTGAAAACATGTAATAAAACATCATATTTTCTCTGAAAAAATAATTATCCTCACTAGAAAGTACTATAATATTAATTACAATGAACTTCCTCACATACCGGGGTACGTAATCCCAATAAAGTGTTATGACAATATTTTTATTAAGGGGATGTGTATAGTGGAATATATTATATTATAAAAATTGCATATCATAGAAAATTTTGTACTAAATGAAAAATTCATTCAATCCTAAAAATTGAGTTGAATTATCATCCATGGTTATTATCATAATATAAAAATAACGATTAATGAAAACCAATTTCATGATAAATGAAATTCATAATTATGGACATTCATGATCTAGTCCACTCATCATGGAAATCATGAGTCTTTACTTTAATTACATTCTTCCAGGAGATTTTTAACCCATCAATTCCTCTTAATCATGACATTATAATTTTGTCATGGCCTACCAACAATTATATTATATTTTTATGGGATCAAATACACTAAATACATATACATTATAACATGATCTTATGGCCTAAGTATATATATCATGACAAACTATTTTCTTCCATGAGACCAGTCGAATCATTGAGGGGCTATATATAACTTCACCTCCACAATTTAGTTTGATGTAATTTATTTAAATATACATTTAATGAAAAATATAATTCATTCAAAAAATTCCATTTATTTAAAAAATTAGCTATTTTGTATCTATAGAAAAGATCATTATTTTTTCCTAATAATTATCCATCTTAAGAAAGAATAAATATACTAACATTGGATCATATCACTATTAACATCAATGATAATTTTTTTAATTGAAAATACCTCCAAAATATCATAATTACACTACATCAAAAATATATAGATTTCATTTTGACACCACTTATTAAAATAAAAAATACATGAAAAATATTAAGAAATAAATATTCATTTTAAAAAAATGGAATGAATGTAATGGAATCATTAATTCAATTAATGTTTAAGTCATTGGATAATTATGTTTATTCCATGTACGTTAAAATAAAAATCCATTTATTTTTTTAAATTTGGAAGTCAATATTCAAAATAACCAAAGAATAATTATTTTTAATATGCTTAAAAAATTTAATTGAATGGAAAATATTACATAATATAATTATATGGGAACATTAAAAATTGAATTGAAAATGTTTTTAATATAAATTATCAAAGGGGAAAATAGACCCTATTAAAGATTAAATATTGTGTGTTTTTATTAACAACAAGTATTTCTTTTTATGTACCTAATTGAGGAAAATGGTAGCAAATATTGAACAATTTTCGAATAAAAATATGAGATAATAATTAAATGCCTTTATAAGATATGTTTCTTATAATTTCCTTTAAGGAAGTATCAATCATAATCAATCCCATTTTATATGAGGTATAAAAAAATATTGTTTCACATTTGAAAATTTTCAAAAAAATCCATAGTAAAATAAAATTAATTATATAATTAAATAACTTTAAATAATGGTTATAAATCTAAAATACAGTAATTTTCAATTTATATAAACTTTATAATCATATAGCTATACGAAATCAAACACATCTCAATAAAATAATATCGGGACGAAGAACCCTTGTATCAGTTCTGACGTTTTTCATACATTCTAAAAGAATATGTTTAATAGATATATAATTATTATACAATTATATGGGAAATATAATCACATATATAATGAAATAAATGATTTAATTATAAAAATTTATCACCTTTTCGTTAATAATTCATTAATAAAACCATTTTCTCATGTGATAGATTCTTCATTTTTTTTCTGTTTTTGTTTTGTAGATTATATCCTTCCTTCATAATTATGGTTCCATCATATAAAGAATCATAATCATGAAGTATTTATAATATATATATATATATAATCATCCATATAAGTTTTTGGATGAAAAATTAATTACACTGTTCAAGGAGACTAAATGTCGTATGTACATGTGAATGTTGTTGTCACATTTCAATAGATGGAATGATAGAAACAATAATAGTAAATTCTCAATTAAATAATAATTATTAAGGTATATGTATCATAAATATTCATTAAGTATTTCATTATTAACATCCATGTAATTCATAAATAAATAAATGAACAATTTTTTTTGTTGTGTTGGTAAACCACATGTACGCACAAGAGACGTTATAATTTTCCACAAGTTGTGATGGTAAGATGATAGATATTACATTATAATTCTGATAAAATAATCATATCATAAAAATTATAAATATGAAAAAAATTAATAATATCTATCTATGAATTATGGTGATGTAATATGAATTGTGATGCTTTTTGTATGTGGTAGTCCACACATATAGACAATAGATATATTCAAATCCCATTTTATTAAATAGATGTAGGAATTTTATGATTCCATGAACTGAATAAAATTTTATTAAAATTAATAAAATTATGTTACAATTTCATGATGATTAATAATGATTTATAACTGGCTAAAAAAGAAATAAATTGAATGTAGTCGAATGATATGATTACCTCATCTTTTGTACAACTAATTTAAATCCATTAATAGTGATCCTTGTGATGACCTCTTAATAAGACTAAAAAAATATGATTCATGTTTAATGTATATTTGAAGGTTAATTATCATTTCTTTATCAAACGAGATGGATGAAATGTTTTGTGGAAGATAGTTGAATATGTTCCCATTTAGTTGTTAGGAGAGGGTCATTCTTGGACTTATAAAGTGTAATTATTTTTAAATTATTTTTGAGGGCCCAATAGATCAAAAATAATATTTTATAATGATGTATAGGGGGTTAGTTTCAATTCTATAATATAATAACATTATGACATTTTTAGTGGATGTATTCACTCTTAACCCATTGTTCTATCCCCCTTTACCCCCAATCAAAAGTACCCCATTATCAAGATTATTGACTATTTATGGGTCAAGAATTATTCAGAAAGAAGATAAGTGACCCACAAATGGATTTGAGAATATATTTTTTACAATATCCCATTAACATGGTTAATTATTTAATTTTTATGAATATTAAATAACATTTTTAAATATTTTTTATTTTAAAATATCATTAATATCATTTTGTGAAATATTTATTTACAGTGAAATATAAAACATTAATGTAGTTATTTAATTCGAATATAAAATAATAAAACATCTATAATATATATATATATATATTTAATTAATAGAATATACTAATTCCAGAAAATTGTATTACATTAAATTTTTATAAAAACATTTACTATATTACTCAATTAATTTTTGAAATACTTTTTTGGTGTTGCATTAGAATATATGTTAATTATTCTATACCAAACTGAATAAATTAACATTATAAAATTATTAATTATTATTTTATAAAATCATTTATATCAAAAAATATCCATTTCTTATCATTGTATAATATATTAGAGATATTAATATCAAGGGAGTCACATTTGTATCTATTATATTCCTAAATTAATTTAAATTCCATAAAAAATAAGTATGTTATAAAGAGGAAATATTTTTTTTAATTTCATTCATGTGGTTATTTATAGTATTAAATGTTTATTGTATATTTTTTATGAAAATGTAAATCCTCACCCTAATATTTTAATAATTTTAACCATTTTCCCCTTACCTAGATGAAAAATATTTAACATTATTACTATTCATAATGATAAAAAATAAAAGTGACATATTAACCAAATTTGAAACAACTGATTTAAAATATCGAACCCATTTTTAATGTTTCATTAAACAGAAGCTGATCAATTTAATTTAACATTTAACAAAAAAAACACATTAAAAATTTGTATTCCAATAAAATTTTAATAAATATAAAAATATGGTGTTTAAAATTATTATATAACAAAATTTCTAATGATATTATTTTGATTATTATTAATATAATAAACAAATGAAAATTAATAAAATAAATTAATAATTATGTAAATTTATAAATGCATGGAATGCGAATAGATATAAAAATAAATATTAAATTTTTTTAGTACTCATAAAAAATCAATAAATTTTGAAATTTCTCAAAAATTCAGTCAATGGTAATTTTGATATATATATATTTAAAAAAATTATATGATTTTATAAAAATAAAATTTTAAAGTTGCTACATATTATTTGTATTTTTTTCTCATAAAAATAAATAAAATCTATTTTGAGGAAAATTATAATATTAAAGAATGTAATGAATGTAATAAAAAATATATATATTGTTTCTAAACCATTATTAATAATAATTTTAATTTTTTTATATTATCCATTCATCTAATATGACATATTGGTTATAATAGTATACTATATACATGTCCATTTATACTCTGGTTTTCATGTATTGTATGCTATAGGAAAATGAAACTTATTACTATATTTTTAAATCAAGGGTGAATAACTATAACCCATTAAAAAACTACATCCTGATAAATTTATCCCATTCATATGTGGATCAGTATTTGAAAATACCATTATATTAACCATTATTTCAGTGATAACTAATAAAACATCCTTTGAAAAGAGGATTTTGGAAACAAAAAAACTAACCGAAATAATAGATATTTGATTTTCCAAATAAGGAAACAATTGTGGGAAGTTGATATTTAGACATTGAAGAGTGAAATATTTCCTAGAGCCTAGTAGAGACTATTATAAAGTAATATCTTGGAAATTTTAGTGACCAAAAAAATATAAATCTGTTATTAATGAAAAGGGCATCGACTCACCACAAATGAAGGTAACAATTTACCAATTTAATTTCAAGATAATTTTTTTAATGTTGAACGAATATTTTTCTATCATGATATAGAACATATGAAAATATACATAATTATTTTATTTCCATTTCTAAACCCAATTTAATCCGTTGTATTTGCATCGATTAAATTCCACATCATATATTACTCTATAAAATGAATTTTTATTTTTTTTATTTTTGGAGAACTGAAATTATGTTTTATCAAATACTATGATCAATAAAATAATGGAAATTCATTCAATATATTTATCTATGTTTATAAAAAAATTAATTGTAGAGGATATAAAATATGGATATATAAAATATATTTATATATAAAACCAAAACTATATCCCTAAAAGTTTAAATTAATCAATTATATAAAAAGTTAACCAAAAGACCCTTCAAAAATTCTTTTCACCTTATTCCTAATCCCAAAATTTAGAATTAATTTAATTAAAATTACAATAATCATCATAATATAAATACACCAGAAATAAAAGAGTGTGCAATTTTACTCACGGACAAAATATGTGGACACCTTCACTATATATTCTCCAAAAATCACTTCAAAATGTAATTCACTATAAAACATCAATTAAAACATATATTACTCCAAACACAATCCCTATGAATATTCCTATAAAAATCATAGCTTATTTAATAAATTCAATAAATTCAAATTTGTATTAAAATTCATCATTTGAGATATTAATAAAATTTCATCATATTACTAATGAGTTCCATGATCACCATTATTGTCCAATACACTTTTTTTGTATCAATCACATTAGTATACCTATAATACATTGTTATCATAACATTGTTGGATTGAAATAATGAATGTATATGATCAATATACAAGAGGGGATGGGGGGTGAATTGTATACTTTAAAAATTTCATTTCAAACTTTTAATGATGGTAATGTTTAACAAAGGTAAATAGGGTAAATTCACAAGATTTCGTAATTCTACAAACATTCTTGATTCTAGAAATATGGTTCCGTAAATGAATCTTAAGAAAAATTTACAAAGATAATGATTCTACCTTATAGCTTATAGAATCTTAATCATCAGATTAAACAAGTACATGAATGTATAAGATTATTATACTTTCCTTAACAATCAAAATGCTGCGGAAAACTTGAAACAATAAAAGTAACAAGTAACTAAACTTTTAACCCAAAGAGTAGGGTATGCAACAACCTTGGATAAAGGTCCCTTGATTTATACATTCAAGAAAGTCTGCCTTACCCACACCAGGGTAAGACCCCGATACAAATATCAGAGTCTGTCTTGCTATCCACACATGGCCTCAAACTTCAATGTAGTCAGAACCTCTATCTTCTTATCCCCAAAAGCCGTCAAATGTACTCTACAACTTTCAATGTCTCATGAAGAAATTATGAACAAGATGTATAGTACACACAAAAGAATAAAGTATCTCTCTTTATAAATCACTTCAGCAGCATGTAATCTCTAGATTGATGAACCTTAGTTGTTGTTGTGATCTCGTTAAAATGAGATTCTATTTATAGGAACATCTTCAACAGTCATCTCCTTCCAACAATGATCTTATTTTTCCTTGAATTTTGGAGGGACCTATACACGTGTCAGTAAAAAAATGGTTGGTAAGAAACAGAGTGCACAACATCATTTTATCACTCAAACAAGAGTAAGAAAAAAATGGTGGAGACTGAATTCAGAGAATTTGGAACCTGAACTCATAATTTTTGGAGTCTGAATTCAGAGAATTCAGAACCAACCTAAAAATGTTCAGAGTATGAATTTAAAGAATTAAGAACCTGAACTTAGAATGTTCAGAGTTTGAATTCAAATAATTGAAAACCTAAATCCAGATCCTAAAAATAGAATTCTCTATATCTATGTATTTATTATATTTCAAGGTTTTAGATACGAAACATAATTTTAAAAATAGAAATAAAATGAGTTTGGTTTAGAGAAATTATGACATGAACCATGAAAACAAGTTCTGGATAAATTTTCCTTGAGGAAGGAAAATTTTTCTTATTAAGACAAAACATAGGGGAAAGGAAAGCTGACTTAAGATAGAGTGTTTTTTATTTTCAAAACATGAAGGAATGAAAAATTGATAAGGGAACCTTATTGACTAAACAATATACCCCTTTTTAGAAAGTACAAAAATTCTTACGAAAAAGAGTATAAGGAAATAGAAAATATTTTTATGGAGTTTGAAAATAAAAGTTTCTCCCTTAAAACATAGGAAATTATGAAAACGACTAACTCCCCCTTAGGCATTGGAAACACTATGTATTTTATTATTGATTTCCTGATTGAGAATTAGGATTTTACTGTATATAAAAATCTTCTTCGATAAGAAATCCCCCTTAGATAAACTCCCCCTTACTTTGGGAAATTTATTCTTTTACTTTATATTCTTTTTTAACATTCCTTTCACCCCCTTTGTGATTTTCAAAAATAAATAATGAGAATGGAAAAGAAAATATGGTACCTGAAATATTTGTACTAAACACCCAAAATAAGAGCAACCAAAAATTTCATTTGGGTTGAAAAAATGTATACATGGAAGGAATACAACAAATGATTGGAATTAAAAAGTATTATCCTTCTTTCTCCTTTGGAATCAACTTCTTAACTATGGTTTTGGGCTTCTTGTGTTCCTTGTCATCCTCCTCTGCACATTTGAGAAGATGATCATGATATTCTGTTTTCTTCTCTAATGCTTCGATTTTTTCTTGTGGAGCCTTAAGAGATTCTTCCTGACCCTTTAGATCTTTTTCATGCTTAGCAAATTTTTCCTCAAGTTTGATTCTAAGATGACTTTCCATCTTCCAAATCTGAGAAACTAAATATAATTTACCATTCAGATCATTCACTTCTTTCATCCAAGAATTATATTCCAGATTTAGATTTTCCTCAGAACGATTTGTGAGATCCTTGATCTTCACATCATTGGTGTCAAATGCATCTGTGACACTTTCTTGTAACTCATTATGATATCTAATGTCTTTTATAGTTTTCTTTGACCAGATAGTCATATTCTTGAAAGATCTTTTGTGGGGTTTTTAATTTATTTAAAAGGTTTTGAAATTGGCCTCATGTTTTATGCACTTATCCATCACCATGGATACTAAATCCTATTTCTGATTTAAAAAATTCTAACGCATCTCGTATCTGGAGTCTAGTCTTGGAAACAGATGGATATTTCCGAAAAGCCTTTTCAAAGATTGGACCACAAAATCATGTCCAAGAGAGGATGATTCCAAATCAGAGATTTTTCTTGGTGATGATATTTTTTCAATATCAGAAGCATTCCTATTTGATGAAGAACCAACTTCTTTATTCTTCACCATTGCCCTTCTAGGTGTATCAACAACCACCTGTTCTCCCTAATAAGCTTTCTAAATGAGATATTTTTGATTGTTTGATTGATTTTAACTATCATATAGTTGCACAATTTTATCTTCATCTACCTCTTCCTTATGATCCCCTACCTCAGCATCCTCTGGCTGAATGAAATCATGGTTGGAGCTTTCTTCTTTAGACACTTTGTTTTCTTCTACTCAACTTTTCTCCTCTTTCCCTGGAATAGCACATTTTGATAAATTATCTTCAGATATTTGGAATGATAATTTTTTAGAAGGGCTTTCCCTCTCATGAAAATACTATACTTTCTTTATCAAATCTTCAGTATCACCACTACCTTATTATTCTTATTATTTTTCATGTACATCTTATTCTTGGACTTTTTTTAGAGTCACAAATTTTTCCCCCAAAGTCTCTGGTAATGATTCTATTAGAAAGGATTCTGGTATAGGAATAATCTCGGTTTCTTTATCAGCAGCCTTCAGAAGTGATTGGACTATCTCTGCCTCAGAGAAATTTTTATTCTGCTTCTTTTCCTTCTCTTAATTCTTAATCTCTTCAACTGCCTTTTCCTTTAAAAATTTTACCTCAGTAGGGTCCAAGACAAACTTACTCTCTACTTCTTTCTGATTTTTCTTGTCTTCCCTCCACTTAGCCACATCCTCATTTGGATAGGCTTTTTGTTTCTTTGGATTTGGTGGTGCTGATTGAGTTTCTTTTGCTATTGGAGGTTTTTTCCTTCTCTTCCACTTTCTTTACCTTATGTTTCCTTCAACCCTTTTTAGAGGTTTCATCCACCTCCTATTTCATTGAAAGTGCTTCAACTTCCTCTTCAGACAAATCATATAATTCATCGGATTCTTTAGAAAACCCAACTATCATCTATCTTAAGGTGTCATCACTCAACAACATGACTTTTCAATTTCTTGACATATATTTTCAAGGAATTTTGAAGTATTATAAACACTAAACAATCATATTTCATAGAATGGATGGATACATAATAATATGATCCTTCAGATTTCCATTCATTATGTTCTCAATCGTAACCCTGATATGCTTAACCTAGTTTATCTTTGTTAATTTTACCAAGAAATCCAGAATGTAGATGTCACTCTCCTTTAATGTATCCTTATCAACTTTTCTTGGAATGATGAATCCTTGAACCCACAATTCAAGAATACAAAAAATTGCAGACATGTGAAAAATATTTAGAGTCTTTACCTTTTAAAGACCAATATAATCCATGGATTTTTCTTTAATAAAACTTCCTCGAACATCAGACAACTTATGTGAGCAGAACTCTGCTTCTCCTTCATGAGGGATTCCAATCAAACTAGTAGCCTTGGTATATGAAAGAGAATATGTATTCCCATAACAGTTGAATGAAAAAATTCTCCTTCCTTCTTCCATGAAGAAAGTTACTATCTCATAGAATTCAATGAGCAAAACTGGATACACCAGATACTGTGCTTTCGGTTTCGAAATGCAAAAACTCTCCCACCAATTCATCTTTATAATATTAGAGATAATGGAATCATACTTAGTGAAGAAATTCGGATGAACTAACCTTTCTCTGTAAACCTTCCATTCCAAGATTTCCTTTATGGAAGACATTTCTTTTTGAGATGAAGCTTCAACAGACATTCGGAGCTTAGGAATCCTTGAAGATCTGGAACAAGCTTATGTAGGAGGGTCAGAGCTTCTGCATGCTAAGGCTTGAGTTTCAATGTGGGAAAAACATCGAGGGTCCTTTATATAGATGTTTGAGGTGACAGTTCAACTTCCATTGTCAATCCAACTGTAGAAAAACCTTCTGTCCTGATCTGACGGCTAAAAACATGACCGAGGAAGAATTTTGATACATTATGATCTTTTTTGGTTTTTAAGAAAAACATTAAAATTTGAGGAAAAGAGAATACGAAAAATTCAGAAAATGAATGATAATAAGAACAATTAAAAGATGATTATGATAATCTAAGAAAGGAAACATACCTTTTGGATTGCTAGGATGATTATTCGTAAGGAGGAAAATTCTTCTTGAAGATCATTAGATTCAGAAAAAATTGATTAAAAAACATTTACTATGAAAAATTTAGCTACGAAAATTTTCATTACGATAATTTTAATTATGAAAATTTTCATTACAAAAATTTTACTATGAAAAATTTTTGAGTACAAAAAATTCTATTCTACGAAGAAATTTTAGACTACGAAAAAATTTTACATTACAAAAATATTTTAGACTACGAAAATATTTTAGACTACAAAATAAAAATTTAGACTAAAAAAATATTTTAGTATATAAAAAAGAAATTTAGACTACGAAATATTTTAGACTATGAAAAAGTTTATACTACGAAAAAAATTTAGGTAAGAAAATATTCATTATGAAAAATTTAAGTAAAAAAATAATCATTACAAAAAAATTTCATTTTAACAAACAAGCAGATATACACCCCTTATGAAAAGGAGTTTCTTACAGTAGGGATATTGGTTTCAACAAGAATTTAATAATGAAGATTAACTTATGGTTACCATTCCTAAATTCTATTTTATGTATTCAAATCTATCGGAGGGTAATGATTTTTTAAAAATACCAGCATATTGATCTTGCATTCCGATAAACTGAAGAATGACATCTTTTTTATGTGTGGTCCCTAAGAAAGTAAATCCTAATATCTATGTGTTTTTCATGAGAG
Source organism: Viscum album (assembly GCA_963277665.1). Taxonomy (NCBI): domain Eukaryota; kingdom Viridiplantae; phylum Streptophyta; class Magnoliopsida; order Santalales; family Viscaceae; genus Viscum; species Viscum album. The sequence goes on along the minus strand of OY728160.1, from coordinate 1,042,242,925 downwards.
TGATGTGAAAAGTTTTTACATAAGGAAATTTCACTAATATTATCACATGAAATTTATGTTTTGGTAAAACTCATACCATAGTCTATGAGTGTGTGTTGCATCCACAACACTTGAGCACAAAAACTTCCAGCTGCTACATATTCAAATTCAGCTGTGGAAAGTGCTTCTAAGTGTTTCTTTTTTAATTACCAAGAAACTAATGAATCTCCTAATAAATTAGAAGTTCCGAATGTACTTTTCCTATCCATTCAATATTCACCAAAGTCAGCTTTCGAAATTTTTTTTAAAACAAAATCATTTTCAGAAGTATAAAAGAGTCCTAGATCCATGGTTCCCTTCAGGTTGTGAAAAATCCATTTCTCTTACATTAAATGAAATTATTTTGGATTGGATTGTTATCTTTCACATAAGAATACTGAAAATATTAAGCCTAGATGACTTGCTTTCAAGTAATGTAGACTTCCTATCATACCACTAAAAGATGTTTGACCTATTGGTTTCTCAGCTTCATCAAGATCAAGTGAATTTGTGGTACCAATAGGAGTACTTATACTCTTAGTGTTTTCCTATCCATAATTTTGAAGAAGATCATTAATATAATTATGGTTAGATATATAAATTACTTCTGATTTTTGAAAAATTTGAAAACCTAGGAAAAATATTAACTCGCCCATCATACTCATTTCAAACCCAGATTTCATTATATCCACAAAGTAATTAGTTACAGATTGCTGAGTTAAACCAAATATAATGTCATCAACATAAATTTTAACAATCAAAACATTTTTCTTATCTTTCTTTATAAAAAGGGTTGGATCATCATTTACGTTAACATAATTATTCTGAAGCAAAGATCCTATAATTATATCATACCAAGCTCGAGGGGCTTGCTTAAGTCCATAATTTTTTTTTTATGTTTTTAAACATGTTGAGGATGTTTGGAATATTCAAAACCAGGAGATTGTTCAACATAAACTTCCTCTTGAACAAAACCATTATATAAAGCACATTTCACATCAATTTGGAAATGTTTGAAATTGATGAATTCTGCAAAGGCAAGTAGAATATGAATAGATTCAAGTCTAGCTACTCGATCATTGGTTTCATCATAGTCTATTCCTTCTTGTTGATTATAGACTTTCGCAGCCAATCTAGCTTTATTTCTTACTGTGATTCCATTTTCATGAAACTTATTTTTGAAGACCCATTTTACTCCAATAATAGAAGTTTCCTTAGGACTTTCAACCATGGTTCATTCTTTATTCCTTTCAAATTCCTTCATCTCATCTTGCATAGATTTTATCCAATAATCATCTCCTAAAGATTAATTAGTGCTTTTTGGTTCTAAAAGGGAATGTAATGCTAGATTTTCTACTTCATTCATTAAGGAACTTCTAGTCCTTATAGGTTTATTTGCATCACCAATGATACTATAACTGGGATGATTCTTTAGAATCAACTAATTTGGGTTTCATAAAACATGTTCATCAATATAGGGTAGGAAGTCTTCTGAGCTAAATAATTCAGAAATATTTTCTTGAAGATTTTTCTTATTAGAAGGATCTTCTATCAAGGTTTGATAATCCGTTATTGAAAACCCATCCTATGACGTAGGTTGAGGTTGTTTAAAAATAAAAGGATCATTTTCGTTAAATTTGACATGTACTGTTTCTTCAATAGTATAAGTGTTTTTATTGAATACTCTATAGGCCTTAGATGTTGTGGAGTAGCCTAAGAAAATTCCTACATAAAATTTTGGTGCAAATTTGTGTAGATTATCATTTGTATTATGAATGAATACCTTACAGCCAAAAACCATGTATTAGGAAATTTTAGGTTTTCTAACATTCCATAACTCATTAGAGTTTTATTATGAAAAGGTCTAATAAAAACATGATTTATAGTATATAAATCAGCACATACAACTTCCACCCAAAAATTTTGGCAACCAAATATTCCCTCAACATGGTTCTTGTTATCTCTTAAAGAATTCTATTTCTTCTTTCAACATCGCCATTTCGCTGAGGTCTTTTGGGTACTGAGAAGTTTTGAGTAATGACTTTTCTACTAATTTTTTTTTCAAAATCATAATTTTGAAATTCACCTCTATGATCAATATGAATAGTTATCAAAGGAAGGTTTTTCTCATTTTTAACTTGGGCTCTAAAACTTTTGAAATAAAAAAAGATTCAAATTTCTTTTATAGAAAATAGACCCATATAAATCTAGTGTAATCATCCACTAAAACTAATACATAATATTTTCCTCTAATGCTTCCAGTTTTTGTTGGACCAAATAGATCCATATGCACTATATGTAATGCATCAATAGTTAAGACTTCACAGATTGATTTAAAACTTGATTTCTGTTTCTTTCCATATGGACAATGATTACAAAATTTGAAGAATCAAATCTGAGCACCAATATATCCTTAACTAGTCTTATAAAGTAGAGTTTTCATAAGATCCTAAGGTTAAAGTGTCCTAACCTTCTATTACATAATCAAGAATTATCTTCCATTGCATTAAGACAAGGTAGGTCTTGTCTCCAAAGGTCATCTATGTCTAACGTGTAATCATTCTCTTGCATATTGGTGGAAAGAATAAGCTCTTCCTTGCAATTGTTTACTAAGCACTTTTTATTCCTAAAATTCACAAGGTAACCTTAATCACATTATTGAATTATGCTAATGAGTTTGTGCTTAAGACCCTTAACAAATAAAACATTTGAAATCCAATTTTTTCCCAGAAGAACAATGTTACCTATAACAATAACTTCTCCCATAGCCTTATCTATGAATTTTACTTTTCCTCCTTTCTCCTTGATAATCTTTTCAAAGAAGTTTTTGTTCCTATTCATATGCCAAGAACATCCACAATCCATGTACCTTGTATTTCTGTTGGTACATTCTTTATTTTACTAAAAATAAAAGTGTTAGACTTTCATAAATCAAAATTTCCTGGATCCAAAATCCTCAGAAAGAAAATTTTTAGGAATCCACATTTTCTTTGAAAATTATGCTTAAATAAAACCTAAAGACTGAGTTTTGTTTAACGAACAATTTTTTGCACAATGCCTACCACACTGTCACATCGAGTAGAAAGGATCACATTGGGGAACAAAATAATTGTTAATGAATTTTTTTTTGAACTAGTATAACCAAATCTAGAATTATTCCTTAGAGGTAGAATTTGAGAATATATCTTATCAAAATTTTATTTACCTAAGTTAATGTTTGACAGACACTTCTTCAAGGAAAATATTTCTGACTTTAGTATAATCACTATGTTAGTATCCTCAAAAACATCAATTTTAGCACTAGAGTTAGGATCTAAAACTTTTCTCATAGAAATAACTTTTTCTAGATCCTTAGAAAGTTTATCCTTCTCATAATTTACTTCCTCATGGTTTTTTTGAAATACTTTCAAAATCAAGGGTTTTCTTATCAAGATCATTAGAAATATTTGATATTTCTGAAGTAAGAATAGAAATCCTAGAATTTTCCTTATCAATATTTTTCTATACTTTTGAATTTTCATTATCAAGGAGCATAGCAAACCTAGAAACTTATTCTTAGGTAGGTAATTTATTATCTTCATCAGAAGAATATTCTTCATCCGAGGATTCATAATATTTATATCACTATAATTAGAATTCATTGATACATTGGTTATGGATCCATCATTGTGTATCTTAGACATTAAAAAATGATTTTCAATAGGTATCTTGGCAAATAAACCAACAATCTTCTTACCATAAGATTCGTAATATGAGGATTCATCGGAAGAATATCCACCACTAGCACTCCAAGTGTCACTAGCTTTCAAAACCTTCTTAGAATTAGCTTTTTAGTACTTATTTCTATTCCATTCATAATTCTTTTCCTTTCTATCTTTTTTCTTTAGCATTGGACAATCTGGACATAGATGCCCATATCTTTTGCGTTCATAACAAGTGACTTAAGGTCTTTCTTGTCCTTCATTTCTTTCTTTCTGTATCTATACTAAATGTATTTCTTCCCAACTAACTTTTTCATTATTTGAGATAGATTAGCTAGTTAATTCTCATAATGTTCAATTTCACTTGATTTAGATAAAATTGTAACCTTCTTAGACACAGATCTTACAACTCTCCCAGGATTCTAGGATTTCATATGAATTGAAACAGTTGTAATAACAACACTTCCATTCCCATTCATTTTCTTAACATTTTCAGAATCTCTCTTCATTCTTGTTTCATGTTGAATAAGAGTTCTGAAAATCTCAACAAGGGTGATCAGTCAGACTTTCCTACTCTCATCAATAGTTATTCTTGTTGATTCACACTCATTAGGCATGATTTCTATAATCTTTTCTACAAGTGCCTCATCATCTAAACCTTTTTCACCCATGGATTGTAAGATGTTGACAATAGTCATAAATATCTGTTGTACATTACAAACTGGTTCTCCAAAAGGAAAGAAAAATCCATGTTACTCAGATCTAAGCATAGTTCTTCTAGTTTCAATAACATTGGAAGTTCCAAAATGAGTTACTTTAAGCTTCTTCAAAAGACAATTTGTGGCTTCATATGAAGAAATTTGGCTATATATATTCCTGATCATAGAACACAACAAAGTATTGTGCACCTTATATTATAGTTGATATTCTGACTTTTCTTGATTATTAAATGTTCTGACTTCCTTTTTAGGAATCTTTTAATCTCTAGTAAGAATAACAATGTTGTCCACCCTAATTTTAATAACAAAAGTCTTCATACGATCTCTCCAATATTCATAATCATTCCCCTAAAAAAATAGGTGGTCTAGTAGGATTAATATTTTCAATTTATCTAACATTATTTCGTTTCATCTTATGAAAAAATATCTTTTCGCACAAAAAAGTTATTAATAAATGTTTGTAAATAAGGATAAAAATATCCTAAGTAATGAAAAAATAGAACAATGAAAAACTTGAGAAGGAAACCTTATAAGTGAATATAAGTATTTGAGAGATCTACTCTAATACCAATTATAGGATCAAAATAATGAATATAGATGCTCAATATACAAGAGGGGGGAGGATTGTATACTTTAAATAATTCCTTTGGAACTTTTAAAGATGGTAATGTTTAACAATGTTAAACAAGTAAAATTCACGAGACCTCTTTGTTCTACCAACATGCTTGATTCTGGAAATATAGTTCCAGAAATGAAACTTAATAAAAGTTTACAAAGATAATGATTCTACCTTATAGATTATAGAATCTTACTAAACATATTATACAAGTACAAGAATGTATAATATAGTTATACTTCCCATAACAATCAAAATGCACCGGAAAACTTGAAACAATAAAAGTAACAAGTAGTAAATCTTTCAACCCAAATACTATTGTATCCAATAAACTTGGATAATGGTCCCTTGATTTACACTTTCAAGAAAGTCTACCTTACCCACACAAGGTTAACACATCGATAAAAATATTGGAGTCTGTCTTGAAATCCATGTAATCCATCAAACTTTAATGTAGTCGGCACCTCTGTCTTCTTATCCCCAGAAGCTCTCGAATGTACTCAGCAACATTCAGAGTCTCACGAAGCAATTCTAAAAAAGATGCTCAGTACGCACAAAGAAATAAAGTCTATCTCTCTAGAAATCACATCACCAACATGTAATATCTTGATTGATCAACCTCAGTTGATGTTGTGAGCTCGTTCAAATGAGCTCCTATTTATAAGCACATCTTCAACGGTCGGCTCCATCCTCCAACAATCATATTTTTCCTTGAATTTTAGAGGGACTGGTACATGTGTCACTCAAACAATGGTTGGTAAGAAATAGAATGCACAACATTGTTTTATAACTCAAAAAAGGGTAATAAAAAAATGGTTGCTTAACCAAATCCATTTTTTAATGTCTAAGGGAAAATAAAGTTTGGATTCTAACAAAAAAACCATTAGGTGTCTATAATAAAAAAATATTCAGATTCTGTAATCAAAAGAATTAAGAACCTGAATTATATAGAATTTTGGAGTTTGAATTTCAAGGAAATTTGGAGTCTGAATTCATAAAAATTCGGAGTCTAAATTCAATGAATTCTAAGTTTGAATTCAGAGAGTTCGGAGTCTAAATAAAAAGAATTCAGAGTCTGAACTCAGAATGTTCGGAGTCTGAATTCATAGAAATTGGAGTCTGAACTCAGAAAATTCAGAGTATGAATCCAATGAATTAGGAACCTGAACTCAGAGTGTTTGGAGTCTGAATTCAGAAAATTTAGAACCTAAACTCAGAATGTTCGGAGTCCGAATTCAGAGAATTCGGAACCTGAAATCAGAAACCCCAGAGTCTGAATTCAGAGAATTCAAAACCTGAATTTGGATCCTGAAAATAGAATACTATATATCTATGTATTTATAAGATTTTGAGGTTTTAGATATGAAACCAAATTTTATACTTAAAAATAAAATTAGTTTGGTTTAGGTAAATTATGAAAAGAACAATGAAAATAAGGTAATGATATATTTTCCATGAGGAATGAAAATTTTCCTTATTAAGATAAAACACAGGGGATGAGAAATTTTACCTAAGATAGAGTTTTTGTGATTTTAAATACATGAAGGAATGGAAAAGTCATAAATAAAACTTATTGAATCAAGAAATATTAGAAAATTTTTATTGGTATTTTTACTAGAACCATTTGTTCTATAAAGATACGAAATTACAATAAAATCATCTTTCTATTTTACCATTACCATTGATCATTTACTTTCATTTCCACAGTTCAAAAGTACTGAAAAACATTCAATAGATGATTCATGATATTAAAACCAAAATTTCATCAATATATCACTTTTAAGCATTGGTATAAAATCTTAATACATAACACATAAATATATTATTGATTCCTTATAATAATTTTAAATATATCTGTAAAAGGTTTTCGAGCCATGTGCTGAGACGACATATTCATTGAAGGCCCAGTGCACTAGAAACTTACCTTATACATATTTAAAATATATTTTATATCACAGATTCATAGTTTCGAAATTAAAGTGATATTACACTTAAATAGAGTCAGATAAAAAAAAAACCAGATTCTACGGTTGACTTCTAATTGTGAGGATCACCACAGGTGTGACCTAAAATGTGTCATCTTATGATATTTAGATAAAGAATCCATTAACAGTACATTCATTGGATTTTTTAAATCAGTAATTTTCTATTTATTTTAAATGAAATAACTCTCGTATCCTATATTAAAATACCATTATGGATGATTTCAAGAGTTATCCACCGAACCCTAGGACCATTAATAGGATAATTCTTCCACCCTCTATCAATGAATCATGATCAGACTACAAGGAACATCTAGATCCAAGTGGGTCAATGGGTGGAGAAAATAACGACTTCTAATGTTGGATGGAGAGAAATTTATTCATTTAAAGGAGATCTATATTTATGTATGGCTCTTTATTTTTGAATTATTCCAAATTAGATTAAATTATTAAGCATTGGTCTATTGTTTAATTGATCTACATTCAAATTGAGGGTTTTCATGGTCCCTCGAATCAATTTAAAATTTATTATCCAATGTATTTTTGAGTCAATAAGGTTTATTTATGAATTTTTTCATTCCCTTATGTTTTGAAAATCAAAAACATGTTATCTTAAAGAAAATCATCTTTCCCTATTAATTATTTTCTTATGGAAAATTTATTTTCTCTACGGAAAATTTTTATCCTCTTCCTGGTATTCACTGTATCATTTTAGGACATCTCAAAACCATACTATTTATATCACAATGTCAAAAATTAAGATCCATATCTAAAACCTCATAATCTTATAAGTCCTTGGATATAGAGTCTTGTGTTTTTAGACTCTGAATTCTCTAAAATTCAGAGTCCAAATTCTATGAAATTCAGACTCCTATTTCTATGAAATTTAGACTCTAAATTCATTGAAATCAAGACTCTAAATTCTCTAAAATTCATATTCTGAATTCTTTGATATTTAGAATCCAAATTACTTGTAAACCACAATCTGATTATCTGTGTATTCTAGAATCTGTTCATTTATACATTTTGATTCCTGATTCTATTTTTCTATACTTTCCAGATTTTCATATTTTGTTAAGTTACATCATTTTCCTTAAACCTGTTTTTATTATGAAACAATTTTTTTCAATTTTTTTCTTACTAACCATTCATTCAGTGACTTGTGTACTGGTCCCTATGAGATTCATGAAAAAATATGACTATTAGAGGAGGGAGTTGAAGTTTGGACTATAAATAGAAGCACATTTGAATGAGATCATGAGAGATGATATTGATGGTGTAATATGCTATAATTTTATTTATATAAAGAGAAATACTCTCATACCTTTTGTGCTTATTGAACATCCTATTCAGCTATGAATATCTTGTTTAGCTAACTTTGAAACACTCCAACTGTTTCTGATTACAATCGAGGGATTCCAGTGATATGAAGGCAGACGTGTCCACTACATTAATGTTTAATAGATTATGGGAATAGCATGAAAGACTTCGTTATTATTATCGAGGGCTAACCCTGGTGTGGGTAAGACATACATTCTTCAATGTATAAATTGGAGGACCTTTATCCATGGTTTTTGGATACCCTACTCTCTTGTTTAAAAGTATTCATACTTGTTACTTGTTTGTTACAAGTATTATTTCTTCTTTGTTTTGATAATGAAATTATAAAATTTTTATAAATTCTTGAACATTAAATACTATGATAAATAATATTCTATACGCCTTATGGTTGAATATTTCTTTAAGAATTTTCTTCTTAAATTTATTTTTCGGATTCATATTTTCCGACACTAAAAAAGTTTTTATCATAGAACTAAAAGAGGGTTTGTGATTCTACCATGTCTAAAATTTTCAAAAGTAGTTTCCCTTAAGGTTTATTTTTTTAGAAAAATTCCAATTCACCCCCAACTTGTAATTGAGAATCTACGTAAACTCTTTTGATCCAAAAATTTGTATTAGATATGGTATCTGAAATAATTATACTCACATATAAATTTTCTTGTTCTAGTTTCTCATTGTTCAAAATTCTTTTTGCTGAAATTTTCATATTCAAGTTTTTCGTATTGATTATTATATTTTTTATAAAGTTTTACTACATACTTGTTTTGTGTACATGTTTTTTCTCATAGAATAGAACTTATGAATATTGGTTCAATTAAAAATACAAACCCTTCATGTCCTACAATTTTTGATGGTAATGATTATGAGTACTAGGGAGATACAATGAAGACATTTGTTATTAAAACTAGTGTATGAAATTTTTTCATGCCTACTAGATACTAAAAAATTCCAGACAAAGAATCCATAACCTTAAACAATAAAGAGAAAAAATAATATCATCTAAATTACAAGTTACAAAATACTTTGTTGCATTCTATGACTATGAATATTTATAGTCAAGTATCTTCATGTGAAACTTCCAAATTCATTTGGAAGAAACATGATGTTACACATTTTGGGACTTCAAAAGTGATAGAAACAAGAAGAGCCATGTTAAGAGTTGAAAATCATTGATTCTTATATTCTAAGAAAGAACCTGTTTGCAAAGTACAACAATGATTTATGACCATTTTCCATAGTATTAAATCTATGGGACAGAAATATATTGATGATGAAGTTCATGTGGAAAAAATAATTGAAATTATTCCAAATGAGTGGGAATCAAAAAGGATAGATATTGATGAGAACACAAAAGTATCTAACATTAATCATGAAGAGTTATTTAGAACTCTTCTTCAGAATGAAACAAGTATGAAAAAATATGATAATTTCATCCAAAATAAGAATGGTAATAGAAGTGTAGATTTCATTAATACTTCTAATTTCTAGACTCTGGAATGGGTAACTAGATCAAAATCTAAGAAATCCATTATTGTATCTAAATCAAGTGAAAATGACCATTTAGATAATGAATTATCCAATATATCTTGAAGGATAAAGAAGATTGTGGGAAGGAAAGATGATCAGTATAGATATAAGTAGAAAGAAAGGACAAGAAATATTTTGAAGTAATCAGTTATGAAAGTAAATGGTTAGACATATTAGACCTGATTTTCTTATGCTTTGGATGAAAGACATGACAGAAATGAATGATGAGAGAAATAGAAAGAAGTATTACAAATCAAAGGCTAAGAATGACTAAAAATCAAATTAAACCTGGAGTGCAAGGGGTGGTGACTCTTCCAATGAATCTTCAGATTTTGAATCATTGGGGGATATGAATATTGGGATTATAGCCAGATTACCTATTTAAAGTCATTGTCTTATGGCTAAGGTACACAGTGCTGAATCCCTAACAAATATTTATTTAAATACAATTTTTCCAAAAGAAGAATATTATGAATCATCATACGATGAATCTTCCTCATCAAAAGATAATACCTTACCTGCATTAGAAAAAGTTTCTATATTTTCTAAATTAATCTATAATGAAAATTTTATTATAAAAAAGAACTTAGAAAATGAAAATTTTAGAATTTATATTTTAATCAAAGAAGCATAAGATCATTTAAAGAACTTTATTAAAAAACAATGGAATTTGAATGTATTAAAAACCATAAGGAAGTTAATTCTATGTAGGATAAACATTATATGGATTTTTAAAATTTATTTTCTATGAAAAATATGTTAGAGAATAACTCAATAACAACAACTAATGACTTTGAGGATAATAATTTAGTCATCTTAGTGAAAAAAATTCTTTAAAGAAACTTTTTTCAAATTTTACGTCAGGAAGGAAATAATTTGATAAATTGTATTCACAACATTGTCCTCTTAGTGAATGTTCTGTATTTTTTATGGTCAATAAAAACCTATTTTTATTAAAAACTACTTATCCCCAATAGTGTTCCCTTTTGTAAAAAATGTCATTGTGGTGGAGATTGGGATAATTTTTTTTCATTAAATAATACCCAATCATTATATTTTCATAATGCTTATTTTTATAGAAAATGTGGATTCCTAATATTTTAGGTTCTAATGTTTCTAGATTAATGAATGTTTGGATTTTGAATGTCTAACTCTTTTATATTCAGGAAAATAAAAAATGTACCAATAACAACACATGGTACATGGATAGTGGATGTTCCCATCATATGACTCGAAATAATAAATTCTTTGAAAATATTATCATGATGAAAGGAGGGAATGTAACTTTCAGATATAATTCTCAAGGAAATATTTTTATTATAGCATTCATTGTTCTTCATGAATAAACATTGATTTCAAATTTTTAAATTGTTAAAGGTCTTAAGAACATCCCTATTAGCATAATCCAATTATGTGATTATGGATTCCTTGTAAATTTTTGGAATTCTAATTGATTAGTATAGAATTAAAAGGAAGTGTTTACTCTTTCTTCCCCCAGGCATGAGAATGTTAATATACTAAACATATAAGACCTTAGGAGCCAATATCTACCTTGAATTACTACAATAAAATAACAATATTGGTTACTTAATAGAATACTAAAACATTGTAACATTAGGATCCTATGAAAAATAAAAAAATACATTTTATAGAACTAATAGTGCTTAGATTTGATTCTTCAATAGTTTGCGATGCATGCCAATATGTAAAGAAACCTAAATCCTATTTTATATCAATTGGTGAAGTCTCAAATTCTAATTCATTACTGTTATTACATATGGATCTCTTTGGTCCAACACAAACATGACATATTGGTGGAAAATAAAAATTATTTGTTTTATTTGATGATTAAACAAGATTTACATGGGTATATTTTCTAGTAAAGAAATATGATGTTTTTTCTTATTTTTAAAACATTAATTCCCATGTTAAAAATGAGAAAAACCTTTCATTCATCACTTTTCATAGTTAGAATGGTGAATAAATTCAAAATTCATATTTTGAAACTTTTTGTATTAAGTAAGGAATTACTCATAACATCTCAACTCCATGAACTCCAAAAAAAATTGTGCAGTTAAAAGAAGAAAGCGAATTCTTCAAGAGATAACTGGAGCCATGTTTATTGAATATTATGTTGCAAAACACTTTTGGGAATAAGATGTTAGTTCAACTTGATATACTATAAATCAATTTTTAATTAGACATTTTCTTAACAAAAAACCTTATGAATTATGGACAAGTCAAAAACCAAGAATTTATTACTTCAATTTATTTGGTTGCAAAGTAATCATCCAGAGTAATAAATATAACCTACATAAATTCTCACTCAAATATATTGAATGAATTTTTCTAGGCTACTAAAATACTTCTATGTCTTATAGAATTTTTTTAAATATTCATTCTACTATTTAAGAAACAATACTTGTTAAATTTTATGAAACTCATCTGTTTTGTTTTTTAAAAACCCCAATCTATAACCAATGATACATTTTCCAATACATATTATCAAGCAATGATAGAATATAATTCATATATGGAAAATTTTAAAGAAAATATTTCTAAAGAAATTACCCCAAAATATTTTCTATCATATGTTGATGAAGAAGTTTTACAAAACCCAAATAACCTGTTTTGATTGGAATCATCACAGTAATAGTATCATTGGTGAAGTAAATCAACCTCTATGGTATATAATATCCTTAAGAAATGGAGTATAACATCTAGAATTTATTTCCCAGAAATAACTAAATAGTATTGATGAAGCTTTAGGTGATTATGATTGGATTAAATCTATAAAAGATAATCTAAATTAATTCAAGAGGAGCAAAGTATGGACCTTGGTTGAAAGATCAAAGGAAACAAATATTACTGGAGTAATGTGGGTATTCAGAAATAAGTGTGATGGAAATGGATTCATAGTAAGAAATAATGAAAGATTAGTTACTAATGGCTATAATAAACAAGAAGGAATAGACTATGAATAAAACTATGCTCCAGTACATAAGCTTGAACCTATTCATATTTTACTTTCCATTGCCATAATCTTTAATTTAATTCTATTTCAAATTTATGTAATATGTTATTTCCTTAATATATATGTCTAATAGGATGTTTAGGATGAACAAAATCCTATATTGGAAGAAAAAAACATCCTCATCATGATTTTAAACATCCAAATGATTTATATGGACTTAAACAAGCCAATAAATCCTTTTATAATAGACTTACAATATTTTTCTTACAAAACAATTATGTTAATGGAACTACTGATCCACAATTTTTATAATGAAATATCAGAAATGGTTTTTTTTCAAATATATGTTGATGACATTATATTCAGATCATGTCAATGATCTTTAACTGATTTATTTGCGAATCTCAAGAAATACGACATTGAAATGTGTATGATGGGTGAGAAATTTTTTTTACTAGGTTTTGAAATTTCTCTAAAATGAGAAGGAAATTATATATGTCAACATATTTATACTAAAGGTCTTCTTAAAAATCATGGATATGAAAATAATAAAATTATTATCCCTCCAATCTGTAACTCAAATTCTCTTGATCGTGATGAAGTTGGGAAACCAGTAGATAAAACAACATTTAGATGTATGATAGGACGTTTACTGTACATTATTTCTAGTCATCCAGGCACAATGTTTTTAATATGATTATGTTCATAATATCAATCTAATCCAAAATAATCTCGCATAAAATCAATGGAAATAATTTTTCACTATTTAAAGGGAATAATGTATTGGGGAATGTTCTATACTTCTAAAAATTATTTTGTTTTAAAAAGTTTTTCAGATTCTGATTTTGGTGATTGTAGAATGGATAGAAAAATTATATCTAGAACTTTTCATTTCATAGGATATTCATAAGATTCTTGGTAATGAAAGAAGAAACACTCATGAGAACACTCCATTACTGAAGCTGAATATGTAGCACCTGGATGTTCTTTTACTCAATGGTTGTGGATGCAACACACACTCACGGACATGGAATGACTTTTAAAAAAACACAGATATTTTTTGATAAAAAAAGTTCCCTTTCCTAAAGAAAAAACCATGCATATAACTCTCATGAAAAACACATAGATTTTAGGCATCAGTTTATTAGGGATCACACACTTGAAGGAAATATTATTCTACAATTTCTTTGAATGAAATACCAACATTCTTGTATAATTATAAAATATTTACCCGTATATTGTTTTTAATACATTAATAAAAAGATAGTAATGATAACCATAAGGTAAACTTCCCTAAATTTTTTTTGATACTAATCTCCTCTCATTAAGAAACTTCTTTTCCCAGGGGGAGTAAATTTTAATTTTTTCCAAAAAAACGTCTTAATAAGTTTTTGTGTAAAAAACATTTTTTTCATAATCAAATTTTTTGTAACCAACATTATTTTCTTAATCAAAATTTTCTTAACCAAAATTTTTTTCATGATTTTTTTGTAATTTTCTTTTATTAATCAAATTTTTTCGTAATAAAAATTTTCCTCAATAAAAATTTTTGTAACCAATTTTTTCCTTCTCTAAATAAATCTATTCTTGAATAAATTATTTTCATATTCTTAATAAAAATTTTAGAAATCTTAGTACATTATGAATAATAATTTTCATTACTAACAATTTTTTTATGGGAAATAAAAAAGGTATGTTTCCTTACATAAATTTTCGTAATTTAATTTTTTACTTGTTCATATTTTAATCTTTTTTATGAAATCTTTATAGGATTCACTATTATTAAATCAGATTTTTTTCGTTAAATCATTAAATTCTTGGAATCTACCAAATCCTTATTTATAATTTATCTCAACTGTTAGATCATATCATGCATATATTAAACATTGGATCAAATCTTGAATTCAAACCATCTCTTTGATGCATATATAATGGCTCTCTAGTCTTTATCCTATATAGATTTTCATGTATTTTTGTGCCAAATATATATCCCTCTTCAAAATTCACATTATTGTTTCCAAATTCACATTGACATTAGATGTTTCTAGATATATCCTCACAGAAATAGATGTGTTCAACTAATGAAATCAAGGATTTTTAATTATAACAGGAATGGTTGGTTGATCAAATTTTATTTTCAATGTATAATTATTTGATTACAAAAAATATGATCTTGAATGGATTGGAGAATTTTTTTCATAGATAAACCAAATAGTTAGTATCCAGTTTACCCTGACTTACTCATAGAATTCTATGGTTTAGTATGTTTTTATGAGGAAGGTGGAAGGGTGATGTTTTTGTTCAAAAGCTATGGGAAATACTATTCCCTATATTTTAATATGGCATCAAATATTCTTGGAATACTGTATGAAGGTTCGACAGTTTTCTGTACTCACGTATTGATTGATCAATCATGATTTTTTGAGAGGGAAAAGGAAATAGAGTTTCTTGGAATAAAAGGAGTAAAATCACTAAATATTAACCATATTTCAACAAATTTCATAGTGTGAGACTTTTGGGTACAAGGTTTACTCATTCCTAGAAAAGGAGAAAAGGAATCCATAAAGAAAAGTGATATCATTATTGATGACTTTTTGGTTCACCTTAGAAAGGCAATCCTGGTGATTTACATCCTCATGACTACCACCAACATAAAAAATGGAACTGTAATGTCAAAAATTAACATGTGTCCAACTATCCTATCAAAGACCATAGTCCTTTTAATAGAATCTTTCAAAATTCTCTGTAGTTATTAACTATAAAACATTAAGATATTATTTCAATGTGATGACACCTTGATGAGAATGAAATTCAGTTTCAATACCATGAATGTAGTGTTTTATGATCTTTCAAAAAGTGAGATTAAATCCTTAAGTAAAAAAGGGAATGAATGAGAAACTTCCCAGATAACATATAAGAAGTGAAAGGAAAAAGAACTAGAACCCGAGGAAGAAGAAGCTATTTTGGAAACTCAGTAAATACCTCCAAAACTAAAAAATAAAAAACATTCCCAGATGAAGTAGTAGAGAAGTGGAGGGAACAAAAGAAAATCAAGAATGAAAGTGTTCCATGGTTCAGCATAGATCATACTGAGGCAAAAGCTTTGAAAATTCCTCCTGCTGAAGATCATGAAAGGCAAAAAAATTGGAAAAGCTAAAAAAGAAAATTTCTAAAGCTGAGATGGTTCAATCACTTCTATAGGATATAGAGAAAAACTATGAATAAATTTAGGTACCAACATTATTTATCTATGAATAAGTAATAGTAGGGACTCTAGGAAAGAAAATTTTAATTCTAGAACTTATTATGGAAGAAGAAATAATTCAGAAAAAATAAGTAGTATAAGAACAACAAGAAAAAGAAGATGAGAGTGATGATGTGATAAAGAACATGGAAGAATATCAACATATTGAAAGTCCTTCTAGAAATATTTCTATCCGGACATCTCAGGCCGAGTCAACAAAAATTATTTCCTTAGTAAAAGAGGATGGTATACATGAAGTTGTTAAAAAACCTTATGATTATGAGAATAGAAAACATGATTTCATCCAACCTGTTAATTTTAAAAAGATGCTAATAAGAAAAAGGTTGAAAAAGATAAAATATTTCAACATTCAGATAGTGAGAATGAGTCTCCAAGGGCATAGAATATTACATCCAAAGATGAAAAAAAAATTTGGTTGTTGATATGCCTAAGTAGGATGTGGTTATCATGTCTAATAAGAGTACTATTGGTTAATTTGAGAGGAAATATGAAGATATAGAGAAAGAATCCCCTCATCCAAGAGAATAAGATTATAGATTTTCATCTTTTATGGGTTATGATTTTGTGGTGTAGTCATTGAATAAGTTAGTAAACACAATACCCCAGTTTCCTAGTATCAATTCGAGATTCCTGTTGCTTCAGCACTCTTTCATTCAAAAATCAGAATCAGTAAGCATACACCTGAAAAAATTCATCAATCATGAGGAATATTTCCAAACATCCAAATTGGATATGATTCTCATAGTAGATCATGCAATGAAATAAAAAATTTGTCTCAATAACTGTTCGAAAACTTTCATGATTTAGTAAAAGATGCTTTTGTTAAGTCAGATGATAGAATAAAAACCATGCAACATGTTTTTTTCAAAAAATTTGAATCCTGAGAAATTATCCTTGAAGAAAGAGGATAAATATATAAATTGGTAGTTAAATTCATTTTCTTTATATTTTAATAGAGAAAGGGATCACATAGAATAGTTAGAAGAAAAGTTCAATCAACAAGAAGTAGTAGTAAAATCTCATCCGAAAATACTATAATCAAAAGATAATAAAAATCAAAGCTTTGGAAAAGAAAAATCAGGATTTGGAATATTTACTCAAGAAGTTTGAGGATGATCCTAAGGAGATAAATAAGTTACTTTCTATATTGAGGAAGATCATTCCAAAGAAAAATAAGGATGAATATTTTTTTCTTTTTAATTCTAATGATTTGATGAATTTTACCATGTTTCAATTTTTCTTATCATAATTAAAATTTTGTTGTCCTTAAATGGATTTATTTTAGATATAATATTTCAAGTAACATTTTTTTCATTCTCTATTCCTATTAGAAAATATCATAGGGGGAGACATGAATGATTAAAATATTATTAAGTTCATAAAAGAGAGCCCTAAGTAAGGGGGAGTTTACTTAAAGAAATTTTTTTGAAGCAAGAAAAAGTAAATCATTCTATGGAAGTCAAGAATATGCTTCTTAGGGATTTCATAAACTATGTGGGAGTTAGTCGTATTCACTATGGTTCATATGTAAAGGAAGATAAGTTTTTCTTTCAAAATTCATAATGAAAATACTTATACCTTATATTAATTTTCAAAAGGGTTATTTGTGCTTTTGAAAAAGGGGGATATTTTTAAGTCAATAAGGTTTCATTATTAATTTTTCATTCATCTATGTTTTGAAAATTTTAAACACCTTATCTTAAAGGAAATTTTCTTTCTCTAAGGATTATTTTCTTAATTAAAATTTCCATTCTCTAGGGAAAATTTTTATCCTAATCCTGGTTTTTGTTGCCACATTTCTGGACTCTCAAAACCAAACAAATTTTTTTATTAAGTCAAAAATTTGGATTCTTATCTAAAAATACGGAATCTTATATGTCCCTAGATATTGATTCTTATGTTTTTAGACTCTGAATTCTCTAAAAATTATGATTTTTATTTCATTGAAATTCAGACTCCAAAATCTTGGAAATTTAGACTCTGAATTCTCTTAAATTTGGAATCCTAATTCTCTGAAACTCAGAATTCAAATTCCAAAAAATTCAGACTCTTAATTCATTGAATTTATAAATCCTATTTTTTTAGAATTTAAACTCTGAATTCGTCAAAATTAAGGCGCTAAAATCTATAGAATTCAGACTCAGAATTATTTGTAAAATATAATATGATCTTACATGTCTTCTAGATTCTTATTATTTGTACATTCAGATTTAGGATTCTATTTTACTCTAGATTATGGATTTTGATATTTGGTTAAGCTACATCATTTTCCTTATACATGTTTTTATTATGAAAATATATTGTTCAATTTTTTTTTTCTAACAAACTATTTTTTGAGCGACATGTGTACATGTCCCTCCACGATTCAAGGAAAAATTTTGTTAGATGGAGGATGGATCCAACCATTGATGTTTTCCCTATAAATATTATCTCAGTTGAACGAGATTTAAAGTGATGATACTAATGGTGTTATATTCTATGATGTGATTTATAGAGAGAGAATGACTCTTGTGCCTTCTGCATTTTGTGAACATATTGTTTAGCTTGCTCCAAGAAACTCTGTTTGTTACTGAGTACAATCAAGGTCTTATGGGGATAATATGACAGAGATGTAGACGACCATAAATATTGAGGTCTTGTGGGGATATCAAGACAGACACTGATATTATTATCGAGGGATTACCCAGGGGAGGGTAAGACAAGATTTCTTGAATGTATAACTCAAGGGACCTTTATCCAATGTTTTTGGATACCCTACCCTTTGTGTTAAAAGATTTATTACTAGTTACATTTTTGTTTCAAGTTTTATTTTCATTGTATTTTGAAAAAGAATGTATAACATTTTTATAAAGTCTGTTACTTTACTTACTTTGATATATTAGATTTTAAATGCATTATGGTAGAATCTTTCATTAAGAAAATTTTTCTTAAATTTATTTTCTGGATTCATATTTTTGGACTCAAATCATGTTTGTATCATAGAACTAAAAGAGGGTTTGTGAATCTACCTGGTATAATTTTTTGAAACATAGTTTTCCTTATGGTTAAAAATGAATTTTTTCTAATTTACAATTCACCCCACCTCTTATAACTGAGCATCTACATAAATTATTTTGATCCTACATGTATACCATGATTCTTACCCATGACATCTCAATCAGTATATTTTTCCTAGAAAATAATGACCAATGGTTTTTTCACATTTTTTTGTACATATCCACTCTATTCATCAAATAATTCATCATTGGACCATGGGGTCACAATTTGATTTTTTTGGGTGGGACTGAGCACAATCCAATCCCCTGATTCATGTAAGATTCATGGGTTGTGAAAAATTTAATGAATTTGGCATATATTAAGATGCTTTTAGAAATATTGGTTATTTTTCCATGGATTCTGGGATCGGGTGAGCTACTATGAGAAATAAAAAGCATATGGCTTTGTGTGGGGTTTGGGAGGATCGAACGAAATCCCATTTTCATCCAACGACTTATTGAAAATAATAGAATAGATTCCACTTAAAATTTAGGGGTAATAAATACATGATTAGACATGGTGTGAGTGGATCTAAAATTATAGAGAAAATATATAATTTCTTTTAGAAACCAAATTACAAGGATCTTACTGGGATGAAATCATTCTCTATAGTACCCTTATTACTACAGTTCTTTGGTTTCGAAAAAAGTAAATCATAAAAAACATTTCCCCTATGTCACATGTTGTGTGACACTCCATGGGTATATAGACTGTGTACTAGAACACATGATAAAGACTTTGTTTGGGATTACATTCCTTATATCATAGTACACTAACATAGGAAATCTTACAAAGACAAGTCCATGGGCATGAGAAAGACCCTAGGTTGTTGAGGGGCATCATATAGTCTGATTTCATGAAATTTAAGGATAAATTAGTAGTTATCTATCTATCATATGGAAAAAATACACACATCATTGTTGTAACAGACAAATTGTGTGTCCCCTTACACATTGTGTACCCTTATATCCTTTTTGAGAAATCTTTTAACACATTAGTTTCCTATGCATTGACTTATACATTGGCCCATGATTATACTATCCTGAGTTAAATTTAACTTATAACCTTATGGTTTACTCCATAGTTTATTTTGGAGTTAAAATCTTAGATAATACAAGTGTGATCCAAATTTAGGTAATGCATGATGATGGTTGTGATTAGGAAAGATCACTAGAATAATTAGAGTGGAAACCTCATGTTGGGAAGGTTATGGGCCCTATATTTACCACTAGAATGGAAACCTCTTGTTTGACACATTATGGGTCCTCATTTTACCACTATAGTGATGTACTCCTACTAGGAATGGCATAAGTCCCCCATCGGATATCTAAGGGTCACCCTCGTGAGGAATAAGTGTATGAATCCTTAACATCTATAATGGAACATTATTGTTTGAAATGGCATGGGTCTTATACCATTTACAAGAGTTTCACCCTCTTGACGGGTATGGTATTGGTCCAATATCAATCAATCAATGTGGAGCCATCATCCTGAGTAAGTAATGAGTCCTCTATCGACCATTAAGGAATGAAACCCTCATATGGAGATAAGGAATGGTTCCACAACAAATGATTTTGTGTAACCCTCATATGGATAAAAATCATGTGTCCTCTATCAAATACTGACTAGAACCCTCCTACCAGGATAGGGTTTGGTTCCTCTTCCTATCATTATGTAGAACCATCCCAAGGATTTGTAGTGTAGGTGATCTGTGTAATGAGTGAAACCATCATATTGTACCAGGGCATGGGTCCTTAACCTAGATACTTTTTCCCTAGAGAATGCATCACAGTGGAGTGGTGTGTCTTGACATAGATGTTTTATTGAAAATATGTGCAATGTAGAGACCCGAAGCTTGACGTACATAGATATTACATTACTTTTTTGGAATTATTAATACATAACAAAAACAGACACACAAGGACCGTAATAGATTAGTGTCTTTGGAAACTTGGAACGTAGTCTTCTAATCGTGGTGAAAGATCTTCAATATCTCCCATAAAGATCTTACACATTTTGTTTCCTTACCTAAAACCTTTATTTTAATCCTGGGGGGAAACTAAAACATAAAAAGGGTGAGCTAAAATGTTCAGTAAGGGTAAGCATGGATAAAATAAAACATACCATATACATTTGAACTTAAAAACATGAACATAATGTTTAAACATCAAAATCTTGAGAAAAGACATAAATCGTGGAAGTACATAAGGCATAGATCATAATGGAACATAAATCATGATAAAATAGCTTGGGAATAAAACATGTAATTGTGGAATCAATTAAGCACATGTAATGATTTCCATATTAGCCAAGGAATTACTGCCATGAACATCTTAGTGGACAAAGTCCCTTTCTGAATCGAGTTCACTCCTCGTTTCAGTCCTGTAACACTGAACCAGATTAACTTACCGTTCCATCCATGTCTATCACATCAGATATAAATCTTTTATCCAATTCATTGGAGGGAGATATAGGTCCCACCCATATCATAATGAAATTATTATTACTTCTTCCACAAAATAAACATACATCATTCATAATAATCCAATAAATAAAATGGGTTTCATAAACATCATCCCATCATCACATAATCCATATAAAAGAAATGGATATCATTTCATAATAATAAAAGTGAAACCATGTAAATCATAGAGACATGATACTTGAAACATACACATATGAAATAATGTCATCGTAGATGAAAAAAATGGTTTTGATAAAACACTTGAAATTAATTCTTGAGGAAAATATCCTTTCTTCTTCAAAATCAATTTCATTTCACAAAACATCATGCAATTTTAAAAGGAAGATATTTTGTTGAAAATAGTCATTAAATATTTTGGAGGAAGCTTCATGAAAATAAGGCTTTATAAAACCGTAAAAATCCTGTCATTCTGTATAAGTTAAAAAAACATTCTTCTCGTACTTTTTCCGAAAAAGTCAAAAAAGTACCACGTAGGGTAAACAAAAGAAAAATTCCTTCTGTACCATGGGGTAAAATTAAAAATGGGTAGAAAAGAACTTTAAACATACATGAAAACACTTTAATAAAACATGGACAAGGATGATAACAATAACTATAATAAATACTTATGAATAAGCAATCTCGGATAAAAATGAGATTTTCAAATTTATCCCTTACCTTAGGTCCGATATGCTTCATACGTATCCGAACCTCCTCTTCTTCGATACGCCTCTTTGAAACCTCCTCTTAGGGCATTAAGATTGGTCTTTGAAGTAGACCAGGACCTCTAGGATGTTTCTAGGGAATTGGAGAAGATAATTGGGCAGGGGTTGTCCAAGCTTTAAGGCTCAATGTGTTGTGAGGAAGAGAGGGAGGAGGTGCCCTTTTATAAGGGAGGAGAGGGGCACCTTTGGAAATCTCAAAAATATTAATTTATAATAATTCTAACCCCACTTAAAAACCTCCAAAAATGACTCATATTTGAATATTAGATTATATAGGGTTGTAATCTCATCAACCAATAAACTTTAGACATGTTAGGAAATTATTTTAAACATTATCAACTTGATTTATCCTTACTTAATCAATTTAATTTTATTTGTGGTAATAACATTCTAAATTTTACATTATAAAAAATAATTTCTTATTTTCTATGAATTTTCCATAATTGTATACTTTATAACATTTTAGACCATATAAATTTAAATTTATAATTTTTATATATTTTTGTGATTTTTAAACAAATTTTATAATATGTTATTTTAATAAAATAACAATAGTATCAATTTTGAAACTATTCATTTATTTGAATTTAAATAAAATATATATAGAATATATGTTCGAACTAAAATCTTTAATAGATTCATAAAAGGTCATATGTATCTAGAAAATTAGTGGAGCACATTAAATAGTTCATATAATATTTATTTTATTATTTTTAAAACCATATATTTGGTTTATCTCTTAATAAAATAATTACTACAACATTTTTGTATAATTATTTAATATACTTATTTGTTGCATAAAAATTACAAATAAAATCCTATGACGAATATAAATATATTAACTTTCACAATAATCTTTTTAATAAAATTTATCATCTTAAAATCACAATATTTAAATTGTTATATTTATTAAATTATGAAGGTGACAACTTTGGCATCATTTAAAATAAAATAATATAAGTGTCATAATCAGTTTTATAAGACATAAAACGGTTTTATATTAAGTCATTGGATGATTATAGTGTAGATAGACACTACCAATAAGTTTTGGTCAGGTTTTTGGGTCTTTTAATGGGTATTATTATTTCAATAAAAACTATATTACTGATTTTTCACTAAATAAATAATTTCTGCATCATTAATGTATCACCAGTAATGACAATTATTTAATCCCTAAAAATTATAAATAAATTATCATGATGTAGATACTTTTATTATATTTCTGGAGACTATTCATGTTCGATGTTTTATGATGTTTATTACTAAATTAAAATTATTATACTTATAAGATTTAAGAGAGTGACATGTTGTCACTTTCTTTGGTTTTAATAATAATTAAATTATTTTCATGGTCAAAAGTCCATAAATTGAATCTAATCCGACCCTTATTTGATATGGGTATACTTTTAGCCATCCAATAGAATTTTGGAATGTGTTAGGGTAATTTTATAATATTATATTTACCCTTAATTACCCGATTTACCTTTAACTATGGTAAATAAAATTTACCGTAGTTACTATTCATAATTCTTAAAAATAAAAAGTAGCCTATTAACATAATTTGGACCCACTGATTCCAAATATGGAATCCATTATTTCAAATTCAATACACAGAAGTTGTAGAAATTAAATTAAAATTAATCCCGTTGTCGATTGAAAACGGGTTTTTGTTTAAAACATTGAAAAAGATTGATTTGATTTAACCTATGAATTCAATGTAAAATCAATGATAATGACATAAATTATATTAAATGGTAAAATATATATTCTATTTATACTTTAAAACCATTCAATATTATAATTTAACCATATAAATTATTACGATTAAAAAAGTTGTTTTTAATTAAAATATAGCGTGTTTTTACTATTCATTAAAATATGAAAGTTATCAGAAAAATATCAAAACTTTATCCAATATAAATTTTTATATCCTGATTCAAAAAAAGAATTTTATTTTGTCAAATTTAACTTATAAACATGTCAAAAACTAGATTTATAGTGGGTGCGCCATCAAAAGGCGGTAAAACTGCATTTTTTAAAAAATACATATTTTACCTGAAAAATTTATTTTGTTCCTATACCATGTTATAGAAAACGTTTAAGATGAATAATAATTTTATAAAATTCAAAATTTAGTTAATACTATTCATAACGTCTTGTTCATAATAATATTATAATAATATATCGTTGTTTAGTAAAACCCGATATTGCGTAAAACACACGCTATCGAGGAAGGTCGTGATTGCGTGTAATGCAAGCCAAGTTAGGGTTGCGTGTTGTGCAAGACTCCTTTGTTGTTTCGCTATAATAGAATCAAACCATTTTTCATTTATACATTGAAAATATATATATATATATATACTCAATGTTGCGTAAAATGACTATTATAAAATGAACTTGGAATTGTGTGTAACACAATCTAAGAATAGTGTTGTGTATAATGCAAGCTAATACGGTGTTGTGTATAGCACAAGATAATCTTGTTGTAGCATAAAACAAATGACATAAAATAAATTAAAAAGAATACTTATCATAAAATATTGGGTTGTTACATGAAAGATGATGGGAAACATTGGTAGACACTTGTAACTATTGGAACTATTTTATGGGTTGGAAATGAGATCATTATCCCCTTTATATCTCATTTGGGATTCTGCTGTATGTGTATATATACTTATCTATATCTAATTCATTTTATTTTTTGTATCCATTCATTTTTTTGAGCTTTCTATTCTTATACTGTCTCTTACGACTTTCCCTTCATCATTTGGGGAATCTAACTAGTTTTAAAAATATACACCCTTACATGGGATTTTCCACATGTGTCATGTCTTATTTAGACAAAGGATATGTATGTGGGGATAATATAGAAACATATGGATACTTTTTGTATTTAAATTCATATGGTGTTAGTATCATGTAGAATCAGAGTTGATACATCTCAACATTTACCTATTCTCGTTTTTCCTAGTTGGTACATTATTCTAGTTGGGATGGTATTTCGTCCCATTGCTACTCAGTATATATTTTCACAAAAATATGATCCCAAGAGATTTTATCTTAATGGTTTTTAAAATATCTGTTTTATATTTAATTATTTTCACTTTTAATTTATAAATTGATATTTTTGGTTTTGTGTGCATTTATACCTAAGAAAATGAATCCCATTTTAGTTATTCATTTTGAAACATGTCGCCACCCACTAGACTATGCTGATAGGATTTGTGTTTTTGTGGCTGACCCCCATTGGTTCTATTCATGAAGGATTATGATCATAGTGTGTCACTCCTTGGGATGTAGTTTCATGTATTCCCTATATGAATATTTTTTTGGGATCTTTTGGTTCACTATAAATGTTTCTTGATTGAGAAATTTAAGTAAGGAAACCAATTATTAGTGGAATAGACAACGTATCAACTCACCTTGATATTCAAAACATCCATCTAAACACTTTATATCAAGAAAATAGTTACAGGGATCAATGGTACATTCATCGTCTAAGATTGAGTACTTTTCCAATCCATATTAAGTCACCTCTCCATCAATATATATTATCTTCTTACCATGGTTTGTTTTGATTTAATATTTAGGATTCCTATGTGAAGACATCCAATGTTGTTATTGATTCCAGATCATTATGATTATTCAATGTTTGATGAGTCCTTAGTTATGGTGCCATCCGAATAAATCCATCTTATATGTGTATATGCAGAGTCTCCCACTAGTGTAGATTAGTAGATTACAACATATATGAGTGACGAAGTAGTATGCAGGCTTAGCACACTCCATGAGTTCTAGCACCATATTCCACTAATTTCCTATGATTAGACGAATACCTATATTTTAGAGGAATTTCTAGAGTGGGTGATCTATCTTCTATATAACATATAATCACCGACAGATTGGGATTCTATAATGGAAATAATAAAGTTCCATGAATCATCTGAATTTTGGGTGGAATCTAGTTATGGAGATTCATGAGGATTTGACAATCTCACTGACTAGCTTCCCATACCTATTCTATGAAAAGTACTACCACTCTTTCATGCACTTAGTTAGGGTTCAATAGATTATGGAAATTATGTAGTGAGTGATTATTGAAGTTTAGTATTCAATGAGGTCCAAAGACCATATTTTGTACACTCGTTACCTGATTTGGGAAGTCTAATTCAGGGAACAAGAGTTAGGGAATGGTCTGTATAGTTATTTCTTATTAGTAAAGACCCGAACCCATTACCAGCAATTATTTGGTGATAAATTATTTTCTGGTGATATAGATATTCATGTCATAGGGATGATAAGAAATTGGAGATGGTGGAGGTAGTTAAAGGGTTATCATGTTTACAATAAGTAGTTGGTTCCATTAGATAGGATCTTAGTAATGGTGACCATCTTAATATCAAAATCAAAAACCTGATAACTGTTACATAGAGGAATAAGGAATCCATTTGAAGGGAACATATATACATATCATGGTATGGGTCTCATGGTTTATGATCTCTCAATGAGACATGCTGTGGTGGTAAGGCAGACAGTAGACAGACCGCTATGTTAGAGGTAGCATCGTGGCCATAGATCTCATAGGGAAGGTTAGGGTGGCTCCCAGGAGGAGGAGTAGGTAATTTATCTTGTGGGGATCATGTTGGAGGAGCTATGGGTAGTAGAATATTCTGTGATTTCAATCAAACAACACTACTAGTAGACCCTGATGATGATACAGGAGGTGGTGTTTTGGGCTGTTGAGAGTAACATTTTATGGATGCATATTTCACAGCATCACAAGAGACTACTAGAGGTACAATATGTGTTAATTGTACTAATTTATACATATTTATTGAAATTTGTGTGAGTTAATACATCATATATTTACTCATGAAGTGATAGTATGGACTTCAGATTGAGGTTTTATCCCCATATCATTTTCTTGATGTTATTATGGGGAATTAATCTTCAATAAATTTTATCTACCGAAGATGTGGGTTATATCTTTGTGGGTATAGGTTCATATTGACCATTTTGGGCTTCACGATAGAACACTATGATTTCATTTTGGTTATAGATTAGATGCCGATGATTTGGTCCAATATTTATTATCATTGTAGATGATTTTGATATGTTCAAAATAATATGATGATATTATTCTTTGTGGGAAATGAAGATATAATAGAATGTTGAGTGTGTTTTGTTATTAATATTATACTACCCTATTTTTTTTTAATTTTTTCCATTAGTAAATCACACTCATCTGACATTTACATTCTTTCAGTGGTGAGTGATTTTATAGATTTCGTCCATGAGGAAATTATAACACTACCAATATGTTTGGAGATGGTGTTTTACATAAAATTTCATCATTGGAAAACTACAATAATTATTTTGGAATATCGTATGTCCCATACATTTCTTCGAGAGATATAGTTGTGGTTGGAAAAGATATGATAAAAGGGGTTTCTCATACGTTGTGTGACCCACAAGGAAAATTTATTCTTGTTCATGAAAATGATAGACAATAACATATGTAATTGTTTAGATTATCATCGACAGGACTAGGAGATGATAATAAAAAATTTTCCATTACTGAGGATTTGACACATTATTGACTGGCTATGATGCATGAGTTGGTTCTAAATGTTCGATCTTAGGTTTGACTATGACCAGTAGATAGTATGTGAGACCTATATTTTGATGATGGAATTCAAATATTTCTATAGACAATATGAATTCATGATGAGGGATTTCATGGAAAAGATTACCCCAAATCTGTTTATGGGTTGGATTAATGATATTTTCATACCATATTTGAACCAATTTAGTATTGTCTTCATCAAAAAAATACTCATATAATATTCATTATCTATAGAGTAATATGATCACATGGAAATTTTTTATATATTTTCCTTACGAGAACAAGATTTATGTGGGACTCCCAATGTTCCAACACTATATTCACAATGTTATCTTCCTTATCCATGTCATTTTTGTTCATGGTTTTGTAATGGACTATCAAATACTTGTGCATTACATTTTTGGGAACAACTACACCACCTGTCATAGGGGTTCATTTTATATGGATTGAAACAGTAATTCTAGATGTTTGTGGTGTATTATCTATGATTATATCCCCTAATTAAAACATGACAAGGAAATGGTATTTGTTTACCTGGAAAGAGAAGAGTTAGAGGCCCTTCTATGATTATAGGATGATCCAGACAAGTGATCCAATTTTGAGACTATTAGAGGAGGGTACGAAGTATTTAGTGCATTACGATGCCTCGAGAGATGGTATTAGGTGCATATTGATACAAAAAAATAATTTAATCACATATGGGTAGATGAAGTTTTAACCCAATGAGGATAACTAAATGACTCAAAACATAGACCTAGTCGGAGTAGTTTTCCCTTGCAGGAGGTGGGGGCACAATCTTAATGGAGAGATCATTGTTGTTTACTTATATCATCAGATCCTATGGTATATCTTCATAAATAGAGACCTAAACTTGATATATAGGTGCTAGATAGAGTTCATTTTGGACTATGGAAATGAAATTGCATATACTCTTTTGAAGTTCATCAGTGTAGCAAATTCCCTTAGTAGGGAGACCCAATATCATTTTGTATAAGAGGGGTTTGAACGATTGGATTCCTTACAGCTAGAACCGGTTGGGAATGAGAGTGTAGAGTTTCAATAGTCCATGGTGTTGACGTCACCTATAATTCATCTTGTAAGAGCGTCTCGGTTGGGGTACATCAATGATTAATTCATGAAAGAATAAATATCATATGTAGAATCACTAGATTGATTTTCTGAAATAGGATATCATGTCATTACTTTCTATGGATGTACAGAGTTCCTATTAACAATGTGAGAGGAGGTGATGATAGTGTTCTTCACATCTCATTTTACGGTTTGTCATTGTGTGGGGATATGTACATAGTCATTTAGATGATTTTTTTTGGGTTTGAATGAGACAAATCCCAGATGCATTATTTTCTTGATGGATCACCTGTTAGTATGTGAATGCATTTCACCATTTTTATGGTTGTTTTATGATGTAACATGATTTACCTAAGTTGATATGGGATAAAATATTCATAGGCTTCATGATAGGACATCCATGTACATCTAGAAGACAAAGAGATATCTAGGTAACAGTTATCTTACTCGTGATGTTGGTACACTTATTTGATATCAGGGAGTAGTGTTTCGTGGAGAGTTTGAGTAATGTATATGTATCAAGCATTGTTATCCTTCTTATGGTTCCCTAAACTATTCTCTCTGACTATGATTTTTATTTCACATCTCAGTTATAGAGAGGCATGAATGTCGAATATATACCATGATGTGGACAAATATTACAATTATGAACAAAATATATGGTAAACTATGTGAACTATCGTTGATCTAGAGGATATGTTGAGGTAATTTTTGTTAAACATTCTGCATCATGGGGATTATAATTTATCCCTAGTAGAGCTTGCATTAAATAAAAGTTACCACAAAACTATTAGAATGAGACCATTTGAGTTCATGCCTGTGAGAACCAATCGTTCACCCAATTTCTTGACTAGGATTAGCGAGGTATCACTTTTATGGTATGAAATGCTTCAGGCAATGAAGAAGAAGGTCCATTTCATCGGTGAACAGAAGAGTAAGTAACAAAGAAGAATGAAATATTATGAATTTAGATGTCATAATAACATGGAGTTTGATAAGGGTGACTATTGTTTCTTGAGAGTCTTCAAAAAATTGGGATTAAAGAGATTCAGTAGGGAAGTATTCTTATATCAATGGTTTTATAGAGGTTCTTGGGATCATATAGAGGGCTTTCTTGGTTTCCGAATACCTCTCTCTGCCCCCATATTCCAATTAGTTGCATGACTTCTTCCATGTGAATATAAGAGGAGATACATGCCTGAACATACACCTATAATTGAATGAGGAGAGCTTGAATCAGTGATGGAACCACTTTTGAGGATCATTCGGTGGTGATATGGGATCGGTATAAGTTCACTGCCACAAAATCCCACAGGTCTGTGTGTTTTTT
Source organism: Viscum album (assembly GCA_963277665.1). NCBI lineage: Eukaryota > Viridiplantae > Streptophyta > Magnoliopsida > Santalales > Viscaceae > Viscum > Viscum album. The sequence goes on along the minus strand of OY728160.1, from coordinate 1,042,212,512 downwards.
CAACACATGAGAATATCCAGGAGCTCTCAGGAGTAGGAAATATAAAGGCGATATTAGTCTCTGGAGGTTTTTATTTATATTTTCTATTTATGAGATGATGATATGAAAAAATGAATAATATATTGACCTTGTTTTCGCATTGTAAGAAATTGGAATATATCAAGAAATTTTTTTATATCCAGAAGATGAGGTGGTTGGAGATTATGAGTCCCATGTTTCCAAGGGAAACCCTAAATTGGGTTGGTGAAGGATGTTCAGATAATGCGGCCATTGGCAGGACATTCAAGGGACTAATTAAATTAATAATTTAATTGATTTGAAAAATGAGAAGATCCATTGCGTGAAATATAAATATCTAATCATGATGGATCTAAAAGATTAGCTACATAACCCTAAGACCATTTAGGGTAAATTGCTTCTACCCTCCATTGGTTAATGAAAATCAGAGGACAACAATCAATAGGATATAGTCGAATCATTGTAGTGGGAATGAAATATCTTCACTTGCCCATTTGAGTGAACAATAAATACTGAATATTGATCCAAATTGATGTATGAATTATTTGATTTGGATATTGACCCATTTATTTATTGATTGAGCATGATCATACTATTTCTTTGATCTACTGTGAAATCGATCATTTACCTGAGTCTATAAGTAGGGTTAAATATCTTTATCCAATGTATTCCTTGTTTATCACCTTCAAAATATAAATATTTATCGATTTTACAATAATTATTGTCAAAATATTGTTTCACTGGTATTTTTTGTTCCTTTATTCCTCCTTTATTAAAATAATTCATTTTTGGACCACAGGGCTATGATCCAACATTTTTGGTCAAGGACGAGTGCAATCAGACCCCCGAAATCATGGTGAATTTATGTTCAACTAAATTTTTGACGAGGATGGGGTGAATATGTATGTATTGTGGGATATGTTTGATTAAAAAAATCAATTTGGTGATATTTTGTGGTGCTTTGGCCGAAGAGAACACATACTTTATCATGTAGGGTTTGATCGGTTCGACAAAAACCAGTTTTCCAAACAACATTTTTCTGGATTAGAAACATTAATGCTCCCTTTTATTTAATTTGGCCTAGAAAATATATTTTAAGTGGTAGGAAAGGATATGGGATTATAGGGGTGACTCACAATTCACGTGAAAACACCGAAAACATGTTTTGTACTTTGATGAACATAACCAAGAAGTACCCTGATAGTTGTGACACTATGGTTTTGGAAACATTTAAGGATAACACATTGTGTGAATTGAAAACATGTCTTGTGGCCAACCCATAGTAGACATGATGTGTTGTTGATAAGTTGAATAATTCATGTGTTGGGGACATTCCAAGTGTAGTAGTACATGGACATGGTAATGGTTAAACATACATGACCAAGTGCATAAGATAGACTACAGGTTATTGTGGCTTGCTGTGCAGTCCCCTAACTTGACATGCTTGGATAAATAGGTAGTGGAACATGTAAATTAATGTAAATAACTAAGATATATAGTGGGACCACACAATGTTTGTGTCCTCTCACATGCAATGTACCCCCACTTCCATTTTCGATAAGAATCTACCACACATATCTCCTCTGTTTGGACTCAGATTTTGGACTATGAGTAGAATATTATGAGTGTTTTTACACATTTAATATAATTTTGTACTCCATGGTGGGTTGGAAAATATTACATGAGAGGTTACAAGTGTTACACAACATTATTAGATGCTCAATGAAGGCTCTTATTTGGATTTAAAACCTGAGATGTTTTTGTGGAACCCTCCTATGAGGTAGGGTATGGGTCCTCTATTTACTAATAGAGTATCAACCTACTAAATATCATGGAGTGGGTCCTCTATTTACCAATTTTATTAAACCATAATGTTGGTATGTTCTTGTTTCCTCTAACATTTTCTAGAGTATATCCCTTTTACTGGGTAGGTAATGGGTCCTCTATCTATCTTTTAGAGTGACACCCTCCTACTGGGAAGGTCATGGGTCCTGTACGGATCAATATTTAGTGGAATGCTATGGGGTAGATATGGAATGGTTATTTAATATATAATTGATTGGGAACCTCCTTTGGAGACATGGAATGGTTCTTATATTTACTATTGAGTGGATACTTCCCAACCGAGTTGTGTATTTGTCCTCTTGTTATCATGGGGTTTAACCCTATTAGAGAGCTACAATAAGGGTATAATATCTTGCAAGTGAAACCCACTTGTTGTAACATGGAGTGTTTGCATAATAAATATTTTCCCCCTTCGATATTGCAATACAGTGGTGTGGGGTTTCTTTAAATGGATTTTTATTTGTATATTTCATTGGACATACATGTGAGTTGATGGGTATCATTGATTAACACATGGAACACTTTCCACAAATTACTAGTCTATAGTGTGAATTGGAGATCCATATTGTATCCTATTTGGTATTATTTTGATTAATAATATATATATATATATATATACAGGTCATTGGATTATGCTACACTAATGATTTTCATGGAGCTGTCTATTCCTACCGTGTATCTCACTACACACAATTATGCTTTCAGAGCATCGTTTTAGGTATGTAAATAGTAAACCATACAAATAATCATCCCACATGTTTTAGGAATTAATTATATGATCAATTTTTTGATATTTTTTACATAGTAGAACTGGAATTCCCAGTGCATCTGACCACAAATGGTGGTCCGTGATTGGAGATTTAGTGTTGGTATCTCTCAGCATTTACCATTTCCATTTTTATCAGGTTAAGAAATATTTCTGAATGGGTATGTATTTTTTTCATTTTAATTTCAGTTTATAATATCATACAGTTGTACACACTAGAGTTTTTACATGAATGGTTAATTATCTAAATTTTTCATCTTTTATCATATTTCATATACACTTCTACATCGATACGGTTGGGTGTGCCTTCTAATTTACATATGAAAAGTCCCCTATTTTATTTATTTATTGGTTTCCTTGTATCCCACCTAACATAGGGATGTGGGATTAAGGTAGTTCTGGATTGAACCCCATTGGCATGGGTTATGATATAAACTAATTAATCATTTCAAATCATAAATTTTAAATCCAAAAGTACATCCTTGGTTGAGTAGTTAACACATAGGTTTGTTTATTTAATTATATAATGAAAAGGTTTTCCACACAAAAGAAATATTTTTCCTTGGATATTCATTTCTATATAAATTTTGTTTCCACATAGAGAATATATTCCCCAATACATGAGCCATTCCTTTGGGTGGTACTTCTGAAATTCATTTTATGATGAATGTTGATCATTATTTAAACTATGTTACATACAATGTTAACATTCATATTTTTATAAATCCATCTTATTTAATGCATTTGATTCTTATAGAGCTTTACGTTATCAATTATATATCAAAATATATAATTTTGTATAATCACATGATTTCAAATTCCATATATCATTTATCTTGGGCACTCTTGAGGAAATTGACTCCATTTCCTATCACATTCTTAGTTAACGTATTTCACCATACATCATAACACTGAAAAATAGAAAAAATAAAAGTTTCAACAATTAAAATAATAGTGATAAATAAATTAATTGTGAAATATTATTTATAGGATATCTAAATCATGAAATACTCTATAAAATGAAAAAAATAGTTTAACATAGGTCATACATGGACATCATATAATAAAATCACTTATAATGGATCATAAATATGACCTTAATTAAGCAAATAATATCCTCAATGAGTATAAAAAATGGAATGTAGAGTGGATACTCATTAAGTGGATGCATACTGTAAAATCTAGAAGAAACTAAATAAGTCATAATAATTAATATTGGATAACCCAAAAACAATAAATTTAATAAAAAACAAGAGTTCAATGAGAATAGTCATCAAATGTTAACATATAAAACACATCGACAATAAATAATGATTTCATTATAAAGACAACACATAATATTGGAAAATCATTTTCCAGGAACTTAATCATGATATCAGGAATTATACTATCAATTGCTCTTATGCATGATATTATTATTCTATCGTGGCATCTCAAAAATTATATTATCATTTTACAAGTGACACACAACCTTTTATGAATCCTTATTTGGTCGGGTATACACAAAATACCCTACTATTATGATGTGGAATTATAGCCTTAGTAGATATATCATGCTGACATGTAATGTCTCATATGAACTATAAATTAATTAATGGACTATATTTAACATAAACATACTCATTATAATTACATACCATTAATTATTTTTATTTTGAAAGTTCAATAAGATTCATTCTTCCAATGTCTGGTAAGTAAAAAATTATCTATAATGAATCATGAATAAATGACATATAGAATACAACCACATAAACCATATAGAGGATGATGTAAAATGGTATCATTTGATAATATCTATATTAACATCAATGGGTGTTGTCATAGTTTGAAAACCCTATTAACGATCAATGGTAAATTTTTCTATAAAATAAATTTTTTCATTCAAATAAATTATTAATGAAAAATATTTTTTTAAATATTAATGTAAAAATTATCATTTACTGTAATGTATGAATCATGGAAATTAATCCTTTAAGATGTTGTTAGTTTTTATTTCTAGAAACTCTATTCAAGAAGATTACATTAAAATAATGATTCCTTTTACATTTTCTTCAAAAAGTAAATAATAACTCAATCTAAAAATCATAAGTTGAATCATTTTATATAATAAATTTGAAAAACATTAACCATGTGTAGAAATAAAATTATAAATTTAAACTTTAATATTAAAAAATGCATGAATATATTTATATAAAAAATCACAATTATGAAAATGACTCTCTACAATAGATGAAATATTTTTTGTTTTTATAAATAACATTTTCTCTATTTTTAAGGAAAAATTATTAGATAATGGTTCTATTAATTGTGAATTAAATAAATAATAGGAAATATAAAATTAAATGTTACTTTTCAAATATGTATCCTATAATTTTGACCAATTTATATTAAATCATAAATAATCCCTAATGGAATTAAGATTGTAGAATAAACAATGAAAACATTGGTAACATTCAAATGAAACCTCCATGGATGAAATATGATGAATTATATCATTAAATAACATGAATTATTACATGTCACTAATTCAAAATTTAAATGGTTATGTATATACACATCATCAATATAAATAGTTTCCTAACATCAAACATATCTCAATGAAACATTATTGAGATCTAGAAAAATTATCACAGGTTCAGATTACATCATACATGATATAAACTCTTATATGACATATATGGTTATTTGGTAAGTTGAATACAAATCCATAATTATATATATAAAAAAATATATAATTTTAATAAAATATTTGTTCAGTTTTGTATTAAAATACTTTATTAAAAATAATATTTAGGGTGATAATTGTTTTTTCATATATGTTTTTTTCAATATTTTTGGTCTTATCCTATTTTTTATTGTTCCTGAATCGATAAATTAATTATAATGAATTATTTATGATAGATATTTTTTAAATAATATATATATATATATATTTATAGGCATCAATAAGTTTTATAGATAGAAAAATGAATTACATTGTTCATGGAGACAACATGTTAAACATAAACATGAATGCAATTTTAGATTTTTGAAGGATGGAATGAAATAAATGTTTAAAAAAATTACCATTTATGAATTATTATTATATATTATATTCCCCATATTTTCATTAAATATATCGTTATTACCATCCATTTAAATAGGAAATATAAAATTATTCAGTTATCTTGGTAGAGGTGGTAGTTCACATGTATGCACGAGTGACGTTATCATTTTGGAATAGATAGTATGATAAATAGGTAGATATGATATTATAATTATTGTTTAATAATTATCATATAATAATATTATATAAATATTAGATCTATGATAATAACCATCCATTTATGATGGCGATGATAATTAATTGTTTGTTGTGTGGATGAGGTAGTCCACTATTACACATGAGAGATATTTTAACTACACATTTGAAGAATAGAGTGTGGATATTTTTTGTTCAAATTAATAACATTTAAATATATTTAGAAAAATTATATTATTATTCAATGATTAATACAACATATTTACAAGAGTTTTACAAATGAGTATATTGAATGAGGTCGGGTTAGATGATTACCACTTCATTGGTATGCTAGTTGTAGTTAAAATCATAAGGAGCATTCAAATTGTCATTTGTGAAGACCAAAAACTAAAAAAATGTATATTTGATTTTTTAAATGATATTTGTAGAGTAATATTGATCTAGATGGCCCATGTAATATGGGGAAGACATGATAAGACGTGTTCTTTTTTATGTGAGGGGAGGGGAACTCTTCAAATTACATAAAGTAATAAACCGATTTTTTTTAATGTTCTACTATTTCTAAATTTTAGTATTTTTATTATAGTACATGGATGAGTTAATATGCTATTATGTAATAAAATTATGATGAGTTTACTTGATATTTAAAAACATATCCATTTTTTCGAAGACATCATTATCTCTTCTGACAATTTCTACAATTTATTGGTTTTTTAAAATTCAAGGGTCATGAATTCTATAATAAAAATAAAATAAACCCATAAAGATAAAATGATGATATTTTAAACCACATTCCATTTAATTGGATTATTATAGCATATCTGTGAGTTTTATATCATTTAATACTATAATATATGATATATAATATCATTACTGTCATTTTTTGAACTATTCATTGACATTGACAATAATATTATTAAGACAATTGTATAATTAGAATTTAAACTATTTAAAAAATAATATTTTATTTTTATCTAAAAAATATATTATACACAATAAGTAACACAAGTTTTAATATGTATAATTTTTTATAATAATTTTTTAAATTTATCTTTTATTTCAATTAATACTATATCAAAATTGTGTAAGAAGTTATGGTTATTATTCATTGAATCTAAACTAAAAATAAAATATTTTGATAAAAATTAATTCATATTTCAAAAAAATATTTATAACTCAAGTTATCAAATAAATTATTACGAAATAATTTTGTAGATATTAAATCCAAGTGAATGAAATTTTGAATTTTTTATACACGTAAACAAACATAACATTCACAATCAGGGAAATATGAAAACAAGGGACTATATATTAAAAACATAGATGAAAATAGAAGAAAAAATTAAATAATAATATTGTATAAGGGTATGTTTTAGATAAATTTAAAGGCCTTATAAAAATATTGTAACTATGTTTTCCATGTTTTACTCTTACCTATGTGATAAATATTTACCATGTTTCTGATCTACATTGATAAAAAATAGGCTTCTATTTAAAATATTTGAACATCTTGATTCCAAGTACAAAATCAGTTTTTCATAATTAAACTCATAGTATTAGAATAATTTAATTTATTATTAATCATACAAAACATAATGTAATTCAGTTTTCAATAATTTTTATTCGCAAATATAAATCCTTATTTTTAAAAAATAACATATAATTTATTCTAATTTATGTTAATGGATTATTATAAAAAAATATAATTTAACTTTAAATTAAAATTTTAAACATAATTATACCCTTTAAATCCTTGAAATGAATAGATAATTTCAAATAAAAATAATTTTTTTTCAAAATTCGTCAAAAAATAAATCCTGTGAGAAAATTCCAAAAAACGATACATTTATAATAATTATGAAATTAGTAATTCATAAATTAGGTACCTATTATAAATTATGTTTTATAAAATTTAATAAAAATTATTGAATTATTTTGTAAATAAAATAAATTAAAACCATTATTGGGGAAACATCTATGACTATATGATTTAATAAATTTTGTTAAAAAAATTAATATCTGAGCCTCTATAAACATTTATTAAAATTTATTAACTATATATTCATCAATTATATCATCAATGTTATAGTTTTATACTATAATAAATATCATCTTGAATCAGGGTTGCGGGTATCACGTGGTAAATGATAAGTTGAATTTGTAAATATACCATAAAATATTGGGGTGTTATAGAAGTAATAATGATGGAGAGTTTTGAAATAAAATTGTAATATATTTTATGTTTATATTTTTATGAAAATAAATTATCTAATTTAAGGAATAAATAATATATGGATTTATTAGGTTAAGGTACTTCATTATTGATGAGATGGTAATATCCATATAGAATGGGAATAGGATTCATAATTATATTTGGGTAAAGTCAATAAACACAACATAGTAGGTAATTGAAAAAACACTAACAATGATATTTTACAAGAAACCACAATAATATTATTTTTATCAAAGGAATAATATTCTTGAATAATTATGAGTGTTTAGTTAGGAGGTTATTTTCATCAATAATATAGTTATCCTAGATACAATTCAGAATATATATATATATATATTTATATATATATATATTGGTGGATTATTTTGGGATTAATTTTTTAACATCATATCCAATGGATTCTATATTAAAAGGAATATGTTTATTGAAGAATCATTACATATCATGTGTGAAAAAAATGATATAATAAATAAAATAATTATCATGGAATATATTAATAAAAGAATTTTGAGAAATCAATCTGGAAGAATATAAACCAATTCTAAGGTTAAATGTTGGACAAGATGAAATTTGATATGGGTTTACTAAGTATGAGCAAACAATAGTTCATAAGATATTAAGAGATAATCCTATTTAGGATATGATATGTGATATAGTTACTTGAATAAAAAAATAAATAATCTTACAATTTTATGTGAATTTTTAGAATATATTTCTCAATATTTTCTTGGGGATTTTTGAAAATTATTTATGATTCTATAATTTTAAGGGAAATAGAAATCAATTTATTTATAGGATTTGATTTATATTATATGGATAATTTTATCTTTTAGAATAGAAGATTGTACTCTTACAAACTAGTAGAAATATATTTTTTGAACTAAAGAAGGATTATGAAAATGCTAATTAGTACTATAATGGATAATGATATTATTTATAAGGATGTTGATCTTAATAAATATAATATCTGGATATATTTTGTCTTATATTGGACTATAGTTAATCTTAAATTTATTTTTAATGTTTATATGTTTCTATTATAAAATATAGACTAAAAGTAATCACTTGTGAATTCTATTAAAATCATCATCAAATATTATAATGGGTATATGAATCTTAGATTATTATACCCTTGTCAGTATCCTTCATGTTTGTTGATCTTCTCAAAATAAGGATTTCAAGGAAGAAAATGTAAAATAATTATAAAATGTTGTATAGGTCACATTATTGGAAGAAAATATTTTCATGGTATCTAAAACAATATATTTCTTTTTTTGTTCTCCACTAAAGAAAAATGTTCTATTTATGTAATTTTTTCTCAAAATTATTTTATTTGATAAAACTCATCTAAATTAGAATTTTTTTGTAATGAAAATTTAATCATATAGAAATTCTACAATAATAACTTCTTTAAATAACTAGATACAATATTCAAAAATCATGTATATTTATTTTTAACGCCATATAATAATATATCATGGATAGTTGTGTGACATAGACATAGAGTTCATTTATACAAATAGTTTGTAGGAAGATTTATTTTCAAATTCCTTGAATGAATGTAATGTTGACATTATCAAATTAATCCAAAGAATGAAAATGATATTATGTAAAATCATTAAAAAAATATTTTAATCATCTTAGTGTTTCAATTTTTTTCTGTTTTGATCTTCCATTGAATGTGAAATTTAACATTTTATGAATTGGACCATAAGAATGTGGAAATCATAAAATATTCTTTTCCTTATATATTGGTAATGAAAAAAACATTAAATATATTGTTTATTATAATTCTACATTGATCTATTATTTAATTTTGGATAATAATTCTATATATAAAATGATATATATATATATATATAAATGAAAATATGAGAATATGATCATGAAATAATGAATATATTCAATTTAGAATGTTTTGAACCATTGAAATTCACGAAAAATTAAAAAAAATACATGCATAAAATATGATTCAGATGCAAAGAGTTGATAATAGTGGTAATGATCTATTTAAACACGGAGATATAGTGAAAACATCTTAATTATAAATTAATTGTGTTTTTTAAATTGTATTATAATTTTTTTTTATTTTTTTTGTGAAAATTAGTTTTGAATAATCTAACATGTGATATATGTTGAGGAAAACATGTAGAATACAAATAGTTATATGTTAATAATTGAGAATGAAATTTATTAAATTTGTAAAATATTTAAATAATAGATTATTTTTCGTAAATAGGTCATATTATACACTAATATTTCATTTTTTAGATTCTTCGATGAAGTCTAACAATCCAAAAATCTCACATACATTATTGAAAAGGAATGATCATAATTATTCAATCAAAACAATTATATGAATACGTTTTGTTCATACGTATTTATTTATATATGTTGTTCACATGAGATTTTCTTGTGTCATTCAATGGGTTAAAAATCATTTTTCATAAAAAATATAATATATTTCTTGAGGTACCATGTTTTTTTGGAAATATAATTTTTTTATTTCTATTGAAATATATGAAGGGATGATTACATATTTTATCTTGGATATCCAAAATAATAATTATATTGAGATTTAATTTCAATTAATAATAGTAAATATAAATATATTAATGGAATCAAATATTTAAAAAACATAAGAGCATCAAGGAAGACATCATAATCATAATCTAAATCTAAATAAATATATATTTAATAATAAAATCACAATGGTAAGTTTTTTAAAAACAAATTTGTTTTTAAATGAATGATTAATCACGAATTTTTAATCAAATATAATTATATTATTCTAGAAATTATATAATTTCATTTGTAAAACGAGTTACCCAATAATTGTGAAAATAATTTTTTTGTTTGACAGTGTAGTTGAATACTACTATTTGAATGATACATTGGTTTAAAATATTATTCATGAAATTATAACATTAATATTTAACAGAATTGACATGAAACATATAGAAATTGAAATTTACGATTTGTTCAACATTTATAATATTTTATATATAGAATTTTTTTATGTGTATGTTCCTTATAATATTATTATAATATATTTTATTATGAATAACCCTATTTTAATATATGGATTTAAAATGGAATTGATGATTCAACTTAATTATTAATATTGGTCTGTTGAAAAAAATATCAATCTTACTGTTGTTCATAGAAAAGGAAGCTATAATAATGTCATAATGTTGGATGAATAAATTATCATAATGACTAATTTATTGAAACTATTAAATATAATTCAAAATATGTTATAGAAAATTATTTCACGAGTCATAGTTAATGGAATCAAGAATAAATAATTATTGTGTGTTAAGATCATTTACATTTACATTAATATACTGTTCATAATAATTGATCATAGAATATTAAAAAAAGGAAATTGTATCATTACATTATAGAGGGAAATATGGGGTCAAGGAATATTTTATGGTATCATTAAATACATGACTATATTTGAGATAAATTATGGTAGTTCATGGATTATAATACAAGTGAATATCCAACTATATAAAATGAGGAATGTGAGAAAAGTATCTTCTAAATAATACTCACTTTTTGGTAATCATATCCTCACACTATAATCAAGGTGACGTATAGTTAAGATGAAGAAAAATGAAATTTATGTTTTATACAATTTAATCATAATGATGATATTTTATTTAATGGATAATAATTTAATGAATGTTCGTAAATATTTATCTGATGATAATGATGTTTGCATGTCAAATATTGAAAACCTTTATTATACAAACTATGAATAATGTGTTTTCTATTCTTAATATGAATACATATAAAATATTTTTATAAAAATGTTTATTTTATAATTCCTACTCTCTTTTTAAGAAACTAGTACATCACCCATGAATACACATGATAGTTTTAATTAAATGTTAATTTTACAATGAATTCATAGTTTGAAAATATAAAATTGAAGTTTAATTAATAATATATTGAAATTTAAAAATAGTGATGGATAATATTAGAGTAGATTTATAAGATTAAAAGACATCATTATAATAGTACTAAAAAAAATTTCACCTGCAATGGAATTGAAATTTAATTTTACCATTGAGAAATCACATATAAAAAGTAATAAAATAATAAAAATAATAAATAACAGTAATGAACATTGAAATAGGAACATATTAATTTTGAATGTCAACATAATGGATATAGATTTGAAAACAAAAAAATATAACCAAAAGTTTAAATAGAAGTATTTTTTTTGAAAATAAGGGTGTATGAGGTAATAAAAGTGAACCTTTTCATATGTATCTTGTGTTCCAATTTATATTGAGAGTGTAATGGATGTCTTTATATTTAAATTCATTTCTAAAGTGTTCTCAGTCATTGCTGTAGTGTAGACACAGTTTTGGATTTGGGGCTGATAGAAATTTCAATCACTATAACCAATAATTTAGGAGAGAAGGAAATATGATTACTATAATGAATATAGGCATAAAAAATGAAAAAATGACACTTAAATGCATTAGTTCAATTTATTTAGTTTTATAAATATAAAAATATTTTTAAAATTGGAAATATAAATTTAAATGATAATGTTAAAATAAAAGAATCTTATACACATTCTTCAAATACCTGGAAATGGCATCACAAAAATACAGTCAATGTTTTTAGTATTTTTGGTAATTTTTATCTTATTTATGTTGATGTTTTTAATTTTAATGTATTGTTTTTTACATTGTGTTTGGAGGAATTGTATCATTTCATTGGACAATATCATCATAATCAAACTCAATCCTCATATTTTTCTACATAAAGAATTGAATTTAATTGTTATGTAGAAAAAATATTGACAAAAATAATGATTGAAATATAAATATAATTTTTAATAATTTGCAATGGAGAGGAACAAATTATGTGTGTTCTAACTAGGGAAAAAAATTATAATTGATGAAAAAAGTTTTATGGTCTTCTAGTATGATGTACTAAAAACAATAAACAATGAAGATAAAAACATTACCTAAGTTGACAATATTTTTTTAGTTGGTGTAACAAATTCGGTGTTAGTATATCATATGACTCATAATGATCCAATGATTTGATTTCCCTATAACAGAAGGGTTAAGTGAATATTAACATAATGTGGTATATTTTTTCTAATAAATTATAATTCAAAAATTGAAAATAATATTACCTGTTAATTGGTATTTGTAATAAATAAATGTTATGAGTCATTTCTATGGTGATCCTATATAACAATGTTAAAAATATTGTTGTTATGTTAATTTTTTAGGTAAATAATTCAATTAATGAAATTTTAATCTATATTTACCCAACTATCTTCAGTTTTTTTTGAAAATAGTAGATAATGTTTTTGTTATCAGTGATGAAGAGAAGATTTTTTGTGTTCTTCTATGAAGAATGGTGATTATTTTTAATGTTGTATATTCTCAATTATATTGATTGAAAAAAATCATTTCGATTTAAAAATGATAATCTCTAATGGAAAGAAAACTCACAGTGGTCCTAATATTTTATTAAAATGTTAGTTGGGTTTAAATAATTTGCAAATCAATGATCATTAAAAAAATAGTTAAATAGTTTTACTGGTATCAAAGAATCTCCAAACTAAGTAGTTGTTTTGACTATAAAATTCTTGACCTTCTTGGCTAACAGAATTTCAAAAAATGATCCTTTGTGATCTGTCCCAAGAAGATTCACTCTAAATATTTTGGATTTAATATTTTCATATTTTGTTTATTTATTTCATAAGTGTAAATGTTGTATATTATATAAGAAATGATGTAATAGTATGTAGTAAAGGAAAAAAATATACAACCTAGGAGTACTTTAAGTTGAGGGATTTTTTCAATTTTGGGATCATATGTACACATATGTAGTGTGTACATTCTTTATACAAGAGTCACATGATTCAAAATACCAGGGATGTGTTCTTTGACTTTTCTATATTTTAGTGGAAGTAAGACACGATGCAAACTATGACATAATTAGTTATATTAATATATATATTATCATAGGACTCAATTGTGCATAACGTAATAATACCCATTGAAATTAAAAATTGATGATATATTTCATTCCTTCATTCATTTTTTAACATAAAATTTTTTATTGTATTTACAATAAATGAAATTAGTAATATAAGTGTCTGAATGAGTTGATAGTGGACTCTGAAATTATGATTGAATGATCAACACTAACATGGTAAATTTATAGTATATAAAAATAAAAACATTATTGAAAAGAGAATTTTTCCATAATGTTTTCTATTGAAACAAAAAATCTAAAAAACTAATATGATTGATCATGATACTTGTCTCTAAAGAATTTTGTTATTGAAATATCAGGGTTGAATAGTATCTATGATAAATTCATTGTAATTGTGATAATAAATGATGGTGAAATTATTCAGATAAAATTCAGATTTTGTTAAATGGATAATATTAAAATAGGACATTAAGTAGTAATAGGGATGTTGTATTATGTTTCTAGAATGAATATAGCTTAATTACACTCCCCTAACCATTTGTGGGATCAAAATTATTTCAGGGCCATTTTTTTCTTTGCAAGTACTACGACATCTAGTTGGAAACATCTCCACCTATGCTATAGTTAATCTATAAGTATCTATAATAAAATTAAGAAACATTATTGTTAATTGTAATTTCTCATTCTAGTAAAGATAGATGAAAATCTTAAAAACCACTCATCTTCTAAAAAATTTGGATCCTTTTGTTTTAAGTACCGATATAAAATATTGTATTTGAAAGTCGTAGATATTCAATAAATTATATAACAATTAAAATTATTTTTAAAAACACTTAAAAATAGTAGAACGTTATCAAGATAATATCAATTGAATAAGTGTATTATAATTTATGAAAAACTATCAAACCTAATAGTATGTAGTGGAAACTATATTTGAGAAGAATTTATTCTAAAAAAACATGTAGTATCAGAACCTTTAATAATTATATGATTTTTGAAAATGTACTATTAATTAAAATATTGTATTATTTGTTAGAAATAATGATCAGACCAAATATTAAAAAGTGGAAGCTAAATTTGTCCAGAATTTATACATAAAAACATGAATTAAATAATTTTTCAATAATCATATCATGTATGAAAGTGTAATGATTATGAAATAAACCTATTAAGTGTTGTTCTAGAACCATTTTGTGAATAATGTTATAAAATTAAATGAAATAAAAATAGAAAATATGAAATCAGACCTTATATGGTCGACCATTAGTCGTTGATCTGAAAAAATAGGAAATCTTGCCTTTCCCCAAATTATCTTCCTCAATTATTAGCAATTTGAATGTTTTTATTATTTTATCAGAATCCATCACACATGAGAAAGTTATACTAGGATATTAGCTAGTAATTATTAAGTGTACACTAAATCATTATCCCTTATTGTAGTTATTTAACACTGGTTACTAAACCTATAAAAAAGGGATAAGATATGTCATTACTATAGAATATTGTCTAATAATATTATTACAAAATAATGATGTTTTGGAAATATTATATGAAGTGTAAAATTTTATATGGGTACTCATAATTGTTATTTTCCATGAATGATATCCACAACAGAAATGTCATACTTTGAGGATGATACGCACCACCAATTCAATACACAGACATGTATCATCACTATTTCATCATCATCAATGGTAATCACATTGAAATGAGTTATTAGGCGAGAGATATTTTTAATTCTATATATTTTCCACAAGATTACTAATATAAATAGATATTAGTAATATAATCCATGTGTTTATATGTATTTTTAATGGGAAACAACATAGAAATATATTTATTGCAAATAAAATGATACCTATTAAATGTTTTCAATAATACCCATATGAACAATTTTTTGTACAAGTAGATGTTGATTTATCTTAATAATCAACCAAAATTTTAAAACACAATTTTTATGAGACCCTAGACAGAAAAACATATTATTTTCCCTGATATATCACATGTTTTTGAAGAGATAAACCAGTAAAATAATATATGACCTTAATTTTTCTTTTTTAAGGTTATTAATGAAAATTAATAGTATATATTGGAGATTATCTGATTTAGCCAAATATATTTCTTATAGGACTTTAAGAGTGTATTTTATTATTTGTATAGAAATGAAAAATTTAGCATTGAAGAAATATTACTACATTTTTTGAATTATGGATTTCAAATTGGTTATTAATATTTTTATGTTATCAAGTAAAAGTAATCTATAGAATTATTTAGTTTTATTATCTGGGTATTGTTGATTAATATTGACGATTAATGTAATATTTCATCAAATTTATGTTATTCCATTTTGAGTGTTATGATACCTTTTTCTAAATGTTGTAGTTTTTTAATACCTAATGATATAATAAGTGTATTATTATCTTTTTGTGGAAGTATATTATCTGATATAATTTCATTACATATAAAAAAATTATTTATAATTCAAATTATTGGGAGAGAAAGATTGTATTGTGTTGGAAATTTATTAGCAGCCAAATTTCATGTTTTGAGATATATATATTCACTTCTTCAATTATAATTGATTATAAAAAAATCATCAACTCGATAAAAATTGTCTTCAATTAATACAACTATCTATTAAAATTTCCGACTGATAAACCTATAACATTTCAAATAATCAATGTATTTTATATAAATTTATCTGGACTATATTCTGTATTACTATATATCAATTCATTGGAAATTTATATCTATTCCATGAATATTTATTACATCCATGTAATGTTATCATATTAGGAACCCCAGTTTTTGAATATTACATCTGTCCTTAAAACATCCCTTTCTCTCATTTCAAAGGGTTTTTTATTAACCATATTAAAATATGGGATTTTAAATATTATACTTTTAAATTCAATCCCATATTTTTTGATCCACTATTCAAATGGGAGTATGATATTTATTAAAAAAGAGAAAATTAAATATCACCATATTTTAGAAAAATTATATTATATTTGATTACATGTCAAATACTTAACACCAATATTGAACACACCATTAAATAATTAAATATGATCATTTTATCCTATATTTTAAAATTATTTGAACATTTTTTATTTACTAATTTTTGAATTAATTTTATTTAAAAAATTAAAATGTATTGATTAATTAATAGTAAATAAACAGTTAATATTAAAGAAATCAATTTTATTCTTCAAAGATATATTTTCATAAAAAAATTATTTTTGATTAAATTTTGTAATATAATAATATATATTTTTTAAAAACATTTTAAAATTTATTATGATAAAATAAATAAAATTATAAAAAACATCACATAAAAATGTTCCTATGAGGAAATTTTGATATATTTCTGAAAATATTCATTTTTGTAATAAATAGTGAAAATTACATATTCTTATTGAAAACAATGTATTCCATTAAATTATTTTTAGATCAGAATCCAATTTTTTATTAAGATTAATATTTAATTATCACTATTTTAATTATAATAATAATCAAATTATTTTTAAATTAATTTTATCCTTTGTTTTAGTATAAATAATTTTTTCTTCCCAATGGGAAATTTTTTGAATGATTGTTTTACATTAAATTTTATTAGTTTCATTTTAGATTAAATTTTGAATCTTCAGTAATTCAAATCTAAAAATATTGATATCATAATTTTAGTCAAAAGTTCTTAATTTGGTATAAAATTCACTTTCATTTACCATTATAAATCACGATTTTTGTAAATGTTTTTCATTTTATTATTTTAATCAGATAATTGGGGTTTATAGATAAATTGGTACAGAAAACAAAATCACCCTATGAAATGAATGAACATTATAAAATGAGTATATATTTTCCATAATCATTCAATGGTAAAATATAATACGTTTATTCCATTTGGATGTTATTATAACCTTTATAATAGATTATTTAATCAAATGTGAAAAAATAAAAACTCAATTTTTATTGAATATAATATTTTAACATTGTAATAAATTTAGGATATTTTCAATTTTGAATATCATTTTGAATTTTATTCTATTTTTCCACTTGATAGTAGATTTTTAGGTTTTTAATAAATATATAATTACCATAAATGCTTACCCAATGTTGACATAGTCATTAGTAATATACTGGAATACTAAAAAAATAATTTTAAAACTATTCAATGTAATATAATTTTAGATAATTACAATTACCCAATAATTATAATGGAAAAACTATAAACAATTGTAAGTATTGATATATTATATTAAAATTTTATTTGTTTTATCAATGTTTTTAATACTAATGTAACAACTATTTTAAAATTTCACAATAATGAAATTATATAATATTTAATACATTCTCAAATTGAATAGAATTCATAAAAATCATATCTTTATCCAATTTAATAGAATATTGTTGATAATATCAATAAATTTTAATTTTTTATAATTTTTTAAATTTATTGTAACTATTAAGAACATAAATGAATAAAAACCTTGTCATCCTGGTTAGTGTGAATAGTGTTTTTTCGAGTTCAACATCAGAAAAATTGTAAACCCATTTTCAAAAAATGACATCTTATTTGGATGAGACTATTTGCATTCATAATAATATTAAATTTAAAATTAATCATTTCTTATCAATTTTTAAAATAAATTTAGTGTATGTTAATTTATTATTGTAAAAAATTTCATGAGTTCCCATTCCCTATCTTATAATAGGTCATTCAGTATCATTTTTTATTCCAAATGCATAACCAATTATTTATTTCCATGAACTACCAAAACTCCTTAAACCATATTGCCACATGTTCTAGATTTCTTAGATTGGTATGAATAACAACCAGAGAGGACTTAAGGATTTACAAAAAGGATACTTTGTAATGAATAGGTATAGTTTTTTATTGAAGGTTTAGTGGTATTTCTTCTTCCAAATCATTAAAATAATCTCTAATAATGATCATATTGTAACATAATTCCATCACATATACGATTTTTTATGATGTTTTTATCAAAATAAAAATACATCTCTAACCACCCCCAATTGGAATTGGAATTCATGATACGTGTGTATGTCTGACTACCACCTCACAGACCGATGTAATTTGTATCCAATAAACCATGATTAATAATGGTTTTAATGATATCATATATATTATATATGATATTCATGTCATATTGATCACTATTTAAGTTTGTTATATCACATGTTTTCTTTCTTTTACAAACATTGTAAAGTAATATTGTCATTCGTGCATATGTGTAGACTAAAACCACAATAAAATAATGTGATTATATTTTTCATAGCTACATCATATTCATGATACAAATCACCATTAATTGATTAATAATTTGGTTTTGGAGACATAATTATAATTTTGGGATTCTAAAATACTAAAATCCTTATTTCCAATATATATCATTGAAAAATGATAATTTACTCATTCGTATGTATAACCAAATGTGTTCTTGACTGTAATGTAAATTGGATTTAAAAAAACATTTATGGTTTTTAAAGGAAGTGAAATTTTTGAATAAATGTTAAAATTATGTAACTATTTTTATTGTAGAGAAGATGTAACAATGACTACATTGACCATAGACAACATACAAATGGAATTTTGAAATTATGTAATGAATGCCCTCAAAAAACCTGACATGGAATTAAATTATTATGTAACCAAATATTTAATTTTAATAAATGAAACAAATAATATTAATTTTCTAATCAATAATAAAATTCTCATTAAATCATATAATTGACTTGATATTATTATACAAGAGTTATTTGAATAACATGGAATGTTTGGATATGAGGTATGGGATTTAATATCTATTTTCCTTCTTTGAGTCATATTTCACAATAATGAATCTAATATAGTTTAAATTTTGTATATAATAACCCCTACATATCATATTATTAATCCTTAAAACATCATGGTAATTTATTTTGACTCTTTATTTATTTCATAGGTTGGAATTTGACATGATTGTTACCTAGTTTTAAAGTGTTCCTCATCTTAATTTCTTTTTGTTTGGTTATAACTGTACCCCATTGATTTTTTATGTAATTATTATGTTTTAATTGATTTGTAAATTTTTTTCTTTATTATTTTCATTAATATCAGTGTGGATTTAAATGTGTTAACCATAATCTATTCATCGGTTAATTCTAAATTAAATGACATAATTTTTGTATGTATTATTAATATCATATTTAATCTCCATGGGATATATGTTTATAATTTTCAACTATATTCATTTGTGAGAAATACATATTACACATATGACATGTTATATCATGATTATTCTTGATTTAATCATATATATGTGCTCACATGACATGCTTCGTTCATCTATATTAGAATAGAAATGTATCCAATGTGGTAAAGGAATTTTGTTACAATCTCGTTCTCTTCATGATTTTTATGTATATGTTTCATCTAAATGAAATAATTCATCCTTATTTACTAATCAATATTTATTTTATTATACTATGATTATGAATGTGGATTAAAATTTTAATTTCCATATCAGCCCCTATTGAATGAAGAAACATCATGAGAGTCATTTTTTAGTGATACTAATCTTTTATCTTATATTTGATCCACAATAATTCTATTCAATATCTATTGTTTCTAAATTTTTTTCCAAAAAATAACTACATAAATATTAATGATCTCTGATAAGTATTTTAAATAATCATTATAAACAATTAATTTTTTTCTAAGAGTGAAATTTGGTTCTATTTTTCAAATTTTCCACTTTAGACCACCATTACGATATGTTCTAAAAGAATTTTAACTTATAAAGAATAGAACATTATGAAATCGTACCATCCTGAACATTATTTTATTGGAATATTACATTATATTATTCCTTTTATATTTCTAAATGAAATGAAATTTAATAAAATTTTATTAATGTTTTATTTTTAATAGTTATTTCCTATGTGAATTGGGTATTATCCCCTAGAAAGTTTTCCATAATATTTTAATTGTATTATATTTAATTAAAGCAAAAAAAACATTGAGATTATATATGATTCACTGGGGATATTTTTTATTCATTACATCCTTATTATTTCTCTAAAAGGATGATTGTTTTTTCCAATTGACTCTGATGGATCCCGTTTCAGTTGACTCTTCCTTAGATTCTCTATATCCCCCCCGACCACCATTTTTACAAGGTGTTAACATGAATCATTTTAAAAATTTACTATTTTATTCACGATTTTTTGAAGAAAATATGCCATTGTATAGTGATTATAACCAAATAAATAACTATTTATTAATTATATTAATTAATTTTGGGTTATTTTTAAAAATTTTATGTTTCTTTTTTATATTATAATGTTTTTGATTATTTTTCTAATTGGAATTTAACTAAATAATAATTATAAACCATGTTCAAGAGGCTAAAATTATTATCCTATGTTTCATGGATTGGGTACATTATATAAGAAGAAACAATTATTTTTAAACATACATGTTTGATTTTATATTATATTTGAATGTTCATGGTTTTTTTCCTGGGAAGGGTGGGACCAGAGGAAATCATACAACGTGACCATTATATGTGGGTTATATAAAAAAATGGTCCATTTTGTTATGATATACCCCGCATCAACATTGATTTTTTTAAATACAAGAATATCCTTTCTAAATCATTAGTCTTTGATTTTCCAAACTATTTCATAACCATTTATAATGATCATATTCATAAAAAATATGAATTTCCAAGTATTCCTTAATTGAATTTTATGGGTTATTCCCCTCATTTACCTAATATATTGCTATACCAGCCTAGGGTCTATTCAATGTTGTCCCTCCAAACCTCTACATAAATTCCTATTCCTCAAACCTATTTATAAAATTTATCTTCTGAGACCCTCATTCCTATATATTCCCCATTCATTACTCCATCCCATTATTTTTATTTTTCTACATCTATTATATACCCAATGTGATAAAAAGGTTGGATTATAGGTTTGGAATTATTTATCCCTTGGGATAGTTGTTTATATGGAATTTTGTGGTACCATTATTCTATTTTAGATCACTCAAATCATATTATATGACTTTTTTATGATGTTCAAACATACATTGTAGGTGCCTATGAGAATATTTTTTATGAACCATGTCATGCTATACATCGATGTTCAAAATTCATTTTTTATCAATTTATAGGTATATGATATATGATGAAATGTATTTCTTTTTTAATTTAAATTTATCTTGTAATAAAGGGAATGCTTGGTGATTATAATTCTAAAAAAAAATTAATGAATTTTGTTTTGTATTATTGTTTAGATGAATTACATGAAAAAGAAAAGGTATTTGAATGATATAATTAATCAGTTGGGCCATAAAGTAGTTGTATTAATGTTTTTATGTATTTTTTAGATTAGGTGAAATGGTTTTTTCATTATTTAAATAAAATAAAAGGAATTGTTTTGAATTTATTGAATCTAGATTAAATTTTTTTAAAGGGGTTGTTTGATATTAAATGTAAAATGGTTAGGAAATGATTTCTATTTTGTTCATGGAATTAATTAAATGATCATTTAAAACTATTGATTTATTTTTTATTTCTAGTGTAATAGTTCTTATTGGTTTCTATTATTAATAAGATTTATATTGAGAATATCCTAAGGTGAATTATTTATATTATAGTCAATAATGAATTATATTTTAAAAGGGTTAGTTTCTTGTTAGGTTGTTAGAGGATAGATGGGAATTAATGGTTGTGTTTTAATGATTTAATTTATTTCTTATCTCATATTACATTACATTAATGTGTATCTTAGGTGTCATAGTGAGGGCTTAATGATTGTTATATTTTAAACCCAATTAGATGTAATTTTTCCTCTACAGTATTATGGAGATATAGATCTAGATTGAGTGATGATTTTTTATGAGAATCTGGTTGGTAATAGAAAATTGGTAAAAAAATATGCTTAATGATTACTCAACCAGAGTACGTTAAGTTCCACCTTATTGGATGATTTCTAGTATCAATGATCTTAGTTTACCTTTCTCGGTAAATGTTTCATTAAGTTCACTAGATCAACTTGAATTAATTTCACTATGAATAAATTTTTCTATTTTTTTACATTTGTTTCCTTTTGATATGGTGCTTTTTTGTACATGACAGAAATATAATAATGTTGAACTAAAATATTATATTCAAATTCAATCTTTTAAATATTGAATTTATGAAAAATTTAAGGTATATGGTAAATATTGAAAATATTGATATTTGATCAAATTAATATATTATTGAATTACAAAAAAATTTAAATAATCATGAAATATGACAATTTTAATATGTTAATGTTCAAATTATTATAAATTATATATTTACATTTTAATTTTCACCTTATATATAAATTTAAAACCACATGATATTGAAAAAAATTATTATAGTAAACTTTTAAATTGGTTTCCTATGGGATAATAAGATGACATGGTATAAAATAAAACTGAAAAATAATCTATTTTATTTTTATTTATGGTATTACAAGACTATCTTACCATAACATCCAGTCATTTTATCTTTGGGGGAATTGTTCTTGATAATTAATTAATTTTATTTTTATTTTTTTGAGAAATTCCAAAATTTTCCCTCACCCCAATTATAATAGGTAACCTCCTCCTATGATTCATTACACTATATTGATCCTTCTATATTGATAGAATTATACTAATTCCACTTCTAATAATATATATATGAAACCTATATATATTTTTATTCTACATTTTCAAAAACTAGTGAACATTATGGGAGACAAAAAAGGAATTGTTACAAAGATTAGTTAATTTCATTAACCAATCACTTTATTATACACTCTTATATAACAACTCTAAATAAATTAAATTTATAATAAATTAATAAAATTTGTATCATAAATGTTATTAAATGTAATTTTAATTTTTAGAAACAAAATTATAATATCTATTTCCCATAAATAGATATTTTAAATAATCTCTCCTGTGTACGTATGGCTTACCATATTCATGGAGAGATAAAATTCGTTTTTAATAAATATATTTTACATGTGGTTATTATAATGGTTTTAATAGTTATATATGATATTTAATAAATAAATATTATTTTGAAATTATAATAAAAAACTACATACATTCCATCCAATCCGTTTGGAATTGAATATATCATTAGTGCATTTGTGTAGAATACAACCACTACAAAATGATGTGATTCATTTTTCAATTATATTTTTCTTGGATGGTAATGTGGATTCAATTTATGAATATATATATATATATGTGATATATATTATTTATTTAAAATCCTTTAATGTTTAATTAACAGTGATCTCTCACTTTATCCATTCGTCAAAAAATGAAAATAGTATTCATGCGTACATATGGATTACCATATCCATGAGTGGTGTAATTAATTATTCAATATATAAATATTATATATGACTAAATAGATGTATATAATGAATTTATATGATATTTACATCATAAATAATATTCATTATATGGTTGGAAAATGAAATTTTTTGAAGTACTATAACTACTAATGTAAAATAATAATTATAAATAAAATTGTTAACACCTGGAAATGATAATTTTAACAATTAATTATTTATAAACAGGGTGATGAATTTTTATAAATGGATAAAATATGAAATTATAAGAAAAAAATTAATATGTTTTGTATATATACAATTTAATGATCTTATAAAAAAGGTAACAATGTTTTTTTAGGAAAGGTGAACTCAAGGAAATTACTTAATGACATTGTCCTATTGATTATCTATATTATATATGATTAATATTTAATTTTGAAATTTTATGATCTTCATATCATGTTTCTCCTAAAAATTCTTATTATATAGATATTTTGTAAAAACAAATGATTTAATTTCATTATACTCTTTACATGTACTCAATTGACTAAACATATGATTTTGAGAAAGATCAACGTCATTTCTACCTTTATTAAAAAGGAGAATTTTATTCTATATCCATGTTTTCTAAAAAAGAGATAATGATTTTTTATTCTTTAATGACCATATTAACCCATGATTGACTATTTAGAAATTGGATGGAAATTAACCTCCATTTTCTTTTCCAATAATTTTAATTTATTCCTTTTCCAAAAAAAATCAAGGAATGTCTTTTATATTATACTACATAAACATATTTTCCACCAAGAATTATAATTTATGCATTGAATGTCTATTTAGAATATTACGTGGTTCTTTTTAATTACAATTTTTTATTTAAAATTTGACATATTTCATTAAATAAAGGATTTCTATATGGATTTTCCCCCTAAAATACATTTGATGATATTTTAACTATATTTATATTCATTAATTAATGAATAAAATGAAATAACATATTCTTTACTAGCGATATAATCCATGGATACCATCCTTAATATTTTTTTGGGATAGTTTATTATTAGTATGCATTTTTTTGAAACCCATTAATATTCCATGGGTTATGAAATGATGAAATGATGAAATGTATTTGAAACTCATTTCACATCCATGGGTTATATTATGATGAAATGTTAATGAAACAAATTTAATTTATTGGGTGTTTATATGATGGATTCATTATGATCTTCTAGATCACTTATGTTTGAATCCTATTATGTGATGGGTGTGGCCTATATATCTACCAATTCCATTAGGAAATGATTTATATATCATGATATAATGAACACAAGAATGGGGAGTGAACCTAGTTGAACAAATGACTATTTCAACTATGATATTATTGGGAGTGAACATTAGCTTCTTTTATGGTTTGGAGAATGAACTCATTATAGTATTACTTTGCTAGAAATGATCCTTATCTACTAATTAAATGATATTTTTTTAATTATGTTTGTACCACACATAAATTTCGTATGCCTATGTTTGGATTTTGTGGATCATGTTTACAGATTACTTTATGGTTCATAACATATTATTTCCCATGATTTATGTCTTTAAAATTATTATTATCTGTGATATGAATGGTATGGAATTTATTTCTCAATATAGTATTCACATACCCTTACGTACATTATATTCAATTGTGACCTTTGATATCTACCATGTTTACCCAAACAGAGTATCTAATATCACTCTTTTATTATATATCATTTTCCAATGTTATGAATAAAGTTATTAAATATGATAGGTATATTAATTTTTCAATATATGAAATATTAAGTAGGATATGTGGTAGATAATTTATGAACCCATTTTATATATATCTATTTTTCCATAGATACTAGAACTATAAAATTATAATATAGATCAGCATGTAATGTAATAAATTTCCATCTAGTTAATTGTAATATCTATGAGAAAAATATGTTTTTCATTATATTTTATCATATAATTCTATTTATAAATTTGGAAATTAAGATAAGAAATATTTATTAAAAAAATTCAGATATTTCAAAATATCAAAAATTTACCTTTTTATAAGGATCATGAATGGACAAGGCTAATAATAAGGTTTTAAGGATGGAAAGGTCATTCATTTAAATCCTATAAATGATTTTTCATTATTACATGCCTCCCCATGGTGATTTTAATTTCTAAAAATATATTTTTTTGGTTTTAGTCAATTTTTTACCTAATGTAATTGTGTTAATGATTAATGAGTTAGATAATTGAATGATTATACTCCTGGTAAAACTAATGTTATGGTAGTGGAAATGAATTTTATTTTTTCACTTCTCAAAAAACATTCTAAATATATGAATCACAATATTTTTCTCAAAAAGTTGAGGTAACATTGTATAACTTAGTTCTTCATGAGAGAATGTCCACATTCTAATAGTTGGTCCACTAATCCACTATTCCCTGAGAAATGTATTTGTGCCATTTAAGAGGTATGTTTCATCCTTATGTGTTCATAACGTGAGAATTATAAAATGATTTTTTATCATTTAAATGGGAAATCATATCTTCGGTGTACTCTTATCAAGTACATAAAATAACAACATGAAATTAAATAGATAGAGTGGGATGATGATAAGAGTCTATTTTTAATAATTACATTCCTAATATTGTTTATATGAAAATGGATAAATAATTCCACCATATTAATTTTAAAGATAATTTATCTATTGTTAAATAGTAGTAAAAATCAATATAAATGTGACATATGCTTCTCTTATTATCATTCATTCTGAAAAAAGGATTTACCGATTCATAAGAAGCCTAAAACCACATCTATGTTGCGATATTCCCTATGGTACATTAGTAATAATGAGTAAATGTTTGTATGTGAAAATTAGGTTGGATATGAGTATTGTTGTTACCCCTCAATATTATGGTCATTACAAGAATATAAAATGGAATTCAATGGAATTTAAAAAATCTATATAGAAAATAATTTGTGACTTACTCTATTTACTGATATTAAAAGGAATCATGGTGGAAAAATTCTTGATGGAATTGAAAAAAAAATTCATATGTGGAAAGGAAGTTCAGTAGGTAATCAAATTTCAATGTTATTCTGTAAAGGTATGTAATGATGAGAGTGTTTTTTAATATCTATAGAATGCACCAATAACACTCCACTTTATTAAATTCATGGATTGTGGGAATTATTCTAAAAGTCTCCCAAATATGAATCTTAATTGTGATAATTGATGTTAATAACAACTTATACACATAGATAAAGAGAAATACCTTCTGATAACTATTTCTGACAAGTGGTTCAATAATTATGTGGTGTATGTTGTACTTACCATGAACTGTAGAACTATTAACTCTAGTACAAAAAACATTTTTTTTTATTTTCACATAAGATTCATAGAGCCTACATAGAAATGTCATGAAAATTTTTCATTCATGTCGGTTTTAAAATAATGAACATTATATTCCTTTTACAGTATTATGTATCTTTGGGTGGATTCATTTTGGTGTCTTCCTATCTCATTATAGAATTCTATTTTCTTTTTTGTGGAAGCCCTAAATATTGTTTATTCAAACTCATGGAATACAATATTACATTAAGAAATTCTTAATCCTTCACATTTCATGCGCATCATCTTTTCAATCAAAGATATATTTTATTATCTCTGAATTAATCCATGAAAATTGTTTTTTAACTCTTTTTTGTTGTTCCATGGTGCCAAATCCTCATCCTTGATCTATTCAATCTGATAGACTCCAATATCACATTACCGTATTCCTAAACCATCAGGTTTAATTTGCCTCATAATGATAAATTCAAATATTGATCTTCTCAACTATAACTTGCTCCCCTGATGGATCAATTATCATTTAGAATGTATATTATAATCATTAATTTTTTATTCAATAATTTTGATTAATTAATCAATTGATGAAAATAAATATTACTATAGATTAAAAGTGTAAAAAGTTGAGTGATATATTAGTTATAAATTTTTTTTCTTTGTCACCATTAATTCTTCAGGTTTATAAATCATTTTAAATACAATAAACATTCATGTAGAAAAAATAAGGGTTTAAGATATTTTTTAATCTACACACCCTTCTAGGAAATTTGTTTGTGGGTTTACCTGACCAAGAATAAACACTCCAAAACGTATTATTGTTTATTATTATATTTTATTTTCATATTTTATTATCATTTATTAATTTTGAATAATATATTAGTTTATTATTATGCATAATAATTAAAATTCATTCTAAAATTAAATAATATCTCACTATGTTGGATTGGAAATTGTGAATAATTTCTTGATACCATGTAAGAGTTATCACTAGTTTAGCTATAATCAATCAACAAGGTAAAAACGATGTTAATTACTTCTCATTACTAACACAATAATCACCCTTCATCAACTACTATTATAATGCACAAAAAATTACTAATTTCTCTGAACACACATCTAATTTTTTTTTGTATACTAATGTGGGTCACAAAAAAATATCTATTAACCAAATTCAAAATTTAAATATCGGATACAATGATTAATAACCATGATGTTGATGAATCATAATGATTATAATTCAATTCCATGTAGTTTTCATTACAGTAAAATTTCTTACAACATTTGAATAAAAACATTGTTCAATTATATCCCTATATAGAATGAAAGTATCATAGATCCATTTACATAATAATAGTCACGATATATGGGACCATTCCATTTGATTTGTTCATCACATGAAAAAATAGATTAACATTATTTAGATTCTTATCAACATGGATAACCTATCAAAAGAATTTATTTCTCAACTATATTAATTTCATAATCTTATACAAATATAGAGTAACAAGATAATGATGATGAATGAATGGGATTTATTGAATATTACATTGTCATATTTCAATTTGTAGATGTTTAGTGTGATAATTATATTTGATTTTTATATATCATAAAACCATTCATCATACCATTTTAACAAATGATAATCATTATACTCAATGTCTATATTATATATATATATATATATTTCAGATAATGTTGTGTATAATTTTTTGATTTCATAATTTTATATTATTTTTGTTTTTTAGAAATGTCTAATATGAATCTATTTTTGAATTCCTTTTGAGTGAGTAAATTTTTACATAGGAATATTCAATTTTCATGAAAATTTTTCCCTTCCATGTTTAAATATTTTCCAATTTCATTCATATTCTCAATATTCTATAAATTAATCCATTTTGAATAATGGTTAATATAAAATTTAAACATATTATTTCACTATTTTTCAATGTTTCATGGGTTCAATATGATATTTTATAACTACAGTTATTTTATTATTTATATTG
Organism: Viscum album; assembly: GCA_963277665.1. NCBI lineage: Eukaryota > Viridiplantae > Streptophyta > Magnoliopsida > Santalales > Viscaceae > Viscum > Viscum album. Next base: position 1,042,182,676 of record OY728160.1, on the reverse strand, counting down.
TAGAAATAAATATATTTAACCCTTATTTGATGGGTGAATGTATTATATACCTCCAAAGAATGGAAAATATGTTTGCATATTCGAAATTGTAATATCTATAATGTGGTTGGATATAAATTTTTTCCATCTATTAGATGAAAAAAAGATTTTTTTCAAACAAATAAATCATTTCATTTTCTGATTAATATAATAAAAATATATAAGACTGTTATTTCTGGAAAATTATATTATTAATTGTTAATATTTTCTTCCAAAACTTGTGATTATTCACTATTATTTGAATTTGACATTTCATTTGAGTCATTTTTAATGTATGATATTGTCCATTAATGTGTGTCTTAACATCAAAGTAGAAGTTGTTTTTCTTCAAACTACTACATCCTACAATACTTATATACATAATATATTAACTCTAAACATTATCATTCTCACCATAAATAGTAGATATTATTGTAATTTTTTTACTTTCAACTGAAAGAAATATGGAAATCAGATTTCAAGATATTTTGTCCCACATCAAAGGATTTCATTTTTGATTTCATTTCCATTAAGACTCACTTTTGAAATATAGTGATAAAAATTTAATTGAATTTTTTTATATTTTATTTTGTAATCATTACAATTAACCTAAAAATTCATCTCAAACGTATTATTACCTTTTTGTAAATTATATTCGCTACCATTGAAAAGCATAGAAAAGAAATGAAAATTTGTTATACCACAACTATATCTTCATGATTATCATATAAATAATCTAAATTTACCAAAAAAGTATATTTTATCATCACTATATTTTTTTTAAAAATATATTAGTTTTTTATTTTTTATATATAATAATTGCTCAATGTTGGATTACTAAACATTAAATATGTGATGAATATGAAGAAGATGTTCATTATTTTTTCGAATTTTCTAAATAAATTTTTTCAAAACTATAGTAGTATTTTTATCAATTCATAAATTTATTAAATATGAATAAGTTGACTATCTGTGAGAAATATTTTGACGTATTATATCATGGATTTTTTCTAAGTTACATCCATCAAATTTGGAATGGTTATACTCATCAGAATTGGTTAACAATTGATTATTATGATTTTCAAGATGACATGTCTGATGGAATTTAATAAATGATTAATGATATTTAAGAATGGGAAATTAAGAATGAAGCATCATTTGGAAATCAATATGGTTTTTTTTGAAAATTCTTTGTATATGGGTTGTATGGAATTTACTGTTTTACTAATAGTGTTATGATTTTTTAACATCAATGTTAATCTTGGATAGAGTGTGAAGAGTGTCTACCACTACTAAAAAACATTCTTCCTAAATAAAAAGATCTTCCAAATTTTCATTATTATGTAATGAAAATATTATTCATTATTGTATTTGGTTATAATTAAATTCATGCCTTGCTGAATGGGTACATTCAATATTGTTCGGAATACAAATTTCTATTAGGATTTCCTAAATGTGGGACTTCATGGTATAAGATGAATAAAAAATGAAGGATTAGTTTAATAGTTATAGAAAACTCTATCATGTAATTTTGGTATATTATTATAATTCCTCATTTGAGGCCTTTATTTTAAAATTCACTAGATGCAAAATGGTTAATATGGAATTTAGATTGGTGGAGATGTGATGGAAAATTAAATCATTCTACTGAATTACCATAGTGGAAGTAAATTGATGTCTAATTTCTTACATTCTGAGATGTTGAGAGAAATCATATTCATGGATTGTGGACAAATAGAATGAATCCATATGGAATCCATAGTTAAACTCATAGTTCATGGTCACTTTTATTTTAAACTAAAAATTTTATGTTGAATTTATTTGAAGAGAAAATATATCATGTTGTGTTTATTGATCTCTATATCAAAACATCTCATATTATATCAACATTGATAATCCTTATACTAACATCACTATAATGATGTGTATAATGAAATTTGTGTTTAGGAATTGAATCTTGAAACAGTTTTTATTGAATATTTACTTATAGGACTCATTATCCATCCCCATTATTGACATCATAGCCATGTTGCAGATATGGTAATTTGAGATTCAGAATTACTCCACCCAACATTATATTGATCGATGAATGCATAGTCAATATATTCTTAAGCATGTCCAACTGAAGAATCTTATATCTTATGACTATGCATATACATCACTAAAAAATTTAATTACTTAGAGGAATCTTCTGAAGTGTATTTACAAGTAGACTACCCTTCAAATAGTTTATAGTCTCTTGCTGAACTACAAATGAAAAATATTTACTTACAATTATTTTTAAAGGTTTTTATACCCAAAATAAATAATTAAATACATTAATAATACTAATTTATATTAGCTCCACTAAGTGAAAATAAAATATGGTGTATATCCTAAATGCCCACTATTAGTTTTTCATAAAATATAATTATCTTCTCACTACATGTTATATAGTTCATACATATTATATTCATCAGTTGATACCTATGATTCAATAATCACTAAAACATTGGTTGAGAATTATATACTAGAAACAAAATTTATTACTTAATATGGAATAATTTCTTTTATTTCCAATGGAAACATGAATTAAATGATGTTTTTATACTCAATAATAGTTTGACTTAAATCGTTAACATTGAAATTATAATTTTTCTACTTCTCACCAGTGTCTTAGGAATCACCCTTCCACTTTCTCTTAGATATTGAACATAAATTATTAAAAAAATTAAATACCTTCACAGTTAATATATTATAATACATCTATGTGATTTTAATATTGTATTTTATACCCATGAAGCATGTAATAAACATCAATCGAAAAATATACATTCAATAAGAAATGATTAAATTATTTTACTATCTAGGCCATTTCATTTAAAATGCAATAAATATTATTTCGCGACATGTAAAGAAAATAACATCATTATTGTTACCTATATATTTTAAGGAATTTATGAAGGTTCATGTGGCATATATATTGACACTATAATTATCTTCTTTAATTTTAACATCTTCACTATATGAATTAAATATTAATCCATCTTTTATGTTATTATTTACATGGAGAACCTTACCTAGAAGGTAATTAATCACTTACTCCATCCTAATCATTTGGTAATCATAAACAAAAATGTATTATTTGATGAAAATTATATGATAATCTAATATTTTTTTGAATTATAGTGATCTTCCTTCGTGTATACACATATCCAGTGTGATGACCACATTCATATCTTGCTTCAATTTCACCTCATAATCATCCCCTACATGATACTACATGTTATATCATTAGTGTCCTGATTTAGTGACTAGAATGACATCAAAATTTGATGATAACAGAATATCATAGCCACAAAATTTTTTATACAATATTCTCCGATATGAAATTATACACCTTCACTTTTTGAGGTGGCTTGACATGTATTGGGGGAAACAGAACCCTGAATATTATATATCATAGTATTATGTGAATGTGCCTGTACTACACATGAAATTAGTGCTATTTTCAAAATTTACACTATCCAAGATTATCATAGTTTGTCTTGTCATACTACATTACATTTTCCATAATAAAAATATTCTTGCAGATTTTACTTTTATCATCATTACTGATGTAGAAATTATTGATTTATTGACTAAATCCTTAAAATAATCACACAATATTTTAAAAATCTAGGAATAATCTATTCTAGAATCGAAATACTCTTTCCCTTAAGTATTTTATTGGATATGATATGTGACCCCCCACATTGTATTCGGACTATTCCAAAACATGGATAGTTCAAGGTATGTGTTTGATTTTCCATGAAAATTAGCTCATAATTCCTTGACCTATTGAGTGAGGTCAAAGATTCTAATAATATAAAATTAATTTCTCAACAATTCCCTCTAAAAATAGAAAAAGAAATATTTTTCTACATATTTTCTGTATATTTAGTTAATAAAAGCAACCTGTCCCATAGAAACTCCATGGTAGCAAGAGGCCGCTTCAATATTGGATGACGAGAACCTTGAACATCTGTATTTATTCAAATTAAAATGATGTAAATATGTTAGTGAAATAATATTTCTATGAGTTTTTTGGATTTTTTTTCAATTATAGTAGCCAATCTATATTAATATTTTCTTAACTATGTTATCTCCCTCATAATTGAATTTTAGTAGTAAAATATTCTTTGAATATTTATGCATGTTGTTGATTATTATTTTATATATTTTACCATAGTTATAAAATGAATAATATATTAAATAAATGAATGATATAAATCAACTACCCCACTGTTATTGATCATCCACCATGACATAGTGCTACTACCTTTTAGCTTGATTCTCGATGCATCCCGCCCCCATCCAGAATGTCTACTACTCATATAGATTTGACATCGACTTGGTTTTATTTGTATCTTACACAATTCTCATCAAGGAGTACCACCTTGTGTTGGCGTGGCCCATGTCTTAGATAATATCTATCACAATTACAAGTGTACACACACACATGTGTGGGGAACTCAGGAGTGCAATGTACATACAAATAATGATGTACAAGCAGGTCCTTATACATTTTGACTAAAAATGAGGCGATTTAGAGACCATAAAAAATAATTATTTATAATCAAGGCATGACACTAAATAATTAATTTAATAAACTAGTCATGAAATAGTTGGTTATCATGGAAAATAATTAGGTACAATTAAATCACTATAATATTAATTTATATTTAATTTAATATATGGTTATATTAATTGAATTAAATGAATTATTTAGATTCAAATAATTTAGTTATATTATATCTCTTAATTAATTTATATTTAATAAAATATCTAAATTAATAAACTAATATTATATAATATCAAAATAAATTAATTTTTATCAAGGTATTAAAATTATATTTTTTAAAAAACAAATTATATTTTTAATAAATTTTATTTCATTCAAAAAAATAAAATAATTGAATATATTCATTTGATTAGACTAGGACATGAAATACCTTGCATGCCCAAATTTGGTTTCCCCAAAGTCACCCAAACCTATTTTCAGCCATGAAAATTGAATTCTCTATTTTTCATGGTTGTGGGATGATAGTTTTAATCTACTGATGGTAATATTCAAATTAATTTCATATACATTGTCCTGTACATCCATAGTGGTGGATGAAAGGTAGTCAAAGTTATTGTACAGTTTGTGGTATGTGAGAGCCATATTGGGCAGCTTCACATGGTAGACATGGGTCTCTAGGTCTGTGCATTATAGAGTAGAGGGAGATGGAACTCAAACTAGGTTCTGATGTTCTGCTGGCTGAGACTTTTCGAGGTTAGGGGAGCTTGATGGAAGGGTGGGGCCAGTTTTTCCAAGAGTAGAGTGATGACATAATAATTCTAGTGAAATAATTTTATTCCCACAATTTTTTTATTATAAAAATAAAAAATATTATAGTGGAAGAAATAGTTTTGTAATTCACACCCCTTCTGTGATTTGATGGCCATTTACACCTACTTGGGAATAAATTTTATCCACTCACTCATTTTAGGAAAACTATGTCCTATACCCCTTTTTTTCATTAATCTTTTTGAACACATATATAATTAGATTTATTGAAAAATTATAATTATTATAAATTATAAATTATTAAATTTATGAATGAGAACCAATGAACCAAAAAACTGTTCTCACCACCAGATGATAATATGAACATGATCGAAACGTGAACATTAACCAGAAAAAAATTTAATTATGTTTAGAATTTTTAATTTTATATTACCATAAACATTAAAAATTTAAGTCCATTATTAATATTTTTATAACCATAATGTGGTAATCCAAACATATATTGAATTGTGCTAGAAATCCTTGGGACTAAATTCAATCCATTTAATAATTCAATGTAAGATAATTTTTCGACTTGGATAATTAATGTGGTATTACTAATACGAATTTTAGGTACCCGGGCACACAACAGAATCCTATGGACCATATATTTAAAAAATTATCATATTTGGGACGATATGACGTATTTTATCTAATGCTCTGAGCCCTGATACTATACAACGATAACACATAAATTTGTTATATCAAAAAATAATACCCAAACACAAGCATTTTTTATATGAAATCGTGGTCAATGCCTTCTTGTCAATGGTGATAACTAGTTAAAGGATCCAAATTAGAATATATATAGATCATCTGTTGTTTCATCAAAATTATGTAGGAGTGTCAATCATAACCTTTCAGTTGTTATCACGGAGATTTGACAATTCCTTCGATGTCTCAACGATCAGTGCATCAACGTGCCTTTGATGCAAGTAGATGAGCTCTATCTGATTTTTTGGATCATGATATTGTACATCTAGAAATCATGAGAGGAAAAGGAATCTTTGGAAATATCATAGTGAATAGTAAATGGTCATATCCTCTCTCATCCATTAGATTGTGGATTATCAAAATACATGGAAGTGTTCTTTGGCCCCCATATATTTAACATCCACTAAATAAATAATTTCGACTAAATAAATTGCTTCATAAAAATATTTATATTCTTCCATATACCATAAATATATATTATATATAACACGTGATAAAATCAAGTAATATAACTCGACTAATAATTCCAGATTAATATTAAACTGACTTGGAATACTAACGCAATATCGATTCATATAATGTTACACTTCATATTTACATAACTCATGATAACATTTTATAATAAAATTCATCCACAACAACTATGTAATTGAATAATAATGAATTTAATTATTCTTCATTGATCGATGACGTAGAAAACAATTGCACAATGTGGTACAACCCACCATTTCCAAATAATATATTCAATGGAATATATCTGATATTTGAATATGGTATTGTGTGTGACCCTCTAAGACCTTATATCGATTTGTGTGAATAATATTTATAGAACAATAGAAGATTCTAGAAACCTATCATATAGCATAATGTGAGAAGGAATTTTAATATAAATGAAATCAAATCTAAAAACATGTATTATGCCATATAAACTCTTTTTCATTCATATCTTATAATGAAAGACACACTCGTGTGTCATCACCCTTTTCTTCAATTATAATTTGTTGATCTATCAGGAGAGTTTTTTCCCTGAGGCCTTCGCAATGGACTTATGAAGGAATACCATCCAGATAAATCGGGATCATGAAATATCTTCTTGAATCTGGAAGCGACAAATACAATCTTGACCATTCAACCAATTTTATACCACTAATGGTGCATCCAACACCAGTTATCCCGGAAAGATTAAATTATCATGATTTTTAGCTTGAATCAATGAACACAGTAAAATAAACACACTTCTAATGATCTCGAGTTAGTTAATGAATACACATGTCTGTAGATATGATCAACTGATGACACATGAAACATGATTTGTTCTTATTTGTGGGTATGGACTCTCGACTTAACTACTGGAGATAACCATGTTTGAGCAGAATGAGAATAAGTATCAATGTTTTTTATCCCCATGAACTTTAGAGTCAAGCATTATCTATGTTTAGTCGTTATGATGTATCTAGACTTTATGACCTTTTAATAATATTAATGTCCTAGTATCTCAAGGTTATCATTAAAGCATGAGTTCTTCTATAACCATTTATATGGAAATTAATATACGGATAATAAAATTAACAGTGGATGTAGAAACATATATCATTAATTATATGAAAAAATCATTCATAAATCAATGTATACATGATATGGTAATCAAGTGTACTATTCATGTTAGATTTGGGTAATCCACTATTATAACAATAATCTTGTGAATCCATATTTTCTACTGCAAAGGACCTACATGTTAGATATAATTCTAACTACACATCGTGGAGTTGGGTTTTCGACAGAATTTTCATATCTGATTCCACATTCTATATCTGACCTTGATGGATAATATATAACCACATTGCCTCTCAAATTCTATAGGGAAGACATCAAATCATTATTTTTGTTTCTCTGATGTAGGAAATATTTTGAAGTTTGGTACATCATTTCCCACAAGCACCATGCATGTATCCATTCAACATACATATCTGATTCATATTTCATTTTAATAAATCAATCTCCCCAAAACAATGAAAACCCTATGAATCCATCATTTATTCGTGGCTCTATTCACTACATGTGAATCCTCCTTTAATATGGGGTTCCAATTGTACTTGAACCTGCATGGAAAAGATGAATCAATACCATATGGTCCAATGATTACTAATACGAAGATTGGGGAAATAAATTAAAAAGAAACATATTTTCAATGATCATTGGACAATAGACACAAACTTCTAGTTCCCATGGTGAGAATACTAAATAAACAAATAAAATAGCTACACCAGTGCATGTAGTATTTTTAAATTGATGCCGATCAAGAAATAGAATGATCCGAATCAAAGATTATAATCAACCAAGGAACAATGCAATAATTGACAATTCATGTGTGGTTTAAGATCATTTTTCATTCAAGAGTGCACTATTGAATGATCAAGTGGAATTTTTTCATTTCTACATTTTGATCTTCCTCGATCCAAAGGATTATAGTCACCTAATTTCTTTTTACAAACATAATGTGGAAGGAATAACACTCAATTATCCTAGGATTTTTGAGGATAAACCTATATAATTAAAAAAATTATATATTTATAGATGAAAAAATAATTAGGTTTGATAATTTAATAAATAAATTTATTTATATATTTTTCTAAATTCATAATCATACGATGCCTTTTACAAGAACACAAAGGATGCTCTTAGGTTAACCTTTCCTTCCAAACTTAACCATTTCCTTATATTGATCATTATATAATCCATTTATGTGATGACCCATTAAGATTAATACACATCATGATCATAATATAAAATATATGTTATATTTTTTTATAATTTTATTTCAAGCATACCGGGCCTTGAAATCACTCACTATATCAGCGACTGGCAATGGATATATATTTTTAAAAATTTCAATGTCTTACAAGTAAAAACAATAGTATCTACATAAATCCCTCAATGAGGTTAGTCATATATGAAAAGAAAAAATAAACAAAATTCTATGGATATTGGGCCTTCATATTTATCTCTCACTCCAAAGAGCTCTACTATATTCTTTTGTGCTACTACAACACACGAACCAAAGTTATAGTCTATCCATATAGGGTCCTCTCCTACCACTCCTTGATTTCCACTAGTTGCTTCAAAAAAGTGGCTTCATCTTAGATGACTATATAAAATTGGTTAATATCATGCATAGTGTCATTCATGTATCTCCATTGTTATGACACATGGAAGATGAGGTGATTCCACTCTGACTACGGGGTAGGGTAAGGTGGCAAGAAAACTCTCCCACAATCAATGTGTTCTTGAACTTCCCAATGAACCATGGGGATATAAGGCCTTATTAGGAAAATCTCCACTTTAATCATCAAGGGGGGACTCCCCAGAATACATGGTTTCCATGCTAAAACTCCTAGGGAATACAACATGAATCTTCATAAGAATTAAGTATTTTCTGGGATGTCCTCATACACTCATGGATAACATGATCATTCTTAATAATCACCCATAACATCTATGGACTGAAAAAGCATACCTCTCTAATATATATCTAACATATGGTGGGCCTTCATGGTCTCCCATACAGGGCCTCAAAAAGTTTCATTACAATCATATTATTGTATCTATTATTGAATGCAATCTCCACCAATGAAAATTGATCCCCAATGCTCTTTCTAAAGACTAACAAGCAATCCCACAACTTATCTTCTGACATCAGTATATTGTACTATGTCTTCCACTATTACTTGGAAAACCAGGTTTTACTCATCCTCATATGTATCTCGAATTACACCTTCATGACTCTCCATTACTGTGGCATGAATCACACATCGTGGTCATAGATAATAGTTGATCAAACCCCATGAAGGCAAACTATAATTCACAAGTAAATATTCAACCAAACACTCCAATGAAGTAGGATCTAGGATATAATGGATGATGTAAAGGCCCTAATTATTCATTTTATTACTTTGTAAAATTTATACATATATTTCTAGAGTTAGGAACTAAGACATCGTGTAATTCCAAGGCCTGGTGTGCCCAAATTTAATTTTATAAAAATATTAACTATTTTAATATTATTAATCTAGCATAGGAAGGATATCACTTAAATAGTTGCTTTTATAAGAAATTTTATTCCTTATTTGATTCTAGAACATAGTGTTTAACCTATTAATTGTCTATCTTTTGTCTATATAGGACTTCTGTGAGAAAAGTTATCCAGGGAAAAAATTAGAAAGAAAATATTTAAACTTAATTATTTTATCTCGAAGGATAAATCAAATAAATTTATATCAGAGACTCATATTTAAAATTTTATATATCCTTTGAGTTTGGAATGGGGTGTTTTACCTATTTGTGACATAAAATGAGAGGTCACGAGAGTTTTCGATTCCGCTCTAAGTGGGATGACAATAAATAGAGATTTAAGGATTTAGGATTAGGGGAAGCCCTAATACATACCCTCTCTACTAAGTCCCTCTCTCTCATATCCCCCTCTATATTTCATCTATTCTTTGGATGATTGAGGAGAAATTTATTCTGAAACCCCAGAGGATGGATGTAGGATCGTAGTGGGTGCAACGTCAATGACCGAAAAAAATCGAGGTAGGATTCTTCACATTGGATCTACATTTTATGTTTTCATTTAAAAATACTCATTTTTCAATTATTTAATCAATTTGAATATCATATGTTTATGGCTGCACTAACATGGCCATTGATTCATGTTCAAAACCATAAATTTGATCTGTGTTCTTTATCCTTTCATCCCAGTTGTTTCCTTTGACATTTTGTGAAACTAAATCGCTGTTTTATCATTGAATGGAGGATGTTTTTGTGAAGTTCTCATCACAAGGATCACTGATAAAGATTTGGGTTCATGATCGGGTAAAAAAAAGAGGTTTGGTGGACCCCAAAAGGGACCACTTGGGCACCAGTGCCTGCAGCGACACCGTAGTAATGGTGGTTTTAGGTAGTAGTGTTCGGGCGTGCGAGCTGGTATAGGTGTTTGGTGAGCAGACGCCATGTGTCGGGATGTTGGAGCAGAGATGGAGGGTTAATGATTGGAGATATCCAGATGGTGGGACACCTAGGTGGAGAGTTGGATGACATAACACAATGGTAAGGCAGAGAACCTAGGATGGTATCATGGCGGCTGGCCGACGTCGCTGGCGTTCGAGGCAGCATGACCAAGAGGTGTTGGGAAGTCTGGCGGCACGATCAGATGAGGAGAATCCCAGGGGTATTTAATATAAAGGTTAGATTAGGTGGGGGATAAAGGGGTGTGGGAGTCATAGCGCATGACCCCAGGCAGCAACAACCTTCAAGACCCATTGGGTGCCTCGTTGACACACAACAATGGGGGGGGGCACCGAGGTGGTGCACCAGTGGGTGGAGGTTGTTTCTGGGCCCGGTCGGGGGAAGGTGAGTTGGGCCATGAGTAGAAGGTCTGAGACACATATATGGTTTGTAAGATGGTAGTTCGAGAGGGCCCATATATGGCAGGCCGGTCCACGCATAGTGGTCAGACCCAATTAGGCCAGACCTATTTATTTCATCCCATATGTCATTAAATGGAATTATCACCTAAACTGGGCATCCTTTTGATAGGCCATTTTCGGCCCCACATACCAAACATAAAGATAGGTTTTTAGACAGGTTTGGGACATATAACAATTTGTTTCATTGATCGGTTGTACAAAATGATTATTTTTAAAAATTAGAGTATAATTATTATAATTCATAAATGTTGTAATGGACAAATCATATAATAGGAACTACCATTTGACGTGGAATTATTGGTGGTGCATCCTAGGAATTTTTGAAATCATATCAAGACTAAATTTAGGTGTTTAAACCAATTCCGAGATGTGGGCCCTATGAGGCATGATTCATGTGGGTTGCGGTGAAGTGTCTCTTTTTCACCGGGTGTCCATTTTGAACAAATGAGTATAAAAATACGTGTGTTTTTCCACGAGGATAAAAACAACATGATCCAAATAATTTTATTAGAATCAAGGGTTTATCTCCATGAGACATATTTCAAGAGAAATGTGGAAAATCATGACATATCTATCTGATGTTAGATTAGGGATAATAAATAGTAAACTTGCATGTTTTTCTATGAGGATCACAGCAGTGTGATCCGTTTGGACATGTCAAGCCATTCTTGTGATCTTCTTATTTTTGGAAATAGGACAGGAATATCAGTGGAAGTTAATTTTAATATGTTTGAAGAGAACCCGCAACTTGGGTATGCATCAACTCTTGTGATAGTGGAAATGATGTTTGAAGATATGGGGTCAAAGGTTCTTCGACTGTTGAAGTGGAGTGCCATCTAAAATGAGTTTTTGGACTTTTGGATCAACGAAGAACATCGTGACCTCAACGAACTTTTGACTAGATGTGACCTATACTATTGGGGTACCATGGACCACCTAGGGTACATGTTCTCAATTTAGTTCCCGAGGATGGATAGGTAAATGACCGGGTGATGAGGAAGGATCACACATCATTTGTTCCCAAAACGCTCCATGAACCACTTTATGAATCTTCTACCTCTCATAAGTCATTATTCTGAAGTCAGATATTGGCATGTGAATATCCTATCAAGTGTTTGTTTCCACATAGAATGCAATGATGCCTTCTGTAGTGGATGTTAAGTTTCATTTCAAGATATTAAGGGGGTGACACATACCCGGTGTGGAATCTGATGACTGAAACAGTTTTTTTAGAGAGGTACCATCCAACATGGATGTCTAGTGTTCCTCAATAATTTTCCAATCGGTAAAATCAAACATGGATGGATAGAGTTCTTTGATTCTTTTCTGAGAGGCATCAACCATAAAATATGGCCAGAGTTACTCGATTCTCTTTCGAGAGGTATCATCAAGAAATGATGGCCAGAACAGTTCTTGTTTTCCTTCATCTAGGCTAGGACATGGTCCTCGAAGGTAGTTTTGGGTTTATGTCTAGCATTCCTAAGAAATGGTCCCAAATGGAAGCTCTAGGCTTCCCTCTAGTAGGACTTGGGACTGGATCCCCGATGAACTAGAGTGAAAACCTTCTAACATATCAGGGAGTGGGTGGCCACTAAGACTACAATTAGAATGGAATCCCCTTGACATACTTGGTCATGGGAAGCCACTATGACAACTTGTAGAGTGGAATCCCCCGTACATACTTGGGTGTGGGTATCTTCTACCACAATTATTATAGTGTAATCTACCTGACACACTAGGGCATGGGAAGCCTCTACCATGGTTTTTCACCTCGGCTGTGTGGCACAGTGAGAAGATGTGGTTGACGTACCATTATACTCACACGGAAGAGGGACAATTTTCCCATTAGGAGGTGTCCTTATGATGCCACTAAAATTTGTGAGTTTGAGTCAGTTCCTATAAAAAATGGATAGAATCAAGGTGTGGGGATTGTTTTCCCATAACATGTTGTTCTGTCTAGATGTGTGGGATGTTGGACATCGATGGTGGTTACATCTAGGACAATCAGCTACTCACATTATTGGGTTAAGCTATGATATTGAGGTCCCCTTACTATCTCATTTTGATATCTTTGACTGAACATATATATATATATATTCTATTTTTAATTACCCCTCCTTGGGTTTTGTTTACTCTCCTTCTCAAAGAGGCAAAGACATGCAGGGTATACCACATACATTCAATGTCTAGCTTCTCGTTGTTGGATGAGTTTAATCCTAAACTTTAGGTGGAGAAGACTCGATGAGAGGTTAATCATATCACCATTTCAATCTCATTATTTTTGGATGAGCTTACTTCACTCTCTTTTTGAATTGAGATATAGTCTTTTATTGTATTTTGTTCTGTCTACTACTACCCTCTTCAGTACAATTTTTGCTGCTCCCATGAACCCTCAGGGAATACTACTGTGTATTTTTATATTCATCCCAACATAGGCTTTTCTTGCACTTGGTTCGACCTCGTAGAAAAATGATAGGGTGATCGGGACATCATAAGAGCATAGGGATACAGAGTTATTGGACCCCATGTTGTGGCCATAGCTTGGGATGCAAGAGCATTGTTATCTCAACTGTTTTATTTTTCCACATGTTTCTAGGTTGTGTCACTCTTCTCGATGGGTTTTTGTTTTCCCCCATTAGCTTTCAGTTTAATTTACATCACTTATACATGTACTGTTTATATTTTAATGAATATTTTTGGTTTATATATAGCAGTGTTCTATTATTTCATTTCCATTGCACTATTGTATTAAGTTGGTTGTGTGCATGTTTATAGGTACATAAGAAAAGTCCATCATGAGTGTTTTATGCTTAATATACATGTGTCCATCCCTTGTCCTATGGAGGAGGTATTGTGGAAGTTGCGGCTCGATCCCAGGCATGGTTTGGGTCATGAAAAAGTTGTATCAGAACCACGTTTAACCCTTGAGACGTTGTTCAGATGATCCCCTAAAAAAGTCTTGTTCATGTATAGGGAAACAATTGGAAGTGTCTTGAGTAACGCTCTCAAACCAGGGAGTCTAGTGACTATACGAGCAGTTGATGTATCTATTCACTAGGACCCTGATTACCCACTTGGATACTCGGAATCCTAAGACACTTGTTACAGGGAACAATGGTATATGAATCTTAATGGATTTAGTCATTGACTGTTCTTCATAAGTAATCTCCCATTGTTGATGATATATATATATATATTCCCATCTTATTGTGGTACTACTTAATAACATTTAAGATTTCTCTATAATGATAGCCAACTACAATACTAGCTTTAGTTCATAAAAAGGCCCTATAAGCGATGAGGCCTCAGTTATATACCCATCATGTAATCCTTTTACTCTATGTGGGCAGGTTGCAACACCTCCGCCTATTATAAGAAGACAATTACAACAAAAGTATGTTGATGACATGTGTAGGTTTAGTGCACATCATGAGTTCCATCACTAAATAAAAGTATGATTCTATTGGGAGATAGAACCATAGACAATGAACATTTGGTGAGAGTCAGGTTGCCACCACTTAATAATTTTTCAGACACAGATAGATCCGACGGTGGCTTTGGAAGCCTACCTTTTCCACAAAAGTAGCTCGCCGATGGTGGAGTCTAGTTACTCAGACACTCCATGAGTCAGCACTCTCATGGTAAAACTACCAGTATCTATTTCATAATGAGTACTAGCCCTCTATCTTGTGCTATATTTGTCTTTAAGAGCCGTTGTAGTTTCATCTGGGAGGGATGATACTAACTGAGTACGCGACTAGGATTATATAAATTTCATGATACTCTCAAGACATGATCCATGTCGGCTACATCCAAGCACATATGTTTGTGCATGGACTCTAAAGACTGATTCATGCTATCATAGTACCCTTTTTCATCCCCATCTATATTAGGGTACTGGAGCAGGTTCTAGTGACAGATAACTTTAGGTCAGAGGGATTCCATATAGGTGGTTGTGGTTGTGAGGGAATCAAAGTTGAGATTTCTGTCACAGCAAGAAGATTCAAGTCAAAAATATTTCAAAACAGGAGGCCTCCCCATAACCAGCTGTAGGAATTTTGTCATATGGGACCAAGGTAGCATATAGAACATGAACATACTAAGTATGGATGGTGTAATTCTTGTGACGGGTGAGGTTACATGGAAAGTGACTACCTAAACAAGTATTCTCAGAACACCAACCAGGCAGCAGGTGGACCACCATGGCATAGACAACATTGTGATGGGGGATCCCCTAAGTGGGGACATGGTGATCCCTAGGGAGGCGGTTCCGAGAAAGGATTAAGAGGTGTTGGAGGTGGGGTATGGTGTTATGAGGACATCACACCACCACTAGGTTGTACATGTGGGGATCAAGATGTTGGAAGCTGGGGCTACAGAAAAACATATGATTTTGATGTCTAAGATCCTGTAGAGATTGATACGATAAAAGGTACTCCTTGTGTCTTTTCTACATTTTGTAGTAGATCTTGTTTGAAACTATTTTAAGTGCTCTTTTCAACCTACTCCTTACATGAGGATTAATTAGGGTGACATGAGGCATCAGTGTGACCCTTTGTCTGTGTTTCTCAACATAGTTTTGAGTGAATGAGAAAGATTGGAATTTCCCCCCCACCAGGAAATATTTTTTATGCGAGAAAAACTGTGAGGGTGATTCAGTGCCGCCCAAGGAAGATAGTATTGAGGTGTGGTGGATGACTCCCTCTAACTTGTGTTTTCAGGATGAGGTTTATTGATGGAGTGTCAGAGAAAATTCTGGCATTACTGGTGTATTTTTCCCACTTGATAGTTTTTTCTCAGGATATCTATAGTTGGTGTAGTTGAATATTTAGTTTGGGGATTACTCTAAATACATGGAGAGGGAATACCCATGTGGTATGTCACTTGATTTTTTAGACCAGCTTCTTTGGGTTGGATGATTTTACTCTCCTAACGTATTCATTGATAAATTTTCATACCCAATGTATAGTTTTAATAATACAATTATAATTTGTAGGCCGAGTTGTTGGAGCCCCCATGAACAGATCAATGTGACTCTCAATCTAGTGTTGGCAGTGATAGTATTCTACCTAAGAATGTGGGAACACTACCTTATTGGTGAGTGATTTTTGTTTTGTTCAGGTCACCAAATCCTCATGTATGTTCTCACCTCGAGAGACTAGATCCTAATGTAATAAAGCTGGTTGAAATTCAATGTTGGACTATGAATTTGACATATTCTATACTTTGAGAAATGGAAATGTTGTAGTAGATTCGAATATAAGGAATTACCAAGATCACACATCATAGGATGTATTAGAACATTTATCTCCCCTGAAGCTGACCCTAGTGGGGTAGAAGGGTACAATGTTTCCCCATTAGATTGTGACGAATCCTTCTCTTCCCAAATGTGTAAGAGAGAATAATTTACAATGCATCGATTGTGAAAGCCTATGTCACTAAATTTTCATGGTTATTTCACTTGATAGATATTCTAAAGGAGTGAATCATGATACCCTATTCAAGGGACAAGAAGTGATTCCATTCATGACGTGGGATGTAGAGGCTTGGCTATAAAGGCACACTATCACAAATTTTCATTGGGATGTTTGAGATCCTACAATGAGATGGCAGTGTTTACCACCTCTTTTCCCTACCCCTAATAGTTGTAGTGGGTGCATGTTGTCTCAAAGATGTTGCAACTAAGGAGATGTGAGTATTTTTATATACAGATCATCTACAGAAGCATACCATACAAGGATGAACCATCCCCTTTGTTCACGTTGAGTGGTTGTATGGAAACGTTTAGGTGTTTCCATAGGATTGGGAGAGGGAACTGTGGGCTCAGTATCGCAAGTTGATTCCCTAGATTTGAATTTTTAGGAATTAAATCATTATGAAGGGAATTATGTAGAGACTCATTTTATTTTGGTAAGACACTGAATTATTTATACATATATTTCCAATACTAGCCATTGAGATGGAATTAAATTATGAGGCCCGATGTGCACGAAATTAATTTTATTAAAATATTTATTATATTTATTCTCTACATATGAAGAAGGAGGGATATCTACTAAACAGTGCCTTGGATCAGAAATTTTAGGCCAGGGAAGAGTCTAGAAGGTGTCATTTACAGTACGCGAGGCATAACATTTTTCTACATGAGACTTCTGTTAGAAAAGTCACCCATGGGAAAATCATAAATAAAATAAATTAGTATAATTATTTTATCTTGAGAAACAAATAAAAAAATTATGATTAGAGACATATATTGGAAACTTGACACCATTTTTGAGTTTGCAATAGGATGTTTTAATTATGAATAACATAAAATGAGGGGGAACAAGAGTTTGTGATTCTACGCCGATTGGGATGCCTATAAATAATGATTTATGGATTTGAGTTTAGGGTTATCCCTAATAACTTCTCTCTATAATAATCCAATATCTCTCATTTCTCCCTCAACCATTCATTTTTTCGTCATTAGATTAAGGAGAAATCTCTTTCGAAACATTGATAGATCAAAGGAAGATTGTAGTCCGTGTGTCTTCAAAGATCGAAAAATGAATCGACGTGGGATTCTTTACTTTGGATCTCTGATTAATGTTTTCTTCAAAAAATCATCATTTGTTTTGTTTATTATTCACTTTGAATATCATTTGTTAAAAGATGAACAATCACGACCAATGAACCATGTTCAAAACCTGAAGTTTTATCTGTGTTCTTCTCTATTCATCGCAGTTGTTTCCTTTTATTTTTCAGGACACAGAATCACCCTTAATTTATCAGATGGAGGGTGTAACTGTTAAGATCAAATAATTAGGATCACATATCTGGTTTTAGGTTCACGATTGATTAAACCATAATGGTTTGGTAGTCTGTGGAAGAATCCACTGATGCACCGGCACCGACGGTGGTTCCACGGTTTCATGCAGTGGTGGTCATGCGTGTGAGCCAGTGTTGGCTACCGTCGAGCGGTGGATATGTGTTGGGATAGTGGAGTAGAACAAGAGGGTTTATGAGTGGTGGAAACTCATGGGGGGACACTGAGGTAGTGAGAAGGGCATTGTGTCATAGAAGTTAGGAAATGAAACTAGAACGTCATCATGGTGGTTGGGTGGTGTGGTTGGCATTCGAGGATGCATGACTGAGAGGAGCAGAGCAGACCCATGGCACGACCGACTATGGAGGATGCAGCAAGGCTTAGGCATAGAAAAGTGGTTAATAGGGGGACTGAGTGGATTTACAGTTATGGATTGTGAACCCAGGTATCAATAACCCATGAGACGTGTGTGGTGTCTTGTTGACACTTAACTGCGTGGGTGGGGGGCACTGAGGGGGTGTGCTAGTGGGAATTTTCGGGTCCAGTCTAGGCTGATGTGATGTGATCCAGACTGGGTGTAGATGGTATGGGCCACACAATTGGTTTATGGGCTATTAGTTTGACCTATAATGGCTGGGGTGAGCTGGCCCATGCGGAGCGGTCTGGCCAAATGGGCCAGACAAGTTCATTTCATTCCATATGGATTTAAATGGATATATCTCTTACATTTGGTGTCTGTTTAATGTGTTGTCAGCTTCTCCAAATCCCTCCCATCATCACTGATCTTTTTATACAAGTTAGAGAATTTTAAAAATTGTTTTCATTTATTGGTTTCACAAAAATACTAAGTTAAATATTTATAATATAACTGTTATTATTCAGAAATCTAGTATCAGATATATCTTTTAAATGGAACGTCTGTTTGACGAACCTTTAGCGGAAGCATGTCTCTAGTATTTGTGAAAAATTTTAAAGGGTACTTTTGATTTATTAGACAATATTTGAGGAGTGGTACCCATGGGGCTTGGTGAAATGAATCTTTTTCACCAGGTATCCATTTTTAATAAATGAGTAGTCAATCCTATGTGTTTTTTGAGAGGGTCACAATGGCCTGATTTGTATAATTGTTTTAGGATCAAGGCATGGTCCCCAAAAGATGTATTTTGTGATCAATGTGGTGACTTATGACTTTTCCATCGAATTTCAAATTGGGGTGAATAAATAGTCAATCCTGAATGTTTTTTTAGCAAGCTCATAATGGTGTGATTCGTTTGGACATGCATATCATTTCTTGTGACCATATTATATTGTTGATACACGAACACAATATTTGTTGAAGATCACTATATTGTGATTGACTTGTACCCTCAAATTGGGTTAGCATCAACTCTTGTGATAGTTGAAATGATCTATGAAGAGATGTGGTCAGTGGTTCTGGGATCATTGAGGAGGTGTGTCAGTGAAATTACATTTTGGCCCTTCAGATCAATGAATAACATCATGCACTTGTCATCGTTTTCACTATATGTTCCCTATAATTTGGGAATACCATGGTACACCTAGGAGTAATCTATATCAATATAGTACATGAGGATGTTTATGTACAAAAAAAGGTGATGTGGTGGGGGAACAAGTCTTTCGGGCCACACACCTGTCGTGTATCACTTTAAGAATCTTCTACCTCTCATAACTCTCTCTTCGGAACATAGATCTTAGCATGAGAGTAGCCTATCCTATGTATTTTTTAACATTGAAAAATATAGTGGACTCTGTACTAGCATTATATATTTGAAGCAAGATTTTATTGGTGTGACACCAACCTGGGTCAACACACGTTTACTGCAAAAGAGATTTTTGGAGAGGTACCATCTAGAAGGGATATCCATTATTCCTCAATGATTTTATAAGAGCTTCCATCTAGATGTGATGAAAAGAGTTTCTTGATGATTTTTAATAAGTTACCACCCAATAGGGATGGATAGATATCCTCAATTATTTTCTGCGACGTACCATCTAGTAGGGATGGCCGGAGCTGTGTTGGGTTTACCTCTATCAAGGCCGAGATGTGGTCCCTGATGGTAGTTTCAGGTTCACCTTCAGCTGGGATAGGCAGTGGTCCCAAATTTTAGTTATGGAAATCCCTCCAGTAGGGGTTGGTTGTGGGGCCTAAATGAAATGTAGTTGAATCCTTCAGACACATTTGAGAGTGGGTAGCCTCTAGGACTATAACATGAGTAGAATCCCCATGATGTACTAGGGTGTGGGTATCCTCTATATCTTATAAAAGAGTGGAATCTTCTTTACATAATAGGACATGAGTATCCTCTAATAATAATATTAGATTGGAATCCCAATGACGTACTAGGGTGTGTATAGATTCTACATTGGGTTTGTACTTCAAAGATGTGGCATAGTGGTGAGATGTGGTTGACGTACCTTTGGACTCACTAGGAAGAGGGACAATTTTACCACCATGATGAATCATTGTGATTAGTAATAAAATAGTGAGTAAATTTCAATGTTTCACAAAGAGGATATTATCAAGGTGTGGTGATTGAGTCCTTT
This sequence comes from Viscum album, assembly GCA_963277665.1. NCBI lineage: Eukaryota > Viridiplantae > Streptophyta > Magnoliopsida > Santalales > Viscaceae > Viscum > Viscum album. The sequence continues at coordinate 1,042,161,741 of OY728160.1, read as the reverse complement.
TGACTTTCCGTTTTGAGCAGACTTGTCAGATTTTGGAAATTGATAGTGGTTACTTCTAGGACTGTTTGGTACTCACTTTCTTATGATGAGTTGTGAGATGGAGACTTCCATAATTTATCGTTTTTGTTTCTCTGACTGAGCATACACACACACACACAAACACACACACACACACATATATATATATATATATATTCTATTTCAGGTACCAACTCCTTTGGATTTGGTTACTCTTATTCCAAGAGAGGAGTATATGCACGTGGTATTCCACATGCTTTCTATGTATAGATTATCATGGTGGGATGAGTTTATTCTCCTACAATATGTGGCAATGACTCGATGATAGGTTTATATTCCAATAATTTATAGATCATTGTGTTTGGATTTTCGTACTTTATTATCTTTTCAGGTTGAGCTATACACTTTAAATTAATCTTTTTATATAATTTTATCCCATATTTAGTGAATCTTTTGATGCTTTCTTATGCCTTCATGGAATCCTATTGAGTGTTATTATACTAACTAATGCATAGGCTTTTACCGCACTTGGTGTGCCTTGGAAGATGACAATCTGTATGATCATAAAATCATATGAGCCTAGGGATATGAGGTGCTTGGACCATGTGTGGTGGTCTTAGACTGGGATCCAAGAAAGGGGTTTTCTCAAATATTTTATTTTTTCACTTTTTTCCTTGTTTTGACACTCATTTGGTTTGGTTTTTTTTCACATTACATTTCATTTTACTTTATAACACATATAATTGCACTATTTAGAGGATTATGCATAATTCTAGTTTATATATAGAAGTGTTGCCTTTCTTCCTTTTCCACTTAACCTTTTCATTGTTTTTGTTGTGTGTGTGTGTACATGTACATTTTCAATGGCCTCCTCATGTTTTTTATTCCTTATGCATTTATCTCTAGCCCTGGCCAATGGTGGAGGGTATTAGGTAGTTGTGGCTCGAGTCCTAGCATGGGTTGGGTCATGATAGATGTGGGATGACATCATGAGTTGGAAAAAAATTACCCTGATGAAGTCATGGAATCTATATGTCCATGTAAGACATATTTCAAAGTTCATGGATTTTCCATATCAATTCCACTCTGAGGTGTCATGTGGTTATAAAAAACCTACAATAACCTTCTAGACAACATTCACCTAATGAAATGTGAGACTATTAAATAAATTCATCTACTCCTCATATCCTGTAATACAACCAAAAATATCAATGAGGGCCTCCACACATTCTCCCCATACATGATTGTATACCTAGAGGAGAATAATGTGAAACTCTTAGTAGTTGCCCTTGTATCATTATTGGTACCAACATATATCCCTATAAAAAGATGACGTGAATCTATATTTCAAATTATAAATTATTTAAATCACATGAGGATATCACCGACTAGATGAGTGGAGGAGTCAACCCCATCAATTGAATAAAATATATACCATCTAGCTTAACCAGGGTCATGTTCTTGGAAACAAAATACCCAGAAGCCTCCCGCACCTAACTAGCCTAGGTCTTCTTATTAAGGGTGTCTGTAACCACATTCCCAATCCCAAAATTATATATTATCTCAAATTCATCTACTAGTAGTAACTCCATCCAAACCAACCACATTAGGGTCATGTATCTATGTGTGGAGGCATAACTATTACTCGGATGTTAAGAGTAAGACAAATCTATATCCCAGATGATAGTGCCACCACATCCTCAGTGGAATGAGTACCACTTCCAACTCTAGGTCATGGGTCACTAAGTTATGCTCATGGGGTTTCAACTTTCTCAACCACTTATGTGATAACTACTTTACTCTAAATAAAAATAGTTCCATTAACTGATCTTGAGGCATTTATATACAATACGTACTTCATTCCCTTTTTTTTGGAAGTCTCAAAACATGACCACCCATAATCCTCATACTCATCACCTAAAATGATCATTATCACTTCTCAAAATGGGTTAATGGATCCCATATCCACATATTGGTGGTTAATAGGGATAAAATCCTTGAAATTCTTCTAAAAACATCCTCCAGTACCCCTACAAACCATGAAAAATATGCAGCTCTAAAACACTATTGGGAATCTCTGAAGAAATCACAACATCAATCTTCACTGGCTCCATGGATGAAACATGATTAGAAATGACATCCCCCAGGATGATAAACTCAATAATCAAGAACATGAGCTACAAGAAATGAACATAAATCATGATTTCCTGATGAAAATATAGTATAATACTAAATTACTCTACATAATCCTTCTTTGATATAGAGTATATGAGTCTATCCACAATGAACACAAAAATGAAATTATTTTTCATATGGATAGAATATTCTTCACAATAGAGTTATAAAAAATATGGGGGTATTAGTTGAACCAATGAGCATCACTAGGTAATAATAATATTAGAATTGATATCAAAACATCAGCTTCAGAATATCATTCTCATGAACTCTCAAGTCCTATTAGCTTGACTAGAGAGAGATCTTTGATAACCTTATCACACCTCAAAACTAATCAAAGGGACTCTAAATCCACATTATGGGAATTTTTTTTCTTTATCATGGTATGGATATGGTGATGATAGTTGTCATAATGTCTCATTTTCTCATCTGCCTTTTTAAATAACGACACAAAAAATACATAGGGGGACACATTGGGCCTCATAAAAACCATTCTCTCAAGTAGCTTCCAAATGAAACCATAGTTCATGTATCAAGATAGGGTCCATATGACATGCCACATATGATATCATTTTTGTCACTTTATTCATGTTGATATGAGATTCTACCACCCACTTAAAAGGTATTAACAACACATCCATTGGAAATACATTTGTTAAATCTTCTATGACTAAAGGAATCCATGATAAAAAATATCCAACTATACCATGGGTTACACTTTCAACTGATGTTTGATGATTTGTATCCTCCCTCACACAAATAACACTCTAACTACATTGAGAATTATCTCACATTTAAATGATAATATTATCCATTTAGTGTGAAGGAAAATAATTCATCTACATTGATAGTCAATCTGAGGTTGGGTTGTGGTCAACTAATAAATACCCAAGATGATTTCATAGGGTTCTGTCAGGGTGACCATTGTCCCCATTAGTACCTCTATATACCAAGTGATATCATTAAATTATGGAAGATAAAATATATTTATGAATTTTTCACCGTAAGAAACTCGAGAACAATATACTAGGATAATCCCTCAATTGGAAGCCCTATCTCCTACACTATCATTAATGATATGAAGGAATGTATTTCACCTATGTATACTAATACTAATTCAATAATATAATGAACATAGATCAGACCAAAAATCATTTCATAAGCCTTAGGATCTTAATAAATACATGAATCCAATATTCTAGGTCCCATTCACTAGCTCCTAGAGCCTCACATGGACCCCCAAGTGGTGGTGGTGGAAGCATCTAGTTGCATTGTCCATCATCCACTACTCCTCTTCCTGGAGATCCACCGCCTCCTTTTCCATATTCTGCTCCCTGGGTCCCACCATACCCATCACAGAAGATCCCTATCCCCGGTGTGGTTTCTACCATGGTGGTCCATCCAATATCTAAATAGGATACTCATCATGTGTGTTTAGAATGTCTAGTTCCATGTTACCTCACACATCACAAATAAAACATTTCCCATCTCTAGGATTCCTTGGTACTCTTATTTCTCAATGAATGTACATGACCTTATTCATGGGAGGATCCCTTGAACTTAGATCCTATCGAGTAGTGTATACCAGCTACAAAATATGACTCAGACCTATAACACCTAATACATGCATAAGCTATTTGGTGACCCATGGACATGAATCTGTATATCACCAGTGCAAACTCCCACACCACCACATAAGATGGAATGAAAAAGGGTACCTCATTGTAATGGATATATCTATTTACCCCCTATGAAAACATCAGTAAATGGATGTACCTATCAAAAATCATGTCAAGGGTGTGTTTTGTATGGTTTTTTTCAAACTCGTTGTGTATTCATCCACTATCACCCCTATTGTAGCTATAAAATATTCTGATAAAACTTTGAGGGAAATAGGAGTTATTATAGTCTTATAGGAAATTCTACTTGAATTAAAACCATGAGAGTGTAATCCCATCATGCATATATGTAGAAAGACACCATGAGTCCTAGAAACTCCATGGAAAAAGGTTATCATCCATTGAAACCACACAATCCATCGATGTACAAATAAGCCAAAAAAACATGGAACACAAACACTATAAAACCTATGCTTCCTAGGGATCTAGATCATTGTAAAACCATAGCTACCTCTGGCACTATGATTTATATACCACGTTATGCCTGGGTGTATCCAAAACCTATCCAACAAGTAAGATCTCCAAACCAATAGGTTTGGGTGTTTCTACATGGAAACATAGAGATAGATTTCAATTGATTGACCATGACATGAGGCCACATCAATAAGCAGATCATCTTCATGGTGCAGAACAGATAAAATGGTTGTATAAAATTGTATATTATTCATAGAAATTTAATAAATTTGTCAGATTGTCATAAGAGCACATATATATACAATAGATAGTTGAATCAAGAAGGAAAATCAAAGACACAATCATATATGATGCATGTACTATTTATCCTTACAACCAATGTTTTCGAATTCCATTTTGACAAAAAGGTATTCGAGGTTCTAGTGAGTAAATAAGTCAGCCACCACCCCTCATTGGTTTCCTAGGCCTGAAATCCACACTCATGACACATGGAATTCTTTTTAATATATCGCAACTAATTCCTTATAAGGGCACAAATCTAAACACCATACAAAGGAATTTTATACACTATTAAAAATATATCTTGATCCAACCCAAAGCCACCACAGATACAGATACCAAAAACAAATCTCTAGACGCCAGGTTTTGGTGATAATCATCAAAATTCAAAACCTAAATGGGAGGAATTTTACTAATATACATGCATGCCCACACCCAAGCATCTCAATGGAAAGGAGAAGTGTAATAATAATTAAAGGATGACATATCAAGAGAATAACCATTTATAAAATACATATTTGGAATAAATGATTATGATTTTTTAAACTTAAATATAAAGGGAAAAAATACATGCCCAACCAGAAAGACGTCCCAACCTGAAAAAACTAGAATAGTAAAATGTTGAGTGTGCTAATCTCGTGATCTCCAAAATATTACCACCACACATGGCACAATGAAACCAGTTTCCCTAAGCCCCATTTTAGTCACCATTGACCTGTCTGTTTCTTACAAAAGACATGACACATGCAGGAAGAGCCCGTGTACGGCTGAGTATATACATAAAAAATTGGAAGCCCCAAAATATGATAAATGGGGTGTAGTAATGGTCATGATATGAATATATACTTGGAAGCTAAACCCAATGTAAGATATAAAATATAATTTTACAACTTGGATGTATATATGCTCAAAAAAATGAAACCCAAATGAGAGTGAATGTGATCTACATCTGACATCCCAACCCATGAAAAGCATTTCCATACGTTCATGAAGTTGATCATCGATTTCCATTATCTTATGCATCTTTAAAAAATGAAACTGATGTCAATCCACACATTTCCATTATTCCACATTTTCGAGGGACATAATTTACATGTTGAAGAAACTAATCCTAGTAAAATAGGAGTGTGGAACTTAGTATATAGCTAGAGGGACCATGCCATGTACCAACATTGTAGGTCCAGTAATGTAAATAGTAGAGGACCCATTAATAGATAAGCTTAAGGGTTCAACTCTAGTAGATGGTAGAGAACCCATTCTCATCATTACTAGAGGTTTCCACTCTAGTAGTTGAGGAACCATTCCCTAATACTATAGGAGGGTTCCACTATAGTAGTGAAGGACCCATACTATGACTTTGTATGTTGGTACCACTCAGTGGATAGGTATATGACCCATGGATGATCCCAGTAGGATGGTGAACCTATAATAGTAGATGAAGGACCCATGCATTACCACCCATGAGGGTTACACAATATATATAGGTTGAGGACACATGGCCATCCAACTAAAATATTTCCACTCTAAATCAACTTGTATCCTTCCCGATCAATGTCATTGTCATGCACCACCTGGAGAAGTTTCCCACAAGAAAATTATTGCATCATATGTAAATATCAACTACAGAGGCCACTATAACATTATAGAATGAAAAATATTGGATTTTCTACTCGAGGTCCAAAATCAGAGTCAAAAAAAGGTGATATGAGAAGTTGATTTTTCCACACAAGGAATGAAGGTTTAAAAAACGTATAAGGTGTCCCACAAAACATGTAGTCATGTTCCATAGAATAGTCATGTCCCTAACATTACATAGATCACTATTGATATAGCCCTATATGGAATGTATGATTCAATCAGGGTCATGCATCTGGTCCACTCCATGTACTTATAGAATCTCGTGTGTCTCTATACATTGGAAAATAGAATGACCCTCACCTTGACTGTGTCTATGTATTCTTGGAGTACACATCATGTTTCTAGCACCAAGTTAGACATAATTTAGGTGTCTCGCATGGTATGTAATTATTTTAATCTCATTAAACAATATCCGCTATAGAAAAGGGGTTACACATCTTATGTTCTCTATATTACAAAGCATGTAGTCAGGTTTTTATAATGAATTCATGATCTACCTTGATGATCTATAATAGTAATTTCCAACATTTATCTCACTTACAAGGCTCCTAAAATAAATGGGGATGTTATTGATTCATCTTTTAGGATGCCCTATGTCCAAGAACATATTTCTATTTGGTCTTTTGGTTCCCTCACACACCACAAGAGTGTCTCGTTTCTTGAAATATCTGATTCAAATTCTATTTCAAGAAATTGATCACTCTTAACTCATAGATCCGCCAAACACATCCCCATCATACATTCTATTACATCAAACTTGAAACTCTCATAGAACAAGTGGTCCGATCATGCTTGATCATGTTTCAAAATGTCATATTGTATCCTTGTGGTCAAATAATGACTAATGGAAATAATAGTGGGATACATTCCTAAGTGGCATATGTTAAAAAAATTATGCAAGAATTCATGGACAATAGATACATATTATGGGTGCATGGGGAGTGAATGCTGAATAAACAAATAAAATGTGTACTTGAGTGATTAAAACTATTGTATTTGATGAAGATTGTGATATAGAATTATCATGTTTAAACTATTTATTAAGTCATGGTAGAATCCAAAAATTGACGAGTCCTACTGAGTTATGGATTATTCGTATTCGATGAATGCACATAACAATTAGAAAATGAATTATTTTATCCTCTATGCATCAATCTCCATACATCCAATGATTGATCATCATCACTTTCTAATTTTTTGATGACTGGTGGATGAAAGGCCTCCCAATTATCCTAGGATTTTTATCGATAAACCTATATAACTAACATAATTTTATATGTATAGATTCAATATAAATTATATAAATTAAAATAAATAAGTAAATAAATTTATATACTTAAATAAATACACCCACCCACATCCTATTTTATATTAACACAGAGTACTGACATATTCTATATTTTACCTCTTCTAAAAATAAATTTTTGGATTCAGTTATTGTTTCATATTCTCAATCCAATATTATTTTTTTATATATATCTCATTGTATTTAAAAAACTCTGCTATCATAAAATAAAATGTATTTAATATTTTTGTAGATTTAATTTTGGGAACAATGGGCCTTGAAATAAAACGTTGTCTCAACTCTTGGATCAGAAAATATATCAAGAAATATTTCAATGTTTTAGAAGGAAAAATAGGGTCTCTAGACCCTAGATAGTGAAACATTATCCAAGAGGGATAAAATTATCTTCTTTCAGTTTCTTCATGAAAGCATAGTGTTATAGATTAATTCAATAAATTTTAAAAATATAATTTTTTTATGGATTTGAGGATTATGTGTATGGATTCTTGAGATTTTAATGACATGTTGTAATAGATAATAAAACATTCATTACATAGAATATTTCCTATATATATCAGAATGACTATCATGATGTTGTGTTATTTTATGAGTTTGATTTCTAATAAGCTGAATATTCTGAACGCTTTATGAAATTTGGATAAAGAATTTGTTTCTATACTTTTCTTGTGGAAAATGTTTTTTCCATTATATTTTGCAGATATTGTGGATTATTTAATGGTTCATTTGGTCCAAGATAAAGAAAATGTGTAGAACATTATATATGCATTGGATGAATTATTTTTAATGGTAATGGAAGATATTAAAGGGATATTTTTGGAATGCATATTGACCTGAAGCCTCCATTGTTGAGAATTATAATTTTGGGGAGTCTGTACAGTTTTTTTGAAGCTATATTTCTAAAGTTTAGCTCATCATTTTTCCTATATATCACCCTAAAAATGTCAATTATGGTGGAAAGGGGATTCATTATTTGAATGTAAAATCATTGACTGGTTAACAGATAATGAAGGTACGTTTAAACATATTAAATTATAGAGATGATACTCTTCCATTTGAAACAATTTATTAAATTGTGTTGAAACAATGTTATCCAATGTATAATGATATGTGTATATTTAATGATCATAACAAATCATATTTTATATTATTTTAATAGACCATTCGTGATGGAATAGCTTAATCAAGAACAATAGGAATGTTACTGTATTATCCATGTTTAAATTTAATAAAATGGTCCATGTTTGACATTAATTGAAATAAATTTCATATGGTTTATTAGGAAAAAGAAGTGGGATTCAAAATAGTGGGGTATTATTGTTCCTAGAGGTAATACATTTTTGAAGTGCCAAATAAAAATATACAATTATTGGATTGAGTGAATATTATAAAGTCATTGATGAAATATGGGATTTTGATTACAATAAATCTCATGATCCAATGTTTAACTAAAAATGTATAAATTATAATAACAACATCAGACATGATAATTTTTTAATGAAACCCTATAATGAAAATTGATTGGAATAAACCATTGATCATTTTATTATGACAACACATACATGACAAATTTTCTATGTTCTTGATAAATTCAATAAAGATTCTTCGATTATTTTAATTGAAAAAATATTTTGGGGATGATAAACATGATGAAAATGACGAATTATGTTATATCCTTACGTCCATGGAAATATTAACATATAATAATGAATAACACATTCTAATATTGGTTTGTTCTATATGGAATAATCATGATGATAGAATTTGTGAAAAATAAATTAGTACATTCCCAATTTCACAGTAAGCATATATTTATTTCTGGTTTACCTTTTAAAAATTCATAAAATGTTAGATATCTTAATTTTATTTTCAATTATAAAACACTCATAATAAATAATAGGTTTAAAGTGTTTATCAGTTTTTTAGATTACCACATTTAACCATAAGTAACATAAATATTATATTATTTTGTCAAAAAAATTATTTTATATCTATGATGTTAATTAAAAAAATATTTATTTAATAATAGATAATATTCAAAAAATATCTTTTTAATGTGAAAATAATTAATTATTTTTGATCATTTTTACTATTACACATCATTTTTGGACATGTTTTTATTCAATTATTTTTTTCCTTTACCCACTAATATTGTTAGAAATTAATTTCAATATTTTATTAAATATTTATTGAATTTTGGTAAGTATATTTATATTTATGTTGGAACAATTTTAATGTTTTTAAATAATATAATATTTTGTGGAAAAAATGGTTTTATACATAAGAGTATTTTTACTAATCACGCCAAATTTTTGGATTTTTTTACATACATTTATTTCATTTCATAAATAATTAATTTTTTTATAATATTAGTTAAATATAAAAATATGAATAGATTTGTTTTTATTTTAGTTTAATTTTTTAAATGTATTTATTTTTCTTTCACATTTGAATGTTGTATTTGGATCTTCTTATTTATGTACTAATTTTTTGTTGCATTGATTTATTAGATAATTACAAATCAATCATCGGATCCACCACATTTTTATAGAGAGAATCATAAATATACCTCATTGATGGAATGTTCACATTATCTAATTGATAATCCTCATCATCATTCTGTACATGGTACATCTACTTCCACGGGGAATGACGAATTCTATGGTTGGTAAATGTGGAATCTCATTTTTACCAATCTTACCAAATTTTTATAGATAGAAACTAAGGATACAAATAATATTTGTTGGTAATGATATTCCTAGAGGGAAAAATTTAATATAATTCATGAATTTCATAGCAATGTAGGCTAAAATTATGGTTAATATTTTTAATGTTGACTGGATAAGTGTTGAAAATTTCAAAATATATCAGTTACATGAGATTGTTTTGGTAAACTAATCTGTTATTATTTAGAATATCTGGATATTTTTATTGTAATTTATGTATCCCATTAATAATATATTATATATGATATTCTTGATATTTGATATGTTATTAAAAAATGTTTATCATTTTCCACTAGTAGATGGACGAATCTTAAATCTACTAGAACATTAGATTTCATTTTTTGTAATAGGAAACATCGTAATCCATGTGATATATATCCATTTTTAGATTATTAAACATGAAAGAAATTTGGAAGAATTTATAAGATGAGAATAATTTTTTGTACGTGTAATGATACCTTTTATTTGTTTTTTATTAAATTAATTATCATATTAATGAATTCTATATTTTTAATTTATTGAAGGAGATGATATCTCATTAAGATATCCAATATAGAAACATATACCTACATACCTTATCTTTAAGAGGGTGTATTTTATTGGAAGAAAAAATTAATGATAAAATATTTCCGACCCAAAGACCCTTTCCATTATGTTCAAGAGAATGACCCTTCTTCACCTCCTGATAGTCATGAAAATGGAAGAGGGTTTAAATGATCAAAAAAGGGAAATATATTACAGAAGTGTTGAGGGTCATATCTGATATTATTTTAAGTTTTTTATTATTTTTTTAATTCAATAAATTAATTATATATTCTGATTCATTACAGATTTCATAAAATATAATAAAAAAGACTCTCATGATGAGTGGAGAACACTAGAGATTGTTGTAGTAGATGGTAGAATGTATAGTTTAACTGAAACATTTAGATATCCCAACATAATGTATTTTATATTAGGATACTTGTTAGGTGTATTAGTCAAAGAACATTCTTCCATGATTTGATGCCTAAAAAATTGAGGTTTAAAAAAAATAATTGATTTATGCAGTTCATTATTTTAGTGTGATGATGGAGGACAGTCTTAGAGCTTTGGTACTTGAAGGACACAACCATCATCATTAAATAATCTTTTTGATTAAATGTGATTACACATCATTACATTACCAAATAAACTTTTGGTTTAAATTTTTAACATGTCAGAAAATAAATAATACATATCATCCCATAAGAATACAATGTCAGTCCAACTAAAATAGTATTCATTTATTTAATAATATTAGTTTTAAAAAACATGAAATCTTTTCATGTAAAGTCTTCACAACATTACTATTGGCTTCTCCATTATCTTATCCATCCTTAGTCCCTATTAATTTTTTTTCAAAACATGGGATGAGTAGAAAATCTTAGTAAGGGATATAAAAAGAAGGATATAAACCATTAGTCTATGACTACATATAAACATATGAAATCGTTTTCACGAAGACATACTTCTCTCTCGTAAAGAATCATATAATTACATCAGAAACATGATATTTACTTAAATCATATAACACATAAAAAAGAATAATAGTAATTAATTAATTAGTTTTATAACCCTCATAGTTACCTTAGGATTTGTAACCCTCATATTTACCTTACAATGGAAACCACATGACTACCTTTTGGTGTAACCATCACAGTTACACATGAAGTTTCCATAATACTATCCTCCAATATACACATACCCAATGAAATGTAGGGAGATATAGCTCCAACCCTTCATCATAATCAATTAATAAGATCCATAACATAATCATCAAACAATAATACTTTCATAAAAACATTCACTTTGAATTTTGTAAAACAAGATGTTTAAAATAATATTTTATAAGAAAAGTCCCTTAAAAATAATATATAATTGATATGAGAATCAAATAGAATGAATGGAATATGTGTATTTACTATCAATAAAAATAATAAAATACAATATATACAATATTAATTGCATTAAATAATCTTAGTAACACATAATTAATGATCTAAAAGGTTAACCCATCTTTTCAAATTTGGTTCAGATTCCCCTGACAACAGGTTCATATTACTTAAATCTGGTTTAAGACTCCAATTAAATTTTTAGAAAGGTGTTATTAATAATTTTAAAAAACATATTCATGTTCATTTTAGGTTATATGATCATTTTATAACATCATTTCTCACATTAATTGTCAATATTTTGTTCTTTTAATCGTTTTAGGTGCGTTATTTACATGATTTCGATGGTCCATCCATAAAGGATTTCCTTTTCGAATGGAGAAAAAAAATACCTGAAGTAGAATGAAGCGTTATAAATAATTTTATAGAAAATTTAATTATTCCATAAATCATTTTGGTTATATGGTATGAGGATGAATGTTTTGATAAATCATTTTTGATATTCATATAGATCATTTTGGTTGCTCTTCAATAATGATGAACTAGTTTTGTTATATAACAAAATGTTTTGTATATATGTTAACTCTAGAACATAAAAAAGGATATATCAAAATCCTTAAAATCTGTTTCAACTATTAAAATTATTTTATAACAAGTTGTGAGGCAAGTAATGGAAATTGAAAAAACGTCATCCATGATTTTGATAAAATCGTCACATCAAAGACGATTATTTTATTTTTGGAATAAGAGGTGTAGGAGAGTGATAATGATGATGAGTTTTTCAATAAAGATTATATACTATATCATATATAATAATCTAGTTCTTTAATTCCTCTTAAATAAAGCTAGGGGAAGAGAGTATACAAAAGGAAAAGGAAATGAAAAGAAAACACAAGAAAATGAAATAGGATTATAACCTCTTGATCTCTTCTCATTGAGATCCTCCTTAAGACTGTTATTTTTTTGCTATTTGGTGAGACCGTAAAGTCATGGAAGAGGATAAAAACCTTTAGAAGGGGAATGGGTATAATTTAGTCAATTCCCAAAACATGATAGCTCTGAGATAAAGAAGGGTTTGAGAGGGGTATTTATAGAGGAGAAGAGGATGGGGTTTCCATTATTTTATTAATTATTTTGTTTTTTTGACTTATGAAAAGAAATAGTGACGATTCCATGAATAAATATAGTAATTCATGCATGCGAGTTATTGATAATGGTCTTACTTCAGCATCACATCATATTTATGACATAATAAATCAATTATTCATCTAATTTTTTAAATTATTGTATTTCACTCTTCATTAAAAATTCATGTAATTCTAAAAAATTAATAAATTCAACCCCAACCATTTATTGATGTGTATAATTCAAAAATGAAATATATTCTGTGAAATCCTTTATTGAAATAGGATTAATTTAATTTTTATATAAAATCATACTTTATTTAAAAAATAAAAATTTAAAAATTATATCTCATTTTATATCACCTTGAAAAAATAATCCATATCTCATTATATTATATCATTAATACAATAAAAAAATAATATGATTTACTATTCATAGGGTTCGTATTACTATTCATATTACTTTTCATAAGGGTTTGTGACTATTCACCAAAAATCAATTTTGATCTATCAGACTAAAAATAAATTACTGATCCCTATAGTAAGTGTATGTTTTTCTATATTAAAATCATATAAGCAGAAAATTTATATTTAACTATTCATTAATATCTATCTCCTAAAGAAAAAATATTTTTTTGATAGAGCCTAACTATTTATTGTATTTCATTAAATTTATTTTTTAAACCTTGGGGTGTAATCTTATCCCCACCTTTTTGAAATTACATCCTCCAAATTTTTATTTACTTATTAAACTTGTGAGGGAAACTTTCCCCCATAACATTTTCAGATTCTGATGTTTCCTCTTCAAACATGTGGTTTATCCAAAACACACTTAGCTGATGGATTTCATTATTTTTAAATACTTTTCTACATTGATAAAGATGTTGAAACATTTTTTCCTCACAAAAAATGATCTCTTATAGCTGAACCACTTTTGGGCTTGAAGCATTAGTTGAATCGGGCACATACATTCTAAATAATAAAACATGAAAAACATTATGTACCTGAGATAATCTCAAAGGAAAATCTATAAAATATATGAAAATTTTAGCCTTATCTAAGATTTAATAGGGGCCAATGAACTGTTCACATATCATTCCATTCATAAAAAAATGTATAACACTTTTCTATAGTGATATTCTATAAAATAAATGTTCACATACCTCAAAAAAAGTCTTTCCTCCTGTTATCTGCATAAATTTTCTACCTCATGTTTAATTCCCTCTGAGTGAATATATAATTCATACATTTATGTTTGGTATATATTTAAAATTTGTCTCCATATAAATGAATCCTACAAATTTTAAAATCCTAAAACATAGATAATAATTTGAAATCATGTGTGTGATAATTTAAATCAGGAGGTTCGAGTTCTCCTGAATCATAATAAATTACTTTATCATTCTGCAAGAGAACACAACCCAGTCCCTTCAATGAAGAATCGTTATAGATGAAAAATTCACCATTTCAGGAAGGAATGGGAAAAAATGAAGTATTAACAAATCTATTTATTCTGGAAAAGAAAATCACAACCTTATATCTATGAAAAATTGACCCCTTTTTCATATTATCATAGTTATCAGGCTAAAAAACCATGCAATGTTTTTAACAATCCCTTAGTAATAACATTCTAATACAAGAAATCTATGAATCTATATAACATTTTTAGGTCTTTTACATTCACCAACCACTTTAGTTTTGGAAGGATAAACTGTTATTACATCCTTATATATTGTATTCCCTAGAAAAGAAATCTCTTACAACAAAAACTCACAATTTCCGAATTTCCATAGAGATTATTTTCATTTAAGGTTATAAAATAAAATCATAGATGTTTTTCATTCTCAAATTTAATTTTACAATATATCATAGTTACATCAATAAAAAAATCCAAAAACTTATCCATGAACTCCTAAAAAATATTCGTTTCCTAATATCCATGAATAAAACATGTGCATTAGTTAATCCAAATGTCATAAAAACAAATTCATCATGCCGATACCAAGTACGGAACACAAACATATGGATGTATACTTCCTTTACTTTCAACTAATGGTACCCTGACCATAAGTTAACATTCAAAAAATATATTACTTCCTGGAGATGATAGAACAAATCATTGATGTGAGGAAAATGATACTTTTTTTTAAAAAATTTTTGTTATTAGAGGATATATAATATATTAAAAGTCTCATTGTCCATCTATATTATTAACAAATAAGATAGAATCACACCATGGTGAAGTGCTTGGGAGGATTTATCCTTTATCTAATAATTCATGTAACATTTTTTCAAACCCTAAATGTTCAATTTTATCAAATCGATAAGGGGGTTTTGAAAATGGATTAGCATCAGGAATCAATTCAATAATAAATTCAACATCCTGATCAGGTATAACGATGGGTAACTCATAAGGAAAAAACTCAACATATTCATTTACAATTGGAACATAATTAATCTGAATAGTTCCCTTGTTTTTCTCAGTATGAGAAAGATAACATTCATTTAAATCATTAAGAATTTTCTATGCTTCCTAATATGTTATCAATGTTATGGGTTCATTCATGAATAAAAACTGAAACTGTTTCTAGAAAAACATATTTAGCTCTATAATAAATCATAGCATGATAAACTGAAAGACAATCCATACCTAGAATGACAAAAAACAAAACTAAGGAAAAAACAAAATGGTTTGTGGGTAATTTATTTCCAAAGGCAACAGTAGAAAGATTCTTATAATTCCTCTTTACTATAATAATTCCCCCCGTTGTTTTGAAAATAATTTATTGTATCGTTTTTTGATGTGATATTTTTAATTTATCATAAAATTTCTCAAAAATAAAGGAATGTGTAGACACCGTATCAAACAAGACTTTTGAAAAATATGAGTAAACAATATAGCTGATACCAATTCATTGGATGGCCTGACATATACTACTGTAGTTGTAGAAGATCTCACTACACCTTTCTGCTTATAATCTATCTTCTTTCCATCAATCAAATGTTTTTTTGAGAATGCATTTGAATAATGACCAATCCCACCACATTTAAATCACTTTAATTATTTCTTATCAGCATTAGTCATAGGATCATTTTCATTATAATCTCAAGACACAAGTCAAAAAATCCCACAAGGAAAACACTTTATAGTTTTGTTGATACACCCCCAAGGGTTATTTTTTACCACATTATTAAAAACAAGAAACCAAAATTTTATACCATCTTATTTAATTGATTTATTCTTATCCATCACCTTCCATATGGAACTCTTATTTTGTCTGTTTTCAAGGTACACATGGTCATCAGAAAACATCATTTTTAACCTCTTAGCACATTGGACTAGTTTGTCATAACTTTTGAACTAACGAGAATACAATTACCTTCAATATATTGGATTATAATCTTATTAAAAACGGCTAATTTTTCAATCAACATATAGAATAATATTTGGAGCATGCATCTCCAGTAAGGTGATGTAAAGAACCAATGATTTATCAATAGATTTCCATTCTTATAATTTATTCATATAATCACATGAAATCACAACACAGCGAACTACTAAGTGCTATGTGGACTATAAAAATAATATAATCACTTCCGTGATTTATATTTCGAAAATATGACATACACAGTTGCAATCAGTAAGATGTTTGGAGTATAATAGACAAACCATAATTCTTAGTGAATAGTAACCAACCTTTATAAATAGAAACATACCATTATGAATAGTATTACTACCCTTATAAATAGTAAATCATCCAAAACAACAGTAACCTCATCCATGGATGCATAAATAATATTTAGGCATCTTATAATGGGTAATATGACCATATAAAATATATTGGTATTTAAGTCATAAATAATTAATTATATTTAAATTATTAATTTAAATAAACCATTGTTTACCTAAATGGTGTTCATAGATAAAAATATTAATTTCTTCTATTTTTATGATAATTTTATAAGACCTTATTTAATTTTTGAAATCATTATAATATCAATTATAGTTTTAAAATCCATATTTTTCTAGTAAATTATTGTTTTTATTAAATTAATCACACTTTGAAAATTATTTTTGATAAATGGAAATTTTTTCTGGATTCTTCATGTTGATAAATGTTTAGGGTGATTATTTGGTATTTTTAAGAAATACATGAATTTTTTGTGAAATGTAAAATACATTAATTTGCTATATAAATAAATTATAATTTAAATCCACTATTCCTGACATCAAAAGTGATGTAAGAACCCAAATCTAGAACTCACATGCACTTATTAATATTCTAGATCATGGAATCATCAAGATTTCTTGTCTTATGAAAAAATAATAAACTAATTATTAATATATTTAGAAAACCCTCCTCTCTACACTATAAAAAATACCCACACTCCTCACTTCTCTTCAATCCTATCAATCCATGTACCTTACCTAAATTCTACCCAAATCTCATCCAAGATCCTCCTCCACTTCCAGTAGCTGTTACTCACTTAAAAATACTAAATCCTATACCCTCAAGAGGCTCTCGAGGAAGATTGAATCAAGAGATAAATTCCTCTTTTCAATTATTTTACATTCTTTTCAAGTTCATTTGTTTACTTTTCTATCCTTAACTTCTCTCTTAAAAATGTTATGAAAACTCCAGTACCTTAATTGTAGTGAAATTTCATTAGTATAATTAAATAATTTTTTATGATCTCTATTTTACCCATATTTTATTTTGCTTTTATGGACACTATCCAAGATGGATTAATTGTCCACATTCAAGGACAATGGGTTTTCAATTTCCGTTACTATTTCAATTCTCTTCATTATACAATTTTAATAGTCGAACTAGACTATAATATATGTATTATGTCTCATATATAGTTTTTAATATTTTTAAAACATTTTTTTGGATTTATGAAGACAAACGCATTAATTGGGGACAAACCCCCAAATTTACCCAAAAGTTTTTCACTACAGTATTACATAAGGATTAATCTTCTCTCCAAGTTACCAAATTAAATTTACCACCTTGTAAACATATGGATGTTAAATAATATAATATATCTTCAATTATAGACAACCAATCTCATCATACATGTGTATTTGAACGTGAGTATAAGTGCACTGATCATTAAAACCTAGTAAACAAACAGATCTGAACAATGTAATTTAACCTTATAACCAATAAAAAAGGTTATGAATGAATTCAAAACGATTATACTAAATCATTTAAATGTAAAATATATTCTTTAATTATTAATTATTAATCTTAATATTATTATTCAGGTCATTAATATCAAGTTATTAACACCAACATACTTTAGACAAGGTATCCTCCCTACCAGAACTTCCTTTATTCCTTTGGGTTTCTATGTCTTTTTTTTACCAAAATAATCTTTTAATTTTTATGTTAAACTTTTAAATACTGTGTATATTCTCAAAACTCATTTTTGAAGATCCTTCCCTCATTCTCTTTCATGGATATAGATTATTTTAATTTATTTCATCATCGATACTTCTCAATAAGCAAACATGTTTTGAGGGAACTTCCAAAATTCATAATAGATGTCAAGTGAACACTATCATTGGTTTTAAGAGAAAATCTTCTTTATAAAATCAGCCTTATTATTATTAAATCCTTCTTGGTCAAATTACGGTTTTATATAATATATTTTTTTCATTTTCTATTTTAAAGGCTCAATAGTATTTTCCTTAAGACCACACAAAAATGTTTTAATGCATAAATTTTCTAAATAATTTTATTAAATGTGGTCACATAGACACGACATAACTTACCATGATAAATTAATATTTTACAATTTTAAATTACATGTATATTTTAGTTACTTTCTTTCATGGACACTTTTCTGGTATGACCATTTGTTATGCTTTATGACATGATTGTGGTACCCACTTCTTTCCATGGGATACCCTTATGTTTAATGATAATGTATGATTCTTTATGTTGAAATAATATTAATGATTGTTAAGATTGGTGCACCTAGATATCAATCCAATGTATTGGGTAAAGTGGAGTATCATGAGAAGTTATGTGTGATTCTCGTGGAGGATAGCTTTATCTAGTACTACCATGTGTGACTGTCTTGGATGTTACCCTTGGCTTTTAATACCATGTGCGATGATCTTGGAGGTTAGCCTTGACTCTCTCTAAGGAAATGTTTTATATTTCTGCCATATTATTATGAATTCATGTTTTTATGATTCCATGTTTATATGTTATGATTCCCTATGTTCTGTTCCTTTTTTTGTCATTATGTTATGATCTCTAACCCATGTGTTAAAGCCTTATTATTGTGTTTCTTCCCATAATAGGCTATTTATCAAATAATCTTGTTCATGGGATCTGTAGGGTAACCTATGCAGTTGTTTGAGAACAATGGATATTAAGTGATCAATTTTAAGAATAAATAGAGAAATATTTTATTTAGTTCCATGTTTTTTGTTTTATGTACCAATTCTTCAAAAACACTAGACTTCACCATCTTGTCATGTACTATGATGTTTAATTATTAATAAATTCATGTGATGTAAAATGTAAAAGGATAGGGTTACTATAGTTGGTATTAGAGGATAGTCTAGTTATTTTTTCAAGATTAGGAATAGAACACATTAGAAAGAACCTTAAGGATGAGACTAATTATTAGAAAACATTGCTAAATTTGGGTATGTATAGTGTAAGTGGATTATCAATCAACTACAAACCTAAATGGATATAAACAGGTAGAGGTGGCGCTTTAACATATGTATCTTGGAGTAAAACCCAAAGCACCATTTTTAGCTAGACTCAAATAGGAACTAGTGTATAACAACATGCCTTGATGCATCCATGGTACGCCACTCCTGGGGGATATGATTTGGTAAATTCATGAGCTCAGTATAAACCATTATTAAGGGAACAAAAAAAATCCTATAAGAATATAATATATGAAATAGATAAATGATAAAATAGGTTTAAACTTTGGAATCATAAGATTGGATATACTTCTCCTTTACTAGTTTACCCTCTTATGTTTAATGTTTTTTTTTTATTCTCAATAACAATTTATTAAATACCTCTAATTGTAAAATAATTTTCATAGTTAATGACATGAAAATGAAGAACACATGATTAAAATTAATGGGATAGGGAATATGAATACTTCCCCAATTATATTCCAGATATGAAGTGAATGGGTGCTCAAAACTTCATGAACATAATTTCTCAGGTGGTACAAGTTATGAATTATAACTTGAATAATGTGGAACATCCTCATCCACCAAAGAAATAGAATCATGTCATTGAATCCTTTATGTAGAATTGGCCACCCAATGTTTATTGGGAAATCTTATCCCCTCCTCACGGATCATTGGCTTAAATCAACTGAAAAGATATTCTTTGTCCTCCAGTGATCAGAAGAGAAAGTAATAAAAGAGGTCTATCATTTTGATGGGGAAGTTGATTGGTGGTGGAAACTAAACATGAATACAAATCCACCTAAGGAAATGGATTCCATGGATGGGGATGAATTCAAGAGAATAATTTTCAATAAATATTATCCCCAAACCCTCCATCTCAAGATGGAATGAGAGTTACTTGGGCTCAGGCAGAAGGAAGATGAGTAAATCAGGGTGTTTGAAGAAAACATTAGAAGGCTTTCAAGGTAAGCCTATCACTTTTTAATGAACACCAATGGAATTTTTGATCACTTCATTAGTTGAATAAAGTCAAGTCTATAAAAATAATTAGTGATTCAGGACTTTGACATCAATGTCAAGAGTGTTTGTTGTTCACTTAAGGTTGAAATAGAGATTGGAGATTCTTAGTGGCATTATGGGACAAACAAAAAAAAGAATAATATGGAATATAATATTGGTGGTTTCATAAATAAATATCATGATGGAAAGAAACTTGATAATACAACGTGTAAAAATTGTGGGGAGAAGAATCATGTGAACTGTCAAAAGGGAATGAGGAATTGCTTCAAATGAGGATAGTTGAGACATCTAGCTAAAAATTTATGATGGGATATGATGATTCTCTCCATTGTTGATAAAGAATGGAATGATTAGATCAACATGTATCCAATAGTGTAGTGTTACAACATCAAGTATCAAGGGAATTATTCAAAAAATTTCACTAAACCGAGGGTTTTCAAAGGCAATCTACAAAAATCTCCAAGGGAAAAAGGATGAACTTTTGTTATCACTACTGTTGAGGTGGATAAAGAAAACGATGTGGTGACATGTGGGCTAGTTATTCATTCAAGAATAGAAAACACACTATTTGAGTTTGGTTCTACAAATTCTTTAATATCTTTCATGTTTAGTATAACTATTCAAACAACACCTTAAAATTTAAAGGATATGTTATCTTTGAGAACATCGAAGGGGGAAATTATTGCATCAATGATTTATAACACCTCACCGGTAAATGTTTGTGGAATAAACCTCTAAGATAAACTTGACCAGCTTTCTTTAAGGGATTTTGATATTATCTTGGAAAGGGATCGAATATCATTATACAAAGACATCATCAACTATTAGAAAATGTAGATCACCCTTCAATTCCAAAAGCATCCTCCAATTCATCAAAAGTTTAAAGATAAAGTTGAATCTCCATTATAATCAACAACACAATTGTGGATATTTCTGCCATATGAGAAATAATATCTTGTTCAAATGAATGATACAATAGGGAGATTCTTTCTTAAAGACATGCCAATTGTTAGGGATTACACCGATGTATTTCACAATGAGTTTCTTAGTCTTCCTTTTGGCTGAGAGGTTGATTTCTCAGTTGATATTATATCTGGATCTCAGCCTATATTAATTAAACCTTTTAGAAAGACTAAAATAGAGTACGAAGAGCTGAATAAGCAGTTACATGAGAATATGGAAAAGGGTTTCATACGCTCGAGTGCTTCACCATGGGGTTTTCTAGTCCTCTTTGTCACGAGGAAGGATGGATCAATGTGCCACTGCATTGATTATCGTGAGCTTAATAAAATCACGATAAAGAACAAGTATCCCCTTCCTTATATAGATATCATGTTCAATTTTATTTATGGGTATATTTAATTCTTTGTGGTGGACGTCCGGTCGGGATATCACCGATTAAAGGCGAGGAAGGAAGATATTCCATAGACTACCATTTTAATGATTTATGCACACCACGAGTTCATTGTGATTCCCTTCAGACTCAATAATGATCTATAAATTCTCATGGACTTAATGAATAGTTTTTTATAGATTAACCCAAAAATTTTTTGTAGCCATTATCGATAATATTTTGATATAATCTAATAGAAAGAGGAACATGAAGATCAATTGAATACTATGTTAATGATTTCTCGAAGGGAGAAGTTGTATGCAAGGTATAATAAATTTATGTTCTGGATTGAGGAAGTATCATTCTTCCAGAATTTTATCACCAATAAAGGGATATCTATAGACCCTTCAAAGACAAAGGAAATTGATGAGTTTCCCATACCAACATCTATAATAGAGATCCAAAACATTATGGGTCTAGATTTGTACTATCGACGATTTGTGAATAACTTTTTACGATTTTAAATCACAATGTCCTAATTGACATGAAAGGGAGTAATGTTTTTTGGACTCATGAATCTGAAGCCTTTTAAGGATTTGAAAATGTGGCTAATCACTATGCCAGTACTCATAATCCCAACATGTGGGCAACTATTTTTGGGGTACAATGTTGATTAAAAGAAGATATTCCACTTTGTGTTGATGAAAAATGATAACTTGATAGCTTATGCCTCAAGTCAGTTGAAATTAAATGAGAAAAACTATCCTATGCATGATCTGGAGTAGGATGTTATGATCATTACCTTTAAAATCTGGCGGCATTATCTCATTTGGGGAGAAGTGTGAGATATATACTGATCACAAGAGTCTCAAATAAATATTCAAAGAGAATGTTATTAATACGCTTTAGTGAAGATGTATATATACTGATCATGATCTCTTGTGGCATGATATCACCAGTAAAAAATTATGACTTCTCATTATTGGGGCATGTTATCTTATATTGGTTGAATTCTCCTATAACAACAGTTTCCTCTCAAGCATTCAAATTGAACCATAAAAATCCCATTATTGGAAAACTTTCAGAACACAGGTGTTTTGGGATGAAGTCAGTGAGCGTAAGCTGGTAGGACATGAAATGGATAAAGAAATGGTGGAGAAGGAGATAACCATTAAGTAGAATATAATGGAATCCGAAAATTGAAAAAAGAGTTGTGCAGACAATTGTTGATGAGACCTTGGATTCCTAGTTAGAGACATTGTATTTATATGCATATCTCCATTGAAGAAGTTCATGAGGTTTTGGAAGAAAGGAGATCTACATCCTACCTACATCGACCCCTTCAAGAACCTTGATCGAGTTGGACCTATGGCCTATCGATTAAAACTTCCATCTACTATGTCAAAAGTGCATGATGTCTTTCATGTATCCCTTTTAAGTAAGTACATACCAAATCATTCACTTGTACTCTCTTCAGAGGTGAAATAGTTGGAGGATGATATTTCGTATGAGGAAAAACCAATGAAAATCCTGGATCATAGAGATATCTCTCTAAATAATAAGACTACTCACTTGGTCAAAGTATTATGGTTGAACCAGAAGTATGAAGTGGCAACATATGAACTAGAGGAGGAAATGAAGGAAATGTACTAGCACCCCTTTAATGGATTAAATTGTAAAATGAAATTTTGAGGGTAAAATTTGATAAGGGAAGAATACTGTAATGACCCAATGTTTTATAAATGGAATTCACTTCTAATAATTATGTAATTTAATAACTTTAACCAAAAAAATTAAATACTATGTGCTATGTGACCTTTAAACATAATATTTTCATCTCTTTGATTTCAATTTTAAAAATATGACATACATGATTGCAATCAATAAGATATTTGGAGTCTAATAAAAAAACCATAATTTTTTGTGAATAGTAACAAACCCTTATGAATAGTAATATGAACCTTATGAATAGTAAATCCTCTAAAACAATATTAACCTCATGGATGTCGCACCCGTTTTTTTTAAATTACTTATTTTATTAATTTTCTGGGCAATGACTAGTCTGGGTTAAGGCCCGACTTAATTATTGAGTTATTATTTAAAGAAATGCATGTTTTGGTCTTGACATCGTTCAGCGCACCGCGGTCGAAGCCGCATGACTTGCCCGATATTCAAGGTAAATGAATAAGATGCAATGAATAATAAAGTGAGAATAAGATAAAATAAGAAGTGTAATTGGATTCAAGGGACTATTTTAACGAAGATGATAATAATGTTGTTTGATAATATTTTTGTGGTAATTGATAATGTCAAGAGTGTAAATTTTATTAAGTTATTAATATTATAAGAATTGATATTATGATTAACACAAAATTAAGTTACTATGACCCCCTTTTTTTAAACTTAGTTGGTTTTAAAGTGTTTCGTCAAGGCGAGGGCTAAGTCTCGATTGAATTTGATGTTTTTGTCAATAAATGAGTTTCTCTTTCGCGGCGCGACAACATGCGACACATGGGTGAAGCAGAGTTGCAATATTGTACGGACTCGCCAGCACCGCCGGGTGGGCCGCCCATTATTAAATTAATTAAATAAATTGAGTTAATAACAGTGAAATAAAATCAAATGTTTTGAAGAATAAAAATGAGAATAAGATGAGAAAAATGTATTAATAGTTTAATAAGTTGTTTTTTTATAAGTTGTGTTTTAGTGATAATAATAATATCATTATTATTAATGTTTTAGTTTAAGAATATTTTTAATTTTATTAATAGTATTATTAATATTATTATTAATTGTTTTCTTTTAGTTTTTTTGGGTTTCTTTTATTCTTTGTTTTTCTTTTTTTCCTTTTCTCTACCTCCCATCACTCTCTCCCGTCGGGCCCCCTCCCTCTCCCCTTTGGAATTTTTTTCTCCCCCTGTAAACCCTATGAGCCGCACCCTCTCTCCCTGCGGTATCCTTCGTCCGGCGGACTTCCCGTCGCCCCCCTGCATCCCGTCCGGCCACCTAGAAAGCGTCGCACCCCATCGGCCTTCCTCCTTCTGTCCGAAGAACCCCGAGCCCCCTCGCCGGACCGCACCCTTGCTCCCCCATCGCTCCGGCCTCCTACGCTCGGCCGAAACCTCCCTTCCGGCCGCACGCATGTCCAGTGGCCTCCTCTTCCAGCGCTACGAACCGTCGCCCCTGCCTCTTCTATTGGCGCAGCCTCCCGTGTGTTTCCTCCCACACGAGCAGCTCTCTCTCAGGTTGGTTCTTCTCTTTTTTTTCCTCTTGAGTTCTTGGCCATTTTGCATGTGTGAGGTATCTTTTATTGGGTGTTTTTTTTAAAATCCTGGTTTTGTTCAAATTCTTGTTTAGGGTCCAATTCGGTTTCCCTGTGGTGTGAATTGGTTACAATTAGAGTTTCTCACCCATGTTTGAATGTTGTGACATCTAGGTAGGTGGTAGGTGGTTCCGCATTTAACCATTGTTTGATCAATTAATTTTCTTCTTAAATTAAAATAGCATATTATTTAGATTAGTTTATTTAATGCGAATAATGGTATTAATTGAAGTTGATATGTGTGTGCGATATAGGTCGGTTTTATGTGAAAAAAATTGATGTTGAACCGTTTGTTTGTTGTTTATAAATTATACAAATTGTGATATGGTTTAGCTTTAGTTTTCATTGAGTCACAAAGGAATGTTTGACTACATTTTTAGTGTTTTCGAGTCTTGCGGAACACCTCCAAGTTTGTTTCTTAATTTTTAGGGTTGTCGGGTTATATTTTTAGGGTGAAGTTGGGTTAATTTTGATGCTTTTGTCGATGATTGTTTCTAAGGTTCTTTTGCATTTGTTGTGGGGCGTTGGATGAGCAATTGGAGACGCTCCCTAAACGTTGTGGAGTCTCCAACACCTGGGGTAGGTGCTTCCATGTCATTACTTCATTTATATAATTTAATTTGTTTGTTTAGTTTAACTTAATATGTGCTATGGTTTAGTTTCAAGATGCAAATTATGTTTATAATGTTTTGGTAGAGCTATAGAGGTTTTGCGAAAATGCATTTTAAAAATGGTGTAACATGCGTGCGTGATGAATGTTGCACTTTTCTTTATAAATTTTCATTTTTATTCCTTTCGATTTGGTTGTGGTAAATTCTAGAAATGTCTAATAATTGTTTATAGTGTGACAAAGAGGTTTTGAAAGGGGTGATTTGTGAAATTGATTTTGTAATGGTTTCTTTTTCATGAAATATGTTTCATAAGTTGAGGAATTGTTTATTTAAGTGGTGTTTTTAGTGCGAAACATGGTTGAAAGGTTTTTGAGGGTTGTTTGGCAGGTGCGAAAGGTGTTTTCAAGTCACATTAGGTGTTTGTATATTTAAATAGATATTTTCAAAGTATATGAATCACTTTTGGTGTGTTTTCATTGTTTTGTACCTTTGAAGTTGAATATTCTTTCACTTTTAAAGTGGTGTATTTTTATAAAAGAGACATGTCGTGTGCGTGCGTCTTTGAAATAGTGATTTGGTATGCAAATGGTGACTTTTGTGTGAAATATCTTATTTGGTCTGCGAAATGAGAAATAAATATATTATGTGAATGTGAAACTTGTTTGAGCACAAGGGAAAACCCTGGGTATCTAGGTGGGCGGACTAGAACTAGTGCGCTAGTGAACCGGATGGGTGTCGTCCCTATTTCACTTAGCTGGATTGACGATTACAACACTAACAAAACATGATATCTGAGGGTCATGGCCTTCTAAGACACGTGTTCTGAGGGTCGTGGCCTTCTAAGCCACGTTTTCCGAGGGTTGTGGCCTTCTAAGCCACGTTTCACAGAGACACGAGGTTCTAGGGTCCCACTCGAGCTAGATGAACCTTAGGGGATTTACCCACAGTGCTCTACCATCAATTTCATGGTGCCTTTCGTCGGTATATGGAGGACCACTTGGGTGTTAGTGTGTGTGTGTGTGTGAGTGAGTGAGTGTGTGTGAGTATGTGTGTGTGCGTGTTTGAGAGTGTGTGTGTGTGTGCCCATAATGAACTTTTCTTATCCTCTTAAAAATTGTGTCTATAAAATGAGTTCTTTTTAGTGTTTTTCTTTAGAATTTAGCTTGTAAATGTTTTCTTTAAAAGCATTTTTTTAAGTATAATTTTGAATAAGCACTTTAAATTGTCTTTTGATGTTGTGGCATGGAACCATTTCTCGGTGGCATCCTACTGGGCTTTTAGCTCACACCCTGCATACACCATTGGGTGTATGTAGATTATGTTTCTTCTGTATTCAAGGTTGCGACTTCGTGCTCAGTGATGGTGGTTCAGGTTGTAGTTGGTCTTCTCATGCAGAATGGTGTTGATGTGGTCTAACTTCTGTCGGGAGGTTGAGTATGAGTTTTAGTTTCCGCTGTCATCTTTTCTTTTTAGTTATTATTTCGAGTTGTAGACCATAAACTTGTTCATAGTTTAAAGGCACGTTTCGTTGTCTATTTCTAATTTCAGTTTACGTATCCTGTTAGTTGGTTTTTCTGTCTTGTATTTCGGGTAAAACCATTCCCACTTGTTAAAAATGATACCCGGGCACTTGTGCTAGCCCGTGGGGATCAGGAACACCCTTCGGGCCTTGCTGCATACCGGGTCGGGCGCTGGGTCGGATGGCGACCTGGCCTGGTTAGTGACAAAATGGTATCAGAGGGAAAGGTTTTCTCTATTGGGTCGTTTTCTTTTGGGATAGAGTGACGATAGACTTGAGATAAGGTTGTTGGGACTCGACGTCCTGACTATGAGCAATGTGCCTGGCCATCACACCTCGTGGCAGGACTCAAGTTACCAACGTATGTTGAGGTTTGTCTGAGTTTTTGGTCCTTGTGGTTAATCGTGTCTAAGGGAAATGAAAAAGGGGTAAGGTCAGTGGTCCTAGTGAGCTCGCAGGGTCTGGCAAGCCCTGCGGAGCTGGGGACGCTGTCCTAAAATACCCTCCGTGGCAGTGGTGTGATTGGCGTATGACCGCCAACCATATGTTCCAGTCCCCCGCTGACACAAGTTTTCTCTTGCATCATTTCTTGTATGTTTGTTTTGGATTCGTGGAAATTTTATTTTGAAGTAAGAATGTTTTGGTCTTGGAAAATGTTTTCAAATGAAGCGTTTTAAAGATGAAATAGTGTGTGAGGTATGAAAAGTGTGGGTTGGATGTTTTGGTTTTGAAAAGTTAAAAGGTTTGGTTTTGAACCTTGGTGTTCTCGTGGGTAACCACATGCATGAGCATATATGGGAAAAAGAAATGGTTAATGGAACGAGAGGATGAGTGCCTGGATGACATGTATTGGGTGCCGGTGCGGCACGGGAACATGCATGTGCGAGGCTCATGGGACGCCAATGGTGTTTGTGCAATCCACTGGGTTTTCTTATTTTCAAAATGTTTTGTTAAAGGTAAGAAATTTGGTGTTTTAGTTAATAGTGTTTGTGTGGCATGTCCTTGTGTTTGGAAAATGTCGGATGTGAGGCGTTTTGAGCCGAGGAATTTTTCGGAATGGTTGTGTCCTGAGTTTGAATTCTTATTTGTAAGTTGGTATGCAAGCGTGTATCTAGTTAATTCTTTTGAAAAGTACCTCGGGGAGCCATTGCAGTGGTTTCCCCTGCACGTGTGGTGTTCGCTTGTGGTATGTCCTGACCATTGGACCAGTTCGGTTGGGTCCATGAATTTATTTCTTGGCTAGTGCACACCCCCAATAAAGATTAATGTGAGAATGACGTGCGACCACAGATGGTTCGCTGTTGGCCGACCTTCCAGTTGACAAAAGTAAGGACTCTTCCTTTTTTGCGTGACAACGCTAAGTCTATTCCTTTTTCCATCAGTTAAGTGGATCCTCTCACAGCAGAATGATAGATGAGAGGGGAGTTGAAGGTATTTTTGGTCATTTGAGTTGTCCGAGTCATTGGGTATGAGGTTTGATGTCATCATGTTTGAAGGTTCCCCCTGAAAACGGCGAAAGGAAATCTAGAGAGGAAGGGTGAAGGCGGTTCAGAATTTTTAGTGTTGACCAGTGTCTTGAAGGGATTTGTAGTATTTACAGTAGCCGCAAGGGTCATGTTCGGTGACGTCTTGCAGTGTGAGACCTCTTTGATAGTCAACGGTGGTTTGGAAGCAACCCTAAGTCATCGGTGTAGCCTATCGTTCTAAATGACCTCTGGTCTTTGGTTTATTTCGTTTAAAGAAGGGTTCATGTTAGACTACTAGTTTGGCAGACCCAGTCGTATGAGGCTGCTATGGTCATTTGCAGGAATCACGTGTTGTTCAAGATGCAGTCTAAAGTCTTTCTCAAAGTAATGTTTCTCTCGACAGCAATGATTGTTCTCAGGGACGATTTGTGGTGTCATGTTCTCATTCAGTGTAACCGGGGATGATGCATGTGTATCATTTAAGCTCTCGTTTAGGTGAATGTTCAGTGTGAGAGTAATTGGATGTCATGGCGTGTTGTGTCTGATGGTGTTTCCTCAGGTGCATTATGATAGGGTGTGACACCAAAAGGAGAAGCTCCGTTCGGGAGTCTTCCATGCCTGACTACGAGGAAGAAGATGCTTCAAACATCAGGGCTCCAGCCATAGGCCTCGGAGTGAAGTTGGCGCGTGGTCAGGAACCCTGAGAGTGTATGAGACCCGACTTTATTTCTGTCACCAGTGTTGAAAGTAGAGGCAGT
This sequence comes from Viscum album, assembly GCA_963277665.1. Taxonomy (NCBI): domain Eukaryota; kingdom Viridiplantae; phylum Streptophyta; class Magnoliopsida; order Santalales; family Viscaceae; genus Viscum; species Viscum album. The sequence continues at coordinate 1,042,131,761 of OY728160.1, read as the reverse complement.
TTAAGTTGTTTCAAAGGTTGTTCCGCTCCGAATGAGCCGTCTGGTTGCATAAGGTTGTCGCGACCATGTGGAGGTGTGTTCGTCTCGTTGCCTTAAAGTGTTCTGGATTTTGTCCCCTTGGATGCAATCGTATTAGTGGTCCTTATGAGAGTTTGTTGAGTAAATCTGTCTCAAATCTGAATAATGCTCATCCAGGAATGTGGGAATGATGGTTTGTCTTGGGTCATGCTTTTGACGCCCGGTAGTCGGGCCCCTCCCTCCCCGCCCCTTGTGGTGGGGTGTTTGGTCACCCTTGAGAAATTTTCAAAGTTCTATACCTTCCATTAGTTCAAATGGTGGGGAGACCCACATTGGGTCTTGCATGAATGCCTCTAAAATTAATCAGTGCTGGACTCTTATTTAATGGCGGGGAGTTCGCTCGAACCTCTCCGAGTCATTTTTCCAGTCTTGTTTCGAGCGTCAGTGACTTCCTAATGGTGGGGATCCCCTCGGGCCTCCCCATGTTTATCTTTTTCTTCTGTTTTTAAATACGGTTTGGTGATAAGTGATAAGAGTGTTCTTGGACGTGGTTTGACCATTGTAGCCAAATTATGGGGTTTTAGTTTAATAATGTTTGAGTTGTTTTGGCTTGTGAAGTTGGTTTCCGTGGGTGCGAGAGTTACCTTTCTCAATTAGTCAACTGGAGGCGTTCTAGCTCTTTGGGGCGGGCGACACATTTCTGAATGTCTTTTGACACATTTCATGAAGTTGTCTTTGAATCACTTTGTCTGAGCACGATGCTTTGGCCTCTTTTCTCTTGTTGATTCTAGGGATCCTCTTTAAACTTGAGTGGGGTAACAACTTCTTCTTTGGGTCTTGGCCTTAGTTGTGGCTTTTCGGGGATGGAAAGCTTTATGGTGGGGAGAATTGTCGCACCCATTTTTCTTAAATTACTTATTTTATTAATTGTCTGGGCATAAGCTAGTCTGGGTTAAGGCCCGACTTAATTTTTGAGTTATTTTTTAAATAAATGCATGTTTTGGTCTTGACATCGTTCAGCGCACCATGGTTGAAGCCGCATGACCTGCCCGATATTCAAGGCAAATGAATGAGATGCAATGAATAATAAAGTGAGAATAAGATAAAATAAGAAGTGTAATTGGATTCAAGGGACTATTTTAACGAAGATGATAATAACGTTGTTTGATAATATTTTTGTGGTAATTGATAATGTCAAGAGTGTAAATTTTATTAAGTTATTAATATTATAAGAATTGATATTATCGTTAACATGAAATTAAGTTACTATGACCCATTTTTTTTAAACATAGTTGGTTTTAAAGTGTTTCGTCAAGGCACGGGCTAAGTATCGATTGAATTTGATGTTTTTGTCGATAAATGAGTTTCTCTTTTGGCGCACGACAACGTGCGACGCATGGGTGAAGCAGAGTTGCAATATTGTATGGCCTCGCCAGCGCCGCTGGGTGGGCCGCCCATTTTTCAATTAATTAAATAAATTGAGTTAATAACAGTGAAATAAAATTAAATGTTTTGAAGAATAAAAATAAAAATAAGATGAGAAAAATGTGTTAATAGTTTAATAAGTTGTTTTTTATATAAGTTGTGTTTTAGTGATAATAATAATATCATTATTATTATTGTTTTAGTTTAAGAATATTTTTAATTTTATTAATAGTATTATTATTATTATTAATTGTTTTATTTTAGTTTTTTTGGGTTTCTTTTATTCTTTGTTTTTCTTTTTTTTCCTTTTCTCTACCTCCCCTCACTCTCTCCCGTCCAACCCCCTCCCTCTCCTCTTTTGCATTTTTTTCTCCCCCTGTAAACCCTATGCGCTGCACCCTCTCTCCCTGCGGCCTCCTTCGTCTGGCGGACTTCCCGTCACCCCCCTGCATCCCGTCCGACCACCTGGAAAGCGCCGCACCCCATCGGCCTTCCTCCTTCTGTCCTAAGAACCCCGAGCCCCCTCGCCGGACCGCAACCTTGCTCCCCCATCGCTCTAGCCTCCTACGCTCTTCCGAAACCTCCCTTCCGGCCGTGCCTATGTCCGGCGGCCTCCTCTTCCAGTGCTACGAACCGTCGCCCCTGCCTCTTCTATTGGCACAACCTCCCTCGCGTTTCCTCCCACACGAGCAGCTCTCTCTTAGGTTGGTTCTTCTCTTTTTTTTCCTCTTGAGTTCTTGGCCATTTTGCAAGTGCGAGGTATCTTTTATTGGGTTTTTTTTAAAATCCTGGTTTTGTTCCAATTCTTGTTTAGGGTCCAATTCGGTTTCCCTGTGGTGCGAATTGGTTGCAATTAGAGTTTCACACCCATGTTTGAATGTTGTGACATCTAGGTAGGTGGTAGGTGATTCCGCATTTAACCATTGTTTGATCAATTAATTTTCTTCTTAAACTAAAATAGCATATTATTTAGATTAGTTTATTTAATGCGAATAATGGTATTAATTGAAGTTGATATGTGTGTGCGATATAGGTCGGTTTTATGTGAAAAAAATTGATGTTGAACCGTTTGTTAGTTTTTTATAAATTATACAAATTGTGCTCTGGTTTAGCGTCAGTTTGAGTTGAGTCACAAAGGAATGTTTGACTGCATTTTTAGTGTTTTCGAGTCTTGCGGAACGCCTCCGAGTTTGTTTCTTAATTTTTAGGGTTGTCGGGTTACATTTTTAGGGTGAAGTTGGGTTAATTTTGATGCTTTTGTTGATGCTTGTTTCTAAGGTTCTTTTGCATTTGTTGTGGGGCGTTGGATGAGAAATTGGAGACGTGCCCTAAACGTTGTGGAGTCTCCAACACCTGAGGTAGGTGGTTCCATGTCATTACTTCATTTAGATAATTAAATTTTTTTTGTTTAGTTTAACTTAATATGTGCTATGGTTTAGTTGCAAGATGCAAATTATGTTTATAATGTTTTGGTAGAGTTGTAGAGGTTTTGTGAAAATGCATTTTAAAAATGGTGTAACATGCGTGCGTGATGAATGTTGCACTTTTATTTAGAAATTGTCATTTTTATTCCTTTCGATTCGGTTGTGGTAAATTATAGATATGTCTAATAATTGTTTATAGTCTACCTAAGAGGTTTTGAAAGGCGTGATTTGTGAAATTGATTTTGTAATGGTGACTTTTTCATGAAATATGTTTCATAAGTTGAGGAATTCTTTATTTAAGTGGCGTTTTTAGTGCGAAACACGGTTGAACGGTTTTTGAGGGTTGTTTGGCAGGTGTGAAAGGTGTTTTCAAGTCACATTAGGTGTTTGTATATTTAAATAGATATTTTCAAAGTATATGAATCACTTTTGGTGTGTTTTCCTTGTTTTGTACCTTTGAAGTTGAATATTCTTTCACTTTTAAAGTGGGGTATTTTTATAAAAAGAGACATGTCGTGTGCGTGCGTCTTTGAAATAGTGCTTTGGTATGAAAATGGTGACTTTTGTGTGCAACATCTTGTTTAGTCTGAAAAATGAGAAATAAATATATTATGTGAATGTGAAACTTGTTTGATCACAAGGGAAAACCCTGGATATCTAGGTGGGCGGACTAGAACTAGTGCGCTAGTGAACCGGATGGGTGTCGTCCCTGTTTCACTTAGCTGGATTGACGATTGGAACACTAAAAAAACATGATATCTGAGGGTCGTGGCCTTCTAAGCCACGTGTTCTGAGGGTAGTGGCCTTCTAAGCCACGTTTTCTGAGGGTTGTGGCCTTCTAATCCACGTTTAACCGAGACACGAGGTTCTAGGGTCCCACTCGAGCTAGATGAACCTTAGGGGATTTACCCACAGTGCTCTACCATCAATGTTGTGGTGCCTTCCGTCGGTATATGGTGGACCACTTGGGTGTTAGCGTGTGTGTGTGTGTGTGAGTGTGTGTGTGTGTGTGTGAGTATGTGTGTGTGCGTGTGTGAGAGTGTGTGTGTGTGACCATAATGAACTTTTCTTATCCTCTTAAAAATTGTGTCTGTGAAATGAGTTCTTTTAGTGTTTTTATTTATCATTTAGCTTGTAAATGTTTTCTTTAAAAGCATTTTTTAAGTATAATTTTGAATAAGAACTTTAAATTTCCTTTTGATGTTTTGGCATGGAACCATTTCTCGGTGGCATCCTACTGGGCTTTTAGCTCACACCCTGCATACACCCTTGGGTGTATGCAGATTCTGTTTCTTCTGTATTCCAGGTTGCGACTTCGTGCTCAGTGATGGTGGTTCAGGTTGCAGTTGATCTTCTCATGCAGAATGGTGTTGATGTGGTCTCACTTCTGCTGGGAGGTTGAGTATGAGTTTTAGTTTCCACTGCTGTCTATTCTTTTTAGTTATTGTTTCGAGTTGTAGACCTTAAACTTGTTCATAGTTTAAAGGCACGTTTCGTTGTCTATTTCTAATTTCAGTTTATCTATCTTGTTAGTTGGTTTTTCTGTCTTGTATTTTGGGTAAAACCGTTCCCACTTGTTAAACATTATACATGGGCACTTGTGCCAGCCCGTGGGGATCGGGAACGCCCTTCGGGCCTTGCCGCGGACCGGGTCGGGCGCCGGGTCGGATGGCGACCCGACCTGGTTCGTGACAATGGATGAATGTATAAATAAAATTTAAGCATCTAATAAGTGATACATTTTCCATAGTAAAGGTATTTTTATTTTTGTAGGTCATAAATAATTAATTATAATCAAATAATTAATATAAAAGAAAATTTAATTTCCTAAAAGGTATTCATAAACTAAAAAATTTATGTCTTCGGATTTTAAGTTAATTTTATAAGATCGTATATAATTTTCTAGTACATTATAAAATATGTTATAGTTTTAAAATACAAATTATTCTAGTAAATTATGATTTTAATTTAATTATTCATATTTAGTACATTATTTTTGAAAATTGGAGTTCATTTTTGGATTCTACATATAGAAAAATGGTTTTGGTGATTTTTGGTATTTTTCTGAAATATTATTTTTTTGTGAATTGTAAAATACATAATTTAAAGTGTAAATACATTATAATTTAAATACAGCATTCCTAACATCATAAGTGATGTAGACACCCAAATCATGAACTCACATGGACATATTACAATTCTTTATAATGGAATCATCTCTATTTTTTGTCTTATAAAAAATAATAATCTAATGATTAAAATATTAAGAAAACTCTCCTCCCCACCACTATAAAAACCACTCAAACTCCCCTCTTATCTTTACTCCTCTCAAGACTTGTGCCTTCATTAAATTATTCTCAAATATTCCCCCAAAAACCTTCTCCATGTCCAATAGATGTTAGTATCTTTAAAATAAAAAATATTACCCCCTTAAGATGCACTCAATAATGATTGATTCAAGAGGTATATTCCTCTTATCATTTCTTTTACATTATTTTCAATTTCTTTTGTTTTCATTTCTATCCTTATCTCTCCCCATCCAAATGTTATGACAAATATAATACCTTACATGTATTGGAATATTGATATGATAATGGAATAAGTTATTTTTATATCTCCCTTACCATTCATTAATTTTAGTAGTAAAGACACCATCTGATATGTGTTAATTTACAACCTTCAAGGACGATGGAGTTTCAATTTCTATTACCGTCTTAAATTATGGTGATGAAAAAATTTTCATAGTTTAACTAGATCATAATATATTGACTATGACTCATTTGTGGTTCTGGAATACTTTTGTATATATGGTTTTGATTTATAAATCAAAACGTTTTCATTGTGTCCAAAACCACCCATTAACCCTAAAGGTTATCACTACTGTTTTACATAACGATTAATCATCAATCTAGGTAACCAAATGAAAATTTTAACCATGTCACCTTCTGGATGATCAATAATAGAATATAACATCAATTATGGATAACCAATCTCATCATATATGTGTATCCTAACATGAATATAAGTGAACCGATCACTAAAAGCTATGAAACAAGTGGAGTCAAACAAAGACATTCATCATCATAACCAAACAAGATGGTTATGAATGAAATAATAATTGTTAATCTAAATCATTTACATATAAAATATGTTATTTAATTTTTAATTAATGAACTTAATTTGATTATTCATTTCATTAATATAAAGCAAGGAAAACAATCAGTCTTATTGTAAGGGATCCTCTCCATTTAACATTTATTCAAGAATGTTCTCCATGTTATTCCCTTTTATGTGTAATCACTAATGATGTGGTTTGATTTATCACCACCCCAATAAATTCATTATCATTTATAAGCTATTATAATCCTGTTTTCAATCTCATTAATCCATATTATGTACACCTGATATAATGCCAGTTATCTGTAAGGGATTCTACCCAATCTACCATTATTCTTTCAGGTTCCTCTATCAGTCATTTTACCCAAATAAAGTAGTCGTTTCATTTTATGTAAAAAATATAAATATTGTTTATATTCTCCAATATCATGTTTCAAGATCCATACCTCATTCCCTTTACGGTATATACATTATTTCAATATATTCTCTCCTTGATTCTTCCTGATAAGAAAACATTTTTAAGGGAACGTACCAGATTTGTACCAAATTTCAAGTGCACCCTATATTTTGTTTTATTCCACAATTTATTTTATTAAATCTTACTTCTTAATATAAAAAACTTTTATTTCACTTCTAGTTTTATTTAAAGGATTTTTACATTTATATTTTAAAGAATATATAGTATTTTCATAAAACAACACAAAAATGTTTTAATGCTAAAATTTCATAAAATGATTTTTTAGATGTGGTAACTTATACATGAAATCACTTACCATGATAAATTACAATTTTCCCTGGTGAATTTCCATGTATATTTTAGATTTGTTCTTTCAGCAACACAGATATTGTACGACCATTTGTTATGATTTATGACATGATTGTGGTTACCAATTAATAATGTGGGTATACATTATTTTTATTGATTATGATTGAATAATTATGTAAAAAACATATTCATGGAAGTTAATATTGGTGAAACCAGATATTTATCCAATGAATTGGGTAATGTTGAGTCCTATGAGACATTATGTGTGACTATCTTGGTAGTTTTCCTTGGGTTGTTCTACCATGTGCGATGGTATTGGAGGTTAGTGTTGGCTTGTGGTACCATGTGCAATGGTCTTGGAAATTAGCCTTGACACTCTCTAATGAAATGTTTTATGTTTCTTCCACATTACTATTAATTCATGTTTTTATGATTCTAGGATTATATTTTATAATTACATATGTTCTCAACCTTTTTATATCATTATGTCATGATCTCTAACCCATGTACCAAATCCTTATTCTTATTTTTTTCCCTCATTGGAAAATATTACTCATCCCTTTGTTGATGTGTTCCCCAGGGTACCCTATGCAGATGTTTGAGCACAATGGAAGTTATGAGATCAATTTGAAGAATAAATAAAGAAATTTTTTATTTAATTCCATGATTTTGGTTTTATCTACCTAGTATTCAATGACATTAGACTTCACGGTTCATGGCTTGTACTTTGATGTTTAATTATTCTTAAAATCATATAAATGTTCAATGTAAAAGGCTATGGTCACTCTAGGTTATGGTCACTTCATACAAGACTAGTGAATATTCTTCATTTTTCTCTAATTCAAGGAATTTCTTCTCCATCCTAATTCAAACCCAATTAAGAAAATATTTTTCAAGGAAAATACTTTTATATTCCTCCCATTATAAGGAATCAATCTCCTATTGATCCCTGATATTATTGATCATTAACCACCACTGTTAATATCCGCATTAAAAATGATAAATGTAAAGACATAATATTTGATTATATAAACATCCCATTTTATCAAATATTTTTTCATGTTATTTAATTCATCATTCTACCTATATCAGGTCAGAAGATCCACTAAAAGGAGGAAGGGTTTTCCTCATGAAATGTTCTACTTTCATTATATTCCTTTGGGGTAGATTTAGTTGTTAAAATTCATCAATTACACCCCCATTTAATTATTAGATCTTATGAGGCATTACTATCACAATATTCTCACTTCTAATTACCACCATTCATAGTTGCAGATTTAGAAATATACCAGCATCTCAGTTCTTCAAACATCAGCTTCCATGTTTCTTCTACGAAAAACCATTCTGAATCGAGAAATATTATATGATGAAACATATTAATCTTTATATGATATTTAATTTCATCATAAAAATAATGTAAAAATAATTTATGGTATTATATTAACATCATACTAACCCCCAATGTTATCTAAGTTGTTCTCTGATAACAACTTTAAGGATACGACCATAAACATTATATAATCCAGTTAATTCAACTAGATTCCACTTATTAACATTACCAAATATATTTTGAGATTATAGTTTTAGAATGTTAGGACCTAAATCATCTATATCAACCCAAAATCATAAAAAGTGGGTACAAATAAAATAATATCCTTTTTATTCATAATAAAAACGTTTTTAATAAGACATTAAATACTTTAAATAATAGTCATCAAAATATTCATCTTGTCCCATCCTTTTCCCATAACCATCCATACTCATGTAAAAAATGTAAAACGTGGTATGAGAACCAAATCATAGCAGGGGATATAAAAAGAAGTGAAATCATTAGTCCATGGATACTTTTTTACATATGAAATAATTTTCAGAAAGACATATTTCTCACCCACAAAGAATCATGTAAAAAGATATGAATCATGACATATTAATAAATCATAAAAAAAATAAATTGAGTATAATGGTATCTTAGGGAATTAAATACATAATGTTTTAACCCTCATGACCACATTATGATTTTTAACCCTCACTACTACCTTACAATGATACTCTCACGACTACCTTATGGTGTAACCATCACAGTTACAATTGGAGTAACCATACGACTAAACTCCAATGTACACATACCCAATAAATAATAGGGAGATATTGGCCCCAATATTCATTATAAACAATTTCCAATAACCATAAAATTATAATAAGAAAAAAAATCCATAAAAAGATTAACATTGATATTTTTAAAACTAAATGTTTAAAAGAAGTCTTTTTAAGAAACGTCCCTCACAAATAATATATAATTGATATGATAATCGAATTTAAAGAAAGGAATATGTGTATACACTAAAAAAACCTTAAATAACATAATATAAACAAAATTCATTACATAAAATTATCAAAGTGCTCCATAATTAAGGAATTAGAAGGTTAACCCATTGAATAGAAATTGGGTTAAAAATTCCCATACCTTGGGTTAGACTTACTTCTAACTTGTTTAAGCCTCAAGAATAATAGATAAAAGATAGGTATTAATATATTATATAAAAATATTCATGTTTATAACACCTAATATGATCATTTTATAACATCATTTCACCCATTAATTGTTAATATTTGGTTTTTCTCATTATTTCACATTTATTCTTTACATTATTTCCATAGTCAATTTCTAAAGGATTGAATTGTAGAATGGAAGGGAAATACCAGAAGTGGAATGAAATGGTATTATATGTTTCCGGACTAATGAATTATTTCATGAATCATTTTGTTTATATTTTATGAGGATGAATCATTATATAAATCATTAGTGATATCTGTTTATATCATTTTGGTGGTTTTTCAACAATCATGAACTAGTTTCATTATATAAAATAATATTTTGTATATATGATAACTACAGAAAAAATAGGATATAGAGTACACATTATACATTATCTAAACCATTAAAATGGATTTATAACCCTATTTTATGGATGTAAAGAAACTTGAAAACACATCATCCACGATTTTGTTAAATCAGTATATCATTGATAGAGTTTTTATTTTTTTAATAGGAGGAATATGAGAGTGAAAATGATGATGAATTTTTCCAAAAACATGATAACATACAGAATATATAATATTATGTCACCTTAATGACTCATGGATAATGGGATGGGATGAGATTACAAGAAAGGAAAATGAATTGAAAATAAAACACAAGAAAATGAAAGAGGATTCTTACCTCTTGATATCTTCTCCTTTAGATCACATTTAAAACCATTGGTGTTGGAATTTTTATGATACCAGTAGGTATTGGACGTGGGGAAAATCCTAGGGATGGGCATTGGGATTAATTTATAAAATTTTCAAATCATGAGAGGTGTGATCAGAAGAGGGGGTTATGGTGATATTTTTAGTGGAGAGGAGATATTTTCCATTATTTTATTCATTATTTAATTATTTTCCACAAGTACAGAAGTAGTGATGATTCCATGACTAAATAAAATAATATGTGCATGTGAGTTTGATATAATGAGCTTACATCAGCACCTCATAATATTTATGACAAAATGAATCAATTATTTAACTTATTTTGTAAATTATCGTATTTCTCTATTCCCTAAAAATTTAATCCAAAGATCTTTCGACGTTTGGAATTAAAGAATAATCTCCATTTTTTACAATATTTTTCAAAATAGTTTTAGTTTAATTTTTAAATAAACTCATATTTTATTCGATAAATAACAATTTTAAAACTATAGCTCATTTTATATCACTTTGAAAAATTAATCAAGATCTCAATATCATATAACCCTAAGACAATAAAGTAATAATATAATTTACTATTTATAAGTGTCATATTACTATTCATATTACTATAAATAAGGGTACGTTACTATTCATTAAAAATAAAGTTGGTACTATTAGACTCTTAATAATTTACTTATCACAATTATAAATGTCTATTTTTTTTGAAATTGAAATCAATATTGTGGAATAATTATGTTTAACTACAATTTTATAACTGTATCTTTAATACAAAAAGTTGTTTTATATAGCATTATTGTTTAATACATTTCATTCAATATATTTGTAAAATCATGTGGTGTTAACGGTATAATTGATCATTCTAGAGAAGAAAATAAAATTTCAGAATACTAATCCTACTCCTCATTATTATCTATAATATAACACTCCCACATATTATACTAACAATACTCTAACTATAGACCAACCAAATATCCCAAATCTACACCTCCCCCCATAGCATACCTAGTACTGGGACTTATATGATTATGATCCTATTTTTTATATTGTTGCATATGTGATGATATATTACATTGACATTAAAAATCATCATCAACATATAAACATAAAGAATAATGGGATCAATGTATAGGATATTATATATAGATCATATAGAATTCCATCAACTAAAGATTAGGTAAGTTAAGTTGGACAATGTATCAAACCTATTTTAGTTTGGCCATTTGAAAATGATTATAAAAATTCACATTTTGGTAGGAATATATTATATATTTTATTTAATTTCCTAACCAAAATTGTTTTAAAATTTTATATTTTATATGTTTATATATTTTATATGAATAATATAATGGAAAAATTACTTTGTAGTGAATAAAAAAAATAGATTACTTAGAATTTAGAAACAACATCTACTAGTCATCATACATTTTCCATATATTTAAATTTATAGTCGGATGGTTAAGATATTCTACTAGAAGTTATCATTTATGCCGAAGTATGTATGGGTATTTTTAAAACCGATATCATTGATCTCAAAAATGGTTATAGTTTTGCCATCGACATGATGCATGTTTTTCAATGTAAGTTGAGTTTTATAAATCTATGTGTACATTTAATTTTTTGACAATTTATAATTATTTTTTTAGTTATCTTTATATTATTTATAATGAGAATCAAAAGATATAATTATATATATTTATGAACACATATCTTCATTCACCTATATAATAGATAATGGAGAATGCATAAATAATAGTTAATATTGTTGAATGATTTCAAAAGAATTCAATTATTTAGTGATGGATGTTTTCTTATCTATAAGAATACGAGTCATATGTCTCACAATGTGTTATATATTTAAAAATATAATTACTAATGACATTAAATTTTCTTAAAGATTACTATCTATTCGATGTTGAGTGTATATTTTCCTAGGGAGAGACACTTTACTAGCTTTGATCTTTAAATTGTGATGTGTGAGAAAATTTTATGAATGTATTGAACATGAATGTCTGAAAATAAAAACATATTTCCATATTATAATGAAATTAAATTTTTTTTGTTCATATTTCCTACAAATATAGAATTGAATTCCATTAGATAGACTATAAGAAAGAATAGTGCCAAAATCATATAGTAATAGAAAAGGAAAATTTTCATTTAATATTACAAAATTTTGGATATTATATAAAAATATTATTATGTTTTGAATATTTATATTAAAAATAAATTTCATGAAAATGTTGGTGTAGAAAAATAAGGATATCATGTGTTAATATTTATATTTTAAATAATTTCAACTCGTACAAATATTATGTTATACAAGATTATATATCGTTAAAATATTTTCCTTATTATTTCATTCTTTTCATTCAAAATACATGTTAAATGAATTATTTTTAATTTATAGCTGTTTGGTGACATCCAACCTTATATTAGACAATATATGATACATTTAAAAATTTAATGGGTGAATCATTTCATAGTTTTCATTTAATTATATAATATTTATAATATATTTTTAAGCAAGACACTTAAAAAATTATTTATTTGATCTGATGTTCGGGTCTAGTTTTCTATCAATTCTATTGTTGTTCTATTGTTTGGTGCTGGGGAGGGAAATAATTCATATAAATGTATCAGAAAAAATTATCAATGTTTATTTTCATTTATTAAATTGAAATCATAAAAAATGATTGATAAGAATTTACCATGTAGATTTTTATAAAACATTACACATAAAAGTATCCTTGACATCAATTCTCCATGAAATGATGTGAAAACCCATGCTATTTTTTTTTCTCAAATCGGATATTAGAATCCATTTTGATAAATACCTTATAATTATATTTTCGTGAAAATTATTTGATGATGGTTGTCATAAATCAAAAACATTGAGGCACTCTCAAATAGGTTATCAATTAACCAAGATAAAAAATGTCCCCAAAAAATATTGACAAATTCAATTTGTTTTAATTGATGTTAAAAACATATTAATATTTTAACCTACAATAATTTCTTTTATTAATTTAATATCTATGATATGCCAATTTTTTATTTATTAATAATGAAATTCTTTATAAGACATAATTTATTCCACGAGATCATGATGTAGAGTACTGAATATAAACAGTTTATGGTGATACACTTATTTGTAAGACATTATAGAATAGACCTGATTGAGTTTGAAGAATTGATGATGAAACCCAAGGAAAATATTGATAATTGATTCAATCATCCTAGTGTGTCACCTTGGGGTGAACCTATTTAATTTTTATAGAAGAAATATCGATCAATAAGAGTTTTCATTTGTTATTGATAACATAATAAGATCATTATGAAGAAAATATATCCTCTAACCCATATTGGTGATTTTTTTTCTAAAATTAATGATGCTCAATACCTTTCCAAAATTGAACATTATTATAGATATCCTAAAATTGAGTTCAATAATGATGATACACACAAGGATGCAATCCATATAAATTATCGACACTATGAATTGAAAATTATTCCATTTGGCCTTACTAATTCCCCTAATATCGTGATTAATTTATTGAATAGAGTCTTTGAAAATTACCAGGGTTAGTTTTTGGTAGTAATTATATATGATATTATTATTTATTCAAATAGAAAATAATGGTATTAATATAGTTTTAGAATTATGTTTTAGAACCTATGGAAGGATATTCATTATGAAAAATTTATCGTGTTTGAATTTTTTCTTCAAAAATATTCATTAATGGTTCATAAATTATTATGTTGGGGGTCTAACAATAGTCCCTTAAATGATATAATTCAATAATCACCAACCTATAAAATAAACTCGAAAAATGATCCATAAATTTCTTAGTTTAAATAGATAATGTTGGTGACTTTGGGAGAATATTTCACGGCTTTCAAATCCAATAATCACATTAACTCAGAAGTTAAATAGGTTACTTGGGACCAATGAATATGAAGAATGTTTTAATAAATTAATGCAATGGATTCTCACTGAAAAAAATCTTATAATTACCTAAAATTTATGATGGTTTTGAATTTATAGTGATATACATAAAAAGAAACTAGGATACAACATAATGTAGACTTTGTAAAAATATTATATCTCAAAAAATTGATTTTCAATGAAAATAATTAAATTTTTTGATTTAGAGTATGATGTGATAAATTATTCATTAATTATATTTATGGATTATCAATATCGATAATGGGGTGGAGGATATATTTATAACATGTTATTAAATTATAGTTTCTCTCAAGGTATGCGAACATGTTTAAATGATGATGGTTGTAATGGAATGATGATTTTGACTACTCAATACATTTCCACCTTTGGAAATTAAACAAGGTTATAGATACTCTCTGTTGAATGTATCCTGATATCTTATATGTAATATAAATCACATTTGATGCTATATTTTAGGAGAGGAAAAGTATAGATAATGAAATAATTAACAAATGGATAAATAATATCATTCTCAAATTAGTGACCAACCATCAATTCATGTTGTGATTAAACATGATATGAATGAAAATGTTGACTTAAAAAAGATGAATAGAAATTTTCTTACATTGAACAATGACTGTGATGGAAAAAATAAGTTTTAGGAACCCAATATTTGTTACCTTTAGTAATATATTGTAATAAATATATGATAGATGAAACAAAAAGTTACTCATTCTTTATTTATAATGGATGTATGAAGATTTATATATATTTGAACGATTATTTTTCATGGGATTTCATGAAGTGAGATATTTCATTGTAAGTTTTTGTGTGATTTTTATGTATTCAATTTAATTTAATGGGACATATGTCTAAGAGGATATTACACTAGTTAAATGAACTAAATGGGAAATTGGAAAATAACACAATGAATTTTTTTCATCAGACTCCCCAAAACATCAAAAATTAATAATCATATATGGATTGTAGTCTATCACCTTACGTAGTCTGCATAATTATTTTCCACTATAGAATATTTATCTGTTGATAAACATAATCAGATATACATTAAGTAATTTTTATTAATTCATTGTGTAAAACTCAATATTTTATATTATCAGGATAAGAGGTTTACATTAATGTATTTGGGGAATCATTCTATGGATCTTGATCCATAGTTCTGTTTTAATACTACATATATTACATAGCCAAATAGTTAGTCTAAAATGATATTAAAACTCTATAATAAATTTTGAGAGCTTACTCTTAGGGTTTTCATTATTATTGGGATCAAGACCTTCATTTAATATTATTTTATTAAAAATATTATCATACAGTATAACATTAAAATTGACATTTGTTCATAGCTCCCTGACTGAAAGTTCGGTACAAAATCAAACTTGAATGAAAATGGTGAATGAGATAATTTTTTACATCATTTATTTTAAGAAATATAAAAAATGGTTATATCTATTCAATTACACAAATTATAATCTATGAGTTTATAAAAAGTTATTGTTGACATTGGACCGAATGATCTAGGGATTGATGTTGGTAAAAATGTATTACTATTAATAACTCCCTAGAATATGATGATTATATTTCCAAATAATTTATTTCTAATCAAATGGTATATTGATTCTTGTGAATTCTTGAATGTATGGGGATAATAGCTTATCAATTAAAGGTACCTATAAATATCTATAATTTTCACGATGTATTCAATGTGTCTCTACTGAGTAATTACATAAACAATCCTTAATATCTGAACAAATCATAAGAAATACTAATGGATAATGACCATTATTATGAAGAAAACCAAATAGATACTTTGGATGATTGAGTTAAAGTGTTAGGAAATAACACCACAAACATTGTCAATGTTTTATGGCCAAGCAACCAATTTACACAAGATAAATGGGAAGAAGAGTGTATATTAAAAATTAAGTAACAGGATGTCATTATATAAGAGTGATGAAAGTTATGGGTGAAATTATTTTAATGGGGTATTGAATATAACACCACAAAATTTTTATTAAATATTTGTCCTTAAATAATTTGATTTCATCGATAACTTTAGTTACACCCACTACTATATTCAGACGTCTTATGTAACAATAATAAAAAAATTCATTCTATTGGGACATCTCAATTTTATTTGTGGATAAAAATATTCAATGTAAAATTATAAATAATATATGGTCTAAAAATTTAAAATGGAATTAATTAGCCATCAATTTATTAAAAATATAAACAATATTTATTTGAAAATAAATATGATGTTTTCTCTGAATTGTTTTTAAAAAAGAATGATTATTTATAAAATAAATTCAAAAATATTTCATTATTATTATACAGAAATTTATATTTCATTTACTTGATCATATTATTTAACCATTAAATAAATATTTTTTAATCATTGGATTATTATAATTCCATTTTAATAAGTAAAATTATATATTATCTACAAATTAGTTTTGGTCTTATTTTCACACATAAGTAAAAATTAAATTCTTAAATTTATCAAAATTGAATCATATACAATTAATTGAATATTTATTATTAAGAAGTTAAAATTTGGTAACTATTATACTTTTATATATGAAAGATAAAAATGTAACTGTGGTAAAATATGTCTCCCTGGAAAGGGGAAAATCCATTTAATTGAGATTAAAATTAAGTAATTACTTCATAATGTTTCATCATATTCCTTATTAGATAATATAAATTCAACCATTTTCACTATAGGATATAAATTTATTATTTTGATTAAAACTCATCCATGAATGTGAATCCAATATTATCTTAATCAATGAATGTAACAAAATTTCACTATATTTGTTATATATATATATTTCTGTTCACATATGGATAGTATATTATAAATTAATTAATATAATATCTTTTAATAATAAAATAATATTCATTAAGGGAAATTTTTCCTCTTTTTAATATATTATTTACTAATATTAAATGCATACACATATCCAAAAAAAATTATTGAAATAAAGGAAAAATAAAATATGTTTTACCGAATATATTAGAAGTTATATAATTTGAATACAAAACTGTGTTATGAATATTTTTTAGGTAAAAATGGAATATTATTGTATTGTTAAAATATTATTTCTTAATTAAACCATTTTAGGTATAGATTTCCTCTCAATGTAAATGAATAATTTCCACATTTATAATAAAAAAATTTCATTAAAATATCAAATTATTAAATTATACTAGATCATAAAAATATTGAAATCAAATTAGGTGAATAGTATGTTTTCTATATTGTAAAAAATTTAAAATTTATGGGTTAATTTTAAGCATATATGTAAAAATTAACCTATTTTATTTATTATTTTTTTCCATATTTGAAATTAAATTTTTTGAACTATGTGTTAATCAAAATGATAAATTTCAAAATGGAACACAAAAATTTCTAAGTTCTATAGGGTGATGGTGTTATAATAATATCCAAAATTATCTTCAAATATCAATACATTTTTAGGTATTTATCAAGTTGTGCAATTTATTAAAAATTAATATTTTTATAAATTCCAAATGTTCACCTCTCATCATTTATAATTGTGAACCCACTCCCTCACACCTAAACACCACATTTAAGTTTCTATTTTGGGAAAACATGATCAAAATTTCATCACAACAACACTAGACACATCCTAGTGGATTGTTTCTTCCCAAAATCCATCCGAATATACATTTATTATAGATTTTAATGAATCATTTCATTGAAAAAGATATCACATTAACCAATCGATTTATTTTATATTCTTCGTTACCTCATATAAATATACAGTATTTATCATAAAATAATAAATTAATTATGCTAAATATTATTAGATTAGATTACGATTATGATAAACCATTTTACACCCTATTTCCCATCAATCAACTAGTGAATATATCACTCCTACTTACATGTGGATTACAGAATGCACATAGTTATACAATTCATTTTTCATTACCATATTTTATGGATGGGTGATATGATGTGTTTAA
The DNA here is from genome assembly GCA_963277665.1 of Viscum album. Taxonomy (NCBI): domain Eukaryota; kingdom Viridiplantae; phylum Streptophyta; class Magnoliopsida; order Santalales; family Viscaceae; genus Viscum; species Viscum album. Next base: position 1,042,113,799 of record OY728160.1, on the reverse strand, counting down.
TGGTTATATATGATATTTAAGAAATAAAAATATTGTAAAATTATAAATTAATATCTAACGACTTATCATACAATCTATTAAAAATCAATAACATTGATTGCTTGTACTTGTAGACTACATCCACCTTGAAGCAATTTGATTTTATTACAATTTTGTTTTACATAGACTATAATGAGTATTATTTTTATAATTATATATTATATAATAATTTTCTTGGAAATGTTAGTTAATATTTTACAATCATTTATTCCATCAGTCAAAAATGAAGGAATAATTTATGGGAATATAGGACCTATCATCTCAATGAATAGTGTAATTTATTTTTATATATATCAAATTTAAGTATTAATATTACTAATTATAATGAATATATATGAAAATATTTCATTATTAATATTATATAGTCTATTTATGAAAGATAACTTTACATGGAATGGAAATACATTGTTAAATTATCATATTAAATCAAACAATTAACACCAAGAAATGAAGATTTTGTCAATGAATTAATGACAGAAGGGGGGTTGATTTTTTTTAAAGTTATCATATATGTTATTATAAGTAATAACATGGTCCAGGTATAGAATTACTAAAAATTAAAATATATTATACATGAATTTAAAGTGATTTCGATATAAGTCAAATATGAATTGAGGATTAATGTTACAATCTAATTATTATTTATAATTATTTGTGACTGTGTTATGATGATGAATCCATATAATCTACTTGTCATAACACTCATTTATTTTCTTCTCATATTGTTATATTTTTGAAAATATTTCTTTTTCTTTAATTTTATATTCCTCATTTAATCAACATTTTTAAAATAAATTTTCAAATAATAATCAACTTCATTTAACTCTTATGTTTAAAAAACCATTACTTAAATTTTCATTTTTCCTAAAAAAAGTAGCCTAAAAAGGATTTTAAATATAATACTATTATTTTTTAAACTCAATTTTTCCAATGAATGATTTTTTAAAATAAGGATTTAATTAATAAATCAATTCATCTTCCAAAAGAGGAACTTTGTGTCTTTTACATGAAAATTATGGATGTAATGTTTCATAAAACTTATAAAAAATGAATAAATTATTATTTCATCATAACTAATTTAGTAATTGATGATTACATTATAAATTGAAATGATTTTCTTAATGAATTTTTTTTCCATTATAATTCGATAGGTTTTTAAAATAAATTATTTCAAAATGTATAGGTTTATTTCCTAAATAATTTTTTAATGATCATCTCATTGTATTTTTATTCATCAATGTTGAAAATCATTGATTTAAATTTTTATATACAAGTGATATCATTCCATAATACCATATTTATTCTATTAATGGATGATTTAGGAATTACATGTAAAAATTAATATATATCTAATTTATCTTCAACATGTTAGGCTATGATGAAATGATGAAACATATATGAATTCATTTTTCTTTCATCATTTATGCAATGATGAAATGTTTACATAATGATTTATTTTCATGTGTTCTAATATTATGAATGATTTATGATCCTGTGGCCCAAATATGAATCACTTTAATTACGTGGTGTGGTGGACATATATCATCATCCAATGAATATTTTAATGTTTTTTATCTCATTTCGTAAAAATGAATTGAATTATTTGTTCATCCGGTTCAGAAAGGAACTGTATCCATAATTATAGTTTTTGGAGTGAACCTTGAGTACTATGATGATTTGGGGATTGAACCCATTTTTCATCTATAGCCTCAAAATTGATCATTTACTACTAATGTTATTATTTCATATTTTTATGTGTTTGAAAAAAATAATTATCTTATAGCTATGTTACAATGTAATGGTTCATGATCTATTTTTCATTTATGATTTATGTCTTACAATGTTCTAATATTTATTACATGACTCATAATTATGATCTATGATATGTAGGTCATGGATTTAAAATATTATTATCAAATTTCAATACCATTATAATAATCAAATAGTTATGTGATCATTAATATCACTGTTTTTTACCCATATAGCGAATCTGATCGCAGCCTTTTAATTTTTTCCCTATCCCAGAATAATTGATAAAGGTATTATATTTATTATATCTATAAATGGTTTCAATTAGGAGCATCTATGTGATACACAATGTAAAAAAATCATGAATTAGTTGTGTATCATTCCACATTCCAATGATACTATTTTTATAACATTCTGTCATGGATAATTTTGGTACATAAAGAATATTCTCATTTTTAGATGAAATATCTATGTATGAAATGTATGGGTTGCTATAAATAGAAATTAAAAAAACAAATGTTCCAAATAATATATACAGAGAACATACACTAATATAAATTAATTTCAAGAATGTTTAACAAGATACAAACAAAAAATAAACATTTAATCAATGAAAACCAATGGATTGACATCTCTATATCTGTCTTACAAAACATCACGCCTATATATATTCTAAATGTTCTGAATTTAACATAAAAATGTGGGAATTTTAAAATCCAGTAGGGATAGTGTTGGAATTGATGACTATGAATGCTATGAAATTATTTCCTGATATTTTACCAAAAGACATTTTATTTTATATGTGGTAACTAATAGATATGGAAATTAAGGTCATTTTAAATAAAAAATGTGGAATAATTTAATGAAACTATGTAAAATAGGAATTCTAAATCCATGTGGATTTGAAAGAAACCAATAATGCAACTGGGGGAACCATCAAAATTAAAAGAAAACATTGTATTACCCTTTGTATCATGGATTTGTAAATATTATAATATTCCTAAATTAGTAATACAAAAAGTGTTGATATACTAATTAATAACCTGAAATCAACATACAACTTTGGGATTCCCTTAAAAACCATAAAAATTACATAATGTTCCTTAATGGACTACTCAACAAGAAAAAATGTTTTCGTGTTTCTGAAATATTTATCTTGGAATGAAATACGTAATAATTAATTACACCTCGTGTACCAATAAACTATCTTTATCATGTGAAATTATTCTTTAATTAGCCCATTGGATTAAGGAAATTCATAGATGAATTATTTTATCATAGTGATTCACTTATTATCATTACACATTTCATTGTCTTGTCATTAAAAATTTATGATCATAATATGATAAGCATAATTTTTAACTTGGAAACCAAGCCATAGAATTTATGGCCATTATATTTGATGATTTTGTAGGAAAAATTGAAAACAAAATATTCATAGATTACTTATATATCCTCATCATGGGATAAATTTTATTACATTGAAAATAATCACAAAAATAGGTACCCAATTTCAATGATAAATTTATTACATTAGAATACAAGACATGTGATCACATCCTTGAGGACCGATCAGTTTTTTAGTTTTCTAAAATAAGATATATATATATATATATGATTCATTTTTTCACATTTCATATAAAATATAATATATTGAATAAAGAAATATTTTATAGCCATTAAACCCATTTAATGATTCCATCATATTTTATTCAATGGTATCAAAAAAATTAGGAGATAAAATTCTAATTAATCATTATATAATGTAGAATGTAACATGATTGAATAAAGAATAAAACATATTCCATGGTTGATAACTAAAAATACATTCCACTTCATTAATAAAATACAAATGAAATTATTTTATAAATAATAATGATTTATTAATTTTATGTATAATAATTTCTAACTTGAAAATTAATGAAAAGGAATATCGATGTATGTATACATGTAGACAATTTTCATATATAATTTCAAATTTAGGTAGGTATACACAAAAAACCATTTAATAAGGTGATCAAATTGGTTGCCTCAGGTGGTGTATCGATGCATTGAGGGGGAATATATACATATGAACAACCAATGACTACAATGTCATTGGTTTAAAAGTAAAAGTATGTCTAATAAAATAGTATATTGTTTGAAATATGAGAATTCAAATTATATAATGTATATTTTTATGGAGGAGAAATGAAACATCCAATGAAATATGAATAAAAAAATTTAAACAATTCATGATAATGTTAATGACCATATAATTTACAATATTCAAAATGTCACAATAAATTAATAAAAATATTGTTTTCTTATAATTAAATAAAGTATTCTTTAAAAAATAAGAAACTAAAAAATAGAAAATAAATTTAAATTAAATACTATACATTGTAACTCCATGAAAGTAAATTGTTTATGGCTGTGGGAAATCATTTAACATTGTTTTCATTAACAATAGACATTAAATTTATCTTTAAATGGGATTGAATGCGACCCATTCAATGGAGATTAAAAATAACAATTATAACTTGGGTAATGGATTTAAAATATTAATGATAATTTCACTAATAAATTTTGATATTAAAATAGAAGGGGTTTCTATAAAAAAATAAAAAAATATTTATATCGATGAATATATTTGTGATGAAAAAAGAAAGATAATCATATTTTCTTTTTAACATTTATTTTATGGATCATTTTTTCAAAATATTATACGTTGAAAGAAAACAAGGAAATAAATAAAAGTATTCCTAATTTTAATATATATGGGGTTTTAATTAAATATTATAGTATTTCTACAAATAATTTTTTTTCAATCCAAAAAATGTTACTATAAAAATATATTCTTGCAACATTGATAATATTTTAATTATAACCACATGAATGTGTAACAATTAATTTAACATTTAACTACAATGAAAAAATTATTTTGATGATATATGTATAAATATTTTAGTATATACAATTCTTATATGAAAAAGGTTATTAGTGAAACATCTTATCAATGAAGATAAAATTAAGATGATAAGTTCTTACAAAAAAACATGTATTTTAAGAGATTATTAATCCATTTAATGATCTTTGCAAAAAATAAATACACATGGAATATTGTGGAAATATAGAATAACAAATAAAAAGAAATTTTACACAAATTCAGGTCATATCCTAATGAATGAAGTATTGGTATTACTTAATGAAAAAATATTGATTTACAAATACCCTTACATCAATATTCAACAATGCTAATCTAGATTTAAAAAAAATTATAATTTTTTTGTAAATGTTATTATTTAATTGATAAGAAATATTAATATTTATCTTAATTCATAAATATTCTCAATACCAATTCCATAACAATTAATCACAAACTAATCATGTAGAGTTTACAAATTTGATTTCCCATGAATGGTACATAAAATAACCTATTGTTCTGATGAATAACTCATTGATTCATAATAAAATTGATTTTATGTAAAATATATAATATTTATTATTTAGACACATTTTCTGAACAATATATTTATTTTGGTGATGGATAAAAAAATCAAATTTCTCTATAGAGGTGGTTGTTTTTGTATTGGATCATGGGACGTTATCATATTCTAATGATTATTTTGGAAAATTGGTATGTAGTGCTTCATAATTTTAAAATGAATATCATATCATAAATGCAATTTTAATTGAAAAAATATAACTATATATAAAAATCATGCATAGAGTCCATTAATAATTATATACATTAACTCATAATATAGTAGTCCGCATGTACACCAGAGGGATGACTATGGTTTCAATTATATTAATTATTATGTAAAAAACTATAATAAAACAAAATATCAAAATGTATATAATATAATTATACTATTTAATTACATTATTATGACTTTAAGGATTTTATAGTCTATTATTCAATGGAATGTCAAATATATCACACACATGTTTTTAATAAGTATTAAATTTTTTATATATGGTTATTCAGAAGATATCTTAATATTTAAATAGAAATTTTAAATCTATAATATTTATATTTAACATGCAAATGTGTTTTTATTTTTATGGAAGAAATAATTAAACTAAAGGCTTTCACTATGACGATTCATTAATTGTTTAATTATTATACATATCAATTAAATGTTAATAAAAATGATAAATGAAATAATTTTTTTAATAAATAATTTCATAAGTTAATTTTATAGAATAAATAGACAAATTATGGATGTATTAAATTTATTAATATGGTTATATTGTGTATTTAAAATGTTTAAAATTTCAAAAAAGAAGTTTAAAAATTGTCATTATTGATATTGTAATATAAAATATATTTTATTTATTGTTATAAAATTCATAAAAATCTAATCAACTAAAAAATACTAAGATATAGTATTAAATTTTATCCATGACACGTTTATGGTTCTTTTGGAATTTTATAGTAATTATATTATTCCTTAAAGAGTGAAAAATATATGTTGCCATGGTAATAGTTAAAGGGTTTGACTAAGGGTTAAAACCAAAAGATAAATGTATGAAGGTTACCTAATATTGTCTAAAAAAATATTTCATTATAGGATTTATTCACATCCTTATATTATGTTCTAAATTACTCAAATTATACCAATTTTTAATTGAAAAATAATTCATAACAATTAAATATTTTTAGTATTTCCAAAAGATCTTGACCCCTCAACTATAAAAGGGAACATCCTCCCTCACGTACTATCACTACTCTGATACTTTTTTCATTACCAAACCGTTTAATATATCTTATAAATAAGATTATATAATTTTCATAGGTTGTATTCTTTCCGAAATACCTACCCATGTTCACATTAAACGATATTAATGGATGTCCACCGAGGAATATGTAATCGTACTTATCGACACTTTGAGGTTTATATATTCTTCTAATTCATATTCATGGATTTTTTAAAATCTATTTTAATAAAAATATTATAATATATATTTTTATATGTTATTCTGATTAATGTACAACCATTTTCCTCATTTTAACCATCCTAAGAAAATTTAAAGCATCATTCGTGCATACATATGACATACCATCTTCACACCTTAGTGTCATTTGTTTAAATCCCCAAATTATTTTAACAGTGATAATGATGTAAATAATGGATATATATAGAAAATATTTTATGAAATTGATTCAAATGATATTAATATACCATTAATATCCTTACCCTTTCACCATTAAGGAAACAATATTGTCTTTCATGCGTACATAAGGCCTACGGTCTCCACAACATGATGTGATTCATTTTAAAAGATTACTATTAAATAAAGATCATTAAAATATATAAATTAAATATATATGATATCTATGAACATAATATAATTATATATATGAATAAAATATATACTAATTAAATGAGACCAGACTTTCACGACAAAATATTCATAGTAAAATGAACCATTTAACACTCGAAAAAGGGTAAAAATGAAATATTATTAACAAAAAATTATAATATGATCATATATAATATCAAAAATATGTATAGGGTTATAATATAAATTAATAACATGATTTCATCTATTATATATTAGGTTAAATAATTATCAACTAAAAGAATGTTCAAGGTAAGTTATTTCTGTTTCGTTTTTAATTCTTGGGCACTCATGCCTTATATAATACTTATTTATTTTTAGTAGAGTATAAAAATTACATGAATTTTTTTAGGAGTATTATTATGGTTATTATGGTATTTTAATATCCCTATAATTTTCATCCATTCATGTATGATATAATTCTACATATTATAATGTTTTTTTATTTCACAATCTCATTACTATTCATGATTGATTTTGTTTATTTCTCAATTGGGGAACATTTTCCTTCCATGTAAAGTTTTTGTAAAAAAATTAATAAAGTTTTTTTCAATTACCATTAAAAATATTAATGTATTTTTACCCATTTTTGACTTTTATAAAATGGGTTTAATGTAATATTTTTTTATTTTTCCAATTTTTTTGACTTTATCAAGAAAAATTCAAATGTTTTATTTTGTAAACATATGAGGCATGAAATTATTCTTCCACCTTAATGATACCATAGTTTCTTGAATATTTTATTACGTGTTTAAAGGATATTTTCAATAATAAGAGGATTCTTTTAACACTGTATGGAATTTTAAATAAATGATATCAATGTAAAAAGTGGTTATTTCTCTCTATCATTTTCAGTGATATAATCAGATTATTTTATCTATGTCAATGTCCTTTTTTGAATTTTATGCTTCATTAAGATTGATATATTATGATTTCATATAAAATTTTTTATAAATTTTTTTATGATTAGATATACTAAGGATGTTCTTTTTTGATACAATTCACCATATTACAGAGAATTGTTTATGATTGTGTTTACATATTTGGGGATACTAGTTATATTTCATATGTATTTGTTGTTTATGATTCATAACATCTATATGAGTAATTAATTTTATTATTAAGTTATTTGTGGGTCCCACTATATTTCCTTGATGCACCAATAGGTCTCAGGAGATAATCAAGGTTGGGTTTTGGACAAGGCCAGACACATTTATTTTCATATATCAACGCTGAGGAATTGACAATAAGATTCATATGTCCGAAATTATGAAATAATAAATTTTGAAATTAGTTGTTTAAATACATTTTATTATTAGATGATTATAATATCCATGGTTAATATTCTTAGCCTTGGAATTATTTAAATGGATTGTGTTTTAGTTATTTACAAAGAAATATTTTTTAAAGAATATTTACTCATAGCTTCTATTATATTTTTACCATTACAAATTATTTGAGCTTACCACATTGAAATGTTTAATTTTTCCCCTGTATTTAGTGATGACTATTATGATTGATATTAAGGGTTACACAAAGAGGGAATAATGTAAGAATTAATTATATTATTTCTATATTTTATGCATAAAAATGTAATATGGATTTCATGTATGTATCTATTTACCAATTCTACTAGACTATTCATTCCTTTGGAATGTGAGTCCATTTATCTTATTATAATTTAATAATGTAAGGCATTATCTATAGGCTAGTATGGTTGTGTTTTTTACATGTATAGTTAAATAAATAATGTGAAAATAGTGAATAGAATATATGGAATGCTAAATAACATTAAATACCATCCATTTAGTCAATAACTTTTGCATTAAATTCATCTATGGATAATATGAGTTTAGTCAAAAAATGGATAATAATAACAAAATTATAAATGGTGGAAATTTAAAATTTAATATACAATGATCAATGACTAATGTCATTATATTTTCAAATATATTTAGGTATATACCAAAAAAATTTAAAATGTCTAGTAAAATGGTTGGCCAAATGTGATATATCAATCCATCGAGGTGATATATATAATCATTGCCCTCCCATTACTTAATATCCATTCTATTCATCATATATTACTTTAAAATGTTTTATAATAAACAATATTCTTTAATGAAAAATATAACTACTGGGTAAATAATATAGAGTTCCATGATTTCACTTGTTAATCAGTTAACAATTCATAGTAGAATACTCTATACATAAATTGTATATAGTTTGTTTATTGTGCGTAACAATGATACATAATATATATATATAAGATGAATATAATTTATGATAAAATATAATCATAATAATAAAAAATTCAAGATAATGTTACTGACCAAAAATGGACCCGTAAGTGGCATTACTGTCCCCCTCCCACTTAGGGTTTTATTCCTCATGGAGGTAGTGGAATTTTTTAACATCATGATCCATATAGATCTTTAGCTACTATCATGGATGCCTTGATGATTCAATTCCCATATGTCAAGTTTCCTACATATTGGGTCCTTGATATGATAGGTGGTAACTGTGGGTGCTCGACCGATGGGAATCACTGTGGTCAGGCATAAAGGGTCATCATCCCCAACTAAGGACATTATGTGGCCGTAGAGGGATACTTAATGAACTATTATACCCAATGGAATACCATATCCAATTCTCCCCTTGAATCTACAGGCTTGTCCCATGATGGTCATTCTGTTTGTCAGGTGCCTCTGTTTCATTGGTCTTGTTGTCCCATGGTCTAATGCTCTATCAATGATGTCTTCAACACTGTTCAATCACCCCTAATTTCTTTATTAAACGTCTCACGTGCTGATTTTTTTCATGTTTCATTTTTTTATTCATTGTTGAGTTTACTTCGGTGTGACGGTGTTTTAGTGTTTCAGTCGACCCCTTATGTTAAGGATTATGGTGTATCTTGGTGGATATTGGATTCATGGTGGTTCTCTGACATACCATGTTTTTGTGGTGTGATGTTTTGGGCAGTGATAGGATGGTGCCTGAGACCTAGCAGTCTGGATTTTTGACTCCCGATGTTGTGTGTACCCTGGATGGATGGCTCCTGGTTTAGCAGTATTGTTATATCCTGAGGAAGGATGAATTGTGCGGTGGATTCGATGTAGATGCAGTTCGGGGAAAGGAGTGATATCGGGACATGATGTGTTTTGGTGTTTTTGGGTATGTTGGTCCTAGGAAGTGTTCCTCGATGGGCCATTTTTTGGTTTTATAATTTTTTTTTACTATTTTCTGGGTTTGTTTTGTGGTGTTTTTGGATTAGTTTGGTCCTGGACAATGTAATTTTCCTATCATTCCAATTGCTCCTTATTGTGGAATTATATTTTTTCTGGTTCTCACTTTTCCATGATGTGATTTATTTTTTAAAATTTAAAAAATTATTTTGTGGTGGTCAGTGACAAAAAAATTAACTATATATAAAATATATACATCAATTAATCAAAAATATATGGTTTGTAAAAAAAAATTTATTTTTATTACAATGGAATTTGGAAGACAGAAATATAATGAAAATATTGATTTATTAATATTATTTTTAAAATAACAGGTTACTTATTAAGGAATAAAAATAATATAAATAAATTATGGGTTTTGAAAAGTCCAATATCATATTAAAAATGAAAAATAAACATTCATGTTAACATTAAGAGAAGAATATCGAAACTGACCTATTTGGAGAAAATTGTAATGAATATATTCCAAAATTATAATGGGATTAAAGGAAGAAATATTATTTTCACAAAAATTAATTATTTAATTTGAAAAGGATTTAGAATAATATTTTTAGAAAATTTATGCTTAAATATGTATATATTCATTATTAATAGAAGCATTATGTTTAACCGGTATACTGAAATTCTCATTGTATGATTCGTGCTCCAATGAGACAGAATGTTTTTCAATAAAATGTAACATTCTTTTATTTATTTTATAGAAAAATATAACTTTATTTTCTGAATAATATATTATAATATTCATTCAATGAAAATATAAGAAATCCCAAAAATGATATTATAAAAATATATTTATACATATCTTATAACATTTGATTCATAACCCAGAAATGTGTAGAAATTAATTCAAACATTAAATTCCATGTATAAATTGAACAAAATTTAAAATATATTAATTGATTAGTTTTTACACAACCTAAAAAGAAATATGAACATATTATAGCACATTTCTCAATTAAATTAAAATTGAGATGAAGAATCACAAAACAATTGTATCATTGGAGTTATGATTTATAAATGATTTAATTTTGTTTCAAGAAGTATATATCCTTGAATAAGAATTTAAAAAACAATATACCACAATGAGAGGTAATTTGATACCTAGTATCAACTAAAAATATTTCTTAATATAGTGGTATAAATTATAAAAAAATAGATAAGAATCCCATTATCTCATGCCTCAAATTGGATTAATATGAGTTACCCAGATATATGAATATATTCAAATTGTTATTAATCTATAACATTATAATATTTATATTTATCTTAATTTATGTACAGTTAACTTACCCGTTAATTATAAAATATTTTTAATATTAATCTTTCTGTGTCAACATGTTACTTTTCTCATGCATGTTTTATTGCAGAAGATGCAGTTAATGTACATAGGTTATTTTTCCTCATTGCCAAAATGACATTGAGATTATAAAAATATTATATATTAATTATAAAAATTTATAGAACTATCCATTTATGTGGGTTATTTAGAAAATGAATCATATATATTCGTTAAGGTTGTAGTCCAAACTTATGCTAAAAAATCAAAAAAAAATTCAAATGGATATGTGGGAAATGAGGTATGTGTTATTTTATCATTTAATAATGAACCATATATAATATATAAAATATAGTTTTATAAATAAATTATTTAATCATGTTATTTGATTTGATTATTAAAAATGACATATTTTGAATTATGATGTGGTATTTGGCATGTACCGATGAGTGGTTTATCCATTTTATATTCTATTTATGAGTAAAAGAAAAATAAATATACTATAATATTAGTATATTTAAATAAATAAATTTATATATATGTGTAATTTTATTTTTATATTTGAATATTATTTAGTTGTTTTATATTTAAAAAGTTATAAGAGAATATGTGGAAAAGATAATTACCTCATCTCTGGGACCCTTTTTTTGATCATCACTTAAGGACCCCATGATTGGTTTAATGAGAAGTCAAAAACCAATTGAATATAGATAATGAATTTTACAACAAAAATTTGCCTACTTTTTTTGACACTTTTAGCTGATGTTTTTGTGATTAATTAAATAAATATGGTGCCCAATTATAGTGATGGAACTGAAAAAGTTAGATTTACATAAAATATTTAAATATGTTATATTATTTTTCATGTGCATGTGTAAAAAAGATGAAAATTTTTTATGATATACAACGTTGATAGCTAAATAACATTATAAAATAAATTTTGATGTGCTTTATATCAGAATTTAAACCTTATATTTTTTTATCCAACCATTAACCAATTTGAAACTCCACCAATGAAACAAAATTATTCATGATGTGTTTTAAATTTAGATTTGTGCTAAAAAATGTTTTTTAAAAATTTCATTTTAAGAAATATTAGAGAATATAAAATCCCAATTATTTATTTATATTATTTATATTTAATTTTAGTCAACTAATAATTTATTAATCATCCAAATAATATAATTTTTTTCCCCAATAATATCATATTATATTAAATTTAAAAATATAATGACATCTAAATATTTCATATATAATAACTTAAAAAATACTTTTTCCATCCATAATATCTATAAAATTATTTTAATATCTAAAATAAGGTAAACATTTTAAATTTTATAATTTTATATTTTCATTTACTAAATGAATCATCTATTTTCAAAAATAATTCATAATCAAAGTATTAATTATTTTACAGAATTTTTGATATTTCTGAAATAAAAAATAAATTATTAACATAGTAATAATTTAATTTTCATCCTTATAATAATATAATTTTCATCAATTATATATATTTACCCACATTTATTTAATGACTGATTTTTTAATATTGTATTTAGACTTTTCATTCCTTATGCCCAAGCTGCAAAAGAATTTGGATAAAAATATTGTTATATAACAACAGAAGACATAAATTTCAATAAATATAATTAATCATAAATCATATTAAGTAATAATATAGATAAAATAATTCATTCCTCCAAAATATTAACTGTTAGAAAACAAATATTACTTTTCGAATGTCACGCAAGAACTACTTCAGCACTGTATATGATATTTATAATTGTCAAAAAATAAACTATAATATTGATTTTAGGAAATATTTATATATATATTACATTTTTTATATTATAATATATATTTTTACAAAACTTTTCATTAATTTTAATGACATATTTATGTCTTTCTGATGGAATATGATATACCGTGTCACGTAAAACTTTTATTTTAGTATTATTCCATTTTTTTAATTTTCATATAAATCATAAAAATTACCCAATAGATAAATTTGAATCGATTAATGAAAAATTAAATACCTTTAATGAAATAAAATTACATTATCATTCATAAATTATCATGAAAATAAACCTTCAAAACACATTATTTTTTGAGAGATATGTGTTTTTAATCCCAAATATAAACTGATTCAAGTCATGTATAATGAAAATTAATAGGTAGTTAATTTTAGTTTTTCTAACTAAATAATACTAAATAAATTTTTGTATAAAAATCTAAATAATATTGAGGGATTTTAATTTCTACATTAAATGAATAGATGATAGTTTTTTTAAAATTATTTTTCATTATAGAAATTGTTTTTTCTTGAGATTGAAAAATAATTCAAAAAAAAAAATAATTTTATTATTCATAATGAGAAATTATTTTTTAATTAAAATCATACATATATAACTATAATAACATTTTTTAAATTTTAAATGATAATAAATTCAATTAATTTTTTTAAGAAGTTTTTTCCCAAAGCACAGAATGAAAATAATTATAATTATGTAGTTATTTATTTTAAATTAGTTAATGTGGTTTTACTTAGTAGGTCTAATATATATATATATATATATATATATATATATATATATAAATTTCATAATGTTTTTACTCCAACACCTACCTTCCATTTATTCAAAAGTCTCATAACAATCATATTTTACTAAAATAATTTCATGGTTTTTTATGCTTAGAGTTGTGTGTGTTACACAATGTTGATGGTAATATATTTTTATAATAGAATAAAGTATAAAATCATTGTGTTTTATGAACATTCCAAACCACCCCTTAGTAAAGGAAATGAATTTCTCAAAACCACTAAAACCATTAGTAATATCTATTAATGAAATTTTACAATAGAATTTGGGAATAATTAAAATTCAATTGTCCTCAATAAACCAGATTACCTCAAAAATACGACTCAATTATAACACCATGAAAATTTATGAAACGATTTTATCCTGATAATAATTATTTCTTTATTGAAATTATAAATACTTAGAATCAAATAATCATTTAAATACACATTCAAAAACACTGGTGTGAAACCTGTTCTCCTAATGTAATAAGTTTTTTATGAGGTACATTCTTATTTCATTGATGGAATATACATTTTTTCACAATAGATAAATGTAAGATGATAGTACGATTAAATGAATTGAGAATTGTTGATCGAATTAAACCAAACATTATTCTATCTCATATTTTTCCATATAATTTAAAATTTAATTCCCTATAATCATTATTGAAATATTTATACATAAAATGTGGTGATAAATTTAAAAATATAATTACTTAAATGTTATCATTTTACTATGAAATAAAACTCATTAATCTATTTAAAGAGAATTAAAATTCCATTAGATGGTTTCTGGGTATTATAAATTGAATTTTTTTCAAATTTGTTTTGTATGAAATCTCCATACATGATAATTAAAGGTTAATTAAAATACTATATCAAAGGATATACAAAATAACGAGTGAGGTTGTAAATAGTTAAAAGGAAATATCAGTAGTTTATGGTTTAAATTACACCTTTTTGAATCAAAATGTGTGTGAATACTAAAAATTTTAACTAAAAATAATAAACTGTTAATTTTTTGGAATTAAATCAATTAACACATCCTTATGAGAATAAAAAATAGTTGTTTACTATTAATTGACTTAAACACCATCGATCCAGTGGCCCGAAGGCCTTCATTTTTTTTATTGATTTTTGATAATCCAACTTTAAAGGGATGTGGTGGAACCTTTACAATGCCCGTAGGAATACGTATTACATGTCCCTATAGGCCTTTGAGGAATTCATTTCCCATAGGCTTTAAACATTACATAAAACCCATACTAATTACTTGGAACTAATCCTCCCAGTATCTTCATCGTGAAATCAGCTCTCCACCTTCACATGGCTATTCGGCTAGGTTATCCCATGCATGGACAGGCTTGTCCCAATGTAAGGTTCCATACCCTCTCATTTTTGCAATATGTGTAGCTTTTGATATGGTGAATTCTCCTTCCCAATACCTTAATCAACCAAATGTTATATATACATTTATAAGAGAACCATTACTCTTTCTATTATAGTTTTTTAATTATTTTTGTTTTCAAATTTCCATAGATAGTCACAAGAAAACAACATTCATATATTTATATGAAATAATTTAATACAATTGGATTACATTACAATTACATATTTTCCCTTTTTTATTCAAATGATATTTGATAATTATTTTATCAAATGTAATTGAAGTATTTAAAACGGATCTTGGTTAATTTCAATATTTTTGGAAATTCATTTAATCAATTTATATTAAAAATTTATCTAAATTTAATTTAATGTGTGATTGTCAATTCTTCTATGAAATGTGGCTTAAATTAATATAATTATATTTTAAAAAAATGAAACTAATGTCTTTCCAAGAGTCACATTACTTACTCTTCTGAAAATATTTTGATTAATTTATGGATATACTATCCATAACATGAGTTTTAGGTAGGATTTTAATAATATTTTTTTATAATATCCAAATATTTATGATTGATATGTTATTTGTTTATGATGTTGTATATACGGAATAATATAATGAATTAAAGAGAAATAAATCTTCACAATGAGAATTATGAGTACCAATTGTGAACAGCATTGTGAAATACATTATTATACAAAAAATTATTATTTGTGGTTTGATGATAATAAATGATTGATGAAAAAATGAAATATTGATGGCATAATCTACCATTGAAATTCTACTCATTTCAATGAAATTATAATACCATATGGAAGGAGGTTTAATATTATTTATATTCATTAAGGAAATAAAAATCATAAATGTTATGAGGTTGTCAAAATGTGTTTCATAATAAAAAACATCATAGATATATCCTAAATATATATAAAGATAAAATAATCATAATGTGATAGGTATTATCATTGGTAAACTTCAATGTGAAAATAAATGAGAAAATATAAACTACAAACAATGTGTCATATCACATGAGTAGATTACCCCACATTGTATCAGTGGATAACCCAATCTAAGAACACAAAAATTATCATATACACCATCTAAAATATTATATTTATTTTGATAATCCAAAGATATCATAATTGAAAAAGGTAAATATATTTTAATATAATCATAGACGATTTAGTTAATATATAGAGAGTGAAAAGTAGAATATTGACACCGTGCCACCTACATACTAATGTTGTCATTGAGGTAACAAATATAGAATTTAAATAGATTATTGATATGAATTTCATAACAAAATAAAATTATTATAGATAGCCACTAGAAGATACATAATGTGATTATAATTACCATTATAATATAGCCATAAGAATTATTTCACACAATTTAGATTATATAATGTGTTTCCACACCCAAAATATATAGAGCAAGGATTATAGTATTTTATGAATAAGGTGAAATTTGAATCATATGATAGTTTATATCATAGAAATAACTAGAACCATGTTCCATCACTCTCAAGAAGACATTCCCTTGATAATTAAAAATTTATAAAAGTGTTGTCAAGATGGATTCATAACAAAATGAGATATAAGAGATAATTTCATTTTTGACAATGTATGTTTACTTGAAAATCAAGATTCAAATATTACATTTTTAATCAATTTTCAACATGGAAATAACTATTTAATTTTTCTAATATATACAATATTATATAGAAAATATCAAAGGAGTAACAAATAATTAATTCATTGTGAATGGAAAGTGAGTGAGAGATTATTATGAGTTATATATATATATACAGTCTTGAACAAACCTTTCTATTCTATAAATTAATACACCAAGTAATTCATATTCATTAGTTCTTTTAATGTTTTCCAATTTCCTAATATATTAGTAATAATCAAATAATAATTAAAGGTTGGCTCGCTATTGTGAAAATAGAATCATTTTTTATAACTAGTGAAATTATATTTCACTATAATGGATTTCATTATATTATATATTGAAGTTAAGTGATTAAAATTTTTTACTCAAACTTTGGAAACATATATGTTAAAATTTTAACACTATAAAGTACCCATCTATTTGAAATTCTAACACCCTCTGTGTTGTAATGTTAAAAGAGTATATGGGAACTAATTTTGAAATATACCTTTAATATCATGGAATTATCTCTATGTGAGTTTTATAAATCTATAACAGTTATATTGACATGAAATTTGTCTCCATAATGCATAATACATCGCTTTTAATTAAAAAATAACATCTAGGGAACTTATTTTTGAAATTGTATTGTATTAGTATAGCTAAACTAATGAATTAATGGTTATGGACAAACATTCATAAAAAGATTAATATATGGGCCAAGTTATTTATTTGTGAAGTAAATTTTTTTGATAAAAATTAATTAATTAGATGATATAAAAATAATATATATATATGTATACAATTTCTTCTATATAATTTCGGTATATTATAGTAGTCGAGGATGTAACACCCAGACCCAACTCACTCTAAGGTAATTAATTTGCAGAATCACATAACTATAGGCACACAAACCAATATTCTAGAGGCTATTAAATATTAGAGTGTATTTAATAATAATAATTTTACTAATAGTGAAAAAAATTCACATACATTATATTAAAAAAACAATAACTAAAAAATATTGAAACATTAATATTTATCCAACTAAACTGAAATAACATACATCACATTAATTAGTTGGAAATAAAAAATAAAAAATATATTTTTTAATCATTATGATGTTTGTATATGACAGAAATGTCAGAGTGACAAAAATAGAATCCCACATGTGTTAATTATATACATAATGATACAAATATATTAATAAGGGAAAAAACTAGATAAATGGAAAAAAACTATTTGAAGGTCTTGGTTCATTGTAAGATCATATATTCTATCTGAAAGAAATTATACATCTATAAATCAAAGGGTTTACCATTATCTTGAAAAAACCACTAATTCATCATTAGTGCCCATGGTGGAATGAGTGGGATTTCAATTCAACTTAGTAGGATACCTCTATCAAAGCCCCTCAGAATTCCCAGTCTCAATAAATATCTTATTGATATGAAGGAATAAATCATTGAATGAATAAAATATATAAAACACAATATATACTCATGTTCTCTAGGATAAATTATGTCCAAACATATATACCTTTTGTTGTTTCACATTTATCATAACAATTCATAGGGCTGATTAATGCATATATAGTTTCCACCCACAATTAAAACAATATCTCACCATCCATGCGGGTTGGGGATTAGGGCCCACCATTTATGTCACCATAAATAAAAATCAATATGAAATAACCTTCGACATTTTCCTTCTCATCACATATGTCATCTTGGGATACACACCCCACCATGTATATCTAAATATAACATCATTTAGGATAAAATATCCTCATTTTGTATATCATCATATAAGATAATGGGGGGAATATTTAAAAAATTAATACATTATCATATAGAATCGTCATAAAGAATATATTCTCTCCCAATATTGCTACATATAATGTTACCAAATGAATAAGGATATACATTATTTTTCACTATAACACTTGAAGATAATGGTAAATGATAATTTTTAATAAATCTAGTATCTTTAATATTTTTCATTATATGATATATTGGGTATAACTTTCTTTATAAGTAACACTGAGTTTATAATGTATTTGAAGAAAACCCAAGTGTAGATTTCATTATATTAAAAGATTAATTTGAATGAACTATGAAATACTATTAAATTTTGATTATTCAATATGATATTTATCACCTAACAATTGGAATGGAGGGTAATAATTGGATTAAATCAACAATGAAAATATATAGTATAAACATTTATATAAAATATAATCCCACTAGATTTTAAAAAATGATAATCATATTGTATAATGTCTATGAAACATATGACTAAAAGTATAAGGGGACATGAAATCAAAATACCTTATGATGTATTCATTTTCAAAAAATTCAATCTCTTTGATTAAATATAATTTATGAGACACTACGATTAAAGGAAATAATATCCTCAATTATAATATTAATATTTATCCATCACCATTATAGAATTAAAGTTATCTTGTAAGGTATGAATAGTACTTAATAAAATATGAATTTTCCGGTTTTCTATTAATTATAAAAAATTTAATAATCATTTAAATGTAAAACAATTGTTTTTTGAGAAAATATTTTTTTCTAAAAAGTTTATTATTCCCACATCATGTATATAACATAAAATTAATTTTTAAAACATTTAATAAAATATGATAGAAATAAAAAATCTTTATCAAAATCAAAATATAAGATTTTTCATATGGTGAATTTTTTGTTCATTCTAAAATTTTTCATTTTACAATGACTGGGGAAAAATATTGAATATTAACTGAACATATCTTTTTTGTTTATTTTTTAATTTGGGATAATAATATTAATTGTTTTTAAATATAAATTAGTATATTTATAAATATATTTATCTAATCTCTGAATTATGAACCATATTATTTTTTAATATTTTTTAAAAATATTTTAATCTTTTGAACATTTCGCTATTGAAATTCTATTTTTCATCACATAAATTAAAATACTTTACTTTTATAAGTGGAATTATGAACGATAGATGCCATATTTATAATCCAAATATTTTTTTTTATCTATTATTCTCAAGTTATATTTTTTACAAAAAATAAGTTTTTATTAAATAAAAAAATATTCTTCGTGGTTAACATAAAAAAGCGATTTACTAGGGGAAAGTTTCACAAATAATTGGTAAATTTTAATAAAATTAATAAAAATACAATTTTATTGACATATTTTGAACCTATAATTACTAATTAACTATAATACTCTATTGCTGAAGCTTTTGGAATGTGAAAAACAGGTTTAGACCTTTTATATAAAAAAATTAAATGTGTTACACTCATCTAACATAAAATAATCCACTCCCACCCTTCACCTATTCAAATTAAAATCCATTCTGGAATGGCCAATTCTAGACCATATATAACCCAATATCCCTCCACTCATCCTCTAAGAATTATGGTTTTTGAATCAAATCCTTGAATGTTTTTAGTTCTATCATAAAGATGTTAACCAAGGAAGATGTAATACTCTATAATGATTGTATTTACTTTTTATTCCACCTCCACCTAGTTCAATTTATATTAAACAATATTGATATAAAAACATCTGAAAAATTGATATAATGATTTTTTTTCAAAGGAAATGACCTACAAAGATATCAACAAAATCAAATGGGTTATGAAATCATTTTTTTGTGAATTAAGGATAACCACCCCATAAAATGATGTCATTTTTTTCATTAACACCTCTCTTGGTGGCGTATGATGATGGATCAAAAGAATATATATATTTGTGTGTGTGACACCATTTTCTCTAGCTATTTAAATTTATGGTGATAATGCTAAATATAACGATAATATGTGACTTAAATAGAATAATAATGATACCGATAGAAAATATATTATTTTGTTATGATAAAAAATCAATTTCCATTTTTACTAATTCACGCATTACATGATGATAAATTCATCCATGTAAGAGTGGCAAACCACCATCAAAAACCAACGTGACCTTGTTTTAATCTCCAAAAACCATGGATGATATGAATATTAATATTTATAGAAAAAATATAATATTATGGTCATCCCTTAATGGAAAAATACTATTTACCTCCTTTCTATAGGTGTTAATGGAAAATGGAAATGTTTCTCATCCATACGTATGACCTACAATCTCAATGATAATAATTTACCTCATTTTGGAAATTGAATATTCATAATTGGACATAGAAGTAAAATTGAAATATCAATATAAAAATGTTTTCTTGATTATATATATATATAAAGAATATTTTTAATCTGAACTTGAACTAAAGAATTCATGAAAAATAATGAATGAGAAGACAGGGAAGTCAACACCTAAAACAATGAAAATAGTGATACATTATTAATGAACATGTGACATTATATTAAAAAAGGATAACATATGATATTATAGAAATTTATATGGAAAAAAGTTCAGTTAATTAAAATTTTAAAATTAATATAAGTGAGGTTAAAACATAATATACTGAATTGAATCATCAGGTAAGGTATTTCATAACACAATTTTATTCTTTTGGGATAAACATCTAGTTCATTGATGATGTGATGATGTAATTATTTTTAAATGATATTTTATTGTTTTATTTTTTAGTTACAGTTATTTAATGTGGATTTACAGTTGTTATACACAATTAAATCAATAAATTATTCACACTTCCACTTTATGATCATTTTAAGGGGTTGTTTCAAAATCTCTTTGTAATTGAGATTTCTTGATCATTATATTGTAAACCCATTTTTTCCTTAATATTTTATTCATGATATATTAATGTAATTACAAAATTTAAAATCTATGGTACTTAAATTTATTGAATATTTTTATGAAAAATCATCATCATACTTCACTTTAGAAAAAATATATATATATTTTCCAAACCCATATTCTCAAAATATGTCTTAAAAATGTTTTTAAAATTTTAAAATTATTTTATTAATTCATTTTATAACAATTTTATCATCTAAAAAAATATTTCAAATTGAATATTCATACCATTTTAAAAACAATTACCCTTTGGGATTTTTTGTATACGTGAAAGTACTAATTGTTTAAACGTGTACGGCCTGTGAGAATTTCATAGCTGTCAAGTCTAATAAAATGATTTAATGATTTGTTGATATGTGTCAACTATTATTTTAAAATAAAAATATTTTTCATATTTTTTATGTACAATTAGTTTTAAAAAATTAATTTATATATAACAAGTATATTATAATGAAAAAAATTAATTATATTTTTATGGAATATCTATATATAAATGATATTATCCTTTTAATAATAGGATAATAAGTATATTATGGATTAATAATATAATTATTATTTCTGTGGATGGTTTATAGTCATTTTGATAAAGGAAAATATCGATAAAGAATTTCATGATTCATTTCTATATTCCAAAACATTCCCTTTAAAAATTCATTTATCTATGATCATTAGACATTAAATATGACATAAATATCTTTATTAATTTTCATGGGTATCATTTTTTCATAAAATATTTATCATTCTATCATATGTTGTTTTATATTGAATGTTTTCTTTATCTTGGTAAACATATATGTCCATAATTTTTACTCAATAGAGATATATTATTATTATGTATAGAGTTCATGAATTAAATCGATTATTTGATATATGAGAAATTTTTTGGATATGTAGACATTGGTTTGTAATGGTTATAGATATTCCCTCACTACATTGACAGGACTCATGAGACAAATTAGTTGGATAACTATAGTTAAATGGGGTTTTAATAATATTTTTTAAACACACATGAGTATTTATCATGACGGTGGATAAATTAGGTTCCTAAGATATGACATCCACTAATTAAGAATTTTATTAATTGAGGATTCATTTATTATCATCAATGATATTTTTTAATGAAAATATATCTTGAAGAATTTCATAATAGTATATTAATTAAATGGAATGTGTTCCACGATAATTAACCTCATATAGTGAATATTCCTTATCCAATGATGATAGTTATGTTAGAGATTAAATTGAAGGTGTTACTGTTAATTTAAATCTCCATTCTTGCTATTATCCATGAGATCATTCCATTAATGTTATCATCATATGCACTTATTTCATAGTTTTTTATTGGAAAGCATGATTGTCTGGTAATATTATTTCCTAAATTAATTATGATTATTGAATCGAGTTTTCTTCCCCTATACTCGATCCATACTGATCATTTGAGTTAAAAAATATTCATTCCATTTCTTAATAATCCAAGATGTCTAATAAGATTGAAATTCAATGATATTATATAATGAGTAATGATATTTCGTTTTTTTAATTCCAATTTTTCAATTTAATATATGAATTATATATTTATCTAATTTAATAAAAATAATAATATATTATATCATCTTGGATGTGATTAATTTTATCTCTAGCTAAAAAAATAAATAATACAGTAGATTTGGTCCACACGGGTCCAAGGTGCTATTATTAAAATGAGGGGGAGGGTAGTAGAAACCATTGTAACAAGATTTAGGAAAAAATAGATTTGGGATCATAAACCTATAATATAATTTTGAGGATAAATATAGATGTACATATAATTTTTTTTATGGCAGGGATTATGTTTTTTCGGGAAAAAACATCATTATCTAGATACTATAATTGGACATAACACTAAAAAGATGACATTTAGAATAACCCAGTCATCACCTAGATCATGAAATATGCAAATACAAATCATGTAATTTTAAAATATGTTGGTTTATTTTTAGGATAATTATCATATTATTTATAACCAATGATGATGGATTTCTAGATGTCCCCAACGAAACCATGTTTGGGGTTATGTGATTAGCTAAGATTTTTTTTTTCAATTTAGTGAAACAATTTAACTATTTTTGTATTATATATTATTTTAATTAATTATAGGATCCAATTTAATGTATTCTAATATTTAGTAATGAATCCTATAATATTTGATGTGTACTACATCATTAACTGTATTCCAAATTTTATGAATGATCATTTCTTTGGAAGTATTTATAATATCATTAGAATAAGCCTAGTCTTTAAAACATTGTAATAATTTGAATACAAAGTTTCATGATCAATCCAAATTGTTAGTTAAATAACTATGTATTATAGCTTTGAATGGACGAATGATAATAAAAAATAAACCAGGAAAATAGAAAAATAAATGATATATGGGAAATAAAAATATTCCTCAAGTTATAATTGTTGAAATAATCACCAAAGTTTTTTCTTAGATAGAATGTGCATTTTTTATAAATTTTGATATAATGGACATCATTATAATGATTATAGGGTAAATAAAAACGTTTCCAATGTTGAATTTATAAAATATTTGGTTATGGGTCAATAACATATTAAAATCTCAAAGCGTCAAAGGAATATACCTCAAAGGTTCATAATGGATCAGGGTCCAAAATTTTTTATTAGTATATATGAGTTTGAATGATTATTGTTATTAGTTTTGGATTCAAAAATAAAAATCATTTGAGTATTTTTCCCTTTGATATCCTATTCATAAGAATTATGAATATAATAATAAATTTACTATAGCTTTTTCCCATAGTAGAATTAAAAGAACATGTTGAACAATAACAATAATGAATTCAAAAGTTTCAATGGAATGAATAAACATCATTGAAAACAAATTATTTGTAAAATTATAACCAATTAATATCTTCCTAATGTTGAGATAATGATATTGGGTTGAATATGTGATTGATATTGATAAAGAAAACGGGATTGTATTAACTACCATGGAAAAAATTAATGATTTCTTGATAGTGTGGTTTATTCTATTTTATTATTTGGGTAATACAATTTTGGGATTTATGTAATGTATCAAATAATCTTAATATTATTTACATAATATGGAACCATTTCTGTTTTCAATAATTTTGTACGGTAAATCAGATTATTAGCATGTTTCATTCTAATACATGAGAAATTTTTTCAACTCTTTGTTATGTTACAACTATGAGAAAATTCAGATTTTTTAGAGATTAATGATACAAATATTTTTTAAATTCATTAATGATATTTCTTATTATATGGTCAATAATATTATGGAATGTTTTAATGATTAACTATTTATTAAATGTTTTATGATGGTCTTTGGATGTGGTTTTTGATATTAATGTATTACTTCACCAGATGAATATTTTTAAATATTATATAACTTTCACTAATCATTGTTTTGTAATAATATCTAAAGACCTAAGGAATAATTTATTATTCTATTAGAGATCCCATGATACATCAATGTGGAAGTTTTGTTCTTCATGTATAATAAAAAGTCACTCTTGGATATTCATATCATATATTAGAGAATGAAATTGAATATTATCTAAACCCAACCCAAATATGAATTTTTTATTTTGAAATGGATATATATCATGTAACTAAATTTTCAATTGTTCTCAGTCAACAAGGAAAATGAATTCCAAAAAATTAGCAACATGGTATTATACATCTACCAATTATCATAATTTTTTAACATTACGGCCCCATTTCACAACTATTTAGTATATGGATTAGTGGTCATTAACCTTATACTGATGAACATCATTCTTAAGATGAGTTTTCTTTATGACAATATATCCGTATTTGTGTGCTAGTTTTCATTTCTATGACCTTGTTTTCACTTCTTATATATGTTCTCATATATTGAAATCCCAGTATATATATGTATTTCACACATACAAACATTTTAAACAATATAAATTTCTGTTATCCATTCTCATAATAATGTATTTGAAGAAGGGTGTTTTCAAATGAAAAACCCCTGATTATCAAGATAAAAATTAAAATGGGAGAATGCAATTTATGGAAGGGGGTATAATATTATACACAAATATTTTAAAGTTTGAACCTAATATTAGATAGTGCTTATTTTATAAAAAACCAATATTTTAAGGGAAGATAAAATTCAAATACCATAAAATATTTATTTTGAAATAAATTAAATCTATTTGATAACTTGTGATGCACACAACACCAGGTTTGAAGGAAACACTATACGCTACTAAAATGTTATTATTTAAACATTACCATTATAAGATAAAAATAAGGTCTTTGGTTATGAATATGAGTATCTAAAATATAATGATTATTATTTTTATTTAATAGTGATAATATAATTATCATTTATTAACAAAAAATGTTTTATGAAAAATTTTATTTCATGAAAAACTATCATGTTACGCTTCTCTCAAATAACACGATTTTTTTACCAATATTATAAAATTAATCTATAAAATAAACATTTGTTCTAATTTTCATCTAAAAATAGTTATATACTAGTCATAATTTTACATCTTAGGTATTTGGAATTATTTTCAAATAGAAATTTGATATGAAAACATTGTAATATAGTGAAAATTATATATATGGAAACCCACTTTATTATCACATATACGTCATTAATGTTATATTATGTCATTCCAATTTGTGAATGTAATTATTAAAAATGTATTCCATGATTTTAATATTCATAATTTATATTATCTAAAAATTTCAAATATTTTTTGAAAAAAATTAATCATGAATGCAATAAGAAATCATTTATAACGATTAACGTAGAAATGGATTAACAGAGGGTCAAACTAAATAGATAAGTGATTGAAGATCCTAAAATCCATAATTCAATAATATAAAAATAGATTAAAATTAACATAAATTTACCCCAATAAATGATATTTCAAATTTAATTTTCACCACAAAAATGAAATAATTGATTAATAGAGCATACATTTGAAAAACAAATTCATATGAGAAACCCTTATTGATCAATTACATTTGATTGAATATTTATTATAATACAATAAAGTAGTTCTTAATATCTTAATAACTTATTAAAGAACCATATTACTAATTTTAATATCATATATTAACATATAATAATATTTTACCATGATTTTAATTTTAATATTTTATTCATTTCAACATTTTAGGTGTTTATTATTTTTTTCAAATTAATGTTCTGTAATGAAATTTCTAGAACATGAAATAAAATTAGGAGTTAATTCATCTCCAAAGTTATATTAAGGTTATAAATATAATTTCAACTCATTATAAATATTTTTTAATCATTCTTAAATGGTGAATATAATAGGTGAATCACGTTGCGTTGTGGTTATTGTATGCCATATGTATACACACGAGATGATGTCATTCCCTTAATGGTTAATGGGTTGGTAAGTGGATGTACTTTTAAATTTACTAGAATCAATATAATGTCATAATATATATATATATATATATATTAATTTTAGTATTATACAATCTATGAAAAGTGGTATTGAAAATAAAATTGCAAATGGACATGGATACGGTAATCCGAACATATGAATGCATGAGGAATTATTTTTTCTTTTTAGGTCAGAATGAATTTGTAATTTTGTTATTCCATTATCATAATAACATACTAAAATATATATGACATTTGATTTATTACGTTATCTTGGAAATATCACTTGAATATGAATTAGAATAATAAATAATCATGAAAGTGTAGGTAGAAAATATTAATATTTTTCACCAGACATACATTATAACTTTTATTTAGGGACCTAGGGTTGGTCTTTCAGATGAATGATAACACACATGACATATATAATGGTCTTGATAAGGGAAATTGGTTAGGATTAGTAAACATTGAAAACTCAAATTAGAGTGAGGAAATGAGGGTAGAGGTGGCCTTTTATAATTGAGGTTGGGGAATTTTGTAAACTCTATGAATAATAAATTAATATGAATTAATTTTTCATAAAAAATAGCTCCAAAAGGTATTTTTTCAATGAAATAAATGAGTACATGTATAAATAATGAAATATATTATTTTTTAAAATGTATTTTTTCTATATTCATACCCTTGAATTTTGATTTTTACCCTTACATTATCTCATTAACTAGTAATTTTACTATTTAGGGGTTTTATATAGTTACTGTACGACCTAGATGGTGTTTAGATACCCTGAGTGTGGCAGTAAAAAATGTTATGGATGTTATTTCCAATTTCCTTCCACAACTATATTGTGACCTTTTTATTATAAGGGATACTTTATTTGATGCTATTTTTTTATTTTTTTATTCCTTTATTCTATTATGATGATAAATTGAATATATAGCATGAGTGAAAGAAAAATGAAACACAAATTTTTACTTATTTAATCATCAATAGGCTACATACATAGAACATAAAATCAAAATGTATAGATATAACATATCTACTAAGTCTCACTGCTAAAATAGAGGTTCTGGCTATATCACATCAATTCCCAGGCTTACTACTTATTCAATGTTTTGGGGCACTCACTACTTACCAAGGATAACTCCATATATCATCATTCTATGGCTCCCTACCAGTGTAAAGGACCACCATATTACTCATTAAATTCTTAGTACTTTGGAAAAGATTAAAACAAAATTTATAGTCATGATGGTCTCTCCATTATAAATAATGAATAAATCCTCTTTTTTAGGTAGATTATTTATTTATTTCCCACGTTCATCCCCATGATTAATAATAATATATCATAGATTTATGGGAAAATACATTTTGGATCACATATGTTTGTATTCCATAAATCCATTGGATGACTTTATCACAACATTACCACCTTGTACCCAACAATAATATTTTAATGGAACTTCCATTTGTGTGTAACTTTTACAATTTTTTTGTGATAATCCCGTGGTCATTCAAACAAAAGAACTTTTCTAAATTAAACTAATAAAATAGAAATAGTTTTACATAACTCATTTTTGACACAAAATTTTCACTTCATGGGAATATTTTAATAATTTAGAGACCTAGTTTATATAATGTTTTAGCTTCTCTAATGAGAGGTGTATCATCTCTTTTTTTGACATGGATGAACATCCAAAAAACATTATTATGTGAATTACAAAATTGAAGTAGGAACTATGTTTTTTTAGAAAACTCATGTATTGTGTGAAATATTCATCAAACATTTAACTTTTACTCTTTCACGTTATATGTAGTTCAAGAACTTATTGAGCACATACAACTACATGAAACTTGTTTATCGCACAAATCGATCATTCCCAAAAATCATATCTTATACACAAATTCATCCATAGAATTATATTGATGTGGTGATCCCGAAGTATCACATGATCACAAATTTCCATAAAACCTTCAATTATTAATGTCAAATTTTCATTTATGTTAAAATACATCCCTTCCCAAAAACATTATTTACCATTATCAAAATTTTAGACCTCCAAGAATGTGGAAGATACGGGGAAACAACTCAACATTGTATCTGAATCATACTGAATCAACTATGAAGAATCAATTACTTTTGGAACAATCTTTTCTGACACACCTTCTGAAAAATTTCTCTACAACACCACAACCGGCCATGAAAGTTTTCTTTTTCAACAACTATAAAGAGTCTAAAAACACTACAATGTTACCAGGAGGTATTTTTACCCAAAAGATACTACAAATTATAAATGACACATAAATGGATCAGTGATGACATGTTATCCTTTATCCTAGTCATTTAACTGAATTTATTTATTTATTTATTTTTTATATCATTTAATATAATATTATTTATTGGATAATATCATATACTAAAATATTTCTCTCTATCCATTACATTGTCTTTTAAAAATATCAATAAAAAATATAATAGAATAAAATATTTAAAAATATCCCTAAAATTTCCAGGCCATCAATAAAAATCATTTATGACATATTTTTATATATAATCATTTGAATTTTAATATGCTTAATATCATTTCTTTGACCTCTCCATAAATAAAATAATTATTGTATCATTTTTGTGAAATAATTTAAGGATATTATTTTTTACAAAAAATGGAATATATATTAATCTAATGAATATAATTCTATAATATTTCTTAAAAATATTTAAAATCAAATATAAATTCTCCAAAATTCTATATTAAGAATTTTATGGGTATTAAAATTTTGAATGTGGCATCATTGATTTTTCTTTAAATAAAATATTATAATTTTATAATCACTTCATAATTGGAATTACATAGTCATATATTTAAATGATATAATATAAATGATGAGAATTACTAAAATAAATTGGAGAACATTTTTGGTTTTTTTATAGTCCTTATTATATTATCTTTAACATAAATTTCTAATTTCCCCTTAATGTAGTAATAAAAAATTATTAATGGTAATAGTCATATTGGTGAAAGATTATATGGATTTATTTACTAATTTTGGATAATATTAGTCCAATTATTTCATCCATTATTGAAAATTTAAAATATATTTTTTTTAGAAAATAATTTAAAATTATTCTCTTCAAATGGATGAAAAACAGTTTTCTTGAAAAATTCATTTTAAACACAAAAAAGTACATATACCAAAAAATAAATCAAGGATGATTAAATTAATTTTAATTAGTACATATATAGGTAATTTTTTATTTTTATACATTTATATTATATTATAATCATAAATATAATTTCTATATAAATATATTAATAGTTTTTTATAATTTGGTAATTTCCACAAGTACCTTAAAAATATTTATTTTAATATAGTTCACAAGAATTCAATATAATCAATTTTTAATATTATTATTAATAAAATATATATTAGTTTTATTCAATATGTTTTCTAAAAATGTCATAAAAATAATTATATTTATTTTATAATAAAAATAACATTTTAAAAATTATTCGAATAATTTAATGTATTTAAAAAAAATGTATGTTAATTTCATAAGCATTAAAAATTAAATTTAAATTGAATATAATCCTCATGTAATTTTCATAATATAGTTATTCATATTCACACCTACCAATTTATCGGCATGTATATAATTGTCATGTGAAAATAATAATATTTCTAGTATATTTTTATTTGTTCAAGCTCGGTTTTGTAAGCTATAAAATAATATAAATTTAATTAAAAATAGAGAAACTATATAATTTTGGGATGTAAATTACTAACCATTATCCATAAATAACAACATTGAAATATAAAATTGAACATAAAAAACAATGGTTGATATTTGAAAATTTTATTATGGGAAACCACCATCTTATATAGGGTTTAAAAATCATCATCTTAATAAATGATAAAGGGAAAAATTGAAAGCCACCACAGAATAGGGATTATTGTTCATAGGACATTAGTGGGATGTGAAAATATAGACATGTGATGAAAATATAAGAATTAGGTTTTGGTGGAATGTGATTAAGAACATGGTGATTATTAAATTAACCGATAAAAAAGAATAAAATTTTGACCAGTTTAATGAACACGGATTCCATAGATTCAATAGTATATATATAATTTTTTCATTCCAAAATCATTTTACATTAATTGAGGGATTATTTTTACTATCTAGGTATAATCTTGGGAAAATAAATATATATTATTTCGTTCCATGTGATATTTATAATCTTTTCCTTTGGTTGGGTTTTTCTCTATTTTAATATCATCTCTTATGTCAGGAAATGGATATTCATGTTGAATTCTTTATGTCTAATGAAATTTAAAGAATGATAAGATCCAAAAGTCATTCCATTAACCTTTAAAAATTTACAAATGTAAGTTTTTTTTCAAATGGTTTCCAATATTTTAAATCATACATCAAACTACAATAAAAATATGCAATGCTAAAATTAAAATATTCTATAACAAATTAGCCTTAAGACGTTTTCATAAAATATATTTCTAAAAATTTATATGGAAGGTCACTAAATTTCAAAAATGAATATAACATCAAATTCTACCCAAACAACATAATACATATCTTATTTTCTCTTACCAATATATAAATTCCATAACCACCTATAATATTTAATGAATAAATTCATGTTACAATATATAAAATCAATGTTCACTAAATATATTTCATAAATCAAAATTTCAGTAAACCCAATATAAAATATCAACTCACTAAACAATACTATCGCATAAAAATATATTTGTTATGAAAAATATTTTTATTTTTATCTTCCCTCAATCATTTTTTTTCAAGGTATCAACATTCCACTGAATCAATCATTTTGGTCATCGGTACTGTATAAAAAATTCCATTAGAACAATAAAAAAAATATATACAGAACAATTAGTAATTATATCAAAAATTCTAAAACTGAATGATGTTCATGAAATACTCCTATGAAATTATTCCCAAATAAATTAAAAAATGTATTCATTGTTCAACATTATTAAACCATTTACTAGGACTCATCAAAATATTTCATGATACCTTATTCTATTAATATTTCATTTTTCATACATTTATCATCGATGATAGAATCCTTACTCATACAAAAATTCTTATTAACTTTATGACCATTATACCAGGGACATCAAATTTCAAAATGCCTATATTTAAAAAATTCAATTTTTGATAATGCCTTAGGGGTCCATTATTATTACCAAAATTTTCTAACAAAAATATACATTTTTCTTCAGTAATTAAATTCTTTTTGTCCATTCACAAACAAAAAACTTCAATTACATCTTATTATATATTCACTGGGGTGAATATTCTATCATCGTTAACATATAGTAATCAGAATAGTGTTTCCACCATAATTTTCACCACCCTTATTCTCTGTGAACATTATACCTATCATCATTCAAGATTCCAATAGTTACTTTATGTGCTTGTTTCTAGTCATAAATCATATTCATTGATTGATAATAATCACAATATTCATTAACCTTGGAATCATCCCATTTCATTCTCATCAAAACCTTGTATATCACACATAATTTAAAACTAGTTCATTTAGTTTTCTTCTAGTTTCATGTAAACATCAAACTACAATACTATGAGTGACCTATTATTTTACCCTGAAATAGTATTCAAGGTATTTAATAATCATTAAACCTTATTATAAACCTATGATACCCCAGGTTTACCTAGGTTGTCAATGGTCATTAAAAAGTAAATATGATGTTTTCTTGTTTGTCACAGTATTATATTATAAAATAAATTTATTCCAAAATCTAGATCCCCAGGTTTTTCAAAACATGATCAAGTACATACAATAATTATGATGAACCTAGTAGCTCATAGTTGGTGCCTTATATTATTACATTGTCATAAAAAAAGATTCAAATCCTAATGGACAATTCAATTTATCTATTTTGGAAATGATATTTCATACATGAAACCCATTTTAATTTTGGAAAGTAAAATAAAACAAAATAAAAAATAAAGGATGTTAAACTACATCCTTGAGAAAACATTCAATAATTTCTTCTATAAAATTTTTAGAATGGAAAAAAATAAGGCTAATGTAAAATTTTTAGTAGGGGTCATATAGAGGAGATGACATAATTAATAAATAAAAATAATAGGAACGTAATGGAAAATTACTAACATATAGTCTAATTAATCAATAATTTGGGCATAATATTGATGGAATAATAGTTGATAAAATAATTCATTGAAAATAATCACATGATCATGAAACTTGAAAATGTATATTCTAACTAATTTAACAATTAAATGTAATAATAATAATTATGGAATTTATCATTTAATATATTGAAATATAATTATCTATCCTCAAGATGGTAACTATCACAATATATAATCATTAAATTTTAAACATATGGGTCGAAACCCCTCTGATTTTTCAAACAAATTCATCTCATGAGGGTACTAATTCTTTGATGGGATTGCATTTATCGGTACGCAACCAGTGCCCTGTAAGTCCAAATCAATACTCATATTTCCAATAATAAATTTAATCCATCATAAAATATTATTATTGAAGTTACTCGAGTGTTGAACAATAATACATTGATATATTTCTAGGAATATTTCAAATGCATGGTGCTGGGTAACCATGGGATTCAAGGGCCTAGAGAGCCTCAGTTCATTGAAAATTTAAATGTGAAATAAATTTCATAAATAGTGAGTATATTAAATTGAAACATGTAATAAATCCCTTTGGGGTCACTTATTTATTATTTGAGGTCGTGGTTGTGTTCTGAATGTTGTGTATAACATAGGCACGACATTAATTCTCATCCACCGTCGGGTTTATGGTCGGAGATGAGTTGGTGGGGTGTTATAACTGGTTATTAATTGTTTTAATAAAATAAAATAAATTAAACCCCAATAATACCACACTTTTCTACTCTCATGGTATTGGATAGGTGATACTCTATCCTACCTTTTTAGAGATAGATAAACTGCTATGAAACTAAGGGGATGAAGTGCCACCAATCTATTACCATGATAGTGATTTATATCGGATCATGGTGTATTATCATATGAGCATGGTCAAACCCCAACTCACCAAAATTTCACCATGAGGTAGGGGGATTTGAATTTTATGTTCTGATGAACTTTTTATTTGTTTTCGTTGTTTTGGAGACCTTATATATCCGATAGATATACCTTGAGGTATTATTAGAATGTTTCGAAGAGAAATGAGGTGATTCAGGTGGCTCACATAGAAATTCCCATATTAATTAGTAATCACAAAATTACAAGATATGTGGAACACAATCTCTTTTCATCCCATTCATGGATGATGAATTTTGGGGACTACATGTCAGGTGGCAGAATCACACACTAGGTAGTTACCCAAGGTCATGTGGCCATGCGACATGGACGAGGTAGAAATGTAATAAAACATAGGAGTGTAGAAGTAAACATACAAATTATATAGGAATGGGGTGTTGGGAGATGACATCATAAAATGAAATTACCATGAGACAACATACATGGGACACACAATTTTCCAGGGGAACACTCTCTAGGTTTAACTAGGATGGACAAGCTATGTGGGGATAAAACACAACAGGATGACATATTGAGGTAAGACATGCCATACACCACCTATATATACTATGTAAGATAACATTTCTAGACAATACAAGGAATAGAGTAGAGGTAAAAATGTTTAGGGTTAGAACAAAACCATGTGGATCCACATACATGTTGTGTACTAAATTTTTTAGTCCTAATCCTAGCTTATATCCATCATTAGTGCTCAGATTCACGCATTCTAGTAACCAATGCTATGATATTTTTGAAATATAATATGACTTTAGACACCATTTCTATATTTGAGATATGATATGGCATGGTACAAGAATAAAACCGTAATGAAACTACTATATGTAGTGATGTTACTATGGTGGATCACTGGTTTGACCTCAGGGTCAGCTCCCTTAAATATTATGACATGTTGTGGGTAACCTAGAAAATTTTGGTCAATATTGTAGTTCACCACAATCGTAATGGGTTATGATTTTTCTACCAGTGGACATTTTTTGTCTTAATGATTATTGTATTGACTCTCCTTTGAGAGATGCTTGACCGATTCATGTGTTTATATAGAATTACTAGAGAGGTGACAAGATTAGTACTCCCTTGATGGACCATATGTAGGTTTCCATTACCTCTCTCCTTAGTATAGATAAAAATCTCATTTTTCAATTGATGAGTGTCCTATAATAATGGAGTAGTCCTTCCAAGGTTGGATCTCCACTGTTGGACCCGGGTATGGGTTCCCTATTTTATTTGTGCAATTTGAGCTAGATCACCCCTGAAGAATATGGTGCATGTCCTTTATACACATTAGATAGATATTGTATGTACTCCCCCATTATACAATGGTGTAGTTCCTATATCAATTGTGTCAGTATCCCCATGTCATTTTAGGGAATAGTCCATCTACATGTTTCATATATATAATGTCTTTACTCCCATATCACATTATGATGTGGATCCTCTATCCTTGGAGTTGGAAATATCATGTATTTCCAAAGGCTGTCTGCCCATACCTAATTTCCCAGAATAGTTGAAACACCCCTTTCATACTATGGTGTGGTTCCCTAAGCCCGATTATGGTACTCCCATACTGAGTAAGGGTTCAGTTCATCCATTGTGGTCGTACAGGTACATGTAGGTTTTTAATCCCCTATCATACTTGGGTGAGGGTCCTCTAAAAATAGAGTGGTACTCCACTTCCATTCCAGGTTGCGGGTCCTCTATCTATTAATTAACACTACCCAATCATACTGAGGTGTACGTCCTTATCTATATAGTGTTAATCTGTTATATATGAGAAGTGGTAATAAGTTTTCGTTATACTACAGTCTATGTAATCTCTATTATGGAGGTTAGTTATGTGGAGTGGTCATATATACTTGTTATTTGTGATACCTGTGTAAGAGTTAGTGATCCCTTGACACAGTGATGTGTAAGTGTCCCCCTACAGACACATAAAAAGGTTTTCATGATTTTTAAGGGATATTACTCCCCTGACTATGGGTAATATGTTTTCAATGGGTCCCTCCATCCCTCCCACATTCTATCTTTAGATAGGATGCACATTGGACATGGTTTACTATAGTACTACATAAAACAAAGACAATTTTGAGGGTCTAGCCTCTCCACATGGGTTCTTATAAACATTCGTATGGTGTAAGATAGCAACAACATGACCTAAGGTATTATAAAATAGATTTGGACTTAGTAATTGGTTCACAATGGAGTGTATCTCTCAGATTAGTGCCACCTATGATGGAATAGATAATGGAGTCTATTACCATGATCTTTTATTACATTTTAACCTTGATTAGAATCGTATAACTAGTTATAAAGCCAGAACCACATTATACATAGAGTCTAATATGAGTATATATTTATGATTCTCAAATTCCTTACATTATTCTTAAATATAATTTTTGAAACAATATGCAGGAATATATGACTAGTCAGGTATTTTTAAGGATTGTTCTTGATGAAGTTCCACTATCATTGGGTTTCCCCATGAATGGGTCAAGTCATTGTTTCCTTGGAGTTTCTACATTTTATTTTTATTTTTTCAATCCCTACCCAATATTGATATTCTCACAACTACACAGGATTTACACTCAAATGTGGTGTCTTTTGTAGGAGAAAATCATTTTGATGGAGTCCTAGGAGGTCCCAGTGTAGATGGAGTTTAGTAAAATAGACTGACCTAGGAGTTTACTGGAGCATGAAAGCAGAGATTTCTAGAAGTTTCATTTTACATCCATCCCCAACTTCAAAACAGGTTGGAACCTTGTATATATTTTTGTGGGATTTTTTTTTTCTTTTTATTATTTTAGTAATTCTATTGTGAAATAATTGTAGGATAGTTTTATGCCAGAATTTATTTTCCATTTACATTATCTATTCACTGTTTCATGGATATGTTTATTATTACATGAATATAGACATCATAGGTTGTGTCATCCAACTCTATGATATAACTTCATGGAAATATACTTAATCCACTTGACTATTGGAGCTGGTTGGGGATTGCCAGGGATTTCTCCCTGTTGGGTTGGGATGTGACATAGTGGTATTAGAGTGGCTTCCAAATTGGGTCTATAATGTTATGATTTTGGTTTGGGTTCCATAGAGATACTGTTTAGTGGTATCATTTTGTTATTTTAGACTAGGGACTTTAGTTTTTGTGTGTCTGTCAACATATCCATTCACCAAGACTCTGATAACATACTTTTTAACTCGGTACATTATAAAATAAGTTGTTGGGAATTATTGGTACATAAATAATATATGGATGGGTTGTGGATTTTGATATATTTCTAGTTTGATATCCCTAGATATAATATTTGACAGTGAATCATCATGATTTTTTTCATGATTTAACCACAATGATTGCTAGACAAGGTTTCATTGTAGTATTTTAATGATGATCTTGCTCGAGATGAGAATTTTGTGAAGGGAACTATTATTGAGGTTATATCATCACGTGCTTCCCTAAATGAGATACCAATCATCGAGAAAAAGGTTGTGTTGAATGATCATGCAGGAAATTTTCTTAGTTTAAAAGCAATATATTAGTTTCATAGGTAGTGACCAGTAAGGTATTATGGTGTTGTAGAACCCCCCTGATAAAGTAACACACATTTTATGACTTGTGAGGATACATCCAAACATGATGGTGGACCTATTTTTGATCATTCTTCATGGTATTTATGGTTTTTGGTGGAGTACTGTGATGAAAACCCACGATGAGGCGATGTTAACCTATGTAGAGTTTAGAATTTCTTCATTGAAGAGATTTTTTTATCAACATTTATATCAGTACAAATGAAATTGCATCTACAAATGAGGTAGGGAAGCATGTCTACTACAGTGTAATCCACGGGGTTTATAGAAACTTCATGATACTCATTGAATATGGTTTGGGCTCTATTTTTAGAGAAAATATCCTCGCGAAGGGCCCCTACAAAGATGCTTGAACATGTGTGGTATTCATGTTCCTTACATATTATGTGGAATCACTTTAGTGAGCTCTAGTGGTATAGATCTTCTTGGTGGATGGGGGGGCAGATAAGGATGATAGTGTTGGACATGAGGTTTGGATTTCTAATGTAGTTGGAAGATGGATGATGAATGTGGTGGGGCATATGAGGAATTCCCTATCCCAAAATCATACATATGAGACCATAGTGCCAGAGATTCACGTAGGATCTTCTCATCCATAAAATAAGTAGTTTTATTCTTGAGATGGTCATGGAAAAACTTGCTCATGGTTTTCTAAATGGTCAAGATGTTGATAGGGTTTTGGTTTATAGACCCCCACTAGAAGAGAATTCACATTTATTAGGCAGTTTCATTTGATAGTGGAGGTAGTAAAGGCGTGGGGATGGTATTAAAAGGTGCAACATGGTTAATAATGTTTTTGTCCCCAATCTCAGGTGGTCCGTTCCACAGTCTAGAAGGTGTAGGATAGGGTGGAGAAATGTAGAATACCACATATTATTTTGACCATTATGATTTATTGATGTACATAGGTATGATCTACTTCCACACTAACATATACATTAGTATTTATAGAAACAATTTACATACACACTTTTCTATTCATATCATTCTTGAAGATTATCTATATTGATAGGGGAATTAGTAGGGCCTTGTGTTGGATTTATTTTTGTCTCTTCATATTCACAGGGGAGAGGTATACTATCCCCACCAATATGAATTCTTGTGATGTAAGTAAAAATGTGCGTTTTGGTATGTTCATATCAATGTGAATGGTTATTATGTGTCGTGGGGGAGTTATTTTAACTTATTCATTTGTGGTAGGGTTGTGTTATATGTTTCAGATAAGGCCCTATTGATACAAGTGGATTTTGATTCTCATCTCGTATTCCTAGCGTCCATGGTGCATGGAAATCCATGAATAGAACTATTCAATGGTGTATTATTTATAAACTGTAATTCTACCTCAGTGTGGACTAGTTCTGTACAATCAATGCTAAGCTAGTTTTCCACATGTGGGTGTGGAATTAGGAGGTTTGTAGATCGAAGGAATTACAAAACCTAATTTTTAAACTTTTGAATCCCATTTATTGTTCTAGAAACCCTCACATGTTGAGCATCATCATGATATGTGAAACAAGTGAGGAGGTGGTTGTATCCAGGGGTGCATTACAACCACCATGCTATGTTAGAATTTTTTTTAAGTTATCAAGGTGTTTTACCACTATACCATATGAGTACAGGTGGAAAGTGGTTCTTGGTTTGTTTCACTTTTCATATCTAAGGAGATAAGTGATGTGATTTTTTATAATGTAGAACTAGTATGAGCTAAACATGGGTGTGGTTTGACAATTGAATCTCCACAAAGTGTTTTATTGGTAATTTCACAATAACCCTTACGGATCTCACTGGCATGAGAGTCACAATGAAGATTTCAGTTATGAACCATCATCCTAGGATATCTTGTTTCTGTAAACAAATCCTTATGTGTAGAGAATATAGTGAATTGGGTTTTGACATATAATGATTTTTAATATTTCAATGAGTTTTATAGAATCCAAGCATTGATGAGTAATAAGATTTCTTCGCCAGGAGATCATCAGTGCGGTGATATAAATAATGATACATATATATTATCATGTGTGGGAAGTTTATTTAGAAATGTGAAATAACTCTATTATTTATTAATGTGTAGGAAATATGACGCCATGGTGTCGTTTTAAACATCATGTAAACCATAGTCATGACATAAAATTATTGAGCATCCAGTGTTTAGTGGGTAGCAAGTGTCCAAGGTGTGAAAAAGTTAGTTTAAATGATATAATAAAATTAAATGAATTAAAACACTTCCCCTAACCCCTTTTAGTGCATTCATGATAAAGTATTGGTGAATGCCTCCCAAAAACATTTATTTGATGGATGAACCATGATGAAACAAAATATAATAGGTGCCGTAGATCTTAGATCTTGATTGAAATGAAACATAAATTGTGGTTCAATAGAGTTTGATATTAGATCAGACCACAATGATTTTTCACTTCACCAAATAACATATTTAATTTATTTAAAACTATTATAACCCTTATAAAACTGATATATATACCTTGAGGGTCAATCTGTTTGTTTTGGTGAAAACTGTGGTGGTTTGGGTACGTCAAAATAAAATTCCAATCATTATTCATGATCAAACGTCAGGTACTTTATTGGAAAATAACATGTGTTCTTCTTGTTCATTAAATATGGTATTTTGGGACTACACAGCATATACTATGGTAACATAATATATAGTGAACCTAGGTCATGAATCCTAGGGAGATTTCCAGGGTAACCATGTAATGGTACATGTCCCTATGAATCTACACAACCAATGTATATGGGAAGAGGGTGCTGGACATGGAAAAGGGGCTAGTAACATAGAAAATGTCATGTACTAGTTTTACACACCATGTTTGTTAGATGAATATCCTAGTCATGTGGGGGTAGAAATGGTTGGAGGACCATGTATGATGATAGAAACTATGTACTGTACACACCATGTAAGCCCACATGTCCATCTAAGCCATGATATAGACGACCTGGAAAGGTTTTTATGCAGCATCAGACGCTATGCGGACACCAGTAAAGGAAATTTACACTTTTTTAGATATTTTTTACTAGAGTAACTCTCTCTTTTGGTTTCAGATTCATTCTTGTGAGTATCTATTCATGAGGAATTATCCATGTAGAACAAGATGGTGGCCATAATAGTTTCATGTGAGGTACAATATTGAGTTGTTCAAGAATGACAATATAATAGTGGTGTTAACTGTTGGAAAGTGGTGAAGCAGGATCACGTGGTTGATTTAGCGGTTGATAACCATCCCTATTATATCTAGATGTTATTTAAATATAATCATTTTGTCCATATATTAGTGATCCACTTTCATAATAGGGTGTGGTGTCCCTACCTGTGGTTGTGTAAAGACATAAGGAATGATGGGTGTGACACTGCATTCAGTGATTCTGGAGTAACACTGAAGTTCTGTTAGGTTTTATAGGGAGACAATGGGACTATTTATCCTCTATTTGATCAGGGTGTCTGGTTCCATTACCTGATAGATTAGAATACAAATAATTCCACTTTATCATAGGGAGGGGATCCTTTACTCACAAATTTGTTTTCCAGGGTCAGAGATCCCATGTTGGACCAAGGCATAGTATCCTCATATCATTCATGTAGTTAGAGATATAAAAATAGTTTTTATTGGTTGTGAGCCATCAATACTATTTGGATAATTATAATAGGTTCTCCCCTATGGTTAGATTGTGTGTGTCCTACATCTTTAGTGTCAATAATCAATGGTCGTTTCAGGGCAGAGGTCCTCTATGTGTGACTTATTGATAGAGTGGGTACTCCCTACTAATACTAATGTTAAGGCACTCTATACTTGTATTTGGTATACACCTATCATTACAAGATTTG
The DNA here is from genome assembly GCA_963277665.1 of Viscum album. Taxonomy (NCBI): domain Eukaryota; kingdom Viridiplantae; phylum Streptophyta; class Magnoliopsida; order Santalales; family Viscaceae; genus Viscum; species Viscum album. The sequence continues at coordinate 1,042,071,795 of OY728160.1, read as the reverse complement.
GTTCCTTCTATAAATTATGTTTAGGAAGAGTCATAACCCTCTTGTCTCACCCACGTGTAGGTCCTCTATCCCATGGTTGGTAGTCCCCTGTCGAGTTAGCGTGTATGTCAAGTATTATGATTACACTATTATTGGTAAATTTTTACACCAATGTTGTTCTAAGGTGTTGGTACTCTATCCAAAAATATTTTAACACCATAATAACGTTATGAGATACTTTTTTTAATTTCAATGATGTCTTCTCTTGTACTATAGACCAAGATAATTGTGCACAATACGCAACAAAAAATTTACTTGCGTTATAAAAAACAATATGATTGGATTTTTATACAAAAAATCTCAAACACTTTTTTTATAAATTTTTTTTATAAATAAAAATTATCAATGAAAAAATATATAGATATATGTTACCTTAAACACTATTCATTATAATGGTGGGTATGAATAGTATTAACTTTCTTCTGAAAATCTATTTACATGAAAATAAGTGAGTTTATAAAATAATTAGATCACACTTGATGGATTTTATAAATGTGATATATTTTTAATATATTCAATATAATTTATAATATATGTTTTCTATAAATGATATATGAAAAAATTCAGTTTTAATATAAAGGAAGTAATTTTCAACGAAAATGCATTTTTTCCTCCTTTTGATGGTGCTTCTATTTTAAATCATAGATTTTAACACATTTATATATTCTATATTAAAAAATAAAATTTTTCTTTGGATGTGGGAGATAAAAATTTACTTTTTAATTACATTTGATATATTTTTGACATGTTTTGAGTTTTTATAAATAGTAAAAATACGCTAAATTTTAATTGAAATTAACATCATTCATCGAAATAATTTATGTTGTTATATAATATTATTTAATAATTTTAAAATATAAATAGAATATATTTTTAACATTTAATATAATGTATTTATTTGGAATTAATTTTACTTTGAATTTTAATGTAAAAACATTTAAATCTTTTGGAATATTTTAAATTTTTAAAAGCCATTTTTCATTCCAACGACAGGGTTAATTTTAAACTTATTACTACAAATTATATGATTTGAATTTTATAAAATGTATTACATATTCAGAATATGTATGTTTAAATTATGTTAATATCATTCTCGTATTATGGTCATTATGAATAATAACATAGTTAATTTTTATTAATACAGAAAAAAAGTAAATTAGGTAATTATTGGAAAACAAAATTGTGTTAAATTACCATAAAACCTATCCTAAAATGATTTTATGAGATATTTTAGACCTAAAATCTAATTTTGGTAAGAATATACCATTTGGAATCCAATTGGATATTATTTTAAGATTTAATATATTTTATTTAATGAAATGTTATATATGTGTTACTATAATTTAAATAAAATTGTCATTTTTAAAATAATGTTATACAGAAGATAAAGTTGATAATAAATACTCATTTTAAATTTCAATTTATTTTATTTATCATGTTAATTTTTTTTAATTTTTAGTTAATAAATAATTACCATAAAGGAATACACATTGATGATTCAGAAATTATTTAATTAACGAAAAATCATTAAACTCATTTTTATTAAAATTATAAAAACCATTGAAAGACATAAACAGTTGAAAAAAACATATTTTTTGAGTTAATATAGACCATTATCATAAAAGGGTTGAGTTATTTATAATTTTTATCTTTTTAGAAGAGATCATGACACTTATATTGTTTTATTTAATGTGTTGTTGATGTTGTCGTATTCATAGTTTTAGAAGTACACCATTTTAAATGATGAATTTTACAAAAGATAAATTAGACTAATTATATTCTAAAGAAAGATAATATATATAAATTCATCATTGGGTTTTATTTGGAAATTTTATTCAATAAATAAGTTTTTGGAATAATTAAACAAAACTGAAGTTAGAATAATTTTATTGAGGGAAATATAAAATTAATCATATTATAAATATTAAAATAAAAAAATTTCAGACAATTAATATATCCAATGAATTTTATAGATTACCTTTACCCCATGGGGATATAAAAAAATATTTTTTTTCTAGGATAAAATTTTATCATTATATTTTTAAAAATTACTGATTTGAATTTTTCGAAATTGACACTATTTTTTCTTTATCAAAATAATTTTTTATTAAGTTATATAAAAAACGTAAGATATTTTTAAAAATATATAATAGTTATTAAATTTTATAAAATGATCTAAATTATTTATTTATGATTTAATTTATATCACATATGTAAATATTTCACCCTTTTAATGTTGAAATAATTATTACCCTAGTTAAAATGAAATAGAATAGCTAAGTGTTAAATTCAATTTATAAGGTTTAAATGGACAAAAAAACTTGTATAAAATTATTTTCTAATGATATTACAACCTTATCTCATCTAATATTCTAAATTATTTCATTTTTAGGTTTTTTTGTGGTTTTAGTTTATTATAAAATAATATTATTTGGGATTCCAAATGTGCACCACACCTCAATTATTAAAGGGAATATCCTCCCTCACAATTACAATTCACATTGGGTGATCAAGATCAACCATCCCTATCAATTTACCTTTAAAAATTCTTTAGTGAAAATATAGTGGTTCTATTATTCCATAAAAACCAACTCTAGGGCCTTTAATAGTAGATCTAGAGGGAGTTCGTTGGAGAAGAGTTAATCTCCTTTACCAGTTATTTCAAATTATTTTTTCGTATAAATCCTATTCACGAGTTTTTTACCATTATAAATAAATGAATACAGTGTCAGTTTTTTGTAGAGATTTTATTGATTTTTTTGAACAACTGTATTCTTCCTTTTATCCATCCTATTTAAATGAAATCACTACTTGTGCGTACATACAACTTACCATCTCTGCCCCATGGTGCAATCTGTTTTTCACCACCCCCATACATGGATGGATATAATGATGGAAAAAATAACTTTATATAATTACTATAACTTGATATGGATTCTGGAACATCATATTTACAATCCACATAATAAAAATTTCAAAATTCTCAGAACGATATTGTCGCTTGTGAATATGTACAGTCTACCATGTCCATGATGCGATGTGATTAATTCTATAATATATGCATTAAAAATTATTATATAAATGTAAATAATGAATAAATATTTTATATATTTTGTTAATATCATTTTTAATGATATAAATATGTCCTATGAAGGAGAAGTCTAACATATTCGACAAAACATGCATAAGAACATAAAACAGTTAATACACGAATAATGAGTAACAACAAGATGTTATTAAAAAGAAATGAATATATGATCATATATGATATCAGAAAAATATCTATGATTATTGAATAATTCAATGACAATATTTAAATAATTATTCTAGAGGTTTGTATTCATATAATGGATAGTGGGCATAGTATAAGGGATAATTTTTTCAATATCATTATTATTCGAGATTGTTTATACCAAATTATTTACTCGGGTATATTTATCACCCATTTCCATGATTTCTAAATAATGATTTACTAAAATATTTAATATTCTACTAAGGATTTTTAAATTATTTTTTTCTCATTTTTTACATTTAATACATGGTTTGGAAGGAATACTTTTTTTGTTTTCCCTACAAGATAATTTTTGAAATTTCCTGCAAAAGTATGAGATGGATGTTTTTTTAACATGTACTGTATCAACAATTTTTTTCATAATGGCTTATCCCCATGAAGATATATTTACAATATTTCATGTTTAATTTCAATTAATTTCGTTTCATTTAAAATACCATGGCATTTAGATAATTGAAAGAATTTTTGAACAGGAAAAGATATTTTCTTCCAGAATTAATTCCAAGTCATTTATCAAAATTAAATTCCTTCTAAGAAGAAATTATTTAAATAAGGTTTTGTTTATATCACTATTATTACTATTATTTTTTTAAGGTAGAATGATTATTATTAAATATATTTATTTTATAATGATTCTGATGGAATGATGCTAAAACCCAATTATTCTCTTTAGGTTATTCTTGATGAATGATTTATGTTTTCCTTGGAAATAAGAATCATGATTTCATTATGAGATGGGTGGGACCTATATCTCCCTCCAATGCATTGGGTAATGATTTATATCTCATTATATAGACATTAAAGAAAAGGAAGGTAAATTTACTTTAGTAATACAGGCCTAGAACGACAATTAAACCTGGTTTAGTAATGGATTTTTTCCATTATGATATTCTTGGCAATGGGCATTGTCTAATATATAAATTATTTTCAATTATTATGTTTTTTCCACAATTCCATATTTTTTCCAGTTATTTTATGATTTATTCCTTATTAATTGGCATGATTTATTTCATGACTCATGTTTTTTATATTCAAAAGTCATGTTCATGGTTTTACATTCATATATTCATGTATCGTATTTTCCCCTTATTGAGAATATAATCTCCCCATTTCTAATGTTTTCATTCATCAGGTTATAAATAATGTTTTTCAGTGGGAGAACTAAAGGGGAAGATCTTTCTGGGGGATATATAAGATATTTCACAAGTTAGAAGAATGTATTCCATGTTTCTAAAGGCACTAAACTATTCTGTCATCAAGCATGCATTTGTGAAATGTAATGAATATTAATCTAAAAAGATTAAATATTCAGGTACATCATGACTGGGTCGATATAGTTGGTATCATAGGAAATGTTTAGTCAATCATTTGAAATAGGGATTTGAAAACATTTTTGATATCACTAGAAATATTTCCTATAATATGTCAGGGGATTTCCTAGGGATATTTTAAATTATAGGTTAATGTCCTAGAATTATGAAATAGATCATGAAAAAAAGGATTAAAACTAATTTGATAGAGATTTAAAATACCCCCTGGATTATGTTGTTTTCCTAGTATTATTTTTTCATCTCACAATAATCTTTTTGGATTTTAGACAATGAATATATCTAAAAGGAACCATGTAAATGATAAATGAAATGGGAAATGGGACAATTGTCCTCTGACACCAAAAATGTTATTGGGAATGGAATGAAAAATTTATCTCTATACTTTCCCAAGATATGAATCATACTCTAATTCAAAATGAATAGATAAGGGAACAACATTATATTGATTCCATCATGAGGAAATTTACACCTTCTTTTAGGGGGTGTTCTAATCAACTTATTGCTGAAAAATGGATAAGTACCATTGAAATGATATTTTCCATCCTTAGATGTTCTTAACATGAAAACAACATCCCTGTAGTTTATTTTATAGATGGATAAGCGAAGAAGTGGTGCAATATAATCAATAATTAAAGGAAGAATTATGAAATATAATCCAAAGAATTAGGTAAGTTCAAGAAATCATTTTCCAATATGCACATTTATCATATTATTTTAATTAAAATTTGAAAGGTGTTCCTTGATTTTAAGAAAATGGATGGTGAATCCATTGGTACATATGAAGAATATTTTACAATACTTTTTATGTATGCTGATGGTATTATCATCTAACATGAAAGTAAAGTTTCTAGATTCTTTATTATATTAAAACTAAGTATACAACAAGTGTTAGCTATAAGATAAATTAATATATATGAAAATATTTTTATTTGTTATAACATGATAGAAATAGAATTTGGTGTTACTTATGAATATCATGTTTTTGACATGAAATGAAAGAAGGATTTCAAGGGAAAATCTCAAAATAATTGTCAAAAGAAGATATGTGTTTCCTTATTCTTAGTGTGTGGAATGAATTGTGGTGGTGATTGGGTTAAAGGGACAATAAAATTTATTATATTTGTAAAAGATGGTCATCATGAAGTTTAGTGCTGAAATAATGGGAAAAAACTAGATAATAGAGTAATGCATACAGAGAATGCACCACCCATACTGCAATGCTACTTGTTCAAGGAAATGTGACATTTTTCCAATCAATTACCTAATCCAAGGTTTATTGATGATGATCAAATTCAAAAACATTATAAGTCTAAAAAAAGTCATATCACTTTTGATCACTATTGGTGATGTGGAGTATGAAAATAAATTGGTGTAATGAACGTGTGTTTATGTAATGGGATTATATAATAATGTTATATAATCACTTTTATGATATTATGGAATAATTAAATATATATTTAGTGGTCCACTATGGTTTTCAACATGTATTTGAATGTATATGATTAGTGGTATTGGTATCCATAAACAATTATTGACGTAATAAGGTGATGTTTTCTAGAAACCCATGATTTATGGAAGGATGTCCCTTAATATGAACATGTTTTCTAGATAATGATATTTGGATAATGGTATGATAGATATGAATAAGTAAATTGGATGAAATTAGTTACCCTGGAACAGGTTAAGGATTTATTGACATATGTGTTATGCCATCTTTGATGATGATTATTGTTTTTTGGAAATAAGAATAAGGAAAGATACATGTTTTCAATAAGTATATATAATAATTTAGTTTGTTACCATGAATCAAAATAATACATGATAAACATGTTCAAATTTTTAGAATGTGACCAACAAGATATACCTATTGATATATGGGGGATACATGTTTAGCGGATTTATTGATCATTTTTCTATATTTTTGGATTTTCATCTTTCATAATGATTATAATGATATCAATTTATGGAAGGTTTATGTTAAAAAATAGAAGAAGTTTAATAGAATAAAGTATTATATCATCTTAGGTGGACTTATGAAGATTTGATTACATTTTATAACCTTTATGTTGTGATGGATGTAGATGGAATGACCTATCGTTCTATATATGGATCTCATGATATGCTATAAATTTTCAAATATAAAATTCAACCTCATTTCATTGGATAATAGATTAATTAGAAATTGATAAAGGCAAGAACAACATTTAGATTATACAGAAATCAATAGTGTATTTATTTTCATGTTCTTAATATTTAGGGAAAGGATCTTGATAACCAAAAATGTTATCAGAGTACCTTCTTACATAGTGAATAATATTTTTCCTTATATCATCATAGATTTTGGATTTGTGATTTTTAAATTTTTCCTATCCATTATATCTGTCACTCTCTATTAGAACATTAAATTATATTTCTCTTCCATATGTATGTTATCGCTTCCCACCATTGTTCTCCTATGTGGAAACACTGTGATTGTTTATTTGAGTTACTATTATTTTTCTAGCATTCCATTTTAAAACTAAAATTTAGCATTCATTTTTACGATGTGGGTTTATATAAAAGAAACATTAAACTATTAGTCATTTTATAACCCCTATGGATTTAGATGGAGAAATTAATTTTATGGTGCATAAAATGTAACACCATGATATTTTAATGATTTTTTTATTTCATTGATTCCTTCTGTTGTCTGCTACAAAAAGATAATATTGAGGAATACGCAAAACCTACTTATCTTGTAGTATATGAAACACTAGGATTGGATTTCGATACTCAAAATTTCATATTCCTTTTGAATAATTAATTTCATGCAATACCAAGTATAAGTGAAAAAATTATTATGTTACTATAAACCGCAACCATTTTAATGAAGGGTATGAATAGTATTGACATTCTTCTAAAAAACTATTTATATAAAAATAAGTGATTTTATTATATAATAAAATTACTTATTATGGATTTAATTAATGAAAACTTAATACTCAATATAATTCTACTTCAGTGACTTCTAGACATGACATTAAGAAAAATTTAATTTTTGGGAAAAAAGTAATTTAAAAATAATGCAGTTTTCCCATCATTTATGGCACACCCATTAGGAATATATTTAAGAAACATTTATATATTATATATTTAAAAATAAAATTCTTCTTCTAAATTGGTATATAAAAATTTACTTTGGATTATTTTTATATATTTTTTGATATGTTTTGATTTTTGATGAATTGTAAAAATACACAAAATTTTAATTGAAAACTAATTTTTTAATAAAAATAATTTATATGGATAAATTATATTATAGAGTGGGTTTAAAATATATATAGATTATATTTTTATCAAACTACATAATGATTACAATTAGAATTTCTTTTTCATTAAATTTTGGGGTAAAAACATATCAATCTTTGGAAATGTTTTATCATTAAAACCCCATTTATCATTCTAACGATGAGATTAATTTTAAATTAATTACTAAAAATTTTGTGTTCTAAATTTTTTAAAGTGGATTCTCTATTTTTAATCATTAGTTCCAAATTATGTTAATAGAATTATTTTTATTTTGGGAATTTTGAATAGAAACATCAATAATTTCTGTTAATATGTTAAAAAGGTAAATTATGTAATAAATGGTAAATATAATATTAAAAATAACATTAACACCTATACCAATGTGTTTTGATGATATATTTTAGACCAAAACCATACTTGGGTTTAGATGATACCCTTTTGAATCCACATGGATAATTTTGGGACATTTAATTTATTTTATTTAAAGAAAAGATAAATATGTCTTACCATAATTTTATTAAATTTATGATTTTTAAAATAAGGTTATACATATGATAAATTCTATTATAGATTTTCATTAGAAGCCAAAATGTTTTTATTTATCATGGTAATTTATTATTAATTTTTATTAAATAAATAAACTTTTTAATGTCTTATATTCTAATGATGTATAAAATATTAAATTGAGGAAAAATAAATAAAATAATTTTTATTAAAATTATAATTTCCATTATAAGTCACAAAAATTGATAAAATTATATTGGCGAGTATATCTCAAAAATAATCATCCATGGTAAGAGTTATTGATCTTTTGGAGCCTTATAGAATATATTATTACACTTATATTATTTTACTTAAAGTGATGTTAAAGATGTCACATTAATAATTTAATATGTATAAAATTTTAAATGATTGATTTTCTAGAAGATTAATTAAACTCCATATATTCATATTAATTATAGTTTATTTATATTTATATTATTATTTTATATTTAATTTTTATTAAACATTTAATGGTTTTAAATAATTACAAAAAACTGATGTTGGAATAATTCTATTAAGGGAAATATCAAATTAATATTACTTAAAATATTTAAATAAATACAATTCAGGATAATTATTACATATTCTATAGATTATATTTACCCAATGTGGATTTAACAAAATATTTGGTTAGAGGATAAAATATTATCTTGATATTTTTTTAAAATAATGAATTAAATAGTTTCATAATTGACACCATTCTTTGCATATCAAAATAATTGTTTATTAAAATATATAGAAATCATAAAACATTTTAAAAATATATAATAATCATGACTTGGTATAAAATGATCTAAACTATTTATTTATTATTTAATATATATGAAATAATTAAATAATGCACCCATTAATATTGAAATAATTATTACACAAGTATAATTATAAATAGAATATGTAAGTGTTAAATAAAAATAATAGTGATTAAATTGATATACAAACCTATATAAAATTAATTTTTTATAATATTACAAACTTATCTCATCCAATATTCATAAATATGACAATTTTAATGTTTTTTATTTGGTTTTTTATTAATTGGTATTATTTGGGATTCAAAATGTTCCCCTCACCTCAATTATAAACAGGAACATCCTCTAACACAATTTAAATTTACATTGAGTCATCCAGATTTACCATTCACTAAAAATTTCACTTATCAAAATCTATGGTCAAGTTATAGTGGTTCTGGTCTTTTCAAAAGACCATCTCTAATTCTTGTAAGAGGATATTTAAAGGGAGCTCATCGAAGAAGCGGTAATCTACTCTACCGATTCATTCCGATCATTTCTTCTTATATATCCCCTTTGTGAGTTTTTTAAATTATAAATTAATGAATCCAATATCAATTTTATAATTATATGTTATTAAGAATATGTAACATCCATATTCTACCTTTTATCTATCATATGAAGAATGATATCACCACGCCTGTGCACGTACGTCTTAACGTCTCCACACCATGGTGTAATCTATTTTTCACCAACACCTTACCGAGATGGATATAATGATGGAAATAATAACTATATATGATTATTATAAAATTATATGGATTCTGGGACAACATATATACCATCCCCATTCATACCAGTTCATAATTATCATAATGATATTGTTGCTTGTGCATATGTACGATATACCATCTCTATGACACGATGCGATTTATTATACAAGATATCAATTAAAAAAATATTATAAAAATGTAAAGAATGAATAAATATGGTATATACTATTTTAATTTCATTTTAATGATATAATTATTACCTAATAAGGAGAACCAAAACTTATACGACAAAAACGTGCTTAAGAACATAACGTAGTTAATACCCAATAAATGAGTAAAAATGAAATTTTATTAACAAAAAATGATAAAATGATCATATATAAAATCATAAAAATAACTATGATTATTGAATATCTCAATTATATTATTTAAATCAATATACATTATGTTTTCATGCATAAAACAGAAAGCAGACCTAAGTAAAGGTATAATTTTGCAATATCATTATTTTCTGATATTTTTTATAAATATTTATCAACTTTATTATATTAATGATCCATATCCATGTATTCTAAAAATATATTTTAATAAAATTTTTACAATTCTCCTACGTATGTTTAAAATAATTATTTTAAATTTTTTTCTTTTAATATATGGTTTGGAAGGAATCTTTCAATATTTTTCTATATGAGGTACTTTTAGACTTTTCTGGAAAAAGTACGAGAAGAATTATTGTTTTAACATATAAAAAATCAATGAATTCTTATGCTATCATAATGAATTATACATAGGAATAATTAATTAAAATATTTCAATTTTATTTTCAAATAAATTATTTTCTATGAAAATTACATTTTATTTTGAGAAAAGAAAACAATTTTTAAGAAGAATAGATATTTTTCTCAAGAATTAATTTGAAGTTTTTGATAATTATTATTTTCCATATAAGTAGAAATTATTTTAATAGGGTTATATTTCTATCCAAATTATTAAAATGATTTTATTTTTTTATGATGGAATTATTTTTTTGGACATCCATTTGATTTATATAGATTATTATCTAATGATGTTTAAAACCACTTTTATTCCTTGGGTTATGCTACGATGAATGATTTATTCTTTTTGTGGAACATGTAAGAATGATATAATTATAAGATGGGTGGAAACTGTATCTACCTCTAATTAATTGAGTAGGTATTTATATCTCATTAGATAGACATGATTGGAATGCCATGTAAATCTGGTTCAGTAATATATAAAGGGAATGGAAAGTAATGCCGGTTCGGTAATGGAATTTGTCCACTACGATAGTCTTTTCAATGATTCATGGATAATATGAAAATTAGTTTCTATTCTTATGTGTTTTCCACAATTCCATGTTTTATGAAAATTATGTTTTCTCATGGATTAGGTTTTTTATGACTTATTCCCTAATAAATTATGATATTATTTTCATGAGATAATATTTCTATATTCTAATTCTATGTTCATGTTTTTACATTAATATATTGATTTATTGTTTGATTAACCATACTGAGAATCGAAGCTCACCATTTTATATGTTTATATTCCTAAATTTATATATGATGATATTAAGTAGGCTTAATTAAGGAGAATATCTTTATGGATGATGCTGAATATCATTCACAAGTTAGAAGAATGTATTCTAACGTTACAATGGCCTTAAACTATTACGGTCTTCAGCTGTGAATTTGTAAAATGTTATAAATATTCCTCTAAAAAGATGTAAATTTCATGTATGTCATTTTTGGATCTTAATATATATGTAATACTCTACCATTCTAGGGTATGGTTCCTAGATATATTCAGTGTCACTACCCTATCGTATAAGGGTTAAGGTCATCATCTATGGATTGATACTCCCTAATATCTGATTAGTGGTGAGGATTAGGTCCTCCACATAATCCGATTCTCCCTTGTCAATTGACAATATTTACCCACAATGGTCCTCTATACATGTTATGTGTGATTCCATGTTTGTAGTTGTTACTCATTCAATGTTTTGTGGTGCAGGCCTTCCCTTATGGGTACATACATGGTATAAAATGATGAATAAGAGCTAGCAATACTTCAGTTATGGGATAGAAGAGTGGTGTAGGTCTATGGATTAATCCCTCTCTCTATCCATAAGAGGATTGACATGTCTCATGTTATAGAATAGTTTTACCTCAATATGATATAGTGTAGAGGGGAATAAATATCCTCTTGTATTTTTATAAGATTTTTTTGAGTGTAAGACAGTTCCAAATGGGGTTAGAACCTCATTAGACATGGATTTTAACAAAATTAAATATGAATTATTCTACGAATCTATATGGTGTTGTCACATATATTGGTTGATTCCGAAAATGGAATGAGATAAATAGTCATAAATAGTCAAGGATGGTTTAAGATGTACATTCTCTGTCGTTGGGGGTAACCCATGGCTTGGTTGAGAGAATTATTGCATTTAAGTTTCATGGTTATGTTTTGGGTTTTGGGCCTCTTACTGAGTTTTGGAATAGTCAAACATACAAAGGATTTTCCCAAACATATTATTTCTTGTACATAAAATAGTAATTTTGATGGATGCGTAGGAGGACCCAAAGTATTTGAAGCAGAGTGGACTAGACTGACTGAGGTGTTTTCAAGAGATTCACTGAGGATCTTTCTAATAGTTTTATTTGACAGTGATGCCCAACTTCTGAATAGTTTGGACTCGTTTTAAAAAAATAAATTGGATGTATTCTTTCATTTTTTTTATTTCAGTACAATTTTACTCTAGAAGTTTCATATAAGTATGCATTAATTTCATTTCAGTTTGCATAGTATCTTCATTGTTTCATTGAGATATTTATCAGTATGTCTGTACAAGTGACATATAATAAGGCCTCCCATTTATGCGATATGGACACTCGGTGCTAGAATCCATCCCAAGGCCTATTTGTTTTGATCTTGGGGTGTTATTATCTCACTCACAATTGGGTCTGGTCATGAAACATATTGAGAAAAATATATGGATTTAACATTATTTTTTATATTTATTCAATTAAAATGCAATGTAATCATTATATTAAAAACTGGTACTCAGATTAAATAACAGTGATATGCATTATAAAATAGATATTCATATTTAAGATTGAATAAATTTTAAATTAATAAGGATCATCAATAAATCATTTGAAAGTATTTAACCCATAGATTTTATTAGGATAAAATATTAAAATTTTCTTCAATGAAGTTATATTATGATTTAGTCCCTTACAAATATCAGTTCAATAAAGTGTGTGTCAATAAAATTAAATATTTGTCTATATTTTTTGTAAATAAATGTAAATAATATTTAAATACAATTTATGAGAATCAGATGTCATTTTACACATTATACTCTCATTACATAATCAATAAATAAGATGTTTAATCCAATATATAGAAATTTAGTTAGGAAACACTTACCAACTTAAAATCTATTGCATCATATTACCAATAAAATTAATATTCATTGAATGCATCATTTAAAACCATTATGATAATTTGATCCATGATATTATATAACAATTTTTAATTACACAAAAAATAACGATGAATAAGGGATATATCTCACAAATATAAAAGTAAGCCCACAAAACCTAACTACACGATTCATTTTGGTGGTAAATGATATAACCCCATGTGTAGGGTATTTAATCAAATTATTTAATTAAAAAAACATATAATTTTTTTATAATAATAAATATGATACTTTTATTAATTTTTACACCCATTTATTAGTAATAATTTATTTATTTCACTAAGTGGGGTGTTAATAGCATGTTTTCCCATACATGTTCAATCATTAAATTTTTGGAACATTCATAAATTATATATTCACGTAATATTTATAATACTATTAATGTTATAAATATCATATTAAATGATTATATAATATTTTATATTCATTATTGGGTGGTGAACACGTAAAATGAATTACATAGCGTCATGGAGACAGTACGTCATGCATATGTACATGGAATTATTTCATTCAATTAATGATTTATGGGTAAGGAATTAGATAGTATACAATTTTTTATAGAATCAATATATTTTTATAATTATCATATATATCTTTTATTTCCATAAATATACAAATCCTTGTAATTTGGTGATAAAAATAATATTGCACCAGGGCATGGAGACGGCATATCGCACGTACACATTTGCGGTGATTTCATTTTCAATGTGATGTATAAAAGGTGGGATATTATTTCACCAAAATCATAATAAATTCTCATAATATATATGAAAATTAATTTAATACTTAATTAGATAAAAAACATATGAATATAAAGTAGAATAATATACAATATTGAACGAGTCTATAAAAATTATTAACTATTATTCAATGTAATTAATTTATAACATATATAATGGGACTAAGGTAGGTATTTTGGAATAAAATTAACACCAATAACATAACTATGGAGGATTAGAATGTAAGTATTAAAGGGTTTTTCAACCTATAAAGATTAATGATGTGGAAATAAGTGAGGGATGAGGTGTTGTTTTATAAATGTTGTGAGGGAAACTATTATAAAATCTATACATATTAAATTAATATTAATTAATTAGAACATCCATATGTAATAAAAAAGAGTTATTTTTAGGTTAAGATATTTATGGGTACAAATATCCTCATAAAAAAACTTTATACTAGTTTTTTATATTTATACCCATATCTTTTGGTTTTAACACATATTTAATCTTTTTACCTCTTACCAAGACAACATTGTTTTTAAATATTTCAGGGTTAATATATATACAAAAAAATTATAAAGAACACATAACTATATCATTTCTAAAATATTAAACCATATGAAAATCATTTTTTCAAATTTGATATATATATGAATTTTATATTATTTAATAAATATTATTTAATTTAAACTAGGATTAATTTCAATTTTAAAAACATTCATTACATTTTCATTTAAAAATAACAATTCAAAAATATTTCATTGAAACAACTATTTTATTATATATCTAAAATTATTAGGTAATATATAAAATTCATGGATGACATTAATTAGTGGAAATCATATATTTTAATTTTTTTTAATATCATTTATTTTATATTTCCATTTATTATATAATTACTTCATAAATGTTGTTTTAGCATTTTAGGTAATCATTTTTCATTATAAATAAAGAAATAAATTACTAAGATGATTATAATTTTGTTATATTTTAGTAAAATATTTATACTAGAATATAATTTATTGAAAAAAATATATTAAAAAAATATTTGTTTTTGTAATCATGAATGTTACATTTTTGACATTTATTTAAATAGAATAATATAAGGGTCATAATTACATAGTAATAGAAAAACATGTTTATATAGATGAAAATGATTTCAAAATGAGAAAAATTACCGATCCTGTATAATTAGTTTAAGTATTAGCCTAATTTTCTATTCCTTATAATTTTATTTTTTCCCAAAATTACCAAAAATAACCATCACCATGGTAACATAAAGTTAACAAGGTTATTATGCATGTTGGTAAAAAAATAAAAGTGAACTATTTAAAACATTTGGGACTTCTAAATCCAATTTTGGTAGAGAAATTTTAAAATTTAAAACATAGATGTTTCAATATTTAAATTAAATTAAATCTTACAAACCACAATAAAACATGTTGTTATTGAAAAATTATTTTTTAGCAAAAAATTATACTTATACCAGAGTAATGTATAAGGATTATTAAAATGAAATTAATTATATTACATATTAAAAATAATTACTTAGTAAACATTGAGTTAAAAATAAAATCATAACGTAAAATTTAATATTAGTAATGAATCATTTTTGTAAAATTTAGTAATTTTCACTTTTCCTCGATAAATAAATCTTTTAAAAAAATCCCAAAATTTCACTACAAGTTAATTTTATTATTGTTATTTAAAAAATGAATAGAATCTTAGCAAATTAATTTTTCGAATGTTACAAAAGTAATTATATTTATTTACAAATAGTATAACAATTTAATGTAAACATATATTTTAATAAGTAAAGGATTTACAAAAAAGAGTATGTTTATTAACTAATTATTAATAAATGATATTAATATAATATGAACTCCTTATAATTTTCATAATATAGTTATTACTATTCACACCCACCAATTATATCATGATTATAAGGATCGTGTTAAAATAAAAATAAAAATATTATATTTTGGTTTTTTAAGAATGGTGTTATATGATATAGAAGAAATTAAAATTAATTTTAAAGTGGCATACCATAAATTATTATTGAGTTACATTAAATTAATAGGAGGTAATGTTTTTCAACGATATTTTTCATTTTATTTATTCATCCAAATCAATATATTATAATTAAATGATAAAGATATTAGAAAATTAGTGTAGTCCATGTACTGATATGTTTCTATGTTAATTGTTTGACATAAAAAAATCTCTACCAATATAATATGGGTAAAAAAGTCATTATTTTTGTATAAAAATGAATACAACCTCGCAAAGGGATGCCATTTATTTTTCCCATACCAACTCTCATAGTTGCGTATTGTAACCACCTAGAATTTCCATAGATTTTTTTTAAATACTTGGGAATTTTACGAGGCCGTAGTTTCTGACGGTGCTTGATTCCGAGGCCGGTGTGCCCGGAATCAATTTCTGATTCTTTGTTCGGGTAAGTTCAGTAAATGTATGAGAGGGATTTCATATCTTTCGAATTGGTGCTTGGAATTCAAATCTGAGGACACCGTTGAACTCACATCGTCGATATTCTCATAAGGAGACCTTCACCGCATTTTTGTTCTAGCGGGAATGGAAGTTTTTTTTGGGGTTTCTAAATAAAATTAAATAAAAATAAGTGTATTTTTTTTATTTGATTGGCGGTTAAAACCTCCAATAGGAAGTTAGAGGTGGGGCCCATTACACCCTAACCTCCCTTGGGAGGATGTTATTAGGTGGGGCACCCCCGATCCATTTAACTCCTCTATCCCCCCTTTAAACCATTTTAACTCCACATAAATGGGGGAGCTCTTGAACTTCCCCATAATGGTTCCAATTCACCCTAAAATTAATTAATGCCTTCAATTAATTAATTTTTTAAATCTTTTGAATTCTTTTAGTTTTCATGGGAACAATAAAATAATATACTACCTATTATTTTATTTTTGGGTTGGCAACTTTCTCTCTTTTGAAGAATCTTGGGAGAACTTCATCCTCATCTCTGAAGAATGCTCCTCATCTATGAAGAATGACGAAAACTATCATTGATCATCATCCAAGCCAATAGGGAAGGATTTGCCTGCGAAGAACGCTGACGATGCCTCTTCCTCCGATGCTTCCCGACATCCACAAATCGACATTCAACCATTTACCGCGACTTCGTCAACGTTCATCGAATCAAGGTAGGGGTTTGAGTTTTACTCTCATTTCTTCATTGTTCAAATTCCAGATTGAGAATTGCCTTGTGAAATCATCATAACACAGAGGGTGCAGGCTGCACAAACAAAGCCCAACCCCCCCTCCGTTTATCTTCTATTGGAGGCGACAGAGGCGGCGCATCAGCGCACCGAAGAAACGGGCCACGACTAATGGGCTTCGGTGATACGCATGGTGACCAGAAATGTGCTGGTCGCAAGAAGAACCTGTGGCACAAGGGTCACTGGGACTCCAGAGGTGTGTGACGCCGTCACGCTGCGTGGAAGATTGGGCTGCTGCCAAGCGGGCCGCGGCGGTGCCGGAGGGGCGTGGTGCCATCACACCACAATGAAGTAAGAAGCCCCGACCACGAAGGCCATGACGGTCGGACGATATGGGCATGGAAGTGTTGCACCTAACTAAGGAGGAGCCACAACCAAAGGTTGCGGCAGACGGAGGAGGGCTGCAGGCCGAGCCGGCCGCCGGCGACGCTCCACAAGGCGGGACCTTTTGGGTCCTCTGGCACTCTGAACCGGTGCATAGCGCTAGTTCTTTCGGAAGATGGGGGGCACCCTCCAGTGGCGTTGTTGGCCTGGCCATAGGGGCTAGTTAGCCAGGCCACGCGGGCCGGCCAGCCAAGCCATGTGGGCCTACCAGCAATGCCTCGCGGGCCAGCTGGCCGGCCATGCAGGCCTGGCCGCCCTCAGGTTTGGCCGCTCGTCGGGCTGGGCTGCCTCTTCGGGTCGGGCCGTCCCCTCATCTCTGGCTATTTCCTAGGACCAAGTTGGAACCACGGACCGGGTCAGACCCCGGTATAGACCGAGTTGGACCGAGTCAGACTAACTGGGTTGGACCAGACCCGTACCCATTGGGCCAGATTACACCTTTTCGACCCTATCTTCGGCTACGAGTGTCCGATTGAAGAACCGCCTACGGAGAGGGAATTCATGGAATGATACAATTATTTTGGAACACTCCACTTGCGGTTTGGGCACAGTTAGGGTACGACCGTGTTGGTTAGAGCCAAAAAACCAACTGGGCCCCTGGAACGGAAATGCCAATAACTCACAGACCGGGCGTCCCATTGATGCACCGTCTATCACGTTGGGATCCTTATGATGAGATGAAACTACGGGATGAATAAAATACAGATATCATGTGAGTTGATGTATCAAAACTTGGATTGATGAGAAGACCCTCCTGGAATCGAGCGTGTTGTGTACGAGAACCCAAGGGCTGGCAGCGACTTTGATGATTGGATCCTACGTGGACATACTACTATACGAGGATCCTCTGTGGGTTTGACAGAAATGATAATGTACCTGGATCCTCAGTGGGTTTGACAGTGATGACTTGTGTACCGGGATCCTCTGTGGGTTCGACATTGATGACTTCTGTACTGGGATCCTCTGTGGGTTTGACAGTGCTGATATTGTTCCAGGATCCTACATGGGTTCGACAGAGGAGATGATTCAGAGGCTACATCTAATCATTTATACCCTTATTCACGAGTTGTATAACTATTTGAGATGAGTCTTCTCTTTCATTTGTTATCATTGAGATATTTGACTTTACTTACATTGTGGAATGGGTTGTGATTGGGCTCGAGTGTTAGAGCCGGACTGTGATTGGTAATTTAGGTATATGTATTGGAATATACCTAAGAAGGAATGTTTGATACTTCATGATTGTATCTTACTATTAATTTTTATCCTTAGTGGGTTCTGGGAGACGATTGAGGGTCTCAGGGTCCCCTAATGAGTATTGTTATACTCACCCCTGCATGGGCTTCGCCCGCACCTTGTTGTGTTAAGTGCAGATGACGGTCCGCAGTGATTGAGGCTGAGGGTGACGGACGAGAGGCTCTTTCAAGCTAGACTAGACGGGATGTATCTCAGGGACGATTTGATCGAGATCTGTACCTACCCTTCAGGTAGGATTCTAGGGTGGAAGATCCAGGATATGTTTTCCCCTTTTTACTTGTACTTGTACTTGTTGTTCAGTTGAGTTTGTATACAGGACCACTTACATTCAGCACATCTTTCTTTTCTATATTAGTAATTGCTGCTTCTACTACTTGTGTTCAGACTGTTTTAGTTACAGGGTTAAAGGAAATGCCTTCCCTTTTTATTAGGGAATCTCCTTGGCTGTTAGTCGCTAGCCCCTAGCCTATGGAAGGCAGCCTTGGGGTTGTCACAACATGGGCCCTGAGGATGGGTCGTGACAAATTGGTATCAGAGGAGTTTGTTCTACCGTAGAACTTAGAATCTGATTCTTTTAATAGTAATAGTGTTAAGTGTCTTGTGTTTGGATATCATTTTAGGGGAACCAGTGTTGGTGTGGCGACTGACGTATCCATACACTAGGACTCTAACTTATGATTTTGGACTCAGTGCACAAAGACACTAATTTCGTGTGTGTTTATTTTGAAATGTTTTATTCATGTTTACTTTCTGTTAGCTCCCCAGGTATAATGTTTTAACCGTGTCACACCTGTTTCTTTTTAGGATGGTCCCACATAGATAGAAATCTAGGGTTCCGAGTTTCATACAAGATGGTAGCCCACCGAGCGATGAGGCCTCGGTGCAGGGCCCCATCACAGCGGAGGTACCAGCGGTACCACTACCCGCTAGGCCACCGATACCACCTGCTCTAGCAGCAAAGAGTGAACGCCATCTGAGTGCATTGCACAAGTTCCAGCAAAAGAGGCTGCCCAGGTTTAGGGGAGAGATGGACCTATATGCATTTGAGGATTGGATGGAGGATGTTGTGAGAGTTTTCAGATTTTTAGGGACACCAAACTATCTCATGGTGATTCTTACTGCAAGTATCCT
This sequence comes from Viscum album, assembly GCA_963277665.1. Classification (NCBI taxonomy): domain Eukaryota; kingdom Viridiplantae; phylum Streptophyta; class Magnoliopsida; order Santalales; family Viscaceae; genus Viscum; species Viscum album. The sequence continues at coordinate 1,042,051,536 of OY728160.1, read as the reverse complement.
CCATGCAACAGTAGGCAGATGATGGAGCCTGATTCTCTAAGGGAATGATGAGGCATCAATACATAGGGAAGACTTCGAGAGTCTCTTCTGGTCAGAGTTTCTTCCAGCCACCCTTTGTGTGGTGCAGATATAGGAGTTACTACATCTATAGAAGGGTAACATGATGGTAGCTCAGTACTCAGTGTGGTTCACCAACCTCTCAAGATACTCCACGGATATGGTACGAGACCCATTCATCAGGGCGTAGACCTTTGACTAGGGACTCATGCATGAGATTAGGGCTTAGAAGATCTCCCTCAGCATCCTGATGCATTATGGGGTGATGGAGCAAGCCCTTCTTATGGGGAGTTTTCTTGCTGAGCAGTCAGCTACAGTGAGACCCACCATAGGGAGACATGTAGGGGAGTCTTCTGCAGCCGGAAGTAGACAGATTTCATAGAGTTCCATGAGGACCAGGACATTAGGTGGGCGAAGCCATGATAAAATTTTAGCTATGCGTGGAACACGAGACAGATCCAGCCATATGAGGAGAACGTAGTGCTATGTATGCGGCGGACAGGGTCACATGGCTCGTGATTGCACGACCCGCCATGCAGATGAGCAGTAGACAGTTGTGGGACCCCCCAGGCAGAGGTAGAGGTTCGACCGTGGTGGTCCACAGGGAGCAAGCGGACGAGGCAGAGGAGATGGCCGAGTAGCAGGTGGTCGACGCCGTTTCAAGGCCTTACCACCACCACCACCAGGTGCTCCACCCCGACCACAGGGAACTGGAAGATATTGGTGGGTTTAGCTCCAGGAAATCGAGGCCTATGACCAAAGTGCACCTGATATGATTCGAGGTACTATCTGTGTGTACTCCACCCTTGCTGCAGTACTTATAGACACAAGTGCGAGTAATTATTTTATTGTTGCCGCCCTCGTTCGGCGCTCAAAGATTCAGACAGAGCCCTTGGCTTGATCCTTATGACTAGAGACTCCTACGAGAGTAGACTCGACGATTACTTACTGGTGCCGACAGTGCTAGCTTACTCTAGGAGGCGAGAGCTTCAGCTGGGATCTCCTCATAGAGGCATCGAGGCCTTACGACATCATCATGGGTATGGAATGGTTATCCATAGTTCGTACTCAGATTGACTACATTAGGAAGAATGTGAGGTGAGTCCATGAGGATTGGATAAGGTTTAACTTCACCGGTGAGAAGGGATCCTTTGTAGTGCACGGTGGACTTACCTTGAAGAGGGGGAAGCCGATCAAACATCAGTTGGCTAGTCTCATCCTCAGAGCGATTGATGTGCGGAGTCCGAGTTTTCTTGTTGTGGTGGATCAGTATGCTGATGTTTTCCCTAAAGATTTCCCAGGACTACATCCTCATATAGAGGTAGACTTCTACAATGACCTGTACCCCGGGATGGCACCGATATCTACTCCAGCATATTGGATGGCTCTCGCGGAGCATTGTGAGCTACGGGTACAACTAGAGGAGTTGTAGGGGAAGGTATTTATCTGGCACAATGTTTCACCTTGGGCATTCTCGATTTTTTTTACAAGAAGGCAGATGGGAGTTTGTGATATTGTGTTGATTATCGACGCCTGAATCAGGTGACCGTGATGAACAAGTACCCACTCTCAAGGATTGACTACCTCTTTGATCAGTTAAAGGGAGTGTGTTGGTTCTCAATGATAGATCTTCAGTCGGGCTATCAACAGCTCAGAGTATGGGATGATGATGCGTAGAAGATGAAATTCAGATTCCGGTATGGCCACTATGAGTTCTTGGTTATACCATTCGGTGTAACCAACACACCAACAGTTTTCATGGGACTCATTAACAGGATCTTTCAGCCATACCTCGATCTCTTTTGGGTAGTCTTCATCGATGACATCTTGATGTACTCATGTACCGATGAGGAGCACTCCTACCATTTATAGGTAGTACAAGACACACTCCAAGAGAACCAGCTTTATGGTACGATCTTGAAGTTCCAATTCTGGATCCGATAGGTACACTTTCTGTGACATGTCATCTCCGAGGCTGGATTTGTAGTGAGTCTAGCGAAGATCAAGGCATTACTTGCTTGGGAGCCACCCAAGAGTGTGACACATGTATGGAGGTTTCTGGGATTGGCTGGGTACTATCAGAGATTTGTGCCAGACTTCTCCATAGTTGTAGCACCACTTTCAGCATTGACGAAGAAGGGGAAACCCTTCATGTGGTAAGAGAGATTCTTGTAGAGCTTTCTGGAGCTGAGGTAGAGGTTGACTAGTGACCCCATCTTGATGCTTCCAGAGGAGGGTATAGGGAACATAGTTTACTACGATGCATGAGGGACCGAGCTCAGATGTGTCTTGATGCAGGAGCGAGTAGTGGTAGCTTATAGTTCTAATCAGCTGAGACAACATGAGAAGAACAATGATACCCATGACCTGGAGTTAGCAGCTGTAGTCTTCGCCTTGATGATGTGGCAGCACTATCCGATGGGTGAGTGTTTTACAGTCTACTTTGACCACCAGAGACTTAGGTACATATTCTCAAAGAAGGACCTAATACTGTTACAATGGTGTTGGATTGTGTTCATCCAATACTATGACTTTGATATAGTTTATACTGCTAGGAAGGGAAATGTTTTTGCAGATAATCTCAGTAAGAGATCAGTCATTCAGCTTCTAGGAGAGGCAACGAAGCAGCTGGCCGCGTTGCAGATAAAATTTGTGGATAGAGATGGAGGAACCTTTCTACAGTCTCTCACAGTAACTCCTACACTTCTTTTGTGAGTCAGGGAGGTACAACATGGGGACGTTGACTGTGAGATGCGACGTGCTCAGATATCCATAGTGCAGGAACCTGATGGATTTTCTGTAGGTGGGGAGCACATCATTCTCTTTAGGGGACGCACCGTGGTACCAGTTTCACTTCAGGAGGAAGTGTTGAGGGAGTTCCAAACTTCCCATCTATCATTACATCCAAGTGTGGCAATGATGTATTAGGAACTTCGATGATTGCATTGGTGTCCTGGTATGAAAAAGGCAGTAGCAGATTTTGTCTCACGATGACTCACTTTTCAGCAAGTGAAGGCGGAGAACCAGGATCCAGCAGGATTAGTTCAGCCCTTAGATGTCCCATAGTGGAAGTGGGATGGGATATCCATTAATTTTGTGATGGGACATCAGCGTACATCTAGTAAAAAAGAATCTATAAGGGTGATTATTGATCGAATAATCATGTCGGCCCACTCCCTACCGATCAAAGGGCGGGGTTCAGTAGAGAGCCTGGGATGCCCTTACGTATGAGGGATCGTACGACTTCATGGTGTGATGTTGACGATTGTCTCCGATCGAGATGCCCATTTCAATTCTCGGCTATGGAAGGGGTTGGAGGAGGCTTTCGTGATGCTGCTTCACCTGAGCACTGCCTTCCATCCTAAGATGGATGGTTAGACTAATAGAACCATACAGACATTCTAGGACATGCTCTGTGCATGAATCCTCGACTTTGGTCTCAATTGGGAGGAACACATACCCCTGGTAGAGTTTGCGTATAACAAAAGCTACCACTCCACCATCGGGATGGAACCTTTTGAGGCACTGTAAGGATAACTATGCAGATCGCCTCTGTGTTGGACTGACCCAAGAGAGTCTGCACTTTTAGGATCAGAGATGGTGCATGATACGATGGAGAAGGTGCAGATCATCCAGGAGTGGATGAATACTACACAGAGCAGGAAAAATTCCTATGCTAATTGGAGATGGAGACCAATGGAGTTCAAGGATGGTGACCACATCTTTGTATGGGTCACACCTCAACGAGGTCTACATAGATTTGGAAGAGGATTCAAGTTATCTACATGATTCATAGGACCATTCCAGGTCCTCAGAAGAGTAGGTGACGTGGCGTACCACCTGGCTCTTACACCTCAGTTGCACCAGGATCACGACATCATCCATGTATCTCAGATGAGGAGAGATATACACGACCCATCCCACATCATCGACCACAGGGAGGTGGGTATCGATGATGATGTGACTTTTATAGAGGTTCCAGTGGATATTGAGGAATGACAGGAGTGGGTCCTGCATGGATGGTCGATACCTCTGGTGCGCATTCGCTAGAAGCACGAGAACCTATAGGAGAGTACATGGGAGTGGGAGGCTCAGATGCGTGCTCAGTACCCCCATTTTTTTCCTTAATGTGAGTTGTAGATTATGGGGACGTCAGGCCCAGTGGTGGGGAGAATGTAATGACCCAAAAAATCTGTGGAATTTTTTTTAAATACATGAGAATTTTACGAGTCTGCAGTTTCTAACAGTGCTTGCTTCCGAGGCCCGGTGTGCCTGGAATCAATTTATGATGTTTTGTTCGGGTACGTTTAGTAAATGTACGAGTGGGATTTCATATCATTTGAACGGGTTATTGGAATTGAAATCCGAGGACACCATTGAACTCACAGCACTGGTATTTTCTTAAAGAGACCTTGAACACATTTCCGTTCTAGTGAGAAAGGAAGTTATTTTTTTGGGGTTTCTAAATAAAATTAAATAAAAATAATTGTAACTTTTTTTATTTTATTGTTGGTTAAAACCTCCAAGTGTAGGTTTTAGGTGGGGCCAAACACACCCTAACCTACCTTGAGAGGATGTTATTAGGTGGGGCCTACTTGATCCCTTTAACTCCTCTAACCCCCCATTAAACCCCTTGAACTCCCCATAAATGAGGGAGCTCTTGAACTTCCCCATAATGGTGCGAATACACCCTAAAATCAATTAATGTCTTCAATTAATTAATTTTGGAAGTCTTCTGAATTATTTTTGTTTGCATGGAAATAATAAAATAATAGACTAGCTATTATTTTATTTTTGTGTTGACAACTTTATCTATTTTGGAGAAGATTGGGAGAACATCATCCTCATCTCCGAAGAACACTCCTCAACTCTGAATAACAACAAACACTGTCTTTGATCTTAGATCAAGAAAAAAGAGAAGGATCTACCCACAAGGAACACCGACGAGGCTTCCCGACATCAACGTATCGACGTCCACCCTTTTTCTGCGACTTCGTCAACGTTCATCGAATCGAGGTAGGGGTTTGAGTTTTACTCTCAGTAATTCATTCTTCAAATTGCTGATTGAGAATTTCCTTGTGTTATCATCATAACACCGAGGGTGCGGGCCACACGAACATGACCCGACCCCCTCTGTTTATCTTCTCTTGGTGGTGATGGAGGTGGCGCAGTGGCGCGCCAGAGAAACAGGCTGTGACCAACGGGACGCGGTGATACGAATGGTGACTGGAAACGAGCTGACCGTGAGAAGAACCGGTGATGCAAGGGTCACTGGTTCACTGGAGGAATGTGGCGTTGTCTCGCCGCGCGGAAGATCGGGCTACCGCCAAGAGGGACGTGGCGGCACCAGAGGGGCTCGGTGTCGTCGCACCACGCAGAAGGAAGATTCCGCGGCCCTAAAGGCCATGAAGGTCGGACGATATGGGTGCGACACCATCACAAAGCGCCGGGAAGGCGCCACATCATATGGATGAGGGCGGCTGGCTGAGCCGACCACCGACGACGCTCGACAAGGCGGGACCCTTCGGGTCCCGTGACACTCCGAACCGGTGCTTAGCGCCCATTACTTTAGAAGTCGGGAAGTGTAGCACCCCCCCCCCCTCGTGGCATGGCCCGCCTGGCCACACGGGCCGGCCAGCCAGGCTCCACGGGCCAGCTCACCGGCCGGGCCACCCCTAGGTTGGGCCGCCTTCGGCCGGGCCACCCACGGCCGGGCCACCATGGGTAAGGATGCCCTCGGGCTGGGCCGCCCGTCGGTCCAGGCAGTCCCCTCGACTCAGGCAGTTTCCTCGTACCAAGTCATATCCACAGACCGGGTCGGTCTGACTGGGTCGGACCGGACCCGGACCAGTTTGGCCAAATTACCTCTTCTCACCCCTATCTTGTTCTACGGGTGTCTGATTGACGAACCAAATGCAGAGATGGAATTCCCGGAGAGAGATGATTCTTTTGGAATACTCCACTTGAGATTTGGATGTAGTTGGGGTACGTCCAGGTTGGTTTGAGCCTAAAAATAAACCGGGCCTTGGAACAGAAATACCAATAACTCAAAGACCAGGCGTCCGATTGACACGCTATTTGTGGTGTTGGGTACCTTATGATGAGAATTAACTATGGGATACATGAAATCGAGACTTCATGGAAGTTGATGTATCGACATTTGGCTCAAGGAGCAGACCCTCCTGGAATCGAGCGTGCTGTGTGTGAGAACCCAAGGGATGGCTACGACTGAGATGATAAGATCCTACATGGACCTAATACTGTGTTAAGATCCTACATGGGTTCAAAAATAACGATACTATACCAAGACCCTTCGTGGGTTTGATAAAAATGACTTATGTACCGAGATCCTCCGTGGGTTTGACATCGATGACTTTTGTACCGGTATCCTCCGTGGGTTCGACATCGCTGATACTGTTCTAGGATCCTACGTGGGTTCGACAAAGGAGATGATTTAGAGGATACATCTAATCATATCTACACCTCTTCATGAGTTATATACCTATGTGAGATGAGTCTTGTCTTTCAGTTGTTATCGTTGAGATATTTGACTTTACTTCCTTTGTAGAATGGGTTGTGCTTGGGCTCGAGTGTTGGAGCCGGACTGTTTTTGGTAACTTTGTTATATGTATGGGAATATACCTAAGTAGGAATGGTTGATACTTCAAAATTGTATCTTACTACTGTGTTTTATCCATAGTGGGTTTTGGGAGACCTTCGGGGGTCTCTGGGTCCCCTATTGAGTTTTTTTATAGTCACCCCTACACAGGCTTCGCCCACACCTTGTTGTGTTCTGTGAAGACGATGGTCTGCAGTGATCGAGGCTGAGGGTGACAGATGGGAAGCTGCTCGGAGCTGGACTAGACGGGATGTACCTTAGGGATGAGTTAATCGAGATCTATACCTACCATTTAGGTAGGATTCTCAGTCAGATGATCCAGGAGCTTATTTTCACTTTTTATATGTACATGTACTTGTTGTTCAGCTGGGTTTGTATACTAGCCCACTTACTTTCATCACATATTTATTTTCTATATTAGTACATGATGCTTCTACTGCTTTCGTTCAGACTGTTTGAGTTACAAGTTTAAAGGCAATTTCTTCCCTTTTTGTTAGGGATTCACCTTTGGTGCTAGTCGCCGACCCCTGTCCTATGGAAGGTGGGCTTGGGGTAGTCACGACACGGGCACTGAGGATGGGTCGTGACAGGTATGATGATTGATCTAATGTATGTATATCAAATTTATAACAAAATTTAACATAAGGTGAAATTATATCATATATACCTTTTTAATTTCCATTCTATAGGGGATACGATAATTTCCCTCGTTAGTATGGTGGACTACATCATCATGAATAAATTTGCATTGTTTTTCACTAACTCTTTACATGAAATGTGATAAGTTTAATGATAATGATTTTATTTGACATACACAACCTAATTATTATATTCAATATATATATATATATATTTCATTATGGAAAGTATATATATATATTTATTTCTAACATTTCACTTAATAAATGATGGTAACATTGTTCATGTACCTATGGACTCTGCAATCACAAAGCGATGTGACCCTATTTTCATCGCCCCACCTCATGGATGTGCAGTATAAGATTATTCGTAGAAAAAATGTGATATTATAATGATATTATAATGATAATATATTAATTACCTCTATTCAGTAACGATCATTGAATAATGGAAACATTACTCATGTGTACGTGCGTTATATAGTCTCCAAGATCGTAACAGACATCATTTAAAAAAACCACATTTCATGATTGATCATAAAATTATAATTGAAGTATAAATATTATAATATTTTCATGATTATTATTCCATAAATGATGAATCTATATAATATTAATATGTACAAAAACAATCCTGAAAACGAGATAATGAAAAAACAAGGCAATTAACATTCGCCACGAGGAATATAATGGATTATTATTAATAAACTGGGTATAATATTTTATTAAATGACCATATGTGATAATATTCACATTAATTTTGTTCTTGTGATTTTTAATTATTTGTTTAAAACAACATTAATGAATTTTAAACAATATTCAACAAATACGAAGCATGGGGTAAGGGATTTCCGAACTCAATTTCTTTTCCTTGGGTTATTCTTATACTTCATCGTATACGTCATGTTATGATTATGTGTGTACTAACCATTGCATATTTTATATCATATTTCCACATTTCTATGTGGACTTATGGTTGATACATGTAAATGATTAATTGATTAATTCTATCATCATCATTGTGATTCCATAATTTCATTCTAATAATGATTGTCTATCATTGTATATTGAACCCATTTCATTTTCTCCTGCTATGAATTTTCATTTTATATTAATGTAATAGTAGTGTTATCCCCGTATTTTTTATTATAAATTTTATATAATGTTAAAAAAAATCTTAAATAATTTTACTCTTCGGTCAAAAATAATTATTCTCTACATACATATTTTCATAAATAAATTAAAATATGTTTCTAATGATCTAATTTTTTAAATAAAAAGTTACATATGTTATATTTTTATTTTTTTTGAAATAGTTATCAATTTTATTTAAAAAAAATCATATTTTCCTATTATTAATAAAATTAATGGAATCATTTTTAACATGTATGATATGAATAGAATTTAATCCCATTTTGAAAATTTTAATTTTTTAATTCTATCTTTATATGATTCAATCATTATTTTTGAATAAATTTATAATTAAATGGATTTGTGAAATTTTAGTATAAAAATATGATTTTTAGAAGGAACATGATATTTTAATGAAATGGTTTTTGAATTCCCTTTTTTCACTATATTTATTCATCAATGACAATAATCGTTTAGTAATAACCCAATTGTATGTGTTGTATTGACACTATACATATTCATTATATGGATGGTTTATGATCATTTTTACTAAGAAATGTATTTTAAGACCTTATGGTGCTTCAATTTTTAGTAATTATCTTTCCTTTGAACTATTCACTTATCTGTGACCATTAGACATTAAATTTCCCTTAACTGTCCATAATTTTTATCATGGAAATTTTTATTTCATAATAATTTATAATTTATATATTTGGTTATCTATATTGAATTATTTTTTTCCATATGAGGAAATGATGATAAAATAGTATTCATTAATAATTGAGATATTTGATTATAAGGAACATTTTCAAAGATTTAAATCAATTATCCAATATATGAGGGAATATTTTCACATGAATACATTTTTGGGGCCAGGTATATATAGCCTATCAATTCATTGATTGGTCTCCAGAGATGGTTCAATTGCATAAAAATAGTTTGATGTTTTTATACCAATCAGTTTTAAACAATATTAATGATAAAACTTGACTATATTTTTTTCATGTTACTAAGAAAAGATGTCCAATTATTATACATTTCATTCACTCTGATTTCAAAAATTATTATAAGTTATATTCAAGAAAACATGTTACATCTGGATGAATATCATTAATTGTTTTTAACTAAATGAAATATGTTCTTAGTTATTTACCATTCCATATTGATAATTCCTTATCCATTTATGAGAGTATTGTTATTTATAAAATTTTAAATGTATTAAATTACTTACATTTACATATTCATAATTCCTTATCTAGGAATTTAGTTCATTTATATATTATTTTTATGCACTTCGTTCTCACTTTACTGGTTTCATGTTTTTTGTTCAGTTATTTAACTTTAAATATTTATTATTCCTTATTATTCATGAATTATTCCCCAATACAAAATAATTAATGGTAATTTGACTTCACCCCATAAATTCTCTCTTTCATAGGATTCTAGGATATTTTCAATGAATGATATGCTACAATATGTTATAGGGATAAATGATATTAAAAAAATTATGTTCTATTTTTTATTCTCAAATAAAAAATATGAAACATGTATACATATGGTTTAGTGAGAATAATAAACTATTATGTCCTTAGGGATATGAATACATGTATTGTATTTTAATGTAATAAATAAAACTGCAGTTTCAGGCTACTATGATCTCAGTTTCTACTTGTAATTATTACATTGAAGACCAATAAATTTGAAATGAAAAAAAAAACTTATTGAAAATAATGGAAATATATATCTAAAAACTATTTTTCTACAAAAAGATATTTTTTACTAAAATAATGTAAAATAAACACTTTTGTTTGATTATTTTAATGATTTCTATAGAATATATTTTATCATTCCTCTTATGTGTTTTCAATAAAAGAGATAATATTGAAAAAAATATTTTTTGCTGGCATACATTATTTATCTAAAACGAAGATTTCATCCCTATTTTTGATTTATCTATTAAAATATTTTATGATATATTAAAAAAATTTACCTATAAAAATGTAATTAATTTTTCAAATCATTAATTAAATAATATCTTATGAATAGAATTTTAGAATTGTCTAAGAAAATTTTCTTTTGGCCACTTTTGTGGAGTAATCATTATTATTAAGAATTTTCATATCTAAAAATTATTGAATTTTTTAAAATAAATTTCTTACCATTATTTCATTCAATCCAATACGAAAATGTAAACATTGTTCGTACATACATATAACTTATCATATCCCTGAATGGTGTATTTAGTTTTCCTCCCCTATCATTGATGGATTATAATAATAATATATATATTGAATATATATTATTTTTATATAATATATATAATTATTGATATTATGGAATAATTTTCAATATAATATTATTGAAAATTACAAGTAGAAACATAAATAAAAAGCCGTAATTAGTCGAAACGTGTTGTTAACCTAGAATTTTTATTAATGGGTAATAAATGGTTATAAATAAATCATATATGGTTTGATATATATAAATATGGTTCAATGAAATATTTATAATAAACTTATATTTAATATAAATTTTAATTTAATTTTTATTAAGAATGTCAGTACATAAGGTAAGGTATTTCTATCTCAATTTTTACTTCTATAAGACACATTCCATATAAACCATATATTTATTTAATATGAGTATATAGTATGCCTGAAATTAATTTCTTATGATTCTCATAAAAATTATAGGGATTTTAATATCCACTTGAGTATATCTCATTCACGTTGTTTATGATTCCAAATTTATGAAAGAGTTAAGGGATTGTTTTTCCAATTTTCATTCCATGAGTCATATGTTATGTTAAGTATCTATATTTTTGTTTTGTTGTGTATATACATCATATTTGACATAAAATACCATTATTTTATTTATTCTCAGGATATTTTATGTATCATTTAATTTTTTTACTTCATGGGTATAATAATTCAAATTTCCCAAAGTGGTAAAAATTTTATGATACAATCTCAACAATAACTACACTTTTCAAATATTATCATTATGATGATAAAATTTTATTATCCATATCCTTTGAAACTAATGAATTTTTGAAAGATATGTTTATTTCAGGTGTATAAAAATTTTCCCTTTATTTTTCTTCATATATATAGTCATTATTGTAAAAGATTTCTGTATTGTTAAATAAATTATATTTCTCACTTCGATTGAAAAATCAATTTTCGTACTAAACAATGTTTTATAAAAGTGTATTAAAAAATATTTTTCAAATTCTATAAATGGTTATTGGAGGGAATATTAACACATGATTTAATTCTATAATTATATATTTTTTAAAGAAATCATCATTTCATTATCCAAACAATACCCAATATTATTTTACCAAAAAAGTGAAAGGAAACATTATTTTATCGTGTACATAATGATCAAAATTCAATCCCCTCTAAGACTATCATTTTAATGATTCTACCATTATAATATTTTGAGTCCATTTTAAATGAAATATATTCATATATTTTTTGAAGTTTTAAGATGTTTTTATAATCATGGAATGGATAATTTCCTAATGAATTTTTTTATAATATATGTAAAAAAATTACATGTAATATAATATCAATTGATTCCTGCTATGCCTTAATAAGAATATAGTCCAAGTATTCAAACCATATTCATTCATTTAACGTTTAATGCTTATGATGGATTAATTTTTATGAATGGTGCTACTATTTTGTTTTTTATACAATGAGTAAATAACCATGATATTTTCATATTTTCATTGGTTAAGCTATGAAAAAAATATAAACTAGATATCAAATGTAACTATTTTCCACAGTTTCTAATATGATTCAATTTCTATGAAATGAATTTCATTTCATGGGATATTATATGATAAATATTTTTTGATCACGTGTACCAAATTTATATGATTTTTAATATTTTATGGGTTATAACAATATCTCCCTCCAATTAATTGGGTAATTATTTATATAAAATGTGACATATGTGAATATAATTGGGTCAATCCAGGTTTATTAGGGTACCTTGTCTGCTATGACGATCTTTGGAGTGAACCATGACTACTAATATTGTGTTGGGATGAAACCCATCCTAATATAAAATCCATTTTATTGAGCCTTGTCTATGATGGAAATAATTATTTATGTTTATGTGTATGCCACAATTATATTCCTTATGGAAATTTTATGACCACGAAGATTATTTTGATTGATTCTGTTGTGAATCTTGTCTTTAGAACATCCAAATATTATAAAATGACTGTTTATTGTGATTTTTTATATAAAGGGAATGGTTTTAAAATATTATGACCATTTTTTCATTCCTTTATAATCATATTTTTATTATATATCACCCATTTTTACACGTAAAAGAAATATAATTTCACTATTCCATATGTATCTATTAAAAAGGTTTTGATTAAATTTATTATGTGTGATATTCCAATAAAGGGTTCTTGTTATGAATATCATAATGGAATATGATGTAGATTATTTATTGACAATTTGATTATGTTTTTTTTGTTTTTAATATAAATATAACTTTATAATCCATAAGCATATTCTTGAGTAATTTAATGAATAATCTTTATTCTTTAATTTAATTTTTTTTGGAAATTGATCGAAGAAAAACCAAAGGCTGATAATTTTGATAAGAAATGGAATGAAATAATATTATTATATATCCCAATGAAAATTCACCAAAATTAAGAAATGATCATAAAATTGAATTATTTCCAATTATCATCATTTTAAGGTTGTTTATGACCATTTTGATTCATATTTTGTTTACGTGTTCTTAGTCATTAACTATATCTTGACCATGTTGTGTATCACCATCCATTAGTATTTGGGTGCTAGTGTTTCTTAAATTTATGTGTCATCAATTCCCACCAATTTTATCTTACCGGAAAACCTAGTATATTATATTTTAGATGACCTCCACACATATATCACTCTCTTTTAAAAGGGAATTTTTATTAAAACTTATTATGTGGTGGGTATCCTATAATCTGATTTTGAAAATATTAACCATTTATTACCAAATAAAAATCTAATTGGGAAGACAAAATTTATTTATTAGTTGTGGATTGTAATACCTTGATATTTTGTTACAAATTATTTTTAAATAAATTAGATATTTTATATATTATTTTTTACATAAAACAAAAAGTTTACCTACTATTACAAAAAACATTTAGTTTATCTATAATTACTTGAAACACATTGTGTAGATTATTTTATTCTAAACATAGAGTTTGAAGGAATCATGGAATTATATTAAAATATCATTATTTAATAAGATAGTTAGAACATAGCCTCTAGAATGTTATTTATAAAGATGTGTAAATAAATATATATCTGTTTTCATTATATGTTTCAGATTTAAAATATTACGTTATAGGATTCATGAAATATATATGTGTTTTTAGTATATGTTTTTTGTTAAGGACTATAAAGGATTGGTTGAATAGTTATAAGGTTCCAAATAATGATTTATGGGTAATGTTATATACATGGATAACACACGATTAAGGGAAAGATAACACTTAATATGTCCTATATATTAAGATAATGGTATTTGGATAAAGATATGTTTCATTTGAATTTTCAAAAATGGATTCTATTTTTGGAATCAATGGATCCAAATTATTTTAATAGGTTACTTTTAATTTTTTTATTTTACAAATAGTAAATATAATAATTTTAATTTAACGTGGAAAAATGAAAATCAGTTAATTAAGTGAAGCAAATTATATAATAAACACCATACAATTATCCAGAACCAAACCAAAATAAAGGTGGATGAATAAAAGTCTCACCTTACCGTCTTAATTTAGAATCTTAATCATTTAATGGCCACATTTAAATTAAAATGAAATAGATATTAATAAAACCAATGAATTTGACAAAATGTCAAACTCATATTTCTTCTAAGTATATTATTTTAACTAGGGGATATCATAAGGAAAAAAATATTACATTGAATATAAATGAATTAAGTACATCATTTTAATTTATTTTTTGATTTTTGGAAATAAATAATTACCTAAAAGACTAATTATTGGATGATGTAAAAAATAATTATTTGATTAGAAATCCATCATATAGTTTTTATTAAAATCCTAATAACTATAAAAATTTCCCAAAATAGGAACAAGTCATATATTTCTAATATATATCAATCCTAACAATCCAAAGGTAATTCTAGTGACCATTTGGATCCTAATATAATTGATTATGACCTTTATATTATTTTATTTAATGTAATGTTAAATTTCTCAAATTAATTTTTCAAATAATATATCATTTTTAAAATAATGTTATAAATAAGAAAACTTCTACTAAAAATAATTATATTATAGATAAAATTCTTATATTTATTATCGTAATTTATTTGTAATTTTTAGTAAAGAAATAATTACCATGATGTTTTATATATATATGATGCTGAAAATATTCAATTGATGAAAATTCAATAAACTAATTTTTATTAAAATTATAATTACCATTAAAGGGCCAAAACCCATTACCAAATTTTATTCATTGATCATATATCGATCATAATAATTTCATGGTAGTGTTATGGACCATTTAAATCCATCTGGAATAGATTAATACAATTATATTATTTTATATCATGTAATGTTTTAATTGGAACATTCATACTTTAATAGGTAGAAAATTTGTAATATTGGATTTTATTGAAGATAAATTCGACTACATATATTCTTATGAACGATAGTTAATTTATCTTCATAATAGTATTTTTATTTTATTTTTTCTTCTTTAAATATGAATATTATATAATTACACAATATTTATGTTGTAATTTTTTTATGAATGGAAATATTAAATAAATGCTATTAGAAATATTAAAATAAATATAATTTGGCCTAATTAATTTTTCCAATGAGTTTTCTAGATTCTTTTACCCAATAGGGATATAATAAAATATTTGTTCCTATGATAAATGTATCACCCTGAGATGTTATGTGAAATATTTATTTTTTATGTCTTAGGTTATACGCAACACCAAAGAAATCTTTCACTACACACAACACTTGCATGACTTATGTTACACGCAAGAACAACCTTCCTCGATAGATTGCGTTATACGCAATAACGAGTTTCACAAAAAAATGATATATTATTATTAACTAGACATTATGAATAGTATTAACCAAAATTTGAATTTTATAACATTATAATTCATTGTAATAATTTTCTAGAATGAGGTATGAAAACAAAATCAATTTTTCGGATAAAAGAAGTATTTTTCAAAAAAAGTAGTTTTACCGCCTTTTGATGGCACACCCATTTTAAATCAAAATTTTGACAAGTTTATAAGTTCAATTTTACAAAACAAACTTCTTCCTTTGAATCAGGATACAAAAAGTTACATTGGATAAATTTTTGATACTTTTCTGATAACTTTCATATTTTGAATAATAGTAAAAATACGGTAAATTTTTCTTAAAAACAAATTTTTCATGAAGATAATTTGTATGGTATAATGATAAAATTTACTGGTTTCAATTTATAAATAGAATAAATTTTTACCATTTAATATAATTTATTTCATTGCCATTAATTTTTCATTGAATTCATAGGTAAAAACATTTCAATCTCTGACAATGTATTAATTTCTAAAACCTATTTTCTTAACAAAATCATTAATTTTAAATTAATTAGTTCAACTTATGTGTTTTTAATTGTGAAAAATTGATTCCATATTTAGATTCAGTGGGCCCTAATTATATTAATAGGTAACTTTTTTTTGATATTATGAAAAGTAACTACGGTAATTTTTATTTACAACAGTTAAAGGGAAATCCGGCAATTAAGGGTAAAAATAAGATTATAAAATTACCCTAACACCTTCCAAAATTCTATAGGATGAATAAAATTAGACCCATATAACCTAAGGTTAAGAATAGATTCATTTCATCGTCTTTTGACCATGAAAATTATATAATGTTTATTAAAACAAAAAAATTGACAACATGTCACTATCTTATATCTTATAAGTGTAATCATTTTAATTGAGTGATAATATTCATAAAACATCAAACATGAATAATCTCCAGAAATATAATAAAATTATCTACATCATGAGAATTTATTTACAATTTATAGGGATTATATAATTATCATTAATTATGACACAATAGTGATGTGGAAATTATTTTATCGATTGAAATATCAAATAAATGATTTTATAAACATTAAAATAAATATTATATGAACTATTTTGTGTGATCCAAGAATTTACTAGATAAATATGACATTTTATAAATCTATTTAATCTTTTATTTCGAACATATCTTCTCTGTGGATTTTATTTTAATTCAAATAAATGCATAGTGTCAACATCGACACTATTGTTATATTATAAAAATAACATAATACAAAATTGTTTAAAAATAATTAAAAGATTTAAAAATTATAAGTTGAAATTTATATGGTCTAAAATGTCATAAAATATCCAATTATAGACAATTCACTACACATAAGTAATTATTTATATCAATTTAAAATTTAGAATATTATTACCACAAATAATAGAAAATACATTAAATAAGAATAAATCAATTTGATAAGGTTTAAAATAATTTCCCATCATGTATAAATATTATTTTTTGATAATATTATAACCATATCTCATATAATCTTCATATTTGAGTCATTTTTGGAGGTTTTTAAGTGGGGTTTTAATTTATTATAAATTAATATTTCTTATGTTTCCAAAGGTGCCCCTCTCCTCCATTATAAAAGTGTACATCCTCTCTCTCCTCCTCACAACATTTTGAGCGTTCAAAATCAGCCAAACCCTATACATTTCTATTATCCACTTCACTAGAAACATACTAGAGGTTATGCTGTTTTTCAAAGACCAACTTTAGTGCCCTAAGAGGAGGTTTAGAAGAGGCGCGTCAAGGAAGAGGTAATACCCTTTAGTGATCCTTTCAAATTTATTTCTTCTTCCACTCTATATTATTTATTTGTTTCATTATAATGTAACAACATCAGTATCACTCAAATAATAATATGTTATTATAAATACTAAAAAAACCCTCTTTCACCTTCTATCCATCCAACGGAAAACGAAATCACTGCACGTTTGTACATATAGAATACCATCTCCACGCTGTGGTGTAATCTGTTTTCCACCACTACCTTATTTGGAGGGGTATCTTAGTGTAAAGAATGACTATATATGATTATTATAACATGATACTAATTCTGAGACAATCTAACTTCCACTCCAATTCCATTAAATAATTATGGGAATGATATTGTCGCTCTTGCATACGTACGGCTTACCGTCTCCACGGTGCGATGTGATTCGTTCAACATGATCATCATTAAAAGATTATTATATAAAAGAATTGAAATAATTAATATTCTATATATTAAACTAATAGCATTCTATAAATTATGTAGCTATAAATTAAAAAGAGTAATAAGAATTTATTTTACAAAACACGCATAAGATCATAAAGCAATAAACACCCGAATAACAAGTAGTAATGAAATATTACTAATAAGTAGATAATAATATGGCCATATATTATATCATTACAATGTATATGATTCTATAATAAGTCAATGTCATTATTTAAATCATTATACAGGATGTCCAGATACATACAGAGCATATCAGACCTAAGGTAAGGGATAATTATTCCAATATTGTTCTTATCCTAGAATGTTTATTCATAAGTATTTACTGGGGTTATATTTATCATCAATGTCCATGTTTTCATGAAATTCTTTCAAAAAATGTTTAATATTATTCAATGTTTGTTTAAAGTCATGTTTACCACTTTTTAACTTTCACTACTATTAATGGATGGAATCTTTATTTTGTTTTTCATAAAAGGCACTTTTTGACTTTTCCAGCAAAAGTATGAGAATAATGTTTTTTAATTTATACGGCATGAATGGATTTTTATGGTTTCATAATGAGTTATTTTCATGAATCTTTCTCTATAATATTTAATTATTATTTTCAACAAAATCCTATTCTTGTAAATTTACATGGCATTTTGTGAAAAGAAAATGATTGTGAAGAAGAAATGATATTTTACTCAAGAAATCATTTCAAGTGGTTTTTCAAAACTATTTCCCATATAAGATGGAATTATTTATTATGATTATGTTTCAAGTATAAAGTCTCCATGACATATATGTTTTGATTTTTCTTATGATGAAATGATATCCATTTGTTTTATATGGATTATCTTATGATGGGATGATGTCTATGAAACCCATTTTATTCATTGGGTTATGATGAATGATTTATGTTTAATTTGTGGCACACGTAAGAATGATTTCATTATGGTATAGGTGGGACCTATATCTCCCTCAAATTAATTTCATAAATATTTATATCTCATGAGATAGACATGACTAGAAGGACATGTAAATCTGGTTCAGTGATACAGGACTGGAATGAGGTGTGAAATCGTTTCAGTAATGGACTTTGTCCACTATGATTCTCTTAGCAATGAGTCTTGACTAATATGAAATGATTTTCTTTGATTATGTTGGTATGTCACAATTTTATATGTCTTATGTTATAAATATTGGGATTACATTTGACTACTATGATTTATCCCATGTCATGATATTATGATATCTTTTGCAGGATAAGATTTTCAAAATGTTATGTTCTTATGAATATGATAAGATTGATATTCCATTTTGTTCCCTTACTGAGAATTTGTTTTCACCCTTTTTATGTTTTTCCCTAGGTCAGGAAGAAGGGTATTAAGTATGATATACCAAAAGGGACTCTAGATATGATGAAATAAACGGGAGACAATGTAGATGATTTATGAACCAGTTGTTTATGATTCCCTATTTCTAATGATACTATAACTATACGGTCCTATCATGGTTTTGTTATATGTTGTAATAAGTATGCTTTAATTCTGAATTAATAACAATTTATTTAATGTATGGGTTGTTATAGTTGGTATCAGAGGAAAGGTATAGTCAACCATTGGAATCTAGGATGTGAAAGACTTAGTAAGAACCCTAAGGATATGTCTAATCCTGGAACACAATCTTAGTGTTTTAGAAATGGTAATGAATAACCTATGATAAGAACTAAAGTGTGAAATTTTATTCTTTATTTTGTTGTTTTCCTGGTGTAATTAGTGTTTCTCAGACTATGTTTCTTGGTTTTAGTCATTGTATAGATCCCGAAGGAACCATGTTAGTGATGAATGCGATAGGAAATGAAATGATTGTCCCCCGGAGCAACCAAATGTTATGGGAGATGGAATACAAAATCTTGTATCTATGATCAGATAACTTTCTCAACCTATGAATCTTGCAGGACATCCAAACGAGCAATGGAGGGAGAAATATTCTGTTGAATCCTTCATGAGGCAGCATCCACCTTCATTCAACAGTTCTTCTGATCCATTAGTGGATGAACAATGGATTATTACCACTGAAAATATATTTTCAGTCCTTCAATGTTCTGATCATGATAAAGTCATCTTAGTAGTATATCGTTTGGAAGGTGAAGGTGATCAATGGTGAAATCTTGAAAATAATACAAGGCAAAGGGATGAAATTGAGTCCATGGATTGAGAAGAGTTCAATAACTTATTTTTCAATAAGTACTTCTCTTGTATTCTTCGAACAAAGATGGAGAAAGAGTTTCTTGACCTGAAGCAAAAGAATGATGAATCTGTAGGTACTTGCAAACAAAATTTTACAAGTCATGCAAGGTACGCTTCTAAGATTATTATCCAACCTGAGAGTAAGATCGATCGATTATTTAGTGGCTTAAAACCAAGTCTCCTAAGGGAATTAACTATAAGGGACTTTAATAGATATGAGGAAATTGTTCGATGTGCTCTCATGGTAGAGATGGAGATTGGAGTAACCCATCAGTCACAAGGGTTTGATAAGAAGAGGAAAATTGAATTCAAAATAAAATCTAAAGACCACACAGAAAAGATGATGAGTTTACCATTATCCTCAATGTGTGGAAGGAAACATATAAGGATTTTTTTAATGGGACAATTGAATGTTTTAAGTGTCGAAAAGATGTTCATTGGGAAATTGAATGCCACAATGAAGGGAAAAAGGTGTCTAGTGACGCGAACAAAGACAAGTCTACACATAATGCACCTTCTACACTTCAATGTTACAAGTGCATGGAAATGGGGAATTATACCAATCAATTCCCTAATTCAAGGGTTTTTGATGATGATCGACTTCAAAAAACTCTAACGGAAAAAGAAAAATCAAAGTCACATTCAATTTCTATCGGCGATGTGGTGTAAAATAATGAAGTGGTGAAAGGTACACATACATTTCACTCTAAAGTAGAAAATGTTTTATTTGATTATGGATCCACCCACTCTACTATTTTTGAAGAATTATCTATGGGTATCACCGTACTACCCCAACAATTAGCTATTGAGTTTATTGTGACAACTCCTAATGGATCAACAGTCTCATCAAAAGCTTATAGTTCTTCTCTGATTGAAGTTTGTGGTAATGTGCTTCCTGCAAATCTGGTGATCCTTCTTATAGTGGAATTTGATGTGATTCTTGGCATGTATTTTTTTTCATTATATGGATCTCATATCAATTTCCAAAGAAGGGAAGTCACATTTCATATTCCTGATCGATCTATGATCATCTATCGTTTCAAGGATGAATATAAACTTCTAGTGGAAATTTCTTCTATTTTATGGGTATTGATTCCAATAAATTAGCGTTATTTATCTAAAAAGGTTGGAGAGAAACTCAAGATTAAGATTATGCCCATTTTATAGGAGTTTTATGACGTCTTTCCAGAGGAATTGTCAGGACTTCCACCAAATCCTAAAGTTGAGTTTTTAATATAACTCACACAGGGTTCTATGCCCATTTCAAATACACCTTATAGAATGGCCCCAATTGAGATGAGGGAATTGAAGAAGAAACTCCAAGAGAATATTGATAAGGGAGTCATACACTCTAGTGCATCACCTTGGGGAGAACCAGTTCTATTTGTTATGAAGAAATATGGATCAATTAGACTCTTCATTGATTATCGAGAACTTAACAGGATCACTATTAAGAACAAATATCCTCTCCCATGCATTAATGACTTATTTGACTAACTATGCAGAGCTCAATACTTTTCCAAGATTGATCTTCATTCAGGATATCATCAATTAAGGGTAAAAAAGGAGGATATACCAATGACAACATTCCGTACAAGGTATGGACACTATGAATTTATAGTGATAACATTTCATCTTACTAATTCCCCAACTATCTTCATGGATATAATGAATAGAGTCTTTAGAGACTATCTTGATCATTTTGTGGTAGTCTATATTAATGATATTCATGTCCATTCAAAGAGAAAGGAAGAAAATGAAGATCACTTAATAATTGTATTGAATAACCTAAGAAAGGAGAATCTTTATGCCAAATTCAGAAACTGTGAATTTGGCTTCAAAAAGTTTCATTTTTGGGTCACATAATCTCAAAAGAGAGGATATCTGTGGATCCAGTAAATATGGAGGTTATTGAAAGATTTTCGAGACTAACAACAGTAACAGAAATCCAAAGTTTTCTTGGTTTAGCTGGGTATTATCAACATTTTTTGAACTATATGTCTAGTTTATCTAACCCAATCACAAAATTGACTTGGAAAAGAGTTAAGTTTGTTTGGACGGAGGAATGTGAAGGGAATTTCAAAGATCTAAAAATAATGTTTTTCAGTGCACCTATGCTCACACTGCCTTGTAGTGGAGAAAGGTTAATGATCTACAGTGATGCTTCCAAGAATGGGCTGGGGTGTGTTCTCATGATAAATGATATGGTGATAGCTTATTCCTCAAGATAGTTGAAAATCCATGAGAAAAATTACCCAACTCATGATTTTTAGTTAGCTACGGTATTCATTGAATTAAAGATATGGTGGCATTATCTTTATGGTTAATGGTGTGATATTCATACTGATCATAAACGTTTAAAGTATATTTTCCCACAAAAAGAGCTGAATATGCACCAAAGAAGATGCTTGGAGCTGATTAAGGATTACGAATTCTCAATTAATTACCACCCTGGGAAAGCAAAAAAGGTGGCAGGTGCCTTAAGTCAACAAGACCATGCTATCTTATCCATGATGAGGATCGCAAAAGATGCAATATTTATGGATTTACAAAGGATGGATCTCGGAATTTTAATTAAAGGGGAGATATCTTATCCTTCTCAAATGAATGTTCAACCATCTATACAAGTGAAGATTAAAGAGGCACAGAAGGAGGATGTTGGGTTATAAAAGAAGGTGAGAAATGTTCCAGAATTAAACCTTGATTATGAAGGGATAATAAGGGTTAAGAACCGTGTCTATATTCCTACCACACAAGAATTAAAGGAGCTGCTGGATGTGGCTCATAGTTCTTCATTCTTTATTCATCCTGGAAGTACAAAGATGTACAAGGATCTAAAAGAGTACATTTGGTGGGATGAAATGATAAGAGATATCGCCGAATAGGTCTCTCTATGATTGGTTTGTAAGTAAGTTAAAGATAAGAGACAGAAGTCTGAATGGATGCTAAAACCATTACCCATACCAGAATTGAAAGGGAAAACATCACTACGGACTTTGTCATCGGACTTCCCAAAACTTCTAAAGAAAATAATGCTATCTGGGTTATAGTTGATTTTCATATGAAGTTGGCACACTTCATTGCTATAAGAGAGGATTTATATCTTTATTAGCTTTCCATGATATGTTTAAAGGAAGTGGTAAGATTTCCTGGATTACCACTTTCCATTATATCTGATTGGGATCCAAGGTTTACCTCGATGTTTTGGCGAAGTCTATAGCATGCTCTAGATACAGAGTTGAGTTTCAACACTGCTTATCATCAGCAGAAAGATGGTCAGTCTGAGGGTACAATTCAAACACTAGAAGACATGTTGAGAGATTTCTCTATGGATTTCAATGGTGGTTGGGATCAACACCTACCTATGGTGGAATTTTCTTATAATGATAGCTTTTACTCTAGTATTCAGATGGATCCTTATGAAGCTCTCTATGTCAAGAAATTTAGAACTCCAACTTTCTGGGATGAATTTTGGGAAATAAAGCTATTAGGACCTGATCCTGTTGATGAGATGGCAAAAATGGTCAAATCTATTCAACAACACATAATAGAATCTCAGAGTCGAGAAAAAAGTAACACCGACAACCGAAGAAAAGACCTAGAGTTTGAAGTGTGTGATAATGTGTTCTTATGAATATATCCTTGGAAGAGAGTAATGAGATTTGAAATGAACGGTAAGTTGATCCCTAGGTATATTGGTCCTTTCAAAATACAAGATCATGTTGGGAAGGTAGCTTATCGATTGACACTTCCACCAAATCTCTCTCAAGTTCATGGCGTTTTCCATGTATGTCTCCTGAGAAAATACATGCCTGATCCTTTACATGTACTAAGCTCATAAGTTGTACCACTAGAGAAAGATATTTTTTAAGACGAAAATTTGATAGAGATTTTGGATTGTAGAAAAAAAGCTCTATAAAAAATGTCCACTCTCTTCGTTAAAGTTTTATGGAGGAACCACCAATTAGAAGAAGCTACATGGGAACTTGGTGGTATGACGAGGTAGATGTATCCTCATCTGTTTGTTAAGAAGTAACAAATTTCGAGTGTGAAATACAATTTAAGGGGGGTAGAATGTTACACCATGATATTTTATGAGACATATTTTTTTATGTCTTATGTTATACGCAACACCGAAGTAATCTTTCACTACACACAACACTGGCTTGGATTGCATTACACGCAAGAGCAACAATCCTCGATAGCTTGCGTTATACACAATACCAAGTTTTAGAAAAAAATGATATATTATTATGAACTATCCGTTATGAATAGTTTTAACCAAAATTTGAATTTTATAACATTTTAATTCATCTAACACATTTTCTAGAATGAGGTATGAAAACAAAATCATTTTTTCGGATAAAAGAAGTATTAAAAAAAACGCAGTTTTACCGCCTTTTGATGGCTCACCCATTTTAAATCTAATTTTTTGACTTTTTTATAAGTTCAATTTTACAAAATAAAATTCTCCCATTGAATTAGGATATAATAATTTTCATTGGATAAATTTTTGATACTTTTCTGATAACTTTCATATTTTGATGAATAGTAAAAATATGCTATTTTTTTTTAAATCAAATTTTTTCATGAAGATAATTTATATAGTTAAATTATAAAATATAACGGGTTTAAAGTATAAATAGAATATATTTTTACCATTTAATAAAATGTTTTTCATTTCCATTAATTTTACATTGAATTCATAGGTAAAAACATTTCAATCTTTGACAACGTTTTAACTCTAAAAACTATTTTTCTTAACAACTGGATTAATTTTAAAATAATTACTGCATACTCTGTGTTTTTAATTTTGAAAAATGGATTAAATATTTGGATTTATTGGTTCCAAATTATATTAATAGTTTACTTTTATTTTTTTGATATTATTAATAGTAACTATGGTTATTTTTATTTACTAATGTTAAAGGTATATCAGGTAATTAAGGTTAAAAATAAGATTATAAAATTACTCTAAAACCTGCCAAAATTATATTGGATGAATAAAAGTCGACCCATATCACCTAAGGGTCAGAATAGATTAATTTTATGGACTATTGACAATGAAATTATATAATTATTATTAAACCCAAAGAAAGTGACAACATGTCGCTCACTTATATCTTATAAGTGTAATAATTTTAATTTAGTGATAAACATTGTAAAACATAAAACATGAATAGACTAGAGAAATATAATAAGATTATCTACATCATGTGAATTTAGTTAAAATTTTTATGGATTAAATAATTATCATTAATTATGACACAATAGAGATGTTGAAATTATTTTATTGATTGAAATATCAAAAAAATGGTTTTAAAAATATTAAAATAAATATTATATGAACTATTTAATGTGCTCTATGAATATTCTAGACAAATATGACATGTTATGAATCTATTAAATCTTTTATTTTTTAAATATATTCTGTGTGGATTTTATTTAAATTCAAATAAATGAATAGTGTCAAAATAGACACTATTGTTATTTTATAAGAATAAATTATTATAAAATTCTTTAAAAATCAAATAAATATTTAAAAATTAAAAATTGAAATTTATATGGTAAAAAATTTCATAATGTATCCAAATATATATAATTCACAACACATAAGTGATTACTTATAACAATTTAAAATTTAGAATATTATTACCAAAAATAAAATTAAATAGATTAAATAAGGATAAATCAAGTTGATATCGTTTAAAATAATTTCCAAACATGTCTAAATTTTATTGTTTGAAGAAATTACAACCTTATCTCATCTTATATTATGATTTAACTCATTTTTTGAGGTTTTTATGTGGGGTTTTAATTTATTATAAATTAATATTTCTTTTGTTTCCAAAGGTGCCCCTCTCCTCCCTTATAAATGGGAACCTCCTCCCTCTCCCCCTCACAACATATTGAGCCTTCGATCTCGACCAAAACCTATCCATTTCTCGTATAAACTTTCTTAGAAACATTCTATAGGTTTTGGTATTATTCAAAGACCATCTTTAGTGCCCTAAGAAGAGGTTTAGAAGAGGCGTGTCAAGGAAGAGGTAATATCCTTTACCGATCCTTTCAAATTTATTTCTTATTCTACTTCCTCTTCTTTATTTGTTTCATTATAAAGTAATACCATAATTATCACTTGTATATTTATATGTTATTATAAATATGAAACAACCCTATTTCACCTTTAATACATCCTACGGAATATGAAATCACCGCGCGTGCATACGTACAGAATACCGTCTCCACGCCATGGTGTAATCGGTTTTCCACCACTACCTTGCTTGGATGGGTAAAATGGTGTAAAGAATAACTATATATGATTATTATAACATGATACTAATTATGTGATATTCTATCTTCCACTCCAATACCATTCAATAATTATGGGAATGATATCGTCGCTCGTGCGTACATACTGTTTACCGTCTCCACAGTGCGATGTGATTCATTCTACATGATCTGAATTAAACCATGATTATATAAATGAATTGAATGAATAAATCTGATATATATTATAATAATAAAAGTCTGTAAATTATGTAGCTATTACATAAAAATAGGAATAATAATTTATTCGACAAAACACACATAAGAACATAAAGAAATGAACACCCGAATAACAAGTAGCAATGAAATATTATTAATAAGAAGACAAGAATAAGACCATATATGATATCATAACAATGTATATGATTCTGGAATAAGTCAATGACATTATATAAATCATTATATAGGAGGTTCATATAAGTATAGAGAATATTGGTCTTAAGATAAGGGATAATTATTCCAATCTCCTTATTATATGAGATTGTTTATTTGTAAGTATTTTTGGGGTTATATTTACCATCAATGTCCATGTATTCAAAAAATATTTTCATAAAATGTTGAATATTATTCCATGTTTTTTTAATGTCTTGTTTACCCCTTTTTGACTTTTACTATGATGAATGGAAGGAATTTTTCTTTTGTTTACCATACAAGGTACTTTTTGACTTTTCTAGAAAAAGTACGAGAAACATGTTTTTTTAAATTATACGGCATGAACGGATTTTTATGGTTTCTTAACACCTTATTTTAATGAAGCATACTATTCAATATTTCATGATAATTTTCAACCAAATAATTTTATTTTAAAATTACATGGAATTTTGTCAAAAGAAAATGATTTTTCCGACGAATGGATATTTTCCTCAAGAATTCATTTCAAATGTTTTATCAAAACTATTTACCATCTAAGATGTCATTATTTATTATGATTATGTTTCAAGTATAATGTCTCTATTATTTAAATGGTTTTGATTTTCTTATGATGAAATGATATCGATTTGTTTTATATGGATTATGTTATGATGGGATGATGTTTATTAAACCGAGTTTATTCTTTGGGTTATGATGAATGATTTATGTTTATTTTGTGGCACATGTAAGAATGATTTCATTATGAGATTGGTGGGACCAATATCTCCCTCCAATGAATTGGGTAAAGATTTATATCTCATGAGATAGACCTGGATGGAACGACAAGTTAATCTGGTTCAGTGATACAAGACTAGAACGAGGAGTGAACTCGGTTTAATAATGGACTTTGTCCACTATGATGGTCTTGGAAATGAGTCTTGAATAATATGAAATCCTTATATATGATTATGTGTGTATTCCAAAATGTTTCATGTATTATTTTATGAATATTGGTATTAAATTTCACTACTATGATTTATCCCATGTCATGATAATATGATCACATTGGCAGGATAAGATTTTGAAAATGTTATGTTCTTATGAATATGATATGATTGATATTTCATAGGTTTTCCCATACTGAGAATTTGAGCTCACCCTTTGTATGTTTTATTTTCCCCAGTTCAGGAATAAGGGCATTAAGTATGATATGCCAATAGGGACTCTAGATATGATTAAATAAATGGGAGACAATATAGTTGATTGATGAACCAGTTGTTTATGTTAACCAATTTCTAAATACACTATACCTATACCATCCTATCATGGTTTTGTTATATGTTATAATACGTATGCTTCAATTCTGAAATAATAACAATGTATTTAAAGTATGGGTCATTATAATAAAATCTTTTCCTGACATTTTTAAAAATCCATTAAATGAGTTGTGTCAAAATTGACAGAATTGATACTTTTTAAAATGAGGATTTATTAAATTATTTAAAAATAATAAAACAATTTAAAAATTATTGTATAATTATGATATGTTCATAAATATTCTAAATTAATTATTTATGATCTTATTTACATCATATAAGTAAATATTTTACCCTTTTAATATGGAAGTATTTTTTACCCTAGTTAAAATGAAATAGAATGACTAAGTGTTAAATTTAATAGATTAGGTTGAATGGACTTAAAATCTTGTAAAATATTAATTGGTTTATGAAATTACATTCCAATATAATATCATATTCTAAATTGTGAAATACTTGTGGTTTTTGGGTGGGGTTTCATTTTATTATAAATTAATATTTTTGAGGATTCCAAAAGTGCCCCTCACCTCAATTATAAATGGGCACCTTCTCCCTCATTTATCCACAACAAATTAAGCCATTATGATCATCCATATCCTACCAACATATATTTTAAACTTCTATAGTTATATTCTATAGGAAATGGTCTTCTCAATAGACCAACTCTAGTTCTATCAAGAGGAGATCTAAAGAGAGCACGTCAAAGAAGTGGTAATCTCCTCCACTGATTTTTACATATTTATTTATACTAATACATATAATTCATGTTGTGATTAATTATAGAATAACTAATATAGTATAAAGTATATACTGATAATTTATTATAATTATGAAACAACAATATTCATCTTTTTATCCATGCTACTAAATAAGAAATCACCACGTGTGCGTACGTGAGACTTACCATCTCCACGCTGTGCTGTAATCTATTTTTTCACCACCATTTTAATTATAAGGATATAAAAATAGTTGAAATAAATATATATTATTATTATAAAATTATATTCATTATAAAACATAAAACACCATTAAAATCAATACCATTCAACAATTATGGAAATGATATCGTCGGTCATTCGTATGTACAATCTACTATATCCGTGTTGTGATGTGATTCAATATTCATGATAACCACTAAAAGATGATTATATAAATGTAATGAATGAAATAATAGGGTATACATTTTTTTAATATCATTTTATAATGATATAAATATGACCTGAGAAGGATATCCATAAACTATTCAACGAAACATGCACGTGATAATAAAGCAATTAAAACCCGAAGAACGAGTAACAATGAATTGTTACAAACAAAAGAATCATAATATGATCATATATGATGAAAAATATTCTATAATAATTTAATAACATTATAAAACACATTATATAAGAGTTTTAGACATAATGGAAATATATTGGACTGAAGGTAAGAGATAATTTTCCAATCTCAGTTTTTTATCTGAGATTATTTATACGTAAGTGTTTATTAAGGATATATTTATCATCGATGTCCATTAATTATAATTTCATTTCAT
Organism: Viscum album; assembly: GCA_963277665.1. Taxonomy (NCBI): domain Eukaryota; kingdom Viridiplantae; phylum Streptophyta; class Magnoliopsida; order Santalales; family Viscaceae; genus Viscum; species Viscum album. The sequence continues at coordinate 1,042,021,940 of OY728160.1, read as the reverse complement.
AAAAGTTTTACTATTCTTCTATATATTAATAAAGTAATTTTTACCCATTTTTGATATTTACTATATGGGATGAAAGGAATCTTTTTTTACCATATGAGGTACTTTTTAAATTTTCTGAAAACTTTCTTGAATAATGTTATTATAAAAATATATGTCAGGAATAAATTTTTAAGGTTTCATGATTCTTCATTTATAGGAAAAAATCCTCTAGAAAATATAATGTTTATTTTATAATAATTTATTTTCTTTTAAAATTTAATTTAATTTTTAGAAAATAAAATGTTTTTCATGAAGAAAGCATTTTTTCTCAAGAACAAAGTTCATATGTTTTATAAAAAATATTTTGTTTCTATGATGACTCTATTAAATAGGATTATATTACTATCTCTATTATTAATATTATTTTATTTTGTTAATGATGCAATGATATTTTATATGTATTATTTTATGATGGAATGTTGGTTAGGAGAACCATTTTATTTCATCAGTTATGCAGGGATGAATGATTTATGTTTTGGTGGAACATGTGATAATGATTTCTTTATCAGATAGTGGGACCTATATCTCCCCCCAATTCATTTGGTAAAAATTTATATATCCTAAGATACACATTAATATAATTACAAGTAAATCAGACTTAGTAATATAGGGTTGGAATGACAAATAAATATGGTTCAGCAATTCATGGGTGGAATGACAACTAAACTCAATTTAGAAATGGACTTTGTCCGAAATGATGGTATCCACAACAATGCCTTTACTAATATGTAAATGATATCATGTGCAAATTTTATTTCCATAATTCCATGTTTGTTATCAATGCTTTGTTATCATGGTCATGTTCATTTATGATTTATGCCTTACGAACAGCCAATATTTATTTCATGACTCATGATTTTGATATTTAAACATTATGTTCATGTTTTTAAATTATAATGTTTATGGTTTGTTTTATGTTATCAATTTTTAACCATAATAATAATTTGAGCTTAAAATTTTTATATTTTCTTTTCCCCTGGATATAAAGGATGATTTTAGGTAATTAAACTAATGGGAATGATCATTATTAAATATGTTAAAGATCTTTCACCAACCTAGAAGAAAGTATTATGAGTTTTCGAAGACACTAAAAAAATAGTCTTTGGTAATATATTTGAGTATTGTATTACGTATTATGAAGAAGAAATGTAATGTCCATATTTATTATGCATGTGATTGATAGAGTCCACCTGTAATTTATGAGTTTACTATGTTATATTTTCACAATATGTTCTACGACTCTTAAAATAAAATAAATTTAGTAAAATAAAATTATGTCTTGTTTAAATTATTAATAATAAGTAATTTTTAATGAAGTTTCCTTACCAAAAAAGTGATATTTTCATAAAATTTGATAAATAATTGTGAACTCATATACCACACATAAAAAGAAATTTTATGATTTGTTTTCCAATGAAAATTTATGAGAGATTAAAATGATGGTCCATAACCACACAATGTATCCTTTAATAAATCTAAAATTTTGTGATATCACATTAATAACACCACTCAAAAAACCACTGACTACAAAAAACATATCTTTGATGAAAATCTTGGGAACCATGTAATAACATAGATTTAATAAGATTATTTAATCACCAAAAAATAATGACACTGAATCCACATAAGCCAGTGAAAAATTAGAATGATAAATATTCATTACTGTAAGATATGAATAATACAATGATTACACAGGAGGAGGGGGTTATTGATTATTCTTCTAAATCTTACCAGTTTAGTGCTTGTAAAACTATTTGTGATTTTTGAATATATGAAAAATTATTTTATATATTAAAAATTATCATTATATTAATATAATTAATGAAGAAAATTTTTTTGTAGTGGATGGCGTAAAAAAGATCCCATTGTCCACTCCATCAACGCTTTATCTAGAAGCTTAGTGATTTTCAATAGAGTGGTCTTCTTATCAAGAGTCCTTAAAATCCACAACATATCAAAGGAAGTTGACACCATTAAAATCTTGTCTAAATTTAGCATTATTTATGTTTTATAGGGAAATGGTTATCTAAATATTAGAACAAGAAGCTGATACTTAAACCACAACTGAGTATGAGTAGTTGTACTCCAAAAAATCAATTGAGTTTGATTGGTTTACAGTTCTAGTTGATCAACATAATTGTAGAAACAATTGACAGTAGATGGGTATTATTCTTTAAAAATTAAAATTCATCACAAAAGAATATTTCTGTCATGATCCATGTTTCAAATTATCTTCAATTTGAATAGAAAAAAATACAACAATACTCTAGCAATAATACAAGGATATTTTATGATGACCTTTCTATGTGTACATTGTACTAAAACTAATTGAGTTGATCACATGATGATACCATACTATAAAATATATTTATAAGAATATAGTCAAATATGTGAGTGTATTTGTGTATTTTACAATGAGTTTTCTATAGAATATATAGAGTTGAATTATTTCTTTAGTATTCCATATCCAATAAATTTTCCTGATAGGATGAGGATATTCATGTATAAATTAAACAGGGGAGTTGTAACTTCTCATAAAACTTGAGTGATTATCTACAATGAATATAGTTCATTAAATTAATCATAGATATCTATGAATCAGTCATAATATCTTTCAAGAGTATTGAATATATCTATTATTGAATCAGAGATTTATTCTTCAAACCATGAATATGAAAACATAAGGTTCCTCCAAGAAATAAAAAAAATACTGCTTCTATAGTTCAACTATATAACATTCATTCTCGAAACACATGGTTGAAATCATATGGTTGATTATAAAAGAAATGATATTGGACCATTGATTTTTTTCTCAAACAAAGGTTTCATTACATGCATATGGTTTGTAACAATAATTTCTCTTCTTACCAAACATTAGGTTACATCTGATTATATGGTTCTTTAACCACACTTTTCTGACAAAGTTGGTTTGATGATCCATACGTACTATTATGAATGTAAAATCCAATCCTTACAAACTAATCTAAATATAGGGTTTTATATTTATATTACACTTAATCACGTGGGGTATGAAGGTGTTTCCAAAAAAAATTTAAAACATGTTTCAAATGATCTAACAAATATTCTGGGTAAATTAAAAGTTTGAATATAATTCTAGAATAAAATTTAGATTTATGAAATACAGATAAATTAATATAAGTCATAATATAAACTATTTTATTTGCGAGAATAAAAATTAATATGATTTATTGGGTTCTTTTGATATAATAAATTCCCAAAAATCTCCCATTATTTATGATCACAACGCACATAAAATAAATTAAAATTATTTTATTCACATAGTAAATCACTTGTAAATTTTTCATGGAAATGTTTTTATTCCATAGAATGATCTCACGTTAAACAAAATTGAATGGTGAGTGTGAATGTACTTTTTTCCCAATTTTCTCCAATATTTTCGAATTAAAAATAATGATATTTCAAAAAGGAGTAAAAACAAGTTAAATTTTGCACAAAATAATAAATGAATGTTTATATTATAATTTTTGGATAAATAAGATGTAAAATCTTAGGTAATTATATAATAATTCATTATCATATTAGTTTATAATTGTAAATTATAGTGTATCTTTACATTAAAAGGTGCTCTATGTTTGATATCATACCCTACATGCCACAATGGTTTTCTCTAAAATCTTACGTTGCACTCAAGATTGAGTTATAATAAAAAATAATATAATATTAATATTATTAATTTAGGTTACAGTTATTTTATAGACAATAGGATGGTGAGAATGAATGATAATAACTAAATTATGAAAATACGGTTTACACATGTTTATATATTGATTAATTGGTTACGAAAATAATTAGAAATTAAAAAAACCAATTTAATATAAAGGATTTTTTCTTATGAAGAACTATTTATGTAAGAATATTTGTGTTTATATTATAATAAAATTACTATTTTTGTATTATTTTAATGAAATATAAATTAAATACTCTGTTTTAAATTCATCTTATTTGATTTATAGACATGATATACCATGAAATTCAATTTTTAAAAATAAAAATGGTATTAAAAAAAATACATTTTTACCACCTTTTTATTATGAACCATTTATAAATATTTTTCATTCCTCTTTTATATGATAAATTTAACAATATAAAATTATTCATTTTTAGAGAGACATCAACATTTACTATGTTTCATTTTTTGGTATTTTTTTGATAAAATTCATATTTTAGTTATTAGTAAAAAATACAATATTTTTAAATCCAAACATCATTTTTTTATTTTTTATTAATATTGATAGATTATCTTTTAACATGGTTTGAGAGAATAATATTATGACTTTGTCATATTTTAATCCAATTTTTATCATTTTATTCTATTTCAAATTGAATATAAATAGAAAAACTATATGAACTTTTGAACATATAAGGTCAAAAAATGTTTTCTCTATCCGTCATTTGGATTCGTGTTAAACCTAATTTAACCACATCTATTAATTGAATTTTAAAAAATGTACCCAAATGGATATAATATTTATAAAAAATTTGGTCCCATAGGATCAAAACCATTTTTGTTAAATTGTAACATTAATATTTTATTTACCATAGTTAAAGGTATATAAGGTAATTAAAGGTCAAATTAATATTTTAATATTATAAAATAACCATAAAACTAGTCTTAATATTATTTTATGTGTTATTATATACCATGACCCTCCATGGGATGATATTGTGAACTTTTGAATCTACTTGGGCGTCATTATGTCATTTATATCATTTAATTTCATGTAAAGGAAAACAAGTAAGGAATTTTTCTCATTCTTAAAAAGAATATTAGTATGGGATATGTAAGTGAAATAATCGACCATGAATAGTTCATATAAATCAAAAATATTATATACATAATTGTAATTAGTTTATAATATTTAATAATTATATAATTATATTTAATTATGTCATAATGATGATGAGAAAATAAATTTTTTAAATTAAGAATTAAATAAATTATATTATTAGTATTAAAATAAATATATTTTGAAATATTGGATTTCATACATTAATTTTATTTATGACTATAAAATATAAGGATTTATTTAATTTTTTTTTGAAGGAATCATGGTCATATGAATTTTTAAAAAATAACATGTAATGAATAGTGTCAAAATTGACATAATTCATATTTTGAAGAATAAATTATTTAATTAAATGATATACATTTTTAAAAGTATAATATTCAGTTAAAAAATTTTATTTGTTTATATACTTCATTAATAAGTCATTAGTTTTTCTATTGTAATGATTTGTTAATTATTCTATCCCTTAATGTGTAAATTACTTTATAAATCGGTAAGAGTTAAAATGGGGTATAAAAAAAATACAAGGATTAAAAAGTATTCAAATAAAATATAATTTTAATGTGATGATGATATTTCAATCTAAAATCATCATAACTTATAAATAGATATGTCTCGGATGATTTGGGATATATAGTGAATTTATATTAATTTATTAATTTTTATAATTCAGTGTGTGTACCACCCCTCTCCTATAAAAGAGAACACATTCCTCTATATAAATCACACTTCAAGAACCATTTGGTTTAGAGAAGATGTAACCAAAACCCGCTCTAGAGTCCCAAAAACAATATTTAGGCCATGTTTTAGGTATAACCCCCATCGTAGAGGTGTTAAGGTATTAGGAAAGGTCATCATCTGAAGGAAAGGTAGGTTTCTATTTAAGCATTTCTATTTTATTTATTCTTCTAGTACCTTATGATATTCATCATCTGTGATGAAATAATAACTCCAGAATATTCAATAAATTGAAAATTTATTATTATCATACCATTAATTAAATCCATATCCACTTCTATAGAATATCAATGGAGTTAATCATTTTTTTCATACGTGTGAGTTATCAGCCCCACGAACAGAGGTAATTTGGTTTCCATTAATTTATACCATGAATAGTTATAATAATGGAATTAATTTTCAAATGTGATATTCAGGAATTATTAATCATTATTTGATAATAATATATTATTTAATTTCTTAATTTCCATGTACATAATTTTTATAATGTCGTTCACACGTACGTGTGAACTATCACATCAATGATGTGATGTGACTAATTTTTATTCATTAAATCACTTTTATGATATATATATATATATTAGTATATTAAAATAATATATATGATATTAATGATTTATGATCATCCTGTAATGGTAAAGTTACTCTTATATTCATTCCATAACACTCAATGAATAATGGAAAATGTTACTCATGCCTACATATGGCTTATTGTCTCCATGATTATAAAATTATTCAGTTTTCATAACCATACATAATGGATTGATTTAATAGTATAATTTATGAATAAAAATGATAATAATGTCGTGAATATTATTTTGTGGATTATGGACTTATGAAAACATTGACTAGTGACATCACACCCTGTTCATTATCGAATCAAGTACCAAATATCGAAAAAAATTTCATACATACACAAATAATTATATAATATATATATCATGGTAGTAATTTATGTTAAAGAAATAATAAAATTGCAAAATGTTATCAAGAATTTATAAATTATCCAAATTTTATTATTCGTGAATATAATGATTGTACATGACAATTCAAACTAAAAGTAAGGGATTTTGGCTCAATCTCCTATTCATTTAATCATTTCATGATGATAAGAATGTTTTTTATTTTATAAGTTTTATATATATACCCATTTACATTCCATATCTATATTATGTTTACACTCATGTAATTTAATTTTTTTGGAAAATTGTTTTAATTTCATTTCTATTATAATTTAAATATTTAAAATGTTAAAGGGCAATTTAATTAAAATATCATTTCAAATGTTTTGAATATTTATTCTTCCAACTCAATTTAATTAATGTCCATAATTTCTAAATATTTTTAAATATCTATTTATACGAAAATTGATGAACTTAAATGTAAATTCCATTCAAAATTTTCTAAGTGTTATGGGACACTAAGATTCAATAATCATATTTTTAAATTAAATAATTGTCTTTTAAAATGGATCGATTATTTTAATAACATGCAATGAATTTTTTCATATTTTCCCTGATGAAATTTCTCACTTTTATGTTTCTATTATGAACTGATTTCTAAATAACATGGTAATAGTGTTATTTTAAAATAATGTGTTTTCATTTATGAAGTTTCATCATTTAATTATGAAATGTAATTTCAAAATGAAAATGTTATTTTTCAGTTTTTCTTGTTTTATGTGTCGTGATTATGTTATGGTCACAGTGAATTTATTTTTTTTATGAGTGGTTCTAAGAAGATCCTATTAAATGTTATCTCACGATATCTCTCCAATGCATCAGTTAATGAGAAAGAGTTAAACATTATAGTTTCTCTTAAGAGATTTAGAAAATATACGGTGATGGGTATTCCAAATGTAACCATGAAGGTTACTTTTTATGTAGCTATAAAATCAATAGTGTAAGTATGATATGGACTCCAAAATTTACCATTATGATTTATGATTCGTAATATGTTTTTTTCATGAATATTATGAGCTAATGAGTAATGTAAAATATTTTATGTTTTATGGGTGAATAATATGTTTTCTATTGAAAATGATTTCGCGAGTTTAATTTAATCATAGACTAATGGTTTAATTACTTATTATATATTACATACTGATATTTTTCTTATAAAATGTATTTTGAAATTTTTTTCCAGAGGGAATAATGTTGGTAACAAATCAAGATTAACATGATGATGATTTTTATAATGAAAAAATATTATTTATATAAAAACATTTTAATGAATGAAAAAATAGATATTGAATAGAGAAGTATACTTTATAATATTGGATTTGTTATGTAATATTCATGATATAATTCTATAAAACACTATAATAAAAATATCATCAATGTGAACTAAATTCATCTTATTGACATACTTCACGATTATGCATTTGTTACGGTCGAGTCCTCATAGTTGGTATCAAAGGATCGTTTAATAATCATTGAAGATTATACTGATTTCTTAAGAGTGATAGATATCATCTAGTGTTTTTAATTTTAAGGTTGATTAAAATTTTAATTTCATACAATACCTTTGTTATATTTTTTTATGATATTTTAAGGTGAATGAAGATATTTTTGGAGACATTCACTATTTAGGCAATTATGGGTTTTTTCATTTATGAATGAAAAATTAAATGTATGACCCAAAAATTGAAGTTAAAACATGTATGGTTATTCTATAGGTCAATAATATTTTCATAATATTATAACAATTATATATTTTTTGAAAAAGGACAATATGTAGATAGTGTGAAAACCCATCATATCGGACAAGGCCATGCGAATCGGACACAAAACCTCTCTGCGACAAAGCTTTATCACATTCAACTATCCTACATGAAGTCACTAGTTATAATACCTTTTTATTTTTAGTTAAATTAGTTTATGAAGTATAAATAAGTTGATTTCAAGAATGAATGTTTTATCATATGGATATCCTTGACATTGGAGAATGATTTGGTGATTATGTGATAAATTTTATTTTAGTATACAATAACTATTTTGGAAACTTTATATGATCATGATAAATAGAATAATATGAGACATTAATTAAGGATTATTAGTTTCATTAAATTTTTTAGGAATAAATGTTTTCATTTGTGGACTTACTGGGAATTAGGTTATTTAATCAATGGATTATACCAACATAGAGAATATGTGATTTTGAAATTAATATTGGTTTTCAGAAATTAAGATTGAATTTTTTATTTGCATATAAATTTTTAAACTTATCCTCGAAGACTATGTGATATAATACGTCTTAATTTGGGGGTTCAATATAAGTTTGAACTATTTGAGGATTTTAATTGAATGTTATTTGATGAATGGTCTATGTTGAAATTTTGATATTATAGTTAAATTTTGGACATTAAAAGTACATTTTCATCATAAAATGGTTTATTATTTTGGGATAATTATTTTTCCTTATCCTAAAAAAATTTGTTTTTGTTACTATTTTAAGACAAGAGAAATATTTAGTAAATCATTTATGGATTACGTTATTCTCTAGAAGATTATTCATGTCATTAGAATTTATAAAATCATCATAAATACTCATCGGTTGGAGATAAAGATGTGTTTATATTTCAAATTTACAAAATGATGAAAATCTAATTCTCTAATAAATACATTAACTTATGTTCTTATTCTAACTAGTAAAATAATTACATAACTTGATGACAGGAATATTTAAAAAAATGTTTTCTATTTAATTTTCCTACTACAAAATCAATGACCTTTTAACCATCACATGTCCATGGTTTTTGGATTGATAACTTTTTCATGATCATGTTTTCTAGAACTCACAATGAGAACATCATGGTTAGTTTTTCTTCTATATACTTGATTTCCAGCATGTAATTCTACTATATGTTATATCGAGTGACCATTGTAAAAGTGTTTCTTTCATTTAATCTATATGATTAAATGAATCCTTTTTCTGATGTAGTATTTCAGTGAAATACTTTTGAGAAGTGAAACCTTAGTTACCAAGAACAACATTAAAATTGTGAGGACGTAATTTAAAAAAGGAGAAGGATGTAAAATCCCATGTAATTATTGAATAAGACTCATTCATATTTATTAATAATTAGGAATTATATTTTAATTTTACTTTAAAAATGTAGTTATGTATGATAGTATAATTGACACGCAAAATGGGTTTCTCCTAAATCTTATATTTCACTCAAGAATTAGTTATACGAAAAAATAATATATTATTAATAATATTATTTATTCTTGTAGTCATCACATATATGATAGAATGGATGGAATGAAATATATTAAATAAATTATGCAAATAGGTTTTATACATGTTTATATAATGATTCATTGCTATGAAAATTATTTAGGAATGAAAATAAAAACCAATTGAACATAAAATATTGGTTTTATGAGAATATATTTCAGTTTTAATAATTGTGTTTATAAAATAATAAAATCATCCTTGTTGGATTATATTAATTAAATATAATTTAAATATGTTTTTTAAAATTTATCTATTATGTTTTCTTAACATAATAAATGAATAAATTCATTTTTTATGAATAAAAGTAGTATTTTAAAAAAAATGCATTTTACCACCTTTTGATGGAGGATCCTTTTTAAATCTATTTGATTTCACATTAAAATATTATATTCAAAAAATAATAATTTCCATAATTTGAATTGGGATATAAAAATTTAATTTGGTTGATTTTGTGGTTTTTTTTCTATTAAAATTCACATTTTTATGAATAGTAAAAATGATGAATTTTAATTCAAAACTACATTTTCTTATTATTTATTTATATTATTATATTATCCTTTCACATAGTTTTAATGTAAAATTATATTATATTTTTATCAGTTAAATATATTATGTTAATTGGATGCATTTTCCAAATGAATTTAAAAAGAAATACTATTTGAACTTTTATACTTTTTAATTAAAAAACATGTATCCTCGATCCATCAATGGGATTAGTGTTAAACCTTAGTTAACCACTTATGTGAATTTAATTTTCAAACAATAAAATAAAATGTTGTAATATATATGAAAAACTTTTCTCAAATAGGATCCAAATAATTTTGTATGGATAGTAATAATAATCTTTTATTCACCATGGTTAATGCTAAATAGTGTAATTAATAGTAAAATTAATATTATAAAATTATAAAATTACACTAAAACATGTAATAATTTTATTTTATGAGTTATTATTGACCTTGAACATCATAGGGGATAAATTTTTACCTTTTTAAGATTCATGAGTGTGATTATGACATTTATACCATTTAATTTATAGTATAGTAAAATTTGTCATAAATTGTTTTCTTCTTACTAAATAAATTTTAAATGGAGTCATGTAAGTGATATTTCAGATTATGAATATTTTTAAAAATATAAAGATATATCTGACCTTTTTTGTAATTTATTAATATTTTTTTGGAGTTAAATAATTATATATAATTATGATAGAAATATAATGTAGTAATAGATTTATTAAATTAAGATTCAAATAAATGATATAAATAAAATTAAAGTGAATATAATTTTAAATATATGATGCCATATAAAAATTTTAGAGATGGATATGAAATGTTATTGTCATGAACGAAATCTGGTCACCACCAATACATTCACCAAACCCTGCCTGTGATAAGGCCCGAAGGGCGTTCCCTATCCCCACGGGCTGGCACAAGTTCCTAAGAATCATTTATCTTGGATTGGGAATGATTTACCTGAATATGTATACATAAAACATCAAAAATATTTAATAAAATGAATTTGAAAAATTCATACCAAGAAGGATTATAAAAAAATCCATAAATGAATAAATAAGTTCAAATTCAATACCAAAGGTCCAAAGACACAATGAAACAGCAACAAAACAACCCCATGGACTCCACATGACAAGGGGTCATCACCCCCAAGCCGTCACGACAACTCCTCACCAAAGATGGTGACTAACACCCCGAACTGCCATCACCCTTAGACTTTCCTTTACACGAGTAAAACATAACCATGTCTACTTACACCCAAGAGGTGTAAGTAAGGTTTGAGCCTAATCCCAATAGCATACCACCCAATGATTCTAAATATCATGCAATACAATGTGAAAAAGCAAGCAGTTTTAATACGCAAAGAAAAGCAGTGATAAAATCCAAGAAATGAAAATTTCAATTGAAAACATTTCTCAATATAAAGTTTTCATAATGTTCACACATTCAAATAGAAAATTTATCTACTATAAATTACTGCCAAAAAACCCCAATAGATAGTAAAATACCGCAAACACAATTAGAAAAAAATCTGGAACACCCCTAGACACTAGATAGTCTCGGGCCCTATGTAGCTCATACCACTATGTAAAGTACCAATAGTAAAATCCATTATCATGAACAAGACACTAGTAGGTAGAATACCCATAACCAAGTGGACCCCAATCATCATCCACATAGTTTAGTTAGAGTTGTCATTATCCAAATTCTATGTGAAACAGGGACAAAACCCATCCAGTCCACTAGCCGTACTAGTACACATCCGCCCCACCAAGGTTTCCTGACATCGTCCATTGTTCTCAAACAGTTTCAAAATGATACATATATCCATTTTCATATAAAAAACCACTACTGGTCACATACAATCATTATAGTAGCTACACACATTTTATACCATTTAAAATACACAACAAAACACTTTGAGTTTCAATAAATCAACTTCTCCAAATCTTTCCTTGTTTTGCACCCAAAACTCTTTGAAAACCCCACTTGAACACCATATTAAAACTCATATATATCAAAACATAATCCAAAAAACCCTAAAAATTTCTGTAAACTCATTACATGAGTTATGAAACAATTCCAATAAGCATCACATAGAATACCCATGTAAAAAAACCAATTCAACAACAAATTGGTACTGAAAAACCATTTTCTTATGAAACTTCACCCAAAACCAATTTCACAGCAATGACCAAAGAATAATAACACATAAAATATTATTTTAAGCCAAAATACATTCCAATAAGGTCAACTAAATAATTAAATGTTATCCCTTAATCAACCAATAAAAAATTTATATGAAAAAAACACATATTTAACATGAAATTGTCCCTTAAAAAAAATATGCATTAAAAACAACACTAAAACCAATTATTGTAGAACCAAATCAATGGTTTAAACGTGAAAATATAATAAACACAGTAGGTATGTCACAAGGTTTTCATACAAAGTGGAATCACCTACCAAATTAGTAAAACCTTAAATCAATGTGCGAAAATGAAGTTGCACTACCACCTCACCAAGAGGGAATTAAAACAAACCTAAAACCAAAAAACTGGAACAATAAAAACCAAGGATAAACCCTAGGTTCGAAACCCTAACCACTAGTCATTTGGTACTTCCCAGAAAAGGGAATAAACCCCAATCAAATATAATTAAACACTAAGTAATTTGAATGTGGAATGAAAGAGACTCACTTACTTGAGGGATCTTGAAGAATTGCACCAAATACACAAGTAGAGGAATTTTAAAACATTCTAAACATCAAGGGAGGTTTGAATTAAGATTAGAAGGTAATTTAGGAATTGGAATGGAGAAATAAGAGTTAGAATTAAGAGAATTATGACGAAAAGAACTTACCTATTAAAATATGGCCGATTTTAGAAACCCTAATATGTTCTACACTCAATTATGATGGAGAAGAGATCCAAAGAGGGGGGAGGAGAGGTTGGGAATGCAGCTAGGTTCAATGGTCTTGGGAGAGACTTAGAATCATCGAAAAATCTTCAAAATTAAATAAGTTATTAATTAAACAAATTTTATTTTTAAAACTAGAATTGGGCTTCTGGGCAAGCCCAATCCATGAAATTAAAACCCATATACAACTTGGTTATTGATTTCTAAAGGCTCCAAATTGCAATGGTGGTATTAAAAAGTTAGGGGAGACCAGTTAGGAATTGTAATGCATTAAAAATGTTGATAAATGAAAAAGTTATAAAAGAAATAAAATTTATTTTTAAGTTTGGAATTGGGATCACAGTTTTCCCCAATTCAAGAAAACTCACCCATTCCAATATAAAAGCTTGGGAAACCCAAAAAACAAAGAATTAATAGAAAAAAAAGAAAAATTCCTTCAAAATATTTCATTTGTGTGACAATTCTCCCCACCATGAAAACATTACTTTCCGAAAAGTCAACCTGAAGTTTGATTAGAAAACAGGAATGAATACTATTCGTTAACCCATGACTTCCAGTACCATGTCTCTTGTGTATCATTACCATGCTGAAAACAAACCCGGACCAAAAAAATGAAATTCCCTCGAAGCACCTTCTCTTGGGTGTCCACTATTTTCACTGGCCGCTCAATAAGAGACAAGTCAGGCTCTAGCTCCAGTTCTTCCCAACTCAGCACATGGGATTGATCCGGGTTGTATTTATTTAACCAGGAGACTTAGAATACATCATGGATGGATGTAAATAGAGAAGGTAAAGCCCATATATATACCACCTTTCTAATACACTCAGTGATCTCAAAGGGCCCGACATACCGCGACATCAGCTTCCTTACTTCCCTAATCGACAATGGACCAGATGAGGGGCCACTTTCAAGAACACACTATCACCCATAGAAAACAACAAATCTCAATTCCTTCAGTCCGTATATGATTAATTGTGACTCTGAGATGTCAATAAATGCTTCTTTATCAACATTACCTTCTCAGACATCAATTGCACCAGACTCGGCCCCAACAGTGAGGTCTCACCTACCTCAGTCCAACATAGGGGGGGGGGGTGCGACAAGGCTGACCATAGAGCGCCACAAAAGGTTCCATTCAAATGGAGGATTGGTAAATGTTAATATAAGCTACTCATCCAGCCCCAAATGGCTATCCCAAGAACCTCTAATGTCCAGGACACATGCACAAAGAATTTAAAACAAAATATGATTCTCCTGCTCCATATGACCATCCATTTAAGGGTGGTATGTTGTGCTCATCTTAATCTAAGACCCCAAGGCCTTATAAAGGCCTTCCCGAAACTGATAAGGGAAGAGGGGGTATCTACTAGAGAATAATGTTGATGGTATGCCATGGATTCTAACAACTTCCTGAAGATACAAATGGACCAACTCATCCACTTTAGTTGTATCTTTTATCGGAATGAAGTGGGATAATTTGGTCAGACGATCAATCACCACCCAAATGGAATTCTTACCCCGATGTGCATGAGGTAAGCCAACAATGAATTCCATGGCGACATCGTCCCACTTCTAGGTAAGAATGGGTAGTGGTTGGAGAAAACCGAATGGACTTTGGTGCTCTACTTTCACCTTCTGGCATGTGTAGCATCTCGACACAAAGACCGCTATATCTCATCTCATACCAGGCCACCAAAACCTCTGACAGACATCATAATACATCTTAGTGGCACCCGAATGGACAACCCACTGAGACTAGTGGCTATCCTACATCACCCCCTTCTATAGATATAACGACACTACTGAATGTCCCTTGAAGCACAAGATGCCTTTGGGAGACGACGACCAATCAGAGGATGTCTCCTCACCATGAATAAACTTCTCCAACTGCTGAAAAAGATCATCACTAGGTTGTTCCTGCTGAATCAACCCAAACAGAGAAGGATTCCAATAGACACTCACCATTAATTCCCCTCCACTATGTTCCCTGGTCACCACAGGCATTTTAGAAAAGAGCCCCATCAAAGTCTACTCATCACTGTACTTCCTCAAATCCTGCAATTGAAGTCTTCTTCTCAAAGTGTCAGCCACCACATTTCCCTTTCTTGGGGGTATAGACAATGTCAAAGTCAAACCCCCGCATGTAATCGATCCAGCGATGCTGCCTCAAGTTGAGGTCCTTCCGTGAGAATATATAGTCTATGCTTTTGTGATTAGAGTAGACCACAAACTTCTCCCCAAAGAGGTAGTGATGCAATGTCCTCAAAGCATGCACCACCACTGCCAACTCCAAGTCATGGGTAGGGTAATTATTTTCATGTGTTCAGATTTGGCAAGAGACATATGCCACCATGTGATCATCCTTCATAAGCACACACCCATGTCTCATACCTGAAGCATCACAATATTCCACATACCCCTTCCCGGCCTCAGGAAAAATTCTCACAGGGGCGGTAGTCAACTTCCTCTTCAACTCCTCGAATGATGCCTGCCATTCTGGACCCCATACAAATTTCACCCCTTTCTGGGTGAGCGCAGTCATCAGTGATGAAAGACGAGAGAAATCCCAAAAGAATCACATGTAATAACTAGCCAGTCGAAGGAATCTCTTGATCTCGAACAACTACTCCCATGACATAACCACACTAATCTTCTCAAGGTCCACTGAAACCCCCTGCTCAGAGATCACCTAGCCCAGAAATCTCAATTCCTTGATCCAAAATTCTCACTTTGACAACTTTTCATAGAGGCGTTGATCCCGTAATGTACCCAAAATGATACTCAAGTGATGTTTGTGTTCCTCTATAGACCCAGAGTATACCACTGTTTCCTCTAGAATGTGGGATGATATCAATGATTTAAGATTCAAACATTCCAAGCAGTTTCTAATGGGTTTGTTCGTAGAACCGGAAACATCCAATGATTCCATATCCATTTGAACCTACTTTCCAAAGGTAGGTTCTCATTAGTTGTGAACTGATGAGGTTTAGGAATTTTCATTGGTGGTGAGGATGGGAGGTCGGACTCATCACACCTTTTTGAGGGGAATTATTGTCTACTCCGGGACTCTCTTTATAGATTTATGTTATGTTCGTGACTCCTTATTATATTACCAAGTATAAAATGAGCTTTCATTTAGATCTTACAAACAATGGTTAATATGTAAGAAATTTAGAGAATCTTTTATATGTATTCGAGGTTCATCATCAATAGAGAATCATCTGTATATGTTAGAGATTCTTAGTCAATGTTATCCTTCAATACATAAAAGTCTCTTGGTCATTATGATGACCATACTGGTTTTAAATCCACTCAGTGGGGCAATTTATGTTTATTGTCATTCATATGGACAATTATTATGTCAATGTTGGGATCGTACTTGCAGATGGGCTACCTACATATCCTTTGTTTCAGAAAAGGAATCAGAACCCACATAGTTCGAGTAAGGGAGTATGATGTTTATGCATGATTGATGGCTCAAAGAAAGATGTGATGATAAATTTTAAAGTCTAAGATCATGTGAGTCATGCTTGGTGTGAGAAACAAAAGGTATTGGTGAAACCAAAAAATAGTGCCATGAAAGATGTAATGATGCAGGTATTATGTATGTATGAAAGCCCAAAAATAGATGAGGATTAAGATTTACTTCAGAGAAGAAATCTAGGAACATGGTCCATAATGGTATATGTGCTTCATGGAGATTTGGATACTCTAATATTGGGGCTTACTCCTAAGGAAGATGCCCTATGTTAGAAGGGGACTTATGATTGGGTTTTACTCCTGATAAGGAATCCTAGATCAAAAAGGAATTATGACTGGTCAAGAGAAATTATGACTGGGGCTTACTCCTGAAAAGGAGGCCCAGGTTAAAGGGATTTGAAAACTGGGGCTTAACTTCTAAGGAGGAGGCCCAAGTTAACAGAATTTAAGAATTAAAGGACTTGGGGCTTACTCCTAAAAATAATTCCCATATATGAGACTAGGTATTACTCCTGAAAAGGAATCCTAGGATAAGAGAATTAAGATTGGGGCTTAATCCTAAGGAGGATGACCAGATTAAGGGACTTGGGGCTTACTCATGAGGAGGATTCCAAAATTAATGGGTACTTGGGGCTTACTCCTAAGGAGGATGCCCTTATTAATGAGAATTTGGATAGGGGATTACTCCTGAAAAGGATGCCCAGGTTAAGGGAAATTATAACTAGGGCATACTCCTGAAAAGGAGGCCCATGAATAGGGTTCTCCCATCTTAAAGGATTAGGTTTAATGAATGAAATCACTAACTTTAGTGACATAAATATGTGTAAATCACTAGGTTTTGAGAGATTTTCCACAGAATTCATTTTGGATAAGGAAGTCAATCAAGAAAACATGACATAAATGGCTTTGAAGAGTGTCTTGAAGTCTAAATCTTGAATAGGAGAGGTGGAATGGCATAAGAGGGGCTCAATGGGTAGGAAGGGAATCTAAAAAGATAGAATAGCGCACAAGTCCGGGCAGGCGCGCAGGTACTACATGGGCACGCTAGTCCTGGACGCGTAGGTATACCTGTGCAGCACATGGGTACTTGTGTGATTTTTAACCAGTGGGGTAATACTTGGGCGATACTTTATCAAAGCCTTTAGAATTATCCCGAGGTACTTCCAGAAGAGTGGCGCACAAGTTTTAATTAGTATGTAAGGAGGCGCGCAAGTGTGTTCATTTTTTGTAAGGGAAAAACACTTAGGCGTGCAAGTGTTAGTGATTTCTAACACTTAGAACTTATTCATCTTGTATAGACCTTCCATTCTAGGTAATGAATTACCTTATAAGTGTTCGAAAGACATGAATAAGATACTTGGGAATTCAGACCTCTGTATCTGAATTCTGAAAAAAATTCCTCCCCCAAAATGGGGGGCCCACTGGGGGTATTTATAGGCTGGAGAAGACCCTGGGCGGTTTTCCAAGTGGGCGCACTGGTCACCTGTGCACCCATTAGGCGGCACGTAAGTGTACTTGCGCGACAGTGAGGGAACGTGCATGACCCAAATGCATTTGACTCTTTTTTCATTACTTTGTCAATTTTTGAGGTTTTCTTCATAGTATGAATCAATTTCTGCTAATTCATTTCGATTTCCATTCCTTTAAACAATGTGATGAAAAGGAGCGTCAAAAATTTTTGTTTCCTCTAGAATTATGGATGATCTCATTGATTTAAGATTCAAACATTCCAAGCGTTTTCTAATGGGTTGGTTCATAGAACTGGAAACATCCAATGATTCCTTATCCATTTGAACCTACTTTCCAAAGGTAGGCGCTCATTAGTTGTGAACTGATGAGGCTTATGAATTTTCATTGGTCGAGAGGATGGGAGGTCAGACTCATCGCACCTTTTGAGGGGAATTATTATCTACACCGATACTCTCTTTATAGATTTAATTTATGTTCATGAATACTTATCACATTACCAAGTATAAAATGAACTTTCATTTAGATCTAATAATCAGTGATTGATATGTAGGAAATTTACAGAATATTATATATGTATTCGAGGTTCTTCATCGATAGAGAATCATCTGTAATTGTTAGAGATTCTTAGTCAATGGTATCCTTCAATACATAAGAGTCTCTTGGTCATTATGATGACCATACTGGTTTTAAATCCACTCAGTGGGGCACATGAAGTTTATTGTCATTCAGAAGGACATTTATTATTTCAGAGTTGAGATCGTAGCCGCAGATGGGATACCTACATATCCATTGTTTTGGAAAAGATATCATAACCCACATAGTTCTAGTAAGGGAGTGTGATGTTTATGCTTTATTGATGGATCAATGAAAGATTTCATGATTACTTTTACACTCTAAGGTCACGTGAGTTATGCTGGGTGTGAGAAACAAGAGGTATTGGTGAAACCATACAATTGTGACATGAAAGATGCAATGATGTGGAGCTTATGTATGTATGATTTCCCAGAAATAGATGAGGATTATGATTTACATCAGGGAAGAAATCCAGGAATAGGGTCTATAAAGGTATATGTGCTTCATGGAGATTTGGATACTCTAATCTTGGGGATTACTCCTAAGGAAGATTCCCTAAGTTCGGAGGTGGCTTATGATTGGGTTTTACTCCTGATAAGGAAGCCCAGATCAAAAAGGAATTATGACTGGTCAAGAGAAATTAAGACTGGGGCTTACTCTTGAAAAGGAGGCCCATGTTAAAGGTATTTGAAAACTGGGGCTTAACTCTTAAATAGGAGGCCCAGGTTAAGGAAATTTTAGAATTAAGGGACTTAGGGATTACTCCTAAAAAGGATTCCCATATTTTAGACTGGTGAATACTACTCAAAAGGAATCCCTGGTTAAGAGAATTAAGATTGGGGCTTAATCTTGAGGAGGATGCCCAGATTAGGGGACTTGGGGATTACTCCTGAGGAGGATGCCCAAATTAATGAGTACATTGGGCTTACTCCTAATGAGGATTCCCATATTAATGAGAATTTGAACTGGGGCTTACTCCTGAAAACGATGACCGTGTTAAGGGAAATTATGAGTGGGGCATACTCCTGAAAAGGAGGCCCGTGAATAGGGTTCTCTCATCTTAAAGGATGAGGTTGAATGAATGAAATCACTAACTTTAGTGACATAAAGATGTGTAAATCACTATGTTTTGAGAGATGTTCCACAGAATTCCTTTTGAATAAAGAATTCAATCAAGAAAACATGACCTAAATGGCTTTGAAGAGTGTCTTGAAGACTGAATCTTGAATAGGAGAGGTGGAATGGCATAAGAGGGGTTAAATGGGTTGGAAGGGCATCCAAAAAGATAGAAGGGCACGCAAGTCCTTGCAGGCGCACAGGTACTGCATGGGTGCGGAAGTCCTGGTCACGCAGGTATACTTTCACGGAACATGGGTACTTCCACGATTGTTAACCAGTAGGGTAATACTTGGGTGATCCTTGAACAAAGCCTTTAGAATTATCCCGAGGTACTTCCAGAAGAGTGGTGCGCAAGTTTCAATGAGTATGTAGGGAGGCGCGCAAGTGTGTTCATTTCCATTAAGGGAAAAACACTTAGGAGTGCAAGTGTTAGTGATTTCAAACACTTATACATTATTCCTCTTGTTTAGACCTTCCATTCTAGCAAAAAAATTACCATAGAATTGTTCGGAAGACTTGAAGAAGAGACTTGGGCGTTCAGAGCTCTGTATCTGAATTCTGGAAAAAATTCCTCCCCGGAATGGGGGGCCCACCGGGGGTATTTATAGGCTGGATAAGACCCTGGGCGGTTTTCAAAGAGGGTGTGCAAGTCACCTGGGAACCCATTAGGCGGTGTGCAAGTGTACTTGGGCGACATTGAGGGAACTTGCGCAACCCAAAGGAATTTGACTCCTTTTTCATTCCTTTTTCTATTTTTTGATGTTTTCTTCAAAGGATGAATCAATTTCTGCTAAGTCATTTCCCTTTCCATTCCTTTAAATAATGTGACGAAAAGGAGCATCAACAAAAGTCCCCCCTCAGAGTTGGATCCGAAAGAATAAGGATGTGAATCAGAGGAAAGGAAGAAAACCAAAGGGAAAGAGGCTCGCAAGTGTTCAGCGCGCAACACTTGTTACACAGGTGCGAGTCACGCAGGCTGGAGCGCGCTGGCTGTAGGCACGTAGGTGGCCGTCCTGGCCTATATATATGCACTCATTTTTCGTCCATAGCACCGACTTCCGGATTTTCGATCTCTCACCGCGCAGGTCACCTTTTCCATGAAAGTTGCTCTTTTTTCTATTTTTCTTCGCTGTTGCGCTGTTGTCAAGGTATCTGGACATACGCGGTGATACCTGCGCACCAAATACTTGCATGGCATATTAACACTTGCATGACCCATCCACACATTGGCGCCAAGATTTGACTTGTGTGCCTTAATTAATATTCCATTTTTTCAAATTCCTTCACAAATTATCTAAAAAATAAACCCATTTAAGAGTTAATTTATTCAACTTTTGTACAGATTCAATGGCTCCCATGAGAATTGTAATGACTGATGAACATTCAAGAAAACATCTTGATGATATGATTAACATCATTTTCCACGATTAATATACCATATGTGATAGAAATCTTCCAGATATGGTCAAGTATCTGAAGAAATATCACTTTTATTTCCCACAATGCACTTATCTGCCTTTGTACGGTTACAATCATCTACGAGAAGTCACTATTCCAGAAGCAAAGACCGATCTCCCATTTTCGTGATTTTCGAATTATACCAACTTTTCTTCAAAAATATCTCATATGGAGAAGGATTTATAAATGATGGAACAGTGGAGAAGGCCCACATGATGCATCATAGCCCTTGTACAACAGATATGAAACCTAATAAGCCTGAGCTGCAACAACATTGTCATCCTTCAATCTTCCAAAATGCTAAGATGGATCAATCCAAAGGCTGGAAGAAAAGTTGGGACTTCCATCCTGGGGGAGGTGTGAAGCCAACATGGATGTGGGCATACTGGGTGCGACAAACTTGTACAGAGTTTGTCGAAGATCTGAAAGGAGTTACGATATACGAAGCTGTCTGGGTTGGGAAAACATATGTTTACAGACCTGATAGCTTCGTACTGGAAATACTTAGCCACTAGAGCCTAGGAACCAATTATTTCCATCTGACTCATGGAGAAGTAGGCATCAGTCTATTGGATGTAAACAAGATCTCAAGAGCTCCAATTTTGGGTGACATGTATGACGAATTCATTCCTCCCAAGGTGACTTGGAATGATTCAGAGAATACTCCTGCTTTGGCTCAGGAATTATTTAAAATCATCCACAGGATCAAGAGTTCAGAGACCCCCTTAACTCATTTAAGAAAGTATATTCATCCATAGGAGTGGATGGATGTATTTATTATTGAGAAGAAAGATAAGGAGCCAAAGGTGAAGTAACAGAAGGATAAAGGATCCAAGAAAAAGAAATCCAAGGATAAGAGGCCCACCCATCCTACCACATTCCCATAAACCAAGAAGAGGAGTGCTCCTGGCACATTTTGGCCAACTCTAGAAGCAGGAGAGTTTGAGAAATGGGGATATGAGGTGAATCAAAGGATCCCAAAGAAGACTCGTCCGACGGGCTTCTTGGATTTTGGCTCAGCATTTATCTCTTGCCAATTAGGGACTCGAAGGGAGGCGTCTGGCCAGGGACCTTCGTTATTGTGGCACAGTTGGCTAAGGGAAAAATGGTTTGGTTGGCTACCCCCATTTTAGTAAAGATTCATATGAGTTTACTTCAGGTCTTCTTGGGTAAATCTCTTTTGTGAATAGTGAGACCATTCCATGTTTTATGGGGATGGACCACCACTCACTTCAGGACTTAATATTACATAATGGAGTACAAATTCCTAGAAGTTCTTTTAGGCCATCAGTGCAAGAATTCTCTGGAATTGATCCATTAGATCTTAATGCCTATGACATGAAAGTGAGGCTGAGCATGTTTAAGGAATTAAAATTCTTTCTCTATGGAAATCCTCCAACCTGGCGGTTTGTTGATGATGGAACAACCCACTTGGATTTGAGGGCATACATGATGGCATGTAGAGATGGTGTGATGGTTTCCAGGATTGACGAAGAGATTATATGTGAGGCCTATGCTCCATATAGATTTTCACACCAATTCAGATGTTTGCAGTAGCTTGGTTTATCTCCCCCTATAAATTTCAGGTTAGAGCAACATCTGATGGTTGCTCAGAAACTTTGGTTGATGACATCTAGGGAGAAGACTGGGGCGGTGTTTGATCTACCAGTTGAAAGAGCAGCACAAAACATGACTACATGGAATGCTAAGAACTGGATAGCATCATACCCAAAAGGGGTGATGAATCACCCAGTTTATCAGGTGGGGAAAAGGAAGAGGACTGTAGAGAAAGAAACCCTTCCTCATGAAGGTGATGCTTCCCCACCTGAAACTGATTCGCCAGATTCCTCCTCTTGTACTGATTCATCGGATTCCCATGGTGAGGATTATGAGGCACACTAGGTGGAAAAGTGGCCTCGTGCCTGATATAACCCTCCTGGTTAGAATCAAAAGACCTAACCCATCAACTCCTGGTGAGTTACCTCATTGTGGAAATTTAATCACCATCACTTTATAAAAAAATAAGTATTATTTTCTTATTCTCTATCAATAGGTGAAGGAGTTGGGACGAAATTGAAGTCGAAGATTGTAGGACCTTCCTCACAGCCTTCTAGTACACGCACTGAATATATACGATTAGAAGATGTCCAGACATGGAAGAGTTTATACTGTGGTATTGAAACTGCCTGGCTGGATTTATGCGAGGGGTTGCAACTCCATGGAATAGGGACTCTTCTAGCTTCTACCAATATTAATTTCGAAGATAGACTCGATGAAGTGCCAGCTTATATCAGAGAGCTGGATATGCTCATATATACCACCAATGATTCAATTCTTATCACCAAGCGGGTGAAGGAAATGATAGATTGTGGCACTGCTGAGGGGACCGATGAGGAGTGGCATGATTACGTGGCCCCTGAAGATGTACGTTTTCTTTCCTTATTTTCTTTGCAACTTGGTTTTAGTCGATGCACTGTTACTCAAGGAAGTTATTTTCTTCATCTTGCATCTTGCAAAGAAAGGAACTAATGAGGTTCCTTCACCACAGTATAGCCCTAGTGGTTCTACCATCAGGGCTGCTGCTGAATCTTCTCGTGATTCGGGTGAGATATCTCTGGGTTAGCAGGCCATGGATGAGGAGTTGGACATGGATTTCCCTTCTCCCATTCTGGTACCAATAATGGAGACTGCCGACACTCCCAAAAATCTAAATAAGTAAGGTCATCAGAGGAATAAGTCCACAACTAAAATCTTCATCAATAGTGGTAATTCCTTCAGATAATCATGAATTTAAATCATGAAAAAGATTGCTCATTTTCCATGGGATTGGAGAGGCTTATTCAATTTCCCCTATGAGGTAAAGGACTAATCCTCCTTTGAGGACCACATAGGGTGTTGTGGAACAATTGCAAATTCAGGCTGACTTTCCTACTCCTGGAGAAGAACTGACATCTATTCCCAGTATCCCTCCTACTACTGTTGAAAGAAGAGAAGAACCTGCTGTTGGTAAGTTAACAATTCTTCATACAATACATTATTAAATGTTGAATGAAAACATCAACTGACTTATGTTTTATGATATTTTAGGTATAACACCTACACCAGAATCATTGGCGGCCACGACAATTGAATCTGTTATCCTTCCTGAAGAAGCAATCTAGGGTTAAGGGCTGTAGAATGAGGGTCACCAAAAAGACACATCAAATACTCCCACTGGTGAGACTAACCAGGATTATGAAATATCATTGGATGAAATGATGAATCTGGGCATGTATTTCAAAGAATTTTTTGATCATGCTATGTTATCATGTGATTTAGAAGATCTTTGGTGTGAGTGTTATCCTTCATCTGGTTAATTTTCATATAATTTACACTTCTAATCATGACTGAAAAAAATTTGCAGTTCCATCCAAAGATGCAGCTGAACTGCTAATGCCTGAAGAGGGTGTGGACATTTATGTCAACCCTAACATTGCAGAAACATTATCCCAAGTTGATCTAAACCCAGTAAACCCTCCTGAGACCCATCTTGATGATCCTGTTGAAACTGGGAAAGATGGGGATGAGTCTTATCAAGCTGTTGATCTATTGTTAGGTAATTATTGTATTGATTTTTCAAGATAGACAACCAACATTCATTGTTCTTGGAAACTAACCGTAATTTTTTATGATCAAACAGGTCTATCAACTTCGATGGCTAGATCTGAAGGTGATGTCTCAAATTCCTCCCAAACAGTAGTAGAGGGCGAAACAACTAGGTTTAGGGGGGAAAGAGCATAATATGGAACTTCCTTAATGCATTAATCCCAGATTACATGCCCCCTGTTATGATGATGTCGAATCAGACCCATATTTTCTTAAGGAACTCATATTTTCATGATGCAAAGCCTGAAACAATATATGGAAAATCATATATGAGGTTCATTTAGAAGAGATATCATCAAATATCCCTCGATTGTTGTCCATGTTCATCATTCTAGGACTTAGCGGTTTTGGATATGAAAATATCCACGCTGCGGTGAAAAAGGTCATTTTAAGAAGGGAACAGGAGAAAAAGTGTCATGAAGATCTGACCAGGGTGAAGCTGTCAGACAACATCAATCAATTTGAGGCTACAGTATCCTGAGCTGAGGCTGACTATGCTGCCAGGATGATGGAGATGAAGCATAAGATCAAATATAAAGTCGTCCAACAAATGAACCTTCAGCAATAGTTAGATGCTGTTACTGGGGAACTTGACCAGCTCAATAATTCATTGGAGGGAGCTCAAAAAAATGGTATGAAGGCCATCATGGATGCCAAGAAATCACTCCATCTAGCTGAAAAGAGTGAATTTGGTCGGGTTCATGAGCTTCAAGTAGCTGCTGATGATGCTCGGGATGCTGTTTATCATGTGGAGACTTATGTTGACAGCCTCTCGTAATTTCTTCGAAAAGAGAAGCGACTCCAGTATGTGTACATCCTTCTAATATCATGTACACCAAATGAAAAAACATTTTCATCTACAATCATTTTTGAACTTATTTTCTTGCTACCTGCCTTAAATTGTTTACATAATCCAATGGGCCTAGTAAGCATAGTTTGATTCTTACTAGGATTATTATAAATAACCCTAAAAACATTGAATCTTTTAAATGATCAATATTACATAAATCATAAAAAATTAATGTTTAGTGAGCTGGAACTTGACTTTTATTCAGATTTATCCTGTCTTTTGTGGGCAGTTTAAAGTCATGCATGTCAGACAGAAAAATGATAATGTTTAAGGTTGAAATATCTTTGACCGAATGAATTAGAATTGAATCAATTCCTTGACAATTTATCTGAAAGCATATTACCATACTCAAGTATGAGGGAGAATATGTAAACTATGACTTAAGAAAAATTCAATCCTAGGAATGATATGAAAAAGAGCTAAAAGGCATTAGAATAAGTAGTTTCCAAGAATGATGTTACCATTATTTAACAAACCTATTAGGGGGTTCAATTATGTAGGGCCACCTATGGGAATTGGCTGCATAGTAAAATAAATAACATCTTTTGGCTGAAAGGTCCATTATGTAGACTACTTATGCAAGGCCGCCTAAGGGCACATGCTGCATAGTCAGGAAAAATAACTCTCATAAATTTACTTTTCTACTGCTAAGAAGCCAGTTAAAGATTATGGGGATTCAACTTTTCCAAATTATAGAGTTTGATGTATAGAAGGAGGTACTTTAATATGACGAAGATATTTTCAATCAAGATTGTCTAAGAATTGGATGAATGTTACTCCTATGAAGGTCTGACCCAATCATAAGGAAGGAAAATAAAAACCATAGACTTGAATACATTCACATCATGAAAAGGAATATGGGAAAAATATGTTAAGGATGGCTAATTTTGCGGATCCCTACATATTGGCATTAAGACAAATAAGGAAAAAAGTGGTTTTCCTCCCAAGAATGAAGTCACCACTATTTAAAAAACCCATTAGGGGGTTGAATTATGCAGGTCCGCTTAAGGGCATCGGATGCATAGTCAAATAATAGCATCTTTTGGCTGATAGGTCCGTTATGAAGAATACTTATGCAAGGCCGCCTAAGGGAACATGCTATATAGTCAGGAAAAAGAATTCTCAAAATTTTGAAATTTTGTGATTAGAAGTTAGGAAAAGGGGTTGAAGATCTGAAAATATTTAAGGTTAGGATTATGACACATAATTATGGCCAATGTATGCAAAGATACATATATCAATGCTAACCATAATCATGTTGTGGCTGGATCCAGATTTGAAATATTTGGAATTCACTGCATATCCCATAAGGATGAGAATCAAGCCATACGTAGTTCTTGAAATGCAGTTTAATGTCATGTGGGTCGAAATTGTGTGAGATCTTAGTTTAGGGTCATAGAACTCAAACCATTATAAGAAATACACAGTGTGTGTTTTCATGGGGACTTTTCTGCCAGGGGACTAAAAGTGGAATTTGGGGTTAGGCCCAAAAGACTTGGGGCTAGATTCGAGGGACACTCAAACGTTCCTACGTATCCCATAAGGATGGGAATCAAGCCCACGTAGTTATAAAAATACCTTCTGTACAAATTTGGTTCGTACATGTGAAGGATGAAAGGGGACATTAGTGCAATGATGGTTTAACCCAAGATAAAAGGTTTAAGTATTTCCATGTATGCACATAATATTTTTTCAGTATAACATGATTGAAAATCAATGTAAATAATGATTCTCTCTCAGGTGAGGGTATCAAAGAATATTTTAGTTTATAGTCGTACAAGACAAAAATGTTGTACAATTTAACGTCGTATAGCATGGACAAAGGGGAATCAATGTAAAGATATTGATTTTGGGGGCGGTTTCACGAATCAACATCGTATGAGATGGAGGTGACCCGATGTGAAGAGATTGGTTTTGGGCTTGAACCTTGTGAGGTTGCCTACGTACCCAGCCTGTAAGGCAAGGATCAAAGTCCGCATAGTTCAATTAAAGAATGAATATGTGATCAAGTTGTTCTTGGGGACAATGACCTACAAAAATGATGTTGGGACTTATGCGTGGTTAGTGGCCCAAAGAGGGTGTTATGGTTGAAGTTTTCTCTAAGCTAACGTGATTCAAGATCGGTGTGAGAAACAAGAAGTAACAACAACCATAACGATGCACAGTTTAATGTAATGTAGGACATATGAAGGGAATATGCAGTTTAAAGTGTTACATTTAGGACTTTTGGTGCTGCACAGTTTAGTGTTATGTAGAAGGGACAAAAAATATAGTTTAAAATCATGTAGGACTTATTAATGGATTTCTATACATTTTAGTGTCATGTAGTTAGGACGATGGGGAAAATATAGTTTAATGTCATGTTGGACAAAAAGAGGACTATGCAGTTTAATTTCATGCAATAAGGACAAAAGAGGACACATTTTAATGTCATGTTGGACGTATTAGGGACTTTTTCACAGTTTAGTGTCATGTGCAGGGAAAAAAATACATTTTAACGTCATGTAGGACATATTAAGGGATTTCTATATAGTTTAGCGTCATGTAGTTAGGACGATGGGGACAATACAGTTTAATGTAATGATGGAAGAAAAGAGGACTCTGTAGTTTAATGTCATGCAGTAAGGACAAAAGAGGACACATTTTAACATCATGTTAGACGTATTAGGGAATTTTTCACAGTTTAGCGCCATGTTGGATGTATGTGCCAATAGTTTAAGGTCTTATGCATGGACTGTGGATGGTGAAGTTTAATGTTGTGCTGGACGTAAGGGACATGAAAATAGTTTAAGGTCATATGCATGGATCATAGATGGTGTAGTATAACATCGTACTAGACGTATGGGACATGAAAATTGTTTAAAGTCATATGCATGGACTGTAGATGGTGGAGTTTAATGTCACGCTGGACGTAAGAGAATTCTGTACAGTTTAGAATAATTTTATTAGGACGACAAAGTTTAACGTCGTGTGGGAAAAAAGTAGTACAAATAGTATAAGGTCATATGAATGGACCGTGGAAATGTATTTTGTGTTTATACAAAATACTTCTTCAAAAATCTCGCATTGGTTGGAGTAGTGATGAGTTCTCCATCCATTGAGATTAAAGAATAAGCTCTATTGGAATAGACCTTATGTATTGAATAAGGTCTTTCCCACTTTAGTTCAAGCTTGGGAGGTTTCTTTCCTGGTATCATTGGATTTCTAAGAACTAATACCAATTCTCCCAGAATGAATGAACGAATATGAACTTTTTTGTTGAAAGATCATGTTATTCGATTATGATAGACTTCCAAGTGGTGAAGAGTGCACTATCTTTTCTCATCTAACTGTTCCAATTCATTCAATTGCTTTTGAGATTGTTCATCTGTGGATGACTGATCACAAATAGCTACCCTGAGCGAGGGTAGTTGAACCTCAATTGGCAAGACTGCTTCCATTCCATATACCAGTGAATATGGAGTTGAACATGTTGTTGTGCAGGTGGTAGTTCGATAAGCCCATAAAGCATGAAATAGATTATCAGGCCATGACTTCTTATCTTTATCCACCATCTTTGGCAGTATATTTGACAAAGTCATATTGAAAGCTTCTATCTGGACATTGGCCACTACATGATACCGAGATGAATGATTGGATTTGATGTTGTATTCTTGATACAACTTCTTCACCTCAGATGAACAGAAGTTGGTGCCATTGCCCGTCAATCTGGTATGAGGGGCACCAAATCTGGTAATGATGTTAGACACGATGAAGCTTACAATGCTTTTATAACTTACTTATTTGAGAGGTATTTCCTTTTCTTATTTGGAAAAGAAGTCAGTAGCAGTGATAATATACTTAAACTGCTTGGCCGTAGCTATAGGGTAAGGTCCCACCACATCCATGCCCCATGCGGAAAATGGCCACGAGTATTTAGCTGTATGAAGAAAATCTGGAGGTTGATGAATGAAGTTGTCATGTACTTGGAATGAATGACACTTTTTTGTGAAATAAACCCAATCTTGTATCATTGAAAACCAAAAGTATCCAAGACTTTGAATCTGATCAGACAATCTATGTCCAGACTGGTGGGCACCACAGACTCCTGCACGCACTTCTTTCATGACCACCATTGTCTCTTCACCATCAATGCATCTGAAGAGAACTCCATGAAAACCACACTTTTAGAGAATTTTCTCTAGGTGATCTGGGCTATCATAAAGAGTAAAATTTACCACATGTAACCAGATTTGTTCTTTCATAGCTCTATCAGGTGGAAGTGTTCCATTTTGAAGGTATTCTCTGATAGGTACCATCCATCCCATAGTGTGACCATATGGTTCAGAGATGGGAATAATTTCATTGATTTCCTCTATTATGGCATGAACATAAGGAGAAATTGTACGATGGTGGGAAATAATAATGATTGCCTCATCCCAATTTGGATCTTCCAGAGCTGTGGCTATATTAGCCAGTGCATCAACATGGGAATTTTTCGATCTTAGGGTATAAGAAAATGTCGGTTCTGAAGGAAACTCCACCATTAAATCTCTGACATAATCATAAAAAGGGATTAGTTCTTCTTTTTTGATGGCATAATCCCCATTGAGTTGTTTTATTACCATGTCTGAATCACCTTTCACCTTTAAGTGAATCACTTGTTCTTGAAGTTCCAACTCCAATCCTGCAATACGAGCTTGGTATTCAGCTTCAATATTTGTACCTCCTCCCAACAATGAGAAGGAATAAGGTAAAAATGCCTTTTCTGGAGAAATGAGTACAATTCCAAATCCAACTTTGTTGAATTTAGGAATTTTATTTTTCTTCCCTGTTGGACTTCTCGAAGCACCATCAAAGTACATTTCCCATGTTTGAAGAATTTCTTGAATAAAAAATACTTCTTCATCCGGGAGTTCAATATTTGGAGATGTATCTTCTTCTAAAGGGTGTTCAACAAGGAAATCAGCTAGATCTTGGCCCTTTATTTCCTTTTGAGACACATATTGAATATCCAATTGCTGCAAAATAACTGCCCACCTTGCCAGACATCCTGTTAGCATTGGACGACTAAGGATGAATTTGAGAGGGTTATTAGGAGATACCAATTTGACCTCGTGATGTTGCAGGTAGTGTCTCAACTTTTTAACTGCAAATATTAATGCTAGGTTGCACTTCTCAATATTTGAGTACCAGGTTTTTCTTCAAGAATAGTCTGACTGAGATAATAGAGGCTATTTTCATTCCCAGCATCATTCTTCGGAGCAAGAAAGGCACCCAATGATCACTCTAGAGTTGTTACATAGAGGATAAGTGTTCTTCCTTCAACAGGTGGCATTAACACCGGTGGAATCAAGAGATACTTCTTGAGAATATTGAATGCTTCTTGAAATTCTTAAGTCCACTGGTAAGTGACTCCATTCTTCATCAATTTGGTGAAGGGTAATCTTTTTCCTACAAAATTGGTGATTAAACACCGAATATAAGCTAAGTGTCCTTGAAGTCCTCTCAATTCTTTTGAATTTTGAGGAGGTGACATACTAAGGACTGACTTGGTCTTCTCAGGATCGACTTCAATACCATGATGGCGTATCACAAAGCCGAGAAATTTTCCTAAGGTTACCACAAAAGCACATTTTAAGGGGTTCATCTTCAAATTATGTTGTCGAAGCTTGCGGAATATGACTTCCAAATCAACCAAGTAATTAGAATGTTGTTTTTATTTGACCACAAAATCTTCGAAATAACATTCAACAAACTTTCCCAGAATGTTTTTGAAGATACGATGCATGAAACGCTGATATGTTGCGCCTTCATTCTTTAGGCCAAAGGGCATTACCCAATAGTAAAACACACCCTAAGGGGCTATGAAATCCGTAGATTCCTCATCTTCTAGAGCCATTCAGCTTTGATTATATCCATAATATCCATCCATGAAGGAAAGTGCTTCATATCCAGCTGTTGCATCGATTAAAAGTTCTGTAATCGGAATTGGAAAATCATCCATAGGACAATGCTGATTAAGATCTCTAAAATCAATGCAAACTATAATTTCCCATTATTTTTTTCACTGCGACAATATTAGCCAACCACTTGGGATATTTAAATTCTATGACGAAGTTATATTTGATAAGCTTATCCACTTCAGCCTCAATTTTGGAAGCATAGGTTGGGTGTGTTCTTCTAGAATCTTGTTTGAATCCTCGATGTTCTTCTATAAAACCCACATGATGAGTGGAAACATTAGGATCAAGAAAAGGAATCTATGTATAGTTCCAAGCATATATATCTCTATTTATTTTAAAAGGAAACATACATCTCTTGCTCTTCAAGAGTCATGGCCGCACTGATTAAAGTGGGGAGTGGATCTTCTTTTGTACCCATATTGATTTCTTTGAGTTCATCCACAGTGGTAGATATACCCAATTCAAATGATGGAGGAGAATCTCTGAGATATTCCTCCTCTTCTTTAGCATGTGTTATTTCTTCCATTTCTACTTTCATAGTAGATGACGAAGCAGAATTTCGAAAATCAGAAGAGATGTCAAAATTTGCACATCTTGAAGAAGAAGAATCCATTTCCAACCTGATTGATGATGAAGGGTATTCTTTGGGTAATAAATAGGAGATTATGGATTGAGAATCAACATCATCGTTTACCTCTGACATTGCTATAACGTCCCCTGGCCTGGTTGGCGAAGTATAGACTTGTTGGATTTCAGCAGATGAAATGAAGACATCTCCATTTTAGCTTTCATCATTTCTTGGTGGATCACCAATTTCTTCCAGGTTTTCTGGATCGATTGCCGTAATTGAAATTATGTATCTTTCCATAAGAGTATTTTTATTTGGGTCTATCCTATCAATTTTACTGATAGGCAACACATAATCTGTACTCAGATGTGCTAATGGGTTTACTGGAATCTTTTCTAGACCATACGGAGCATTAACATTGGTAATCTCCTTTGTTGTGGATTCCCCATTTCCCTTCATGTGGTAGAATTCCGCCTCAATGTATTGAGATTCACATGTTATGAATGTGACCTTATCACCATATAATGTCCCAACTTGAACATTGAAACAAAACATGAGACATTGATGGTATGATGATGGGATAGCACATGTCGATGTAGCCAGGGTCTTCCAAGAAAGATGTTGAAGGCAGAGTCTTGCTCAAAAAACATGAAATCTGAATTGGACACAAGATCTCTAAACTAATTTCTAAGTGTAATATTTCCTAGTATTTCTTGTTCATTTTTATCATATCCTTGTAACATCATAGTTGATGGAGATAAATTAGATTCATATGAGGCCCAATCGACGAAGTGTACGAATGGGCATGAGGTTGACTCCTGAACCATTATGAATGAAAGCTCTTAGGATGTCTACGCCATTGACATTTCCAGATAAGTACAAAGGTCTAATGTGTCCATGCATTACATCATCTTCATCTTCATCAGTAAAAGATATTACTGGATGGCATTCTGCAGGATTATTCTCTACATGGTAGACTTCAGCTGTAGCAATCTCAGTCTCAAAATCCTGAGGACTTGACAAGCCCTCAATGAGTGACTCCCGAAGATCCTTTGATAAATTCAAGGCATCCAGAATTGACAACGTGGCCGGTACTTGGGCCAGGTGTTTCAATATATCATACTTTTTATCCAAAGGTTTGCATTTCCCAATAGGAACATGGAGTTCAGTAGATGCCTTGGAAGTTGATGCTTTGGAATTTGATGCATCTTGTACCGGGATAGGAGTTGGTAATACTCTTGGCTTTGGGAGATTAGATGGATTAGGTCTATTTACTTGCTGAGAGAAAAAAGTTGGAACCTTCAACTAATCATCCAGAATAATTGTGCTAGGGTTGAGTCTACCTTGTTTGGAAGAAAATTCTTGTTCTTGTTGAGCTCGTTGAAGGGCTCTACCCTGAGTTTCTGCTACATACACAGTTCTAGTAGGGGTAGAATTGGAATAGTGGCCTCTGAAAGATCCACATCTTCCCCTATATCCTGAGCCTCTGGAACTTCCTCTGATACCTCTATTTGATATATGGAATTCGGGCTCATCAAAATCGAAACTGAGACTGGCATACGAATATGTTAATTGAATCATATTAACAGAACCGAAAATCAACTCTTCATCTAATGAAGACTCTGACTGATTAGCATGTTTAGGCTGTGCCATTTAGTGGGGCGGTGCCTGTGAATTTAAAGTAGATGGCATGAAATCATCAAGAGTCAAAGACAACATAGTCTTTGACACATACTCATCTTATTCCGATTCTTTTTATTTCTTTGAATCATGTCCTTTCTTTGAGGATTTTTCCTCTGATGAAGAGGGTTTTTCTATGGCATTCGTGGCAG
This sequence comes from Viscum album, assembly GCA_963277665.1. Classification (NCBI taxonomy): domain Eukaryota; kingdom Viridiplantae; phylum Streptophyta; class Magnoliopsida; order Santalales; family Viscaceae; genus Viscum; species Viscum album. The sequence goes on along the minus strand of OY728160.1, from coordinate 1,041,987,717 downwards.
AAGGCACAATTTGATTCTTCAATTGCATTCGCAAAATTGAAAGAGTTCAGTTGATCATTTTTCTGACCATCCAATCATCATATTTCTGTGCATTTTTGATTTTGACTTCTTGCCATTCGCTTTCTTCCTCTGGAACTGTAGTAGTAGCACATGATACCTGGGCTGAAGAGCCTTTTAATTTGACTTGTCCTGAGTCGACCATCTTTTGACGGAGGTCTTTGAAGAAAAAACACTCCTGGATGGGATGCCCCGACATTTTATGAAAAGGGAAATAGTTGGGATGGTCTTCAACTCCTTCCTTGTTTGGCCTCTTGGTCCTTGGTAATTGAACCAAATTATTTTCCAGAGTCAAAATGAAATAACCAGGAACTTGTTCATTTCGGAAAGAGTAAACTTTTCCTTTCAAATCCTAAAATTGCTTTCATCTTTGATCTCTTTGATCATCTTGATTAAACGAAATCTGTTGTTGGTGCTCAGAAGGTGGATCCCTTCAGAAAGATGAAGGTTTTGAAGTAGAAGTGGGTACAGGTTCTTGTTTAAGAATAACTGTAGCGGTTTTTGCATTACCCATTCTCTTTCGTGGAGCTGATGGAATTATACGAGCTTTATCCTTAGTCTTTATAAGAGAATCTTCAATCTATTGAGCGATTGAAGTAAGGTCTCAAAACCCTCCTGTGTATTTTATAGGGATCAATGGCATGCGTAATTTGTCACGCAGATTTGCCATGCAGATTGGAAACAGTTCTTTTTAAGGGAGTGCTAAGCTTAGGGAATATGTTAATCCCTTCCAGCGAGCAATGAAATATGAGATCCTTTCATTATCCCTTTTCATACAGTTTGTAAGATCAAAAACTGTTGTCTTTGGAAATGTTGAGCTGAATTGGAGAAGTAATCTTTGACGAAGATCCTCCCATCCAGCAATTGACCTGGATTGCAAGATTGTATACCAGAAAAAAGCTGTTTCTTGCAAAGTTTGCACGAAGCATCTGAGTTTCACTACTTCTTGTCGTTATAGATTTCCCATCATAGGATCACAACAAGACACGCAATGCATCAAATGATGTTTAGGATCACCTGATCCATTGAAAATTGGAAATACAGGATTCCAAAAACTTGATGGGGGAAGTACTGAATCTACACATTCAGGGTAAGATCTCTTTTCTGGTTGAATTTGAGCACACTTTCACTCCATAGATTCCAACCGAGCTGTTAATGACTCAATAGTAGTTATCAACTTTTGAGAAACATCTGGTCGAGCCTGGACCTGAACAGGTGTAATGACTGGAGCTGGTATAGATGTGGTGGCCGGTACATCAACTGATGGTAGCACCGCCAATTGTTTTTGTACTTGACTCGTAGTATTAGACATGTGATGGTGTACTAATAGAAGAGGATATTCTTGATTCATCTCTGTAACTGCAACAAACTCCCTTGGCTTACTGACTCCAGCATGCTTAGGAGGAAGACTACCTTGAATTAGTTCTGCATTCATCCTCCTCAATTCCTTCATTTCTTCATCTTGTTGTGAAAATCTTTGCTCTAGTGAGAGCGATTGGACTTATCTAGAGGAAGGGTATGTAACTTGATTCTTTCATTTCCCCTTGTTAGCTCCCTTTTGGAGAGGGGAAAGTGGGTTACCTGAAAGATTACCTAGGTTCTGAGTAATCCTTTTATTTCGTGTATGCACACCTTCTTCATTTGTGTCTGTGCGTACAACTTCCTGAGCAGGAACCTATTCATCTGGGTCCCCTGAGTGAGCCTCATGTTCTAGAGGATCAGAAACAACGACATTAATGTAATTAATTGATGCATAATGCATCACATCCCTTCTATCAGCATTTCTGTGATATTGTCTCCTGCCATGACTCTGACGAGACATTGCCTTCTGTTGATTTGATCCTTCATGAACATCCTGGAGAACCGTAATTTGGAGAGAATCTCCTGATAATTTGCCTCTTCATTCCTCTTGAGGATTCTTCCCCAATTTCGAAAAGACCGAATTTCTTTGAGGGAGGAATTGAGGATTTGAAAAAGTCCTCAGTCCGGTGGACTGGGGCTGTTCCTGCTATTCATGCTCAACTCCTCGAATCCTATTTATTGATTCTGAGGGTTGGGTTAAAAGAGTCCCCAGTCTGGAAAGCTGGGGTCACTCTTGACATGCTATATCTGAGAATTTCTTAAAATATCTCTTGATCTTGCAGACCTTAGTCTAGAAATTAGCTGGATGCATCAATCGACATCCACTTTTATCACCCGGTTCAAAAGACTGTTGGATGATTTCTGACACTTCTGTCACTTGATGATGTGCTTGCTCCATACAAGAGGCATGTTCAATATTCTCATTTGCTTGATGTAGGAGTAATTCAACAACTTGTTCTCTGTATTCTTGATTTTAAGAAGAACTAGTTGAGGCCTGTTCTTGGGAAAGATTTTGATTACAATAAAAACCCATTGACTGTGTCTGGCCATGGCCAATAACATTGCATGAGACCATTTTCCGCGGGCTTTGCTGACTGAAGAGCATAGTGAAATGTAGTGCTCCATGAAAACCCCATCCTTTGGCATGAATACCATATGGGGCATTGGAAATTAACTGGCACAATCTTCTTAGTGCGCCAAGGCATGAATGTTGAAGGGCTCTCTGCTGCTTTTCAGCCTTCGGATATCGAGAGACTGATAGAGATGCCAAATCAATCTGACATTTTTACCCTTATATTATCCTAAGATGATTTTCATATTCATCATAAGATAATACTTTCTTTTTCAACTGACAAAGAGTTTTCCATATGTTGAGACGAATTTCATGAATTCCATCTTCTGTCAGCATCTCTAGAATGTCATACTGAGAGTCTGCCAGAGGCCAAAACATGAATGGCAATTCACCTTTCTCCAATTGTTTTCTCATGTTGGCATTTCCTCTTTATCATTTAATGAAGATTCTTCTATCTGATTTGACTAGAGATGGTGCTTTTTTGTTACTTCATTGGATTCAACAAGACTGGTAGAGAAATCACTGATTAAACTTGAAGAGACATGACTTAAGGGTGGTTCGGAGAATGACCTACACCCTGTGCTATCTTCTAATTGAGAAAGTATTTCACCTGCTAGAAATGAAGCACCAGACATGACTGGTTTCACATTTGCAAGTGCCTCAAGATAAGAGGGCTTTCTCGGCACTACATTGTCCTCTGGAGAATTTTTCGGGCAATGTGCATCACTACTATGGAGATGACTTTTGCAGTGAAATTCATCATCGTGGGGAGTACCACCATGGTAGGTTACATCAAAAGATGAGATATCTTTCTCATTTGTCTCTTGACCACATAGAGGGTTCCTGTGGCTCTCATCTGAAGATGAAACTTCGAGATCGACCGAACTGTCATGAAGCAAGCCTTCATGTGGAAGTGTCTGTTGAATACCTTCTGAATTAATTTTCCCACTATTGGGAAATGAGGGAGTAGAATCTTGTATTCCAAAAGATAACTATCTGAGGGCTTCAAGAACTCCAGCATCAAGTAAGGCCTTGTTACAGATTGGCTCTTGATCTCTTAACTGTGCTGGGAAGGTCTTCTTCTTAGATGCCTTCTTACTCACATTGGAAACCACTTGTTGACGAAATTGGATACTCTGACCAGGTCTATGTGGCTGATCTGGAGAGATGGCCATGTTAGGCTGACGATCTCCACTCAGATCAGGTGTATGTGCCTGACCTGGTTGTCCGTATAATATGGGGGAGTACGCCCCACAACCCTTTTGGACTGGAATAGATGTGTGTGTCTGTTCCGGAGTGAACTGTTGATGTGTCACTCCACTGGTAGGGATAGATTTATGTGTCTTTCCCTGAGATGCTACTGAAGCTGTTATAATATCCTGGAAAGCATCCAGAATATGAGAAGGTATTTTCTTCTGCTATTTCACCATTGATAGAATCTGCTTGGTGACTTTAGCTACTGCAATGGGGATATACGTCCATTCCGTGCTTGGAGTAGGTGTGTGTGCCTGATCTTGTCCTCATTTTACTGTCTATGAATCCTGACAGTACTCAAGTGTGGGGGAAGAGAGTTGAGTCTGCCTCTTATTTGTTGCTGGAGCATTCCGATTAACTTCACCGAGTGCTACCAAGTGAGACTATTGGTAGGCTTGATCAATACTAGCAGGTGTATGTGTCTGCTGATTGTACTTCACCGAACGTGGTTGATGAGCTCCATCATATGTAGTCAGACGAGCCTGCTGACTAGCTGATAATGTATAAACAGGTGTATGTTCCTACCTATAGTACTCCGCTGGAATTTCCTGGCGGGATTGGTATGATTCTTCCAGACAAGTCTGCTGGACAGCAGAATTAAAACGGACGAGTGTGTGTGCCCACTCATTACTTGCCACCATGTTAGGTTGGTGGACTTCTCCAGAGATAGCATAGATGAGAACCTTCTCACTATTAACTGGATTTCGCCTATGGAAATTTTCCTTTCCTGCTCGGGTTCGAGGAACCGGAGCCGAACACCTGGAGTTGATACCCTCATCATGTTTAGGGCACATTGCCGCATGAGTCTGGCAGAAATTGCTGATGGGATCCCTTGGGAAGGACTCCTGTCTCCTTGAATTAAGGCCCTGGGGGACCTTCGTTTCACCTCCTCAGAATATGGGAGTGAATGGTGATTGCGTTCCGCGGATAACGACCCAAAACGGTTGGAGACGGTGGTTAGCACCGCCTGCTTCTTGATCGCTGGTCATCACAGTACGAACAACCAGTGTGAGTTGTTTACAAGGAGGGCTTGTCAAGCAGCCTCCAGAGTTGTAATAGTACCGTTTTGATGGTAATCCTTAACCAACACATTTGATACCCAACATTGAAGATACTGAGTAGGTGATGTCATCCATAGAGTGGACGATGATCCAGCAGGAGTAGAAGTAGTGGCATTCACAGCAGAGGTATTCATAGATGTGAACTTAAGATAAGCCATTCTGGAAATGTAGTAGATCTTGGAAAAGAGTGCTCATTTGATATAACATACATAATCAAGTTAAGTTCGGCCAGTAAATCTTTTGGATGAGAAAATTTGTTATTGATTGCTTTTTTGACCCTCTCATTGAGTTTAAATAGGGGCCTAACAAATATGCAAGGTATCATTTTAACTTGGTTAAGGATTCATGTCGGGTTCACCATTTTTTGTTTCTTCTGGAATTTGGGATGATCTCATTGATTTAATATTAAAACATTCCAAGTGGTTTCTAATGGTTTTTTTCATAGAACCGGAAACATCCAATTATATCATATCCATTTGAACCTACTTTCCAAAGCTAGGCACTCATTAGTTGTGAACTGATGAGGCTTAGGAATTTTCATTGGTCAAGAGGATGGGAGGTCGGACTCATCACACCTTTTTGAGGGGAATTATTGTATACTCCGGGACTCTCTTTATAGATTTAAGTTTTGTTCAGGAACCCTTATTACATTACCAAGTATAAAATGAGGTTTCATTTAGATCTGACAATCAATGATTGATATGTAGGAAATATAGAGAATATATTATATGAATTAGAGGTTCCTTATCGATAGAGAATCACCTTTATTTGTTAGAGATTCTTATACAATGGTATCCGTCAAGACATAAATGTCTCTTGGTCACTATGATGACCATACATGTTTTAAATCCACTCAGTGGGGCACTTGAAGATTATTGTCATTTAAAAGGACATTGATTATTTCAGAGTTGGGATCATACCCGCAGATGGGCTACGAACGTATCCTTTGTTTTGTAAAAGGAATCAGAACCCACGTAGTTCGAGTGTGGGAGTATGATGTTTATGAATGATTTATGGCTCAAAGAAAGATGTCATGATTACTTTTACACTCTAATCTCACGTGAGTCATGCTCGGTGTGCGAAACAAGAGGTATTGGTGAAACCAGACAATTTTTCCACGAAAGATGCAATGATGTGGGGCTTATGTATATATGACTACCCAGAAATAGTTGAGGATTAAGATTTACTTCAGGGATGAAATCCAAAAACAGGGTCCATAAAGGTATATGTGCTTCATGGAGATTTGGATACTCTAATCTTGGGGCTTACTCCTAATGAAGATTCCCTAAGTTAGGAGGGGACTTATGATTGGGTTTTACTCCTGATAAGGAAGCCCAGATCAAAAAGGAATTATAACTGGTCAAGAGAAATTAAGAGAGGGGGATTACTCCTAAAAAAGAGGCCTAGGTTAAAGGGATTTGAAAACTGGGGATTAACTCCTAAGGGGGAGGCCCAGGTTAAGGTAATTTTAGAATTAAGGGACTTGGGGCTTACTCTTGAAAAGGATGGAAATATTTGAGACTGGTGATTACTCTTGAAAAGGAATCCCAGGTTAAGAGAATTAATATAGGGGCTTAATCTTGAGGAGGATACCCAGATTAGGGGACTTGGGGCTTACTCTTGAGGAGGATTACCAAATTAACGAGGAATTGGGGCTTAATCCTAAGGAGGATTCCCATATTAATGAGAATTTGGACTGGGGATAACTTTTAAAAAGGATGCCCATATTAAGGGGAATTATGACTGGTGCTTACTCCTGAAAAGGAGGCCCATGAATATGGTTCTCTCATCTTAAAGGATTAGGTTGAATGAATGAAATCTCTATCTTTAGTGACAAAAATATGTGTAAACCACTAGGTTTTGAGAGATGTTCCATGGAATTCCATTCTGAAAAGTAATTCAATCATGAAAACATACCATAAATGGCTTTGAAGAGTGTCTTGAATACCGAATCTTGAATAAGAGAGGTGGAATGGAATAATAGGGGTTAAATGGGTAGGAAGGGAATCCAAAAATATAGAAGGGCACACAAGTCCTTGCAGGCGGGCAGGTACTGCGTGAGCACGTAAGTCCTGGTCGCGCATGTATACCTGCACGACACATTGGTACTTGCATGATTGTTAACCAGTATGGTAATACTTGGGTGATCCTTGATCAAATCCTTTAGAATTATCCTAAGGTACTTCCAGAAGAGTGGCACACAAGTTTCAATGAGTAGGTAAGGAGGCACGCAAGTGTGTTCATTTCCCTTAAGGAAAAAACACTTAGGCGCGCAAGTGTTAGTGATTTCTAACACATAGACCTTATTCCTCTTGTTTATACCTTCCAATATAGGTAAAGAATTACCTTAGAAGTGTTCGGAATACTTGAAGAAGATACTTGGGCATTCAGAGCTCTGTATCTGAATTCTAGAAAACATTCCTCCCCTGAAATTGGGGGCCCACCAGGGGTATTTCTAGGCTGGAGAAGACCCTGGGCAATTTTCAAAGAGGGTTTGGAAGTCACCTTTTCACCCATTAGGCAGCGCGTAAGTGCACTTGCGTGACAGTGAGGGAACATGTGCGACCCAAACGCATTTGACGCCTTTTTCATTCCTTTGTCTATTTTTGATGTTTTCTTCAAAGGATGAATCAATTTCTACTAAGTCATTTCCCTTTCCATTCCATTAAACAATGTGATGAAAAGGAGTGTCAACAACCACAATGTCATCCATGAAAACCACAAAAAAGGAATTGAGATACTAGTGAAAAACCATGTTCATGATTTCCATAAAGACCATTGGAGCATTGGTCAATCCGAAGGGCATGAAAAAATACTCAAAGTGGTCGTACCTACTTCAGAAGGCTATCTTAGGGATATCTAACTCCTTCATCCTACGCTGGTGATAACCTGAATAGAAGTCTATTTTTGAGACAACTTTTCACCCTTCAACTGATAAAAAAATCATCTATTCTAGGAAAAGGTATATTTGTTCTTAATTGTTTCCTTATTCAGCTTTCGGTAGTCAATGCACAACTGAAGGGATTCGTCAGCCTTTTTCACAAAAAACATAGGAGCTTCCAAAGGAGAGAAGCTCGGGCGAATGAATCCTTGGGATTCTAAGTCATTCGGTTATATCTATAATTCCCTCAGCTCAGTTGGGGCCATGAGATAAGGGGGAAGAGATACCAGGTGTGTTACCGACACCTGATCAATCGAAAACTCCACATCCCGCTCTAGGGGAAAACCTGGGAAATCATATGGGAATTACTCCAGAAACTCATTCACTACATGAGGTAGTGTATCTCTAGGGGAAATACCATCATCCTCTAACATGGGATATGATAACTAGAAGTTAAGACTTTCCAACTCTGGGAGTAGAGGTCCTGCACGACCTGTCCGAGGATCCCATTCTTCCTGTAAAACCTGACAACTCCCATCAGGTGCTGTGAAACTCACTTGCCGCCAGTAGTAATCAATGTGTTCTTGGAAGTGTTCTAGAAAATCCATGCCATGTATGACATCAAAAATATCCATGTCAATGACTAATATGTCCCTCTCCATCGTGACCCCTGACACGAAAATCACACACGACGAGATCCTGATACCCTGCTCCTTCTTTTCCAATGGCATTACCAACTCCATCGCAAAAGACAATAAATCAGTTGATAAATTCAAAATGTCCACAAAATGGGTAGAAATGAATGAAAAAGAGGCGCCTGCATCAAAAATTGCAGTATCTATAGAAGATTCCATCAGAACGGTACCTCGAACTGTCGACGGTCCGCCTCTGATCCTGCTGGTGCCTAGTCCACTACTTGGAGATGTCCAGTATCAGCCTGAGGATGACCGCAGGTATGGGGCTGTGCCTTGAACTGGATCTTCCCTGAAGATGACCTAGCCCTCCCACCACGACTTCCAAATCGATATCCCCTAGTCTCCGATGGCTCAAAATGTGATGGCACTCCTCTTGAAGCCACTGACCTTGCCCCCCTTGGAAGTGGACATGCCAAAATAGAGAATCACTGTAAATGCCCCATACCTCCTCACTGGTAACAAGGCTTCAAATTAAGTGTACATGCTGGCCGGATATGCCCGGGCTTCCCACACTGGTGTAACGTGGCCGATCTCGCAATAGATGCCGCAGACGAAAACTACAGGAGTGCCCTGAACTACCACTTCCTTTCTTCACATGATCCTCCCGCTTCCTTTTCATCTCTGAGGATCTTCCACTTCCCACTAATGATGCTGAACCATAGAAACCAGCCCTGAATTTCCTATCAATATCGACCATGCATTCCCGATCAATGACCTCTGCATAGGTCCTCAGCATAAACAAGAACACCTGGGAGTATATCTCCAGTCGCAAGGCTTTCTCAAACCTATGGGCCTTCGCCTGATCATTAGAGATACTTTTTGTAGCATACCAAACCAAATCAGCAAAACAGTTAGCATATTGCATCACAGATAGATTCCCCTGAACATGTTCCATGAACTCTCTGGACATAGCATAAGACAACACCTCAGGATAGTACTGTTCATTAAAGAGAGGCTTGAAATCTCCCCATTGGAACTACTCATTATTCCTAGCTTGAAGTACTTACTCCAAACACTTAATATTGGGAAACTCTAACAAAAAGGAGGCACACTTCATCGTGAGATCCTCGTGTGTTTCCAGGAACTCAACATATTCTCAATCTTCTTGAGCCATTCCTCTTCATCCTGGGGTTCTGAGATGCCTCGGAAATTAGGAGGCTTTTTTTTCAGAAATTCCTGAGCATTATCTATTTCTAGGAACCATCTCTTCTACCATAGTAGGAATAGTAGTAGTGTTTGGTACCTATCTCAGAGTTTGGAAGGCCTGGACCCCAACCTCAACTAGCCTATGATCAATCGGTGTGGGAGAACTCTCTCCAGCTTCCTCTCGTGGGGTGCATGGGAGCTTTCTGGGGAGGCAGGTAGCTAAAAAATGCAACAGTCCCAAAACAATAATCAATACCATAATTCTGAAATTTTTTAATCAAATACATCAATTATAAATAATATAAACAATTTCTAGTAATAAAATAAACAACTACTCCACATCCGCCCGATGTCCACATGTGGTCTCCAACCCACACGTCTCACCTCGAAGTGAAGTCAATCCGTAAATTCCAATTTCCCCTAGGGACTCATGGTCTGCCATGAGAGGTGCGTGATAGGAACCCTAATCACAAAAAAAACCTCTATCCCTAACATCCCTAGCTCCTATCTATCCCAACTCATCCCAAAATAGCGTTATAACCCAAAAACATTAACCCCTTTGATACTTTTTTTGTCATGAACTGAAGCTAGTACCCACCAATACTGGTAACAAACCTAGCCAGTGACATGGCACGAAGGGAGTTCCCCATTCCCATGGGATGGCATGAGTTCTTGGGTATCATTTGTCTTGGTTTGGGAACGATTTACCCGAATATGTATACACAAAACATCAAAAATATTTCATAAAATGAATCGAAAAAATTCATACCAACAAGGTATATAAAAAATACAGAACTGAATACACAAGTTCAAATGTAATAAATAAGGTCCAAAGACACAATTTGACAATAAAAAACAGCCCCATGGACCCCACATGACAAGGGGTCATCACCCCCAAACCATCTTCACAACTCCGCCCCAAGGATGGGGAATAACACCCTGAACCACCATCACCCTTGGCCTTTCCTTTACCCGAGTCAAACATAACCACGTCCACTTACACCCAAGGGGTGTAAGTAGTGCGTGAGCCTAATCCCAATAGTATACCACCCAATGATTCCAAATATAATGCAATACAATTTGAAAAATCAAGCAGTTTTAATACGCAATGAAAAGTAGTGATAAAATCCAAGAAATGAAACTTTCAATTGAAATTTTTTTTCAAGCTAATGTTTTCCGAATGTTCACACATTTAAATAGACATGTTAGATATTGTAATTTATTGATAAAAAAAATACATGGGAACATACCACAAACAAAATTAGAAAAAAAATCGGGAACACCACTAGGCACTAGATAGTCTCGGGCCCCACGTACCTCATACCTCGGTGTAAAGTTACCATAGCAAAATCTCTTCTCATGCACGAGCCACTAGTAGGAAACATACCCATAACCTAGTGGTCCCATATCATCATCTATATAGTTTAGTTAGAGTTTTCGTTATCCAAATGCTAGGTGAAACAGGAAAAAAACTCATCCAGTCCACTAGCCATACTAGTACGCATCCGCCCCACCTAGGTACCCGGGCTTCCCACTTTGTGTTGAAACAAATGCATAATGATACACATACCCATTTTCATATAAAACACCATTAATAATAACATAATATCATTAAATTATCTACAAACATTTTATACCATTTAAAACACACAACAAAACACTTTGTGTTTTAATAAAAGAACTTCTCTAAATCATTCCTTGTTTTGCACCCAAAACTCTTTGAAAACCCCACTTGAACACCATATTAATAGTCATATTTATCAAAACAGAGTTCCACACACCCTAAAAATTTCTTTAAAATCATTACATGAGTTATAAAACAATCCCAATAATCATCACATAGAATACCCATGTAAAACACCCAATTCAACACCAAATTGGTACTTAAAAACCATTTTATTAACAAACGTCACCGAAAACCAATTTCACAACAACGAACAAGGAATAATAAAATTTAATATATTATTTTCATCCCTAATGCAGCTAAATAAGGTCATTTAAATAACTAAATGGTATCCCTTAATCATCCAATAAAAATTTTATATGATAAAAACACAAATTTCACATGAAATTGGACCTTAAAATTCACTTGAATTAAAAACACCACTAAAATCAATCTTTGCAGCACCAAATCAATGTGTTAAACAATAATATATAATAAAGACATTATATATGTCATAAGGATTGCATAAAAAGTGGAATCACCTACCAAATTAGTAAAAACTAGAATCAATGTGTGAAAATCAAGTCACACCACCACCGCACCAAGAGAGACCTAGAACAAACCTAAAAGCACAAAATCTGACCACTAAAACCCATGGTTGAACCCCAGTTTCAAAACCCTAACCACTGTTCATTTGGTACTTCAAGGAAAAGGGAAGAAACCCCAATCAAGTAGAATAAAACCCTATTGAATTTGAAAGAGGAATGTAAGAGACTCACTTACTTGATGGATCATGAAGAATCGCACCAAATACACCAGTAGCTGCATTTTAAAATAATAAATACTTCAAGGGAGGTTAAAAGAAGGATGAGGAGGATATTTAAGAACTAGAATGGACGAAAGAGAGTTATAATTGTGAGCTTTATGATGGAATGAACATAGCTGCTCAAATATGACCAATTGTAGAAATCCTAATATGTTTTCAACTCAATCGCGATGAAGAATTGCTCCAAAGAGAGGGGAGAAAGGTTGTGAGCATGACTGGGTTCAACGGGAATGGGTGAGACTTAGAATCACCGAAAAAACATTAAAATTAAAAATGTTATTAATTAAAAGAATTTGATTTTTAAAACTAGAATTGGGCTTCCAGGAAGGCCCATTCACTTAAATAAAAACCATATACACATTGGTTATGGATTTCTAAAGGCTCCAAATTTCAACGAGGGTGTTAACATGTCAGAGGAGGAAAATTTGGAATTGGAATTGATTAGAAATGTTTAAAAATGAAAATTTTATAAAAGAAACAGCATTTATTTTTAAATCTAGAATTGGTCTCATGGTTTGGCCCAATTCCTTAAAACTCACCCATTCCTCTATGAAATCATTGGAAACCTGCAAAAAAAAGAATGAATGGAAAATAAAAGAAAATTTATGTTAAAATATTTCATGTATGTGACTGTTATTATTCATTATATGTTGTTTTTTCTAAAGAATTATTATGTTATGTTTTTTTAACAAGTCATGTAAGGAATAATATTAAAATTGACATATTTTATATTTTAAAAGATGAAATATTTAATTTAATGATATAATATTTTCATAAAACTATGATTCCACAAAAAAGTTTATATAAATATAAATATTTTATTAAGGACTCTTTAATTAGTATTTGGGTATAATTTGTAATTATTTTGACCCTAAAAATGTAAATTACTAGATAAATCATTAATAGTTAAAAGTGGTAAAAAAAGACAATGAATAAAAACTATTGAAAATTTTATAATTTTAATTGGATTATGAGGATTAGAACTAAAATAATAATAACTTATTAATAAATCAGTATGTGACCATTTCGGATAGAAAATGAATTATATTTATTTAATAATGTTTATAATTCTAATAGTTCCCCTCCCCTCACCTATAAAAGTTCACACAGTAATCTACATTACTCACAATTCTGAAACATTTTTTTTGTGGAGATATTCCCAAAAAAATTCCTATAATCCCTAACAAATTTTTTTAGGCCTTACTGTTGGAAGAACACCCTTTTTATAGGTGTTAATGTTTCATGAAATCTAATCATCCGAAAGAAAGTTTATGATTTTATTTAAGTATTTCAATTTTATTTCTTGTTACATTTTCATAAAATCCTCATAATTCATGATGAAATAATATATGTGGTATACTAAATATAATTATATTTTATTATGTTAATACCATTACCTAAATCCATCTCCACTTCCATTAAATGGGAATGTAATTAACAGTTTGTGCATGCATTTGAACTATCTCTTCTATGAAGCAATCTAATTCATTTCCCATAATCATCTCCATGACTTGTCATAATAATTTAATTAGACTTAATATGTGATATTAATGGAATATAACTAATTATAATATAATATTATATCAGTTACTTTATTACATTCCATGAACATAAAAATAAAAACATCATTATTGTGTACGTGTGATCTATCACCTCCATGTATCAATGTGACAAATTTTTATTCATTATATCACTTATATGATATATATGATTATATTTAATAATTAAAATGATATTAATTATTTAATATCTTTTTTAAATATAAAATACTTTTTATCTTCCTTCCATAATTATAAATGAAAAATTGGAGTAGATTACTGATGCATACTTATGACTTACCGTCTCCATGAATATAATGTTGTTCATTATTCAGAACCATACTAAATGTATTGATTTTAAATTTATATTTATATATAAATATGATAATAATTTCATGAATTTTATTCTACAGACTAAGGACCTTTGACCACATGGATTAGTGACATCAGATCGTGTTCATTTTCGACTCATGTAATGAATATCGAAAAAACATCTGATATGGACATAAATAATCATGAAATTTCTATAAAATGGTAATAAATTATATAAATTAAATAATATAATTGAAAAAGGATCTGATGAAATTATAAATTTACCTAAATTTATAATTCTAGAATATAAATATTACACTTGATGAGTCAGACTCACGGTAAGGGATTTTGTCTCAATCTCATATCATTGATGAATTTCTTGATGATATGCTCATTTATTATTTTATTATTTGTATATACAACCTCTTTGACAATTTTAATCCATATTATATATATAATCATGTTATTTAATGTCATTATAATGTTCTACATTCATTTGCGTTGTAATTTAAATGTTCAATATAGTATTGGATTCTTTAATTAAATCATCATTTTAAATGTTTAAATATATATTCTTTTAAATAATTTTCATTAACTACCATGATTTAAAAAAGTATTTGAGGACATATTTATATTTAAATTAATGATATTAAATGCTAATTAGTTTTTAAATATTTAATGTGTTATTGGACACTTTGATTTAAAAATATTTGTTTAAATGTGATAATTGTGTTTTAAAAAAATGTATTGATTATTTAAATAACATGAAATGTTTATTTTCATATATTCCATGAATGGAATTTATCAAATTTATGTTCAAATTATTTATTGATGTATTAATTACATATTTACCAACTTAAATTAATTTAATTTGTTTTCATTTATGATTTTGTATCAGGTAATGATTAATTGTGACTTCAAAGTTGAAATTCAATTTTCACTTTATGCTTGCTGAGTGTGTTAGGATTATGTTAATGATATTGAGAACTACATATGTATTTGGATGGTTATATGATAAAATGTGGTATGTGTAACAGTGATATCTCTCAAATCTATTGGGTAATGAGACGAATTTGAAAGATAAGGTTTCATTTAAGATATCTAGTGAATATATTGTGATTGGTATCTAAAATGTATCAATGATGTTTTCAACATATGTAGTTGTGAAATATAAAATAAATGTATGATATAGATTACACAAGTTATCTATATGATTTATTATTTCTAAGATGGTATTCATGATTAATATGTCATTCTGAGGTATGTTAAAGAGTTTATGATTTAGGATTGAAAAGTATGATTTTTTGAAAAAAATTTAAGAGTTTCAAGTACTCATGGAATAAAAGTTTCATTACTTATTTTATATTGTTTACTAAAATATTTGTGCTCATACCAGGTTTTTGAATTTTTTTTGAATAGTGCATAATGATTTTATGATGTCAAGTTGAATGTTATGAATGTTTTTTTCAATAATAAATAATAATTAATAATTTAAAATGTTGAAGAATGTGTTAAAAATTGGAAATTGAGTGGTATAGTATAAATTGTAATTTTTTAGTTGTTATGTAATAATTATGGGATAATTATCTAATTCTTTAAACTGAAATGACCCTCAATAATAAATAATGTCAAATTATTGACATAACCAAAGATTATGTTATATAAGGCCACATTCTTATATAAGACACTGGTACATTAATTTGGGATAAAAATACAAAAAAATATAAAATTAAAGAGAATAATATAAAAATAAAACTGAAATATTTATTATAAAACGATAAAAATAAATCAGAGGTTTTTCATTTGAGGAAAGGATTTAAAAATTATGTTGGGTAGAAGGAGAAATATTTTGGATAGGATAGGTTTCTTGTTATAGTTCAATTGAATCCTATGCCTATTGAAAAATTCTTATTAATTCATACATTTAATCTTTCAATATTTATAAAATAGTTTCTTACAAAATGTTTATAATAATTTATGAATATTGACTTAAATTCAATTATTTAACAAAATAAAAATTCAAAAATTAATATAAATTATCCCATGTCTACAAAAATTAAGAGTAATTATCACTAAACATACTAAGAAGTAGCCTGATGCTAGGTTCACTATAATTTCATTTCTAAAAAAGATATAAATGATTTTCTAATAGAACTAATAATGGGGAAAATTGTACTGAATATACTGAATACTTTAATTCATATCAGCCATTTCTGATGTGATGGTTTGAAATATTTTGATCAGATCCGATGATTTTGGTGGTGCAACGACATATGTTGTTGATTGACATATATAACCTTAAATTTAAGACAAATTTACTTCTATAGTTTCATTTAAAATTTATAAAATATTTTTTAGAAACATATTCAGATTTTATCTTATGAATATATTCCAATACATATCATTTAAATGGATCAAAATCAAATTTTTACATAGACTTTTCTTTGAAATCCTCATGCTAATCCTGATCATACTCTAATTCCATCCTTGGAATATATGTATTTCCAAAATATTCATGATATTTCCATGTTGCTTCTAAAACTTTTAGAAGACTGGAGTTCTCCATATGAACATTTCTATACCCTATAGCATGTTTATTTCTCTAATTTGACATGGATTAATATGTTCATTCATTTTCAATTTTGACTAAGTAAAAAATTCCACAACATGTAAACATTTATCAATAAAAACCTCACATTAAAAATAACTACCATCAGGGACCTACGTCCTTTGTCTTGATTTAGATGAGGATATTCTTTATGATTGACTAGTAGAATAGGAATCTTGAATTTTAATATTCTAAATGGTATTAGTTACTAATTAATGAATATAATGATATTCTTGAGTAGTTTCTTTATGTTGATCTGGTTGAGGAACCACCTAAAGGTATTGATCTTTACTTTCTTCTTATTTATCTATATCATGATCTAGTTATTCCAAAATGCATTGAAGGATTTGCACCTCCAGATGTAGAAACTAATTTTTAGAATATGGATCTTCTCAAATCCTTGATCATAAGACTAGTTCCTCATGGTTCCTTACTTTTTAACCATCTTATTAAGATTTTTATCATCATATTAAAGAAATATTTGAGATGGATGATGGATACCATCAATTATATATTTTATATCATCATCATTTCTTAGAGACAGAGGTTTCCTTACCCTCTTTAAAAATAGCTACAGATTTCTATTGGTCATATGAACCAACATGCATTATCATACATTATAGGGCAGTAAAAATTTAACAATATTTTCTAAGGTTTCCATCTTCTATGACATTTCTGTGATGAAATTTGACTCATGAATAAAAAATATGAATTAAAAATGAACAAGGTACTAGAGAATGTATACATCCATAAGGATAAAATGACATCCTTTCCTCTGAATGGAAATAATAACTCATATATCTCAACATATATATATATATATATATATATATATTAGAATGTTTTACATGATATCACTAACGAACAAAAACATGATATACATGTCTGAGTATAAAACATTCTCTATCTTAGTAACCCTACTAGAAATAACAGTTTAAATAATATTTCGCAATATTTTATGTCCTTCCTCAATATCATTTGAAATCAATTTCCTAATATATGTTGATAAAAATAGATATAAAATAATAAACTATGATTTGTGATCTTTCTGTCAATGGTATCTATGGTTAAAATTTAATACTCCTTCATGAGGGAATTTAAAAATTTGAGAAATTTATATTGAGGTTATTGAAAAATCCTCATATTATAATCATAAAGATATTATATCTTCTATTCCACCAAAACTAAACAGTGTATTGCCATAAAACAACATCATTTCAATTTTATTCAAAAAATATGGATTCTCTTCATTAAATAGAAATTACAATCCATGAAAGGAAAGATGCTCCTTGAGAATAATGTTATTCTCGTACAACCATTCAAAATGTACAAAAATTACATGAAGAATCATTCTGAAGGGGACATATTGATGGTTCAATCATCCTTTTTCACCTTTATCTATTTGTGTGGGATTCATAATTCCTATGAAAATGAGGGTTTAATGTTTTTAGATTCAATGGAAGGAATAATGTCGAGGTCTTTGGGAGGAGAAATGGTTTGATAGAAAATATAAGGAATGTTGTAGTGTTTTCTGATGGATGCTGACATGTTCGGTAATATCATTCCAATTATTTAGTGTAATAATTAATTTTTTAGTTTTTTAAAACATGTAATTTAAAAAAATGAGAATTTTTTTACGATAATAAATTATATATTAATTTCATATTGAATTTAAATTAAATCAAAAAAATAATGATAATTAAAAAATGTGACTAAAATTTATCAATAAAAAACATATTTAAAATTAAATAATCCAAATACCACCTGATAAATTCCAAACATGTAGTTGGAGAGTGGTTTAGTAAAAATACCATTTATTTGATATTTATTATTAATTTTTTTTAATGATTTATGATTTATAAGAACATAATCACTTATAAAATTATTTCTTATATCAATATTCATAGTCATGGATTAAATTATAGTATTCTTTGAATAATTGATTGTACAAGTATTATCTCATATAATATTTATTTTATTAATATAAAGTCCAAAATCTCGTATAGTGTTTTTCACCCACAACACTTGTTCATAGAAAATTATGCCAGAAACCTATTATGTGTTTGATGTTAATTAGTAATTTTTTGTTGATTCTTACTTGAGCATGATACTAAATACATTATTAAAATGTTACTGGTTCATGATGTTCTTTTTAAATCTAATACAAAACCTCTAAATTTAGCATCAAAATATGAAATTAAATTAAAATCATATGTTTTAGGGTAATTATGATTTTGAATATCTAAAAGTTCATTTATTGGAATTAAGTTATGGATCTTTTTTATTTGACTAAAATCTACCACATAAACTTATAAAAACCATAATTTATAGTAACCTAGTAGTAAGATATAATAAACTAAAAATCAAAATTATATATAACATATCTTCATCTACTTTTAAAGCTTCATCTAATTCATGTTTTATATTGGTACACATTAGAGTTGTATAAGTTTTACTATTTTCATGTCCAAAAATTTTCATTAAATCAATAAAATATTTAATTTTATATAAAACAATTTCTATAACATTTTTAATATATCTGAAATCATAAAATGAAATTCAGTTCTTCGATCATACTAATTTCAAATTCTTATTCAATTATATTTGAGAAATCATTAAAATGATTTTTATTTTCAGAATCAAATATAATTTCTTCAACATATATTTTTACATATAAAATACATGAACAAACATATTTCGTATAATTTTTTGGATCTACTAATAATACATAATATCCATCTTCCATAAAAAAGATATTAATCTTTCATACCATGATCTAGGAGTTAGTTTAAGGACATAAAGTTCTTTGGTAATTTTTAAAATTGAATTTGGTTTATCTGGGTCTTCAAAACCATTAGCTTTACTCTTTATAAACATAATCCATTAAATATATATTTAAAATAGTTAATTTATCATCCATCTGATATAATTTATAATTCGAAGGAGATTTATAAGTTAAAATGATTTTCAGGGATTTTGATGTAGCTATAGTGGAAAAGGTTTCATCATAATCTATAACTTCAACGTGATCATATCCTTTTTATACCAATATAGTTATTTTTATAGTTATGATATAATGAAAATAATGTTTATTAATATTGATCTACCTATTTCATATTACTGGATAATCTGATGGTCTTCCCAGTCAATCGCAGACTTCATATCTTCTAAATGTTTTTTTGTTTTTCTTTCATTAATAAAAGAAAACTATCATCTTCTAATGCTTCTAAAATAGATTTTGGTTCTAACGAAGATACATTGTAAAAAACATAAATTAAGTTTCCAAAGTTTATTCTAGTTTGAATTCATAAATTTAGATCTCTTGTTACATTTTCTAAAGGATAGAAATTTATAGATATAGACTATCTTGGTCAGACAATTTCAGTTTCTTTAGATTCACATTACTCAATAAAAGACTAAATTTAATTTATAACATTTTAAAAATTATATTAAGGGGATTCAAGAATCAAGTTATCAACTAAATCAATATTATCATACGTTTGATCTTTCTCTTGAATGAATGTTTAAATATCATTAAACATCTCATGAACTGATTTTACAATAATCATTGACATTTTATAAAACTCTTTATCTACTTTAGAAGTGGAATAGTATCCTAAAAACATTCCATCATCATCATTTTCATCGGGTTTACCAATGATTTCCTTAGAATTCAATATATACTCCTTGAATTGAAATATAATAAATTACATTAATTTATATTTTCTGTTATTCCAATGTTCATGGAGTGTATTACTAATAATACATCTTATTAAAACTATATTAATTATATAACATGATTTTAATTCAAGATATTCCTATTAGTAAGGAGAATGATTGCATTCATTCATAATTTTCCTTTCCATTTCATGATTAGTTCTATTTGATCACTCAAAAATTCCTATTTTTTGAGGTGTTCTTGGGATAGAGGAGGTGTGTATAATACCCGAGATTGGCCACCAATATTAAATTCCTTATTCTAATATTATATTCTACAATCACATATCAATGAAATTATATCAAAATATTTTTCATTTTAATCAAGTTTTCAGTATCATTCATGGATAGTGACTACTTCACTTTTGTGTTTTAGAAAATATACCCAAGTAAATCTAAAAAAATCATAAACTAAAATATAAACATTTAACTTAAAATACAATCCTGGTACTCTAGATGGGACAATCAAATCCATATAATATCTAAAGGTTTAGATGTAGCTATTTTTTTTAATGCATTTGAAACAAGATTATTGATGTTTTCTAATTTAACATGTATAACTGAATCTATCATGATAAAACTTAATACTATGAAAATAATAATCTTATTATTTCATAGATAATTTATGTAATTAATATATATTGAAATTTATATGCATTCTATTCCAAATCCATAAATAATTTTTCCTTATAGTTAAACAATTCTATTTATATTTACACAAGGAATTTTAGTCCAAAGTGTAAACATTTTCAGTTCATCATGATGTAAATTTTAATACAATATTTTTCAAAATAGGGATGCAGTTTTTAGAAAAATAAATATAAATTCCATCCCCAAAATGTTGAGAATTACTTGTGTCATGATGTTCATTAACCCTTTCCCGTATTTCTCTTTGTTAATTGGGATTGTCTCTAGATCACCAACTATTAGTACTCTAATATTAATTCTATTTGAATTGTCATTAAAAGCAACTAGTAATCCATTCATTTGAGTCAATGTATGAAAATATTATAAGTATCCACTCATGTTTCTAGAATATTCACAATCTATATACCATATCGTATTTTTTTCATGTTTCCCTTTTTATAAAAGAAACTAAACATTTGTTTTTTTTACCACATTTTTTGTGTGTTCAGCCAACAAAAAATGACATAGGAATATAGATCTTCATTATATTTCCAAAAATGGAATTATCATTTTCATAACAAAATTGATATAATATTGTGTTTAAAAAATAAAATTGAATAATTTTCAAATAACATATTTTAGTTTAATGACATTTTATTCTAAAAAATAATCGGAATAATTTTATGAATTATCCAAAAAATGAATTTTGTATATATTTTAATATTTCACCTTTTATTCCTATTACAAATTATTTTTATATAATAAAAATATTTCAAAAATCTTATCCATAGTCCGTTATCCTTTTATAAAAACAAGAGTATCACTTTTATATGATTGATTCCCTCAGAATGTTTGATCTGGTTGGGAATAAAAATTTATGACTAGTTTCCAATGGATTTGATTATGGAATTGGAAACACCAAACTATGTTGTATAAAAAGAGACCTTCTTTCTGGAAGAATCCAGTGATTAAGGATTTTGGACCATGATTCTTTAGATCTCACATTGGTCGAGAGGATAGGAGTTCGAGATCATTGCACCATTTGGACGAGAATTGTTACCTATGATGAGGATCTATTATATATTTATGATAATTTATTGATTCCACATTAATTAAAAAATAAAAATGTAGGTTTAAATTTAAATTTTCAATCAATGATTACCATTTATGGAAATCAGAGTCATTTTTGTGTATTTGAGGTTTTCTATTAATTGGGAAATTTTTTATTAGAGGTTCTCCATAAATGGTATCATATCATATACTACATAGAGTATATTTGGACATTATTGAGATAATAAAAGTTTCTATGCCACTTAAAGGGGATTTGGGGAATTTATCATCCCCCACAAGTCATGCTCGGTTTGAGAAGTAAGAGAATGTGAAAGATTCAAAAAACCACACACATTCTCCCCCATTAATGGAAGAGGGTGGGCCTACAACGGAAGAGGACATGGTTATGGAAAATTCACATGTTTTCATCATATTGGACATGGGTTGAAGGTAAAGAAGTTGTGAAGCTGACGGGTGCAGAGAAGAGCGAGACTAAAACCTCCTCCATGATATACATGGGGATTACACATGGATGGAATACCCTTTGAGGTTTGGATGGGGAATACCCCTAAGTGGGACTCACATGGGAGGTTTGGTCCATTATTACTCTTAAGGTGGATTCCCATTTAAGGATTGGTTGGGGAATATTCATATGGAGGATTCCAATTCGAAGTTTGGTTGGGGATTACTCCTAAATATTATTCCCATTTTAGGATTAGGTCGAGGATTACTCATAAGGAGGATTCCAATTTTATGTTTTGTTGCGGATTAATGCAAAAGAGGATGACCATTTTTGGTATTTTATTGGAATACTCTTAAAGATTATTCCCATTCTGTGCTTTGGTTGAGGCTTAATCCTAAGGATGATGCACATTTGATGTTTGTTTGGGGTTACTCTTATGGAGGTTTATAATTTATGTTATGGATGGAGAAAAATCTTTTAGAGGGTTCCCATTTGAGATGTGGTTATTTTCTCAGGTCCCTGGCTTAAGTACATGGGTAAGGTTCTTACTGGAGGTCTGAAACGGTGGTCCGCTATGTCAGTCATCAGCACTGGTTCTCAGAGTAAGTCATCGACATAGTTCCTTTGATAAAGTCCATGTATCCTGTGTCATGTTCTAGATCTTGATGGGATTGTGACCCAACTTGTTCCATTTAATTCTCCCTTCAGTCATGTTTAATAGAGCTACATTAGTGTTTTGGGGGTCACAGGAAAGCAAAGCTGCAAAATGAGAGCCTCAGGGTTTCTTCATAATTTTAAACCAATCAAATGGGTAGCCCAAGGGTCTTATTTATAGGTTTATAAGGAGAAGTATAATGATAGTTTACTCTGAAAATGTCCTCCATGTAGGTCTTACACATAGGTCCCCCCCATAGGGTCTCTATAAAGGTTCTCCACGTTGGTCTATAGTGTAGGTCCTCTATGTAGGTCATCTACCAAAGTCCTTCATGATGGTCCTCTGTATAGGTCCTTTGCATTGGTCCTTGATGTATATGAGGAAAATCTATTTATAAAATTTTCCTTTCTTCTAAGTGCCATAAATTTAGATCTGTAAGATCATATGGGCTCCTCAATCAGTCATATCGATGCTCTCTAAGAGATATATACTTATTGAGATGTTGAATACATGAAGTATCCTTGGATGAAATGTTGTAAAACAATTGATGCATAGACTTATTTTTATCATTAGTCATAGAAATATAACGCCTACTCCTGGATATAAAAGTTCATTCCACTTATCTCTCTCTATGGACTAGGCTTTCATAAAATTGAAATCCAAATATGAATTATACGGTAAAGTAGATGAAACATAATCTTGGGTGTCAACAATGATTCTACTTCATCCAGTTATTCTTCTATCCTTTTTTCATGATCAATATTGTGTGATGTTGATGAGTTTAATATTTCAATTAGATCTTGATTTTATTTTATAATAGTGCCTCATTCACCTACAAAAACATTATATATATATATATATATTTAATGATTTATGTTTATTTTTTAATGAATCATATTTCTCTTTTAAAATTGATAAATAAGTATCCTTTTTTACTTATTGAAGAACTACCTAAGTTAGAGGTAAAAGAATTATATGTTTACACCTATTTATATTAATTAGCCATAAAGAACATATTAGTGTTGAGATTTTGTGTTTCATTCTCTAAATGAGACTTTGAGGAGCTGCTGGAGTATTCAGATACACTCAATGTAGATTTAATGGAGTTTTTCTTTTATGATCATAATCTATTTCTTATTGATATTTCCAATCAATCATATTTTTTCATCTATTAATTGATGGTAATCAGGTCTGATATGACCCAATTTGTTCTTTTATAGAATCTTACTACATGATGTTCTCATTGATCCCTCTTAATGGATATTATAATTCCCCTATTCTTATTGTATAAGTTTCTTAAATTTCTAGATAGCAGAGCCAATTTCATTTTAGAATCCAAAGAGTCTGAGTTTTTGTATGTTTTGATTTTTTTTTGAATTATGCATATGAGATGTCACTTTGAGAGAATTATTATCCCTTTTTAATATAATCTTCTAATATTTGGCGTCATATTGAATTTATTATTTATAAAACATTAATTTTTAAATTAATTAATTCATTATCAAATTGTTTAATGGTGATGATTTTTGGATAGCCGTTGAAATGTGATTTCATTTAGAGGGATGCACTCTGTGTACGTTCGACACTTGAAAAGATGAACTGATAGGATTTACAGGGCAATAATATTGTTGATAATCGTGTTTAATTGTCAATTAATCTGTGTGATTCATTCACCATAAAACCTTGAAAATTTGTGATAGACGAGCATAGAAATATCAAATCTTATTTTCCCATTTTCAATTCCTTTCTAAGAAAACATAAAAATTTTACACATTTCATAGGCAGTAGGGAACTATGATGCTCAATTGAATTTATCATGTCGCAAATGAAAAATAGTGCCTTCATTGCATTTGATTTGATGACATAGTCATCCTCAATTTTAACCGTCCAAGTCTCCAGTTTTTTTAGGAATCTCATAAGGAGTGATGATTATTGAATACATAATAAAGCCTATATTCTTCAAATAAATGATCATATGTGATTTCCAACATCCATATCATTCACTATTAAATTATGGAAAATATACCATAGATAATCCTTCTTTTGTATCAGTCATTATCATATTATTTTTATAGAACATATTCTATCTAATATTAATATAGATTTGTTAAGAAATATATCCTTTGATACTTATTGGTAGTTCAGAATAATACAAAGATAACAAAAGATTAGGGTGTGAATTGGGTATTTTCAAAAATCCCTTCAGATTATCATCTTATAATTATATTTGTGGTTTATGGATATATCCAGTGTTATTTTCTATATAAAATATATGTAATCTATAAATAGAATGAATAAACACAAAAATTTTATAGTGGCTCAGGATACAAAGGTTTTCTAGTCCACTCCACCAATGCCCTCTCTATGGGCATGGTGAATTTCACTAGAAATTTCAACTTATCAAAAGACCTTAAAATTCAAAAATTGTTGTAGTTAGTTGAAACCTTTATTATCAATGCATATATAGATCATTATGGGTATTTTATTGGGTAATTTTTTTCCACATATTAGAATAAGATGTTCATATTTAAATCAAAACTGTGTGTGATAATTTTATAATCCAATAAACCAAATGAGTTTTATTTATGGATGGTTCATTTTGATCTTCATAATTAAAGAAACTATTCACAGTATATGGATGTTCTTATTCAAAAATGAAAAGACTTCAAGATTTAATAACTCATAAGTGATCATGTTTTCAAGAGATCATCAATTTTAGCAGCTATAATTAGAAGAATTACTCGAATAACAGTACAAGGTAGAAATATGTATATCTTTCAAAGTGTAACCTCTTTAGAAAATAAAAAAAAGTTTATAACATGTTGAAATGATACTATAAATGATATTCACAAGAATATAGTTGAATATGTGAGTTTATTCATGTATTTTCTTTAAAATAAATTACGATAGAATATATAGAGTAGACAGCTTGTTTGGGTATTCCATCTAATAATATTGCCTTATAGGATGCATATATTCATGTAAGAAATAAACAGGGGAGTAACAACTTAACTTTTTGTTAGGAGTTATTTTAAATGATGAATAGAGTTCTATGAATGAATCATATGAATCATTGAATTGGTAGTTAAATCTGTCAAGATCGTTGTAGAAATACTTGATTGAATCACTAATTTAAAATTCAAATGTTTAACAGATAGACATAGGGTTCCTTCATAATATGGGAAAAAAACAAGTGTTTGGTTCAACAACATATTGTTCATTCTCTAAATGAACAATTTTCAATTTAATTTTTGTCCTAAAATTATGGTTGATAAACCATACATTTGATTCCCAAACATAGGCTTCCCTACACAGGGGTTCTGAACCATACTTTATCATGATTGAAAAAATAAGGTTCCATCTAGATGGAAGGTTCTTTAACCACACTTTTCTGAAAACATAGGGGTTATGATCTATACATACACTTTCAAATGTAGGGTTTCTTCCTTATTGTTTTTTTTTGAAGAAAATGGTTTGTTGTATACATTACGTTTAACCAAACTGGGTATGAATAGTTACCCATTTGAAAAATGTGTTCCAAACACATTAATGAATATTTATTGTTATCTAGAATATTGATTTTAATTGAAAAATAAATATTAATTTCTTGAAATATACTTAATCTAATATCATTAGTAAGATAAACAAGGGTATGTTTAGTATTAAAATGATTTATATTTATATTGTATTATTGAGACAATAAATTCCAAAAAATTTGGTATTTAAAATAATTGAGAATATTTATAAATTTTGTAGAGAAATGATATGAAACTATGGTAATTCCAAGGATGGTTAGGATATATATAATGGACACAAATCACACTGATTATAGAAATAATTAAAGGATATTGTAATTTATCTCATGTGGTTCACTTAATCAAAAAATAATTTCTCAAATAAAAATAAACAAATATAGATTTCTCATCATGATTATATACATTCAAACCCTGGGACCTTTGAGAAAAGAACAAACAAATGACTATACAGTTAACATTCATTACTTTAAACGAAAAAACCCCATGAATCTATCCAATTATAGTTATTCAAACACACTGTAAAACATTACTTCTAAAAATTACAAACAATTAACAAAATATTCACTACATGACTCAACCTCCAAAATAACATATTAATCTGCAGTAATGATTATCGCTTCCTAAAACTCAACCGATGGTTTCCAAAATTATTAAAACATAGTGTCTCATGCTATCATGTTCTAGGAATTTGCATAATTAATTATATTTTTTAAAAACAAATGATACATATTAGATATTTAAATTAAATAAAATAATATGGGACCCTTTTGTATGGTTAATTAAAATATAATAATAAACAATATAGTTCACTGGAATAAAAACATTATATAAATTTTAAAAATTTAAACCATATATTTTTACGTCCAACATTGAGTATTTAAATTCATTATACTACATTTTAGTAAGATTTTTTTCAGTAACCATATGTTTCTTAATCTTTAAATTCATTCTAAACTCATGAAAAATTCAAATAACTAATAGTTCTTTTAAAATATGTATTTTTCATTATTCACCCTAAAAACAAGGCTTTCTAAATATTTTTAAAATTTTAAACAAAATTTATTTTGGTTTGATTAATTGAAAATGTTTTTTATTTCATAAAATTATAAATTTAAAATTTATTAACAAATCATTATAAATAAATTATAAAATTATAACAATTAGTACCAATCATAAAAAACAATAACATTTAACCATAAAGTGTTCTTAATGTTATTTACTGGAATTTTAATTTACTATAAGTTTATATTATTTGGGATCTTATAATCCAAATGTATTAATTATTACCATTAATTTTAATAAATTACTTTCTTCATTAGTATTGTGTTACATATATTACAATACATTTAAAAATATATTTATTTAAATTAATACTTTCAAATATATAGTGTTTTTACACCATATATAATTTTGTAACTTAATTAATTGGGATTATATTCACACCACCATTAATCTCTACATATAAATCATTTGTGGAGACATTTTCCTTCCCAATGTATCTAAATATAAAATAATCTGGGAGATTGGTTCCATAACTTGTATATCATCATATAAAATAATCAAGGGAAATGAAACCCCCTATATAAAACTCAGTTATATATCACTGAGAAGAATTTTTCCCCACCATGTATAAAATAATATAACCTCATCAACTAAGAATAGTTCCCCCATAATAAAATCTTAGTATAAAGTCCTTATATATAATAGAGACCTACTATATGGGTATACAAGTTCCAATTAGAGAAATCCTTATGATTATTATTTTATTATTAAATTTAATCATCCAAGTTGAATGACTCAAATTGAGTAAATGGTTTGTGATTTTTACTTATTGGTAGACTGATAAGAGCCTGATCAATAAAAGTTATACATAAAATATGACAATAAATAAAAATTTTATAATTTAATTCAATATAATATAATGTTATTATAACCCCACAACATATATAGAAATATAGTAATTAAGAATGTACATGGGGGAATAACATTGGAAAATGATACCTTATTCAAGAAGATATTCACTAATTGAAAATACACCATTCAACTGATCTAAATTGTTTGAAATCATGGATTCAGACAGATTCTGTGAAATAATTTGCAATGGATTTAACTAAAATAATTCAACTTAAGAAAGAGAGAAATTTTGAAACGTTCAAAAAAGTTTTATAGTCCTTAAATTAGTTATCACCCATAACAAAATCAACATCAATTGGTTGAATTAGAACTAATAAATTACATTAAAAGGGTAATAGTTAAGATGATGTTAATGAAATGAATATTTTTATTTATAGGAGAGGATGAAACATAATATTTAACTCATTAATAATAAAAAATTTATAAAACTTATTAAACTAAAAAAATCCTATTTTAGGATTTAGGGAATGAATATACATGTCATGACTTTATGGAATATCAGGCCCTCCTCAATGTTTTTCCTCCATGTGAATTGATATGGGGAACCACACTAATGAAGAAACTTAAAATATAGTATTAAATTCCATCATAGTGTGTTTCTAAACAATCATAATCAAATGTTTTTCTCAGATTGTATGTAATAAGTAACATCATCTTCCTCGAGAATACCACTCCCCAACTTCATGGAATAGGATCTATAGTTATTTGATGTGTCCTATATATTATAATATCAAAGAATCACCCTGAATTACTTTCACCTAGGGAAAAAACACATATATCAATGGACATCATCACATCATGACCCTAGCTGTTTTTAAATTACCATAATTTCATCATGTTTTTAAAAAATGAGATACATAGAATTATCAAATTTTTAAAAAATTAGTTTCAAAAAAAAAATATAAAAGAAATATAATTAATTCATGTCACACTATAAAATTATATCTCCATCATAAAATTAAATTATATCAATGTAAAAGATAGAGGGATATATTTATCTGTGTCATATCCATTATGTGACAACCCTATCCTTGGATGAAATCCAAAGAATTGATATCATCATTGAAATTTTTTCATAAATAATTCATCATTTTGAAAAACCCAATAAGAAATGAATTTTAAGAAAAAGAGGTATAAAATAAAAATTAAAACCACTACTATAATTACCCATACAAGAAATTGTCTCATAAACCATCATTAGTAATTTTATAATGGCATGATCTTATTATACACATATATTACATCAATTGACATTAATATTTAATAAATATGAATACATTCCTTTCTATAACCCTATTTTTTTCATGTATATTGAGAAAATATATACAGTAAAATTATATTATGAATGGTCTTAATCATTTCCAATAAATTACTTCTCTCATTGTACTCGTCATAGGAAAACCCTACTGAAAACATTCTTCATCTACATGGGAATGTAAAAATAATAAAATGTGATCTCTGATGCTCATTAAGGGAAAACATGGTAGCTTTCAATCGATGTTCATATGAAATTTTAAAATAAAAATAAAAGTATGACATTAATAAAATAACATACATTGTACATACCAAACCCGAAAATGTTCATAAACATGAGTAAAGGCATTAAATAATAATATATGAAAAGACATGAATTATTATAAATTGAACTCCTCATAACTCAATAAAAAACAATATTTTCATTGAAAAATAATTTTTGGAACTACAAATGTATAGAAACCATTTCATATGTCATGATTAACTATCAATGCCATTGGTTTAGGCATCGAAAAATTTTTCCCATGAGGATTATGAAGATCTACTTCTTTCCCATAATGGAACAAGCATATAGACTTGTTACCCACAACAATATCATTATATATAATACACAACCCAGTCAAATGGAGGGAGATATATGTCTTACCCTTAACATAATGAAAATAAATAATTATTTTTTTATAATATAACAATTTCATCACAATTTCATTTCACAACTTTTAAAGAGAAAATGGATCCTATGAATATTTCATCAAATCACGTTCCTTTATATATAAACATGTTCATCATAAATATTGACCTTAAAAAGTACTGAGAAATAATTTTTCAATTGGATTTTATCCCTAATAATTATACATTTCACTAAATTTTTTAATCTTATATAGAATATGATTTTGAAAAGCCGTTGGGAACACATCATGAAGAATATTTCCCTATAAATTCTAAATCTATTATTTTTTAAAAAAAACCTAGATAAATGAAAAAATGTGTTATAGAATATAACCATGTAAACATATAGATGAATATTAAAAGGTAAATTTAGTTAGTTTTGGTCTATAATATGTTCAGAAAATATAATATGAAAAAATATAACATTATTATCTATTAAATATATGACTATGTATATTGTTATAAAAAGGAAATAAAAGATTAATATCAAAACATTTTATAGAAAGATAAAATTGGAAAAAAATCATTAAAATACATGTATAATATTAAAATAATTAGTTATGTTTTTTTTTATAAAATATGGTTTTAGATGAAAATTATTCCAAAACAGTGACATAAACATAATCAATCCTGAGTATTGATCAGAATATGAAGTAAAACCCTTACCTCAAGTATCCCACTTCTTCATTCAAACTAAATTCTCTTGTATAATAATTATATATTATTTAGACATATATTAAATAAAAAATCACATATTTCATTCCATGTATGACTTACTTGTGAAATTTAATCACATCATTATTAATAATATTTTATTAAAATCACTTCTCTGGGTGATTAATGCATCTTTTACATAGCATGTTTTGATATGGTTGTCACTAAAGATACACATTGATCATATTTCTCTAAAATAATGAATTTAAATCATGGTATAAACATCTTATATCATTATTATTTAAAAATTAATTTCATTCCTAAAATTTATTCATTGTAAAATTAATTTCCGCATTCATCGAGGCAGTAAGACACAAGTATGCATGAATGTTGTCTCCATTTATTGAATGATTTAATGAAATTATGGTAACTAATATTTCCAAATTACAATAAAATTATTATAGAACATATAACATATATATTGAACAAAATAAATTTTTTTTCCATCCTTGTAAAACATAAAGTAAAAAATGAAACAAATTGTATCATGGATGTGGTAGTCTATACGCATGCAAGAACATTATTGATTCTCAATGGATTGGGTGGTATGTTGGTAGAAATTATTTAATAATACTAAAATTTTAATTTTTTCATAATAATTATATATAAACATTGAAATAATCACAATACCTCTAACATCCGAAGTATTAAAAATAAATTTAATAGAAAATGTGATGCACACCACACTAAGTCTCTAAGAATTAACGCATTTATATTATAATTTTGGAATAAATATAGTAATGAAATATCCATAAAACACAATTTATCCACCTTAGTGAAATTATTTTCGAAAAAAATGACGAACAAAATTTGGTTCAGTATTATATTTAGAGTCTAATAGGATCAACTTAAGTTATGATGAATAGTTACTTACACTTATGAATAGTAATGTACCCTTATGAATATTAATATGATCATAATGAAAATTAACATCACCCATGAAAGTATAAATATTATTTAGGCACCATAAAAATGAAATAAAATATTTTAAAAATTAATAATTAAGTGTCGGTATTTTTGTGAGTAATAAATATTAAATTACAATTTAGTAAATTATAAATTTAATTAAATGAATTTTCATTTTCATAAAATGTATTCCTAAATCAATGTTTTATTGACCTATGGTTGTAGTATAATTTAGTATGACATTAGATAAATAGCATGGTATAATCAATTCAATATTAATATTAAAGAATATATGTTTCGAGTAAATGAAGATTTTGGATAAAAATTTATTTTTAGATATGAAAATTGTTTAGAAATAAATGGAGTCAATTTTATCATTCTAAATGTAAAAAATTGGTCATGAATAACTTTTTGGAATTATTTTGAATACATGAATTTTTTGAATAGTATAATATAATAATTTATGGTATATATATGTTATAAGATAAATACATGATTCCTTGAATCAGGGTTGATGTAAAAACTCTGGATTCGAACTAAAATGAACTTATTACTATTTTTTGTTCAAATAACCAACAATAATTCTTTTCATGAGAAAATTAATTAAATAATGAATATGATATTAAATAATCACCACTCTCCTCCACTATAAGATCACATTTCACCCCATATTCTCCTCAATTCTATAAGACACGACGTTTCTCAAATTTCTATCAATACACTATTTATTAAACTCTATCCACATCCTCGATCTCATGGTATTTTCAAAATAAAAAAACCCCTTCACATAAAAAGTTTCTCATGAAGGATATTTCAAGTGGTAAACACTCGTCCTTTTAATAACATTTAATTTTCATTTTATTTTATTTTCTTATCTAATCCTCTCTTCCTATATCCAAATTATCATGATAAATCAATTATAACCTATATAATGGAATTATATAAAATTAATTTAGTATTCATCATCAATCTTATTACTATATTTTATTCAAAAAATGAAATCGTCATCCTGGACGTGCTGATTTACAACATTCGTAGATGACCAACCAGTGTATTTCAATTTATCATTCAAGTATGTTCATGAAAACGAATTTATTTTTGAAAACATTATAATATTTTTTATAACTGATTTTATTTTTTGCACCAGTATATATACTTAATATTAATTCATACGACAAAACTAGTTCCTAATAATCGAAATACCACCAAAATAATCTAAATGATTGTCAATAATGTTTTTTATAATAATTAATACACATTACATGTAACAATTGATATATATAACCATATACACTACTTCTTGTTAAATAATAATAATATATAAATTCAATTATAGGGAATTATATCCATTCCGCATGAACATCCATACTAATATACGTGTATATAGATAATGAAAACCATGAATATGAACTCTCTCAAAAGATAAATGTTTACCTTATAAATCACCCCAATGGACACATATATATTTAATAAAATAAATAAATAAATAAATAAATTTATATAAGGTTTTTAATTAATTGATTAATGTTCCCAATTTTACTATCTATGATGTTATGGTCAAGTACAGAACATGTTCGGACATAAGGACAGGGTTTTCTCAACGTACATTCATTTCCTTGAGAGATTCCTTACACCCCACTATTTATTGTGTGTGGGGTGTTCAAACTACCCATTTATGTATCATCTCTTGAATCTCTTTAATTTTTAGGTATTTAATGTACCATTTGATTGATATTCATTTTGGGATATATGACTTGATTGATTACAAATTGGTGAGGGTTTTCTACATGAACCTCCATTTTTTTCGGGTTACTCTTATTCTCTACATACCTCAAAGAAATTATTATTAAATTATATGTAATCCTCATAAATTATTTTTAAATTTTCTATAAATTTTTAATAATAATAATCCTTCTTTTTTATGGGGAGTTACATGTTTTAAAATGACCGTTCAAAAATTATTCCTATTAAAGAATCCCATTTTAAAAGAACATCACAAATTCATACCTATTTTCAAATTAATTATACAATTGTTTTAAGAAACCATAATTTTTTTAAAATAAATAATTTAATTATTAAAAAAATACCTTAATTCAATTTTGGTTGTAGAAAATTTTTTATTTCGAAAACGACACATTTTTTAAAGTTAAAGTGTATTTCTCTCAAGATTTACACGATGAAATTATAAAAGTATTTGCATAAATTTCAAAAATTTTGTTGATTAATATTTTTAATTAGGATAAATATTTAATAATATTATATTCCATATTTTATTGGATGGATTATGATTTGTTTAAATGTTTATGTGCTATTTGGAAACTATTCAACATGTTTCTTGGATTGGTTAGTGTTATGTTTAAATATTGGGGAAAGTGATTTAGTTTTCATAAGCTAGATTCAATATGACTATGTATGATGTTTATTATTCACCCATTTCATATTAGGAATTCATTGTAATTATAATGTGTTGGGTGTGTCCCTATATATCCCCTCAGTGTAATGGTATGTCTCATGATTCAATGTAGATACAGTTTTGGTTGAGGACTTTACAATTTAATAGATTCATGGCATGAAGACTTGACAATAATAGATTCTTGGAATGTAGAATTTTCAATAATATATTTTGGAATGAATCCTTGAAATATTATTTTCATGAATCCTTGAATGTATTTTTATATATCCATCATTATGGATTTCCATCATAGTGAAACTAGTATCTGATAGTCCATGTGATTATTGGACCATTAGAATATTGATGGTTATGTTTTATTATAGAATTATTCTACCAACTTCGGTTACTTCCAAATTACTCTCACGTATATGTTAAAAGTCATGTTTTGTAACTTCTAAACATGAAATGAGTTTATTTTTATGATTAAATATGTTGAATTTCTTACCCTTAGTAAGATTCTGAGAACACCCCTTTCTTATGTTTTATTCCCCACATGTTGCAAAGTTTAATATAATGAATGTTATGCATAGAAAATATAGGATTTGTGGTGGATTCCAAAGTTTTTTATATGTTTCATTTCATTTCATGTTTAAATTTTAAAATTATGTATGATTATTCTTCTCAAAAAATACTAAAATATTTGGTTCTTTGGGATGCATCTTTCATGGTAATATTCCAATGTAATAAAAGGTTCCATCTCTGGGTAACTGGGGTGGGGTGTTTATAGTTGGTGTTAGAGGAAGTTTATTATAATACATTGAAACTAAATATAGAAAATTTTGATCTGGGAAAACCCCCTAAAAGACATTGGTAATATGCATACACGAACATCCTACAATTTTGGTATGTTATAGATTATGTGAACATTCTATGAAAATAATTCATTTTCTAGATACGATAAGGGTACACCATTCTTTAATACATGTACCTGGGTGTATCAAATTAGATAAAGTGTTTTGCGCTTGACTCAAGGTAACCTGGTACACAACAATGTACCATGCTGCACACCGGGTTTGACAACCCCAAGGTATATTCATTGGATAAATCACATTTTCATTAAAACCGTTATAATAGATTTAAATGTAAATATTTTCACAAGGCAACCATGCTTAAAATTATGAATTTAGACATGTAGAAATATTCAATTAATGTTAAATATTTTTCTTGTTCAACATTATACATTATTATTAAAAAAATAATTTAGTGTATTCTATTATTTAGACATGGCTACTAATGGATAAAATGTAATCCAGATGAACACGCGTACCCTATTTAGGGATTTCCCTCCTATGATAGGTAATAATTTGTTCTAGAGCTATGACTGGTGCTGAGTACCCAATAAAAATACCAGGACATCTAACTTAGGTTATCAAAAATAACATTACCCATAGGTTGAATGCCAATCCACTACATGGAAGATAAATTTTAAACCACTTAATGTGACAAAAAACTCCATCATTCCATGGGACTACAATCCCATTTATCATAGAACAATGGATATGTTCCATAGAGAAGACATTTAAAGATTTTGGATATAATGAATGAGAAAAGGTTTTCATATTTGTATATTATCTCTATAGATATGAAGATAAATGGCGTTCATTTATTCAAAATACAATGGATGAGGAAGAAATTTAAAACATGGAATGGATGGATTTTGAGGAATTTTTTTGGAGAAATACTTTCCTCACAGTAAGAGAGTAGATATAGAGAGACAATTCATATTTCTGAGACATAAGTAGAATGGAAATGTTGCAACATATGTATACATATTTATGAGGTTATCATGGAAAGAAATATACTATATATGTAATACAACGTGCAATATTGATCATTTAATTAATGGATTTAAGCTAATTCAATGAAAGGAATTAGTCTCCCAAACATTCTCATCGTATGATGATATAGTAACTTGTAAAATAATGATAGAGAAATAAATCTATATTTATTATGGTTCTGAATGTAAATAAGAGAAAAAGAGGATGGATAAGAAAAATATGGCTAATTGGAAGAAGAGAGAGGTGTGTTTTAAAACATGTGATACTTTTAGAAGGAAACACTATGGTATATGCTTAGAAGAATATGATTTTTCTTCAACTATGGAAAAATGAATCCACGTGTTGGATTCCAATGGAAAAAATGAATTTTCTAATTTCCAATGCTTCAATTGTAAGAATACGGTTCACTATAAAAATGAATTCCCTAAATTCCAAGGGAATGCTCCCCAAAAAAAATAAATGGGTCAAATCCAAGATAATGATGCTACTACTTTTGAAGATGAATAATTAATGTTTTTTCAGATTCATGAAATACGTTTGACAAGATACCATTATTAATGTTTTAGAATCATGCCTATTTTATAAATTTTTAAATGTGATCATGGTTTTCAAATATTTTTTATACGAGAAACATTGTGTTGTTTTGGGGTAATTTCTACCATTACGTGATCATTCTTATAAATCATTTGACATTTGAAATTTTGATAAATAGAATTTAGAATATTCATAATGTTAACTATTTAAGGAATTTATTGAAAACAAATTATAATTATTGATAAACTATTCTAACATTTTTTATTTTAGTATGAATTTAAATGTTGAGGGAATGACTTATTGATTGTTTAATCATTGTTAGTCTTCTATACAAATTCTTCTTGAATATCCATATTCTCATTTAATAAGTGATGTGGAGATAGTTTGAATAAAAACAAAATGATGAGATTACAACATCATATATGTTCATTTTATTAAGTAATTATATATATTATAAATGAAACCCTTCATTTTCAAAATTTAAATTTTTTACCAAAAACATATTCTATGTACATTTCACATTAAGAAATCAATTGTATTTTAATTGATCATATGTTTATGGTTTTATTATGTTTAACATTATAATGACCATCTCCACAATCACTCTCAATCAGAACATAGTGGTTAGATTTATCTTACGTGTATATATTTCACAATATGCAAATTTTATCTTATTCTATGGGCTAATTTTGTGGTGACCTTCACCTTGTTCATTTCCCTATTTAAAAGGGAATTTCTTATTAACCCATTTTTTTATGTGGGTATCACACAACAGAATTTTCACTACTCAAACTTTATCATTCAATGTTTAAAATTGAGAGGATGAAATTTATTGAATGATTATAGAATGTATCACCCCAAGGATTTACAAATAAAATTAACAGAAAATTTGATGCACACAACATTGTGTTTCTGTGAAAAAAATATTTTTTATTATAATTATCAATGAATGATAAACTATCTATGAAACTCAATTTTTACACCTTTGTTAATTTAATTTGAACAAATGGATATAAAAAATTGTTTTTAGTATGATATTTAATGTCTGATAGGATAAAATATTTTTTGGGGAATATTAATATACCCTTATGAATATTAATATACCAATTTTAATAGTCATATGACACTTGTGAATACTAACATCACCCATGAATGTATAAAAAAATGTAGTCACCTTATAAATGGAATATAAATTTTTTTAAAAATTATTAATAATGTGTTGGTATTTTTGTGAGTAATAAATATTTAATTATAATATTATAATTAATAAATTTATTTAAAAGGAAATTAATTTTCTTAAAATTTATTAATTTTTTTTTATAGAACTTTGATTTTTGGATAATTTAATAAGACCGTAGTTTATTTTTTGGCTGTTATAAAATAAGTTTAAATTTTGAAGGCTATATTTTTTGATTAAATGATAATTTGAGTTAAAAATTAAATTACATAGATTTATAAAATTACATTGATAAAATTTTGAACATTTTTAATTATACACAATGAAAAGTGATTAATTTTTTTTGGGATTTTCTGAAATACAAGAATTTTGTTGAGACATAAAACATGTTAATTTATGATATAAAAACATTATAATATAAGTAAACTCTTACATGACTCATGTATGATATTAGAAAACTTGTTTGAAACTCACATGAACGCATTACAATTTCTAGTCACAAGAACCCACATTATTTCTTGCCCTGATCAAAATAATAAAATAATGAATAAGATAATCAAGAATCACCCCTATCCTCCACTATAAAACCCACCCTCGCTCCCTTTTCTCCTCACTTCACTAAGAGTTCATGATTCTCAAAGTTATATATAGATATTTTTCCCTAGTTTATCTCCATGTCCAAGTGATCACGATATTTCCAAAAGACCAAAACCCATTCCTATAAGGAGGTTCTCAAAGAGGATATTTCAAGATGTAAACCCTCTTCCTTTTCCATTTAATTTCATTTTCATTTTTACATTTTTTATATTCTCATTAGCTTCTCTATAAAAATTATCATGAGAAATCCAATACCACAAATATACTAGACTGATATCAGGTTAATTTAATATTCATCCTCAATATTTATACACTGTCACTTCAATTTTAAAAAATAAAGCATTTTCTGGGAGATTCCAATTTTATACCATCATGGACGACCAAAAAAAATTAGTTTATTATTATTTAAATTAAATTTATGAAACCATTATTGTGATTGAAACAAACTATAATATATATATTATTACATATTTAGTCTTCTGGGACTATTATATAAACATAATATTAATTCATACGATAAAACAAGTTCGTAATTTTCAAATTGCCACAAAAATAATCAAAATGATTGTCATTAATTTTTTATCTAATTATTTATCCTAATAACATGAAACAAAATTAAAAATATAACCTTTTACACATATTTATCTTAATCTATAATATATAATTTATATTCTGGAGAATTATATCCATTACACATGAACTTCCATACTCATATACAAGTATATCAAATGTGAAAACCAAGGAAATGAACGCTCCCAAGCTATAAAGTAGTATCTTATAACCCATATAAAAGTACATAAATGAATTTAATAAAACTATATAATATAAAATATTAAAATAATATTATTAATTAATTAATAAATTGATATAATTTTATTATCTATGACGTTAAGGTCAAGTGAAAAACATGTTCGGACATAAGGTAAGGATTTTCTCAACTCACTTTTAATTCCTTGAGATATGCATTACTCACCACTATTCATATTATGTGGTGTATGTATACATCCCATTTATGTATCATATGATGAATCTTTTTATTTTTTGGGTTTTTAATGTATCATTTTATGATTACTAATTTTGTGTCATATAATTCTATTGATTATAATGTGGTAAGGGTGTTCTACCCAATCCTCTATTTTTCATTGGGGCCAGTTTTATTCTCTACATACCTCAATGAAATTATTCTTCATTCTTATATAATAATGATAAATTCTATTTTAATGTTATATATGTATAAAAAAATATTTCATTATTTTATGGGGAGTTACATGTTTTAAAAGGATCCATAAAAAATTATTCATGATAAAAATTATTTTTTATTGGATGTTCTGAAATTCATACATTTTTTCAAATTAACTCTATAATCTGTGTTAACACACAATTATTTTTATGAAATCAATAATTTTAATATAAAAATATACCTTGATTCACATATATTATTATACAACTATTTTCCAATAAAACAATTCATTTCAAAGTTAAAGAGTATTTCCATCAAGAATAACAAGATGATATTATACCAGTATGTTCATCTATTTCAACACTCTTATTGATTCATATATATAATTAGGATAAATATTATATGATATCACCCAACATGTTTTATTGAACGAGTCATGATTTTTTTACCATTTATGTGCTATTTTGAAATCATTCACCATATTACTTAAAAAGGTTTGTGTTATCTTTAATGACTGGGGAAGGTGATTTAACAATCGTATGGTTGTTTCAATATGAATGTATATGTTGTTTGTGTTTCACCACATTAATATGAGTAATGTATTGAAAATGTTAGGTGTTGGGGGGGGGGGGTCCCACTATTTCCCCTAACTGCATCGCTAGGTCGGATGAGAGAAACTGGATATGGTTTTGTCCATGGCCTTATCCATTTAATAGATTCTTGGCATGAAGCCATAAAATTAATAGCTTCTTTTATTGTAGCCATGAAAATAATAGATTATGGAATTAATTCTTGAAAAATTCATGGATGGAGTCCTTGAAGGTATTTTTTAGAAATCCATTATCATGCATTTCCTTCATTGTGAAACTAGTTATTGATAGTTCATGTGATTATTCAACTAGTAGAATATCAATGGTTATGTTTAATTATGATATTATTCTTTAATATTTTGAGCCTATGATGTTATTCCCAAGTATAAATTTAATGGTATGTGTTTTTATCTTCTCAACTTGCCTAGTTTTTATGTATATGATTACTTATGCTTTATTACGTACCCTTATTGTGCATATGTTATCACCCCTTTATTATGTATTATTTCCACCAGGATGTGATGATGAAAATTTTGAACAACATTCAATGATAATATTGTAATTTTTTGGGATTATAAGAGATTTTATATGTTTTATTTCATTTTATGTTATATTGTTGAACTTATGTGTGTAACTAGTTTTCAAAAACAATGAAATTATACTGTTTTTTGGGATGCACCACCCTATTAAATATGCAAATGTAATAAAATGAACCAACTCTAGGAAACAAGGGTCTATCATTTACAATACCCATCCATAAAATAAGGTTGTGGAAAACAAATTCAATCTTTTTTTGGAGATGGTAATCCCAAAATATGAATGATTGATACTTTCAATTTTTGTTTGTGGGGAATAGGTTTCATTAATGTGTTTTAATAATAATAATTACATTTAATAATTGTTATGATCAAAAATATATTATTTTATTATAAAGTCAATATATTTAATGGGGTTAAATATGAATATAAATAACATGTGATCTATTTGGTTGACTACATCTTCATCTAAATGATTCAATCGGATCATCTCTAAAGGGCTCTATGGTTGAAGATTTTTAGAGACAAAAAATTCTTGAATGTGGTATGCGATGTGTGAAGTTTAATTAGGTGTAGTATTATTGGTAAATGAAGATCAATATGTTGTAATGAAGTGAGGGAGTATGGGTCCTTTTATAATTGATATGTGGGACCCTATTTTTATTTCCATAAATTAATAATTTATATTAAAATCATTCTCAAGACAAATACCACAAAATAAAATTGAATTTGATGGAAAGGTGGCATAATTTAGTAATAATATCATTATGTATAATTTCGTGATATTTTGGTGTAATTTTGGTCCTTATAATTTTTATTCACCTTTAGATAACATATTTTAATTTCCCCTAGAGTAATGAATTTATCAATAATTAAAGGAAGTAATTTTTACGTATAAGATAAAAATTGAAGCATAAATGACAAATTTTTGACATTATAGAACATAAAATAATCATATTTTATTTATTTGTTATTTTTATTAATTCTAAATTATTTAAAAAATATATTTTGATACAATATCATTATATTAGATTATTAAATGATTATATAAATTTAAAATCAAATACATATAGATAAAGTGATCATTAGACTATAATTCATTCAAACATCCATAATATTTTAGATGTATCTATTGAAGTCGTGGGCACATCAAGAGATTTAGATTATATCACATTTAAATATTTTAAAATAATATATTATATTTACTTAATAATTGGAGGAAAATTGCATCAATATTTCATAATTGATTTAGATTATTATAAATATATAAAAACTAAATAAATATATCATGAATGAAATATTATTATGCTTAAAATAAAATATTTCAATAGTAAATAATATAATTTCCCCTTTGTCAAAACATATGATATTTTAAAACAAAGTAATGTATATATTTTTTATCAATAATGGATTCGAATAATATATTAGTAATTATAATGGAAATGATTCAATTAATCAAATAAAATTATAGCGTATGGTTTTAAGGATTAAATTAAATATATCCAATAAAAATTAGGATCACTAATTATGTCATGTTAACTTATTTTTATTCTATATTAAAAATAATTACTCTATACTTTAGAGATAAATTATTCCATAATTACTACTCAAATAGATATAAATTTAAAGTGTTATACGTACATAATATATCCAAACTGAGTAAAAATTTGTAATTAATTTTATCTAATTTAATTCTTATACATGGATGGAATTATTTTTAATTCATTTCCATTGAATGAAGCAATAAAATGTTTTTAGAAAATTAATTTTCATAAGAATAAAATTAGTTTAATAAACATTGGATGAATAGAAATATAATTAATGAATGATGATATAATTTTAACATGTTATAAATCAATAAATATCATTAAAACATTCACCAATAGGTAAAAATTAAATTTAATAATATAAATTACATTTTATGCATAATATATTATTTCCTAGAAAAATGACATTTATATTCAAATATTTATTTTTTTAATGAAAATAATTTGATAAGTAAAGGATCAAATTTTTAAATGTGTAGACTGCATATTTTTCATTATTTATTTAGTATTATACATACTCTCAATTAAAATTCCTAGGAGGTAATATATTTCATAATAATAGAAAAGGTTATGTTTTTCTTCTAACCATATTATTTTATATAATGTAAGCAATCAAATAATTAAAATTATTTATAGAGAATTGTTTCCTGAAAACATTATCATGTTACATTATACCTCAATAAAATGAGTCTATACCCCATAATTAATTAATATGATACATAAAATACAAGGATATTTCTATCTCATCACGTTATTAGGTTCCAACATAGCTTTCATAAATTAGTTGTTTCAGTATTGATCATTAACCTCGTGAGGGGTTCTAAAGACTCGAACCAACTGAACACAAAACCAGTAGGCATACTAGTTTCCACATTTCCTCATTAATTCATCCACATGTGCTAGAGGCTTTGTAATAACAAAGAAAGTTTAAATAGGTGATAATGGGATTACTATACCCTCATGTTCTAAGTAGCACAACGATAAATTTTTTTAGATCCATAGCAATAAGAATGGTAATAATACTAAAATACAAAAAAAGAATAATAATTCAATAATTAAATAAAAGTGATGCATAATTCCAATTTACAATAATTCATGTATGAAAGATGATGCAATCAGGACATATAGTTAAAATTAATAAAATCAATAAAATATAAATAATAATAACATCCAAATGAGTTGATTCCTAAGCATCTTGATCTCCCGATTGATTATTTGCTCTCGAGATCCAATGTACATAATAGATCACAAGATATAAATCCATAGACCCGCAAACAAGATGTAAACATGGGTACTATATTGTTCCCATGATGGGTATGAAATATAAATCACATTAGCCAGCCACCCACGATTTCTATTACAATCCATATCATACAATAAAAATTATTAAGTGTTCCATAAATAATAAATGAACATCTACTAACTAATAACAAATACAGTACCAAGGTCTAGCATCCTAAAAAGATACTCAGCCCACACCACCTTCTTCAGCCTATGTTGGTTGCCTGAAAGAGGAATCTATGCTGGGAATAATATATATATATATATATCATAGGACCATTGTAAACACGTAAAAAGAAAAAGGCATACCAAAAAACTTTTTATTCATCATTGTGACTAATTCAGATGTCATCATACATGTATTATAGTAAAAAAGTCAAATTATCATAGGTGAAAAAATATCATAATAAAAATAAAAGTTGCATCACATGTGAAAAAAATCCA
Source organism: Viscum album (assembly GCA_963277665.1). Lineage (NCBI taxonomy): Eukaryota > Viridiplantae > Streptophyta > Magnoliopsida > Santalales > Viscaceae > Viscum > Viscum album. Next base: position 1,041,943,621 of record OY728160.1, on the reverse strand, counting down.
TCAATCCACCAAATCCAATAGTTGAGTCTGGAACCCTTCCTTGGATTTCATAAAATAATATCATGTGTCTCCATGGGATCATCAAATATAACCCAATACCACCGAGTCTGAACAAGGGGACTTGTATGAAATCTTGTTTATCTCTCAAGGCATTGTAACTCTGATTCTATCCCAGATATATCTATAGGGGGTGAGTATCACCAATGTCATAATGTAGACATATTGATAATGGGTCCATCCATGGGTTAGTCTCTATGGAATTTGAATCACTCATGAGTACAAGAAATCCCTCAGGTAGCTCATTCATTTCAAACCATGGAATCAATCCAGATGTGTCGAGTCATAAACAACTGGGCATGGAGAGTCCATCCATGAATCCTTATATGAAAATCCAGTTCTCTCCCAACCCATATCAAGTGAACTAATAAGCCAAAGAACATCCCAAGTTAAAGCAGTTATATAATTTTATTCCATTAAATTAACATCTCATTCCAAAAATCATTCAACATAATCATGTATCAAAAATAAATTATAAAAAGGGAAAATAATTTAAGAACAATGTATAATCTATACCATACAATAACTAGTCATTAGAAAACATTCCTTAAGCATAAAAAATGGAATTAAAACATAATCACATGAAATTAACATGCCTCAAATCACATGTAATCAATGACACATAAATAAATAAAGCTAGTGAGATTTTCCAACCATAGTATTCAATTCAAGCCATCCAGTCAATGGGGATAACAATTAAATATAAAGATCGTGAAATTTATGAAGATTAATTAAGATCAATCTTTCACATATAATGTGAGAGGAATGAAGCACAATCCAACCCACTATAGAATATGGTGAATTACAATGGGAAGTTGTAATGGACCAGACCTCTCTAGTCCATTCCTTTTCAGAAATCTGGTGTTTGAGGTGTTCTTGGAGGTCATGGTGACTTCTCCCCAACGAATTTCTATATTTGCAGTTCTATTAATTGTGTTTCTAGTTTTTTCTGAACACAATCATCAGTGGGAATGATGTGAAGAGTTTCATTGGTGATACAGATGTGAACAGTGTCATCCGTGAGACAAATGTGATAAATGTCATCTGTGAGACAGATGTGATTAGTGTCATTAGTGAGTTACATGTGAACAATTTCATCAGTGAGATAGATGTGCACAGTGTTATTGGTGAGATAGATGTGAACATTTTCATCGGCGAGACATATGATAATAGTGTAATTGGTAATATAGATGTGAACAATGACATTGGTGAGAAAAATGTGAATAGTAAGATCTGTGAGTCATTTGTACTATCAGCGTCAGTGAGACATTTGTACGATCGGAGTCAGTCATTTATTTGTACTGTCAGCATAGGGTATTCATTTGTAATGTTAGCATCAGTTAGTAATTTGTACTATCAGCATCAGTGAGTCATTTGTATTATTGCCGTCAGTGAGTTATTTGTACTGTCTACGTAGGAAGGTGTACAACATTTCAAGCCATCAGTAGGTGCACAATGTTTTAAGTCATCGATATGTGTATTGTGTTTCTAGCCATTGGTAGGTGTATAGTGTTTCTAGAAATCAGTAGGTTTACAATGTTTCCGACTTCCTACAGTTCGGCCATTTAACTACTTCTTTGATTAAAAATGCATTAAATTCCTTATATTAAGGGATTTTAAGATGATTCATAGCCCATAAACCCTATGTTAATTTTCATAAGGCTCAAGATGCCATTACTAGCTAAAACCATGAAATTTATTGAAATCCTCTTTTAATGGAAATTCGGGCATATCATAAACTGCTACTCTGTTAATTGTTTTTAAAGGGATGAGATATATTTGTCCCTTGTTATACATTCTTGTTCCTTGGTGTGAGACACTCCCACCATTCATTCATCCATTTGTAGTGGTGTGATCGAACCATAATCCTTGGATTGTTTCCCCTTGATGTTTCATCATGTTGCATGTGAACCCCCTATTTTGGTGCAAACAACAATTGTCGATCCTTCATCGAGAGAATGGATGATCTACCACCATTTTTTATGCATCATCAATCCTCCTTCTCCAGTTTCTCATTTCCATGTTATGAAATGTGTCCTACATTTTTCTAATGGAGTTTTCATGGGTGTTAGTTGGTACATTTGTGTTGCAATGTCCTCGGGTGGATTTAGTTATCATGGTGGTAGGTGATCTTGATTTGTTGCATCGATCGTTATCACGTAAAGAATGTAAATAATGTTTGAAGGTAGGGGATTCATTAATTCTCTATTATTTTACATATCTATAGAGTACTAATCTATTATCCCCTATATCATAATCTAATTGACCTAAAAATGATTTGACCTAAATAATTAAATTGGTATAGATCTTATGTTGTGGCCTCTTTTTTTATAAAGTATGATATCTATGAATTCCTTGTTTAGCATGTTGTTCATGATGGAAATTGGTAAGGAATATACACTGGGATTAATTGTAATTATTTTTATAAAAAAAAGAGGCATGTATAGGAATCGGGTTGTTTTTGTGGTAAGCATGTTTGATTGAACGAATTGATGATCTAGAGGAATGTTGATGCCTGTTGATAAAGAATTAAAAGCATGTTAATTAAAATTTTAGATAATATGTGATAGGTTAAAATTTTGGTTGCTCATAGTTGGAATGTAAAAAAAATAAATCAGTTAATTCTAAATGGATTAAATAACTTCATGTTTCTTAAATGATAATGTCCCATATGGTTCTATGTTACCCTCTTACTTGTAAGGATTAGTGTCGTGTGCATTGGATCCATGATTTCTCATTTTGTATGATGGATAGATGCCTTGTTTAAGGGACCAGAGCCAAGTTTTTATGATGTTTGTTCCTTATTTCATTTTTTTGATGTGTTCCTTGATAGCTATTGTGATATGTTGGGCTGGGATACCCTTTGGTTATGGTAACATTTGATGCATAGAGTGGAGAGATACTTCATTTTATGCATGTGGGTGTTGAGGATGACACCGTACATGATCAAATAGGTTGGATGTGAATTATTTGATGCATGCTGAATCTTGTTGATTGTTTATATTCATTAATTTCCCCGTAGCTCAAGGATACTGATCTTTCTTACCCTCCTTTCAAAAGGGGAAACTTCACATGAGGTATTCCACATGCATTCCATGTTTATCTTCCCGTGGGGGGATGGGTCTATGCTTCTACTTTATTGTCTGAGGACTTGAATGGTATTCCATCTACTCAATGTGTTTAACCCCATGTGTATGGTATCATAGAATGTTTTTCTAGAATTCCTAGAAATATGGGAATGTTATAATGCAGTTAATAAATGATTGAAAAAATGTTGTTACCCCAACGGGTTAGATCCTGCTTTGACGGAATGATGAGGTTACAAATTAAATGAACAATGGATTTTAGGTATGATGATAATGAAATATAACGTGTAATTGATAATGGTTAATTAATGTTTAATTAATTAATTTATGTAAAGTGAAATAGATAAAAAGGGTATTATGTAATATAATAAACCCCTTTAAACTGTTTTGTGCTTATAGAAGACCTAGTCTTAGAAGTGGAAGATGGGAGTCCAAGAGACATTATCTGCAGTTGGGTCTAATACTAGGTTATTCCCATTGTGTGGTTGTAAGATATAGTATAATTTGTAATTTATTGTTTCTATATTCTACTCCACCCTGTTAGTTAGGGCAACTGAAACCCCTGGGATTCTGAGCTCCGAGGTGTCTTTTCCTAAACTTTTGGGTGGGAGGATGGGTGGAAAACTACCCCCTTTAGTACCACTCTCTTCACTTGGTAGTTACTTTTTCCAGTAGGCACGATGGTTAGTTTTCACCATATATGTGTGTAGGGGGATATAATGCATTTTTTTCATTCACACACAAATCTTCTAGATATAGTTTCTTATGGACTACTATAGGTGTAATGTGTATAGGATATGATGGCTTCAAGATCCTTACTCAGTGTATGGGCTATAAGGCCGTGAGTAATATTTCAAAACATATTATACACATTATGAGAGAGGTGGTGGATCCCAAAAACTACCTAGTTAATCTGGTTACATGGATTTAGTGGTTGTGTTGCATGAGGTGCATGTTATGGTGGTTCACCCAGGTGTCTGCATGCAAGCCTTTTGGGGGAGAGATGCTTAGGATGTGCGATGTTGGGGAAAAGCAGCAAGTTAGTGGTGATGTGGTAGTGGAGTAACCTTGATATGTTTTTATTATAATATATACTTTTGTATGTGATTCTTGTTGAGAGTAGCCATGGTGAGGCTGGGAAATTAGTACACATATTTAGATTATGAGTTAGTATCACTTTTGTTTCACTATAAATTAGCATTCTTTCAGAACTTTTACATGAGAGGCTCTAGGTAGGATCCTACTGAGTATACTATTATACTAATCATATATATGTATAAACAATTTTTAGGTCACTTATAGTAGGAGTTAGATCATGATGGTTGCTAGTAGCTTGAGGTAGTAGGAGCTGTTCAGGATTCATGGTCACTGTCATTTTAATTTTCTTTTGGTATATTCAGTTTTCCATTTACGTTGTATTTGTTTTTGCGTGAAATTACATATGTGTACTTGGGATTTCATTTATATTGTATTTTATGTTGTAGTTGGTTGTTGTATGTATTATCACTCTCTCATTCAAATGTGTTCTCTTGGAGGGTAATGCCTCTCATTCAGTGTGTTTACCACACTCTTGGTGCCACTCTCCAACCCAGAGCATACTTGAGGAGGGACTCAAGGGTCACAATATCCCCTCTCACATTGCTGGCCAAGGAGGGTATACATGGTAAGGATGTGGTCATGTCGTAACGGAATTATAGGGAGGATGTGGGATATGAGGATGTTTGGTGTTAAGAATAGGTGAGGTTTCATGGGTTGGTTGGGAAATATTGTCTTTTAAGTTTACAATGTGATGTAATCAATATTGACCAGTTGAGACGCATGTGTTTAGAGACCCCTATGATCTTATGAACATACCCGTATGTTTACAGTGGCTGTTAAATGAGGTGATACTAGTTATAGGGTAGAGACATAGGAAAGGGTCATGCATCATTATTTATTATTCTCATGTCTGAATGGGTATATCATGGTATAGGTTAACAACAAATTAATAAAAAAACCTAAATAATTAATGTTGATTCTTCTATATTATAGGTTTAGGAGGTCAAATAGGTTTTTATTTTTCATGTAAGGATCCAGGTCGATGTCCTCATTATGTTCGTGTAGAAGATGTCTTGTAGGGTGCAATAGCATATCTCCATAGGGTAGAGGTTGACGATGATGATACTTTGAGGAGGACACTCCAAGAGATTCAACACGAGAGTCTGTAAAATTACAAGTGATCTATTTCAGATGCAGTCATGAAGGAATGGTTGGAGGAGGTTGGGATTGCCTTATGTTTGATTCATGCTTAAAAGGAGAAATGGGTGTATTTGTAGTGATGATGTTTTGTGGGGAGGAAAGGGAGTGGTGGTTATTTTTCCCCAAGGATCACGCGGAGTTGCTGATCTTGTGGAGGAGTTCCTAGACAAGTTCAAAGTTGAGTTTAATTCTTCAATTATGAAGGTGTACTGTTTCCAGGAGTTGCATACCATTCAATAGAGGAGATATAGTGTTCCATAGTTTGGAATCCATTTTATTATCCATTTAAAATATTCTATGAACCTATTTCTAGATGAGATGTCATGGGCAAGGAATTTAGAAGAGGCTTTGCTTTGAGAGATCCTACAACATGTCACCCTGTTTATGCTGAAGACTTATCTCGAGGTTATGGATAGGGAAGAGGTCATCAAGAGGAAAATAGCATGAACTAGATCTACATGAGAGGGAAGTCATTAGGATTCCTCACGATGTAGATATGTGTTCTAGGGATTCAGGTTTTCAGGGAAGAAGAGTTTTCATTAAACCGGGGGTAGGTCTGATCCCTTAGTAAATTGTTTCTTTAGGGAGAAAGATTTCAACCCTATTCTATGGGATCATTCACTTGTGTTTCTTTTAGAGGATGAGGTCATATGCAGAATGAGTACCTAAACATTTAGAGCAGTCATCTTGTAGTTGGTGTTCTGCTCAATGTTTTTTAATTGAGGCAGTTCAAGCCAAGGCAGCAGTAGAAGGTTCTCCCAGCATTGGATCAGTAGAGAGCAGATGTGGCAGGTATAGGAAAACCCTTTGATTCTCCCCATACTCATAGTGATGAGAAAAATCGTGGTGGTGGTCATCATTAAGGTCAAATGGGTTTTTGAGGAAGTTGTATTCAACTTCATGCTTTTTCATTGCCTATTCCAGGTGAGCCAGACATCGTTCAAGGTACCCTTTTCTTGATTTCTACAAGGGTGCATGACTTATTCAACTCAGGATCCATGCACTAAATCATAATACATTCCTATCCATGATTTGGTACCTGAGGATGAGAGGCTTCCGGTTCCCTTGGAGTAGACTATGCCAGTTGGAGGTCGAACTGGCTTGTTTGACATATGTAAAGTCTGTGAGATAGTTCTTGGAAAAAACACCAACCCTAGGTAGATTTACTATGTTTATGGATCCAAACTTGTGATTTAATCCTAAAAATGGATTGATTGTATTCCGTACAGGATGTCGTTGATCGATTCCTGGAGGTAGGTGGTGTTATTCGATTTAGATGGAGTGCCAGCGATGTTTGTATGCAATCTAAACCCTCAGATGGGTTAGATATATGCTATATAATTATCATCCATTATGGTTTAGATGTTGATGAGTTATTCAGGGGTTCAATAGTTGGAATTTCCAAGGGTCTTATAAGAGTAACCAGATGTCTTTATACAATAGGTTGTAGCATTAGTGCTTTGTTGAGAGATCGATTTTGGGATCGAGCTACAGGTAGGAGAATCTCCTATATCTATGTCTCGATAGAGGATGGCCCCTTATGAGTTATGAGAGTTTCGTATACAACTCATTGGTCAGTTACAATATGGTTGTGTTTTTTCAAGTGTATCATTGTGGGGCTCACTAATTTTTTTTAGTAGAAGGATGAAAGAATTTTATAGTTTTGTATCGATTGTTTTCACTTAAGAAAAGTGTTGAAGAAGAATCACGTTCCTCCTCTCCGTAAGGATGATTTATTTGATCAACTAATGTATGAATGTGGGTTCTCAAATATCAACTTGCAGTCAGGATATCATCAAATGCATGGGAAGGATGAGAATATCATGTAGACTTCTTTCTGTTGTCTTCATGGGAATTGCATGTTTATTGTAATTCCCATTTTTTGGGGAGAATGTTGTAGGTGAATTTATGGGATTGAGGAATTCAATGTTCCGTGAGTTCCTAGATAATATTTTGGGGGTTTTCGTCAATGAAATATTTTTGTACTTCGCATCTGATGAGGAGCAGGCCGAGCATCTACATGCTGTTTTTAGAGTTCTTCATCAAAATTATCTATTTGGGAAGTTGACAATGTATGAGTTTTGGGCTCATGAAGTTAGTTTCATGGGGAATTTGATGTCCAATAAGAGATTATATATAGATCCATCAATGATTGAAGAAACCACGTCTTGTGCATCCACCAAGATAATGGGAGAGGTATGATGTTTTCTTTGGACCTGTAGGATACTACAGGATGTTTGTAGTCGATTTATCTTGGGTTGTGACACCAATGACATCATTGAATTGGAAGGATAAATAATTCTTGTTGACTGATTAGTGTCAGATAACTTTTGAGTATCTGAAGGAGGTGTTTTTCAGTGATTCAGTTCTTTGTCTACTAGTATAGAGAGTTTAGTTGGATGTTTCAATGTTGCTTCACATCTAGGGATTGGATGTGTTATAATGCATAGAAACCAGTTGTTTCTTATGGGTCTTAGTAGTTGCATCCGGTCGAACATAACTATTCCATCCATTATCATGAGTCTGTAATGGTGGTGTTTTCTCTGAAAATATGGAGACTTTTATTCATTGGAAAGTACGTTGTGGTTTTCAATTATTATTATAGCCTGAGTTATGTATTTCACCATTGTGACTTGAACTTTTTTGTGGTGATGGTGGATAGATTTTTTACAGGAAAATGACTTCGAAATATCATATACACCTACAAAAAGGAATGTTGTAGTTCATTAAATGAGAATGAAGTCGCACTGTGATGAAATGCGTGAATCCAGTGATTCCTGGAGAGTAATAGAAGAACATTAATATTTACATCTACATAATGGAGAATTTAGGGGAATAGGTGGTCTTTTTTATACGATAGTGAAGTCATCTCTGGTGAAGCAGGTGGATGAGTCCGAGTTGGTGGATCTAGAGGTGCTAGTCTAGAGTGACTGTGTTGATTATGGAGAGGCTCGTGATGGTTGGTCTGAGGATGAACAATGTCGAGTGTTGTATTTGGGAAGTCTTTTCATTACTTTGGGGATGTATGAGACAGTTCTCAGAGGGTTGTATATTTTCATTATAGGTGCATCATGGGTTCAAAAAGTTGTATCGAGGTTTCGTGAGTGGATTTTGGTGGCCTGGGTTAAAGCATGTAGTTGATGAGTTTGAGTATCAGTGTCTAGTCCACCATATGGTTAATGTTAAGCACCTTGTCCCCGATAGTTTTCTCTATCCCTTAGATGTTCCACATTGGAAGTGGGAGGACATCTCATTGGACTTTATTACTAGTATACCTCATGCCTAGGGAGGCCATGTTGATATATGGGTGGTAGTGTATTTTTTGATAGAATCTTCCCACTTTATTGCTATCATGGAATCTTGATTAGTGGATGTTTTGTCATGGAAGCATCTGGAAAAGGTATTGAGACTCCACAATGTCCAGAAGATGATCAATTTTTATCAATATCTTCATTTTACGTCTAATGTGTGGAGAGGTATCCAATATGATTTCAGTTCTCAACTATTCCATATCACTATATTCCATCCACACATAGGTGATTAGAGAGAGAAGACTATCCAGACTATTGAAGACATGTTTTACACTTGTGTCTAGGAATTTGGAGGTTTGTTGATGTGGAAAAGAACCTTAGTGGAGTTATCTTACAATAACAGTTTCCGCTCCCTGATCGGTATGGAACCATTTTATGCCATGTATGGCTGACCATGATGTTCTATATTGTGATATACTAGGGTCAAGAGTCAATAATTATTGGGCTAGAATGAGTAAAAAACACCACAGATATGGTTCATGTGATTTTAGAGTGGATAAATGTAGCGCCAAATCATAAAATATCACATGCCGATCAAAGGAAAATACCTTTGTAGTTTATTTTTGGGTATCACATGTTTTTAAGGTCACTCCCCACCATGGTTAGGGAAGGATTGGTCATTAGAGTGTGATTTCTCTGCTATTTTTTGGGCCTTTCGATGTGTCAGGTCGTGTTGGTGGCATGACCTATCAAGTAGAACTTCCCACACAGATGATCCGAATAACCGATGTTTTTCATGTGTCATAGCTTCATCGTTATCTTCACGATAACTCTAATGTCATCGATTAGTGAGAAATCAATGTTGATGATAATGATACATTCAAGGAGATGACTATGGAGATCGAGGACAACAAAGGGAAGGGGTTGTGCGAGCATTTTATTCCCTTTAGTTTGTGTTTGGTGGCGACACAGTGGTGTAGAGGAGAGTACATGGGATCTTGGGTCACAGATACATTCTTAGTACCCCATTTTGTTTGATTTTTAACTCAATTCATGTAATTAAGTTCGTTTGTGATTGGAGAACTTTTGATTTTGTGAGATGGCATCCTTTTGTTTCTATTGTGGATTTCTCTCTTTTGAGAGGTATCTTGATGTGTGGTTTTCTGAACCACTTTTTAGTTTCCTTTTAGGTTGGTTTTGATTTATCGATGATGAGAGTGTTTGATATGTATTTTATTTAATGGCCTGGACGTCTCCAATCCATTTCTTTTTTGAAATCTGGTGTCTAAGGTGTTCTATGAGGCCATGGTGACTTGTCCCCAACACTTTTCCAAATTTCCAGTTCTTTGAAATGTATTTCTAGTTTTCTAAACACTGTAATCAGTGAGACATATGTGAAAAGTGTCATTAATGAGGCATATATGAATTGTTTCATCAGAGAGACAAATATGAAAAGATTCAATGGTGAGATATATGTGAACAATGTCATCAGTGAGATAGATATGAATAGTTTCATCGGTGCGATAGATGTAAATAATGTCATTAGTGATACATATGTGAGCAGAGCCATCAGTGGAGTAGATATAATCAGTTTCATTGGTGTGACATATGTGAGCAATGTTATCGTTGAGTAAGATGTGATCAGTTTCACCATTGAGACAAATGTGAATAGTATCATCCATGAGACAGATGTGAATAGTGTTACCTGTGAGAGATTTGTTCTATCAGCATCATTGAGTCATTTTTATTGTTGGAATCGGTGTTTCATTTGTACTATTGGAATCGGTGATTCATTTTTTACTTTTATCATCGATGAGACTTTTGTACTATCAATGTGATTGAGTCCTTTGTACTCTTAGTGTTCGTGTTTTATTTGTATTTTTAGCATCAGTGATTCGTGTGTGTTTTCGGTGTCAATGAGTCATTTTAACCATCGGCATTGGAGGGTCATTTTTACTATTGGTGTTGGTAGGTATATAGTGTTTGTAACCAATGGTATGTGTACAGTGTTTCCATCCATCAGGAGGTGTACAGTGTTTCCAACTTCCTACAGTGCAACAATTTAATGTTTTCTTTGACAAAAAATGCATTCAAGGCCCTTTTAATGGATTTATGGATGATTCAATTCCCATAACAACTATTTAAATTTTCATGTGTCTTCGGATGCCTTTAAATTTTCAAACCGTGCTGTTTAATGTGATCCTTGTTTTATGGAATATCAAGTGTATCTTAAAATTCTACTCACATAAACCTTCTAAAGGGACTAGATTTATTCCTCTGTTGTTCTATCTATTTGTTCCCTTGTTCGAGATGCTCTAACCTTTACATCATCCAATAAGATGGGTGTAATTGAACCTTAATCCTTGGATCGTTTCCCCTTCATGATTTTCCCTACAGCATAAACCCCCTATTTTGGTGCATGCAGTAAGTGTCGACCCTTCATCGATAGAAGGTAGGATCTACCTCTGTTCATGTGTTTCATTGATCCTTATTATCATATTTATCCTTGCCATGTTCTGGTATGTGATCTCCAATTTTCTAATGTTGTTTTGTTGTGTTTCAGTTGGTGTGGTCATGCCGCAACATCCTTAGGTGGATGCAGTTGTCACTATGGGATGATATTGTGATCCATTGCATATATTGTTATCCCATAGAGAATGTCATGAACCTTTTGAGGTTGGATATTAATTACCCCCCTATTATTTTATGTGAAACTTTATTGTTATCATGTTTTATCCCAATGGATTACAAAGGAATTGAGTTAATAAATATTATAACTGAATAAATAAATTGTTATCAATTGTATGTTGTTGCCTCTTGTTTTTCAAGATAGAGTGATATATATGATTACCTTGTTTAGCATGTCGTTCCATGTTTATATTCATTAGGTAGTATGGATCTACGCTCCTAATATATGTGACAAATACTTGATGAGTAGTTTATATACTCACCATGATGAGACCATTCTGATTGGACGAATAGAATTTTATTCTAGAATTCCTAGGAATACGGGGATGTGATAATGGTGTTAATAAATGATTGAATAAATTATGATAACCCATGGGGTTGGATTTTTCTAGGAAGCAACGTTGATGTTACAATTTAATGGTACAATGGATATTTTGTGTGATGATAATGAACTATAATGTGCAATTTATATTGGATAATTAATGTTCAAATAATTAGTTAATGTAATGTAAAACTGATAAAATGGGAATGAAGTAATATAATAAAGATATTTAAATGGTTGTGTCCTTATAGGATACTAGGTCATAGTAATGGAAGTTGAGAGTCGTAGAGACATTATCTATATTTGATTTTATGAATAGGTAATTCCCACAATGTGGTTATGAGATGTAGAATATTCTGTATTTTTTTTGTGTTTCTATATGCTACTCCACCCTTAAATTAGAGATACTGACACCCTGGGGATTCTGAGACCTGGGGGGTTTTCCCCAACATTATGATGGGAGGATTGATGGATGACTACCCCCATTGGCCCCACTCACTTCTCTTGGAAGCTACATGTGCTGGTGGGCACAAAGGACAGTTTTCTCCATATATGTGTGTATAGTTCTATAATGTATTTTGGTTATTCTCAAACATATATTCTAGATATAGATTTTTATGGACTACTATTGGTGTAAAATGTATAGGATGTGATGGCTTGAGGATCTATACTCAATGTATGGGATGTAATGTCTTGAGGTATAATTCCCAACATATGAAACACGTTATGGGTAGTGGCTCCTAGAATCTACCTGTTTCTTTGGTTACGTGGATGTATTGGTTGTGTTTCATGAGGTGCATGTTGTGGTGCTTAACCCAGGTGTTTGCGGGCAAGTGGAAAACCAGTAGAGAAGTGGTAGTGTGGTACCCTTGATATTCTTGATTATATTATGTACACTTGTATGCGATATGCTATGAGATTATCCAAAGTGAGGTAGTGGAATTAGTATACCTTTTTTGCTAACGAGATAGATTCACTTGTTGTTCACTCTACATTAGTATGATTTCATTACTTTTTCACGAGAGGCTCTAGGGAGGATCCTTTTGAGTATACTATTATACTCACCATATGTATATATAATCTATTTTTAGGTCACATGGAGGAGGTTGGAGATCAGGATGGTTACTACTATGTTAGGGATATATGAACTGTTCATTCTTTTTAGCGATTTTCGTTTTTAATTTATTTTGGTACGTGATGCTTTCTATTTCAGTTGTAGTAGTATTTTCAAGTAATTACATATGTGTAATTTGGATTTCTTTTATATTGCAGTCTGAGTCAGAGATGGTTAGTGTATTTCTTATCACCCTTTTGCATGTGTTCTCTTAGAGGGAAATTCCTCACATTTTGTGTGATTACTATACCCTCCGTGACTGTATCCACCCCTAGGCCTACTGTTGGTAGGACTCTAGGGGACCCTATATTCTATCCCACATTGTCGGCCTATGTGGGGTGCACCTTGTGGGGAGGGGTCATGATATAAGTAATCCTATGGATAAGAAAAATATATATGGAAGTGCATATATCATTTTTCAATTGAATACATCACACCTCTTAAAGGTTATTTTAGAAAACATGATATTGATTTAAACAATTGATTTCTTTCAATCAATGTCTTCAATTTTATATCAAGGTGTAAGGTATATAACATTTAAAACAAATTAAGGGTTCTTGTGAAGACACAATGCATGACATCATATTCATAAAAATTTAATTACTTGAAAAATATTTTTGGATCATGGTATAAAGAATATGTTAGAATGGAATAAAAAAATGTCATATGTAAAGAATCATACCTCAAGAGAATAACCTAGGTGAAAAAATCAGCTATAGATGTTCAAATCAGCAACCCCTCGATGCTTCCCCTTCCTTCCATCGAGTATATTCCCCTTCACATATAAATAAGAAAACCAAGAACATATGTATATATTCTCAAGGACATGAATATGTACTAAGGGATGAATACCTATATTCTCATATATGCATATAACAAATTATACAAACTTAAATATGAATTTTTCATATATATACATAAGCACAACTTGCTGCAATTTGTAAATTGAAGCTTCCATTGGTTAATATATATATATATATATATATTTCAGCCATCGAATACAAAAGTATGTCCCTTTGACTTTGGAAACTCAAACAATATTCAATGATGACCAAACTGCACTAAACATTTATTAGAAACTGAAAATAACCATAGAAAGGAATAAATCACTTAAATAAAATTATAAAAATTTTCAATACTATGAAATAACCAAGTATAAATTCATAAATAATAAATAATAGAGGAAACCCTACATCAAATTGATTACATGAAGACCAAAATAATTAAATCCTCTTGTCCTTCAGAAGCAGTTGAAGAAATAGGCATGATGTAGTGCTGGGAGATGCATGAAATTATCTAAAAATGGAAGAAAACTGAAATAATTGATTCACCATTGACATTGGGTTCATCCGAGCAAAGAATTGTTATAAAGAGTGGGAGAATCATCAAACCAATTGAAGAGGAGGGAGCTGAGGGAGGTGTGTCTTGCGTGTCTAGAGAGGAAGGGAAATGATACGTTTCACAAGTAAGACAAGGGGATACACCACCTTATAGGGTTCCATAAAACATAAAATAATAATAATAAAAATAAATATAATTAATATTAAATCATTGTTATTATTTTTGTTATTAAAAAATTTCTTTATTTATATTTATTTTTTATTAATTTAATTTCTTTATTATTTGAATTTAAAAAAATTAATTTCATAAAAAACCCATCACATGGTTTTGGTCACATGTTTAGCCAAACCAAGACCTAATAGTGCATTTAATAGTGAGAGTCTACTACAAACATGCCAAATACTTTATGGTATAGGTTCATGGTTTGGTAAAAATCATGCACAACCCATGTAGGCTGTTATTATCCCCTAAAAAGGCACCAGGGTTTACATATGGGGGCTTCATTGTTTCAGAAAACCCATGTTCCCTATTCAGACCATCTAAAACATTGATATACAGTCCCTGACAATCTTGAAAATTGATGAAGCACTCAAGGATCATTTTGGTCCTTTAAAATCATCTAGAAACAACACATTTTTGTGGTCCCATTTTCAAAATTAATTTTTGAATCTCATTTCAGTGAATGGATAGTCTAATAAATTCCAAAAAATCAAATTCCCATAGAATTTCACCTTGGATCAAACCAATGGGTTGTTATATACTCCACATGTTAGAAATTATCATCATTGAGAATACTTCTGGAATAACAGAATCATCACATGACCTACAAGGTTCACGAAGTCTCATTCATATGGTCCCTTTTTTCCCAACACCCAAAATACCATTAAGAATTACATAAGAATATAGTTCTGATTATTGTATGACCTAAGAGTATACTCACTTTTCTCCTGAAACATTGAAACAGTGCATACTTGAGTCCATTCATCCAGTGGCATGATTATGTCATATCTCTTTAAATACATGGTAGATGATACTCATTAACATAGGTTGTTATATTTGAAAGCAATCAATTATTATCTAAGGTACCTCCCACCACCATAATTACTTACATGAAACAACACTAACCATTAAAATGATGATCCTTGTGCTATTTCATTTAACTTACCAAACCCTATTACATATTAGGTCATAATAGAGACCAATTTGTAATGAACAATCAATTAGATTGACCAAACTGAACTGGTCAGACACACATTACATGAATTTCATAGAATTTCCATAGACCACACTCAGCTTAATATGGAGATATTCTGTTTAAGATAGCCACTCACCGACTGTAGACATTGAACATAAAGGATAACAAGTTAAACCATTTTTGGAAGAACATTACAGAGGATGACCGACTTAGATGGAAAGTACCTTAATAACTAAACTGGAATAAATTCTCTCAGGGAACCTTGGTTTACAACTAGAATAATCACTAATGATTATACCCAACTTCTTGTGACGTTCCTTGGTCAAAACATCACATGAACATTTAAATTGTCATCCCTCAACATGAACATTGGTGTAATCTCGAACAATCCCACTAGAATTATTAACCATTAAAAACATCTCAGATCCCAACAATGAGTCCAATATAACATAAGGGTTTTTAAATTTATGTTCTATTAACTATATAGAGGTTTTCTATACTACTTAATTTTAAATGAGACAATATTAGAGAAAAAATAAGTCCACATTAGATCATTGAATGAGCCCAGAGATGCTTCCTCCTGACTATCAAGTCAAAAAAATAGCTTGTTTCTGTGTGTCCATTTGAGGTATTCCTACATTGGAACCTATGTATCAATGAGGACTAACCATACCTCAATAATAAATATGTATCATCATAAAAATATAAGAAAAAAACCTCTCTATCCCAATGGATTTTCAATCATTAGTGTGGTCTACGACTATCACTCTCTCAGTGTACCTAGATGATTCAATCATAGGGGAGATGGTCATCATTTTAAAAAGATTATATTAAAAAGATTAAAAAATTAACCAAAAGTATCATATAAAAAATCTCTATATGGAGGGAAATGTTCACTACATGATTTCCTTCAAACCATGCTAAAAGAAAAAGGAATTAATGTCGAACTACTATTAGACTAACACCATTGAAGAGCTATGCTACAGTCTTAGAAATATCAACATCCCAACCATGATACATTCAACAATAATGTAATTCTATGGTCAACCAACCACAAAAACTATGACCCATTCCTGAACAACGATGTCATCACATGCTAAGTGTACATAAAAAAAATTGAATTTACTTTATCTTGAGAAATCACTATCTTAAAAAGAGGATTAATATCCACATGGTGTTTTGAATGAGTCTGACCATTCTGAAAGTTTCCTCTAGGTTGTTCTCATTATATATGTAAGGACACAAAAAACTAGGGTTAACATGGTGGTACATTCCATATGAGTGTCCTTAAAATTAGATTAAATAGAGAAATTGATCCCATTACACGACACAGACTCTATCAACGACTAACTTCAGATCACTGAGGAGGCTATCATGGATTAACAAGTGTTTAGATTATATAAATATGTTAAAAATGCACCCAAAGGTTCTAGGTTTTATTCCTTTTTAGACTTATATGTAATGGCATTCGTGAGTTATGCTTTAATACATAGAAGAGTAATGAAATAGGATTAAAAACTATCCAATTTTCCCAAAACATAAATATATTTTAAAAATAATACTTATCATTAGGATGTGACATGGCCTTTATTAATAATCAGTTCACTCTAATGTGTAACTGACTTGATCTCAAGTGTATTAACTCCAAATTAAAGGATTAACACCAAACTAAAATGGTTCATTGTATTGTTGAATAATGATACATTTATCTGGAATATCGATGAATACTACCTTGAGATCCCAAACTAAATGAAAAATGTAGAACAATTCCCATAGCCATATTTTATTTATAAATTAATTTATCAAGTGTCCTACACTAGAGATTCATATCAGAGAAATATCACCCCTATTACCATTATTCAGGATGACAACATATTATGTCATCTATAACTGAAGAAAAATAAAGATTCAAGTGACCTACCAGGATACTGACAATGCCCAAGGAAAATCTAACCAGATGAAATCAATCATTTCTCGATGCTCAGACTATTAAAAAGTCAATGGCTAACATGAACAACCTTCTGAAAAAGGATTTGATTCAGAATCTAAGAGTCATACTTGGGGCAATTATACCTAAATTACAAAAAATGTTTGGAAATTCATATTATTTGAAATGTAATGAATCTCTTAGTGTGATAACTACCACATGACCCCCCTTACGAAGCACAAAAATCGACCTCATCATTAGTTCAATCCAAACAGAAGTCATTGTGATCTAAATCCGATCATATTTGCCATTGTAAAGATGAAGAAGGACTATATAAAATGCTCTATATTCTATTCCAACCCACATGAAGAGAATATAATATTACCCAATCATGAGGGTTTTAAATAGAGGACATATATACATGTTCCATTTAGTATCAATTCAAATATTCACATTTAAATCATATAGCACTTTAATGGATTTGAAAAAAGCATCATGTAGTAATTTTAAAGTAGAAGAAAGTAGAAAAAAAGAAATGAAAAACATGAAAATCCCATAAAGCATAATTTAAAATCATTTATTATTTATTGAAATCACATCATAATTATGAAATTTATCATATAAATTCATTTTTAATTGATAAGTTGACCTACGATGTTCCCACCAAGAAAACATGGGTCCCTAAAAAAAACAAGACCATTTAAACATTCGGTTTTCAAAACACCTTTATTAGTTTCATTTTATATATAGTAATCCCCAACTGGCCTAGAGGGGTCTAGTTCTGTTTTTATGTAATTAAAAACACTGTCATTTAGCATAAGGAAAAAGGGTAAAATCCTTAATTAATTATCCAAAATAATTAAGGTTACAAAATGAACAAATTTTTTATCTAGTAAAGTTCTATGTAAAAAATAATAATAGATTGTTTGGTTTTTTGGGTTACCACATCAATTTATATAGCACCCATACACCATATAAATTGAAGGAGCCTCCATTGTAAATTATTAATATTTAATTCTGCTGATGCAATAAATTATATTTATCATATGATACCATATATATATATATGAATACAAGAAATAATTCCTTCAAAATCATAATTCAATGATGGAATGTGGTATAAATAGTAATAATGTCATATAATCATTGAATTATGAAAAAACATGCCAAAATTAAACACATATGAGTATTATCTATACATGAATAATATAGAAATAAAAATAATTATGTAACACTATAGTCACAATATCAAATTTGTATAAAAATAGTATGCAACTATATTGCATGGAACACCCATGACATCTTAATACATATGTTCCTATAATTATTCAGGTAATGATTCATCCTTGTAATTATAGCTAATTGGTAAATTCCCATTAAATTTGATAAATCATTAGTAGTAGAAGCTACACCATTCAGATAAGGTGAAATCAATAAATTTTAAATAAAAATCATCATGATCAACATCCCATCCCTAGCCACATTGTCATTTCCTATAATTTGGGTGATTAGTCCCAAGAATATCTATTTACCAAGTGTCGATACATTCCTTGTCTCTTGGGTACCATTACAATATTGAAATTCAAATGAAAAATAATGCACTAATTAATTATTAAAATGTCCCTTCCTGAATGACCACTAAACTGGTAGACGAACCAGTCACCACATGGAATCATGCACACCACCCCATATGACAGATCCTATCAACCAGTATAAAGGGTGTATAGATATGATATAGGCTATATTATACCATAATGTTCAATTTATCACAATTAAAATGTAGTGTTAATAAATTATAATAGCCAAATAAATAATAATTAAAGAAATTATAACAAGATAAAAATAAAATAACCGAATAAAGGTGATGGATGAAACCAATTTACATAATTATTTTCTGATATATGATGCTAAAATTATCGGTATTAAATATTAGAAATATTATTATTATATAATTAAATATCAACCGAATGAAAACATTCTCCACAAGCATATGAAGCACCAGCTCGGTCCTGTTCTCGCTCACTCCCAAGGACAAAATACAACACTAGGAATGTATCCATAGTCTTTTGACAAACAAGTACACTCAGGTACCGAATGAATACCTAGTTAAATGTGACATATAAATCCTAGTACTTCACACCCAGTGTTTTGAGAGTCATAGATCTCATGTAATATAAATTAAGAAGTTTTCCTTATATAATATATGCAGAGAAAATTACAAACAAAAAGGAAACACCTATGTCTAGGATCTAAAATGGACACCCCTACCATACCACCTTCTTGGAACTAATATGATTTTCTGAAAGAGGCACCTATGAAAGTCATCATATGTATACAATGAATTTTGTTAACATGAAAAAAATAATGCATACCCCCATGTTTGTGCTTCAATATGGGTATATAATTCACATGTCATCGTATTTAGTATACTAGTAAGGAATATGATAGTTTTACAAGGTGAAAAAAATATCATAATAATCACATAATATGAATCTCATATCAAAAAATAACAATTAAATCCATCAAATCCATTAGAGGGGTCTCGAGCCCTTCTAATGCGATCTAAAAAAAATCCCATGTTTCCCTATTAAAACATCCCTTTAAACCCAAAACTAGCACGCCTATATAAGGGGAACCATACAGTTCCCCTTGTATCACATGAGTTATTGTATCCTTGATTTTATCAAAGGTATCTCACAAATGGGTCCATGTTTAACCCTTGGAATGGGGTAGCCATCTTTCCAAAGGGTCATTCCATGATTTCTCTCCTAGGGAACCAGTATCTCAATGGAGTAAAAAAACAACCTAGGTATCCTATTCCTAGAAATCCAAGGAATATATCATTACATGTCGATTCATAGCCTATCAAGAATGGGGATTCCATAAATTAGTCCTCAGTACATAGCCTATGTTGTCTCATGTCCCATATCATGTTAACCATATAAAAAAAGTACATAAAAAATATATGAATTTATATAATTTCAAACAATTAAATAAAAATATCATACATAATTATGACAATAAATTTAAGTATTTTAAATTATATATAAAAAGGAATTATAGATTAAGAACATTTCATAAGATATTTTCTATAATATTGGATCATTAGGAAAAATTCTTTAAACATAAACAATGGAATACAATTATAGGCACATGGAATTATAAGGACTCTAATAACATTTCATCAAAAAAATTAAAAAAATTCATGCTAATGAGACTGACTAAGAAAAATATTCAATTGAATCCATCCAACCAATATGCATAATAATTAAATATAAATAAGATTACATTTAAAGGTAACATCATGCGTAAGCATTCAAATATAATATGGGAGGAATGAAGCTCAAGAAAACCCACTATGGCATATAGACAATGTCAATGGTAACTAAGCTTACGAATTAGTTAAAAAACATGGTTGTGAATATATCATATTTGAATTGATGAAAACACACCTAACTGAGTTGTTTTATTAGAGAACATGAAATTATATTTTACAATTAATCCCATTGAATTATATATTTCAATTTAATTTCAATGCTTATGTTTTATAACAAATGGAACAATGTAATGGTGATGTGTTAGATACATATAAATGAGTTCATTCCAAATAAATTAAAATAATGAAAAAAATGTATGTAACATGATATAATTCATATTTTAAAAAGTCATAAACAAATGGGAATAATTAAATAATCCTACATTAATAGAGGAAGAAGGATGAACACTTTGAAAACATATGTTATCATCCCCAACCACTCAAATATTTCATTTCCCACCTCCATGAATATGAAACATCACTTATACAAATTAACATCTAGTACATATTTAAATATATTCATGTCCATGAATATGTTCAAGGGAATCCTTATATATATGCTTATATATGCGTATACCTATTTATACATGCACACTTATGCATTTTTCATATATATAAACATAAACACACTAAGAAACAATACTTATCTTCAAGATTACATTTGTGAATATATATTTATATATATAGGGAATGTAAATATTTATATTACAACCTATTCATATGTAGGAAAGACACATTTTTCATGCGCAAATCGAACCCACCTCTAGGAAGAAAAAACACACTACAAATTTATTGGTAACTAAAAATCACCATGAAAAGGTCCAAATAACATAAATTAAATTACTAGAAGCTAAAAATATATTAAATACAAAAAATATAAACTGATAAATAATATAGAACAGAGCACCGACTACCCAAAATCGATGGAAGGTGGACCAAAATGAAATAAACTGATGCACTAGAAAAGGAGGATAGATAAATATGCATGAAGAAGTCCTGGGAGAAAAACTACACACCCATATAATAGATAAAAAAGAAACTAGTTAACCCTTGACCCAGTATTCGGATGAACAAAATTGGGTGATTGTGAGAGGGAAAATCACCAAACCAATTTATGATAAGGGAGACGAAATAGGTTTTGTACACACACTAGAGAGGAATTAGTGGGGGCGTGACACACAAGTGAGGTTAGGGGAGACACACCCAATGGGGTGTCCATAAAACATAAATAAATAATAATAATAATAATAAATATAATAAAAATTATAGGATTAATATATTTTTCCATTTTATTTTATTTAATTTATTTTCATTTGAATTTAATTAATTTAATTTTTTAAAATAGAACCAAACAATTTCCAGTCGCATGGTTAGCCAAAACATACGCCCAACATGTGATGAATAGTGTGACAATAATATCCATTGGTAACTAACCAGATGGACTAGGTTCATAGTCTTGAAAAATCGTGTGCATCCCATGCAGGCTGTCTTTATACATTTAAAAAGGCCACACCATTTACTAATTTGGGGATACACTATTTCAGAAAAAACATGTATCATGTGGAGAACCACCAAAACATTGATTTCGGAACACCACCACTCCTAACACTCAACAAATAACCCAAGGAACAATTTTTTCCTTCAAGAACTTCTTTAAACCACACTTTGATGTTTTTTAATTCTCAATGTTATGTTCTTAATCTCATATGAAATAATGCCTCATCCAATAAATGCCAAAAATTCAAATTCCAATATAATTTCACCATTATAAAAACATAGGTTTCTATTGGGGACTTGTATCATAGAACACTATATATATGATCATGATTATAAAATATATATTCATTATAAAAATAATCTTGGTAAAATGGTACACCCATTTTGTATTGTACATGTGAAGGATCAAATATGCATTTACATGTGAAAAAATCATAAAAAACATATCCTGAACATGAGGGAGATGCTTGGGGAATTTTCAATCAATATGCTACCATCCCATTATGATAATGGAGTTAAAAAGGGGCCATATACCAATGGATATGAATTCCATTATTTCTAAATATCATCACTAAATTAAATTTAATAAGAAAATTATTTAATAAAAATAAAACTATAGATATTTATAGATATATATATTATAATTTATTTGACTATTAGAGTCTCTTATGAGTAATTTAATTGATGTAAAAATCTCTACAATTTCATTTCCTATATCATATATCATTATCTATCATTATATAATATCATTTCATCTAGTTTTATATATACTATTCCTACCTTGGATGGATACACATAGAGACATCTGAATGATGGATTTGATTCTATTGTTGGAAGAAAATACCGCAAAATAATGGTGTTGATACCAACTACCTTTTATATCCACATAGAAATCTCTCAACATATATTCAGAAATTGAATGGCCCTATCACACAGACCGCCTATCTGAGGGTGTGAAGTAGTGTTTAAACATAACTCTATATGCAGGACCTACTAAATAATCATGTTTAACATAATTAAAATCCTTCAATACCTATCAGATACAACAGAATATTTTAATCTAGGAAATTTTACAACATCACTAATATATATCCGGCAAGGCTGATCATGTGATAATTATTCCCTAACAGAAAAAGGTGTGTTGAATTTTTATAGTTTTTAATTATATCCCATATAAAATTATGACTGTTATATTTATTATGTATTTAGATGAAAAAATCAATTGTGATTTTTTCCCATTTCAATTCACATATGTTTAATTATTTTAACACCTCCTTTTACATTAGTCTCTCAAGCTTAACCTTCTAAAATCACGAACACAGATATTCATATACGGTAATATCTCACTTCACCGCAACTAACATTAAATACTCCTTTTAGTATCTAGAAATATTTATAATTACACGATGAATAGATAATGATAAAATGTGAATCTCATCAATCAACTCCATAAAATATGGTTTTGATGGGACACATACATGAATCTTGAAGTTTATTATTTCATTACAATAACTACTGGGATCAGTAAAATTTCTCATCTTATTTGGTATCTCTACTTATTAATATTAAACTATAATATTTAAATTGATATATTCATTATCATTAATGTGATCAAGATAATATTTATCCCATTTATTCATGGTTTCCATATCCAAACATTGTAAATTCATAAATATTGGATATTTTTTACAACATCATCTTGGGTAATGTAGCATGGTTATTTTTATCAAATATCCTACCCACACATTCACATTTCAATGATGGAATCTTATTGGTTAGTCATAATAATTAATCAACTCCATCCATCCACATTGGTGACTCCTTAGACAGTTTTGAGTGAAAATATACATTATGGTTTTTTGAACACTATATATGTCACACATTTCTCTAAATAGATAATGCCAAAAAATTAATTAAAGCACTAACCAAAATTACTTTGGATCATGATTAGTGTCATTATTCTCATGGACATTCTATTGGACTGAGGAAAATTCAATAACCATGTAATTTTTTTTGGAATCATATCCTATACACATAATGTATTAAAACATATAGATAAAAATCTATTCTCTAATATAGGGTAGTGTATGAATTGGATCATTGAATAATATTCTTTTTATCTCTATTGAATTATCTTCACCCTCCTATTGTAATGTCCCGAACTAACTTTCCATTGATCCAGTAGTCGGGCTGGTAGCCACACGACCTCAAGCACGTCTCCAAATACGTTGTAGGCTACCTACTTGAAGTGAGGGTCTATGGATACTCAGTTGGTAGAAAATACCCTTATATTCAGAGTTCATATTACAAATAGATAATAGAATCAAACAACAATGGAAGCAAGTATAAATAAAAAATCAACCGAATAATTAAATTCTCCAATGTCGGTTAATACAATGTATGCAGTTCATTGTAGTATATATTTTAAATAAGTAAAAAAAGTACCATGCTTTACATCTCAATACATAAATAATGAAAAGAGCCAAACCCACAAGGGTGATCTCCATGAGAATCATGAGCTCCCGTTCGGTCATTTCCTACTAACTCCCAGGTACAAAGAAACAACATCAAGAAATTCCTAGGGTCTTGTAAATAAGTTGAGTCTAATCGAGTACCCCTATGCAATAGCGGCCCAAATAAGGTGTGAGATATAAATCACAGTAGGGTGAGACCACCGATTTCTGGCTCAATCTAGACAATGTAATAAAATTAAATAATGTGCATGTATATTAAAGAAATAACATAATTGAATAAATAACCATTAAACCATCTGGGTTCCAAAGGGACAACTGACGATGATAACTATTTTGGTTCATAGCCAAAAAATTATTCTGAATAGGAATTATATATATATAATGTATAATGAACTATTTATCCCATTATTTACTCTTCTTTGTTTAACCACACAAAAGAATGAGCATGTTAACATTCTTATATTTCACCAATTTGAATTGTGTTATCATTCCAGAACTCACACTCATATGAATGTCCATGTTATCGTTTCATGATCACGCACCCATAAATGTCCATGTTACCATTCTATACTCACGCACCCATGAATGTCCATGTTACCAATCCATACTCACACACCCAAAATGTCCATGTTACTATCGCATACACAAACACACATGAATGTCCATGTTACCATTCTATACTCACACACCTATAAAGGCCCATGTTACCATTCACCTCTTCATAATATAATTAATTGATCAATTCATTATCGTTGTCAATATCATTACTAATTCAACAATATGTTAAACAAAAAAAGTCATTTATTTAATTAAAAAAATTAATATATCACAATAATGACAACATGTAATTCAAGAGTTTACTGGTGACACGAAAAAAATATCAATACCACATAATTAAATCATAAATCAATAATCTACATGAAACCATTTGTTTATCAAATAATTTATTAACATGTTAATCTACCTAGCCCCAAATAAAAATCTCAAAATTAATCCCCTAATTAGTTATCGATATTACAATCTCATAACACATAATTAATTAATAATTAATTATCTCAACTTAACCAACTTAATATATCATAATTAATATTCCGGTTAAGTATCATATAAAATCACAAAATTATTTTATAACTAATTATCCCAATAAAACCAAATTTATATCATATAATTAATCCCCTGATAATTATTATCTCAAATCACATATAAATTTATAATTAATTATCTAATATTAAGAAATTTTATACCTCATAATTATTCCCCAAAAAATTATTATCTTAAAGAACATAAATAATTAATAATTAATTATCTCATATAATCCAATTTAATATCTCATAGATAATATTTGGATTAATTGACATCTCAAAGAACATAATTAATCCATAATTAATTATCTCAACCTAACCAATTTAATATCTAATAATTAATCCCCAATAATTATAATCTCAAATCAAATAATTAATTCATAATTAATAATTTCATATTAAACAATTTAATACCTCTAAATTAATCCCTAATTAATTATTCTCTCAAAGAATATATTTAATTCAAAATTAATTATGTCCCCTAAACCAATTTAATATCTCATAATTAATCCTCCAACAATTTATCTCAATTTCAACATGAAATCATATAATTAGTTTAAATTTAATTATATCTTCTCACCAATAAACAAATTATGCAAACATTGTCGTCAAATTTTTGAAAGAATTAAATCGATAAAACTTATTTTTATTAGTTAGGAAATGGTGATAACTCTATGTTAATGAATTGGCCAGACCAATGATTTATTACTCAAACTGCAATGCGCTCACGCACATGCACTTCCTCAAAATTATGTTCTTGTACTAGGAATTGGTCAAAACACCCTACAATGATAACTGACACCAAATATTAGTGCGACAAGGAAAGATAATCCTCCAATTAATTCACTACAACCCAAATACAATGTAAGCATCAAATTGAATGGTTATGAAAACAATTATAGGTTTTATAACCTTACCAAAAAATGAGGGTGGTGAACTAAATCAAGACGAACCGCCATGCCTTCTGCTTCGGGTGTTTTAATACAACCCAATGGGTCTTGATACATATTCCACACCACCAAGGATCGAAAGAAACATGAAATCAAGGTAATTCACGAACCTAGGGTTTTGGACTGACAGAACCTGAGAGAAGGAGATATGAGAAAACAGATGCTAAGAATGAAACATGTGAATAAGGACTAACCTGGACAGGATTGACAAATTCCACGATGACTCTAGTAGGATATTGTAGTGTTGAGAAGGAGTTATAGAGGAGGGTGGTGAGCCACTGATGGGTGTTTCACCATGGGTGTATGGAACCCGCTTTAGGTGGAGGGAGAGATGCGCCCCCCCTTCCCTACTCCCTTAAATAAATTAAAATTCCAATTAAAAAAATAATTAATAAAATAACAATAATAACCATATTATTATTATTTTCATTTAATTTAAATTCTTATATGGTAAACCCCATAACTCCAAAATTATACATCATTTAACATAATTCTCCTCTAATGAATTTAATTAAATAAATTTTACCACACATCATTTTTTAATTAAATTCTATAAACATAATTTAAATAAATGAATTCTTCATTCTCCATCTCTCCCTCATTAAAATATATTCTCAAATCAATAATTAAATTAAACAAAACAACAATTTCAATTTATTTAATTACATTCATTTCTATTAAATTCAATAAAATAAATTCTCCAATTTATCGTGATTTAGTTAAATTCGCTCAGCTTTAATTTAATTAAATAATTCTCTTATTTCACATTATTTAATTAAATAATTCATAACCATGAATTAAATAAATAAAACCCCCATTTTTATTAAATATATAAATTCATCATAATCTTTAATTAAATTAGATAAAACTCGAACTCAACATTTAAAAGATAAATCAATTAAATTCTCTAACTACAGAATTATTTTAAACAAATTTTCAAACTCATTGTTATTTAATTACATTCTCCCAATATAATTTATTAAAAAAACACCAAAACCTCATCAATCATTATTTTATTAAATTCGATCCCACTAGATTTTGTAACGCCCCGACCCCAATTACACAGAGCCAGTGCATTATTACATAACATTGGCATGATTATATGAAAGATCAAATCTCGAAAGCCCGATTAGTTTAGTAGCCTTAGAAACACTAGATATATTCATAAGTCTTACATTACATCATAAAAATGAAAACTACAACAACATATTTTCTTCATAGTCTACACTCATATCCCCACATACTATCCCTGCAGGTGATTCATAAATTACTTCTTCACATCCTGGGAAAAATAAAACATTGAACGGGGTGAGCTCAAATGCTTAGTAAGGATAACAATATAGCGGAAACTTTCATAAACAAGAATAAACATTTAAGGCAATGTATAACTAAAACAAAATCCTTTTAGACATGAACTTCAACATTGTATGGAAAAAATTAAATAATTCCATTTACTTATTCACATGGATATTCTACTAATCGAATAATCACATGGAATATCAATAACCACTTTCATAATGATGGAATACATAATTCCAAACTATCATAACCACATAGCCAAGGCCTCATGCCAAGACTACGTATAGATTTTTCCAAGGCCTTGTTCCAAGACACTAGTTTTTCTCATGAGACCTACCGATGCATCGAGGAGCTATAGGGGGCTCCACCCGTCACATACTAAGTCCAATGCATTCCTCATATGAAAAGTTTGAAATATGACATAAACATTCGTATTAAACTAGCATACGAAATGTCAATACTTAATCGACAAACAATGAATGGTATAAAAATATCACATCCACAATCAAACATAACTCATTCAATACAATATGGAAGATTTTATTGTATCAGATTAATCTCAATCAATAATAATGAAGGATATTGAAAAAGATGAAAATAATCATCAAAACTATTAGAGAAAAATATCCCCCTTTTTCATGAAATCATTTAAAAGTCTCACTATTTTTCAAGAAGCCACTTAAAAATAGATTTTTGAATCAAAGTGTCCCATACCACTTTGAAACTTTTAAAAGGAGATTTAATTTTAAAACATTAATGTCCATATAAATAAATATTTAAACCATTTTTAAAACATGGACATTAATGAGCAAGATTTAGAAGAATAAGTCTTTAAAAGATTTAAAAATGGTATTTTAGTTAGAGTTTCTAACCAAAAGAGAGACACTTGAATAAAAATAATTGAGGTAATCAAAAGTTTTTAATATCATGAGAATAAAGGGATTAATGATATACTATGTCAAAGTACATTATGTACACCACATACAAGTGATTTGGTGTATAACAACGAAGAAGTCTCAATGGAATGTAAATTGAGATGAATTCTATTATAAAGACCATATCCATTGGTTAAGGATAAATCAATGACATAATTATGTGTGAAAAATATAAATACACTCAATATGATTGGATATTTAGTGTAAATAAATCAGATGACATTCACACATATTCTTGAAAAACAACACCAATGAATTGGATATTTAACTCAACAAATGGAGATTGAGTTAAAATTACTCTTATCAAGTTCATACCGATGACTTGAGAATTTATCAATGGAGGGATTATGTGTAAAAAAATTATATCCATAGAAAGGGGAGTGGAAATTATGACATAATCAAATGAATAGTGATTCTACACATAATCTTGGAGTAAAATAATCAATGAAGTTTGCGTAAAGCCGAATGAGTGGAAATTGAAACTTCAAATTCCCTTATTGATTTGGTAACATACAAAACATACACCCATGAAAGAAGGATAATACAATGATGATGTAAATATACATGAATTAAATTATATTACACAATGAATACCAACATGTGTAGTACACACACCACATGTAATAAATAAGTGGTGAACAATGGAAATGTCACGGAATTAAAAGTGAGATAAGAAACCCCTTACTTTGTACTTTTTCCTTGGTCGACTGTAGGTTAACCTCCTGCATAATGGTGAAATTATAGTTATTGAATTATATAGGAATCATTTACATTAATATGATATCATATATGATCTTTTAACATTGATTTGTTAATAATATTTTAGTATTATCGTCATTTCGGGTGTTAACTTACTTGTTTTCCTTTATATTATTTGTTATGTAAGCCGTGTTTGTTATGGATAGGTTGTATATTATTCATATCCAGAATTATATCAAGTCCTTAAAAATTATTTTTAATCATCAAATGAGAATTATATTTGAATGGATACGATGGAGAATGAATCTCATCGCGTTCGTGGAGACGGTTATCCGTACGTACGCACGAGCGACAATATCATTCTTTTGATGTTAAAATAATATATAATTGGATGGTATATCATATATACAGAAAAATTATCATTTTATATTTATTATTTACATGAATTACTCATCATTATTATACCCATCCAAATAATAATTAATTTAATGACAATTACACCACGACGTGGAGACAGTAAGCCGTACGTACACACTTATGGTGACATGCCATTCAAAGGATGGATAGAATACTGAATATGGTTGTACCATATTTATAATGACATAAATGTATATATATGATAATGGAGTTATTATTTTAGAATAGAAATAACAAATAAAGAAGAATTTGAAGAAGAAAGGAACTTGAAAGAGGGTGGTGAAAGCATTACCTCTTCTTCGGGTTCTTCCTTTTGATTTGATCAAAAGGGATCCTTAGGTTGGCTTTCTGATCAAACTAAGGACTCTAGGTTGTAGTGAGGAAAGTTGAGAGAGTATTTGGGTATGGTTTTTCTAAAACAAAAGGCTTTGAATGTGTGAATTAGTGGGAAGGGGGAGTGCCCTTTTATAAGAAGGGTGAGGGGCACCTTTAGAAAAGCTAAATATATTATTTTATAATAAATTCATATTCGGTTTATAATGGCTCCAAAGTGAATTATTTAAAGTTTAAGGTGGGGATGGGTCGAAAACAACTCAACCAACAGACTTTAGACAGGTTTGGGTCATTATATTAACCTTATCATTAAGTATTAACTCTTAGTTAATTAGTTTCACTTTTACCATGTCTCTTTGTATTTTTATATTATATGGTTAATAAACGTACTATATAAATCCAAGAGACCCACAAGTGGTCCATTAATGATACACCTATCATGATATAAGTCTCTTTTCCGAACCTTAGATTTTTAGGATTTGAATATAAATTAATAATATAATATTTGTTTTAAAAACTCTTTTATGTCAATTTTGACACTATTGGGTATTTTGTTTTTTGATAAATTCATAAAAGCATTATTACTTCGAACACAATTTATATAATAAATACTAATATGTCATATTAACCTATAAAATTAGTGGAATTCATAAAATGTCTCAAATTACATTTATTTTGATATTTATAATAACAATTAATTTAATATTTCATTAATTATGTAATTACTGCATCACTATTGTTTCATAAATAAATTTAATTATTTAATGTCTAAAAATTATAAATAAAATACCATTATGTAGGAAATCTTTTTATATTTCTAATTAATATTTACAATAGAATTTATCTTATGAATAACCCTATATTAAAAATGATTTAGTAAATAAATGTGGATTTTAACTCTTTTAACTCTTCTTTGAATTAAATAATAATAAATGTCCTAATCTAATACAAGTGGAACTAAATGTTAATATTTTACTCCTAAGGTTGTTTTTGGTCGATATACACTTGTCCAATATAATTAGGACATGTGTTATGGTAATATTAATATCATTTTTACCCTTAATTATCCTATTTACTTTTAACCGTGGTAAATAAAAGTAGAAAATTACTATTCACCAAAAATTATTTTCATCTCATTGAACCACATTTTACTCCTTGATATTAAATGTGTCTCTCAGATTTTCGAAATTCCACTCACAGAAGTGGTAAAATTAAGTTTTATGAAAAATTCAGTTTTTTAACTACCACTTAGTGGTTTCACTATTCAACAAAAAATGAAAGTTTCCAGAAAAATACCAAAAATTAGGCATAAGCTATATTTGATATTATGAATTAAAAAATTATGTCTATTTTAACAAATTCAAAACAAATTAGTTGCATTAATTAATTTAAAAATTAATTCCCGTCGTCAAAACAAATAGTGTGTTTTTAAGAGATAATAACTATCAAAAGATTGACACTTGTTTATGTCTGGTTTAAATGTGAAATTACATCCAATGTACAACATTGTATTAAATGGTACATATATATTCTAAATATATTTTAAAACCACTCAAATTAATAATTTATCACTATTAATTATTTCAATTAAAAAAGTTGTTTTTTATTAAAATTTAGTAATTTTTACTATTCATCAAAATATGAAAGTTATCCGAAAAGTACCAAAATTTCACCCTTACCTAATTTAGATATTATTAATCCATAAATTAAGTCCATTTAGAAAGATAAATTTATAAAATTTCAAAAAGTAGGTATTACTATTCATAACGGCTAGTTTGATTGGTTGTGGTGTGTTAGAATCTCGAAGTTGCGTACAATGAATGCCATTGCATAATTCAAAGGGAAACGTACTGTGCAAGCTTGTGGTGTTACATTCTCCCCTCCTTCAATAAATTGCATCCTCACAATTTTTTAAAATTGGGCTTAAGAAAATAATGGAAAGTCCCACATCGGAAAAAGAGTCAGTAAAACTATCACTTTAAATGAAAGGAAGAGAGGTATAAAGGTCACCCAAGATAACCCATAATAGGATTAAAAGTAGGAAAACATGGATATGGATGATTAAATAAGTGTTAATTTATGGTGGAGAGGGATTGAAAATATGATCAGGAGAAAGTTAACAATAAGAAAATCACAAATGTGTGTTGGGACAAACGGTCATTAGTCTCCCAGTAGGAAAAGTAAACGAACAACTTTTTTTTTGTTTTAAGTTACATTGCATAAGGACAAGGAATTAATTTATGATATTGAATAAGAACATAAAGAGATATACTTACTTTTTATGTAGATTTTCATTCTTTAATAAATTTTTACCACTAACACATTTTTTTTTGAACAATGAGTATTCACGAATACTTGGTCACAATAAAAGAGCTAGAATAAACTTCTATAGAAATACATGATCCACGCAGGATAAACTGTATGTTTACCTTGTCTTTAGAGATTAATCAAAACCAAAATGGTTAGTATAATATATGGTGATCCCCGAAATGGATATTCCATTAAGGAAAAAAACACTGATCTTAATTTCTAATATTAAATCGTCAATACCCCAAAGTTAAATAAAATACCATTCAATAATCAATTGTCCTTAAAATCCTTCAATATAATCCAATGTAATATTGAAACCCAAAACTTATAAGAATGTAGTCTTTCACGTTAAATTTTATCTCCAAAGGACATTAATTACTCTTAAGGTCACGTACTTAAACGTAATTAACCTAATCATTTCCATAAATAACCCAAATCACTATAAATCCACAATAAAATCATAGATAAAAATCCCCCATTACACCTCAAATGAAATCCCATAATATTCTATTTTCCTTGGGCATATAGTGTTCGAAAAAAAGTGAACAACTTCCAAAATAACATTTATCACTTAATCACCAAATCATTTTCCTATACTAAGGGTATTCATTTGATAAGACATAAGATCCCAAATCAAATTATTATTGATCAATAAAATCATTTAACTAATAATAATAGTCACACTAATCGGGGACTTCATGTAGTCCTGTGGTAGGCGATAAATCCTAATCTCACATTGGTTTTGGGTTCGATTCCCATAGCTTTGTCTGACGCGACGGGTTGTCACACGATCTGCGTGTTGTCCTTTTTCAAAAAATATTTTTTATAACACTACTAAAATGAGATAAATTCCTCAAAATAACCATTACATAATTTAACCACAAATTTTATCTCATACCTTGCGTTTTCATCCCAAATTATTATAACTTATAATTTCCTCAAACCAATGATGATATAAAACCAAATAGTTATTCATAACTATATCCACAAGAGAAAAGATAATTATTCCTCAAATATCATTCTCACATTGAAAACTGAAGGGTTACAAATATAAGAGAAAATTATTCCAAAGTAAACCCATCAAAAAGGAGAACTAATAATTTTTAAACATTTCTCCAACCATTATTTTCCACATAGCTTCTTCTTTGACCACGAAAATATCCTATAGAATAGGGAATTCACTCGGGTAATGGCCAGGTCCCCTACATTTACGGAAAATGACTGTAAATGGATTCATGGGACCATTTTTATCTTCTTCCATAGTACTCTTCATTTTTCTTCAGAAATTATTCACTTTATGTCCTTCCTTCCCGCACGTAAAGCATTTCTTTGTCCCATTGAGACACTTTCCTAGCTATCTCCTTCCACATTTCCTGCTTGATGAAAATTAAGGATTCCTTTCTCCATGGTCTCCATTGTTGGAGCTCTTATCATTCATCACCTTTCTCTTCTTTGTTGAGTTCGGGAATTGGTTAATATATATGTTTTTGATCATATTTTTGGAAAATTGAGACGATATCTTTTACGAGTATCAATATTCCATTTTGTTTCTCATTTCCACCACCATTCCCACCTTGTACATCATTCTGAAAGTCAGTATGACTTCCTTGGAATCCATCCATTGACTAAAACCAGAAAGCATTGTGTGAGTAACAATAGTCATAAAATCATTTAGAGATTAAATGTCACCATATTCTCAATTTGAAACACATTAGGATTAACCAAGGACATTTACTCTCATATTATATATATAATACATAAAATTTGGTTTTAAATAAAATGTAAATTATCCTAAGCATATCCCCCAGGAGTGTCATAACCAAGAGTGCAGCAAGGCCCATTGTCATGCACCAGTTCCTGTTCAAGTCTAGCTCAAAGCGGCCT
The DNA here is from genome assembly GCA_963277665.1 of Viscum album. Lineage (NCBI taxonomy): Eukaryota > Viridiplantae > Streptophyta > Magnoliopsida > Santalales > Viscaceae > Viscum > Viscum album. The sequence continues at coordinate 1,041,909,206 of OY728160.1, read as the reverse complement.
TTTCAGGTTTTACCCCAAGGTACATCTGTGGCAGAGCCGCCTCTACCTGCTCATATCTAGACAGGGATGTATTGCTCGGAAAACTCACAAAATCTCTACAATACCAAAATTCTAGGAAGTTCTTCTATACTAATCCTCAAAGATCATCTTAGGTCTTCCAAGGTTTGTACTAAACTTCCTCTGATACCAACTGTAACTCCCCGACCCCAGTTACCCAGAGTCGGTGCATTATTACATAACATTGGCATGATAACAAGAAAGATCAAATCTCGAAAGACCAATTAGTTTTTTAGCCTTGGATATAGTAGATATATTCATAAGTATTACATTACATCATAAAAATGAAAACTACAACAACATATTTTCTTCATATTCCACACTCATATCCCCACATACTATCCCTGCAGGTCATTCATAAATTACTTCTTCACATCCTGGGAAAAATAAAACATTGAAAGGGGTGAGATCAAATGCCTAGTAAGGATAACAATATAGCGGAAGCTTTCATAAATAAGAATAAACATTTAAGGCAGTGTATAACTAAAACAAAAGCCTTTTAAACTTGAACTTCATCATATTATGGCAAAATGAAATAATTCCATTTACTTATTCACATGGATATTCTACTAATCGAATAATCACATGCAATATCAATAACCAATTTCATAATGATGGAATGCATAATGCCAGACTATGATAACCACATAGCCAAGGCCTCGTGGTAAGACTACATATAGATTTTTCCAAGGCCTTGTGCCAAGACACTAGTTTGTCTCATGAGACCTACCGATGCATCGAGGAGCTATATGGGGCTCCACCCATCACTTACTATGTCCAATTCATTCCTCATATGAAAAGTTTGAAATATGACACAATAATTTGTGTTAAACTAGTATACGAAATTTCAATACTTAATTGACAAACCATGAATGGTATATAAATAGCACATCCACAGTCAAACATAACTCATTCGATACAATATGGAAGATTTTATTGTATCAGATTAATCTCATTCAAGAATAATTAAGGATATTGACAAAGATGAAAATAATCGTCAAAAATATTAAGGAAAAATATCCCCCTTTTTCTTGAAATCATTTAAAAGTCTCACTATTTTTCAAGAAGCCACGTAAAAATAGATTTTTGAATCAAAGTGTGCCATACCACTTTGAAACTTTTAAAAGGAGTTTTAATTTTAAAACTTTAATGTTCATATAAATAAATATTTAAAACCATTTTTAAAACATGGACATTAATGATCAAGATTTAGAAGAATAAGTCTTTAAAAGATTTAAAAATGGTATTTTAGTTAGAGTTTCTAACCAAAAGAGAGACACTTGAATAAAAATAATTGAGGTAATCAAAACATTGTAATATCATGAGAATAAATGGATTCATGATATACTATGTCAAAGTACATTATGTACACCACATAAAAGTGATTTGGTGTATAACAACAAAGAAGTCTCAATGGAATGTAAATTGAGATGAATTCTCTTATAAAGACCATATCCTTTGGTTAAGGATAAATCAACGACATAATTATGTGTGACATATATAAATACACTCAATATGGTTGGATATTTAGTGTAAATCAATCAGATAACATCCACACATATTCTTGTAAAAACAACACCGATGAATTGGATATTTAACTAAACAAATGGATATTGAGTTAAAATTACTCTTATCAAGTTCATACCGATGCCATGAGAATTTATCAATGGAGTGATTATGTGTATAAAAATTATATCCATAGAATGGGGAGTGGAAATTATGACATAATTAAATGAATAGTGATTCTACACATAATCTTGGAGTAAAATAATCAATGAAGTATGGGTAAAGCCGAATGAGTGGAAATTGAAATTTCAAATTCCCTTATTGATTTGGTAACATAAAAAACATACACCCATGAAATAATGATCATAAAATGATGATGTAAATATACATGAATTAATGTATATTACACAATGAATACAAACATGGGAAGTACACACACCACATGTAATAAATAAGTGGTGAACAATAGAAATGTCACAAAATTAAAAGTGAGATAAGAAACCCCTTACTTTGTACTTTTTACTTGGTCGACGGTAGGTTAACCTCTTATATATTGGTTAAATAATTGTTATTTAATTATTCAAGAATCATTTACATTAATATGATATCATATACGATCTTTTAACATTTATTTGTTAATAATATCTTAGTATTATCATCATTTCGGATGTTAACTTACTCGTTTCCCTTTATATTCATTGTTACGTAAGCCGTGTTTGTTATTGATAGGTTGTATATTATTCATATCCATAATTATATCATGTTATTAAATTTTTTTTAATCATCAAATGAGAATTATACTTGAATGGATATGATGGAGAATGAATCTCCTCGCGTTCGTGGGGACGATTGTCTGTACGTACGCACGAGTGATAATATCATTCTTTTGATGTTAAAATAATATATAATTGGATGTTATATCATATATAAAAAATAATTATCATGTTATATTTATTATTTAAATTAATTACACATCATTATTATACCCATCCAAATAATAATTTATTTAATGACAATTACACCACGATGTGGAGACGGTAAGCAGTACGTACGCACATCTAGTGACATGCCATTAAAAGGATGGATAGAATAATGAATATGGTTGTACCAAAATTTATAATAACATCAAAATATATATAAGATATGGGAGTTATTATTTTAGAATATAAATAACAAAGGAAGAAAAAGTTGAAGAAGAAAGGAACTTGAAAGAGGGTGGTGAAAACATTGCCTTTTTTCGGGTTCTTCCTTTTGATTTGATCAAAAGGGATCCTTAGGTTGGCTTTATAATCAAACTAATGTCTGTAGGTTGTATTTAGGGAAGTTTATATAGTATTTGGTCCTGGTTTGGCCGATAAAAAAGTCTTTTAATGTGTGAATTAGTGAGAAGGGGGAGTGCCCTTTTATAAGTGGGGTGAGGGGCACCTTTGGAAAAGCTAAATATATTATTTTAAAATAAATTCATATTCCGTTTCTAATAGCTCCAAAGTGCATTATTTAAAGTTTAAGGTGGGGAGGGGTCGAAAACCACTCATCCAATAGAATTTAGACAGGTCTGGGTCATTATATTAACCTTATCTTTAAGTATTAACTCTTAGTTAATTAGTTTCACTTTTACAATGTCTCTTTGTATTTTTATATTATATGGTTAATAAACTAACTATATACATCCAATAGACCCACAAGTGGTCCATTAATTATACACCTATCATGATATAAGTCTCTTGGCCGAACATTAGATTTTTAGGAATTGAGTATAAATTAATAATATAAAATTTGTTTTAAAAACACTTTTATGTCAATTTTGACACTATTGGGTATTTTGTTTTTGATAAATTCATAACATAACTATAACTTCAAAAAAAATTTATATAATCAATCCTTATATGTCATATTAACCTATAAAATTAGTTTAATTCATAAAAAGTCTCAAATTGCATTTATTTTGATATTTATAATATCAATTAGTTTAATATTTCATTAATTACGTAATAACTGAATCATTATTGTGTCATAAATAAATTAAATTATTGAATGTATAAAAACTATAAATAAAATATCATTATGTAGGAAATCTTTTTAGATTTCTAATGAATATTTACAATCGAATTTATCTTATGTATAACCTTATATTAAAAATGATTTAGTTAATAAACTTTGATTTTAACTCTTTTAATTCTTCTTTGAATTAAACAATAATAAATGTCCTAATCTAATACAAGTGGACCTAAATGATAATATTTTACAACTAAATTGGTTTTTGGCCGAGATACACTTGTACAATATAATTAGGACATTGGTTATGGTAATATTAATATCATTTTTACCCTTAATTACACTATTTACTTTTAACCGTGGTAAATAAAAGTAGAAAGTTACTATTCAACAAAATTATTTTCATCTCATTGAACCACATTTTACTCCTTGATATTAACCGTGTCTCTCGGATTTTTTAAATTCCACTCACAGAAGCGGTAAAATTAAGTTTTATGAAAAATTCAGTTTTTTAACTACCACTTAGTGGTTTCACTATTCATCAAAAAATGAAAGTTTCCAGAAAAATACCAAAAATTAGGCCTAAGATATATTTGATATTATGAATTCAAAAATGATTTCTATTTTACCAAATTAAAAAAAATCAGTTTCATTAATTAGTTTAAAAATTATTTCCCATCGTCAAAACAAATAGCATGTTTTTAAGAGATAATAACTATCAAAAGACTGACACTTGTTTATGTCTGGTTTAAATGTGAAATTACATCCAATGACCAAATTTGTATTAAATAGTAAAAATATATTCTAAATATACTTTAAAACCACTCAAATTAATAATTTATCACTATTAATTATTTCTATTAAAAATAGTTGTTTTTAATTAAAATTTAGTAATTTTCACTATTCATCAAAATATGAAAGTTATCCGAAAAGTACCAAAATTTCACCCTAAGATAATTTCAATATTACAAATCCAAAAATTCAGTCCATTTTGAAATATAAAATCAATAAAGTTTTAAAAATTAGGTATTACTATTCATAATGGCTAGTTTGATTTGTTGTGGTGTGTTAGAATCTCGAAGTTGCGTACAATGCACGCCATTACATTATTCAAAGGGAAACGTACCATTGAAGCTTGGGGTGTTATAGATTTAATTAAATAATTTCCCTAATTCATGTTATTTAATTAAATTCTTTGAACACAATTTAATAAAAAACATAAAAACATCATAAATCATCATTTAATAAAGTTTGTTCAAACTGAATTTAATTAAATAATTTCTCAAATTCATGTTATTTAATTATATCCCCTAGACACAATTTAATTAAATTATAAACTCCAACTCATCAAAATTATTTATTTAAATTCTTTGAACCTTAATTTAATTAAATAATAACCCCCATTTCACAAAGATTAATGAAATTATTCTTAACATTGAATTCAATTAAATAAAACAAAAATTTCACATTAATTTATTAAATTTCAGTTTACCATGAAATTAATTAAATGTTAAATTTAGTTAAATAAATTCCCCTCATTTCGTAACTTAATTAAACTCCCTCATCCTCAATTGAAATAAATAATAATCCCCTTTTTGCAATGATTATTCATTTTCACCATTAACCTTGAATTTAATTAAATAAACCATTATTTTTCATTAATTAATTAAATTCCCATTTACAGTAAATTTAACTAAAAAAATCTAAAAAATCATTTAAACATAATTTAATATTTACCTTCATTGATAACCCGTGACACCTCATTTACATGTTATTTAAATAAATTACACTAATCTTAATTTAATTAAATAATCACTCCAACTCGTCATCATTTAAAATAAAATTAATTTTTTCATCTCAATTTAATTAAATAACTTCTCAATTTCAAAATAATTAAATTAAATTATATCCAAATTACATTTATTAAATGACCCACAATAACACATTTAATTAAATTCCTTTCTACTTTGAATTAAATTATATTAATTTTACATGATATTAAAAACTAGTTTTACCACATGGTTTGACACACAAGGTCTGATAGTCTTTGCATAGACCATGTGTCCTCTACTAGAATCTTTTTTTAACATGAACGGATGACCCACAAAGTTTAACTAACTTTGCGTAACCAATGAGAACGTCAATTCCATGTTCGGTTTTCCATACACACATCCTTCTGTCCAGAAATCGCTTTTAGACTTTACCCATGCCTGTTATCAACACTTTTAAATATCCCAACTGACCAAATGTTATTCTGTTGCTTGGTTTTAAATCTAAAATGTGCAGTAAATGAAATAGTTCAAAAACATTCATATTTTATTCTTATCCCTGAAACACAAGACTCTACACCTATATCCATATGAACATAACTCCTTTCAGATTCTTCATGGTTAGTGTATTAGATAATAATTATAATTTGTTTTAAAATATATCCTAACAACCCACTAAGAATTTGGATTTTATTCAATGTAGTTTGTATAAAAAATTTCTCAATAACTTATCTCATTTAATGATCAGCAAATAAACCCCACATTAGAATATATGACATAATATTGAATCTTCTATATGGTAAAATTCACAAATGGTATAATACACAAAAATATTATCCTTCCTCGAGGTTATCAGAAAAATACTCAAGTGGTTGTCGATGGTAATACTTTCCATTTAAATATTAACATCATTTTTAAAGAAAATCAGATACTGATCAAAATAGTCTCCAAAGACTCAATTCATTAACAATGATAAAGATAGTAAGGAAATATTCCATTAATAAGTCATCATTATAAATTCCCAGTGACCATGAATATTTTTGAATTACAACATATGCATGTCATCTTTCATGGACCATAATTTATGATATCCAAAATTAACATAAATATTGGAAATGTATTGATCTTCATTTAGTTTATCATATAACTCATCAATACAAGAGATGAGTTTTTTCCTTAATTTTGAGTATCTTGATCTCATGAAAAACAATGAAAATAAACAATGTCATATATTACATTATAAAAAATTGAATATATTTACCCCATAATGACAAACTAGGGCATACAAGTACCCTATAATAATTCTTAAATAGTTACATCTTCAAATCATGCTACTCAACATATCTCATTTTATTAGATTAATTGAACTAATAATACCCTGAGGTATGATTTTTATTGCTAATTATACCTCGTGATTTCATAAAAAACTTGTAATTTCATTAGGAAACCCATCAACAAACAATTATTTTGTAGGTTTATCATTAATTATGTGTTTCCTGAAAAATATATGAGATATATAACAATTTTTATTAGAATTATGAACCAATCTAATGAATAAATTTCCACTGTATGTTTACATTCATCCTTTCATAGATAAATGATAATATGTGTATTCAAAATGTGAAATGTGACTTCCCTTAATCAAAAACTGATTTGATATCCATATAGATAATATAAATCCATGACAAGAATCACATCAAATCCGTCAAAAAGAAGAATCCCATTATCATATGGAAAACCTTCCCTTATTCTTCAATAAGATAATTACTATAAACATGACATTCAATGATTGTTATAATTTTATTTTTCATAAATTACTCAACATATAATTATTTAGGTGATAATGTTATACTTTAATAAAATTATTTTTAAATAAAATAGTTGTTTGATCTAGAATCAAATAAAACATTTTCTTTCTAGAGGGGAATGAATGTTCAAATTTCATCATGTCATTATCTAACCCAATTTGAAATTTTTTATTATATGAGATTTTCATTTCTAATTAGGTCTAATGATTTTTTGTTGTTCATTAAAAACAATTAGATTCATACACTAGTTGGAATAATGACCAAAAAACTTTCATTTGAAGCATTAGAGTTCTGGTGGTGCATTAGTTCATGTCATCCATTCCTCATTTGGAGTAACTAGTCCATTAATCACCAATCAACATTCATGGAAATTATGAACCACCATAACATATTTAATAATCCTCCAAATTTTATTACAAAATAACTCATTATTTTCCTTGAAACATTTCTTCGTTGTATAGGTATGGAATTCAAAACCCTAATTTGAATTACTCATTTTTATTTGACCCTATATCATTAATTTCTTATAAAAACACTACTTAATTTTTGAAACATTACTTTACATTTCTTCATCTCTTCGTGATTGAATGGATTTTTCATAGATACTGATGTATCCACTATATTATTCCTTTCAGAGTCATCTTTATAAGACTGAAAATAATCGTTCAATTTTACCTTATAGACTAATATTGAAGCCATTTTGATGCACTTGAATCCTATAAAATTTTATACATATTAACTAATGGATTCATCCTACTTCTTTAGATAATAAATTTCCTTCTAGATCGTTGTATGTAAAATATAATGAACGTTCAAGAGGAATAAAACCCCCTTACACATCAAATTTTATGGAATTTATTTCGTAATTTTGTCCTTCACTCATGATAATATTACACTATTGATATTTTTCCACAAATATGATAATTTACTAGGGCCACGTTTTTATGTCCCATGATTAAAACAACATAATCTATTCCCTCAATGGTATTGATACTTAGTGTAGACACAAGTTGATTTGATGATAAAATAAATGAAATTATAAGTTGTGACATGACTGATTAAACAGAACATTGATCCCTCATTTTTTCATTTCAGAAACCAATACGATTTGTAGCCTAATAATGATTTTTGGGCACAAAAATAAGATTCATCATTATATATCCCATATAATTTGGTTTCATATGATGATCAGAATTTAATTATCCATCACATTTATAATTAAAACAATTCCATCATGCCCTGACCATTGACTAATGTCAGATATTATAGTGTGAAAAACAATAATCAAATTGGAATGCCAAAAAATTTGGAAAATAAATTAATGGAATGACTAAATTAAAAGACCATATATGAAATCATATGCTTAAAATAGATAATTCCAAATCATTTCCCATATTCTTGGATTTTATCCTCTATTTATACCTATCCCAAAGGTTTTCATAAATATTTTCTCAACCTACTCTTCAATGATTTATAAAACATTCCTATAGTTCCACATATAATGGCCTGAAATTATTATAGACAAATATTAAATCTGCATAAATTAATATTCAATTCATAATAATATGACATATTCCAAAACTATAAAGTTTTACATTCGTTGGATAATAGATATAGAATATTATTATTTTATGAGGGATCATAAAAATATCCCATAAATAAAATCCCAAATAGTAATGTTCAATGAAAAACCATGAAAAATATTTTAATTATATTTAATGGAATCTAAACATAAGAAAATGGAGAGATCTGATGATTAGTAAGGTTAAACCTGAGAAATATCATAATATGAACTTATGAAGTCATTAGAAAAGAATATGATAACATTATCCTATCCAAAACAAAATAATATCATTTCCCATATGGAAATAATGATAATCATTATATAAGGTACACAAAAGTATCATTTTAAAAGACATTAATAAAAAAAATTAGAACTCACCAAATACATCAAAGACCTAATTTTCTTGTAATAATTGTGTGTCATAAAAACATAATTACAAATAACATTTATTATTTCAAATATAACTAACAAAACCTTCAGATCATTCATCAACACCTTTTTCTTCTAGTGTATCAAGAAAATCAACTTATCCCCCCTAACAGGCCACACACATCAACATGTTTCCCATTAATATATCATGAAATATAATTATTTACCCAATGTATGATTAAGAGATATATTTTTCACCCACCACACAATTAAAACATAAATTGCTGTTCCAAAAAATTAACCATTCATCATATAATCATATCATTAATAGTATAAATAAAATATGTCTCATAAACATAATATTAATTAATTAACCATTAAAAATATTTGGCGTAAAAATATATATTAACTATCTAGATAAATATTATGAATGAATTCATTGGATAATAATCCAAGTAATGAATCGATTACATCAATGGATTTTATAATAGATGGATAATATTTCTTGAAAAATCCCATGTAATGATTCATGGGAGAAATATCCTTTCAACATTGAAATCAAATATTTTATATAAAAAAAAGTATAAAGAAACATTTTTATGATGAAACCTCTTAATATTTATTGCATGATTAAAAAAACTTTTTTCATGATCGAAGGAATTTCCATTAATTTTATTTTAATTTGTTATATATGCCTTTGATATTTTTTTATAATGCTCTCAAAATACATCAATTGAAAACTAAAAAAAGATTCATTGAAAAACATTTTTAAAAAATTCATTTATGTGTAAAAATAACATTAATAAATCGTTGGAGAATTGTAGGATCCTTCAATAATATAATATTTGTGGTAATAAGTAAATGGTTAAAAAAATTACCCATTAGAGAATCTAATACAACGAATCCAAAAATTTGATGAGAATGTGATATAACACTCTAACCTAATATCCCTATTTTCCTCATCCACATTCAAAACAGAAATTAATAAAAAAATAAAATATATATATTAAAAGACAACATTAATGAATAAAAAGCCACATCTTATTTTCTTATGAATCCTTATCACTAGTTTATTAATAATTATTTATTAAAATCACTATTCTAGGTGAAAACTACTTAATTTTATAAGAATTTTTCTGTTTTGAACCCCAATAATTATATTTGACAACAGTTAGAGAATTTTATGAATTTTTATCTTTGTATAAGAATAATATCGATTAATTTTATAATTTTTTAATCACTCATTTAAATTATAAATAGTTATATTAATTATATCATTTATAGAGACAACGTCCTATATGTACGCATGAATAATATTTCCATTTTTTAAAGATTTAGCGATAAAGGTAATTAATAATAAAATATTCTATATTACATTTTATTTCATATAAATCATAAAAATAAATCAAAATTTTATTTATTACCACCCATGTAAAATATAAATGAAAATATATCACATATTATAGTGTGAGAGGTAGTCCACACCTTCACACAATGCATATTATTGTTTCACAGAGTGTTGGATGATAAGTATAGAAGATATGATATAATCATTCAGGAAGTATGATTAGGTAATAAATAATCACATATAAACATTAAAACAATCATAATACAAATTCATACAATTTTTTTTGAATAAAAATGATATGCATCACTATATGTAGATGGTAAGCCATACAAATGAATGTCTAATACATTCACTTCATGAATGAAGGGAATAATAGTGAATAATTGAAATTCTATATTATTAATAAAATTTATGAATATTTAGGATTGTGATGTTTCAATTTCATGATAAAACCCAAATATTTAGAGGATAAAAGTATGTTTATAAAAACAATATGATCAGTTTGAGAGTTTACATCTTCTTCAAAATAAATCATTAATATAACCTCAAAAGACTTCTTGGGTTATTCTTAATTGAAGCCTTTAACCCATTGAATGTTTATTTGAATATTAAAATATAATATGGAAGACTTGGTTCAAGATTCAAGGTTTAATTTTGGGTAATTATGCTAGGTAAGAGGTTCTCATTTAAAATTGTTCTTCGTAGAATATTAGGAATTTATAAAAAAAATAAAATATTATTTTATTTAAATTAAATAAAAATAAAACAAAATGGAATTTTTTTTAAATATAATTTGGTATAGGGTTGTTATCCGATAATACAATATAATTATGATGTGTTTTGTTGTAATTTTAAACCTAAAAATTTTAATTAACCCTACATTTCCCAATACTTATTTAAATTATAGTAATGAATTATAAAATACTAAAATGCTATTTTCATAACATAAAATTAAAAAACTGTATAATAAATGGAAATTTTATTTATATTTTCGAATGTATCATAACCAAATTGCATGATTTCAATTTTTTATGAATACTAAATAATTTAATTAAATTATATTTTTATATAATATTGTTTTTGTCACTTATTACGCTATTAATTTTTTTAATCAATTATCAAATCAAAAAAATAAATTTATATATAAGGATTACATACCCTTACAATATGTCATATGGATTATGAAAAATAAAGGCAATGGTTAAATAATTTATACTTTATAAATTCTAATGTTGTTAAAAAATAGATTATATACTTTTTAGTTGTTTAAGAAACATTGCATCACGGTGACATACATAATTTAGGACGTATTATAATTTCTATTAGATAATAATAAATTTAAATTAATAATATTAATAAATTAATCTTCATATATATTCATAAATATGTTTTTAACATAATTATTTTATCCTACAGACACATGTGATATATTAAAATCACAGTGGCAATTTTTAATATTATCTGATTACAAATAATTTTATTTCCTTTTCAATGACATGTTTTCACTAAAGAAATTAATTTTTTCATATGGTATTAATGTTTATAATTAACACCATCCACTAGAAATTACAATAAACCATCATGTCCTTGTTACCTATTTTAAATCGAGATTAAATAGATTTATACAATAAATTCATGATTTATATTCCCTGAAATACTATTCACATTGACTAAAAATAAATGTGGTCTAATTACCAAATTTGAAACACCTGATACTAAATATTTAACTCATTTTATCTAATTTACTAAATATAAATTGATTATACGAATATTAATGTGAGTTCCTAAAATACGTCAAAATCATATTTTAGGGATATTATATTTTATGTATAAAATTGATGTATTCTTATCCAATGATTAAAAATAAGTTATTTAATTAGTAAAACATTATAACTAGAAACTGTTATATATATTTAATTATAAATATTAAAAGCAGTTTATTAATTTTATTTATTGATATTATATACATTACATGCATGAAAATAATTTCCCATATAAAACATAAATTTTGTTGTAAAATATTTTTTAATGATAATAATTTGATAAATAAATAATTTACATTTTAAATGTCTAGACTGTATATATTTCATGATATAGATATCAATATCTATACTATCCAATGTATTTTCTAGGTTGTAATGAAAAAATAATATTTAAACGATGTTATGAAAGACGTATAAACATGATATTGCATGTAATATATTCTTTCGAAAAATGAAATTATATAAGAGAAATATTTCATTAAAATATTTGGGATACTAATTTCTACTAATTTTATTAATGTTTTATCCATATCTACTTGGATAATCACAACAAACAATTTTTTGTTACCATGAAAACTCCTCATTCATTAATATATTAAATTAATACTATATTTTTTAAAAAATTTAAATACATTCATACCCTCATATGTTACTCTATGTGATAGAGGATTTTAATGAATGATAATTTTTTGTTTAAAATTTTAAATAGAAAACCCCTATAAATTTTACATAGGTTTTATTTCATTATTTATAGAATATTTGTATATGTGTAGCATTTTATATGTTATTAAATTTGAACAATTACAAAAGTATGAAAAATTAATTATACGGTATGTAATTCAAGAAGACAAAAATTATATTATAAATAGGAAATAATAATGTAATCCACTCACATATTTTAGGATAAATCCTTTATTGGTTTTTTCAATGAAACATGTTAGATCATTGGATATTGTATATTTTTTATAAATAAGTCAATTTGTAATCATTTTGATATGTTTTATTTTGAAAATAATTGGACAGTTTAATTTATTATTGTAAGAACCCTGATCTTCATTTCAGGTATGTCCTTCCTTTTCTGGAGTTTTTGAGAAAAATAATGTTTCTAGAAATTTTTTAAGTACACGCCGTGTTCTTTCTGAGTATACGCCGTGTACTCTTTTCCCACTCGAAGCCGTGTACAGGCCGTGTCTCGGGCACACACACAGTGTGTAGGGGTGACGTGAAGGCCGATTTTGGTGGAGTATGGAAAGACCTAGTACACGCCGTGTACTCTAAAAGTACATGCCATGTACTTTTTTTTCATTAAAAGTACCAGGGCCATGCCTAATTGAGGAAAACGTCATCTTCTCCAACTTATTCATCCAAGAGCGACCCGTACATCTGCAGATTTTCTCTGAGCCATCGTTCCTCCGTACGTTCTCCGTTTTGATCGACGTCGATTGAGTTGGAACCACAACGGTGAGTCTTCCCTACTCCTATAGCCTTGTTTGAATATTCCTATTCTTTTTAAAATTTTTGTTAGTTAAATGTTTTGTACGTTTTCATAGATCTTCAACGTTCTAAACAGAATCAATCTGTGTGGCTCAATTATTTTGACCTCCTAGCATCCAAGTAGGTGGTTTGTGCCTTTCTGTAGGGAGTCTGTGAATATTTGTGCAAATTCCACCAATTCCCTTGGGAGGGGAATTGTGGGTTTCTTGTTTTTCCCTTGTGGTTTTTCCACATTGCTTGATTTCTTGAGTAGAGATCATTTCTTGAAAAATTGGATAATTTTATGCTGTATTCTTGTGCTTCGCCTTGCATGTTTTGATTATTAGGGGTTTTCCAGTTGCCATGCCTAGTTGTAGGATAGTGGGGCTGTTATATTGTTATGTTTTTGTTCCTTAGAATGATAGACAAGTAGTTCTTGAGGTATACATGGGATGATACGTTCATGCTGAGAATGTTTATTTCACATAGGACCTCGAGAACCAAGTGTAGTAGACCATAGGGATAATGGACGTAAGGGCTTCTCAAGAGTGTCTTTTAATACGATGCGAGACCACATGGGGGTGTTGAAGATGAGTGCTTCCTCAAAGAGTCTTTAGTTCCTCGACGTGGGCCATAGGGGGAATGAGATGCTGAGTGCTTCCCCAGAGAGCCTTTAGTACAATACGATACTATAGGGGGAATTGACGGTGAGTGCTTCCTCAGAAAGTATACTCATAGCTGAACTAGTGGGGCGAGACTGTGTGTGCCTCCTAGAGGGTTGCTATTACTTGTAGGTTGAACCATAGGGGTTATGCTGTGAGATCTACTTATAGGGTAACCTTTTTTTTACTTGATGTTGGTTGTTTACTTGCGTACTGTATTTTCTAGAACTGCGGATTGTAGCTGTTGGGTGCTTTTCTCTTTACTGCTTCCTGCATTTTTTACTTGTCTTGTATTCATTGACTGTTAGGCACAAATCCTTTGGTGATTTCCTATTGGGATTTTATCTCACACCCTATTTGGGCCATGATTTTGGGCCCAAGAAGACTTTGTTATTGCAGGTATAGATAAGGGAAAGCGCCCTTCGACTTCCAGTACATGATTTCTTGGAGATGGAGAGAAAGGGACCAAGCTTAGACTTGCGATGCTGCAGGAGTTGCTATTATTTTAGTACTTTGTTTTTACTTATATTTTAGCACATTGTTGTGTTTGCTGCTTTCTTTAGATACTTGTACCTACTGCATCATTATCATCATTACTATATATTCATTTCTTCTACTGTTTGGTTTCAGTTGTTGCATATTGTTTACTGCTTCTGATATTTACTGTTAATTTCTTTTCTTTGTATACTTTACCAAATGAGGCCATAGTTTCGCCAATAACATACCAAGGCCCTCGCGGCTAGTCAGCAGCCTCTGGAGTTTGGGGAAATGCGCTTGAGGTCATGTGGAAAACCAGGCACAGGGCACCTTTGGGTGGCTTCCGGAACCATGACATTACAAAGTGGTATCAGAGGTGTTCTTTTCTCTTTCTTTACGGTTTGGAGACTTTAGCCAGGGATAAGGAGGATTCGGTACTTAGAAATAAGTTGTGCCTGAGAGTAGCTGACCTGTGCACATGGAAAAGCCATAATACTTTCTTTATTTCAGAGTTCTGGTTTTGATATTTTACAGTTGATATGGTTTCACCTAGAGTGATTCACATGCACCGTGATGTTCTTTTTTTGATATTACGGTTCTATTTCTCTTGCAACCCGATGAGATGGGGGTATGTCATCTCATACATCACATAGGCACTTGTTAGGAATCACATGGCATGCATTCTTGCCATGCCATCGAGGGTGCATTAGTAATTTCATGTTGTTGTGATAGACTCTGTGTAGATTATGTATGCTGTTGTGATAGATTCTTGATAGAATCCCTGCGATTGGGATAGAGAAATTGATTCTGTGGTACTTTTCCTAAATGAACGCCAAATTTTGGATCTTGAGGTGTTATGGGCCCTCTTGAATCACAAATTGGTGGATCATTGACCTATTTTTCTTTTTATATGACTATATTGGATTCCAAAAATTGATTCTTGGGGGGTATGGGCCCTCACGGATCGGAATCTAGCACGATCATGCCTTATTTTCAGTGTTTTCTAGGCTTCGGTTTAGTTTCAGAGCTACTGCCCAGAAAAACGCAGAATACACGACATGTAATTTATATATACACACCGTGTAGTTTTAAACCGTGTGTTTGACTGTGTGAGTAGAAACACGGGTTGCGAAAATTTCCAGGAACACGCCGTGTATGGTAGGTACACGCCATGTAGTAGTGAGAATGTCCCCGACCGGGTTGCTAACAACACGGGTCGGGGAAGCTCGAGTAGAACATGCCGTGTTGGATAGCAACACGCCGTGTAGTCTTGTTCCAGGTACCCGACCGTGTCATGAGAAACACAGGTTAGTGTTATCTTCTTCCATACATGCCATGTTTGTTTGAAACATGTCGTGTAAGGGTCAGCCGTGTACTTGGCCGTGTCGCGAACAACACAGATCAGGAAAAATATTCAAGTACATGCCGTGTTTGTTCGGAACACGCCGTGTAGTCTCAGCCATGTAGCCAGCCATGTAGCTAGAAACACGGGTAATTGAAACTGTGTCAACTACACACCATGTCCACTAGGAACACACCATGTAGTCTTATTTTAAGAAGACCATGTGGGTTAGCCATGCAAGGAGACACGGGCGGGGAAAACAGAGTTAAGTACACGCCGTGTAGATTTTATACACGCCGTGTTGTCCTGTTTTGTAAATCTTATGTGTTTCCTTCTCGCGTTTCCATTTTGTACTCATTTTTTATTTGTCATTGTTTTTATAATCTAAGGTATACTTTTTAACTTTAAGAGGAATGCCTTCGAGACATCCTCTAGTTGTACGTCAGTTGTCTGGCAGTGATCAGACGCCAGAGATGGCTGATCCAGGACTTCCTCCCGATCCTCCAGTCAGGCTAGCCTTGGTACTGACTATTATACTAGTTGTAGGTGCTGATCCGCAATTCAGGGAAGGTTTTATATGGATGATGCAGACCTTTCAAAGAGCACCACCTCCTATAGCAACCATGACCGACTTGATGCAGGTTTTCCAGTAGTATCATCCTCCCACTTTCTTAGGGGAAGGAGGACCTCATGCTGAAGAGTCATGGCTGGAATCCATGTTGACAATCATTGAGAATCGGGAGATTCCTCCAGAGGGGTGGGTCAATATCTCTACCTATATGCTACGAGACTCTTCCAAGAGGTGGTGGGACGTGATCTCATAGGCTGGCCATCAGCAGGTTATGGCTTGGGAGGAGTTTCAGTGCGTCTTTTATGACTACTCCTACCCGGAGACCCAGAGGGCCAACCGAGCCCAGGAGTTCATGAGGTTAGAGCAGGGTACTCATTCTATTATGAAGTACTCTCATTTCACTGAGCTACACCATTTTACACCCCTCCGAGTTGGGGATGGGATGTTCTTAGCATGGAAGTTTTAGGATGTTCTTCGGTGGGAGATCCACTCGCAGT
The DNA here is from genome assembly GCA_963277665.1 of Viscum album. NCBI lineage: Eukaryota > Viridiplantae > Streptophyta > Magnoliopsida > Santalales > Viscaceae > Viscum > Viscum album. The sequence continues at coordinate 1,041,892,005 of OY728160.1, read as the reverse complement.
TGAATCTCTTCCAGCTGACTTTCATCACTTCCATAATAAACCAGGAACTGATTGCAGAGCGCAAACAGAGATACTCTAGAGTTACGAGCTAGGGAAGTTCTGCTTCTAGACCCAGTTTTCTTCTAGATGACAGCAAGAAGCGTCATAGAGAGTCTACACACGGTGATCCAAGGAAGTGAGATGAATCTTCCGGATGCCAGGTGATATGTTTCTAGTGTGGCCGGTCATGGTACACGAGTCCGTAGTGCTAGAGAGACCCAGTGGAGTGCTGATCTTGTGGCAAGATGGGTCACCTTCAGCGTTTCTACCAGGTTTTCTCACCAGCAGATGGTGACCGGTTTTCTTCCCTGGCTCCCCATTCCGGAGGAGCACCACCAGTTTCACACCAGTCGGGGAACTGGACTTCCTCCAGACATTCGAGCTGAGGTGGAGGTCGAGGCCGTGGCGATCAGTGACAAGTCCCTTAGCGCCAATAGAGAGGATCAACTTAGAGTGGTTAGGCAAGGTCACAAGGCTGCGGGACAAGCCAGACTTTTGCGGTGGAGCAGACCTATCAGGAGCAGGATCCCAGACCTTTTACTGTTCGAGGTATGATTTTAGTAGCCACAATTTTTTCTTCAGCTCTTTTCAACACTGGTGCTATACATAGATTTATCTCTATTGCTGTCATGGAGAGCCTTAGGCTCTGTATCTTTTCTTCTGCAGACTCGTAGACACTAGACACACCTTTGGGAAGAAGGAAATCTAGTGTACGTCAGTGCAGAGAGTGACCTCTCGAGGTTTAAGAGTATCGTTTCTTATGGGACATATATTTCCTAGATATGATGGGCTATGACATCATTCTCGGTATAGACTAGTTGGTTTTATTCCAGGAATTCGTCGATTTCTATCATTGTAGGGTGAGCTTCGTATCTCCAGTGGGCGGATCTTTCCTTCAAAGAGGCGAGTGGGATGTCCAGGTGGGTAGAGCTGGACCAGAGCATTATGGTCTAGGAGGAGTTACATCCCAGATTGATAGTATTTAACTAGATTACCAGGGGACTTCACAGTTGGACTTTCCTCAAGTGGTGGATCGTTTCAGGGATGTCTTTCCAGAGGACTTTTCAGGTTTGCCTCTGGAGCGTGAGGTAGACTTCTCGATTGATCTTTTTCTAGGAGAAACACCAGTGTCCATTCCTCTTTATAGGATGGCTAAACCTGAGTTGCAGGATCCCAAGAAGTAGTTGGAGGTGTTACATGCAAAGGGTTTCATCCGACCCCGTACTTATCCTTGGGGGTCGCCTGTCCTATTTGCGAAGAAGGAAGACGATACCCTTAGGCTCTATGTGGATTATCAAAAGCTTAACATGTTGGCAGTCAAGAACTGGTATCCCTTGCCAGGGATTGATAAACTTTTCGATCAGCTTCGAGGAGCTTGGGTGTTCTAGAAGATCTATTAGAGGGCCAATTATCATCAGTTGCGTGTTAGACCATCAGATATACCTCTGACAGACTTCTAAAGCCGGTATGGTCTCTACGAGTATACGGTCATGCCGTTCGGTCTCAAGAATGCGCCAACAGTTTTCAGGGCATTGATGAACTGAGTGTTCCATCCTTACTTGGAGTCCTTCGTCATGGTCGTCGTGGACGACATCTTGGTGTACTCTCACACTCGACACAACCATGCTACCCATCTTTAGATCATTTTGAGTACTCTGAGAGAGCATCAACATTATGATAAACTCTCTAAGTGCCACTTATAGATGGATCAGATTCACTTTTTGGGTCACGCCATCTCAGAGGAAGGAGTATCAGTGGACCTAGAGAAAGTGAGAGCGGTAGTTTCCAGGGGGCAGTTGAGGAACGTTTTTGAGGTGCGGAGTTTCCTAGGGCTGGATGTATACTACATATGCTTCATTCAGGACTTTTCACGCCTAACATCACCTTTGACAAGTCTGAACTTGAAGGGGGTGAAGTTCTTATGGTCAGATTATTGCGAGTCATCCTTTCAGGATCCGAAGGGAAGGCTGTCATCCGCACTGATACTAGTCTTTCCAGAGCCAAGCAAGAGCTATACTGTTTAATGTGATGCCTCAGGTGTTTGGATAGGAGCTGCACTTATGCAGGGTGATGGATTCATTGCATACAGGTCTCAGTAGATGATGACACATGAGAGGAACTACCCGACGCACGATCAAGAGTTGGCATCTATTGTCCATGCCTTAGGCTATTGGATACATTACCTTCTGGGAGAGCACTTCATGGTTTTCACCGACCACAAGAGTCTCAAGTATATCTTCACTCAGGGTGATCTGAATCTGAGACAGTGCCGGAGGGTCGAGTATCATCAGTCTTTTGACTTCGATCTCACCTATACGCTCGGAATGGGAAATGTAGTGGCAGATGCGTTGAGCAGGAGAACTCAGATTCAGGCAGTTTAGGAGGCCAGTAATGAGTGGTAGCTGATGGCTCTATTCTATGAGATACATCTGGAGGTGCATGATAGACAGGGAAAAAATTACCTATCTTCTATAGATGTTACCCTTACGCTTCTTGATTGGGTACAGATGAGGTAACTATAAGACTCAGAAGGCTTTTTCCTGCGGGAGAGTGTGTCAGGAGAGAACCCTCTTCCTGGATGGATAGTGGGATAGGATGAGATCTTGTGTTTCCACAGAAGCATATGGGTTCCAACAGAAATAAACGAGGAGATGATGCAGGATTTTCATTCCTCAGTTTGGGTAGTTTATCATAGTGTCACCAAGATGTATCGGGATCTTCATCTCTAGTACTGGTGGCCAAGTATGAAGAGGGATGTCGCTGTTTTCGTCTTGAGATGTTCTACTTGTTAGCAGGTGAAGGCGAAGCATCAAATACCAACATGCCTTTTACAATAGTTACCCATTTCAGAGTGGAAGTGGAATAATGTCACGAAGGACTTTGGGACCCGGTTGCCAAGTTCTCCCCGAGGTAACAATGCTGTTTTGGTTGTCGTTGATAGGATTACGAAGGTTGCTCAATTCTAACCAATCAAGGAGACCGTCAGTGTTGATGATCTGGGATGATTGTACATCTGAGAGATTGTACGTCAACATGGAGTTCCAAAATCCATTGTTTTAGACAGGGATGTGCGTTTTACTTCTCAGTTCTGGCAGGGGATTCAGAAGGAATTGGGTACACATATACTTTTGAGAACAACATACCATCCCCAGAGAGATGGCCAGTTTGAGCGTACAATCCAGGTGCTAGAGAATATGCTCAGAGCTTGCATTCTAGACTTTACCGGTTCTTGGGAGAACAATATTTCTCTTTTGAAGTTTTCCTGCAACAAAAATTTTTAGGCGACTTTTCAGATGGCACCTTACAAGGATTTGTACAGTAGGACAAGCCGATCACCCTTATACTGGCTGGAGGCAGGAGAGGCAGCTTTCCTGGGACCTCGTCTTGTTCCGGAGACCTCAAAGCATATAGAGTTGATTCGGTAGAGGATGGTTATAGCACAGTCTCGGCAGAAGTCTTATGCTGATCAACGGAGACAACCTCTGGAGTTCGAGGTCAGGGATCAGGTTTTCCTGCATGTCGCATAAAGGTTGGGAAACAAGAGGATTCAAAGATAGGGTAAGCTTTCACCATGGTACGTCGAGCCATTTGAGGTGTTGTAGAGAGTTGGGCTGGTTGCCTATAGGCTGCAGTTACCTTAGAGGTATTGGTCCATGCACGACGCCTTCCACGTCTCTGAACTCTGACGTTACTTTTCAGACCCGTCTCATGTATTCCAGCCCGAGGAAGTTGAGCTCGAGGTGGATGCATTGTTTAAAGAGCATCCTATCTGGATTGTCGATCACAGTACAAAAGTTTTCTGAGGCCGGTCTGTTCTACGGGTACGGGTGCTATGGTATCATAGGCGCGTACATGATGAGACTTGGGAGAGGAGTCCGAGGTTCGACCGTAGTGGCCGGAGCTGTTCGGAGTTTCTTCTTCTACGCCTCTATAACGAAATTCGGGGACAATTTTCTTTAAGGGGGGAAGTTTTTAAGAACCCGGATCTTCGTCTCAGGTATGTGCTTCCTTTTTTCTGGAGTTTTTGAGAAAAATAAAGTTTCTGGAAATTTTTGAAGTACAAGTCATGAAATTTTTGAGTACACACAATGTGCTCTTTTCCCACTCGAAGCTGTGAACTAGCAGTGTCCGGGCCACACACACGATGTGTAGGGGTGACATGGAGGCCGATTTTGGTGGAGTACAGAAAGACCTAGTACACGCCATGTACTCTAAAAGTACAAGTCGTGTAATTTTTTTTCATTAAACGGACCAGGGCTGTGTCTAATCGAGGAAAACGTCTTCTTCCCCAGCTTCTTCATCCGAGACCAACCCGTACGACCGCTGATCTTCTACAAGCCACCGTTCCTCTGTCCATTATCCGTTTCAATCGCCGTCGATTGCGTTGGAACTTCAGCAGTGAGTCCTCTCTTCTCCTAGATCCTTTTTTACAAATTACTCTTCTTCCTCAAGTTGTTGTAAGTTGAATGTTTTGTGCGTTTTCCTAGATCTTCTCCATTCTACGGAGAATCAATATGCGTGGCTCAAGTATTTTGATCTCCTTGCATCCAGTTAGGTGGTTTGTGCCGTTCCATAGGAAGTCTGTGAATATTTGTTCAAATTCCACCAATTCCCTTGGGCGAGGAATTGTGGCTTTCCTATTTTTCCATTATTGTTTTTCTTCCTTGCTTGATTGCTTGAGTAGAGATCATTTCCTGAAAAATTGGACAATTTTATGCTTTATTCTTGTGCTTCACCTTGCATGTTTTTCTTATTAGGTGTTCTAGTTTCCATGCCTAGTTGTAGGATAGCGGGGCAGTTATACTATTTTAATTTTGTGCCTTATAATGATATCCAAGTAGTTCTTGAGGTATACATGGGATGATACGCGTGCGCTGAGCATGTTTATTTCAAATAGGACTGTGGGAAACTAGTGTAGTGGACCATAGTGAGAATTGACATATGGGATTCTCCAAAGTGTCTTTTAATACGATGCGAGACCACATGGGCAATTGACGATGAATGCCTACTCAGAGAGACTGTAGTTCCCTGACGCAGGCCACATGGGGAATGAGATGTTGAGTGCTTCCCCAGAGAGATATTAGTAAGATAAGAGACTATAGTGGGAACTGATGGTGAGTGCTTCCTCAGAAAGTTTACTCTTAGGTGAACCAGAGTGGTGAGACTGTGTGTGCATACTAGAGGGTTGGTAGTACTTGTAGGTTGAACCATATGGGTTAGGATATGAGAGCTACCCAGAGGGTTACCTGTTTTCTACTTGTTATTGGTTGTTTACTTGTGTACATTATATTCTAGAACTATGGATTGTAGCTATTGTGTGTTTTTCTGTGTACTGCTTCCTGCACTTTTACATGTCTTGTATTCATTGACTGTTAGGCACAAATCCTTGGGTGATTTCCTACTGGGATTTTATATCACACCATGTTTGGGCCATGCTTTTGGGCCCTAGAAGAATTTTTTATTGCAGGTATAGATAAAAGAAAGAACCCTCTGACTTCTGGTATTTGATTTCTTGGAGCTGGAGAGAAAGGTACCAAGCTTTGTCTTACGATGCTACAGGAGTTTCTGTTATTTTAGTAATTTTTTTTCACTTGTATTTCATCACGTTGTTGTGTTTGCTGCTTTCCTTAGATACTTGTACCTACTTCATAATTATCATCATTACTAAATATTCATTTCTTCCGCTGTTTGGTTTTAGTTGTTGTGTATTGTTTAATACTTCCACTATTTACTTTTAATTTATTTTTTTTGTATAGCTTACCAAATGAGGGAATAGTTTCCCTAATAACTTACCAAGGACCTCGCAGCTAGTCGGCAGCCTCTGGAGTTTGGGGAAATATGCTTGAGGTCATGTGTTGAATCGGACATGGGGCACCTTTGGGTGGCTTTCAGAACAGGGAAGTTACAATTATTTTCTTTGTTATGAGGCTTTTTGAGATAATGGATAATAATTGGGAAAAATTAATGATGATATATTTTTAATATTTTTAATAAATTCAGCTACATTTGAAAAACTGAAACCAAACAATGCAGTCAGATATTTAACAATTCGTTGAATTTTATCTGATGTTACGTCTCAAGGAAATTCTATCCCACAAAATACTTATCACAGAAGGTAACATGATAATTTTTTCCCTATATAAACAAAATTTTCATTATAAATGAATCCTTTTATAAAATATTTGTGGTGTCATTAAAAAAAAATCAACAAATACCCACACATTAGGGCCTAATTCTAAAAACAAAATCATTACAATCTATTGTAGTTACCATGTGAGATTTACATAATATATATATATATATATGTGTGTTTTAAAATGTATAAAATTTAAATCTCATAAATCGAAACATAATCCTAGAGGAGAAAATATTTAATGTCATTGGAAATTAGCTACTCAGATGTTGTAATTAAAATTATTTATTTAATATAAATAACAATCATCTCCCTATGTGATTCATTTTAAAAAATATATAAAATTATTATTCCAACCGGAAGTGGGAAAATTTTGAAGGACTGTGTTCAAATTATTTGTAAGGGAATGATAAACAATTATTCATAAAGGGTAGATAAAACATGAAAGAACATGGGCATGAGTGAAATTTATTATTTAAAAGGTCATGGAATGAAATTAATTTTCCATAATGAATTAAAAATTTTTATATAACCACAACTAATCCAAAATATAAAATTAAATATGAATTTAAACACATTTGCAAACAATCATTAGCCATGATGCAGAATATATATTCTTTCTTAGTGGTATAAAAATATTTCATAAACATGGTAATGATAAATCATAGCCTCATAAACCATTCTAAACATAATCATGTCTCAATATAAGGTTTTGAACATAGATAAGATATAATCATCTCTGATTAAAAGGTTGTGAAGATAGTTAAAAATCATTCATGTACACACACCAAAGGCTATAAACATAGATAATGAGAATTATGGTTTACGTATAATGTTTCATACACATCTAAAAATAAATCATTTCATTTCATAACAGTATGAAAATAGATAAAATAGAATTGAATCCCCAAAAAACTAATAATATCATATGGTACAAATATTTACCTGACTTATTTGGGGGGTTTTATTAGACCCACACATCGCATAATGATAAACCATGAAAATGTGTTCCATATAATAGAATCATACATATCATTCTAAACACCCTGTTGATGAAAATGGATTGTATAACATTAATTAATGTTATACATTAATTTTAAATAAATAATACATTAATTTCATAAAAAAACTATTTACCCCAATTGAAATATATCGTAATTGAATTTAGATAGTTCTCAAGGACTCTAAAAATAAATTATATTCAATTTTGATATAAAAAAGAAAAATTATTTTGAAATAATCATAATAATATGTATAAAAATTTTTAAACATTATCATAAAATGGAAAGGATACTAGTAACTGGAAAAAAATAAATCCCATGTATGTGAAATAAGGAATTGAAAAAAACATAATTTTTAATGATTCCCAAGTAAAGGAACCTCAAAAAAATATTATTATATTTTGGAAATATGGATTGAAAAATAGAAAATAGACGAATATAGAATGATGTTCCTTAAATATAATTTATTTTTTTATGAAAAAACCATTAATTTTTAAAAAAGTGATATAAAATCCATTTGTGGTGATATGGAGAGAATAAAATGTCACTTGATGGTAGAATGGTTTTATATTTCAATATAAAATATGGAACCTTTTTTAAAAAAAAATTACACTAAAATTGAAGGGGTATATCAAATAGAAATTATTTATATTATACATAAAAAATAAAAATTATATAAATATAGAAATCCATTATAGAAAATAAAATTTATGAAAAAAAATTTAAAGTCCTAAACAATGATGAAATTTATTAAATAATATTTGAGTGGATGAAAATAAATATAAATGAATGTTGTATAATAATATATATTTCAACTTAAAAAAGATTGATGAGTAAATAAATAAAATTATTTGTTTTATAAACATTAAATAAATAAGATTAGAAATGAAAATATTAATGATTAATTTTAAAAATAGTAATTAAATGAAAATAATTACATAATATGTTAATGTGGCAGTGTATACTGTATATAAAATAAAACAATTACCAGAAAAAAGGTATCAATGAATGGAAATCGAGATGGAATCCCATTAACTTGGATAACCCCTTAGTGAAAAGAGTGATGAAATAATGTATAATAAATAAAATATCACCATCAATTTAAGAATATTTTTTATATCATATAATATATTAATCCCTTAATTTATTTAATTCAGTAGATTTTATTATTTTTTGTCAATATAGGTGAACTGTTAATAATAATTTATTTATTCCTTATCAGAACGTGGAAAAATGGTTTTGGGCATCACTTCATATTACTAATTCATAATATCTGGAATATGAATATCATTCGAATAGATTATCATTATTGAGTTATACTATTCTAGTTTCATTTTGTGGGACTTCATTTATTTCTTCCCTAATATGATATCCATAATGGAGTTATGTCAATTAAATTTAATGAGTAAATAGAGGTTTAATGAGAGTGACTTAAATTATATTATTCCCATACTTGAACTTTGAAAATAAAATAAATTAATCATTATTTCAATAAATTATTTGTTTTTTTTAAAATTATTCTTCATGGATTTATTAGTGCCGTTCATATATATGGTTGAACTCATACAATGGAGAGTGTGTTATAAAAAAATAAATTTTTATATATTGATTTTATCCATATTCTTGGTTAGGGTAATCAATTGTACACAAGACTCTCCAGGTCCGAAGTGCACTTCCACCTTTCTATGTAGGAAATCTGATATCCCATTCACACATGACCTCTTTCACAATTTTATATCAGTCAAACAAGTGTAAGAATACTGTTGTTTTATAATATCTAGTATCTTACAGTTTAGTGCCGGAGACAGTGTGTGTTTTATTACAGAGACACACACAACTCGAATGTTTAGTTAAAAGATACAAAACAGAGAATAATATATTAATAAGGGATTAAAGATGCTCAGTGGGTGATTCATTTCAGATCTGGACTCACTCATATATTATAGTTGAATCTTGAGTATTCTTCTAGAAAGAAACACTGAGAACATAGTGTTGTAGAGCACTATGTTTTGTCATACAAGAAGTTGAGAGGTTCTTCTGCATTGATTTTTTTGGATGCTGCTGAGATGATGGAAATTTTATCATTGGAAGCTGTTTGGTTCCCAAAATCTAGGAATGAAGAATTATTTGTGGTTCTCATTCTTTTGTATGATTCTCGTAGTATGTCTCCTTGAGTTTTCACGGATTTTTCCATGTCACTACATTCATACGATATCCTTCTTAATATATATTATTACAGCCCGAATATATACATATTTTAGGTAGACACATGACATCTTATTTCTTATATCCTCATTTACGATGTATGTAAAAGGAATTAAATTAATTAGTCACATAAAAAAACTCAATATATGACCATTATAAATAATATTGAAATTGGAGAATATTTAAAATAGTTTATCAGTGATTCCTCACTCATTATGTCCTTCTTTAGGTGACTCAACCAATCAATATGTCATTCTATTGGTCATTCCAAACATCAGTGGCTAATTACATCGAGAAATCATTTCAAATATTGGTGATTCATTGTGTTAGTAATTCATTTGCATCGGTAGGACTTCTGTATCAGTATTTCATATGAATCAATAGTTTTTCTACCTCGATGAGTCATATGCAATAGTAGGTAATCCACTTTAGTAACTCATAAGCTTCAGTAGGTTGTCTGTATTATCAGTTTCTTAACACTTTTGTTAGTGCCAGTCAGTTATATTTGGAATGTATTTCTATCTGGACTTTCTTACAGAGTAAAATTAAATAGAATATACCAAATCTATGTGATATAAGAGATAGACATTATTGCGCAAATTGAATCAAATGTAATTATGATTGAAATGGTTATAAATGATTAATAATAATTTATATGATTAATATGAAGTGACACGATTTTTTAATTGACTTGTTTTGTGATTATTAAATCTACTAATACTAGAGAGGATATCCAACAGTTTCCTATGGCCCAATAATCTCCCCCTTTTAATGACCACAAATCATGGAATTATGCAGTAATATCATTTGATGTGAAATGAAATCAACATACTTATCATTTCCCATTTAAAATTAATGTTTAACGGATATATATATGATTCAGTGTCATTATAAATAGTAATGGAGTCAATATGTAAATTAACTTATAGATTTGTGAGGACAAAGGTAAAGTAGAGAAGGATAATTCCAACTCGTTCTCCCCATTTATGGGTTAAAAAAAGATAACATGTAGTACAGAAAGAATATGTATCATAAAGTATTAGATAAAATAGAAATGGTGGAAAGGAAAGAACAAAAAAAATCCATTAATCAGGAATGTATAGTAGATGACAAGTTTCCAAACTGAATGAGAGAAAGAAAGCAAGCTGGCCAATAATAAAATGATCCACACTATGGTTGAAGGTTATGAAGATCCGTTATATTTTTAGGAGGATCAATAGAGGGTACAAAAGGTGATGGTTGATAATCAAGAGGGTATGAACAAATTCTCAAAGGAGGTAGTACCACCCCTTCTGAAACATTTGGTAATGGATTGTGTTTATGTTGGGACAATATAGGAGGTTGAACATATTCTGGGATTACATAGAGAATCTATGTAATGGAATGAGGAAATGACATTTAAGGTGCAGGAAATGATCCCAGAGGACCAAGACATGTTGTGGCAAGGATTGCAATTGATTGAATTTGTAAATGGAGTAATGTCATTAACAGTTTGATGAAATTCTCAATAATATCACGATAAAACTTCAATTTCTTTCTCAGATTCGTCAATATTTCCATGAATTTTTATAGGAGTGGAGTGATGTCCATTAATTTCAGGACATTTTATTTGAATGCTTTTGTAACTGGTGGTAAAGTAAAAATTTATCCCAAATACATAAAATGAATTTTTAACTGGTTCTTGGAATAAATATTTTAGAAATTTGAATTAATCCTCTTTGTATGATCTTCCTGAGTGGAATATTCCTCCTTGGTATATAATCTAATCGTATCACGCACACAATCACTAATCTTTGCAATATTTTCTAGGCCTACCAAGCCAGATGCATCAAATAGATTTTATAATTATCTTTTACAACAGTTTTGATTTCCTCAATATCTAGAGTATGATAGGTTTTACCTGAGTTGGAAGGAATATCAGTAGGATTTGAGTTATTAGTTTTCAAGGATTTAAGAATACTCTCCAAAAAAAATTTATACTATGAGTTCAAAGTGTTTATTATAGATGAAAGTACATGTAAAGACCCGCAAATTTCAAGGAAATTTTTTTCTTAATTTTCTTTGGAATTTTACAAGAGCGTAGCTTCAGACGGCACCTGATTCCGAGGCCCGGTGTGCCCGGAATCAATTTCCGAAGTTTGGCTCGGGTATGTTCAGTGAACGGACGAGCGGGTTTTTCTATCTTTTGAACCGGTGCCCGGAATCGAATTCTGAGGGCACCGATGAAATCACAGCGCCGGTATTTGCTTAGAAACGCCTGTTCCGGAGTTGCGTTTGATCAGACGTGGTTTTTAAATTTTACGGCTTTAAGTCAGAAATAAAATAAAGTTTGTGCGACAACTTTATTTTATTTCACTTAAGCTGCTTGGAAGCCACTTGAAGTCACTTAAAGACGGCTTGAACTGAGTTGAACTGGATAGGATGCTATCCAGAAATATCCTACCCCTTGGTAGGATATTTGTGCGGTGGGGCCCGCACGAGCCCCGCCGTTTCTTTCGCTAAGTAACGCACCCGCGAAAACCCGTCAAAGTAACTGAAAAGTCAACCGACGCGTTTTCTTTAATTCTTAACAGACCATTTAATTGGGCTGTTTCTTTCGTGAATTAAATGGGCTGTTTTATTCGTTGAATTAATTCAACGAATTAAGTGGGTCGTTACTTACGCGTTTTGCGTCTGTTGGCAAAATAATAAAATAGACAAACTTGTCTATTTTGGAGGATTGCTATTCCTCTGAGCCTCCACCCTCTCCGCGAAGAACGCGAAGAACGCGAAGAACGCGAAGGACGCGAAGAACGCCGGAACCGGAATTCGACGACGCACGATCCGCGACGTCGACAACTTTTCCGCGACCTTCTTCTTCTTCTTCTTTGGTGCCTCTTCTTCCGCGGCGAACCTGCGATCGGCGGTCAAAGGTGAGAATCGAATCTTTTATTTCTCCTTTTTTTTAAATTTCAATAACAACGGATTTAATTAATTAAATCCGTTTGTTCTTGATCCGGAGATTGGCGACGCGACGCCGGATACCGCGATGACGCGACGATCTCCTTCCTCCGCGACGAGCGATTCCGCGACGACCCCTCGTCCGACGACGACGACAAAGTAAGGGTTGATTGGATTATTTTATTTCTTTTCCCGTGTTTATTCTTTTCCAATAAAGAACCCGATCGGAACAATTTTAATCTATTTAAAATTGTTGATTTGGTTAATCCTTTTCCCTCCCGGTGACGTTTATGGCTAACGCGGAGGGTGCGGGTCTAACTAACAAGACCCGGCAACCCTCCGCCGATCTATTTTGTTGTGCGGATATGGCGGACGACGACGAACCGCGCGGCAGGGGCGATCCGTTGATCCCGTAGTGAAGGTCGGCATCCGGGAGGGGCAACGGCACAGACGGGAGGCAAATCGGGCCACCGGAGCATCTCCGGCGGCCCGCGGAAGGCGGCGGCGGCGGCGAACCGCCGGACCGCGGACGCGGTCCGGCCACCTCAGCACGCGGCCCGTGCGGGCCGCGTTTCTCGAAAAGCCGCGGGTGAAACCCGCGGCGGCTCACGAGCCGGCCGGTCCGGTCGGCCGGGCCGCGCCCAGGCCGGACCGGACCCGGCCGAGCCGGGTCGGGCCGGGTCGGGCCGACCCGATTCGGGCCGACCCGGTTCGGCCGACCCAGGGGGGGGGGGTTCGGGCCGGGTCGCCCCGGGCCCAGTACCCCCGTTTCGGGCCCTCTTCGGTCTTTCGCCCATATCTTGGGCCTGGGTCCTCCGATTGACGAACCGTCAGCGGCTACGCGATCCTTGGATCGAGACGGTCGTTTCGGTATATTATACTCAAGGTTTCGGAAGACTTTGGGTTCGGCCGGGTTGGTTCGTACACGAAGCCAACCGGGCCCTCGGAGCGGAAACGCTCATAACTTGAGCTACAGACGTCCGATCGACGTACCGTCAGCTGTGGTAGTTTCCTCTAAGTGAGACGGAACTTTTGGCATACTCCGCCCGAGGATCGGATACAGGCGGAGTACGGTCGGGTTGGTTTTGCCCTAAAAACCAACCGGGCCCCTGGGACGAAAATGCCAATAACTCTCAGACCGGGCGTCCGATTGACGCGCCGTCTGTTGCGTTGAGATCCGGTTGTCGATACGGATCCTTTGGATACATCAACTTCGGACTACGTGTCAGTTGATGTATCAGCCTCTCGGCTCGTGGAGCGGACCCTCCTAAACGAGCTCGCTGTGTGCGGGAACCCTAGCGCTGGCTGTGACTTCGACGACAGAGCAGAGATCCTCCGTGGACTGCGACGACGACAGAGCAGAGATCCTCCGTGGACTGCGACGACGGCAGAGCAGAGATCCTCAGTGGACTGCGTCGACTACTGCACTCAGCGATCCCACGTGGATCAGTGCTACAGGTTCTGTGTGAGCCCGATCCTGTGTGGGTCCTACTACCGGTTCTGTGTGAGCCACTGCCTACAGGTTCTGTGTGAGCCCGATCCTGTGTGGGTCTTCTGCGGGGGTGAGTACCTATCGATCCTTCGTGGGTCCGACGACTTAGACGGATCAGTGATCGTCTCTGACGTCATCTGAAAAAAGTATACCTGGTTGAGCTGAATCTTATGTTACTCTCCTTTGTGGATTGTGTTGAACTATCCTTTGTGGATTTACTGTTTACTCTCCTTGTGGATTTGAGTCTTGCTTTCCTTTGTGGATTGAGTTGTTCTTGAGCTCGTGAGCAGAGCTAGAATTGGGGACTTAGGTATATGTATGGGCATATACCTAAGTCGAGTCAGATGTTACTTCGTGATTGCACCTTTCTTTTGTGCTATATCCTTTGTGGATTTCGGGAGACCTTCGGGGGTCTCGGGGTCCTTACTGAGTAGTTGTACTCACCCCTGCACGGGCTATGCCCGCACCTTGTTGTGTTGGTTGCAGACGACGGACAGCGCTGATCACGGTTGGGGCGTGGAGCAGGACGGTACCTGGAGGTGGACCACTGGTCGGGACGTGCACGGAGCGGACGTGGGACCCGAGGAGCTTGGAGGCTATCTGTACCCACCCTTCAGGTGGGATTGCCAGTGGACGACACGAGGCCGCCGTCTTTTCTTCAGTTGCTGTACTTTACTTTTCAGTTGTACTTTACAGTTGGGCTTGTATTCCGGCCCCCTTCACTTTTCTGCACTTTACTTTCCGCTTGCTGACTCTGTGTGGTTGTTACTTATAAAGGCAATGCCTTCCCTGTTTACTGGGATTTTACGCCTTGGTGCTAGTCGCCAGCCCCTGGCCTATGGAAGGAGGGCTTGGGGTAGTCACGGCACGGGCCCCGAGGACGGGTCGTGACAAATTGGTATCAGAGGTGGTCGGTTCTACCGCAGACTCTGATCGTCCTTTCTTTCTATGTGAAGCAATAGTGTTTAGTGTATTGAGTGTGGTTATCAGTTCAGGGAGCCCAGTGTTGGTGCGGCGGCCGACGTATCCGTACACCAGGACCCTGACTCCTGATTTCCGACTTAATGCATGAAAACATTGATTGCGTGTGTGTTTCAAGTTTTCTTTGTGATTACTTATGTCAGCTCACCGGGTATACTGATCTGCTTTATGAAAGTCTCAAGTTTTCCTTGTGATTACTTGTGCCAGCTCACCAGGTATACTGTTCTGACTGTGGTGCTCTTGTTCTCCTTTTCAGGATGGCCCCGCGACGACTGCCAGCTAGGGTTCCGAGTGTAGGGCGCGACGGCAGCCCACCGAGCGACGAGGCCTCGGTGCAGGGCCCTTTGCCAGCTATGGCACCGGCGGTAGCTTTACCCGCCGAGCCACCGATGCTACCAGTACCAGACGCTGACGATGCACGTCGCCTCAGGGCACTGCATGAGTTTCAGAGCCAGCGACCGCCCAGGTTTCGCGGTGAGGCGGACCCCCAGGCCGCCGAGGACTGGCTAGAGGCGGTGGTACGGATCTTCAGACTAGTGAGGACACCAGCGGATCTCATGGTGATTCTCCCAGCGAGCCTCCTACAGGCGGCGGCAGGACGATGGTGGAGCCTGATGCTTCAGGTTCACGATGAGGCATCCCTGCTCTGGACGGACTTCGAGAGCCTCTTCCGCTCTGAGTTCGTCCCGGCCACCCTCCGAGCGGTGCGCATCCAGGAGCTTCTCCAGCTGCGCCAGGGCAGCATGACGGTCGCTCAGTACGCGGCGAGGTTCACGGACCTATCTCGCTACTCGACCGACATGGTACGGGACCCCTTCTTCCGGGCCCGGACCTTCGAGCAGGGCTTGCGACAGGAGATTCGGGCGTCGCTGATCTCCCTCAGCATTCCGACCCAGGCGGGAGTGCTGGAGCGAGCCCTCCTGATCGAGAGCTTCCTGGCAGAGCCTTCTTCAGCGGCGAGACCTAGCGCAGGGCGGCAGGTAGCTGAGTCTTCGGCAGCTGGTAGCCGACGGATGACTCACGGGTCCAGGCAGACCAGACCCCCACGCAGACGGCCTCAGGACACCGGCTCAGCAGTACGAGGCACACAGCGGAGTGCCAGCCTTTCGAGAGGCAGGCTGTGCTACTCTTGCGGCGGGCAGGGTCACATGGCTCGTGACTGCCCGACTCGCCGATCAGAGGAGCAGCAGACAGTGGAGGGGCCACCCAGGCAGAGGCAGAGGGTCGACCGTGGCGGTCCGCAGGGAGGAGGCGGACGAGGCAGAGGAGCTGGCCGAGCAGCGGGTGGTGGGCGACGCTTCTAGGCTCTACCCCCACCGCCACCAGGAGGGCCACCTCGACCACATGGAGCTGGCGGGCAGGGATAGGCCCAGCTCCAGGCAGTGGAGGCCTACGACCCCGACATGCCAGAGATGATTCGAGGTACGATCTGTGTCTATTCCACCCTTGCTGCAGTACTTATAGACACAGGAGCGAGTCACTCTTTCATAGCCTCTGCCCTTGTTCGGAGCTCGGAGATTCCGACTGAGCCGTTGGCTCGATCCTTACGGCTAGAGACTCCTACGGGAGCAGACTCGACGATTACGCACTGGTGCCGGCAGTGTGAGCTTACTCTAGGAGGCGAGAGCTTCGGCTGGGATCTCCTTGTAGCGGCGTCGAGGCCTTACGACGTCATCTTGGGCATGAATTGGCTATCTACGGTTCATGCCCAGATCGACTGTTTTAGGCGCAAGGTGCGATGTGTTCGTACCGACGGGAGCAGGTTTACCTTCACCGGCGAGAAGGGAACCTTTGCAGCACAGGATGGACTTCCGCGGAGGAGAGTGCAGCCCATCTCTCATCAGTTGGCTAGCCTCATCCTAGGAGCAGTGGACGTGCGGAGTCCGGCTTTTCCTGCAGTGGTGGACCAGTACGTGGACGTCTTTCCCGACGACGTTCCAGGGCTACCTCCTCGTAGAGAGGTAGACTTTTACATCGACTTGTACCCCGGGACAGCCCCGATATCTACTCCAGCATATCGGATGGACCCCGCCGAGCTTCGAGAGCTGCGGGTACAGTTGGAGGACTTGCAGAGCAAGGGGTTTATCCGACCCAGTGTTTCACCCTGGGCTTCCCCGATTTTGTTCGCCAAGAAGGCGGACGGGAGCTTGCGACTATGTGTCGACTATCGTCGCCTGAACCAGGTGACAGTGAGGAACAAGTATCCGCTGCCACGGATTGATGACCTCTTCGATCAGCTCAAGGGAGCGCGGTGGTTCTCGAAGATAGACCTCCGGTCAGGCTATCATTAGCTCAGAGTTCGAGACGAGGACGTGCAGAAGACGGCCTTCAGGTGTCGGTATGGCCATTATGAGTTCTTGGTTATGCCATTCGGTGTAACCAATGCTCCAGCAGTGTTCATGAGCCTCATGAACAGGATCTTCCAGCCATACCTTGACCGATTTGTCGTGGTCTTCATTGACGACATTTTGGTATACTCGACGACTGAGGAGGAGCATGCCTACCACCTGCGAGTTGTGCTAGACACACTCCGAGAGCACCAGCTTTATGGCAAGCTCCAAAAATGCCAGTTCTGGTTACGTGAGGTCCATTTCTTGGGGCACGTCATTTCTGAGGCGGGAGTTGCAGTGGATCCCGCGAAGATTGAGGCAGTGCTAGCTTGGGAGCCACCCAGGAGCGTGACAGAGGTGCGGAGCTTCTTGGGCCTAGCGGGATATTATCGGAGATTCGTGCCAGACTTCTCCAGAGTTGCAGCACCACTCTCAGCCTTGACGAAGAAGGGGAAACCCTTTGTGTGGTCAGACAGATGTCAGCAGAGCTTCCAGGAGCTGAGACAGAGATTGACCAGCGCACCTATCTTGAGGTTGCCTGAGGAGGGAGTTGGGTACGTAGTTTACTGCGATGCATCAGGGACTGGACTCGGGTGCGTCCTGATGCAGGAGCGGGCCGTGATCGCCTACGGATCACGTCAGTTGAGGCCGCATGAGCAGAACTACGCCACTCATGACCTGGAGTTAGCAGCAGTGGTCTTCGCTCTAAAGACTTGGCGGAACTATCTGATGGGCGAGCGCTTCACAGTCTTTTCTGACCACCAGAGTCTCAGGTATATCTTCTCTCAGAAGGACCTGAACCTGAGACAGCGGAGATGGCTTGAGTTCCTCCAGGACTATGACTTTGAGATAGTCTATACTCCTGGAAAGGGGAACGTGGTGGCCAATGCCCTCAGCAGGAGGACGGGCATTCAGCTATTTGAGGAGGCGACAGAGCAGCTAGCCTCCTTGCAGATATCCTTCGTGGATAGAGACGGAGCAGCCTTTCTTCAGTCTCTCACAGTCTCTCCTCCACTTCTACAGCGGGTTAGAGAGGCTCAGCGTGGGGACGCTGACTGTGAGACCCGGCGTGCACTGATATCCTCAGGTCAGGCGCCTGATGGCTTCTCCCTTGGAGCAGAGCATGACATCCTTTTCAGAGGACGTACCTTCATACCAGTCGCTTTACGAGAGGAGGTGCTGAGAGAGTTTCACACTTCTCCCTTGGCGGTACATCCCGGAGTGGCGAAGATGTACCAGGATCTCAGACGACAGCACTGGTGGCCGGGCATGAAGAAAGCTGTGCCAGAGTTCGTTTCACGATGCCTCACCTGCCAGCAGGTGAAGGCAGAGCACCAGTTTCCAGCAGGCTTGGTACAGCCCTTAGAGATCCCGGAGTGGAAGTGGGACGGCATATCTATGGACTTCGTGACTGGACTTCCACGCACTTCCAGAGGTCACGACTCCATTTGGGTGATTGTCGACCGACTCACCAAGTCGGCACACTTCTTACCCATCAGAGAGCAGGGCTCAGTGGAGAGCTTGGGACGTCTTTACGTCCAGGAGATCGTACGGCTTCACGGTGTGCCATCATCTATCGACTCCGATCGAGATGCTCGTTTCACTTCCTGGCTTTGGAAGGGGTTGCAGGAGGCGTTCGGGACGCGGCTCCATCTGAGCACAGCCTTCCACCCTCAGACGGATGGTCAGACGGAGAGGACCATACAGACACTCGAGGACATGCTCCGTGCATGTGTTATCGACTTTGGTCGCAGCTGGGAGGACCACCTACCCCTGGTGGAGTTTGCGTACAACAACAGCTACCACTCCACCATCGGGATGGCACCATACGAGGCGTTGTACGGCAGACCCTGCAGATCACCGTTGTGCTGGACAGACCCTGGGGAGTCAGCACTCGTGGGACCAGAGATGGTCCGAGCCACGACAGAGAAGGTCCAGATCATCCAGGAGAGGATGAGGACAGCTCAGAGCCGGCATAAGTCATATGCTGACAGGAGGTGGAGGCCACTAGAGTTCGAGGATGGAGACCACGTCTTTTTGCGTGTCTCACCTCGACGTGGTTTACGGAGATTTGGCCGAGGCGGCAAGTTGTCTCCACGCTTCATCGGGCCTTTCCAGGTCCTCAGCAGGATAGAAGAGGTGGCTTATCGCCTGGCTCTACCACCTCAGTTGCACCGGGTGCACGACGTCTTCCACGTGTCTCAGCTGAGGAGATACGTGCACGACCCGACGCACATCATCGACTTTGGGGAGCTGGACGTGGACGATGGGGCCACTTTTGCGGAGGTTACAGTGGAGATCGAGGATCGACAGGAGTGGGTCCTACGTGGGCGGTCGATTCCTCTTGTGCGCGTCAGATGGCAGCACGGGAACCTCCAGGAGAGCACTTGGGAGCGGGAGGCTCAGATGCGTGCTCAGTACCCCCATTTGTTCCCCTAGTTTTTGATGTATCTTTACGGGGACGTAAAGCCCTGAGGTGGGAGTAATGTAAAGACCCGCAAATTTCAAGGAAATTTTTTTCTTAATTTTCTTTGGAATTTTACAAGAGCGTAGCTTCAGACGGCACCTGATTCCGAGGCCCGGTGTGCCCGGAATCAATTTCCGAAGTTTGGCTCGGGTACGTTCAGTGAACGGACGAGCGGGTTTTTCTATCTTTTGAACCGGTGCCCGGAATCGAATTCTGAGGGCACCGATGAAATCGCAGCGCCGGTATTTGCTTAGAAACGCCTCTTCTGGAGTTGCGTTTGCTCAGACGTGGTTTTTAAATTTTACGGCTTTAAGTCAGAAATAAAATAAAGTTTGTGCGACAACTTTATTTTATTTCACTTAAGCTGCTTGGAAGCCACTTGAAGTCACTTAAAGACGGCTTGAAATGAGTTGAACTGGATAGGATGCTATCCAGAAATATCCTACCCCTTGGTAGGATATTTGTGCGGTGGGGCCCGCACGAGCCCCGCCGTTTCTTTCGCTAAGTAACGCACCCGCGAAAACCCGTCAAAGTAACTGAAAAGTCAACCGACGCGTTTTCTTTAATTCTTAACAGACCATTTAATTTGGCTGTTTCTTTCGTGAATTAAATGGGCTGTTTTATTCGTTGAATTAATTCAACGAATTAAGTGGGTCGTTACTTACGCGTTTTGCGTTTGTTGGCAAAATAATAAAATAGACAAACTTGTCTATTTTGGAGGATTGCTATTCCTCTGAGCCTCCACCCTCTCCGCGAAGAACGCGAAGAACGCGAAGAACGCGAAGGACGCGAAGAACGCCGGAACCGGAATTCGACGACGCACGATCCGCGACGTCGACAACTTTTCCGCGACCTTCTTCTTCTTCTTCTTCGGTGCCTCTTCTTCCGCGGCGAACCTGCGATCGGCGGTCAAAGGTGAGAATCGAATCTTTTATTTCTCCTTTTTTTTAAATTTCAATAACAACGGATTTAATTAATTAAATCCGTTTGTTCTTGATCCGGATATTGGCGACGCGACGCCGGATACCGCGACGACGCGACGATCTCATTCCTCCGCGACGAGCGATTCCGCGACGACCCCTCGTCCGACGACGACGACAAAGTAAGGGTTGATTGGATTATTTTATTTCTTTTCCCGTGTTTATTCTTTTCCAATAAAGAACCCGATCGGAACAATTTTAATCTATTTAAAATTGTTGATTTGGTTAATCCTTTTCCCTCCCGGTGACGTTTATGGCTAACGCGGAGGGTGCGGGTCTAACGAACAAGACCCGGCAACCCTCCGCCGATCTATTTTGTTGTGCGGATATGGCGGACGACGACGAACCGCGCGGCAGGGGCGATCCGTTGATCCCGCAGTGAAGGTCGGCATCCGGGAGGGGCAACGGCACAGACGGGAGGCAAATCGGGCCACCAGAGCATCTCCGGCGGCCCGCGGAAGGCGGCGGCGGCGCCCGGCGCGCCGCCGGAGGAGTCCGCCGCGGCCGAGCCGCGGCGGCGGCGAACCGCCGGACCGCGGACGCGGTCCGGCCACCTCAGCACGCGGCCCGCGCGGGCCGCGTTTCTCCAAAAGCCGCGGGTCAAACCCGCGGCGGTTCACGAGCCGGCCGGTCCGGTCGGTCGGGCCGCGCCCAGGCCGGACCGGACCCGGCCTAGCCGGGTCGGGCCGGGTCGGGCCGACCCGGTTCGGGCCGACCCGGTTCGGCCGACCCAGGGGGGGGGGTTCGGGCCGGGTCGCCCCGGGCCCAGTACCCCCGTTTCGGGCCCTCTTCGGTCTTTCGCCCATATCTTGGGCCTGGGACCTCCGATTGACGAACCGTCAGCGGCTACGCGATCCTTGGATCGAGACGGTCGTTTCGGTATATTATACTCAAGGTTTCGGAAGACTTTGGGTTCGGCCGGGTTGGTTCGTACACGAAGCCAACCGGGCCCTCGGAGCGGAAACGCTCATAACTTGAGCTACGGACGTCCGATCGACGTACCGTCAGCTGTGGTAGTTTCCTCTAAGTGAGACGGAACTTTTGGCATACTCCGCCCGAGGATCGGATACAGGCGGAGTACGGTCGGGTTGGTTTTGCCCTAAAAACCAACCGGGCCCCTGGGACGAAAATGCCAATAACTCTCAGACCGGGCGTCCGATTGACGCGCCGTCTGTTGCGTTGAGATCCTGTTGTCGATACGGAACCTTTGGATACATCAACTTCGGACTACGTGTCAGTTGATGTATCAGCCTCTCGGCTCGTGGAGCGGACCCTCCTAAACGAGCTCGCTGTGTGCGGGAACCCTAGCGCTGGCTGTGACTTCGACGACAGAGCAGAGATCCTCCGTGGACTGCGACGACGACAGAGCAGAGATCCTTCGTGGACTGCGACGACGGCAGAGCAGAGATCCTCAGTGGACTGCGTCGACTACTGCACTCAGCGATCCCACGTGGATCAGTGCTACAGGTTCTGTGTGAGCCCGATCCTGTGTGGGTCCTACTACCGGTTCTGTGTGAGCCACTGCCTACAGGTTCTGTGTGAGCCCGATCCTGTGTGGGTCTTCTGCGGGGGTTAGTACCTATCGATCCTTCGTGGGTCCGACGACTTAGACAGATCAGTGATCGTCTCTGACGTCATCTGAAAAAAGTATACCTGGTTGAGCTGAATCTTATGTTACTCTCCTTTGTGGATTGTGTTGAACTATCCTTTGTGGATTTACTGTTTACTCTCCTTGTGGATTTGAGTCTTGCTTTCCTTTGTGGATTGAGTTGTTCTTGAGCTCGTGAGCAGAGCTAGAATTGGGGACTTAGGTATATGTATGGGCATATACCTAAGTCGAGTCAGATGTTACTTCGAGATTGCACCTTTCTTTTGTGCTATATCCTTTGTGGATTTCGGGAGACCTTCGGGGGTCTCGGGGTCCTTACTGAGTAGTTGTACTCACCCCTGCACGGGCTATGCCCGCACCTTGTTGTGTTGGTTGCAGACGACGGACAGCGCTGATCACGGTTGGGGCGTGGAGCAGGACGGTACCTGGAGGTGGACCACTGGTCGGGACGTGCACGGAGCGGACTTGGGACCCGAGGAGCTTGGAGGCTATCTGTACCCACCCTTCAGGTGGGATTGCCAGTGGACGACACGAGGCCGCCGTCTTTTCTTCAGTTGCTGTACTTTACTTTTCAGTTGTACTTTACAGTTGGGCTTGTATTCCGGCCCCCTTCACTTTTCTGCACTTTACTTTCCGCTTGCTGACTCTGTGTGGTTGTTACTTATAAAGGCAATGCCTTCCCTGTTTACTGGGATTTTACGCCTTGGTGCTAGTCGCCAGCCCCTGGCCTATGGAAGGCGGGCTTGGGGTAGTCACGGCACGGGCCCCGAGGACGGGTCGTGACAGTACAGTAATTTCTTTCATAATATATGAATTTCATGAAACAATTTTCTAAACAATGGTAATATGTTTGTGTTGAATCTCTTATATCACTTTCTCTACAAAAATAACTTCATCAGTCTCACCCATAACCACTGTCTGACTAGATGTAACCAAAAATTCACCAGAATTCCTCATTTATATTATAGCAGATGTGAGAGAATGTAATTTCATCACTATTCTGAATGTTTTCTCCTCTATCTATCTGAAGTTCATGTTCTATTTAAGAGTGAACATATATACTAATATATGAACATGAATTCTTCATTAAATTATTCAAAATATAATTTTGTGACATAGTCACCAGGAAGGGTCTCATCTACTGATTCCATTTCAATAGGTATGAAAAAACATCTTTTGAATCTTCATAATCGAATAATTATTCTACATACATATGAATTGATTCCCATTCAACCATTATATCATCATCTGTAGGAGTGAGAGTATCAAGAATTACCCTCCCAAGTTTATTCTCTTCTTCAGCATGGCTTTCTATTTCACGAGGCTCTCCCTCTATCTGGGTTGTCCTTACTGGTTTCTCATCTTAAGAATGTGTAATTATTTTATTTTTCCAATGAGGTACATGATGTTTTTGACCTTCCACATCATCCACAACATCATCATTTTCTCTCAATTCAATAACTACTTCAGGAGGTTCTTTCAACTAAGTTGGATCTACATATTTAATTATTTCAACCTCATCACCTTGATCATCCATATTATGGTCATTATCACATCTATTGATTTCATTATCATAATGTCTAGATATATGTTCATCATTTGTATATTCATCACCATCTTCTTCACCATCTTCCACTTCACTACCACTGTAGCTTTCACCATCTTCACATTCATTTTATTCATCTTCAGAGCCACTGGATCTACATACATATTTGACACTGCCTGAAACTTATGTCTCCTCATCCCTATTATATTCATGAGTGGGATTATTAGAGGTTATGGCATGTGGGGGACTAGGAGGTCCAATGGAAGAACTATTGTGAGGTTTAGTGGTGTCAGGTTCACTACTAACATCTATATGTGATCCATGATCTCTAACTAGAGTGACATGCTCTTTATCTTCTTCTTCTTCTGAGGAGTAAATGGTTTCAACATTTGGTCTCAGACTAGGATCTTCTATATTTTTAGACCTAGATGGATAGTCAATGGGATTGAACATATCATAGATTTTATCATCATCTACAACCCATTATCTCTTACATGGGTTCCAGTTGATTTGCATCCTCTTGCAAATATCATTATTCAGGCAGATCCAACTAAAATTAGAAAAAACATCACCTGTTTCATTTACACAACCTTATTATTTTTTGATAGCTAAGATCATATTTGGATATAATTTGGGAATTTGTTCTATGAGACGATTTGATCATCTCATTCATGTACCCAACAAGGTATATACTCAAATTTCCCTTTATACATGTTCTTATTAGAAAATCCATGTAGAAATCTGGTTATTTTAAATAAGAAATCTCCCCTTTCCTAGGATATATTTGGTTTTGAATAAACATAATGAATATTCTACATTCTTCACATAACTTTTTAGTAGTGGGTCTTCTTTTCTCATCATTATTAGTATATTCTTTTAATGTTGTCTCAATGAAAAATATATCACTCATAGGTGGAGAGGTACCTTGAAAATAATTTAATACAACACCATGAGGAACATTAGGACATTCATCCCAATTTCATTAAGATAAATAGATTCTCTTCCCTTTTACTATTGATTTTATTTAGGAAACATTACTTCCTTCCAAATGAAACATCATATTCATGTATAATTCATGAACTAGTATCAAGTAAAAGGATCATTCCTTATTTGATATCAACTTGTGAAATCCTTGATCATGAAGTACCTTGTGTAGAAAAAATATTATTTCTTACATCCTTTCCATAATATCATCTTTTTCTAGAGTTACAACACGATTTTCCAGAGTATGATTTACATGAGTAGAAGATTTGATCGATTCACCATTCTATTTCATAGAAGCATGAGACTTACATCATCAAGATATCACTTCACACTCACAATTTTAAACAATTTAGTCTTATGGTTAGATGGTTAATGTTTGGGGTAGAGATATAACAAAACAAATGAGAGAGTGTAGGGATAAAGTAGTAGATTTACCGTCTTCATCAAGGTCCAACATACAAGTGACACTCATTGGAGCTTCACAACTCATAGTTATTTAAATTACCAATATTTTCAATATATCCTTTGTATATTTTGTATAATTTATAACAATAACTTATTTTAAGGGAAATATTTTAAATCAATGAATGAATTTTGGTTCACCGATTAAAGTCATTTCAATTTCACATTACATCAACTTTGAAAAATCAACAAAAAAATAATATCTTTAAGATAGGAAAATAATATCATCAACATAGATTCGAACAACTAAGACATCCTTACACGTTCTTTTAATAAAAAAGAGTATGATCATCTATAACTTTTGTTAAATCTTTCGAAATCAGAAAACTACATTATATATAATACTAACCACTTGGATATTTCTTTAAACCACATATAAATTTTCATAATTAAAAAACATTATTCAGAAAGTGAGGGTTTGTAAATAAAGAGGGTTGTTAAAAATAAACATCGTCAACTATATACCAATGTAGGAAGTCAATCTTGACATCCATTTGATAATGTTGGAAATTTGATGTTCTGCATATGCAAGAATGTTTCTAATGGACTCATGTCTAGCCACATGTGCAAAAGTTTCATCATATTTATTTCCATATTCTTGACTATATCCTTGTGAATAAAATCTAGCGTAGTTTCTAATATGTTACCAGAATCATCTATTTTTTTCATGAACACCAATTTAGTGCCTATGGTCAAGCTGTCTTTGGGCCTATCGAGAAGTTTAGATAAATTATTAATTTCAAACTGATTTATCTCTTATTTCATGTAAATCGCACAAAATTCGTCATTGATTTCATCATAGATGTTTTTCGGTTCTTCTTGTGACAATAAATATTTATGTTCAAACAGATTTGGTAGAGATGCTCAAGTTTGTGATTGTTTATCTTAATCTCGAACAACAATATCTAAATGATGGTTTTTAAGGGTTATGATTGATCTAGATAAATAAGGGCTAGTAATTTCGTGTTATTCAACAGGTTCATGTTCATTATTTCATGAATCTTTAGATTTTATAGTACTGGATGTTTTAATAGATACACTCATAGGATGGTTTTAGGATTTATAATTTTTGTCCAGATTTGACACATCATCTTCAAGATTTTCTAGGGAGGTCTTTAGATCCTATAGATATGTATCATCAAATTAGACGTGTACAAATTCTTCCACACATTTTCTTCTTTAATTAATGACTATATATGCTTTTATAGATATTGAATATAGTTCAAAATTCTTTCATCACCCTTGCAGCAACACTTATCATGACTATACATAGTATTAAGAATATAGTCCTTGCAACCCAAATTTTTGAATTAGTCAACATTGGGTTTTCTATTGTTCGAAAAATCATATAGAATTATCTTAAGAATAGGTTTGATTAAAATTATCGTAATAATATAGCATGTTATACTGAAATCATCAAAAAATATTTCAATAGTTAAGTCATACCCATTAATAATTGTTCTAACAGTTTATTTTAAGGTTATATTTCTCCATTCTATAACATCATTTTATTGAGGTGTCTAAGGGGAAGAGAAGTTATGACTATAGCCATATTTTGAGAAAAATATTCAAACTCTTTGTATTAAAACTCAAAAATGTGGTCACTTCATAGATATTTTATCATATGTACACTATGATTTTCTACATCCCTAGAACACATGTTGAAATGAGAGAAAGATTCACTCTTGTGAGCCTAGAATAAGGTCCAAGTATACATAGAATAGTCATTTACAAGAACATAAACATAGTGCATCCTATTTAAATTGGAAACTCTAGAAGGTCCCAATATATCCATCTGAACTAAATCGATAGGTTGAGAACTCAATAATTCATTCTTTGGATTGAAATAGATTTGGTAATTTTTACACTTTTGACAATAATTGTAGAATTTTTCATTTCAAAACTCAAGTTTGTGTAGGTTCTTGACTAAATATTTTCTAGTAATATTTCTAAGGAAGTGTATATTATAGTGTCCAAATAGTCTATTCCAAATCTAATACTCTATGTGAATAACACAGAAGCATGAGACAATTTGAGAAACTAAGGAATCTATGTTCACAACATATACATTTTCATTTCTAAAATAAGGAAATATTAATTAATTTTTAGAATTAAATACATTGAAATCAAAATTTTTAAATTTAACATGAAATCCATCATCACATAGTTGTGAAATAATATGGAAATTATATTTCAATCCATCATAAAAAATTACATTTGAAATGAAAACTGAGTTAGAGTTACCACTTCGGCCTATGCCAATTATTTTTCCTTTAGCATTTCCACCAAAGGGGACATTCCCACAATGAATAATTTTAAAATTTTGAAACATGAATATTTTCCTGTAATGTGTCCTAAAAATCCACATTCCATGAACCATATTCTTTTATGGAAGATCTTCAAATATATTCCCTAAAAAATAATCAAATAAAAGCATATTTTGGTACCTATATTTGTTTTGGTCTAGTAACATTAGTAATCAGTGCTTTAGGAACCCACATCATCTTAATGGGTTTTCAATAAGTAGTATGTAACATATTTGAAAAATATACACTATTTTTTATAGGATTACTAGAGGTGGTAAATTATTTTCTTGAACTAGATCTAACAACAAAATATTAACTTTTATATTGAAAAACTAATATTCCAGATTTAGTTATAAACATGTTCTTGAAGTTATTTCATTACCTAGTTTTGAATCCTATATTAGTAGTATATCTAGGGGAATTTTTCTCACCAAGAATCTGCATAGGAGCCTTTTTTCCATTGGTAAATTTTTCTTGGTTCTTTTTAAATTTCTTGTTAGATAATTTTTCTTCATTGACGTCCTTGAGTAATTTAGCATTTTTGTCTTTCTCTACAACATTTTCAGATTTAATATTAGTTGTCAAGGAATGTTGTTTCTTTAAAGTTATATGTTTAAATTTTAGTTAACTAAATGTGTCTTCAATCATATATAGTATTCAAATAATTCTTCAATAGTCATATTTTCATAATCCGTGTAATTAGCCGAATAATATGAATTTTGTTCTGGAGATTCAAAGGTTACCTTAGATGTGTTAGTCTTAAAACCCATATTTTACATGTCATATCTCGCATCATGAGATGATGATTATTCTCTAGATCTATCCTCAATGTCACTCCAGGTGGCCTTATAATCATTCTTATTCTTTTAGGGATTTTTTTCCTACAACCTTTTGTATTTTACTTTTAGGTAGTCATCTTGGACATGTCCTCCCCTCTTACATTCATAGATGAAAATATCCACTGATTTTTTCATTTATTTTCCAATAATATTTCCAGTTTCCCTTGTTATTATATCTTCTTTTTATAATTGGGCTTTTTGAATAGCTTATTCTTCCTATATAATTTCTTAAATCTTCATTCTAGCTGATCCAATTACTCATTAATATCTGATGATGAATCTTCATTTCATGTACTGTGAGACTAATATTGAATCATTTCCTCTTACTTAATCATATATGTAGTGGTTTTGAAAGCCACTTACTATATATTTGGTTCTTATCCCTCTTCCATGTTGACTTTTAATTCTTCCCTATTCATCATCAACTTATCTATCAACTCTATGACTAGCATCTTTCTAATATTCAAGGATTCCTTAATTGATATAGAGGTCCCTTTTTAACTATCTTGTAATAAAATGAGTATTCTCATGACTTTCTCTATGGCTATAACATCTCTTCCAAGATAGGTCATACTGTTCAAAATCTAATTAAACCCTATAAACATATTATAAATGGGCACATCAGGCTTCATTTTGAATTCAACATATTTAATTGTATATGTGTTAAGTCTCAATTCCATAACACCAGAGGTTCCTTAATGATAGATATATAATGTGTCCCAAATTTCATGGGCTATTTTACATGCAGTAATTATGTTAAAAGTATAATCTCCAAAAAATCGGTGCAAGGCATTCATTGATTTGTCATTATTGTTATAAAAATCCTTAGTTGGGTCATCCCATGGAGTTCTTGCAATATTTTGAATCATATATTCATCAACAATTGATGACCATATTTCAAAACCCACACATTCCAAGTGAATTTTCATTTTAATTTTACTTGGTGAATAATTCATTCCATTTAAGAATAGTTTTCTATGGGTTGCGACAGCTTCAAATATATTATCTATACTCAACAATAATTCATAGATATTTAATGAAATAAAAAATTAGAACTAACATAACATTTGAGTTATTAAAACTCAAGTGAAATTACATTTGAGAAGAATATTAAAAAAAAAATTAAACTTGGGATTTTGAAAACCCCAGATACCAATTGTTTATTTGAGTAAGACACTCAAGAGTGGGGTGAATTGAGTTCTTATATAAAATCATTTAAAAAGTTTAATTTTTAATTTTATCCCAATTTAAAATAAAACATGCTAGTTAACCAAAGTAGTAAAATTATAATAGTCTGACCGCTTAAATAGTTTCTTATAACATCGAGTACTTCTCAGTCATAAAAATATTATATATTGATACAAATTTTTAAACCACTATAATAAGGAATGATATTTAAAACTAATTTCCAACTCTAACTATCAAAGAAATTTTTTTTCCTGAAATATACGTTTAAACAGAGAATGACTGAATTGAAAATCACATCAGATAATACATGTGGCTCAGTCTCAAATAGAACCTAATAAACATAACATGGTGATCACAATCAACAAATCACTATATATATGAAGCTTTGATCCACACACTATATTAGAGTTTACTACAGTAGGCAAGAATATCTAGGTCCCAAGACATCTTACACTGTTCGATATTGGGAAAAAATCACCAGGTCACTCATAACATCTTCCAGTATTCTATTTCAGTCAAACAAGTGTAAAAAAATATTTTTTTGAGAACATCTAGTATCATCTAGTTTTGGGTAGGAGAGAGTGTGAGTTTTAGTACATATGCACACATCTCAAAAGTTTAGACAAATGGTACACTCTAGTGTAAAATATATTAT
This sequence comes from Viscum album, assembly GCA_963277665.1. NCBI lineage: Eukaryota > Viridiplantae > Streptophyta > Magnoliopsida > Santalales > Viscaceae > Viscum > Viscum album. The sequence goes on along the minus strand of OY728160.1, from coordinate 1,041,861,848 downwards.
GATTGGATTAGATACTCTATAAGTGTGACTCATTTTAGCTCTGGAATCTCTAATGTATCAAAGATGAAGCTTGAGTCCTCTTTTGGAAATAGTTCCTGAAAAAATAGTGTTATGGAGCACTATACTCTGTGTTCTATAAAGGTGAGAGCTTCTTCTCTTTTAATTTTTCTTGAATCTAGTGATATGATAGAAATTTTATTATTGGAAGCTATCTGGTTCACATGAAAAATGAATTAATAATTTATTTTTTTGTTCTCCTTCTTTTTTATGATGCTCATAGTTTGTCTACCTGTGTTTTTGCGTGTATTTCTATGTCACTTCTTCCATGAAACATACTTTATAATATATATTATTGCAGCCAAAAAATATGTATTTTTGAGGCAGAGACAATACCTCATATTTTTGACATCCTCATTTATGATGTCAGAAAAATGAATTAAATTAATCAGTTTCATTAAACAATCTCAAAATATGACCATTAGAAATAAATTTAAAATAGATTAATATTTTAAATAATCAATTGGTGATTCCTTGGTCATTATATCCTTCTTTTAGTGACTCAACCCATCATTATGACAAAATTTCGGTCATTCCATTCTCCAGTGACTAATTACATTGGTGACTCATTTTAACTATTGGTGAGTCCTTGCTTCGGTAAGTCACAGGCATCGATAGGTCTTCTGCATCTGTAAGTCATATGCATTGGCAGGTCATCTATATTGTCAGTATCTCATATCTTCTGCCAGTGTCAGTATATTATATTTGGAATATTTTTTTTCCTGACAATCTTACAATGTAAATGTAAACAGAATGTATCAATCTTGTGAGATGGTATATATGCATAATTCCACATATTGAATCATAAATAATTATGATTGAAATTGTAAGACATGATTAATAAAAATTCATTTAATTAATATGAAGTGAAATGATTAATGAATTGATATGATTTGTGATTATTAAAACTACTAATACTAGCTAGGATAAAAAATAGTTTCTTATGGGCTAATAAAAATAATTTCAAACTACCAATTCATAACATTTATATAAAATCATTCTTTTATTAAAATCCATTTAACCAATCAATTCCAATCAACAATTTCATTTCATTAAAAAAATTCCATTTATTGTATGAATCTTAACAAATTAAATTTTTAACCAATATAACAAATATCCATTTTAAATTCCATCTTTTAAATTCATGTTAAAATGTACATTTTCAAGAACAAAAAATTTTCCATTTTTCCAAAATTCACCTAACTTTCACTAAGGTGAGTTTCAAAAAAATTTTAAACATACAATTCACCGTCAATTACACCCAAAATATTAAATTCTATATCATTTCAATCTTTTATTCTAAGAGGAGTCGAGAGTGAAGCCACCTACCTCGACTGTTTTGAACAAAATGGAAAAACGTTTGAAAAACACTCACAAAACTGGGTAATAATTCCACAAAACCGCCATAGATATGTTCTACTATCATGACCCGGACAAAATATATTCATATATGGCCTAAATAATCAATGAACTACCCATAAAAGGGGTATATTTGAGAAACTTATTGGAGGGTACAAGTATTTCTATGAAAACAAGACATGAACGGTGAGGAATGTGCACTTACTATGAAGAATTGGAATTCTATCCAATAAGGGAAGGCGTCAGATTGATTCCAATTCACTAGGGAGAGGTTATCAAACATTTAATGGATAATAATCTTGAGAGATTGACCAACTGAGAAAAAATGGAGGAGATAGAGTGAAAAACATGTGATATACAGTTCTTTTAGGATATCACTTTGACCCCACACACGGTTAGTACACATAGTCAATAAAAATGTGTGATCAATGTGTGATAACTACTATGTGGGTAGACCCTCGCATATTAACTCAATTTTTTTTTTCACACCACAATGAATCTATTATCCAATATCTGCGAGAGTGTGTGGTTTCACCTATGATTTCTTCACGGTTTAGAAATAATGTGCACAATATTTGTGCCTCTCCTTTATCCCCCAAAACACCATAAAGGATCCCCAAACACTCCCAAGATTCTACATTATAATTAATATAAATAAAATAACATGATAAGGGGTACATACCAGAAACTAGGGGTCCAACATTCTCCCCACCATTTGATGGTAGAATACAATCATTCCATTGAAAGATTTCTGACCATTACTCTTTCATTTCAATCTCATGTTATCAATCCTCTAACTGAATCTTACTGTGTTTCCATAAAACCCATAACCTAATAATACTTATTATATGAAGGACATTTTATTTGATATCCATAACCCACGTTGGGATATGTTCAATGAATCATCCACCTCTAGGTCAATGTGATCCCATCCAATAACATGGTTAGGATCATGCTGATACTTTTTCAATAGAGATAAGTGGAACACATTATGCACCAAAATGTTGTGTGGTGGTAAATACAACCGATATTTCACCTCTAAAACCCATTCCAATTTCTTTATAGGGCCAATGTATTGAAGAGATAATGTTATATGCTTCCCAAAATGATGATTTCGATGATTTGGAGAGATCTTTAATAACAATTGATCAATATCCAACAACGATAACAGTATACGCTGATGAACGACATATGATTTTTGATGAATCTTATACATCCTCATACACTTTATAATATATTAAATATTCTCTATCATTATATGGACAAGTATTGGCCCAACTAATGAAATATTACATGTTTCCTCCCATCATAATGTAGAATGACAAAGATTCCCATATAACTCTTCAAAAAGAGCCATATGTATTGAATCATGAGAACTATTATTGTATGAGAATTACACTAAGTGTATATTATCCTACCATGAGACACTAAAATACATTAGAAATTCCAACATGATGTTTTCAAATGATTGTATAATATTTTAGATTTCCCATCAGTCTGAGGATGATTCATTGCATAAATTGTCAACTGAGTCCCATGGGATTTCTGTATGGATTTCTAGAAATGGGACATGAACATCAGATATTTATATAAGGCTATAAAAACTTGTATTACATGGATCTTTACCCCTTACTAGATATTGATTTTGGAAAAATAATCCTCCAAATTAGTTTCATTAATATGGATGAAATGGGAAAGCATTATTAGTCGATCCACTGTCACCCATATGTCATCATGTTTTTGAACCTCTCTTGGGAAACATGTTAACCAAATCCATGCCTATCTACTACCATTTCAACTCTATAATTAGTGAAGATTGAAATATGACCACTAGTCTCTAATTCTCTCCTTTAATATATTAACATGTTCAACACCATGAAACTAAGTCTCCCACTATTTTTTTTATATCGATCCACCAAAATATTACCTTCACCATTTTATATATCTTATGTATTCTTGAATGAGAAACCCATTTAAAATGGTGGTATGATTGAATAATTTTCGCATAACAAGCCATAGGTACACCCAAATGATTTCTGAACCATAACACTAAACTACAATATAGATTCCTGCCCAAAATTTTCTCCCACTATTGTGTGTTGAACTCAATGAAACACATTCTATATCAAATATATTATCCTCCTTTACCATATTTAACAAATTAGGACATAGTGTGGAGTAAAATAAAACTGAAACATCACCTTGATCCTCAAATTTGACATGCATTTCATATAAAACTAAAATCAACAAACATTCATCTAAATCTTCTATTTTTAACTGAGAAAAATACTTTCTAACTAAATGCATCTACCTCAAAATTCCATTTTCTATGTGTATACATAATGGAATATTCAAACATACATAGATACTCCATCTGTCTCCTTTTCCATAGATTCAAATCCCATTGTGAGAAAATATGACTCCACATAATATGATCTTTGAAAACAGTAATTTTTTCACCAAAGATATTGTGATTCCATGCCATTAATTCATGAATAACTACATCTAACTACAAATATTGTTTTTGGGTAATTCTTCTAATGCAATCTCAATTCCCTGAACTATAAGAAACCATTTGGTCTCCTTGTAAGAGAAAACATCTCAACCAAATAATGAAGCATTAAAATACACCAAATAACCCAATAAGGATTCCAGAAAAATCCAGATATGTGGGGATGTATGATGGACTTCCATCTCTTGAAAAGATTTATGAATTCGCTCGGTTCATTGGAATGGGGTTTTCTCTTTGTTCAATGATTTCATAGGCAAATATTTCTTTGATATTTAACAAAAAACCATCTATAATAACCCGCTCGACCAAGAAATATATACATCTAAAAGATTTTATTTGGTGATTTCCAAGATATAATGACATATATCTTTCATGGACCCACTAAAACACCTTTTTCATATAGTATATGTCCATCAAAATGTAACTATTTTATCAAAAAATAAAATTTCGATATCTTGGAATACAAAAAATGATCATTTAAGATTTCCAATACTATCAGCAAGTGTTTCTCATTCTCAAACATCGGCAATGAGTTCACCAATATTTTATCCACAATCAATAAAAAAAATAATCTAGATTTTTTTTGAAATATCTAATTCATAAAATCCATAAAGACTTACGGTTAATTTTTAAGACCAAAAAACATTACAACATTTTCATAATGGCCATATCTACTTCATAGTTCTTTTTGAGGAATTTCATCTTTCTGAACTCACATTTAATGATATCCCAATTGTAATTAAATAATAGAGAACCAATGATCTATACTCAATTGATCTAAATGTTCATAAATATGTTATAGTGGATACTGATTCATTTTCATAACATGGTTATGAATATGATAATTCACACACAGTCTTAGAGTTCCATATTCTCCCATCATGAACATGACTAGTGTTTCCCATTAAAACATGTGTGGTCAAATGAATCCTCTTCATTATCAATCATATAACTTAAATTTAATCTCCTTAAATTCAATTAGTTTAATTATATATGACTAAAGGGAAACATAAATATTCCTTCGGAGAATATCAATCATAAACTCTACATACCTTATAGGTGGTATCCCTGAGATATTTTTGAGATAGAAATTTTGAGATTGATCAAAAATTTCTAGAAAAATAATATCATCGATCTCTTCAATTGATACCAAAATCAACACCGCTAACTTGTAAGAGATTGGCCACATCAAGTGTGAACAAGCCTATTGTACCTTTCATTAAAACCCTTTTTCCTATTAAGATATGTTCGACACTATCCTCAGTTATGAAACTAAATGATATTCTATAATAGTTGATGTGATAGATAAACATTTTCAACCAATCTATAGCCATGATTACATAATAGAAATCCATATCCATAATTGAGAATTCCCATTTCTGCTCAACTCCATCCACAATTATATATCCTTCTACATAAAACAAGGATTGAAGCAAACTTTTTCCAAAATTATATTAATGATTTACCATAGATTGAATAATCCATACATTTAATAAAATAAAATAATATGTATAATTAGAAATGAAGGAATGTGATTCAATAGTATCAAACAACACTTGAAAAATGGTGTAATTGAAAATGATCATACCTCTCACCATCGATGGCCCTACCAGATCATCAAAAATCACCTGATTATCTTTATAAAATTGATTTGTCACTTCAATATGATCCTTGATGACAGTAAATGATTTCCCTTGATGTGGAGTCATGGTATTCTTAGAATCCCCATGGCTAAATCTACTTTATTAAGGAGGATAATTCTTTTGACCTCACTCAGTTGAAGCATATAATGTTTGTGACACCTGAGAACTGTCCTGATCACGTAACCTTTGTGCACTAACACAATAGTGGTGACGATTACCTATCTTCCTATATATATTACATGCTCTAGTTTGTGATGTACACTCTCACTTTATGTTCTCATGTGAACCACATTGTAAATATCCACCTTTTCTCTTGGGTCATGGATGAAGGTTCACTAATCTATCCCTCAGATTTTGAGTCATGGTATCACCATGAAAGAGGACTCCATAATCTCATTTCTCCTAGAATTCATGTTCCCACAATTTCTCATAGGTATCATCATACATTATCCTCCAATAGTTTCATAGATATCATGTTTAGAGACCATCACTCTGTCAACCATCTGTGTAAAATCTTAAATATAGAGTACTACAATATTCGATAAAATCACATGAATTATCCCTGATTCAATTATGTGTGATTTCAGGGACACAATCACTATATATTTTGGATAGACATGCCCTAAATTCATGAATTTAGATAAAAAGTCAATTACAGATAGATTATACTTCTTCAGGATGAATAACTCCATCATTCTCAGGAACCTAAATGTGTGAGGATAAATTTTTTTATATTGATCAACTCCCCAAAATCTTCCCAATTAAGGCCTTTATCATGTTTATCATGGACTACTAGTTCCCACCATTTGCGTGGAAGATCCTCAAGAATATACATTACCAGCTTGACCTTCACCTTCACTGGTGGGATAATGAAATCGAAGATATGATCCAATCTATGTAGTCACACCTCTTCAGTTTCTGATTCAAAATAACCCCATAATATGGGTGTACAATATTTCTTGACCTTTATTTAATGATTAACATGTCTTAGATATTCCCACCCATTTTCCTATATTCACAATGTGGAACTCATTGAAGATACATTGAACTAGATCTTGGTTCGGCTGTGGTTCAGGTACACCCATATTCTCTATATCTTCTTCCAATTGGTTTCTAAGTTTCATACCAGTTTCAATTTTCTAAACAAACAACATCACTAAAAGGATAGATCTCTAATTACTAATGTATTAGAATTTCCAAATCTATCACGTCAAATATCCCGACATTGCTTTCCAAAATCAACATTTTCCATGATTAAACCTCTTTGAAAAATCTGTTATTTCTTTTGAAAATCAAACCATTTAAAAAAATTTACCAACCATAATATTTTTCAATATAATTCATTTAAAAATAATTTCATCGTATTCTGCATTCATAAAAATGCGTCACATAATATATCATTTTGTCAAATGAAATATGAAAACCTTGTGGTAAGTCTTTCCTCTAATGCATGTCGTGCATATCTCATTATCGAAACCCATGACAAGGGGATTCTAGTGTCCTATAAGTGTCTCCCATATAATTATATACCCAACTCCCTAGTAACTAGACATGCAACATAAATAAGTTAGCTATGTCATTTTATACACTATATTTCATGTCCCAATAGTCACACACCCTTATAAGATTACATCATAAGGATTAGATGCCAATTAATTCCACTCCAATACCATGAAATATAAGACCACTTGTTAGGAAAGGACCAAACAATATAATACCATTTCTAACATCCCTATTTCTCCTCACTGGCTTATGAAGGTGTGAGGATTCTAACTGATCTTATGCAAAATCACCAAGATGAAGAGGGTTGGAAATAAATGAAGAAGGGTTTCAAATGAATATGGGTGATGATTTACCCTTTATGAACTAAATATAGTAACCCAAAAAATTAAAAAAAAAATCACTATATGATGCAGAAATAAATGATAGAAAACTCAACCAAAACAAATATATCAAAAACAACCCAAATGTTTCTAAAATGGAAAACAAAAAAACTATCAAAGTAAATTTTAGAGTGTCCAATAATAAACTCATTGATCACTAAATGTCTACATGATCAACAAGATTCATGATTAAATAACAAAATAGTCTAAGTATCATGAGTTGGTTCTAAATGAGTTTGATACTTTACCATTTCACTAGAATCCAAAAATCACCCAAGTGCCAAAGCCAGGATGTGTATAAAAATCTATAGTATTTCCCTAATTACATCCCTGCTCACTCCAAAAGGATATAAAATTTAGCATCAGTTATATAAAATAATTTATATAAAAACTATTATTAAAAACATTGTATTATTAAATATTAACTAGTTTCAAAAAAGTTTATAACTAGAAGTAAACAAGTTCTATTTTAACCTATTTCCCAGCAAGTCTAATTTCAATAAAAAAATTCAATCAAGGCTTAAAAATCATTTCTTAAAAAAATTTCAGCATAAACATTCCATTATTAACAACCTAGACACATGCGTACTTCATTCCGATATTTCAATACTCATGACGAATTTATTTTCCAAAAAATTTGTGTCCCACTAACACACTTCCCTGATATAGGGTCACGTACCTTGTACCCCACTAGTACACATCCTATATTCATGGTCCATTATGTATGAACTCAAAAATCATCCATATATATGAGATAACCATTTCAAATTACAAATTCAAACCATTTCAATAAAGCCATTGATTTATTCAAAACCATAAAACAAACCAATTCCAATCAACCACTTAATTTTAATAAAACATCACATTCATTAAAATAATCTAAATTAATGACATGTTCCACCAATCCAGAATATCCACTTTTTAAAATACCAATTTTAAATTCATGTTAAATATCACATATTCAAGAACATAAATAATCCAAATTTATATAATTCACCAAAGCATCAATAAATAGGTTTTTCAAAAATTATTAAAACAACTAATTACAAATAAAATAAACAAAAATATTCAATTTCAAATCATTGTAAAATGTTCAACTAATAGGAGACTATATTGAATCAAACCACCTCAACCATTTTGATGAAAACTGAAGACTAGTGATATACGCTCACGATGTTGGGAAACAATTTCATTTACCACCATATATCACTTATACGATCATGATCATGACAAAATTTCTTCAAATATAGAATCCCAAATCATATATCTACCCATAATTGTTGTAGATATAAGAAACCAAGAAGACATGAGATGTAGATCTATTTAGATCTGTGAAAATGTGATTGGAACATTGAGGAATGAGAACATACGGTGACAATCAGATATCTAAATCCCAAATGAAGTCTATGAATTGATTCCAATTTTCATGGGAGAGTTTCACCAACATCACATTGAATATAATACCAATATATAGGATGGAAAAGTGAAAAAATGAGGGGGTTGGAGTCTGGAACATTTGAGATATTCTTTTTAGGATCTCAATATGACCCTACGTAGGGTTAGTTCACATGTCTAAACAAATCATACGCTAAAAGTGCATTAGAAACTGTCTAGGTAGACCCTATCCTGGAATACATGCACTGTATCCCTATCCTTGTGTACATCGTTCTGAAGCTACTTTCCAACATCTTCTAATGTGCATGGTTTCTTTGAGAATTTCTACACGGTTTAGTAAATCATTTTGCAGCGCGTACGATTCTCCCTTAGCCCCAAAAAAATGATGAGAGATTCCAAATAACATAATTTAACAAAATTTAAAAATAATCTATAAATAAAATAAATATATTAGAACTTTTAAACAAAATCTACCCCATCATAAACCACTATGTTCCATTATCATCTTGATATGACTGTGTTCGAAACTCTAGATCCATCATTAATTTAATTTACACTAATAGTGTAAATTTTTGTATGGTTCTCTCATCCAATACATCAATACATATCTTCCTAAAAATATTATAATATATTTTCATACCAATACTTGAATCATAGATTCCAATTTAAATACTTATGATAATTATACATTAAATATCCTTAATAACTGATCACATAAAAACTATATTTCGAATTTTCCATTTAGTTGAATCAATTTTAATGTTTTCTCTTAACATATATTAATATCATACTTTTATATTGTTATAATTTCAACATATCATTTTAGAAAAAAAAAATTTCTTAAGGAGTTTAATATTATAACAAATAAATAACTTTTTTATTACTAATAGATTTTATCGGGATACTCTTCCCTTTATCAATTTATCATCACCTTTAATTTACGGAAATAATTAAAGAGATGTTATTATATTTATGAAATTATCATCCACATTATATTCCTTTAGTTATTATTGGCATTCTATATTCATTTAAAAATTAGCATTTCTTGTAAATAGATGTACATATTCTCCTGAGGATCTATGGTTATCAAAACTATAAATCAATAATAGTGAGGCCCTTATAAATATGTGTTGGAGAACCCATATATATCACAGAGAGACTTATTTGGGGACATTTCAAATGATAATATATGATTTCTAAGGAAAATAATATTTTTAAAAGCCTATGTTTTTTCCTCAACATTTATACCAAATTTTTAAACAATAACATTATCATGAACATCCAAATAACTCTTCATACATGTAAAAATACCTTAAATCAGTTTAGAATAACATCAAGGAATATTTTCCGAAAATATAAAGAAGAAATATTTTATTCATAATTGAAATAATAATAAGGGTATTATTGTAGAATTATACTATATCCATAAAATTAGTACCCCTCAAGCATTATTGATTTATATTTTATTATCATATATAACACTTGATGATTGGTATATTTAGTGATGCAACATCACATCTAGTTTTTGATGAAATATCATGGACATATAACACTCATAAATCTCCATTCTCTATGGATGTTATCATCCATTATGTTATTATAAATATTTGTGTTGGAAACAATGTTTTATAAAACATTATACACTATGACAGTATAGAATAAATTCAAACCATATGTTGTGGAATATATATCATCATCAACAATCATTTCCATCCTTGATCAAAAATAGAATCCTTATACTATTGTTAAAAAAATATAAATACATTTTTATATATGAATTGATCAAGAATAATATCAATAATGGATATATCACACATTAAATGGAATAAAACCATGTACTTACTGTTTTAAAAGATTCATTCATCAGGTTGTACATATAAAAAATGGATGTAAAACAACCATATTACTTAAAAATCATTAATTGTTGAACGTTTTCCCTCATAAAAACCTTAGGGAACATATATCATTTCCCATTAATATTTTCTTCAATGCCCAAAACTTATTTTATAAATCTATATTTTCTTGGTAATATCATTATATATATTCATCAATATACCTAGGTAAGTTAGATTTCATTCCACAATAGCTTCACCATATATTTATGTCATACTCAATGATAGAAACTAGAAAAATGCTAAGTGGGGTGATTATGATGACATCTTCTTTTTAATCATTTTATTTTGTGATTATTAATGTAAAAATCTATTAACATACAATTAAAATTGTAAATGAATATATAATTTGAAGGAATTGGTTCATAAGACAACAATATGACACTAAAATAAATTGACATTATTTCATTATCCATAAAGATCTCGAAAATAATTTTTATCTTATAAACCATCATGGTATATCCAAGTGAATATATAGAAAAAATTGGTGGTCATAAAATAGCTATAATTGAATAAAAATTATAAGGGAATGGTTAATATTACATAAAGTAATAACATGATATCATAAAATATAATTCACAAAAATAATCACATTAATGAATAATTTATGGAACAAGGAATCAAATTATAAGATATTCCTTGGAATTGTGGAAACAATTTACAACATTAAATAAACATGAGTGAATGATAACTTCCTATACAATATCATATAGTATATAATGTCCAAAAATTGATTTGGTTCACTCCATAATAAAATTCAAAAAATCTATTGAGACTAAAGCATTACATAGTGAATTAGATCACTATATTGGAACATAAATCATTGATTTTTCATGATGTATGTGTTTTAAAAATTAAATCAATCATAAATTGTTATCATAATAATTACCAAGGAAAATAAAATTGGTTTCCTAATCATTCCTCATATCAAAAAACAATGAAAATTTCATAATGATGGTATTTCAGAAAAGAATATTATGAATTAAATAATTAGTTATAGGAAGAGAAAATAATATAGGAATATTTTTCTGGAAAATATAAATATAATTTATAATAATTTACTACCATTATTGAGATATAGAATGTGAGTCAGAGAGAGAATGGTGAAATCATAATGAGAAGGTATGAATAGAAAAATCTATTAAATAATAAAAAAATATTATTAAATAGTAATGAAATAAATTTATTCTAACTTAGACATGTACAATTATAATGGAATATTCAAATAAATGGGTGGTTATAGTGGTAGAATATTCATTAATGTCACACTAGAGAATTAACATTACCTTATTTTTTTTAATTTTCTTAAAAAAACTACAGGTAAAAAATTTAAAAAGAATATTATATTATAAAGAATTAATAAAAATTAAATCATGAAAAAATTTGATTAAATTATTATTTGGGATTATTAAAAATATTCAACAAATTTATTTTAGTAATATAATGTTTTTTAGAAATAATAATATTTACCCAATAATATAAATTTGTTTATGCTTTGAAAAATTAATTTTATTCAATAAATTTACATAAAATATATATTTAAGTGGAATAATTAGATGAAAAAATAATTTAAAAAATATTATAATTAAATTGACGTGGTTTCTTAATAAATTATAAAATAATTTCCCTTAGTGGAAAATGAATCAAAAAAAAATATCAATTATAATGACATTGAATCATAATCCCTCACACCATTTTTAAGAGGTGAATTATAACCATACATAAATTATAGAATCAATTCGGATATAATGTTACATGAAAATGAATTATTCTTTATGTAATATGGGAATTTTTATTATATACAACATATATATGATGTTTCATTCATAAAATTAAAATATTTCTCAATTATGGTAAATTGAGTTGATGTATACTATGATTCATGAATATCCATAATATAAAAACTCATGAAGGAATAACATATTTATAATGAATATAAAATAAAATGAATAAAAATAATTTTGAATTATTATAAATATTTAAAGAAAAGTATATTCTCAATTTATATGAAATTATATTCATTAAAGAACATGTCTCTCAAGGAAGGATATTATGAGATGGAAAAATTTACCACATGAATGAATCGTCAATGGTATTACTTATATTACAAAATTGTAAAATCATTATACTTATTAAATAGAAATATTTATTTTCTAAAACAAATTATTACTTTATTTTTATTTTTACATTTTCATATTACATTTCTTAATCATTTTGGATTGTGTAAGATGTTTTGATGATATTTAACATATATGTAAAAAATCACAATGGTATGATGAATAGGGTAAAGTATATTATTATTTAATAATATAAAAAATAATAATGATAATGTAATTTTAATTTTTATAAATAAATTTTACATTTTAGAAAATTCAAGGAATATGGTCAAAAAAATTAACCATGTTTCAATTATGTTGATAGTATTCCTTATGTACACTTGTGTAATGTTATAATTTTTCAATGATCATGACGTAAATTAAGAATTTTTATTTAAAATTTAAATAATTATAATTTTATCATAAATTTCATATGATGTAATAAAATACACTTACATTTACGAATCTTGTGATGTGGTAATAAAAATGAATATTATCACTTTGTGAGGTGGTAGTCCACCATCCTCGAGAATGTTGTTATATTTTTTGATGCCTACATGTGCTATGTTTCTAACAATAAAATTATTTTTCTAATTCCTAAAAAGGAGAATAAAATTGATGTTGAAGAAATCACGCGTATTAATATTTTTAACTACACCCACCCTATAGTTTGTATAATTATGATGAATTGATTGGGGAACATCATCAAGTAACATATTTACCCTAAATATTTTATATTTATTTCCTATTTTAATATTCTTAATTTCATCATCACTGTATTGGAAAGAATAAACCTGATGAAATGAAACAAAAAAACACCTTGAATATTTAAGGATTATCATCACTAAAGCTACATGGAGTGAAAAAATTCATAATTGAGGATTTTTGTTATAGAATATGGATTACATGCTATTTGTATTGTTAGAATCAAGATCATGATTGAGAAAATTACTACATTTACTCATTCTTGTACATTAATGATTCATAGATACATTCATGTTTCTTCTAAAATACTATATTTCACCATGGAAAACACCGGTGCTGACCTTCATCCAATTTGGTTGTTAGGAATTTATATTTGGCCTTATAATACACTTATGATCAAGTATATACATTATATTGATCCTAATTTCCCTGCATAAATGTTAATATTGATGGAGCATCATTAGGATCTCCATGAAAATTTGTTTTCATGGGTTTCTTCTGCATGAACCATGTATTTTTCAATGGTGGTTGCTGTCGTTTCATTTGGATAGAAATTTACTATAACAGATAAATGTGGGGCATTACATATGTTGTCACACATTCGATTTATAATTGATGGAATAGAATATCGATTTAAATAGAAACTGAACCTGCAGTTTATGATATCTTATGATAACTATTAAATATTTTCCATTGATAATCCTTCCACCATGGATTGAATTTCCCAGTCAGGTGAAACATCTCAGCATAAGGATCACACATGATTATATGGAGGCTATCCAATTGGTTGGTTCCTTATCATTGAGGGAAGTCATGGAAATAAAATCTCTTTGTTCTTTTAAGAATCTTGGGTACTATGTATATTTTTTAGAGGATGACATGATTGAAGTCTCTCTTTCTTGAATTTTTAAATCAACATTCTCTATGTAAAATTTCATTCTTATTATTCATTAATTAATTTTGGGGACCATCTAACCAGACCCAGATTTTCTCTATTATAGTAACTAGTTTTATTAATGTTATTACTATTAATAATGAATAATATTTTTGTTAAAAGTATTAATTCAAATTAATTATTTTAAATCCAAATATTTTATAAATCATTTAAACTTTAAATATCATATGTGTTAATTTTTTAAAAAAATAATCCAATATATTTTGTCGAAACATGGTTTTTCAAGAAATGCATTATTTCATGAAATACAAAATATATAAGAAATAACTTATGAAAATCATTATTATATTAATTTAAATTCTAATAAATAAGTTTATAATTCATTTAAATAATTTATATCAATCAGTATTTTTAATTATTTTATTTAATTAGAATGGATCATCTTTATGAAGGGTAAATTGTTTTACGGAAATCTGCTTTTTGAAGCGTAAAATTAAACTTCCACCAAAATGATAAAAAGATATTATTGGGATGAAAATAAGAGAACTATATATTAAAAATTGTTCATATATCACATGTTTATTGAATAAAACATTAAAATTTTCTTTTATAATTACATTAATTAATTAAATGAAATAAATATTTTACAAAAACCAATATTTTGAACTATTCATGGAAAAATGAATATTTTTATTTAAAAAACATTCATCCTAAATTAAATGTGATATTGTAATATAATATTTTACTTCTGTTTAAAAAATAAAATGTTTCTAAATGTTAATTAAATAATATATAATATTCCTATGAAAATAAAATATAATTTTTTTTGATTAAAAATATGTTATGATTCAAAAAAAAAATTTCCTAAAACATGGGTAGTAAATTATTTTTAAATTTTAAATATAATTAAACGATATATAACCATTTTTTATATTTTACATCATATAGTAATTAATTATCATACTGGAAATTTTTAAAGATGTGTTGAAATGTTGATATTTAAATAATAATTTTTAATACAATATATTTGTTCGACTGATATAAGTGTTACATGATTTTTACACTATGAAACATACTGTTTTTTAATATTAATTATTTTTAATTATAAAAAAATAAGTATATCTCATTCTTTTTAATTGGAAAATTCGATACACAATTAAAGGGTTTTCATTTGAAAATTCCATTATGGAAAACCCACAATGAAAAAAGTGTTAATATAACATCTAATTAATATTTTGGAAAGGGATATATTATGGTCATACAAAAAATATATCTTTTAATGGTTGTAAAATTATTATTGAGTTAAAACATGGATATTGAATGAATATCCATTTTGGAGGTGACATTATATATTTGATTAGTATTGCATATACAATCCATTTATCAATTATAGAGAAAATGTATTATTAAAATATAATTATCCTATTATTGATGGATTATTTTACAATATAAATTTATTATGTATGGATATATAGTTATTGTACATGTATAATTTTTTATTTTAAAAACATTCATGTAAATCGATTCTATATTCCCAAGATATTTCAATTCATGATGAATTCTATCATAAGTAATGCACTAAAATAAAGTTCTAAATAATCCCATAATCTAAAAAGGGTGAAAGTATATTAATTATATAATTCATTTGTAAAATTATAATTGGTTCCCAAAAGGTAATATAAAATCCATAGTTAATAAGCCATCATATTATTATCCACATCCAAAAATCTATAAAAATTATTCCCTAAAAATAGTACCCATCATCCTAAATAACCTAAAAATTCAATAATATAATTTTGTTCCTCCCAACTAATTATTCATGTTAAATTACATCATAAACCTATTGGTCGTAAATTTCTCACCCCAAATAATTTTTTCCCATTATATCATAATTTATATAAAAATCATAAAGATCTAAAAATATTAGATCCAAGAACAATTTTTTAATGTTTTCATTTTAATTATCTAGAGAATTGTTTTAGAAAAAACGTTGTCATTCGCAATGGGAAATACAACAGGCTAAAGGAAGGATATGGACACTTGTCAACCTCAAGTTGTGGCTACATTCCTTGTTTGATTTCAATATGTAATGCGTTATGTCCTAGAACACATGTTTAAATTTTTATAAAATCACATTTATATAATTCATATAATGTTAAGAGGAATATGATGCACATAAATGAAAAAAGTTAATCCTTACATAAATTTTTAAATAGAAATATTATAATAAAATTTTTGTCATAATACAAAATAACATCACTTGAATATTATTACATTAAATTAAAAGATTATATTAACAATATTTTTTAATATCATTAAAATTAGGTCAAAAAAATTTCAATTTTTGTTCACAATTAATATTTTCACAAGAATATATGTTAAACCAAAGGGATGAATTCCCATAGGTGATTTCTAAAAAATTTCAGTAATAATCTTATATTTAAATAAAAAAATTCATTATTTTATTCTGTTAAATTAATTGTAATATCAATATTAGACATAACATACCACCTATAAGCCCCTTTACTTTTATATTACAGATTTGAGTAAATTTTAATAGAATTCAATATCTTACATTCGAAAGGAACTTTTATGTTTATTATTTTAGAGAAATATATCATAAATATTTTGTTAAAAAATATATTTCATGGTGGAAACTCCATTGAATTATCCTTTTTAAATTTGTGTGAACTGTACAATATAAATGTTTCAATTCACTAAATCATCTTCAAAATTCTGATATTGTTCACATACATTACCTTGCAATTAAGACCAATAACATTAACAGATATGTATTTAGATCTTATATAGGTACTCATTTTTTCTTTTTTTTTTGTATATATTGTTTTTAATTTATGTTTGAGAGCTTGAAGGTGAATTTGGTTACTTATGGGTAGAAATGGCACGATGCATAGTTGGTGCATTGTTTTCCCAAATCATCTGTATAGGCCAGTAAATTATTTGAACATAATATATTGGATTCAAACATCGAGCACATGGTTTTTCAAATCTTAAGACCTTATATTAGTAACCATGTGACTCCTAGAGAGGAGGCCCATTGTTAAGGAAAAATTTGTGCCACATACAAGAATTTTTTCACACATAAATTTCAACCCAATTTATATCAATATAAATAAGTGACCCCCAGTATTAATCCCTAATCATCCCATCATAGATCATAAATGAATCCTTTGAATTTTAGAGGCTCACAGATGAAATAGAATTAATTCCACCCTCTTTTTTTGATTAATCAATTATCAAATTATGGTTCTTCACCCCTCCCGATATGTGATTTTATCTCAATTATATTTCTCTATCTCTCATATCTCTGTCCTGATAAAAATTTGATGATTTTCATATATTGGTTTTAATTTTTGATGTAGGTTTTATAGATCATGATAATTTTTTTTGTGGATCTAGTTTAATATTTTAGATATTGTTATTCATCTTGACCTTGGTTGTTCTACTTTAACTGGGGGATTTCTGTTGGTAGGTTTTCATCATTTGTGTTGTGGTAAGTGTTCTAAACTGGAAATACATCATTATTGATGTAATTACAAGTATTTAATTTTTAAATTTTAATTGTCATAATTGGAAAATTTCATCATAAATTCAATTGAATTAATTTAATTTCCATGTGATAATGAATTGTGTTATATTTAGGGAAATTTTAATCAGTGGAATTTGATTACTTAATTTAATTAATTAATTAATGAAATATTGTGATGGTGGAAGTGATGGGTATTTTATATTTTTTAAATAATCATTTTATGTTTTGATGATTAAATTGATAATGATAACTATGATAGAATTGGATTAACCTAATGGGTTAATGAGTTGTTTGATTTAAAAAATTTAAATTGGTTTAAATGATGAATTTCTCATGTTATTTAATATAATTAATGTGATGAACAATGATTTTTTTTATAATTATGATGGAACTATGATATGAAATGTTGATAAGAATTTTTAATTTTGATTAACTGAGATTTTTTTGATATATGAGATACTATGATGTATTATATATTATGATATATGTGATTATGTGTTTGAGATAGGGAATAAAGAACTAGATTCACAAAGATGGTAAATGAGTGTTGGATAGGGAATGCGGCATCAAATTACCAATACGTGACATTGATATTTGTGTCATGGACTGACACTCCAAATATACATGTGAAATAAATTTGTGTGGGATAGGTACTGAGGCTCAAAATACAAATATGTGATAGTGGGTGGTGAATTGTAATTGAGGCTCAAAATTCTGATGTGACAATGATATATAGATTGTGGACTAAGGCCCAATATACCCACTTGATATTAAAAAATTCTGTTATACATCCATGATATTGTCATTGGACTATGATTACATGAGTTCATGTTGTTTATTATAATTAAATGGTTAAAGAAACACAATGGGTTATAAGGAATTTCAAATTGAATATATGATCTAGTTCAGACATTGATTTGGTCTGAAGAATCTCTTCATAGTATGGGTGACATTGAGATCCTAAGGTTTTTTGGTAAATTAAAGGATATTTTTATGTCATTATTGTTTATATATTCATTACAATTTATTCTTTGTACAACTAAATATATAGCAATTTTCTCAGTATTTTTTAGGTTCCGTTGGTAGTGTCCTACAGAGTTGTACTCACACCCTACTCGGGAAACCCAATCAGTACCCAAATAGACTTCATGTTTATAGGATAGTATAATGCTATACTCTAAATGGTATATAGACGAGCTTGTATGGAGCATTGATGGGGGAACTTGATGTGGTTTCGAGAATTTCTTGTTGGGGTTTTTTGTGTATTTAGTTTGGGATTTCATTTTGATGCATGACACTTATCTTCACTGACATATCTATTATTTTTTATGAATATTGTTTGTATATTTTTTCATGATGTGATACTGGTTGTTCCCATTCTATTATCATTCTTGTTATTGGTTATTGGTAGTCAGTTATACCATTTAAACATTTTTTATTTTAATTCTATTCTTTTTAAACATTCATAAACTATGTATAGTCCCCCTAGATTGATATTAGATCCTTGATGAAATTCTACAACCATTAGAATATTGGTTCGTGTTCTTGGGGTCATGTGATCAACTTGATCGGGCCACTAGGTTGTGACACATGTGTTCGGATGTCCCAAAGTGATATTAGAGGAGGTTTTATTTTAATTTATTTTGCCCTACTATTTCTAAAATGTAGACATGAGACATAGATTATTTGAGACATGGACATGATTTTGTGCATCAGAGTAGCTATCCGATGTATGGTGGTAAACCCATGTACCTAGTTTGGGATTATTTCTATTAGTATTTTATGATACAATTTGAAATTATTTCACAATGGGTTAATCACTTGTTTTATGATGTGATAATGTTTTCTTCTATTTTCTAAGACATGACTACCAGATTAGTTTGGTATGGGTGTGGATACATCAATTTAAGAACTTGTTATTATTACGTGACACACATTATATTATGCATGCATGGGAAAAAAATTAGGTTAGTTGATGGTAATTATTTTATTTAATTTCTTGTTAAATTGAATTGAAAAGTTTCAAAATATGAGCTGAAAATATTTTAAATCAATCCAAAAACTATAAAAAGGGAGACTAATGAAGATACTAAAACATAAGAATGTGTTTACCCTAGTTAAATGTGAACTAGATGTAATATGTTTAACGGTATAAATAGCGGCAGGGGTTTCACCATATAAAAGAGAATGTGGGATTAATTTTTAGGGATTTATATAAATACATATTCTTAAATTTATTAATGATGTATAAATATTTCCAAGAGCAGTGTTTGGAAATTTATAGATATTCCTCCATGAATACTATTCATGTTATGACGAATAAAAGTTAGATATGGAAATGCTCCACCACCATTGGTACCATAGGCACCAACAATTCTAGGTGAAGGATATATAGAGTAGTTCTATGAAAACATTCACTCATCATTTAGTTTATATATAGATACCCAAATAGACATAGGAAGAGTTTTTATGACCTAATAATATAGTTTCCATAAGATAACCCATGAGAATTTATTAGAGGATGGCCAATAGAATATGAGTTATGGATTGAGTATTTCCATACTATACGTGACCATTTGAAGTCACATTCGGTGAAGATGATGAATATTTATACTATTTTGATAGAAGGATTAGAAAATAATAGGTGGGATATTCTTGCTCAAACTAGGAATATTGATCATATCATAAGGATGGTATTTTTGGAGGTCATCATGTAACACTTTTATTTTGATACACTGAGACATGAGAGGTCAGTTTAGTTCATGTGGCTGAATGAGGGGAGTATACCCTTGATAGACTATGCTGGTCACATTACTAACCTCTATCACATTCTTCTATAACTAGAATAAGATGAGACAACTATGGAAAGGTGTTTTTAGTATGGAAATTAATGTGTGATTATGTCCTATGAAAACATCATTCAACTAAATTTGTTTTCTATGATTGTTGATAATGATTTCAAATATTCGAGGAACCTAATAGAGGATTCCAATGGAGGTAATTTGGAATTTGTTGTATAATCATAAGGTACGTCATCCCAGGGTTGGAAGTGTCATTATGAAAAATTTTACTAGAGATTTTCAATGTAGAGTGTCAAGGTGGGTGGATCAATTATTAAAAATCATACTCGAGTGAGTTTTCACAAGTGATGTAGGTCGGTCCACATTTGTTTACATTATTTGTGACCAATAGGTGAAAGTGAAGCTTATAGTTTTATGTTTAATCTAAAGATGTTTTCCATGAACACAAGTTTCAAGGGTAGTGGTGGTGTATGAGGGAGTACTAGACTGTAGTAAGGGTACATTCTACATTGTATTAGTCTAGAATTATTGGTTTTTATAGCTAGGGGTATCAATTTATTCGATGATATGCTTTAGTAAAATAGTGAATGTATCAAATGAGTGGTGTATCACAGCAGATTTAGACTGTATTAGAGTAGAGATATGGGGGACATCTTTATGTTGTTTAGAATACACTTTTGGTTAGTGAGGTTGGACCATTGTCAATTATATGTACAACTCATGTCACTTAAATTTTATATAGTGCCATATTTGATACTTGTCCCTCTCATTCTATTATATCCTCACAACATGTTTATGGTTTGTTCTTGGTGGTGGAGTTCATGAAAAGGGTTATAACAATAGATACACCTTTAGGAGTATGTTCAAGAGACATCTGTTTGTAATAGGGGTGTTCCATCGATACTGGGGTTTATCATTTCAGTTTGGATACATACATTCATCACATGAAATTCATTGACATAATTATTTGATTGGATTGGTGAGTAGCATAATGATCTCACATAGATTTTTATTATAGAAGATTGACTTTTATATAAATTATATTCACCATGTAGAGTGAGATATATAGGAATGTCATGTAAGGCCTACTCATTATTAACTAGAAAAGATTACCTCCTATGGTTCATGTCTGTTGTGGGGTGATCGGGAGTGAAAAGAATTAATTAAATCCACCATTAATAGATAGGATACATGATTTGTTTATTGAGGACATCTCAAGGTTTTCTACTAAGAGGGATGTGAAATTTACAATTTATTGCATTTTTATGGTTGATAAATATTCTATTCTACAATAAAATATGAAAAAATAGTGATTAATGATCCTAATACTCAACTAGAAGGGTTTATGGATAAGGGGATTGTTCATCTAAATATGTTTCCCTAGGTTATTCAGTATTGTTAGAAAACAATGATTAAGGGACATTTGGCATGTGTTTTGACAACAAAAATGTTTAACCATGTTATAATAAAGAAAATATATCCTCTTACATTAATCGATGAACAATTTTACCAATTGTGGAGATCTAGTTTTTTTTCTCCAAGATTGATATGAGACCCGACATCATCAATTGAGATTGTGACCTTCTAACATACCTCTGATTGAATTTAGAAGGATGCATGACCTCTATGAGTTTGACATGATTCTCTTTGGGATGAAAAACACTCCAACAGTGTTTATGTACTTAATGAAATATATATTTCACTCATACTTATATCATTATTTATATGGTGTTCATGGATTTACTCTAAGGGCCTTGAGGATCATGTGAAACATCTTGACATCATCCTGAGTACATTGAGTCAAAATTGACTACACACCAAGCTACCTCTTGTTTTGATTCTTGATTGATTAGGTACATCTATTGGGTCACATTACCTTGCAAAAATGTGTGTTTTTGGATCCATAGAAGGTGATGGATGTGATTTAATGGGAGAAACACAATAATTGGTTTGATATCTGATGTTTTCTAGGATTTGACGGTCATTATCAGAGGTCCGTCTATGTCTTTTATTGCATAGAGGAACCACTTTCAGTCAGGAAAAATAAGGGGATAATTCCTGAAAGGTCTGGAGTGTAACAACCAAAAAACATTAATGTAATTTATCCCTTCTAATAGTTTTTTATATAGTATAAATCTCATAAAATCACATAGTGTGAATGATAAAAGATAATAAAAAATGAATTAATGAAATAAAAATACATTATAGTAGTTAAGGATACAATATCGATGAAAATGTAACATGAACTTAGGAAACGTAATATTACACTTATGAACACGAAGATAAACAAATGAATAGTTTCCTCACCCAGTAAATTATAAATAAAATTTAGCCATCTTATAATCTAATTTATGGAATAATTATATCATTCTCTATGAAAATAAATGTATTTAAAATTATAAATTTACGATTTGGTATTTTTTTAAGTTAAAAATATTTAATTATAATGTTATGATTAATTTAAAAATTGAAAAAATTTATTTTCATCAAATTTATAAATTATTTATTTTTTTATATGTTATGATTTTCTGATAATTTAATGATACCTTTTGTAATTTTCCTAAGTGTTATAAATTCTGTTGTCATTTCAAAATCAAAATTTTTTAAATAAAAGACGATTTTATGTAAAAATCAAATTACTCAATTTTAGATTTTTTTTCATAAAATGTATTACCTTTTCTGAATTCTACACATTAAAAAAAGTTTACAATTTTTTTTATTTTTGTCAAATTCATGCTTTTTTTAATGTAAAATAAGGATATTTATAGTAAATACACATTGTATGATAAATAAACTATTCATTGAGACATCACTAATGTAAAAAAAATACATTCGATCATAAATTCATTATTTTATTTTTTTGGTGGTATTTATAAAACTGTTTATACTCTATATGATGAATAATTATCTAATTATTAAAATAATTGGAATACCCCCTCTCATCCACTACAAATACCACCCATCACCCCCTCTTCTCCTCACAAATCTCAAGATTTGAGAATTTTTCAAATGCTGCCCAATAATCTTCCCTAGTCCCTCAACCACATCATAGATCTCTTGGTCTCATGAAAATACCAAAACCAATAACAAATGATATTCTCAAGGGGGATAAGTCAAAGGGGTTAAATTCTTTTACCTTTTTGTTTAATTTAATTTCAATTTCCTTTATTTTCTTCTCTAACAATAACCTTCTATTATGTGAAGGGAATGATAACTAATTATTATAGATATACAGTTATTCTATCATGTTATTGGAATATAAATCCATAAATTACTCAATATATATCACTTTTATTTTATTAATGATTTTTTTTGACGTGATGTGTAAATTTACTAGCATCATGGGAGATGCAATTTCATTTTAATTTAATGCATTAAAGGATGCTAATGAAGTGATTATAATTATTGAATGGTATTTTAAAATATATCTTAAATAACTCTTTTTTTCTAGAAGAAAATTATATAAATAATATCTAATGATAAAACAAAACAAATTCATTGTGATAGAAAACCCGCAAAAATTATCCTAAAATATTTATCATTAACTATTTTATAATCATTATCCCCATACCATAGAACCAATTTCATTAAAATATAAATTAAAATTATATATGATCACTGATAATATATAATAAAAATTTTACCTCTTTATCCAAATTGTACATGAAATTCAATTATTGTATACAATTGAACCGATAATGAAATCCATGAAAACAAACAATACTAAATGATAAAATGAAACTCTATATATCATAAAATAGACCAAAATTGAACTAAATAAAATCATAATTAAATATGTTAATTTATAAAATGATATGGATTGGTTAATTTATGAATTTATGTGAGTATACTGGATAATAATGTGAATAAATCAATCAGACATTATGTAAGGGGATTTCTCGAACCCAAATATAATTCATTGGGGGTTTCCTTTTTCAACCTGTACTCTGTATGGATATTCATTAAATATAATTTCTATATCATTATATTACCTTTTCATAGATATAAATGATTTATAAGTGAGTTTATCATATCACAATGTATTCTATAATAGACATTCTTTCAAAAAACATGCATTCACTTCTAGAGATTGTATATTATTCACTCAACGTTGATGATTGTTATACCATGTAGGTAATTCCATCAATTATTTGGGAACCAAATGATTATTAGTGTATGATTTCTAAAATTAAAACCATTAATTTCCATTTTTTATTCCATATATTGATATTTGGTCTGTGTCACATCCACGATAATGCATATGATATGATTTGATGGGTACACACTGAATTATACCACCCAACATACATGTTGTGATGCGATGGTGTTCTTGAAATTATATTTCACACTAATGAATTGTATAATGTTAATAATATCTTTAAAAAAATTTAAATATGTGTGAAAATGATTCTATAGTTGTTCATAACTATGTTTGATAGTTAAAACTATGTCATGATGTTTCATTTTTAAGGATTACCACATTGCATTATTTTATCTAATTCATCCCCTCATGATTCTGATGACAATGTTTTGATTATGATCACCCCATGATACATTGTTTTAAATTATTATCTATCTTCTTACTAGGATTTTATCTCACCCCTTTCTTCATGTATATCCCTAGCTATCTACTTCTACTATGGATTTCCATGAGTGAAAAAGAATATAGAGAAGAAAGAATTAAACAAGTGTTTATGTTTTATTTTGAAAATGATATGTTGGGTAATAATTTTCCGAAACACTAAACCATTATATATTGGCCATGAAATCATTTTATTTTACTTATTTACAATGTGATCTAATAGTAATGTAAGAAAAATCCGGGTCTCTGTAGTGTTTATTATATAAAAGTTTAGTTAATTTAGGAATTAGGATTAGAAAACCATAGTGAAAAACATAGTATGATACTATGTATAATTAAGAACCCAAGACAATTTGTTTTACAAAATTATAAACATGGGGATCCAAAAGATATTCCATTAGAATTAATTTCACAAAGAAATAAGATATATGCTCTTTAAATATTGGTTTCTATTTTGATGAAACCTTTTCTATTTTCTAAAATGGTTTGAACATGGAGAAAAAATGCCAACAAACTATGTGAGGGAAAATAAAACTATTTCCTGAATGACATCCCCAATGCTTTAGGATGTGTACAATAATATATTATTGTGATTTTTTTCCTATCTATCTCAGTTTATGAAAATATAATCATAAATAATTTGAAACATCCAACTTCACCTATGAAAAGGAACTAGATATCAAGTGTTTTATACTGCAATGCCCCCCGATGATTAGTGGATATTCTGATCCAATAGTCATGGAATAGTGGGTCAACTCAATGGGGAAGAACTTTTTTGTACTTCACTGCTTTGAGATAGTGATGATGACTCTGGATTCATACCATTTATATTTAGATGTTGATCAAAAGTGGGTGCTGATTAAGAACACCATGATGAGGGAAACAATTGAATAGATGGAATGAGAAGAATTTAAGATATGGTTTCTTAAAAAGTATTTCCATCGAACATTTAGAAAAAATAAGGAGGGAGAATTCATACTAATAAAGAATAAATAAACGAAATATGTCACAACCTACAAAGATAATTTTATATGGATTGAAATTTATGCTTCAGGTTTTATTATCAATAATATTAGAAAAATTTATATATTCATTAGTAGATTAAGTCAAATCCTTAAAAGGATCATGAAATTTCAGACTTTGGGAGTTATGAAGATGATGTTCTATGTTCACCCAATATAGAGATGGATTTTGGAGAATTGTCATACATCTATGGTGATAAGAATAGAATAATAGATTATCAAGATGGAGGGTCTAATGAGAAATTTGGAAGGAAACCAAACCACCCACATGTCAGAAATGTGGGAATAAAAATCATGGTTACAACCTCAAAGAGTAGGGGAACTATTACATGTGTGTGAAAGAAAACATCCACGCTCATGAATATTGAATGTACATGATAATGAAGGATAATGTGGTTGAGGAGAGGATAGAACCACCAGTTGTTGAATTATACAAATGTCAAGAGAATGGGAACTATTCAAGATAGTGAACTAAACCTAATGTCCTCATGGGTAATAAGTGTTAGGATCCACTAAATCCAAATGATCATGTCAACTATTATTGTACCAGTAATAATGAATTGGGGAGAGAAAATGATATCATATATTATACCCTTTATATTCATTCAAGAATAGAGAAAGACTTATTTTATTCCCATTCTTAACATTTTTTTATATCATGCATGTTTTCTAATACCATTGAATCAAGGCCCAGAACCATTGATATAGAGATATATGTAAATAACTAAGTTGTGTAATCATTGAATCCAATATGTTGGAATTTTCTCTTGTTTGAATATGTTGGAATATTTTCCTAGATAATCCCATGATACTCCCATTTTGGGAATGTGATGAAATTATTGGAATGGCTTGGATCTATTTATATAGATCAGACTTCAATTATCATGAAAAAGAAATATCTTTTAATATACCAAAAAATACTATTATACTACTAAAATTCATGTATATTGATTAATATCCTTTGGAAAATCTGCCAATGGGGTGGGTATTTATTCCCTATTAAGAATAATACCGCACTCATATTGTTTAGTCAAAGGATGGTACCAACCTAGGGGAAATTAAAATTATGAAGGAATAAAGTGATGTACTTCTTGAAGAGTTATACAGACCTCCCCAGGATCTTTTGGAGGATTTATCAATATAACTCATACTCGGAGCTAATCCTATATTAAAGTGTCCCAATAGGTTAGATCCTATCCAACTGGAGGAGTTAAAGAATAATTTTCAAGATCAATTGGACAAAGGGTTCTTACACCTTAGTTCATCACCATGGGGGTGTTCTAGTGATCTATCTCAAGAAGAAGGATCGATCAATATTGTTATGGATGGATTATTGGGAACTCAAAAAGATCACCATAAGGAATAAGTATCATATTCTATGGATTTATGACTCATTTCATCAGCTATGAAGAGCTCAACACTTCTCAAAGGTGGACCACTATTCTGGATATCATCAGATAAAGGTGAAGAAGGATGGTATTTGGATGATTGGATTATGAACTAGTTATGGGAACTACGATTTTCTGGTGATGCCCTTCAAACATACTAATTCCCCTAAAATATTCATTGATTTTAAGAATATAGTCTTTAGAAATTACAATGACAAATTTTTTTTAGTGTTTATCGATGATATTCTCATATACTCCTAGTGAAAGGATGAACATGAAGAACATGTGTGGATTGTTATATATAAATTAATGGAGGATAAGTTGTACAAGAAGTTTATCACGTTTTTTTGGATGTAGAAAGTCACATTAATTGGACATGGGATAAAATCTGTTGATTTTTATATGGTCCCCTAAAATGGAAATTGGTGAATGACCCAAAAACACTAGTGTCACTAAAATTCTCAGTTCTATTGGATTAGATGTGTAATAATAACATTTTTTAAAAACATTATCTTTATTTTCAATCCAACTCACTATGTTAAAAATGAAGCGGTTATTTTATATCTAGATTGAAGAATGTGAGGAAAAATTAAGGAGCTAAATACAAGGATTATCACTGCACTTGTACTAAAATTAATAAAAAGGTTGATGTTATTTTAGGATATATAGTGATGATTAAAATAATGGATTGGGTGATGTATTCATGAAAAATTATAATGTTATAGCCTACACAATACAACAGTTGGTAATCCATGAGAAGAACTACCAAGTGCATGATTTGGAGCAAGTAGATTTGATTTTTTCCATGAAAATATGGCAGGACTACCTCTATAGTGATATGTATGACATATATACCGATCAAAAAAAGCCTAATGTATATATTCATAGAAAAGTATCTCAAAAATTTTCAAATGATCTTGTAAGAGGTAATGAATGAATATGATTTCACTATTAACTCTCATCCCAACAAGGAGGACATGGTTGGTAATTCAATTTTCAGAAAATAACCTACTACTCTCTCCATGATTCAGATTGAGAAAGACCCTAAATTCATGCATATGGAAAAAAATGGATTATGTAATAATAACAGTGGGGAATATTTTCAAATTTCCTATGTGATTACCCAATCATATAACAAGGATAATATTAAATAGGTATAATGGGATGTTATAACGTTACAAAATAGGGTGAATGGTGCAATGGAAGGAAACTAGCAGGAGTTACATTTTGATGATGCTTGTGTGATTTTTATGGAGTGATGATATTTTTCCCTTCATCAAAGGGGATTAAAGGGTTATATTTGATAAGTAACATAGAACAACTTTCAATATCTATCTCGGGAATACCACGATGCATCATGATCTCTAAGAGAACATTTGGTGGAAAAAAATGATGATACAGATTGCTGAGTATATATCACGGTGCTTCATATGTAATAAAGTTAATGTAGAATGAAAAATGTTAATAGGGATGATGAAACCATTTCTTACACACATGTGGTATTGAGATAATGTCCCAATGGACTTTTCGTAGGTCCCCCAAATACATCAAAATGATATAATGTGATATGGGTATTTGTGGGAAAACTCACCAAGACTGTCCACTTTATCACTTTTCAGGAAGATCAAAAACATGAACCAGGTGAAAAGATCTATTTTAATGATTTATTAATACTTAATGGGGTTCTATTCTTGATTTTCACTGATCATGATTCCTGTTTCACAAAGAATTTCAAGAGGATTCTTCCACATGGATTATGTAATGAATTAAATTCTAGCATGGATTTTCACCCCGAAATATATGGATGATCTGAAATAAATCTTCCACTTCTCAATGATCTGATAAGAACCTACTATTTGAAATTAATTGGTGGATGTTATTAGAATCTTCCATTGGTTGAGTTATTATACAACATCATCTCCCACTCGAGTATTTAGAAGCCTCTATATAATGATTTTTATGGAATGTGATGTATAAATCCAACCTGTTAGAATGATGTTTGTGAATGAAATCTACATGGACCAGATCATTTTAATGAGATGAAATAGAATGTTTAATCAATCTATAAAAATATCAATGTTACTCTGAGTCATAAAAATAGCTATGTTGATAACTAATAATGGGAATTGGAGTTCGAAGATGGAGACAATGTCTTTCTTTTAATTTCACCACAGATGATAGTTATGCAGTTTGGATTGATACAATGTTCTATAAAACAAAACAACCCTCCCTGTCAATGTGTTTTTTAGGAAGCATAAGTGTGATAAAGAAATGTGGGAATAAGAGGAGGCGATGAAGGATAAATATCCTCGCCTCTTTATGCAAAACATAATTTCAATAGAGAAATTTCAATAGGGGGAATAATGAATTTACCTGAACCTTAGATATTGAATTTGTCCCTTTATATATGTTTTTATAAATAATACATATCCCAAAATTACCTACTGTCCATAATAAAAGTATAAGAGGCAATGAATTAATGAAATAAAAAATTATTTATAGATGTAAAGGAACCAATACCAATGAAATTGTATCTTGACCATAGGAGTCATAATATGATCTTTATGAACAATAAACTACCAAATGAACATCATCAATGAATGTATAAATAAAATTATGTATCGTTATTTTATAATTATATAATAGTCTAGGTAAGTAAATATTTTTAAAATTATTAAATAATTATAGGGTATTTTTTAAGACTTAAATATATAATTAAAATTTTATGATTAATTTAATATTTTAAAAGAAACCATATTCTTATAAAACATATCCATAAATTATGTTTTTGATGTCTTATGGTTTGAAGATATTTTAATTAGATGTTAGGTTATTTTTCAATTTGTTATAAAATTATTTATCATTTTAAAATCTGTATTTTCTACGAAAATGTTGATTTTAGATAAAAATTAAGATACACATAATTATAAAAATAATTTTAAATTAGACATCATTTTTAATTCAAAAATCAAAAAATGGGTACTGTGATTTTTTTTTGGATTTTTATGAAATACAATCTTTTTTGGTAAATTGAAAAATATATTAAATTAAGGTATGTATTTAATATATAATAAATACACAAATCATCAGGTCATCCCTAATGTAAGAACCATTTTATCTAATCTATAAAACTTATTTTAAAATATTAGTTGATAATTATTAATCAATTCAAAGTCTTGGTCCAAAATAATAAACTAATGATTAAAATAATGGGAAAACACCCCACTCCACCACTACAAATTTCACCCCTCACCCCCTCTACTCCTCACACATGTCATATTTTGATCATTGTAAAATTTATTCCCAATACACTTCATTAACACCTCCCCAACGTCCAGGATCTCACCATCTCATCAAATGGAAAAAAACCATTCACTAACGAGGAACTGAAGGAGGATAAGTTCAAACGGTACTATCCCCTTCTCTTCTCATTATCTTTCATTTCAATTTCCTTTCCTATATTCTATTATAGTCACCTTATATATTAAAAATGGAATTATAACTCTGTTATGTTTTAAATAAGGGTATTATATCATGCTAATGGAAGATCCATCACGATGCCCCTCACTCCATCTCTATATTTTTAAAAAAATATAAAATCATTGACTTTGAGGTGTAAGTTTACCAACATCATGGGTGATGAACTTTCATTTTCCATGAATGCATTCAAGGATGTTAATGATATCATTATAATGGATTAAATATATTTTAAATTTTAAGTTACATTCCTATTTATGTTCTATATCCAAAATACATATAATACTAAATGATAAAACAAAGCGAATTCATTGTGATAGAAATACCTCCAAAATTAACCTAAAAAATTCCTTATTAACCTTTATCTAATTATTCATCTTCATACAATAAAACCAATTTCATTATATAATAATTTAAACTTATGGAATATCATTTTTAATACTTTATAATTATTCTAGGTATTTATCCACATTTTACATGAACTTCAATTTATGTATACAAGAGAACCGATCGTGAAAACTATAAAGACGAACAATCTCGAGTGAAGAAATTGAACACTATAAATAATCAAAAGGCACATAGATGAAAATAAAAAATAAAAAAAGAATAAATTTAATGTATTAAAGGTTATTTATTTGTTAATTACTGAATATTATGTGATTATATAGGATATTAATATGATTTAGGAATTCAGACATGAGTTAAGGGGAATTCTTGAACCCAAATGTCCTTGGGGTTTTCCCTCTTTCACCCTGTTTTTAGTATAGATATTCTTTATATAACATTTAATTATATTTATCTTACATTTTATTGGATATAGTTGAATTATGATTATGTTTATGAGAAACACATTTTTTCCTAAAAGAACTCTTATTTTAAAAAACCAACTCTTACTTCTTGAGATTTTTTCTTCTTCACTCATGGTTAATGATTTGGTGACCAAAGGTTTTATTTGATATTACATTTGGGAACCCATTGATTAAAATTATATTCTTCATAAAATCATACCCATTAATTTACCTGGTTTAGTTTATGTCCATTATTGATATATGTTATATGTGGAATGCATGACAATTTAAATTTTATAATGTGATAGTTATGACCAGAATTATATTGCACAATGTGAATGTTATGATGAGAAGTGTGCAACCAAAATTATATATCACACCAATAAATTGGATAATGTAATTAATCACATTATACAATGTTAAATATGTCTGAAATGATTCTAGCTTTTATCACAACTATGTGTGGTAGCAAGCCACTAAGACATGATGTTTTAATTTTTTCCATTTCAACATTCACACCCTTAACTAATTCATTCCAAAATGATCATATAAAATTTCAGGTTATTACTTATACTCATTATAGGATGTTTTTTTACACCATTTGAATTTATATCCTTCAGAGACTACATGTACTATAGTCATTCAAGGGCCAATAAAAAGATAGTGAAGAAGTAAATAAAAAATTATTATGTTATATTTTTAAAAATGTAAATGTTATGACGTGACAGTTGTTCCTATAATTATATAGTGAAATGTAAATGTTACGATGATAAGCGTGTTCCCAGATTTATATAGAAATATAATGCATTGGGTTATGTAATGAATCTCATGATTCAAAGTGAAATATGTATGAACATGATGTAATCATTGTTCACAATTATCTATTATAGATAGCCTATAAGACATGATGTTTCATTTTTTTACATTTCCACATTCATTCCATTATATAATCATTCCTAAAATGATGTTATATTGTTTCATGTTCTTATCTATCGTCTTAAAATACTATTAGATCACCCCTATTTAGGTATATCCTCAATAAAGTATTTGTACTATGGAATTTCAAATGCCAATAAGAGGATAGAGAATAATTAATTAAATAAATGTTCAATGTTAATTTTTTAATGATATATATTTTCATGATTTTCCTAAGACACTAATCCATTAGATCCAATTAATGTAATGATTATATTATATTTATAATTAAAATTATGTAGTAGTAATTTTAGAAAATGAAGTGTTTTTATATTGATCATGTGATAATTACTTTTTATAATTAATGTTTTTTATAAAAACAAAACTAATATTTGTCCTGGATTAGTCGGGTGAAGAGTATATTGTTTTTGGTGATGCCTCTGGGATTAGACATGGAGAAATGTTGTATATGAGGATCAGGTTATGGTGTAGGGGTCCTTCTAATTGAGGCTAAATGAATGAAAATACTCTACACATGACCTCATGTTAGAATTAGTGTTTTAGGATTTCACTCTATAGTAGAATTATGTATTGGGAGAAGAGTATAATGTGTATACAGATCAAAAGAGATGATTGTATATCATATAGAAAAGGTATTTAACTCTTCAGTAGAAGAGGTGCGTTGAATATATGTACTCAATTGATTTTAAGAGTGCATATGTTATGGAGAAAATAAAAATTGTTTCTGATGCATTAAGTTGGAAAAATAAGACTCTGGTAGATCATGAGTATAGTATTGAGGGGATGAAAAATTAATTAATGGATGGGATTCATGTTGTGGTTCAAAAGTGACAGGAGGAGATGACTTTCGTATCACTACAAGTAGAATCAACTCATTCGAGTTAGACTAGGGAAATGAAATATGAAGATCAAGAATGTTTATCCTTGATATAAACACATGAAGGTGGGTAGTAAACTTTATATTGGACAATAGATGAGGACAACATCATCTATTTCATGGATCGAGTTGTTGGGCCTACAAGCATGAGGGAGGGGTTGATGTTTGAATGGCATGACTTCAAGTGAAAGGAGTATTCCATTGTGGCCAAAATAAAATATGACCTACAATGATTATATTATTGGCTGGTAATGAAAAATGAGATAGTATGGTTCACTTCATGATACTAGAGACTTCAAGTTGTTAAGGCCATGAATCATTGACATGGTGATTTACTACTTACATTGCTCATTCTATAATGTAAGTGGGAAAAATTTCCAAGGAATTTGTGGTGGATTTCATGGGAAATTCATGGAATAATGATAATATCTGGGTTATTCATGAATGTCTGGATATGGAAGAACATTTAAAGAATATATGATAGTCCTTCCCAGTGGATCATATATGAGATTTGTACATTCAAGAGATAGTCCATTAACACAAAATTCTATGGGGTTAATTTTCACACAGTGACTCAATTTTTACTCCACTAGTTTAAAATATATTCTTAATGTGTCTGAATACATAGGTTTTATTTTTTATGGATTTTCACCCACATACAAATGGGTTGTCCAGACATACTATACAAGTTCATGATGAAATGATTTGGTCATGTGATCTTGAATTTGGTGTATTTTCCAATTACAATAGTTATCAAGTAAATAAAAGTATTGTACCAAATTATTCACTTTATAGATTTCCATGTATGCCACCTCTATTTTAGTTGGTGGAATGTATGTGATAGATTATATGGCCAAGTCTCATGCTAGAGACGTTAGAGCAGTTTCAACTCATTCAAAAGTTGATGGTCAAGTCCCAGAGTAGGCTGATGTATTCTGGTGATAAATTATAAATACTCCTAGTTTTTTCATATAATTATAATTTATTCCTTTTAGTGTCTCCTAGGTTGGGTCACTATTGGATACATAGACAGGGAAATTTGGCACCTTGTATTTTTGGATTGATTAAGGTTAGGAGAAAATTTCGATTATTGAACACTGATGGATTTTCCACAGAGGTACAGTGATATATGTCATATTTTTCCTGTTTCAAGGATTCAGTGGTATCTACATTACCTTTATCATGTGATGAATATAGATTAAGTTGATCATGATACTGATTCACCCATTGATAAGAATTTGATACATGTTTTGGATCAATGTGAGAAATTTTTGTGTGTAAATATTATAACGATTGATTCTATTTTGTGGAAACATAGACGTTTTTATGGTTAATCATGGGGGAGGGAAGGGGATAGGAGGACTTAGTGGAAAGAATTTTTTAACTCATCGTCTTAGATATTCATTGGTGTAAAATGAGGGGATGAGGAGCTATTACTTTAAGAGATCATAAGATCCCAAAAATTTATAGAGATGTCTCGGGATCATTTATAGGAACTGATCATTAATTTTTTTAGTATATGTTATTTGGGTTTTACTTTGTGGGATTTTTGTAAAATTGGATATTTTTAGAAGAAGTGGTGCAGTGCATGGTTGGTGCACGTTTTTCCCAAATCATTTAACAATCTCAACAAATGATGTGCAGCCAAATATATTGGATTCTCAACGTTGGTTCATATTTTTTCACCATGTTGACCTTTATAGTCAAAACCATAAAAATAACTCGGAGGAGGATCATGGTAAGGAACACTATTAGGAAAAACCATGAACCCCATATAAGAAAATGTGATCAGAAAAAATTAATGATCCAAGAAATTAAAAAAATATTTAACCCACTTTTAGTAATCCCTAATCATGAATACTCCGTGCTAAACAATTTCCTCTGAATTTCTGGGATATTAGATGAGTTACAAGGAATTAAATCCTTTGTTCCTGACAAATCGGTGATTTTTTGATTGATATGAACATCTCTTGGTATGTGATTTCATCTAAATTGTATTTCTCACTCTCCTCCCTCCCATTTTCTATTAAAGTGGATATTATTCTTCTAGAAGTGTGGTTTTGGATCTAAGTAGATTTATCTTGAATATTTAAATATTGAATTTAGGATTTGATATTAGATTTAATTCTTTAATGTGATCTTGGTTCTACATATTCTATTTTGGGATTTCAGTTGGTGATTTTTCATCATCTATATATTGGTAGTTGGTGTGTATTTAAAATCACAAAGTAATAATTTAATTACATGTAAGAAATTATTAAATTTCAAATTTCATGATTATTAAATTAAATCATAGAGTCAATTTATTTAATTTATTTTCTTTTTGATAATTAATAGTGTAATATTAGGGACAATCAGAATTGGTGGGATTTGATTAATTAATTGGTATATTAATTCAATATTGTGATTGTGTAATTGATAGGAAATTGGTATTGTGTATTTGGCCAAATAATGTTATTATGACTAGATTTAAAAAGCTAATTATGAGATGGTGGGATTAACATAATGTGTTAATGGGTTATATGATATAAATAATATTGAAATAAATAAAATTTAAAATTTCTCATTTTATTCCATGTGATTTAAGTGTCCAACCTTAACTGTTTTGAAAATTGTGATTGTACCATGATATAAAATTTTGATAAAAAGTTGTTATTTTTTATTAACCATGATTTATTGGTTATATTTCATTATATGAGGTAAGGGATATTGACATATATGTGAAGAAATTTCTATTAAAAGGACTGTGGATCCAAATTCCCATATGTGGTTAATGACTCAGGGATAAGGTTTGAGGATCCAAATTTGCATTTATAAAATTGAGGAGTGGAATAGGAACTGAGGCTCTAAATAACATGGTTAAATAAATGATTGTTGCATATGGACTAAAGAACCAAATAACCATATGACATATAAAATGAATAAATGGGACTGAGGCACTAAATACTTATGTTACATTGAGATGTCTTATAGGGACTAAGGATCTTAATACCAATGGGTTGTTCGATATGATGTTCTATGACCATGAGATAGGTATTGGAATATGGTTTCAATTTTTCATGATATGAGTTTTAATGAAATTTATTTTGAATTTACATGATTAATAATTAATTTTTTATTTAATATGTGAGTTAGTTTAGAATATTGTGTGGTCTGAAAAAGGACTTGATATTATTGTTTTCCTTCAGAACCCATAGAATTTATTAGTTAAAGTACAAGATAATTAAATGTGATAATTGTTTACTTATTCATTATTCATTTTTATTTTTACATATTCATACACATTCATTGAATAGATATTATAATGTACACCATTGGTGTTTTCCTTATTATTTTTATTCAAACCTAACCAGGGATGCTTGATTAGTTCCAAAATAGACATCTGATTTGTAGGAATGGATAAGGACTCAATCCCTATGTTTGATGGACGAGTCGAGATTAATTGTGGATGAGAGAAGAAAATGGGGTGTTGGGGCTTACATTGGGGAGTATCCAATGTCTTTGCTTTTGGGTTTCCATTTTGGAACTTATAACATATTTTTTATGATATATCTACAATTCAGTTATGAAAATTTATTTTATGTTTGGTTCATCATGTTACAGTGGTTGTTAAGGGAAATTTTTTATTCTGTTTGTTGGTCCTTATATATTAGATGTAGAATTTATCAATTTTAAATTATTAATCTACTACTGTGCTATATTGATGAAGATTTTATAGTCTCCAAATTAAGATATTTTACCCTCTCTTCTAGTCTATAGACTCTAGAATATGGTGAGGCAGGACTGATGTCATGTTGATGACTAGATTAGAGCAGTAGTGTGTTGAACCCATTTCAGGATATTGCACTACCCATCTGTAAAAATTACTAAAAATATTTAAAACATTTTACGAAGAAAAAATCATTTTAGGCCACATAAAAAGAGAGAAATATATTGTTAGTACTTGAATAAAAAATCATTATAAATAAATACCTTGGATCAAAATAATCATTTTCTGACCATTAAAATCACATTATCTTCACAATGCATTCCATAAATAATTTCAAATGACATATGCGTGGAAAAAATAAAACCTCATTATTAATTCATTGAAAACATGATAAGCATTAAAGATATTTTTTCACAATGCTATACTTTTTACCCTAACAAAGTAACATATAATTTTCTTTTGAACAAATAATCAATAAATTCCTTGGGAAAACATGATTTTTTAAAAAAATATAGAAATCATTAATAAATCATATAGGTATCATGGTGAATAATTATTTAATTATACATAATTATTGAGTAACCTTGAATTATACACATGAAATAACTACAATAGTTATCCTTGATTAACCTTTGTAGATATAATTTGAGAAACAATTGTTGTTACACATGGAATAACCATAACCGTAAAATTACGACATAAACACACCCAAATCAATAGTGAGCTATCATATAACCACTTACATTTTTTTCATAACATAAACTCAGCAAAGTATAAACAATTATTTAATGTATGGAATAATAAGAAAACAAAAATTATTGAATCCTAAAAACAATCCACAAGGAAAAGAAATTATGTAAAAATATAATTATGAAATACAAGGGGAAAAAATTAATTGGAAATAACCCTAAAAAATTTTATTTGAAGCACTAAAAATTATTATTCATTTAGGAATAAAAATCCATTCATTTTATATATGTTAAATAACATTCCGTTCCTTTTTTAGAAAATTCAAAATGTACCTCATTTGGAATGTGATGAAAATATTCCTTTATACACTTTTATAAAAGGGAAATACGTATAAATAATTAACTAAAAATAATATAATAAAATAAAAAAAATCTAATTTAAATTTGTTTAAGAAAACAACCAAATAAAAATAGAAGAAATTTGTTTTACTAAAAAAAATAAAAAATTAATTTTTTAAAGAATGATTCATCAATTATATCTGAAAATTCATGCATGATATTTATATTAAAAACCCAAAAAGACATGTTATATATATCACTCTTTAGTAAAATTTTATATTCTCATTATTTCTTAAAATACGTTTTAAAAATAATCACCTAGTCAATTAAATTCACATATTCTATTTTGAAGATATTCAGCTATTTTATACAAAATAACATCAGTTAGTTGAATATTTTAATGGATTTATTTATTTGATTATATGAATATTATTAATCATGAAATAATAATTATTTTTATAAATCAATTATAATATATTTAAAACCATTTAATATGGTAATTAAAAGTGGACTATGTTATGGACATGGAGGTTGTAGGCTATACACACACATGATTAACATATCCAATTTTCAATGACCATTTCGTAAAAAAGGTATTTATCAATATATCACTATATATTTATCACAATATATAAAATATCAATGTACATCATTAAATATAATTATATATATCATTCATTTGATTTGGTGAGTAAAATAAGTCAAATTGAATTGTGGAGGTCGTAGTCCACATAATTTCCCAAACGACATTATCATTCTCTAGTGAATGTATTGGTAAGGTGGTAAATGATATACATTCAATTAATAATGATAAATAAGAAATTAATATCATATAGTAATATTAACTACCTCATTATAACCTATATTGAGATATGTTGATGGTAAAAAATACATCTGTTCTGGAGGCAGTAGTATGTTGCACTCAAGAATGTCCATTGTATTTTAAATTTGATTTGAAAATAGCATGATTTAGTGTGTTACATTAGTGTAAAAACATAGAAGTACATAGGAAATTGTTTTTTAATATATTAATTTTAATTTAAATTAGATCATTTGAGAATAAGTAATAGAACTAAAATTATCGAATAAAAACACTAATCCTCTTTGGAAAACATCTATTTTAATAAAATCCTTAGACTACTATGGTTGTGTTTATGCCTAAAACAAGGTCTCATAATGAGGAATGGTGTACTATGAAGGGATTTTTTCTAGAATGTGATTTTCCAAATATATTTTTCATGTTTTAATAAAAAAGAATATGTTGTAACAGTTTTTATAATGGATGGGTGGAGGTAGTCTAGAAATTTCTCAAAATATTTAATTAATAAAAATTTATTATTTATTCAGAATGGATCCGAACTAATTTTTTTCAAATATATTTTTTTTAAGGGTGGAAATAATTTCACTAAATAATTTTTGTAGAATTTTTATAGTTTATTTGTTCCCTTAGAAGTTGGTTATAACCAATATTTTCCCCCATTGACTATTGTTATGGAAACATAATTTTTTTCACTTTGATGGTCATTATATATACTATAAAATGAAAAAACAACCAATAAATGGGACATGGTTGATATTTTAAATGATATCATAATAACATTGATGGATATTATATTTTTAGGATTCTTATATAATTTCATTAAATATTATTTACTATAAATATAAATATTGTAAATCTTTATAACTATTCATTACGTTGAATTTAATAAAACCATGAAAATGTATAAAATTATAAATTATATATATATATAAAATTTAATATTAATTTATATTTTTATAAAAAAATATTTTACAGAAAATATATTTTAATTAAATATTTTAAATATCATTTATTTTATATTCCCATTATGGAATAATTACGGCATCTCTGCTGTATATGAATTTAAAATAATTTTTTAGTCATTGAAAATATAATATAAATTAATAAATTTTAGATAAATCTTTTATATTTCAAAATACATATTCTTGTTGATAATATCATCAATATAAGCCCATTATTAATGGATTATAGTTAATAAAAAATAAGCAGGGTATGTTTGAATTTTCATAAAATTAAATATTATAAATTTTTTAATATCATATAATTCGAATTATATAGACATAAATTATACCATCGGATGATTACGATTGAAATCTAGTTACTAAATAATATTTTATCATTTTTGTGGTTATTTTATAATCCACATCATTTTATTTATAACCTAAAATCATTCAATTTTCCCTTAACTGTGTCAAAAATAATTATTTTATTTCTATTCATATTAACCAAAATTAGAGTGGAAAAATTATATATATTTTAACCCACATATAAAAAATATGGAATCTATTTTAATAAATTCAAAAATCAATTTGGTGTAATTTAAATAAATATAAAACATTAATATTTATTTAAAAAACGTTTTCCTACTAAAATTCCATTTAAATATAAATTGTATTCATTTTAAATCCAAGTATAATTTAACAAAACATAAATAAAATTAATTTGAACAAATTTTTTTTATAAATTATTAAAAACTACAATTTAAATTTTTTAATACTCGAAAAAAATATACATTTTTTTCTGTTGAATGATATTTATGTGTTGAGTATTAGTTATCAAATATGAGTTGTACCAGGATTGATATTCATTCTTGATTATTTAAATATTGTTTGGTTGAACAAATAGTGTTATTATGTGATTTGGATGTTAAAAAATAAGTCATCATAATATGAACAATCATATTCCATGATAGTGAGGATTAAAGTATTTGGATGGGATAAGAAGGTTATGTGTGTTCATTTACCTTACATATTGACAATTGATAATTAATCTCTATATATAATCATTTTTTAAACATGAAATTCCAGATTAAATGAAAATGTTCCTTATAATTACATTACACATGTATATTCTATAATACATTACATTAAAAAATAATAATAAATTCAATAGTAGGGAATTCTATAACAAATAAGTTTATACATTTACATCCCAAAGCATAACAATGATTTCCTCAATTAATCATTTATGAAAAAACCAAGGATATCATATACTTCAACACAATTAAGAAATCAAAAAATTAACATTATTAAAAATAAAATATCATTACACAAAACATCAAAATGGGTTGTATATACAATTAAAATAATGAGAATATTATTATTCTATACCCATGATGGTATCCATAACTATTAGTAAAACATCAATTGAAAAAACCCTATTATACAGTGTTTTCTAATCCCTACACTGAAATGATCAATACACAACCACCCATAAATATTTCATTTTTTTATTAAATTGAACAATAATTTTCATTCTTACATTTCTAAAAATCCTTTATTATTAGATTATTACATAATTATCTAATATCTTATGCATAATGAAACCATAAATTATTGGGTGGGGGGTACTTCTACTCAATATTTAATATTCAAACAAAATACTTGTTGCAAAATATAATATGGTTTTAATTGATGAAACATCATCATGATTTTTATCATGACCTAATCCTTATTCCAACTCATCCATTAAACCTAAGAAAAATATTCCAAAATGTAGGGTTATCACAACAATAGATATACCAGAAATAAAAATAATGAAAAAACCAATAAGAGTATCAATACAAATTAAAATATTCCATTTCCAAAATAAATAGTTTGTTATAAATAAACATTTTCTTACCCATGAAATCACCTTTTATAACCAATTACTTAAATAAAATGATCCATAATAAATATTCAATGAAAAGTTAATCCAATAAAAGTTTATTTGATGAAAATAGACACAAAAAATATGTTTTTCACGGTGTTATTATTTTCAACCATTATATGTAATATATACATTTCATTGAATATAAAAACAATAACATATATTATGAAAAATAGATGTCATTTCAAACATAACCAAAATAAATGAATCATATAGTTTAAATGTTGAATAATTTACATATTTATATACTTATGGAATATTATTCATAGATAAAAATGTCCTAACTATAATTATTACACATGATATAACCCTCATGGTAATAATTATACAAAGTATCAAAATATCATATGGAATAACCATCACAATAACATTACAATATAAACATCCCTCTGGAAATAGTGGTTTATCATTACCCATCCAACTATGGTTTTTATAGAACCATTATTCATTAGAAACAATCCCATTAACTATTCCATTATAATAAAACATGAATTATATCATTATAATTACATTCATTGAAGAAAATAACATTAATAAAAATAAAAATCTTGAAAAAAATATTAAATTTTTATTTTAAAATTGCCATGTAAACTTTTAATATAGTTATAAAATAAATGATTAAACCTAAATGAAATATAATATTTTCATTATCCAAATGTTAACACAAGATTCCTTTTTTATTATTGTTTAGAGAATTCACAAAGCACCTCATTTACAAATGAGAAAAATTCATTACAATCCTTTTTAAAAAAATTAAATCATTTCAATAAATGATATTTCAAAATTCATATAATAATAGTAAAAAAGATATTGAATTAAATTTTTTTAAAA
The DNA here is from genome assembly GCA_963277665.1 of Viscum album. Taxonomy (NCBI): domain Eukaryota; kingdom Viridiplantae; phylum Streptophyta; class Magnoliopsida; order Santalales; family Viscaceae; genus Viscum; species Viscum album. Next base: position 1,041,818,734 of record OY728160.1, on the reverse strand, counting down.
TAATAAAATTGTTATGGAGTGAAAATTTTTATTTAATGAATGCATTGAAAATTGATTTATTTATAGAATATACATTACATTTAGTCTAAAACATCATGGATGTGTGTTATCATACTGAATGAAAAAATATGATAACCTTATAAATTTTAATTAACATTTTTTATTTTTATTTTTAATATTTTTTATTTAATACCCTTGTACATAATTTATAAATCATTTATATTCACATCAGTCATTTGATGATATTTGGATCATAAGCACAAATAAATTTCACTCGGTTGAATATTTTCAAATTATTCGTTATTACATCCTATATAGAATAGTATAGATGATATATTTATAATTATTAATAAAATGGAAACATATAAATCCAACATATAAATATGGCTATGAATTTTAACTATATTACGATATGATAGAAAATTGGTCAAACATATGCATGAGTAAAGTTTCCATTTTTAATTCTCAATTGGGAAAGTAGTAATTCATAATTTTATCTTTACTGAGTTGTAATAATATCAATAATATCAGGTGAGATCATTAAATATTCCATGGGAAGAGAGATAGGAGACTGTATTTCTCTAAAACTGCAGACGAGTAGGGATTTCTCTACTCTGATTCCTTGTGAATTTTTATGCATCGTCACTTCCTTTCTCAGGCCGGGGATATTTAACTCCCATCACATCTCTAATTTCTAGGAGAAACTATTATATTATGGGTGAAGTGTTGATGTTGAGACCAGTAGACAAAAACCATCAATAGAGGCACCCATAACCATTAGATCATGGGTAGATCTAAGGGAGTTTCATTTCTAGATGCTCTTAAAGGTACAAATATATGTAAATCTTCAAAAATACTGATGACGGTGGTTTCTTAGTATAAGCTGACCCAAATGCACTCCAACAGTGGGGACCGATGTGCACCTTTTCTATCATGGGTCAGATCTCATACATGAAATGTGATCATCCTTACCTCGTAGTTGATTTATAGACTATAATTTCACATTATTGGGGTATCATGGACTGGAATCTTTTCTTATGGGTAGTGGATATTTTCTTATTCTATTTAAATCAATGAAAGTCCTTGATAGGGTATGGAAAACTGGAAATATTCAACTTAAACATGTATTAAAAATAATTTCCCATTAGGACAATGCCTTTAACCACTATACCCATACCAATACAATGGCTCAAATATGGGTTAGATTGCATGGTCTCAATTGGTATTTCTTGGATTCAAAAAATTTTATATAACATTGTCTATTGTAATGGATTCCCTCTTATGATTGAACAGAGAAAACTAAATGTTGAATTAGGACTCTTTCTAGGGTTATGGTGTATGTAAATCATGATTTAGAACTCCAAATCAAAATGAGTATCAATTCCAATGATTATAGAACTCAAGTTAGGATCATGTTTGATATGAAACCACCTTTTCTTGAGATATGTAAAATCATTGGGAATACTATTGCAAACTGTAGGGTGGTTAGGATACAAGTTGTAAAATTGTTGGATAATGAACCGAAGGAAGTGTAAATCAATAAAAGACAAGCCCCTATTTCTGATATCCCAGAAACCTCTATGAAATAGAATGAAATATGGGTTCTTAAATAACATAAATCAATGACTTTAGGAAATAACCTTGGTAAAGCATAGGATAAACATTAAATGGAGGAATATAACACCAACAAGGATATTCATCTCCTATATTAATTAAATGCTCTGATAATGGATTCTATACAACATCAATATGAAAACTGCCTCTTGGGAGATTGAGACATGTAGGACTACTATCCACATATTTTTTATTGCTAAATATATCAATTTTTATTAAGATAATGAAGGCTCTAATTGTACGTTTGATATATTCAACATCTCCATTGAAGGCACAAATCTTAAGGCAATTGATAAGGAAACTAGGCAGCTTTCATTACTTCTACCAGTATGGGTACAGACTCACAACCGGTTAAAAATGAATGAAATAATGATATGTAGGTTGACAATATGGTGAACCTTCATTCCCTTTTTCTAGTTCAGATAATGTCTCCCAATAGGTTGATATCATTACACATGGCCCACTAGGTGGTGTGTCTAAACATATAAATGAGATTTATGATGGAAAAAATATACCCAAAATGTCGTTGGGATGGGATTGAGATACACAAAAATCACATCTTGTTGGAAAAAACTCATATACATCAATGACATCATTTTATGTCTCACATAGAATAAAAGGTAACTACATTATCGATGTCACTAATTTATCTTAGAATGCTGATAATTTAAATATTGTTTACAATGAGTGTACTAGTAATGTATTTTTTAGTAACCCTATAATATCACTTTCTAATGATTATATGAAATATCCTTCCAAAGAATCATTGATGCAAGTACTAATACTATACCATTAACATATATTAAAGGTATGATGGATAAAAAATCACACCCTACCATGTCCATGGAATTCATATGATAATCAAGAGAAAATGATTTATATGGTAATAAAAAGGAGAGTTCTAACTCCAAAGGAAGCTATAAGTGATGATCTTATTATTGAATTGGTAGGGTATTACTAAACCTGACACTATTATTATTTCAAAAAGAATTCTTAACATTCAACGTCCATTAATTTTCTCAATTGCAAAACTGAAGTTAATCATCTCTATTAATTTATTTTATTTTTGTTCATTTAGATATTCTTGCATAGGTGAAATTAAAAATATTTCAACTAATAAAACTCTTTGGATATTTGTGAAACCATATTTTCAAAATTTTAATATCTCCTATGTCTCAGGGAAAATTTTTACCTGTGATTTTAGACTAAGTAACAAACATATATTGTGTTACCTCATCTATGCAGTGAAGAGATATCATGAAAGGATTCTTCTTGGGACTAACCACTCTTATCTGAGTTCAAATATTCATAACCCCTGGTTTTTTATTAGCGACATTAATGTTATTCTTGTTTCATGTGAAAACCCTGGTCCTCTCCACTCTTCTATATCTATGATATAGTTTAAGGATTCTATTGGTAACAAAAATATTATTAAAATAAAACTTGCAGGTGCCGAATATATTTGTTAAAAAACACTATAATATAGTTGTAGCCATAAAATTGGATAAATCATTCAAAAATGATCATGCTTTAGATAAGTGGGACACCATTTTAAACACAACTCTCCCAAAAATTCAGTCAGATCAACATCCTATGATGGGCTCAAATTCTTAAAAAATTGTGAAACCTCCTCTACCATTCATATTTATCAAATTTTGTTTCTCGAACATAGAATATTTTAATCTCATTAAAAGCTTTTGGTACTCTATGGCTCCATCCAATGATCTATTTTCCATTAAATTTAAATTAATGATTCTCAAAATAATAATAAAGGATGGTGTAGCTTAAAATATAAACAAATTGATAATGACATCATGCTTCCTAAGAACGACCTTCATCAACTACAAAGCTACAAAACCTACTATTATTTTTCTAGTGATCATAATCAAGAAATTATCATTTCTTTGAAACTCAATTCACTTATCAACATTAAGGATAACAAGAATAAACATGATTTAAAAATCAAATGGTTATTTGATGGGGATAGAAATACAAAATTATATAATTCTATACAAATAATTATAAAATCTTTTATACCTTTATCCTCTCTCAATGATGGGGACAACCTTTAAGAAAATGAAGATGACAATGCTAATAATGTTGTGTCCTATTTTGAATCTAACTTTAATAGACCCAACATCAACAATGTTCTCTTTCATGATATTATTCAGTTAGTTATCCCAAAGGAATATAACAATTTTCTATTAACCATTAATCTTGATCATGAAATCAAAGTCACTATTTTTATCTTGAATCCTTATAACGCCTTAGGTTCTGATGGATTTAATAATGGAATCTAGAAAAAATATTTCGATGTTATTCAAGATGATGTTTGCAAACTCATCAAATCATTATATTCTTGTGGAATTATCCAACAAGGGTTGAACATGCAATTCCTCACCTTAATACCAAAGGTAGAAAATGCTTCTTAGATTCATCTTTTCAGACCCATAGCTCTTATCAACATTCTTTGCAATATTATCCTCAAATTTTATACAAATAGTCACACAGACAATACTGGAAAAATTATCTCATGGAATTAATATGGTTTCATTAAGGGAAACTCCATCAATGATTTCATTTGTCTGGCCTCTGAATTGACTAACACGTTAAAAAACAAATAAAGGTGGTAATATTCCCATTAATGTGGACATTATGAATTCATTTTATATTATGGACATGAATTTTATCTTCAATGTGTTTAATGGATTTTCCAGCCCAAATACTTTCATATGTTGAATTAAAACCCTATTCAACTCAGCCTTCATTTTTATATTATCCAATGTTTCTCGCAATGGCTAAATAAAATTAACAAAAGGTGTTAGATGATTTGATCCCCTCTATATCATCCTTTTTTTATTATGGAGGATTATTTAAGATGACTTCTCACTCACCTGGTGGATTAGAATAAACAGAATCCCATCCATATATCCAAGAATATGAATTCCCCAACACATATTTAAAATGTTTATAACATTAATGTTTTCATTAAAGGTGTCAAAAAACATCCAAACTCTCAAAATTTCCTTCACTCATTATGAGGAGGTCTCAAGTTAGGATATTATCTAGAAAAAATCACCTTTATTATTTAGAATAATGTTTCCGCCTAATAGAAAAATTAGTATTATCAATGAATTCGGTATTAAAGAAGCACCAATTCCATTCACATACCTTGGTGATCCCATTATTAGGGTATTACCCAAATAATGCTATTTTTCTAACATTATTATTCATATCATTAATCATATATCCTCTTGGAAATGAAACACTCTATCTATGGTTAAATAATCTACCATGAGAAGTCATTTGTTATTTCCAAAATTTTTTAATTTATGATGGATTATATACAGCCTATAGGTCTTTAAAAAATTAACTTCTATATCAGAAACATGGATTATACTAGAAACACCATGGATAGAAAATTAGTGATTCGACCTTAGTATAATTGTTGCAATCCATTGGATAAGGGATTTTTTAAATTAAAAATATATATACCTTTAATGAGGTCATTCAAGCCAGACATACATGGAACGTCATACAGAATTACTGTCCTCCTATTTCATTAATCAAAAACATATTTGTTGATAAATTGATGAAAGGAAACATGAATTTCCTAAACTCCTCGATTTTTCCATAAAATAAAGAAGTGTATGAAAATATTATTACCAAATCAAGATGGATGGTTTCCTAGAACTCCTCCATGAACATCTATTTAGGAAAAATAACTGGTGATTCTCAAATTTATTTTATTCCTACTAAAAAACTATTGAAAATTTCAATATTACAATTATTGATGCCTTTAATTCTCATCTTTATAGTCTCCCTGATAATGTTATGCATGCTATTGATAACTATTCTTTCTCTAACATTAATGATTTTTTTGATCTAGGAGACTTCTCACAGTTGTATGTGAGATTCAAAATCATTTTATAACCACCATTTTTATAAATGTGAAAATGACATTATTTGGATCAATATCATTAATAATTCATGGATTAATACTTCACACCTTACTCTTATTTGGTGTATTCCCAACAACACCGTTCCAATTGATACTTATCTGCAATCTTTTGGGATACACATATTCCCAAAATTTCACTTATATGATCAACACTTAGAATATGTTAATTGATTAATTATTTCTTGGGCCACTACCACTGCTCTTTGGAAATATATTTTTGACTCATTTGATTATAGATAGATGATTCCTGAATATATTAGTGCTTTGCAAATGTATTTTGTATAACTCTCAAAAAATAACGATCTTATTACTTGTTCCAGTAGATGGGAATCTTCATTTGATCTGGTATGATCGAAATGAATTTTTACACAATAATTAATCGCCCTTCATTAATGCAGGTTTGATGCAGATTATCATTGTTATTTATGATGCTATGATGATTCAGAAGGGGAACTGCAAAAATATGGTGAAATTATTTTATATTCTACGGTGACTACAGTTTGAAGGCATGTTTCACCAACCACAACTCGCATTTGAAGATTTATGGATGCAGTTTCTCCCTATTTAGAGTAAAATTAATGTGGATGATGAATCTAAATAAAATCCAGGTCTTGCAGGATGAGATTTAATCTTCAGAAATCATCTTGGTCATATCCTTGGGTGCATCATTGGAAGTTGTGGTATTTTATCCTCTCTTGAAATTGAAATTATGAGTGTGATTATTGATATTTCATTCTCCAAGAACCAATGTTGGAACAATAAATCGATTTAAGGTGTGTCAACTACCGTTGAACATGAAATTTGGAATTCTGTGATTCATTTGGTGTGGCCAATTACTATACATTAGATGGGTTGTCTCTGCTCATTCCAAGACATAAATCATGTTTCCCCTCATACCAATCACGAAGTAAATATGGTTGCAGATGGACTGTCCAATAAATGGGCATGTCAGGACATTACTTGGTTGAAGGATCACCCTGATTATTTACTCCCCCTTCACTAAAATGATTGTAATATGATCCCATGTTTTATACTCTGGTAAGATCACTTTTAATATAATAAAAAGTGTGTAGGTCATTTGGAAATAGCACCGCATTATTCCAATTGAATTGTTAAATATACTAATATATATTATCAATGTGATTTGGTGATGAAAAATGAATCATTCCACTTCTTTGTGGGGAAGTCGATATGTACACATGAATGATGTTATAATTTTAAAATGAATGGAATGATAAAAAATAAATGATATATTATAATTTCATAATAAAAAATATTTTTGGATTATAATATATAAATATTATATCTATCATTGTAACCCTCCATTAGAGATGGTGATGAAAAATGAGTATTATCATTTTGTAATGTGGTAGCCTTCCATACACAAGCATGATGGTTTTGTTTCTCAGATGAATAAAAATGACATGGATTTTGGTTCACATATTAAAATAAAATACATATGTATATATAATAGACTTTTGTTATTATATAATCATGTTTTTGATGATTTTTTGTAGATATAAATAGGAACATAACTAAAAATAGAATACAGAAACCTTTTTATGCTTTCATTATAAGTAAGTGTATATCAATAAAGAGGTTATACAACTTACTTAAATGGGGTAAATAATGTATACATTTTACTTATATGGGGTAAATTTACTATAAATGGGAAGGTAAGGAACTTTTAGACCTTAACATATTCACATTGTGATTATAACAAATTTTTTGGGTCTCAAATAATTTAATAATATTCAATTTTTATTAAAAATGAATTATGTCAATATTTTATCAATTCATTTTATTGAATTTATATAAAATCCTAAAAAATATATAACCTCAAACAAAACCATTTAATATTATTATAACATTCCATATTCACATAGAAAATTAATTTATGGCATAGGTTATGTAAAATAATATTTATATTAATATTTACAATATCTATTATTTTATTCCTTCTTTAATAAATAAATCACTGCATCATCATTAAATCATAATTAAATTTAATTATTTTATATTTTAAAATCATAAATAATTTATCATGATGTATGAAATAGATTTATATTTATAATTAATAAATATAGTCAAATAGAACACTTATATTACCCCAAATTAAAATTATTTTAGTTAGAATATATATGTTTATAACATATTTTCATTTAACATGATTCAAATGTTAAAAGAGTCAAAATCAAACCAATGTGGCTTGTAAAGGTGACATGTTTGTCCCATGGGTTTACATGGTCGGCCATATCTCATCCCATATGATTATGAAAATTTTCATGGTAGTTTTATAATATAAATTTTACCCTTAATTACTTATTTTTCCTTTTAACCATATTAATAAAAATTATAGAAGTTACTGTTCATAATTCCCTAAAATAAAATATTTCTATTTAAATAATTTTGACCAAATGATTCAAAATATTTAGCCCATTTTTTCTAAATTCAAAACATAGATGTTTTAGTAATATATTTAAAATTAATTGCATTGTTGGAAAATGAGAACGAGTTATAAAAGATAAAACATTGCAAAGGATTTAAATGTTTTTACATAAGAATTCAATGTAAAATTAATTATAATGACACATTATATTTAATTATAAAATTATATTTTATTACACGTTAAAACCATTATATATTATAATTTAACCTAATAAATTATTTTGATGGAAAAAGTTTTTTTCAATTAAAACTTAACAAATTTTTACTATTGATCAAAATTTGAATGTTATCCTAAAAATATTAATATTTCATCAAATTTAAAAAACATTAATACAATTACCATGATAATATTTATGTTGTGATATAAAAATTATTAATGTGTCAAAATATTAATTTAAAAGGGGTTCTCCATTCAAATGCCTAAAATTACCCTATTTATAATATATGGTTTTATACACCAAAAAGGGTTAATTCGTATCATTTGACTAACATATCTATCATATGAATATAAAAAATATTTTTTTAATTATATAACATATATATCTCACTAGCTTCATTAATAATAATAATTCACTCAAAAAATATCTTATAGATTTATATTTTTTATAAATAATTGGATGCCCAGGAATTCACAGTACATTTCAATATGTTACTGATAATTATAACTGCAAATCTAACTACTTGGATATAAAATTCATTTTATACTATGATCACCTCATAGTCTGTTTAAAATCAAGATAACGTGTAATGCATGTTACTATATAATTAAAATTATTTAGAGACAATATTTCTTAAAAATATATGGGTGTTACATTCTACTACCCTTAACCAGAATTTCACCCTTGAAATTCATCACATAGAAACTAATATATGAGGATACCTATTTTTCAACATATCTTATAGTTCCCACATAGCTTCTGCAAACTAGTGGTTCTGGAAAAAAACATTAACCAAGTGAGTGGTCTTGTTTCATATAAATTTTTCTCTAGGATCCAGAATCATTATCAGTTGTTATTCATAAGGAAGATATTATTCCAAAGGTATGAATTATGAGTTTAGTATATGTGAAGGATCATGTATGTACTTTATCATGAGAGATACATGGAACACACAATTATCTTGGGAGACATTCAGTGGATGCTCTAATACGTAAGATACCTTCCAATCACGATCCAGAATAACAAGGGGACCAATATACCATGTGATCAACATGCCCTTATTTCTAAATATCATTACTCTCTTCCAAGGAAATATTCATCAAAACAACTTTTCACACATTTGAAACTGTATATTTTTTCTTCTAGTTTTGATTAATTTTTTTTTGGCTTTGAGCTTCTCATTTGTGTTGTTAAATAGATCTGAAAAAAAAATGACTTATACCAAAAAAAATTCAATGACAGATAACATATTTGTTGGTATCAATGATTATTTCCAACATATATCAAAACCGTTTGGTATTGTTTTTAGGTACCGACAATTTTTTTTCCATTAACTGTATCCGTTGGTATTCATCACTCAATACCAACATATCTTTTAGTAACACTTAAATCTGTTGGTTTATCATATTAATACTGATAGTTGTTTTACCAACAAAAAAATCTGTTATATTAATTATTATTACTAACAAAACTTTTAATTTAGAAAAATATAATGCAATAAATTATCCAATAATAATAAATCATTTAGTAATTATTTCATATATATTTATTATTTACTTAATGCTACCATGTATTTTATTTGATAAAAAACACAAGTTTATACATTCAATTATAATATTAGTAATTTAATTGTTTGATGATAGAAATATATAAAATATACATTTTTTATAAATAATTCAAAAACAATAGTAACTCCAAATTTTCAAATTAGAAAAATGGATGCATATGTATTATACATATATTTTTAAAAATTTAAATTTTTTTTTATTATGTGTAGTTATTTATTAACATTATTAATTTAATATAAATGAAAGATAGGATACCTCATCTGATTACCTCCAAATCCTCCCCAATTTGATACCCCTCAAACCCTAAAATGATCGACATCACTACAAACAGCGGAGGACAGACATTGGGGTTGGAATTTGATGCCACCGCCTGTCTGTGTTCTCATCCCCCCCATCCACGATGAAGGTGTCCTTAAAGGGTGAATATGAAGAAGTCCATCATCGCTGGCGATGTGAACCTCTGTGCTTTTATGGAGAATCCCAAAACCTCTTCATTGAGAATTTCCAGGACACGGTCAAAGGGGTGTGTTCTCTATCCATTTAAATATTAGAGATCAATGATAAATTATTCAAATTTTATTTCTAGTAAGAATTCATCAAATATTTTGGGGTTTTGGTCATTTTGTGTCCGTGGATGCTCGAGGAACATTTTTATCCATTTGGATGAATTTTATATTTATTTTTTTGTTTGTTCAATCTGAGTTTGAAGCTGGGTGAAATGGGTTCGGTTGTAGATTTCTAGTTCACTGCTTCAAAGATGGTGATCGAAGGCATTGACTGTTATGTGGTTTCTTTTTCATGTCTAGAACTGGAGAACGATTTTGGTCTGGTTGTTCTTATTGAGTCGGGGATAATTTTCTATAGACAAGGTGATGTTGAAAATCTTATTTATCAAAGATTAAGACGAGTTTAATAGGGTAGCAGATATTGTTCTAATAGGGCTCGTAGTTGGAGCTTCTATAGCTAAGGAAATTTAAACGGGTTCCTAGGAACTCCCTTACTGCTGAGCTAGGAAGCCATGCGATATTTGAAATTTTCGGTTTCATACAAGGGGGTTCAGGTTGTGATTTTCTTGGTTGTTTATTGGATCTAACTACTGAGAATGGAGCTTTTTGTTTTAGTGGTGTTCACATTCTTATTATATGTTGTAGGTCACCCCCATCAGTAGTCGTTTATCCTGATTTGCATTATTATAATCCAAACATTTTTATAGGTCATGTGTTCATTTATTTTGAGACAAATAAGAAGTAGTATTTCATGTTCATGTGTTTCAATCAAAAGAAATTTATTTTAAGGATCTATTTTTGGAGGCTCATGTGTAGATCCATTCATTCAGTGAACGTTTACCACACCAAATGAGGTAATTATGTGTGATACTATTCATTATGTGTTCATGATTTAATGGTTGTACTAGATCCTGGATCTGGATTCCTAAATCTAATGATTTTTAACAAGGCTATACGTTTTTTTAACACCAGAGTTTTATGATGTTGAATTGGGATGTTGTTTAAGTGGTGAATTGGCCATGGTCTCGTGAACCAAATTATTGTTGAAATTGAATGAAAAAAATATGGACAAGAAACATGAAAAAGAGATTTCTTAGCTATATTTAATTGGATGCATGCGCAGGTGATTAATTTGTTCGGAGGATGAAGAAAATGTGATAGCAGTTGATGTTAAAAGTCAATAGGTATTAATTCCATGCGCACTCCAAATATGACTCAAAGTAAATTATTTATATTCCTTATTGCCCTATTAAATAGGGTGAGGACCTCTTATTATGACTATTCCCAACCTTGGGACATTTTGGACCACTGTTTTCATTGGATATATCCCTCTATTCTAAATGGTTAGTGGTCACGTGTTAGATAATCTTATTGTTAATTTTATATCATGCGTTTGTATTTTCATTTGTTTTGGTCACTGGATATCTTCTGTTAATTTACTTTTATTTTTTTTGTATCCATTCATTATTTTGGTCATTTTTCTATTTATATGCTCACTGGTTATTTTTATATCATGCGCTATGGAATTTGTTTTGGTATTTATTATATATTCTTCTTCTTGTCATGATGGATAATTTTATAATTGTTGTGGTATCTAGTTATATTATCTTATAGTTTTGTTTCCAACGGTAAGATTATCCTCTTGTCGTGATCACTAGATGATAGTTTTATATCATGTGTTATTATTTTTATATCTTACATTTAAATGAATGATTTTTTTACAATTTTTTTCATTGTGTGATCAGAACATTGCCTCCGATGGTGCATGTCTAAAGTGGAAGGAACAGGGACTGGTGCTGCTTCAAGCATAGGGGGTGGTCTATTACAGTCAAAGGGATGATGGTGATGTTGTGCATGTTTTAATCCACTATAGTAGATAATAGATCCTGTGATGTTTTGTAGATTCCAGGACAGTGATGTATGATTTTATGAGAAAAAAATTACAAACGAAGTTTAATTGAGGTCCAAGTAAAGTATCTTAGTGTTTGAAAAATGTTTAAATAAGTTTGTAATATTTTTCTTCATGTCTATTCATGATGTTTGATCATGTATTTAAATTATATTGGAACATGTTTTTTTAAATAAAGACATATTTTTTACTGTTTTATATAAGTTATTTTTGTAATTATTTAATAAATATAATAATATATTATATATAATTATATTATTGAATATAATATAAAATTATAACAATAAATATTGGAATATGAACAATTAGAGTATAATTTACAAACAAATGTTAATTTTCAATATTGTTTATAAATGTCTATAATATTACCAACAGATATATTATTCATATTAATTTGTTACTAAACATTTTTACCAATATATATATTATATATTGGTATTATTATAATTGCAACAGAATCATTTTATCTGTCGCAATAACATTTAGCGATAGAGTTTTTACCAATAGTTCTGTGACATGACAATTATTGTTGGTAAAATTTTTTACCAACAAAAAATGCACTATTACTAATAGATATACTCCTGTTGGAAAAAGATAATTATTTTGTAGTGTGACCTTCTATACCATTTCATCAACAAGGTCAAGTCTTTATAGCTTTATTTCCTCATATTCATCCCAACAAGATGGAGTACTACACTTCTTTCCATAGATGGATTCATGGGATCCATCTAAATACTATATTCAATGCTATTATTTTAATATATTTTTATTAAAGGTAAGTGTTTCTCCTAACCACCTTTGAAATCCCTAGAGAATGCTCTAAAAATGTCTTCCAAAGTTTGTACTATCCACTAAGACTTAATGAATTTGTATGGATGATAAGTAATGATCAAACATAAATTTGTATCTAGATCATACTGTTGACTTCTCCAAAACATCTAGGTAATCCTCAGATTCAGATTAGATATAATGGAATGTGTTCCCCCCGGAAATTTTACCACTTCATTTACATATATCATGTTAAGATGATAAAGATTGAAATCCTTTATAATAGAAATGATGTGTTATTCATTTGTAAGGTGATCAAATTTAACCCATATAGAATTATTTCCTTGTAATTTTTTTAAGTATAAGGCCAATCCCCATATGGATTATTTCCCATTTCCATTCCGGCATGGGTAATGGGTGTAATGTCCCCTTAGACTTATATAATTAGTAATAACTTTAAATCAAATTGAGAATCGAGAGACATATTTAGGAACATATCTTTTAATACCATACCACCAGAAATACACATTCAAATCTGTGAACATATTTGTTCTTCCAAGGTGAATAGTGAATGAAGAACTATGAGCCTCCTCTTTTAGTTCCTTTTTTAATTCTTGTATGGGAGAAAAAAACCATATTCCCAATCATTATTATTACATCACAATTAATATGTAATTCAAGAACATTTATCTCCATCTTTTATAGCTTAATGTCTTCATTCTATGCCACCTTAATATTCACTTGTATATATAGTTCAACATTAATTTGAGAAAGATAATATTTCCCCCTTTCTATAAATTTTTTAGTTCCATCCCATGAAAATAAAAAAAAATTGTATCTTTTTTGATCCTTATCATACATATTATAACATGGTCTTTTCCACTCAAAGCATCTTCCACCTTGTTCTCTTTCCAAGGGTGTTAATGTATTGACCAATCGTAATATTTAATGAACTCCAACCATCTTTTTTGGTGCATATTCAGCTCCTTTTCTGTGGACATATACATTAATATTTATGATAAGTATAAATATCACACCTTCCACCATTAAGATAATTCATCTATATCTTTAATAAAGTTATTACCTTAGAAAACACAAAACCATTAGTTGGGTAGTATTACTCTTGGATTTTCATCTTTTATGAGCCATTTAACATCACCATAACATTTTCATGAGAAAAAATCCCATATCTTTATTGGATTCATCACTATAGATCACAATGCATTCTCCACTATAATGAAGTGTGAGAATAGGTGCAATTGATAGCTTTTTTTATATCTTCAAAATTATCTTCAAAGTCCCCTATCTAAGAAAACATAACTCATTTATGACTCATTGTTGTGAGTGGATTAGATAATCATGAAACATCAGTCAAAAAACATCAATAATATCCATAGAAACCAAAAAAATACGGTCCTAGTTACCAATTGTGATCTCTTTCAACATTCAAAAACAACTATTTTTGATGGATCCCTAGATATCAACTCTATTTAGATTATATTAACCAAATATGAAGCATTATGAAGCAAAAAAATTCAAACATTGGTATATTTTTCAAAAATCATATCCTTTATTAGGGTATTTAGTACAATTCTATATTGGCCTTCATGTTCTTCCTTGTTCCTCAAATAGACATGAATTTAATCTGTAAATACTACTACAAACTAATCAACATAGTCTTTAAAGACTCTTTTCATTACGTCCATGATGATTGTAGGGGAATTAGAATGAACAAATGGAATCACTATAAATTCATAGTGTCTATACCATGTATGGAATGACATATTTGGTATATCATATTTCTTGAACCCTTATTTATGATATCCTAATCCCAAATCAATCTTTGAATATTGTTTTGAACAATGTATTTGGTTGAATATGTCATCTATGTGGGTAAGGGGTTATTTTTTTATTGATAGTGATATTCTTATGATCTCGATAATCAATGCAGTGTAACATTGATCCATATTTTTTAATAAAAATTAGAATATGTGCTCCCTAAGGTGATTCAATAGGGAATATGAATCCCTTATCAAGATTCTTTTTAATTTCTTTCTTCAATTCATGCAACTCAATTACAAACATTCTATAAGGTGTCATCAAAATAGGAATATCACTAGGAATAAGTTCTATTGAAAAATCTGAATTATGATTTAATAGAAGACTAGGAAATTATTCCAAAAATACATCATCAAACTCTTATACAATGGGTCTGTTATTAATTGTGAGTTAATTCCCAACCATTTTAGGTAAATATCCTTCATTTATAAGAATCAAGAACAAATAGATTGATTAAATTTCTATTGGAATCTTATATTCATACTTGCATTGATTTATGATCATAAATTGATCTGGAATATGAAATATGACTTCCCTTCCTTGGAAATTGACATGAGAGCGATATAGATATTGAAAATTAATGCTAATAATAACATGAAATTCCACTATAGTAATGATAACAAGATTTGTAGGAAGAACATTATAAGAATCTTTCAAAATAGATGAATTATAAGCATTTGATGTGACGGTTGAGACATTAGCAGTTGTCACAGCTAACACAACATCTAAATTTTGAGTCAATATGGCCACTCCCATATAAAATAATTCTAAAATGAATGAGTGGGTGGATCTAGAATCAAATAAAACATTTTCTACCTTAGATTTGATAGTATGTGTATCATTCAACACTTCATTACTGTACTCCACATTGCTGATAATGATTTCATGTGACATGCCTTTTATTTTGGGCGTAATGGATCACTGGCATCAATCATCATCAATAACCCTTTGATTAGCGCATTTATTTGAAAAATTACACATTTCCATGCACTTGTAACATTGATGTGTATGACATGAATTATGTGTATCCTTATTTTATTCACATAATTATGCATATTTTTTCCATAACTTTGACATTAAACATTAGGATGAACATATTTTCCAAATATAAAAAATTTAATTTTTATTTGTTTGACAATTCCCTCCATGCTTCTTCACACACAATGAGTAAACAGGAAAACACATCTTCATTTTGGGGTGGCCGTTAGATTTTTGCATGATTTCCAATTTTCTCTTCTTTTCAAACCCATATTACTAATGAGTTACTCCAATCTAAAAATCATCCTTGAAAGATCATCTAATGATTTCATAGAATCTATTAAAGTACATTATATAAAATTCACTTCAGAGACATGGTTTTAAGACACCAATGAATCGATAAATTTAACTCTCATGTTCGATAAAAATTCCAAAATCATAACTTGAATGTCTTATAAAGTTTTCATCATAGGTAGCGAAGGATTTATCATTCATTTAGTTATGGTCAACGAACATTTTCACATTATTTTTTTTACAATACTAGGAATGTACGTATTAAAAAATATGTCTTCAATATCATTCCACTCCAGGGATTCAATTTCATCTCATTGCCTAATATTTTTGGTAAGGTTCCACCATTGATTAGATTCACCATCGAAAACATAGAATGAAAAGATGAACTTATCTGGTTTTGAACATTTGAGAACAATAAATAACATTTTATTATTACTGAACCATTTTTAGAAACTAATGGACTAGAATACATGCTATAATAAGGTGGACATGTCCTCATGAAGGACTCGAAAGAATGATATTCCCTCCTTTAATTGTTTGGATGTCCTCTATGATTCATAGATTGAGAATGTTGTTTGAGCATAGATATAAGTTTGTTTATTTTTTACTATAACATGTGGTTGCTCAAAAGGACAATAATGGCATTTTCGGTCACATTCATCATTAATGAAGTTCCTTCATGTTCTAGAAATTAAGTAAAACCAAGAATAATAGTGCGAGAATCATTAATAATAATTGGAAGTGCACATAATCAAGACTAAAATTGTAATTTTTGACACTATTATTTATCATTTGTTATCCATGGGCATTATAAAAACCTAGGATTTTAACCTGTACCTAGACATAAACTTGTGGTAATTACAAAGGCTTTATCATCCTAGTTTCCAAAGGATAACTATATTGTCCTCTGATACCAACTATAACCACCCATACATTGCATACATTGATTTTACATCAATGTTGAATAATATTAATTAAAAAAATTTAAAAATATTATGTCAGGACTGAATAAATATATTTCTATTAGAAACTCTAAAACATAAACAAATGGTTCAAATGTCATATTTATTAACTCTCACTTATTTCTTCATAACTAGACCCCTTTTGAAATATCATATGTAATACCCTTCTTAATGAGCTAGGGAAATAAAACATATGAAATCATGAGATAAGATTCTCTATAAGGTTAATCATAATAGATATCAATCATATCTTAATAATAATAAAAAATAATAAAACATTTGAACATATTATCCAGCATATGATAGATCATGATATCATGATATGGGATAAATCATGAATGTTCATAAAAATAATTGAATGTAATCCTGAAAGACATAATATAAGTCAGGATATATTTTTGCATAAAGATAATCATATAAAATTATATCATATTAGTCATGGATCATTTCCATGACCTTCATAGTGGGAAACATCCTTTACTGAATTGGGATTACTTGGCATTAAAGCCCTATATTACTAAACTAGATTTACTATATGTTCCATTCATATCTATCTCATGGGATATTAATCATTACCAAATCAAATGTAGAGAGATATAGTTCCCACCCATCTCATAATGAAGTAATTTGTATTTATTCCCAAAAACATATGTTATTCTTCATAGAAAAACCGAAAGAATAAAATGGGGTTCTTAATCCTCATTCATTTATAGCACAATCTGTAACATACCAGGTAAATAAAAAATATGAGATTTTCCGATTTATTAATATTTATGAATTAAATATTAATTTGTCAGTAATGGGGATTCTATGTTTAATGGCGTTCCCAACATCCAACAATGGGTTTCTCCTAAGTCTTATGTTGCACACAATGCTGAGTCATACAGAAAAAATAATAATATAATAAACTTAATATTTTAAAAGGTACGTGATGCCTAGAAATTTTATTGACAGGAATGAAGAAAACACACCATATTATGATTAATCATATCTGAAAAAGGTTTTACATTTATCATATAAAATTAAGAGGCATAAAATAAGATTGAATCCAATTCTAATCATAAATTCTCAAATATTTTTAAAAGGTAGTTATACTGCCTTTAGATAGAAAACCCCTTTTAAATCTAGTTTTTGTCACTTTTAAATGTTTAATTTGAAAATATAAACTTATTATTTAGAATCAAGATATCAAAATTTACATTGGGTAAATTTTTATCTATTTTTCTGATAAAGTTCATTATTTTAATGAATAGTGAAAAATACTACATTTTAAGTCAAAACTATATTTTCATCAGATATATTTATATAGTTATATTATATTTTGAAAAGGTTTCAAAGGGAAAATGGATTATATTTTTATAATTTAATATAATTTTTGTCATTTGATGTAATTTCACTTTGAAATTTGGCATCAACACATGTCAATCACTTGGTAGTTTTTACTTCTTAAAGAAATCATTCCAGTTTAGAAAATAGAAATTAATTTCAAATTTATTAATGAATCTTATATGTTTTTAATTTATTAGAATAGAAATAATTTTATAATTAGTAATATCAAAATTATCTTTGGATGAATTCTTGATATTTTGCGTAAAATGTTATATTTTTGATGAATTGTGAAATACACTACATATTAGTTAAAAACATCCTTTTTAATTTAAATTAAATTTTACAACTTAGGTGAATTGAATTTAATGAATCCAACAAACATGGTAGTCATAATTAAGTTAAAATGTGGTTCAATAGGTTGAAACTAATTTATGTGAATAGAAACTTTTGATTTTTATTTACTAGAGTTAATGTTAAATTGGGCAGTTCAAGTTAAAAATAATATTATAATTGTATAAAATTTCCCTAACCCATGTGCTGACCATATTGGATGAGTCATGGCCAAAAAATAAAATCCTTTTTTAGAACTATAGGAATTTGGAAGCCACTTGGGTAAGATAATTACATTAATAACTTCTTATTTAATTTAAAAATAAAAATATCATAATCATGTATAGTTTTTCTCAAATGATTTTAATTTTGGTTTATATAAATGATATATTCGACTATAAATATTTATTAAAAATATAAAAAAATTTAAAACATTTTGGAATTTTATTGATAATTTTTAGGCATCATATAAAGAAATTTATTTATGAAACAAAGATGATGTAATAATTCCCTCCTTAATAAATGTTTTAAATAAATGATAATATAAATATTAAATTTACTTAAATTTTTATGCCATAAAAAATTTTAGGGATTATTATGACCTTTTATATTTTATTTAATGATGTTTTTAGAATTTATAATGTTTTTAAGGATTTTTAAATATTCATTATATGAATAGAATAAAAATCTACATAACTGAGTTTTTAAATCAATAACTATTTTTTTAATTAAAAATTTTTCCTTAAAATCTAAGATTAGGGAAAATGAAATATATGACGTTAAATATTTCATTAATGATACATTTTGGGTCTCTTGTAATTTTATTGTAAATATATGAACAATATATTATGAATACACAAGAAGACATGATAAAAGATAAATTAGATAACAAAAGGATAAATAAAAAAGATAAGAATTTAAAAATATACCCAACCTGTAAAATTATTATTTAATGATTTTATTTCAACTAATATTCATCTTATATTATTATTTAATTAGTTTTAGGCCTTTTGATAACGAAAATAATTTTATAATAAAATAATTCTTTCTAACTTTCCTAAAGAGACCCTCCTCCCTCTTATAAAAAAACACCACATCTATCCCATTACTGACACCTCTTCAGCCACTTTTCCAATCCATCCTATGACAAAATAAGATCCCATAATCCATCTCGTACTTATACATCCTTCCACTTAGATGAAGTAAATTGAAGAGACCCCTTTGGCTCAAATGAAAAGTCTTTACCCGATTTGAGGTTATGTCGTCCATCAAGTTTTTTTCCATTATTTTTCCTTATCCACATAATATGCTCTTATTATTATTATTTTATATAAAAAACCCAGTATCCTCAATATAATAGGTTTTTATTATTGTAAGTATTCTAAATACACTTACACACACCTCTATCTAATTGGTACAAACATATAGTTTTTGTGTTTGGAAAACTGATGCCTCATGAATAGATGATTGCTCAATTTTCCCCTACCACCTCTCATGGTGGATATTAAGATGAAACTATAATTATATATGATATATATATTATATTTATTTAATATATATTCTTATTTATTTAGAATTTATAACATGCTTTTATGCTTTTCATGTAGCATAAATATGATAATTTCATTTGAGGATGTGCGGACTATCGCCCCCTCAAAGTGGTATGACTCATTCATACATTCCATGGAATGTATAAAAGATGTTGGTAATGAAATTATGTAATATATATAAAATATTATGCTATAATGGATTAAAAATATACATATTTATCATTTGGTTTTTATTACTTTAAAAATGAAAAAAATGAAATGAATGTATAGTTTATGAGTACCTACGGCTTACTATCTCAATGAACAGTGCATTTTATTTTCATATATCCTTATTATATGACATATGATAAAAAAATATATTATGTATTTATATGATATTTATGATTTATCAGTCATTAATATCATTTGGGAGATAATGGACCTTTGACCACATGGAAAATTTGTAATAATAAGAAGTTCTTTTTTGACTCATCTTCTGAACATCGACAAATTGTCTGATATTATCTCAAATAATTAAATAATTGGTATATAAAGGTAATAAGTGATATAAAATGAATAATAAACTTGAAAAAGTTTCTTATGTAAGTTTAAATAAACTTAAGTTTATTATTCATGAAGAACAAGGAATATGCAAGACAACTCTGACTTAAGGTAAGGGATGTTCATCTCACCTTTTATTCCCATGATATTCAGGCTATATTTTCCACTATTTCCTTTTTTGATGTGTATTTAAATCCCATTATTGTATTATTTGTGTTATATGCTTCAATTTATGGGTATTTACTTCATCATTTTTTGATCCTTCTTTCATGGGTTTTATGTTTCGTATGTTGCCAAATCGGTAAGGGAACCTTTCACTATCCTCTAATAGTCCAAGTCCTCTTTTATGTTATGTATTTAAATTTCAATTTTCATATGCTGGGAGATGTTATTATATATCATTATTTATATAAATTTTTTGTCCATTTTATGATAAAACCTTTTTTATTTAATCAAGTATTTTTCTAATTTTTTTTGTGAAGTTGTTATGCTGGTGAATTTTTTAAGAGAACTTCTTAACCCAATTTCAATTCTTTCGTTTAAACATATACTTATTGATCATGTCATGCAATGAAAATGTGTTAATAACCTCATATTGTTTTACAAATAATATCCCCTTATATTTTCTGTATTTATATTTTCCACAAATAATTTTTTCATTAATTTATCCTTAATGTAATTGTACAATCTTTGTAAAGGACTACATCTCAATCTTCTTTCATGGATGAATATCGTGAAATTATGCATCTTTATTATCCTATAAGGTGTATATAAAACAATTTTTACACAATATATCATGAATTTCTAAATTCTCATGAGATTTTTATTTTTTGTTGATGTTATTCTTTAATTATTTTTATTCAAGAGATTCTCAAGTGGTAAATGATTCATTAAGAAAATAATTGTTTAAAATGATTTCATGATTTAATCATATAAATCCTTCTCATTCATGCCAATGTATTAGAAATGATTTTAATGATTTATTAATTAGGTCATTCATGTTTAAAAGTGTAAATTCCTTTCAAATTTTTTGATGTGGTATGGGAAACATTGATTCAAAAATCTTCTTTTTTAATGCTTTAAATGAATTGATTAAAAATATTTATTGAAATTATATATTGATATTGAAATGTGTAAATGTTATATTTCCTTTTTTCTTGTTCATGAGTTATTATTATGTTATGTTTTCTAGGAATTTCTTACATATACGGGTTGATACATTGTGAACCTTGGGTGAGTGAGACCGATATAGCTCTAAAATTCATTGTGTAACGTGACAGAGGTAAACGTTTAGGATTCTTCTAAGAGATTTAGGGAATATATTGTGATGAGTATTACAAGTGTAACTCCCTATGTATATGGGAAAGATATAATTTACATATCTTATGAATGCCACAATATACCTTTATGATTTATGATTTCTATGAGTTATTGATAATTATTATGATTTTTGTGAGGTAAGTTAAATAGATTAGGTTTAGGATTGAAAAATATGATTTATTTGATTTTAATGTAATCGTAGACTAATGTTTTCATTCATTATTTTTACATCCTTTACTGATATTTGAAATGATCTACCCATGTTTTTGAAATTTTTTCCACAGTACATAAAGATGAATGGGGTCAAAGATGTGATCAAGGAATAGTCATGCTGTTTGGAACATTGAACTAGACATCTTTATTTATTTAATAGTTCTTATTTTATGAAAAAAGGATACTGAGTAGAAGTGTCTACATGTAATATTCAATTTGTAATATATATGTTATCACCTAATTCTCTAAATATTTAAACCAAGAAAGATCTGCAATGTGTATTATTAACTTAATTCTATGTTATGTACTGTTTAAGGCTGGGGCCTTATAGTTAGTATCAAAGGTTAGTTTAGATAACATTAGAGGGTAGGGTTTTATTTATCCATAAGTGATATAACCATAATGGATAGAATATTATAATGATTCACAATTATATTATATATATATAATGAGTTTAAGATAACATGAATAAATATATCTTAGTGTTTACCCTCCTCAAAATTTATTATATGATGCCTTTTCAAGTATACTGACAAAGACTATGTTGGTTTTAGTAAATGGAAAGATATATCAGGCTAAAAAGTAACAATGGATGTGAATAAAACTATGATGGTTTTCTGAATATTAAAATAAATCAAATGGGAGATGTAATGAGAACACTTGTGTTTATTCTAAACCAACTATCTGGATTCATGATTGTCCAATTTAACATTAGTGATTTTTATAAGAAATTGTATATGAGAGAAACAAATCCCTATGGATGTTTTGATTATTATCATAAAGGTAAGTATATTCTAAAACCTTTATGTCAAAAAAGTTTAAAGAAAAACATAGGAAAATTCTTCAAAGGGACAGGAAGATGTTTCAGATGTGGAAATGAAGGTAAAAAAGAAAGGGACTTCCATTGAAAAATGAATCATCCAGTTGAATATAGGAAAGGGAATGGAGTTCTTTTTGAAGGTTAAATTGAATGTTTTAAATGCAGCGTTCATGGTCATTATACAGATAGATTCCCTATGAAGAAGTTTCAAAAATGGAATTAGTAAGATCGTACAAATAAATTTTTACCAATTCTTAATTCCATTCCAATTGAATATGTGGAAACTAAAAATGTCCAATGAAAATAAGGATTATTTCATAGCTGATGTTTTGAAATTATTGAATCTAAGTATATGATTCATGATTTTGATTGTTGGAAGGAATTATTACAGAATAATTTTGTAAATAATGGTTAATGGATCATGAAAAATGTTTATTGATTAAGAAGTCTACATATAAGGGATTCAAGAGTTACGATATATTTTAGGATGACGAAATGCTTAACAGTATTGAGGCTCTTTTGATGAGGGGATTACTTTGAATGACTTTTTCATGTATCTGTATCATTGATATTGATATGTGAAAATGGAATTCAGGGAAAAATTATCAATTATTTTTTTTGATATAGTTATAAAGAACCATTTGGGTTTATATGACCCTTGAATTTTAGGAAATTATAGGATATTAGTTTTTTTATGAATATGAGTGGAATGAGATAAAATTTATGGTAAAAATATATTTGGGGTTTTTTGAATAATTTATCTCATTTTTTGTAATGTTATAAAACTATATAAGTTTTGAAAAAGTAAAACATGTAGACCTTGTACCAACCCTTCACGTTGGACAATGCTTAGGTAATCGATCCCACACCAAAAGTGTTATTAGGATTTATCGCATACCACTAGAATACATGATTTCCCTAGTTAGTATGACTAATTCATTTTAGTTTAATAATTTTACTGATCAAGAATACATTTATTTTGGGAAATTAAGTTTTTTCAATTGGATATCCATTGTATATGAAAATGATTTGGTGATTATGTGATAATGGTTATTTTGGAAGACATTCTCTCTTTTGGAGAACAAAAAATGATTAAGGAAAATAGAATAATATTGGTTCTTATTTGTGGAGTAATGGTTGAAATTTCATTAATGATGAATATATGTTTTTTATTGTGGGAATATAAAGATTTTGGTATTTAGGGAAATGATTAACCTATCATAGAGAATTTGTGTTTAGGTTAATTATTTTTCCATATGAGACTCTATGATTAGTTGATGTTATTGGGATATAAATGTTAAGATTTATCGTGGAAGACTAGATGATGAAATACTTCTGATTTTTTTGGTTTATATCATAGATTTGATTATATTGAAGGATTTTAAGGGAAATGGTTCATGAAATTGTATTTGTTGAAATTTTTGTATTGACTGTTCAATATTATATTTTAATAGTATTATTTCCATTTATAAAAGATAATCCTTTTTGGGGATTATCTGATCTCATAGTAACCATTTTTAGTTTTGGATAATATGTAAAGCCCGTGGAAACATATAGTTCATCTTTTGTTGATTATGTGATTCCTATATGTTGATTTTAGAACATTATATGTGACCAAGTCATCTTCAATACTCATAGTTTGGAGATAAGATAACATGGTTCTAGAAATTTGATTAAAGGATGAAACACTAAATTTAAGTATATTTCCATATGATGATTGTAGAGGTTGTAATAAAATTCATCAACTCTATGAAATGGACCTTGAAGAAAAAATGTTATACAGTTACTTTTATCATTTTACCTTTACCCAACAATATATTTATGGTATTGTGGTGTTAACATTCCATGATAACATTCTCTATCACTCTCTATTAATCTATGAAAGATAGTTTCTTTTCCCTATCCAATTCTTCCTACATGGAATCTTAGTATGTGTTATCTCAGGTTTCCTATTTTATTTCTCTTTCATTCTTTTAAAGTGATTGTTTTATTAACTCCTTTTCTGATACGTGGCTTTCAATGATGTTTTCGAGCCCAATTTTAAAATTGTGAGGACACTATTTCCAAAACGAGGGGAGGATGTAACATCCCAAGTAAATAATGAATATGAAAATTTCATATTTATTAATATATATAAATTAAATATTAATATTACATTAAAGAGTATTCAATGTTCAATGGCGAACCTGACACACAACAATGGGTTTCTCTGAAGTCTAATGTTGCACAAAATGCTAAGTCAACCTGAAAAAATAATAATAATGTAATAAAAATAATTTAAATGGTATTTAAGAGAAGCCATTTTATTGGTCGGAATGAACCTAACTAAACATATTATGATTAATCATGTTTTATAAATGTTTTTACATTTTTTCAATAAAATTTATGTTCTTAAAATGAGAATGAATCTAATTTTAAACATCAACATTTTAATATTTTTAAAAGTTAGTTTTACCATAGTGTGATGGAAAACCTCTTTTAAAACTTGTTTTTTCAATTCTATATGTTTCATATAAAAATATACACATCTACTTTAGAAGTGGGATATTAAAATTTCCTTTGGGTAAATTTTTGGTATTTTTCTGATAAACATCATTTTTTAATAAATAGTGAAAAATAATGCATTTTACGTCTAAAGAGTATTTTCATCTGATCTATTTATTGGTAAGATTATATTTTTAAATGGTTTTAAAGTGTAGATTATATTTTACCATTTAATCGAATGGTGTTCATTGGATGTAATTTCACTTTGAAATTGGATATAATCACATGTCAGTCTTTTTGTTGTTTTTATTTCTTAAAAAATCACTTTCTAGTTTTGACAACATAAATTAATTTTAAATTAATTAATGAAACTTATTTGTTTTTAATTTTTAATATAGATATCATTTTTGAATTTAGAATTATAAAATTATCATTTGGTTAATTTTTAGTACTTTTCCAAAAATGATCAATTTCTGATGAATTGTGAAAAACACTGCATAGTAGTTAAAAAAATTGACTTTTTCATTTAAATTAAATTTTACATCATTGGAGAATTTAATTTCAAAAATATAAAATACATGGTTTATATCAGAATGTAAACTGGGGTTCAATAAGTTGAAAATAATTTTTGGTGAATAGAAACTTTTGATATTTATGTATCCACTACTACAAATACCCCTTTTATCAGTCCTAAAAAACCCCTTTTATCAGTGCTAGAAAAGTGCTGTTAAAACCATCGAAGATAAATGGGGGTCCCATTTATCAGTTCTCCAAAAAGTGTTGATAAAGACACCTTTTATCTGCGCTTAAACAAGCGATGATAAAAGGGTCCTTTATTCATCTCTTTGTTTTAGTGCTAATAAAAGGGTCCCTTATAAGTGATTCCTTTATCAGCACTTTATTTTTATCACTTATAGAGGACCCCTTTTATCATCACTTATTTAAAAGCACTAAAATATGTTCAAGAAAATAAAAAAAAAATTAAAAAAATCCTGCCAATCCGGGGGGGTTTATAGCGCTTGAGCCCCCCTTTATACAGCTCTTTTTTCCACCCCATCCAGCTCCCCCACGCACCCCCTCCAGCCTTTATTAGTGCTAGATCCCATATTCCCCAATCCGCGCGCTCCCCCTCCTCCACCATGTTTTGAACTCGAGACATCCCCACTGCGCGCCTAAGGCCTTACCACTCATCTTTTTTGATTTGTTTTCCATTTAATGAGATATATATATATATATATAGTTATATTTATTCATATAGTAGTATATATTTATACTAATATATATAGTAATATTAATATATATATAGTTATATTAATATATATCTTTATGTATATATATATAGTCATATTTATTCGTATAGTAATTTATGTTTATATTAAGATATATAGTTATATTAATATATATTTATAGTTATATTATTATATATATTTACAGTGATATTAATATATATTTATAGTGATATTAATATATATATTTATAGTAATATTAATTTATATATGTAGTTATCTTAATATATATTTAGATATTTAGATAAATATATATATAGTTAGATTAATATATAGGTATATAAATATTCATATATTTATATTTTAAATAAAATGGATATTTGTTATTATTTAGATAATGCTAATATATTTTATTATTTATATTTATAATTAAATTTTTATTTGTGAATATATATAAAATATGTATATATTGTTATATATTTGATTATAAATAGTAGTGCATTATAAAAAACGATAAAATTTAAAAGATATAATACCAATATGAATGTAATACATTGGAATAAATTCATCCCCCACCAAAAAATCCAATAATACCCCCTTAAACAAGGCTGAAAATCCACGAAATGTTAAAAACGTGGGGTACACCGACTAAAAACATAGTTTTGGAGGCCTTCTGGGCCTTTTTGGCCTAAAAAAACTTGATTGGGGTACACCAATCATAGCGATGTAGAGCTTTCCGCAAGATTCGATTTGATATGTGGTAGAGCTCAAAGAGAGACCAAGATCAAAAGTTATGGCCGTTTGAAGTTCGAGTTGCGTTTTCAACATATTTTGGATCTTTTTTTAATTTGTTTTTATTTTTTTAGTCTTCAAATTGTTATTAAATGACAATTACTCAATAATAATTAAAAATATTTTAATTAAAAATATTTTTTAAAATTTTTATAATCCATTTTCACTAAATATATTTTATATTAAGTATAACTATATATTTATACTTATCTAAAATATGTTTAAAATTATATTTAAAAAATATATATTATATTTATATAAATATAACTATATCTATATATTTTAATATTAATATTTTTTTTAAATGATTTTTTTGGAAGTAGACCCTCCATCAGCGCATTAAAAAAAGCGCTGATAAAGGGTGTACCTTTAACTGCGCTAAAAAATAGCTATTAAATGGGGTACCTTTATCAGCGCTAAAACAATCGCTGATAAAGGGGTACTTTTATCAGTGATTTTTTACCGCTAATAAAGGTACACTTTATCAGTGCTTTTTTAGTGCAGATAAAGGTACCCCATTTATCAGTGCTTTTTCGTTATCACTGGTAAATGTGTGGCGCTGGCCCTACCCCGTTTTTTGGTAGTGATCGCAGTTAAAGTTAAATAAAATAATTTAAGAAACAAATAATGTTATAATAATATAAAATTACATTAGCAGTTGTGTTAACCATATTGGATGAGTCATGGCCGCCCAATACAATCCTTGGGTAGAACTTTTGGCCTTTGGAAGCCACATGGGTAGGATAACTACATTAATAACTTTTTATTTAATGTAAAAATAAAAATATCATAATCAAGTATTGTTTTGCTAAATCAATTTAAATTTTTGGTCATATAATTGATATATTTGACTAAAAATTGAAATCAAAAATAAAATTTTTTTCCTACATAATGGTATTTTATTTTTATTTTATTGACACTAAATAAATAAATTTATATATGACACAATGACGATGTAATGATTACCTTATTGATGAATATTTTAAATAAATGAGATTATAAATATGAAAATAAATTTATTTTTGAACTTTTTATTCCATCACCAAATTTTCTGTTTAATAATGAATTTTTATATTTTAATTAATGATTCGTTATCGAATTTATCAATTTGTTTTGGATTTTTAAATAGTAATGATATTAATAGTATAAAAATTGATTTAAATTATTTTTTAAATCAATTAATATTTTATTAAATGATAAAATTTTCCTACAAATATATTATTTGGACTATTGAAATATATGATTATAAAAATAACATTAATGATCCATTTTGTTTCTCTAGGCATTTAGTCATAAATATATTAGCTATAAAGTATGAATATACAAGAAGATATGGAAAAAGTTAAATAAGTTAACAAATGTTTAAAAACAAAAGATAAGGATTAGAAAATATCCAAAACCTATCCAATTATTAATAGATGATTTTATTTTGTCTTATTTTCATCATATCTTTGAATTTAATAAGTTTTCGACCTATTGAAACCGAATCTCATTTTATAATAAATTGATACATTCAAACCTTCCTAAATATCCCCTCCACCAACTTACAACTGGCCACCACGTCTTACCCATTACTGAAACATATCAAGCCACATGTATCATCAAAACTCTTTCAAAATAATCTTCTAACATCCATATCTTAATCCAAGAATCATTCCCCTATGATGAAGTCAATTCATGTGTGCCCTTTTGCTCAAACCAAAAGACGTTACCAGATTGGAGGTAACGTCTTCTCTCATGTTTCTTTCCATTATTTTTTCCTTATACAATCCCTATGCTCTAATTATTATTTATATATAAAACAAGAATATTATCATCAATATACTATGTTTTTTTTATGAGAATTATTTGAACTACACTTACACACTTCTCCATCTAATTTTTATGAACATACTGTTTCTCTGTATGGTGAACTACTAGCACATGAAAAAATGATTGTTTGATTTTCCCCTACCACCTCTCATGGTGTCCATTAGGAAGGAATTGTAATTAAATATGATATATATGATCTTTATTTTATCTATATGATTATTTAATTATCATTTAGAATATAACATTATGCATTTCATGTTGTATAAATACGATAATTTCATTTGAGAAAGAGCAGACTACCGCCCCACAATGGGATTTGACTCATTCATACCATACATGGAATGTATAAAAATATGCGTAAATGAAATTATGTAATGTACATAAAATATAATATTATACTTGAAATTAAATATAACTATATATAATTTTGTTTTCATCCCACTAAAAATGAAATGAAAGTACTGTTCATGCGTACGTACGGCTTACCAAATCCATGAATAGTGCCTTTCATTTTCATATATCCAAATGTTATAAACTATGATAAATAAAAAAATAACTGATATATTTGATATATATGATATCTAAATCATACAAATCATTCTAAAGATAATTTAAATGTGACCACATGGACAATTTGTAACTATAACAAGTTCATTTTGGATGCAAGTGTTGAACATCAAGAAAATGTCAGATATGAATTCAAAGAAAAAACTAATTGTTATAGCAAGGTTATAAGTGATAAAAAGGAATAATAAACATTAAAGGGGTTCTTAATACTGTAGAAATTAAATTATGTTTATTATTCAATAAGTACAAACAACGTGCAAGACATGTCTTACCTGAGGTTAGGGGTTTTCATTTCACATTTTATTCCTGTCAGATTAATTACATATTTTCTACTATTTATTTTTTGGTGGTGTAAGTACTTATGATAATTGTATTATTTGTCTTATATAATATAATTTATTCGTATTTACATCTTAGTTTTATGATCCTTATTTTATAGGGTGTATGTTTCATAAGTTACCAAATTAGCGAGGGAACCTTTTACTATCATCTTTTAGACAAATACTTCTTTTATGTTACGTATTTTAAGATCAATTATCAAATGATGGGAAATATTCTTATACTTCCTTATTTTTATACATTTTATTTAGTGATGAGACGCCATTTTTTCTCTCATTAACTCTCTTTTTTCAGAATTTTTATGTGACGCTGTTATGGTGTCAAAATATTTGTAAGGGAACTTCATAACCAAATTTCTATTCTTTGGGTAAAAAATATAATTCATGATTATGTCTTGATCTGAATAAGTCTGAATGAATTATGATTGTTTTACACATAATATCCACTTATATTTGGTGTATTTATATTTTTCACACATAATTTTTTCATTGATTTTTCCTTAATCTAATAGTACAATCTTTGTAAGGGAATACATATCAATATCCTTTCGTTATGGAATATCAAGATATTGTGCACCTTTATTATTCAATAAGGTGCATATAAATCCCTTTTGACATTTCATATGATGAATTTAAATATTATAATGATATTATTATTTTTCATCTATGATATTATTCAATTATTTTTAGTCAATAGTTTCTCTAGCTGTAAATGATTCTTTAACTAAAACATTGTTTTAATTGTTCTAAATATTAAATCTTCTAAATCCTTCCCATTCATGTACATAGTTAAGGAATGATTTTATAAATTTATTTTTATTTAAATGATTATTTTAATTTTTATTTTCATTTCAAATGTTTCAAAGTGGTATAGGACACTCTGATTCAAAACTATTATTTTGGAATGTTTTAAATTAGTTTATTATATGAATTAATTAAAATGATATATTGGGATTAAAATTTGGAAATGTTATATTTACTCATTACATGTTCAAGTGTAATGATTATTTTATGGTTCATGGGCCTTTTTTAGTTATATGGGTGGTTCCGTGATAAATCTAGGGTGGGTCGGCCTGGGATAGCTCTCCCATGCATTGGGTAACGTAACAGAGGTAAATGATAAGGTTTCTCCTAAGAGATTTAGAGAATAATCTGTGATGGGTATTCCAAGTGTAACACTCTATTTAGTTGTGAAGGCTATAATGTATGTATTTTATGGACTCCATAATTTACTAATATGATTTATGATTTCTATGTGTTATTCATATTTGTTAATATTTTTTGAGGCATGCTAAAGATATTATGTTTTAAAATTGAAAAGTATTATTTCTTGGATTTGAATGAATTCATGGTCTAATGTTTTATTTTCTTATTATACATCCCTCAATGATATTTTTATTATCATCCCATGTTTTTGAAATTTATTCCACAAAACAAATTGATGAATAGTGTCAAAGATGGGATCATAGAAATGTCATGCTATATAAAACATGGAATTAGACATGTTTTTTAATTTATTAGTTTATATTTTATGGAAAAATATATACTAAGTAGAAGTGTCTATATGTTATATTTATGATTCTATGTATATGTTATGACCAAATTCTTGAAATCACTAAACCTAAAAAGATCATCATTTTGAATTATTCTCTTAATTCAATATTATGTAATATTTCAGGTTGAGGCCTTACATAATACATGTTAAAAAATGGATATCATGGATATCATTACATCACAAACATAATTAAATAATAATAATGGGGATATGAATATAACACTATTTAAATAATTTCATATTATATGGAAAATAGTTTGGATATAACACATGAAATTAATTATTAAGGAAAATATTCTTTCTAATTGTAAAAATGTTTCCTTATCAAAACAGCACAAAATTGTTAAAGAATATAATTTCATGGAATTAACCTCTAAAGAATTTAAGGTAATCATCATGGAAATAACACTTCATGAAATTTTTAAAATCCTTTCATGCCATATATCTTAAAAAAATTTCTTGTAGTTTTTATGGTAAAGTCAAAAAGTTCCTCGTGACGAATATAATATAATATTCCATTCATAACATTTAACAAAAAATTAAAAATCGGTAAAATTTACATAAAACATTATACAATAACAAAAATAAAATTACATATTCAGTGATCATGGGTGTGGATGATAAATATACACCATCAAATACTTAAGAATAAACAATCTCGAATAATAATGATATTTAAAATTTATCCATTGACTTTATATTATTCGTATATGTTCAAATCCCCTATGTAATGTTTTAAATAATTTTATTGACTTATTAAAGAATGGTAACCTATACTATCATATTATAATCCATTATAATAGCATATAACTGTTAATCGTTATTCAAGTATTAACTACTTTATGTTCTTATTCACGTTTAGTCAACTAAGTTTATCTTCCAATTATTAGGTTTTTATCACATCATTTACAGAATGATTTTAGTATTTCATATATATTAATTATATTCATTTATATAATCATAGTTTAATGAAAATCATGTTGAATGAATCACATCACATAGTTGAGACGATAGGTCGTATGTGCACACAAGTGGCGATATCATTCCCATAACTATTGAATGGTATTGAAGTGGATGGTTTATAATATTTCAGCATTAGTATCATGTTATTATGACCATATATAATTATTACATCCATTATGATACCCATCCAACTAATGTTGTGTTGAAAAACATATTACACAATGGCGTATAGATGGTTTGTTGTACGTACGCATGTGTTGTGATTTGGTGTTTCCTCAGATTAAGAGAAGGATGGATATGGCTGTTTAATAATTATAAAAACATGTAATTATTTTTGTGATACTAATGTTATTACTTTATGATGATACACATAATGAAGTGGTGTAGAGGCTGAAAGAAGTTTGAATGAATCGGTAGAAGATATTTTATCTTCCTTGATGTGCTTCCACTAAATCTCTTCATAGAGAACTGGGGTTTGACTTTGAAGAATAACATAAATATTTTAATGTAAATAGGGATATTGAGAAGTAAATGGTTAGGGTTTTTATGAGATTTAATATGAAAATTTAATTGAATAGTTGAGGGAGGAGGTGCAATTTTATAATTTAGGCGTGGAGCACCAATAGAAATTATTAAAAGATTAAATAATTATAAATTATTTTTTTACACCAAATGTATCCAAATTTAATTTTTTTGAATATAATATAGTGATAGTTATCAATAATCTCTTACAATAATTTGTAGACATGTATTTATTTTATTCTAAAAAATATTTTTTTGGTTTACCCATAATTATTCCATTTTAATTTTAATTAATGTAAAACATTATAAGTTTTAAGAGGCAATAAATTTAACATATTTGGGGTTAATTTCCATTAATTGGAATACAAATGAACTTTTATCACTTATCATAGTAATTTTTTGATTCTAAAACACGTTTAGGAATTTTAAAAAATTTAATTTTTTACTATTTTTATAAAACCACAATTATGTCAATTCTTACACTATTCATATTTTCAAATTTATTGAAAATATAAATAGAGAGAAAAATTTGAAAAAAATACATTTAATAGTATAAAAACATGTTATATGATCCTAGAAAAATAGTGAATGACATATATTATTCCATATAATAATTATTTTAAAATTTATAATATCTTTTATTTGATTCCATCATTAATAATGTAATTAATGAATCAACATTGTGTAATAATTGCAATAAATTAATTAATGTATAAAAATAAAAAATAATATACCATGATTTATGAATTTTTTTATATGTCTAATTATCATTTATAGTCGAATGGACCAATAATGTAGCCTCATATTAAAAAAATTACCAAAGAAGATATATTTTTTAACATATTTTCAAATACTTTATTCTAAAAGTTATAAGTGTCGTAATAACACCCAAATGCCATTCTGAGGCCCACTTTTAATCCCAAGGGTTATAACGGTCATCCATATATTATCAAATAATATGAAGATAAGTGTTTGGGTAGTTTAATAATATTATTATTACCCTTAATTATCTGTTTAACCAATTTATCTTATTCATAAAACTTACAAAGTTACCATTAATAATGGGAAAAATAAAATAAATATATTTAAATAATCTTTACATAAAATGTCCAAATTTAGATTCTATTTATCAAAATAAAAAACAATGATGTTCTATAAATTAATTTAAAATTAATCCTATTTTTAGAAATAGTGAACACATTTAAAAATCTAAAATATTGCAGACCATTGAAATGTTTTTGTATCTAAATTCAATTTGAAATTAAAAGAAAATATTTATATATTTTTTGAAAGATAAAAATATATAATTTTTTTTAAATCAATTAAATATTATAATTAATCCATATAAATTTTTTTGGATGAAAAAATTTTCTTTTCAATTAATATTTATTGTATATTTACTATATATCAATATTTGAATAATATGAAAAAAAATTATTAAAATTTTATCCAATGTAATGTTTGATACTTAATTTCAAAATAAATTTATTATTTGTGCATATAAAAATTATTAATGTATAAAAAACATAATTTAAAATGTGTTCTTCATTCAAAGGCATAAAATCACTCTTTTGAAAAATATATGTTTTTATATTTTAAATATTGTTTATTCATACCCTATTATTAAAATATCCATTAGTTGAATATAAAAAAAATTTAGTAAGTATATAAAATATATATATCTTTAATTTCATAACTAATAATAAATAACTAAAAAATAAAAATATATAATTTTTTATATTATTCATAAATAGTTGGCAGCCAATGAATTCACAATACTTTTTTAAAGTATATTATAATATTACCACTAACAAAACAGCTAGGATATAATGGTCATATTATATTTGGGGTATCTCGTTGTTCATTGAAACCTTTGATTTAGAGAAATTAATGCTACAGAAGAATTAAAAATATCTAAAGAAAACATTTCTTAAAAAAAATGGGTATTACAATTGGGCGTTCAAAGAATTTCTCAAATTGAAAAATAAATATACATTAATTTTTCATTCAGAATTGGTTAAAAAATATTTATTTATAATATAGGATTTATATGAGTATTAAAAACTCTCTTAAATAATATTTGATCAGGAATTGACTATATTTCTACACTTATGTTTTTTTAACCACTATTTGAACCCTTTTACTTTTACCATGAAATCGTTGATATTATCTATTTGAGGGTCAATATAGTTAATATGAAATTGAAATATACAAAGTTTTAGACTGTGGATTATATTTGAAACATTAAAATATTTATTTTATGAATATAATATATTTATTAATTCTATATCTTTTAATAATATATTCTTTACAATAATGTACCCCTAATGTGAATATTTATTACTATTCATTACATTTACATTACAAATTTTGGAAAAAAATATATATTTTATTATATGTATTTATTATCATAGTAATATATAAAATGTTGGGATTATATTATTTATCTCAAATTATAATCTTATATATTTTTAATACCATTTATTTAATTTTTTCATTAATAGAATAATTATTTCATTAATGTTGGGTAGGAACATTATATAATTATTTCATCATAAAAAATTGTTAATAAATTAAAATTCTAAATATAAACTATTATATATTAACAGTATATTTTTATTCAATCATATACTCTAGAAAATCATAAGATTAAAATATTTATGTTATTCAAAAAGTAATGGTGACACGTTTGATTTTTCAGTAAATAAAATATTAGAATTGTAATAATCTAATAGAAGTGGAATAAAAAGGATAAAAATAAAAAATTATGATTATTTTTATGATATATAATAATCTAATAACACGATGTTGAGTGATAAGGTAATCTTTTAGTCCTTATCACTGTGTATTTAACCATTGAATAAAATATTTACCATTTGACAAGGAAACAAAAATTATTACATTTACTATTTATATTTAGAAAATGTGACTTTTTAATAAATTTGAACCCACTAATTCCATTTTAGAAATCTTATTTTCTAAATTCAATAAATAAATTTCATAGAAATTAATTCAAAATTAATCATTATAATATTATGAAAACGTGTTGTTCAAAAAAACTTCCTTTTAAAATAAAAAAAAGAATTTATTCCAAACTAAAGTATAAAATATATTATAAAAATAATAATTAAAAAAAAAGGATCTAACATAATTTTAAAACAGAAACAAAAAAAATATTACGTTGTGAATACAAAAAAATAAAATATAGTTTAAAATAAAAATTAGTATCTTTTTTACTATTCATTAACAAACTGATCATTTTAGTAGTTTCTCAATAACTCATTCTATAATAATTCTTTCTTAATGATTTAAAAATTAAAATTCAATATTCCAAATACATTTTCTATAATTTTAAAAAATAATTATCATATTCAGTCAAAAAAATATGAAATAATCATTTTTGAAGAATACAATATCTTGAAGAATAAAAATGATTTAATAAAAATTAACTCTTTATTGAATTATTATTATTCAATACAATTATATTGACTAGGAAATATATATATATTTCACAAATCAATTATTCACATTCATACCCACCAGATTAATTATGATGTTATGACAATTATATTTATAAAATATTATTTCATTATTAATTTAATATCAATATTAAGTATCATGTATGCTATCGAACATAATATTTTATTTATTAACATTTCATATTTCATCGTGAAACATTTGTTCTATCTCATATTAATATATAATATCATAGGATTATATAGGCTCTATACACTAATTCAACGTAATAGTTCATTGAGATAATGTGAATTAACAAAATACATATCACATGAGACTATCCATCAAGTTTTGTATTAAGGCCCGTTTACATGCACTATGCGAAGATCAAGTAAAATTACTATGCTCTATTTTTGGGGTAATTTCCCATATTTAAAAAATTTCATGATCCATGTCCACTTGTATTATATAGATCGTATTTAATTCCATAGAAAATCATTACTATATATTCATTATAAAATCATTAAGATAATATACATCACAAAGACATATCACAAGGGGTTTTCTTCTAATATTATCTAATCCTAAGGAAAAAAATTTGACTTTATCTAATAGAAACAATTTTGACCAAATCATTTTAAAAATATTATTTTATTATTTTACTTATATAAATCCATTAATACAAAACATGTATATATAATTCTTAGTCTCTTTAGAAAACTAGTTTCATAACTCCACAATTTTAGTCTAATAGAAATAAACATTATTTTATACTATATAAATAGTCCCGATATATAATATATATTTTAAATATTAATTATATAACATAGGGAGTACACATAAAAAGTAGTGGGATAAAAAACCGTCTATGGGAATAAAAATTATAGGGGTTCATAACATTTGTGTCAAAAGAATAACATGATATCATAATAAAGAAGTATTATCAGTCAACATAATGAAGAATAACGTAATTATCATGGTATCATATGGTAATGGGGAAATATTATTTTTCAAAAAGCATATAACAGGAAAAAAACAACTATCTAAAAAATATTAAATATAATATAACATGGTATTTAAAATACCCTAATGGAATTGGTTTTATCCCTAATCCCATATATAATTTCTCATTAGTATATTGATTTAACAATGGAAATTTACCACTATTATGACATACTCATTATAAAATGTTAATATATTATGTTTTCCACAAAATTGAAAACAATTATAATACATAAACATAAAAATTTCACATGGAAAGAAAATGGGTTTCATAATCATTTAGTGTATCATAATCAATGAAAACATCATAAAAATTATATTTTAGAAATAAAGATACATAATTTAGTAATGTAATGTTGTAAATATCAAATACTAGTTATAATATATATATATATATTAGTTATTCATATAGATATAATCTA
Organism: Viscum album; assembly: GCA_963277665.1. Classification (NCBI taxonomy): domain Eukaryota; kingdom Viridiplantae; phylum Streptophyta; class Magnoliopsida; order Santalales; family Viscaceae; genus Viscum; species Viscum album. The sequence continues at coordinate 1,041,780,488 of OY728160.1, read as the reverse complement.
GAACATAAAATACATTGAGGGGGAGATAGAATGTGTGTTTTAGAGATAATGGTCATTACCATATGAAAATAAATGTTTAGAGAATCCCATTATAAAAATTCAAAAATAATTAAATATTATAAGAGACACATTTTTTGGAAAAAACACCTTAAATTTTAAAGTAATCATCTAATCATTGAGTTGTCATTATTGTAGTAAATTCCATTCATGACATAAAATTAATGATCTTAATCATTTCACACATTTCTAAAAAGTAAAAAATGGACATTACAAAAGTGAAAAATTGATTCATTTAGAAACATGTTAAAAAAATTAAAAAAAAGTGAATATATTACATTCCCAAATTATTGCGGGTTATTAAAAACAATTAATTTTTTTGGAATATATAAACCAAGTATAAATAACACATTCGACTATAAGTAGAAATAAAATTATTCATTATTAAAAACAATTTTGAAAATATTTTATGATTCAATGGGAGGACAATGGTAACACTAAATAAAAAATAAATGAATAGTAAGAATATAAAAAATTAATGGGGTTTTCATTAAATAATATGATTTGTTTCTATCATTGTAAATTCATGAATAATTAATTATGATTAAATTGAGATTGAAACATATACCCTTAATGAATTTGATTTTTTTTATTCATAAAACCCATGAATGAATTAAATGAATTGTAAAATTGAATTCCACAAATTTTGTAGTATTAAGTAAATAATATTAAAGGATTCAGAATATACCCCATATAATTGATCTAAAATGAATAATATATAAAAATAACTTAATGAATGAAAATAGAAACCAAATCACATAAAATTTAGGAAACATAATATAAAACCGATTGAAAGGGAGATAGGTTGATGTCCAAGCTCATATAATGTGATTAATAATAATAAATTATGTTAATTATATAATTGGTATTATATAAACCATTTAAAATCAATATGTTTTGTAATAGAACATGTGTCTCAATGAATGATGTTTTGAGATGGAAAACCATATGTTGAACCTCAATCATCCTGTACATTCCATATATTCCTTAAAAACATATGATAATAATTTAAAATGATGATAATTTCTTTCAATGTTATAAGTAATTTTATTTTATTTATAATCAATTCATTTCATTAGTTAATCATTTTGGATATGGTTGATTCTTTTGACTACGTTTGTCTCATATGTCAAAAATCAGATTGAAAATATCATTAAGGTTAAAGATATTATAATTTCCTCATATCTACAATAATAATTATGAAAAAATATTCCATTTTATAAATCAGTCATAATGTTAATAACAATAATGAAATTATGTTAAGAAAGAATAACTATGTCATGAACAATGATATGGTAGTTCAAATGTACACATGAGTAACATCTCAAACATTCACCAAACAAGTTGGAAGGAATTTATTTTTTATATTAACATTATATAATGATTAATTTACAATATCTATCATATTATTAAATAAAATAAAATTAAATATGTAATCATATTTTTTTTCAAATAAACCTGAATCACATCACTTGGTGATGCGGTAAACCACTATATTAATTATCGACAAAATAAATTATTATCTGATGGTAGGGTAAAGAATTATATGATATATCAATGACTTTTTTAATATTTCAGTAGTATCATATAAAAAATTAAATCCATTATTATGTATGAAAATGTATATCCATGATGGAAAATGAATTACATCGGTCTGCGAGGCACTAGTCACATTTTAGACAAACGATTGTTTTTATTCCTATTTCATGGAAGATGAGATGGGTTTTATTGTTTTCATTAACACAAAAATATATTAATGTGGTAGATACAAATATTTTTATATATTTTGAGATTAGTAATATTTCAATTTGGTTGAATAAGAACAAAATAAATTCTTATTTAATAATGATAAAGCATTTGTTGACCACCTCTTTCGTATTATTCTTAAATCCTATATATATTAGATTTTATATCAATCTAAGGAAACTTTATAATGATAAGGTAAATATGTATGCTATTTGGGATGTGGTAATAAAGAAATTCTTCTGATGTGTGGAATGTATAGGGGTGTATGTGACCTTTTATAAATGAGATGGAGTTTCATTTTTTATGTACAAATGTACTACTTAATATTGATAAGTCACCCTCAAGAAAACTTCCTCAGTGATTGATAAAAAATTGATTTTATAGTGTTTTGAGAAATATCCAAAAGACTATGAATAAAATAACATATTAAAACATTCTATTACATTTACCTCTAAGGTCACTCAATTTTATAATTATAGTTCTTCAATATAAAAAGTAATTTTTTATTATTTATATAATTTGTTACGAAAAACACTTACATTGACTGGATTATATAATAATAATTATAAAAATGAAAAATATTGATTAAATTAAAATAATTTAAAATTATATAAGTATTAGAGATAAATATAAATTTAATGGATGTAAACTATCTGAAAAAATATTTTTCAAGAAATTCAATTTTTGTATAATGGATAATTTATTTTACCTATATGTATAGAAATCATCATTATAAGAAACTAAATTTTTAGATATAAATTTATAATAATTTAATATAATTTATTTAATTAATTAATATGTGTTATTTAAATAAATTATTATGGGTTGTCATTATAAATATAAATAAATAGTTTCATTAAAACTTCTTTTAAATCATAAAAAAAAGCAATTAAAAAAATAATGAATGTTTATTATTTATATGTAATTAATTATTATATTTTTAATAAATTTACTCATATATGAAATTATTAGGAAATCCAAAATATAATTTTAATTTTAAATTAATATATTTAATGAGATGGAGTGATAGTTTTACAAAAACTATATATTTCACAATTCATTGAATTTTGTTTTCAAAAAAATCAAAATATTTTACAATATAATAATTTGGATTTGATTATTTTAAATTCATTTTTTATTTTCTAATTTAAAATTTCAATATATTTATGAACCAATATATTATATTTTAATAATAAAAAATTTCAAAAAGAAAACTTATTGTGATGCCTAAAATGACTTTACTGAAATTGGATTACTTATTTATTAATAATTAATAAATATATTAATATTATATAATATATTAAACAATATTTACATTACATAGATATATATAATATTCGAACCAATTATAATCTCATTATATAAATGGTAAAATTTGATTAATAATATTTTAAAAATATATTGCGGTTCGATTATTCTCATTGTTTGGTGTTGTCTAAGCTACCAAATATAGTGTCCTTTTAAAATATTTTAGTTTTCTACTCTAACCCCTTATATATATTAAACCTTTTGAATTTAAAAATGTTCAACATAATCATGGTTTTGATTATGTAGAAATTATTTTTTAAAACCCATCTTTGTAAAAAGGGTTAATAAAACTTTTCATACAAATATGGAAAGGAACCTAACAAGTTCATGTGAAATAAATAACTATCTTTTCTGATAAGAAGAATATTTTTAGTTATTTAAAAATAAATTCTGAATGAAGATCCAATTTGGAGGAAATATTATTATTTTATACATAGAAAAAACCATCAATGTATCCAAAATATATAATATTTTTATTTTATTATAGTTTTCCTAATTTTGATGGATTATTTGACCATATAATCATAGAATATATAGAAATATACATGAATGAAAATTATGATTTAATCAAATAATAAAATCTCACAAAACAGTCATATGTTTCTTCAAATGATGAGTATTCATGATGAATTTATAAATTCAACAAAAAATAAAATAAAAATTTAATAAAGAATTTATTTTTCAGAAGGATAAAAATTTATTAACGATGTATTATAATTTTAAAAAATAATTAAATTGTAATCAATTCATCTAAAAAATTAAAAAATGTATAAATATTTATATTAATGTCTAAATAATTAGTTTATCTTTAATTTTTCAAAATATATGTAATCAACCATCCTAAATAACAACACCACTCAAACATTTATTACGTTTATAACAACTAATAAGAAATTTTAAAATCAATTTTTGACCTAAGAGTTACACATACCTCAATCTAAAGAAACATTTCCAAAAATTTTATTAATCAACTCAAAATAAAAAAATATAAAATATTTGGTCAAATAATATGTTTCTCGGATTCAAAATATTAATTTTACACCAAATTGTTTATCAAAAAATAATATCATTCTTACCAGGACACTAAATTTTTAATATATGAACAATTATCACCCTAAGTAGTGGGTTGGTGTCATGTGGTGTTACCAAATTTTATGGGTTTTATCAATAAATACTTTTTTTCCATTTTTCTCAAAATATATGTATATTATTTCTATTGTGTTCCAACAAAATATTTTGAAAATAATAGAAATGAAATTAAAAATATCATTACATCTTAATCACAATGGTTATATATATATATATATATATTTTTAAACCCGTAAAAAAATGTTATTTTACTAATATTACATTGATATTAAATAACATATTATCTATAAAACATATTAATAAAGTTTAATTTATTTCCCAAAAAGATAAACCAATTATTCATCCAAATTATATTTTACTGAAACATATACATAACCAAAGGGATTTATTCCAAATGATATTTTCAAAAAAAATATTCTCAATCCATATATATATATATATATTAATCACACAAATTACCAAATTTCATATCCATTACATTAATCCTATATTCAAAAATAGACATAGAATCCCATCAAAAATTGCGTTTATCCCATATCGTTATGGAATATTAAAGGATTAAATAGGATCTAATTTATAATTCCTTATAATATTTCATTGAAATAACATGAATTCTCCAAAGGTGTACACCCCGAGAGTATCTAACCATGTGTGTTGTAGGGCCTATTTTTATGCAGTAGAGGACGAACAATTAAATCCCCAATAAACCATAAGTAGAGTAATTTCCCTAAGTAACTAATATCCTATATTGAAATCCACATGTTGTGTCCAAAAAGGGATTTAATTTTGTAGGATGCCCATATAATTTCCGAACTTATAAAATATATTGGGATATTATACTACAGATAGAAATATAAAATTGGTTTTCTAAATTATTCTCTATTACTATTTGACATGAATTTTTAATAATTAATATAATGCCAACAATATTTACCCATTACTTTTACATAAATTATTATATGATTTTAAACATACTTATCTATTATTAAAAAACATGAATTAAATTTATGTACCAACTTAATAAGTCTATGATTAAAATATATTATCAGGAAACTAAATTAAATGAAATTTATTTTTTATATATAATCAACATATATTTTCATTTGAGATCCTATGAATTCATTGTATAACAGTAGTAATATATATAAAAATACATCGAGAGAAAACTCCCAATAAGATAATAAAGCTCCCTATGGATCCTAATATGTGGTAAATAGAATAAAATGAAATCAAAAGTGATAAAAATTGTGGGTAATTAAAATGATATATAATGTAATGTACATGGTATCGTATGATCATAGAAATATTGTACTAGGTGGAGAAAATTATTGCATGACATAAAAATTTGTCAATAGTAATTTCCAATACAATATTATATGGTGGAATATGTACCATAATGGAATAGTTTTACACACAAATGTCATAGAAAATATCTAATGGGACAAAATAATTACCCAAGGTAATAGAGAGCTATCCTAGTGCACCCATAATAAAATGTTCATGTTATATCTATTACATGGAAAAATAAATTAGTCATAAGGAATTAGCATGATATTTAATAATGGAATGAAAATGGATACTGTAATCCTACATTATATTCTAATCATATAAAAACAAATAATGATGATATTTGATATGCACAAATAAGGAATGTATTAACCTGTAATAATAAGGGAGAATAAGCCAAGTATAAATTTTAGAGTCAAATATATATATTTTATAATAATTAGAGAATATTAATGAAATAATGAGATTTTTATAGAGATTGAATGGATAAAAACTAATGGGAATGTTTGTTTAGGGATATCCCCTAATTGAAATAAAAACGGTCTAAGATATTACAAGATTTTTAAATTTAAATAAACTATCTAAATATGTGAATTAATCATAAATGAACTGATTTTTCATCTTGGTGGAAAATTTAATTCATGTATTTCAAGTTGATAAATCATTTCCTCCACATATTCCTAGAAAATATAAATATCAACCATTATAATGTTACAAGAATATTTTAAAAAAAAAATTTATGAGAAAACAATTATAAAAAACAATTTTAATAAATTAAGTTGTAATATTAAGAATATTATTAAACAAACATTAATGTAAATCATGAATATAGATGACAAATCATTTTCAAATTAAAAAATAATTTAAAGGTGTTATTTAAAAATTAAACTTTTTTCACATATTTTCCTTATCAATAAATGATAAATAAAAATATAACTAGAAAAATTCATAAGTATCCAAAAGAGAATAAAATATAATTATTTTATTAGATAATGATCAAATAATTTTCATCAATGGGAAATAAAGCACAATTATTCTGGATTAAAATGTGATTGAAGCAAACTAACCTAATTCATTAGTAACTCTTGATTCATAAAAACCAAGAATAATGTGAATCGATTATGATATTAAATACAAATAATTATGAATGACTGATGATATAGTATTAAGTGGGTTATAATATACACCTTATAAAAGTACATAATTTAATAAAATTAAAATATGAATTAACGAATGGAAATTGTTACAAAATCCCTTATGATTTAAGAAATAACATAATTAATATTACTTGAATGTGAGAGAGAATGAAGAAGAAGATAAAATACCATGAATAAGAATAATAAATTTTTATAAATATTTAACTATCAGTATATAAACAATTTACATGAAATTATGTGTTGAAAACAACATGTCCCTCAAATAAGGTTGTTTTGAGATGAAAAAGCTAAACATGGGCCCAAATCATCACACAAGTTCCTTATATTTAGAAATTTCAAATTATTTATAATTATTTACTTTCATGATATCAATTTACAGTATTATTAATCCTTTTTTTATTTATAACCATGTCTTAATCTTTAATTTAATTATTTGGGACCGAGAAGTTTGTTTTGATGATATTTGGATCATATGTACAAAATGAATATCTTATGGCAAATAAGGACACAAATAAAAATATTTTATCACTTTGATAATAAAAATGATTATATAATTATAAATAATTACTCAATTAATATCTCAATAACCATTTAATAATGTTTCGTATAAATAATTTACAACGTTACAATCATCAAAGTTATAGTTTGTATGTATGGGTAGTTGACATTTAACTTTCTAAATTTTCTTAATAGATTGATGTTATGTGATATTTTAAAGTTATATTATGATATTATTAAAATAAATATAAAATTAATTATTAAAATAAAATTAATTGTAAAAAATTTAGTGATGCAACAATACAAACAAATTACATCACATTGTGTAGGGGTAATCGGTCATACACACGAATTCTGTTATCATTCATTAATATATTGTATATTTAAAATTTATAAGATATATCACATGAAATATATGATTAATACTCCTTTAATATCATATATATATATATATATTAAATTCATAATTATAAAAATCCATGTACGACCAGGATTTAAAACGTATAAATTTGTTTTGGGACAATGTCATTTCCCCTACACTAGAACCATGGTTTCAGTTAAAATTATTAAGGAAGATGTGATTGATATGGGATAATAAATTACTATAATTACATCAAAGAATATGGTTTATATTTTTATTGTTATATAATCATGATTTGAATTGACTGTAAGAAGGAGGATGGGGAAAAAAATTTCATAGTCATGAAAGAAACATCTTCTTCAAAATAACTATTTTTGATTATAAATAATTCCACTCTATATTTTATTATTAACTTAAAATGAAATTTATTATTTTTTAATTGAATCTAATAATGAATTTATCCATACATCATCTATTTAACTATATGATTTTTATATAGTAAGATTGATTTTGATCGACTATATGACACTCCACAACAAGTATGAATGACTCGAAAAATATATGATCATTATAACATTGACATTATATTGGTGGTTATAATTTTTTTAACAAATTTAATTAAATATATAAATATAGTTAAAAATTAATTTTTATTTATTTATATTTAATTTTAAAATAATCACATAATTTTTATCATTCACATTATATTTATCTAAAAATAGGTTTTCGACAACATGATTTTTTTGATTTTTTTTTGAAAAACTATTAAACAAATGTTTTTATATAATTAAGAATATTTATTTGGTAAATTGAAATTAGTATTTCAAATCATAATATCAAAAGTAACGTATGGTGAAAATAAATATTTTACTAATATTAATATTCATATAATTAATAGTGAAAATAGCATTTTTGGTAAAACAACTATTTTATTTCAATTAAGTTAAGTAATTTAATCATCACATTAATATTTTATTTTATTTCTTGTAAAAATTGTTATTTACATAAATATAAAAAAATTTGTAACATTTGAATCACATTTATATTATATTATTGTATAAGATTATATTGGATTAAAATAAACATTTTTATGAACACTGTTTTAATTTTAATACCAATTCTTGATTATATGTATTTAAAAACCACCTAATGTGGGATGATTTATGTTAATGTTATATATGATATACCTATAAATAAGAGAATAAATTCAAATATTGTTTACTTCTATCCATATAGATAATATAAAATCACATTATGCTTTAAAAATAAATTTCATGCAAATCAATTTTTCATCACTTACATGGGATTAATTTTATATTAAATACTTCAACTAAAGTGAAATGGATAATTTAAAAAGGGTCCCATATTTGGAATCTAAAATCTTTATACTACACAAATTTTTAATTAATTTATCATTAAATATATTTATATAATAATAAATTTAATCAATAATAAATTTAATCACTAATAATACATCATTATTTACTAAACAGTTCCTTATGATCTAGAAGTCACCCCAAACACATTACTTTTAATTTTTTTAAATTATTTATGTTGATTTTCAAACTGTTTTCGCATGTGTTTTCTCAACATTTTGTAATCATTTAATGTCACTATAAAATATATAGAATTTTTAAAATAAATTATCATCAGAAACATGACTAATTATTCTAAAAATACATTATTATTCCATAAAAACATATCTCTATCCGAATGAAATGTTATATTTGATATTTAATGTAAATATTATGACATTATACTCCCTTTTTAAATTATTATAGAGGTAAAAGTTTTGGAGTACTTCCATAATAATAATTGAATCCCAAACCTATGGTAATAATGGTGAGAATACAATAATACAATTTTAAAAATTTTGAAAAATGGAGGCTTTATTCCATAGTTTTATCCAACATTATCATGATATACCCATTTACCTAGGAAATTATTTTTTATGGTATTCAATATTCAAAATCAAAAAAAATTATGTTATGGATATTATATTTTATAAATTATGATGATTTAAAATATAGAATCTATTTTACAAAATTTATTCATTACATGTATAATAATTTAATTTTTGTATCCCCCACAACATTGTAAAATTTGATTTTAGGAATATGTATTTTTCGTTCTAAATATAGCCTTATATTAACAGAATGAATGGAAATAAAAATTATATGTTGTTAAATTCATATATATATATAATCTATACATTTTAATTATGTTATTATTTAATAAGTTTTACATTAGTTAAAGAAAATAGAAATACATTCTTTAGTTAAAAATATTTAATAGAATTTTTTAAGAGTACATATAATCTTATACCAAATGTTTGTAAAAATCCCATTACAATTTAATTATTTAGATGAAATTAATATAAAGAATAACTATATTCAATTGATATTAAAATAATAAAATAATATAATAATTTTATTGTGTAAATCATTAGAATGATATCATTTTTTATAGAAGGTAAATGTTTTCACTTTTGACTAAAAAATATCACATTTTTTAAAAATAAAAAATATCATCCAAATATATTATATATATGATGGTTTTATAAATTATGTTAATTTTCTAAAATACCCTTATTTATTATTGATAAAAATATTTATATTAGAATCTTGGAAAAATAAATTAAAATAACTTTTGATGACAACAAATTTTTTGATAATATAATGAATTAAAGAAAATTACTATTTATTAGTAGAAAACTGTATTAATTAAAAACATTAAATATATTTAATAATTTATTTATTCATATTCATAGATTTAAAATTTATTTCTTATAATAATTATATTTAAATTCTATATTCATATTCATTTATCCATAGTGTTTTTTTGTTATGTACACTATCGAATATAATGTTCTTCTTTAAAAATATTGATATGTTTCAGTTTCATGAAATTATGTAATTTAAATCCTCAAAATTTAAATAAAATCTCTATAATATAGGTTTTCATATTAGAAATTTTTGTTTTTGAAAATTCACATCAACGAAATAGTTGTTATATCATCTTAATAAAACTATTTAAAGTGAAATATGAAGGTCATTGTGTAATCTTGGAAAGGAGTCGACTAAGTTGTTTACCAGGAAATGTCCCCACATGCCTTCTATAACACCTACACATATACTGGAGACTACCAACTAGCAGTGAGGGACTATGGTACGTGAAATAGATTTTATGACCTCGGTTTTGAAAGGACACATTAGTACAAATTAATAGGTAAATCATAGAAATAGTTGAGCTGTAGTATTTGTGGACAAATATCAATATAATAATTAAAGAAATAATAAATTACCATACACAAATAATTATTTAGATTAATTCATGTCATCATAAAAAAGGATATTTATTGGATACATATAAAAATTAATATAAAATATACTATACAAAAAAAAGAACCAAAATTACTCAAATAGCATCTTGAACCTATCCCTTGTCATCTACTATTTTACTCTTGCATAGGTAGACAATCAATAGTATATAGCTCATCCATTTCCTATGACCCAACCTACAACTAAATGCTTGTTCATATACCAATTAGTGTCCTAAATAGGATGTGAGATATATTTAGTTTCCACAACCAACGACTTCTAGAAATACCCTTTTATTGATTAAAAATGTTAATGTATAGATATAGTTATTTAATACGGATAAGTACACTGTAATAATATCAAGTATGTTTCCTTGGAGATAAATTACTTACTGTACCAACTTCGAAAAAAATTTATAATTTCTAAAAAAGAAGTGACACTTAATATATATGTGTGTGTATAATTGTGTCTATATTCATGTCAATAATATATATACATAAATGAACTATATACATCATGATATATATATAAATATATTAATACTAGAAAAGACCCAAGGCATTAATCATAAATCAATGCACAGTCACAATGGAATCATGCTTATAAATATGGTATTATCCCAAGCAATTGATAAGGTATATAGATGTCATCATATCCATCAATCATATGAGATACCAAAAACATAAGGATAACCAACCCCCAGAATCATGTGGAATATTATTCCTATTTTTTAATTAATCATTTAAGATTTCATTTCCAAGATAACATAATAAGGTAGGGTGAATAATCATTTCCAACAATATCCTTGATCTTCTCTCAACATTAATTATATATGGTTGAGTATTAATAATAATGGTGTATCATGTATGTGTTTTTTAGAAATAATTCATAAAATGGATCCAAAACATTTAACATTCCATATATTCAATGAATAATTGTTAATTTAATATAAGGGGTGGATGACATGGTTATATGATCCACCATAATTTATGTCAAAGTAATCAATCTAATTAAATTGTAAATAAAACACCAATAATAAAGATGTTTGATCATGTTAGTAGCCTCTAGATCATAAAATTTCATAACCACACCCCAGGAGAGTCATTTTTTTAAGTAGGAGACCACCAAAAAAATTTATGTTTATATGTAGAGTTTATAGCATGACCAATAATTGAATCAAGTTGTAATCATATATTTAATGCATTATTTGTGGGTTTATCATTTCTAGATTATGCCACATGATATATAGAAACCATAAATTTGGGAAAAATACTATACTATATACCTTATGGTATTAGTCAAATCATCATTTGATTTAATCCATTATTTCAGGATAAATATGATGAATTTGATGAAATAGAAAAAAAAACAGAAAAATAAGATTTGTTATATTTCCTATAAATAAATTATTTTTGGGGAGAAAAAATGAGAACACAAGTAAGATGATCAAAAATACTACTAGTACATATCCAATGTAATGGACAATGGTTTGATCAGATTCCAGATAATTGAGATGATCCATAACCCAGGAGGAGAGGATTTCAGTGCTATGGGAAAATTTTCAACTATAAAATGTTTTATGATGTAAAAATTCATAAGATTAATTTAAAGAAGGGGGAAACATCATTTCAAAACATTTTGTGGAAAAAACATTTCCATATGGTTTCCAAACCATACACACAGACCATGTGTCACTAGTTGTTAGCATGCAAAATAAGTTTAGCCTGGGGTGCAAGGATTCGGGAAACCATGAGACACCAATTACATATTTTCAACACCCCAGACTATCATGCAACATTAGACGAATAGTTTAAAAAACCATTCATAACCCTTTAGTTCATTATATTACCCAACACTACAAAATTGCACCTTTATCATTGACCATACAATAAACCAATAGATAATCCCTCTATTAAAAAATAGGGATCTCGGATCTCTTAATGGTCCCAAGATTCATCTAAATACCTCCATGGAATCTTATGAACATTTCAATTATATAAGTAATAGTTTATAATAAAAATTAAAATGTATGCACATCATCTTAGTTTCAAGATGCTATAAACACACCATCCCCCCTTAAAAAACTCATCCATGTGTTTCAAATAATGTGGGTGAACGACATATGAGAAATGATCTACACATTGAGCTTTTATATCATCATCTTGATCATATGTATCTTCATGTAATTGTATGTGATTTTATTATACCCATACCATATGAACTGACATTCCTCAGAGATCGTTCATTATTTTATCACAGATACATATATGATTCCCCTCAAATGATGAATTTTCCTCCATATCAATATCTAGATGGAAAATGGAATTATGTTGGACAAATAAATATTGGTGAATTTGAGATACCTATATGATGTGTTAAATGGACTAGTACCTATGAGGCATGTCTACCTAATAAGCTACTAGACCGACTCTATGAAGATTCTAAATAGGATTGACCTATAGAGATGATATATTTCAATGACATTAAATTCATCTATGACCAATTGTATGAGAAACTCCTCAGGATAACTCATGTTAATAATCAGAAAATATATGTTGGCACATATGATATGTTTATTACTTCTTCCTATAAACAGGTATAGGAATATATTTCTATATAATATATTCTAGCACTAATTTCCAATAACTGAGATGAGGTCCTATATGAACTGTCTCCCTATCCTTTAACTAACATAGGGGTGAAAACAATAGCCTTTAATATATGGACACATCAAGAGCAAGATTAGTAGATTCCTTATTTCTATTATGACCTCAATATTTAGAAAGGGTATATTGTTTCTCCCAAGAACCACAATCAATAGGGACAAATGCATGGATCATGTCATCTAAATCTCACAAAATGACGTCTAATAGACTATAGATCATTAGATAATGTCATTTTCAGAGAATCACTTGTTAACCCAGTTCCTTCTATAACCCCTAATATAAATATGATGTTGACTATGCATCTCAGTTCTATATGATATAGTGGGTAACACCATGTGGAATACAATATTTAGACTATATACCACCCCAAGATACCTATTAAAATGATATCCTTTAGAGGAAGAAATTGGGGTACTTTGGTCAATATATCATAGATCACCAATTCTGCATCATTTTCTGAAGGCAATTTTATTAAGACCATTATTAAAGAAATGGGGATATCATCCCATTTCCCCCCATAGAAATGGGAACAGACTGCAAAATTATAGTAGATCGTAGGTGCTCTGCCTAGACCGAATGAAAGGTGGATAACTATATAATTAAACAAATATTATCCCTCTTTATAATTAGTTACCAATAATGGTACTTTTCCTAATGATTCAACCTCAAAATCCTTGGGCTTAATACCAATTATGATGCATGATACATACAAACTAATTATTTTTCATATGTATTTCTACACCCAAACATATCAGTGAATGTGAAAAATTCCATCCTCGTTGATATTACAAATAGGGGTTGGGTTTAAACATAAGATACTCCCCCCTCCGAACAAGGACATTGAGATATAAAATATGTATCATCCTTACCGAATATAGATGAGAGGATGTCACTGAATGATATATGGGTACAAGCTTCCACTGAAGCTCAATCACCTATAGGTGAATCTTATAAATTTATCTCAAAGACTATCACTAAAATCTAAATTACTTAATACCCTAAATATATGTATTTAGGATAAGAGCATCATCTAAAATATTTTACATCTGTGAAATATAAGAAAATTTGGAATCAAAAGATTTTTGTTTTATACCCCTATTTACAATATGAGAATCATGCCATGCTGAAAAAAATATATAGTTACGTATTTTTTGTCTTTCTACACTATAATCCATACTACAAATTGATAACCCCAAAAAACATAACACATTAACCACAACTATATATAGAGTTTTATGATCATGTAATTATACACTTGAGTCCACAATATCTATGACATGTAACCATTGACCCAATATCTTTTTTTCAGAATAAATAACATCATGATACCTGATGAATCATAAAATAATATATAGATTCATCATAGATCATGAATAATCATGCGTAATTCATAATTCCACAAACCTTTTAGATCATTAAATTTTTTCACCCACACATGTGATCATAAAAACATCACACAATTTATAGTGAATCCCATCAGAGGATTTAATAGTGGTATAAATTCATAATTAAAGAGATTTTTAATATCCAACCATCCCCCAGAAACACCAAATAAAAAAACAAAATCCCACAATATAATATATCTCTAACATTATCCAAGTCAATAGATACTCTACTTTCTATGTTGATGTCACAAAACAAGTTCTCATTGGTTATCCAATGGTTCCGGTTAGTTATCTTAACATATTGTTGGTTCAATATAATTTTATTTATATGTTATCATGAGTTTTTTCAAAAGTTTATTTTTACATGAATAAACCATTATTCCATCTACAATGAATAAAACAATTGCCTACAAGAATGGGTGAAAGAATAGATTCATTAGAACCTTGAAAATGGATGGTTCATTCAAGAGACAAAAAGGCATAATTTCAGTCCCAAACATGATATATTTTATTCATAATACTGTATATGGAATGTTGGAAGACCTAAAACACATGTGAAACTTCCTTGAGTTGGAATTAATCTTTTAGAAAGTATTTAGTCTATATAAATGGTTGAATATATCACCTATCTGAGGTAGTGGGTAACAGTTCTTAACCATAGGTTTTTTCTTCCAATGGCGATTCAAAAAAATTATGTTGGTATCATTCATATTATTGTTGAAAGGGTTTGGTGAACCCCAAAGAGATTACTTGGGTTATATGAAACCCTTATGTTCTATGTCCATAGTCTCCTTAATAAGATCATGTACCTCTGTGGGTTATATCTGATAAGGATGAATATACAATAGTGTTTCTCCTTGAATTAACTCAATGGTGACCTATACCTCTGCAAATGAGTTAATCAAGGGAATTCATTAAGTAAATACTCCTAAAAAACCCTAATAAAAGTGGAAAAATCATTAATTTTCATTCATGAACATTTAAACATTGAATGGTTGTCTTGGAAGTGACTCTACCAAATCATACAATTCTCAAGTATATCTATACTAGAATAGACGTAACGATATCCTTTTTTATGAAAGGTTCCAACATTGGGTGGCTTGAATTCACCCTCATATTATAGAAATCAACATCAGTGTTATAGGTTACTATCCATCCCACTCAATTAGGATGTCATGACAAGCCATCTATACAATGAAGAGGTTCTACAAGAATAACAACATAACAACCTTGTGGGAAATTCAATTAAAATGGAATATAATACCCAACCACCCATTAGAATGTGTATCTAGATACATTTCCCCACCATATTACTCTATTTTAATAAAATGGAATTAAATAATTGAAGTCCTGGAAGAAGAATTTTATGAACAAATTTTGAATAATTTAGACACCAATATAGATTCTATAAGAATAGTACATAGGCATATTAAAGGAAAACCATTGATTATCTAGTATAGGGTATCCTGTATGAATCATGCTGGTACCAAATCAATGGGTCACAAACTATTTATCCAGAGAAATAAAGTCTAATTGAGTTTCATATAAAAATATGGATTCCATATACATGTCCACCTCCACAAATGTGGTGTAATTTAGTTGCATAGCTTTCTATATGATGTGCAGATACTGGCCCTGATCATTAATGCATAATAACTTCCGACCGCTAATCACATGGTATGTAGAGAATGGTTCAAAATTTAATTTCAAATGACCCATCTACCAGCACGATTCAGTTTCATTTAGACCATTTTCTCATTGGTATTTCATATTATAGGGTTACACAAACTGGTGTCATATCACATTACTATCAGTATATTTCATCTTATTGGAACATACCCAAAGGGATGACTCCTGTTTCGATTATTGACCACTTTATTTTATATTGACGTATCTTGATGCAAAAACAATTAGTCCCACACCATCATATTCTGTAAAATTCCACTCTGAATGAATTATTGTAACTATTTTGAAATGGTAATAAACTAAATGATATTAACCTAAGATTAGATAGTTCATACAAGCCCAACCCTAAGCGATATCGACTTCTGTAGCTCATCTTTAATGAGATTATTTACTAAAAGATAGATATATTAGAAAATATAAGATTAGTACATCAGAGAAATATTTCCTATGTTATAGTGTATAAATTCATTCACACATTAATATGTAAATATTAAAAAAATTGTCAAAAAAATATTAAAATACATACTAACCATATCCCGATCCTGGACAACTAAGGTGAAAACATCCAAATATCACTTGGAAAAAGCATCAATATTGTATGTTTCAATATTGAACCTTTTTTCTAGAGGGTTTACAAACTACATGTATATAAATATCCTTGAATAACTCTATTACAAAGGTGGTCATGGACACCATCCACTAATAACATCAGTGTATTTTTGTTATGAATTGGAGTTTAAATTCATCCAATGAAGAGGGAACATACTGTGATTCTAAAAAAACTTCATAAACTATAGGAATCTCTATCAGTATTGAGCATGGATCCCAACCTCAGGTATTGAAGGTTGTTATACAAGTGTAACTCCAAGAGTTAAAATTGGTGGTTTAGGGATCAGCTCCATTGGAGCATGGCCATTTACTCATTCATGGTTCTCAACTTAAGGAAATCATTGATTCATATTTATACTATTAAAAAATAACCCCAAAATATAGTTTGACACACAAATATCTAATAATAATAAATTGGGTATGTGTATCGACATCATGTTTATGATATATTAGCCATTTTATATCTCCCAAATACATGATTCTATAATTTTATAATATCATTATGTAATGATATAGATTCCATACATCCCAATATGATGTTCATGTTAGGGCCACGAACCCATGCTATGTATCATAGGTCAATGTATATGTAGGTTTAATTTAATTTTACAAAAAAAATTCCATTATGCTTTAATTAGAATCCCCATTTAATGGTAAAGGTTATTATAATTCCAATGATCATCAAGTCCATTTTATATATATATATATATATATTCATAATTGTACAGTTGGATGTTCTAACATTACAAATTTATAGTTTATATCCTATATATATTTTAATTGGAACATCACCTAACAACAACCAACCCGGATGATTGGTAAATTATATAGAATACAATTTCCAACTTATATATGGATATACTATAGATAAATTGAAATTTTCATTCACTAAATTTCATACAATAAAATTTCGATCCATGAAACTAGTGGTTCATTCCTGAAACACATCATAGTTGGTTATGATATAATCCCACCATCATGATATAAGTATGAATGAATTTTTTATGGATTCAAACATAATATTTAACTAATAATACATCCTTCTACACAAATGAAAATTCAATTTAATCATAACTATCGAGGAACTCGTAACTACAACTTGTGAGTGGGAAATGCTTTCAATGAGATTAAAATAGATTGAATGGCATAATGCAAGACTTGTGAAAATTAATGTAATGATGATGTTCCTTGTACCAAACATCTATTCTCTTTTAGAAAAAAATGTTAAAATGTGATCCATAAATGTCCCATAATAAATGAATGGTTCCCTAAAATGTGAAATTATTGTTACTGTATATATATAAATAAATTTTAACAATACCATATCCCATTAAATTTTGATTCACCCTATATGTGGGTTTGAAAATCTCAGACACAATTACATTATAAAATTAAAACACTCACAAATCTATTCTCCATCATTTATAAAATAGTAAAAAATAATAAAAATAAAGAATTCATACAACTATTTTGTGTCATCATCCATACTCTCGTAAACAACTCCACAATCATGTTGGCTACAAGGCCTCAAACTTACCTAACCATACACCATAGGATTTAAAACAATTGTGAGAGCACATGTTGTTTCAGTGGTGATATTATTTCCTTAGGTTAGAGAAGACAAAATTGTATAAACTAATTATTAAACATAGGAATAATATATGTACGATTAATTAAACACATGAGTGCACATAATATCGACAAACATAATAAATATCCCAGGGCATTAAATAATTATTTATCATGTCATAACAGCCTACAAAAAGTGTATTTCATGGGAATTTTTTTTAGGAATGTCGAACATGGTATGTTGATATAATAATAATAAGTCATATGAAAACTCCAATAGCATCAAGCAGATAATATTATTCATGTTCTCATATTAACTATTATAGGAATGAAATCAATAATCAATTATAAGACACTTTACCTTTTACCAACCTGCAATAAAGGGGAATATTTTTGTTCTAATCAACTACCCAAACAAGTTGTGTGATATACCATGTAGGCCACAAACAAATTTGCATAAAATTTCTAGTTAGTGCATATGAAATGGTGTTGTGTATATATAATAATGTGAATAGGAAATGTAAATTGTAACCAAACAATGATAGGTTCATAGAGGATAGCTTTCTGACTACACCTATATTAACCTAATCCTGGATTTCTTATAACAATAGTCACCATATGTATATATGTATGTATGTATGTATATAATTGAAATATATACGTAAAGGTGTATATGTATCCATATAAATAATAATACAAGATAAGACCTAGGGAATTAATACAAGATTAATCTTTAGTCAAATTCATGTAATTTAATAAATATTTTATTATATTAAGCATTAGGACATGGATAAAATTACATTATATATGTCAACCCAATAAGAGTTTTAAAACATCTTTTCCAAAACAGCACTAGAATATCAAGTAATATTATTCCCAATGATCAATAAATGATGTGATGTACATTCCCAACCTCATACATCAATGGATAATGATTAATAATTTGATAAACTATCCTCATAAGTTTCTCAAGACCCAAAATTCATGGGAGATTAATAATAATATTAATATCTTTGGTGTGTGGTTCATAATCATAATCCATGGAATGGTTAAAACACATTGAACATTCATCTTATTCATAGATTGTTATATAGTTTATTATAATGTGTACGGGAAAATATCATACCATCCACACTCATTTAAGGAATATAATTATCCAAATAAGATATTCATTCCAACAAAACAATAATGAACAGTTAGTTACAATTGTATTTGTTCGGTGATGTCATTTCAAAAGCACACCCAAGGGGTTGAATAGGCCGAATTGGGTGACTATAAGCAATAATTATGTGTCTATATAGAATTTAAAGCATTTAAAAAATTAATTAATTTAAAATCATATTTTTAAGGAAATAATAGAATGGATTCGTGTCATGGAATCATGATAAATAATATCGGTAAACATTACAAAATTAATAAATAGTAGAACACCTACCTCAGAGAGATAGAAACAATTTCATACATTTTAGTCCTATAATTTGATATAAAATATAAGAAATCATTTAAATGGAAAAATAACCAAATATATAGTATATTTACTCACCCAAAAATATATTTCTAAATGTTGAGATAAATAAATGGGAGATGATGATCAATTCCTTTACTGGCACTACTACAACTCAACTAACATCGGTCTGATCAGTGTCTGGTTAAAGGAGATGAAACAAATACTAGTATGATATTCATCGAGATATCCATGTGTGTGTTCCATTGTTCAATGGAGGAAGGAGGAAAAAGACTGAATGTCATTAGCTCACACATGCAGCTCGCATGACCATGCAGATATAGGTTTCATATTTTTAAAAATTGTTCCCCCTTTGAGCTCACCACAACAACTGACTTGGTTAATGTATTTTGTAATTACTAATTTTTTTCTAAACATACATATCCATATACCTTCAAAAATTTTAATGATTTGGGCTAAAAAAACAAAATATATGATCATGAAATGTTTCATGGCCTTTTATGCATGTTTTGTTTAATGAAATACAAGTATAAAACTCAAAATAAATAGGTATATACCAAATAAAAAATATATTGGAGGTTAGAGTCATCCAGAATATCGTAAATCTTTGTTTAAAATCCGGATAATATTAATGAGAAGAGAATATTTGGGAATATGTTATAAAACAATTGCTTATTGGCTCATTGACAGTGACCAAGAATATGATTAGGAGAAATTCAATTGCCCAAAATCCAAAAATTAATGATGGATGAAAAGACAATCGAATCATTTGAAATGATTATTATATTATATCAATTTCTACTGATTCATTTTCAATACATGAGTTATTATATTAAGGTTTAGAATATGAACATTAAGAAATAAACCTACATGGTATATTTCTAACTCAGATGAACAATTTCTTCATTTGGATTCACATCAATTAATTTACACTTCATATATTACACTATTAAATGTTTATGTATACTGAATTTTCTATTCATGAAGTAGTAAATTATATTTTAATACATCATAAGATCTATATAGAATGACTGGTCAATCATTGTATCACAAAATATTTACCAAAACAATAATTGTTATAAAAAGTTATATAATATAATACATAAATCTCTACACCATAATAATATCACCCAATGTCAAAGAATATTCAATTATATTATATTTTCTCTTTTAAATAATTTATGTCAAAATAATTTCATACTAACTTAAAAATTATGTATTCTAGTTGTTGGTTTCTTATATTTTTCATTCTTTGGTTATGGGTTCATGCCCCGGGTCCATGTTTGATGTGACAGATTTTAAACCATCATGTGAGATGTCATTTTTTATAAATTATATTAATATATATAATCTTAAAAAATTATGACGACCATTAAAAAATTAAAAATAATCATCTATTTTTTTAACCACTATGTATATTATTGGAAAATTCCCTAAATATCAAACAATCTTTAGTGAATGTTATTACATTAACATCAATGAGTATATTGACCCTAAGGATTATTTAAAATTTTTAAAAAATTTCCTTAAAAATGAAAGGATATTTCATCAAGAATACCTTTAAACAGAATCATATTCTAAACACAAGGGTTTTTAAACATTAATGTTTCCAAAAATAACATAAATATTTCTAAATTCTTGTCACATATATCCTAAAAAGATAAATATATGAAATTATGTTTATCATAAATAATACAATTATCATCCCAATAAAAATAATTATAAGACATTTAAAAATATAATATCAAAGGTATCCGTAGAGTTTTTTATTTAATTGATAATATTTTTCAGAGATAAAATATTATTTAACCCTTGAATATCCCCTTGAAGTGTAAATCTATTTCTATTGTAGTGGTATAGTCACATTAATGTAGAATGATAGTCAAGATATAATCAACCACCACCTAATAGGGTTACTACAAATAAATACATATATTCCAAAACCATTACCATAGGTATTATCCATATATGTATATATTACATAGAAAAACTAAAAATATAAACCATACCAAAGAATTAGAATGTTTTTTTATAATTATAATTAACCCCCATTTTATTCACTGGATTATATTCACTAATTTTTGTTTTCCTAAATATAGTTCCAAATGTTTGAACCAATCTTTCGACCATACCTACTTTAATGACCACATCTACATCATCCCATAGATGATAGTTACATTATCACATTTTCTTTAGAAACAATATATCATATAATGAAATTCCAAATGTTATAATTATGTTTTTAAAATATACACAAAATGAAATATATAGTTAAAATTGAAATCATGAAAAAAAAATTAAATTTAAAAAGGTATTCATCCCTAAACAAATTTAATGTTTTCAACATTATAACATGTGGAAATAAAACAAAATACAGGAAATGTAAAAAAGATTAGTAAGAGTTACTTATAGTGGATTCTATCATAAATCAATAAAGGATAATCATAATGGAATGGTAATTAATAGAAAACATATTCTATTACATTAATAACATGAGCATCCAACGAATAAATGGATTATATCAATACGGTAGTATCATGGATAACAATAACTAATATCATAATAAAAGATATTAAAAATAATGGCTTCCATGTTTTCGTATATCATAATACCTATAACGTGAAGTCCTTTCAGTAACATAGTTTTATATATTTGAATGTATACACCACAAACCTATTTAATTCTATCTTACTAATTAATTTTGGTGATACTTGTCATGTCATTTGGGGATTATATACTTCTAGTTCCCACACATCATTGTATTCCTAATGCATTCCTCATATATTGAACTGTCTACTTACTTAATGAACAATATATATTATCAACACATATTAGTAATGAGTAATGATTATGAATAATCATTAATTCACTTGTAAATCAAATAGCAGACAATGTAAAACATCATATGTGATTTTTTTTTAATTTTTATGAAATAATAATATCCATTAAATAAAAATTTGGATTCATAATTGAAAATTAATTTTGAATGATCATAATTATTTTAATAGTTTGTCAGATGTTTAATATATATATAACTATTCATGAAAGTTAATGCCAATAATTTACCATTTAAAATTGATTATAAACCATATTGATAAAGAATAAAGATGTTATCATTACAAAATACAAATTTTGGATTTTACTTAATATAAACGGTTTTTTTATTTACAAATAAAAATATAATACAAATATCTTAAAAACACTTATAATGAAAATACCATTTTCACATTGGAAAAGAAATTTTTTTAAAAAATTATCTATATTGAGAAACACTTTTTTATCTTAGTAATATTTTATGATTATTAAGGAATAAAAATTTCAATGATCATCCCTGACATCAGAAAAATTCATTTAATATACAATATAATAAAATAAAGATTCATTTCACATATTTGATAAAAAAATGTACGTTTTTTGTAAATGAACAGAATATTACATCTAAATGACTTAATAAAAAGTCAAATTTTTGTTTATGTTACCTTAATAAATCATAGGGTAAAAAAATAATATGATATTATTTTTTTTAAAATGTATATATAAGATAAATAATTTTTTAAAAAAGAAACCGTTGGATTTTTTTAAAATAATGAATAATATTATATACCAAAGAGTGAAAATATGTTCTATAATATGAAAATGTGATGAGTCAGATGTGGTGAGGAATGTGCAATTTCATTATTCAATAATGAAAAATTAATCTAAGTCTACTAAAATTCATGTAGAACCAATCCTAATTAAAAGGGGATTTAATCATAAACCATTACGAATTTTTTATACTTGGAATTAAAACCCATATGAAATTGAAAACATCAAGTAAAAAATAATATACTATTACTATAAATATATACATGATATTTAATTTAAAAAGTATTGCAAATTGAACTCATATAAATAAATTTGTTCATAATACTAAATATGTATATATGGACTGAAAATTGAGATGAAATTGCATGTAAAGATAATATTGTTGAAGTTATAATTATTCACTTAATTGATTAAATCTATACAATTTAAAATCAAAATAAATTTTGATAAAAAAATTTACAAAAAAAATATTATTATATCAAATGAAATGACGATATAATATAACCAAGAGAAAAAATGAGTTATTAAACCCTTACAACATGGAAGAATTCATATAAAATCACTTTGGATGAAATAATTTTAATTGAAAAATAAAATAAAACTAGTTATGAATTATTCATGATTTTTTTTAGTAAATGAGGATTTATATAAACCATATTAGAATCAATAGGTTCATAAAAATAAAATATGCCTTAATAAATTATAATTGAGATGAAAATCATTTCCTCTAGCTGGGATAAACCCATTATTTTTAAACCTTAAGTTATAAAACTATAATAATTTTTATATTACATAATAATATTTTTTATGTTAATTATTAATTTTATTTTATTTAATAAAATGTAATATATTTTTATGTAATCAATTATTATCATGTCATTCCTCATTGATGATGTTATGTTCAAATTCCTAAAATGACACTAGAAGATTAATTATCTCAAAATAAATCACCCCTCCATCATTTTAAGAAGAAAAGTATTTATAATATAATAACTTTTATATAAATTAATCATTCTAAACCAATTATGAAATATAGTATTGAAAAATGTCCCATTTATAATAATTGAGATCATATAAAAAATGTACACTTGAGTACCATTTCCATTTTTCAACAAAATTAATGGAATAAATGTAAAAACATTATCATTATATATTATAAATATTATTATAATCTAAATATTACATGTTAAATTAAAATTTCACATGTATGAAAAAAAAAATTTGAGATAAAAAATTATTCGAATCGCTTCATGGAAGTGGTATTCCACACGTACCGATTAATGATGTTATCATTTTTTGTCAGCATTAGTTAAGAAAATAAATGATATATTTTATGTTCATAATTTTGAATAATTAATTACATTCTTATATATATATATATATATATATATTCATTACAATAAACCAAATGAGTATTTGATGGAAAAAATTATATAGGATCCCAAGGTAGAAGCCCATTGTAGACACGAATGAATGTTTTGATTCCCATTTTATAGTGGGGGAGATGGATATAAGATATGTCATTTAAATAGAAATATATTTGAATTTTGGATATACTAATATTGTAATATTATAACAATTAACTATTATTTCAAGGATGAGGAAGAAGAAATAAACCAAAATTTATCAGTAAAGAACGATACCTCTTCTTTGGACAACCACTACAGTATTAAAAAAACACCTAGGATGATTTTATAATATATTAAAGTCATATAGTATCTGATTTTGGAAGATAGAAGTAATTTTTTGAGTTATTTTCTGAAAACTATTTTTGGTTTAATGGACAGGAGAGGAGAGGGTGTTCCCTATATATGTGAGGGGAGGGTAACTTTTGGAATTTTTTAATGTACTAAATATTATTAAGCTAACTTTAAATTAAAATAGATCCTTATTATGTGATATAAAAATTTTGGACATGTTAAATATAAAATATGACCCACCAAGGAGTTATACAAGTTCATGTAACAAATTAAACCTTATCTATTAATTTAAAACTATGGTACATCCATTTTAAAATTTTCAGCAATAAGAATAAATTCATAAAATTATTTTTTTGATATAATTATATGATAACAATTTTGTGATAAATGAAAAAGGTGTTAAATTACAAAACATTTATTTCACATTATTTCACGTTGTTATAATTTTTATTATTATGAAAATATTTTATAAAATATTTTTTTCATAACATATCGTCATCCAAATTGAAATTGTTCGTAATTATTAAAATAAAACACATAGTTAGGTGGAAAACACAAATTACACATTTAATAAACCAAACCACCTAGATTCCATTATTTAAATTCAATAATAATTATAAAATAAGTTGATCCAAAATTTGAAATTGAAAGACATCCAAAGGTCAATCCCATCACTACTGAATCACCTCTAATTATTAAATATTGATCGACATGCCAGCTAGTGCTTTACCCCCTGAGAGCAGAGATCACCTTAATTATCTTTACATCGTTAGAGAGAACTGACTGGTCCCGATCACACTTTATCTTCGAAACACCATAGTATAATACACCATCAACCTTACCATCGTAAATAAAAAAACAATTATCCCACCAGTTTAAGGGTGACAACTTCCATATAGAAAACATTTTGTGCCCCATTTAAACACCATCATCCCTACTGTAAAAAAACTATAGTTTCACCCATGAAAATACCATAATATTGAACAAATGGACATAATTTCTTTCTGCATTGAAGTATGACAATATTCATTGTAATATAAATAATGAACAAAAATTGTTCCCCAATTTCTCCTCTAGGGGATCCTTGGAAATTCAAATAGCACATCCAAGAACCTCATTGATGACCACCACATCAGACCAAAACTGAAGTGTGAATTAGAGTAGGAAATTAAAGAAGTGTTTTTTGGATTATGAAATTGTAATATGACCATTCTAGATAGCACATCATCACCATTTAAGGAGATATCAAGAATGATTTTCTTCAGCTCGCCATCAAAATACCAAACCATCAATGAAAATTTTTATTAACCATTAGTATAAATCATTGTAACCCATTCTAAAAACATCCAAAAAACACATCACTGAGAAAACATCATTCTATAGAAAAACCCAATCAAAAAAAAAAACTGAGCAAAAAAAAAACATTAAATATCATTATTACAATTTTACACTATTCATATAATTAAACATTAATGTCAAGAAGATTAACTTTTCTTCTGAATATAACACATTATTTAATCTATAATAATTAATTATTAACTATTACATTATTAATATCATGATCAATTCCGAGATAAATAGAATTTTATGTTTTTAAAATTATTTACCATGATACTTCGATTATTTGTACAATCATTACGTTTGAATTTTATAAGTATTTAGGTAATTTATTTAATCAATAAAACTAAAAAAATTACAAATGTGATTATATATAGTTTATAATAAAATAAAATATTCATTGACCTCATATATTTTCAATACGTGAAGATATAATATGCATTTAAATGAAACAGGCTATCATTTTTACATAATAAAAATTATTATATACGTCACATTCAAGGAATTGTGTCCCTTAAATAGTAATATTAAATTAAAAATTGTATACTGGTAGAGAAACATTTATTAAATAATAACTCAGAAGAGAAAAGGTGGCCTTACCACAAAATTTCAAACTTGTTTAACCCGATTAACATTTACACTATGGTGAAATTCTTTTCATTGTATTTATTATTCATAGATGTAAAAAAATTATGTATTACATATTATAATTTATAAATTACGATGATTAATGTTATTGAATACATTTAAAATAATTATTTCCTAATTTTTTTTTTTAAATTCATTTCATAAGTCTCGCTCAAAGAATAATGACAAACCATTTTTCTAGAAAATGCCTTATTCATGAATAATATTATCTTATATAAAATATATGACTTCTAATCACAACTATATGAAAAATAATTAACATATATAGATATATACATAAGAAAAATCATTAAATAACTATCAATTAGGTTTTATTTAAATTTACAAAAATGGAGAATCAATAGGCACATGAATCCATTTTTCTGAAAAATGCCTCTTAACATTAAATATAAAAATATACAAAAATCAAATAAAAGTATGATTTATAAATAATTAATTAGATTAATTATAACTAAATAATTAATATTTTACATTGAAATAAAATACATTTTTTAATTTTAAATTAAAATTTCATAATATATTGATATAAAATATGTGTCAAAAAAATATATGTTTTCCCTATTCATAGAATAACCAATTATTTATGTAAAATAATAAAATGTCACCAAAAGATAAAATTAATATTATTATTTCATAAATGATTCTAATTTTCAAAATAAAATTTTATTACATGTTAAAAAATTTATTACCTTTATGACAACAATCTAATTTGTATGAATAAAAAAATTCGGAACAAAAACAATTGAAGACCAAAACGATTTTACTAAACATTTGGGGGTATAAAAAACCATATTTTTATTATGAAAATTATTTATATGTAATTATTTATAGTAACAAATTAATACATTCAAAATCAATTTCTATGTTATAATAGACACAATTAAATAGTATAGTGTGGTTCAAGGGGGTCAGTATTTCATGTCTTATACACTATCAAACATAATTTTCTTTATTCCATATTTTGGGTGTTATAGTTAATGAACTATGAGGATGAATATGATTTATGATGTATATAGAGGCTATTAATATTACACTGTAGGAAATTAAATACTATAAGAATCCATACATTCTTGTGTGACGTAATGCTTTTTCAGTTATGGATAATGTGTCTGGGTCTTCACTATATTCTTGTGCCTTATTCTGATGTAGTATATTTAGACAAGTGATATATATATTTCATCAATATACATTTTTATAATTATTTTTGTAATGAAACACCAATTATCATTATATTAAGAGTACAACAAGTGATTACGTGGCCTTATGTAACATCCCCAAGACGCCAAAGGCTGGTAATAAATGCCGAAGGGTTTAAAATACAAGTCGGGGGACGATTTACCCCTTAAGAAACAACCTATAAACCATCCAAGAATAACCAAACATTCACTATATGATGTATAAACAAATGAATGACAACACAACAAATTCA
This sequence comes from Viscum album, assembly GCA_963277665.1. NCBI lineage: Eukaryota > Viridiplantae > Streptophyta > Magnoliopsida > Santalales > Viscaceae > Viscum > Viscum album. Next base: position 1,041,751,585 of record OY728160.1, on the reverse strand, counting down.
TTTATATCAAACCACATCATGTACACAATAGAGGAAGACCAAACCAAGCATCAAAGTACACAGTGGATGAACAACTCAAGACTCGAAAAAGACTCCATGAATCCGTGATCCACAAGCTCCAAGATCCATAACATCACCAAATCAACACCACGAACCACTAACAGTAAGATGTTTTACCTTTACCTGTGTCCCAGAAGACGACATCTACAAAAGCACCAATGTGCCAATGCAGGGGTGAGTACAAAACTCAGTAGGTTTCCCCAATGAATACCCTACTCACACCACTAGGATAGAAGAGTTGGAAACATTTATATAAAAATATTTTTTATGAAAAATATTCTCAAAAGAGGCTTATAACTAAATAAAAACAAGTTTCCAAAAATGAATTATAACCAAAAGCATTCAAATGAAAAATAAACCAATTTTTCTAGTGAGTTATTTTCTTAGAAAAATAAATAAACAAGATTTAAAACCATTTTATAAACATCCCATTTTGTCATACCCAACCATTTCCCAACCCATGAAACCAATCATGAATGCTTAATTTTGATAGTTCCATACTCAGGAGGAGTTTCTCATCAAACTTCCTTGTCTTCACAAGGTAATTGTCTCCCATGTTCCATTACTCCATTGGCACTGAGCACATGGTCTTATTTCATCCAAGATTCATAAATATAGTTACCATGTGTCATAAAAAATTTGGCACTAAGCACAAGGTCATATTAGAACCAAGATTCGTTCATATAGTTACCATGTGCCATTACACCTTTGGCACTGAGCACTAGGTCATATTTCAACCAAGCCTCATACATGCAACATGAACACACACCAAATATGCCCATAAATCATGCCAAATCACTTTTTTAATATAAAAACCTTTTTATTGAAAACCATTTCCATCAAAACCATTTCAATGCCCAACCATTTCAATTCCAAACCATTTCTATAAATCTCCCTTTTTATTGAAAACCAATTCAATCAATGTCATTTCAATCTCTAAAAATTTCAATAAAATTCCCTTATTATTGAAAACCCATTTTTCCTCAAACAATTTACAATTTCAGAAATTCCATAATTTTAAATATACATTTTAAATTAATGAAGCCAAATCAATTGCACAAGAATTCACCAAGATTTCACAATTTCACCTAAACCATAAATCATCACTAAAGAAGATTTATTCTATGCTTTTCACTATAAATTCCATTCAAATATCCCAATTTGAATCAATGCCAATAAATTCTAACTAGAGGAATCAAGAGTGAAGCCTCTGGAATTTAGAGTTTTGACTGAAACCACAACGAACGATGAACACATAAGAAAAAAAAGGTAGGTTATCGAAAAATCCACCTTATATCTCTTATCATTGCAAGACCAAGACCAAATATGATCATATTTGGAATCCACACACTTAGATCTACCCATAATGGGTGTAGATCTATGAAACTGAGAGAAGTGGAGAATCAAATCTATGTAGATCTAAGAAAGTGGACAAAAATGATGAAGCACGATCACATACCTCATGAATCGGGCTTCGATTCAAAAAGATAAGCCTTCATATTGCCTTCGGAACATAGAGAGAACCATCTTTGGCCTTAGGAGAAGCAAAATCCAGAGTTAGGCCTGATTAGGAGGAAAAACGATCCACTTAGAGGAAAACGCAAGAGATACACCTTTATAAGATTTCATTTAAGTGGATGCACTGTTTGCATGCACGGTTAGACAAACCATGCACTAACTGTGCGTTATCCACTGCCTCGGCAGGCCCACGATGAAAATTTTTGCCACACGGTTAGACAAACTATGTGTCGCCCATGAAGAAGCTACTTCCTCCAAGACCAACTACATACAGTTTTGCCGCATGGTTTAGACAAACTGTGCATCATCTGTGCGACTTCCCCTTTGCCGCAAAGCTTCATTAAATGTTCTCATGACTCTCCCATTCATTACCCTTAACATTAAAACAATGAAAAGAATCATGTTAGGGTTACATACCATTAACCGGGGGTACTAAATTCTCCCCACAATTGGGCTTTCCATCCTCGGAAAGTAGAAAACACTTACCCAAATGAAAGACTTTCGGCAACTGCACCTTCATTTCCTTTTCACGTTCCCAAGTCTCATCCTGAATCTGACCTTAATACCAAAAAACCTGAACTATACCGATGATTTTTCCATGCAATACTTTATTTTTCCTATCCAGAATCCATACCGGGATATGTATCAATAAATAATCTAGCTCTAGGTCATCGTGATCCCATCAGATCACATGGTCAGGATCAGGATGATACTTTTTCAACTAAGATACATGGAACACATTATGTAATGAACAAAACCGTGGTGGTATTGCCAACTGATATTCCACCTCTCCAACCCATTACAGTATCTGAAAACAGCCAACGTATCTAGGAGATAACTTTCCATGTCTCGCAAAATAATGATTTCCAAGCCTTATATAGATCCTCAAGAAGACATGATCCACAACAACAAATGAAAACGGTCTTCAAAGGTAATCTACATAAGATTTGTGACGACTCTGAGCTGTCCCCATCCTTTTTACAATCAAATGGATTTTATTTTTTGTTTCTTGGACAAGGCATGGCCCGAATATTGATGTTTCACCCGTTTCCACCCATCACAGTGGAGAACGACAAGGATACCCACACAATATTTTAATCGGAGCCATGGATATTGAGGATTGATAGCTGTTATTGTATGAGAACTACAATAAGGGTACATGATCCTCCCATGAACCAACTAAATCCATAACACAAGCCCGTATCATGTCTTCCAATGTTTGTATCATCCGTTCATATTTTCCATATGTCTATGGATGATACACCGTGCTCATAGTCAACTGAGTTCCAAGGGCTTGTTGTAATAATTTCCAGAAACGAGATGTTATCCTCGGATCTCTATCTGAGAATATAGACAATGGTACACAATGACTCCTTACCACTTCTTAGATATAAATTTTTTAATTGACCTCCACCGTATTAGTTTCACGAATAGGGATGAAATGAGACGACTTGTTTAGACGATCCACTATCACCTAAATGGAATCATCTTTCCAGAAAATTCTTGGATGACATGTAACAAAATCCATTGCTATATAATCCCATTTCCACACTGGGATGGATAGAGATTGTAACATACCAACTTGTCTCTGATGATCATCTTTAGCCTGCTAACAAGTTAAGCACTGCAATACAAACTTGACGACCTTCATTTTCATTCCGATCCAACAAAATTTTTCCTTCAATTCCTTATACGCCATCTATGCACATGGATGTAAAACCCCTATTGAATAGTGGTAAGTATGAAGTAGTTGTCCCTGACAAACTATAGGTACAACCATCGGATCATTGAAACACCAAACTGATCCCCCATCATATTTCGAACTCTCAATGGTCTACCCACCATTGTGTTTTGAACATACTACCAAACATTCTACATCAGATGTTTGTGCTTCTTTGATCATTTTTACTAGATCAGGTACAAGAGTAGACGAAATGAAAAATGCAACATCACCTCGGTCTTCACTTTCCACATGCATGTCATCTAAGAACCACATCAAAAGCCATTCATCTAAAGCATTTTTTGCCAACCGAACATATGAATTTATTCTAAAGTCCTCCAAAATCTAATTTTCTTTCCCTAGTTTGTACATCAAGTCAATTTAAAACATTTGGGGATACTCCATCCACCACCTTTTCCTCAGATTCAAATATCACTGTGAGAAAATGTGTTTTGTGATTTGGTGATTCGTGAAGACAGTAAATTTTTCAATAAAGAGATAATGTCTCCTTGTTTTCAAAGCATGGACGAATACAGCTAACTCCAAGTCATGTGTTGGGTAATTATTTTTAGGCACCCTCAACAGCCTTGAACTATAAGAAACCACTTGGTCTCCATGCATGAGTACATAGCCCAACCCTAATCCCAAAGCATCACAATACACCACATAACCCTATCCTGATTCTGGTAAAATCATGATAGGTGCTGATGTCAACATAACTTTCAGTTCCTGGAATGACTTCAGAAATTATTTTGTCCATATGAATGGAGAATTATTCTTTTTTAGAGCTTTCATTGGTGAAGCTAGTTGTGATAAATCACACAAAAAACATCTGTAGTAACCAGATAGGCCAAAGAAACTTCGTATCTCAAACACATTATTCAGTGGTTGCCAATAAATAATAGCTTCTATCTTTTTAGGATCAATATAAATCCCTTTCTCCAAAATGACATGTCCATGTAAACGTACTTCTTGTATCCAAAAATCAATCTTTGATAATTTTTCATACAAGAGATGATCTCTCAAGATTTGAAACATTGTTTCCAGGTTCACCTCATGTTATTACCTTGTTTTACAATAAACCAAAATATCCTCCACAAAGACCATAACAAAAGAATCTAGATATTGTTGAAATATCTAATTCATCAATTCCATGAAGACTGCTGGTGCATTCTTTTGACCATAGGAATGACTACAAAATCATAGTGGTTATATCTACTTCTAAGAGTTTTCTCTGAAATATCTGCCTTCAAAACATTAAATTGGTGATATCCTGACCGCAAGTCAATCTTGTAGAACCACTGAGCTCCCCTTAATTGATGTAAAAGATCATCAATGCATGGAAGTGGATATCAATTTTTTATTGTAACATGGTTAAGCTTATGATACTCAACAGACAACCAAAGTGTTCCATCTGCTTTCTTCAGAAAAAAAATCTATGCTTCCCATGGAGACGTACATGGTCAAATAAACCCTTTTCATTCCCGCAACTATAGTTGCACTCTAAATTCCCACAACTCTATTTGTGCCATCATATAAGATGGAAGGGAAATAGGACTCATCCCCAAAAGGAGATCAATCGTAAAATTCACTTCCCTTAGAGGTGTTAACCATGAGATGTTTTTTGGAAAGACATCTAGTAATTGATTCACAACAGTAGGGAAAACATTTTCCTCGGTCTCTTACCTTGATGATAAAGTCAAATCAGACAATTGGTAATATATTTTTCCAACCATTGGTTCCAATAATCTCTTTGGACCATTCTGTACTACCCTCTCTCCTCTAAATAGATCCTCGATGTTGTCATCCATCATGAAACTCACTCTTCTCCAATAACAGTTGATTTGAGCTTTGAATGTTGTCATCCAATCCATACCTAGGATTACATCATAGACAACTATCTCCATCACTGATAAGTCCAATATTAATGTAGCTCTATCAAACGTTATAGAGCATGCTCTACACACAAAGGCTTGACCTTCACTTTCACCAAGAGGAGTTTTCAGTTTCAAAATAGAAGGCATCATTTCCAATTTTAAATGTTGAATTTCAACAGCATGAGAAGAAATAAAGGAATGTGATGAACTCGTATCCAAAAACTCTTTCACAAAGGTAGAATTTAAAAGATTCATACCTTTTACTATATATGTTCTAGCCTGATCATCATCAATCATCTGCTCGAATCCATACCATTGCTTCTTCACTATACTATTTTCCTTGTTTCTTTATTGGGGTTTCCCTTGTTGAGAATTCATGGTATTTTTTAAATCACCATGGATAGCTCTGGTATACTGAAGAGACTGACACTGGTGTCCTCACCCTGTCAAAGCATATGATTCTTGCAATGCCTGGGAAGTGTCACCCGCAACCGACCTTGGGGAATTCTTAAAATAGTGTTGTAGATGCCCCATTTGCTTGGAATTGTGAAATGCTCAAAGTTGTGTCGGATAGTCCCACTTTATGTGGTATTGAGAACAACATTGAAAACAACCTACTTTGCTCTGGGGTCGTGGAGGAAGGTTCACTAATCCCTATATCTAGTTCTGATTTCCACTTACACTGTGGAAATAGGTGTCTATTTACCTCTTGTTCCCAGTGGTAGAGTTCCCACTATTTCCTATAGGTATGATCATTCCTTCTCCTATCTATCCCAAGATATCATGCTTAGAATCAGTTGCCCTATTCACCATTTCTGTATAATCCATAAAATAGAGCACTGTAATCTTCGATCGAATCTCTTACCGTAGCCCCAATTCGAATATGCATGCCTTCAAGGACAAACATTCCACATCCTCTGGTGAAAAAACAGTCTAAATTCATGAACATAGCCTCATAATCTGTGATAGAGAGTCTCTCATGTTTCAGGCTGTAAAAGTCCATTGTTTTCTGGATATTGAACGTGTGAGGATAGAATTGTTTGTTGAACAATTATTCAAAATCCTCCCATGTAAGGCCATCATCCAATTTATCATGCACCGCTAAATCCGACTATTAACATTCAAGACCGTCAAGCATATACATCGTCAACTTGACCTTGAGCACTGATGGTGTGACGATGAAATCGAAGATACAATTCATCTTATTTAGTGACCTCCACCCTTACAGGTCAGCATCACCCTGAAATTTTGGTGGATTCTGCTTCATGAACAGGATGGTATGATCCACATGCCTTAGTTTATTCCTCTGATTCTTTGTTTCCATAGCATGAAAAGACTGAACAATACTCTGAACCATCTCTTTGTTCAACCGTGGTTCTGGTGAAACCACATTCTCTGGAACTTCTTCCGATTGGTTTCGATGATTCCTACCCAGTTATATTTTCTAAACCGACAACATCCTTCATCAATATCATTCTCTAGCAATTAATGGCTTATCATTTCAAATTCTGTCACATAATCTGTCACAACATTGTTTTCCAAAACATCCTTTTTCCATGTTCGAATTTTTTTGAAAACATTCAACATTCCTTTTTGAAAATCAACCCATTTTCAAAATACACCAAATATCATGTTTTGAAAATATTTCACGTAAATCAATTACAGTATTTTTCATTACAAAAATTCACAAATTGCAAAAAATCATAAGTCATTCCTCTCACAGAGATATGAAATCCTAGTGGGAAGTCATTCCTCTACATTGCATGTCATGCTCATCTCATTGGCTAAACCCATGACAACTATATTTACAACATTCTAAAAGTGTATCCAAAACACATATGTACCCAACACCCTGGTAACTTCAAGTTCAACATTAAAAGGTTTTCTGTGTCATTTTATGCTATACATTTCATTTTTCGACAATCATACTCTTGCCTACGATTTTGACCAAAGGAATAGACAAGAATTATTTTCAACTCCAAGACTAGGAACATCGATGACTACTTGTTAGAGAAGGACCAAATACCTCTAATACCATTTGTAATGACCAGCCAATTCTCATTGGCTTGTGAGTACAGCGAGTCATTACTTCGACTTAAGTGACATCCCTAAGACGCCAATGGCTGGAAATAAATGACTAAGGGTTTAAAATAAAAGTTGGGGGATGATTTACCCATTATGAAACAACCCATAAACTGACCCAGCCTAACCAAACATTCACTATATGATGTATGAAAAAATGAATGATAACAAAAAAACTTCATTTATATCAAATCAAATAAAGTACACAATAGCAGAAGACCGAACCTAGCATTAAAGTATTGAGCAGATGAAGAACTCAAGACTCTCAAAAGACACCACGACTCCGTGTTCCACAAGCTCTACGCTCAACAACATCTCCCTAGCATCACCACAGGTCACTAAAAATAAGTTGATTTACCATTGCCTGTATCTTGGAACATGACATCTGAAAAATCACCAATGTTCCAAAACTGGGGTGAGTATAAAACTCAGTAGGTTTCTCCAATGACTTACCTACTCATTCCACTAGGATAGAAGAGTTAGAAACATGTATATAAAAATATTTTATATATTTTGTTTTCTCAAAAGTAGTTAATAACTAAATATAAACAAGTTTCCCAAAACCACATATAACCAAAATCATTAAAATGCCAAAGAAACCAAATTTTCTAGTGAGTTATGTTTTCAGAAAAATAACTAAACAAGCTTTAGAACCGTTTTACAAACATCCCATTTTGGCATACTCAACCATTTCCCAACCCGTGCAACAACGATGCATGCTTCGGTATGACAGTTCCATACTCATGAGTGGTTTCTTGTTGATCTTCCATGTTGTCACAAGGTAATTGTTTCCCATGTTCCATTACACCACTTGGCACCAAGCACAAGGTCATATTTCAACCAATCCTCGTACATGTAGTTACCCTATGCCATTAAAATTTTGGTACTGAGTACAAGGTCATATTTCAACCAGGCCTCACACATATAGTTACCATGTGCCATTACCACTTTGGCACTGATCACAAGGTCATATTTCATCAATGCCTTGTACATGCAGCATGAACACACACCACATATTCCCATTAATCATGACAAAACACCCTTTTAATAAAAACACCTTTTTATTGAAAACCACTTCCATCAAAACCATTAAAATGCCAAACCATTTCAATTCCAAACCATTTCAATAAATCTCCTTTTTTATTGAAAACCCATTCCATAAAAGTCATTTCAATCTCAAACCATTTCAATAAAACACCCTTTTTATTTAAAAACCATTTCTCATCAAACCATTTGAAATATCAGAAAATCCATAATTTAAAATCAATATTTTAAATTCATGAATCCAAATCACTTGCACTCACCACAATTTCACAATTTCACTTAAACCATTAATCTTCACAAAGGAATATTTATTCTATTCTTTCCACAATCAATTCCATTCAAATAAACCTATTTGAAACTAATACAATCAATTCTAAAAAGACGAGTCGAGAGTGAAGCCTCCTAATTTTAGGGTTTTGATGAAAACCACAACGAACGATGAACAAACAATAAAACCAGGTTGCTTCTTCAAAAACCAATCTTAGATCTATTCTTGTAGCAAGACCATGACCAAATCTCATCATATTTGGAATCCAAACACATAGATCTATGCATAACGGGTGCCAATCCGAGAAACTGAGATAAGAGGAGAAGCATATCTAATTAGATCTAAGAAGTCAAACGAGAACGTTGAAACACGATCACATACCACAAGAATCCAGCTTAAATTCACCAAGTGATGCTTTTGGATCACCACTAGAATGATAGGAAAACCCTCTTCTACCTTAGGAGAAGAAAAATCTGGAGATAGAGCCGCTTAGGAGGATAAACTAGCCACTTAGTGGAAAAAACGTATGAGATCTACCATTATAGGATCTCATTTAAGTGGTCGCACGGTTTGACAAACTGTGTGCTAATCCTACATTATCCACTGCCTCGGTAGACCCTCCACGCAAGGTTTTTCTGTACGGATAGACAAACTGTGTGCTACCCATGCAGAATCTATTACCTCCAAGACCAACAATGCACTGTTTTTCTGCATGGTTTAGGAAAACCGTGTGCCGTCCATGCGACTTCCCCATTTCCTAAAAACATCATTCAAAGTTCACCTGACTCTCCAATTAATTACCCTTAACATTAAAACCTTGAATATAATCAAGTAAGGGATACATATAGGAAAACAGGGGTACTTCAATTTTAATCCTAAATGATTCATTTTATCTTTTTTTTTGTTTTGGTAATTCATAAATTGAATGTTTATACCTACTCATGTATGATCATTATTCCTAGTCATATTATTTAGCAAAGCTCGGCATGAGGTTTGTATGTGGTCTATTAAATATAAAGATGGTGTTTATTTCCCTAAACTAAAAACAATAAGAAACACTGGTTGATTTAAAGTAGTTAGAGGATTGAGGTCTTGGATATTATAGTAAATATTTTTATATGTGACTATAACGGGAGTTCTATGATTTCCTTGTCATTTTATTATCTTATTATTATTTATTATAACCAAATATTGGGATTATATCTATCTTAATATTTATTATGGGTAATAAATTGGATTACTATTTTACAAATTAGGGTTATTTCATGAGTTCATATATATGAATAATTATTAATTAAAATTTCATGGTATGTATGTCTATTTTTATTGAGTGAATTGTATAAATGTTCATTAGAATACGACCTCCAAAAAAATGATATTTTCTTACTTAGTACTATTTATATATTCCTATACTATTAAAGGGTGTAGTTCATTTGAACACATCTCTCACTACCACCCTATAATGGTTCCATTGGGAGAAATCATGTAATTGTTTTCAAAAATATTTATTATAATCAAATTATGTAGAGACCAATGTTTTATCAATATTAAAATTTAGAATAGAGGGACTAAGTAGAGAAAAAAAAATTATCTGGATTGAGATTACAAATTGAATGGATTGATATTGGAAAATTCATTATCATTTTCATGTTTTCAAGGATAAAAATGTTAATATAATCACGTTATCCCTAGATATTTAAGATCTTGTTGGTGAATAGGTAGGCTTTCTGATTACATATATCTATGTTCAAATTATCATAACTTTTAATATATCCAAAAATAATAGAGGAGAATTCATTTTATCTTGTCTTGGTTACTTGTTTTTCAATCATGTGTAGAAAAAGAATTCTATTGGTCTTTGATGATACAAATATCTAACATTATATATAACACTCAAAATATATGTTTAATTATTTAATTTCATTATAGGTTGTTCCATAATGAAATATTACTGACCAAATAAACATTCACCATGGTGGGTCTAAAGACAGCATTATCCACAATAAAACTACATTAATCTCTTGACCATTGATATATTAGATATTTTAATAACATAGATATTTCATGTAATGTTTTCGGATATTATTTTTATTATTTCAGAGCCAATGCACTAAGAATACGTGAAATTATAATGCCCAATATCCAAAGAATTAATTATTGGATATATTAAATATAATAAATAGAAATGGTACTCAATTTTATTGAAATGGGGGTTTATTTTATTAATGGGTGATTTTATATGAATTATGAAGAGGCCTTTTAATTTAGGATAAATGTCTAACTAGAGGCCCAGCATAATCATGGTAAAAAAATATGGAATTTTTGGAAACAATTTCATGCACAATGAAATAAATAAAACAAATAGATTTATTATTTTAATTCATTTTTCTATTACCAATATTAGAGGGTATCATGTTACTCTAATATGGATATATCCAATGGTTATCTGCATAACCATGGAGCCATTGGAAAGATACTATAGGGAACAGTGGATACTTTCTCTATGATGAACAATAACGGAATGAATGGAAAATGATTGATGTTTAGTGGATTCAATGGATCTCTCCAATGACTATAATGCTGGATCAGTATTCATCTAGAATCAATCCCAATCATTATAGGAAATATGTTTTATTTGATTCCTTAACCAATATTAATTTCTTCGATGATCATGAATAAATCGACAAATGGATTGATTAATGAATCATCATTAATGGGGGATGTGATAGATTAATCAGGTTATGGGTGAATTTTCTTCATAATTAATTTTTGGATTAATCAAGTTTATCCTAAGGGAAACAGACTATGATTGACACGAACATCATTTGAGTTTCGTTCTTCTTGATCATGTCTTTACATTCCTCTCATATTCATGGTTGATTATAGACATTATTCATTTGGCCCCTAGTTTTATCAATCCTGATCAATCAATCATTCCTCACTTGTTTCATGGAACTATAATCTGAAATTATAGTTCATGGATCAACATGACACGATGGTGGAGAAATAATGGAAGTGATTATTGATTAGATGTTTAAGGATATGTTATTTAATCTTCTATGGTGAAAATTTAATAATTATGAATAATTCCAATTTCTAAATTAATAGACAATATGATTTTTTAGTCATTGATATAAGGGTACGTCAGGGACTTATTTTATGTTTTCCAACAAGGAGGTCACTAGATATAAAGTTGGTTGAATGGAATGAATAATATAATACATAAATGAAAATATGAGAAATGTCTAATACATGGCATGTATTCCATTTTCGAATGCCTTGTGGGTCCCCATATCTAGAGCATCGGGTATCGAGAAATAAATATTTATCTCAAGGCATGTGGAATGGTCCCACGATGTGTGACATCTCCCTAGAATAAAAGTTTAGACCTTTTAGGGTACAAAAAAACAGGTGGTAGATCATTGTGTACTCCTTTTCATGGACATTGATTGGACTATATTACACTAGCTATGACATATACTGGAACACGATCCAGTGCACATATGATAGGATGTGTACTAGAACATTGGTAGATTACATAGGCAGCTTAAACACCATGTGAATATACATAGACATGGAAACGACCTGATGAAATGGTCCATTTACATGATAATGGCCCAGGGTCATGGGAAACAATGTGTTACCCCAATTAAAAAAATTGTACTTATTTATTAATTGATTGAAACTATTTGCCTCTATAGTTTTTACATGTTTTGTTATGGTTTTCCCCTCATATCCATTCATTATGGGTTTGTAATGAAATATCTCCTTCACATAAGACAATGATCCCATTAGCATTACATGTAATATAGAGTCATTGTATTCCCTTTATGGGGCCAATTGTGAGATCCACTATTCATATTAATTCAATATGTGGATTTCATGATATCTTTAGGACCAAAAATATAAGGGTGTCAGTCCTCTACATAGTAGTTTAATCTATATTGAGTTATCAGTATCATTCCTTGGACTTAGGACTGAACATCGTCAATTTATTATACCTCTTCACACCATTACAATGTTATTCAAATGGATATATTCAATAATAATTACCTCTTTTATGGACATCACCATTGTTTTACTACACAAGAGTGTGTTCTCTAGATATTATTGATATTTTTTCAATAGACATATAACTGTGTAGAGAATACTATATTTTATTTTCTGTATGTTTTTTGGTTTGCTGGTGTCCAATTAGGTATTGTTATAATCACCCATATGTGGGATTTGCCTATATGTGTCATGTCTTATCCAGATGATCAACGCTTTGGTAGAGTCTTTGGAATACCAATTCTAGATAGTGCTTAGTGAGATCAGACATATGGGGGTGTATTCCTATGGTATTCTAAAAGTAGTCTCACATTTACATTTAGGTTGGGATTAGTTTTAGAATCATTGTGTTGGGGTTTTATTTAGACAAGTTTACTTTCCTTGATATCTTGTTGTACAATAGTTGTGGGATTTGGTTGACAGAATGCATTATTGGTCAGCTTTTTTAAATTTCATAATAGAATATTTGTGGCAATGTTTGCATATATACATGTACATATGATAATGAATGTAATGTTAGTGATTTTCATACTCAACACTAGTCAACATAACTTGGCCTATTGGAGGTAGTTTAGGGTGGTCACAGAATTAGGCCATTGGTATGGTTTCTAACTTAGTGGTATGTAATTAGTATTTTCTATCTTATGACCATGATTTTGGGAGATTATCTTGGGGAAACAATGTAATGAATTTTGAGATTAGATTTCAGGACTCGAACTCCAATAAATGTGTGGTGGAAGACATATCCATCAAACATTTCAATGATGACATACAATTCCATAAATTATATAAGAAATATTTTACATGGGAGAAACTGTTATATGCATAATATAAGAATGGGTTCTGGTTTCAATTTCCCACTTGAGTCATCTCTCAAGATATATTCATTTATCATGGTACAACTTGTTTATAATCAAGATTCATCTATGATGTATGTCAAATAGTAATTAGAATAAGTTTCATGTGAATAATACCCTCATGGATGAGGTGTCGATGCTGGGACACATTCTAGATGTGGATCCTTCATGTGGGGAACCAACTACCAGTTGAGTAGATGATGGTACCGATAGTACCAGTGGAGGATGATCATAGGCTAAGTGCAATACAAGAGATTTACTGATAGAGGCCAATTAGGTTTTAAGGGGTTCCTAACCAATGGGCATTTTGGGACTAGATTTTAGAGGTGACTTGAGTTTTTTGTCTATTCATGGTAGTAGAAAATCATATCGTGTTTATAGAAGTGTGCCTAAATTATGGATCAATAGAGTGACAGTGGGAATTAGTGACCATGCCTTATGATGACATTACACTACAATGGTTAATGTTTTAGCATCTCATCTGATATGAGTTCTCTCCTGCTACACTGAGGGATGTACTTATCCAGGATCTATTGTATCATTAGTAGGGGAGCATAAAAGTAGATGACCATTCATCATGGTTTCCCAAATTTCTAGAAACACCATTGATAATTTTCTTGAGAAGTTCTTGAAGGATCTGGCCTTCAAAAACTTATCTCTAGAAAAATATGAGTTCCATTTATCCCTACATGATTTCCTACATATGATGTATATTTAAAGAGAGATTTAGTGGTTGATAATTTCTAGGTAGAGTTTATACTACTAGTGGTCTCAATTTAAGGGAATACAGGAGTAGAGACCTCGGTAACAGGAAACCAACTACAAACATATAGACCAGAAAAATGGGGCAATTTAAGAGAAGTTAAAGGGATAATGGATCTATGGTTCAGAGATAATAATGATGTTCAAATAATACAAGAATTAGGTTTGAATATTCATGTCATTTTCAAGGGTATCATTCTTGAGATTATTCGACCCTTTATATAGCTAATAGAGAGACCATGGAAGGGATACCAAGATAGAGGAAGTGATAGGATAACATATGTATGTATGTTGACATTCATGGTAAAGGATATTATATAGTAGAAGGATGTAGTGAATGATTTGAATGATTACCACCACCATTACCATGTGGTCTAGCCCAAGCAATGTTAGATGGATGAAACTGGAGGGGATAACAACATGCAGAGAAAGCATATAAACTCGAGGCTCCAGGAATGATACGAGTAAGGACTTTATTATTTTTAACCTTATATCCTGTAATAATAGACATTGGTTGTTATCATATATTTTATACCACACATCTAGTTCGAGTAATAGATATACAATTGATCCCTTACCTTGATCCTTGCATTTGGAGATTCATAGTAGCGGTCACTCAGCTATCACACACATTCACTGAATGTGTTCCCTAAATAATGGAGGATATAACAACTATTATCATATATTTGGATAAATGATTATGATTTATGATTTCATATATGGTATGGACTTGTTAACAACAATTCTTGACAAGATTGAAAATTTTAGGTGGAGGATGTGGTGTGTCTATTTTTATGGAACATGGTTCTCCTTTGATTGTGAAAATGAACCCTAGGGAGAACCACGTTGACTCATTAATATGAGGGTGTAACTAATTAATCATCAGTTGGATATGGTTACCCATACTTTAGTGACTATTATGAGTTTCTAGTTTCCAATAGAGGTGGTGGATTACAATGGAATCTTCCATAATGATGTTCCCGACTTACCTCCCCATTGAGCAATGCATTCTGCATTGATCTACACCCGATGGTATCACTAATATCTATTCCAACATATCGGGTTACCCTATTGGGATTCATGAGATGAGAGTGTAGTTAGAGGAATGTAGAAGAATAGATTTGATAGACCCATTAATTCCCCTTGGTTATTCCTACTTTTTCCTTCCCAAAAGGAATATTAGAGAATGAGGTTTTTTGCGGACTAGTAGTTCATAAACTATGGGTTAGTGATGAATATATAACCTCAAAGGAATATCGATGAACTCTTTTAAACATTGTTATGGGTACACTGGTTCTCAATATATGAACTCAGTTCAGGTTATCATCAAATCTGAGTACAAGATGAAGATAAAACCAAGGCAACATTCAGATTTTAATAAATTATATATGAGTAATTAGTGATTAATATTTTTATAATCGACACCAAAATATTGTTCTAATGAAAAATGATCAATATCTTTCCTCCTTTGTTTTATAAATTGAAGATAGTATTCATCGATGTTATATGTATATACTATGTATCTAACAAAGAGCATGACAGACACTTTAGATTAGTTTTTTTAAGTACTCTAGGAGAACCATATTTAAAGAAATATATCAATTCTATAGTTTAATATTTAGGTGGATCACATTATGTGATATGATATATCAACATTTGATGTGGTAGTGTACTCATCCATGGTCAAGACAATGTTATTTTTAGAGCCACCCAAGAGTGTGAGATGGGTCTGTAGCTTCCATGGGTTAATATGATATTACACGATATTCATACATGATTTCCATAGGGTATCATAACCCATGACACCTTTGTATTGGTTTGGGTAGGGTTTTGTGTGGATAGAGAACTACCATCAAAATTATCAATAGTTGGGGTATAGTCTGACATGCACCCCAATCATGAGATTTCCATAAGGGGGTTTAATGTATGTAGTGTTTTTTGATGCATAAATAACAAATCATGGATTTTTTGTGAAGAAAACAAAGTTAGTGATTTAATATGGTTCACATCACATGAGATCACAAGAATAGAACAACCAAAACCACAGTCTTGATTTTGTTGCTGAAGTACTAGCAATAAATATGTGGCGACACTAACAAATGGTTTAGAAATTTCACTTCAATTCTAATAACAAAAGTATAAAGTACATCTTATCATGAACGGATATTAATTTGAGACAGAGGTTTTATCCATAGTGACACTAGTATTATGAATTCTATATCATCTATACTTATGAAATGGGGAATGAGTGGTAGATGTACTTATAATGAGATCTTGTTCGTTTTTTCTAAATGAGGAATCAATTTCGTTGGCCAAATTGAAGATATCATTTGAGGACGTATATCGAGAAACATAACTCAAGATGATGGGTGTCACATGTCCTTTCATATAATGATTCAGGGTGGAACATCTTTTGTATGTCTACTATGAGGCCCTATGCACTCAGATATTCGTTGGACATGCTACAAATGGATTTTCTATAGGTGGGGATCATGTAATTCTTTTTAAGTGACACATAATGGTACCCAAGATGTTTCCAGAGGTGGTTTAGAGATAGAGGTTAATATGTATACTTTGGTGCTACCCTTGTCTAAATATCATAGTATATATTGAAAAATATTATGTTTTATTTTTGAATTAAATAGTTATTATTATTAAGATAATTAATTCATAATATAAATACTTTATGATAGGGCTATTTATTTTAAAAATTAATTTTTCAACAATAAAATTTTAATTTTGAAAATTTCTTTAAAATTTTGAGTTCTTAATAATTAAAATAGTAGAGTAGGAATTACTATGAATTTTGAGAAAATGTTTTATTTTTTGGAGAATAGTAAAAATATTGTATTTTTAAAAAATACAATATTTTTTGTGACGTCAGGAAGAAAAAATTATGATATAAAATTTAATATGTTTATTTAATGACTTAATTATGATTTTATAAGAGTCATATTGAATATAAATAATTCATAACTTTTATCCTATAATTTATCGCATGATAAGTATAAATGTTATCGTCAGCGCTGACATAGTGCCACCGTTGCATTGGAAATGTCAGGATTCATTCCATATATAAGAAAAATTAGTGATAATAATTATTTGGAAGACTTTTTTATTAAATATTATATATAATTGATGTTTTTATATTGAGTTCTAATTTTAGGTATATATTACATTAATATTATCCAAATGCATGTGCAATTATAGTGTATGAAAAGAAAAGATAAAATAATAAATTCTAGATGTTTTGTTGACATGTATATGTGGGAATATACATAATGAATGAATATTAGACATTATTATGAACCAAGAGAATTTATCATTATGAAATTAATTTATTTTTAATTTCATATATGAAAAAATTTCAACTATTTATTATGAAACACTAATAAAATGATTGTGCAGGCCTAAGAAAAATAATTATAATATTTTTAATTAAAATCATATAAACTATTAAATGACTAATAATTTTCCTAAATAGTTTATATAACAAATTTTAATCAATTTTCTATTTTAAATTTATTTGGCAGATAATATGTACCCAATGGAATCACATTAATTCTTTTATATTTTTTAATAAAAGATTATGTCATGGTGTTCACACTATAAACATTAGTTTGTATGAAATTTTATTTTATTATTTTCTGCATATTTTTTTATGAAGAAATAGTATTTAGAATTATAATAAAATTAACTTTTTCATGGAATTTGTTTTAATATATAGGTAATAAATAACTAACATAAAGGTTTTCATAATAATGGTGGCATAATGATTTTATTAATGAATGAATCAATTTAATGATATTAAAAATAATAAATTAAATATAATATGAGATTTTTATGCTAATTAAATAATTCACTAGATTTATAAGATATGTATAAGATATAATAATAAAATTGAATTAAAATTTTAATCCCTAGTTTGATGCTTTTTATTCAATAGTTTCTAATACTGTTAAATATGAAAAAAATAATATTTCATGAATATAATATTTAATTTGATGATTTATAAAAATTTTGGAAAAATTCAAAAATTTAAAATAAATTGTTGGAAATGTGATCTAATATGATTTTTTTTCTATTTATAAATTCACAAACCATATATTATAATTAATATAATTTATTTTTGGAGTAATCCACACATTACCACTCACCTCACTTATAAATGGAGGCTTCTTAATTAACCAATATTCATTAACTTGAGCCATCATGGAAAAGTTTACTCTTTGAAATTCCCTTATAATCATCCCTTGAAACAATATATAACATCTTTCTTAACAAAAATAAACTTCAATAATTTATAATGAGTCTCTCAAAGAGGATTTTTCATGAAGAAAGATTTCTTTTTCTCCTCTTTAAAATTATTTTCCCAGTTTTCCTTTTATTAACATCATATCCAATGATTCATGACAGATATAATAATAGATATACTATAATTATGTTGTTTTTTTGATATATGAATAACTAAATCCATTCATGTTATTCTTTTATCCTTATATAAGGAAATTTTTTTCCGTAGTTTGTCAATTCATTGCCTTCATGGAAAATGAGTTTCCGTTTCCCATTACGACAATAATGGTATGTTTTAATTATAATTTTATTTTATAAAATGACCAATATATATGTTATATCATTTGGATTATTATTTAATTTTTTAATGGATGTCCACAAATTAACAGACCTTGGAATCCATGAAATGAATGCACCTAAATCAATGAAAATAATTAAATATTCTTAATATGTTGGGGGAAAACATTATAACCACAATACAGAAGGTATTATAAACATGAATATACTTATGAAATAAATTGTTAACATAATTAAAATAATTATAAATGAGTTTTGAATATTTTAAGGAACTAAACCCCATGTTAAGCGACACATTATCTAAAAGATTATATTAAATTTAAAAGTGATTTAGTCATCTAAATATTTCTATTTTATATTAATTTTTTTATTATTAACTTTATGAATTTATTTACAATGGTATTATTATCTTAATTTATCCCATGTGTTTATAAATGTGATCATTTTATGGTGTTATGTATGAGACATTCCTTTTTAAATCTTTTTAAATTTCACTATTATAAAATTAAAAAATATTGTTTATTCATATATACAACATTTGAGGTTTCTCTATTTTCATAAAACTATGTTATTATAACATTTTTATTAAATGTTTTCAGTGTTATTTTTTAATATAATTATTTAAATATTATGTGGATGGTTTTTATTTTTTTAATTTGATTTTAATCAACTTGGGAATTTTCAAATCTGAATGTATTTTACTCATCCGTTTCAATGAGTTATCAAAAGTTTTACTCATGATACAGTCCGTAGAAATATTTAATTTGATTTGAGACTATTATAGATCACATTAAGATGGGTTCTTCCTCATTTTATCAAGATATATGCAGGGTTGATCCCATTACAGCTAATGTTATTATTGGTGTGCCCCATTATAGCTCTCCAATAAATTGGGTTGTGTGGATATAGAAGTTGACCATACAGTTATTCAATTTTCATGTGTCAATGTTTGAGTGATATGGTAATTATGTCCCAAGGTGACTGATTGATTTTTCTTTTCATTCTAATGAGTTTTCTAGAAAAGTATTTTTTGGGTTTTCATGATTTCACTGGACTAATGATTTCAATTATATAGGTCCCCTATTGATATTTTGGTCTGTATCCTTGTTTTTAAAATGCTTGTTAAGGATTCTATAGAATTTATATAGATAGTTATGGTACTAGTTTAGAAGAATACAGTTAGATAATTTTTAATAAGATTCCTAAACAATAAGTAAATGTATTGTTTTTATAACACTTCTAAACGTAGTATGGAAAAGTTCCTAGAATGTATATTGCACCATGTATTGTTATATTATAGTTTATAATAAAATTACACAAGATGATTTATTATGGAATAAAAAATTATAGGTTAGAGGATTTACATATGGTAATAAAGGAACAATCTAGAAAAATGTGTTGATTAGTCTTTGTAATATTTAAAAAAAAACATTAGTGATATGAATTACTTTCTATATTCTAGTTAATTTATTACAGATATGAAAATATTTTTCCCCATTCCCAAAATGTAAATATATAATTATAATAAAATGAATTAATTGAAGGAGATCAATTTATATAAGTGTGGAGAATATGAGAAACCAGGTATTTATAAAGTCATATTTGTTAGTATTATTGAATAAAATAGTTCTCTTCAGTATGTTATGTAATTCGTAAAATAAATAATTTATATATTTATTTATTTATATAAAATATTAATGTTTTAATAGTACATTTTAAATTTTTAAAAAATAATTTGACATTTGAGTTAATCATGATAAATATATATTAGAATGAATTTTTTATAATTTTCGAGAAATTTTTAATTCTCGCTGAATATTAAAAATTCATCCTTTTATAAAATAAGAAAAATATTTTTTGATGACATGAAGTCATAATAATGATATAAAATATAAAAAATTTATTGATAACTAAATTATGATTTTATAAGTGTAATATTTTTAATAAATAATTCTGAACTTGTATGTTATAATTTATTTCATGATATGTTAAAAAATTATTTTCAGTGCCGATGTAGTGTTTGTGCATCCCTGACAATGTCAATTTTTCATCAATATAAATACTTATAGAATGATACAAAATGTTTGAAAAAACATTATATAAATTACTAAGTATAATTTATATTTTCCAAACATTATTAATTTTATAGTTATATTACATTAATCTTATCCCAAATAATATACAATGCTTGTGCATGATAAGAAAAATAAAGATAAAAATTTATCAGGTTTTTTCGGCATGTATATGAGTAACTATAGATATTGATTGAATATATAACTTTATTTTGAACCTAATTTTTTTCTTTTTATGATAGTATGGTATTATTAATTTTTTTGTATGAAATATGTATCTTTAATTAATGTGAAATGTTGATGTAGTGCTTGTGTATTCTTATGAAAAATATAAATTTTTTAATTAAAATTACAATAATCGTTAATTGAATCATATTTTGGATTATATGTTTTTAAACATAATTCTAAACAACTATATCACCGGGATTATATTTGGGAACATTTTGGACCCACAAGAATCACAATAATACCTTTATAGTATTTTATATAAATATAAGCCCATGTGTTCACGGGATAAACATTTATTATTTCATGATTTAAATTTATGGTTTCCCAGAACAATATTTTAGGAAATATAATGTTTTTGGCTAAATAATAATATTATCATATAAAGGATTTTTTTAACTTAAAGGGTATAAATAACTACCCTAATATATTTCACAACAATGATGTGGTAATTATTTAAAAATTTAATGAATAAAATAAATGACACTAAAAATAATAAAATAAAATACATTTTAAATTTTTATGATAATTAATGAATTATATTTTTTAATATTTTAATGATAAGATATAATAAAATTATTATATTCTAATTTGGTACAAATTTGGATGGTTTTAATGTCAAAAGTAATTAATATTGTTTAATTGGAAAAAATCAATTTTCATGAATATAATATTTTAATATATATTAAAAAATAAAAAAATTTATTGAACAAGGAAAAAATTAAAATATTGGGTTGATAATGTTATATCATATACTTTTTATCCCTTTTCATATTCATTATCCATATATCATAATTAATGTAATTTAAAATTTGAGTGACTCCTAAGATACCCTTCACTACCCAAATAAATGGAGGCTTCTTCCTTTATAAATATTCCATACCTTTATCCTTATTTCTCAACTATACTCTTACATGTTCCCTTATCCTCATCCCATTCCACAATCAAGAGCTTCTGGTCTCAAAAAATTATCACATCCAAGAGCCTTAAAGAGGATCTCAAGGGGGAATTTTCAAGAAGAAATAATCCATTTTTGCCTCTTTTAAATTATTTTTCACTTCTACAATAACACCCAAAGCTTCTATGGTATGTTTCCATTTGAATTACATAATTACATTCTTTGTACACAATATGGAGTTTTAACACACCCTGACCAATCAATCTAACTGTTATGATTATCAATACACACTTTTTTAAATTTTAAAAATTTTATTTCTTAAAATGGACTTTATTTTTGATTTCGGAATACTGAAATTATATTTGGGGAATTTTTTTTAATTTTCAGAAAACTCACAATTTTTGATGAATTATGAAAAACACTGTGTTATTGTTTAAAACTGACTATTTATTTAAATAATCAGTATTTTATTTAAATTTATATTAGAAAAAAATAGATACATATTACTAATTTATATAATTCATTTGAGTCATTTTTGAATAATAGAAGATATATAATATTTTATTGATCTTTTTACCTTCTTTTACCCATCTTTGTGGCCCATTTTAAAAATAGAATAAAAATTAATTTTATCATTTTTGTGAAATGAATTTAAAAAATTTGTGAGACATGGAAGACATCAGTAAGTAAATTGTGGTTCAATAAGACAAAAATATTTTTTGGTGAATAGTAACTTTTGATTTTTATTTACCACTTTTAAAAGTAAATAGGATAATTAAATGTAAAATATGATATTATAATTATCATAAAACATGTCCTAATTCTAAAATATATAATATTTTATTTCGACCAAAACCATCCTTAGGAATATAAAATGATCCTTTATGTACACTTGGAGTAAATTTGGATATTTATATTTATTTTATTTAAATAAGAGTTAAAAGTGTTAAATTCAAAGTTTAATAAATAAATAATTTTTAATTTAGAATTCTAGATAAGATAAATTGGACTATAAATATTCATTAAAAATATAAGAATATTTCCTACATAATGGTATTTTATTTATAATTTCATAAATTTAATAAATAAATTTATTTATGACATAATGAGGATGCTATAATTACCATATTCATGAAAGATAAAAACAATTGATATTATAAATATCCAAATAAATGTAAATTGAGACCTATGATTAATACCACTAATTTTAAATGATAATATGACATGCTATGGTTTATTAAATAGTTGTGTTTAGAGTGATAAATTTGTTATTACTTTCACAAATAAAAATACCAAATTGTGTAAAAAATTTACATAAATTAGTTTTTAAATCAAATATTATATTATTTATTGATTTAATAATCCTAAATATCTAAGGATCATCCAAAATAGTTAGATATGGTTAGATATATCAATAATAAACCACTTGGGGTTCTATGGTATTTTTTTCAGTATGTTTATTAAACATTTATTATAATAATACAGGAATACCTGGTAAAAGTGAAACCATTTAATTAAGAGTTAAATCTAAATGATAATGTTAATATGGTGACCTAAACATGTCTAAAACCATTTGGTTGAGTGTTTTTCCACCCATCCTCACATTATCATCTAAATAAATCATTTTTTAGCCATTATTAACAGAATATGATTGTATAATAAAATAATATTTCAAGTTTTTCCTAAAGTGACCCTCACCTCACTTATAAAAGGGAACTTCCCTTTCTCTCAACATCAAACCTTCAAATTAATTTGGCTCACCCAAAAATGGATTAAATATCCTCCCAAATTCCCTCACTTTGACCTAGAGGCATTAATTTGATCATAAAGCCTACCTAAATATCTATTTGATCAACTTAACTGGAAACACCCGAAAAAGAGGTAATAATTTCAACATCTCGTTCAATGTTCTTTTTTTCTTCCACATTCTATTTCATTGTTGATTCCATACCAAAATAATAACTCTAGAACCTTATACATACTAGGATGTTATTATAAATATGGTACTACCATATTCATTACTCTATTCATACTATGAATGAGAAGTCACCGTACATGAGTACGTATAGCTTACAATATCCACATCGTGGTGTAGTTTGTTATTTTAAAAAATCATGATTTTGATGGTTATACTAAGGAGTATAACTAAAATAAATAAACAATAAAACCTTTTAAGGATTCTATATATTAGATATACCACCAATTACATATGATTTCTCCATCAATAGAATGATATTGTCACTCGTGCGTACGTACGGATTACAATCTCCACGAACGAGATGAAATTCAGTCCCCATAGAACCCCTTCAAGAATAATTTAAATTTTATGATTAAAAATAATATTTAATAACATAAAATCATTCTGGATATGATTCAAATACATCCTATACATAACAAACATTATATACATAACAAAACATATAAATAAATAAAAAATAGTTAACACCCAAAACAATGATACTACTAAAATATTTTTAACAAAGAAATATTATATGATCATATATGATATCATATCTATGTATACATTTCTTTTATTATATAATAACAATGACTTATCTATTATAAAGGAGGTTAACTTACCCTATACCAAGTAAAATTATAAGTTAAGGGTTAATTATACAATCTCTTCATTATCTGAGGTTGTTTATATGTGAGTATATATTGGGAACTCTTTATCATCCACATCCGTGTTTTCTAAAAATGTCTTCCAAAACATTTTCACTATTTACTAGATTATGTGTTACTGTCATTTAGTCACTTATTTGACTCATTATACAATGTTTATAAAGGAATATTTCCATCATTTTCCAAACAAGGTCCTTTACAACATTTTCATCAAAATTAAGTAAAGACTGTTTTTTCACAAATATGGTGAGTGCGGCTGTTTTCTGCCATTATGACATCTTCAAAGCATACCTTACTAGATTATAAGAATATTTTCAAAATTAATTCCTTGTTTTATAATTATGTTACTTTTAAATGGTTTCAAAATTGAAATACGAATTTCTTTCAAATAGTTTTCATTTCATCTATATCAACATCCTTTGATGGATTTTATATTTCATTGAAGTTGTTTTATTATGATACAAATCATGGATATTTTATTGATGGATTTGTGATATGTATGACTGTGGATGTGTTATTTTTATACCACTCATGGTTTATATATAAATTATTGACATTTTTTTTTCTAGTTTTAATACGAATGTTTATGTTATGTTTAAACCTTTTCATAAGATGAATGCATTTGACTTACTAAGTGATGGGTGGACCCCACTATAGCACCTCGATGCATCGGTAGGACTAATGAGACAAACTAGAGTCTTGGAAGAAGGCCTTGAAATTTTTTTATTTTTGGTCATGGAACAAGGCCTTTACAATGGGGTTATGAAGTCTGGAATTATGCATGCCATCATTGTGAACATGGCTATTGATATTGCATTTGATTATTCGACTAGTAGAATATCAATTTGAATAAGTAAACGGAATTATTTGATTTATATTTTACATATTATGATGAAATATAAGTTTAAAAGGATTATTTTTTAGTCTTATACATTGCCATAAATGTTTATTATTATTTATGAATGTTACCTTTATACTTTTATCATTTCTGATCATTCGAACTCACCCCTTTCTTGTGTTTTATTTCTCTAAGGAAGCGAAGAATTATTTTATGATTAACCTGGAGGAATATGGTAAGGGATACAAGTGTGTACTAAGGCGACACTATTATGTTATTTTTCATTATTTCTTTATTAAATGTAAATCATTTTTTTGTATGTAGTACTTCCAAGGCTACTAAACTAATTTGCCTTTCAAGACATGATCTGTTGTGATCATTCCAATGTTATGTAATAATATAATAACTCTGGGTAACTAGTGCTGGGGAGTAACATTTACATTAAAGTTTCCACCTATATGATTTTTTCTAGCAACAATAGTATAATATTGAATGGATTTCATTGTTTTTAGGGTATATGATTCATAAATTCATCATCTTATCCTATTACTATAAATTAATTAAATCATTTTTTTTTGGTTTATCAATTCATCACCTTCATGGACTATGATATTTTGTTTCTGTATGGGCTTTGATTATCATGGATCAGTCCATTGCATGTTTTTGAAGATATATGTGCTCAAATGCATCTTGGATGATGTTTAGAGAAATTCAATTAATTAAAAAATATAGAGAGTTTATTACACATCATGTAAGTATATTACAGGATGTGAAATCCTATTTCAAGGGATTTTCAGGGCATGAAATGTGGATTAATAGTTTGAAATGTTTTGGGGTTCTAAAAAAATATATATCATTAAGGTGATGTTTTTTAGTAGAAATTGACATCGAGACATTACACAATGTAAAAATAATTACACATCATGTAATACCGTAATGTTGTATGTTCTAATTGTTTTATATCCACTCTGGTTTTGTTAATTCTAGGGTTGCAGCAGTTCTCCCCCAACCCCATGACTTATGATGACCATATCTTCAGCTTTTTGAGGATTCCTTCATCAAGGAATGATCCCTATCTCCATTCTGTGTGTTTTAGAAATATGTATTCGATATAAGGTATGAACTACAACTTTTTGTGGTTTATTCACTCCATTTACTATCATTTCTATATTTCATGTGATTCCACATGGTCTCCATGTTTCTAATGATGTTTTCATTATCTATGGATTGCGTGTCCTAGCAGCGGGGGTCTATAGGTGGATGTAGTTGTTACGGGAGAGGAGACCATGATCAGTTTCTTTGATCACCTCTTTTATGAAGAAGACCAAGAACCTATTGAGGTATGAATTATATGATTCTCTATTTATTTATATAAAAATATAGATCTACCAAGATCTATACATTTGTATTTCAATTAAATTTAAATAATAATTATATAAATAGTATTAATGAAATTCATATCGATCACATGGTGATTTTGTTACATTGAATAATGATAATTATTTCTATCTTGATTTGATAAATAATTTTATATCTATGCATTGCTTGTTTTTTATTTCATTCATGTTGAAAATTGTTAATGAAAGATAAAATGAAATAATTTTTTTAATTATATGGCTAAATCAAAACAAGGCATGGTTAATTAATTTAGTTGTTACTCTTGTAATTTGATGACAACCAAATTGATGTAAGTAATCACATTTAATTTTTTTTATAAAAGTAGTGAAATGAATTGGTCACCCAATTCATTCCCCAAAGGACATTATTAAAAATTAAAAATTAGGCGTACAAATTTTAGGTGTAAAGATGTAACACCAGAATGATAGGAAAACAAGCCTACAAAATCATGAAGTTAAAAAACAAAATTGAAAAAGAAAAACTATTATCGTACAGTCCATGATCCCCTTATGCATGGAGGGTTTTTTCCAAGATTAAAACATCATGCTTCAAAACTGTAGGTGGTCTTTGAAATGATACATTGGCTTTTAGTCCAAAGGAGAAATTTGTTTTTCGTAAGTTGGATAAGATGTGATGAAAGAAAACATATCGTGGATGGTAGATAGAGCCAAAATCATATTCCACAAGGGGGACACAAAAGGAGGACGAAATAATGTAGAATCAAGCATGTTCATAACATAAGAAACAACTAGATTTTAGGGAAAAATTCCAAATGAAGTAAGATGATACCAAAATAGCAGGGGGACCACCTCCCTGAGTACAAAGAAACCCAAGATCAAGAAATATGTCATAAAAGTAGACTGATGGAGCATATAAAAAGACAACCCATCTCCCAAATTTAAGGAATGTATTAAAAAACTAATAGGAATCAAAAAGAAAAAAATTCTATTAATTGAAACGAAATGGAAGTTGAGAAACCTGGAATCCATTTTCAGACAATGACCCTCAACATTATAAATTAAATCATTATCGTGTATTGGTTTTGATGTTGATGGCCTATGATATTTTTAGACTCATACACCATGTTAGAAAACATCCTCCTTATGGGATGAGAGTATATATCTGCAGAAATTTCCCCATTTTTTTATTGACGGAAGTTAACTGTATAATTTTAATTCATCAAAGATCCATGTTCCTAAATATGTCCAATTTACATTCAATATGGTATGTAACCCTACAATAATGGCCATTTTCAGGTTCACTATCAGTGTCATCTGAATCTATTTATTTTGAGGAGCTTGATAATTGATCAGTAGGCATGGATATCTGCGAAGTATCAGAAACCAATGGGAGTGGTATAGGATCATTAGTTTCCATCCTATAGGAATCTAAAGACAATGTAACAATCATTCATTCAATTATATAATAGTCTCTAAGCTGTTTTTATGAATTTGGGTAATGTAACCATCGACATTTGCCACTTGGTTTTTCCATTAATTGAACTTAACTACATGTAGGATTCCTTATTTTAATTAGGTTGATCATCATAATCTTGGGAAGATTTACTAGAATTAGAGAGGTCATTGTGAACCTTATTTTTTGTCTCATGATTTTTAAGAAACTTCTTTGGAGCCAGTAGAGGTAATTTTGTGTGAAGTATTTATTCTTTGTTTTTGTACTGAGATCCTATTGTTATGTTTTTTTGTGATTGTTGTGGTATTTTATATAAACGATACTTTCGGTTGTGGGAGAATTTAGTCCTAGATGTGGCCTAATATGGAGATGAATGATCCTAGAAGACTATTATTTAATGGTGGGTTAGGTAGGAGTAGTGGTTTAGGTGGAAATAGTTGATGCCTATACTGTCGAGTTGCCTCATTTAACGCATCAGTGTGTCGGGAGGGAATCTGAAATTATTGAATGGGTTAACGCTGGGCATACACATTGATGTAGATATTGGATGCTTGTTAATTTTTTTTATTGTTAATAAACATTACATTTCCCACTAATTTATGTATTTGGTCTTTCTTACTATCCTTCCAAATGAGGTGAACATGCATAGGGTATTCCATGTACTTCTTGTGCTATGTTTTTCCTGTATGGATTGGCATGTACTCATTTTATAGATGAAAAGGCATAATGGGGAGTTCATATACTCACCAGGATGATCCCTTGGGGTTTTATTATATATAATGTTCTCATAGAGTTCATGAAATTAGGGAAACGTGACTGTGATGTTGCTAAATGATTGAATAAATTATGTTGAACCCATGGGGTTGGAGTTTCCTGGTATGCAATGGTGAAGCTGTGAATTTGAGAAGCTGTGAACATGGTTTGGTTTTGATAGGAGGACTTGGATCATTGTCGAAATGATAATGAAATGTAATTCGAAATTTAAAATGGTAAATTTCTATATATATAATAAATATATATAATGTGAAAATTATAGAAATGTATAATTAAAATTAATATGTCTTTTTAAATGGTTGTATGATAATAGGATATATTGACTTATCTATGAAATCTAGGAGTTTGATAGTTGTTAGCTATAGTTGAATCTAAGACTCTTTATTTCCCATAGCGTGGTTGTGATAAATATTATATAATGTACATTTTGTGTCCCTATACACTAATCCAACCTATCAATTAGGGAAACTAACACCTCAGCAATTATGAGCCTAATGGATTATATTCCAAAACATCCCAGTAGTGGGATGGATGGATGACTACCATCATTTTCCCCACTTTCTTCTCTTGGTAGTTTCTTGTGTTGGTATGCATGACGATTAGTTTTCCCCAAATATGTGTTTTGATGGTGGTAATTCCATGTCATTATATCTGAGACATATATATTAAGGATATAGTTTTTTATGGACTACTATTGGTGTAACAAGTTTGTTTTGTGATGGTGAGAGGATATGTACTTGATGAATGGGATATAATGTATTGAGGTATAATACCTTATGTATGATACATTCCACAAGTACTTTGGTGGCACTTATATACTACCCGGTTACTATTGGTTGTGTGGTTGTGGTTTTTTGATACATAAGATGCATTTTGATGCACAAGGTGCATGTTGTGGTGTATCACCTAGGTTTCTGCAGGCAAGCCTTTTTTGATAGAGATTATTAGGATGTACTATGTTGGGGAAATATGGAAAAATAGTGGGGAAGTTGATGAGGGGTACCCATGATATTTGTTATTATATTATATACTCTTGAATGTGATTCTTGGTCAGAGTATCCATGGAGAGCATAGGAATATAGTATACTTGTTTAGGTGATTTTTTAGTCTCACAAGTTGTTCAAAATGCATTTGTAACATCCCCAAATGATAAAGGGTTAAATGAGAAAATGATATGACTCATGTCAACACGGTGCACCTTCCTTTTCGAGAGCCTACCTGATTAGAACTCCACAGTTAAGCGTGCTTGGCTTGGAGTAGTGATCAGGATGGGTGACCTCCTGGGATGTTCCCCAGGGTGTGTGTGAGTGAGGACAAAGCACACTAGAAAGGACATGTGTTGGCCTGTGGGGACTATCATTAGTCAGATGACCCATTCAGGCACGTGGGTGAACCCTAGGGTGGGACCCACGTGTCTGCGGGGCAACTGGTGGTACCTGGTGGGCCAGGACCCGACGACCATGTTAAGGCGGGGCGGTTGTGCTGTCACCGGGACCCGGTTGTCAAATTTGGTATCAGAGGAGGAACCCAGCCTTAAGTGCGCGGTGTACTGCCTGGGTTGAGATGTAGGGCCCACAACGAGGGCGTTGTGCTCTAAAGGGGGGGTGATTGTAACATCCCCAAATTATAAAGGGTTAAATAACAAAATGATATGACTCATGTCAACAAGGTGCACCTTCCTTTTCGAGAGCCTACCTGATTAGAAGTCCACATTTAAGCGTGCTTGGCTTGGAGTAGTGATCAGGATGGGTGACCTCCTGGGAAGTTCCCCAGGGTGTGTGTGAGTGAGGACAAAGCATACTGGAAAGAACATGTGTTGGCCTATGGGGACTATCATTAGTCCGATGACCCGTTCAGACACGTGGGTGGACCCTAGGGTGGGACCCACGTGTCTGCTGGGCAACTGGTGCTACCTGGTGGGCCAGGTCCTAACGGCCATGTTAAGGAGGGGCGGTTGTGCTGTCATCGGGACCCGGTTGTCAAAGCATTAGCATGAATATCATTACTTTTTCAAGAGATGTTTGGGGGATGTTCCTAGTGAGTATAATGTTATACTCATCCTACATTATTTAAATTATTTTTTAGGTCATAATGAGAATGTTGGAGATCATAATTGTTGTTACATGCTTGGGGTTTTGAAGGTGATATTTGGGCTACATGGTCGCTACCATTTTACATTTGGTAATTAATGTTTTTACTTTCGATTGTAGTAGTTCATGAATGGTATTAAATTTTTTGTTCATGGGTTTCATTTATATTGTACCCTGATCATGATTTGGTTGGGTTCTATCTTATGTATCTCTTTCGAATGTGTTCTCTTATATGGTCATGTCACCAATCAATGTGTTTAATATACCCTTGTTTCTAGTTCCCAACCATGGGCCTACTCCAGGCGGGATTGTGGGGGGTGGGGGTCATTATCCCATTTCTCACATTTTCAGTCAAGGAGGGGAATAATTTTTGGATAAGGGTTATAAAATAGTGGTATTATAACTTACGATGAGGGATATGATGGTGTTTGGATTTAGAAATAGTTGAGGATTCATTGGTTGGTAGGGAAAAAGTGTTTGTGATATTCAGAAATTTTTGTAAAAACACGAGACCGGTGGAGACATATGTATTGTGGGCCCCCTAGGATCTGATGCAAGGAACATTATGATTATAGTGGATACTAAATGGGTGAAATTGGATACATTGTACATACCTAGGATAAGATAATTCATATTTATTTATTTTTCTTGTGTTTTTAAGGGTAGACCATGGGATAAGTTAACCGACATTGAATAAAGGAAAAAAATTAATTAATTTAAATGTATTTTTTATTATAGGATTGTGAGATCTAACTACATTTATATCTTCATGTATGGTTTGTGATTGAATTCCTAATTTGGTTCATGAAGAATATGTCATGAAGATTGTACCAATATATCACAATAGACTATAGGATGACAATGACAAAATGAGGAGGAGGACACTCTGAAAGTTAAATCACTAGAGTCTCCAAAAGTACGAGGTCTCCATTTCCGATTCTGTCATAGAAGAATGGTTGGAGGATGATGAGATAGTTTTTAGTTTTATATGTTCTCAGAAGGAGAACAATGTGTCATTAGTTGTGATGATGTTGTGTGGGAAGTCTGGAAGTGGTGATTTTTGTTCATCGAATATCGTGAAGAGTAGGAAGCCTCATGGGAGATGTTCTGAGAGCAGTTCAGAGATGATTTTCATTTGTTTTCAGTGATAGAGGCCAGTATCCTAGAGCTTCTTACCCTTCGATGGGGGAGCTCCATTTCATAGTAAATTAGAATCCATTTTTGGAATATTATTATAATATGCTTCGTACAAACTACTAGATGAGGAGGATAGGGTGAGGCCTCTCTAGGAGGCTTTTCATCTAGAGATCAAGTGCCAGGTCACACTGTTAATGGTGAAGACATATATCGTGGTGCTAGAAACCCATGTGGTTACTAAGGGAACATTATTCAGAACTATATCTTCAAGATAGGGGAGTAAGTATGATTCCCCATGAAGTAGAGATGTGGTCTAGGATTATCAATTTTTATTAAAGAAGTGTTTTTGATCTATAATTTATTGTTCACACACCTGTGTTCCTCGTTTATCTAGTGAAGAGGTCCTCAGGACTATGCTAAGGGATCATGTACTTGTTTTTTCTTATGGGGGCCAAGTTCATCAGCAGCGAATGTGCCCAACATTTTGGGGAAGTTAGTGGGCATTCAGTGTTCCTCTTCAGGCTCATTCATTGATTCAGTTCCATCCAAGCCAGTAGTAGTAGGTCACACCAGCTTTGGATCAATGGATAATATATTTCGAAGGCATGGGAAATCACCATGATTCTTACCATACTCAGAGAGATGATGAAAAATGATTTTGTGGTCGCCGATAGGGTTATAGAGGTCATGCAGTAGGTCAGGGTCAGCTTCTTACTTTATCATGGCCAGTGCAAGGTTAGCCAGATGTTGTTTGAGGCCCCATTTTCATTTTTATACTTAGGTTTATTATTATTTTTTTGATAAAATTGATAAAAACTCCCATATATTAGCATCCCTTTTCCATGCTTTGGGATGTGAGTTTGAGAGACTATTGGTTCCCTTACATTGACTACACCGGGAGGAAGTTGATCTGACATATTTGAAGTATGCAGAGACTGTGATATAGTGACGGGGAAACACATTTATTTGGGAGATTTCATATTTTTATAGATACAACCATATGATTTCATCCTCATTTTTTATTTATTGTATTCGGTACTTGATATTGTGTATTGCATTCATTGGTAGGTGGTGTTGGTTGATTCATATAGAGTGCCCATAATGTTTGTTGGAGATCGAGACTCTTGGATGGTTCAAAGTTGTTTTCATTCATTTTCATCTTTGATGGCTATGATAATGTCAAAACTGTTAGAGGATCTGAGGTCCCTATTTCCTAGGTCACTGAAGAGTAATCTCATTTATTTCTAGTTTAGGTTGAAGCCTTTCCCCTTTGATTGGAGATCGAATTAGGGAAAAATCTAAATCTAGGTCTGTCTCCTTTCACATCGTCTCTATATTGGATGGAACCATCTAAGCTACAAAGATCTAGGCATACAAAATAATGTTTTATTATTATGTTGTTCTATTTAGCCATGTGTGTCACCATGGGGTGCACCTGTTTTTTTCATGATGTTGGCTGACGACATTTTTGTGGTTCTGTATTGATTATCATCGCTGTAACCAAGAGACAGTGAAGAACCACAATCCAATACCACAGACAGAGGATTTATTTAACCAATTGATGTTTGAAATTTGGTTCTCAAAGATTTATTTGAGGTAACAATATAATT
This sequence comes from Viscum album, assembly GCA_963277665.1. NCBI lineage: Eukaryota > Viridiplantae > Streptophyta > Magnoliopsida > Santalales > Viscaceae > Viscum > Viscum album. The sequence goes on along the minus strand of OY728160.1, from coordinate 1,041,717,677 downwards.
AGATTCATGTAAATGATGAGGAAATCCCGAAGACTACTTCCATTATCATCGTGCGTATTATGAATTCAATAAGATGTTATCCAGTGTGATGAATGATCCAACTGTGTTAATGGGGTTAATTTTAATTATGTCCATAATGTTCATAGAAAATTTTAAGGTGGTTTTCATCGACAAAATCATTTAGTACACTATATATGAGTAGGAGAATGTCGATAATATTCATGCCATTTTGGGATTTCTTCGTCAGTAAAAGATGTTTGCGAGCTTTTCATAGTGTGAGTTTTTGGCTTGGGAAGATTGTTTGATGGGGAATGTTGTATCCCAGCTCGGATTAGTTGTGGATCCATAGAAAATATATTATTTTTTTATTAGGAAGACCCAATGATAGTGTAATAGGTGCAAAGATTCTATATTCTTTTAGCCTATTATAGTATATTCCTTGTTGATTTATCTATGGCTATAAATCCTCTAACAATATTGACCTTAAAGGATCATGTGCTCTTATGGATTGATCAGTTGCAGAAATATTTTAAGTATTTGAAGATGATGTTTGTTTAGTTCATTGGTTATTAGTCTTCGATCAAAAAGAGTTTGATCTGATTTTTTCTATGACTCCTCATGTTTGCAGATAAGATATATTCTGATTCCACAGAGATCATTCATTTCTTAGGGTTATCATTGATTGCATCGCCACAAATTCCACTATGTCTCCCACAATCTCAAGTTGGCAGCAGTACTGCTTTTCCTAAAGTTATGGGTACATTACCTTAATGGAGAGAACATTTTCATCTACAACAATCATAACAAATTGAGATTTTTTTCCCAATGTGACATGAACTTGTCCTTATCAATAGATGGAGTTAAAATATGATTACGTCATTGAGATTTTGTATACACCTAAGAAGGGGAATATTTTACTCGATGTGCTAAGAATTAATTTACATATAGATGAAGTGTGTAAATAAGGTGAACCGTAGAAAGTTATGGAAGAAAATTCAACATTATATATGGATATGGTAGATGTTGGGGGAATTGTATATATTTTTCAAATGAAGGTGAATTCATATCTATTGCAGTAGGTGGGGGAACCCTAGTTTGGGGGTCATTAGGTGGTGGTCTATTGATACCACATTATTTGTGGACAGTCCCCTATTGGTTTGTATGATGATGAAAAACACCAAGTGTTGTTTTAGGGAAGAATTTTCATTTCTATGGTGATGTGAGTGATGGTTATTAATGAGTTCCATAGTTCTCCCTAAGCATTACATACAGGCATGAAAAATATGTATCGAGATTTTCAAAGCCAGTATTGGTGGCTTCAGTTGATGTGTATTGTTATGAAGTTTGTCTCCCGAAGTTTGGTCAACCAGAAAGTGAAGGACATGAAACCTGTTCCCTGTAGTTTTCTCCAGCCGTTAGATGTTCCTCAGTTGAAGTGGGAGAAAATCTAAATTAACATTATTACAAGTTATGCCAGGCTCAAGGATACTATGATTATATATGGGTAGTAGTGGATCAATTAACCAAATGTACCCTCTTTATAATGATCATGAAGTCGATCTTAGTGGAGGTTTTATTGGGGGAAATCAAGAAGAGTTAGTGAGACTCCATAGAGTCCCAGGGATGACCATTTTTAGTTGAGAGCCTCATTTTATCACCCAAGTGTGGTGAGGTCTTCATCATGATTTTGGATATAAGAAATTCCTTTGCACTATAATTCGTCCACTGATGGGCAATCAGACAGAGCATACCATTTAGACTCGTGAAGTCATGTTGCACTCATTTGTCCTGGATTTTGTAGGTTCATGGATTCCAGAAAAACCATTGGTAGAGTTCACTTAAAATAATAGTTTTTACTCTACCACTGGTATAGCTCTATTTTAAGCCTTCTATAGATAACCATGACATTCTACATTATGTTGGACTAGGGTTGGAGTGTCTCCAACTCTTGGGCTAAAATAGGTATAGAACATGATAGAGTTGTTTTAGGTGATTCATTAGAGGAAAAAGGTAGCACATGATTTTTATAAATCCTACGTCGTCCATTAAGGAGACCGTTGTATTTTTACATAGGGGATAATTCTTTTCATGACCTGACTCCTCGTCATTGGAATTGATGTTTTTGGCTGTGAGAGTAATTTTCCTCCCAATTTCTTTTGGGACATTCGAGGTGTTGGATCATGTGGGATCTATGTCTTTTCAGGTAGATCATCCCCCGTAGATGAGAAGGAGGTGTTATATTTTTCACATGTTGTAACTCCATTGTTATCTTCATAAACACTATCACATCATCAATTAGGGTGATATCTATGTGATTATAAAAATCCCTTCATGGAGGAGATAATAGGGATATATGATGACAATGGAGGGTGTTGTGTGGGCATGATATCCCCATGGAGTGTGTTTTATGGTGGAATGGTGGAACGAAGGATAGTACCCATGAACAAGAGTTACAGATTTGTTCTCAGTACCCTAAGCTATTTGATGATTAAATATTTTCTTGTAATGTTATTCAATTGGTGGTTGTAGAGCATTTTTCTTTGTGGGATGGATTTCTCTAGTTTATTGTTTTCTATTTCAATGTTTTTAAAGGAATTTCCCTAGAGATATTTTGTTGAATCTGGTTCTGGTTGTTGCATGGTTTTTCACTTGTTCCTCTAGGAAGGTGGTGAGGTCATGTGTTGGTGAGTGCATTGAGAGGTATCTCATGGGGTGGCAATTTGGAAAATACCATTGATTTATGTTTCTTCTCTAGGATGGTTTAGGATTCTCTAGGATGAGAATGTTTCGAGAGGAATTTGATGTGAGGTCATATATCTACATGGATCAACCCTTTGGGTGTTTTTAAATATCGATGTTCTTAGAGGTGGTTTAGAATATGTTTGGAGAGGTTTTGTTATGTAATATCTGTGAAGAGGGGATTACATGTTCTGTAAATGCATTACACAATGTGACTTCCTATTTCTTGTGTTTTTTCATGGCATGAAAGGGAAATTCATTGTATTTAATTGTTTTAGGCTCGAAATAGAAAATAACGGGTTCAGGAGACACAATTTTTTGGTGGAACACTCCCTCAAGTCCTTACTCAATGTGTAATGGAATTACATGTTCTGTATCACCCTTAAATTGTATGTTTTATGTTTTCTCCAACTGCTCAGATTTTGTCAAAACTATAGTCACATTGGATCTCCCTCGACCCAAAAAATATAAAACCCACCCTTTATTGATTTATGGATTACTTTTTCAATGAACAATATATATCCCCATTCATTGATCTGTAGTGACCAGTTTTTTATATAAGGTATGATATTGAACTGTTCTAGAGGTTTCCTTATTTCGTTTCCTCTATTTTCTTATTGCATGTGATGACACATGATCTCAATGTATCTAACTGGGTCTTCATAATGGTTGGTTGGTGTAGTAGTGTCGCATCATCCTCAATTGGATACAGTTGTTGTACGAGAGTTGAACATGATCCATTCTCATGAAATTTACCTAATAATTAACGCTTCATTATTTACATTTGTTTAATCATAGAGATAGCATGATTTATCCTGTTGGATCATAATGAAATTTACCTAATAATTAAATAAACTAGATTAAAAAATTGATAGCTATTTCACGGTAATGTTATTTCATTATACCATGATACCATAATTTCTCTTCATTTTATAAATAGTGTGATAACTATTCTATTCATGGTTTAACATGTCAGTTTTGATGGAAACATTTAAATAACATTAAGTAGGAATTAACAGTTCAAATAAATGTCTAAATGATAAAGAGGCATGTTTTATGAATTTGGTTACTGTTTTAGTATTTTGATGATAATAAAATTTATTAAAATAATCATGCAGAATCAAAATTATTTAATAACCATGATGTATGTTTACTCTTGTAGATAATGGATTAATGTCTTATTAAATTTATTTCTGAACTAATTTTGTGATAGATTGTGATAGATTATCGTTTAGGTTACTTTTATTTAAAGTTTATGTATAATGAAAAAGTTAATTTTAAATGGAATATGAACCAATTGTGTGATAAAATTGAGCATTGATTGGGCCATTGATTCCCACATTCTTAAAAAGGAAAAATTCCATGTTCTTTGGAGACATGAGACCTAGTTGTTTTTGAATGATGGATGCCTTATTTTTTGGCCAAGACCCCATTGGTATGTTTGTTCCAGCTACTCATGAAGTGCTCCAGATATAAGACTTGTGGTTGGGTTGAATGAAGGTCGAGATGTGATGTGAGCCTAGGATAGCTATTCCTGGAGGGATGTCTTGGTATGGGGGTGGGGAATGGAGGCCAAATGGTGGTGGTGATATCAGTTGATGCCTGGAGTGGAAATATGCGTCTATTTATTCTTTTTCGGGCCGTGGGGGAACCTTAGATGATTGAATTAGTTTATTATGTTGTCACTCACTGATGTATAAGATCGATGCTTCTTGGATTTGTTCTTTATCTAATTTACTTTCACATTAAATTTAGGTAGTTGGTATTTCTTACCCTCCTTCCAAAAGATGGTAAGATGAATAGGGTATTCCATCTAGTTTCCATAATTATCTTCACAAGGATGGATATTCATGTGCTCCTACTATAGGTTAAATTACATGATAGGTAGTTCATCTAATCACTTGGTTGATCCCTTTATGTTTTGTTTCATAGAATATTTTCATAGAAATACCAAAAGTATAAAAAAGTGATATTTCTGTTACTAAAGGATTGAAAAAATTGTGTTGAACCCCTATGGTATGAGATTTCTACGATTTAATGTCGAGGCTGTGATTTTAGAAGTTGTGGAATCAGTTTGTTTATACCTGGAGGGCATGGATAATTTTTGAAATACTAAAGAAATGTAATGCGTAAATGATAACAATTAATTAATGTTTAAATAATTAGGTATAGTTTAGGGAAACTAATGAATAGGGATAAAATAACATACTATTTCAATTTAAAAGGTTTTGTGTTTAGAGGATATGTAGCATTAGCATTGGAAACTGGGAGTCTGAGGGATGTTATCCGTAGTTGAGTTTTCGACACGTTTTTTTCCAAAAATATGGTTGAGAGATATATTATATCTTGAATGTTTTGTGGTTCCCAACGCTACATCACCCTATGGGTTAGGAAAACCGAACCCATAATGATTCTGAGCCCTTGGGGTTGTTTCCAAAACATCCTAATGGGAGGATGGATCGCTAACTACCCCATTTGGCCTAACTCTATTATGTTAAAATTTACATGTGCCTGTATGCACGATAGTTAGTTTTCCACCTATATGTGTGTAGAGGTATATAAGGTATTTTTTTGACACACACACACATATATATCTTATATATAGCATCATATGGACTACAATAGGTGTACCATGTAATGGATTTTATTGGTTGAAGATCCATGTTCAGTGTATATGATATAATGGATTGAAGTATAGTACCCAATGTATGATACATGCTATGTGATATATGGTTGCTCCTGGAAACTAAATTGTTACTTTTTTTGTGGTTGTGGTGTTGGGATGCATGAGGTGCATTTTGGTTCATGAGGTGAGCATTGTGGTGCTTTTCCTAGGTGTCTACAAGAAATACTTTTTAGAATGAGATGCTCAGGACGTTTGATATTGGGGAAAAGTGGTAAACCCATGGGGAAGTGGTAGCAGGGTTACCATGATATTAATTATAATATTATATACTCTTTTATATGATACTAGGTGAGAGTATAAATGGTGAGGGTAGGAGCATAGTGTAGCTACAAATGTGTCACATTATTTTTGCATTTTTTCACCATGCTTTTGCATGCCTCCTTTACTTTGGTACAGGAGGCTCCAGGGAGGATCCTTCTATGTATTTTATTATAATCAACCTACATTACCTTTTTTTTCATGTCACATAGAGATGGTTTGAGATTATAATGGTTTATTACTAGATGGGGGGTTTTGGAAAATTTGTTTATGCTTCAAGTTCGCTGCCATTTTACTATCTTTTGTTACATTAATTTTTCATTTCAATAGTTGTAGATCATGCATGACATTATATTTGTGTACTTTGGTAAAGTTTATATTATTTTCTAAGTAGGATTTGGCTGGTGAATTTTTTATCACACCCTTTCACTAGTTTTCTCTAATAGTTAATGCCACCAAACAGTGTGTTTACTACACCCTCAGAGCTAGTCGCCAACCCGGGGCCTACTAGAGGCAAGTCTCAGGGGGGGATTATCTCTTTTCTCACACTTCCATCCCAGGAGGGGTACAATTTGTGGGGAGGGGGTTGTGATAGTTTCCCATTACCACAATCATGGGGTTTTTTGATTCACATAGAATTTCATAAAATAATATATATATATATATATATATTATTATATCTACATTATTATTACATTTTTAAAGAAATACCACAAATATTCCGACCTTGGAAACCAAGTAATGAATGCACTCGTGTCAATGAAAATAATAAAATATTGTTCATAAGTTGGTAGAAAATGTTATAAGAAGATTATATATGTTATTACAAATATGAATACACACATTGAATAATTTAATTACACTATACAAACAATTATACATGAGTTTTAACACATTTAATGGAAATAAAACATGAGGTAAGGAACTCCTTAACTACAACATTATTCTAAAATTTTTAATTATTTATTCTTCTAAATATTTATATTTTATATCCTTAACATTAAAATTGATTTTATGAAAGTATTTTATAGGTATTACAGTTTTAATTTCTCTAATAATTTTTGAAAATATATATTTTTAGGTGTTATTTTAGGGACTATACATTAGATTTTTTTAAATGTCTCATTTACACAATTCAAAAATATTTTATATATATATTCCACATGATAGGTTTCTCTTTTTTTCATGAATACTTATTATATTAATGTTTTTATTAAATGTTTTAATGTTATTTTCTAATAATATTACTTAATTATTATTTTCATGGTTTTTATATTTTTAATGTGATTTATATAGAAAAAAAGTATTCTTAAATTTGAATGTGATATGGTTGGGGGTATAAATCAGTTATCATGAGTATTATTCAAGGAGTTTTCCTTATAAATTTTTATTACATTCTTAGCCCATTATCGCTCATGATATGATGTTATGAGACTCATTATAGCTCATGATATGTAGGTTTCAACCCATTACAACTTTAGATATGACATGTGAGGCCCATTACAGCTCTCAAATGAATTAGGTACTCCGGAGATGGAAGATAGTCGTAAGGTAATTCCATTTCTAAGTGTGTATTTAATTCTGGTATAGTAATAATGTCCTAGGGTGATTTTAAGACTTTTATTTGTATTATTATGTGTTTTAAAGAAATGGTTGTTTCTAGATTTTTGTGCTTTCATTAGACTAATTATTTTCATTAATTATGTCCCTTATTAGGCTTTTTGTGCCCATCCATGTTCTTAAATTTTTTATCAAAGTATTCTATAGAAGATCAAAGGATAGTAAAGGTGCTCATAATGATTAATCCAATTTCTTTTGTTTTTATTATCATAAACTCTTATTTATTGTATTTTATGCCTAATCTACCCAATCCAAGACCAGAAAAGGCCCCAGATTTTATAATGCACCATGGATTTTTGTTATTATCTATCATAAAAATATACACCACTAGATTTATTATAAAATATAGATGTGCATGTGTAGGGATTTACATTTGGTAATAATAGAATGTTCTATACAACATTTGATATAACACATTTTCAATTTTTATATTAAACTTTAGGAATATAATTTACTTTTTTTAAACATCAACTTAATTATGTACACATTAAAAAATTGGTTTCATTAATTCATAATATGTAAAATATTAATTATAATTAAATGAATGAATTGAAAGTGAATAATTAATTTAACAGGGGGGGGAATATAATACCTCATAGATTTATAGAATCATATTTGACAGTATTTGAGGAATAAATAGTTATATTAATAATGCAATTTATGTCATAAAATAAATAATTTATTATGTGGAAATTAATATAAAATATTAATTTCATAAATAATGGAATTTTCTTTTGAAAAAACGAATTTTAATTAATTTTTAATAAGGGTGAAAATATATTAGTATTAATTTTTGAGAATTTTCTTAAATGGTTAATTTCAGGTGAATAGTAAAAATACATCCTTTTATAGAATAGTATAATTTTTTGTGATGTAATAATGATATAACTATGATATAAAAATTTATAAATTTATTTTATAACTAAATTGTTATTTTATAAGAGTTATATTGTAATGAAATAATTCAGAACAAGTATGTAATAATTTATTTCATGATAAGAATCAAAGTTATTGTCAATGCAGAAATAGTGCCTACGAAACAGTAATACTGTAAAATTTCGTTCCACATAAATAAAAATGGAATTATAAAGATTATTTTATATAATTTTTAATTAATTATTATTTATAATCTATTTTTTATGTTATTTTCTATCATTAGAGATATATTACATTAATCATAACTTAATGCATGTGTAATGCATGCACATGACATGAAACGACAAAATAACAAATTTAAGATTTTTTCTTGACATGTATATGTGTAAAAATGCATAATGTATGAATATATATCATTATTTTTATCCTGATTTGATTATTATTATGAAATTATTTTATTAGTGTTTTTTATATATTAAATAATTATCAGTAATGCTTGGGCAACGTTGATGTAGTTCTTGTGAAAGATTAAGTAAAATAAATAAAAAAATTAATAAATTGAAATTAGAGTAATATATAAATGACTCATATTTTGGATTAATATTTATTTAGAAGTAATTTTCAACCATTTTGTATTTTTTATTCTATATGGGGATATTTTTGACCTAAAAGTAGAACAATAAAACATTTATAATATTTTATTTAAAAGCCAGGGTGATCACATTATTAACTTTTTTTATTTAAAATGAAATTCATTATTTCCTGTAGTTTTTTTGGAAAATATATTATCTTTGGAATGATAATAAAATTATATTATTCATGGAATTTAATATTTAATATTTATGGAATAAATAACAATCATAAGAGCTTTCATAATAATAATGGAGTAATTATTTAATTAATGAATAAATGAAAATAATTATATTAAATATTATAAAATAAATATAATATAAATCATTTATTGTAATTTACTATTAATATAGATTAATATTAAAATTATATGATAAAAAGATAAAATTGGATTCAAAATTTAATCCTTTTTTTATGTTCTTCATGTCAAAATTATTGAATAGTGTTTTTTTAAAAAAATTCCTGAAGACAATATTTAATTAAAAAATTAAAAATTAAGGTTTTATTGAATAAGGAAAAAAATTAAAATATTATGTCGGAAATGTTATGTCATATTATTTTTATCCATTTTTTAATTCATTAACACTGTATTTGACTAAATATTATTTCAAATTTTGAGTAATTCCTAAGTTACAAACCAACAAATGTTATAAATTGAGGTTTCTTAATTCAAAAATATTCATCAATGTGTGCCTTTTTTCTATTATATATACTGAGAAATTCCCTTCTCCCCATCCCTTTCCAAATTCGTGAGCATATAGTCTCACAAAAATATCTCTTCCAAGAACCTTATGGAGGTTATCATGGTGAAACATTTCATGAAGTAAGACTCATTTTTCAGAAATTTTTAATTATATTTGAATTCTACATTAAAATCACCCCCTATCCAATGTTTCATTACAAATATATAATATCATAAAAAATATTTTGTTTTTTTTATTTTATAGGATTCATAGAATACAACTTCATTTCCATTTATTATTAAATATTGAAATCGTCATCTGTGATGTGTCAATTCACTGACTTCATGGACGATGAGTTTTCATTTCACATTACTGTAAGCATGGGAAGTTATAATTCATAGTTAATTTTATAAAATGGCCTAAAAAAACATATATATTATAATTTATTTTTTAATGGAAGGACACAAATATACTGACTTTGGAAACCATGAAAATGATGCACCTGAATCTTTAAAAATAATAAAATATTATAAATATCTTGGTAGAAAATTTAATAAGAAGATTACGTAAGGTATTATAATCTTGAGTTTACACATTTAATACATTAGTAAAACTGTTCAAACTGATATACATTATTTTTTAACACATTTTAAGGATGTTGAACCTGATGTCAGTGACTCCTTAACTAAAAAAAGTTTTTAAATTTTTTAAATATTTGTTCTTAAAAACATTCATATTTCATCTCCAAGACTATTTTTTTATGAATGTACCTATATGGGTGTTAGTTTGAATTTTTTTAATTATTTATAGATAATATAACTTTTCTAGGTGTTATATATGTGTGTTTCCTTTTATTTTTTTAAATATCTAATATATAAAATTGAAAAAAAATTAATATATATACAAAATGAGAGGTTTATATTTTTTCATGAATCATAATTATTATAATGTTTTTACTATTTTATTTCAATGTTTTTTTTGAAGAATATGAATTCTTTTATTATGTGTGTGATTTTCATATTTTGATATTTATTTTTTCCGAAAAAGTGTATTCTGAAATCTAAATGATATTTACAAAAGGGTTTAAATGAGTAATTATAAGTTTTATTAATGATATTTTCCATATACATTTTTTATTTTGGGTTGATAAAATTATAGCTCAAAATTTGATGATATGAGTCCCGTTATAGATCAAGATATGTTGAGTTCAACCCAATATAGCTCATTATATGATGGGCGATCCACATTACCGCTCTACAATGCATTGGGTACTCTTAAATGGAAGTTGACCGTGAGGTTAATCCATTTGTAAAGGTGAATTTATGAGTGATATGTTAATGATTTCCCAAGGTGACATCATTATTTTTATATGCATTATTTGGAGTTTTAATGAAATTGGGTTTTTGGGGTTTATTCTTTTCATTGGACTAATGATTTTGATTCGTTAGGACCCTTTATGATCTTTTGGGGCTCATCCCATGTTTTAAAAACAATTTAAGAGTATTAAATAGAATTCCAAAGGATAGTTAAGGATCTAGTTAAGATCATTCAAATTATTTATTTTTTAGTTATTTCTATATACTTTGATTTATTGTATATTTTGTCTAATACTCCAAATCCTATGCCGAAAAAGGTCCTCGATGGAATAATATAGATTTTGTTTTTTTTATTATCTTTAAAAGAATAAATATTTTATTATACCCTACAATTATGATGTGTAGGGTTATGGGGGTAAAATAATAATGTGAGATAGATGTACAAGAATATATGATGTTATTATTGATGTCTAGTGGTAATGAAATGAGTTTATAATTTTTTTCTATAAATGCATTACCTTAATTCAATTAATGGATAATCACTATGTTCCAGCGGGGTTGGCTCAACCAATTGATGTGCCTGAGTGGATGTTGGATGGGATATAAATGGAAATTATGATGTGATTACTATATATTGAAACGATACATGATTCCATATGGGTGATCATAGGCTGAATCTCCATGTTGGAACAATTATTATAAATTTAGGAGTAGTGTTTGGTATAGTGCATGTGATCCCTCTAAAAAAAGGGAATAGTATTAAACCATGGAGTTCCATCCATGATATAATATTTCTTGTTGTAGTTTGGAAATTTATGGGAGGATCACCTACCACATAAATACTTTTCATATAACATCATCTACCATTCCACCATCGATATGGAACCATTCGCATCTTTTTACGAGCAACCTGACATGTCAAAAAATTTCTATAAAAATTATGAACAATCAGAATACATGATCATAGAGTATGTGAGGGAATGTACTAAGAAGGAACAGATAATCATTGATTTGATATAGTCTGTTCATATCTATTATATGTCTTATGATGTTAGAATAAGGTGGACTTTAGAGTTTGAGGAAGGGGATAATGTGTTTCTATAGGTTTCAACTACATGTTTATTATGAATTTTTGACAGATGAAACAATATATATCCATTATTAATTGTCCCTTTCCAAATATAACATATATTTAGTGTCTTGGAATACCTATTAGCTCTAAATATTTAGATAGAATGGGTACGAGATTTCCCCTGTGAGTCACAAATGAAGAGTTACATGCATGGATAATCTCACATTATCAACTTTGACGAGTTGGATATAAAGGATAGAGTTATCTTTTCTTATTACTCAGTAGAAATTAGTGATCTGTATAATAGGATACTTTGTACGTAATTGATTCTTTTAGTGTGTGTCATACAGAAACATGAGAACCTTCACGAGACCACATGGGAGTTGGGGGATTAGATTTAATCTCAGTACCCAAATATATTTGAGGATCCATTTTTTCAGTTTTTCGGTGATGTAAATTCCCAAGGTGGGGAGAATGTAATGATTTATATTTCAACCATATTGTCTGTGGATATTATATCAATTATTTTAAATACATGGAATTGAAAAAACATGCAATTCAATGTACATTTGTTCCTGAAATAAATGATCGAATATATTAAATATATTAAATAGCTCACACACACATGTTTCTATAAAAGTAGTAATAAATTTTTAATTGAGGATTAGATATGAATATGATGGAACCATTGAATATTTTATATCATTTTTACCCAAGAAATTTCTTACCCTCTGTCATCACATTGTGTTAGTTGAAATGTCATCATAGGAGTTGAAATGATTAAATAATTTAAAAAACTTGTTTAATTCCTTTTTTCTATGCATATTTTCGAGAGTCCATAAATATAATATTATTAAGATATACCACGGTTAGCCTCATAACACTAGAACCATAAAATATCTATTAGAGAGAATGTGGGAGGATTTCTCTGATATGAACGAAAATTGAATCAAGCATTAACAATACATACACAAAAGATTCAATGGATCTCAACCACAACCACGATGTAGTACCATTATAAAAAATCGATAAATATATCTCAAGGTAGGAAGTTTTTTTAATTGGATTCATTCCCCATTCTAAATTTCTAGGAAAATCATGAATAAATTGATTTATGGATTGATTTATGAGTTGATAGAATTTTGGATGGGCCAAGCTAAAATGGATTGTGAGAAAGTTTTCTTGGTGACTAAATTATTGAATATTGGATTTATATTATGAATAAAATGAACCGAGATATACAAGAACATCGATTGAGGTCCATTTCTCTTGCATGATATTGTGTATTTCCCCTAATTATTCATTCATCTAGGGAGTACTTTTTTTGGCCTATGGTTCAACATATGGAAATAAATCGATCATTGTGAACCTATTTCATGGAGTAAAAATAAAATAATATATATTAGGGACCCGGACAACATGATTACTATGTGAAGATGAGATTTGTGATAGATTAGAAGGTTTACGATACACGATTTTTATTCTTCCTCACACAGTGATGAAAAAAACAAGAATTATTTCTAAATGAATCCAAGATAATAAAATTTTAATAATTTTGGGAAAGGTTCTTTGAGGACAAATTTACAAATTTACAACATGATGGTCAATAGATCAAAGGATGGTCGAATAGATAGAAAATTTAAAACCATATATTGAAATCTTTAAAAATATGTGATACACGACATGTAACCCGAAGCCACACATTACATGGGTGCCCCTGTGTGGCAGCTATAGTTTTTGTAGAAACATTATTATCACATGGAATGTGACCTAGTCACTTAGAGTCAGACCTCTCCAAAGAATCTCAATTTGAAAATATTTTTATAAATGGTCATGTGTTGTAATATGTGTGTTGGAACACATAGTGTACTACATTGCATAGACAGAAACCACACTAGAGTACCCCATCTATGACTTTTAGTGGAACACAAGATAGGCTATAGGGATAATATGTTTACTTGCACACAGGTAGTGTACATGAGCATTTGACACTCCATGTAATTATACAGGAAAAGGACACAATATGAATACAGAGGTTGTTTATACTGATAGTACCTGAGGACAAGGGACATTGAATGTGATGCCTAATATATGATATGTTATTCCTTATAAGTGAATTTAAACTATGGTCTAATATTTATTACCAAAACAAATTCGTTTTTATTCATCATATAAATTACTTGAGGGTTAGTATGGAATCATTTCATACAAATCATACAATGATCCCTTAATTTGGACATCATAGATAGAGTAATTGGAATTACATTGTGAGGGCTAGAGTGAGATCATATATTAATCAACATTATCTTTGTGGAGTACATGGTATCATCAAAAAAATAATACATGGTCATCAATCCACTACTTAGTCTGTTATTCTTGTATGGGTTGTTAGTATTGTCCCATGGTCCTGGGAGTGATCCACATCATTGTTTCATATCTCTTCCGACCATCCACATGTTCTTTTAATGGAGAGACCTACTATGAATTTCCTCTTAGATAGATTCCATCAGTGTTATCAAACTATGGAGTGTTCTCTCCCAGCTGAGTTCTACATGTAATCATCCATAAAGAATCCCACATTGGTATGCACTGGTTTTGACATACCATTATATTTTGTCTCCTTTAGGATTATATCTATAATTTATTATAATATTTCATATTAAAATATATATATGTACATCTAAATTTATTTACATTGATGTATGCATTGTTGTTTTTGGGTGGCCCATTGAGTATTTTTTATAATCACCCTCGAATGATCGTTAACCTCATGTGTCATGTCTCAAGAAGACGATTGATCCTTTGGAAAATTTCTTAACAGATTAGGGCCTGAAAATTCATTTGTGATTGGACAAAATGTGGTATATTTTTGTGGCACTCTAAAAAAAATCATAGATATACTTTTAGGTTGTACATTCTTTCAAAACCAGTGTGGAGGGCTCATAGTTTCTCTTTTTTACATTCCATTACATACCACCATAATCAAATAATGGGATTTAGATATATTCTTCCTCTCTTTTTTTATTTTTTACATATGAACATTATATATGTATAGGTATATGATAATTGTACATGTACATAGTCTATAGATTCCCATGTTAGTGATATTTTTACATGGACATAGTCGATCACCCCTAGACTAATTGAGGTGGGAAGGGTAGTTGTTGAATATTCCCCATTTTGATTGGAAATGAGAAAATAGAATTTTGTTTTGGTCATCAATATATAGGTCCAGGAGATGGATAATACACCATTTTATAAGAATTAATTAATTTTATAAGATTTTCAAATTTCATGTATAAAATTATTCCAATCAATGATATTTTATTTAAATTTGAATTTTTGAGGAATTAATCATTTTTATTTAAATATATAGAATAGTTTTATAATTATTTGTGGTTAACTGAGTAGTTTTAATATCAATGTTATTTTTTTAATTTTTTAATGGTTTAATTGATTTATCTATTATAAATTGTAATCTACGAGAATTTATAGTATCACGATGACATTAATTATACGTGTTCTCTATTTGGAATCCTATATCATATGGGGAGATGTTTTTTTGTACATGGGTGAGAATTATTGGTCATAAAAGTTCATTTAGTACTAGGGATGATTAAATATGTAATTAGTGATATATAATTAAATATTAATTCCATATGAGGAAAATTTAAAATTATATATAATTATAAAAATATATGATGAACAATGTGATAGTATATATATATATATATATATTATTTTATTAGGGTTATAATATCTAGAATAAAAATATTTTAGATTTATCTTTTTATACTTCAATGAAATATTATGTGTGTCATATAGTTTACAAGATTTATTTTTTCTTATTGGGGCATGTTGGATTTTGTACATAAACTATATTTCACTCATACATTTAAATGAAATGTACTAGACACTATATTAATAAAAGAATAAAATTTTAAAAATTATTTTCATTTTATTAAAACAAAAAAACATAATTATTCCTTATTTAAATAAATAATTTATCGGCTAGACATTAATTTACATAACTACTGTTAATTATATTTATGGATTGTACCAATTTAATTACAACAGGAATGAAATATGTATGTATGGTTAACGTAACAATGATATTGGGTAGTTTATGAATTATGATGCACCTATGTGAATGAAAAATATGATTTTTATTTGACTTATTAGCGAATAGTCAATGAATAAGATCCCTTTAGAGAATAATTATGTTTAAAAATATAAGTGGGAAATTTATTTTTATTTATATTACAATGATATTATATTAATTGTGATGATATATGTTTTATTAGAAATTAATTTATAATTTTAGTGTTATGACTCTACGAAATCAACTAGTTAATAATCATTTGGGTAGAGGTAAATGTTATTCACCTATAGTGGAAAAAGAAAAAAAATAATGGGTAAAAAAATCCATGACAGTATTATTTGAATGATTTTATCGTCGAATAATGATGTTTATATGGGAGATTAAACAACATTTAAACAATATTTATATAAAAATGTCTACCCTCAAACCTATTTTCATGAAATAGAATACTATAAAGAATAAAGGATTTTTTTAGTGGATATAATGGATCTTCTGTAATATTTATAGCATATGTAGTAAAATGATGAAATATACTACATGTATTTTTTTTATTAACTAGGATAAGTTTAATCATTCCTGAATAAGAGATAAATAATAGGGGGATCTCCTAGAAGAATATAAACACCTGTAATTTTTTAGTTCTTCTCTAAGACACTCATTATAGAGTAGGACAAAATAGATATGGTATGTCAGACATCATTAATTTTTTGTGATGGAATATGCTACCCAATTTATGAATATACAAGTTTTCACGTTTTGATAACATGTTTTTAGACCATGATGACTTAACATTTCAAAATGTCTTGGGAAATAATTCTATTTATTAGGATATATTATTTAATATAAAATTAATTATTTTTTAGATTAATAGAATAAGTTTCATAATGGTATTTTTTTATTTTTGGGGTGAATCATAAGGTGTATATATACTAAGGACTCATGGATTTATATAAGGGAGAAATAAACATGGTGTCTTGTGATTGTGTTAATCTATTCACCTATAATAAAGGACCATGTTTGAGTTATTCAATTTTGACAATACAGGAAATATAAAATGAGATTAAGAAATAACCAATTAGATCATTCAAATTTAAGGGATAGATTGGTAACCAAAAATATTTTTTTAGAGTACATTATATTCCAATGGTTAGAAAATATAATTGAATATTCAATTATTTGGGGATATATTTTTGGGGAATCCTATGATTGGAATACATTCTATAAATAAGGTTAAATTATTTTAATTGAATTAATTTATAGGGGTTACTATAGTTTTAGGGAAGTTATATGTTTACATTATTAGGCTGATGTTCATTATTAAGAATACTTTTTTTGATATGTATATTTCACTTGGATACAATGATGGATTGTTTTTTATTTTAGGTATGATCATAATAATATATATCATGTTTATGTTTTTATTATAATGTGTTATAAAATCTATTTTATTTATAAATTAGTTTTTTGTGATTTTGTGTTATATTTCATGTGTCCAAATGGATGTTTA
Source organism: Viscum album (assembly GCA_963277665.1). Taxonomy (NCBI): domain Eukaryota; kingdom Viridiplantae; phylum Streptophyta; class Magnoliopsida; order Santalales; family Viscaceae; genus Viscum; species Viscum album. The sequence continues at coordinate 1,041,700,188 of OY728160.1, read as the reverse complement.
TCATTGACACACCCATAGGGAAATGATGTAGAATATCTTGAGATAATAATTATTTAATATAACATATATTTTCAATATACTAATATTTTATTTCATCAAATTTGTTATATGTAACCTCAAAATGATAATTTTTAAGAATTAATTCATCCACTTTGAATATAACATTTACAACTACATGAGATTCTAATATTTTACATATATTGTAGTTGATTTCTACATGATCAATTTTTTATTATATAAGAAATACTTATTGGAACATATTTAATCTTTGAATATATTTAATTATTACATCTGAGATAATAATTAATGTATTATGATCTTAGGAATGGTGGTAATATAGTGTTTCTATAAGTTGTTAATTGGCTTATGGTTATTTTTTGAGGACCTCATGTGATTAATACATAATATAGATATTGAATTTATGATTATAATACATAGAGGTATATATTATATATATTTATACAAGAATAATATATGGAACCACCTGAGTTGAGGGATTTTGGAATCCTGTAGGGGGACACAATGACAATGGGGTTTATTCCATCTTTTATCATCATTACGAGGTCCTCCTATTTATTTAGATATAAGGGTTCACTTATCCAATAGTTGATATAATATTTACATAGTCTAAACCATGTAGTTATTATGAAATATTATTGAAATCAAAATAGTAATAACCAATTGAATCAATTGGATGACAATGGTGGTGCTCCAGGATTGATATGACGTCAGTGAATCACAATTATTTTTTTTGCATAGCAGTTGTTACATAGATGAAATTATTCTGTTGAAATAGTTCACATGAGTAAAAATTATATTTTGGTATAATGAAAAAATAATCTATATTCATTCTAATATATAATATTAGGATCCAACCACATATTAGGTCATTTTTGTTAATGTCTATTTGTAAAATCATCATACATTAAAATAATCTCATTATAATTCATTGTATATTATGATTGTGTTGGTTTTGAAAAAACCATATTTATTTCATGATATCAGTTATTTAAATATGATTATTGGAAATTATATTTTTGATTGATTTTATGTCAATCATTTACAATTTTTAACTATTAAAAGATTCATGTCACGCTTTTATTATATTGAATAAAGAATTTGTATGAGATTTGAAGTTTCGTTGTTTAATTGGTTTAGTACGAGTGGTTTTATTATGAAATAATTTTATTGGAATAACATATTATTATAGAAACCATGAATTTAGGAATTGTTGGTTATTATAATCATAAAGATAGATATTTTTAAAATGTAATTATTTAAAATCATCTCCTTTGATAATATTTCATTCAAAAATTGTTAAATGAAATGTATTATATTATGACACATCTAATATTAGGCATGGTACATTATTAATTAATGGTTATTGGGTGTTTATATACGTGTAATGATATTTTATAACACATAATGTGGATTATCCTAAATATAATCTAAATCGTGATTTTTGGGTGTTTCATTTTAAATTTTATTGTTTATATATCCATAGATTTAGATTTATGGTTAATGCTGAAAAGACAACTTATTCACGTATTATCTATATAACACATGATTCATAGGTAGAGAATATGGGTCATGAACCTATATTCTGTTAATTTGAGGACTCCCTAAATAAATTGAAAGTATAAAATTTTTGAATATCCCCATTGATAGTCCAATAATTAAAATGTATTTTGAATGTTTTGCAATGAGGGGACATTTTTCTATCTACATGTGCAAGAATATTTTAATATTTCATAGTATATTTAGATGATTATATTAAATTATATATGAATCACTTTATCATTAGTCAATATATTGACGAAAATAAAAATATTTACTCTAAAATATAGGTGATGCTGGAGGGAATAATTTTTTTGAGCATCATTAAATATAGAACCAGTATGATTAAGTTGTTTTATACCTTTTAGGGATGATATTAGTTCTATTTATCTAGAATTTGGAAGAATAATATTATTTTAAAAAAAATATGGGTGTTATTTTTATGACTATTATATATTCATGATAGTATAAAATGAAATAGTTTTTATACTATATATAAATGACGGAATAACTAATTTCATTCTCGATACCCCATATCTCAATTTGTTATGATCAATTATTATAGTATAGAAGGTATTCTACAAAACATTATATTTCATTTTTGATGATGGATGAGGATTGATTAGATTTTGGGGCTGTTCAAGGATTCTCTATGGAAATGATGTTGTGTTTTCCATTATAAACTATCTATCGATATATATGAAACTTTCCAAAAATATCATTGAAATAGTTAGTTGATGTGTTGAATTGTTAGTTTCAAAAATTATTGTCTAAATTCATTAAGGGAATATTATTATTGTGTATGAATGAGGAATACTGTTCAAGTGTATTTTTAAAAGTTATTATAGTCATCATTGGGTCCTCATTTAATTCTCTATACAGGATGACATCATTATAATTACTGATTGATTGGAAATACAATTATGGTAGCTTCATGAATTTTTATAAAAATGTAGTTGATAATAGGATGGACATTAATCAATGGTAATATAATCATATAATAATAGTAAATTAGTTACAACAAAAATTTATCTGATGAAGACATTACATGGATAGACATTTATATCCCATGTATTTTTGTTAGAGGAAAGTGATCTGGTTTGTTTGACTAATTCATATTAATTAGACCTCAGTGCTCACCATATGCAGGGATTCAATAAAAATTAACCCCATCATCCTTAATAGTTTAAATATATATATTATTTGTTTTTGTAAGTGTATCCATATTAAGATATTTAAAATAGAGATGGAAAGGGAAGTTAATTCTCTATTATATGATATTAATTGGGAATTAATTTATTATTGGTTATGTGATATACACACTACATTATTATCTATAAAATATATTGACTAATGGTATTTTCATAAAATTATAGCATGAACTATAGGAACTGTAAGACTCTCAAATACTTTGAGAAAATGATATTGAGTTATAAGCCAACATGTATATTAAGGAATGAATAGTGTGTATAGTTGGAAACTATTATATTTTAGAATATAAGGATGTGGACCCCAATGTATTATATTATTGCAGTAATTATCATATCTAATTAATGAAAATTCACTTAGAGTATAGATTGAGATATACAAGGATATAACTTTTTATGAGGAATTATTGTCTTGCATTAACTAACATGGGGTGGTGTGGAGTGGAGTTATTGAGAACCCAAGTATATAAATGAGATAATGTTTTCTGAATTTTACTTATATTTGTTGAATTTCATGATAAAATGGGATTTATATTAGTTATTAATGGTTGATAACTATTGTTTTCTGAATTTTACTTATATTTGTTGAATTTCATGATAAAATGGGATTTATATTAGTTATTAATGGTTGATAACTATTGCAACACCCAATGATTTTATAGTACATTATTTTTTCAATGTAATTCAATAACATTCACTACACACAACACTGAGTTCAAGCGCACCAGGACTTACCAAACTAGCCGTTCAAAAGTTGTTTTGAATAGTGTTAACTGAATTTTGAACTTTATATAATCCTTATAATTTTATAATCCATATTATGAGTTTCCTAGACATAACGTAAGAACAAAATCCTTTTTTCAGATAAAAGAATTATATTTCAAAAAATGGAATTTTACAACCGTTTAATGGTGAACCTTTTTTAAATCCAATATTTGAAACTTTTATATTTTCAATTTTACAATATAAACTTCTTCATCAGAATTGGGACATAATAATGTAGTTTCAATAATTTTTTGGGTGTTTTTCTGATAACATTCATATTTGGGAGAACAATGAAAAATACTATAATTTAACTAAAAACAACTTTTTTAATAAAAATAATTTATAGTTTTGAATAATACATTTTAATTGTTTGGAAGTATAATTAGATTATATTTTTACCATTTAATCCAACGATGGTCATTGTAAAAATTTTACTTTGAAATTAGACATAAACAAGTGTCAATCTTTTGATAGTTATTATTTCCTAAAAATACGCGTTTTGGTTTTGACAATGGGAATTAATTTTAAATTAATTAATGCTAATTCAATGTATTCAAATTGGTAATATATAATTAATTTTTTAATTTGGAATATCAAAATTAACTTAGGTTGAATTTTTGGTTTTTTATGAAAACATTCAATTTTTTATGAAAACTGAAAAACATCGGGTAATAGCTTAAAACCAAAATTTTATTTAAATAATTATTTATTTTATTTAAATTTATTTTAGGTAAAAATAGATACATAATACCTATATAAGTTCAATATAATTCATTGCAGTCAGTTTATAATAACATTATATATATAAAAAAATTAAACTTTTTACCATCTTTACCCACCTCCTTAGAGAATTTTCAAATTTATATAAAACTTAATTTTACCGCTTGTATGAATTGAATTTAAAAACTCCAAGAGACACAGTATATTTCATTTTGTAAAATTTGGTTCAATAAGATGAAAATATTTTTTGGTGAATAGAAACTCTTTACTTTTACTTACCATGGTTAAAAGTAAATAGGGTAATTTAGGGTAAAATGATATTATTATTAATCTAACACATGTTAAAAATCTATTTGATAAGTGTAATTAGATCAAAAAAAAACTTAGGAATAATATATGATCCTTTAGGTCCACTTGGATTAGATTTGGACATTTATTATAATTTATTTCAAAAAAGAGTTAATAGAGTTAAAATCAATGTTTAATAACTAAAACATTTTTAATATATGGTTACACAAAAGATAAATTAGACTATAAATATTCATTAAAAAGATAAATATATTTCATACATAATGGTATTTTATTTATATTTTTTATACTTTAAATAATTTAATTTATTTATGACATAATGATGATGCAGTGATTACCTAATTAATGAAAGACTTAAATAGTTGACAACATAAATATCAAAATAAATGTAATTTGAGACTTTTTATTAATTCCAATAATTTTATTGGTTAATATGACATATTAGGGTTGGTTAGATGAATATTTTTCAATGTAATAATTCTTTTTTTATTTTTGTAAACAAATACCAAATACTTTCAAAGTAGATATAAAGGAGTTTTTTTAAAAAATATTACATTATTAATTAACATTCTATTTATAAAAATATGTGGTTCAGCGAAAAGACTTATATAATGATAGGTGTATAATTAATGAACCACTTGGGGTTCTCTTGAAAGTTATAGTGTTAGGATGGTATGTGACCGAGTATGACATACTCTATAATACCAAAAGTAGGATCGAAATAAGAATGATATTCTCAGATACAAGAGGTGGGGAGAATTGTACCTTTTAAAAATTACCTTAGGAAATTTTGAGGATGGTTATGTTTAACAAAGATAAAAAAGATAATTCTCAAGACCACTATAAGTTCTAAATATTTTCTAGATTCTGGAAAAGTAATTCTGAAAATGAAACTTAACAAAACTTACAAAGATTAAGATTCAACCGGAAAGCGTAGAGAATCTAACTATATCAATGTACAAGGATGAGGAAGTATAAGCTAGTATAATTTCCTCCAAAAAAAAATGCAGTGGAAATAACTTGTAACAAAAACAAGTAACAAGAAATAAGTCTTTTAACCCAAAGAGAAGGGTATCCAACAACCTTGGATAAATGTCCCATGATTTATACATTCAACAAAGTATGTCTTACCCACACTAGGGTTAACCCTCGATATGAAGATCGGTGTCTGTCTTGCTATCCCTGAAAGACCTCAACTATCAGGTAGACGGCACCTCTATCTTCCTCAGTAAGGAAGCTCTCAACTTCATGGTGTCAGAAGCTCTGTCTTCCTATCCCCGAAAGCCCTCTATTGTACACAGCAACAATCAGAGTCGCAAGAAGCAAGTCTACAGAAGGAATAGTTTGAACAAGTTGTTAAAACACTCTTCACGAAGCTTGAGAGTTGATAAGAGCCACTCTCTCTAGAAATCCTGTCAGGAAGATCTGATCACCAAAAATTCCAAAAAGTCTTAAGAAAGTTCAAATGAGCTCTTATTTATAGGTGAATCTCCAATGGTTGGATCCCTCCCCCAACAGTCGAATTCTTCCTTGAATTTCAGAGGGACCTGTACACATTTCCCTAAAACAACGGTTAGTCAATAACTAAAAGCATGACATCGTTTTGTAATAAACACGTGTAATAATAACTAAACTGATATTTGGTATGGAGTTGAAAATGAATGTTCGGAATGGAAAAGGTTAATGATTAGAATGGAAGTAAAAATAAATTCAGAGTCTATGTACATAAGGGTATTTGGATTTTGTTTTTTAGGAATTCGAAACCTGAATGCTCTAAAAATCAAGAGCCTGAATTTCAAGGAAATTCAGAGTCTGATTTCACTAGAATTTGGAACTAGAACATACGAAGTTCAGAGTCTATGTTCATGAGAATTCGGAGTCAGAACTCATCAGAGTTCGGAGTCTTAATTCCGAGAACACAGAGTCTGAACTTAGAGAAGTTCATAATTATAATTCAGAGTGAAACATTATCAGTGTTCATATCCATAATTCAGAGCGAAACATTTTGAGAGTTCGTATCCAGAATTTAGAGTGGAACTTAATGAGATTTTGTATCTATAATTTAGAGAGGAACCTCACAAGAGTTTGTATGCAGAATTCAGAGTGGAAGTTTATGAGAGTTAATATCCATAATTCAGATTTGAACTTCATGAGAGTTTGTATCTAGAATTCAGATTGGATGTTCATGAGAGTTCGTATCCAGAATTTGGAGTGGAACTTCATGAGAGTTCGTATCCAAAATTTTGAGTTGAACTTCATTAAGTTGGTATCGAGAATATAGATCCTAAAACTGAATGCTTCATGTCTAAGTATTATACAATTCCGAGGTTTTAGATCTGAATCCAACTTTTACACTTTAGAAAAATACTGATATGAACAATGAAAACAAGGTAGGGGTATATTTCCTCTGGGAAGCAAATTTTCCTTATGGAATTAAAACATGGGTAAAATGAAATTTTCCATAAGAAAAATGTGTTTGTGATTTTCAAAACAAGAGGAATGGTAAAATCATAATGAAACCATGATGACTTATCAATCTCCCCCATCAATTAAGGAATGAAAAAATTCATAAGGAAAACCTTATTGACTCAACAATCTCCCCCTTTTTGGAAAGCACAAACATCCTTACGAAAAAGAATGTAATGACTTGAAATTTTTTATAGACATTGAAATTAAAGCTTATCTCTCTTTGTTTATGATCAATGGAGAATAAAACTAACATACCCTTAGTATTTGAAACTCTAAGGATCGTATTACAGATTTATGGAATGAAATATTTCATCTACATGAAGAATTCGTAATGAGATATACCCATTACTTAAGGATTGTTCTTCATAACATAGAAATTTTTCTTATCCCTTTAAGATTTTTTCTTCTCCCTTTTGAGTTCTTTTTCCTTATCTCCCTTTGTTATTTTCAAATATAATTTGAGGGAATGGAAAAAACAATAAAGTACCTGAAACTTTAGTAATGGTATACAAACAACATAAGCTACCAAATTTTTTATTAAGATTGAGAGGATTTCTTCAACGAAAGACATTACAAAAAAAAATCGGATATGTCTATTTGCCATATTTTTCATTGGGGATTAGCTTATTCAAAATGATTTTTAGCTTCTTTATGTCTTTGTGGTCCACCTAAGATTTCTTCTCCTAGGCTGTGATCCTTTCTTCTTGAGTTTTCAGGACCTCTTCCTGAGGCTTCATGTCCTCTTCCTGAATCTTCAGAAAATCATCATGATTTACAAGCTTCTCTTTGATCTCAATTCGGAGATATCTTTCCCCCTTCCAGTTTTGAGCAACAGATTTAAGCTTCCAATGGTGATCCTTCACTTGTTTATTCTGAGTAATTTTCTCAAGGGTCAGCTTTTCCTGATGATTCGTTATCTTGGAATCCTCAGTATCAAAAGCTTATTTTACGTCATTCTGAAATTGTTCAAGCTATTTCAAATCCTTATCGATTTTCTTTGACCATAAAGTCATTTTTCTACAAGATTCATTGTCGACCTCATAATTGATATGAACATTTTTATGCTCTGATTCAATCTTCACACATTTATCCATTACCATGGATACGGATTCTGACTTTTTATTTAAGCTGTGCTGAGTCTTCTGGAATACGGAGTCTATTGTAGGAATGATCGGAATTGTATCCACCAATTTCTTCAGAGACTCAAAAACAAAATCATTTCCCATTTCAGATGACTCTGAATCCGACATCATATTAGGTGAATTTTCTTCTTCAATTTCAATAATATTTCTTTTAGAAGTTCCTCCAAATTTCTTTTTCCTTATGATATCTTTCGTTGGGGTGTCCATAAGCATTTGATTACCCTTATCAACTTTCATAATGGCTTCCTCATAAGGAGATTCCTCCTCACATTCAAATAATTGAACTATCTTGTCTTCATCTAGTTTTTCCTTCACTACTCCTTCCTTAACAAAGTGATTTTCATAGCTTTCTTCCTCAGATAATTCATTATCTATCTCTTCTTCCTTGTCTTTGTCTTTCTTACCACCTTTCTCTTCTTCCTTTTCTGGAGTGACAAGCTTTTAGGACTTGGCCTCATAAGTTCAGAGTGGTAATTAATCTTAAGGGCTTGTCTTTTCTCGATAATCTTCAACTTGTTTAATCCGATCATCTAAATCACCACTTTCTTCCTCTACTACTTCTTCTTCTACTTCCTATTCTTCTTATACATCTTCAACAACTTCTTTCTCTTTATATTTTTCTGGAGTGAAGAAATTCTTCCCTGATGTTTCAGGTCAAGACTCGACTAGGAATGTTTCCAGTAGTAGAACATTCTCAGAAGATACTTTTGTGGCTTTCAAAAGAGATTGTACAACTTTAGCTTTAGAAAAATTCTTCGAGTTTATAAATGGTTTACTACTTTAATATTTATTTAATAGAAACCCACATCGTACAAAAGGAATACCAAAACATAAATTTAAAAACTAATGTATGAAATGTAGCGGTTACCCAAATTAAATAATGACTGAGTTTCCACATTGGAGAACATAAGTGAAAATATGTATATGGAAGAGAAATTTAACCATCACGTTCTGATGGAGAGTGTTAGAGAACCTGGCTATGAAAAATACAACAATCAAAAAGCCAAAAATTTGTGATGATATAAGGTACCTTCTAGGACAATGTTTTTGGTTTTTAGGATCATTTCCCTAAAGATGAAAAATGGAATTAGAAAAAATACATAATTGATTTTCGTACAATCTCACAGTTGGTAATTCCTTGAACAATTTACACTTCATCTCTTAAAGAAATGAAGTTGAATTTTTCATTCGTGAAGTTTTATAATATCATGCAATAGAATGATAGGTCATTCCATCTATCTCAAACAAGAATTTAGTAAAAGTTATAAAATATAAATAAGTCCATCAATGGTGAGATTAATTGTATATAGTTTCTAAAATGGACTTATAATTCATATATCATACCACTAAAAAACTAATTTATACTAACTAGGGACTTCCTGTAGGCCAGTGGTAGGTGATAAAGGCTTTTCATACTTCATTTGTGGGTTCGAATCCCACAACCTTGTCCGATGTGATGGGTTGTCGCCCATCCTACATGTTTCCCTTTTTCTAAAACTACATTGTTATAACATTCTAGAAATAATATAAAAAACGGTTCTAGCCTTAAACAATATTATCTTATGCCCATGTTAATCCATTCCAATATTTAGGATTATCCAAAATACTTCTGTCCAATCTCGTGGTATAGTTGAAAAGATTACTAGAGAGGTCATCTATGAAGCATGTAAATACAATTATTTATCAACCATATATCATAAAATATATCTTGTTGGTAACATTCTAGATATGTGAATTCCATAATTATGTATTCTCTTGAAACATGAATAACCATATAATCTTTGTGAAAACATGACTGCTATCAAAAGTTAACTCTTTCCACATACAAAAATCCCAAAACTTCTATATTCTCAAACCATGATATCACATGGTCCTAATATCAGTCATGAGCTCCTTAATACTATCAAACATCTCATTATCTCCTTATCCATTCATTATGCACATATCATCTTCTTTCAAAAATTATCGTAATAACCATTCCTGGTTATTGGTTCCATTCAACATATATTTTCAAATAATTTAGTAAAAACAATAGTGAAACAATCTGTAGATGTGTATTTATTACATAGTACCATTACCTATACTACATAACTCTTGATAAACATAAATAATTACACTTCCTTCTTAAACCATTGACTGAGATTCATCATTTTATTCCTCAACACATCTTTCATCTCATATATCATTTGTAGTCTCTTGATCATCATCTATATAAACACTACCCATATGACCATGTTGATTCTATACATGAGATTTTCCCTTAGGGAATTGATTTTCATAATTCCCGTACATCCCACATTTAAAACATATAATAGTTTTTATGACTTAGAAATACCATTCAACTTGTCCATGGTGTTAAATGAACCTTTTACTTTGCACTTACTGGATTTGTGTCCTTATTTTCCACACCCCAAGAATCTTCTAGTAATTGAAACATTCTCCGTGATGCCTCTTCCCATATGATTTACATGGGGGTAATTGAACATTTGTTCCTCTATGATAATCATGAAACTCCGTCTTTCCCTTATTAGTTGAGTAAGGAAACATACCAAAGTTGAGATTATTGATTATATTTTGAGATTGATGATTAGGAATAATAATGATTTTTGGATTTCCAAATCCCGTTTCATTTAGTTTCCCATGAAGAATATCATTCTGTTGTCCATCATATCCTCCAATTATCATGAATCTTCATGTTTCCAGTCATTTTCTAAAACCTAAAAAAGAATAGAGTCAAAGGAAAAAATCATTCTAGGAAAGCAACATAATAAAGGGGGAGTACCTCCAATATCTATCATCATAGGTTTAATTCTAATATCGTTACCATTATTCTTTGACTATAACCTATACTAATAATTAACCATAGAGAAGTCCCAAGACATACCATAGAAATATCTCTAGGGATTTCACTAATGTTTTCACATCCAAGTTTCCAAAGGTTATCTAAATCTTTCATCTGATACCAACATTAGAGAACCAAGATTGACGTACATGTAACTAAAATTACATTTTCGGAATACTTAATACCTAATAAGAACCAACACTCAAGGACCATAATAATTTAGTGTCTTTGGAAACTCAGAACATAATCTTCTAATCATGGTGAAAGATCTTCAACATCTCCCAGAAAGATCTCCCCCTTTGTTTTCTTACATAAAACCATTCTTTATATCCTGGGGAAAAGAAAACATATAAAGGGTGAGATAAAATTCTCATTAAGAGTAAGCATGGGAAAAATAAAACAAACCATATACATTTGAACTTAAAAACATGGACATAATGTTTAAACATCAAAATCTTGAGTGGTGAAATAAATCATGGTAGTACGTAAGGCATCGATCATAGTGGAACATCAATCATGATAAAATAACATGGGAATAAAACATGTAATTGTGGAATCCATTAATCACATGTTATGATTTCCATAGTAGCCAATGCATTTCTACCAATACCATTATAGCAGACAAAGTCCATTACTGAATCGGGTTTACTTGTTGTTACAGCCCTGTATTACTGAACCAGATTCACTTTTCATTCCATCCATTTCTATCTCATGAGATATAAATCTATACCCAATTCATTTGAGGGAGATATAGGTCCCACCAATTTCATAATTAAATCGTTCTTATGTGTGTCACAACATAAACATAAATCATTCGTCATAACCTAAAGAATAAAATGGGTTTCATAAACATCATCCCATCATAACATAATCCATATAAAACAAATGGATATCATTTAATCATAATAAAAGTGAAATCATGTAAATCATAGAGACATTATACTTGAAACATACACCTATGAAATAATGTCATCTTAGATGGAAAATGGTTTTGATAAAACACTTGAAATGAATTCTTGAGGAAAATATCATTTCTTCTTCAAAATCATTTTCTTTTCACAAAATCAATTGAAATTTATAGAAATGATTTAGTTGAAAATATTCCTTAAATATTGAATAGTAATATTCATGAAAATAAGGTGTTATAAATCTGCAAAAAATCTATTCATGTCATATAAGTTAAAAAACTTTCTCCCTGTACTTTTACCAGAAAAGTCAAAAAGTTCCTCATATGGTAAAAAAAAGATTCCTTCCATAACATAATGTAAAAGTAAAAGAGGGGTAAAAATGAATTTGATGATACCTGGAAGAATGATAAACACTTTATGAAAAACATTTTTATCGACATGGATGAAAAATATAACCCGAATAAATACTTACGTATATGCAATCTCAGATAAAAATGAGATTGAAAAATTATCCCATACCAAAGGTATAATTTCTGCCGTATGTGTCCGGAACTCTTGTATAGTAGGTTTAAACATATTATTAACTTGTATCAGTACCATAATTATACTTATGACATCATATATGATTCACTTATGAATTTATATCACATGTTCTTTTGTCAATTCCATGTTAAAGCAGCATTTTGGGTAAAATCGATTCATTTATCATACGTGTTTGCACTTTTTGTTCTTGATATTGTTACTTATTTCATGATATACATACATAAATAATTTAAAAAATTATTTATATATCATATATATTCAGGATATATATATATATATAATAGATTGATAAATGAAATGAAATACACCATTCATGGAGACGGTATACCGTATGTATGCATGAACGCTATTTTCATTTCCTTATTGAATTGAATGGTAGTAAGTAGAGTACATATATGTATATATAAATATATTAGAATTATTATTTCACATATTAAATCATTATTTATTGTGTATATACATCAAAATCATTCATGAATGGGTAACATGGAGAATAGTCTCATCGCGTTCACGTAAACGGTAGTCCATACGTACGCACGAGGGACGATATCATACTTTTGATATTAAAATAGTATATAATTGGATGTTATATCATATATAACAATCATAAAAATTTTATATTTATTATTTACATCATTTATATTAATTATTATACCCATCCAAATGATTAAATGTTTGAATAAAAAACATCACCATGATGTGGAGACGGTAAGCCGTACGTACGCACGTGTGGTGACTTTTTCATTCATAGGATAGATAAAATAACTAAAATGGTTGTACCATTTATATAAAAAAATCATAGTATATAGAAGATACTGGAGTTATTATTTTAGAATGGAAACAACAAATAAAGTGGAAGTGGAAGAGGAAAGGAACATGAAACAGGTGGTGAGACATTTACCTCTTCTTCGTGTCCTTCCTTTTGATTTGATAAAAAGGGCTCCATAGGTTGGATTTATGACTAGAGAATGTCCTATAGGATGGAGTTAGTATTTTTGAGAGGGTATTTGGGCAGAGTCTCGCTAAGAAAAATGGCTTGGGAGGGGTGAATATGAGATAAGAGGGAGTGCCCTTTTATAAGAGGGGTGAGGGGCACCTTTGGAAAAACTTAAAATATTATTTTATAATAAAGTCATATTCGGTTTATAATGGCTCCAATGTGACTTATTTCTAGGATAATATGTGTATGGGTAGATATCCTCTCAACCAATAGGTTTTAGACAAGTTTAGGTTACCATTTTAACCTTATCATTTAAATTTAACTCTATGTTAAATAATTTAACTTTTACCGTGTCTTCTTGTATTCTTACACTATATGGTTAACATACTACAAACTTCCATTAGAACTCCAATTGGATCATTAATGTCATATATATTGTTATATAAGTCTTTTTGCTAAACTGTAGATTTTTAGGATCATTATATCAATTAGTAATATAATATTTGTTTTCAAAACTATTTTATGTCAATTTTGACACTATTTGGTATTTTGTTTTTACTAAATTCATAACATCATTATTACCTCGAAATAAAATTCATGTAACCAACCCTAATATATTATAGTAACCTATAAAATTAGTTTAATTCGTAAAAATTCTCAAAATACATTTATTTCTCTATTTATAATATCAATAATGTTAGTATTTCATTAATAATGTAAATACTGCATCATCATTCTGTCATAAATAAATTAAATTATATAATGTCTAAAAATTATAAAGAAAATACCATTATGTAAGAAATATTTTTCTCTTTCTAACTAATATTTATAGTCGAATTTAGATTTTCTTCTCCCTATATTAAAAGTGGTATAGTTATTAAACATTGATTTTGACTCTTTTAAATCTTCTTTGAATTAAAAAATAATAAATGTCCTAATCTAATCCATGTGGATCTAAATGGTCATATTTTATTAATACGGTTGTTTTTGATCGAATTACACTTATCCAATAGAATTATAACATGTGTTAGGGTAATAATAATATCATTTTTACCCTTAATTACCCTATATAGTTTTAACCATGGTAAATATATGTGAGAAGTTACTATTCACCCAAAAAAATTTAATCTCATTGAACCAAATTTTACTTATAGATATCAACTGTTTATCATAGATTTTTAAAATTCCACTCACAGAATCGGTAAAATTATGTTTTATGTAAATTTTTAAATACTCCTAGGAGGTGGGTAAAAGACGGTAAAAGTTCAATAATATATATATATATAAAATTATTATAAAATGACTCAAATGAATTACATTGAACTTATATAGGTATTATGTATATATTTTCAATTAAAATAAATTTAAATTAAATAAATGATTATTTAAATAAAAGTCGGTTTTCCAATAACTCAGTGTTGTCACTATTCATCAAAAATTGAATGTTTTTAGAAAAATACCAAAAATTCATCCTAGGCTAATTTCGATATTGCGAATCCAAAAATGAAGTCCATTTTAAAAGAGAAAATTTTTTAAATTTTAAAAAGTGGGTATTAATATTCATAACAGATAGTTTATATAATATTTTATTAACATATCGTTGTTTAGTGAAACTCAGTATTTTGTAAAATTCAAGCTATCGAGGAAGGATGATTTTGCATGCAACACAAGCCAATAATATTGTTTGAGTGTAATAAAAGATAATGCGGTGTTTCATATAGCACAAGATAATTTTGTTTTAGTGTAAAATATAAAAAATCAATGAAATTAGAAAATATTTTTCATAAAATTTCGAGGTGTTACAAGGTATATCCATAACAACTAAAATCATCATTAGATGATATGATGTATGAGTACCTTCCCCATAATTCCACTGGAAATGGTCCACACACATCAGTATGCACCCACACAAGATGTTCATTATCCATTTAACCATTACCACAAAATGGGGCTTTGGTCATTTTTTCATGTAAACAAGAATTGAATACTCAAAGTGGTTTTAGTTTGAAATAATCTTAATATCCATCTTGATATAAGTTTTTAAATATTTTATCACTTACATGACCTAGATGGTCTTGCCAAAGTTGGGTGTGGTATGAGTCATGTGAAGAATATTTTATATCTATTACCATTACATTGTTTGTGTTATCCAACACATAAATACCATCGAATAAATGGGCCATACACAAACAAATACAATCCTTGTAAAAGAAGCTACATTCATTTCCAAATATGAAAAAATATGTATCTGATCTAGATTCCAAATTAATGTTTTTATTAACATACCACACATAATTCCAACCCTTTAACATGATGTTCATCCCCGTTGGCAATGTGAATTTGTAGTCCCCAACAGTTGTAGCAGCATGTCTTGCTCTATTGGATTCTCACAGATCAACCCCCCCACCCCCACCCCTCAGTCAATCTTCCTAAATCTACATGGTTCATATATTTGGATTCATATGTGAGAACCACAAGCTGTATCTAATCCCAAATTTGTAGAAACAGATAGATTTCATTCGATAAAAAATTCACCTGAAGATTCCCCTTGCTTCTTTGGATAGGTGTAGTTCTTCTTCTAATGGCCTTTATTCCCACACAAAAAATAGCTTCATATTCCCTTGCATCCCCATTGGTCTTTCATTCCATCGAAGACCATGAAGAAGCATTAGGATTAAAGCTCCTCTCATTCCCTTTCCTCTTCTTCACCATAAGGACATATTGCATTTTGTTCTTCATGACATTGTCCACTAGGAAAAAGAGGACAAGAATATCAGATAGAGACATCTAAATTTTTATAATGATGAAATTGACAACAAATTTGGAGAAGCTCTGAGGGAGTAATGCAAGAATGAGATCAGTTCCTAGTTATTCAGGGAGATAAAAACCAAGAACCTATTGGTGCTCAATATAGACAATGATATTTACAATATGAAGCACAGTTGGGGGACCCTCTCCATGATTACTCTGAAAGATTACCATTGATACCTCAAACCTTTCTCGTCTTGATCTCTCCTAGTAACGACCAAAGAGGTGTTCGGGCATTCTTACGCATCCATGGTATCATGAGACATCATGAGAAAACTTGAAATTGATGATAGCATCAAAAATTTAACATCGAAAACATCATTCATATGTTTATCATATACCAAGTAAATCCTCACTACTCACCTCATTAGTAGGGGTTCAGGTAATGCCAACTCCAACACATAAGACATCTATTCATTGTGTAGGATAACCCATAGGTATCTAAACCATTCCAGGATGTCATTTACAATTAGGATGTTGACTATATCAAAAATTGATTATAGGGACAGTATAAATGAAGAGTTTTTCATTTTTTTATAATTAAAATAGTTTATAATTAGAACGTTCCTGATTACATCTTATGAGAAATAGTAAATTAATTTTATTAAGCCTTCCACTATTTTATCATGTCCCAATTTCCCTCAACATTGATCTTGGAATGTCTATATGTCATGATATTCTAGTGTCAAGGATGCATATTCCCCATAAAAATACTCCAACAAGGGTTGGTCATGTTATTTGAAGGTATTCAGGAAGGCAGCCATTGTCAACTACAGGCTTTCAGATCCTTGATCTATTGTCTGGACACCCCAATCCTAAAATCATTATTTTGGATTTCATCCACTATTTCCTCTAATAGTATACCATGCCCAGTAAGGGAATATCCTCTTGATGTAATATGGATAAGTCATCCTGAATCCTTTTATATGGGATTCCTATATAATAGTAAGTTTCCAATCAAGGGTTGGTCAAACAAATAGTTTTATTGAGTTTTTCCCTTAATCATGTAACGGAAGGGTTGGTCTGACATAATATTTTATTTGAGGGTTTTTTATCTCTTATGTATGAAGTTATTATTATCATTATCTCATTCTTGTCATTATTATGTGATACATACTTATGTGATTAACCACGTATTGATAATATTTTTTCGTATGTCGGGTTTATTATAGTTCAATCTTGCATGCTTGTTTACATCATTAATTATGTCATCATGAAAAAACATCCATAATGATAAAACATGCACCTGATAGAGATAAAATAATTACAAGGGCATGATCATTACCTTTTCTAATGGTTAGTTTATCAAGAGGTTGACAAACTAACGTTGACCTAGAAGGGAAACACCTTTATCCTTTTGGATTTGTGTTTATTGGTTTCCACCTATCCACCTCAGTATCTCCTTGTATTTGTTTTGTCTTGGCTTCACCTTGAACATCCTCCCCTATCTTGGGAGATCCATCCATTACATATGATTTTAATCTCACATGTTTGTGAGGAGGAAAAGGGGGATTACATAAAAGAAACCATGGGCATGCATGCCCTATATATTAATGAGGGGAGATGACTGGCATTCCAATAATTAATTTAATAAATAAATTAAAAGGAATCCAATCACATTCGAAGGACATGGTCCAGCTCATTATCACCCTCATACATGCAACAAGAAAAGCAGTAAATAAAACTAGTTTTCAATTCCTAAATTGATATTATTACAAAAAATACCCTCGTATTGATTAATTGTTATAATTAATTAATCAATACTTTTATCTTAATCCTTATATTAATTTCCTAGAGATTTTCATCCAATGTAATCTCAAAAAAAATCATTTAATGTTATCTTTTTATGTAACTTGTACCTTGGAGGAAACCAGGTGAATTCTCATTCACAACCACCGAATGAGTAGAAATAAATATTTAATAAATATTTAATTAAACACATATAAATAAAATATAAGGCCCCGACCATAAAACATTACATAATATTGAATCAAATGAATAATTCACATTGAGTATCTATTCAGGTTTACTGTTTTAGTGAATTAGGATATAGCTATTACATAACAACGATTACAAGGTAGACACATCTACTCCGTTTCCATTTTTTAGCAAATTAAAAAAATCATGAACAAAAGTGTCATGCCTAGTTCCATGTTTTAGACAGCAAGACATTTCCATGATCCCTTCCTTGACCCTATTCCACTTTATGTCATGTGAAAAAATTTCAAAAACATGGGATGAGCATAAAAAGCTCAGTAAGGGATATAAATATACAAAAAGAAAACATTAGTCCATGTATACATAAGAATCAACGAAATCAAACATTTGTCATGAAACATAAGCACTTTAACATACCTCAAGACATAATAAGATTTATGAATAACTTATAGAAATCATAATACATAAAGGTAACTTGAGGCATTTATAACATTATTACGTTGGGAGTAACCATCATGGTTACGTTTGGAATAAACGTCACAGTATATTCCCTAAATCTCTTCGGAGAAACCTTAGAGTTTAACTCCTTCGGATTACCCAATGCATTGGAGATATATCTTGGGCTCACTCACCATTAGTATACCATAGAACCACCCATCTTCATAAACAATGCCCATGAACCATAACATAATCGTATCACATAAAACATGCATAAAGGAAACATAACATTTCCACATTTCAATCACATGATATCATGAAAACACATTGATCTAATCAAAAAATTATCAAAAACATTTTCAATACCAAAATAATAGAAAAGTAAAACATGGTATTTTTTTTCTTTAAAATAATTATTGCTTGTAGAGGAAGCCGAAAGTCAAATAAGGGTCATGGCGGTGGAGAAGTCGTTGTCACCTCATACGTAAGACAAAAAAATTTCTTTTGTCATTTAGCAAAAGGATTTGTGTAAAAAGATACCTTTTCAATGAAATTAAAAGTGAAAATGATTTTATACACTGTATAAAATAAAGTCATGTAGAAATAAAAACATGCCTCAGTGATTGGAGATTGAGACGAAGTCACGTACAAAGATGGTATCATTAGATTAATGATAAATCAATTACATAATTATGTGTTGCATATAAAAATACACCCAATATAAGTGGATATTAAGTGTAAAATAATCAGATATCATCCACACATAATCATAGTACGACATAATCAAGAAGTACAGGTTTAACCCAATGAATTGAAATTGGGTTAAGAAGTTCCCTTTCCGAAATTCGACAACCTAACAGCGTCACCTTAAAATTCATAAAATGAGTTGATGATAGATAAAAATTGTATCTCATCACTTGGACATAAAATTTATAGAAATTAGGATATATATATGTAATAACATATCCAAACATAAGAAGATGTAAATTAAATGTCCTAACCAAAAAAAGTCTTTTAAAAAGAAGAGGGTGAAAGGTTCCCTTACCGATTTTGTAACCTACGAAACATACACCCCATGAAAGAAGGACCATAAAATTTTGATGTAAATAACCTTAAATGGATGTATATTACTCAAAGAGAAGAATATTGGGCAGTACATACACCACTTAAAGGATATAGTGGAAAATATAGCATGAATCTCACGGGAATAAAATGTAAGATAAAAACCCCTTACCTCATTGTAATCAATCAAGTCATATGAGCAAAAGACAATAGAAACCAAATAAATCACAGAATACCATGAATATAAGAATTATAATATATATAAAATGGTAGTACAAAATACACCACATGCAATAAATAATTAGCGAACAATAGAAATGTCACGGAATTAAAAGTGAGATAAGAAATCCCCTTACCTCAAGTCTGACTGGTCTTGTTTGTTTATTTATATTCCTGAATAATAAACTTCAGTCAATTTATAATTTCTTGAGGACATAATTTAAGGTTTATTATTCAATTCATGTCACATATTATCATGTCATAATAATTAGTTAATTATGTGAGTTTATATCATACGTTTTGTCGATGTTCGATACATGAGTCACCAATAAACTTGTTTTAAAAGAATTGCCCTTGTAGTTGTAAGTATATCCTCTCCAGAATTTTATTAATGATTTAAATATCATATATATCCGGTATATATTAATTTTATACTACTCCATGACATTTGGAGATAAAAATGAAATGCACCATTCATGGAGACGATAGACCGTACATACGCATGAACACTACTTCCATTTCTTGGTCATATTAAGGGAATTAAAACTAAATGAGACATATATACATATATATTATAATTCCATTATAATATATATTTTATATAGGTAACATATGTTCATTAATTAAATTATTTTTAAATTCCATATTTGGCATGAACGAGTCACATCACTTGAGGGAGTCGTAGTCCACACTTCCTCAGATGAAATTATCATAGTTCCACAACCTGAAAAGCATAACGAGGTGATTTAAAAATAAAATTATGAATCATATAAAAAGAAATAAATACCATAAATACCATATATATATATAGTTACATTATAATGGCCACTATGAAATTTGCTAAAATAATATTGAATAATCTTCATTTTGTCATGCAGAAATTCGCCACCCACAGAAACAGTATGTTCTTTAACCATTAGACGGAGGTGTGTGTAAGTGTAGGTAGAATCCTTATCATAAAAAATTACTATTATATTTAGGATACTGGTTTTATTATGGGGTAAAATAAGAAGATATTGTTGAGTGAAGAAAGAATATAAATGAAAGAAACTCGAGAGAAGACATTTCCTCTAAATCTGGTAACTCTTTTTGATTTGCGCCAAAGGCTTATTTGAAAATACTTATGCTCAATGCGAGACTTCTAGGAGTGAGAGAGGGATTTGGAGAGATAATATGAGTAGAGTTTAGATGATACAAGGGCTTCATTGGTGTTAGTGAGGGGGTATATGTGGTGGCCTATTATAAGAGGGAGGAGAGTCACTTTTGGAAAGTCTTGAAATGTTACTTTATTATAAAATAGTATTAGGATTTTAAAGGCCCCACAATGATAAATTTCATGGATAAGGTGATAAGGTTTAGAAATAATCCAATAAAATAGGTTTTATACAAGTTTAAGTCTATGATTTTACCTTATCTTTTCATTTTATTTAAATCTTTCATTAATAAGGTAATCACTACATCATCATGGTGTAATAAATAAATTTATTTATTTAATGTATAAAAAATAAATAGAATATCATGATGTAGGAAATATGTTTTTATTTCTAATAAATATTTATAGTCTAAGAGATGGGTGGAACCTATATCTCCCTCCAATGTATTGGTTAGATATTTATATCTCATGAGATAGAAATGGCTGGAACAGTAAGTTAATCTGGTTCAGTGTTACAGGACTGAAACGAGGAGTGAACTCGATTTAGAAAGGGACTTTGTCAACTAAGATTGTCTTGGAAGAAATTCCTTGGCTATTATGGAAATAATATCATGTGCTTAATGGTTTTCCACAATTACATTTTTCCTTCCCATTTTATTTTTTCATGATTGATGTTCCTTTATGATATATGCCTTATGTACTTCAACGATTTATGTCTTTGATCAAGATTTTGATGTTTAGATTTTATGTTCATGTTTTTGCATTCAAATGTTTATGGATGGTTTTATGTTCTTTTTGTTTACCCTTAATGAGAATTTGAGCTCACCCTTTTTATGTTTTCTTTTCCCTATGATATAAAGAAAGGTTTTAGGTATGAAAAAAAAGGGGATGATCTTTATGGGAGATATTTATGATCCTTCACCATGATTATAAGATTATGTTCCGAGTTTCCAAAGACACTAAAGTTTTACGATCCTTGTGTGTTGTTTTTTGTTATGTATTAAGTATTCGGCAAATGTAATGTAATATCCCTGTACGTCAAGATTTGGGTCTCTACAATTGGTCTTAGAGAAAAGGTTTAGTTAACCTTTTGAAACTAGAATGTAAAAACTTTAGTGAGATTCCTAGAGATATTTCTAAGGTATGTTTAGGGATGTCCCTAAGTTTAAGTATACGTATATGTTATAGTCCAAGAATTTCACTAACGATCTTAGAATTGAACCTGAGATGTTAGATATTGAAGTTACTAACCCTTTATTAGTTTTTTTCCCTAGCATGATTTTTTCCTCTCACACTATTCTTTTTGGGTTTTAGATGATGGCTGGAACCCAAAGGAACCGTGTTGATCAATGTAATGGACAATGAAATGATTGTCCTCCTGAACAAATCAATGTCATGGGATATGGAGTGAAAAACCTTATTGATATACTTACACAAGCTATGAATCATTCTGGACTTCAAAATGAGCCGAAAAGTTAACAATATTCTATTGAGTCCTTCATGAGGCAACATCAACATTCTTTTAGTGGGTCTTCTGATCCACTTGTTACTGAAAAATGGATCAGTACCATTGAAAAGATATTTTCCATACATCACTGTTCAGAAAATGAAAAAGTCATTCTGGCTCTGTACTATTTAGAAGGTGAAGCAGATCAACGGTGGACTCTAATTAAGAATACAAGTCCCCAAGATGAAATTTAATCCATGGAATGGGACGAGTTTAAGAACTTGTTTTTCATTAAGTACATCCCTCATATTCTTCAAACAAAGATGGTAAAATAGTTCCATGAGCTTAAGAAGAAGGATGATGAATCTGTTGGTATATACGAAGCGAATTTTACAAAACTTGCAAGGTATGAATCTGGCTTTATCATTCAACCTGAATGTAAAGTTGATCAATTCATCAATGGCTTAAAAACAAGTATTTGAAGGGAATTATCTATAAGAGATTCAATTGATATGAATAAATTGTGGGTTATTCTATCAAGGTAGAACTGGAAGTTTGTGTAACATATCCATATCATGGTTTTGACAAGAAACGAAAGATGGAGTTCAAGGGAAAAACTCAAAACATTGATAAAAATAAGGTGAATGTTTCTTTATTCTCAAAGTGTGGAAAGAAGCATGGTGGAGATTGTCTTAAAAGGATGAGAAAAAGATTTAATTTTGGAAAAGAAGGTCATCGAGAAGTTGAGTGTTGATGTAATGGAAAAAGGGTTTCTAATGATGTGAATAACGAAAAGTCTGTAGAGAACACAACACCAACACATCAATTATTCAAGTACAAGTAAATATGGAATTAGGCTAATCAATGCCCAAATCCAAGGGTTAATGATGATCTACGTGAGCAGCCTCTTAAGGAAAAGGATAAAGGGAAATCACATGCGATAACTATTTGTGATGTTGAGTATGAAAATGATGTTGTGTAATGATTAAGTGTTTATGTAATAGGATTTCAAAATAGTTTCATAGAATCTCATTTATGGTATCGTGGAATTTTGGAATATATATATTTATAGGTTTTCAACAATTATATGGTACCGATAACCATGAAATGTGATTGAAATATTTTTAGAAAGAAGACGATATGCGCATAATGAAGGGATAAAATGAAAATGAAAATTTGAGAGTATTTATGAGCTCATGACTGATATAAGGACAAAGTGATATCATGGTTTGAGTTTATAGAAATTTTGGGATTTTGGTATGTGGAATGAGTTTATTTTTGTTAGCATTCATGTTTTCGTTAAGGTTATATGGTAATTAATGTTTCAAAAGAATACATTATTAAGGTATTCACATGTTTGGAATACAACCAACAAGATAAATATTATGATATATAGGAGATAAATGATGGTATTCACATGCTTGTTATTTGTCCTCTCTAGTAATCATTATCTTTATACCATGAGATTGGACATATGTATTTTGGATATGCCTAAATATTGTAATGGATAATTTTGGACATAAGATAATATTGTTTAATGTTAGAACTTTTTTTCGATATTATTTCTAGAATATTAAAATAGTATAGTTTTGGAAAAAGGACAACCCATAGGACGAGCGACAACCCATCGTGTCAGACAAGGATGTGGGAATCGAACCCACAACCGAAGTACGACATGCCTTTATCACTAACCACTAGCCTACATGAAGACCCTGGTTAGTAGAAACTATTTTTATTATATTATGCAGTATCATATATGAAGTGTAAATCCATTCTAGGAACCCTATATGATTAATCGTACTACAGATGGACTTATGCTAAAAATTTGTTTGAGACATATGGAATGACCCATCATTCTATCACATTATTTTCTAACACCTCACGAATGAAAAATTCAACTTCATTTCTTTAAGAGATGAAGTGGAAATTTCTCAAGGCACGAACAATGGTGAGAATATACCGAAAGAAAGTAAGTATTTCTTCTAATTAAAATCATTCAACTTTAGGGAAATGATCTTTAAACCCAAAAATGTTTTCCTAATTCCCTTATATCTGATGAATCAGATGGTACCTTATATCATCACAAATTTATGGCTTTGTGATTGTTGGCTTTTTCATAGACATGTTCTATACCACTCTCCATCAGAACATGATGGTTAGATTTCTCTTCCATATCCATATTTTCACCTATGGTCTCTTATGTGGAAACCGAGTGATTAGTTAATTTGTGTAACTGTTACGTTTCATACATTAGTATTTAAAGATAAGTTTTGTTATGCCTTTTTAAAATGTGGGTTTCTATTAAAGAAACTTTTGAGTAGTAAACCATTTATAACCACGACGAATTTCAATGGAAAAATTCATTTTAAGGGGGGTAGAATGTTACACCATGAGATTTTAGGAAAAATATTTCTTTTTAATTTCATTGATGTCTGGTGTTGTACGCTACACCAAAAGGAGTTTTCACTACATGCATCCCTGACCTATCGTGTATTACACGCAATCGCGACCTTCCACGATAGCGTGTGTTGTACGAAATACCAAGTTTCACTAAACAACGATATGTTATATAAACTAGCCGTTATGAATAGAAATACCCACTTTTTGAAATTTTATAAATTTTATCTTTTGAAATGGACATCAATTTTGGATTCTGAATATCGAAATTAGCCTAGGGTGAGCTGTTTGTATTTTTCTGAAAACTGTCAATTTTTGATGAATAGTGAAAACACTAGGTTACTCATTAAAACCCGACTTTTTATTTACATAATTATGTATTTTATTTAAATTAACATTTGTTCAATATTTATAAATAATACCTGTATAAGTTCAACATAATTAATTTTAGTCATTTTAAAATAATTTTAGATATATAAAAATTTTATTGAACTTTTCACCGTCTTTTATCCACTGCCTAGGAGAATTTGAAAATCTATATAAAACATAATTTTACCACTTCTGTGAGTGTAAATTTGAAAATTAAAGAGACGCGTTTAATATCAAGGAGTAAAATGTGGTTCAATAAGATAAAAATAATTTTGGTGAATAGTAACTTTTTACTTTTATTTACCACGGTTAAAAGTAAATAGGGTAATTAAGGGTAAAAATGATATTATTATTACTCTGACACAAGTCCTAAATCTATTGGACAAGTTTAATTCGACCAAAAAATCTTAGAAATAAAATATTACCCTTTAGGTCCACTTGGATTAGATTAGGACATTTATTATTATTTTATTTAATGAAGAGTTAAAATAGTTAAAATCAATATTTAATAACGAAAAAATATTTAATATAGGGTTATACATAAGATAAATTTGACTATAAATATTCATTAGAAATATAAAATGATTTCCCATGAAATGGTATTTTATTTATAATATTTAGACATTATATAATTAAATTTATTTATGACCCAATGTTGATGCATTAATTACCAAAATAATGAAATATTAAAATAATAGATTTTATAAATACATAAAAAATGTAATTTTAGGCTTTTTATGAATTACAATAATTTTATAGATTAATATGACATGTTAGTATTGCCTTAATTAATTTTTTTCGATCTAGTCATGCTGTTATGATTTTCACAAAAATAAATTACCAAATAGTGTCAAAATTGACATAAAATTGTTTTTAAAACAAATATTATATTATTAATTGTTATTATATTCCAAAAAATATAAAGTTATGCCAAATTACATAGATAAGGTTATATATATTAATAATTAACCACTTGGTGTTCTTTTTTCTTCTTATAGTATGTGATTTAACCATGTAGTGTAAGAAAACAAGAAGACACGATAAAAGATAAATTATTTAACTTAGAGTTAAATATGAATGACAAGGTTAAAATTTTAACCTAAACTTGTATAAATTATATTGGTTGAGTGGATATAGAACAATACCCACATTAAAATATAAATAAATCAATTTAGAGCTTTTATAAACCGAATATGGCTTTATTATAAAATAATATTTTAATTTTTTCCAATGGTGCCCCTCTCCACCCTTATAAGAAGGGAACCACTTCCCTATTCTATCCACACACTTTTGAGCCTTGAATCTCGGCCAAACCCTGAAAATTTTCCTTCCAATATTCCCAAGATTCATTATAGAGGTTCTGGTTTCCTCAAAAGACCATCCCTAGTGCCATAAGAGGAGGTTTAGAAGGGGCGCGTCAAAGAAGAGGTAATATCCTTTACCGATTCATTCCAATTTATTTCTTCTTCTAATTATTATTCTCTATTTTTTAATCATAAATTAATAACATAAGTATCAATAATATAATGATATGTTATTATAAATATGAAACAAACCAATTTCATCTCCTATACAGCTTATGTAAAACGAAATCATCGTGCGCGCGTCCATACAGAATACTGTCTCCACGCCATGGTGTAATCTTTTTTCCACCACCACCTTACATGGATGGGTATAATTATGTAAATAAATAACTATATATTATTATTTTAAAGTTATAATGATTCTTAAATATTATACAAACACATCAATAAAATTCCATGATCATGGGAATGTTATCATCGCTCGTGCGTATGTACAGACTACCGTCTCCATGAACGCGATGGGATTCATTTTCCTTGATTAACCAATCAAGTATGATAATAAAGTATATATAATAAATAATCATAAAATATATTAAAATATAATGATACTAGATTTATGAACATATATGTTTCATTTACATAATTCCATTTAACTCAAAAAGTAAATGAATACAACGTCCATGCAAACGCACGACCTACTGTCTCCGTGAACGGTGTATTTCATTCCATTTATCGATCTATCATATATATTTATATACTTAATAGATATTATATATAAATCATGTTTTAAATTCTGGAATTATGTCAATTAGGATATAAGGAATAATATCAAGAACAAGATGTTGAAACACGTACGATAAATGAGACAATTTTACCCAAAACGCTGCTTTAACATCGAATTTACAAAAGAACGGGTAATATAAGGTCATAAGTGAACCATATATTATATCATAACAACTAATATGATTCTGTAATATGTCAATTAAATTATTTAAATCATTTTACAGGATTTTTGGATACGTACGAAGCATATCAAACCTAAGGTAAGGGATAAGTTTTCCAATCTCATTTTTATCCGAAATTGTTTATTCGTAAGTATTTATTGGGGTTAATGTTATCATACATGCCCATGTTTTTAGAAATGTTTTCATGTATTTTTAATGTCCTTTTCACCTATTTTTGAAATTAACCACTTGTTATGAATGTAATCTTACTTTTGTTTACCACACGGGGAACTTTTTGACTTTTCGACAAAAGTACGAGAAAAATGTAATTTTTAACATATATGGCATGAACAAAAATTTACGGTTTCATAAAACCTAATTCTCATGAAGCTTACTCTTCAAAATTTTATTAATATTTTCATCAAAATACTTTTCTTTTAAAATTTCCTGTAATTTTGAGAAAAGAAAATGATTTTTAAGAAGAAAGGATATTTTCCTCAAGAATTCATTTCAAGTGTTTTGTCAAAACCATTTTCCTTCTAAGATGGCATTATTTCATATGTGTACGTTTCAAGTATAATGTCTCTATGATTTACATGGTTTCACTTTTCATATGATTAAATATCCATTTGTTTTATAAGGCCTATGTGATGATGGGATGATGTTTAAGAAACCCATTTTATTCTTTGGGTTTTGATGAATGTTTAATGTTTATTTTGTGGCACATGTAAGAATGATTTCATTATGAGAGGGGTGGGACCTATATCTCCATCCATTTAATTGGGTAATGACATATCTCATGAGATTGACATGGCTAGAACGGTATGTTAATCTGGTTCAGTGTTACAGGACTGAAACGAGGAGTGAACTCGATTCAGAAAGAGACTTCGTCCACTAAGATGGTCTTGGCAGCAATGCCTTGGCTACTATGGAAATAATATCATGTGGTTAATGGTTCTCCAAAATTACATGGTTCATTCCCATTTTATTTTATCATGATTGATGTTCCATTATGATATATACTTTACGTACATCCAATATTTATGTCTTTGCTCAAAATTTTGATGTTTAGATTTTATGTTCATGATTTTGCATTCAAATGGTTATGGATTGTTTTATGTTCACTATGTTTTCCCTTACTAAGAATTTTAGCTCATGATTTTTATGTTTTATTTTCCCCAGGATATGATGAATGGTTTTAGGTAAGAAAAAAAAGGGTAAGATCTTTAAGGGAGATATTGAAGTTCTTTCACCATGATTATAAATTATGTTCCTAATTTCCGAAGACACTAAACTATTACAGTCATTGTGTTTTGTTTATTGTTATGTATTAAGTATTTTGAAAATGTGATGTAATATATATGTATGTAAAGCTTTGGGTCTCTATACATTAGATCCAATCAAATGGAAGAACCCGAAGAAGAAGTAAATATTTCATCACCTCTTCCATGTTCTTTTCTACTTCCACTTCCTATTACATTGTTGTTTCCATTATAAAATAATATATCCACTATAATCTATATACTGTGATGTTATTATAAAAATGGTACAACCATATTCATTATTCTATCCATCCAATAAATGACAAAGTCACCGTACATGTGTATGTATAGATTATCGTCTCTACGTTGTGGCGTAGTTTGTTATTCGAACCGTTCATTATTTCGATGGGTATAATAATGTGAAATTGGTGTAAATAATACATATAACATGTTAATGATTATGTATATATGATATTAGTTCCAATTAAATGTGATTTCACAATTAATATAATGATATTGTTGCTCGTGTGTTTGTACGGATTACTGTTTCCACGATGCGATGAGATTAATTTCCACATTTTCCATTCAACGATTATTATTAAAATATATATCATTAATAATTATGTAATATATTAAATAAAATGCTACTGGAGAGATATATATATATATATATGTAATTACATATATCTTTTTCACTTATTTCCGTTCAATATGATATGAAAACAGAAACAACTTTTATTCGTACGTACGACCTACCGTATCCATAAACGGTATTTTCCATTCCATATATATGACTATTATACATATTTATATTCTAAATATATATGATATATAAATAATATTTTATATTCAGTAAGTCTTTAAATCATGATCTAAGTGATACAATCATGAGTAACAAGTTAAAACATGTACGATAAAGAAAATGATTATTGTCTGAAATGTTAATTTAACATGAAAAATATTATTAAATGTGTAGTATTAGGTCATAAATGAATCATGTATGATACCGTAAATTTTAATATGGTTCTGGAATAATTTAATAACATACTACAGTCTTTATACAGGAGGTTAAACGTACCATTGACTAAAATAAGTACAAGGTAAGGGTTAATTTTACAATCTCATTATTATCCGATATTGTTTTTCTATAAGTACCTACTGGGACATATTTATTATCCATATCCATGATTCAAAAAAGTTATTTATAAGTGATTTTTTAATGAACACTTTTAATAAAACATATTTTTAAATATTTTAAATATTTATTCTTCTAAAACATTCTCATTAATATCCATGTTTTTAAAATGGTTTTAAGGATTTATTTATATGGACATGAATATTTTAAAATTATAATTTATTTCAAAAGATTAAAAGTGTTATGGTACACTTTGATTCAAAAATTACATTAAATAAATCCCTTTCTAAATTTTGTGACTTTTAAATGTTTTCATGAAAAAGTAATATTTCTCTCAAAGAGTTTTACAAATCATTTTCATCTATGTCGACATCCTATCATGGATTTTAAAATTGCATGAAGTTGATTTATTATGACACTAATCATCCATATTATAATGAAGTTTATTGAATATTCTTGACTGTGGATGTGTTATTTTTATTCCATTCATGTTTTATGGATAACGTATTGACATTTTATATGCTAGTTTTAATTCGAATATTTATGTTATGTTTAAACCTTGTAATATGAAGAATGAATTGGACTTTGTTGGTGATGGGTGGAGCCCGCTATATCTCCACATTGCATTATTAGGTCACATGAGACAAACTAGTGTCTTAGAATAAGGCCTTGAAAAAATCATATTTGTAGTCATGGCACAAGTCCTTGACTATGTGGTTATGATGTCTGAAATTATGCATTTCATCCTTTTTAAAGTGGATATTGATATTTAAATTGGCTATTTATACTTATTTATGAATGTTTCTGGGATATTTGTATCTTAAATGAGTTTATGAGATCACCCCTTTCTATGTTCTATTTTTCCCAAGATGTGATGAAGTATTTTATTATTGACCTGTAGGGATAGGCTAAGGGATATGAATGTGTTCAAAAGGGGAAAAATTTGTTCTTGTTTTTTATTTTATAATGTACTGTAATATTCATGTCTGTAATCTATTTTCCATGACTGCTAAACTGATCAGTCCTTCAAGACTTAATTCCTTGAAATCATTCCAATGTGTTTAAATAATGCACCGACTCTGGGTAACTAGGGTTGGGGCATTGCAGTTGGTATTAGAGAAAGCTTAGAAATAACCTTGGAAACTAGATTTAGAAAAAATTTGATTACAAAACCTTAAACTAAGATATAATTTGACGATTAGTATAGAAGAACTGCCTAGAATTTGGGAAATGTAGAGATTTTGTGAGTTTTCATTGAAATACATCGTTGCCAAGATAGGACCCGGTAGAGGCGGCTCTGGCACTGATGTACCTAGGGTTAAAATCTAAAAACACCACTTTGAGATAGACTCAAAAGAGAACGTTTGCATGACAATGGGCCTTGCTGCAATCTTCGTTATGACACTCTTGGGGGATATGCTTAGGATAATTCTCATTTACATTAGAAACCATTATTAAGGATTTATGAGTATATACTTCCTCAAAAATCTTTTTTTTATGATTATGGATTATATCCATAAACCGTTAAATTTATGTTAATTGTTTTACAAGTTTGTACTTATGTGTTGCAATTCATAAACTAATCTAGTGTATTCCATTTTTTAGAAATGGTACCCAGTTGATGGAATGTGAACTCCAGCAATAAGCATGATCCAAAGAGTAAGAAGGATCATATCGTTCAGGTTATTAAGACAAAATTTATAGATGAAATAGTCTTCCATGTATTATCATCATCTGATGAAATAATATAATGTGTTAATAAGATAATTAAAGAATATTATGAGTCATATGGATTTGAAGGGAAGCTAGAGAATAAAAGGACAGTAGTGGGAAAGATGGATAAAATGAATAAGGGAATGAAGGATTTCTCAATATGTGATAACTATGTAATGAATCACTTTGGTAAATGATTTATGGGAATGAGAGATTGTTATATACATCGGTTACGTAATTGCAAGGGTAAGGAAATGGTTTCAAATGTATAATGCTTCATCTACAAGGAATTGGGACACAACATGAATTAATGTCGAAATCATCAGAGTATACCACAAATGATACTGTCAGATAATAATCAAGGTCTGATATTGTTGACGCTCTATTTCTACATAGAGTCAAATGAATGGAAGAGGGGAATACCTTAAGCACAATGAGGTTCACAAATTTAAGAACATTAAAAATTTACAAAGTCATAGACTAGGAAATCATTTGAAGGGAGTCATGCATGCCGTGCAAGTCACATGCACGCCACATATGGGTCATGTATGTCACTTGCGCACCCTATTACTTTTTTCACCCAAGGTTCCAAGTGGCCTATAAGTAGCCCATGTGGCCCCCGATTTCAAGGACTAATTTTCCAAAACACTGATTCAAGCTCTGGTCACCCAAGTATTTGTCTGACGTCTTCCGAACACTTATAAGGTAATTCTTTACCAAGATGGGACGCTCTAAAGAGGAAGAATAAGTCCAAAGTGTTAGAAATCATCAATACTTGCGTGCCTATATATCCAACCAATAAAGGAAATGAAGACACTTGCACACTACCTTACCCTCTCAAGGGAACTTGCGCGCCACCCTTTTGGAAGCCTATAGGGATGATACTAAGGGCCTGATTTCAAAGTCGCCCATTCATTACCCTATGAATTATTCATCACCCAAGGTGAATAATGTCTTTATTGTCCACTTTCATGCCTATGACTTGCATGCCAGAACAATACTTGCACGCCTCCTTCCTAGTCACCTCCTTCCCTCAAATCCACCTCTCCTATTCAAGACATAGCCTTCAAAACCCACCTCAATGCCATTTATTGCATGGTTTCATTGTTGGATTCCTAATTTGAAATAAATTATGTGAGAAAATCTCCCCAATCATCATGTACAATAAGATTTATATCCCCACAATTAGGGGTTTCCTATTTAACCTCATCCTTTGATATGATAAGATAACTAGGTTTGGTCTTCCTTCTCAGGAGTAACCCCCATGTATGATATTCCTTTAACCTGGGCTTCCATCTCAATATTAAGACCTAAGTTACAAATACCTTTAACCTGGGCATCCCTCTCAGGAGTAAGCCTCATGTTACATGTCCATTTAACCTTGGCCTCCTTCTCAAGAGTAATCCCCATGTTACAAGTCCCTTTAACTTGGGCCTCATTCTCAAGAGTAATCCATAATCATTGTTTCCTTAAACATTGGGAACCCTCCGCAGGAGTAAGCCCCAATCATAATTTCTTTTGATTTGGGATTCCTTTCTTAGGAATAAAACCCAATCATAAGTCCCCCTTTATTTGGGCTTCCTTTTCAGGAGTATGTCCTGGGTTAAAATTCCAAATCTCCATAATGTACAAAGACCTTTATGAACCCTGCTATTGGGATTTTTTCATACGTCAGGGTCTTCATTTACTTAGTCCATCATACATACATAAGACCCACATCATTTCTCATGACTGCATCTTTTGTGGCACAATTGTCAAGTTTACTAATACCTCTTGATTCTCACAACGAGCCTAACTCATGTGGGCTTAGAGTGTAAAAGTAATCATGACATCTCTTTTTGGGCCATTAACGATGCATAAAACCCATATTTCTTGGCCTGAACTACATGGAATTTGATCTCTTCCTTAAAAGTAGAGTACCTAGGAATCCTTTATTAAGTTTAATCCCATCTATGATTAATTATTTTTTGTCCCATATGATGTAAAAATATACTCTTCTTATCAAACTATGTAGGTTATGATTACTTTTTAACAAGGATACATTGGTATCCCATCTGCGGGAACGATCCCAACTCTGAAATAATCCCTATCTTTCTAAATGAAAATATACTTCAAGTGCCCCCACTGAGTGTATTTCAAACCATTATGGCCATCATTGTGACAAAGAGATTTCTATATAATATAATGAAGTATACCATTGACAAAGATTCTCCAATCCATATGGATGATTCTCTATCAATGAAGAACCTCAAATACATATATAAGATTCTCTAAATACCATACATATGAATCATAGATTTCCAAATCTAAAAGAAAAAACCATTTTAATACATGGTGAATTAATATGAAATTGTGAACATAACATAAATCTATAAGAGAGTCCTGAAGTAGAAATTTATTCCCCAAAAAAGTTATGATTAGTCTTACCTCACATCCTCTCAAACAATGCAAATTCATAAGCCTCATCAGTCTGCAAATAATGAGCACCTACCATTGGAAAGTAGGTCCAAATGGATATAGAATCATTAGATGTTTCTGGTTCTATGAATAATCCTGTTAGAAACCGATTGGAATATTTTAACCTTAAAAAAACATGGTCATCCCCTTTTCCATAAGAACGCCCCTTTCCATCAGAGAGTCTTACAAATGGAAAAGGGGAATACCTTAAGCACAATAAGGGTCACCCTCTAATGACCATCAAATATTGATAGAGGCATGGACTAGGAACTCATTTGACGGGAGTCAAACATGTTTCGTACGCACCGCACAAGTCACTTGCGCGCCATATATGGGTCGTTCAAGTCACTAGCGTGAACTATTCCTTTTTTCGCCCAAGGTGGCTAGTGGATAATAAATAGCCCCTATGGGACCCCCATTTCATGGATGAATTTTCCGAAACTCATATTCAAGATCTGGTCACCCAAGTCTTTGTCTGACGTCTTTTAAAACTTCTAAGGAAATTCTTTACAAAGAAGGGAAGATCTAAAGAGGAATAATAAGGCCTAAGTGTTAGAAATCATCAATACTAGCATGCCTAAATGTCCAGCCCCTGAGGGAAATGAAGACACATGTGTACCACCTTATCCTTTCAAGGGAACTTGTGTGCCACCCTTTTGGAATCCTCTAGGGATGATTCTAAGCAATTGAGTTCAAAGTCGCCCAAGTATTACCATATAGACTCTTCATCGCCCAAGGTGACTCAAGTAATGCAATTCTACATGCACGACCCGGACTTACGCGCCAGAACAATACTTGCACACCTCCTTCCTAATGACCTCCTTTCTTAAAATACACATCTAATCTTCATGAAATAGCCTTAACAACCCTCTCCAAAGACATTTATGTCATGGTTTCTTTGTTGGCTTCCTAATCAGAATGTAATTTTTTGAGAAACACTCCAAAACCCTCCTGAATTACATGCTTTTTGTCAACACTATTAAGGGTTTCCTATATAACCTCATCCTTTTAGATGACAAGATCTCTTAGATTGGGATTCCTTATCAATAGTATGCCCCAAGTTACAAGTCCCTTTAACATTGGCTTCCTTCATAGGAGTAAGAACACAGTTACAAGTACCTTAAACCTGGGATTCCTTCTCTGGAGTAAGCCTCAAGTTACAAATCCCTTTAACCTGGGCCTCCTTATCAAGAGTAAGCCCCATGTTACAAGTCCCTTTAACCTGGTCCTCCTTCTCAGGAGTAAGCTCCCATCATAGTTTCCTAAAACATTGGTCACCCTCTTCAGGAGTAAGACTCCATCTTATTTTCTTTTGATTCGGTCTTCCTTTCTCAGGAATAAATCCCAATCATATGTCCCTCTTAATTTTGGCTTCCTTTTCAATAGTAAGTCCCGAGTTAAATTTCCAAATCAGAATAAAGTAAAAATACATGTATGGAACCTACTCTTGGGATTTTTTTCTAAGTCCTGGTATTCATTTACTTGGGTCGTCATACATACGTCAGCTCCACATCATTTCTCATGAATCCATCATTCGTGGCACCATTGTCATGATTACTGATACATCTTGTGTCTCACACCGAGCATGAATCACGTGGGCTTAGAGTGTAAAAGTAATTAGGACATCACTTTTTGGGCCATTAACTATGCATAAACCCCATATTTCTTTGCCCGAACTACGTGGACATTGATCTCTGCCTAAAATTTAGAGTACGTTGGAAGACATTATAATGTTCATGCCCATCATTAATTAATTCTTTTCCATCCCATATGATGTTAAACTAAACTCTTCCTATCAAACTACATGGGTTCTGATTTCTTTTTAACAAGGATACTTAGGTATCCCATCTGCGGGTATGATCCCAACTCTAAAATATTCCCTGTCTTTTTGAATGACAATAAACTTCAAGTTCCCCACTGAGTGGCTTTAAAACCAGTATGGTCATCATAGTGACCATGAGATTTCTATATAATATATTGAAATATACAATGACTACGGGTCTCCAATACATATTGAAGATTCTCTATCGATGAATAACCTCAAATACATATATATGATTCTCTAAATCCCATACATAAAAATAATATATTTCCAAATCTAAAGGAAAACACATTTTTATACATGGTGAATTAATAAGGATTTGTGAACATAACATAAATCTATATGAGAGTCCAAGAGTAGAAAGTAATTCCCTCAAAAAAGGTGTGATGAGTCCGACCTCCCTTACTCTTGACCAATGAAAATTATTAAGCCTCATCAGTCCACAACTAATGAGCACATAACTTTGGTGTGTTGGACCAAATGGATATAGAATCATTGTATGTTTACGGTTCTACAAATAAACCCATTAGAACCCAATTGGAATGTTTGATCCATAATCAAACAAGGTCATCCCCATTTCCAGAGGAAACAAAAATGGTGAACCCGACATGAATCTTTAACCAAGTTAAATTATGTTTTACTTATTTTTTAGGCCCCTATTTAACTCAATATGAGGGCCAACAATGCAATCAAACACATATGTGTTCGTCCAAAAGATGTAGTCTGGCCAAACCTATCTTGATTATATCTGCTATATTAAACAAACACTCTTTTCAAAGATCTCTTTGCAACACAGAACAACTTCTTTAAAATTCACACCTGTGAATGCCTCAACTGCTACTACTGCTGGATATTCATCTGCTCTAAGGATGACATCACCTAATCAGTGTCAGCAATGCTGGGTCACGAATGCATTGTTGAGGGAATACCATAAACACGGTACCATCCCGACTCCAGTGGTATCTCGACAATCCATCCAAGTTAAGAACTCACCATTGTTGTCCGGACAATGATGACCAATAATAAAGAAGCAGGTGGTTCCAACCACCATCTCAAACCATTTTGGGTCATTATCCCTAGAACGCAACAACCAGTCCCATCCATATTACAGGAATGTGAATGAAGTGGTCACTCAAGGCCTCCTTTCAATAAGACATGAGTCCTTCCTGGGACTCCTACCAACAATCTCCGCCAGACTCCTGGGTAGTGCACCCTTAACATGATGCGGGTATCACCTATAGATGTTCGTCTGAGGTCACAGAGACCCAAGCACGCAATACAAACTGTCAGAGGAGAAATTTGGTCAACATGGAGTAGGTTCTTACCAATGCCCCCTCCAGAGAAGAACATCAATTTAGATTTATAGAAAAGAACGAGTGGGAATATAAACCTGTCCTTCCTGATTTCCCTACCCACCAGAATTGCCTAGATATTACACACCATTACTGCTAGGAAATTCTGGAAGAGTACAATAGGGATTCACATACACCTATTTATAATTCACCAGTCAGTCAGCAGGCTCGTTGGACTGCATCCAAAGAAGTTCTCCAATCAAATGTGGTGACCACTTGTATTCAGGCACATACACCTAATTACACTCATCAATTCGGCCAGCAGTACCATCTTCCAGTATTGAAGGAAAATCCACAATCATATTTGGTGGAGAAAAATCAGCATGCACATCCTGTGATTCATCAAGCTAAGCAAATGTCTCATTTGTTAGCACCCAAAGATGTAAATTGGAATGCTCCAATGACAAATAGGAGGCAGACACAACTTTAAGCCACCACCCATGAGTAATGTCATAATTCAATGACAGGAATAGGAGGACAGGAGTAGGAACACACACATTCTCCAAGAACGGAATGGAAATATATTCCAATTTCGGAAGTTAATGTCACCAAACACATTCTAACAACGGCGAAAGTGAAGAGGCAAATCCCTGCCCATATTCTGGAAACCTGTCAGAATATTAGAACAACTTCAGCAGCATCATAGGGAATGAATCATAAATATATCCCAGTCAGGGGAGTGACTCATCATTATTTCACTCTAGAGAAAATACACACATTTGTCCTAGTCCAAGAGGGTTATAGGGTCATACTCCCCCATGTCATACAGAAAATCATGTTGGGAACATACACTGGATTTAAATGTGGATAATTAGCCTAACCTAACCATTTCCCCTAAGCAGGCACATACACCAGCCCATAATAACCAATTTCATCAACAAGTGTTTTTCAAAGTGAGTAAGAAGACGTCCATGAAAAAGACCCATTCAGTACAGTGTAAAAATCAAGAGCCAATCTACAATAAGGAGTTTCCTAGTGATGGAGTTCTTAAAGCCCTCAGAACATTTTCTATTGCAACTCAAGAATATACTCTTTGATTTCTAGATTCTGGAAATAACAAAAATAATTCTAAAGGCCTTCATTATAAACTTCCTCTTGAAGGATTACTTAATGATAATTCGGTCAATCTAGAAGTATCATATTCAAATGAGAGCCACGATAACCCTCTATGTGGTATGAAGACCAAAGAGCAATGGTTCCATCATTTGTTGTAAACCACCATGATGGTCCTCCCCATGATGATGAATCTAGCTGCCAAGGTCCTCTCCGAAGTAGTAATTCCCATTGCCCAGAAAATTCATCAATGGATAATGCAGAAATGGGAAATCCCTCTTATCTTGAGGCACTTGCAAATGTGAAGCCAGTCAAGTCTAATGCCTTACTACTAGAAGGTGAAATACTAACTCATTAGAATATATCTTGGGTTGTGGGTTATTATCTCAACCACCCTTGGGACATTCACCTTCTAATTTGACAAATGAATTCTTTAACTATATTATTGAATCTGATGAAGCAACAAAGAAGCACCATCTTTTGTCCAATCAGGTGGAATAATCATCATCAAATGAAAAGAGGAAGTGATGAATATGAGAAAACAACTGGAGAATGGTGAAATACCAGTCATGTTTTGGCCTTTGGCTGTCTCTTAGTATGATATTCCAGAAACGTTGACATAAGATTTTATTCACAATATTCATCTCAACATATGGAATACTCTTTTTCACTTAAAAGATAAAATATTATCTTATGATGAATATCAAAATCATGTCAAGAAAATAGAAGGGATGAAATTCCAAGTTGACATGGCATCACTTTCAGTTTCTTGACATCCAATGGTTGAAAATTAGTAGAGATCCCTTAATAGTTCATTCCTTGGTGCATTAAAAAGGTTTCTCTAGTTAATTACCAATTCCCCATCTGGTATTCATATCCGGGGATGGGGTGTTAATGGAGCATTGCATTTCACTATGATCTCCAGTCAACAATGCCCGCCAAAAGAGGTTTCACGCAATGTTATTGCCCATGGATGGCCACATTTAACTTGTTTTGTGCGTAATCAAAGGCTTTCCCAAGAACATGCCTCAACTAGTTCTTCCCAAAATCATGCATATAATGAACAAGTTATCAAGTTACTCATGCATCACGAAAATGAGAATATTGAACATGATTATAATTTAGAGCATGCACATCATCAGGTGACATAGGTGTTAGAAATAATCCAACGGTCATCCGAGCCAGGTGATTTGAGTTGATGTGGGATGATGCATCTGGCCAATTTCCAGGCTAATGTCTGCAAAATCTAGATATCATTTAAAAAAGTTTTAGATGTGGTAGCTCAAGAGCCACCTCAAGATGCCAAACTGGGAACTATTTTAATCTAGCCCCCAGGATCAACAGATAGGATTCAAGGAGTTGAGGAGGGAAACCAGTAACATCCCCAATCCACTGGACTAGGGACTTTTTTAAAATTCTCACTCTCTTCCTCAGTGAAAGTCAGACCTCTCTCGATTAGGGAAGAAGACACAAGAGGAATGAAAGGAAGAATTATCAGGAGATTCCCTCCAAATTACTATTCATCAAGAAGTTCTTGTGGGATCAACCAAAAAAAAGGCAATGTCTCATAAAGGACATGGAAGAAGACAATATTGCCGAAGCACTGGTAGAAGGGCTACAATGCATTATGCATTGATAAATGTCACCAATGTCATTGTCACTAATCCCCCAGAACATGAGGCTCATTCAGAGGGATCAGATAAATAAGTTCATGTTCAAGAGGTTGTACAGACAGAAATGAATGAAGGATGTCTGCATACCAGAAGACAGAGGGGTTCCTAGGGGAAATAAATTCCAATGGGTAATGCCCTTCCATACTCAAGAAAGGCACATGCCAAGGAAAAGGCTAAAAGCTAGGTTACATTCCACCCTAACTTTGTAGAAGGCCAATAACTCCCATTATAGGAACAGTCGCACAATAAGAAGAATAAATGAAGTAATTAAGGAGGTTAAATGAAGAAATACTTCAAGGTACTCTTCCTGCAAATCATGATGCAATTATTGAATAAAGGGAATTTGTTGTAGCTACAGGGATGTATCATGAATATCTCTAATACTAGTACACAATCAGAGGTAAAATCCATTGGGTCATACGCGTCAACAACAATAAATACTAACATCAATGGATGTACCAGTCACCACACCTGTCCATACTCCAGTTATTGCACTTGCTCAGGCCCAATCTCGACCAGATATTTCTCAAAAATTAATGACTACCATAGAGTAATTAATAGCTCGGTTGGAAGCTATGGAAGGAAAGCGTGCACAAGTTCATCCAGAAAAGAGAGCTTACTCTGAATGGGTAGATTCAATCCCTCCCCCATCAAATTTTTTGAATACAACATTCCCAATTTTTAATGGTTCGGGAGATCCATAACAACACTTAACACATTTTGTTTCTCATTGTGATCCAATGACGATAACTCCTCAATAATAAGAAGTAGTTAATCATAGGTGTTTTGTACAATCATTAAAAGGTCCTTCTTTTGTCTGGTATAAAATTTTCCAATCTCGGTCAATTATCAGGTGGGAAGATCTCCATCAAAGTTTGCTTCCTTTATTTAGCTCAATGTTGCCAAAGACGATAGTTTTTTATCTAACCAATTGTAATAAAAGGGAAAATGAAATAGTTTCAGATTTCATTTCTCACTGGAAGGGATTAACATATTTCTTATGTTTATCACTCCCTCAAGAATAATTTTTTCCAATATGTGTGGCCATTCTATGCGATGAATTACACACACCGTTGATCCCTGTGAAATACACAGGAGGTTTCGAGACTATACTTCAATCTCTCAGCAGTTAGAATAATCTCATATAAAGGCTATGTATAAAAATGGTGTAATTCCATCAGTTCCATGAAGGAGAATAGGGAAAGTAGAGACTGCTACAGATCTACTTAAACAAGTACATGTACCTGATTCCACATCCAAACCTTCATCATATCGAAGAGCACAACCTTCTAAGTTTCAACAATAGTGGACACCACGTCAGGATGATAACAGAGATCTAAGGCAAAAATATTTTTAATATTTGATGAACAAAGTTTATTCTTTCTGAAATGAACAAGTTCCTGGATACTTCATCTCGGCTCTAGAAAACAACCTAGTTCAGTATCCAAGGCCCAAAAGGCCGAACAAAGAAGGATATGAAGACCTCCACAACTATTTCATGTTTCATCAGATGTTGGGGAATCCCATTGAGAAGTGTTTTTTCATTAATGATCTCCTAAAAAATATAGTTGACTCTGGACATGTAAAACTGAATGGTTCTTTAGAACATGTACCATGTGTTACTGCTACTAATGAAAAAGAAGAAGGTGAGTGGCATGAAGTAAAAAGTAAAAATGTGCAGAAATATGATTATTGTATAGTTAGGGAAACAATCAAGTAAACTCATGCCATTTTATAAACACAATTGAACCAACCAATTGTGTATTCCATTACAAATCCCACAACAAAACCCCCTTCATCAGAAGGAAAATCCTCAAAGAAGTAGCATAATTTGAAGAAGGAAGAGCATTCAGAAGAAGATGTGCTCCTATCCAAGCCTAAGTTCACTTTGACTATGGAAGATTTTGTGCCATCTACTTCTGAACCACATGCACCGCCCCACCAAATAGCATATCCTGAACTGGTTAATCATGCAAAATCTTCATCAGATGAAGAATGGATATTTGGTTCTGTTAACATGATTCATTTAACAGATCCTTATGCCAATGACAGTTTTTATTATGATGTTCCTATGTTCCCTGTATCAAAAAGATGAATTAGATGAAGAGAGAGTGGTCTAGTATATAGGGAAAGATGTGGATATTCCATAAGCCACTATTTCAATCCTACCCCTTCTAGAACTGTATATGCGGTGGAAACTCATGGAAAAGAGCTTCAGCAGGTTCAACATGAACAATAAAGTTCATCCACACATGGTTGATTCTCTCCTGACATAGTTATTTTGGAAGACCGGTTTGAGTTCATATCTTCTTCTTCTCAGTAAATAGACAGACCTAGTCGATATAATCTACTAAATCCAGGATTATTTCCAACTCCTCCCCCAATACAGATTACATCTACTTCCAAAGCATCAACTTCCAAGGCACCTAAGAAACCGCATTTTCCTGATGGGAATCATAGACCATTGGACCAAAAGTATGAC
Source organism: Viscum album (assembly GCA_963277665.1). NCBI lineage: Eukaryota > Viridiplantae > Streptophyta > Magnoliopsida > Santalales > Viscaceae > Viscum > Viscum album. The sequence continues at coordinate 1,041,657,757 of OY728160.1, read as the reverse complement.
ATCTTGAATCATTTGGCCCATGTACCGACAAAGATATCAATTCTGGATTCCTTGAATCTATTAATGGATCTCCGAGAGGCGCTTATTGAGGCTTTGTCAAGTCCTCAAGAATTCAAAACTGAAATTGATGTGGCTGAAGTCCACTATAGAGAGAATGGTCCAGGTGAATTCCATGTAGTGATATCTTTTATAGATGAAGATAAATATGGCGTTGAACATGCACCTATCAGACCTTTGTATCTATCTCGCAATGTCAATGATATAGAAATCCGACGAAATTTCATTGATAATGTCTCAGGAGTCAATCTCACTCCTATTCATACACTTCGTCGAATGGAACTCACCAAATATGATTTATCTCCTTCTGATTTGATGTTGAAAATATATGATAAGAAGTAACAAGAACGCCTGGGCGAAATTACACACAGAATTCATTTTGGAGACCTTGTTTCTAATTTATATTTCATGGTTGTTTATCAGGGAAAAACTATCAAAAAATTTCTTGGATGACCTTGGCTACATCATCATTCGGTCATACCTTCGTCATACCATCAATGTCTCAAATATTGATGTTTTCCATTATTTTTGTAAATGAAAACTATATATTTTTAATAATAAATATTGGTATGGTAAGTCCTTTGGCATGTCATAAGTGTGTTCCTGTACTCACATAATGATTAGAAGAAGTTGTGTAACAATAAACTAAGCTCTGCAAAGGTAATGAAACTCCCACATATTGGTAGTCACTATAGTTACATATGTTTAAATGACCTATATATACTTTTCAATATATATAAAAAACCCACATATGAGAATTTTGGGACTTTTAAATGCTTAATAAACTATATCAAGGGTTTATAGAAGGGTAATAACACTTCAGATTGGGGCACATTGTCTCTCATATAATGGAAGTTCTAATTTCAAATTTAATATATCAGTCACAACATAACTATGTAAGGGTAGCTTTCACACATTAGAGACCAAATAATGGAAGTCTTGTTACTACGTTAAGGTAATCACTCCACTTAAACACACATAATGGATATCATTCTACATATGTAACAATTAATCCTAGTCATAATTTCTATGTAAAGGAAAATTAATTCCACATTATATAACAATACATCCTTGTCATCATCTTCTTCTCATAATAAACAATAGATAAAATCTATGAATATATTGTAAATATATCTTTATAAAAATATTATATTCTAATTTATCTTGAGAAAAAAGATAAAAATAGTGGAACACAAAATCAATATAAACAACCTTTTCTATAAATCCTTTTTATATTATTTATATTCTCTGTATCAGTTCATATTATGGTCGATAATCCAGTAATAATTCATCCATTATCAAATATTAATTATTAGAGGATTATGTGTTATTAAACAATTAATTAATGATGTTAATGTGACAAAATATTATGATTTTCTGAGTTTTATGGTTTCATATGAAATATAATAGTAATTGAAATTTTATTTAATTTAAACATCATTGTAAAATGTATTATATACAATTTATAGATTTATAAGGATGATGAATTATGATTTGATTTTTCAATTATTTATATATTGACATGTAGAAGTTGAATGTCATTATATCATAGGTCATCTTCCTTGTGTGTCAATCCCATTGAATACATTCAGTGTTCCTTCACCTAACATAATTCACATTTTTTACATATTTAAAAAGAGATATAGAGAATCTATTCATTAGAAGACTATATCAGATAAGGGGAATAATTAAAGGGGGTACTGTATGGTTTTATCAATGTTATATTTAGGATAAAATCATATATTTACGGGATAAAATGTCATTAAAAGTATATTAAATTTAAAATAAAATAATTTTAATATAAAATATTTTTTTAAATTATATTTTTTTTCCAAATTAAAATTTTAATGATTATTTTTATAAATATCTTTTGACATTGAAAATCAATAATTCTACAGGTCAATTGATTATATTGAAAAAATGTATTTTTTATATTATTATTACAACAAATCAATATTTAATATTATTTTTTAAGGTAATTTTAAATTCCCTTATCAATTTTCTCTTGTGTTAATTATTTATTCATTAAAAACCCATAAAAATATTTAAAAATTATTATAAATTATGTTTGATTTTAAGTAATTTTTAATGTTTTAATACAATAAATTAATTTATGAAAGTATCTTTTAAATTTCCTGAAGGAAATAAATGATTACATATATTGTATTATAATAATCCACATATCTCATTGAAATTTTATATTATTCATTTAAATAATTTTATTAAATTATATTAATATGTATTTTTGTAATGTGAATTCAATAAATTTTTAGATTAGTTAAAAATATTCTAATAGTATAGAATTTACATTATGTAAATCATTATTATGTTTATTTTATATTTGGTTATTTTTATTTTTTAAAATTAAATATATAAATATAAATTTTTGATATATAATTTTTAATATATTTATACTTAGAAACGTATTATTTATTAAGTTATTTTAAATCTGTAACATGGGTATTTGTTATGATGATGCGGAATGATGATTCATCCCCTGACCTCATAGAGATTCTATCCTAAATGATATATGTATGCCATAAAGTGTCCATGTAGCTACGCTATTTTCAATGATCATTCCTAATATAAGTATATTTCATAATGTGATATTTTATTAAAGAATAATGTTATGATGTTTAAAATGAGAAATAAATATTTATATAATTGAATATTATTTTTTGAGAAATTGTTTTTCAATATAAAGATAATTTTGGGAATATTTTTTTATATTGTCCTCATACTTATTTTTATTACAGAAATTATTATTTAGGGAAATATTATTTTCTATATCAAATGAATTATATTTATTATTAATTCAAATGGATTTGAAATATATTTTAGGGTATTATTAAATATTAACTGATTTATCCTCTTGTTTTGAAACATTAAAATTAATTTTTTATAATCCTTTTTTTAAATTACATTCACGGATATAGATATGAGAAGATGATCATTGAAGAATGGTCATATATAGGAGTCTATATTTAGTGAAGATATTTAAGATTTCATAGAAATTATTATAAAAGTTTAAATTTATTATTGTTTCACAATTCATTAGTACTCTAACAAAATTATATATGGATAAATTTTTATCCAATTTAATAATTTAATTTTCATTATAAATTTAAAATTAAGTTCTGTTAACTACTTTTAATTCTATAAATATAATATTTATAAGTTTTTCAATGTATCCTAGAGTGTGGGTTGAGGTATTTCTAAACATGTATTGATATTATTGGGTAATAGTAGATATATTAATGAAAAATCATTTCTAATCGTTTGATGATTATTATGGTTTGATTAATTTAATATAACATAAGAATACCATACCATTTAACTAAGTTAAAATAGTCACATGTCATAGAATAAATCATTATCATAACGACTGAAATAAATTCAATATAGTTATCAATAATTTATAATCAATCATAAGATATTAGAGCATATAAAAATCATGGGATTGAGTTAGATTTTATCATTATAAGATTATGATCATTAAAAAATGGAAACCGTTTCCCTCGTTATGTTATGTACATAACATTAGGTCCTCACATAAACATATATACATGAAAATAGGTCCATTAATTACCTTATGGACATGAAAATATGTCTACAAAATAAAATAAAAATCCCAATCAAGTTCTATTCATTATTTTCTAAACATGAAATTAGGTTCATGCATAATAATATTATCCCATCACTTATAATTTTCTTACTTGATTCATTAATGGGATAAATAATTTTGATTACTACCACCACCTAATCATAAAAATTTAATCTTCCACATGATAATAAGTAACATTCTTTAATTAATCACACTAAAACATGATGAATTGATATAATTTTTACTGAATTAGCTATGTATATCATAACTCATTAATGTAAAATGTGTTATATAAATAACAAATTATTAAATTGCATTCCCCTTTAACTGAAATTGGTTCAAAAAACATTACTTGAATAATCATTATCATTATTAGTCAATTGATAAATATTTATGATTGTATATTAAGATCATATCTCTAGAAAAGAAATTAAATTATTTAACGATGATTATATATAAATACATGATTAAAATTTCATTAGATCCATTATAAATATATGGAGAATATCGATTCATTTTTATAATATTTACAAAAAAATTATAAAACTAATTTTAAAATTATTTTCCTTCCAAATAACTATGGAAACCTATAATGCAATCTTAAATAAATAATGGTCATGATAGAGGGAAAATATCACCATGAAAAAATGATAAAAGGAAAAAATACATTCAAACTTGTATAAAAGTCAAAATAACATATTCATTCATTATTTCATGAAAGATATTACCTTTAACCATTTTTATATATCATAAAAATAAATGAATATTTATATAAAATAATAAATTATAGTATAATTGTAAACATCCATTAATTAGTTTTTTAGATCATATATTTGAGAAAAAAATCATCCACTAAAAATAAACTAATGTTAAATTTTTTATAAATATTAGTTATTGATTATTATAAGAATTAAATAATTGTAGAGGGTAATATTGGTTAATATTTTAAGGAATAAATGTGGTAGAATAACATATATTATGTTTAAAGGATAATATCCATTTAATTTCTTTCAGTTAAAATTTAATAGAAACAATTTAAAAAATAAATTATATTTTATCATAATTCACATACAACTGTGATAATATATTAATTAAATTATAAGAATATAGATAAAGATATATTTATTTTAAAGACCAAAAATTTACATGAGAATAATCAAAATAAAATTTTGGTTAGTATATACACCACAATAAATAAATCGATGAGACTATGTCATATGTCTCATATAAATAAATGCTATTGAATAAAACATTACAACTTTTAAAAATATCAAATAAAAATAAAAATGTTGAGATTATATTTATTTTATGTTTTAATACCATGATTTTTTAATTTCCATCATACAACACATCAACTTATGTTTATATACATATCATAATCATATATAATCTTATAACATCAAACATATCTCAATAGAAAAATATTGAAGAGAAAAACAATTTTCTTATGTCTTATTTTTTATTATAATAATTTAAAACTATTATATAAACAATTTATATTTATTATAGTAATATAAAAAATGTAAATACAAAACATATTATTAACCACTCACTTATAATTTCAAATTATATTTTAACTAAAAATTATTCTTTTTGAAATAAAATCATGTGAAAGAATACCTATTTTCAAGGCATGTGTCAAGTTGATGAATTACATTCCTAAACCTTGTTAATGTCTTGATCATATATATAATATTAAAAATGAAACAATATCCTATATTTTAAAGACCGGGTAATTACATGGAATGTTTTTTCATAAATACATGTAAATTTTACAAGTCTGCAAAAATAGATAGAACATGATTATGTGGCATAGTGTGCCCGAAATAAATTTATGATGTTTTTTTGGGTACGTTCAGTAAATGTATGAGGGGTTTTTATTACATTTGAACCGGTACTCAGAATTGAAATCAGAGGACACAAATGAACTCGCATCGCCAATATTCTCTTAAGAAGACTATCACCTCGACGACACTGTGTCAAGGTTAAAAGATAGTTTTTCGGTATTTAAAGAATGAATTAAATAAAAATTAAGCGTGTGGCTTAATTTTTTTTCTCTATTAGTTAAAACCTCCTCATTGAAGTTGGAGGTAGTACCATGACACCAAAACATCCCATGAGATGTTATGGTGGTGAGGGCCCCCCAAACTCAACCTCCCATGTGAGGATTAATGTGGTGAGGACCACCCGATACCACATAACCACCCTAATTGAATAATAGGGGTGGGGACCACCCGACCACTATTAAACGAGATGATAGAAAACCCTCTCAAACCCCCCTCTTTAATGTGGAGGAGCCTCATGAGCTTCCCCCACCTTAAAGTTTCCAACACACCCAATTAATGGGGCCAAATCCTCCCATTAATTTTAACATGCCTACAAATGTTTTGTTTTAGAAATCATTCCAATGAGATAATAGATTTTTAAATCTATTATTTGGCCCGTATTATCTTTTTGGGAAGACGAGAGCTTAGGAGAAAAGGAGTCCTCCAACTAAGAACCTCATTTTCAAAATAAGAACGCCGACAATGATCTTTAACGAGCTTCTTTCATGTACACCTACCAATGTGGGACATCATCAACAGACCTAACCTCCGCATTGTCGTCAACGAGCCGACGAAGATTGGAATTGAATGTGTGCAGTGGACGCAAAGAATGATGATCATCTTCGTCTTCTTCCTATGACTTCTTCGGCGACCAACGTACAATGGATGGGGTTTAAGTTTTATTTATGTATGATTTGTTCCCATGTTCTCATTTCTCTCAAAACGAAGAACGAGGGTTGTTGTGGTTCATACTTGTGACCCACTTGTTATCACCCTAACTGTGGAGGCTTAGGGCCAAACTGACATGGCCCGACCCCCTCCGTCGATCATTTTTATGATAATCTATGACATGGCGACGAAGCAATGAGGCGACCGAACAATAAAGGAAATGGTCATGCTACCCATGACCTCCACGAACAGCGCTGCCCTCGTGGCGCTCCGACCAGATCGGCTCTACCACCCTGGGCTGAATCGTGCCACCCGTCGGCCCGGGCCACGATGGCTCCCAGACGCCACCGACCATCTGTGCGCCCTGACCAAAACCCCTTCGGCCTATACCGCCCCAAACGGCACCGCGCCAGCCTTCCTGGCCGCCATTAGAACACACCACCCTATATGCCCAGTTCTACGCTAGCCCTCCTGGCCCCTTGCCCGGCCGCCGGCTGGCCTGGCCGCGCTATGCCCGGCTGCCCGCCGCCCAGCCCGGCACCCTTTCCCAGCCACCTCCCGTGTGCCTGGATGATCAGCGCATTCCCACGCACCCCACATTCCCCTCATGCCACGCGCACCTCATGCACCTCGTGTCTCCTGAGCCATGCCCCTCGCGGCACGCTAGTTGAACGTGCCTGCTGCACCCTCTGAGCCAAGCTGCATCGGGCCGCACCCTCGCAACGCTCCGGGCAGAACCAGCCCCCAGCCCGGGCCGAACCGCCCACGTGGCCAGTGGGGCGGGGCCCAATGAGTCGGGCCAAACCTAACAGGCTGACCCACCCAATGTTTTGGGCTAGACCCAATGGGTCTGACTAGGTCGACCCAGACCAGGTCAACCTACACTAAGTAGGGTCGGGTCGGTTCGACCGGGTCGGACCAAACCCGGTCCCACGACTGACCCCTTTAGTTTCATTTGGCCATATCACCGGAACCAGACATCCGTTTGACTAACCATCAATGGTGCTGGTAATATTGGAGTGTGACAGTCCCATTGAATATACCCCACTGGAGTTTGGGGTACAATTGAGTTATAGACAGGTTGGATTGTGCATGAATCCAACTGAGCCCCCGGGACAAAATGGCTAATAACACACAGACCGGGCGTCCGATTGAAACATTGTCTATTGCATTCAGACCCTTATGATGTGGAATACATTTGAGATACTTCAACTTGGGACTTTTTGACAGATGGAGTATCAACCAGTAGCTCATGGAGAGGATCCTTCCGATGACGAGCGATTAATGTGTGGAGACCTAGAAGCTGGATGAGACCTAATGACTACCGACCATTTCGACTAGGAGTGACTCAACTAGCCAAGTGGGGAGTTCCTTGGTATCGTGGCAGACCCACAGTGGGGAGAACCTTAGAGTTATTGTAGACCCACTATACTCGACAGGTGGAGTACCTCAGTAAGCTACGAGGGGGAACGCCTTGGTGATGCGGTATAACCACGGTGGGGAGAGACTTGGTGAAGTAGCAGATCCACGGTACTCGACAGGAGGAGTACCTCAGTAGTCCAAGGTTAGTGGGAAGCATCTTGGTTTCATAGCATGACCACTGTACTCGATAGAAGTGGATTTCTCCTGCAGCTATGGTTTTGATAATGTGAATAAAAATCATGGTTGAGCAAAGTAAGTAACTTATGTGTTTACCTCGTGATTGAGATATATTACTTGATAATTTAGGTATATGTATGGGCATATACCAAAGTGGGGTTGTCTGTTGATTTCATACATTATGGTTTATCCTGGTTTGTTTTTGTGATACCTTGAGGGTCTTGGGGTCCCTACTGAGAATCATTATTCTCAAACCTTAATGTGCTATGCACACACCTCGTTGTGTTGGGTGCAGACGACGGACATCACCGACTGAGGCTGAGAGTACCCGGACTGGCCAGCACCCGGAGGTAGACCATACGATGTATCAGTACACAGAGGAGACCAACAGGCCTGGAGTACAATGGAGGCTATCTGTACCTACCCCTCAGGTAGGAATCCCAGAGGATGACCGATCAGCTACTTTACTCTTCTTCTGTTGTACTTGTTTTTCAGTTGTACTGGTACTTTCCTATTGGGCTTGTATTCCGGTCCCTCTACTATAAGCACTCTTTTGTATACAATATTAATTAGTGTTTTGATTCTATCTCATACAATGTTGTGTGAGTTTTCTAGTTTTAAAGTCAATGCCATCCCAGTTTAGGGATTTACGGATATGGGGCTAGTCGCTAGCCCCTGGGCTATGGAAGGTGAGCTTGGGGTTGTCATGGCACGGACCCTGGGTGATGGGTCATGAAAAATTGGGATCATAGGGGTCGAATATATAGCAGAACATATGACTCTGATCATTCTATTCTATGAATCCATAGTGTTAAGGGTACTGAGTGTTATTCTCAGTTCAGGGAGTCTAGTGTTTGTGTGGTGGCTGACACATCCTTACACAAAGACCTTGACATCTTATTTCAGACTCACTGCACGAAAACACAGATTGCTTGTGTGTGTTCATAAGTTTTCTTTTAGTCAACTCAACTGGGTTAGCTCACCAGGATTAAATCATTGACCGTTTCGCATCTATTTTGTTCAATATGCCTCCCGGTAGATGAAAAGCTAGAGTCCCGAGTGTTGTACGCGTAGATAGCCAAATGAGCGATGAGGCCTCGGTGCAGGGCACTTTTCCAGCAGAGGAACCAGTGGTACCACTTCCTGTTGGGCCACCGATGCTACCAGCCCTAGAAGAACACAATGCACTCCACTTAAGCACGTATCATGAGTTCCAGTGCCAGAGGCCACCCAGGTTTAGTGGAGAGATGGACCCACAGGTGAATGAGGATTGGATGGATGCTGTGGGGAGTGTTTTCGGACTATTAGGGACACCAAAAAACATCATGGTGATTATAAATTCTAGCCTTCTATAGGCAGTAGTGGGTAGAAGGTGGACCTTAATGCTCCAGGTCCATTATGAGATGACGCATCTCTGGGAAGACTTAGAGAGCCTGTTTTGGGGAAGAGTTTTTTTGCAGAAACTCTTCGTGTGGCGCACATACATGAGCTACCTCATCTGCAACATGGAAAAAAGAGTGTAGATTAGTAGTCAGTGAGGTTCACCGACCTCTCACTCTAATCCAATGATATGGTACATGACCCATTCTCCTAGGACTGGACCATCGAGCAAGGGCTCAAGAGAGAGATAAGGGCATCGATGATCTCCCTTAGCATCCTGACGTAGTAGGGGGTTCTAGAAAGAGCCCCCATAGTGGAGAGTTTCCTTGATGAACAGTCTCTAACAGTGAGACCCAACACTAGTTGACATGCAACAGAGTCTTTTTCAACCAACAGTAGACAAATGTCTCAATGGTACAAGAGGATGAAACCCATAGGTGGAAAACCCCATGATTCTGGATTGGTTGTGTTGGGTATAGGAGACATAGCCAGACATGGAAGGAGCGAGCATTGTTTCTCTTGCGGCGGGCAGGGTCACATGGCTTGTGACTGTCCGACCCATCGTTCAGATGATCAGTAGAAGATCAATGGACCACCCTTGCAGAGGAAAAGATTCGATCGAGGTGGTCCGTAGGGAGCAGGAAGATGTGGAAGAGGAGCTGGCCATGTAGTTGGTGGTGGCCGACGTTTCGAGGTTCTATAGCCACCACCACCAGGTGGTCCACCTAGGTCGCATGGAGCAGGTGGACAGGGGAGAGCTCATCCCCATGCAGCTGAGGGCTATGATTAATGTTCTCCAGAGATGATTTGATGTATGTTCTGTGTCTACTCCACCATAGATACAGTTCTTATAGACACAGGTGCCAATCAATCATTCATTCCCACTGCCCTCATTAGGAGCTCTTTGATTCTGACAGAGCCATTGGCTCGATCTTTATGTCTAGAGACTCCTACAAGAGTAGACATGACGATTACACACTGGTGACAGTAGTGTGAGCTTAATTTTGGAGGTGAGACCTTCAACTGGGATCACCTAGTTGTGGCATTGAGGCCTTATGATGTAATCTTGGGTATGGACTGGTTGTCTACATTCCATACTCAGATTGACTGTATTAGGCACAATGTTCGGTGTACCGCACAGATGGGACCAGGTTCACCTTCACCAGCGATAATGGAGCCTTTATAGAATAGGCTGGACTTTCCTGGGAAGAGTACAACCAATCACTCATCAGCTTACTTGTCTTACCCTTGTAGTAGTTGATGTGGTGAGTCCGATTTATCCTGTAGTGGTGGACTGGTACGTGGATGTTTTCCCTGATGATATTCTAGGTATACCTCCTCATAGAGATGCCGACTTCTACATTTACTTGTACCCTGAGATGACATCGTTATCTACACAAGCTTATGGGATAGCTCCCGCGGAGCATCACGAGTTGTAGGTACGACTAGAAGACTTGGAGGAGAATGGATTCATCCGACCCTGTGTTTCTCCCTGGGCAGCCTAAATTATGTTCACCATGAAATAGGATGGGATCTTGAGGATTTTTTTTGACTACCATTGCCTAAACTAGGTGACCGTGAAGAACAAGTACCCACTCTCAAGGATTGACGATCTCTTTGATCAGTTGATGAGAGCACAATGGTCATCACAGATAGACCTCAGATATGGCTATCACCAGCTCAGATTTTGAAACGCGGATGTGTAGAAGACATCCTTCAGATGTCGGTATGGAAATTACGAGTTATTGGATATGCCATTAAGCGTAAAAAATGATCCAGAAATGTTTATGGTACCCTTGAACATAATCTTCCAGCCATACCATAATTTCTTTATCATTGTCTTCATTGACGAAATTCTGATCTACTTGACTACTAAGGAGGAGCATGCATACCATTTTTAGGTAGTACTGAACACACTCTGAGAGCACAAGCTTTATGGTATGCTCTTGAAGTTCTAGTTTTGTATCCATGAGGTTCACTTCTTGGGACACATAATCTTGGAGGCTGGAGTTGCAGTGGATCCCGTGAAGATTGGGGCGGTACTTGCTTGGGAGCCACCCAGGAGTGTGATGGAGGTACGATGTTTCTTGGGATTGGCTGGTTACTACTGGATGTTCATTCCACACATCTCTAGAGTTGTAGCACCACTATCTGCCTTGAAAATAAGGGTAAACCTTTCTTGTGGTTAGAGAGATTCAAGAAGAGATTTCATTAGTTGAGGAATAGAATGACTAGTGCCCCCATCTTGAGGCTTCTAGAGGATGGCGTAGGGTATGTAGTCAACTGCTACACATCAGGGACCAGACTCTGGTGTGTCCTAATGTAGGAGCAAGCAATGATCGCATATGGTTCTCATCAGTTGAGACAACACGAGCTGAACTAAGCTACACATGGCCTGGAGTTAGTTGGAGTGGTCTTTGACTTGAATATGTGGCAACACTATCTGATGGTTGAGCATTTTACCATGTAATATGATCCCAAGAGTCTTAGGTATATCATCTCTCAGAAGGAACAGAACATGATACAACTGTGATGGCTTGAGTTCATCCAGGACTATGTCTTCGAGATAGTCTATACATTAGGAAAGGGGAACGTTGTAGAAGATGCACTCTGTATAAGATCTGGAATACAGCGGTTTGGTTAGGCGACAAAGATTCTAACCACTTTGAAGATATCCTTTTTGGATAGAGATGGATCATCTTTCCTTCACCCCCATATAGTCACTCCCCCACTTCTTCAATGAGTCAGGGAGGCACAAAATTAGGATGCTGACTACTAGACAGAACGTGGTTAGATATCCATGGGGCAATATCCTGATGGATTTTCTGATGGTGGGGAGAATTTAATCCTATTTAGAGGGCACACTATGGAAGCAGTGTCACATTAGGAGGAAGTGTTGAGAGTGTTCAACACATCCCTTCAAGTGGTACATACTAGAGTGGCGAAGATGTACTTGGACCTTCGATGGCAGCTCTGGTGGCTAGTTATGAAGAAGGAAGTAGAAGAGTTTGTCACTCGATGCCTCAATTTTCAGAAAGTGAAGGCGGAGCACCAGGTACCATCAGGCATGGTTCAGCCTTTAGAGGTTCCAGATTGGATGTGGTATGGGATATACATGTACATCGTGATATGACTTCCATGTACATCCAGGGGTCACGGCTCGATTTTGGTGATCAATGGCCGACTCACCAAGTCGCCCCACTTCCTACTGAACAGAGAGAAGGGATCAGTAGAGAGTTTGGGTTTCCTCTACATGCAGAAGATTGTGCGGATACTTGGAGTACCTTCTTCTATTGTCTCTTATCGTGAAATAAAATTTACTTCCTTACTATAGAAGGGGCTCCAGGAGGCTTTTGAGATGTAGCTTCGTCTGAGAACCTCCTTCCATCCTCAAATGGATGGCCAGATTTAGTGGACCATTCAGAACCTTGAGGACATGATGTGTTCCTTTGTCCTCATTTTCAGTCATAGCTGAGAGGATCACTTACCTTTGGTGGAGTTTGAATACAACAATAGCTATCACTCCACCATAGGGATGGGACCTGTTGAGTCATTATAAGGACGACCTTTCAGATCACCTTTGTACTGGACATACCCTGGGGAGTCTACACTAGTGGGACCATAGATGTTATGGACTACCACGGAGAAGGTGTAGATCATGCTGGAGAAGATGAAGACTGCACAGAGCAGACTGATGTCATATAATGACTAGAGACAGAGACCTCTAGAGTTAGATGATGGAGACCACATCTTTCTACAGGTCTCATCTCGACGTGGTTTACAGAGATTTGGTAGGGGTGAAAAGTTATTTTTGAGGTTCATCGGACCTTTCCAGGCCCTCTGTAGAGTCGGCATGGTGGCATACTGCTTAGCTCTTCCACCTCAGTTGTACCGGGAGCATGACGTCTTTCACCAATATTAGCTGAAGAGATACATGCATAACCCTTCCCACATCATCGACCATGGAGAGATGGACGTTGATGATGGTGATAATTTCACGGAGGTTCTAGTGGAGATTGAGGATCCACAATAGTGGGTCCTACATGGATAGTCGATACCTTTGTTGAGCGTTCTCTGGCATCATGGGAACCTCCCAGAGAGAACATGAGAGCGTGAGGCTCAGATGCATGCTCAGCACCCCAAATTTTTCCCCTAGTTCGAGTTGTATCTTATGGGGACATAAAGCCATGAGGATGGGAGAATGTAAATACCCAGATATTCCATGGAAATTTTTTCTTAAATACATGGGAATTTTATGTGTCCGTGAAAATTGACGATTCATGATTCGAGGCCCGTTTTCCTAGAATCAATTTCTAATGTTTTGTTCAGGTGCGTTTAGTAAACGTACAAGCGGGTTTTTATAGATTTTGAACCGTTTCTCGGAAATGAAATCTACGGTCACCGTCAAAATCACATATTTGGTATTCTCTTAAGAAGATTATCATTTCGAGGGCAGTGGGTCAAGGATAAAATATATTTTTTGGGTTTTTAGAGAATGAATTAAATAAAAATTAAGTGTGTGACTTAATTTTTTTATATGTTGTTTAAAACCTCATCTTGGAAGATGGAGGTGGGACCACCACAACTTAACCTCCCATGAGAGGTTATGGTGGTGGGTCCACACGAACACCACCTCCAATGTGAGGATTAATGTGTTGGGGACCACCCAACCCTTCTTAAATTAAATGAGAGGAAAACCTCTCAACCCCCCCCCCCCCCTTAATGTGGAGGAGCCTCTTGACCATCCTCCAGATTAATGTTTCAAACACACCCAATTAATGGGGCCAAATACTCCCATTAATTTGAATGTACCAACAAATGTTTAGTTTTTGAATTCATTCCAATGAAATAATTGATTTTATTATCTATTATTTGGCACGTCATTTCTTTTTGGGGAGAGGAGAGATTGGGAGAAAATGAGTCCTCCAACGAAGAATCTCATCTTTCAACGAAGAATGTCAGAAATGATCTTCTTTGAACTTCTTCCCCAGACACCTACCGATGTGGGAAGTCTTCAACCAACATACCCTGCGCATAGTCACCAACGGGCCGATGCTGCTCAGAATTGGATATGTGCGGAGGACATAATGAACAATGATCATCATTATCTTCTTCTCGTGACTTCGTCGGCGATCATCGAACACAAGTTTGGGTTTAATGTTTATTTATGATTTATTTGTTCCTATGTTATTCTTTTCCATCAAAATGATGAAGGAGGGATGTTGTGCTTCATTCTTGTGAGCCCCTTGTTATCACCCTAACCGTAGAGGGTGCGGGCCAAACATACATGGCCCGAACACCACTTTCGATCATGTTTATGAAAATGTACGACATGGTAATGAAGCAATGAGGCGAAAGAATGACGAAGGAAACGATCGCGCTACCGGATGCCTCTGTGAACCGTGCCGCCCACGCGACACTCCAACCAGATCAGCTCCACCAACCCGGGCTGAACCATAGTGCCCGTCGGCCATATCCACGCCTACTCCTGGCAGCTTTCGGCATTCTGTGTGCCTTGGCCAAAACGTGCCATCCTGCGCATGCCCGAACCGCGCCGAGATGGCTAGACAGACCGCCATCTGATTGTGCCGCCATGCTTGTCCGACTGCCCACTAGCCTACCAGGCGCCCTACCCCGCAGCCTGCCGGCTTGGCCGTGCCCTGCCCGGCTGCACTTCAGCCCTCCTGGCACTCTGGACAGCCACTGGCCGACACACCGTGTCCCTGCCCAGCCACCCACCGGCCTGGTCACGTCATGCCCAGTTGCCAGTCGGCCTGGCTTGCGGCCGACCCGACAGCGCCCTGCCAGCTTGCCTGTCGACCCACCCAGCCGCCTCCCATGTGCCCGTTTGAACTGTGTAGGCCTGCATGCCCTGCACGCCCCCTAACGCCCTATCCACTCCCCTCGTGGAGCCCTTGCCGAACCGGCCAGCCGAGCCCTCCGGGCCGAACCCCACCGGGTCACACCCTCACAGCACTCCAGGCCGAACCGACCCCGATCCCAGGCCGAACCGCACACACGGCCTGCTGGGTCAGGCCCAGTAGGCATGGCCAAATCTAATAGGCTGGCCCACACAATGGGTCGGGCCAGACCCAACGGGTTTGACCGGGTCAGACTGGACCCGACCCCACTACTAACCCCTTTACATTCATTTGGCCATTTCTTTTGCACCTGACGTCTATTTGATGAACCGTCAGCGAAACTGGTAATGTTGAAGTGTGACGGTCTCTTTGAGTATACCTCACTAGATTTTAGGGAATAGTTTGGTTATAGTTAGGTTGGAATGTGCACGAATCCAATCGGGCCACCGGCACTACAAGGGAAATAACTCACAGATCGGGCCATTGATAGACGCGTCGTCTGTTGCGTTGAGACCCCTATTATGTGGTGGACCTTTGAGATACTTCTATGTGGGACTTCATGATAGTTGGAATATCAACCCATATCTCATGGAGTGGATCCTTCCGATGACGAGCGAGCAGAGTGTGAAGACCTAATAGCTGGCTGAGACCAGATGACTACTGACCGTTTTGACTCAGAGTGAATCGAGTAGCCCAGTGGGGAGAACCTTGGTGTCCTAGGAGACCCACAATGGGAAGTTCCTTGGGGTCGTCGCAGACCCACGATACTCGACAGGAGGACTACATCATCAGGATACGAGGGGGAGCACCTTGGTGATGCGGTAGACCCTTGGTGGGGAGCACCTTGTTGACGCAGCAAACAAACGGTACTCGACATATGGAGTATCTCAAAATTCCAAGGTTAGTGGGAAGAGGCTTGGTGTCACGACATTCCCACTATACTCGATAGAGGAGAGGTTCTCCAGAAACTGTGGTTTCGATAATGTGAATAAAAATCCAGGTTGAGATGAGTTAGTATCTTTTGTGTTTACCTCATGATTGAGATGGATTACATGATATCATAGGTATATGTATTGACATATACCTATGTGGGGTTATATGTTGATTTAATTATTTGTGGTTTATCCTTGTTGGGTGTTTTGAGACCTATAGGGTATCAGGGTCCCTACTGAGTATCGTTATATTCACCCCTGCATGGGCTATGCACCCACCTCATTATCTTTCTTGCAGATGACGGACATTGCTGACTGAGGCTGAGAGTACCAGGACGGGATGGCACTCGAAGGTAGACCATATAACAGGTCGGTACACAGAGGAGACTGAAAGGCATGGAGTGTTGTGGGGGCTATCTGTACATACCCTTTAGGTTGGAATCCCGGAGAATGACCCAAAAGCTATTTTACTCTTCTTCTTTTGAAATTGTTTTTCAGTTGTACTTGTACTTTAATGTTGGGCTTGTATTCCGACCCCTCAACATTTAGCACTCTTTTGTATACAGTTTTGTTTAGTGTTTTTCTTCCAATTTTTATTTTGTTCTATTGATTGTCATGTTTTAAAGGAAATACCTTCCCATTGTAGGTATTTACGCCTTTGGTGCTAGTCCCCAGCCCCTGGCCTATGGAAGGCGGGCTTGGGGTAGTCCTGGCACGGGCCCCGGGGGATGGGTCGTGACATATATATTCATTATATAGGGTTTTATAACTATTTAGATTACTTTGTGATGAAAAATGAATTAAATCACTTTGTGGATATGATAACTCATACATATAAACCTGTGATTTGTCAATTTTTAATAGATGATAAATTATTTATAATGATTAATATTATACAATTAATAATAAATTTTACGTATAATATGTATTTAAAAAAGGAATCAAAATTTCCATCTATGAAATGGAATTTGAAAAGTGAATTTCAATGTTTCTTAGAGGAGGAAGTTTGCAGGTAAACTCAAGTTTCATTATCAGTTTCAAATGTATTGGATGCAATGAAGGTAGATATGGTATTAATATATAGATGAATTATTATGTAAAACATAACTTGTAAAAAAAATTTCTTCCATATAAAACCATCCAATATTGATAATGATGGATATTTAATTATCTCTATATATAGAGGTTGTAGTCCACACATAATCAAAAGAAATACATTCATTTCAGATTTCAAAGAAAATTAAATTGAGGGTTTTTTATTAGTATAATAACATATTATAATATAGTATATAATTACTTTATAATATTGTAATTTTGATGCAAAAAATAGGGGAGATAAATGAAAAATTAAAATTTTATTGACTGGTTAAAATGATTATTTCTTCCTTGGTAGTCCTCATTTGAATTTCATCATATGGACCCTAAAAATAATCAATTGAATAGATTCGAACCTATTAAACGTTGATATATATTTTGTGATTTTTAATTTTTAGGGTTTTGATTATCGAATTTGAACATGGTGGTGTGATGAATAAAAGAGGGTTGTGTCCATTTATAGTTATATAAATGAAACACATAATAGTAATTTATATATATATATATATATATATATTTAAATTTGGGGATGGATATAGGTTTATATTATTTTTAAATAGGATGAGGATTCATTTACTAACATTTTTCCAGTAATATTATAATAATTTCAGTTGATATTTTATCTAATATATTTAAATTTTAATCACCCGTTAACACTTTTTAATATTATAAGAATAAATTTAATTCGTAAATTTATACCTCAAAAAGGATTCAATAAAATGGAAGGCCACTCATAATAGGAAAATTGTTGACATTATAGACCATATCCTATTTCAACAACCAAAATTATGATTTTTTTTGGAATTTAAATCACTTTATAAAATAATTCTTATTAAAAAATACAATTATATTAATTTCAAGAACTATTCAAATATTTTGAATATAATAATTTAGATATCATGTTCATATACAAAATTTGATCACTTTAATATTATGATATAATTATCCAAAAAAATTCATGGAACACCATAACCATTATAAATTACTTTTAATAAAATATCAAGATAATTACTTATTTGATTATTCTGTTAATTGGCTAAGCATTAAATCATTGTTTTGTATGCTTTTAAGGTAATTATTCCAAATAAAAAAATGTAAAATAAAATAACAATATATAAATATATTATTTTAAATAATTATATATCACTAAATATAAACACAATATTATTCTAGGAAAATAAATTAGATATATTAAATCAAAGGACTGAAATATTTTATTCTTTATATACACAAAAAAATTATTGGTAAAAATTAATAAAAAATGTATTCCTCTTTCCATATTATTGATATATTGATGTGTATTTCAAAACGAGAGTCATCCAATAATATAAAATAATGTGTTGTATTTATTTTAATGACATAAAAAAGTATGAACCATTTTTATTGGTTTTTCCCTTAATGAAGTGAAACTACATTTACCTTTACGACTATTATGTCAACCAAAAATAAAAGTGACCAATATAAAAAATTTATACATCGTGATGCTATATATGGAATTAATTACTCAATAATCAATTTATATAAGTTTTATATATTGTTATAAATCCATAAAACCCATCAAATTTAATTGTAATTGTGATTTAGTACTAATATTTACCTTATAACAAAGAAATGAAGAATATAGATTCATATATAATTAATTATATTATAAAACATTAGAGTATGCATTTATTTCTTCTGGTTCAACTCAAAAATTTATGGAAACTATAATATTTCTAATTATAATGATATTAAATATTAGTTTTATTGGAATAATTACATTCGACTGACCAATGAATATTAATTATTTTTTGAAAAATTCATACAATTGTCCCAAAGAAAATATTGACATGTTCAATAAAAAAATTATTAGTTTCAAGAAATATCATTTTTAAATTATATGGATTTTAATTATAATTTTTACACCAAAAACTCAATATTTTTTTTATAATATGTATTTGTGAATCATAAAATGACTTCACTAAAAATTAGGTACCTATTTATTATGAATTTACAAATTAAATCAAATTGTATAAATGCTTTAATCATATTTATAAAAATTTAGATATAATGGATTACATGAAAAAATAATCTAATACGTAATAATATTGACATTTAAATAAAAATATGTTCATATTATAAAATAGATCACTTATACCTCAGTGTTAATTTTTTAGAATTATTTATAAAATATAACACATTTGAGAAAACTTATTAGAGAGTTACAATAAACATTAACTTATACATAATTTTATCATAAATAATATTTGTGCAAGAAAACAACATATTCACTCTCTAAGGAAAAAAAAACATAATAAATCAAAAATAAATGAGTGGAAATCAATCATTGTATATAAAGAATTAATAACATTAAAAAATCTGTCAATTTTACTCTTACACATCAAAATGAATTTCGATGAATTCTAATAAATTTTGGTTAAATTTTTCTCATAATTGGTGTCATATTATTATATTTATTTCTTCAAAATCAAAAATATTGTTTCCCTTAAATTTGGAATATCATCAGAAAAGTGCATCTCTGGTTAATGATCACTAATGTCAATAAATTCCATAGAATCAGTCTAATATTTATCATTATTTTCCTAAATAGGGGTCACCATTGAGTTTATCTTCCTTCAAAATCATAAACATACATTGTTATCAATAAATATTTTTTTCATTTAAAAACATCAAAACTAATCTCTATATCATTTTTGCATATTTTATATATTAAAAATAATAATGATTAACTAAACATATAATGGTTCTATTTTTTGAAATGATCAAAAATTTGTGTGAAACTATACAGAGTATTATATCACTAGATTCCATTAGTTATACAATTAATAGGCTTTATAAAATTTATCGAAACTACAAAAAACATCTGTTTTCTATTCATTCATGGAAAATGATTTGTATGGTTTGTATCTCCTTGATTCCTATCTGCATTTGTTATATGGTTTCCTCTGTGGATAACCATTTTTAATTAATAAAATTTATTATGAATCATGGAAAAAATTAAAATCCAACTAATAATAATATTCCTAAAAATTAGAGTCTCATTAAAGAGTATTCTTAAATTGTCATATCATATTATGGTATGTAAAACTTTACTAGGATAATAAATACAAGTATGCAATATTTTATAAACCCTATTATATATGATTTATAAAAAGTTATTAATAATTTTAATATATCATAGGTATTTTTTTAGAGTTTTAGATATTTATTTAACATAAATACATATGATAATTGAATATTCAAAAAGTACACATTTCCTTCTATAAAAAATTTCTTTATGAATATGACCATGTTTCGTTAAATAAATAGTTTCTTCATTTGTGAAAATTCAACGTTTTATAAATCCTACTATTTTTAAAATTTATTTTAATTCATATATTCTTTAAAATACATTTGAACATAATATACAAAACAAATCATTGTAATGAAATAATAAAAAAAGACTCTTAATAATCCAAATAAAGAACTAGGATTCCCCTGATGATGATTACCATATTGATAAAAAACATTTATCACATTAATAAAATATTTCCCCAACAAAATAGAATTCAAATATAAAAAAATAAATGAAAAATCCCATTATCATCCTTAGTATTAAATATTGTTATTCATAAACTTATTTCACGCTATATTATGCCATTCCAAATGAACCGACTCATGGATAATCAAATAGAAGTAAACATAACAGTTAGCTCTCACATTTTGAAATTAGTAGAATACATTATTACACTATTCATGGGAGAGTTATATAGGTTTCACACATCCTCATGAGATTTATGATAATCAACCATCATCATATATAATGATAAATTACAACATCATAAAAATATTTAATTTTTTTTTCAACAAATCCATAAAAAAATATTAAACCAATAATCCTAGAATATTCCATTTTCATATAAAAATATAGATAAATAAAACATCTAATTAATAACCCCTCAAAAATAAAAATTCATAAAATAATGAATATTGAATATAGGTTAATTTCAAATGTTATTTTTAAGTGTAATATTTCTTTTAATGAGTGAATAGGAATGTATGAAAATTCACTCATGCAATATATCATATAGAAAACATAATTATTTCACATTATTAATAGAAAGTCCAAATGAAATGAAAATAAAGTGAAAAATAATAACTTTTAAATAAAATTATAGTAATTCAAAGCATGTATAATAATAACATGAAAAATAAAATGTTTAAGTAAAACATATTTACAACCTGCCTATGGAGAAAAATGAGTTTAATGGAAAACATTGAAATAATGTATTAATGAAAAATTTCATACGATAATTTTATTTTCTGAATCATAATAACATTGGAGTTGTTAATTTTTCAAATAGTTTAAATATATTTATTTTAATTAAATTAATTATTGAAGGAATGCATATGGATGTATATACACCAATAAAAAAATAACTCCTAAAAAAATATGAGCCTCAAATTAAATATTTTTAAATTAGGAATCCATTACTATATGTATGATATATCATCATATATTTCCTAACATGAGGGAAATAATATTGTCACATTATTTATACATGATGAATTAAAATTTTCATGTAAATTTAATTAATTTATTTCATTATATATATTTTTTTACCATAACATAATTTTTTAATAATATAATTTAGTTATCATTTTGGAATTTTGGGTCAATATATTTATTAACAAAAAAATCACTAAAAATGGAAAAAAAGAGTTTATGGTTCCATTACCCATATAAGCATAATGAAAATATACTTATAATATTTATATAATAATCATATCACTAAATGAAAAAATTTAAGGTGATTGTGAGAAATGATTCATTTCATGATATGGAGATGAAAGTTTGTATGTACATATTATTGAAATTTTCATTTTAATACTCAATTAAAATGAAATTATCTTTTATTATTTTTATTTTATAGAATAAAAAAATATTATAAGTTTCATTTTGTTCATGTTTCCCATAATTATTATCATTCATATATATTGTATGTGATAATTTAATTATAGCACTTTGTAGAGGAGTTATTTCAAACATACATGTGAAATATGCAATCTATTTACAACTAAAAGAATGGTTATGAAGGGATGTAATATACTATAGTAGTAGAAATAAAGGTTTTTCATAAATATCATATATTTTAATTTGGTTCATATTATATACCATCCACATAATATTGTGATAAAAAATGAAACATATCTATTTGAAGATGTATGAGTTTTTTAGTATGTTTGAGCGATGTTATCATTTGAAATAGGCTGGAATAGAGGATAAAATTGTTTATTAAATATTTATAATAACACCAACGACTATTTAATATAATTATTCTTTTATTTATTCATGGTTATGGATTATATTATGTATTAATTATACTAAATAAATTGTAAACACTCTACTAATTGTTATTATTCTCCTTTGGGAAAGATTCCATGTCTTACACAAGAATCCATAAGATGTTTTCTATTTATTGATGGTAGGAATAATAAGTAGTTGGTGGAAATATTGGGGATATAATTTTTCTTTTTTTGGATGACCCATAGTGTAGAATTTTTGTGAGGAAGAGTGTAGAGGTGGATCCCATTTATAATTTAGCGGAGTGGGACCCAAATAATTTTTCTAATTCTTTAAATATTATAAATAGTTTACTCCGGATCATGTGCTAAAAAAGTAATTTTTTCTAGGGTAAGAAGTTTAGAAATAATATCAACTAATAAAATTTATGTTTATATTTTGTTTGCCTTATCAAAATGAATTTTCTATAATATAACTTATTTATCCATTAATATGGTGAATTTTTATATGTTTTAAATTAATGTAGACAATAAAATTAATTTGACTAATTATTGAATTTGATAAAACTAATTAAATGAATATTATAAAATAATTTAGAAAAATGTTATGTATATGATGAATTTACATTAAATGTAGGTGAATAATATGAAATGAAAAAACTACTTGTTTCGAAAACTGTGTTATTAAAAAACAGAACTTCTTCCAAAATAATTTTTTTTATTCTTATGAAATTATATTTAAATTATTTAATGAAATATATATTACAATACATGAAACAAAATCCATTATATTAATGTGATTATAAACATATTGTTTTAAGGAAATAATTCAATGTTTTTTCCATAATTGATCTTTTTAACTATTCACATAGAAATCAATCTTTTTCATAGAAATCTTTAATAATACCTTTAAAAAATGGATGTGATTATATAATAATAATAATTATTTTATCGAAATAAATTTCAAATACATAATTTATATATAATTTTATATAAAATAATATAGTTCATTGAAGAATAATTTAGGTTTATAGCACATCTTTTTAGACTAAAAGATTTAATGATGTTTTTAATAATCCTATGGTCAATATGAATCCATGAATTGTAAAAAAATAAATCATATTATTAATTTTATTTATAAAATTACCATTTTTGATTAGGAAATGACATGAGTATAAGGAAATTGATTAGAAAATAAAACATATTGGTTTCTACTACTCATTCAACTAAGGTAGTGGAGGGAATGAAATAAAAAATATATAATGATAATAAATAAGACAAAAAGTAATTGAAACTACCCATCCATAAACATAGTTATATCTACCATCCAACATTATACACGACTATTATATATATGAGATAATAAATTATATATTATATTATTCTATACCAATAAAAATCCATAAGAAATCCACTGACATCGTTATTCTTAATTTATCATTCACTGATTTGCTAAAAATATACTAATCATGGTTTAATAAGTGTATTCCATCATATTACAACATGATTTTAAAATCCCCATTGAAATTTTAATATTTCAATCACATTCAAATGGGTTTTTAATGAAACCAATCAATGGATATCATTTAATTACAACTAATATAGTCCAAAATACCCACTATGATAGTTCATTTATAATCCATTATCATTATTTTAAATATTAATTATATGAATATACATTTAAATGAAACTTTTATGTTTCACTAATGACTTGTAGATCATCATAAGTACATAGATAGAATTGATAACAAATAATTACCTCAAAAACAATACATCTAAAGAGTCCACTATGAATTATTCTAAAATCTAGATCCTGAAACATACCAATAAAAAATCTATATACAATGCATAAAATAAAAAATTAAAGAATATCCCAGAAACCATTCCACACATCCAATAATTTACCTTTAATTAATGAATATCTATAAAATAGACCCCAATATCAATGTTTTTTTAACTATGATGTCTATTTATAAACCCAATTGTAAAATAAAAACAACCGATCAAAAATTATAAAGAAGGAACACATCAGAATCAAAGATATTTTCCACACAATATAATCATATGATATCAATGCAAATAATATCAAACATAAAAGAATTACAAACATGGTAAAAAATCATGGATAAACCCAAAATGACTTTGTAAAACATTATTTATTAATAATATTTTTTTAGTAGTATTTTGTAATTTAAAATTAATTATACACCAAATATTGTAAAATCAAAACCCATCATCCAAAAATTAAATAAAAATAACAAACAATATTTATATACAAGATAACACTATTAATCCATTTTCATCGGATAACTACACTAAAACTTTACATACCACATAAATTAATAACTTTGTCTTTTCCATCGTTACATTATTTTACCATTAATAATTTTATCAAACACGATAAAAAATAAAAATATATAATTCAATCAAAACATGCTATCTTGAAAATATCCTGACCCATTATCATCATTAAATTACATTGTACATCATTTAACCCATATGTTTTTTTCATAATATATGTTATTATATTGATATTGATGAATTCCACTATTACCCTATGAATGTATTGAACTATAATCGAACACATTTTTATAAAAAATTAATTCTCATGACTCCCCAACCTCAATTCAATAGATCAATGAAAAAACTATTCCGAAAAAAAAACAAAAAATCATGCAACATTTAATCCAAAGTGAAACACTCCAAAACCTATCCAATGAAACCCCCATAAGGTAATGATTGTTATATATACCAATAAAAATATAAAAATTTTCATAATAACCAATATAATGAAAAATAATTTGGAATATGAGGAGGCTACGACAATAGAGTGCCGTGAATCAAGATATTTTCCCCTAATAAAAAATAATAATTTAACTCATTAATGAAATAACTGTAGAGGAATAAGATGGAATGTGGGATAGATTTAGCTTAAAATTATAGAATAGGAATTGAACATTGGGTATGGAAAACATAACATGAGTAACATGAACCCATTTATTATTATATTATATTTTTATGAGATACATGATATCTCATCTCTTGAGGCTGAACAATTTAATAGTGTTCAAAGAATAGATAAATATAATGATTCTTAATTATAAATTAAAAATTTTATCAAAATATATAAATTTATTTAAAAATAAATATTTATATTTTATTTTATTAAATTATCCCTTCGAGATACGTATGGAAATAGAAAGTAATTTAAAGTGTGGGATCAATGTTTCACAATAGTAAATCATATAACTGATGATACAATATAATAACCTGGACCATAACTATATTACCGATATTAATTACAAAAGATTATATCAGAAATTTAATATCACATATTTGGAATATATCCATTGATTTTTTTGGATCCTACATATAAATATTTATATAAATGACAAGATTCATTGGGATATAATGCATAATGTATGATATATTAATTGAAATGTCAATGCCTCCATTCAATAATTTGTACATAAATAGTAAATGGAATGAAAAATACCAAGTTTTTTTTCTCATGATACATATAAATGAAGTGAGAGGATATGAAATATGACGCACCACCTAGAACATACTATGTCCAATGTAATAATTAAATATAAGAAAATTATAACTATAAAATAAATTCTCAATAATAAATTGAAATAAATAATCAAATATATCAGTGAACTAGTTGAGATAATGTTAATATTTTCCATAATTAATAGACTAAAATGATTAAAATAAATACATATAAAGATACTGGATGGATTAGTTAAATGATAATAATATTTAAATGATGATTAAATTGTTGAAAAGGAAATTATAAAGACATGAGGTTGTTTATTTGAAAACTAAATGGAATATTCTTTTTATTTAGTTACAATGTTGTAAAAAAAAATTTAAATCACATGCACAACAAATTGCATAATGTGTTAAGGGTTTGTTGGTAAGAAATAACTCATAAAATCCTCTGAATGTTTTTGGAAGTGATTTTCTTTTATGAAAATGAAAAATTAACACTAATTATTAATATAGGTATTTTTCATTATAGGTGTTTATGGTGTCGTACTTTCCCAGAGTTTTCAAAATTTTGGGCCTCAAAATCGGGAGTTTTATACGTAGAAAAGGAATAAATGTCTTATTATAATTATAAATTTATTAATAAAATTTATATAATATTTCCTGGTTAACATTAATTATTTGTTTTTCAAATGTTGTGGTAGTATATATTCCAATTTATTGTGGTGTTATAATATAGTTACCCTCATACATCCCTTAGGATTCTTCATCATCTCATAATTAAATATGGATTACTAGGATTTTTCAAAGGATTAGGCATTAGTTTTATTCATATATGGGTGTCTAAAAGTCTAAATCAGATATATGTTTTTAGAAATTTTGGTATATGGATTATAGAATACTTCATTGAATCTTGTTGTTATTCCTGATTACATATATAGGGTGGTTTTTATCATTGGGTCCATCAATTTTTCTTGATGACCTATTGACACGTATGATATTTTCTATTATTTTATAATTATTACTATTAAAATATGGTTTTATAAAACATCCATATCTAGTTAATGTAGTTATGGTCAATCTCGGGGGTCACCATAGAACCTACGAAATGATTATAGTGTACATATAACCATTTACATTTCAATATTTCAAACAATAAGTTAATTTTATTAAGATTGTATGGGTTTACTGATGACATTTGTGGTGTCCAAATTAGTTTAACCCACACCCTTATCGAATGTTAATGGAAACCCAATCATTAATCATTGTTGAAAAACATGATAACAGAAAGGGACATATGATTGAGGGTTGAACTAGTTCATTGTGTTGGAAATTGGATATAGGACTAGGAATGGAATCATGACAATATTTTATGTTTCTACCATTTATATATATATATATATATTGATTATTTAATTTCATGTAATATAAATATTTTTATATGGGGTTGGGAAATAATCTATATTCCCCAAATTCCTTATTATGTGGTCATTTTTATACCTCAATTTTTTTGATTTATTTTTTGGATATATAGTGAATTCAATCCATCTCGATTTGTTTATATATGAAATATTTTTATAATATATATTTTAATTACTCACACTATTTTGTCGTTATAGTCTCTCCATGGTAAAAAAAAGTATCCTAAAAGCTATTTGATATCCTTTGGAATATTAAATGTTGTAATTGAGGTCACATAATACAACTATCCCAAATAATATTAAGTGGACCTTAGCTGGTGGAGAATTATATAAGTAGTTCCAAAATGAATATCCTTTTTCAAGTCCTTTTTATCAGTCCTTTTTAATTTCAATGTGAGGAACATTTTTTTTATTATATAGAAATTATAAAGGTACAACAAGACATCTAACATGTTCATTAAAATTGATCGGTGAAATACAGTCAAAGGTCAAATCGTCCAGTAGTCTAGGAATGTTTTGAACATTATAAAAAATGGATGACAAAACAATGTTTATCATTCCTATAATATTTATTGGTATCCTAGTACATATTTCAATGTGATATTATCCCACACCAATAATATTTTTGGAAGAGGATATATTAATTTTTTTTATATAGTCGCTTAGCTTTTAAATTTTATTATAACATTCATATTTAGTGGAGGTAAAAAATGTCATTATTCATGATACCATGATATAAATAGTCTCATAATTAAATATACATCTTGGTTCTCTCATAGTGTATAGTGAACATAGACCAATGAGATTCATTTATTTATTATTCCTATGTCATATGTTCTTATGGGTTTCATATCATCCCATTAAATTTCAAAAATACTTCCTCAAAACTAATATCAACTAATATCTAATATTAAGTTTTTAAAATATTATTATGAACAATTATTATCTTATTTAGTCCTAATTATATTCTCCTAAAAATTTAGAAGGTAAATTACATGTAAATGGAATGTTTCTTCCACCCTCTCAAAAATTTCCATGCCAGATATTATTAAATAAATGGTTATGGAAAACATATACATACTCACTATAAACAAGAATAAATGATGCCCCCACATCAATGTGTTCACCAAATTATTTTACCTCACTTGGAGGTACTGTAGCTATAATTTATAGTCTTTTCATGAAAAAAATCATCTCCATTCTATCATGTTCTTATATTTTTATAGTAAAATATATAATATGAATTTTTAATATATATATATATATATATATCTTATTTTTCACTGTGAAATTATAGCCTTTATATTATCATTGATGATATTATAGTCACAATCTATAGACATTGTTCAATATGGTTTTTCTCATTGGTCATTGAAATACATGATGCATAATTAGAAAACATAAAATTTTAAATAAGGATAAAAATATGGTTTTTCATTAATAAATCACTACATATAACAAATAGATCCTTAAAAAATAGTAATGTCATTTATAGTTCATTTATTTAAATATTAATTTTTTATACAATATGACAACCCATTATTTTATCCATTTCTATTTTACCCATTTCCATGTCAAATTAGATATTGGATTTCAAAAATTGAACAATTATTAGCCTATTCATATATGATAATAAGCTAATAAATGTAAACTACGCGTGTTATATTTATTTGTAAGTGAAAACCATTCATTTTCACCCATTGTTATGGAAGGTTCAATAGATATTTAATCATTAGAGATAATATGGAAATGAAAAGAAAATTTTAGAAACCGAAACATGGAAATTCTAAATTTTATACATTACTGAATTTCTATAAGTTTCTATAAGATAATTCAAAAAGAGATATCGTGCTCTTTATATGTTTTTGTGTATGTTGCTATATTGTTTTTAAATACAATATATAATTTCCCTGGTCATAATTGAATATTTTTTTACTTATATCCATAAACATATGTGTCAATTATTAAATAATAATTTCATTACTAAGATTGCATAATTATATACCTCACTGAGAATGTTATTTACTTTAATTTAATGTTATATAATTTGATGATCAATGATTGAGATGTTATAAGCCCTTTCATTATGGTAATCATGTTCTGAAATGTGAAACTATGTATACATTTTCCTAGTAGATATGGAACTTTTTTTTCTATAATTTATGAATAAGTGAAATACACAAACATATTGATCAATGTTAGATATTTATTTGTCACATTTGAATAAATTTTGTCAACTTACAAGAATGTTGAATTGTATGTGATATATTTTATTTAATAAATATAAATATATGTATCCCATTATCATGAACATTAATAGAGCCTCAAATTTATCTCATGTGATTGTTTATACACTATAGTTGATTACATGATTTTATTATTTTTTATATACTTGGTATAAACATTATTCTTAAGTGTTGAACTGATGATCAATAACTTCATCAGTACATCATGAAATATCATAGTTGTCTAAATAAATATAATAAAAATGTTATAAATTAATTATTGAATAATTGATGTAATATTGTTATGTATACGGAGAGATTTCATTAGTGTATTGTGTAATTTATTTATATTATAATTTCTAAGCCATATGAGGTGTTAATACACCTCAAAACTATCTTACTCCCTTCAATGAGGTTTGAGACCCAAATTACGGTTGTTAATGAAAGATGTTGTAGAAGTAACATCTGATGAATACATCTAATATTGTAGATTCTGCATCATAACACATTTCTGGACACATTAATATTGTTTTTAGTTCGTAAGATCCATGTTTATTCCTCATAGATACGACATATATTTTTATATACATCATCTTGTTAAGACATCTTACTCTAGTTTCATTTGACTTTATAATGTACAATCTTTTATGGATTAACACTATAATTATTGGGAATATCTCATATACATGGTTGTCTTTAGTGTTTCAAATATATAGTTTCCATAGGTTTTTTCATATATATTTTTCTAATATTAAGGAATTCATCTAGCTTGTTGGATTATCATTATTTTGTTTGTAGAATCTTGATTAGTATTTTTCCACACATCCCTTCAGGCGCCTCATATTGAAGTGTTTTTTCCAGAAATTCACCTTTCAATGTTGAATTTAGATGATATAAATCTACTTATGTTGATTAATTTGTTTTATAATATCTTACGATGATTAATAGAGACTAATGAACATATACAATGTTTTTTCAAAAGGACCAGTTCTTAGGAAGGTGTTTTACCATTCATAAATTAATTTTAAAATAGTAGATTTTCCTTATGAATATTTATTTGTATTATAGGTATTTTCTGAAAATGTGGTTTTAGTTAGTTATTGTCTAATGAATGGAAAAAAAATAAAATTTAGTTCATCAAATATATATATATATAGTGATATTGTTTATCAATATTGGATGGAAATAAATTCATTTTATTTTTTATTACAGTTTCTGGGAATTTACTTATGTATCTTATACTTTGATCTAATATATACATCTTTTTGATCAAGTGGTGGGGTTTGGGTATCCCACACAGATTAGAGGTAGCCACGGTCGGGTCTCGATTGTTCTGATTACATTAAGATTCATTATAGGGGATCGAGACATCTGTATTATTTTTAGAATTTTATATATATTGATTAATATTTTGGACATTCGGATTTCGTGCTAAGGGGTCATGAATTTTTTATCATATTGTGGGAAATGTTACATAGTATAAAAAATTAAATCATTCACTAGGACTCTGATATCTATTTATTTGACATGGAAATACCATTTATCTTTTATAGGGTTAAATAAAGGGTTTTATATTTATCCCATAGTGTATGGTCTTCATCTTCTCTTTTCCTATTTAGAATGGTTATTGAAGGATTATTCTATGACAATGTGTCCATACTTCTTAGGAAATTATTTAACAAAAAAAACTAATTTGGGGGGGGGTGGGGGTAGTGCCATAGAAACTTTTTTCAGATGACATCGAACGAAACATCTTATTATCAATATGTTGAGACATTGATTTAAAGGGTAAAAGTAGTGTAACCCTTTCCCCATGAGTAATGAGGAGCTAATTCATTATATGTTATTAATATAAATTGAATTCAAGACTAGATGAAAACTCCTAGTTATGGGTGATTCATTATATTACAAGACAACATTGATCCATTGATGATTACTAATTTTTTAAAATTTTCATTTTACATATCTTGTATTTTTCAATAAATAATTATCATAATCATGATTCAAATATATAAATCACCCTTAATATTCATGTGTCTTATTTTGTTACCTGAATCTAAATTCATTATTTTAATATCATAATATGATTTGAGTTGAGTATTTATCCCATGTATTCCTCTTCATTGATGATATATAAGGATGATGTTATGAAGTTTCTAGAACAATTGTTTGTTTAATATCAACATGAGTTAACTAAGGATCCTTCTTAAATTACATCTAATTAGTGGTTCATTACGAATTACAATAAACACAACCATTTCACATTAGGACTAGTGTCATGGGATCATTGAGATGAATAAATTTGATGAATCCTCATGAATTTTAATTGAATAGCGGGGTGATGTGTTGAGATGATTTGATCTAAGTTGGGAGATGGATGATATGAAATATTACTTACACCAATAAATGTAGTTATCAACTAGTATTTTTTTATATCACATGTTTACATATATAGATAATCTATATATTTTAGGAATTTTGTGATTCTCATTGTTAAAAATATTATTATTTAGTTTTGGATATTTTTAGGTAATATTTATTGGAAATATCAGAAACAGTGCATAGGAATTGTAATTAAATTGACTGTAGATCACATTAAATGAATTAAATAAACCAAAACTACATATTAAAAATATATGTGTGGAGTTACTTATCATTTTTGAATAATATTGAGTTCATATCACTTATAATACACGTCACTTGACATAATAATTATCAAACCTTGAGTTATTCTTATTTAGAAATGGTTTAATTTTTTTCTTCGATTAATTTCATATATTCATTGGACATATCATTATAATATTTGGTATATAAATATCTTAATTCCACATTAATGATTTTGCATCTTTGTTAATACGAAATATTTGTTGAATTCTTATGATTGATGGTAAATTATTTAATTTCTTGTATAGTTTTGACAAAACATTCTATCTGAACTACTAAGAGAACTCAAATATTCTATGAATCTGTCTCCAAAAATTTTTTTTTTGTCATTTTCTAACTTTATTTTTTTTCATTAACCATAAGATAATTATTCATACTAAAATACGTAGAGAATTATAATATTATTTGATTTAATATTAATAACCCCATCAACTAGAATCTATTTGAAAATTATTTATGAAATAATAATTTTAAGAAATTAATGAAAGAAAAAATATAAGTAATAGTCCACACTATAAAGAGACTAACTAGAGGATATTAGTGGTTTTTTTCTCAAAAATTGATTATGGTGAAATTTCATATTCAATGACCCAAAACAGAAATATAGTCCCACAAATATTGACGTACTCAATGTATTATTTATTTTATATTTAGTAAATTATTGATATGTGGAATTATGCCATTTATATACGGTACATGTGTCAATTTATGATAATTATATAAATAATATTTGTAAAAATTTGGTAGATGATTTTTGAATGGAATAAATATGGATCCAATAGTAGATGGAACATTCTATAGTGAATTTATTAGTTCTGAATGGAAAATATCCAATGTAGATGCCATGTAAAATATATTGGTCACAAAATAATTGTTTGAAGGGTTTATCATTTTAGTATTTTTTTCATATTGTAATCATATTTTATTTAAATACACTAATAGATTTCATTTTTCATTGGATAATAATATTGAAAATGGATAGAAATTTCTCATTATTTTCTCAAAAAGTATTGGAACCATGATGAAATGGGTGTTGGAGGATTGTAAAACCCATTGATCTCTTTCATCTCTCCCACTCAAAATCTCATCATCAAAAAATAACCCATGAGATAATCTGACACTAACTAGTTATATTAATTTTATAGTTTTCCTGATATTTTTGATTTTTTGGTGACCACTTATTCACCCCCACAACCTTTTAGTGGTATTACACTACCACAAATAGAATTGGGTTTTCAACAAAAATTTCATATAATAGATCTGACTTAAATTCATAAAGATTTAAATTTTTTAAAAATATTATATAATTGATTTATCAGATCCATATAGTTAATGAATATCAATAACTACTATTGTTTCTCTATGCTAGATAAAAATGTAATTTATTTATTTAGAATTATGATTGAACTAAATTTTCTATCAATTATACTACACAATTCTGATATATTCTAATATAGTGTTAATATAATTAATTATAGAAAGTAAAGCACTCAGTAGTACAATAAATAGAACTAAAATTAATATCGGGGCATGCATTCTTTTTCTCTCACCACAATTAGTATAATTATTAGCATGATTTATTTGAGTTATCATTGTAATGAAATCTATATGAAACATGACAATATATATTTACAATAAAATAATGTTCATTTGTCTCAGTTAAATATCAACTATGATCAATTCAAATATCACTAAATGGGAGAATATTAAAATGCGGAAATAAATATATATTTAAAAAACATAACTGTATTTTGACACAATTTTATATCAGAATTATAGAAGATTTTAAAATCATGTGTAAACCAATTTTATTCTTATAGAATAAATTCTATTAAATTATTGCAGATCATAGTTATCAATATTTTAATTAGTTGACCATCTCCAATTTTTTCAATTTCATGATCACTGATGTGACCAAACGAGGCCCTGACATTAAGATAACATGAAAAATTAATGAGGATACACCATTAAATTATCTACAGTTATAAAATGATGGTTTGTCACTGCTTTTTTCCATTGACAATTCACAAGAAATATATAATTCCATTTGCTTTGAGGAATTAATATCATTATTCTATATGGTATTTCATATTATAAAATGTAAATGTATAGATAAGAATCCATTTTTAATATATAATTGTGTAAATATTCTAAACATTTTAGAAGTTATCCTAGTGAAAATTGATGAAAATAATAAGGATAATCAATCTAATAAATCATCATATAATAATTTTATGGCTAAAGGATATAGTGGTGAAAAATTAATTAATGAAAAAATAAAAATCAATGAAATGATAATGAAAAATACATTCTCAAAAGATGATTTATCATATTTTAATATAGAATGAGAACAAAACCATAAGAATCCGAGTGTTTAGGGAAATATTCCCTTCTTTGAAAAATAATATTATCCCAATGATTACTAAAGGGACGAAATTAGAGGGATGTGGTGAATAATAATCAGTTGACATGGATAAAATAATTTAGAATTAGCATGGAGTATACTTTATCATGTAATTTATATATATTTATAATATTAAAACTATTATATGATACATTAAAATTAAAAAATTATTTATTATAAGAAAAATTTGATTATTCAGAAGGTAAATAAATTACGAATATGGAAATTTTGATTAAATGAACGATAATATGTCTATATGAAATTATTGAAATAGGAGATTAAATTATCGATATTACAATTTCATATTTTCATTTACTAATAAAAATTATGTAAAATCTATTGGGGAAATGTAAATCGATGTAATGATTTTTTAAAAATAATACAATTAGAGTACTTAAAAGAATATTTGAATAAAATATGGAAAATTTATAAAATATAATATAAGATATATTTAATCTTTGAATCCCAATTATTTTTCAATTTATATATCATAAATTATTTTAGAAACTGATTATCATAATTTTGGAGACATGTGTAATCAATAGGGATCAATAATACTAAGTGCATCTTCTGAAACGGAGAGCACAGCTACTGCAAAGAGTGATTATGGTATCAAAAATAATAAATGGAAAAAAGGGATGAAGGAGAATAATACAATGTCTAATAATATGGTGAAGGAAAAAAAGGAAAAGTGTTTTTATAGGAATGATAAAAATAAAAAAATAATTTTGGACAAAAAATTTGAATGTGTAATAATAAACATTTTTTGACGAATTCATTTAATATTCAAGGATATTTTGTTTTTATGGATTTATTGTTTTTTGTATTCTTTGTAAAAAATAGTTTTTTAAAAATTATGATCTCTCACTTAATAAATTAAAGTGATTTTGCATTTAAAGGGTGATAAATAGGATATTTCTAATTAAATCCATGAAAATAAAAAATTATTCACTATGTGTAAAAAATTCTTAATATTCTCTTGTGGTGACTTCTGGAAATGTGAAATTTCATAAGATGACCTTCTCGATGTGCACATGGAATAAGTGTCAGCTATGAATGGACCCCAAATCCCTCCACAAATAGGCTATGAGATTCAGTCAAGAATTTAGTGTGAATATAACATATATGGTATTCCATAGGATAAAAATATATATACAGACATGGCATGGATATCCATGTAATGATCTTGAGTAAAAATAACAATAATTGACTAGAGTATTTAAATTCAATAAAAAAACAATAGGATTGAATCATCGAATAGTGATTAATTCTAGTATAATAAAAGGTTCCAAATATTCATCAAACTTTAAAAGAGACCCATCCTACTTATTTTTCAATAATGGGATTAAAACAATACACCATTTCTCATTATCTCTATTAACAACACCCAATCATGGTCACTCCCACTAGGTTCTTTTTTCCCATCATTGTGGATCCCTAAAAACCATCTCATAATTTGCTTTTTTTATCATAATACAAGAAATATGTGGTAAAATATCATATTCGAGTAAATATATTAAAACATATTAGTATTACCTAATAATAAGAAAATGTGAAAATGGATAAGATCAAAACAAACCATGAGACTACGGGAGAATAAAATTCAACAGTTTTATAGTATAAATGAAACCCAATTAATGATAAATATGGTATCTACATCTCAAAAATTAATCTCAATTCCATATACCCTTACATATCCATGATTATGATCTCTGATACTGCTAATAGCACATTGAAATACTTACATGAACTATACGAGAAACATTAAAAATTAATTGTACATCATGGTATTGAGATATTGACCCAAGAATGAAGGATAAACCATGTCGAGTTTTTCACATGATGATGTGTGTATACGACTCAAAACATTGTATATCATCCATATATGGTGTGTAGAAAGGGGTTTAATCATTATCTTACCATGAATTGGGGAAGCCACACACCGACCAATGTTTCAATTTTGGGGTTCAGAAAACACATAATTTCATGGGAAATGACATTTTTTTCCTACCATAATCTATCAAATAATGATTAATATATCAAATCATGATACCTCATGAAATTTCATGGATATAAATATTATAGAAACCATGGTATCATATATGGATTTCCTCTAAGAATGGAAATCCAATGTTTCCAAATCTAAGTGTAAAAAACAATATTTTGGATATATAATTCACAAGAAAAACAACAAGACAAGTCATGAAGATGTAAATATAACAAACTACAATGTGTAGTGGTGGTTATGACCCTCTTATGATATATTAATTTATTAGGATTAATACATGATGTGTTAAAAGTGTGAAACAACATGTGGGTTAATATCCCCTCCATGATATGTAATTAACATTAAACTGTTGTAGTAGTCAATTATGTAACACATGGAGTGTAAATGATACATGGTGTACATGTTACATTAATTAAAATCATTTTCAATAGAACTCTATTCATCCATATAGTGGGAGTATTAAATGGTTTTACGTATATGACTAGAGGATCAAAATCATACCCTCAATGAGATCCACAATTAATGAAAATTGAATTTTAAAATAATAATAATATTTTAATTTAATTTAAAAAATATTATCATTTTCCTCATTTAATTGTTACACAAAAAAAATTTATTCAATACTAATATGAAACTCCCAAAATGGCTCATATCTCGAAAAAAATTCCATTTTTCATCTTATTATGGCCACAAAAATGTTGTATATGGACCACATTTGGAACATTTATTGAATCAAGAGTGGTTCCCATCCACAAAATGCTTTCCCATTACCAGAACTATAAATAGTTATCTTTTATTTCATTTTATACTTCTTTAATCCTCAATCATTTATCTTTCACATATCCTCTATGAAGTTGGATGTTTTATCATGCTTGATCTATTCGGACAACGTAAAATCAATGAAACCATGTATAAATGAATTGTGAATAAAGGAAAAGGGGATGAAATGTCAATAAAATAAATTTAGATTTTTGATATCCATCTTGAACCCTATGAATGTTCAAATTCACGGACGTGAAATTTGTTGATATAAATTGATTAAGGGAATACAATTATAAAAAAAATCAATAAAGAAAATAATTATTTGGAAAATATTGAGAATGATATATTGAGATCAGGTATATTTTCAATTCATTCATCATAATTAAGAACCCTAAGGTAAAAATACAAAATATAACAAAACCTACATTGAGAACATATTGATTCTGGGAAAGGAACACCACATATAAATATGTTGTTATGGAATCCACATTATTAATTATTCATTCTATGAATTGTCATTATTGTTCATCATCATTCCAAAATCATGATATGACCTTTCAATGTCGAAAAATTATCCATCATGTTCCTCTATAATATCCCAGAGTTCTTCTCTTACCCATTATATCTTCGTTTAAAATATATATAGAGAGGGGTGGAAAAGATAACATATTTACATTATTAAATAAATAAATAATAATCAAATTACTATATTAAACAATTATTGTATTACAGTAGAACATATAGAACCCAAAAAAAAAATCCATGCATGGGATATACCATGAATTCATAATTTAATAGGGATTCATATTTTACATATGAGGTATTCATAAATATGAATTCTATTTAATCCAAAAAATAATGTAAATATAACATTAATGAAATTAATATTTTTTTAAAGCTACCAAGCACTCAAAACACCTGAAAACCCATGAAGACTCTAAAATAATTATTTTGATAATTTATATAAAATTTTATAAAATGAAATGGGAAAATTAGGGTTGTTATATTCTCCCAATCGTCTTTTTATTTATCCCTGAAAAGGAAAACCAAGCCCTATGAGTATAGGTTACTATGATCATATCTTATTATAATGTTTCATTAAGCTCCCCTTGATATACAAAAACCACAAAAATCATAAACCTATGGAAAGAATTTTCCATGATGGATCCAATCACGTCATTATTTAGTTAGAAATGGGTAAATATAATTGTGGATCGAACCTCAATATCCATGATTCACATGAAAATACCACATCATAGAGAAGTCATATATCCAATTAATAAATGATATGCATAATACATCAAAAAATTATTCAATTTTTTTCCTAAGGATACTTGGTATAAGACATCTCCAAATCTACATAGATTCTCGAATGCCCTAATGGACCTCAACGATATCTTTCTTCCATGAATTACCATCTAGAAAAATTATCATGTAGTTATTGTAAGGCATTATATTCAACTCAAAAAACATTTTTCAATGACATCGGCCCACATATGATTCCTACTGGCATGGTATTTTCTTCATTCCGTGATATATCATATGTTCTTTCCCTATCATCATATTCATAGTCACCAATCATATAATTTATGAATCAAATATCATTACTAAATATAACATATATTTTCATGGTTCCTCAAATAAATCCTATAAAATATACAAGATAATGTTGGAGAGTCCACTATTGTTATAAGAACATTAAAAAAGTGAAAGTGATCCTCCAAAATACCAAAAATTACAATAAAATGTAATACCAATTGAATTATAAAATCAATAGGTTGGGATTTCCCTGATGGAACCTAGAACTATGCATCACTCTAATGACTATTATGGTATCGAGAAACAATCATGGATGCATTTTATTCATTCATTTCCACATGAACCATCTCAATTAGAATTTTCATATCTATACCAAGATGAGATTCAACATGTGAGTGTGAGTTATAGAACTCCCTCGTCACCTAAAATTCTACATAAATTGAAAATGAATCTATCAACATGTTATGACTATATTAAGATCTACCAAACTATAATTAAATAATCAATTGTATCTTTGAGGTGTTTTGGTCACTAATAATTTCACTATTTATGTCTCATTAATAAGCATAGGTCCCTTTATAATGTTATAGTTCATTCACCACCACTAGAAGTATATAATTTGAAGTTCTTTACTCTTCCATCATGAAATATAAATAGACCATCAACTCTATCACCTCCTCTAAAAAATGAAAATAATATTGCATACTATTGGAATCTTCAACATCATTCACTTCCTAGCTGTGTATACTATTTTTAATTCATTATGCTAATATATTTATAACCAAAGAATCCATCTCTACTATAAAAAATATATCCATCAGTACTTGGTAGAAATTATTTATATTCCCTTGTGTGGCATTTATACCATAGTGTCTAATACATGTTATAACAAATCCAAAAACCACTGATTTTACACATCCCATCGTAGAAATCACGGAACCTTAATTACAATATTTAGTTATTCCTATTATAACAATACATCTTCCATTATGAGGACTAAACCCACTCCATGGTTTGAAATGATATTATCAAGAATGTATAACTCCTTTATCGTGAAATGTCACATCAATAGATTAATGTACAAATAATTTT
The DNA here is from genome assembly GCA_963277665.1 of Viscum album. NCBI lineage: Eukaryota > Viridiplantae > Streptophyta > Magnoliopsida > Santalales > Viscaceae > Viscum > Viscum album. The sequence continues at coordinate 1,041,617,622 of OY728160.1, read as the reverse complement.
CTTGGGGTATGTCTAAAACCATCCTCGCATTGTAAATAAGCATATTCACCAAATTTGGGTATAATGAATGTTATTGATAATGCATATTATGAACAAAATCAAGATGGGATGGAAAAATCACTTTGTGAGTCCATTGAAAAAGGAATGGGAATATATTATAATAAAAAGAACTATAAAGAATTATAACTATATATTGATGAATCTTAAACCTTTAAATGGGATGTTCTTATCTAGAACCCACAAATGGATACATCAAGATTAGAGATCAATCTTAATAATTGTACCTGGACATTTCTTATTTATGGAAAGATAATCAATTATTTGATATAGGATCATTACTTTTATCAACACATTATTCTATAATCACATGAAACACATGTCTTTGACATCCCATCAACACTCTTTTTGAATAAAAATGGTGCTTCCATGTGGGATACATTAGTTAAGATGAATCCCTCATGTAGGAGGAATTTAGAAAAAATCCTTTTCTCCTAGATCTCAACATGGTGCATTTGTAATGATACAAATAATTTTAGTGTGGTATATAATGAATGTTATATACAATTATTTTTTCTACACTATAATGGTACTCCAATAAGAAATCTAAAGATGGATTCTACATATACCTCCACGATGCACAATATCACACTATTAGAAATAGTGATGAGTGCTATAATTTGGACCACTTTGACTCATTGAATTTATATGACATTCAAAGATATATATATTGGAATCTCAAAATTATTAATATGTTATAAAAACATAAATTAATAACTCATGCATGTTTTATTCAATATTGACTTTAAAGTATATAATTTAGAAAACTTATATCTGATCAACTCTGGAAACACATGATCATATTCACATAAATCATTATTGTATACAATGAATCTTATATAAATGAAATTCCTCTTTTTTAATTAGATTTATTATGGATATAAAAAACACCAGGACCCCATTTAATTTATTATATACAATTTAATTTAAATTTCCATTAATTATCCTTACATTCGATAATATAGTTGTTGAATAGTGATCACATGACTAGTATAAAAATAGGGTTTAAAATATAATTTTGAAACCGTCAAAGTAAGTGATTTCCTCCACTAGTATGATCATACAGTATGAATCAAATTTATAGGGGCTTTAGAGAGAGATATCATTTTTGGTATTTTCCCTTGAAAAAGACGAAGAAGATATCTAAAAACTAAAGCATGAGAAAAAACTTTTTATAGGATAGGTTCAACCTCATCAAGATTATGGACCAAACTATATCAACTGAATGGCCCCATGAAATCCACATCATCACACATTACTCTAGGGAGTATGATGGTGTAAAAAGTGATATGTTACATGACTGTATCATTTTGATTATGTTATTTTTTTTATAGAATAATCAATATTATTTCATTATACTATTTTTACATTGTATGTTATTTTTGAAGCACAAATAGTATATTCTTCGTTTATATTCAAATTCATTTAATTAATCTATACTGATGAATTATTTGAATTTTAATTAAATAATATTTTAATAAAATATTATTATTATATTACTATTTTTAAATAAAAATGATCATATAATTTTTATGAAGTAAATTGTAATTTATATTAAGGTATGGAAACTATTTTTGTAAAAACCCATCAATATTCAATAAATATTAGTTTTTATATAAAGTGGAATTTCGTAATTTTAGAAAAAAAATTAGACAAAATGTGTATTATTTTTGGAATCTGGATTTCATAATTATCCAATGGTGATTTTTACATTATTTTATGAAGTTTACAAATTTTAATGTAAAAATTAAATATCATAAAAATATATTATGAGTTTTTTAAATCATAATGACCCAATAGAGTTGAATTGAAATAAAATAAAGGGTATATTAGGAAAAATATATGTTTTCCTCTAAAATAATTTAAATTTAAGATTCAGTGATTTATTTTAAAAATCCATAGTGTATCTTCAATGACATATAAAATATTTTATGATTTTAAAATAATTTCTGTTAATGTGTCACTAATATACACATAATTAAGGGAAATATTTTTTATCTTATCCCCTTAAATTCATAAAATAATGTGTACCACTCAACGTTTCTTGAATCAATTGGAAAGAACCATGTGATGGTTTTGGATTTATGAATTTTTTAGTGTGTAGTGCCAAAAAATGAAATATAATAAATTCAGTCACATTTCTTTTAGAAACACTCCCAAGAAATCATTTCTCATAATTGAAGCTCTATGAAGCTCGAAATACCTATCCCCACTACTCCGTATAGTACTCTAAAGGCACCCTTATACTCCCATGAAACCTATCCTAAGACTTTGGGATTATACATCCATGTAAGGGATATTCCACCCACCTATTTTATCAATAATTCATTTCTTGTTATGAATATTAATTTCATTAATTACTTTACAAGGATATGATATTAAATATCCTCAATACATCCCATTTTATGTATAATTTATATGTACCCATTTCAATTTCAATTATCCCTCTTATGAACCATTTCGTACACATGTTACTATGATAAATTTCTATAAGGGATCCACACCTTTCTATCTTCCATTCAATTGATGATCCTTTTATGAAATTAGTATTTTTTTAATTTAATTAGTTTAATTTTAATACTTTTATAATAAATTAATAGATTCCTATTTTATGTTATTTCAATGAGGGTCATTTATCCCCACCCATTCAGACCCTTACTTATTCCATTACTATGACAAAATTCTATAAGGGGTTTCTCTTTTCTCATTTCCAATTGAAGCACTTCATTTATATAGGGCATCAAAAATCTTTTTCACATGTAGAGATATTATAATCCACAATCGCATTATTTTACATCCCATGTATAATTGATGGGAGTCCCCTTTCTCAATCATTGCCAAAATAATGAATTTTCATATAATTGTGTGATGCTAACAAAATTACACTGTGTTTTTCCATTCCAAAATCATAATGTAGTGAATTCCATTACCATTACACTATCATGGAAATTCACCATTATAAACAAATGATTATCGAATAGTAAATTAAATGTATGAATTCTAAATTACACGATTATGGAATAAATCATCATGAAGAATGAATCCATGTTATAAGATTTATGTGTCAGAGTTAAGCTTGCGATTGAAATACTTATGAAGGGTGAACCATGAGAGCACTACAATACATTGGGTAATGACTAGTATCGTGATACCTCATGTTGGGATATAGTTGTATATGATTCCTTTATAAGACTTTTTTCCACCATGATGGGTAGGGGTTTGCCTAATTATATTATGCGAAAGAAGCATTATTTTTACATCTTTCTACATTTCCATGTTATAATTATCATGCTATATCATGCCTTTATGTTAATTTTTCAATTATTATCCATTTCTATTACGATTTCCAAACATGTATTGAATTATTCATGTTATAACTTATTTACTCCCAATACACTAGACCATTTAATATTTTGGGCGGTATTATCAAAAAATCTATCTAATAAATCTTGTTTATATATGGATAAAGACTAGGTTTGTTTTTTTGTATTAGAGGATAGATTTAGTTGTTTTTGGATTAGTATTAGAAAACTATTATGAAAGAGTTTAGGGAAAATACTAAATATAATAAAACAATTATTAAATTTTTTAGAGTATAGGGTTAGTTTACTATCAAGAAAATCAATCCATGTCATGATACAAACATGTAGATGTGGCTATGTCATACATGTATCTAGGATTAAAACTCAAAAACACCCATTTTATCTAGACATGAATGGGAACTGGTACATGAAAATAGCCCTTGTTATAATCTTGGTTTGACACTCCTTGGGGATTTTCATTAGTAAATTCATAATCACTGTACAGACCATTATTATGGGTATAAAAAATTCTCCTAAGAATATAATTTAATAAAGAGATCATGGATAATTTAGAATGATACATATATATTCATATGTTATGGAAATTAATGGAAGTCATATGTTATCCATTTTTTGTAATTAGATAATACTTTAGGTCTTCAATAGGATAATGTATGTACAAAAAAAATTTAATTTTATTATTGAAAATGGTCAGTAATAGGAGGTATCAAGATATCAACTAATGCAAAGATCAATGTGGTGACTTCTCTAATGTGATTATCAATCCAATGGGAGTGGGAATCGAAATATTTATGACAATAACATATTAGTTAATTAATGTTTTGACTAGAAACCTATATCAAGTGGAACATAACCCCCTACAAGAAATAAAAAAGGTACAATAGATAGTTTCAAAAAAGAGAGGCTATCTACTTTCAATGGATTATCTGAGCCCTCAATCGTTGAACAATGGATCAACTCAATTAAGAAGATCTTCACCAGACATCGGTGTTTATATCAAGAGAATTTTTATCTGGCTTCTTATCTTATGGAGGGTTATGTTGATCAATGGTGGAAATTGATCAAAAATAAGAATCATAATGAAGAGATTGAGGCTATGTTATTGAAGGATTTTAGGAAAAATATTCCTAAATATTTTCACCAAATCCTTTGTCTTAAGATTGAAATATATTTTCATGTATTCCCAAAAAGGATGAATAATATATTAGGGAATATGAGGAAACAATTAATAGAGTTTCATGATACTCCCTTGGTTTCTCGTTACCCTAAAATGAAATGATGACCACTTCTTTGGTGAGAAAAAACATAGCATCTCGAAATCCCTAACAATATGTGGCTTGGATTGCTATGAAGATATTTTTAGATGTGCCCTAAAAGATCAGAAAATATCTAAAAATCAATCTGTATAATGGGAATAGAAAACGAATTGTGGACTCTTATTCTTATGGTCTGTTTGAAAAAATCTGTTGCTGATAATAAATTCCAATAACCACTTTCTAATTGTACTGAAAGAAGAACCTTGGAAATTTCTTGAAGGGGGTGAGGAAATTCATTAAATGTAGGAAGGAAGGGAACCCAACCAGTGATTTATAGAAATAAAAACATTATATTATGATAGAGGATAGAAATGCTCTATTATATCATCAATGCACTATTCATTTCTACCACTACAAAGAACTATGGAACATTGTGAACCAGTTCTCCAAGATAAGGTTCTTTAGAGGAAACCAACAACATCATTGGAAATAATGGATATATTTTAACCTAAAAACCTCTAATGTGAATCCTTACAACAATGTGGAGACATGTACGCTGGTTATTCAATCAGCAATAGTGAACATATTTTTTTTTATTTTTTTTCTTTGCATTCTTTTGTATGATGAATGATTACTACAACAATCAAAGCATGACCAAAAATAATGGAAATATATATATTGGTGAACATGTAAAACATGGAAATTATAACATCCCATGAATATAAATCCTCTTCTATCACAATTTTTGGATTGATCTTCCCATCGAACCACGCCATACATACTTTGGTAGAATTTGATGCAATTCTTTTCATGGATTGGATTTCCCTATATAGAGCTAACATAAATTGTCTAGAGAAGGGAAATAACTCTTCATAAGGTCAATTGACCCTTGATTCTATACAATTTCATGGAGGTGTATGAATCAAAATTATCACTATCATCTCAATAGTGGATATTAATTCCCTATAAGCACACATGCCCTTATCATATGATTGATAATAAAGAAGGAACCATACAAAAATACATGCCTACAGTGTGGGAATTCACTGATGTGTTTCCAGTTAAATTTATTGGTCTTCCTCAAAGAAGGGATGTTGAATTCTTGATTGATCTTATAATTGTGGCCATATAAATATCAATGACTCCTTATAGAAAGGATATTGTAGATATTGAAGATATAATGAAACAACAATAGGATTATCTAGATAAATGGATTATAAGACTATGAGATTCTCCATGGGGTTCACCAGTCTTCTTTTAGATGAAGAAAGATAGGTCAATGCACCTTTGCATTTACTATCATGAGATAGTCATATTCATGATAAAGAACAAGTATTATTTTCCAAAAATTGAAGACGTTTTCAATTAACCGTGTTAATAAAAATAATTCTCCAAGGTGGATCTGTGGTCTGGATATTACCATGTCAGGGTGTAGAATGAGTTTATCCCCAAGACTGCATTTCATAAAACATAAGCGAACTATGAATTCCTAGTAATGCATTTCAAACTCACTAATGCTCCAGCAATCATCATAGACACCGTGAATAGAGTATTTATAGACATCCAATTGTTTGTGGTAGTATTTTTATAAAATATTCTAATATACTCCAAAACCAAGGAGTTGCATGATGAATATCTGAGCAGTATACTAAATAATTTTCCAAAGGATAATATCAATGAAAAGCGGAACCACTGTGTGTTCAGGTTGAAGTAAGTCTCATTATTGGGGCATATCGTCATAAGAAATGGTATATATATTGGATAATTTCAAAATAATAGTTATTTAATGATGTTTGAGGCCGACATATGTGATGGATATCCTTATCTTCCTAGGGTTTCCTTGATATTAATGCCGATTTGTGAAAAATTAATCATGCTTGTCAAAAAATATTATCATGATAACCAGCATGGTGTCAAGTTATCTTGGAATTATGAGTGGGAAGAAATCCACACAGAGATTAAGAATATGATTATCACTACCTATGTTCTCACACTACCCATAAGTGGGGTGATTTTTTTAATGATCGTTGATTCTTTAAAAAAGTTCTTGGGTATTTTTTTTGATGTAGAATGAAATATTCATTGACTATGCCTCAAGTTAGATAAAGAATAATGAGAAAAATTGTTAGACATATGATCTGGATTTGGAAACTGTGGTCCTTATGTTAAATATATAGTGGCATTTTCTATTTGGGGAGAATTTTGAAAGATATATAGATCACAAAATTCTGAAACATATTTTCACAAATAAATAGCTGAATATGTGCCAACAATGATAGTTATACATCATCAATGATTACAACAACTCAATCTATTACCACCCTTGGAAACAAAACATGGTGGAAGATTCTATAAGTAGAAAGATAACGAAATTCTATCATTTATGATAATTGGAAATGATCTATACAGAATATATTTATTGAATATGGGCATAGGAATCATAAATAATGGAAAATAATCAATCCATTCACAAGTTATTGCTCTCCCATCACATTTGTAAAGGTTAAATGATGCTATAAAAGAGGATTTGAAAATTCATAAGAATGTGGAAACTAATATAAAAGACAAATACATGTAGTTAAATTTTAATGGTGATGTAATTGTGAAATTTCCGTCGAAAATATGTGTTTCATCAATTCTAGAGTCAAAGAAATATCATTTAGATGATCCACATTGTTCGAATTTCTCCATTGATCTAGGAAACATGAAAATGTATAAATACCTCTAATGATCCATATTGTTGGGGTAAAATGATGAAGGAGATCTCTAAATATACATATTTGTTCCTGCAATATCATCTAGTGAGGGATGAGATGCATAATAATAATTGGATGATGCAAATATTACCCATACCGACAAGGAAATAGGAGAACATCATCATGGAGATTGTCAAGGGACCTTTGAATATTTCAAATGTAAACAATGCAAGATGGGGTGTTGTGGATCTTATTACAAAAGCTACACACTTCCTTACAATTTGAGAGGATTTAATCGTTGGATCAACATGCAAAGTTATGCATTAGATAAGTGTTAAGGCTTCATGGAGTAACACTTTTGATTGTGTCAAATCAATATCAAAGATTCACCCCTATGTTCAGGAAGATCCTCCAATATTCTCAGAATATTGAGTCGAACTTCAGTATAGCAGGTCACCCTCAAAATGATGTACAATATAATAAGACTGTCTAGACACATGATGACCTGTTAAGATCCTTCTCAAGGGACATCATTGGTTTATTGGACCAAAATCATCCATTGGTGGAGTTATCTTACAAAAAAAGTTTACACTCAAGAATCTAAATTGCACATTATGAATCCCATTATGGGAATAGGTGCAAAAAATCAGAATTTTTGGATGAATTTGTGGAAAAGTAACATATATGTTGGGAAATCAACCAAAAAATGGTGGAGAGGAATAAAACTGTCCTGCATCACATCAATGCTTGCTAGAGTTGAAAAAAGAGATATGGTAAGCATCATCATCGTGATCTAGAGTTTGATGTTGGAGAAATGGTATTCCTCCACATATAAACATGGAAGAGAGTTAATTGATTTGGATGGAAGGTAAAACTTATTCAAAGGTACATCATCCCTTTTGAGATCCTTGATTTCACTCGAACAGTGGCCTATTGACTATCACTCCAACCAAACCAATCTAAATTCCATGATGTATTCCATGTACCACTCATAATGATGTCTATTCCAAAACCATCACATGCACTCAATCCTAATGAGGCACAATTGGGGAATGATGTCTCTTATTAATAGAATCACGTATAGATCTTAGATCATAGATAAAAATTTGTACTTAATATGAAAATTCCATTTGAAAATGGTTTTTGGAGGAACCAGATGTTTCAAGAAACGATGTGGGAACTATTTAAAATGATATTAAAGAGATAAACTCATCTGTTTTATTTTTGTAAAAGGAAATTATGGGTGTGAAATTTCATAAGGGGGTAAGTTTTTAATAACCCAACCTATTATGAATAAAATTACCTTTTTTAATTAAATATCTTATAGATATAGAAAACACATAAACTCCTTTGGGTTTATTATATCCAATTATATTTTAATTACCATTAAGTACCCTTATCGTTGTTAATATATATATTGAATATTGATCACCCGTCTTGTATAAATATATGATTTTAACAAATCCTTTTGACATAGAGAAAGGAAGCGATGGCCTCAACTCGTAGGATCATACCAAATGAATCCAATTTATCCAGGATTCCAAATGATATGAAATTTCTAGGATTTTCCTTACGCCAATACAATGCAAAGATCCAATAACTTTTGTATGAGCGAAACTATTTATGGGAGTAGATCATGCTCATCGTGACCACGACCCAATACATGTTTGTCGAACGACCCCAGGAAAGCCCCACCATCTCCTAACAAACTCTTATAGGGAATTCTTGTGTATTAAAGGTATATGAAACATGACCATATCATAATTATTATATGCATTAATTTTTTATAGAATAATTAATAAACATTCATTTGATTATTATACCTTTATTAGTGATTTGTAAACCACAATTTGTTTTTTTTTTCAATATTCATATTCAATTATGAAATTTTATTCTATGAATTCATTCCATTTTAATAAAATAAAACTTTTTAAAAATATTATTATTAATATTATTTTATTAAATTATAATGATCGTATAATTTTTATGAAGATAATTTTAATTTTAACTAGGTTTTGAAACTGTTTCCTTCAAAACCCTTTTATTTATATTATATGTATGTTTATATTCTAAAATTGAAAATGAAAATATCTATAAAATAATTTAAATAAAAAGAAAATTATTATTTGAATCAAGAAATCATAATTATCCATTGGTATAATTTCATACTTTTCTGAGACAATCGAATTTTGGGTAAATATTAAAGACTATATAAATATATAATGTCATGTATGACATCAAAATTAACCCATTGTGTTATAATAAAACAATATAAAGGTTTCTATCAGACAAGTATGAGTTTTCCATTAAAAAAAATTAAATTTTAGGAATCTTTGATTTATAATATAAATCCTTTGTTAATCCACCAAGACAAAAAAATATTTTATTATTTTAAAATCATTTCTATAAAATAGTGACTCACTTCCAAATACGATAGGGAAATATTTCAATATCATCGACCCTTATCCATTTAAAATAATTTATAAAAATCTGATTTTCATTATACCATGGGAAATAAATGTGGGATGGTTTTTTGTTTTGAATATTCTAGTGTGTAGTATCAATATTAAAAATAATAAATAATTACCCCACAATTCCTATATAAACCCTCCCAAACACCCTTTACGCTTAACATAATCTTATTGAATATCGACCATCCTTTTAACCTACTCCATAAAGTCCTCCTAATTCTCCCCTAATATCCCATGAAGCCTCTCCAATTCCTTTAGGATCACACATCCAAGTAAGGGATCTTCCACCCTCCACTTTTATCAAGTCTTCATTTCATGTTATGTATTTTAATTTGTTTTATTCGTATGTTTTTTATATGATATATAATATTCAACTTTCATCAAATTTGATTTATAAATTATGGGAGCCATATTGAATATCATTTATCCATCATAGGAATTCTTTTTTACTCCAATTACCATACTGAATTTCCCTAAGGGATCCTCACCTTTATCAATTAATATCATTTCACGAACCTTGTTAGAAATTAGTAATTTTAATTTCAATTGGCGATATTTTGGTCCTTTTATAATCAATAATGTATTTTAAATTTGATGTTTCATCAATTAGGGATAATTTTTTCTCTACCATTAAGACCCTTACTTATGATGTTTATATGCCGAAATTCAATAAGGGATTTCCCTCTTCAAATTAAAATTTCACGCACATTATTTTTATTAGGCATCTAAATTAAATTTCAAAATGTGGGTTATTATGTTATTTTTCAACATAATTTCCATTCCTATTATTAATGATGAGATAACTCTTTCTCTCTCATAAACCCAATTAATGAATTTCCCTATGACAATGCAATGATTCAAAAATTACACTGTGATTTTCCATGCCAAATCACCATCTAGTGAATAGAATACAAATTCATATTATAAGGATATTCACATTTTTTTCACACATACATATCATATGGTGAAAAAAAATTATGAATTAAAAATTCTTTTATCATGTAATAAATGATTAGATTGAATGAATGCATGGTATATGATCTATGTAGAACACTTATGCATGAAATTGAATTATTTATGGAGGGTTCACCCTGCGAGTGCTCCAATGCATTGGGTAATTTTTAGTATCATTATAAATCATGTTGGGAAAGGGGTTTACCAGATTATTTTATAGGATATTTTTCCCCCATGGTGGGGTAAGGGTTTACCTGATTCCTTTATATTAATGATGTAGTGTTTTATATTGCTTCCACAATTCCATGTTATCATAATCATGTTATCTCATTCCTTTATATTCATGTTTCTCTTATGCACCATTGATATATCTATTTCCAAACAAGTATTGTATTTTTCCTGTTATAACTTTTTTACTTCCTTCTTGGTCTTTATAGTTCACCCCTTTTATATATATTTCTTCTTGTAATCCGATGTAGTGTTGAGAAATATGAAATGTTTGTTGTCATGTTATATTTCATGTTTTAAGTTGTTCTGTAATGTTACTAATTTTCCAAGACACTATAAATCTAAGTTTTCCTAGTATTATTATATAAAAATATATGTAATAAATCATGTTTATATATTGAATAATTATTAGTGTTGTTATAATGGTTTTAACCATGACCTCTATAACATAGATTGTCATCCTGGATGTTTTGCTGGAAGTAACTCATAATTTGATGTTCCACTAGATTCTACAAATTATATAGATCAAGTTCCTCAACCCTCCTATATTCCTTTATAAAAAACCTTATAATAGAATGATCAAATCATTTTATCTTTTGTAATGGATTATTTATTTTCTACCTAGCCTCCAAATTACAGCATGTCTATTAGTAAATTCCAATTTCATCATTTCTTCCACAATCATAATGTTGATAGGTTTGCATAAGACAAGTTATTTGATAGTACCCCTTCCCCTCATATATTAGATACTAAGAACACTTTATTCAAGATGGAAATCAGTTATATGTTCTAAGACACAAGAAACTAATAGCTATATCTGATGACTCAGCTCCCAGGTTCCCACTATATGACATATCTTACTGATGACCATCTATCAAAAATATCATCATCACCATAATCAAATAAAACACACAAATTTATGTAGGAAGGAAAAGTTTAAAGGCTACAATTTTTTTGAATCTTTAGGGTCCATGATCAAAATTATAAAAAATACATATCCCAATCACACTATATTGATGGATTAAACATTATATTAGTAAAACATGAATTTTTTTAATTAAAATTCATATTTCCATAGAGAATATCCAAAAATATTCCTAAATATAATATGACTACATGGTCGATGTGTATTTCTCGTCAAAAAAGAAACACTCAAATTATGTCCTTGTGAGTATTTCCTCATAATGGATCTAGAAAACTAGAATCTGTAAATTTATTATTTCCCTACAAATAAGAAATTTAAAAATAGCATATATTCAATCATTTAGGGCATAAAATGATGTAAATATTTGAACAACCAACTCTATACAAACCACAATTTCCTAAGGAACTAGATCACTATAAAAACAATTTTGTCAAAATTGATAAAACACACAATGTGGGGTTATCCAATTGGTGTATTCATCCAAACATAGTGAAAAATAGGCCTCTCAATGAAGCGATTCTCTTCAAAATATTCTCATTATGATCATGATTCCATAGAGATTTTTCAATCTATTTTTCAACTTTGAGGGAACATCTGAAAATCTCCTCATAGCTGTCAAATTCATAGATCTCCAGGGAGTTCCATAGGTTATGTTATATCCCACCAAAGAAGTGACCAAGCATGCATTTATGTGTAATGAGAATCTAGATGAGTACAATGAATATATATTGATGTATTCCTCATACGACGAAATATATTTTTTCATAAATTTTCTTGAGTGAATGATAATATATTTCCATATGAACACATAGGTTGTGGGGAAAATCTTTACCAAAAACATTTTCTCAAATATTTTAATTGTCTTTGTTTTCTCGTAGAACATCGTTTAGTTTTCTTCATAGTAGAATCCTAAAATTTTATAAGAGGGCACAATATGAAATAATAAAATATATGTAATTATTTCATGTATGTAATGGAATTAATGGTCATGTTCAAGAAGAAATTTTGTAGCCTTAACTCCCTGAAATGTTTTCGTCACCAATCGTAGACAATACATTTTTTATTAGAATAACAATGCATGGATATGTTGTTAACAACAATATCTCTATTATCCCTATATTGAAAACATAACATTAGAGACATTGTAAACATTCCCATAGGCTCCCAGACTAATCCTCATACACCTATAACTCTAGAATAATTCTCTAGTAATGACCCCTTTAATACTACATTTCATAACCTGACCCTCTGGAGGTCCAAATAGACCAAGTATACTTTGTAATTTAAAATAATTTCCCTACAACATTATTAATGGGTTTAGAGACTATAGTTGAGTAGGCATATCACATATATATTTGCACATATCACATAATACATGTCCACACACACACATCAAAAATCTATGAAAACAATTAGAGTGTTAAATATTTATATTAACAATAGTATGAAAACTAATGAAATGATATCTAGAATATAACAAGAAAATATATAAATATAAGTATAATTAGTGGGAAACATTAATTTAATATCAAGTAAAATTGTCCCACCATAGAAACCTCTGAATAAGGTGAGAATATAAGACACCCATTCTCATGATATGCATTAACTAATAACCAATCATGGTCACTACAACATGGTAAATTTATGATAATTCAAAAATGGGTCCACCAAAGAATCTCTCCAATATCTCATCATATTTTTAATAAATGAAACATACTATAAACCCCTTTAATTTTTGTGTGTATTCATTCCGGGTGGGAATCCCAAAAAAATGATGTAGATAATAGAAAAGACCAAATTAACTGAATAGAATATTAAATAATATAATATAACAGATATATATTCTCAAAGAAACATAATCAATGATAGATAGGGGATATCAATCATAAAAAATAATTTAAAACACATTTATTTCGATATTCCATATTTCACTTTTAACATTTTTCTAATAGTCTAATGTAATCATTTATGGATCAATGGGGGACCCATTATATTCTTATGGAACATAAAAACATGCTGGTACATACTCAGATTCAGTGGAGGAATAATTCCTCCTCATATACTCATTACAGTGGTGATACTACTCCGTATATATGAGAAACATACTATAGGGTGTGTACATATGAGTTACTTCCAACTTATATGATGAAATGAGGTAAAATAACCTAACCTTTATGTGTTTTAAGGGTTCAAAATAAATTTTTTACTCATTAATAACAATCATATATTTTACTAAAGTATATTTTTTGTTAAAAATTTGGCATGTTCCAACTCATGCTATATCTCTTCTATTTGAAAAAGGTCATAATTGCAATATACATGGAATTATAAATAGAAGAGATTACTCATGTATCCCCATTTTAATATAAGATAATGAGACATGGAATTTATAAGCTACGTTAAAAACTACATGACATTTCTTAAAGATGTACACGTAGTGTACTCTTATGTATGAGATATTCTAGGGCATGCATCTACCCCTAGAATGTTAGTGGATAAATACAATACATTTAATAAAATTGAAAGGGATTGTTGAATACTCATAGGTCCATGGAATATATATATATATATATATATATATATATATATCAAAATACAAGGTTCTTTAGGCCATGTTTTATACATGAGGTGTTCAAGGATATAAAGTGTGTAGGCCACAAAAATTTATTGTGGTCATTTTCTAGCACATTGACTGACTCTATAGCTCATGTGACTTGTATTTTGGGTCCTCCAAACATCATCGGATAAATATACTTGAATAAAAACATTGAATTCATGGGATACTAAATAAATGTACTTTCATCATCTAATTTACACATCCTCTAAAATAATATTTAACAAAATTATATTTCATCACTTATCATTTATTAAATTGAATTCACCACAATTTAACATGAAGCTCATATAGAGGCTATGAAAATGAATGGAAATCAAACCATTTTAATTTTTAGTTATTTTATTTCCATTTAATGAAATATATGGTCAACCTCATGAGATCAATTACACATCCTATAACAATAATGGGGTTCAGATCTACGAAATGATCACCTGTAATTGCCTGTTTCCCTTTGAACCATCAATATTCATAAATAAATTAATATTCACATAATTGACATGAATTTTTATGCATGATCAGACATTAATATTTCCTTCAATATCTGATCCTTTCCCATTTCTATTAACTATTACTATAACAATGCACATATGCTGGAATAGGAAAATAATGCATAGTATAGTCACAATCAAAAAGTAAGACTATCATTGTCCAATGCAAACTCTACCAATTATAATGGCTATAGAATCAAAATGTGTTGATAGTGATTTTTATAATTACAAAGGGTAATTCAATTAAATAATTAAAATTACATTTTTTGGTCATGTCGTGGACATGATTATTTAATTAAGTAGATTACCATACCATGATCAAATATAATGAAAAGTATGTAGGAAATCATTAATATTGTGGTAACCAAGTCAATAGTGGATTATGTTTGGGTGATTATCATGTTAAAATGAAATACAATTAATGATTTTTCCTTTTTAATAATTAGTCCCACAAATATTGACAAATGATTGTCATAAATGCACGATCCTAACCACATATGAAAACTATAACAAAGGCTCACTCCACTTCAACAATAGTGAAATTTTATTTTGCATCTATCATTGGAAATTATACATGGAAGTATATTTATAAAAGTGATTATAGGTTAATTAAAAAACAAACTAATTAATTTATTAATTATATTGGGTATCTAAATTACTAATTACATCAATATAATGTAATGTATAAGGCTAGAAAAATTTATGATCACTTAGGTAAAACCCTCACATTCTTTATTTAATAATCATCATATATTCCACATTATATGATCAAATATATGGGAATATTATTCATTTATTAATATTATCGGAACATTTTATATAAATAATTAATATTTTTTATTACAATTCTTTATTTTTGTTACAATTGTAATAAAATCATGCAGAATCACAATTAATTTCAAGTAAATTTTTCCAAACTTTATTTGGGTACATACTTGAAAATAGATGGTGTTATAGGATAAACCACCAAATAAATCCAAAAAATTTATTATAATGTTACTATAGTTGAAAAAAATATCACAATATTTTAGTTATAAAAACAAATAAGGGCAAGTAATAATATTTCAGATTTGCGACAATGATTCAAATGGGGAGATTTAATATTTTTAAGTGGATTATCCTTCCACATAACCATGTATAATGAAATATTCAATGATATCCATAATCAAGATGTAGGTGTTATCATACTCATAAATTCGGTATCACCAAATTTGATGAATTTTGGAAAAATCAAATTTGGAATGATGATATCCAGTGATAATATATTTATCAAAAGATAAAGACACAATATCCTTTATGTTCAACCACAATGTGATGAATAGAATGATGTGAACATTTATAATAACAATTATTTCACAAATATTTATATGTATGGATATATTATTCAATATAATAAGTGGATATATAAAAACTAGTTACATATTATTTATTATAATAATTTCTGATTTCATTGTGAATGTCGACAAAACCCAATGATTTTTAGTAATTCATTTTCATTTTTGGAAAATTAATATATAAGATATTATTATAAATAAATATATGAGAATTGTATAAATAAATCATTATGATAGAATAATCCCTTGATTTTAATTTCCAAAAAGGAAATTGGTGAAAATGAGTTATTATTTACTCCAACCAAATATGTTAAATAAATTACATGACCTAGGGATATGAATGTTGTTGACAATCATCAATGTATCCAATATCACACTAATTATAGTTAGTAATCGATTATAATTGGTATTTATCAATTAGAGTGTTATATAATTAATTTTTATGGGTTATGGGCTTGATGGAGGAAAAAATTAACATTACAATAATAGTATTAGATATAATTTTATTAGAATTGATGTGGGTGTGTTTGAAAGACAATTTCACCAAAACAATTATGGTAAAATATATAAATTCCTTTAATATATAATAGAAGTATATGAGGATATTCTTGATATATATACATACATTTTAATACATATTATGTTGACTCTAAAATTTATACTATAGTAGGGATCATAGAAAAGAGGTTCTAAGTATCAATTCCAAGAAAATATTGTATTAGAAAAACATTATAAATTATAATGATGATTTGAAAAAAAATAATTGTTATAAATTCAAAAAAAATATTCTATAAAATATATTAACTTAAAAGTATGGATATGTCCTTTAATATGTGTACGGGATACTCCAATAAAATAAAGATATAAACCAATGTTTCAAGAGTAATAATTCTAAATTGGTTTCATATACCAATTGAAAAAATGACATTAGGAATAAATATATTTTGATTATAAAAAACATTAATAGTGAATTACGATGGATCAAATATCATAATTTTTGAAATGGCTACTCATATATTTTCATTATCAAAAAAAATTATAAATTCTCAAAAATTGAATGAATAATTAAATTCTAATCCATTATATGATTTATTCTATTCCATATCTGAGGGATAGTTAGTCGAGTGTACTTACTTGTTTTACCCATCTCTCTATGGGAACTGGCCTAATCTAGAGTCACTACACACATGGAAACTAAATGTATTATGCATAGAGTGATTCAAATATATCTCCTAGATAGGGATGGAGGGGCTTAGATGAAAATGTGTCATGGTCTTTGAGATCATATTCACTACTCTATTTTCCATTTTATAAATTTTAATTTTTAGACAGTGTTTCAACCGAAAACTATCCCTAGGAACTGGCCTAGGTTCATGTATCGCCACACTCTAAAACTATGAGTATCATGAATATGGTGATTCAAATTCATTTCCTAGACATGGAAATGGGGGGGATGCTGACCTGGTGGTTCATCCAGTTGCCTCATAACAATTATATCATTACCATATGGGTAGTTAGTTAAGTAACAACTATTATTATTACCCATCTCTATTCTTGATAACTCTCAAACCATTGAGTCCTAACACAATCATACACTATGCATATTATGAATATGGATATTTAATGAATTTTATTACCAGGTGAATGGGGGGAAGCAAAACATATGGTTTGATTTAATAAATCATAACATACTATCCTTTTTCCATGATAAATTATTTGAATTATACCATCTTGGTTTTCACTCAATCTCAATGGAAATTATCTATGGGTCATGTCTCACCACACTCGGAAATTGTGATTATAATGAATATGGTGATTCAATTCGTTTTCCCTGATGTGGAATGATGGTGAAAGTCAATAATAAAACATGAAAAAATTTATAGTGACCTATATTGATTTTCCCATGGATTTTTATTTATATGATAACAATTATTTTTAACCCTACCCCTCAATTGGATGAAGCCCAAACTCAAATATCCTCATAATCAGACAAAATTATTATTTAGCATATAGAGATTTATAGCCATATATAAATGGTAATGGATAAATATTTCAATTTTTGTGTTGTGGAAAAAAAGATCATTACCAAGTATTCATTCCTAGATAAGGATTTAGATGACTATTTTATTAACTATGATACCACATGTGACATGTTCGTCATTTAAAAACAAACCTAAACTTTTTTGACCCATGTAGAAGTAGTTTCTTTGGAGGGATGGATTCATTGAAACAAGTGTGATATTGGGAGGGATAGCGTGCGATTAATTTTAAAGGGAGGATAAAGATGATAGAATATTAGAAGAATTTGAGTTGTGGACAAATGACTACGTTGATTATGTGTGTGGAGGAATAGGAAATTTTTCTCGATGGCGAGCGACAAGATGATGTATTCCTTTCACATGCTAGATCCACTATAACTATAGATTTATTCTGGGGTCTATCACATGCTATTAGGCTATAATTACATAAAAAAAATTTAATATTGAGTTAAATGTAGGAAATAAAATTGGAAGAATAAATGTAAGGATAATGTAATATAAGTTTGGGGGGACAATCATCGATGGATGATAGGGGAGGTCAGTCCAATGGTTGTTTTCCAATAATTATTTTGGTAATTATGATTTAATTCATGTAATTAATTACAGTCCTTTTGCTTGTATTAGGTTATTTTGGTTGCTAATGGGCCATAGTGAAGGAAAAACCATTAGGCTGATAAAAATATGGCTGATGGGAGAATACAGGTATTTTACCCAAAAGGGTCTTCAAGCCTCTATATATTAGGATATAAAGACCAACATATATTACACAAATGAAAAGGACAATATGTGTCAGAATTCCCTTTTTAGTTTTATAACAAACAATTATGGATGGGAGTCATGGTGTGAGTTTTTTTACATGTAACATTACCACCAAATTGTTAAAATATATGCTCATTAAAATAAAATTAATTTCCAAATGGCCATGAGTCATAAGTTACATAATTTTGACTATGCGGAATAATTATAAATTCAACAACAATAAGGGTTCATATTTAATTGTATTCACATTTATTGTAAAATATGAAGCATATAAAATATGGAATTAAATAATTCCCCTATTCAATGTATTCAAAGCTTGATAGATTCCTTTAAACTATAAAATTTCAAAAAGACAAATTGGATATAAATAATAATATCACATGATACACAATATGTTTTGTAGTTTTGATTGCATGTGTAAAAGAAATAATTATATCCAAAAAAATTAATCATTTGGTGATTTTATAGCTAGATGATGATATTTTCATTGAGATAAAAATTATTGGTACGATAAAAATATTTTTGGGATAGAGAGATGTCAGAAAAGATATTTTTTATACCATTTAATTAAATATCATTTTCTTGAGATCCACGATGTCTCTAAAATGTAGAAGGCAATGGATTTGTTTACTAATATAGAACATGGAAATAATTATTCCTTTTATTTATAATGAATAATTGTCAATAAATTATATTAATTAAGGATAATTTTAATCCTACTCGTTATAATTACTTTAATAATCAACATTTTATTTTATGTTATAATTTATTCATGATTACAAAGGAACATAATGGAGTTAAATATCATGGATGTAAATCATAACATCATGTAAATCAAAGTGAATCTCTATTATGGTCTCATGTATGATATATATATATATACAAATTATAATTTGGATGGGGATGTTGTACATTGTATTTCAATATATTGAGGAGAAATCTATATTTGAGGATGATTTGTTATATATATACCTATAAAGCATAAAATTTTCTATCGTAATGAAGATAAATATCAATATTTTTTTTGGAATTATAATTTTGAACTCAAATGATATAGTATAAGTCACATCATAAAGAAATAACAATAGATATATCATATCCACTAGGGGCATAGTGCAAGGGTCTAATCATGAATACTTTGTTAATGAATTTGGTAACATTTATGATGTCAAAAATGTTTGCATCATGTACCAATTCATCATGGAAATGTTGAATTCGGGAGATATTTTATTTAAACATATTTTGACCGATATACATGTTGTGTATGCATTGCAAAATCCAAATTTATTTTATTCCTTCAACAACAGTTAATGGTTTTGTGAGTTAATTATTTTTCAAAATACCTTTATGTATTTGTTTTTTACCATTAAATCTATAGCTGTTCTTCATATATATAAATAAATTAAAATGTGGTATTCATTAAAATTGTTAGAATATCCCAACCCAAACAACGTTTTTTATTAATTTGATAATTTTGAAATTTAGACCCATCAATGGAAGAACCTAATTTTCGACAAACCACAAATATGATGTATAATACTTTATTAACATTTAAATGATATTAAAATATAAATAGAAATATATTTTCCCTCATCATCTTTTTTATGGATAGAATAATACAATAATGAAATATGGAATAAATGGATTTTTATTAAATGACTTCACAAAAAATTCATTCTTCCTCCACATTTTTTTACAGATTTTATTAGACCCCATTTCACTATCTTTGATTCTCCTCATCAAGATGGATGTTAGATATTGTTTCTATATTCAATTATGATAATCAAGGGAAAGTAAATCTATGAACATTACATAGTATTCAAAATATGTTTCATGTTGAGATCATGCACATATTTTCATATCATCAAAAAATAAAAATGGAGACATAGATGATCCACTTGTGTTTTTGTAATTTGAAGACCCTCATGATGTTGAAAAGACCAACTGGATTCTATGATGACCTGAGATAATGTAACATGATAAATTTCTACTATTTCAATGATATTACACTAAGGTATATATTTCACTCATATACCCCATCATACTATATACAATGGGTTTTTGGAAATCCTTTATATTATATTCTTTTTATGGCTTTTTTGATGGAAAAATTACTTGCATATAGGATATTTAATTTTGAATTTATTGTAATCACACCAGTGAATGTGTTTAAAAAATTAAATATTATGTGAAGATGTACATTAATTAATGGAGTGATTTCTTTGGTTGAATAACAGCGGTGTGGTGTAAATGATCACCCCAAAACATCATTGACATAATATAATGTAGGAAGAACCATACATGACATGAGTATGTCATCTCATTGATTAATTTAATTTATAAATTATTTAATCATAAGTGAGGGGATTGAATAAGTATCTGCATAGTTCATTTCATGATAATGCTAATGTTGACATTAGTTAATCATATATAAAGGATTATTATGTTGTTTAAATGTCGAAGAATAGATTAATGATTATATTTCATGAAAAAAATAACAAAATTGTGATCCCCCATAATCCAAAAAATATTGTGTTAGATAAAGAATATTAGGTAGTGCAGTGATCCCTACAGAAAAATGTTTCATTCTATTTTTAGGAAATAATTTTAAATACAATAGCTCTAGAAACCCAGTGTTGGTGATAACAATATTTCATTATGATATGATACAAACAATCATGTCTTGTAGGAAAAATATATTTTCACATTTTTGGTAAATTACATAATTACATGAATATCTTATTAAAATTGGTGACATAAAATTAAAAAAAATTATTTCATTGAGAAAGCCATATTTTCCATTAGTCTATCCCGAAATATCAGTAAACAACAACTCATTGTATACTATAGAAAATGAAACATTAGATATTGATTAAATCATATTCTTGATTATGTATATGCATGTGGAAAAATATATGAGTAAAAAATTATATAAAAGTGGAATGCTAAAAACTAAGACACATAACATTTATCCAATAACTAGAGAATAATATTGATAGAATAAATAAGGATAAAATAGTTCTATATGCATAATCACATGATCTGTAAACCATTCCACGCATATTATATCAATGAAAATAATCTTATAAGCAAAAAATGAGTAATAAAATAATGGATAAATTCATAATGCAGACTATCATATACATTATTTCATGGCATTAGGCCAAACAAATCTATAAAAAATGGGTAATTCAATAGCCAAACCACCAATCTAGTTTTTAGGAAGATAAATATAAATTAATTTACTGGATATTGTGACACCCACCATATACATGTTAAATCTAATTAATTCATCTTATGTAAGGTTTAATACCAAAGAAATATAAAAAAATTTACTAAAAACCTATAATATGTAATATAGAAAATTACTGCAATCAATAAACACAATCTTAATCCATATGGACTAATATTAATGGTTTCAAGTTGGTATGTCCCTACTAATATAAATCTTTAAGACATCTTGAAAATAAAATGGATGGTCTTATTATAACATCTTCATAGTGAATCCTATGTAAAATAAAAGATTAAATACTTAACGACTTGAAATACAATAATATTATCTTGATATTACTCTAGACAAAAATATTCATTTCACATTGAAAATAACAATCAATAAATAAAAAAATATAGAATATTAGAAGAAAAGTATATTTGTAAATAAAAATTTTAAATATGAAGGGAAATATAAATAAATTCAATGCTAATGGTGGAAGTAAATTCTATAAAATCCTTACACATTAAACCAATGATTCCTTTCAAATTTTCAGTAAAATCCAAATTAACCATTGTAATAAAACTAAATTAAGAATACTTCAAATAAAATTACAAATTATAACAAGGTTAATAATTTCATTATTAACCCATTATGATAATGTTAATTTTTTTTATAAAATGTGGAATCATAAGAAAAATGAGTTTTTGACTGAAAAGAGAAAAAAGTCATCTTTTTTAGAAAAACATTATGTCAATAATTTTAATTAACCAATGACAAAAGAAATGATACTATTAATAGAAAGTGTTTATTAATATCTATATGAGACTAATCAGCATGAGTTATATTGAGGATTTATCTTCATATTTTATCATCATATTCTTAAATATAAACAATTGGAACAAATAATCAGATTGTAACATAAAACCCTTAATACATTGGTAACATTGAATCATACACCTAATGAGTGAATAAAATATAATGAGACATAAAATATAATTAGAATAAAAAATTCAAAAAACTACATTTTTTGGGGCTATATATAAACCTCATAAATTAATATAGGTGCATAATATCACATATGACTTAAAGAAGGATAATTTATGAAAACATAAACAACATGTGGTTTCAGTAACATTTTGATTTTCTAGATATCCTGTAAAATACATGTATATTTATATATATATTAAATGAAATTAATCATATATCTCATTCCATATAATATTTTTTCTTGTCTTTTATCTCTAATTTTTTTGAAATTAATGTTTAAATCACTAATTTGGGTTATAATTGACACATTCTCAAGGTATGTTCTTCTTCAGTAACATCATAACATTTAAATTGTTCGTGGTTCCATTATCTGTTAAATCATACACCTAATAAAATATCATATATAGTATATATATATATATAGTATTTGAGTAATCAATTAAAGGTAATGAGATAAAATGGATTACACCTTCATGGGGAGAGTAGGTAATACATACACAAGAAAATGTTTTCATGTTTATTCTCAATAAATGTAATGAAATATAAATAAATATTAATTTACCTTTATTGAGTAACTATTGTTACAAAAAATAAACTATGATATTATAATTCAATAGTTTTTCCTATCAATGTTATTATGAAATGAAAAATATTTGACATTGGTACCTGGAGGCGGTAGTCCAGATTTATTCATAAGTGACATAATTATATTCTAGATATTGGATGGTAATAGTTAATATGTAATATTATTTTTTTAGATGAATTTTTATTTCACAAATATAACATATATTCATTAATTTTGACCATATTAATTTTTTTAAAAATCATATGGGAAAAAATAATGACATCGCTTTTTGAGGTTGTAGTCCATCCTATATTGGGGAGATATTATTCATTCGACCACGATAACAAAAAGATATAGTATATATAATATTTTATAATTCAATATATATAATAATGTAATAAATATCATATAAATATGACAAATCTACCATTTTATCTATCCTAAAATTTTGGTGATAGAAAATGGATTTCCATTGTTCACGAGGTGGTAGTTTTTATACGAATGATCCACATATTTGATTCCAAATTTATTTAAGTGGATGTTTGTATGATTTATTCAATTAACATAATAAAATTATTTTTTGGATAATATTATGGTTTTATTATATTATATCATTTAAACTCTATTTGAAAGAGGATTAAGAATAAATAAATCTCAAAGATAGGTTTAGGAATTTTAAATATTCATTGTATACCCTCTTTATGTTTATACATAAATCCAAAAATGTAGGTATTACTAATAAATATATCTCTTATCGGAGTATTAAAAAAAATAAAAGTTATTTATTTTGTGGATGGATGAATAAATTTAACTTGGATGTGTGAATATTGTAGGAGTGCAGGTGGCATTTGAAAAATTGTTGAGATAAAAAACATGGAATATTTAAAATTTTTAATTGATACCCACATTTTTCTACTTCAATATAATGTTTGTTTGAAATTTTTTAGGTCTTTTTTAACATTGTTTTATTTATTTTACCACCATCCCTAGTAATCCCATTTACACCTTAACTATGATAATAATGTTTCATTTGATTTACTATTAATTTTGTTAAAAACATAAGCATCCAAAATTAGAAAATTGAGATTTTTATTATTTGAAATATGGAATCCATTTTACATAGTCAATCCAAATTACCACCTAATTATTTTTATAAACATAAACCTATAGTTGCATTGAAAAAATGATTATCTGAAGAAAAAATTAAAAATATATTATATACTAATAGAGTAAAAAAATAAACATTAATATTATTAGAATGATAAAAATTAGATACTATTTAAACAAATTAACAATAATTTAATCTCACTTTATAATAATATTTTTAATTTTAAATAATTTTTAAAAAAAAGAATATTTTAATAAAAACCAATATATTTCATTATTTATTAAAGGATTAATATTTTGATAAATTTATTTAAAAATAACTCAAAAATTAGTTTAGATATTATTATTTAAAAATTTAATTACATATTTTAATATATATTTCATAATAGTGTAAAAAAGTATTTTAAATTTATGTTTTCAATGACAACATAAAAATTGTAAAAACAGACTTTATGAGAATAATTACTCATTTCTGTCACATGATTATTATTTTATTTATAATATATACTAATTAATTGTATTTACTTTGTACATGTTTTAATAATAAAATTTTCACAATTTAGTTAGTCTTATTATTACCCACTATATTATTTTCATTGTTATAATGGTTGTGTTTAAATAGTAATATTTTTTATATTATGTTTTCTTTCATTCAATCCTCATGGTTTTTACATCCCAAGATCTGAACGGGTAGTATTTCATTAAAATAAAATATAACATTTAGTATCATAGTGTGACGTTCTCTTCAACTCTTTTCATTTTTTGTTAATATATGGTATCAAACATCATGTTTTCCTTTTAGAATCATGTGGAATTACATTCAACCCCATTAAATAAATTCTATCCTCACTATTAAATCACGATCATAGAAATTCCTTCTTCGGAATTTAAAAATATATTTAATGGAAATCCTCTTCATTAAAAGGATTATTAATACTAATTAATAATAATTGATCAATAGATGCCCAAATTTCATATGGAATAACACATAACTAGTTTTACATTTAGGATAAATTGGTGAGATATGACAATTTGGATTCCAACAAAATGAATAAATAATTTTATATAGTGATATAAATAACTGATCATAATAAATTGAATGATAATTATAATTTCACAGACATAGAAATAAAAAATATATGATTATTTAAAAAACCAATTGATTCATTGGATATAATGGTAATTAGATAAAAAATCAAGAAAATTTTCTTAAACATGTATAATTTTTTTTCTCTATTAATGGAAAGAAATATATATAATTGACACCATTATATTTCAAAAAAATTATTCCTTCATTAATGATTCCATTAATTTCAACATCATCTCTTACTCGATGAAATGAATATTAGAAAATGACTATTTTATACCCGAGGTAATGAAAGTAATTTTAATAGATCATAATATTTATAAATAAATTGTAAGTTATTCATTATATATTTATATCTATGACAAAAAATTGGAAATCACATGTTATCCCATATAATATAATAATCATAAAAACTCAATAGAAACACATACAGTTCAAAATTTATTTTAATAATTCAAATCGATTTTGTAAGAAAATGACATATTAAATAGTATAACACATAGGAAAATTGTTGACATAAAACCATTATAATCATTAAGATATTGGTTCAAACCCAACTAAATTTCCATTTGTGATGTGCTTTGACATTCTATGTTCATTTGTTTTCCAAAGAATTGTTAGTAAAAGTTCTACAACATTTCAAAAATGTAATAACCCATAATAACATCAATATAATGTTATAGTAAAAGAATAAGGGAACCAATACTTTCCTAAAAACCCATTGTATTTATTTTTATACATCAATAAAAAATTAAGGGTTTTCATCCATCAATAATGTGCTTTTAGAGAAGGTAAACTAGGCATTAAATTATTATTTTTACTCATAATTACCATTAGACATTTTTTGTAAAATCTAAAATGAAAATATTCTATAATATAATATGTATAAATTTTGAAATTTTTATTTGTATAATATCAATAATAATATACATATACAACTTTATCATTGATTCCAAATACAATATCATTAACAATTCCATGTATTCTTTTATAATTGTTAAATCCTTACAATGTTGCCAATGATTATATTGAGGAATATTGTATTAATGAAAAGAGAAATATTTTTTTTTGTGAATCATATATCTAAAATTAAATCATCTTTCATTAGAACCATATTTCATTACCTTTAAATAGATTTCACACTTTTTTATATTTAATACAGTATAAGTCCCCCGTTCTTTTTAAGAAAGTAAAAAAGTGTCACATTAAAGAACAATTTGATAGGATTTCCTTATTTGAAAACTTCCCCTCATTCATTTATTCTTTTCCATAGTCTTCTTAGATTTCTTTGATTCGAATTCATAAACATAAACAATTCATTCTATGTCTTTATAATCCATTATATTCTATCATTACATGATGATATGTTTTGGTAGACTGGTACGCATTAAATAATTTGATTAATCCCATCATTGAACTGGCCAATAATTCCATTTTTGATACATAAATATTTAACTACAATATTTTTTACATTTTAAATATGGATTCATGCATTATTACATTTTTATATTCCATTATTTAGACACAGGAAGTTTTTCTACATATCATCTCATCTCTCATGAGGAACATATTTTAAAAATACGAGTACCATAAAATATTTCTATTCCATTTGAAATGATTTTTCATTATCCCTAGTGTTTTGAATAAATCACCACCATTAATCCATATATCTTGGATGATGAGAAAATGTAATGAAAAAAATCATCTTTTAATTTCATTAAAATGTGACATCTATATTCTTTAAGGAACATATCTTTTTCTTAGAAAAAATGGATTTATAGTCCCATTTCATGACAGTGGTTGCTGACCATGAACTCTTTCTAGCATTGTTATTCTTCATTGTGGCTATACAAGTTGTCCGATGAATGCAAGGTTATTACTTCTTACCAGTGTCAAATTTCTATATAAGGTTATAAATTGAACATTTCTTTCATCACATCAATCTCAACATTAATTATCATTTCATGAAGGATTTCTCCTTATATGATATGTTCATTTATGAAATTACAATTTTCTTCACTATGATATATTTCAAAATAAATGAAACAAGAGGAATAGATTTTTAAATTATGAAATGTAAAAAATAATTCCAAAACAAGTGATATAGTTAACATAAATTGGAAAATCAATGCATTTGTATTCTCTTATTCATTAACATGTTCAAATTGGGAATGTTTCGTAATAACAAAAAAAATACATCCAAATAATTCACAATGGTTTAGAAGGAAAATATGAATTAACTATTCAATATACCCCATCTGTGTAAATATATGTGAAAATTAATGACCATTTTCATGTACTACGTAACACTTGATCCAATCATGATTCACATATTTTTTTGTAATTACCCCTAGGGACATTGGTTCCAAGAACCACATACACATATTGTATATAAGAAATTATTTATTTATATGAAAAACATATATTCTCAACCTTAATAAAAAAAATTATTCTATTATTCACTTATCATCAATGTCTAACATAACATTCTGTCAAATAATCTATGTTTTCTTCAATCAAAATCCCATGGATTCTATTATGCCTCCACTAATACCAACATTAAATCCCCCAAACCGATTATCACGTAGTAGTGGGTGAGATTACTAAATCAGAATATTATTCAATTAATCACTCACAAATGTACCCAATATTTTAGTAGTCTTGTATTATGAGATATATAATTTAAAAATCAAATTAATCTTTAAAATATATAATTCGAAATGTTTTTTATGTCAATTCCATATTTCTACCTATCAAATAGATTCGTGTCAAAAAAAATACACGTCATTGAATCAGAGGTAAAATTCAATAGATGATTGGTATGAGATGAAATGATCAGTAAGTGTATTTATAGAGAATATGATTTGAATAAATAAAAAAAATAAGTACATAAACATGAATTCCAAATATAATATTTTATTTAATAAATATCATGTTTATAATTTAGAACATAAATATACTAATAATAAAATTAATTATACATTATCATGTGCAAATCAATGTATAATATAAAAATGTGGCAATTCATAATTACTTACACCATAACTATAACATCATATCCACATGCTAAGAAAACTAAAATAAATGGTTATGGCCTCCACCAAAAAAACGAATATTGTTTTACTCTTAACACAATACAAAACATATGGAACATATAATTGTCCTTTACCATAACTTATTATGTCCAATGCATTCCACATATGATTTTTTTGAACTGTAATGAATATAATAATTTTTATTGAAAAAACCTCATACAAAATATAATCAATATCTAAAATCAATCACCATAATAAGAAACCATCGAGATTAATATGAATTGTATAAAAAATTATATACCTATTCCAGCTGATCACGAACAATATATAAAAATAATATGGACTATTTCATTTTAAAATATTCCTAATGTGAAAAAATTAAGTTTATTTTTATTTTTATTGATGAGTCGAAATTCCATAAAAATCCCATCAAACCAATCTTGACGAAAATATACTTTTCATTTTGAAAATTATTTTTTAAAAATTCATTTATAATAGTTGAAAGAAATATATAATTGAAATCATCATTTTATAATGTCAAAAACATCATAAAATATTTTAGTTTTTCTTGTGTCATGATATTCCATACATATCGTACATGTTAAAACATTTAATCTATTGACAATTTTTTAAAATGCGAAACATTCCATGATTAAAAAATAAAATTAATTTCCCATTCAAATTATATGGTAAAAATTCCATCAATGTTAATAACGTTTTTAATAATTATTCTTATGAATTTAGAAATCATTTTTGAAAATATTTCCCAAAATCCTTGTTTTATGAATGAAATGGGGTTTCCACTGAAGTGAAAAATAAATAATTTTTTTTCCAAAAATCATTCTCAAAATATTTATAAGTACTAAATCAGGGGAATGTTGTAAAATTATATGAAATATTCATGAATAATGAGGTTATATTAAATTTATTGATTTTAAGAGATTATGATTATATTATTTCTTCATTAGAATAAAAAACATAAATAATCACAAGAAATGTTGACATTGTACTATTAAACAACAAACACATTCGAATTTTTGAATAAAAACCCAATTGAAATATTAATAGTAAATGTGACATAAAATATCATTATAATTTATAAATTCCTGATATTACATGTCATATGGTCCATATATGCACCTCATAACAGATGTTAAATTTGAAATATGTTATTTGTCTCAAATAATGGAAATTTGGACAAAATTCACTTATATCAAGATGAACATGCTTCATATTTTTATGAAAATAATATTTAATAAATAAAGGATTATTATAATTTTGTTTAATAATAATAATAACATATCTAAAATAGTATAACATTTCTCAATGTTATTTTATCACATATTTGATACCAATTTTCTAATATACTTAATATTTTTTTTGAAAACTCTTTTGTTTTTCTTGTATGTTGTGGTCTGATAATTTCATTTCAGTTAATATTATCATAGTTCAATTCTCTATAGAATGATAAAAAATATAAAAATTTCATATATATATATATATATATATATTATTTATAATTGTATTTATATTAATCTATAAAATATTAAAATATAAAATGTATTACACAGAACCGAGAAAGGGTATGTCATGAGAAAGTGTGAACACTAATTAAATTTTTTTATCCATGGATGGATGAAAATGAAAAATATTAATTAACTAGTAGAGATTCATTATTATTTCAGATATATAATTTATATTAATTAAATAGATATTTTTTAACATTCATGTAAATATAAAATTATAATCCTTTGATACCTCTACATAGAGGTGTTAGACCACATGTTTGTTAAAGTGATTTTATTTTTTTTTCCAATGGATAGAAATGTAAAAATATATTTGTGAAAATATATTAAAAAATTCGTTCATAAATATAAAAAAAACTCATTAATATTATAATAAATACCATCCATGTGAATAGTATGGAAAAAATGAATTACATATAACCATAAGCAGGTTGTTTGACGTATAGTTGAGCGACATAATCTATCCAAAAAGGAATGGTATGTTAAAATTTCTATACTATATAAAATTTATATAATTAATATATTATAATATTTATCAAATAAATATAATGATATCACTATTATATCTTTCCTTAAATGTTGGTGATAGAAAATGATTTACATCAATTCTCGAGGTGGTAGTCTACTATATATATTAGCGATTGATTTATTTCTAATTTTTGGGATATATAGATAAATTTAAGTTATTACATTAAAATAATAAAAAATAAGTGTTTATAGTCCACTTCAGTAATTATATTATTATTTAATAATATGAATTGGTGGATGTGGAAGTAAAAAATAAAACAAATACAAACATTACAGAATCATATCTCTTTTCAATAGCCTCCTTAGGATTGTACATAAGGCCTTCATCTTAGGAATTAATAACCAATATAAGAGATAAAGGATGTGGGTAGGTAATTATCGAAGCTATTTCTATATATCATTGATGAATAAAGTGTTATAGAAGAGTGATAATGGGATGTGAAGGGGTGTACATTTTTATGGGTGGGATAGAGAATTCATGGAATTTTTTAAAAAGAATGTGATTTCCACATTTTTATATATTTATAAGAATGTTAAATTGGTCATTATTGAATTATAGAGGTTATGAGGATGAAATATGAACATAAAATCATTGTTGGAAGTGTTTTACATTATTTTTAACCCTTATAATCAATGTTTAATCCTTAATAAACCCATTTTGTCCTTAAACGCCATAGTTATTTTTTTATATTCACTATTAAATCTAGTATGATATTAATTGTACCTTATTTTATAATATAAATTAATATTAGTCCAAATATGTTACCAATTATTTTAAATTTATCTTACATAATTGGAAAAATTACATTTAAAATTATATAAGCTAACGTGTCGAGAAAATTATTTTTCCCATGAATACATTCAAATGTTTCAAAAAGTTATTATAATGGAATTCAGTGTTAAATTAATTTAGATGACCTAAATTAGTTAAAATATAATTCAAATTAAATTAATTTTATTCAATGAAATTTAATATATAATTTTTTTTGTGAATAATTATAATGAAAAAGCTGTTATCGATAAAACAATTATTTTTAACTATACATCAAATAATTAATCCTTCCAAAAAAATCTCAATAATTATATCTCAATTAATTTTAATATTATTATTTATAAAATTAATTTTATTCAATCTAGTAAATTATCTAATTTATCTATAAATTTATTTTAAATTATATGCGTAAAAAAACTAAACGACCTTTTTAAAAAGTTCATTTTTTTAAATCCGTTTCATTCATAAAAATGGTTATTGTTTTATTTATAATCAATATTTGACCCTTGAACATATTTTATATATTTTTATACTATATTATTTAAATCATTTATTGTGCCTATTCATAACATGCTTCATAATGGATGGGATGTAATCGTCATGTTTAAATAAATATATATTAATAAATTATCATGTTTCTATTAAACCCCATGTTGCATTCATCACAGGGTATGAAAAGATTGAATTTATTTATAAATAAATTTATCATACTTTATCCTAGTGTTATATATTATTCTAACAGTGGTTTTTTCCACTGACTAGTTATATCGAACTTGATTTAACCCCTAAATAATTTCAAGGCATTACAAAATGTGGACTTAATCGTGATTCCAACTATTCACACATTTATATAGCGATATGTTTTGAATACCACCAAACCAAACATGAAACTATTTTTTAAATACTAAAGTGAAAATGATTTATAAACAGTTTAATCCTTAAAATAGGTGTTATTATATATCATAATAATAGTTCTATTTACCAATAATTCTGACTGAACAAGATCAGTGGATTTGTGGTCATAGAAAAGTTAAAGGATCTATGATAAAATAAATTAGCCAAATTGAAAATACATTAAAATATATAATAAGGTAATTTTTGATAATTGTAATTTACTACAAGATATGTGATTAAACTATAGATCACATCAAAACCTTATTTTTCAAAAACAAAATTCTATAAGTATAAATGAAACATAAATGATCAATGTGTGTATAATGAAACAAATAGAGTGAAACTTATTGAAATTTAAATATTAGAAGGATTGATTGGGTTTTGGGTAGAGGATCCATGTTTATCATAAAGTAAATATTATATACCAACATAAAGTATGAAAACAAAAGATCATTCGTCTTGGTAACAACATTCCATTAAACAATAATTATATTTCAAAAAAACTTTTTTCCCTTTTTTTATTTCATTGAAAATAAATTACAACATCATTAGTGGGAAAAATGCTACTAAAAAATATTAACTAGACAGTAGAAAATAACGGTGTATGAACCATGTAATGAACCACTGTTCCAAGTGTGTTCTGTCACTACAGATATCTCATCATTACGTGAGAACCCTCAAGATAATTTTTCACCATCATGTATTAGGAAAAAAATAGTTTTCAATAGAGGAATACCTTTTATTTTACAACATCTACAACCGTCCACATTACATGGTTAGACACTCTCACTTGGGACTATAATTGTGTGAGTTTTTATTTTTGATGTTTCTCCTTTATTGCTTTCCCCATCCATATCAACGACTTATGAGGAGATATTTCTAATGAGATATTTAAAGGCAATGATGTACCATGGTTATTGGACTACTATAACTTTTTCTTATATATTGTGAAAATAATTCACTAGATTAATCTCCATGATACATAGCACATTGAGGTTATATGATTCTATTTTTATGGATTAAAATCCATTTTATGGATTGTACCAATGAAATTATTGATGGTGAAAAAAACTATAGACAATTAATCCATTAAAACATATCAATATACTTCCATCATGTATTTACAGACCCTACCAATGTTCTTATAGTCATACACAAGATAGTTTAATGTTTTTTTAAAATCTATGAATATGAACATTAATAAGGAATGTGGTGTGATTTAGGTCTAATTAAAAGAAACTCGTACTAATTATTGTATGAGTGAACTATTTCACATTATTGACTACTTATTTTGGTATTGTAAATTCATGTGTAGTTCCTAGAGAGACTATTTCCATTGGATATAATAACTATGGGGATTTACCCTTTTATCACAAATGTGTAATGAATGTGTTTTATTTCAAGTGAGGTAGAGAATTTATTGTAATTGATCGAGTCATGATAAAACCTGTAATATCTTACATTGTATAGATTTAGTGTAAAATATAAATAAAATATATTTTTACATGAGTAGGTTTTCACACCCTAACGAATATCCCTTGTAGCAATTTTAAATGATAGATTTTTAGTTATCTCACACCATTTAACTAATACCCTAGATACAAATATGTTTTATTTATGTAATTGATTGGGTAGTTTGATGAAGGTTATTATTGGGTTTATTATAACCTCTATAAAAACAATGAATTAATACCATGGATTTTATCTATCAATCATATGTTTATTTTCTATTATATGTGGTTTTTTGTTGAAAAACAATAACGAGTAGTATTCAAATATTAAAATAGTCCTATCTAGTCACTATTTATGATTCTTTTAGTAGTATATTGACCCAAATTATTATTAAAAATCAATTTTTATATTGGTTTTCCATATTGATGATACATTTTTGTATTTTGAATTTAATATCAAATATCATGATTCCTTTCATTCCCTCAATAATATACCAATAATATTTTTTGTTTTTTTTCTTATATATTGGATGATTACATAATTATTTATTTTTTTAGAGTATATTAATAGTGATTTTTTATTTTGTTATCAAATAAATAGTTTTTCCTTTAAGTAACATGGTGAAATAATAGAATTATTTCTTTATATTTTTAGTATTCATGTATGAGTAAGTATGTTATTGGCTCACTAGAATGACCATTATATTAAAATTTTTGTTAGTTTATTTTTCTAGTATCATGAATTATCTAATCATGTGTTATTAATTTATTTTAGAATTTTCTCATAACAATTACAATTAATGATAGTGAGTGCATCAGTATTCTTATTCAAAGGATATATATAGGGTAATATTTGGGTTTGTAAAATGTATTTATGAACTATATATCAAATGTTCTCATGTAACAGTGATGTTGTATGTCTATAGGATAATTTACAT
The DNA here is from genome assembly GCA_963277665.1 of Viscum album. Classification (NCBI taxonomy): domain Eukaryota; kingdom Viridiplantae; phylum Streptophyta; class Magnoliopsida; order Santalales; family Viscaceae; genus Viscum; species Viscum album. The sequence continues at coordinate 1,041,582,371 of OY728160.1, read as the reverse complement.
TCACGATTAGGTGAATCTAACAAAATAGTAAATTAATTATAATGATGAATCATAGTTTTAGTCACTCAAGTATAATATGTTATCCTATGGTTAGTAATAATCAAAAAGGGATATCTATTATATTTATATTATCATAATTATATATTGGATTAATGATTGATTAATTAGAAATGCTTATGATTCATGGATGTTTGGGGAGGTAAAATTCATATCTTGTTATGGATGAAATCATTTTATTAAAATCGGGTCCAAAACAAATCCAATGATCATTAACTGTGGATGTGATCATGTGGAATATCATGGGTGAGTTATTTTAGATATTAATGGTTGAGAAAATAGGAATTATAAATTGATATTTTAATTCCATAACATTTCATATTGATAATGTTAGAATTTCTTCCTCTTAATGGGGGGCTAATATTGAAATATAAATCTTGGAGTCTAACCCCATGATACATTGTGTTTTGTAATTCATTTAAACAATGATATGGTTTGATGATAGTTAAGGATCAATATTTTTTATATTTTGTGTAAAGGTGTGAATAATTACAAAATGATTGGTAATGTCTCTAATATTTTACTGTACTGTGGTTAGTGATGATGGATCCTGGGTTTTATATCGTACCATTTGGATGTGTAACATACAAAATAATGATTCAATAAAAGGGAATCGAGGTTTGAGTTATATAATTCTATTATATAAACTATCAAATAGAATTAATGGAGTAATATTATGTTGGATGGTTCTTATTATGAGGTGACTGATGTCCCCATGGGTAATTAATTCCCTTTGATGCATAGGGTTTGGACTTAAATGGGTTAACATTGCTTTCCCAATGTTGGGTCTTATTATATGTGAGGCTACATAATGAATTTCTATCTATATAAAATCATTTTTTTAATTTCATATAATGAAATGGTTCAGTGATGGAAAATATGATGGAATACTTTTTTTCTATTGCATGATGTTATTTTTAATTATATATAGGTAATAAAGATCATTAAAGAGGGTATAATACTAACTAAAACCAATATATTTTCAATAGAAAAAAAATAAATTCTCAATTTTTACAAGAAATATTTTTTTAACACTTTGGATACTTTTAAAAAAAATAATCTATATGAATTTAAGAATAAAAATAATATTTACTAATTAACTAAATATTTATTCCATGCCCATGAACAATAACTATACTATAAAAAAATTTATTTTAATAATTATAACACAATTATTTTGTTTTGTATGGGAGAATATTACTTGGAGTTTTATTATCATCATTATCATGGGAACGATATATAATGAAATCATTTATGAGTTCACTATAAAATTAAATGTGTTTTCGAAATATATATATTAAATATATATTATTTTACTAGAGTAATTTGTGTTGTTTTCCTAATGTACATGTGGGGAGTACATGCATTGACAAAGGAATATAATTATATAACATTTTATTTTCTTTCTTAATGGATGAAATATAATGCCCCGACCCCAGTTATCCAGAGTTAGTGCATTATTTTAATACATTGGCATGATTACAAGGAATCAAGTCCCGACGGACCGATCAGTTTTTCATTCTTGGAAAAATAGATCACATACATGAATGTTACATTTTCACTTCAAGACGTACAAAACAACATAAATAATCTTTATGAACGCCATTATTCCCTTGTCTTAACCCTTTATATCAATCACATTACACTTCTTGGAATCCTGGGAAAAATAAAACATAGAAAGGGTTGAGCTCAAATGCTCAGTAAGGATAAACAATACAGTAGAAAATTTCTAAAATAAGCATAAACATTTAAGGCAATGTATAAAACTAAAACAAAAGCCATTTAAACTTTAACTTCAACATAATATGGAAGAAATAAAATGAAATAATTCAATTTACTTATTCACATGGATATTCTACTAATTGAATAATCACATACAATATCACTAACCACTTTTATAATGATGGAATGGTTAATGTCAGACTATCATAACCACATAGCCAAGGCCTCGTGCCAAGACTACAAATAAGATTTTGTCAACGACTCGTTCCAAGACACTAGTTTGTCTCATGAGACCTATAGATGCATCGAGGAGCTATAGCGGGCTCCACCAGTCACTTACTATGTCCAATGGATTCCTCATATGAATAAGTTTAAACATAACAAAAACATTTGTATTAAAACTAGAATAAAAAATGTCAATTCATTCTCCATAAACCATGAATGGTATAAAAATAACAAATCCACATTCAAACATATCACAAATCCTTCAATGGATGTTTTTTTATAACAAATCAACTTCAAATGATCTTAAAATCCATCAAAGTATGTTGACATAGATGAAAATGATGAGTAAAAATTTTCGAGAGAAATATCCATTTTGTAAAATCATTTAAAAGTAACACATTTATAAAGGAAGTAATTTTAAAAGAGATTTTTGAATCAATGTTTCCCATACCACTTTGAAACTTTTGAAAAGAATTATCATTTCCAAACATTCATGTCCATATAAATAAATCCTTAAAATCATTTTGAAAACATGGACATTAATTAAAAATATTTAGAAAGATAAATCTTTAAAACATTTGAAATATTTATCTTGATAAAGTGTACCATTCAAAATCCTTAAAATCTTCATTTTGAAATCAATTATATGAAAAATGGACATCGATGATAAAAATTTCCCAGTAAATACTTACACATAAACAATCTCGGATAATGATGAGATTGAAGAATTAACCCTTACCAATTTGGTAACTTACGAAACATACAACCCATGAAAGAGTTATCATACAATGAATATGTAAATACCTATAAATTAAAGTTTATTACACAATGAATAAAATTATGGGCAGTACATACACCACACAAAAGGTATTAGTGGCAATATGACATGAATTTCACGGGAATAAGGAGTGAGATGAAAACCCCTTACCTTGCATTTTCCTTTAGTCGAGGGTATGTTTATCCTCATGTACGAAGATCGTAGTATGTTATTAAATTATAATATACCCATATTAATATTTATGATATCATACATGATTCATTTATGACTTTATATTACCCATTTAATAATTATTTCCTTGTTAAGTTAACATTTCAGGTTATAATCACTTTCTTTATTGTACTTGTATTAACTTGTTACTCTTGGTTGTATCACATAAATTATGATTTAAATACTTCCAGAATATAAAACATGATAAATATATCATATATATTTAGAATATAAAATTTATAATAGACATATATATGAAATGGAAAACACCGTTTATGGAGACGGTAGTCTGTATGTACGTATAAACGCTATTTCTGTTTTCATATAGTATTGAACGGAAGTCAGTGAATAAGATATATTTAATTACATAAATCCTTATATATATATATATATATCTAGTAGCATTATTATGTCATATATTACATACTTATTAGTAATATATATTTTTATAATCGTCGATGAATGGTGAACTTGGAAATGAATCTCATCGCGTCGTGGAGATGGTAATCGGTACGTATGCACGAGTGAAAATATCATTATTTTGATATTAAAATAATATATAATTGGATGTTATATCATATATAAATAATACATATAATGTTAAATTTATTATTTACATCAAATACACATCATTATTATACCCATCCAAATAATAATGTATTAAATAACAATTACACCAATACGTGGAGACGGTAAGCCGTACGTACACACGTATGGTGACATGTCATTCAAAGGATGGATAGAATAATGAATATAGTTGTAGAATATTTATAATAAAATTATAGTATATAGGAGATACTGGAGTTTTTATTTACGAATATAAATAACAAAGAAAGATGAATTTGATGAAGAAAAGAACTTGAAAGAGGGTGGTCAAAACATTACCTCTTCTTCGGGTTCTTCCTTTTTAATTGAACAAAAGGGATACTTAGGTTGGCTTTAGGATCAAAATAAGGCCTCTATGTTAAATTGAGGGAAGTTGAGAGAGTATTTTGTCAGGGTTCGAATGAACCAAAAGGCATTTAAGGTGTAAAGAATTGGTTAGAAGTTGGGTCCTTTTATAAGGGGGAGGAGGGGCTCTTTAGGAAAAACATAAAGTATTAATTTATAATAAATGCATATTCTGGTTATAATGTCTAAAAAGTGGATTATTTAAAATATTTAGCGGGGATGTGTCTAAAACCACTCATACAATATAATTTAAACAGTTTTGGGTTATTATATTAACCTTATCTTTAAGTATTAACTCTTAGTTAATTAGTTTCACATTTACAATGTCTCTTTGTATTTTTATATTATATGGTTAATAAACATACTATATACATCCAAGAGACCCCCAAATGGACCATTAATGATATAACTATCATTATATAAGTCTTTTGGACGATCCTTTGATTTTTAGGAATTTAATATCAATTAATAATATCATATTTGTTTTAAATACTCTTTTATGTCGAATTTGACACTATTCAATAATTGATTTTTGTAAAAATCATAACAGAATTATTACTTCGAAAAAAGTTAATTAAGTCAACAATAACATGTCATATTTTCCTAAAAATTATTTTTCATTATAAAAAGTCTCAAATTATATTTATTTGTTTATTTATAATATCTATTATTCTAATTTTTAATTAATTAGGTAATTACTGTATCACCATTGTGTCATAAATAAATTAAACTATATATTGTCTAAAAATTATAAATAAAATACCATTATGTAGGAAATTTTTTTAGATTTATAAACAATATTTATTGTCGAAAATACGACATATATAACCCTATGTAAAAATTGTTTTTCTAAAAGATATATTCTTATGTCATTTTTGTATTTATTTAAACATAATTAAAATAAAGTGTCCCTATCACCTACAAGTGGCTCCATGGGGTCCCAAAATCGACCCAAATATGCCCATGGTCGGAAATGTATCTAACAATAAGGTTAGGACACGTTTAAGGGTAATTTAGTATTATTATAATATTAATGTTTTAACTATTATTTACCGGATTTACCCTTTAACCATGGTAAATAAAATATTTACGAAAGTAATTATTCAAAATGTCTAAAAATAAAAGATACCTATTTACAGAATTTGTACATCCAGATTTAAAATATGGAATCCATTTTTTCAAATTCAAAAAAAAGAAGTGGCAGAAATTAATTTAATATTAATTTCTGTCGTCAAAACAAAAATCGTGTGTCTAAGATATAATAAATATCAAATGATTGATACTTGTTTATGTCCAGTTTAATTGTGAAATTATGTCTAACGACCAAAATTGTATTAAATGGTAAAAATATTTTCTAAATATACTTTAAAACCAATCAAATTTATAATTTATCACTATTAATTATTTTTATTAAAAAAGTTGTTTTTAATTACAAATTTAGTAATTTTCACTATTCATCAAAATATTAAAGTTATCCGAAAAGTACCAAAATTTCACCTTAGGCTAAATTCGATACTCTGAATCAAAAAATGAAGTACAGTTTTAGAGTTAAAATTTCTAAAATTTTAAAAAGTAGGTATTACTATTCATAATGGCTAGTGTGATTGGTTGTGGTGTGTGTTAGAAATCGAAGTTGCGTACAACACACACTACTGTATTATTCAAAGGAAAGCGTCCCATGGATGTTCGGGATGTTTCATTGTAAATTTTTGATGTCCCCATTCTAAAAAATAAATTCATTTAGTCAAATTGAATATATAATTTATTAAAATATTGGATTTAAAAAGGGTTCACTATTAAAAATGGTAAAAGTGAAAAAAATGAATTTGTTCTTACATTATGTCTAAGAAACTAATAATATGTTTTCTAAAATTATAAGGATTATATAAAGTTTAAAATTTAGTTAATACTATTCATGACCTATTCTGAACAACTTCTTTGGTATGTCATGGTGTGTTTGAACTCAGTGTTGCGTGTAGTGCAAGTTATTTAATTATTTTGAAGAAATAACACACTATGAAATCATGGGGTGTTACATTCTCCCCATCTTTAATAAATTTCATCCTCATAATTTGAAATTGTTCTATGAAAATAAAAGGTTGAATATAGAAAATATCTTTGTGGGAAAACCCACATCAGAAATTGGGTTAATAAAATTTTGTCTTAATAAGAGGAAAAGAGAAATAAAAGGGGTCACCACCAAATTATGATCTCTATTCAGAGAACATTGGTGACAATTAGAGACATATAATTCCGGAAAAAACGTATATATTTATACGTAGTGATTGAGGTCATCAATCCCAAACAAGCGTAAAATTTAGGGCCATAGATTTATCAATCTATGATGATTTAAAATACCATCGGTTCATCAAAACATATGGTATTTGGATAACACATTTTTGATGTTTCAAAATATCTTTGTTGAAATCCCGCATCGAAAAATTAATTAATGAGGCCTCTTTTTAAAATAAAGATTGGAAATTATGAATATTACTGAAAATGACACATACTTGGGTTCCATATAAGAAAATATGGATAATGAAAAAAGAAATATAACCATCAATTATCTGATGGAGAGTGGTAGAGAACATGGGTATGAAAAGGACAACAATCCCAAAGCCATAAATTAGTGATGATCTAAGGTACCATCTAGGACAACATTATTGTTCTATGTTCCTATTCTTAATGTTAAGGAATTTATTTATGGGATTGTCTAAGATCATAAGGAGATATTCTTACTTTATAATTAATGTTTTATCAATTAATAAATTTCTACCACAAACTCTTATTTCACCCCAAAATATAATACAACTAAAAAATACACTATTTATCCTAATCGAATAGGGTTCTAAATATAATGAATTTATAATTCACATATCAGACCCTTTTTGTAATGAAAATAGATTATACCATCCAGGAACTCCATATAGCACAATGGTAGGCGATAAATACGAATTGCACTATGGTTGTGGGTTCGATTCCCGCACCTTTGTCCGATACGACAGGTCGTCACACGGTCTGCGTGTTGTGCTTTTAAAAAAATCAAAAAAAAAATAACCTTTCAAACATAATCCATTCCAACCATTAGACTTATCCGAAATACTATTATCCAAACTCACAATCCAAAATTTACAAGGATGTTAAACATAATGAGGATCCTTTCTTCTAGCTAATAACATATGAATGCCTTCCTCATATATTCTTTTACAACACCACAACATCCTGTATTAGCAAAATCAACCATCTCTTATTCCAAAATCACTACATCAATATTTGGACCATATTAAGGTTTATCATTCCTTCAACCATGTAATTTCCAAAAATTTTAACTCGTTGAAGTGTCACTTTTCTTAGTACCACAAAATCTCAAATCCTTAATTAAATAGTACTGCAGTACAATCCTTATTTATTTCCAGAACATCATTGATACAACACTAAAATGAAATAATTCTAAAATAACAACATTAGAACATTAGTCATTCCTCTTCATCTGTGGTAGTATCATAACTTGATTATTATCCAATAGCATCATTTTCGGAATAGTCTAATGATTGGGACATTAGTTTGCGTAGTGTCCAAACTCCTTGCAAATGAAGCATTGTACATTTGAATCCTTTTTCTTACACTTCCAGTCATGTACTTGGTGTCCATTTTCTCCACACTTATAACATTCTCCCTTTCCCTTCAAACAATTTCCAAGGTGATTCTTTCCACAGTTATCACATATGGTAAAAACCCTTCTTTACCATCTTCCCTTTATCTATCCTTATCTCTACCATCTTTTTCTTCTTTGGATTCCCTTCAAAGCCATAGGACTCCGAGAATTCTTTACTCATCTTATTAACACATGATACTATTTCATCATGTGATGATAATACATGGGAGACTATTTCCCTTCTAAATTCTGGCTTAGGACAATGAAATATACGATCCTTCTTATTCTTTGGATCATATGTATTATGGTAGTTCACATTCCTTCTACTGGGAGCCTTTTCTATAAAATAGCATAAACTAGTTCATTTTATGAATTGTAATGAATAATTACCAAACATGTAAAATACCTAACACAAATTGAACAGTTTATGGAGATAATCCATAATCATAAAAATGATTTCTTTGAGTAAGTTTATACTCATGATCCCTTCATAATGGTTTGTAAAGAAAATGATAATCATCCTATGAATATCCCCCGAGAGAGTCGTAACCAAGAGTAAAGCAAGGCCCGTTGTCGTGTGCCAGTTCCCATTCATGTCTAGATCATTACGGAGTTTTCGGGTTTTACCCCTAGGTATATCTGTGCCAGAGACGCCTCTACCTGCTCGTATTTAGACAGGGATTTATTGCTCGGAAAACACACAAAATCTCTACAATACCAAAACTCTAGGAAGTTTTGTATACTAATCCTCAGAGTCTATCTTAGGTCTATGTGATCTAATAATAGTTTATCTAAATATAGTTTCCAAGGTTATTTCTAAACTTCCTCTGATACCAACTGTAAGGGCCTGACCCCAGTTACCCAGAGTCATAGCATTATTTTAATACATTGGCATGATTACAAGGAATCAAGTCCCGAAGGACCGATCGGTTTTAGCAGTCTTGGAAAAATAGATCACATACATGAATGTTACATTTTCACTTTAAGACGTACAAAAAAACATAAATAATCTTTATAAACGCCATTATTCCCTTCGCTTAACCCCGCATATCAATCCCATTACACTTCTTGGAATCCTGGGAAAAATAAAACATCGAAAGGGGTGAGCTCAAATGCTCAGTAACGGTATGCAATACAGCAGAACCTTTCAAAAATAAGCATAAACATTTAAGGCAATGTATAAAACTAAAACATATGCCATTTAAACATGAACTTCAGAACAATATGGCAGAAATAAAATCAAATAATTCCATTTAATTATTCACATGTATATTCTACTAATCTAATAATCACATGAAATATCACTAACCACTTTCATAATGATGGAATGCATAATGCCAGACTATCATAACCACATAGCCAAGGCCTCGTGCCAAGACTACAAATAAACTTTTTCCAAGGCCTCGTTCCAAGACACTAGTTTATCTCATGAGATCTACTGATGCATCGAGGAGCTATATATGGCTCCACCCGTCAATTACTAAGTCCAATGCATTCCTCATATGAATAGGTTTAAACATAACATAAACATTCGTATTAAAACTAGCATACGAAATGTCAATACTTTTTCATAAACCATGAATGGTATAAAAATCACACATCCACAGTCAAACATATCTCAAAACCATCAATGGATGTTTTTTATAATAAATCAACTCTAAATGAGCATAAAATCCATCAAAGGATTTTGACATAGATGAAAATGATGAGTAAAAATTTGTGAGATAAATATCCTTTTTGTAAAATCATTTAAAAGTCAAACATTTATAAAGGAATTAATTTTAAAAGATATTTTTGAATCAATGTTTCCCATACCACTTTGAAACTTTTGAAAAGTATTATCATTTCAAAATATTCATGTCTATATAAATAAATCCTTAAAATTATTTTGAAAACATGGACATTAATTAAAAAGATTTTGAAAGATAAATCATTATAAAATTTGAAATTATGATCATGATAAAGAGTACCTTTCAAAATCATTAAATTCATAATTTCGAAATCATTTTTATGAAAAATGGAAATGGATGATAAAAATTTCCCAGTAAATACTTACACATAAATAATCTCGGAGAATGATGATATTGAGGAATTAACCCTTACCAATATGGTAACTTACGAAACATACAACCCCTGAAAGAGGTATCATACAATGAATATGTAAATACACATAAATTAAATTGTATTATACAAAGAATACAATTATGGTCAGTACATACACCACAGAAAATTTGACAGTGGCTATATGGAATGAATGTCACCGGAATAAGGAGTGAGATGAAAACCCCTTACATTGCACTTTCCTTTAGTCGAGGGTACGTTTAACCTCCTATACAAAGATCGCAGTATGTTATTAAATTATATTATTACCATATTCATATTTACAATATCATACATGATTAATTTATGACTTTATATTACCCATTTAAGAATAATTTCCCTGATAAGTTAACATTTCGGGTAATAATCACTTTCTTTATCGTACGTGTTTTAACTTGTTACTCTTGGTTGTATCACATGGATTATGATTTAAATACTTCCAGAATATAAAACATGATAAATATATCATATAAAATTAGAATATAAATATGTATAATAGACATATATATTAAATGGAAAACAACGTTTATGGAGACGGTAGTCCGTACGTACGCATAAACGCTGTTTCTGTTTTCATATAGTATTGAACAGAAGTTAGTGAATAAGATATAAGTAAGTACATAAATCCTTATATATATAAATATATATATATCCAGTAGAATTATTATGTCATATATTACATACTTATTAGTAATATATATTTTTATAATTGTCGATGAATGGTGAACTTGGAAATGAATCTCATCGCGTCGTGGAGACGGTAATCCATACGTATGAACGAGCGAAAATATCATTCTTTCGATATTAAAATAATATATAATTGGATGGTATATCATATATAAATAATCCTTATAATGTAATATTTATTATTTACATCAAATACACATAATTATTATACCCATCCAAATAATAATGTATTAAATAACAATTACACCACGACGTGGAGACGGTAAGCCGTACGTACGCACCTATGGTGACATGTCATTCAAAGGATGGATAGAATACTGAATATGGTTGTACCATATTTATATGTACTTCATAGTATATTGGGGATACTGGAGTTATTATTTTATAATATAAATAACAAAGAAAGATTAATTTGAAGAAGAAATGAACTTGAAAGAGGGTGGTGAAAACATTACCTCTTCTTCGGGTTCTTCATTTTGATTTGATCAAAAGGGCTCCATAGGTTGGATTTCAGATAAAACTAAGGCCTATATGTTGAAGTGAGGGATTTTGATAGAGTATTTTGGCTGGGTTTGGCCGATCTAAAAGGTTTTAATGTGTGAAGAATTGGTTAGAAGTTGGGTCCTTTTATAAGGGGGAGGAGGGGCTCTTTAGGAAAAACGTAAAGTATTAATTTATAATAAATTCATATTCGGTTTCTAATGGCTCAAAAGTGGATTATATAAATTTTATGGTGGGGATGGGTTGAAAAACACTCACCCATTAGAATTTAGACAGGTTTGGGTTATTATATTAACCTTATCTTTAAGTATTAACTCCTAGTTAATTAGTTTCACTTTTACAATGTCTCTTTGTATTTTTATATTATATGGTCCATAAACATACTATATACATCCAAGAGACCCCAATGTGGTCCAGTAATGATATACCTATCATGATATAATTCTCTTGTACAATCATTAGATTTTTAAGAATTTAATATCAATTAATAATATAATATTTTTTTTAAAAACTCTTTTATGTCAATTTTGAAACTACTGAATAATTGATTTTGTAAAAATTATAAAAGAATTATTACTTAGAAAAAAGTTATTTAAATCAATCCTAAAAAGTTATATTATCCTTGAAAATTATTGGTATTTTTATAAAGTCTCAAATTATATTTATTTTTGTATTTATAATATCAATTATTCTATTTTTTCATTAATAAGGTAATTACTGCATCACCATTGTGTCATAAATAAATTAACTTATATAATGTCTAAAAATTATAAATAAAATACCATTATGTAGGAAATAATTTTATCTTTTTAATTAATATTTATATTAGAAAATCCAACATATATATCCTTATGTAAAAATTGTTTTCATAAAAGATATATGCTAATGTCATTTTTGTATTTATTGAAACTTAATTAAAATAAAGTGTCCCTATCACGTAAAAGTAGCACCATGGGTTCCCAAAATCGACCCAAAGATGCCCATGGTCGGACATGTATCCACCAATAAGGTTAGGACACGTTTTAGGGTAATTTATTTTTATTATAATATTATTTGTTAACCCTTATTTACCGGATTTACCCTTTAACCATGGTAAATAAAATATTTACCGAAGTATTTATTCAAAATGTCTAAAAATAAAAGATACCTATTTACACAATTTGTACATCCTTATTACAAATATGGAATCCATTTTTCCAAATTCAAAACACATAAGTGGCCGAAATTAATTTAAAATTAATTCCTGATGTCAAAACAAAAATCGTGTTTTTAAGATATAATAAATATCAAAAGATTGACACTTGTTTATGTCCGGTTTAATTGTGTAATTATTACCAATGACCAAAATTGTATTAAATGGTAAAAATATATTATAAATATACTTTAAAACAACTCAAATTCATAATTTATCACTATTTAGAATTTTGATTAAAAAATTTGTTTTTAATTACAAATTTAGTAATATTCAGTATTCATCAAAATATTAAAGTTATCCGAAAAGTACCAAAATTTCACCTTAGGATAAATTAGATACTCCAAATCCAAAAATGAAGTCCATTTTGAGAGATAAAATTTCTAAAATTTTAAAAAGTTGTTATTACTATTCATATCGGCTAGTTTGATTGGTTGTGGTGTGTGTTAGAACTCGAAGTTGCGTACAACACACACTACTGTATTATTCAAAGGAAAGAATTCCATGGATGTTTGGGATGTTTCATTGTAAATTTTCGATGTCCCCATTCTAAAAAGTAACTTTATTTAGTCAAATTGAATATATAAAAGTTTAAAATATTGGATTTAAAAAGGGTTAACTATTAAAATTGGTAAAAGTGAAAAAAATGAATTTTTTCATACATTATGTCTAAGAAACCCATAATATGGATTCTAAAATTACAAGGATTATATAAAGTTTAAATTTTAGTTAATACTATTCATAACCTCTTTTGAACGACTTGTTTGGTAAGTCATGGTGTGCTTGAACTCGGTGTTTCCTATAGTGCAAGTTATTGAATTATTTTGAAGAAATAACACACTATGAAATCATGGGGTGTTACATAATAGGTGATGATAACCTTCTCAACCCACAAGCCCCTTTTAGAAATGTATATGACCAACATTAATGATACTATTGAGGGGTGATATTGATGTGAAATATTTGAGGGTTTCAAGGTGTTTTAAATTTTATTTTGTATCTAAACATGGATATTAATTTTTCTCTGATAGTATATAAATTCCATGTACCTTAATTCATGGTATATTTAATAACTTATTTTTTAAATGGTCATTATATGACTGTTTACACTATTATCATTGGTTCCAGTGAGATACAATACATTCTATAGAGACAACTGTTATAATGTGGATCTTTCAATTAGGTTATTTTCATGATATAGGATCATATAGCGATTTAACTGGGACTCCCATAATGTATTTTCCATGTTCTTGAGTGTAATATAACATGTTTCTTTTCATTAACAATATTATAGTGTAATCATCAGATTTATATTAATATATTCCCATTAACATGCCTAATTTCTACCCATGATTATTTTTAATGATTATTAATAGTTTATAGATGACCCCAGAAGATAGGGGGTAGTTTTTTTAACACCTAGACCCTATATGATAGATTTCTATGACTTTAATTATTATAGTAGCATGTTTAGAAGGAATCCATTCTCAAAGGATAGATAGATTTAGCAGTTTGGGAAAAATAATTAAATACATGGAACCGATTTTTTATTGGGATGTTAAAATAATAATTCATAATAAAACAATTGCATTAATATTAGAAAAAAATGCAATGAATTTATCCTTACTCATTGGGGAATTCATAAAAATAACAGTTATCACAAATGATGAGTCATTGTGGAATATAGTGGAATAAATAAGGAATAAATGAGAATAATAACTATATAAAGTTATGTAACTGAGAACACATTCCATGTAATAAATAACTGAGTTAGAAATAAAGATATTGTAAGGAAAGGTAAAAAATTTAGACTCATTATATTCATTCAATAATATGATAATGAAGGTCATCCATTGATTCAGCCATACTGAAAATCATATAGAAAATAAAAATTGAATTGTGAATGATAGAACTGAATAATTATTGTACTACATGCTTCCTAAGAACATAAGAATCATTACATTCATGACCATTCACATTATGTATTAAAAAATAATGGTTAAAAAATAATTTCTTTTGTCCAACAATAACTATACATTCATATCTTTGGACATGATATAGTTTAACATATTGGTTATAAATGTGAAGGGTTTGTCCCTCATAATATATCCCATTAGAAAACTGATGCATAGATGGTGTTTCATTAACTATCCAATAATCCAAAAATATTTTTTCAAAATAATTTTATCAAATTAAATATAAAATATTTTAATTTAAAAACAATGTTCCATATCACATACCCAAGTTGAGTAAATGGTACTAATTTTTCAATATTTCCCTACAAAATCCAATAATATTCCTTGTAATTACTACATGTTAATATGGTATAAATTTTATGAAATAATCACATCTATAAAAAATCAATATGGATATCATATAGAAATATAATGTTCAAAAAAAAAATGTTTATGATTTAATTATTTTTTAAGAGAAAATTAACAATAACCAAAAAATGTGAGACGCATGATAACATTTACTAGTTGGTAATTTTTCAGATACAACCCCTTGTATTATATCATTAAAAATAATTAATTTAATACAATGATGATAAAATTAATCATTATAGAGGATATCAAAATGATTAATAGATACACCAGACAATATTTGTAATTATTGAATATGATATGTATCTCACATACGTTAAAGTGAAATAAAAATCCCTTACAATGAGTGTGATGTGTCACATGTGTCTCTATATTCCAAAATAAAAAATAATGTTAATTATTAAAAATATTGAATCCCTTATTAATTTTTATTATATAAATTTATTTCACTTTTTAATTTTTTTATACAAATTCCATGAATTATAAGTTTTATATTAGCAGATTTCACTGAAATGAATTCATGTGTCGTAAATATCTTTAGTAGGTAGAATATGGTCAAATGAGTCATTATATAAACATATACAGAATAATAATACAGAAATAATCATCATATTTATACATCAATTATGTTTAAAAAATGTTATAGATGGTTTTCAAAAATTTACCAATGTCACAATCATGGAGATGGTATGACGTAAATTAGCATGATTAATATTAATATTTTTCATGAATCATTATTTAATGAAGGTATGTAATAATCTATAAATCTACACTGATAATTATATCATCAATATGTTTTATAATAATCATATATACCTAATATATATTTATAAATATAATTATGGTGATGTAAAATAAATCACATCAGGTAGAGGAGGTGGTCGTCCACATGTCCATGATGGATGTTAATATTTTTTAGTGTGTGAAATGACTAATAAAGAAAATTATATATATAATTATAGAAACATACTTATTTCATTCATTTAAAATATACTTATTTTATGTCATATATTTTGAATTTAATCAATTCTTAATACATTCCATTTAATTTGATAATGTATCACATCACTTTGAGGAGGCAGTAGTCCACACGTCCTCAGACGATGTTATCTTATTTACACAAAATGAAAAGAATAAAGGTATGCTTTGAATAAAAATACTAGAAATATTTATAATACATAAGTGTAATAAATATCATTTAATAATAATTATTTAAAAATAAATTTTCACATTGGTAGGTGGTTAACGAATAATTAATAACATAATTTTGTGAGCGGATAGAATATCAAACACATGAATAGTAATTTCATTAAATGTATGATGGATGCATGAATTGGATTATGGAAAAAACATAGAATAAAAATCATTAACTATGATAAGGATACTAACATATTAATTATGAATGTAATAAAAATAATTTAATTGCTTGATAATTAAATAAAATAAAAGTTATCATTGAAGAATGTTTCCCCTTTTCATTTAACTACTTCGTGTGTCCACGAAAGGAATTCCTAGTATTTATTTCTTCACAATGTGATATTTATGCATTTAGGGTAGTTATTATATTAGATTATTTTAGAAGGTTCATTAAGAGTCAATGGTATCTATATGTTTAATGAATTTTGGGGGTCAATACCTTTTATAGTGAAGGGGAGTTGGATTGTTATAATTATAAAAAGGTAAACATTATTTGGTGGTCTCCCTTAACTCATGTGGGAATAAAATTATAATATAATGGATTAATTTATTTTTATTGTTATTCTAATCCAATTCCATACAAAACAAAGTCCATTTTTAATATTTTTTTACATTACATTGTATATTTCCCCACATTCACCAGTTTGGTTTTTATTAAGGTAACTAGTTTTATAACTTTTGTAATTTAACAATGAAAAATAAATTAAAATGACATATATAGAAATTATAGTATCATATAATTATAATAATTATAAACATTTTAATAATTAAAAATATCATATGTGCTGGAAATTAATTTTAACAGAAGGGCTTGTTAAGTGCAGAAACATTTCGTTAACCTGAATATTGGTAAAAATATCTTTACTATTTACGGGTTAATATGATCATTATAAAAGATCAATTGGTCATGAATATAAAATATTTTAAATTTATAAAAATTTAAAAATAATTTGAAAATATAGATATTTTTATTGAATTTACTTTTTTAGTGAAAATCATTTCTTATAAAATAAAAATAATGTCAATATTGATTTTTTAACTTAATATAAATTTAAATATATAAATAAAATTATGTAATTAAAAAATATTAGGTTCAAAACAATGTAAAAATACCAATTCATCAATAAAATAAAGGTAACACTATACTTCACTCAATCTTCATCGCATTTATTATTTTTAGTATCATTTATTTTAATTAATTATATGAATATAACCACAAGATTTGATTTTTATTATCATTTTAATTAAATAATTAAACACTAAAAATAATGATAAATTATTATGGTTTAACTAAATCATGTATATATTTCATAATTATATTTATAATCTAAAATATGATGGTTTTTTTAATTCAGAGGGGTTTATTAATTTCAAATGTATCGAAGGTTTCTTTTATTGTAATATTCCTTAAATTACTTATTATATAGGTCACATTCATGAAATAAAATCCCAATAACTCATAAAAAAGATATTTTATTATATTTTGGTTAAATATGAGATTTTAGAATATTTTGGATATGTTTTTAGGTTATTTCCACATTGATATTATAGTATAAGTAGTAAATAAACTAATTTTTACTAAAAATATCAATGAATTTTAATTAGTTTCACAATTATCATAGGTAAACGATATTTTCATATTGTTATAATTTAAATATAATACAACATCCAAATTTTCCAAATTCAATTCAAATATGTGTGAGAACTAAATTTACTATCAATCATCCCCACGTGGTTAAAAAGTTGGATTCAAAAAATGAATATCGTGAAAATATCATTTGGTTTTATATCTAAATTCAATATAGAAATGATTAAAATGTCCAATATTGGATAAATATATGTATAATTTATCTATATTATATTTTAACCCCACATTAAATTTATTTTATCATTAATAATAATGTAAATAAAAATGAAGTCTTCAATTAAAAGGAAATATTTTTCACTATTCATCAAACAATTAATTTTTTCAAAATAATAATGAAACCCACATTATGTTACTTAAGACATTCATCATTAAAAAAATTTCTTATTTGAAATAATATTTTGATAAAAGGTGTCAATAAGTAGTTTTAAATTTGGAACCCCATTAAATGTTTATAAAACTCATTCATATGTATCACTAGTGGATTAAATGTTATGAGTGGTGTTATATTAACATGATGTTATGTATATAAAAATATGAAACAAATCATATTATTAAATGAAAATATAGTATTATCATGGGGTGTTACATTATCCCAATATTAACTAAAATACATCCTAGAAATTGAATTTTATTCTGAGTAATATAGGGTTTTATATTTGAAACAACTAATGTTAAAATGCCCAAATAGTAAATATCCTTAATAAAATATATTATTATTATATATTTAAGGGAAATGTTATTGTCCTCAAATTACTAAGAATTGAAGTAAGATAACATAATTTAAAACACGGTCAGAGGAGAGAGATATATATATAATGTTCTGATGGATAGTGATACAAAACATGTTCAGGAGAATGTGATCGACTACAAAGCCATAAACTAGAGTTGTGAATAAAGGTGAAAATTATCATAAAAAATATTAAAATTTGAAAACATGTTTGTTTTAAGACCATTTTACTAGATATTATAAATTCATTCACATTATAAAAAATATAAAGAAAATATATTTAATTAATATGTTTCTATTTCATAAGATAAATCTTATCCTTTGGTTGTTCCTTGATTTTATTATACATCGTATCATAGAAAAAGATGCATCATAGGGTGAAGTAATACATCAATATCTAAATTGTTTTCCAATGATCGACATAAACCATTTTATAAATTGTTAACCTTATTATTTTCCATGTATTATGATTCAAAAAATTATAATATGTTCCATGTCAGTTAGTAAAATATAATTTAATTTATCCATATTAATCACTTCTTTATCCAATAATCATTTTATCAATAACATGAATATATTATGGATATATTTCCCAAAACAATGTTTTTTTTTGAAATAGAAAAACCAGATAATGAATCGTTTTTTTGGTAAAATTCAACATTTGATCCCAAATCCATGATGAAATAGTCCTACAGTATGATACTTATATATTTTATAATTCATTTGACTAGTACCATAATCAAATGACGTAATTCTTGAAAAAAATAGGCATATTGATCATTAATCATCATTAATGGTAGTTGCAATATCAATACCATTATCCATTAGACTCATTTGGTTTATATTTTAATGACACATGATACATTGATTTTAATAGTATCTCATGTCCATGCCCATGAATCATTAATGATTGGTAATTATTTTCTTATACATAAAATAAGAGTCATGGTGGCCTTTCTCTTTACACCTATAGAAAACTACAATTACCCATTTTCAAGTATGAGACCATCATTTTCCCTATATAAAACTACAATTCATTCTATGAACATACCATGGTGATTATTTACAAAATTATTTTATGTGGGATAATATGACTTTCTCTTCCTCCGATAATCTATGTTTTCCCAACAATACATTTATTCTCACGCTTCACTCCGAATCCATAATAATTAAATAATTCGTTCTTTACCTCTATCTACCATAATAATATGTCATAATGTGATGAGAAATCTTAGGTGAATAGTGTCACATCACCCTCCCTCAAAAGATTCCCCTTCATAGTTGGATATGAATGAAATGAGTTAGGGATCATTGTAACCCACTTCTTGTAGGCCCTGGGTGGTGATAATCAATGAAGGTATAAAATATCATGAAACGGTAGGCATTACACTTTTTATATGAAAAATATACTAAGAGATAATATTTTCCATCAAAAAACAACATTATCCACTATATAAAAGAGAATCAAAATTCCATCCAACATGATATTTTTAATGTAAAATTGAAAAAAACTAAATGAAAATATCTAATTTATACCCAAAAAGAATAAATCTAAGATGTGAAACGATGGTAGTCCCCATGTCACAGAAAGTAAATATGAGTGCATTTTACATAGTCCCCTAAGAAACCTAAGATTATATTCATAACATTGGGTGAGCATACGAGTGTACTCAGTAGGGAGACCCAAGCCTCTCATTAAAAAGTGGAGAATAATAAAAATTCACCTTGTGAGAAAACATTTGAATCAAACAACACCGAACATGGTATACTATCTACCCCATGATCACCAAAGTCATGCTAATAAAAAAATTAAATTTATGTAAAGTAATATAGAGAACATTGATGATGCGGTTCCCTGCACAACATTACCACTAGTTAGAAACTCTCTCACCATAATAGTAAGAGACATTGTGCTCCCTACTCTTCTAAATGTAGAATATCACAACCATCCCGCACACTCAGGGACCACACTACTTTTCCCACAACTTGGGCAAATTAATCTCATTATATGTCACACCCGCACACCAGGGCCTTACATTAACATCCTTCCCGTAGACACATGGTCCATATACCACGTCACATCCTAAAAACACCAAGAAATGCACAATAAATCTAATCCCAAAGAAATATTGGAAAATAGAACTAATCTTATCCAAAATACAACATGGAAAATAAATCATGGCCACACACACCTAGGCCTCACAAGCCACTACCAACACGAATAATCAGAGGATATTACTGGATGGAAGAGGGAGAAGGGAATAACATGTGGCCATCCATATTTCCTCCAAGTACGATGAATGAGAGAGACACCATCCCCTATGAAAATGGGGGTGTTCATCACATAATTCTTAACTAGGGTGGGGTGGATATAGAAAGAGCATAAAAAATACCTATATGTATATATAGTATGAATCACTCAATACCAACATATGGGTTCTTGATCAATATATACACCACCATATCATACTACCAACTCTACTTGTACACCAAAATGAATTTATTAAATTATAAAATAGTCACTTCAGATATAGATAAATTAATTCTATTCACAATATTCCAAAACACAAATATACTCGTAGTAATATCATGTATCAAATTATTATTATTTATAATGGATAATATTTATTTATTTCGTCCATACTCAACAATCTACCATCCACATCATGCAACAAAACACACAACATATGCCATATAGTGGAAAAAAACCACAGTGAAGTAACTCAGTTCAAATTTCCACTACCTTCATCACCCATACCAACCACTATCATCAATAATTTTCAATTCTATTCCACCATATCTCAACTCTTAAAAAGAAAACCCCCAATATATAGCCAACCCTGCAAGATAGCTCATCACAACCAACATTATAACTACTCTCTATAACAACACCACTCCCATCACACTGAGTAACATAAACATAGAACCTCCTGAACTGGTAGCCCCACTGATCAAACACCACACACCCATTCCTTAATCAAAAAATCAATCAACCTGAGATACCATTTAACCACCCATATCACCCCACCAATAGTCGTGCTCTCAACCCCATCACCACACAACTACACAAGGAATAATATTGAAAAAATATACACACAACACATCTAAACTCTAACAATGTAATGAGTACTCAGATTTATCAAAGAACTCATTCAATAATTCCAGTTTTATAATTCCGGGGTAATCACAATGCATGTGTGATCCTAATGATTCCATTTATTTAACTAAATATACCAGCTAACAAATTTCATATTCATATGGGTGTTCATATAGGCTCAATAATAAAAGTTCAAAACCCTTCACATGTACAAAAAAACCACCAATGACCATGATTTTTAGTAATAATATAGCCAAAAAAATATCATTGTAATAGTAACCAATACAAGATAAACATGCGTTAGTTTTCCCCAGCACTTGTATATTGATATTTAATAGATTTAATTATCATTATTTATTTTGAATTATTATATCTTTTGAATAGAACTTTCATGAACCAACCCATCAAGATACACAAATTAAAAGAGACATGGGGATCCCTACTTTGAAGACCATAAAATTGGAATCTCCTTCGAGTGCCAAAATAGGGGGTTACCCAGTACAATGAGAAACCCTAATGGAGACACAATCTATCAGGATCAACACAAATGCACACTCACATAGGGAATAAGTGTTTTGGGAACACCTAAAACTAAGGGAAAAGAGTTGGATGGAATGAAGGAATGTTTTATGGCTTCGAAGAACTATATCTTAGAGTCATGAGATATGAAACCATTTGGAACACCGCATTATAAGAGGATCTTGAACACAAATTTTGAATAACTAAAATCCACTCTAGGGTTATATAATTATTTATATATTATAAATCCAATTAAATGGATTTATAAACCATAAAATGTGGTTATAAACTCATTTTACATCAAATAAAACAATAATGGTTTGAATATGTAGAAAAAGAGAATTCAGAAGACCTGTTGGAAATGAATCAAAGAGGGGTGAGTCACCTATGAAACTAAACAATAATTTGTTTCCAATGGTTGATTCACTATTACGTGACTCACCATTGAATGAGTCACTGATGTGGGCTATCCATGTTGGGTCCCCAATGGCTGAGTTAATTATGGTTGAGTAACTGTTGGGGCAGTCATCGTTGGAATGTCACTGATGTGACCTATCATTAGTAATTTAGTAACACGAGTCGTCGACGCTTCCTACCAACACCTCCTACCGACACCACCTACCCTTGGAAAACAGCAATTTATAAATTTCATGAAATGAGTCACTGTTATATCCAGAACACCTCAAAATGTAGATTATGACAATTCAAGGGAAAGTGTAGGTCTGGACCATTACAATAGAAATCCCTCAAACTATTATCCTACTCATCAATTAAAAACTAACCCATAAGAAAGAGGTTTCAAAAAAACCACCCCATAGGATACCTCTCAAGGGGCTTACTATACTAGAAACACAAATACTGTCAACAACGTTAAAAAATAAACCACTTGGTGTTATTAGAAAATTGAATTGAACCCTAAACATTCAAGAACGCTGTTGACATCATTCAACACAACCGTCCAATATTCAATCCAAAAATGCAAAAAACGTCATAGTCCTAAATAAAAAAATCAATAAATTCCATCTTCCATGAAAAGATAATATCCACTATGGGAGTAATTTCCTCACATGTATGGGTTTAATCACAAGTCAATTAATTAATATCAATTAGGAATGAGGTACTCTCCATTCCACATGATATGACATTATCACACATCTCAAGAAAATGAAAAACACATATCTCTTAACAAATGTGGTCTAAGCATTACACTACAATGGGAAAAATAGCAATCAAAATTTCAGAACAACTTTGGGTACTGGGAATGCATCTGCATCTCCCTGTCCAAATTACTCTCCTCTTGCCCACTATACCTACACCACACATGACCCAATGGAATGGTCTATCCGCACATCACCTTCTCTCGACTAACTATGATCTAAAATGGCCACTCTATGAATGTACTATCATCTTCGACATCTGAATCTCCCCATACAATGACATGACAATCATCGTGAAGATATTGATGATGTTGAGAGACATGAAATTCATAGTGGACATTCTATAACAATGGTGGAAGCACAACTACTATGACATCCTTCCAACTCTCCACAACCCCTTAAAAGGTGTGATGAACATTGGAGAAATAATTTTACTACTTCCAAATCATTGCTGAACATGTAGATTGGAAACCTATAATAACTAGTGGTACCCATACTCGAACCCCACTTCCCTCCTTTGTAGATCGATGTTTGACTTTTTCTGGACATGTGATGCCTTCATCCTCTCACGAACATGATGGACCTTCGCAGTTGTACTCTGCACCACATCCAGATAAAGAAGAGCTTCATCCCTAACTACTATCTAGTACAAGGGTGAACAACATAGTCTTCTATACTAATATTCAAAATGAGCCTTCTTAATGGGAGATTGATAGAAATAATTGTATGAAAACTCCCCCAATTTAATATGACACACACAAAATCCTCAATTGTCTATGATGCGCACCCGAATCATGTACTCTAATGTCGGGATGGTCCGATCTATCAGTCTGTCCATCTGAGGGTGAAATGTATTTATGTAGTGTTACTAGGTTCCAAAAGAACTATAGATCCACATATGTTTTCTCATGTTCATATCTCACTTGGAAAAGATATACCTCAAGCTCATGTTGTTTGAGAAGGCCACAAACTGCTCCCCAATAATATAATTTCCCAAATAAATTCAGCGTAAGGCTGACTGCATGTAGCTCTAGATCATTCATGGCATAGTCACGTGTCTGTATAGAAAACTAGATGGACCCATAAGGGATAACATCCTATTGTTTCATCTGCACACATCCTAACCCCGTATGGGAAGCCTTAGAAAACAACTCAAACATCACTCCTTCCACTAGAATCTGGAACACTAGATCACTAAAAATCACCCCATTAATATTGTTTAGATCCACGTATCACTAGACAATCCACACAAAATCATGGTCCTTCATTGTCAAATCCATAAAAAATTGATGCAACTCGAGAGAAATCAGGTGCGTATATTCAGTAATAGCCTTCTAGAACATGAATAATGTCATCCAATGACACATTATTGGAGGATTCCTAATGAAAAACCACTTATACCTTTGAGTGGTCCACCACTACTCCTAGATAAGACACCACATGTACAAGGAAGTTCACCTCTTGCATCCAAAACATACTCATGGAAAACATTCCAGAGAGATGGTGGTTTTGATGAACTAGTAGGATGGTCCTGATATGCTAGATATGAAACTCCTTTGATATTGAGTAGATCAAGATGTCATCAGGGAATATGAAAATGAACCAGACCCGGAACTCATGAATTTTATAGATCAAAATCCCCCTAGACAAGGTTGGTACATTAGTAACACCGGAGAACATGATTACAATCTCGAAGTTCCCATACATACACCTGAAAGCTTCCTTTGGGATATCACCTTATTTTACCATAGCTGGTGATACCCCAATCATAGATTGTTATTATATAACCAAATTTCTCCCCTCATATAGTGGAAAATATCATCTATCCTCAAGAGAGGGTAACAGTTCTTGGCCCTAACCTGATTCAACGTTTTATTTTTTATACGCAACCACAGAACACGAACCATCTTCATTGAAACTATATAGGAGAACACCATGATGATTCACCCGGAAAGATTAATACCTTCTTCATAATATCATATATCTATATCATCAACTCCCATAGCTCATAAGGTGTCATTCAATAATGATCCATTGAATTCGGAGAATAACCCTGATATATGTCTCTCTCGATCTCAAAATCGCATCAAGGGGTAGAGTCACAACCTCCTCGGGAAAGAGATCCAAGAAGTATCCAACATCACAGGGAACCACTTATATCATAGCATCCACCTATTCCACTATCACCTCATATAACATGAAAAAAGGTTATGCATACGCCAAATTCCTATATGAACACTCCACTCACTAACAAAAGATACATGATGGCTATCCACATAATAAAAGACGACTCTACTATAGATGTATTAATTAATTTAATGTATTGATAACATCTAGCCAATGCTAATAATGACATCATATAGTTTCATCTAAAATAAAAAAAGATCCCCATGGGACTAATGTATCCATATAATCAACCAACATCCCCAATATACATCAAACAAGTTTGTAAGACCTCTGATAGGCCTTCTCAACACCAAGGGAATTGGATGCTTCTATACATTTAGTCCAAGATTGTGGGGTACATTGAGTGAAAATATGGATCATGAATCTCTAGAATCAAACAACGAAAAATAATGAGTACTAAACATAAGGATTTTACCTCGAACGCTGTCCAACCTGACTAGAAATGAAGCCTTTATGGCATGTAACCAACCATGCATAACTCCTCTACCCCTCTACTGATTACCAGATCCTCTACTATACATAGGTTGAGGTCCCAATAGAAAACCATGAGGTCGACCTCTACCCGCTCTGTCCCCCCTCGATGGAGGATGAGGTTGTTGTCCCTACTATTGGAACTACATGGTGGGAAACCGTTAATTAGGATGGCATTGGACCTACCCACCTCCAGAATACTATGCTCTAATGGCCATAGGGCACTGACTCCAAAGATGAACATGTTCTCCACAGATTAAACACACTAGAACAAGGACCATAGTTTAGGTACAAGGATGAGAATGATGAAACAAAAATATATGAGGTTGCTTCTGCACTAGTCAGAAACTCAAAGTCCCTACCTCATGAGACAAGATGTTAATAACATTTCCCTTAAAAGAACTAGGATGACTCTCATATCATGGTATACCTCCTTGATTGTGCATAGTCTCAATTACATTATACTTCTTTATGGATATTCAGGAATGTCAATAAGGTAATGTGGGTCACCACATACTATAGATAAGGACAAAGTGCCTCCAAAGGCATCTTTACCAAGACTCCTCATGAGGAAAGGGATACTGAGAATAATGAAGGAGATCTTTGAATTTGATCACAATCACACATACTACCATACCCCCTAGCTAGAGAGAGACTACCTCTGACCGATATTAATCCATCATAGTGGATAAAAATATTTTTTCCGAGAAATTATTCATGTAGTCATCCCACATAACATCAACTTATTTCCTCTGTCCCATGTAATTTTTACACCACAGATGCATATCACCCCACATCTGGATCACCACCATGGGAACACAAAAATTTATTAGAACCTTGTTTAAGATGAAGATGATTAGAATATACATGAACTGAATCATTATCTCCACATTTGAAACATTGTCTTGGTACATCCCCAGTGTCTATGACTAGAAAGAACAGAATGTTTTCTACACTGTTCATCCTCCTCCTCTAGGTTAATCCTCTGTCGACGATCTAGGTTGGCATGTTGAGCCGGCAAAGCATGTTTTATATGCTGGAGATGATTGAGATCTATAGTTGACATGTTAATAGATAATTTCAGTGGTTTTGTAGTATATCATTTTATTTAATATTCATTTCACCTCATTATTTATTTAAATTAAATATAATTACCTATTAATACCTGAAAATAAGTCAATTTGATGCATGTAACTTTCATAGGGTCTCTACCCTATGAACATTGTATCCTCTTTTTTCCTTTTAGCTGGCTTAGACTCCTTATGTTGGAATATGGGGGGCCGAAAAATCTCACTTCCTAGCCGGTCTTCCTTGGACTATGTCACATATGAAGATCACATGATACTTTTACCAAACTGATCCACACAATCCTCACCTTTCCTAACTCCAAACACTATCTAATATGTCAAAAAACATCTTTGATACCTTCTTATCAAGACATCTACCTCCAAAGTTTCCCCTCATTAAAAAGGTAATGAAGGATAGAGATAGTGACCCACAAGTCCCACCTCACATAGACCCTGAGGTAGTGACAAACACCAAGGGTATAAAATTTCATGAAATGGGATCCATTGACATTTTTATAAGAAAATGAAACCAATTGAAAATATGGAATATCTCATATAAAACTCAAGAACAATATAAAACAAAAACATAATCCATACCATATGCCTCTATTAATGTAAAAATGCTATAAAACAATAAAAAGATACAATGTAAATACCAAAAAGAACAAATCTATGTTGTGACACTGCGACTGTACCCTAATTGGATCTAGTAATTACCGTATTATTTCTTGTAATCCTCCTAGAATCCAAAAAAGTAGTTTTATATTGTACGGTTAGAATATGACTATACTCAGTAGGAAAACACAACCCTCTCATACACAAGTGGAGAATAATACTAATTCACTATTGAGAAAATAAAAGAACCCAACAACAACTAATAATGTATAATAGCCACCCCAACCACACCAAAGTAATGTTCAACAAATAACACAATCCACGTAATGTAATATTCAGAACATTGATGATGGGATACCCCCACAACACCCTCCCATTGATTAGTTTCTCTCACACTCTGATGGAAAACATCATGGAACTCCCGACTATTCTAAACGTACAGTGACACAATAGTCCTTATTAAACATGGGCCTCATAGATATTCCCATATACTTAGAAAACAAAGATCATCACATCTCACCCACACACACAGGGGACACACAACCACATTCCTCCCATAGACACAAAGGACACATACCACATCACATCTAGGAAAATCCTGGGAAAGCACAACACATCTCATCCTGAAGACCCATGGGAATCCCCAAATCATATTATCATGAAGACACCTCAGAAAACAAATCTAACACCTATACAGCAAGGCCTCAATGACCACTATCGTCCCAAAATATAGTGGTCGATCACCACATGGGAGATAGAGTAGGTATTAGCGGGTAGAAAACCATCCACACCCCCACCAAGATGTTTGTGAACGACACCCTCCCCAATGATAATTGGGGGGGATAGGCACATAGTGCTCAACTAGGGTGGAGTGCGAAAAGAAAACACAAGATAAATACATATCTATATATTGAATCAAACAATCTTTCCCAACTTATGTGTTCTTAGTCAAACAATCAACAACACTATGATACTTCCAACTCTATTTATACCTCTAAATGTATTTGTTTACTCCTACAATTCACACATCAGATGACTATAAAAGAAATCCATTCAGAACAAGACCCAACTCAAATATATCCACAAACATTTGTTTAACCAATTATTATTTTTATTAAGGATTCCATTTATTCGTTACATACCAACTCTAGAAACTACCAAGAGTATCACAAAACTATCGACATAGTTTAAAAAAATAGAAAATAATGAACCACTGTGAAAAAAATAACTTCATATTTTTACTCCATTAATTACACATACCAACCACTTCCATCATCATTATTCAAACTCATTTTGCCTTGGACTTATTATCGAAAATAAATACCCCCATCTTATTTTCAAACCCTTCAAGGAACACCAACAGATCATAAATGAAAACCACATTGTATAACAAGTCCACACCCATAAAACCTTGTAAAATAAACATAGAAAACATAAAAAAATATCCCTACACCTCAAACACTACACATACATCCCCCAATCCCACAATCCATCCACCTGAGATACCATTTCATAACCCATATCCCCTCAATGATTGTTTTTCTCTGATCCCTTTCACCACACAACCACCCAATGTAGAATAAATAACAAAGAAACACACATAACCAAACCACAACAACGAAGAATGGTGTATTGATATTTAGAAAATATACATTCATTAGTTCCACATTGATAATTTAGGTGTTATCACAATATGTGTTCGATCTTGAGGAATCAAATTATTTAACCAAATATAAATGGTTAACCAATTTCATATTAATACAGACATTCATATATAGTCAAAAATAAATATCCACAAACCATCAATAGTGCACAAACAAATACAACCAATGACAATGATTCTCATAAAGCTTATAGAATATAATGTTAAAGATATCAGAAAGAAATAATAGATATTCTTGTATCACCATTCCCCATACCCTGTATATCAATATAAAATGGATTCAATTATCTCTATATATTCGTAATTCTTATATCTTCATATGATAACATTCATGAACTAACCCTGCATGATTCAATATATAATAGATATGAAGAGATCCCTAATTTTATGTAAAGATGATAAAAAACAACTCCAATCACGAAAATAGTGGTGTTAATGAAACTGGAGGAACATCCATAGAGATGGGATCAAAGGGGCTCACCAAAAATGCATGATCACTTGGGGAAGAAGGGTTTTGGGATTCCTAAGAACTAAAGTATAAGAGATTGAAGGAATGAAGGAATGGTGTTCGGATTTTAAGGATCATATCTGAGACACAAGGAATATGAAACCAGTTTAATGTCCAAATTAATAGTGCATCTTCAACACTCATCTTCACTATCATATTACATCCAAAGCATTCAGAAATTTAATATATATTTTACATCCTTTGAAAGGTCTTTAAAAGAAATAAAACATGGTATTAAACTCATTTAGCAACAAATAAAATGTTAACGGAGTGAATATATAGAAAACTAGAATTTTGAAAAACTGTTTGAAATGACACCCCTCTAGGTGATTCACTAACACAACGCAATAATTGTGAGTCACCAAATTGATGAGTCACAATTGGCTGACTCACTATTGAAATAATCACAAATGTAAGCTACAAATGATGATTCATCTATGAATTAATGATTGATAGACGAGTCTCTATTGGGAGACTCACCATTGGAGAGTAACTAATAGTACCTACCATATATAAGTCACTGATGAGACTCACCCTCGACACCCACCAATGCCACCTACCGATGCCACATACCGAAACCACCTACCGAAGACACCTACTGACATCCCCTACCATCAAAACATACGAAATCCAAATACTGACACCACCTTCCTATCCCAAATACCTACCCAACCAACAAACCCAACCTACTGACTCCACATACCATTGGTACAAAATGATTTTTTTAATAGTCCTAAATTGAGTCACACTTATCTTCACAGTACCACTAATACTATATTTTGTGAATGTAATGGACCAAGGTGGTCTGGTCCATTTCAACTAGTTTCCAACTAAATATTTTTATAGAGACATAAAATAAATGATAATTATTACTCCTGGATCATTTTAATTGTCATGGTTCGCATTTCATCTCATTAGAACGTTTTCTACAAGAATACATTCACTCAATTAGATATTATCCAATATAATCCCAAAAGTAGTTATATACATTACATCAATTGAAATTTTATTCACAGATAATATCACAATCAAAAACATGCATTCATTTTTATGTTCTTACATACATATAATCAATGGTAATCATATGGTTATATTACTAAATCAATGATTCCCAAAATCAAATTTCCAAGGATTATACTAAACATAAATTCATAACAACTATTGGGAACTAACTATAGGAATCATGTATCCCATCCACATAACTGTTTAATTAGCATTACTATAAGGAATTAAATCCCAAATAACCCTTCATTTTGGATGTCATTGAAAGCATGATACATACATGGAACCCATTTTATAATGGACTAGAAAAACGTATTACAAAACAACATAAAATTCGTTGACTCATTTAAACTCATTCCAAGAATTTAACATTATACCGTGGGAAAATATACCAAATTATGACATTATTAATATTCTCAATAATGGTAGAATACAACAGAAACAATAATGAGTCAATGAGATTAACCAATAAGGAAGGGTAGTAACACTGAACTCATGCTATGTAGTCAATAACTGGGAATGAAATGTGTGAGAAAACATTCCAGGTAAATAAATTAAGACACATTCCATTTAATAAAAAATATGATATTTTAGTGAATACATAGATTATTTCATAGTTAAAATACAAATGATAATAACAATTGAATAATTTACGAAGAAAATGATTAATTACTCGAAGACATGTCTCCCATGTACATGGAACTATTATCATCCAAAATGTTCACATTGTGGATTTGAATATACTAGATACAAATAGATTTGGTTTGGAAAACCTTATCTCCACTATCAAGACCATTAAGAAGGATGTTTAAAACATACATGTTAGAAATGAAAAGGGTTTGATAAAATGGATTTCCCCATGATAGAAATTATTCATTGAGGGGATTTCATTAAATGGTCCTCAAACGGTGTCATTATTTTCTTAGAAATTCCTCATATATATAATAATCAAATTACATAAAAAATGTCCTTTTCAAATAATGGAAATGAGTAAATAATATCGATTTATCAATATTTCCCCAGTAAATAAAATAACGTTGAAATTTAAAAATGAATGTAAATATTGTATAATGTTTAGGAAATACTCATATTCATAATAAAAGAATGTAGATATCCCAAAGAAATAAAATGTTCAAAGTAAAATGATTAATAAAAATTTATTATTTTAAGAGAATGATAAAAATCACAAAAGAAAGTGAGACAGAAATGTAAATATAACCTATTGGTAGTTTTCATGTGAAGACCCCTTCGATGAAATAATTCAAAGTTACACATTATATCACATTAAGATAAAATTACTCATCATATAATATTTTATAAGGGGTGGTAGATACAATAATTTCCCCATCCCAGAATCCACTAATTAGGTTCCCTGATCTGGGTCACCACATGACATCAAGCGCCCTTCACATACAATAGTTGTTTACTACTAGCATTTCTAGATCATTATCGATAAACATTCCATGCACAACTGAACACCATAAAATAAGGTCCTATTCATGGGCTTCACCAATTATAATGAAATCTTCATGGGTACCCATTAGTGGCCTAAGTAGGGTGTGATTTCATCAATTTTTTCCACCAACAATGGTGTCTATAAAATATACATTATAAATATATAGATCATGAATGTTCTATATAAATGGAATTTCAAAAAAGAAAACATGGGTCCCACTAGTTTATAGTATTCACATTACCCAGTTTAATCACATAAATCATTTTTGTCAATTTCTCCTTCGATAGAAAGTTACATCATTTATATCACAAATTATGATGATCAATACCTATGAATAAAGGAATAGCCCCACCATTGGTGGTGGGCTGGTAAGTGTTTGGGTGGGGTGAGGGGCATGTTAGGGGGTCAAGTCCCCAAGATTTTGATTTAATGTAATGTTATTCCTTGTGTTCTGCTATGCTGTGGAAAATGTAATGTACCATGTACTATGAATTAGGGAATAAGTCATGTTCCTTTTCTCATCTAGGAAAAAATTTTGAATAAAAAATTAATAACACATATATTGGATAATCTTTCCAAGTAGTCTCTTTAAATGAAACTGTTAGGGGCATAGAGCCTTTGTCCCCTTCCCTAACTCTTGATTTATATGGGTGGTGTTTAGAGCCTCAATCTAACCCAGGCTATGGGAATAGATCATCGAGTAAAATTACCCATAACTACCAAATCTAGTGGACATGCTAATTTATCCATTTACCACATCTACCATACCACATACCATACAAAAAATCAATACACATAACATTCACATATCATAAATATTCTACATTTTACGTAATATTAATTCTTAGCACAATAGTACAATTGAAAATTTCATTGCTTAACCTATTTTACATAGTCCCCTTACTCAATCCTTAACCCCTTATCATCATAAAAAATAGCTTACATTTTCACATTTAAAATATTCATCAATTCACATACATTATCCAATATAACACGTTTATAACTTCAGTGGTATATACCATTTTGAAAAGTTCATCATTTCACATGCATTATCCCACATATGAATTTGATGTAAAATTCCTAAGTAACACAACACAATTGATTTATTTCATTTATCACATTTAATATTAATCCAAATAGTCACTTATTTGATTATAAATGGATAGATAGACATATAAATATTCCATTTTATAATAAAATATCATACTGAAAGGTCCATCATGGTCCCTAATTTATCAAAAGTAAATTATATTGGTCAAATTATGTTTTTCCATGTTTGGTAATGTTGTATCACACTATTGGTTGACCTAAATTGGTCTATTAAATGAAGATTAATTGCTTAAGGATCATGAGATGTTCAATTCTTCATTTATTCAACAATTTTACCAAATATCGATAAAGGTATCAATTTCATTGAAACAGTGACATAATAACTCTACTATACATGTACAAATCAACATTAAGATTGTGGCATATAAATTTTAGATCACCTACCATGAATATCTAGATGAACACTCTCTTAACCATATCGTTATATCCAAAATCAGTTATTCATTAAACCCCCACTTTATAGTCAGTCGGAAGATAGGATTTTTGATATTTTAAAGAACAATAATGAAACTGCATGCCCTAATAAAGGAAGGATTAAATATAAATGATAGAATCACCCAAAGCTTCAATTAACACTCGACAACATAGGAAATGTCTTATAAATGATGGAGATCAACACCTAAGAGGGCATGATCATTTTATTTCTTAACTAGTGCTGGTGGAAAAAGAATGAGGTGGAAAATAGAGAAGAAGTCATGTATTCCTAAGGGGTGAAAAGGTAAAAACACACTTTTAATGGGGTGAATAGTTTGGACACATGGTTTTACAATCCTTTAACCAGATATGTGTCTTTATTGTTTAACTGGGTTCTATAATACAAGTTTTCCTTGGAATCCCTCATGGTCTGTCATAACATGCACTAGCAGTATAGAATGCATCGGTCCATGAATTCACCAACTGACCTCCCCCATTGGTTGGTTTTTTAAAAAATGAACCCTTTTTTCTTTTTATAACTTTTTTCTGTGCAAGGTTTCCATTAAATTTGTTCCAACCATGTAGCAAGCATAGGATGTCCTAATTTAACATAATTTCATTTCCCTAACACCATGGACACACCCAATCATTATCAAACATCATGGAAACCATTATGTATTTAAAATTATTGAATTTAAATAATTATTTAATCATTAACACCTTTATATTAGGCCTACGATCTTGTTACCTCCCAACCATATAATGTCTTGACCTTGACCCACTCTTCACTAGAATCACTCAGCTTATAAGGATAAAATATCTGGACATTGGTCCACATATCCATATCTCATTCCAATGTTTCTTCATGAACATTACCATATTGAAATTATATTCAAATAATGGGAACATTCATTCCCTAAAATAATTCACACATTGATCCATATTATAGACTAGATGCTTTTCAAACGAAACATCATTCAAGTGCTCAAAACACTTAACATCAATCGGGTTTAACATGTTAGAGGGATACATTTTATGTATTGGATAATAAAAAATATACTTAATACCACTATAAAACTATTAAAGAGTCAATAAGTATTCAATGGGTCTGATTCATTTAACAATCTCAAATTATTCCACATATATGTGGGGGGCCATGAAACCCTCCATCAATATCTAGAATTGTCCCAACCTTATCCACACACAATGTAACACACAATCACCTACTATAATATAAAGAGGTCTATAATGCCGATCCACATAAAATTTATACCTACTATGAGATGTTACCATAAAATAACAAATCAGCTGAATTTATTTTGAAGTATCCTACAAGAGAATTATTCCAAAAAACTCTGACAAACCTCCCTCTAACTTCAATAATGAGATCTATATGGTGTACCATATACGTCCCCAAATGGTGTATTTTGAATTGTAGATTTATAGCTAATTTTGAATTAAAAAATAAACAATTACCAAAAGATTCTTCCATTATCCACCATGTTCTAGTACATAATCCTTCAATATTTACACTAGTAGATGAATAGTATCCTCCGACATACCATCCTTATGTGGGTGGAAAGACATACTCACAATCACCTGGGGACCAATCTACTTATATATTACCTTACAAGGGAAAAATGTAAATTATAGATCATGATCCAAAAATATAGTCCAAGGTAACCCTTGAAATATAATTATATCTTTAACCTATAACCCATCAAAATGGTCTATGGAGAATGTTTCTCGAATCAGAATGAAATGGGTTCCCATAGTTAACAAATATACAATTAACTAGATCATATCCTTCTTCCATGGAATCATAAAATAACCTAACACTAAATCCATCATTATGTAATCCCAATTACATTTTGGAGGGAGAAATTGTTATCAAAACCACCTGACTATAGATTCTAGATCGTCAACCACTGACTAGTAAGGTATCACATAACAAATCCTTCTACCTCTTTCTTCATCCCTAGACCAAAAAATTAATATGATGATCACAATACATTTTTGTCAAATTGGAATGAATCTCCCACTTTAATTCATGAATCCCATCAATCAAATATTACTATAACATTGTTGGCACAACCCCATGACCAAGAATATAATCAATCCCTTTATCAACAATGGTCCAACAAGAATGTGAATTCCCACTATTAAGGCATTCCATTATATATGAAAATTAAGAATACTCATGATGGATTTTCTTGATACAACTCATATGTGTGAAATCAAAAACTAAAGATATAAGGTTTATCTCACCTTGGTCATCATAAACTCCAGATGCATCTTAGAAAAAACACCATCATCCTCAACTTAGAACTATAGTACAGAACCACCTGATTTTCTGTACTATAGATCAAATCATCTGAAACACTGTCCCCCATTCCTTTTGTATAATGTATCTAAATGTAAAATGACTAAATTTTATCAACCAATAATTTTTTCCAAATATTCTAATCACCCCAAAAAATTATATACTTGAGGATTTTATTATCAGTAAACCCCATTAACCTCCCCCCAAAAAGTAATGATTACATCACATAATGGTACAAACCATCGCAACCAACTCAAAATCACGTGTTGGGTAATTTCATTCTCTAGTCCACAAGATTCATGATCCATATGATTAAACTGATTCATCTTACATCAACACTACCTTTTGAACATCACCAGATGAATTACCAAACAATTTATACTCATTACTAGGATTTCATAAAATTTGATTTGGTGTAATAGTCAATCGCTTCATTAACATATAAAAATTATCCTCAGAAGACCCAAACTACTCATTCTTGATTAACTTCTTAGTAAAAAGTTAATGTGGTGTATCCTAATGGGAAATTTTTTTTAATAAACATTTATTAGAATCCAAACATTCCGAGAAAATATGATTCATCAGAAAAATTCTTGGTCTACTCCCAAGATACCAAAAAAGATATTTATTCAGGTATAATGACACAACCTCCTCAAAAAATATGTGACCCCATAAATGAACATTTTTGATATATAAATGACACTAGGATGAATTGGAATATTGAATGTTCTTTATTAGTGTGTTTTAGATGATGTTTACATGTTAGGTATGATCATCCTGAGTTTTGGAGTACACAATGATTTCATCAACAAAAACAGAAAAAATGTGATCCATGTATGGGTGAATGATTCGTTTCATTAGGGTGATAAACATGATACATACATTATAAAACCCAAAAAATATCATAAAAGACTCATATAATCCAAAAAATCTCATGATGGTAGTCCATGGTATATTAGAAGGTCTCTCTGATATCAAATAAATCTTAGAGAACACCGAATCACCTCTGAGCTGGTAAACGATATCATTGATTCGAAAAAGTGGGTATCTGTTCTTAAATACCTTTTGATTTATCTTCTAATAGTCAATAGAGTAATAAAAGTATTCATCATAAATATTATTGAAAAATATCAGTGATCCCAAAGGTGACGTACTATTATAAAAAACAATTTATTCACCATCTCCTTTAATTGGTTTTTTCGTTGTTGGAGTTCCCTGGTTCCATTGTATATGGTGGAATGGAAACTGTTTATTCTCCCACAAAAAAACCTATCTTGAAAAAAACATTTATATTTTGTAAAAATATAGATAATTCCTCAGGCAAAACATCCTCAAACTGATCCACATTAGTATGAAATAAAAGCTAACACACTCCCTTACCATCAGGCATAAGACAAGGCATTAAGCTTTCAGTTCACATAACTACAACCCAACTATACATCCATGGAATACCTATATATCCCATTAATAATGATGGACAAAAATTTATCCTCCAAGGTATATGAATGTTACCCTACATCAGTCAGATTCAATATGGTCTTTGTATAACACTAACTGATCTATCCCCAAAATGAGATCAATTATTGACATCTCTAACACATACATCTCCAAAAAAATGATACCCACCGGCATCCAGAGCACAACCTTTAGAGTACCTAATATTTCTTCTCTCACCACTAATGGTGTATCAATAAACATAACCCCACATATATGTTCCTCGTCTAGGAAAAAATCATACATAGATATATCATAATAAAAATAATACAATGATCATGTATCGAATAAAGAATTATCAACGGTGAAAGATTTATGGATCATAACTCGAATAGTTGATTGTCTTACCTCTCCAACTAAAATTGTATATTGAACTATATAAATATAACATGAAGCTTTTCCATCTTCCCTGGTTGGAGTTCTTAGTGCCTCACCACCCTACGAATATTTACGCTCCCACCATAGTGTACCATTTCTGCTACCCCAACCTATATGATTAGTCATACACCAACTGCCTTCCTGATAACGGGTAACTAACACTCAGCCTACACTCATCATAAAACTCATTCCTCTATATTCACATACCTACCAATGATTCCTACGAAACCTCATTACAAACCCCATTCTTTGACATAGTCTACACTCAACCAGGGATTGGGAGAATTGTCCATGTATGAGTCCGGACATTCCACACTCATAAAAAACATATGGACACCCCATTGAGAGGATGATCATGAAATTACTATATAAAACCTTGAAAACACATTTAATAGAACTTTGAGGTTAAATTTTAGATAAAAATGTAGTAAAGGATTTATTAATGTCCTCTGATGGTAGGATGGGTCAGTATATATATAAAATAAGGGGGGAAAGTAGTTAATTTTTAGACAGATCCTTTAGAATAATAAGATATAAAAAACGAAATAAAATTTAATTAAACCTAGTTTTAAATAAATATAATTTATATTTACAACATGATTCACTATAATTTTTATTTTTTAACAAAAATACAATATTATTATTATGATGGTTGTGAAAAAAAAAATTAATCCTTGGTTTTACGGAAAACATAATTTAAAATTTGAACCATTAAATATCTATTATATATATGTAGGTTGATTTAAATTCCATAAAATACATTGAATTAAAAAAATAAAAAACTATTTTTCATAAATTTACATATATTAGTTATATATAAATTTAACATCTATTTGATGTGACAATAAATATAATATATGAATTGTTAATTTTAATCATTGGCCTAAAAATAAACTATTTTAAAAAAATTCACATTTGAAAATATTTGTCCCATTACATCCAAATATAATAAACTCTTTCTTAATTTTTTTTCATATGTGTATAGATTTTTTTAATAAAAACTTTTAGTTATTTCAATTTAATGAATTTGGAGCCAAAAATTTGAAATCCATTATTTAAAAAACCAAATTTTTATTATATGGAATATGTGTGTGTATATATATATTATTATTATTATTTAATATAATTTTTTAGAAATTATTATGAAAATTATTACCAAATAAATTTACTATTTAAAATAGAAACTTATATGTAAACAAATTACATTGTTGTTACCATGTCTTTTTTCTAAATAGTTATATTCTAATGGTCACCACACATTTCATACAATAATATAAACCCTTAAATTTACACTCCATTATGTCATCTAAAATAAATTATATCCTTCTCATATGTAATGCACTATTTCTATTCAAATATTTAGTTTATAATTATAGTAAAAAAATTTATCATATAATTTTCATTATTTTTCAAGTATGATCATTTGGGGATCAATATTTAATTTTCATTATATGTTTGGTTGTGTTTTGAATTTCTATTTCTTGCCTTTATTATAAATTTAATTTTTTTAGTGAATTAAATTATGATTATAAAATATAAGATAAATTACTTAAACAATTAGTTTTAATATTATTTTCATTTCATAGGTTACATAAATATCATATGTAAATGTATAGAATTAACACTATAACAACAAACCCAAACCATTAGGTCAAAGAAGGATAATAACAATACCATATGTGCACCCCCACAGAAATATGAGATCATGGAATTGAACCAACTATCCAAACATAGCTAGTGGGGAATGTTTATCTTCAGTATAATTTCACAACAAAAAAATTGAATAAATATATAAAACACAGAGTAAAAATAAGACCAATATAGTGTCGATACAACACATGTCCGAAATCACAAATGTAAAAAAAGCTCCATGATTTTGTGTAAAACCAATGTATTTGTGTAGTATATAAGTAAAATACAATTGTGGTTTTCTCTAGAGAATATCATGTCCATGACACCAAATCCATGCTCCACGATACAAATTTCTTCAATGGGACCATTTCCCTTACTCTAAAACCAAATAATTTAGACTTTTCATGCATCAAGATTCTCAGTCATTGTGTGGATAATTTAACCAAGTAGGAAACCAGAAATTAATATGTAAAAAACCAAAAATGAATAAAATGTAAATTTCATGGTTTTATTAATGTTACCAATGTTATAAAAACGAAATATATTTTATTTAGAGGTCATACACTTACAATTATTCCATATAACATCAGGCATACCTAATTAGTATCTATGTTTTATGGATAATCATTTGATGTCAAAAGTTAGAAAGAAATGGAAGAAGAATCAAAATATAGATTCATGGTGATATCATGGAATCATGTATGTGGAAGACTCTATTCCTTCACATATCATCTCCATCATGGGTCAGGCTTATAGACCTCCATATATCATCAGTTACTTAGGTCAATCATCTAATCCATTATTCCAAAAATATTTCTTCCACGGGTAAGACCTCCATGACTTCATATTCATAACTTTTAATTAGGTCCATAACCTTCCACATTACAAAAAATATAAACACCATATAATTGGGATAATTATCACATAATATTCTACATATTTTGATTATCTTGTAAAATATCCCAATTCATGGTAACACACGTAGAAGTATAGTGCAATGAATGAGAATTGTATAATTTAGTCCTGTGTAATGTAGTAGAAACATACCATACAGGATATCATTATCAAACACAATCAAATTTGATATAAGAATAATTTAGGAATCATGTGACATCAATTGGTATCCTTGGTTATAAACTCACCCCTATGCGCTAATAAACAATCATGGAAAATCAAGGTATTCAAGAAAAACAAATTATACAATGGAAAAAATATATATGGTATCCCTAAATGGTATGTGATTTCTTAAATAAATATGTGTCATTTTATCATTAATGAGTCATCACAAAAATCATATCCATGTATTAATTAGATTAATCATCTATCTAAGGATTCCCAGAAACGATTCCTAATTTTTATTTTCAATGGAAAAAAATTTCAGAAGATGTTAACAATATATCTATAAGAAAATATTCATAAATTATACATTTTTGTGATAATATGTGTTAAATAATAATACAATATATAATTATTGTACATCAAAATGGGATAATATGTCTTTATAATTCATTGATAGGTACATGTTGTTAACATTAATGGTTTTTCTATCAATTTTTTCCAATAATTTTTTCATCAACGTTGAGGTGTACATATATTCTTTGAACAAGTAGGTCTTCTGGGTGTAATATCTTCTATTTATGGATCCCAAAACCCCTTTAAGAAACATATCTAAGAAATTATTTAGGGGTTTTAACAGCGGTAGACTTAAATTTTACTTCAACGATTATGTAATCTCTTTTTATTGTTAAACTCTTTGTTTCTCACTTTCATAATAAAATTGATTGGAAAATTAAAATATAATTTTCATCCATTAAATCTAATAATTTTTTAAATGATTATTTATAAAATTATGAATAAAATAAAATAACTATCATGTAACTCATTATATAGAGTGGACTCAATAACATAATATAGAGGGGATATTTGAATACTATGGGAACTAGAATATGACGACGAAAAAGAAGAACCATATTTATTTAGACAACGTTTCATAGATCTCATATAATTGACTTATAGACTATCCAATATAAAAAAACATCTGAAAAATATAATTCATAGGGGATATGATATTTTAATTAATGCATGACACAAAATGGATCATATAATAAAAACAAAAATTACATTCATCATTTAATATTTATTATCGTATTCATATCTATAGAGTATTTAAATCATTCTATGAAGGGATTTTCGATTATTTTAGAAAATTAAAATGACGAACACACACAATATGGTAGACTGCAGAAGATGAAAGGGAAAAACTGGTTTTTTAGAAACATTTTATCCCTTTGGGGAACTACATAAATGTTTTATGGTTTTACCCTTACCCATCACATAGAATTAATATTAATGTACTGGGTTACCATTACATGTATAATATTAAAAAACAAGTTCACATTTGCATTGTTCATAGAAACACTATCATTCTGTTACATAGTCAATATTTCTCCATGAAACAATATGAAAACAACCCTTACATATTGTTTAGGTTATGTATAACATTAACATTTTCATTGTCATATTATAGTTATTCATAGAAATAGATTTGGAATTGAAACCAAGATTATTTATAAAAAATTATGATTATACAGTTATCACTTTCTATAAATTCTTCATCATTGATATGTACCTTAATAATTCCTTTAATAAACTTCATATTATGCCCAAAAATATAATTAATTCCCTTATATTTTTCGCCATATCAATACATGCTGCCACAGAATCCATAAAAATTGTGTCATCTTCCCTCAATGTAAATTCTAAATATAGTCTAAAATCTACATATGGTTCTTTAAATATGATGAATCATTCTATAGTTCATATTTAATAATATAAGTGGAACTAGATAAAGAAATTATGAAAAGAGAAATTTGAAAGACATATTTTATACATTGGTGACATGAATGAATAAATATGAAGTGGAAAACTATCCTAACCAATCATGTGAGGCCAAAATAATTAAAAATTATGGGGATAAAATTCATTCATTCCTCTAATATTTATGTTCAAACAAATTATTTACTATTAAGAACACATAGCCTACTAAAAAACTCTATAGGTATCCTCCATTTATTGGAATAATATATCATCTTAGTTAGAATAAATATCATTGATATTTTAATTAGATGTAATTTTTCATATGTCAACTGAACTAAATGGGCCCCATAATGACTACTTCACAATCTTTGAGAAAACATTTTGTTGAATAAAATTGCCTCCCTTAACGCGCATTATAATGTTCTATCAGATTCAAATCATAGAAACTGATGTTTTTTTTTTGAAAACTCATCCATGTGTCATTGAACATCAAAGTCACTAGATTTTTTTAGTTGATAGACATGAATTTCATACTATGTTATAATGATTATATGCTCTTATATTCCTACAACATGGGT
Source organism: Viscum album (assembly GCA_963277665.1). Lineage (NCBI taxonomy): Eukaryota > Viridiplantae > Streptophyta > Magnoliopsida > Santalales > Viscaceae > Viscum > Viscum album. The sequence goes on along the minus strand of OY728160.1, from coordinate 1,041,539,909 downwards.
ATAGTATATTTTTCAAAATATTAGCAGATCCCCAAATACATTCTATAAGACCATCCAAAAACAATGTAATAAATTGAAAATATTGATTAGATATTATTCCCAATTAAATTCCATTAAATCATAAAATATCATAAATATAATTATCTATTATCTTATCAACTTACCAAGACTCACAAATTGAATATAAATTATAATTATAGTGGTCTAAAAATTAACTAGATGATATCATGACTATTTGGCGTGTTAGGAGACACCATCACACTTTAATTCATAAACTCCAGAACTTGTAAATTTGAAATTAAATTTGATGGATAAAACCCCAAGTATTATGGTGTTCATCATTTAACATCTTAAAAGGTATGGAATTGTTAAAAATTAAATCAACGTATCTATTCATTTTATTACATCATCAATTACCTTGATGTTCTTGTCATCATGTTGGTTCCAGGGAACATTTTTATTCATGATATTATACCATCATGAGTATACTAGTGAAATGAATAAGAATATTATTTTGGTTGGGTATTGACTAATATCCACTCTTGTGGTTATTATCGGGGTTTGACAATATTTTTGTGGAAATACAAATAGATGTTCATAGGAAAAAAGATTTGAATATATAATTGGATTTTTTATGTTGGTTAATTATTCAATTGTTTATGAAGATTTATTTTTATGTTTTACCAATCTAGTGTGAGTGTTTGATTATTATTGTTGAATATTGAATATGTTATAATAATTTTGGAATTATATATATTTTTATAAAATTTAAAGGGATCAAATAATCATTGAGTGGTCCCTATGATACCTAATAATAATATTTTATATCATATGTGAAATTTGAAATATATCATATGTTAATATAAATGTTTTTCTAACGTCACAATACATAAATTTGAATCTATGAACACTATTAGAAATAATGAAAAGTCCTCAATTCCACTTAAACATTTTTATGTAAATCCAATGTTACAAAAAATTAATTACCATGAAACATAATTTTATCCACGAGTAGAGAGTGAAAATTTTAAATGTAATCTAGACAATAATACGACATAAATTGTTCAAAAAATAATAAAACTATCTAACACCGATATAATATACATATCTTTAATGTATCATGTTGATATAAAATGGAACGATGTGAAATTGATGAAATATTTTTATATATTTGATAAATACATTTTGATATTTAAATAGTTGAGATATGGATATAAATTTTCCATTGAATAATAGAAACGGAATTAAAAAATTAATAAGGATAATAGATGTTGAGAATCAAAATATGGATTTAGAATAATAAATTTCAAAAGGGATTTTCAGTTTTCCTTTATAAGATATATATGAAGAATATTTTTTATATAATATTTTATTTAAGATGATATTTATATGGAATTTATTATTAAGATTTACTTCTAATGATTAATGTTTCTATTCTACGGATATAGGTATCATCACATGAAGATATATTAAAAAAATTAAAATATAGTGTGTGTCCCATTATATGTGAAGACATTTGGATACATATAAATATATCTGTTATGGTGCATGGTAAACAAATGAATATTTAATTACACATTCAATGATTCCTTCATGGTTGGAAGAGATTGATATCAATCATGATGATAATAAGGACACACGTTTTATTTGATTTTAATGGTTTATAATGAATATATACAATATTAATTAATCGATATCATATATAACAAAAGGATCTATATTCCTATATATTTGAGGTTATTTATATGGAGGGAATAATATTTATGAATTCTTGTAAGCATACACAATCATAAATTTATTATAAAAAAATAAGTTATTATGTTACATTCATGAGTTGTATTTATATAAAATAATGAGATACATAACCTAAAATAAATTCCATTATATAATTGGTGTTCAAAACTAGAATTTTTATAGAACTAATAATGATAATAAATTCACTATTCATTGAAGAATGAAGAGAGGATAAAGAGATAGATGCCCTTATTTTTTCATTTATTACAAATGAAGAAGGATATGGACATTATAATTGTTAGTATATTATATTAATTTTTCATTAAGGCTTTGTAAAAAAAATATTTCCATCATTAATATGGACATATCATATTGATTTATGTGTGGGGTCTCTATCATGTTTGTTTAATATTGATTAAGGATAAAAGTAATATTTAGTTTATCAGAGACATGAACATTATCAATGATCATATTTATATGGATTTAATCAAACATCATATATTAAGTTGATATCGGATGTGATTGTTCTATAAAATAAAAATTTAATTCTAATTACTATACTGTATCTTGTTTCTACTAGGTGTATAAGATTAATTATTTAAATCTACCTAATCCTCTTCTATATCAGGGAATTTGAGTTTTGTTAGCGTGATATATGGCCAAATATAGTTATAGTATTTACAAATCTAGATTTTTTTCATCCCTGTTATCATATCCTATTGATGATTATTAAGATTACTAAAATAGTCCATTTATAAAATAAAAATATATGATGAGAGATCGATTGAGTTATACAAAATGAATATATATATATAGATAAAATTGAAATGGGTATTTATAAATTAATTATTGGACACTATAATAATACCACCCATATTTCAATGGAGTTCACTACTATTTGTGGTAAAATAATTAGTATAACAGAAATGATTCCCACCCTGAATGAATCTAAATAATATGGAAATTTGAATATTTTTTTATTTATATTCCAAATGTATTTACAATTTAATGATTTTTAAAATGATATGAGTTTCTCTATCAATTATATAAGGGAATAATTATACCACAGGGCATTTAAGAATAAAAATAAATTATAAGAACAAATAGTGAAACGAATCATTATATAATAAAGAGAACAATGTGATTGTATTCTAGTCATTGTAGTGTTCATTATATTATATCTCCTACTAATAAATCACAAGAATGAACATGTAATGAGAAGAAATAAGTCTTTGTTAATGATGTATAAAAAATACATCATCATTCATAGATGATAGTTAAACTAACTCTCATTTATATTAAGAAGATTTAAGAATATTTGGAGGTGTTCACGCATATGAGTATTAAATAGCTGAATCAAGTGTGATTTTGATGGATATAATTCATAATTTTGAAAAATATATAGTAATTAATTATTTTGTTTCCTTCAAAATCATGCAGGAGGAGGCCCACATAATTTTTGACAACTGTCAAACTATATAGAATTTTATGGAATATATGATATTGATATATATAAATATATAAATATATTTATTTATTTATACATGAATATTGGATTAAATAATTTCAATAAAGCAGATATTGAGTAATGATTGTTCAAAAATTTTATGTAGTTTCATAGTAATATCTAGAATTAGTTTGAAGTGAAGAAATAGATTTAAAATATATCCTTACATTAGATGTAGTTACTTTATTCAATGGATCTCAATATTATATCCCTGATAGTGGGATTAATTATTATAATTTCATCGTGTACTATAATATAAAATTCCTGAATATTAGGTTTAAAATATTATATGTTATTCTAAAAATATGATGAATTTAGTGGAGAATTAAAAAACACAATAGACGTGAAATTTGTAGTGAATGAGGACCAATGGGAGAATAAATATATTGTTCCATTAATTATTATAAAATATTATGGTAAAATATCTTCTTCCACACATAACAAAATATAGTTTATTTTATCTAAAAGGAAAAATTTTTATAGAATGAGGTAATTAAAAGAACTCCATGATAGATAAACATTAAAATAATAATAATGTGGGTCTATTTTATCATAAAATTATTTGTTCCACAAATTCCATTCCCATTAAAAATTATAGTATATGATCCAAATTTGATCCCATACAGTTGGAAGGAAATAGTGTGTAAAAAATCCATATCAGTAGTTAATGGAAAAATATATTTTATATTTTATTCCATAGTTGATTATAAATTGAAGGATAATGTGACATAGAATTAGTAATAATTCAATTCTAACTATGATGGAGATAAATGTATTAAAAAAGGGTTGTTTGATACAGTTTGTGTTGTATAAGCTTCATGAATAAGGATGTGGACTATTTGAATTATATGGAAACCGATAAAATAAAAATCCATATTATATAATTATTTCACAAGTAGGATATATATTTATTTGCATAGAATAAATAAATCAATCTGTTCATATCTAATAGAATTGAATGTATTAAAGATACTCAATTAAAATTTGAATACCAAAAAGTCTATATAATAGAACATAATTTAGATATATTGATATCAATTAAGAAATTAAGAATTTTTTTTCAAAACACAACAATTACATGACAAGACTGTATAGGTATTGTTCCATTAGAACCTAGTAAACAAAAATAAATGGTTCATCAGATAGATTCATTATCTCCCACACAATTTTCCATTACTAGACCCCCTTTTGACATATAATACTCAATGCCTTTTTTCAAGACCTAGGGAAGAACAAATGAATGGTGGAGATCATATGATATGTAAGGGTAAACAAGGGTCATATAAATCATATCATTATCATAAGACAAATGAATATAAAATTTAAAGATAGTATCTGATATATGAAAGATCCTGATATCATTATTTGGGATAAATCAAAAAAGTTCATAGGAATCAATTATCGTAATCCCAAAATCATAACGTATGATATGAAATTTCTTGCATACACATATGCATATAAAATCATTTCATATTAGTCATGGGTCATTAGCAAGACCAACAGAGTAGAAAATGTCCATTACTGAACTATGTCACTCCACATTATAACCATATACTACTGAACTGATATCATTTATTATTCCATCCATGTCTATAGCTTGAGATATTATTCTTTTCCCAATGAATTGGGGGGAGAAATAGGTCCAACCCATATCATAATGAAATCAATCTTATGTGTTCCACAATAACACAAATCATCCAACAAAACCAGTGGAATAAAATGAATTTCATTAAACACCATAACATATTCCATATAAAAAATGGATTTTATTAATAACATTCCCTCATAATCACAATAAAAACATAGGAATAATATGTATTTCATACTAGAAACATAACCTAATAAAATAATTACATATTAGATTGAAAATAATTTTTATATAACAATGGAAAATAATTTTTGAGGAAAATATCCTTTTTTCAATCACTATTCCTTTTCTCAAAATACATAAATTTTTTTAATGAAATGATTATTTTTGGAAATAACCTTCAAATCACCTCAATGAATATTATGTTAATTAAGGTGGTATTAAGATCTATAAATTTTTTTGGTCGAAGTGGATACTCAAGAGGCGGTGAATTGAGTTCCAAATAAAAATTTCGGTTAAAAAATATTTCTATTAAAATCCCACAATTAAAAAATAAGTTAAACTATAGTGAATTTGTAAAACTGTAAGGGTTCGATTAGGTTCTCCAACGATTGGTTTGGTCTCAGTTATTTTAATCATAATATTAAATTAGATTTTTAAACTAACATACTGATTTATAATAGTTTCAATCACATTCTAGATTAACTATAAATTTAACATTAAAACAATTTATTATTTCAAATAAATTAGCAGCATAATATTCAATATGAGTTAAAACCAAAACAAGTAAGCACAACAGTTTTAAAACAAGTGGTTCAGTCTCATGCTGAGACTTAGTCTTATAAAACAATTTATATAAATTTTGATCCACACCCTGGATTGTGGTAAACAATAGTAAAGAGACTTTCCAGGTACTGAGACCTCTACCACAGTTCTCCATGGTAACAAGAACAATAGAACATTGGCTATGCAGGTAACACTTGACCCCTACCACTATCTACTGTGGGATACAAGAGAGTTAATGATGATTGGTGTGAGGATACAAAAATACTCCTGATTAGCACAGGATAAAATGTGTGTATAGAATATAAAGAGTACACACACTGCTCAAAATGTGAATGAATGAAACACAACAGATATAAACAAATAAAGATGAGTTTATAGTACTCTATGTGTTGGGAGTGAAGCTTTGGACTCCTTGGTTTGAAGCAGTTGAAGGTTTGAGTCCTCTGGTTTTTGTCAATAAAAACATAGTGTCTTAGTTCTATTCCTTCACTTCCAGTGTAGGTGTTCATCTTGAGTAGGAGAGTATTATTTATAGAACATAATATTCTTCGTTGAACTTTTGTTCTTGATGAGTACGAGAGTTCTTCTAGTTCACTGTGTGTTCTTCTTTGCATGTACGTGTGTATATTATCTTTTTTTTCTATGTGTTTTTGTGTCTACTCATATATCATTCTTCTGTAGCTTGATATCTCCTTTTATCCCTTCAATTCAGACGATGGGAATGATTACCCTTGTCTGGTACGAGGTACAATTCCCATACATGCCAACAACTATCATTAAATAACATTAATTGCATTATAATCATCAAATATGATTGTTAGCATTATTTTAATAATATTGAAAAAGTATAGAGTTTGAGAAATAGTGACTAGTTAACAGTCGTCTTCCATCAGTATTTTTCTGTTGGTGGACTTGTATCAGTAGCTATGAGTATCAGTGAGCTCTCCATCGGTATACTTGTAATGGTAACGATTACATAGTGTAACAGTAGCATTGCATCTTAGTAACACCTTTTATCAGTAGCTCTTCCTGTATCGGTAGCAGTCTGTCCATAACAGCCGACTTGTATTATTAGCTATCTGTCGGTAGCTATTCTTGTATATAAGTAACTCGATTGTACCAGTAGCTGCTCATAGCGGTGACTCTGTCTGTATCGGTAACTATAATTATCGGATGACTCTGTATCAACAGCTCATTATCGGTGGACATCATATTGGTAGCTTGTCTGTATCGGTAGACTCGCATACTAGTAGATGTATACATATCGGTAGCTCTGTTCTATACCAGACCAAGTGTATGTTTGTCTGTAATAGTAGCATGTGCATACTAGTGGACTTAACAGTTATCCATTCAATGCAACACATAACCCTTATCTGTTCTATGCAACACCTATGCAGATTGAGTTAGAGTTATTTGAAATTACATATAAACATAGATAAACATTTATTAACATATTACAAAGATCAATTTGATATTCTTATCAACTCAATATTTGGATGAAAATTTTACTAATATATGAAAGAAAATTATTTGGGATTTTCAAATCATATTAAAACATAATTGAGATTATCAAAATAGGTGAGGTCAACAGTCTCCCCCTTTTTGATAATCACAAATTTTGATATTTTAATCCCAAAATAATTATTAATGTATCATATGATATTGCATTAAATAAAATTTTATCAGATATAATAATAAAAACAAAATAAAAACAAAGTACTAGAATTATAAAACATATGTATCAGAGGTATTATAAGGAAAAATTATATTTCTCATAGGTCTCCCCCTTTCTTATGATCATATATCTTGCTTCTCATTTTTCTCCCCCTTTGTCCTTCCATATTTTTTCCATCCATATTTTGTCATATAATGTCTGTTCTCACCCTTTGTGATTAGAAAAAAGAAGGAAACAAACAAAGAGGTAAAATGGAATAAGAACATTTGGATTTCATGGTGCAAAAAGATAAAAAGAAATACAAAAAGGAAATAAATGGAATATAAGTGATTCCTATCAAATGTCTTAGACACTATTCAATCCTCCGTCTGAATGTCAATGTGGGATTTTCCTTTGGTATCCAAGTTATACTCAAACTGTTTGGATGTAGGTGGAGGCTTAGGAACTCCAAAAATGATTAGAGGAGGATAAGCTACTGAAACTATTCCGGGAATGTACGGTGTAACTCTCTAAGTGATCATAGGAGTAATGCTACGGATGGATTAGACTAGTGTCATCTGAGTAAGATATCTAACAGAGGCAGAGGCAGGTAAATCTGGAGGTAAAATTATTGGATTATTATCCACATGTAATAAAGGAAGCAAAAGATTTCTAAAATCCATCTTGATTCCTCCTCCTCTTTCCATGGAAGAAATGAAATCATCATAGTTCTCCGTGAATTTTTCCAGTGCAGGGGTTAACTCCTTAAGCTTGCTGACTTGTTCTCTGAAGTCGTGATTGAATGGAGGTAACTTTATGTTCTCTAACATAATCTTGAAATGGTTGTTGAGATGATGCTTGGTGTAGGCCATTTAGAAACAGTAATCTACCTTGTATTTCACTTATTTATAAGAAGAAGAAGCTTCTCTCATATAATCTTGGAAAATATTCATTTTATCTCTTGTGGTAGACACAACTTGGGTCATAACAGATGAGTCCAAAGAGCCATTGGTTGAATCTGAACCAAGATCCTCCTTCATCAAATCTCTAATATGATCTAATTCTATTGATGGTCTGGAAGAAAGAGAACCAATATAAAAAGACACAGTTTCCGTGAAACTCTTAATTAGACCACTAATAAGATTTGTCACTGCATAATCTTGGGTGCTAACATGCTTTGTTATGAAATGCATAAAATCGTCAAAAACTGATACCATTTGGTTGACTACACTCTTCAAATAAGACAAATACTTGTCTGATTGAGATTTAGAACTCATATATGATTCCAATGAGACAACTGATCCCTTTAGAACTTCAACATCCTCTTCCAAGCTATAAACCTGATGTTGGAAAGTTGTGATTTTAAAAACTATCTCTGCCACAAAGTTTGACACATTATAACCAATAGAGTGTTCATATGACTATTACATATTGATCATATCTACAAAAACCCATCTTTTTAACTTCGAAACATAATCACTCAAAAACTCTTTCATCTCAGCCTTCAAATATTTTAATTCAACCCTAGTGACTATATTAGCAGGCACAACAACAAGTGCTCTTTTAGACACAATACTGGATACTGAGTCATTCAGAATCGACTGAATGAATGACACTAAGGATGATTCCATTTTTCATATCTCTTTCACAAAATATGTCTTAAGATCAGACTTCAACTAATCCAGATCAGCTCTTCTTACAATATTCTTAGGTAATATCTTTGAAAGAACATCATAATTAAATTCTGGATGACTGAGGGTGGTCTCATTATAAGAATCTGGGTAATCCAATCCACAAACTACAAACCCTGGGTCCCCTACCCAATCTTCAATCTCAACATCCACTGAAACAATGCAAAATATGGTTGGATTCTCTCCCTCAACTGGTGAATTCTCTTATACAGAAATATATCCCTCAGCTGCTCGGTCTTCCTCAGAATAATCTTGCACAACCATCTCCATTTCACCAATAGCAGGAGTCTCCTTAGGAATAGGAGAAGGTCTATCAACTTCAACAAGAATATCCTCTAAAGGTACAATAGAACTTCAAATCAGAGGAATCAAATTCAATGTGGCCGAAGTAGATTCTTCATTTTCAGATTCTCTTTCTTCTTCCTCATTCTCTGGGGTAGCGTCTTCCTGATCTGATCTCTGCTGGTCTTCCTCATCCATAGGTTCCTCTTCATTGTTCACAACCAAAACATTTTCTCTAGTAGTTAGGTTAAAAGAATCGCTTCCCTTTTCTTGTGATACAATATCAAGAGTTGGGCTAGGAGGGAATTCCGGATCTCCACCATCTAGTGTAGATGAATCATCATCTTCTAATTCATCACTATACTATAGAAACTCCTCATCAGTTCCTAGACCTGGATACCTCACATCATCAGGCCTAGAAGTATTATTCACATGATTAAACTTATCATATAACTTCTTATCATCAATAACACACTCCTTTCTCCATGGGACCCAGCTTATCTTCATGTACTTTCACACTGTGCTTGTGATTCAAAAATTGTTTCTTACCACCACTGTCTCATCCTGAGACTCAAAAACTCACTTTATTTTAATCATAACCGAAATCAACATGGAAAAGAATAAATCACTGGTCTTTGATTTGGGTTTGGTCATATTCTCCATTTGGATCATTAGCAGCCTTCATGGATTCACCTTCACACCATGTCTCAAGAGATGTAATAGATAGATATCTTGATATCTCAAATTTGCAAAGTTCCATATTCTGGGACATAGCACATGTTTCACAAATTTGAAAAAAAAATCTGTTTCCTCCATCCATTTTAGTAGCCACCACCTTTCTCTGCTTTCCCAAACTAGTGAGCTCCTCTATGGAAGTCTCATAATCAAATATGTCACTTGTTGGCGGTATTGTCTTCGATGAATATCCAAAAACTCATTCATGTGGAACTCTCAGGTACTAAGCCCACTCAATAGATGAAAAGGCTATTTCCTTTCCATTTACCCATGAAATGATTCTATTTACCTCATCATATTTCTGAAAACTCACAAACTCAAAAAACTTTATTACTCGCTTTAGATAGTAGGGGCCATTGTTATTTGAGGAGCATTCTACCCATTTCTGATCTTCCAGCACCTCTAGAACTAACGATTTACTAGACATCAACCATTCCGGGCATAGATCATTCTTTATTACAATATATCTATTTTGTAAATGCGAGTTCACTAGACACCTACTAGACCTTGTTCTTCTAACACTGGTACTTTTTTCTGGCACTATTATCTGCATCTTCACATTCATCTCATCAACGTCATCTATGACAGTCGTATGTCTGGTTTTTTCTATTTCTAGAGTTAAGAAGTTAGGTTTCTCGCGAGATTTTGGGATTAAATGATATGGGATTGAAAGAGGAGAGTTTGGTGTACTGAGATTTAACTAAGACATAGTTTTTATTATTTAAGAATCATAAAATAAATAAATAAAACATAATATGTATAATATATATGATTCAAATTCTGGAGGCTAAAGATAGTAGTTTAAAATCAGCATAGCCTATCGATAACACATGCCATTGAGGATTATTAATGGTGAGGTATATTAGTGAGGTTCCATACCAGTGAGGTATAATAGTGAGGTTCCATATCAGTGAGGTTTCATACTGGTGAGTTATAATAGCGATGTTTCATATCAATGAGGTTTCATACCGGTGAGGTATGATAGTGAGATTTCTAACACACAAAGTCTATCACTCCTAATTCATGTCTAATGTACCTTAAACTATCCGAACATAAATTATTGGTGAAAATGTAATCTAATTGATGTCCAGTACCTATAAATTCTAGAGTAATATCACCCTTTTGGTAATTATCTCTCAAAAAATGGTGCCTTGCATCAATGTGTTTAGTCCTAGAGTGAGACACAGGATTCTTAGAGATGCTAATTTCACTAGTGTTATCACAATTTATTTATACATGTTTAAAATCATATCCATAGTCCAACAAATTATGTTACATCCACAAAAATTGTTCACAACCACTACCAGTAGCTATATACTCTGCTTCAGTAGTAGAAAATGCAACAAAATTCTGATTCTGACTACACCATGATAGTAGGGACATACCTAGAATATGAAATGATCCATAAGTGATATTTCTATCTAACATGAAACCAGAAAATTCAGCATCTAAATAACTTATTAAATCAAAATATTGTCCTTTGGGATAAAACAAACCTAAATTTTCAGTATTTTAATGATATTTGAAAATTATATTAACAGTAAGAAAATGGGATTATTTAGGATTAGCTTGAAATATTGCACACATACACACACTAAACATAATATTTGGTCAACTAACAGTAATGTAAAGTAGACATCCAATCATACCTCTATAATTTGTTCGATCAACTGGTTTCCCAGATTCATCAATATCCAACTTGCAAGTGGTACTCATGTGTGTTTGACTTTCCTTAATACTATCTAAAACAAAACTTTTTAAAAGTTCCTTTTTATATTTAATTTGATTTAAAATAATACAATTTTCATTTTGATAAACATGAAATCCATGAAAATATTTTAGTTCTCCCATTAAACTCATTTCAAATTCATTTTTCATACTCTAAAAAAATCAATACACAAGGTATGTTTAAAAGATCCAAAAATTAAATCATCAACATATATTTGTACAATAAAAACATCTTAAGAAATTATTTTGATAATGAGAGTTGGATCAGAAATCCCTTTGGTAAAAAATTTTGAAATAAGAAAATTTTAAATTCTATCATACCAAGCTTGTGGATCTTGTTTCAAACTATATAAAGCTTTAGATAGCTTAAAAACTCAATTTTCAAAATGTGGATTAGTAAATCCAGGAGGTTTTTCAACAAAAACATCTTCAATTATACAACCATTTAGAAAATCACTTTTAACATCCATTTGATATTACTTGAAATTCAAATGAGGAGCATAGGCATGTAGAATCCTAATAGCTTCTAATCTAGATACAAGGGAAAAGTTTTTCTCATAGTCTATTCCTTCCTCTTGACTATACCCTTGTGCAACTAGCCTTGCTTTGTTTCTAACTATAGTTCTAGACTCATCAACTTTATTTCTAAGGACCTATTTAGTGCCTATGGTCAAAGTGTCCTTAGGTCTATCAACTAATTCCCAAACTTTCTTTCTTTCAAATTTATAAAATTCTTCTTGCATAGACATTACCCAAAATTCATCATTGATTTCATCATTAATATTTTTTGGTTTTATTTGTGAATGAAAAGCTTGATGTTTGACCTGGTTTCTTAGAGAGGCTCTAGTCTATGTACCTCAATCAATACTACAAACAAAATCATCTAAAAGATGATTGTTTAGAATCCTAGTTGGTCTAGTAAAGGCAGGACTAGAAATTTCAGGTTCTTCTCTAGATTCAGACTCTATTGAAATAGGTTCTAGAATGTTTCTAGAACTGGATATCTTTACAACAGGTTCATTGATTTTATCATTAAGGTTCAAAACAGACAAATATTCTTCATGATTTTCAATGAAAGATTTGGGTTCTTGTGGATTAGTTTCATCAAACTAGATGTGAACAGATTCATCCACCCATTTGGTTATTTTATAAAAAAATCTATATGCATTGTTAGTAATTGAATATCCTTGGAAAATTCCATCATCAATCTTGGATGCAAACTTGTCAATATTATATTTTTTATTGAGAATAATGACTTTGCAACCAAAAACATTAATGTAATTGACATTAGGTTTCCTATGGTTCCACAACTCATAAGGGGTCTTTTTTAGAACAGGTCTAATCAGGACTCTATTAATAATGTAACAAGATTTATTTACAGCTTCTGCCCAAATTTAAATTGGCAGGTCATACTCATTAAGTATAGTTCTTGCAGTCTCTTGAAGTGTTCTGTTTCTTCTTTCTACTACACCATTCTGCTGAGGTGTTCTAGGGGCAGAGAAATTGTGACTATATCCATTGTGTGAGAAATAAGATTCAAATTCATGATTTTCAAAATGACGACCATGATCACTTCTCAATGTCTTAATCTTAAGTCCACTAAGGTTTTCCACCGTCTTGGAATATTTAATAAAGTGAGAACAAGCTTCAATTTTGTGAGCTATGAAGTATACCCAAGAGTACCTAGAATATTCATCTACTAAGACATATACATAGTGCATCCCATTTAAAATAGAAACTCTAGAGGGTCCAAACAAGTCCATGTGAACCAAATCGAGAGGTAGAGAAGTTGAAACTTCTTTCATTGATTCAAAATAAACATTATGTTTCTTTCCCAATTGATAAGGATTATAAACATTATCAGCCAGTAATTCATGTTTAGGTAGGTCTCTATCTATGTTTTTCCTTGTCAGTTTTCTAAGTGAATGAACATTGCAGTGGCCTAATCTTTTGTTCCATATCCAAGACTCTTTATGGAAAGAATTCATGCAATTAATGTTTTTTTACCCATGTAATTAAAATCAACAACATAAAATTTTTCATTTCTTAGAGCAGAAAATCGAAAAATATTTTTAGAATTAAAAACATTAAAAGAATAATTTAGAAATTTAACATTGAAACCATCATTACACAACTAATAAATACTTAACAGGTTATACTTAAGTCCATCAACAAAAAAAACATTGGAAATTAAAACTGAATCAGTGTTACCAATCTATCATAAGCCGATGATTTTTCCTTTTTGAATTATCTTCAATGGTGACATGACCTCCACCAACATTGATTAAACTATTTAAGCACGAGTAATCTCCATTTATATGCCTTTAACATCCACTTTCTAGGTACCATACCTTCTTATGGGAACTTTTCAAGAAAATTTCCAAAAAAACAGGTTTAAATAGAAAATTATTTTTGTTCCCAAATTTTCTTGGATCTAGATAGGTTAGCAAGAAAAATTTTTTGGACCCAAATTTATCTAATGGGTCTCATACAATTAATATAGTAAAATGATTTGGAAAGATAAACATTATTTGATCTATAAACGTGTGAATAACTAGTTAAAGAATATGTATTTCTAGAACTATAGAAAGCAACAATATGTCCATATTTAGGAATAAATCTATTTTTAGTAATTTTTCTCTGTCCAGGCTGATAGCCTATTCCAGTGGAATATTTTGGTGCCACTTTTTTTTTCCTATAATTTGAGATAGAGTATTATTTCAATTTGTGAATTTCTCTAAATTCATCCTTAATTTCCCATTAGAAAATTTCATTTCAGTGTTTTCCTTATGTAATTGAGCATTTATTTCCGTTTCTATATCAGGTGAAGATTTAATATAGCTGGTCAAAGCATGTTGTTTCTTGATGGTATTACACTTGTCCTTCAATTCATTATTGGTTTGTTATAGTATATTATAGTATTCAAACAATATCTCTTTATACATGTTATAATCACTACATTCATTCCCATAGTAATTATCATTCAGCATAGGGGAAACATGTACCTCAGATGTATTAGTCATGAAACACATGTTGGACCGATTCTTTTCAGAATCAGAAACATCAGACTCACTTTTGCTGTCTTCTAAAGTACTCCAAGTTGCCTTCATGGATTTCTTATATTTTAGGTCCCTGTAGTCATATTTATTCTGGCACTTTAACTTCGGGCAGTCTGCCTTAATGTGTCCTTTCCTTTTGCATTCATAACATCTTATCTCATCAAACTTATCAGATTTCTTCCCATCCTTATTCGAATGACCTTTGTTGTCATATTTTCCTTTATAATGTGGTTTTATGAAGAATTTATTTTTCCTCTAGAACTTATTGAACCGTCTAAATATTTGAGCCATCTCTTCATCATTCTTAGAAACTGAATATTCACTTGATGAACTTTTAGTATGTATATGAACATTCTCCTTGTAATTTCTCTTTGGGGAAGTAGATTTAAATGCAACTGACTTCCTTTTTGATTCATCATATTCTTCCTTGTTTACATTCAGCTCTTCTTCATACATCATTAAATTACCAATTAATTCATTAACAGTTAGTGATCTTATATCATACTATTCTCTTATTGAAACAGATGTGCCTCTCCATCTTTCTTGTAGACATCTTCGTATTCTCATAATATTTTCCTTCGTAGGAATATCTTTTCCTAGTGAGCTCATAGTGTTAAAAATTTTATTTAACCTGAGATACATATCTGAAATAGTTTCATCATGTAACGCCCTGAGCCATGTTACCCATAGTCGGTGCATTATTACATAACATTTTCATCATCACAAAAGATCAAATCTCGAAAGACCAAATATTTTAGTTTCCTTGGAATCACTAGATACATTCATAAAGATTACATTATATCATAAAGTGAATACTACACCAACATCTTGTCTCCACACTCATATCCAATTATAATATCCCTGCAGGTCATTCATAAAATACTTCTTCACATCATGGGAAAAATAAAACATATAAAGGGGTGATCTCAAATTCCCAATAAGGATAAAAATATAGCAAAAACTTTCATAAATACGAATAAACATTTAAGGCAATGTATAACTAAAATGAAATCCTTTGAAACTTGAACATCAGCATAATATGGAAAAGATAAAGTGAAATAATACCATTTACATATTAACATGGATATTCTACTAGTCGAATAATCAAATGCAATATCAATAACCACATTCATAATGACAGAATGCATATTGTCGGACTACCATAACCACATAGTCAAGGCCTTTGTGATAAGACTACAAATAATATTTTTTCAAGGACTTGTGACAAGACACTAGTTTTCCTCATGAGACCTTCTGATGCATCGAGGATATATAGCGGGCTCCACCCGTCACTTATTAAGTCCAATGCATTCCTCATATGAACAGGTTTACAAATATTATAAACACTCGTATTAAAACTAGCATACGAAATGTCAATATTTCTCAATAAACCATGAATGGTATAAAAATAACACGTCCATAATCAAACATATCAAAAAACCTTCAATACATTATGGATTTTTTGTATCATAATAAATAAACATCACATAATCTTAAAATCCATCAAAGGATGTTGACATTGTTGAAATCAAAACTATTTGAGAGAAATTTCACTTTTCTTGAAATCATTTAAATGTCACATAATTATAAAAGAAAAAATTTACTTTGAAAAGATTCTTATAAACTTGTAAGGAAAGCTTTTATGATTTTATAATAGAAGAAAATATCTGCAGACACCCTATAAGTTAAGAAAAACATTCATTCCTTAATTCTATCAAAAACCTTAAAAATGGCATTGTTTGGAAAATTACCAAAATATTCCTTTATAAAAATATTATAAAATTTCAATAAAAGGGTATAAATGACATTAAACCATAGTCTGTAAAATATTATGAATGATTTGAAATACATTTTTAAGAAACATGGATGTGGATGGTAAATAGGTCCCAGTAGATAATTATGTATAAACAACCTCGGATAATGAATAGATTGTGAAATAAACCCTTACCTTGTACTTTTCCTTGGTTGAGGGTAGGTTAACCTTCTGTATAATGGTGAAATAATTTTTATGAAATTATACAAGAATCATATACATTAATATGATATCATATATGATCTTTTTACATTGGATTGTTAATAATGTCTTAGTATTATCATCGTTTCGGTGTTAACTTACTAGTTTTATTTTATATGTTTTGTTACATAAGTTGTGTTTGTTATGGATAGGTTGTATCTTTTTCATATACATAATTATATCAATTCCTTAAACATTATTTTTAATCATAAAATGATAATTATACTTGAATGGAAATGATGGAGAATGAATCTCATCGTGTTCGTGGAGACGGTAGTCCGTACCTACGTACGCGTGACAATATCATTATTTTGATATTAAAATAATATATAATTGGATGATATAACATATATATAGAATCATTATCATGTTGTATTTATTATTAACTTAAATTACACATCATTATCATATCCATACAAATAATAATGTTTAGAATAACTATTACACAAGGACGTGGAGATGGTATGCCATACGTACGCACGTATGGTGACTTATAATTCAAAGGGTGGGTAGAATAATGAATATGGTTGTAGAATATCTATAATAACATCACATTATATAGAAGATACTGTAGTTATTATTTTAGAATGGAAATAACAAAGAAATAAGAAGTTGAAGATGAAAGGAACTTGAAAGAGGGTGATGAAAACATTACCTCTTCTTCGGGTTCTTCCTTTTGATTTGATCAAAAGGGCTCCGTAGGTTGGATTTATGATCAAACTAAGTCCCTCAAGGATGAATTGAGGGAATTTGGTAGAATATTTCTGGAGATTTTGGCCAATCCAAAAGGATTTTATGGTGTAAATAATTTGTTATAAGTGGTGTCATTTTATAAGGGGGAGGAGGAGCACTTTAAGAAACACATAAACTATTATTTTATACTAAATTATTATTCCGTTTATAATGGCTCCAATGTGGATTATTTAAAAGTTATGGTGGGTATGGGTCGAAAAACACCCAAACAATATCTTTTATATAGGTTTGGGTCACTATATTAACCTTATTTTTAGTTTTAACTCTTAGTTAATTAGTTTCCAATTTACCATATCCCTTTGTATATTTTTATTATATGGTTAATAAACTTACCATATACATCCAAGTGAACCCAAGTTGTTTTTTAATGACACACATATCATTATATAAGTACCTTGGCCGAAAATTATATTTTTAGGAATTGAATATCAATTAATAATATAATATTGGTTTTACAAACTCTTTTATGAAAATTTTGACACTATTTGGTATTTGATTTTTGTGACAATCATAACATCATGATTACATAGAAAAAACAAAATTAAATAAATACTAACATGTCATATTAACCTATAAAATTCGTGGAATTCATAAAAAGTCTCCAATTTCATTTATTTTGAAATTTATAATATCAATTATCTAAACATTTCTTTAATTAGGTAATTACTGCATCAACATTGTGTCATAAATAAATTAAATTATTTAATGTTGAAAAATTATAAATAAAATACCATTATGTAGGAAATATTTTTAGATATGTATTGAATATTTATAATCTAATTGTTCTGATGTATATCCCTATATTAAAAATGTTTTAGTTATTAAACATTGATATTAACTCTTTTTACTCTTCTTTAAATTGAATAATAATTAATGTCCTAATCTAATCCAAGTGGACCTAAATGATAATAAATTATTCCTAAGGATTTTTTTGGTCGACATAATCTTTTCCAATAGAATTAGGACATGTGTAAGGGTAATATTAATATCTTTTTTACCCTTAATTGCCCTATTAACATTTAACTGGGGTAAATAAAAGTTAAAAGTTACTACTCACAAAAAAAATTATCGTATTGAACCAATTTTTACTCCTTGATACTAACCGTTTCTCTAGGAGTTTTTAAATTCCACTCACAGAAGCGGTAAAATTATGTTTTATGTGAATTTTCTAATTCTTCTAGGAGGTGGGTAAAAGACGGTCAAAAGTTCCATAAAATTTTTATATATCTAAAATAATTCTAAACTGATTCCAATGAATTAAACTGAACTTATATAGGTATTATTATATCTATTTTGACCATAATTAAATTTAAATAAAATAAATAATTATTAAAAAAACATTTTTAAACTATAACTCAGTGTTTTTTCATTATTCATCAAAAATGTTATGTTTTTAGAAAAATACAAAAAATTCACCCTAAGCTAATTTCGATATTCCGAATAAAAAAATGAAGTCCATTTTGAAATTTAATGTTTATAAAATTTCAAAAGTTGGGTATTACTAATCATAACGGCTAGTTTGATGCGTTGTGGTGTGTGTTAGAACCCAAAGATGCGTATAACACACACTACTGTTTTATTCAAAGAGAAGCATACCGTGGAAGCATGGGGTGTTACATTCTTCCCTCCTTCAAATAATTTCATCCTCAAAATTTCTATAATACTACCACATGAAAAGGATCATGTTGTTCTTCATAATAAGTTCCTTGGGTTCCCATGTTTCCTCTTCCATCTTATGGTTTCTCTATAAAAATTTTACCAGACAAGTCATCCGATTTCTCAACACTTGTTCTCTGGTATCAAGAATCCTGATGGGTTCTTCGCAATAAGATAGATCGGGTTCCAGTTATAATTCCTCATAAGTGAGTACATGCGTTGGGTCAGGCATGTATTTTCACAACAGTGATACGTGGAACACATCGTGAACTTTGGAAAGACTTGGAGGCATTGCCAAATGGTAAGCTACATCCCCAATTCTTTCTAGAATTTCGAATGGTTCGATGTACATGGGACTCAGTATTCCATTATTACCGAAATGTATTACTCCCTTCCATGGAGATACCTTCAAGAAAACATGATCTCCCACCTAAAATTCCACATCCTTCCTTCTGTTATCTGCTTAGATCTTCTGCCTACTTTGAGCTCCTTTGATGTGATTTCAGATTACCTTCACCTTTTCCATCTTTTCCTCCCCCAGTTCGGGGCCTACGAGTTTCCTTTCACCAATTTCATCCCTGTAGGTTGTTGTGGGAAATCTCTTTCCATATAATGCTTCATATGGTGCCATCTGAATACTTGAATGGAAGCTATTGTTATAGGAAAATTCTACTAGAGATAAATATCGATCTCACATACCCTGAATGTCTAGTGAGCAGGATCTCAACATGTCTTCTAAGGTTTGAATAGTCCTTTCTGATTGTCCATCTATTTGAGGGTGGTAAGCAGTGCTCAAACGAAATTCAGTATCCAGATCTTTCTGAAGTCTTTTCCAGAATCTTGATGTAAAATAGAGATCACGATCCGAAACAATTCATAGGGGTACTCCATGAAGCTTCACATCATCATTAATATATAGTCTTGCTAGACGTTCAAGTGGTAAATCATCCCTTTATAGCATGAAAATGTGATGACTTGGTAAGACAATCAACAATGACCCATATTGAATCATTCCATATAGAAGTATTTGGTAGTCCCATGACAATGTCCATCGTGATATTATCCCATTTCCACTCAGGTATGTGATGATGTTGCAAGACTCTTCTAGGTTGTTGCCTTCCAGCTTTCACTTGTTGAAAAACCATACATATTGACACAAAATCAACAATCTCCCTCTTCATGTTTTCCCACCAAAAATGTTCCTTCAAATATCTATACATCTTGGATCTCCCAGGTTATATAGAGAAATTGGAACTATGATCATCATCCAACAATTCCCTTTTTAGATCAGGTATATCGGGAACACAAAGTCTCTTCCCAAATTTCAAAATTCCATCATTATACACAATGTCACTCAATCTCCCATCATTCATAGATTTAATCCACTTTTTAAACTCTTCATAATCGGGCTAATAACTCTTTATCCTTTCTAGTTATGATGGATTGGAAACAATTTGAAAAAGTATTGATGCTTCACCTTCCATGGTTATTCCCATATCCAACTTTACAAGATCCATGAAAATTGTATCCCTTTTAACTCTCATTTTGTTTAAAACTCCCTAATCCTTTCTTCTCATAGCATTTTCCACCTTATTTTCCTTCCCTAGGTGGTAGTGTATTGTTCAATCATAATATTTGAGTAGTTCAAGCCATCGCATTTTCCTCATGTTGAGTTCTTTCTGTGAGAAATTATACTTCAAACTCTTGTGATCAGTATAAATCTCACATTTTTCACCATATAGATAATGTCTCCATATCTTCAATGAAATTATTACAGCAGCTAACTCAAGATCATGTCTAGGATAGTTTTTCTCCTAAATTTTCAGTTTTCATGATGCCTAGGAAATAACCCTATCATTCTGCATAAGGACACAACCTAGTCCTTTCTTTGATGCACCACTATAAATAATGAACCCATCATTCCATGATGGTAGAGTCAATATAGGAGCATTGACTAATATTCTCTTTAGTTTTTCAAAACATTCTTCACAATATTTTTTCTAGACCAATTTAACCCCTATAAGTGTGAGCTTTGTTTATGGGTTACCCAATCGGGCGATGTTTTGGTCAAAACGCCGATAATAACCTCCTAAGCCAACAGAACTGCATACCTCGATTATACTAATCGGTGCTGGCCATTCTTGGATTTCCTTGGTCTTAGAAGGGTAAACAGAGATTCCATCTTTGGAGATAATATGGACAAGAAAAGAAATCTCTTGAAGCCAGAATTCACACTTTCTAAATATCCCATATAATTCATGACTTCTAAATGTCTTCAGGATAATGCGTAAGTTATTTTCATGATCATCATATCTTTTGGAATATACAATGATATCATCAATAAAAACCACCAAAAAATCATCAAAATATTCCTTGAAAATTCTATTCATTTGATCCATGAATATAGAGGGTGCATTAGTCAATCCAAAAGGCATTACTGTGTACTCATAATGCCCGTACCTAGTTTGAAATACTGTCTTCGGAATGTCTTCTTTATTCACACACAACTGACGGTATCTAGATTGATGATCTATCTATGAAAAGTATTGAGTTCCATTTAGTTGGTTGAATAAATCAACAGTGCGAGGTAGGGGATACTTGTTCTTTATTGTTATAGCATTGATCTCCCTATAGTTGATACATAACATCATAGATCCATCTTTCTTCTTAACAAAAAGGACAGGGGCCCCCATGGAGAAACACTAGGGTGAATAAATCCCATATTACTCAATTCCTCTAGTTGTTTCATTATTTCTACTAATTCCACAGTGGCCATTCTATAAGGGGTCTTCGATATGGGCCTTGATCCAGGAATTAAATCAATGGAAAAATCAATTTCTCATTCTGGAGGATGTCCAGGTAAATATTCTGGAAACACATCTACATATTCTTTCACAATAGGTACATACTCTATTTGAACATTCTTTTCCTCACCCACACTTATTTCATTTTCTTCCTCCCCAATAATTGAATTTAGTTGAGCTATCTGGGGTGGATCTAGATATGAATTAGGTGGTGATGATTCTTCTCAAAAGATAAGGTGTTCCTTATCATCATCATCAAAAATCGTAACCTCGTTCTTCTTACAATAAATCATCGCATCATGGTCCAAAATCCAATCCATATAAAGGATTATATCAAACTCAATCATAGGTATGACAATGAGATCAGTGGATAAAGAAAAATTATGTGCTCTATTGGGGACTGATTCACAAAACATTATTGCAATGATATTTCCCTTAGGAGTTTTAACTGACAACTCCCTTGTTAAATCAAATGGGAAATATCTAATTGTCTTAGTGAACTGGGAATATATAAAACAATTCAATGATCCAGAATCAAATAAAGCATTGGATAAACTCGAGGAAACCATTAAATTACCTGCCACCATGTCTTTCGGAGCTTCCACCTCAACGGTAGTGATAGCATAATCTTGGCCTTGATCCCTTGGCCATTTCTGAGGTAAGTTCCCCTGACTCTTTGGACATTCATTTTCATAATGTCCAATCTCCCTACAATTGTAGTAATTTAAATCCGTTTCTTCTTTCATCCCTTGGCAATCATGATCATGGTGGCCTTTTTCACCACACTTGTAACAGATACCCATTCCCTTCAAGCATGTACAGGGGTGTTTCTTCCCATATTTACTACAGGATTGATATTCAACATTTCCCTCCATCCCCATATTTCCATTTCTAGATTGATCATCAGATCTCTTCTTATATTTCTTTACTTTAATGTCATATGTCTTATAGAATTTTTTTCTGTCTTGAGAGCACATGAGGCAATATCTTCATACGACGATATGGTTTGTGACACTAATGCTCAACAATAAAATGGTTGTAAACCATAAAAGAAACGATCAATCTTATTTCTTGGGTTACATATATAATTTGAATCATACCTTGCTAAACTTGTAATGTTTTCCTCATACATTACGACATTCTCATCCTCCTTTTGTCTCAGACTCAGAAATTTCCTTTCCATGTATGATCGATGGTCACGAGGAATGTATTTTTCTATGAAAATATCTTTGAACTATATCCATTCCATATTTGATACTTCATTATCTTCCTTCATGTTTCGAATCAATGACCACCATTGATCAACATCTCCATTGTAGCGGTAAACTTCCTTGATAACTTTTTCCTTTTCACTACTCCCCAAGGCTTGTAATATTTTCAATACAGAATTTATACATTGCTCAGCTACTAAGAGATATGTACTCCCATTGAATGTTGGTGGTTGTTGTCTCATGAAGCGATCTACCATTGATCCTCCACGATGTGGATTAGGGAGATCTATATGGATAAGGTTATTATTCATAACTTGAGTGAGTTGTCCCAGTATGGTGATTAGTTGATCAACACCAGTTGCATCACCAACTCCACTATAATTATCTTGAGTTGGAGGGAAATCCCTAAATTGAGTGCATGCATTGATACGGTTCCCATTCCTTCCACTGGGTGCCATTTCTAAACAATGGAATAAACTAGATCAGTTTATGAATCAAAATACATAATTCCACACTTGAAAAACACTTAACATAAATTGAAAATTTTATGGATATAACCATAATCATAAAAATGTTTTCTTTAGGGATGTATAGACTCATAAACCCTTCATAATGGTTTCTAATAGAAATGAAAATTATCCAAAGAATATCCCCTGGGAATGTCGTAACCAAGAGGGAAGCAAGGCCCGTTGTCATGCACCAGTTCCCGTTTTAGTCTAGCTCAAAGCGGTGTTTTCGGGTTTTACCCCTAGGTACATCTGTGCCAGAGCTGACTCTACCTGCTCACATCCAGACAGGGATGTATTGCTTGAAAACTCACAAAATCTCTACAACACCAAAATTCTAGGAAGTTCTTCTACACTAATCCTCAAAGTTCATCTTAGGTATACGTACTATAATCAGATATTATCTAAATAAATCTTCCAAGGTTTGTACTAAACATCCTCTGATACCAACTGTAACGCCCCGACCCCAGTTAACCACATTTGGTGCATTATTAAATATAATTGGCATGATCAAAAAAAGATCAAGTCTCAAAAGACCGATTTGTTTAGTAGCCTTGGAATCACTAGATACATTCACAGTGTTTACATTGCATTATAAAGTAAAAACAACAACAAAATCTTGTCTCCACACTCATATCCCCTTATACAATCCCTGCAGTTCATTAATAAAATTCTTCTTCACATCCTAGGAAAAATAAAAAATAGAAATGGGTGAGCTCAAATGCCCAATAAGGAGAACAATATAGCAGAAACATTCATAAATAAGAATAAACATATAAGGAAATGTATAACAAAAAGGAAATCCATTTAAACATGAACTTCAGCATAAAATGGCAAAGATAAAATTAAATAATTCCATTTAATTATTCAAATAGATATTCTACTAGTTGAATAATCACATTCAATATCAACAACCACTTTCATAATAATGGAATGCATAATGCCAGTCTATCATAACAACATAGTCAAGGGCTTGGGCCAAGACTACAAATAAGATTTTGTCAATGCATTGTGCTAAGACAGTAGTTTGTCTCTTGAGACCTACCGATGCACTGAGGAGCTATAGCGGGATCCAACCATCAATTATTAAGTCCAATGCATTCCTCATATGAACAGGTTTAAACATAACATAAACATTCATATTAAAACTAGCATACGAAATGTCAATAATATCTCCACAAAACATGAATGGTATAAAAATAACACATCCATAGTAAAACATGTCCCAAAACCTTCAACACAATTTAGAAGTTTTTGATCACAACAAATAAACATCAAATAAGCTTAAAATCCATCAAAGGATGTTGACATAGATGAAATGAAAACTATTTGGGAGAAATACCTATTTTTTTGAAATCATTTAACAGTCACATAATTATAAGATAAAACATTTACTTTTAAAATATTATTATAATCTTGTAAGGGGAGCTTTGATGACTTTATAACAGAGGAAAATATCCGCACCCACTGTATAAGTTAAAAATACATTCTTACCTTAATTCTGTCGAAAATGTTAAAAAGGACCTTGTTTGGAAAACTACAGAATGATTCCTTTATATAAATATTATAAAAAGTCAAATAAGGGTATAAATTACTTTAACCCATAGTCTGTAAAATATTAAGAATGATTTTAAATACATTTTTAAGAAACAAGGATGTGGATGATAAAGAGGTCCTAGTAGATAATTTTTTATAAACAACCTCAGATAATGAAGAGGTTGGGAAATAAACCCTTACCTTGTACTTTTCATTACTGAGGGAAAGTTAAACTCATTTATAATGGTGAAATAATTTTTATGAAATTATACATGAATAATATAAATTAATATGATATCATATATAATCTTTTAACATTTCTTTGTTAATAATATCATAGTATTATCGTCATTTCGGGTGTTAACATACTCGTTTTGTTTTATATGTTTTTTTACGTAAGTCTTGTTTCTTATGGTTAGGTTTTATCTGATTCATATAAATATTTCTATCAAGTCCTTACAATATATTTTTAATCATCAAATGTGAAATAGACTTGAATGGATACGATGGAGAATGAATCTCATCACGTTCGTGGAGACGGTAGTCTGTACGTACGCACGAGCGATAATATCATTATTTTGATATCAAAATAATATATAATTGGATTCTATATCATTTATAAAAAATCATTATCATGTTATATTTATTATTTATTTTAGTTACACATCATTATCATATCCACCCAAATAATAATGTTTTGAATTACAATTACACCATGACGTGGAGAAGGTAAGCTGTAAGTACGCACGTATGATGACATGTCATCAAAGGGTGGATAGAATAATGAATATGGTTGTACCATATCTATAATAACATCATAGTATATAGAAGATACTAGATTTATTTTTTTATAATGTAAATATCAAAGAAAGAAGAAGATGAAGAAGAAAGGAACATGAAAGAGGGTGCTGAAAACATTACCTCTTCTTCGGGTTCTTCCTTTTGATTTGATCAAAAAGGCTCCATAGGATGGCTTTATGATCAAGAAAAGGCCTCTTGGTTGAAGTTAGGGAAGTTGAGAGAATATTTGGGAGTGTTTGGCCGAGCCAAAAGGCTTTGAATGTGTGAAGAATTGGTTAGAAGTGGTGTCCTTTTATATGGGGGAGGAGGGGCTATTTAGAAAAAACATAAACTATTATTTTATAATAAAATCATATTCGGTTTCTAATGGCTCCAATGTGGATTATTTTAAGATTAAGGTTGGTATTGGTAGAAAACCATCCATCCAATAGGTTTTAGATAGGTTTGGGTCACTATATTAACCTTATCTTTTAGTTTTAACTCTTAGTTAATTAGTTTCACATTTACCATGTCTCTTTGTACATTTATATTATATGGTTGATAAACATACCATATACATCCAAGAGAATCCCAAAGGGTTCATTAATGATACAACTATCATTATATAAGTCCCTTGGCTGAGCCTTACATTTTTAGGAATTGAATGTCAATTAATAATATAATATTTTTTAAAAAACTCTTTTATGTCAATTTTGACACTATTTGGTATTTGATTTTTGTGAAAATCATAACAGCATGATTACTTCTAAAAATTAATTAAATCAATAAAAACATGTTATATTAACCTATAAAATTTGTTTAATTCATAAAAAGTCTCAAATTACATTTAATTTTATATTTATAATTTCAATTATTTTAATATTTCATTAATTAGTTAATTACTACATCACCATTGTGTGATAAATAAATTAAATTATTTAATGTAAAAAAATTATAAATAAAATAACATTATGTAGGAAATCATTTTATATTTCTAATGAATATTCATAATCATATTTATCTTATATATAACCCTATATTAAAAATGTTTTAGTTATTAAACTTTGATTTTAACTCTTTTAACTCTTCTTTGAATTAAATATTAATAAATGTCCTAATCTAATCCAAGTGGACATAAGTGATAATATTTTATTCCTAAGGTTGTTTTTGGTCGAGATACACTTGTCCAATAGAATTAATACATGTGTTAGGATAATAGTAATATCATTTTTACCCTTAATTACCATATTTACTTTTAACCGTGGTAAATAAAAGTAAAAAGTTACTATTCATGAAAAATTATTTTTATCTTACTGAACCAAATTTTACTCCTTTATATTAACCTTGTCTCTCGTATTTTTAAAATTCCACTCACAGAAGTGGTAAAATTATGTTTTATGTGAATTTCTAATTTCTTCTAGGAGATGGGTAAATGACGGTGAAAAGTTCCATAAAATTTTTATATATCTAAAATTATTCTAAACAAACTCCCATGAATTACATTGAACATATATAGGTATTATGTATCTATTTTTACCTTAATTAAATTTAAATGAAATAAATAATTATTTAAATAAAAATTTAGTTTTAAACTATAACTCAATGTATTTTCACTATTCATAAAAAATTGAATGCTTCAGGAAAATACAAAAAATACACCCTAAGCTAATTTCGATATTCCGAATCCAAAAATAAAGTCCATTTTGAAAGATAAAATTTATAAATTTTCAAAAAGTGGGTAATACTATTTGTAACAGCTGGTTTGATTGGTTGTGGTGTGTGTTAGAACTCAAAGTTGCGTATAACACACGCTACTGTATTATTTAATGAGAAGCGAACTGTGGAAGCTCGGGGAGTTACACATAAGAGATAATTTTAAAATTATCATACATAATAGTGTAGGTATTCAATATCATTTATTTAACATTGATTTTTCACTCATGGAAAATAGCCAGTGTCGCAGATTTCATAAGCAGTTTTACAAGAAGATGTTTTATTAAATTCTTCATCACCTAAAGCACAACATAAAGCATTCATTTGTTTACAATTATTATTGTAAGTAGATTCAGTAGGTTCATCCCAAGTGGTACATTCATTTTAGGGAATCTTATATTGAGTCTCTATAGCATTCCAGATGTCAAATCCCATACTTTCTAAATGAAATAACATTTTATGTTTCCATTGGATATAATTTGTACCATTAAAGAATGGTGGCATGTTAGTAGCAACACCTTCAACTCTATTATCCATAATTAGATTTTAGAAAATATATTTAAAGAAATAAAATTTAGAACTAACATAAATATAATATCATTAAGATAAAACTAAAATCACATTTGGAAAATAGAGTATTTGGATATCCTTTATAAAAAACATTCCACCTCTGATACCAAATGTTGGTCGAAGTGGATACTAAAGAGGGGGGTTAATTGAGTTCCAATTAAAAGTTTTTGTTAAAAAATATTTCTATTAAAATACCCGAATTAAATACTAATATAAACTGTAGTGAATTTGTAAAACATTAAGGGTTTGATTTGGTTTTCCAAAGATTGATTAGGTCTCAGAAAATTTAATCAGAAGATTAAATTATCTTTTGAAACTAACCTACAGATTTACAATATATACAAAAACATTCTTGATTAACTATCAAATTATCATTAAAACAATTTTATATTTCAGTGAAATTAGTAGCGGAATATTCAATATGAGTTAAAACAAAAATAAGTAAGCTTAGAAGTTCTAAAACAAGTGGTTCAGTCTTAAGACAATACTTAGTCCTCTCAAAAAATTTATATAAATTTTAATCCACACTCAGGATCAGGGTAAAAAACAGTACATAGACTGTCCAGGTATGAATACATCTACCATAGTTCGTCATGGGAACAAGAACAATAGCACATAGGCTATCCAGGTCATACTTGACCTCTACCACTATCCATAGTGGGATACATGAGAGTTAAATAAATTTAGTGTGAGGATTTAGAAATCCTTCAGTTTAGCACAGGAAAAGTGTGTGTATAGAATATACAGAGTACACACACTTCTCAAAATTCGAATAAATTAAACACAAGAGAGCTAAACAAATAAAGATGAATTTAGAATGCACTGTGTGTTGTGAATGTAGCTCTTTACTCCTTGGTTTGAAGTAGTTGAAGCTTTGAGTCCTTCTCTGTTTTTTGTCAAGAAATAAAAGTGTCGTAGTTATGTTCCTTAACTTCTAGTGTAGGTGTTCATCATGAATATGAGAGTATTCTTTGTATCACTTAAGTTTCGTCATTGAACATCTGTCCTTGATGAGTATGAGAGTTCTTCTCTATGTGTTCTTCTTTGCATGTACATGCGTATATTCTCTTTTTTTTCTACATGTGTTTGTGTCTGCTCATATATCATTCTCCAATAGCTTGATATCCCCTTTTATTCCTTGAGTTCAGACAATGGGAATGATTACCTTTGAGAGGTATGAGGTATGGTTCCCTAATTTGCCAAAAAAATATCATTAAATAACATTAATGGCATTAAAATCATCAAATATTTCCATTAGCATTATTCAAATAATATTGAAAATATATAGAGTTTGAGTAACTATAACTGGTTAAAATTAGTATTCCATCAGTAGCTCTCTGTTAGTGGACGTGTATCAGTAGCTCAGAGTTTTAGTGATCTCTCTATCGGTAGACTTGTATTGGTAACGGTTACTAAGTGTAACAGTAGCTTTTTGTATTAGTAACACCTTCTATTGGTAGATCTTCTTGTATCGGTATCTATCTATCCATATCATAAGACTTGTATTGGTAGCTGTCTGTCGGTAGCTTTTCTTTTCTATTAGTAACTCTCTTGTACCAGTATCTACTCATATCGGTGACTCTATCTTTATCTGTAACCATACTTGTCAGTAGACTTTGTATCAGCAGCTCTTTATCGGTGGACTTCATATTGGTCGCTTCTCTGTATCGGTAGACATACGTACCATAAGACTTATACATACTGTTATCTCTGTTCTGTACCACACCAAGTGTCTGTTTGTCTATAATATTAACTTGTGCATACCAATGGACTTAACAATTATCTGTTCAATGCAACACATAACACTTATCTATTCTATGCAACACATACGAAGATTTAGTTAGAATTATTTCAAAGTACATATAAACATAGATAAACACTGATTAACATATTCCAAATATCATTTTGATATTCTTTTCAACTCGCTAGTAGGATGAAAAAGTAATTAATATACGAATGAACAATATTTGGGATTTTCAAAGCATATTAAAACATAATTGAGATTATCAAAACAGGTGAGGTCAAAAAATCTATTTATGTTGTATTAGTAAAAAAAAAATCTCCTAAAACTTTTTCCCTAAAGGTTAAAAAGTAACTCATATCGAAAAAAGAAAAAAGATTCATTTCATTCAATTTATAAAATTCACTAAGATGCCAATTTTTGTATAAATAACTTTTTAGGAAGAGAAACAATATTTTGGACCAAATTTAGGAAACAAGGATATGGATGACAAATATACCACTTTAAATAAATAAGTATAAACAATCTCATATAATATAGAACAATTATCCAAAAACATAGGTATAATTCCCATTGTACGTATCTAAACCTCCTGTATAATGATATAAGTAATTTCATCGACTTATTTCAGAATCATAGAGATTTTTATGATATCATATATCATCATATTATCATCTGTTTTTTAGTAACATTATCATTTGTCCATTGGGCATCAACTTATTTATTTTCATATGCATGTTTTGTTAGATATGTTCTATTTCCTCATTATAGGTTATAGTTATATAATTTACATTATGATATTATTATAATATATATCTTATTTATTAATTACATTCATTTATATAATAATTAATTAATGAATATAATGTAAAATGAATCACATCCCATTGTGGAGATAGTTGGTCGTACGTACTAACGAGTGATAATATAATTCTATTAATTATTGAATGGTATTTAAGTGGACGAAGTGTAATATTCCACAATAAATATAATTTTATAGTAATCAATTATATTTATTATTTAAATAATTATTCAAATCGATGTAATTTGGTGGTGAAAAATAGATTAAACCATGGCCTGGATATGGTAAGTCGTACGTACACACGTATGGTGATTTCATTTTTCATATGATGGTTATTAGATAGGAAATGGTTTTTTCAAAGTCATAATAAAATATTAGTATTTAAATTATACTAGAGGTATTACATTTTAAAGAAATAGATCATGAAGTGGAAGTAGAATAAGAATTAATTTTTAATTATTTGATATACGAGATTACCTCTTCTTCAAGGTGATCCCTATAAATCTATAGTTAAAGATATAGTAGGTCATTGAAGAATAAAAAACTAATAGAATGAAACTACAAAAGATGATAATATAAATGAGTAGAGGATGCCCAAACATTAATACTGAATGTGAAGTGAATAAGTTAGGTAAGAGGATCCCTTTTATAATTGACATGATTATTTCATTTGGAACCCCAAAAATATTAATTTACAATAGAATAAAACAACATCAAAAAACTAAAAAAATGGCCAAATTTCAAATATCAGGTGTTATAGGGTTATTATATCAAAAACCATTGAATTGTAGACATTTTTGTTTTCTATCAATTTAATCCATATCATGTTTATTAATTCTTAGTTATTCTATTAACATTTTAACTACTGTAACATATATGTTAATATTAAATTTTTTTAATATTTACATATTTAATTTTAATTAGATGATACATAAATACCATAGAAATTTTATTCCAAACGAAATTTAATATATATTTTTTTCATTTTTATGATTTTTATATAATTTAATAAAAACTTATTTTGATAAACAATCAATAATATCAACTTTAACAATATTCAATATATATATTTTTAAAAAATATTTTAAAATATAGATAAATTAAAACAAATTATTTTATTATATTCATAATATGTTATCATCATATATAAAATTAATTTTACAAAATAATTATCTCAACTTATATTTATTTTAATAAATTAATAGATTAAATTTTCTATATCCATTAATAAAATAATTACAACATCAAATTCATATAATTGTTTAATATACTTATATTTTGAAAAATAAATAAAAATTACATACAATGGAAAAGATAAATCCACTAGATTTCAGAATAATACTTTTAATTTAATATCTCTTCATTATAATCCATTATTAAAATTTTTACACTTATTAAAACAGAAAGGTGACAAGTGTATCATCTCATTAAATAAAATACTAGAAGTTCCATTATCACTTCTATAAGGCTCCAAATGCTAAATTAATAGACCCATGAATGGATATGATCGTTATAAACACAATAAATATAATATTGTTAAGTTTTTGGTTTTTGTAATGTTCATTGTCACTTTAATTATTATTATTGTACTTATTTAACATCATTGAAATAATTTCATCCTTATTAAAGTGTAAATCATTATGGTAATTTTTAATTTCCTAAAACAAAAAACAAAATTAAGAGGATAATTAAAAATATTTTAGCTCTCAAATGAGCAATTGTGTTTAATTTCTCTTCAATAAAATATTATATTAAATTTTATTTAGTTATTAAAATTTGAGTAAGAAATATTTATCTTTACATTAAATAAAATAAATTAAATATCATAATCTCATCCATGTGTCTTCCATCGACAATCATTTCATCCCATAAGTTTTTAAGGTCAAAAAAGACTAATCTAATTATATTAGGACAACTATTAGGTTAATCTCATAATATTATTTTTACCACTAATAACTTGATTCTCAAATTTACCGTATAAAAATTACAAAAATCATTATTCATAATACTGAAACATAAAAGTAATCTATTGAAATTGTTTGGAATTAATAATTCCTAGTATGGAATCCATTTTTAAAAATTCAACAAAAGAAGTTGTAGTAATTATTTTAAAATTAATTCCATTGTTGGGATTATTGAACATATTTAAAATGATAAAACATTGTAATAGATATGATATGTTTTTACATCTGAATTCAATGTATATTTTTTTATAATGAAATACATTACACCAACTGATAAAAATATATTCTATTTTGAAATTAATTGCATTATATTTAATAATTAAACCATATATAAAATTTTGAAGAATTATTTTTTCCAATTATTTTTTTTACTATCAATCATTTCTTGAACGTTACTAGGAAAATATTATAAAGGTATAAAATGTAGATTTTTAAATCCCACATCTAATGAACACTATTATGATTTTATAAAAAAATTAATGATTCAAAATCTTAATTTAAAATTGGTTCTCCATTAGAAGGTGGAAAATTAACCTGTGAACAATAGATTTTTTTATACATAAAATATGGTTTATTCATACCCTATGAAAAGAATTTATATTGGATGAATATAATTTTTTTTTTTAAATTAAACAAAAAATATATTTCATTAATTTCGGTTACAAATTTTAAATCACTTAAAAATAATAATAATTTATAAATCATTTATATTTCTCATTCTCATTAAATTATTATAAATTTTTTTATTTATTCCAACTATTTTATGGGATATGTTGTAATGATCAGTTTATATAAGAGAGTCTGTCTTTTCATTTAAACACATAAATTTTTTCAATACATGCTATTGAAAATTAAAATTATTTACAAAAAAATCATTTTTAAATAACATCTTGGTGATAAAATCTACCGCCTTTATGTAAATTTCTCCCTCGAATTTTTTCACATTGAAACCTATAGATGAGGATACCTTTTCCTCAACACATCCTCAAGTTCCCACATAGCTTCATTAAATTGGTTGTTCCTCTATAAAGCATTAACAATGTGAGATATCATGTTTCATAGATTATTTTCACTACGTTCCAGAATCTCTATATTAATTTCTTCATAAGATTGATATTTCTACGACAATACCACATCGTATATCAGTTCATTTTAAGTAAATGATATGTTCTTTCTCTACAGAGATACTTGGAACACATAATGAACTTGATATAGATTCATTGGAAGTGGAAATTAGTATGATATGTTACCAACACGATCCAGAATTTTAGATGGATTGGTATACATAGGTCTCATCCTTCAATTCATTCCAAATCTCATAACCTTATTATGAGAATATATTCATACAAATAAAATGGTCACTCACTTCAAACTGTAGATCTTTTCATTGGATTTAAACATTATGTTTTTTTTTTCAAATATGAGCATCTATGATGTGTTGTTAATGAGATTTGAATTTTTATACAATTTCATCAAAAATATCTTGTCAAAATTTATTTTTTCCCCAAAATCAATATATCATGGTGGAGTTCTTCACTTATTTCTATAGAGTGCTTCATAATTGGCCATCTTAATAGTATAGTGAAATCTATTGTTGTAATAAAATTTCACAAAAGGTAGTTATTTAACCCTTCTAGCATTGAAATCAATAGAGAAATCTATCATCATGATTTCATGAGTTTGACTTTTCCTCTCAGACTGACTATAAGTCTAAGGATGATAACCTATGAAGAAAAATGACTATGTATCGAAATCCAACTGAATAATTCCCCAGACCAACGAGGTAAACCTCATATCCTAAGAAAATATAATGGAATGTGGTACTCTAGAAATTCATACCAAATCCTTAAAATATACCCTATAAATAAAATCATGGGTGAAATCCTCTCTAATAGAAATGAAATGTGCTGACATCATATGTTGATCAACTATAGCCCATATAACATTATGGAAATTATATGTCTTAGGATTTATGATGAAAAATTCAGTAGTGGTGTTTTCCCATTTCCATTCTAGTATCAATAATGGTTTTAACATCCCATTATACTTCAATCTCTAAGTCATAACATGATTAAAACCCCAGAACATAGAGACATATTTAGCATCATCAATTTTCATGTCATCCCACCAAAAATACTATTACAGGTCCCTGTTGATCTTTTTTCATCTAGGATTAATAGATAATGAATAACTATGAGACTCATTAATTTATCCCCCATTAATTCTAGTATGGTTAGAATAAAAATCCCATTCCAAAACCCTGTTATTCTATCACAATCAAGGTTGAATTCATGGACACTTTTCACATTCTTTTGTAAATATATAACATCCTACTTCACCTCCATAATATTTGTGTGTATTAACAATGGTAATTTCCTTTGAAAAAGATATGATTTCTCCAATTCCTTTAAAATTTCTTGATCCATCCATTGGAAATCCATTATATTGAATAGTTTGTTATCATCATCATT
Source organism: Viscum album (assembly GCA_963277665.1). Taxonomy (NCBI): domain Eukaryota; kingdom Viridiplantae; phylum Streptophyta; class Magnoliopsida; order Santalales; family Viscaceae; genus Viscum; species Viscum album. The sequence goes on along the minus strand of OY728160.1, from coordinate 1,041,504,624 downwards.
TATAGGCTACAATGGTCCTTTCAGCTCAAAGCATCTAACACTTTGTTCACTTTCCCATGGTGAAGATGTGTTATGTAGTGGTAATCATTAATCAAATCCAACCTAATTCTTTGAAAAAATATTCATATACTTTTGGGTGAAAATATTCATTAAACATTTACGATCAGTATAAATATCACACATTTCACCATGCAGATTATTTCTCCATCTGGTTTGTGAAAATATTACCATAGTTATCTCCAAATCATGAGTTGGGTGATTTTTCTCATTTATTTTTAATTGTCATAAGGCATAATACATCACCATATTATTCTTCAAGAAACCCAACTCATCCCCTTCATTGATGCATCACTATGTAGTACAAACCTTTCTCCACTTCAACACAATGTGAGAACATGTCAACTAGACAAACATTTTTTTAGCTCATTGAAATCTGATTCACATCGCTCCATCCACACAAAAATAAATCTTTTTTGATTCTACCTGGTGAGTGAATTAGATAATCAGGAAAATGTATTCACAAAACTATGATAATATCCAACCAAACCCAGAAAACATCCGATCTCGGTTACTATTGTCAGTATCAAACATCATTAATTGGATTCTATTTATTGAGGATATATGGATTTCTCTCTATTGAGTTTATATATCTCAAATATGAATCTTTCTGAAAGCAAAATTTACATATTGAAAATTTTTCAGAAAAAATATCCTTTCCTAGGGTATTTAGTATAATTATCATGTTTTCTTCATTCTCTTCCATATTCCTCAAATAGAGAAGAATATATTCTAAAAAGAATATCATAACATAATCAAGATATTAAATAATGACGGAATTCATTATATTCATGAATATTGTAGGGGAATTAGTGATACAAAAATCCATAACAATAAATTTGTAGTGTTTATACCTTGTAAAAAATGTTGTGTTTGTTATAACCTCATTCAAATCCATTAGTTTATGATATCCTAAACAATGATCAATTTTAAAAATTTGTTGGGCACTATATAGTTGGTGGAATAAGTCATCAATCTGGGGAAGAGTATATTTTTTGTTGATAGTAATCTTGTTATGTTCTAGATAATCTATGTCGAGTATCATTGATCATCATTTCTTTTTAAAAAAAATTTGGTTACCCCTATGTTATAAACTAGGGTTCTTGAATCCCATATCAACATTATCTTGGAATTTCATATACAATTCATGCCACTCAATTGGGGATATTATATAATGTGTCTTCAGAATAAGCACAAAACCCGGTTTGAGTTCTATTGGAAACTCAACGTCATTATTTGGAGGAGGACCTAATATTTCGTCTGAAAAGACATCATCAAAAATCATGCACAATAGATTAATTCTTAATTGTGAGTTACTCCCCAACCATTTTAGTTAAATAACCTTCATTTATAGAAATCAAGACCCCTAATGTGAATTAAATTTCTACCAGAAGGTCATATTAATCCATGTATCGATAGATGATAATATGTTGGACTAGAATATGAAATATGACTTCCTGTAAATTGATATTGATATGATATCTGAATACAGTAAGTAATTCCATGATAATAATAATATCAAATTCCAATAAAGTAAGTATCACATTATATTAAAAAAATTCCCACAACATTCCATTGGAGAAAAATTATAAACATTTGATGTGACTTTTGTTCCATTAGGTATTGTCACCACTATATCAACATCTATTTGTTTAGGTAATACCATAATACCCTTAAAAATTATGCAAAAATAAAAGTCTGGATGGATCTAGAATTAAATAAATCATTTCCTCAATTAGAGTGGGTGGTAAGTGTTCCTTTTACCACATAATTATCATAATCTACATCTCAAAAATTAGTTTCAGGTGAATTGATTTTGACTTGGGCCTTAATAGTTATCTAATTGTGATCATCATCAATACCCATGGTTTAGGGCACTAATTTTCATAATTCTTTATTTCATTGCACTTTCATCATTGAATTGTTGGAGATTTAAATTTTATATCCTTTTTATCTATTATAATTATTATACATTTCTTATTGTCACATCTGCATTCAACTTCCTGATGACCTTATTTCCTATAGATAAAAAATTCTCTAGAATATTTAAGACAATTTCCAACATGACTATTTTCACAAATTGAGAATAAGGGAAAATCAACTTATTTTTTGTGAGGTCGTTATATTTTACATTGAATTCAATTTTCTTCATTTTATCATACTCGTAGGATTAAGAGGATACTCAAATATCCATCTCATCCTTGAGATCATTTCAATGTAGCAATTGATATCCCTTATGGCTAATTTTAATCGAAGAATTGGATTGATGACACTAATGACTCTATCAATTTTTGTCTTAGTTTAAATAATAATTCCATAAGAATACCATGAAGGACATGAAAAATTTTCTTGTTAGGTAACAAGAGATTTATAATCGTTATTATTACGTTTACAGAACACCCTCTCCATCTTTTTTCGAATAATATGAATAATGTAGTTATCGAAAAAAAAATTCTCAAACCCGTGCAATTACATTGATTCAATTTCGTCTCTTTTCCGCATATTCTTCATATGGTTCCATCATTGATTAGATTCATCTTCCCAAACAATAGATAGTGAAGATGACTTTATCTTATTTTGAACATTGTAGTACATGAAATATCATTTTACTTTTACTAATCTATTGTTTGGCCACTAAATTATTAAAAATTCAAAATGAAGTACGGTGAACACTACCTCATGAATTAATCAATAGATTATTGTTCTATATTTTTCACATTTGGAAGTACTTAAAGATTAATATATTTAGAATTTAATTTTAGTGGAGCTACAGTATTTTAAATTCCATCTCCCATAACATTTGGTATCTCCGGAAGACATTCATTATATTTCCTTTCAAATTCAGCCATAATATTGCTTCTATATGTTCTATCCATTAGCTAAAACCAATATGAGTAGTGTGAGAAACACTAGACATAATGGGGAAACAAAAATATCAAGAATAAAATTTTAATTTAGGATACTTATGGTTTTATCCAATGTAATCCATGATCTTCTCTAAAACACTACGATTGTAACCTAGAATTGGACATATCCTTTGGGTTCTTATTATGGTTTTACTATATTTATTTCCAATGGTTAACTATAACATTCCTAGGATACCAATTGTAATAACCCATAAATTAAATACATTGAAATTATAAAAAATTAATGAATATTCAATAAAAAATATAAAAATTCTATAACAAGACCATATATGTATAATGTTATTTGAAAATGGGAAACATAAATAACTGGTTCATAATGTATATTTATTTAATCCCTAATATTTCATCATAACTAAACCACTTTTGAAATATTTACATAATAACCTTCTTCAGGACTAGGGAATAAACATTGTGAAATGGTGATGTCAGATTCCTAGTAAGGCTAAGCAGGGGAGATATCAATAATATCATAATCATAAGACATAATCGAATTATATTTGAAAATCATATCCTGTATATGAATGATCATGATATCATTAAATGGGATAAATCATTAATGTTCATAGGAATCAATGAACATAATCCCAAAATTCATACCATAAGACATGAAATTTTGTGGCACTCACATAATCATATAAAATAATTTCATATTAGTCAAGGCTGATTACCAAGACCGTCATTGTGGACAAAGTACACTATTGAACCGAGTTCACTCCTCATTCCAACCCTACACAAGTGAACCAAGATCATTTCACATTACATCCATGTATTTCTCCTCATATATAAATTTTTTAAACAATTCATTATAGGGAAATATATTTCCCAGCCATCACATAATGAAATCATTCTTTTTTGTTCCACAATATCATAAATCATTTATCATACACCATTGAATAAAATGGGATTCTTTAAACACTGAATACCAATCAATTTAAATAAAATTGATTTCACAAATAATAATCCATCAGAAACAAAATAAATCCATAAAAAAAATAATTATATTATACTTGAAACATAATATTATTAAAAAAAATTATCGTAAAGAGAAAAAAAAAATTTTATAACACATGAAATAAATTATTTTGTAAAATATCATTTCTTCATCAAATATACGTTCCTTTCTCAAAATGCATCAAAATAATAAAATAAATGAATATGTTTGAAAATTAAAATGGAATCATGTATATTAATCATTATGTAATAAGTAATTATGAAGGTGTTAAACTCTATTCGTTCCATATATGTTAAAAAACATTACCTCATACTTTTGCATGAAATGATAAAAAGTACATCGTATAAAAAATATGCATATGATTACTTTGATATATTTCATTATAAATACACCTATGGGAAAAAATGACTCTAATCAATTTTATAATAATATAAATAATATTTTTGAATACAAATTTAGGAAACATGAAATTGTATGATAAATATACCCCAGTAAATACTCACATAAAAAAGATTGTGATAATATTGTAAAATTATCCCTTACCTTAGGAGTAATTTCTTCTACATGTTTATGAAACAAGTGTATAATAGTTTAAATTATTTATTTGACCTATTTCAGAATCATAGATGGTTTTTAATATCATATATTATCATATTATCATCCGTTTGTTAGTAACATTATTAGTCATCCATCAGGTGTCAAATTCCTTATTTTCAAATGTATTTTTTGTATGATAAGTACATCTTTTTCTTTATAGGATATATTTATATCATTTACAGTTATATATTTGTAAAATATAAAAAATATTTATTCATTACATTGATTTATATAATCATTATTTATTAACACCATATACAATGAATCACATTACATCGTGGAGGCAGTAGGTCATATGTACGCCCGAGCGATGATATCCTTCCCCTAATTTTTGAATGGTATTGAAGTGTATGATGTATACAAGTTAAGAATCAATATCTTTTAATTATAATCATATATATATATATTATTTCTATCATTATACCCATCCTTGCCAGGTGGGGGTGAAAAATAGATTACACCACTGTGTGGAGGTGTTAAGACGTAAGTATGCATGCATGATGAATTAGTTTTTAATAGTATGGATAGAATATGGGAATGTGTGGTTTAATAATCATAATGTCATATCATTATATGTGTGATACTGGAGTTATTACATTATAATGAAAAAAATTATAAATTATAAGTATAAGAAGAAAGATGATTGAAATAATCAGTAATGTAGATTACCAATTTTTCAACATGTTCTTTCTAAATATCCAATTAATGCACTAGAGTAGGTCATTGAAGAAGACCAAAACCTCTATAATGTAATTTTGAATTGTAAAAATTAAATTAGAATTGGATTTCCATGAATTAAGTCTCAATGTTATGTGAATATCTTATGGAGGAAGTGCTATTTTATAATTGAGATGAGGGGAACTTTTGGAAAGTTTGAAAATATTAATTTATAACAAAATAATACCATTAAAAAAGCACTGAAATCTCACAATTGAAGATATGATATGATATAGGGTTCTAATATCCTTAAGAAATACATTTTAGTCTTTTTTTCTTTCAATTTAACATTATCATATTATTTAACACTTACTGATTCTATTTAATTTCTAACTACGGTAAAAAATATTTCATTATTAACAAGTTTAAATATTCAATTATATGATGTCAATTAGAATAATTAAATAGCATCGATCATTATAGGAAAAATAATATATTAATATTTATTTTTAAAAATATATAACTATGAAAAGGATAAATCATCTATATTTTATAAAAATACATATAATAAAATATAACTTCTATATAACCCATCATTATAAATGTTTTACACCCCCGAATAGCCTGAAGTCCTTCTTTTTTATTGATTTTTGATAACCCCCATTTCTAGGGATGAGGGGAACCCTTAAAAGGACCGTAGGCTTATAGATTACAAGGCCTATAGGCTTTGGAGATTACATGACCCAAAGGAATTAGAGAATTCTACCAGACTATCTTCAAGGAACTGCCCCTCCCCAACATCTGTGTCATGATAGTAGCTCTCCACCATTGCATGACTGTCTGGATAGGATTCCCATGCAAGAATATGCTGGTACCGATGGCATAGACATACCCTCTCATTATGACAATCCTTTTGGCTCTGCTCTAGTGAGTGCAGCTACTCTAAATCCTCTTCTAGGGCTACTCCTTTTTTGTAGTGTGTCTAGGGAAACTGCATGTGGCCAGAAGGCCTTGAGGTGGCCCTAGGGCCTTAAAGGTGGCTCGAAATCCCTACTAACCCAAAGTACTGTGTTCCTCGAAATCCTTAAGTACTCAAAGCCCAAACAGCTATCCCATAATGAATTGTTCCAAATTCTACAGTACCAAACATTTCATTCTATAGTAAGTGCTACAATGGATTCTCCAGTACCCGCAAAATTTAAAATTCTCCTACAGTACCCACATAATGTACAGTGCTGCTACAGTGCCTTCTACGGTACTGTTATAGTAGACCAGAAATATGCCTTTACCTGGTTTTTAACCAAGGTCTTGTGGATTCACTTAATGATACCTCACCAACAGGGCTGAGGCTCATGTGCTTATAATTTTTTTACTTAATTATTCCTGAATGTGAAATGGTTATCATCACTTTAAATAAAATAATATAAATGACATAATATATTCTATATGGCTCCAACTTGTCAATACCTCAACCCTTTGATGTATATAGTTGAGATATACATGACCAAGAAGATTAGATCATGGTTTTAGGTCTATTAATGGTTATTATCAATTTAATAATATTTATTTTATTTTTTTCTCAACAATTAAAAAATTTATGAATCATTAACGTGTATGTATTTAAGGTAATTATTGATTTTATAATAATTACAAAAACATTTAATAGATAAATTAAAACATTTTATCATTCCATAGAATATTTATAATAAACATTATGTGTTATATAACATTATATTTAAAATGATATATTTATTAAAATTTTAGTAAGACATATTATTCTTTTAATTAAATAAATTATATTAAAAGTCTTTATCTCATCCATGTGGATTCTAAAGGACACTATTTCAACCCATGTTTTATTTAGACTAAAATAAAACTCTTCCAATGAAATTATGTCATGTTATTGGGTAATTTCATAATATTATGTTTTCACATAATTACCAAATTTCATATTTTACTGTATTAATTAAAAATACCGAAGTACATATTTATAACGCCAAAAATTAAAAGTAGGATATTAACATAATTTGGAATTTCTGATTCTAAATATGGAATAAATATTTCATGATTAAATGTATTGATGTTTTAGTAATTAATTTAAAAGTATTACCCTTATTAGAAAGAGATAATCTATTTTAAAAGATAAGAAATTGAAAAAGATTGAATTTTTTTACATCTGGATTCAATAAAAATTTAATTCTAATGAAATAAATTATATTGAATGATAAAAAAATATTATATAAATACTTTAGAACCATTCAATATTAAAGTAAAACCATATATATTATTTTTACTAGAAATTGATTTCTATTAAAATTTATTGTATTTTTATTATTCATCAAAACATGAATGTTATAATAAAAATATTAAAAATTCATCAAAAGTAAATTTTATATCCTGCTACCAATGAAAATTTTATTTTTACATATAAAATTTATTAATTTTTCAAAATCATTATTTAAAAGAGATTTTATGTTAAAATGTGGAAAACCTCCCTTTTCAAAAATATAGGGTTTTATAAATCAAATATAGTTTATTCACACCCTATGAAAAATATATCTATTTGATGAATATAAAAAATATTTTATTAAATAAAAAATAAATATATTTCATTAAACTAAATTAAAAATTGTAATTTACATAACAAATAATATATATATAATTTATTTGTATATTTTCTTGACAAAAAAATTTTATTTGTTAGATATATTTATTACCAAAAAACAAAAACTATGTTATAGTTTTCAATTTATAAAAATAGAATATAGAAATTCTTTTAAACACACTATTATGTGTAATGTACTGTATTTAAGAGATAAATTTTTTGAATGAAAATATTTAATAAAAACATATAGTTTTTACATTCTATGTAAGTACATAAAAGATAAAAAATGTTAGATGTCATTGGGAAAAAAAGAAATATAAGCCATTTCTTCTAAATAATTCTATGAAGATTGTGCATTATAGTTCTTCATGTTAAATATTATTCATATATTATGAATTAATATGTCAAATCAGAGATTCTATTTAATATTTCTAGATTCATGGTGATAATAGAGGAATGCATAGGTTAGAAATACAGGAAATAATCAATGAGTAGGATAAGAGGATTAATTTGGTGGAATACATCTATAAATATATAAAAATATTATATGTGTTTTACTTTTTAGTGTAACATAATGTAAAATGAGAAACTATGTGAAAATTAAAAAAACAGTGTCTTCCAAAAGGATGTATACTCATTTCAATAGTAGAATTTTAATTGGAAGTAATTATGTCTAATATAATAGAAAACATGGGTTGAAGGGAATGAGTTAATTCAATATACAAAAAAAATCAAGATAGCTTTCGAAATTTTTATTATTCATAGGTTGGATATTTTTTTATGATGGATTCTAAAAATCGGCAATGATCTCAAAATTAATAAATTATAGTACCAACATAAGAATAAATTTTAATGGAAAAGAATATAGAATCAGAAGAAACACCTAAATTCCTCAAATATAATGTATAATGTTCATCATAATGAAGATGATAGAATAATCTAGATGACAATTTTTCCTAGTATTTTCACATTGAGTCATATATGAAAAATAATGAATAGTTCAACCAAAAAAATATAACAACTGGTATCATATTTAAGAATTAATTGTCATGATTTTTTATCTCACTATGATAAATAATTGATCAAAAATATTCCCATAGCAACTATATATTATTTATTCTATATATGTGTATACTTGAAGGTTATTCACGTTCATAGTGGATGAAATTTTGAAGATGAGAGTGTTATTAACTATGGATGCCAATATGTAAGTGACCATATTAGTTTAACATTAACAGATATGATCCTAATACCTTACATCAATGATATAATTTAAAAATTTTGACTAATGATTTAGTTGATCTTGTTATCATTGTGAATATTTCAGAATCATGATGAATTATCATTTCATACAGATCATGAATTATATAAAATTTGAAATAATGAATTTCTAGAATGTAATATTGCATATTATTTCTTTAAATAATTTGTCAAATAATTTTTTAAAAATTGGGAGAGTTTTAATTGATCAGTCAGAAGAGAATATATTGAAACTAATATGTTAAAAAGATAATTTATAAATAATAACTTGTTTGGTACATTGATTATTTTCAATCAACTTATTTAGAAGAATATATGTAAAATCACACCCCTCTAAGTTAGATATAGAGGAGTAGGTGGTTCAATTTTGACTTAGGTTACATAAGCAGGACACCAAAGGATGGAAATAAATGATTAGGGATCATATGAGCACTGAGTGACTCTTTTTTACATTACAATAAAAACCCTATTAATATATAAGCATAAATATCTTGTACGGTAATGTGATGTATATGCAGAATCCATGACATCTCGAATAAAAAAACATACTGGGAATGATAACAGAGTGACCCATGTGGACAAGTATATCTACTAGTTAAGAAAACAATGGAACTGAACCAAAATAAAACAAATTGGAAAAATTAAAATCGACACCCAACCATCTCCAATTTCTAGATCTTCATTCATGTCCACATTTTAATTAATAATCCCTAACTATATAAGAAATTTTCCATTACTTATATATTGATACATAACATTAGAAAATTCCTTCATATGCCTAGGAAGGAGTGGTATTGGACTAAGTAGAATTTCATAAAACATTTCATAGTACATTTAAGTAGAGAAATAATTGTTTATCCCATTTTCTATAAGATCTTGGGTCTTTAGAACGGTTCAAAATCCTTACCCTGTTTGAATTTTTGACTTGTCCCTAAGAAAACTAGAAGGGTTGGGCAGTTTTTGGAAATTTCCCGACTACACGTCATGTACTGTAGAGTAAACTCCGTGTATAGGTTAAGCAAGTTCCAACCTCATTCTCTCCAAGTCCATTCCTTGTGATGACCATGTTGATATTTCATACTACACACCGTATTTTTATTGACACATCATGTACCTCTGACTATGGGAACGCCATACATGGAATGTGGGCGTGTTGGCCGGGTAGAATTGTTGAACCAAGTACACATTGTGTCTTCACTGGACACGTTGTGTAGTCTGGCCATGTATGAGGGATATACATGGCATGTGGGTAAGTTGGTGAGGAAGGGAAGAAAAAATAAGTACATGCTGTGTACCCCTACGTACATGCCATGTACTCATGTTGGCATGTTATGGAAAGTAAGTCGGTGGAAAAGTTTCCTCCATACGAATAGTAGAAGAACCCAAATAGTGTGTAGTCATGAAGTACAAGATGTGTATTTGTTTAGCCTAATATTGGTAGTAGCCTCGTTTCTCAGGTACAGGATAGAAACCTAGAGAAACAGGCATCTGAGACTTCAAATTGATCACGTTTCTTCATCTGAACCCTGATCTAAACAATGTTTAATCATTAGGAACCCCCTTGGTAAGGCCTTGATTCCTCTAGATCCATTTTTCTCGATTTCTGTTCAAGAATGAGTTATTGTTGTTTGAGTGGTTTTGATTATTTTGTAGATCTACAATGTTTTAAACCTAATTAGAGGTGGTTATTGGAGGATTTTTATCTTATGAGTCTCAGGTAGGTGGCCATATTTTTTTTTGTGTTTTTGTAGTCATTTGGGTGTTGCGGCCTTTGGCACGTTTTTGGGTAATTTGAGCAGGACCCATTTTTTTCTTTTATTTCATATTACAATGTTTGTAGACCTATGGGATACCTTTCGGTACACCTTGTTACCTGTGTTTCTTGAGTGGGGCCTAGTAAGTGGCCATCACTGATCGGGGAATTTTGGCCAGGGGTTCCAAAATGGTATTAATTGAATTCTATGGTTCAAAACATTTGAGATTAGTTAAATATAGATATGAAATTTTAGAGTCTCTCATGTACTCAGTGCTATTATGGGACAACACCTGTCTAGTGAAATTATATGGTTCTGAATTTTCATATGCTGGAACCCTTTTTGTTTTGAATTTTCATATGCTAGAACCCTTTTGGTTTTGTTAGGCATGGCTCAGATATTGTTGACTCATGTTGATCATAGTTTGGGCATGTCATGGGTTTTATTGGGTTGTTTTGACCATGGGATTACGTGTCATGGATGTCGATAGGAGGTTGGATGACAGTTAGGTTGGGCATGGCCCAGGTTACTAGGATGGCGAGACCATCAGACTTGAGAGGCATGGTCGTAGGGACATGAGGTGTCAGAGGTGTTGTGGCTTGGAAACTATTTTGGTGATTACTGCTCACCCGGAATCATTTATTAGTGTGCACATAGAGAGAATTCGGGATGTGGTTGTTTTTACTACCCACATTGGTAGAGGCCCCTGATAGAAGTGGTTTAGACACATTTGGTTTGGGGTTGCTTGTGGTAGGAAGCCATGTGGATGGTGTGGAGCCTTCAAGGGATAGCATTGACGCTATTGGGTTGGGGAAGAGGCTCACTGTTATTTGAGAGTAGACATCGTTGTCCATCCGGATACATTATTCTGGGGGAAGACATCGTTGTCTCCCCGACAACTTATTTTAAGGGCAGACATCATTGTCCCCCCAGTTAATTATTGAGGACAGACATCGATGTTCCTCCGGGTAACTAGTTCTCAAGCGTACCATCTGGACGTCGGTACTTGAGACACATGGTGTCAGGGGGGCACATGGTGCCAGGTGCTATGACAGAGATTCTCACATTGGCGGAAGAAAGTGACACCACACTATGGTCGCTGAGCACCAATGGAGTTCATGTTTATTTGTGCAACATGTTGTTTACTATTTTATTTATAAGTTCATGCATGCATCAACACACAAATTCGGTACGCACCCTTGGGTGGTATCCTACTGAGATTCATCTCACACACTGCATGGGACCTTCGAGATGTGTGAAGACTTTATGGATTTACGTGTTGGAAAGTGGCCAGCTTTAGAAGATGGGTTGTATTAGCTATTTCATAGAGATGGCATGGACCTTGAGGTCTTGCCTAGATATAGTTATTTTGTTTTTCATACTTTCTATATCGTCATGCTTGTTTTATAGATACTATTGGTTAGCGATTATCTCCCTTTATATTTAGATATGTATGAATCACTTTGGATTCATTTTTTGTGATTCTATATTAGTTACAAGGGATTAACATGTTATTGTGTTTATTTCCACAATAGTTGGTTATATTTATTGCCTCCTCTGTTTATTGATATTGAATGTGCTTCAGCTCTGCGGGTCTGGATCTAGTCAGCTGATTCATATATTTCCACAGCATGTTATATATTATTCCTTAGAGCAGTATCATTATTATCCTCTGAGAGGGTATAGACTCCCCACTATACAAATAATTCCCTTGCTGCTAGTCGGAATCCTTTAGCATTCGGGGAGGTGTGACTAAGGTTGTACACCAGACCCGTTTAGCACTATTCTGGTGGGTGTTCGAGTCCAGGTCATTACAAAGTGGTATGAGAGGATTTCTTAACAGGGATTTAGTAGTTTTGTTTTATTGGAATCTAATGATATTGAGGCTTCTATTTTATTTTTTCTAGTTTTAATATTTTGGATATGGTAGAATAGAGATCAGTTGTTAATGGAACTGGGATTCTAGCTTGTGATTGGCTGCCTACTGCCCCAGGTTCGAGGGATGGACCATTTTTCCACGGGTTGGATTTTCTGTTTTATTTTTCCTCATATTACATTTTTCATGTTTTCTACCTCGGTGGCTCACTTGGTGTGTGATGTTATTGATTGTGATATTTTACCCTTAACCCGGTGAGGTAAGGAAGAAAGAATTGGACCTTGGTCTGGTATGTAAATGCTTGTTTGCTTGCCTTTTGATAGGCACTTTTTTAGGTTATTTCAAATTCATAACCGCAGTTATGTTCTATGAGGTTATAATGGCATTTTTATGATATAAATTTCCATGCTTGCATGCGTTGAAATGTGGATATGTGAATTTTCTTATAGAATTTCTTGTATAGTGAATTGTGTATTCCATGCATTATATTTTTTTAGAATTTCATACGACATGGTATTTGGGTCTAGCACCTTTATGAGCAGGCATGTATGATCAGTTGAGGTGATTTTGATCACCAGTATTAGGCGACTTAGTCGTCGGATTGAGGCAACATTGGTTGTCAGGATGGGCAAGGCCCAATGTACATTTGATACTTGGATCTGCTATGGGCGGGTAAGGAGGCCATGAGGCCGGGATTCGATGGGCATGGGATGCAGTGGGGGAGAGTAAGGGTAGTAATTATGCACTAACATATAGTACATTCCATATCTATGTTGAATATATATTATTATATATATATATGGGTTGTCTAGCCATTTAAGGTATTCAACAAGTTCCTTTTTGGGTGACTCAAATGGAGCATCATACGGGAGATGGTACAGTGCCGCAGGTGTAGGATCTGGTTCAGGATCTGGTGCAGGCAGAGCATGAGCTGTAGGTATAGGATTAGGGACAAGATTGGGTTCAAGATCCAGTGAAGGCAGAACAGTAGCTAGGTTTGGCAACATTCAGACAATGGATCGATGAGAAAATCCGAGCTAGCATGTTACGTGTCTTACAGGGAATTGACAGAGGAGCACAAGGTACAATGCAATCAATTGAATATCTGACGTGGGAGTACAAGTCACAACACCAACCAATTTCTCTGGATGAGGGTGGTCCGCAGGAGGCTGAGAACTGAATAGAGAGCATGCAGATGATCATTGAGCAGCTCGAGAGGCCTCCATGGTGGATGGTCAATCTGGTGACATACATGTTGCGAGGACCGAAAAATACTTGGTGAGATGTGTATGTTCTGGATCGCAAGCATGAGAAAATGTCATGCATGGACTACGAGGACATGATATTTTTGAAATTTTACACCGAGAAACTGATGGCTGCGTGAGATCAGGAGTACTTATGACTTCAGTATGGAGACATTTTCTTCATGTACAATGCAACTACTTTCACCGAGTTGTATTTATTTTCACCTGTTATGGTAAGAGATGACGTGACATGGGTTAGGTTCTTAGAGGATAGATTGCGACATGACATTCAGATCCAATTGAATATCATAAAGATGGATTCTTTTTCAGAGGCGGTGAATCAAGCACTCATATCCGAGGGAAACCAGAGAGATAGGCCCCATGTTCGATGGGGAACCCTTTCAGGTGACAATTTGAACAGCAGGAAGCGAGGAAGGGATGAGTTCCAGTAAGGCAGTCAGGTAAGGACTATGCTAGACCACCTTGATGCAGTTCATCAGTGGTTTTATTTCAGTGTGGACAACCAGGACATGTTTGGAGTCAGTACAATAGGCCTCCAAAGGAGTGATGGTCATGGGGATAGGACGAGCATCTTGAGAGGTTCTATAGATGGCCTTCTTAGACAGCAGATAGGCAGAGACTAGGAAAGACGGTGGCATCTAGAGTTGGTTCAGGTTCGGTACCAGGAAAGGGTAGCCGAGGTTTAGCTATACGCGAAGGACGTGACAAAGATAGAGAGATCCAGCTAAGGGGTCAATGGCCAGTGGCTGGAGGAACACTGTAGGGAGGTCAGGTATCAGGCAGTCAAACCAAAGGCCAGGTGTATGCTGTGGAGCTGCCAGAGGCAGACCAGGCTGGTGAGCCGATGATGGTTAGAGGTACACCATGGGTGTGGCCATCATTTCCATGTTTCCTTTTTGGCATGACCTGTAGAGGCAAGTACATTTTTATTGAATGTGATGCACATGATCTATGTGGACTGACTAGATTCTAGTTAGAGGGATTATCATCATATCAGGTGCGTGATATATTTATCTATATGTACGGGATGCATAGCATCAGGGCATCGAGGATGCAGGTTACATGTGGTGCATTGAGAATTGGAAAATCGATGATGCATGTTACTTGAGGTGCAAGACATCAGGTTCATTTTGAGCATCCATGGGATGAAGGACCTCATGGGGGAGGACACCAATATAGTGCAGGATACGTTCAGTGTTGGGAAAGACACAAGAGAACCAATGAGGCGCAGGGGTGAATATACATCATGGTAGGACTATGCATCCGGAAAATAGGTCAGTAAACCTTTGTTTGTTTTAGGTTTTGTCATTTTCAGACTGAGTTAGGTGATTCCTCAGGTGGGGATACCTTGAGGAATTTATGCAGAACCATTGAGATCAGGGAAGTCCAAGATACTTTTATCGGGGTGGTATTCTCAATGCCATCTCCGAGATTCATTTGATAGCTTGAGGGTGAGCAATATTAAGGTGGGGTGATGGTAAGTACCCAAGTTTTATGAACAGGTCAAAATCCCGACCCTGTTTGAATTTTTGACTTCTCCTTGAGAAAACTGGATGATTTTGGAAGTTTCTTGAAATTTGCTGACTACACACCGTGTACTATTGATTACACTCTGTGTAATGGTTAGGTGAGTGTCGGTCATGTGTTCGCCGAGTACATGTCGTTTAATGACTATTTAGAAATTTCTTACTATACGTCGGGTAGTTATCGACATGTCGTGTACCTTTGACCATGTGAAGGCTATAATAGGCATGTGGGTGTGTTGGCTGGGTAGAATCATTTATCCACGTATAGGTTGTGTCCTCCGTGGACACCCCATGAA
This sequence comes from Viscum album, assembly GCA_963277665.1. Lineage (NCBI taxonomy): Eukaryota > Viridiplantae > Streptophyta > Magnoliopsida > Santalales > Viscaceae > Viscum > Viscum album. Next base: position 1,041,488,852 of record OY728160.1, on the reverse strand, counting down.
GTCTGGGAATATATGAGGTATATACATGACATATGGGTATGTCAGTGAAGAAGATAAGAAAAACTAAGAAGACACTGTGTACCCCTAGGTACATGCCCTGTACTCATGTCACCAGGTTCGGGAATGTAAGTCAGTGGAAAAGTGGATTCCATATAAACTGTAAACAAACCTACACCACGTGTAGTCATAAATTACACGTCGTGTATTTTAATTTTTTCTCTTAAAATGGGTAGTAACCTCGTTTCATAGGTTTGGGACATAACCCTTGAGAAACTGCTGGCCAAGACATCAAATTTCTCTCGTTTCTTCTTCTAAACCCCGGTCTGAACCCCATTGGATCCGTTATAACCCCCTCTGTATGTCCATAGTTCCTCAAGAGCCGTTTTTCATTATTTCTGTTCTAGAACTTGTTTTTAGGGTTTGAGCAGTTTTTATTCATCTATATATTTACAAAATTTTAGACATAATTGGAGGATGTTATCGGTGGAGTAGCATCGTACGAGTCTCATGTTGGTGGTGCATACTTTTGTTATTGTGATTTCCTAGTCATTTGGGTGACGCGGCCTTCGATGCATTTTTAAGTATTTTGATAGTGACCCATTTATATCTGATATTGAAAATTACATTATTTAGGGACCTATATGATGCCTTTAGGTATTCCCATTTATTTGTGTTACTTGAGCAAGGCCGGGTGAGTGGTCATCGCTCATCGGGGCATTTTGGCCGAGGGTGCCAAAATTGTATTAATTGAATTGTATTTTTCAAAACTGTCAAGTTTTGTTTAATCCTGATATGAATTGTTAGAGGCTCTCAAGACCTCAGTTATGGTATGGGAAAACACCTGGCTAGTGAAATTCAACTATTTAGATTGTTTTGTTGGATATTGTTCTCTGTTTAAATTAGTATATTTGTAATCGATGAATTGCATATGCTGAAACACATTTGGTTGTGTAGTGCATGGATCAGATGTTGTTGAGTGATGTTGATCATAGGTTGGCCTTGGCACGGGTTATTTTGGGTGGTTTTGACCATGTGATTGGGTGTCAAGGGCATCAGTATGAGGCATGATGACTATCAGGTTGGGCATGGACGAGGTTACTAGGATGGTGAGACCATCAGACCAGAGTGGCATGGTCGCAGGGACATGAGGTGTCAGAGGTGTTGTGGCTTTGCTACTATTTTAGTGATTACCACTCCCCTGGAATCTTTGAGTAGTGTGGACACCGAGATACTCAATGATGAGGTGGTTTTGACCACTCGTGTGGGTAAAGGACCCCGTTAGTTTTGATTTAGGTACTTTTGGTTTGGGGGTTCATTCCGTAGGAATCCACGTGGGAGGTGAGGAGCCTTCAAGGGATAACATTGAGGCTATTGGGTTGGGGGGAAATGGCATGCCATTATTTGATGGCAGACATCATTTTCCCTCTGAATGCATTATTTTGAGGGAAGAGATCACTCTTCCCCCGACTACTTATTTTGATGGCAGACATCATTTTCCCTCCAGTTATTTATTGAGGACAGAAATTATTGTTCTTCTAGGTTTCTATTTCTCAGGCGTGCCTTCAGGACATCAGTACATGAGACACGTGGTGTCAGGGGGGCACATGGTGACAGATTATATGACAGAGAATCCAGCATTGGCTGAAGCAGGTGACACACCATGGTGGCTACTGAGCACTTGTGGTTTTCGTGTTTATTTGTGTAGCGTGTTGTTTACTGTATTCTTTGTAAATTCATTCCTACTTAAACACTTATATTAGTTATGAATCGTTGGGTGGTATCCTAATGAGATTCGTATCGCACCCTTCATGGGCCCATCGGGATGCGTGATGACTTTATGGATTTATGTGTAGGAAAGAGTCCAGCTTCAGGATCTGGTCTGTATTAGCCTTTGCATGGAGAGGGTATGAGCCGTTTGGTCTTTCCTAGCTTGAGTTATTCTCTTTTGCATACTTTCCTATATCAGCATTCTTGTTTTGTAGCTACAGTTGGTTATCCATTGGATCCCTTTATATTTAGATATTTATGACTTTCTTTGGATTAATGTTTTGTGGTTCCGTAGTATTTAAAAGTAATTTTCTTGTTGTTGGGTTTATTTCCACTATTGTTGGTAATATTTCCTTCTTCCGTTGTTTATTGATATTAGATATGATTCTGCTCTTCGGGTCTGGTTCGAGTCTGCTGAGTCATTTATTTATATTGCATGTTATCTATTATTCCTCGAAACAGTACCCTTATTATCCTCTAAGAAGGTATAGCCCCAGCACTATACCTGTATGACCCTCACTGGTAGTCGACAGCCTTTGGCATTCAGGGAGGGGAGCCTAAGGTAGTAGCAGCAGACCCGTTTAGCGTTGCTCTGGTGGATGTTCAGGTCTGGGTCATTACATTTTCTATATATCATGATTAAAAATAATAATAATAGAATAAATTATGTCGATAAAAAATCCCATGAAAATCAATAATATTTTTCTCAAATCAATTCATCCAATTCATGAATATCCATTCTTGTGCTTTAGGACAAAGAAACGTGAATTTTTAGTGATAAACCCATAGTTATGAATGATATCTCATCAGTGCACTAGGATTTCCCTATTTGGATAATTTTCATACCCTTGATGGAATATGCCCAATTTTATGGGTCACATCCTAATAACCCAATGATACAAGACTCCTAAAGAGGGTCATGATGAAAGTACTAAATTCATAACAATAATGTATGACAAAATCCATGATGATCTATTTTAAATGAAAAAAAATATTTCATTTAATATTTTAATCAAACACTATAAATTCATCAAAATCATAACATATTACTATATTACTCTTTAAGAAATTATGGAAAAATGGTTTTTTGAAATCAATCCAAATTCCCAAAATTTACCAATCCATAAGTAATTAGTGTTTTTAATATGAATAAAAAATTCATATTAATATAATTTCATGCAAAAAAATTAGTCAAAAACAAATAATTCATTTTCTAGAATATTATAGATTAATGATTAAACCCTACCTCTCAATGATTTGTGAAAATGAAGAACATATAAAATATATTATTGTTCTAGACTTGGATTCTAATTTCATTTGATTTTCCAGAAATACCTTGTCATGATATTTCATTAGGAATATAAATCTAACCATGGAAGAATATATCTCATAACATGGAAGTTATAAATTGAGAGTACATAAGATGATTTGGGGATACCATTACATACCTGTGTATCGAGTTCTCCAATGCATCATAAATTAAAAAAATGTAGTATGGATCAATGAAAATTTCCAATGGAGACTCGGGATATATGGGATACCATGATAAAAAAATAATAGGGTATGGATGATGGATATGTGCCTAAAATAAGGTAATAATTAATTTTTATGATTAATTAATACCATTAGTGTGTCTGGGACACACAATATAGAAAAATTTGTGCTAAATATATGGTTCAAATTCTTGTAGAAAATACCTCATATGATTGTCTCCCATGGTTTAAAAAAACTCACCAACTAAAAATTTCAATCTATTTTACTTTTCGCAGTTTCCCTTTGGAACTCAAATGTTTTTGCAAAACCATTGACAAACTTTGAAAATACATAGTTACCCCAAAACGTGATTCCTGATTTTCTAGAGGTGGTTCATGATTTCTATTAACTGTAAATAAATTATGCACCAATAAAGCACAAAAATTACATTAAAATACCTATATGAATCACATGAATCATAACTCAATCATAGTACATGTTCAAAATAAATAAATGAAATCTTCTATATAATCTGATGGTGATACATTCACCCCACTTTTAATCATTATTTACCTATAATGTTGTGTCCTTATGTTGTAGTAAAATTAGTGAGACAATTGTTTCAAAAATTAATTTACACACTCTCATGATTCTTGTAAAATATAACCATGTTACAAAAAAACCCACAAATAACTAATGCATTTTATATGAAATATATTATCATACCTATCCATATTTGGTACTGACACATGACCCAATTTATTATCTAGTTTGATTTCAGTGTTATCCGATTTAATCAGATAATCAAATTTAGGCTGCTACTTTTAAAATTTTGACACATGAAACCAATTATGCACCAAACGTAACATTTGAGGTAGACCCATCCAATAGGATTTCTCAGTGTCCCATTTTGGTATCTCAAAAGGGAATAAATATAGATGTTACAAGGTTCACTACTTACCAAAATGACAATGTACATTCCAAGGATATATTATTAACAAAAACTGATCACCCACCTCAAACAATAATGTTCAATGGTGGTGATATGCATATAATTTAAAACTAATCTAATACATTTACATTCAATATCTAATTATCATACACTTTTATGTTGTGTAGTGGATGATTCTAGGATCAAAAAGTGAGTTTATATCATTTAATACCCAAAACGTGGTGAAGGACATTAAAGGTAATAAAATGATTAAGAATGATAAATAAATATCAATACATGATAGTTGTTATTGTGTGATAAATCCTCATATAGTATATCCTCTTCCAATGAGCCATGGAAACACATAAAATTGACCCTATGAATGTATAAATATGTTTGTACCAACAACTCGTGTACATAATCTATTTTAGTGTGATAATATTTAGTCATATTCAACTTCGTTCTAAGAGCGTATTGTATAAAATTAAAAAAATTATAAACCATCTTGGGTTCTCAATTAGACTAATCATTAATTGGAATATTGTGTATATTTATAACATCTTGAATTTAATATTTTGATATGTAACCTACCATATTTGATTCATGAAGTTGTATGATATAAGACAACATTGTGAGCCAGTGAACAATAAACCATTAAAAATATTCCCCTAACAATTATTTAATGACATATAAAAAATTTTGGGATATCTACTCCCATTTAAACAATGTTATAGGAAGTGATTAATAAAACTGAACAAGTTTTTGATTCTCCTCCTTGACCTAGTGACAATTGAGGCAATATGAGGCACACCAATATATTATTATTTTCAGTTCAACCCAATTTTTTTTTAATTATAATGATTTATATATATTATGTACTCCAAGATAAATTTATCATCTCAAAAGGAGGTGAGGCAAATGAATATGTAATGGATAGGTTGAATGAACTTTTTTTGTTCAATTAACTCAAACATCAATATCTCATCTTCCTTATAGAAAAAATAGTATCTCAAAAATTGAGTTCTTACCTCAAATTAGAATATTATGAATTGGTTGATTGGGAATGTTCATAATTACCATGAAAACCAAGAACAATAGAATCTATAATGAAAATAAAAACTTCACATTTCACCACAAAATCCAAATACATGTACACTATGACTGCTATTTTCTACCATAGATAAAAAGCATCATTAGAAACCTTATTATAAAAATTTATATTTTATTAATTATCCAAAGTACTCCATTTACCAATTTTATATATCATGTAATCATCAGAAACATTAATATATCCCATCATGCATTATACCCTTATACTCATGGTCATTTTTTTGAAAATTTATTTCTTACTCTTTTGATCCATAAAAACCATAATGTTCCCAAAAAATTTTAAGGAAACTATCGTTTAATATTATATAAAAAATTAGTTAATTAAAAAAATCATTATTTAGTTTTTTTAATTCATGAATAATGTTTATGGTCTATATGAAATAAATGTTCTACTTATATGAAAACATAACCTTACCCAATCCTAATGCATCATAGTTACCTATATGACCCTCTACAAATTATAGTAAAATAAGAATAGGTTATATAATAAGGCCCATGATATTATATTTATTGGATTTCTAGTATTAATCATTCAATTGGCATGGAATGACCTTCCTTGTCAAATATTCCATTTTTGATGAAATTCATGAAAAATCACTGAAATGAATCAGTATTATTGAAATATTCAAAGTAAACTACATGTATCAAAAGAATCATGAAATAAATTCCAAGAGATAACAAATTATATATTTTTAGGATCTATAGAAACTCTTTTTTTTCTAAATGACATTAAAATTTTTTCATTCTTCTTGAATTCACAAATCAAACTTGTATAAGTTGTCATAATGTAAACTCTACCACAATATACTTAACATTGTTATAATGATTTGTCCGTCAGAATCCATATCCTTTCAGTATAATAAAATATCAAAAAAAAATCCACCAAAAATGAATTATTATTCCTATAAAAAATTCTATTTACCAATTTTAGAAACAAAAATGGTTCATTTTTATGTCAAAAATTTATAATCACAAAATCATATTGGTAATACAACCAATTAAAAATATATTATCAGAATATCCATTTAATTAACTCATCATTGGTGATACATAGATTTTATGTTGTTTATTTAGAATCATTGGGATTCACTTATTTGATCAAAAAAATCATTAAAACATGGAGGATTGTTCAAATTCATTATTTTAACATGGTTTATATTCCCATAATCCACCCTAAAACTCAATGTTACATATACAATATTAATTAATAAATTAGTGATACGCAACATTATGTGATCAGTTGAATGAATCCTTTTCATTACAAAATTATTTGGTGGTATTATATTTCTCCGATATCTAATGGTTCGATAATATAAGTAAGAATGGAATTAGTATCGATCCCTTGCATGATATCAATCATATTCTCCACTTTTTATTCATGTGGATACCCTATGTAATTTTTTGAAAAAACGTCATGAATCTAGTGAAATAATGTTGGAAAATATATATACATAATATTTTTCATCGATGAAAATATAAGGGATTCTAATAGATAAGTGATGGTTCCAACAATTAATACCAGCAGTCATGCTCTACTTAAATCCACCTTCTATACACTTCTAATGATATACATAACACCATCGGGGTGGGGTGATTATAACTTGTTATGCATCACCGCCATTTTGGTTTTTGATTCCATCAAATAATCCATAACCAAAATCATTTTATTGATTTAAATCTCATGGTACTATTCACCTCACACATTATCTTCAACATCAATAAACATTATCATTGATTAACACAGAAATGTTCGACAATCATATTGGAAAGAGGTGTTATAAAATTCATAAACAAAGAAATCATATCAATATAATAACTAATAAAAAAAACATGTCTGGCTAAAAATTATTGGGTTTCCCCTATATTTAAAAATTTTAGCGTAAATATATAATTCTAAATAATAATTCAATGCACAAGTAAATGTCAAGATTGACAATCTTTAATCACATTCATAGTTCCATAGAATTTTTAATTGTTATCCCATTTTTTACATAAAAAAATTTCATTGGATTTATGATCTTCTTAAAATCACTTTGATAGACATGGGTAAGTATACCTGGGATATTCTATGGAGAATACCCTAATTCAATCATTTGATTTTTGAGGCATGTGAGAATCAATTCCTCCACTATAACTTGGATAACAATGAAAATAACATGGATGAAGTCCCATATTATTACAATTATGAAATTTTATATGTGGTGTTGAGATTTATATATTAATATACACAATGTATGAACACTCAAAACAATAATACATACTTTGGGGATGAGGAAGGAATTTAAATAATCTTGTTGTATGATTCAGGGATGCCCAATTACATTGAAAATATATGTCCATATTTGGATTATTCCTTGTATAAAATTTCCCACCAGTTCTCTTAGATATTATTATTATTTCTCCCACTAGATTCCATAAAAAATTCCTTCATTACCTATTCTATTAACCATGTCTTATTATTCTGTAATAAAAGGAATAAAAAAATTGAGAGAATCAATTATTGTAATATCAACTCAAAAATATACACCTTCATGTAAAAAAATGTATCAAATTCATCATAAAATCATACTAATGTCTTAAATTTAGGTTTATACACTATTACTAATAATTTTTATTCCATCAAAGAAAATAAATAAATTTTTCAGGTATTATTTAATTGTGAGGATATGATTTTTTCTAAATTCATCAATGTCTCCCCACGTAATAAGTTATTCCACATTAACATGCTTAACTAAATCCCACCATTGTTATTATAGATCATAAAAAATATATATATTCAGCTGAAAATTATCCTCTATTGGTGTTACTAGGAAATAAATTATTTTGATCAAACTATATTTCCACAAAACTTATTTTTCTATCATTGAACCCCCCTCCAAATATGGTTACATTCTATTTTTGGAATTGAACATTATGTTTGAAAAGTTGAGGCTCGTCATTCTAATCACCCTGAACTACTGATTGGAAGGATTGAAGTAATCTTCAAACAAAATTAGGGTTATATCATGGCATAGGTTCAACCACATTTTCAATTTCCAAATTTTGTTGACTCATATGATGTCTACAAATTCCAATTCATAATGAAGGGAAAAACACCATTTCGTATCATACACTAGTGATTTATGGATTATAAATTTCAATTCCCCATATCAAGAATTATCGTAACCATTTTTTCGAAAATTGTTTCATGGAATAATTTTTACAAAACATTCATAAATCATAATAACCATTAAAATCAATGAATTCCATGTTACATTTTTTACAAAAAATCTATAATGTGAAATCTCTTAGTTTAATCCCTCGATAAGGAGATTATAATTAATATCAATGTTTTATAAAAATGTTATGTACCCCAACCACCCATGTAACCAGAATTTATATTTAAAACTGTAAGCCACAAAGTTTAATGTCAAAAAATTCATGATCGAACAATACATTTTCTTATCTTCCATCCCATAAGATAGATAGACTGGCCAAAAATAGTACCATAACCAACTAATTTTACAAAAAAAATTGACACCATTTAAAACTCTAATCGATTTAAAATGATACCATTTATATCATATAACCACACATTAGTTGATTGAGAATAGGTGATCGTGCTAGTAGACAATTTGTGAAATACACATGAAAATTAAGCCTTCAATTTGGTTCTATGGGATTTAGAAAAATTAGGGGTAGTTCTCCCATTATGATAATACATATAATTATCATTAAACTAAAAAAATCCAATAAAAAAATTTGAAGTATGGAAAAATCATTGTAATATAAAATAAGCAGTTATTTCAGAGTGTCAATGGACATAAATACGTATACTAGAAAACATAAAAATATAGCTAAACACAAATTCACTAAATTATCAATATTAAAATAAACTCCCCACCAGCTAAATGATCCTAATTGAAATTCCTATCCATGGTATAAATTACCATCATTTTATACATAATGTACCATTACATTTCATATTTCTTAATACATAGTATCTATGAATACATAGAAGTTCCAAAAAAGGGATACATTTAAAAACCATTTATTTCCCAAAATACATCCTATTAAATGATGCTATAAAATGAACTAGATAATTAATTTTATTTAAAATAGTTTTAAATAATGTAAATATATATATATATATATATTTCAATACCATATTCAATTTTCTATGACAGAAAAAAATCAATGTCTCAAAACTGTTTCTAATTATTTTTCCAAAATAATTTCTATGTTTCAACACAAACACACACACTCACAAAATAATTGAATATGACAGTATCATACTCATTATTGGACATGCATCAATCAAAATTTCTTCTCTATGTGTTCGATGACATTATTCCCCAATGTCATACACCTTATATCATACATCACATATGAGATCACAATGAAACACGACAATTATATATGGTCACGGTAAAAACAATGTACTAACACTAACCATGTATTCTAAACCCCATTACATTAAATTTCACATGAAACAAATTCTATATTCAACAAATTTTAATAAAACCCTTTCAAACATCATATTCATCCTATAATTTTGATATCATCAATTTAAAGTAATTAAAAATGGGGATTTATTGATTCCATCGAAAATTGAAAATTCTCTAATTTCATATTAAAATGGGGAATCAATAAAACTATATTACATCATTTCAGAATATTTTCTACAAAAACCATTAATAAAAACTACATCATCATGTTCAATAATTTTGGAGATGATAGATAATCTTACTACCTCTCAACAATTGGTAAAAATGACAAAAGACAAATATATTCCTCATCTGACATTAGATCATCATTCCATTAATGGATCGAATAATATATCATCGTGGTATTAAATAATAAATATATATTAATCCCTAGAAGAAAATATTTTATGGCCTATGTAATAGACAACTACTGGATATATGGATAATTAGATAGAGAGAAAACATAATATAATAGTGAATCTAGATCTTCGCCACACAATGATTTAAAACAAGATAATCCCAGATCAACAAATATCACTAATGGATTCTTGGAAAGTATGAGATTTTGATACCCTTGGATAATTGGGGATTAAAATGGGTTTCAAGGACATAAACAAGGTGGAAGTTAATTTTTCCGATTAATTAATACCCTCATATGTTTTGGCCACATAGTTTGGTAATTTTTATTCCAACAGTGGAGTGCTTCAACCCCAATACATACCCTAACATTATTTTCTCATGCAGTTAGATAAATTTTATATCAAATGTTTATTTCCATAAGTTTGATAATTTATATTCTTCTTATCATCCCTCAAATTCCATTCCCAAACCATATACGAACAATGTTCCTTCATAGTGACCCTCAAAACTTGTTCAATATTTCCTGGAGATGGTTCATTATTTCTGTTAATCATTTATAATCCATGTACATATATAATACTGGAACCCATTTTTTCGCTCAAGTGTGAATTCATAAAATATTTCACATTACTATTTTATCATGTTCATTTTGGAATTTGACACTATTCATGTGGTGGGATGTATTGATTTTGTTTTAATGAAATGGAATATAACGGCTAAAGCTGGGATATATTCCAATTTTATGATGATTAATGTGATTACATGGATAGTCATCATTATAGGATATCTAATGGCCTATCCATGACCATTTGTGTCGTGTAGATGGTTTCTGCTAGGGGAGGACTCTATATTTCCATAACTAGTTAGGAAGTAACACATCATGTAAATACTTGATCATTTTTTACAAAAGTGATGGAGGGGCCTCATTTTTGTATTGAACACTCATCCGTGCATATCCCTATCTCTTAGTCCATTATTTGGGGCCCAAACCTATGATCTTACACTGTAATTCCATGAGGTCGAGCTATCGGAATAAAACCTTATAAATTATTATATATATATATTTTTAAAACAACTAATAAGTACACATTATTTAAAATTTCATATTATGGTATTTCACTAGCTCGGGTTTTGGGAAATTAAAATAAATACTAAATTTGAATAAAAATTTAATTTTTTTAATAACTAAATAATGAATCATCAATGCACTGCTCCCACATTATAAATTTATCCTAGCATGACTTCTAAACCATTAACAACAATTTTAATACATAGGGTGAGGAAAAAATGCCCAGTAATTGGGTATTGATTTTTTTTTAAAATCCATTAAAAGTTATATAATTCGTCAAATTAAATTATTTAAAAGAATATTTCCCCATGTCATTTAATATTCAATATTATTATTCAGAAATAGATTTCATAAAAAATTTATATTTTTAAAATCACTTGGGAATTCCCCTGTTGAATATAATATCATTTCTGGTGGATTATCCATGATACATAGTAGACCATAAAAAAACACACATGTGGCCATTATGAAACACTCATATGGAACCATTAACCCTAAATCATATGGGTTCACTAATTAAATCATATCATCAATCATAACTAGTTTCGGTTTTAATAAAACATTTTCAATGGACATAGAATTTTCAGTTCATTCTCAAAACATTTAAAAAATATGAGCTATATAATTATTTTCATTCTTTTAAATTAATTTTGCATATAAAATTTCATAAACAATTATTGAAAATGGTTTCAAAATCAACATGTGGAGATTCTCATACTTGAAATAATTTATATTAAATCTATAACTGCAAGAAAAAAATAATAAGTTTGTGCATGGTCTCAAAATAAATTGAATGTCACATTGGAGCTAGATAATATATGTTCATATTCCCACATGACATGTTAAGAGAAGAAGATTCATGTTTTTACATTAAATAATAATGTTTTCCACATAAAATGATATGATTTATCACATAATTGTGTTATAATGGTAAATATATAAGTTTAATCTTATGTAGATCAGAAAACACAAGTTTGATGGGTGTTAAAAACCATTTATTACATATAAATAAATGTGAAAGAATAACTATATTTAAGGTGTTTAAACTAAAATGCATATATATGTGTAAAAATTATGTATATAGATAGATATATATACACACACATATGTGTAAGTAGTTTCTAAAAATGTAATACTTGCATCCGAGAGGTTATAGAAGATATGCTTTGAAACAAAATCCCAATTATATTTTATTATATAGAAATGAGTTGACATATGTGTGTATATTCAAATATATAGACACATATATATAAATAATTAAATATATTTACATCACCCTTGTATCATCATTTTGAAACATAAGGCTCTTTCGTTTTCGCAAAATGTATTAGAAATAAGGCATAAAACATAAGACCTCATTAATCACACACACACAAACACATATATATTGATAATATTAGTCAATAAATGTGTGTATACAAATGTATATACACAAACATATATAAAATTCTTTTTATATAAAAACCAAACCCTTACAAATATGGAGATTTAAAAATAAATCCTACAAGCCATGAAAACATATCATATATGATAATTGAATTATAAAGTTATGATTTTAAATTATTGAATATATATATATTATATATATATATATACTTGTTTACTAAAATAAATTGATAATAATAAAATCACCTACTTTATTCTGATTAGAAGTGATGTGTGTCATCTGAATTTTTGAACAGATGATAATTGAGAATTTGATAGGAAGGAGGACAGGTAAAAAAAGAAGCAAAAAGTTGTTTAAAAGAACCATAGATTCAATGTGCATAATTTCTAATAGAAAAATCGAATTGAAAAAATCTATGAAGACAACAATATTTATTCACACAATCCAATGAGTAACAGTTATGTTGGACACCATTAAAATTTTAAATTAAAACAATGATTGGGATTCGAGTCATGGATGGGTATCTAGGGTTTAAAATAATTCCATTATGGGAAATAATTGATGAGACCAAAAATTTAAGGGACAAGTTGAGCGTGGAAATAAGGCATCATTAAAAAGTGGAGATAAAGATGGAATGAAGGCTACAAGTTGTGATGGAGATTAATGTGGAAAAATGTGTAAGATTAAGGAATAATGAATCGATGGATCAGATCAAATTGATTAGATCCAAGGGTTTGAAAAAAACCCTAATATGTTTTATAGAGGATGGGGAAACATAGGAACAGATGCCCAAGATGCAGTAGTGGGTCTGATCGAATGTGAGGAGATGTTTAGCATGAATTAAAAGGGATGGATAGTTGAGCTTAGATGGGGCAGGATTAGATGAATGTATGTGATCATGAATTTCAAAAAGGGTTCGATGGTTTAGATCAATTGAACCAGATCAGAGGGTTCCAAAAATTCTTAGTGATAAACAGAGGCTGTGTGGGATCGATCTGGGGATCAGGGGAGATGATCAGGGTATCACGCTGCCTAATCGTGTGGCTGATATTGCACACCCCATAAAAAGCTCATCCCATATTGAAACTGTGTGGGTTTTGAGGATTACATATAAGGCTCCGTGTGCGGTGCCTCACATTGATAGAACATGTAGAAAATTGGGGGTCCATATATATGGGACCTTTCCTGTAGTCCATGGATGACCTCTGAAATATTCTCTCTTGCGCACCATTTTATGACATGGGCGACCAATGTTTGGCTCACGCCTCACCATATTCATGGCATGACCTCCTACTTGAGTTTCTCCTTAGGCCATGGGTTCACATGACCCTAGCTTGGGTTGACCCATTCAACCAGTATGGTTGAGGTGTCCCCTACACTTAATGATTGCTCAAAATTTGAAATACAATGGTCTATGAAATAATTTTATTGACATAAGATAAATTATATTTTAAATTATTTTATCTACTTCCCTTTGATGATCATCCAAAAAATTAAAACAAATAGATTTTATAAGTAAAACACCTAAAATATTAATATTTAATATAAATAACCATCTTATAATTAATACTTATCAAAAATTTGTTCCCTAATTTTTTATAACATAAAAATATTAATTAAAAAAAATTGAGACACTTATATAATTTAAAACATTTAAAACATTTAAAATATACCCAAAGGATATGAAACATCAATGGTCAAATTGAAAACCAAATGTTATTTATAACTCTTTTTTTAATCCATATAAATTCCCATTCATGGTATTCAAAAGAACAAATCTTATTTCTTAAATCAATATAATGGTGATCTACGATTGTTTCACTATTATAATTATTACAACACTACTTTTCATATTATTTTTCGTTACAGTCAATCAATGAGATTTCCAAAACACTATCATCCTTCTATTCATGATTGAGAGTCTTCTATTTATTATAAAGGGTCTTGTGATTAGTTTTCATGAGTTGTTGTGACCTCTATTATTAATTTTGTATTTAAATGGATGAGTAAATGTTTTCTTAGGGTCTTTAGAGTATTTTAAATAAAATGAAAAAAAACCATTTAAACAAGAATATTAATAACTAATTTTTTTATATTATAGTTATAATTTAGTTTGGGAGTTATGTCCAACGCATCACTATACGGACTCTGATTTCAGATATGTCTTTCTATTTGAATGCATGCGATCTTGATTCCTTTTTTGTGGTTCATTTTTATTATTCCCCTTAATGATGATATTTATATGATCAGTCATATGACCCATTATCAAGATATTTATCCTTTCTTTAGATAATACCAAATCTAGGGTGAATTAGAGGCTAATACTGGATGAAAAGAGATATGTGTGGTCAAGGTATGAGGTCTATAACTCATTCTATAATTTCATTCATTTTAGAAATTGTCATGTCACCTCACCTATAATATCATGCTACAATTTTTTAATTAACATGTCATTATTATAAATGTAATGAAGTTATTTAATGACAATTTTCATATAAATAATTAATTCAAGGTCATTAAATCACAAACATCAGCCACCTCATGTATGGTGTTCTTCCATATTCAGGTTTTTGGTGATTTTGAATCCATTTATCCCACATTCTAGTGATACTAATCTTGACCATAATTATGGTGACCATTCTCATATTAAATGTCTATTGAATTGATCAATTGAGAGTACCATGGTCCCTATTCACTTGAACTACCTTAGTTGAGTGTTCAATTTAAGGAATATAAATTAAATGTAAATTGAATTAATAATTTATATGTTTGAATTTTCCTAATTAATGAAATATACTGGTAGGCTCCACATCATAGCACCCCTAATCCACAATTGGTAGAATTTATAGGATCTTACCATGTTTAATGATAATCGTCTTATTGAATTAAGGGGATGGTTGAATGACCATTTTTTCTTTTCAAAATAATGAAAGGAGGGGATTGAACCTACTGCCATTAATTAAATGAATTTGATTTAAATGAATGAATCAAATGGTTAAACACCTTTACATTCCTTGTTAGTTGTATAAATGGCATGAAATGAACCTTGGAATTCATTAATGGTCAGAAATGATCGAAGTAATATTTAATGACACATACATCATTATTAAATGAATTGACTATAATGTGAATAGTACTAGAAATACCATTGTATCCTTAAATTATATAAAGGGCCGGACTTGAGTTGTACTATGTATCATTGGAGAATTCCATTAGGAATCTTGGATGCCACTCCAATTAAAGGATGAATGTTTCCTTTGTAGAGTCCCAACATAGATCTTCATCCATCCCCATCAGTGTATTATTGAAATGACATTGTTTGATCTCTACATTACTATAATAATATTATCGGGATACAGTCATTGTTTCTAACATGGTTTCTACGGACTCAAGGATCCTTTTTTATACCCTAGGGATTGGCTATTCCTTTTTGGGTTGTACCTTATTGGTGTTCATTATACAAGTAACGATTCTATATTATAGAATGAATTGTATGATGTTCCATGGATTATAGTATTACCGTTTTCGTGAAGCTATAGTTTATACTGAGTTTGTTACCCTTTAGTTCTATGATCCCTTGGTGTTTACCTTGTAATTTGTTTTTTATATAATAGCAATAGGTTTCTTTAATACATATTGGAACCTCCCATATTCATTAAATTATGTTATTTTAGTTCTACCCAATATTCTCGTGACATAAATATATAAACAATGAAAAATTTATTTAATGAATAGTTCATATGTTCATAAACCAGCTATGGGATGAATCGGGAATATTGAAATTTACATTAATGTACCAGTTTCCTTTTATATATGAATCATTTCACTCCATTAAAGTTTATACTAACTGTAAATGAAGATAGATACATGGATGGTGGTGGCCTATATAGATTTATCTCACTACCTACCCGAGTGCATCTAGTACTATAGAAGAATACATGATTGTTGGTTTTGATAATGGGAAGAATAATGCATCAGACAATAAATTTCTTGATTTTTTATGATGGAGCTATTCTTGGGTCACTAAGATAGAGATCATGATTCTTTAGATAATCTATATTTTAATTTTGATATATATTTATATATTTATTTTTTGATTCTTGTATATATTGATGAAATATTATCATCCTCTTTTGTATAATTTTTATTGTTATTCCAGATGTTACAGTAATTAATACACCTATTGGATTCTTCTATTTAATATTATATTAATTTAACCTATTTAATTGTTATATAACATAGATCTACTATGATATAGTCATTAAATAAGGGAATAATCTCACAATGGACACACCCTAGGCACTTTCTTCATGTTCTCTACTTCTATAATTTAGGATGATGGTCTTGAGGTGTAATGTAAAAAATAGTTTACGATATTTTCTGTGGCAACTGAGTCAAGGAAATAAAAGTTTTTTATAAATGTCTTTGTATCTTGATATAATATTTTATCAAAATATATTTTAGATTAGAAAAGATGTATGATTTTCATAACTCATTCTTGGGTGATTTGTACTCATGTTAGGGGCAAATGCAATGTTTCATGAATTATAAATGTTGTCTGATTTTTTATTATTTCTATTGATATCATTTCCTTATTGGGTAATGTATATTATATATGGTTTTCTGACTATTATTATAACTGAAGATCTTATTTCATCCTTGGTCTAATGATATATGGAATAAAAGCATTGATACATGTATCATAATAGACAGTTAAAATTATTATTCCATTCTTATTTCCATGCCATGTATGTATATGTAACTAGAAGAATTATATATATATTCCTGTGATAGTTGAATGAGCCTTGTTTTTATGAAGATACTTATTTTTATCTTGGATATCATTGGGTGTTTTTTAGTTTTAATTCATGATTTTTAATTATCCTTCGAGTGTTGGAATTGGAAATTTACTGAGTTGATCCTTTGGATTAAAATCAATTGGGTGTCATTTGTAGTGATAAATAGTATTCTCCTTGTTCCAATGGGAATGGTGGTCCATTCAAGATGAATATTATCTTTGAAATGAGAAATAAAAAAAACATGAAATGTGAAACAAGACATCGTAAATGAAATTCTTTCACATCCTCATCCAGCATTGTCATACATATGAAAGGTAAAGCAGTAATCTAGAAAACTAAAAATTTATTAATATAAATGAGATCCAGTAAATTATGAGCTATGTGCTATTAACCATTCATCATATAGAACCCCTGAACATATACTGGAACACTTACTATTAATTTTTATTCTATGTAGGTAGTTGGATAACAAATTATGGGTAGTGTGACATTCTTGCATTCAGAATCCATTGAGTGTATTTCTATCATCTTAAATATTGTTATGAGGAATTTTCTTGGAATTTGTTGAAAACTTCCACCATAGTATCCTTATTTCATGCTCCATGAGGGTGGTGACACCCATGCTCAATACATGGTGAGCACGTAGCTAAAATTCCTTCCTCCAAGAGTGCCACTTGAGGAATTTATTTCTATACTAAAATTGGGAACTAATTATTTGGTTAGAGATAGTTTCCTACATATGATGCACTAATTTCATGATTCTCTCCATCCTATACCTGTGATGGTGGATCTGACCCCTGAGCTTAAGCAACAACATCCACTAACAACTCAGAATATAGTGGTCCCTAGTTTTCCATGTCTTGGGTAGAAGATATATGTGTTATCTATGATCAAAGGGATACACCACTAGAGAATAGTTTCAAGCATAGTATGTACATGCTTCATGAATAATAAAATCATATGTGGGATGTAAATAACTAGGCAGGTCACTAATAGGGAATAGAATGGGAAATCATCCATTATGTTTTCAATCATTACTTTTTCACACCGTTTCTATCTGGTGATGATATTTCACAAAATATATGCTACGATGGTGGGATTTAGTATGCCACCACAACCCATGTGAATATATTTCAACCCCTACATTTTAAGAAATAGTCAATCGAGAGTTTATCATAGGGAATAACCATTGGGAAAATGGTATTTCTATATAGTGTAGACCATTTCCGGGAAGTTACAACAGGTATTTGGGTTGTAGGAAGTGATATCTCAAGGATTATCGTTAGGGATGTGGTAGCCATAGTAACCTATCTTATAACTCTTTGGTGTGTCAATGATGTAGGAGATATGGTAACCCATATCCTTAGTGTCATAGAGATATTATGGGGTGATATGATTGTCTTCATATGGGGAATCCTACAAAATTAAGTTGGACCTTTCCAGAAATTCCAATTAGAATATTTTCTTCACCCAATCCACATTAATGATTAGCTTCTTTTACATTGTGTCTGGTAGAGAGTTGGAGTAGAACCTTCATGATTGGTTGTAGAGGAATTATTGGAAATTGTATCTAGACTCCCAATCACCAACCATACCGGCATAGTATTCATTATCATGGTAGTCAAATTGTTTCATATGGTAATAGATCAAGGTAGTTTCCTATATTATTGATGATACTCGAGGATCATACTACATGACCGTATACATTATGAGGTACTTTTCTTGTACTCTCCACAATATTATACACACTTTTTTATATATGTACATCACATTATATCATCCACATATCTATCATTGAATGTCTAATACTATAAATACAATATTTTTGCGGTATAATGACCCTTGATACACAGTTGAGAGTATGGTCAGAGGGTATAAAATAGTGTAGTGACTAAAGCCTTGAAGTAAAAATTTATCCCTTTATATGGGACCCATTTTTCATAATATCAAAATCATCTATGTAATTCTTGGGGCATAATTTTTGGATATTTATCGCACCTTTTTAAACTTATATCATAATAGGTTATCCTTCATGTCCCCAATGAAATGTAGTTATTGACCCAAGTCTGAGTTGGATTTTCATGAACGTACTTATGGGAAAGGGCATCATGGGATAGGTGGAGTCACTACCTATATAGAAAATATATTCCTAGTCGATCAGGGTTAACTCTAGAATAAATTCCATCCAGTGGTAGATCATTTCAGGTATATATTTCCCATGAATTATTTTGGCTTAGCTCTTGAAAGGGAGGTAGATTTTGCAATCGATATTGTTCAAGGGAGAAGATCAGTTGTCCATTGCACCATAAATTATAACACCAATAGAGCTCCATGATCTCATGAAATAGTTATTTGATATAGATACCACTTGTTTTAAATTTCAAAGTACTTCTTGTAAAGGAATGGACCCTCCTGGTCCATTGTGTTTCCAATTTCTGGGGTTTGGGATGCCATGGACCCCATTAGTAAGTCCAGATCCGAAGGGCAGCATATTGGTGGCAGGATTCCATCGTAGTGTCATCAATCTGGGACACCAATCAGCTTAACACTTATCAGTGTGTCACTAGTCTATGTGACACTGATCGGTGGCAGAGGGGATTTCGGGTTTTCATTCCCCAGTTTTCCCATAATACACTTTTCAGTATTATAACCTTTTTAATGTGGGATAAAGCTGTATTTAGCCCCATAAACAATGTTTTCAATCCCCTATTAGCGAGGATAGCCTCAAAGGACTTGTTTTCCTCTATTTAAATGAAAACCATTAATGCACTCCTATTATGTAAACCCCTCCGATGAGAATTGTTAAATACAAATTAATTCCATCGTGTGTATACTTCTGAATGCGTAGTGAAACCCTAATCCACCTTCAAAGACATTATAAATTAATATCATTTAACTCTATGATCTCACCATATTATCACATGGGGATTACATCTTTCTTCTTCTAGACTGGTCTCATCCCATTCCATGGTGTATTTAGAGTCTCTCGTTCATGAGGCTAGTGGTGCGCATGTGCAAGGGCCTTTCCTACTCACTCTTTGTGTCCCCAATGTTCCTCCCATACAAGTCACACATCCTAGTTATTGGCGGCCGGAAAAAAGAATCGATCTTTGATCATACAAGTAGGTTTTTTCCTTCATCTATCTTTAGTGAGTATCATGCGGGGTTGGTATGATAATGTTCATAAAATGATGGATGAAACCAAACCATAACGAAGATAGTTAATGGTTTTTAATGAATGAAGGGGTTTTTTTTGACAATTATGCAGTACTCTATTAACTTTTTATATATGCTGGGAATTTTATGGGATTATGTCCACTGAAAACACTGGTCGTTGGTGGTCCTTTCTTGGGCACTAATTATCATATTTTTTATAGATAATTCTACGATTTAATGGATGTAACTTGGAAACTAGTTAATCCAGAAAAATCGGTTGATTTAATGGACTCCCAATGAATAAGAATCATTGTTTCATCACCACAACAATCCAAACTGAAAGGAAGAACTAAATGAACGTTGTGTTTAAAATATGAAAACTCCCTAGCACCATTCTATTTATGTGGGTGGTTGTTCTGCTTGATGCTTGTGAGGTGACATTGATGGGGATGGGATCCCATGTTGTGGTTCAATTATTGGTTTTTGGATATGAGGTTGTGTAGGTCCATATGGTGGTAATTGTTTTGGTTTCAATACATCGACGGATCCCATTAATCCATTTGTTTTAGTGAATTTACAAAATAACTGAGTGCGAAATCCTGGATTATTGTTTTCATGTTTACCCATCCTTGGAATGTGGCCATGCATATTATTTTCCTGGTAGTGAAGAATTATTTTAAATAGAATCACTTGTATCAGAAAAGTAGAATGGGTTCTGTAACACCCTGAGATTTTATGAAAAATATTCTTTTTAATTTCACTAATGTCTTGTGTTGTACGCTGCACCAAAAGGAGCTTGCACAACACGCATCCTTGACTTGCCTTGCATTACACGCATTCGCGACCTTCCTCGATAGCGTGTGTAGTATGTAATACTGAGTTTCACTAAACAACGATATGCTATTAAAATATTATTAAAACTAGCCGTTATGAATTGTAATAACCACCTTTTAAAATTTTAGAAATTTTAGCTCTCAAAATGGACTTTATTTTTGGATTCGGAGTATCGAATTTAGCCTAAGGTGAAATTTTGGTGATTTTCGGATAACTTTTATATTTTGATGAATAGTTAAAATTACTAAATTTTAGTTAAAAACAACTTTTTCAATCGAAATAATTAATAGTGATAAATTATTAATTTGAGTGGTTTTAAAGTATATTTAGAATATATTTTTACAATTTAATACAATGTTGGTCATTGGATGTAATTTCACATTTAAACTAGACATAAACAAGTGTCAATCTTTTGATAAATATTGTTTCTTAAAAACGCGCCCTTTGTTTTAACAGCGGGATTTAATTATAAGATTAATTAATGCAACTTCTATGATATGAATTTGGTAAAATAGACGTCATTTTTGAATTCAGAATATTAAATATAGCTTAGGATGAAATTTTGGAATTATTCTGAAAAACATCAATTTTTGATGAATAGTGAAACTACTAAGTGGTGGTTAAAAAAAATTAATTTCTTCATAAATCTTAATTCTACCGCTTCTGTGAATGGAATTTCAAAAATCCGAGAGACACGGTTGATGTGAGTAAGTAAAATGTGGTTAATTGAGTTGAAAATAATTTTTGGTGAATAGTAACTTTTTACTTTTATTTACCACGGTTAAAAGTAAATAGGGTAATTGAGGGTAAAAATGATATTATTATTACCCTAACACATGTCCTAATTCTATTGTACAAGTATAATTAGACCAAAAACAAGATTAGGAATAAAAAATGACCATTTAGGCCCACTTGGATTAGATTAGGACATTTATTATTATTTAATAAAAGAAGAGTTAAAAGAGTCAAAATCAAAGTTTATTTACTAAAACATTTTTAATATAGGGTTTTACATAAGATAAATTAGATTGTAAATATTCATTAGAAAGCTAAAACGATTTCATACATGATGGTATTTTATTTTAATTTTTAGACATCATATAAGTTAATTTATTTATGACACAAAGATGATGCAGTAATTATCTTAGTAATGAAATATTGACATAATTGATATTATAAATACCAAAATAAATGTAATTTGAGACTTTTTATGAATTCCACTAATTTTATAGGTTACTATGATATATTAGTGTTGATTTAATCAACTTGGTTCGAACATATAATTCTGTTATGACTTCCACAAAAATTATGTATCAAATAGTTTCAAAATTGACACAAAATAGTTTTTAAATCAAATATTATATTATTAATTGTTTTTTTATTCCTAAAAATACAAGGTTCGGCCAAATGACTTAGATAAGGATATATGTATTAATAATATAAAATTTGGGGTTCGTTTGGCAAGTTATAGTAAGTGTATTAACCATATAGTGAAAGAAATCAAAAAGACACGGTAAAAGTTAAATTATTTAACTTAGAGTTAAATCTAATTGATAAGGTTAAAATAATACCCTAAACTTGTCTAAATCCTATTGGATGATAGGATTTCGACCCATACCCACTTTAGATTCTAAATAAGACCCTTTGGAACCATTATAAACCAATTTTGACTTTAATATAAAATAATATTTTGAGATATTCCTAAGGTGCCCCTCTCCTCCCTTATAAAAGGACACCTCCTCCCCCTACTACTCACACCAATTTGAGCACTCAAGATCGGCCAAACCCTGCCAAAATCTCTTATACACTTCCCTAGAAACATCCTAGAGGTTCTGGTCTTCCTCAAAGACCTATTTTAGTGCCCTAAGAGGAGGTCTCAAAGAGGCGCTTCAAAGAAGAGGTAATTACCATTACCAATACTTTCATCTTTATTTCTTATTCCACTTCTTCTTCTTAGGTTGTTTCATTATGAAGTAATAACATCAGTATCACTCATATACTTATATGTTATTATAGTTATGAAACAACCCTATTTCACCATCTATCTATCCTATGGGAAAAAAATCACCGCGCGTGCGTACGTACGGAATACCGTCTCCACGCCGTGGTGTAATCTATTTTCCACCACCACCTTACATGGATGGGTATAATGGTGTAAAGAATAACTATACATAGTTATTACAACATCATATTGATTCTGATATATTGTATAATCCACTCCAATTCAATTCAATATTTATGGAAATGATATCATCGCTCGTGCGTACGTACGGACTACCGTCTCCACGACGCGATGAGATTCATTCTCCATGTTAACCATTTAAGAATGATTATAAAGTTTATATAAGAAATAATAATGAAATATATGAAATTATAAAGCTACTGTATTTATGTATATATATATATATGTATTTCATCTACTTACTTCCATTCAAGACAATAAGGAAAGGAAAACAGCGTTCATGCGTACGTACGGACTACCGTCTCCATGAACGGTGTTTTTCATTTCATTTATCTATCTATTATATATATATATATACTGAATATATATGATATATAAATCATATTTTATATTCTGGAAGTAATTAAATCATGATATAAGTAATAATAATGTCAAGAACAACAAGTCAAAACACCTACGATAAATGAAACGATTTTACCCAAAACGCTTCTTTAACATGGAATTTACAAAAGAACAGGTAATATAATGTCATAAGTGAACCATATATGATATCATAACAATGAATATGATTCTTTAATAAGTCAATGACATTATTTAAATCATTATATAGGAGGTTCGGACACATACGAAGCAAATCGGACCTAAGGTAAGGGAAATATCACAATCTCACTTTTATCTGAGATTGTTTTTACTTTGGTAATTACTGGGGTGTATTTTATCATCCACATCCATGTTTCCTCAATATGTAATATTATTTCCATCCAACTACAATAGTTTAAATCCAATTTTACCCTTCGGTGAGTTTTTAGTAAAAAATATGAAAGGAATCTTTTGACGTTTTTCATACGAGGTGCTTTTTCACTTTTCCGACAAAAGTACGAAGAATGTTTTTTTAACTTATACGGCATGAATGGATTTCTAAAAAATTATTTTCAAGAAGCTTCCTTTACAAGTATTAAAGTTTATTTTTAATCAACTTCTTTTAGTTTAAAATTGTATGACATGTTAAGAAAGGAAAAGTATTTTTGAAGTAGAAAGGATATTTTCCTCAAAAATGAAGTTCATGTATTTTATCAAAATTAGTTTTCATATAAGATAATAAAAGAGTTCTGTTTTTATCCCTATTATTACATGGATTTTATTATGTTGTGATGGAAACATTTTTATGAATTCATTTACCTTATATGGTTTGTTTTATGATGTCATGATGTTTCAAGAATCCCATTTTCGTTACATGTGTTATGCGATGATGTATGATTTATGATTATGTGGCACACATAAGAAAGTATTCATTATAAGATGTGTGGGACCTATATCTCCCTCCAATGCATTGGGTAAAGATTTTATATCTCATGAGATAGACAGGGCTGGAACGGTAGGTTATACAGGTTCAGTGAAACAGGACTGAAACGAGGGTTACTCGATTCAGAAAGGGACTTTGTCCACTAAGATAGTCTTGGCAATGAGTCTTGACTAACAAGAAATGATTCTCTATGATTATGTGTGAATGCCACAAAGTTTCATGTTTTAGGTTATGATTATTGTGATTACATTTCACTGCCATGATTTACCCCATGTTATGAAATTATGATCTCTTTTGCAGGTTAAGATTTCCAAAAGTTATGTGCTTATGTATATGATGTGATTAATATTTCTTTTTTTTACCCTTAATGAGCATTTGAGCTCACCATTTTATGTTTTCTTTTCCCCAGGATATAAATAAAGGTTTTAGGAACCAAAAAAGGAAGATCTTTATGGGAGATTTTGAAGATCTGTCACCACGATTAGAAGATTATATTCCGAGTTTACAAAGACACTAAACTATTAAGATCCTTGTGTGTGTGTTTTTTGTTATGTACTAAGTATTTCGCAAATGTAATGTAATGTCCATGTACGTTAAGCTTCGCGTCTCTAAAGTTGGTATCAGAGGAAAGGTTTAGTCAACCTTTGGAAACTAGGATGCGAAAACGTTAGTGAGATCCCTAGAGATATTTCAACGGTATGTCTAGGGATTTCCCTAAGGTTAAGTATACGTATAAGTTATAGTACTAGAACTACGCTAACGATCATAGAATTAAACCTATGATGTTAGATATTGAAGGTACTCCCCCTTTATTATGTTGTTTTCCCTAGCATGATTTTTGCCTCTCACACTATTCTTTTTGGGTTTTAGACGATGGCTGGAACCTGAAGGAACCGTGTTGATCAATGCAATGAAAAATGCAATGATTGTCCTCCTGAACAAACAAATGTTATGGGAGATGGAGTGCAAAATCTTATTGCTATACTTACACAAGCTATGAATCATTCTGGACTTCCAAATGAGCAGAGAAGGGAAAAATATTCTATTGAGTCCTTCATGAGGCAACGTCCACCTTCTTTCAGTGGGTCTTCTGATCCACTTGTTGCTGAACAATGGATCAGTACCACTGAAAAGATATTTTCAGTTCTTCAATGTTATGAACATGATAAAGTCATCCTAGCAGTATATCGTTTGGAAGGTGAAGCTGATCAATGGTGGAATCTTATCAAGAATACAAGGCAAAGAGATGAAATTGAGTCCATGGAATAGGATGAGTTCAAGAACTTATTTTTCAATAAGTACTTCCCTCGTATTCTTCGAACGAAGATGGAAGAGGAGTTTCTTGAGCTGAAACAGAAGGATGATGAATCTGTTGGTATATACGAAGCGAATTTTACAAGACTTGGAAGGTATGCATCTAGCATTATCATCCAACCTGAAAGTAAAGTTGATCGATTTTTCAGTGGCTTAAAACCAAGTCTTCGAAGGGCATTAGCTATACAAGACTTTAGTAGCTAGGAAGAAATTGTGCGTTGTGATATGAAGGTAGAAATGGAAGTTGGTGTTACATATCCATCTCATGGTTTTGAAAAGAAATGAAAGATGGAGTTCAAGGAGAAATCTCAGAATAATGGTGAAAAGAAGATGAATGTTTCTTTATGCTCAAAGTGTGGAAAGAAGCATGGTGGAGATTGTCTTAAAGGGACTAGAAAATGTTTTAAGTGTGGAAAATAAGGTCATCGAGTAGCTGAGTGTCGACGTAATGGAAAAAGGGTTTCTAATGATGTGAACAAATCAAACACTGCAGAGAACGCACCACCAACACTTCAATGTTTCAAGTGCAAGGAGATGGGACATTATGCCAATAAATTCCCTAATCCAAGGGTTAGTAATGATCATCATGAGCAACCACTTAAGGCAAAGGACAAAGCGATGTCACATGCGATCACTATTGGCGATGTTGAATATGACAACGATGTGGTGGAATGATTAAGTGTTTATGTAATGGGATTCCAAAATAGTGTTGTATATAGTATCGTGGAATATTGGAATATTTATGTATTGGTCTATTGTGGTTTTCAATAATTTTATGGTACCAGTAACCATGGAAAGTGATTGAGATGTTTTTGGAAAAAGAATTATATGCGCATAATGAAGGGAAAATGAGAAAATTAAATATTTGACAGTATTCATGAGCTCATGATTGATATAAGGACTAAGTGATATCATGGTTTGATTATAAAGAATTTTGAGGATTTTGGTATGTGGAATGTGTTAACGTTTAACTGCATTCATGTTTTCACTAAGGTTCAATGGTTATTCAAGAGAATACATGATTAAGGACTTTGAATGTTTAGAATGTGACCAACAAGACATATCTTATGATATATGGGGATCAACGATGGTATTAAATCTCTGGTAATTTTTTCACTATATTATGAGAGTGGACTGCATTATTATGGGTAAGCCTAAAGATTGGAATGGATTATGTTGGACATAAGTTAGTATTGTTTAAGGATTGAAGTTTTTTTTAGAAAAAGGGCAACCTGCAGGACGGGCGACAGCCCATCGCGTCGGACAAGGCAGTGGGAATCGAACCCACAACCGAAATGCGACTGGCCTTTATCGCCTACCACTGGCCTACAGGAATTCCCGGTTTAGTAGAAACTAGTTTTATTTTATTAAGCGGTATGATATATGAATTATAAGTTCATTTTTGGAACCATATACGATTAATCTAACCATAAGATAAACTTATAACTTTCCAAACCTTTTGTTTGAGACAGATGGAATGACCCATCATTCTATTACATGATCTGCTAACACATCACGAATAACAAATTCAACTTCATTTATTTAAGATATGAAGTGGAAATTGTTCAAGGCACGAACAACAGTGAGATTGTACCAAAATAAAGTAAGTATTTATTCTAATTCAAATTTTCAACTTTAGGGAAATGATATTGAAAACCAAAAATGTTGTCCTGGTGATCTTATACCTGATGAATTAGATGGTACCTTATATCATCACAAATCAATGGATTTGTGATTACTGGATTTTCCATAGCCATGTTCTCTACCACTCTCCATCAGAACATGATGGTTAGATTTCTCTTCCATATCCATATTTTTACCTATGTGGAAACCCAGCGATTAGTTTATTTGGGTAACCGTTACGTTTCATACTTTCGTTTTTAAAGATTGGTTTTGGTATTCCTTTTTACGATGTGGGTTTCTATTAAAGAAACTTTCGAATAGTAAACCATTTATAACCCCGACGAATTTCGAGGGAGAAATTCATTTCAAGGGGGGTAGAATGTAACACCCCGAGATTTTATAAAAAATATTCTTTTTAATTTCACTAATGTCTTGTGTTGTACGCTGCACCAGAAGGAGCTTTCACAACACACATCCTTGACTTGCCTTGCATTACACGCAATCACGACCTTCCTCGATAGCGTGTGTAGTATATAATACTGAGTTTCACTAAACAATGATGTGCTATTAAAATATTATTAAAACTAGCTGTTATGAATAGTAATAACCACCTTTTAAAATTTTAGAAATTTTAGCTCTCAAAATGGACTTTATTTTTGGATTCGGAGTATCGAATTTAGCCTAAGGTGAAATTTTGGTGATTTTCAGATAACTTTCATATTTTGATGAATAGTGAAAATTACTAAATTTTAGTTAAAAAAAACTTTTTCAATCGAAATAATTAATAGTGATAAATTATTAATTTGAGTGGTTTTAAAGTATATTTAGAATATATTTTTTCAATTTAATACAATGTTGGTCATTGGATGTAATTTCACATTTAAACTAGACATAAACAAGTGTCAATCTTTTGATAAATATTGTTTCTTAAAAACACGCTCTTTGTTTTAACAGCGGGATTTAATTATAAAATTAATTAATGCAACTTCTATTATATAAATTTGGTAAAATAGACATCATTTTTGAATTTGGAATATGAAATATAGCTTAGGATGAAATTTTGGCACTGTTCTGAAAAACATCAATTTTTGATGAATAGTGAAACTACTAAGTGGTAGTTAAAAAAAATTAATTTCTTCATAAATCTTAATTTTACCGCTTCTGTGAATGGAATTTCAAAAATTCGAGAGACACAGTTGATGTCAGTAAGTAAAATGTGGTTCAATGAGATGAAAATAATTTTTGGTGAATAGTAACTTTTTACTTTTATTTACCACGGTTAAAAGTAAATAGGGTAATTAAGGGTAAAATGATATTATTATTACCCTAAAACATGTCCTAATTCTATTGGACAAGTGTAATTCGACCAAAAACAAGCTTAGGAATAAAATATGACCATTTAGGCCCACTTGGATTAGATTAGGACATTTATTATTATTTAATTCAAAGAAGAGTTAAAAGAATCAAAATTAATGTTTATTTACTAAAACATTTTTAATATAGGGTTTTACATAAGATAAATTCGATTGTAAATATTAATTAGAAAGCTAAAACGATTTCCTACATGATGGTATTTTATTTGTAATTTTTAGACATCAAATAAGATAATTTATTTATGAAACAATGATGATGCAGTAATTATCTTATTAATGAAATATTGACATAATTGATATTATAAATACCAAAATAAATGTAATTTGAGACTTTTTATGAATTCCACTAATTTTATAGGTTACTATGATATATTAGTGTTGATTTAATCAACTTGTGTAGAACATATAATTCTGTTATGACTTTCACAAAAATCATGTATCAAATAGTGTCAAAATTGACACAAAATAGTTTTTAAATCAAATATTATATTATTAATTGTTATTTTATTCCTAAAAATCTAAGGATCGGACAAATGACTTAGATAAAGATATATTTATTAATAATATACAATTTGGGGTTCGTTTGGCATGTTATAGTAAGTGTATTAACCATATAGTGAAAGAAAACAAAAAGACACGGTAAAAGTTAAATTATTTAACTTAGAGTTAAATCTAATTGATAAGGTTAAAATAATACCCTAAACTTGTCTAAATCCTATTTGATGATAGGATTTCGACCCATCCCCACTTTAGCTTCGAAATAATACCCTTTGGAACCATTATAAACCGATTTTGACTTTAATATAAAATAATATTTTGAGATATTCCTAAGGTGCCCCTCTCCTCCCTTATAAAAGGACACCTCCTCCCCCTCCTCCTCACACCAATTTGAGCACTCAAGCTCGGCCAACCCCTGCCAAAATCTCTTTTCCACTTCCCTAGAAACATCCTAGAGGTTCTGGTCTTCCTCAAAGACCAATTTTAGTGCCCTAAGAGGAGGTCTCAAAGAGGCGCTTCAAAGAAGAGGTAATTACCATTACCAATTCTTTCATCTTTATTTCTTCTTCCACTTCTTCTTCTTAGGTTTTTTCATTATGAAGTAATAACATAAGTATCACTCATATTCTGATATGTTATTATAAGTATGAAACAACCCTATTTCACCATCTATCCATCCTACGGGAAAAGAAATCATCGCGCGTGCGTACGTTCGGAATACCGTCTCCACGCCGTGGTGTAATCTATTTTCCACCACCACCTTACATGGATGGGTATAATGGTGTAAAGAATAAATATAGATAGTTATTACAACATCATATTGATTCTGATATATTTTATAATCCACTCCAATTCAATTCAATATTTATGGAAATGATATCATCGCTCTTGCGTACGTACGGACTACCGTCTCCACGACACGATGAGATTCATTCTCCATGTTAACCATTTAAGAATGATTATAAAGTATATATAAGAAATAATAATGAAATATATGACATTATAAAGCTACTGGATTTATGTATATATATATATATGTATGTCATCTACTTACTTCCATTCAAGACAATAAGGAAAGGAAAACAGCGTTCATGCGTACGTACGGACTACTGTCTCCATGAACGGTGTTTTTCATTTCATTTATCTATCTATTATATATATATATATATACTGAATATATATGATATATAAATCATATTTTATATTCTGGAAGTAAGTAAATCATGATATAAGTAATAATAATGTCATGAACAACATGTCAAAACACCTACGATAAATGAAACGATTTTACCCAAAACGCTTCTTTAACATGGAATTTACAAAAGAACAGGTAATATAATGTCATAAGAGAACCATATATGATATCATAACAATGAATATGATTCTGTAATAATTCAATGACATTATTTAAATCATTATACAGGAGGTTCGGACACATACGAAGCAAATCGGACCTAAGGTAAGGGAAATACCACAATCTCACTTTTATCTGAGATTGTTTTTACTTTGTTAATTATTGGGGTGTACTTTATCATCCACATACATGTTTCCTCAATATGTAATATTATTTCAATCCAACTACAATTGTTTAAATCCAATTTTACCCTTCGGTGAGTTTTTAGTAAAAAATATGAAAGGAATCTTTTGACGTTTTTCATACGAGGTGCTTTTTGACTTTTCCGACAAAAGTACGAAGAATGTTTTTTTTAACTTATACGGCATGAATGGATTTCTAAAAAATTATTTACATGAAGCTTCCTTTACAAGTATTCAATTTTATTTTTGATCAACTTCTTTTAGTTTAAAATTGTATGACATGTTAAGAAAGGAAAAGTGTTTTTGAAGTAGAAAGGATATTTTCCTCAAGAATGAAGTTCAAGTATTTTATCAAAATTATTTTCCATCTAAGATAATAAAAGGGGTCTGTTTTTATCCCTATTATTACATGGATTTGATTATGTTGTGATGGAAACATTTTTATGAATTCAATTACCTTATATGGTTTGTTTTATGATGTCATGATGTTTCAAGAATCCCATTTTTGTTACATGTGTTATGCGATGATGTATGATTTATGATTATGTGGAACACATAAGAAAGGATTCATTATAAGATGGGTGGGACCTATATCTCCCTCCAATTCATTGGATAAAGATTTTATATCTCATGAGATAGACAGGGCTGGAATGGTAGGTTATACCGGTTCAGTGAAACAGGACTGAAACGAGGGTTACTCGATTAAGAAAGGGACTTTGTCCACTAAGATAGTCTTGGAAATTAGTCTGGACTAACAAGAAATGATTCTCTATGATTATGTGTGAATGACACAAAGTTTCATGTTTTAGGTTATGATTATTGTGATTACATTTCACTGCAATGATTTACCCCATGTTATGAAATTATGATCTTTTTTGCAGGTTAAGATTTCCAAAAGTTATGTGCTTATGTATATGATGTGATTAATATTTCTTTTGTTTACCCTTACTGAGCATTTGAGCTCACCCTTTTATGTTTTATTTTCCCAAGGATATAAAGAAAGGTTTTAGGTAAAAAAAGGAAGATCTTTATGGGAGATTTTGAAGATCTTTCACCACGATTAGAAGATTATATTCCGAGTTTCCAAAGACACTAAACTATTAAGATCCTTCTGTGTGTGTTTTTTGTTATGTACTAAGTATTCCGCAAATGTAATGTAATGTCCATGTACAATAAGCTTCGGGTCTCTATAGGTTCAAATAGGAATTTTTTTCACTGAGTGAGTAGTGACTTGGTTGTGGTTATTGTGCTTTTTATGAATGAAATGTAATGAGGGTCTTTTTTTGTGCTAGATTTTAAACTCATAGGTTGTGATGAGTTCTTGTTTAACTATATGTATAATTTAGATCTTATGTTTCTTATTAGTGCCCCACCCATGTTTTGCACTTCATGGAGAACACACCAATTTCATGGGTGGAGGGTGTTTTTTCTCAACAATCCTATGAGTGTCTGGTTATCAGCTCCTTTTCTACTCACATTCCCAAGTAGCCCAAGATTCTTCAGGTAGGCTGTGATAGCCTGAGCTCCATTATATCCCATGATTCTTCAGGCATGGTAGATGTGGTGGTTGGCCCAGGTTTTTGTGGGATGATTGTTTCCATTATTTCTTCAGGATGAGGGACTGGAGTCTTTGAGAGTGATATTAGTTGTTCAGGACCATGTTTCATCAGGTGTGGTGGTTCTTGTTCTAGACCAGGTGTATGTGGGCATCGTTTTGTGTGGTTGTTGTTGCCTCAATGTTTGTGGGTGAGATTTGAGGTTATGGTAGCCCAGGTGTGTGCGGGTGGGTAATAGAAGTGGGACTGTTGTGAGAATGGATGGAGAGGTCTGATGTATAGGATGTATTCAATAACCAGGGGGAATGTAGTCTGGGGTACCCAAACAATGATGTGTTATTACTATTACTTTACATGAATTTTATTATTTGGGGACTATGCCTTAGTGATGGTGGATGGATAGTTTACTTGCTTAGTTCTTTTGTTATCTACTTTTTCTCACAGTTCATTAGAATGTCTCCCCACATGTGCAAGAGAGGATTTCATTTTCCGTATCTTGTTTACCCATATTCTCACACTATGTATATAAAACACATTTCATTTTTCTAGGAGGACATAAAGGACCGTGCACGATCATACCAGTTCGGACGTTGGGACAGTTGATGTTTTTTTCCCTTATCATTGGTACTTTTCATTGGAGTTTTTATGGTACATATAGCGCTTATTATTGAAACATGCATATGGGAATGGATTGTTTTGTCTTTAATTTTTCTTCCAGTTTTGGTGTTGTTTGGGATTTACTATCTTATCTCCCAATCCTACAAAATAATAATGTAAATGCCTACCATTTTATATTTGATTATATACCCTTGGTGCTAGTCGCCACTCCGAGACCTATTGAAGGCATCTCAAAGAGGTCATTATCTCTCCTTCAACTTGATGAAGGGAGGTTTTGGCAATCTTTTGTCCCTTCCCACATCTTTGTGTAGGCGGGTTGTGACAAAATGGTAACATAGGTGATGGTTGACAGATATGATAGAGTTTATAGTTAGGCACAGTAAGTATTGAATGGGATGGTTGGGAAAATTTTATTGGAAATCTAGGTGCAGGAAATAGGCCATGTAAAACTAGGTAGGAAACGAGATTTTAGGGCCCATGTGATCTGATGCAAGGAATCTAGACCAACCAAAGGACCATGTGAAGCTACTCTGATTGTAGGGTAGATACCCTAGGGGAAGGTACATGAAAACTAATGACATGTGTTCTTGTGTGGCTTCGTTACATTGGGGAATTAAAATAAAAAAATAAGAAAAGTTTAGAGGAAATCTTCTACCGTACTCGGGCATAGGCATTCCTTGTAACCTTGTAGCTATGGCACCCAAACGAGGACAATGAGTAGTGTGGGAGATCGAGACCCATGAGGATGATTTGGCTGATCATCAGAGTAATAATCAAGATTAGAATGATGAAAAGTGTTAGAGTAAGCTTCATGTATTTTAGTAGTAGACCCTTAGGAAGTGTGAGGGCAGCATCTGAGATATGGAGATTGAGAGCTAGCTCGAGGAGCAGGTGTTATCATTCATCATGATCTATGCTTCAACAGATTACTAGATTCCTCTAGCTATAAGTCATATGTGTGGAGCACAACATCAGTTGGGGATGATTTATCTTGGGGAGAAGAGGGTGTCTGAGGATTCATTGACTGACATCGAGAGAGGATTCTATCCAGAATTCCACAAATTCCTGATGAAGGAAGAAAAGAGGTAGGAGTTACTCTCCCATCAATAGGGTAGAAGGTTAGTGAAGGATTTGGGGGTCAAGATCAAGTATACTCTTCGTTTTCCCTTGGACCTTATTCCAGATGGGGAGTCTCATGCGAGACATTTTTAGGATGCACTCCAAACTTCTCTTAAATATGTTGTTACTCCCACCATCTTACTAACATTAATGGAGGTCTATAAGAAGGCTAAAGTGGTGGATAGGATCCAAACACTGGGAGGTGTTCCATGAGAGGGGATCCCGTTAGGCTCGTCAAAGGGAAAGGCTTTTAGTAGTAGGCCTCCAGCTTCAGGGCCTTCCAGGTTTCATCCAGTGGGGGGTAGGACACAACAGTTCCAGTTCTGATCTCCTCATCCTCGCCCCTTTTTTGTGGGTCCATTATCGAGAAACGTCATCTTTAGATGTCGTGGGCACCTTTGGGATTAGTGGCTTGACGGATTGTAGTATAGTGGGGGTGGGCAGGTTCCACTCCCCCCTTAGTGGCATCAGATTCCAGCCTAGCCCTTTCAGAAATAGTTGTGGGACAACAAGCTCCTGCTCCTCCGAGCGTAGACATGGAAGAAAGAGGCTGACCCCAAGGTGTCCCTCAATGACCTCGACTAGGGCATGGTCGGGGAGGCGGTAGAAATCCAAGATTTAGAGGATCTCGGCATGGGAAGTTGCATGCCTCATATGTAGAAGTTCTAGCAGGGCGAGAGGTTGTTCGAGGTATGATCAGCTTGTTTAACACTATTTATTTTGCCTTATTGATTTATGAGCTTCACAATTCTTTTTTTACACCCATTCTAGCCCATGCCTTGGGCCTTGATATAGAGAGACTCTCCATGGTCCTTGTTTGGGGTACACCGTTTGGGGGTTATACCAGCCTGTTTGAAGATTTTTGATGATGAAAACAGATGTTGGGGCCACATGCATCTAGTAAGGAAGTCCTTCTGCTACAAATTCTACTATACGACGTCATCCTAGGAATCAACTGGCTGTTTTTGGTTCATGCAATTATCTACTGAATCCGGAGAAGACTCATGTTCACCATTACGGATTGTCAATGTGTGGATTTTTTTGGTGAACAAAGTTGTTAGGTGGGGAGATGGTGTGTGGAGCATATTTTTTCTATGTTGACTGAGCATTCAACAGAATAATAGGATGATAAGATGATGGATCTAATCATAATGTTCATATTGTTCCTAGGTGATTTTACCATGAAGGTTATGACTCTAAAACTCGATGTGACGTTGAGTTCGGGATAGTCTTACATCCTGATGCCCTACCAATTTTGATGGATCCTTATTGGATGACACCATCTGAGTTGCGAGAGTTGTGGATTCAGATTTACAAGCTGATGAAGAAGGGTTTTGTCTGACACAACTTGTCACCATGGGGTTCTCTGGTCTTGTTCGCGAAGAAGACAGATGGTGGAATCAGGTTATTAATAGACAACTAGAGACTAAATCTGTTAATATTCAATAACCAAAACCCTCTATCAAGGATAGACGATTGCTTTGACCAGATGAGGGGAGCAGGTTTGTTCTCTAAGATCGATCTGTGGTCTGGGAATCCCCAGTTATGGTTGAAGGACAATGATATCCTGAATGCTGTATTCAGGTACAGGTATGGGATCTTTGAGTTTGTTTTCAAGATGTTTGTTGTTATGAAGGCGCTTGTTGTGTTTATAGGGCTCATGTAGTTTATTTTCCAGAAGTTTCTGGACCAGTTCATAATTTTTTTCATCGATGAAATTTTTATCTACTCAGGATCAGATTAGGAACATACTAAACACCTCAGGATGGTCTTGGAGATCCTTCAACATCACAATCTCTATGGGATATTGTACAAGTTAAAGTTCATGACATGATAGGTGAATTTCCTTGGACACATGGTGTCTCATCAAGGGGTAGTGGGTGATCCCTAAAAGTTTTAATTCATTGTCCCTTGGGAAGATCCAAATAATGTGATGGTGGTTTGTAGTTGTATGGATCTTGCGGGCTATTATCATAGGATAATACATTACTGATCTCGATTTGTATCTCATTTTATAGCCTTGATCAGAAAGGACTATGCCTTCTTATATAGGGAGCATTGTCGGAATGATATCATCTATATGAAGGAATGGTTTGTTAGTGCTCCAGTGCTTATGTTTTTAGAGGAAGGTGTATTGTATGAGGTGTTTTTTGATGCTTCTGGACATGGGCAGGGCTGTGTGATGATGCAACAGTGGGGAGTGATCTCTTATGGATCTAGGTTGTTATGTCCTCATGAGTGTAACTATGCCACCCATGAACTATAGAATTCACTTCTAATTTTCGTGTTGATGTTGTGCCAACATTACCTCATTATAGATCACTTTGTGGTATTCACATATCACAAGAGTTTGAGGCATATCTTTACGCAGTGGGACCTGAACATGTGACATCGACGGTGAGTGGAGTATATTTTGGACTAAAACCTCGAGATATATTACAATGATGGTAATGGTATTTTTGCTGCTGATGCCTTGAGTTGGAAGTCATGGAGGGAAGCTATTCAAGAATCTGTGCATTATTGGAAGGAAATGGAGGAGTTCGTTTCCATAAACATAGATTCTTGGGTAGATGGTTATAGTGGTTGTCTATTTCAGATGATAGTGCAATCCTCTCTATTGCAGCAGGTGGAAGAGTCTTAGTGTGGAGAATTAGAGAGTGAAGTGATGCACGATCGGGTTAACCAAGGCAATTCTCTGGAAGGGTGGTCAGAGGATAGTCATAATTAGATTTTTTTTCTGAGTAATGTTGTTTGTCCTAGAGATTTTGTGCGAGGGAGTTCTTTGATAGTTCCATAACTCACTCATAGCAGTACACCCATGAGTTTCCATGATATACTGAGGCCTAATGGAATAGTTTTGTTTTCTCATGGTGAATCAAGAAGTGGTAGAGTTTGGGGCATGGTGCTTGGTGTGAGAGTTGGTAAAGGCTGGACACTGTGTCCTAGGTTGTTGGTTTCATCCTTTATATGTCACTGAGATAAAATGGGATGATGTCTCAATAGATTTTATCACAGGACTACCCAGAGCTCATGGAGGTTGTGATGATATCATGGTAGTGGTAGACCGACAGATGAAATCTGCTCACTTCCTAGTGATCATGTATTCCAGTGCTATGGATGACCTAGCACATATATATGTGGATGAGTTGGTGTGGTTTCATGGTGTTCCAGGTTCCACAGTCTCGGATAAGGATTCATGGTTTACCTCACAAGTATGGAGTGGATTTACAATAAGATTTTGGCACCCGTCGATGTCTTAGCAATGCTTTTCTCCCTGGGATAGATGGACAGACAGAGCGAACTATCCATACATTAGAGAATATGCATCAGTCAAGTGTTTTGGACATCATTGGATCATGGGAACAGATTTTTTCCATAGTAGAGTTTCCCTATAAAAATAGATATCACTCTAAAATTATCATGGAACTATTTGAAGGCTTGTACTGGTTGTCGTGTCGTTCACCCATGAGTTGAACTGAGGTAGGGGAAGCAGGAGTTCTTGGCCCAAAGGTAGTGCAGAGCACAATGGAGAAGGTTCATCTTCTGCATAAGAGGATGAAGGCAACCCAAGACTCGAAGAAGTTGTATGCTGATCATAGGTGG
Source organism: Viscum album (assembly GCA_963277665.1). Taxonomy (NCBI): domain Eukaryota; kingdom Viridiplantae; phylum Streptophyta; class Magnoliopsida; order Santalales; family Viscaceae; genus Viscum; species Viscum album. The sequence continues at coordinate 1,041,450,775 of OY728160.1, read as the reverse complement.
ATTCCCTTGGAGTTTGGGTTTGGATACCATGTGTTCTTAAAATTTTCCCCTCGACATGGGAAGCGATGGTTCGAAAAGGGGATAAATCTCTATCCTAGGTTCATTGGGACTTCTGATGTGTTGGGGAGAGTCGGTGTGGTGGAATATCTGCGGGCGTTTCCACAACAGTGGGAAAGGATCCACGATGTTTTCCACATCTCCCAACAACATATTAATCTACACGATGACTCCCATGTTATTTAATATGGAGAGTTGGATATAGGGGATGATGGTACATTCATGGAGCGATAAGTGAGGAAGGAAGATTGAAATGAGAATGTTCTTCATGGAAGAACCATTCCCTCATATCGTGTGTTGTGGAGGAATGGAAGCCTCGAGAAGAGAACCAAATAATGGGAGGCATAGATACATGCACATTACCTAGAGATGTTTTGAGTTTTGTTCCATTTTATTAAACGTGTTTTTGATGTAGTGGTTGACCTTGATAACTATGAAATTTGTTTTTTCCATATTCATTGGAAGTGTGTAAAGTGTATTGACTGAGGAAAAGTGGAGGACCTAATAACAAATCATGACACATTAATGTAGATGTGATTGAACCCGTGTGGGAGAGTTTGTGCCACCCAAATCAAATAGGATCTTAACATGGGGGAAGGGAATCCCTAATCCATATGAATAGACGTTGTGAACATTATATGTTTTTGTGGTCACTTGAGGGAGAAGTGTTCCTCGATTACTATGGTGGTTTGGCAGTGAGAGGTATATTCAAGGTGGTATATTGGACCCCTCTATTTTCATCGGGTTTTTTTAATCTAGATAATGAGAATAGTTTGAGAGGTATCTAATGTAATGCCCTAGATCCTACTAGTCCATTACTTTTCCAATTTCTGTTGTCTGGGACTCCCTGCACCCCATCAGTAAGTACGGATCCGAAGGGCCTCATATCTATTGCAAGATGTCATCATAGTGTCACCCATCGGTGAAACCGATCAGCACTTCCCCGATCAGTGACACATGGGATTTTTGGATTTTCATTGTCAATTTTCCCTTAATACCACTTTTGAGTCTTTTAAACTATATAAATTGTAATAAATCTTTTTTATCCCCATAAAAAATGCTTTTAATCCCCTAGGAGTGGGTCAAACCTCAACAAACAAGTTTTACTCACTTTTAATTAAATCCTATAATGCACAGCTATTATGGCCACCCCAATGATGAGAATTATTAAATATAAATTAATTCCATCATGTGTAATTGTCCAACTGAGTTGTTAAACTATGATTCCCGATTAAAGCCTTTCCAAATTCATATCCCATAACATCATGATATAAACTTCTTATCACATGAAAATTATTTCTTTCTTCATCTTGGTTGGTCTCTTTCCCTTCCCTAGTGTGTTTAGTGTCCCCCCCCCCTTCCCGGGGATAGTGGTGCCCCTATGATGGATCCTATCCTCCTCACTTTTGGAGTCCACATAGTTCCTCCTTGCTTGTCTGGAATCCCAGTTATAGGAACGATGCAAAAATCATCCATCGTTGTTCACCCAAGTAGGGTTCTTCCTTTTCCACTCCTTAGTGTGTATCATGAAGGGTTGGAATGATAATGTTCCTATAAGGAAGAAAAAAACCTAAACTTAACGAAGCTATAAATGGTTTTAATGAAGGAAAGGGTCTGTTCCATGATTTCACGATACTCTTTTACCTTTTCCTATATGGTTTGAATTTTATAGGCTTATGTCCACTGAAAATTGAGGTCGTTGGTGGTTCATTCTTGTGCACAAATGAACCTCTATTTTCAGGATAATTCTATGATTTATGTGTTGTAACATATAAAATGGTTAATCACATAAATGATTTTGATTAAATGGACTCCTAATGAGTTAGAATCCTTGTGTTCTCACCTTTGTTAACCAAACTATAATACTTAACTAAATGAATGGTGTGTTTAAAATCCTAAAACTCACTTTCTCTATTATAGTGATGTGGGTGGTTATTCAGCATTATGTTTGTGAGGAGACGTGGATGGGGATGGGATCCCCTATTGTTGTTCAATTGTTTTTTTGTGGATTTTTGGCCATTTTGTATCATATTTTGGGTCTGGTATTGGTTCCATTACATTGATATATCTCACTGGTCTCATTGTTGTCGTGATTTTACTAGGGAACTAGGTGTGAATGTTTAAATTGATGTTTTCCTATTTTTATATCCATGGATTGTTACTATGCCCGTTAGTTTCCCAGTAGTGAGGAATTATTTTAATTGGAATCACTTGAATATGAAAAAAGAATGGGTTAAAAGGGGAATTTTTTTCCAAGAATGATTTGTGACATAGTTGTGGCTGTTATTCTTTTTATGAATGAATTGTATTTATGGTGATTGTGTTTGTGCTGGTATTGGAACCCTTGAGATGAGATGACTTCCTGTTTACCTATATGTAAAATTCAGTTCATATGTGTCTTATTCGGGCCCCACCCATCTTGATCACTTCGTGTCAAACACCCACATTTCATGGAGGGATGGTGTTTTACCCAAAATGCTTATGAGTGATAGGTTATTAGCTCCTTTTCTTCTCAATTTATTGTGTTTCCCATGATTCATCTGGTAGGGTGTGATGGCCTACAATCCATTATTGCCTAATATTCTTTAGTCAGGGTAGTTGTGGTGGTTGGCCTAGGTGTGTGCGGGCAGGTTGTTTCCCATGTGTCTTTGGGATGAGGCCCAGGTGTCTTATGGAATGGAAGTAGTTGGCCGGGCCAATGTGTCTTAGGGAATGGAAGCTGTTGTTCTGTTCTACATGTATGCAGTCATTGTTTCGTGTGGTTGTTGTGGCCCCATTGTTTGTAGACGGGATGTGAGTTTGTGGTTTCCCAGGTGTGTGCGGGAGAGGAATGGTAGTGGGACAGTGGTGAGAATAGAGGGTGAGGTCTGATGCATTGGATATCTTCAATAACTAGTGGGAAAGTGGTGTGGGGTACCCAAACATTGATGTGTCATTACTATTACATTACCTAACTTCAATTATTTTGGGAGTGTGCCTTGGTGAGTGTGGGTGGACAATTTTCATGCTAGGTTCTTTGGTTTTCTTATTTTACTCACAGGGCATTAGAATGCCTCCCCACATGTGCCTGAGAGCTTTTTTATTTCTCTAATGAGTATACCTATATGCTCACCCTACATATATTGAACATCTTTCAGGTTTCCATGAGGAATTTGAGGACCGTGCAGAACAAAACTATTTCGGAAAATGGGACTTTTGATGTTGTTGTTTTCCTTTTTTATGGGGCATCCCCTTGAAGTTTTTCTTTTACATATATCACTTATTATTGGAACATTCATTTTTTAATGGATTGTTTTGGGTTTACTTTTTCATCCATTTTTGGTGTTTTCTGGGATTACTATCATAACACTTTATCCTACTAAATAAAAATGTCAATACCTTCCATTTTTCATGTGATTCAATGAAATTGGTTCTAGTCCCCACTCTGAGACCAATTAATAGTAGGTCTCGGGGGTAATTTTCTCCCATTCATCAGGCGGAAGGGAGGATCTAAAAATCTGGTATCCCTTCCCTCATCATGGTGAAAGTGGGTTGTGACAGTTCTTCTGGGGGGTTCTTCTATTCTTTTAGAGAGGAAAGAGGATGGGAACCTTCGTCTCTATGAGGATTACGGATATTTGAACCAGCATATTATTAAGAACCATTATCCAATCACTCAAAAATATTATCTTCTTGACCATCTCAATGGATCTAGTGTGTTTTTTATGATCGTTCCATGATCAGGATGTCATCAAGTTCATGCCAGACCATCAGAAATTCAATCTAAATATTTATATTTTTTTTATGGTTGGTATGAGTACCAGGATATGTACTTTGGTCTCAAAAACAAAACTATCATTTTAAATGATTTGTTGAATAGGGTGTTCCACCCCAATTTATGTTCTTTTTTTCTCATTATTTGTGGATTATATTTTCTTTCATTATTACACTCATAGAGATAATGATAATCACATTGAGTTCGTTCTATGTATATTGATAGAGGATGAAAATTATAACAAGATTTATATGTACCAATTTTGTATTGAAATTTTTTCAACTTATTGGGTTATATCATCTCATCATCTGGAGTACCTATTAACAAATAAAAGGTCAGTGTTGTTTTTTCCATGGAGCATCCTAATATTTTTTTGGACATCTTGTGTTTCTTATAATTTATTGGTCAATATGGTTATTTCATAAAGTACATGAAAACCTGGATTCACCCCTTACTTGTCTTACAAATTTTGGTGTAATGATTTTATGGTCATTAGAATACCATAAAAACATTTAGGAGCTATAAGGGAGGCTTTATTTATCATCTATTCTTTTACTATCACATCCTGGAAGTGGATATACTATTTTATGTGATGCATCAAGCCTCTTCCTCAAAGCAGTGGTGATATAGGGGGACATAGTTTTTTTGTATAGATCTCCCCATCTATGGCTTCATGACTGAAATTACCCAATGCACGACCTTGAGATAACATCGATTTTCAATACCTTACGTTCTTGGATTCACTATATATTGGGTTAGTTATTTTTGTTATACATATTTGAAAAGATCCTAAAATATATATTTACACAATGTGACATGAATCTATAATAGTGATGATGGGTTGAATATATATAGTCCTTCAATTTCAATCTTGCATATATGCATGGAAATGGAAATGTAGTCAATGATGTGGTGAGTCAAAAATCTATGTCAAAGGCAACACAAGAATACATTGAAAAATGGAAATTTTAGGCCCATTTTTCTGAGATTCAACTGGAGTTTCATGAGACACATGATTAGACTTATCTCACATCATTGCATGTTAACCCTACCCTAATTTAGAAGATGATGAGTAGGAACATTTTAGATGCTAAGGGGTGGTTATCTGTGAGAGTTTTTCAAGAGATCACCCAACCTAGTTAGTTTTTGGGTAGAAATGGAATCCTCCATATTCATGTACATGTCTAGGTTACTACATATAAGTGAGTGGAGTTAATGTGTGAGTCCTAGGATACATAGTGGGAAGTTCATCCATGAATCTGAAAAATGAATCCTGTCTTTTGAAGCTTCTGTTGTTGGCCAAGGATGATGTTTCAGATAGAAGGATGTATTTATAGATGTCTACCTATCATTAGGTGAAGGGAGAGTACCATAGACCTGTGTTTTGGTTACAACCAATTCTAGTCTCAAAATGGAAATTGGAGGTTGTTTTCATGGACATTTTAGTTGATCTAATGATTTATCAATGAGGTAGTGATTTTGTGTGGGTTTTCATTGATAGAATGAGGAATGTATCCCCCATTTATTATATTCAAGATACGTTCTCAATTTATAATATGGTAAGACAATATATCCATAAGATCATATGAATATAAGAGGTGCCTCATACTTTAATTTTAGAAAAGGATACTCATTTCACGTCACATTTCCTATAGTTTTTATAGATGGATATGGGTACATAGCTACTTCTGAGAACAAAAATTCACATATTGACTACTAGAAAATCGGAAACAACAATATTGGCTCTATAGGACATGATTCCAGCATGTTTCATCGTTTTCATCTATTCATAGGAGAAAAATATGCCAATCATTGAGTTCTACTATAATAATTTCTTCCAAGCAGTAATATAAATGGATTCATTTTAGGTCCTTTATAGAAGGTCATTCTGTTGACCCATGGGCTATATAGAGGAAGGATAGGAAAAACTACTAGGTCCTCATGTCACATAAGTGACATTAGATTATGTAAATATGATCAGGATGATTATGTATATAACTAATTATATAGAAAAATATTATGAAAATTGCCCCCAAAGACCTCTCTAGTTTGACATCAATGATCATGCATTCCTACAGGTTTCACCTAGGACAGGGAATAGATGAATAAATATTAAAAGTAATATATCACCTCATTTTGTAGGGTCATTTGAGAATCAAGAGAGATTTGGTATGGTATCCTATTAATTGATATTTCATTGGATATACCATTTCCTGTACTACATCTTCCATGTTCTATAGCTTCACGGTTTTCATGTCGACCAGTATCATACATGTGGCCATCATGAATTTTTGATAGATTTTGATGCATCCTTTGAGTAGTTTCCTAAGTGCATAGTTAAAGGGGTCATAAAGGATTTTTAAGTGCACTATGTATCTCATGTAGAGTGATATAAAATCATCGCCATGTATAAGACAAGAAGTTGTATCTGGAAGAGGATGACCATTCACATTCGATAGAGTTGTTCTAAAATAGTGTTTCGCCTCCTTTGGAAGTTGAACTCAGGTATGAGTTACATTTAGGGGTGAAGCCAATAAGAACAAGGTTTTTGGATCATGTGTGGATCATTTAAATTTTTTTATAATCATGTAACAATGCCTTCTGGATTTGACACTAATACCTAGACGTCATCCAGTGGGGTAGTTATTAGAATGGAAGGGAATATGAAGGATTAAGGTAGGAAACATGACCTTTACTTAACATGTAATTGCAATACATGGTGTGTAAACATTATATGATGTTTAATGTATATGATAGGACCATTAAAACCGAATAGAGGTATTTACTAGGGTAATGGATCATTTCATTACAAAACATGTATGGAATTTACATTTTAAGAAAATACCCAATTTTTTATGAAAAGATTCATGGGCTTTATTTTTGGATAGAATCATCATATTTCACTCTCTCGTGCATGAAATTCCATGGATCCATAAGCATGGACATTCAATGTCATCTGGGGATGTACTCTAATTTTATATGTGTTTGTGTCATTTTATACACTACAGTAATATATTGATTCAATTTTAGATGTTTCTCCATTATTATTCCTCTCAATTTCATTTGTTTTTTAAATTTATGTGTCATTGAGATGATTTGTTTTGGTATTGTTTATTGAATTAATATGTATTTGTAATATTCATTATGTTTATATTCAATGACCATTTCTCTATAAGTAATTCATTGTTTTTTGTATCCAAATATTCAAACACCCAATGTAGGGTGGCGTTCCGTATTTGTATTTTCAGTGTTTTGATACCTTTGAGCCACCTTTCAGGAGGGGATGAGTTTGACGATGGATATTTCTTCCCTTAACATATTAAATGATTATTGAATTGTCCAATGCATTGTACCATGATCCATTTACTCTTGACTGACTATTTTTTAGTTTTAATTTAAATGTATTGATTTTAAATATAAATTAAATGTATATTTTATATGTATGGCTTGTATTTATTAATGAAATGAATTTTATGGTTTCATTCTATAACACCCAATTCCACTCACAGTAGATTCTTGAGGATCCATCCAAGAAAAATGATCATAGATTAAAAGAATTATGGAGATGGATGTGTTTACCTGTGGCAGTTCCACAATAATGAAAGGGAAGGATTGATACCAATGAAATTTTTTAAATGAATATTATATACGTGGTTTAATAAAATGGTTGCAGATATTGAGATTCCATATCACTTATACAGAATACATCAAATGAACCATTGACATATTTAATGTACTTAAATGTTAAATGTAATAAAAAAGGCATATTAATAATTATTAAATGAATTGAATGTATGTTTCTTAATACTATATATACCTTGAAATCAACACATATAGGATGAACCTAACATTAGATATCCTACTGATTCATAAACGAATGCCATAAAATCTCGAGGAATGAATTCATATATAGGGAAGGATGTTTCCTTGGTTGAGACTGAATGTGAAATATGATCCTCAACTATCATTAGATTCTTGGAATGAAATAGTAGGACCCTTATATACTATTATTGGATTCCATTAATACACTCTATTTCTATATCATGGTTTCTAAGGAGCCAGTGTGACTTGGTTATACCCTTGGTCCATTCCATAGCATATCCCATTTTACGTTAGATGTATTCCTTAAACTCAGTCATATTCACTATTGTGGAATAACATAGATCACACTCTTTGGATACCACACATACCCTTTTATCTAGGATGATGTTACTATCGACCTTGTGAATCATGAGGTCTATGTTTCCTTGGTTATTATCATTGAACACTATTTATACTATTATAACTATATGATTCCTTATTATATCTTGGAACCTCTACTATTACTATCATGAAGTGATGCTAGGGCTGTCCAAGCCTCACATAACATAAATATATAAATTGGGAATTAATTAATGATATTGTTAAATGTTCAGAAACCAACTGAGGGATGATGAAGGTACTTGGGTATTTATATAATTATGCTTCTTAAATTTTATATATTCATACCTTAACAATATTACATTTTATATTATAGGTACTGCAATTTATAGACATTGTTAGTGGTGGTATAATGTACTTTATCTCAAAACCAATCCAAGGGCCTCTAATACCCTTGAAGAATAAATGTATGTTGGTGTTTATAGATTGATTCATAAGGTTTTAAAAATAAGATTGGTTAGGACAGAGTCGGTACCAAATGAACGAGCTGGAGTTTCGGTTACTAGAGATATATTTTTTGTTAATTTTTATAATTTTACTTATATAATTATTGTTTGATTCATGTATAACTATTTCTAAATTTCTAGATACAAAAAAATCATCATCATCATCTTTTGTATATTAAAATTAGTTGTTTCATTTTTTGCATTTTTTGTTACATATGACCACTTCTGGTGATTACTAGTACACAACATCCACCTATTTACCTATTATATCACACATATCTGACGAGATATACTCATAGATTGAGGTTATTTTCTTCCCCCAACTACACCCTAGGATTGTTATGCTAGTTGAGAACCTGCGGAATTTAGAGAGATGCGGTCTAAGACAAGTGGAAAATCCTTATTTTTGCATCGTTAGTAGAATCTGGGTCTATAACGTCATACATAAATACCTCAAAATCATTCCAAAAGAAACTTTATTCTCTTAAACTATGAACAAAAAATTTTAAATGATAAAACATAAAAAATTAAGTGACACATAAAAAAACATTGCTAAAATTGTTAAAAATTATTCGATTAAAATATACCTGAAATGTTTTATAAAATTTAATCATCCTCAAATTCTATTTTAAATCCCTTAAGAAAGGATTTTTTTATTGGATTTCATTTTCATAAGTGTTTAAGGATTACATTATTCATAAATATTTTCCATCATTTTTCCACATGATGATTTTTTCATATAGAATTTAGGTGAACTATTTGATCAAATACTGTGTTAAAATATATGCATTATTGCCTCAATGGATATTTTCTGATTTTTTTTACAAAAGGGGTAGGTAGATAAAATATATAATGTCATGTTAACAGGAATTTACATATATTGGTACTGAATAATATTTAAAGGATTTATATTATTGACCCCATGATGGGTCTATTTTGTTTATTCCTTATGGTAATTATGTTGAAAATATGCTCTCAATAATCATTTAGATGAAATGTTTTGAAATAATAAATAAAAAAAAATGACTGATGTATGGAATAATGGTACATATATATTATGTGTTGTCAATAATGAATTTAATGTAAATAGATACCTTATATAATAGAAGTTTTATTATTACACTGTCCTCAGAAGACATAAATGATTTTCTTCCACTATTTTTTTACAAAAAATTATATCAATCTCAAATTTTAAATAAAATTTAATTAAAATATTTTCATTTAATGTTATATTATTACATTAAAATAATTTATACCATTAATAAATGTGAATTAATATTATATTCAATGATCAACTCATGAATATTATATTTATGTTACAGGCTAAAAAATATTTACAAAGATAATATTGTTTCTATTTCATTGAGAATGATGTATTATGCATTATTATTGTATATAATTTTGATGGCTTATCGTTCCACATATAATTATATAGAATATCATAATATGAGATGATTTTAATGTAGTATAGATATATATTATATCACATATTAATGACGCATGTAAGGATATTATCGAGAATAAATGTTAAAAGTTGTTTTTGAAGGAAATATATCCTTTTATTGTGTTATTAAAGAAGTATATAAATATTATAGTAGTATACTCATATGAAGTAAGAGAATTTTTGTATATGATAAAACCAACTAATATTATATTATTTTATATTATTATGTTGATTGATGTTATTTTCTCATTATTCAAATATTTTATTATTTGTTTGTTGATGAAATAATAGTTTTCTGTATATTCTAGAATATATAGAAATTTAAATAAAATATAAATTAAAATGTATTAATCATCGCAGATGTTTCCATATGATATGTATGATTAAATGTACGAGTTTTAATTTACATTAAAAATGTATTGTTTTTCAATGTCACACATAAGATTAATTTTATGAATCTATAGCATCCCAATGTACAACAAAAAATTGGATCTATCATCCTGTAAAAAATGATAAATAAATATAAATATATTGATGTGTAAAGTTTATTTTTGTGATCTGTTTAAGAAACTCAAATCAAATAGATAAATGGTTTAGATTTTACAATACAACATAATGAAATACACATTGGTCAAAAAACAATTAATATGTCTAACTCAAAAATAATTATGTAATTTATTGAATCTCACATAAATATTTTATTATTTTAAGTGAAACACATGTATTTTATTACGTTGATATGTAAAATTCACATTGATACAAGTTGATACATATAGTTTCTATACATTCCCAAAATCTAGGATTTCTGATGTTGATATTGAATTTTGAAGTTAATATGACATTTAGATGTTGAACTTTTGGATTATTAATTAAAAATAATGAATATTTATAAATTTTATAATTTAGTATTTAAAAAATAAATAAACTCATGACTTAGTAAATAATAAATTATTCAAATTTATATTTGTGTAAAATTAATTATAATTGTTTCCATGCCATCCGGATTGTTTTAATGACTTGAACAAAAGTATCACGCCATGAATCTATCAATGATTGAAAACTAATAAAAAATGATTCTATAATATATTATATTGGAATTTCATGAATATAAATAAATATGATACATTATAGATAATGAATATTTTATATCGCTTTTACATATTTCTTCATTTCATGAAATTATTATTGGCTAAATTAATGTATACGTAAATATAACGGTTTATCAATATTTATAATGTTTAAAGAAAAAAAACAATTTAGGTTAATTATCAAGAATAAATTTATTTAGGATCATGGAGAGTTAATGTTCCAAATGTTGTTGATATAATATCCAAGTTTTCATGTTCACATATATAAAAAGAAAAATAAGAGGGAAATAGAGATATGGATCTATTATAATTATTAAGCAATAATTAATTGAAGGTTTAGATATATAATCCCTGCTATAATCCTGTTTATCAATTGTGATTATGAGATGAATATTTCTAATTTTGAATGGGATATTATTTTACTTATGGATTGATGAATAATAAGTGGATAGAATAAAAAATTTCATTCACCTAATGTTTATCATTATGGATGAATATGAATAATTAAATTTAATCTTGACTATGACAATCACATAATGTAGCTGTTGTGGCCTAAAATATAGTTATATCTAAGGTTGTTTTAAGAACTTGGATTTCTAATGATGTTTCCCAACTCACTCTATTATATTGTGTTCTAAATACACATTATTCACAAATGGATTTCATAAAAAATGAGGTGAATGTATCCAAACATGCCATTATTTTCCATTATTTCCATAATTTAAGAATAAAATTTCTAAAATAATATCACAATACCTAGAATGAAATATTTGTGTACTTCAGGATCAACTATATAATCAAAAAAATTAATGATAACTTTGAAAGTTTATTTAAATCATACCAAAACAAAATCCAATTTAGGGTTCACATATGTTACGCTCGAATTCATAACATTTAGAATGTAATCATAACAAAGGGGTGATCTCAATTTCCCATTTAGTAAAAAACTCACCACCCTATTATTGAAGGTTTTATCATTAAAATTAGGAATACATTTGTTTCATATATATATCATATAAAAATAATATATAACATGAATAGTTATCTATAACGCATAATACAATGGATTTAGTCTCAAAAAATCTCACATTCACTTCAGCATAGTGTTGATGAATCATGAGGAAATAAATATGATTCATGGTATCAAACATAAATATATAACAACATAATGTGAAAAAATAAAATTCAATTGAAATCCTAACATATTGGGGAAATTATTTAAATCTTATGTCTATAAAAAATTGTGTACGAGATGATGAATCATGTACACTTACGAGATTGAGATAAATGATTATATATGTTTATAGGCATGTGAAAACACCTGCTGTAACTATATATGGTCATTCAATCAACCCTTGTACCCTCATAGGCTTGGGATAACAACTCATATACCCTTGTGGTATGGGGATTACAATATATACCCTCTATTTGGCTTGACGTACAAAATTTAGGTTGGACTAATAACCCATTTATGTATATTAGATTAGAATACGTTGTCTACACCTCTTTGAAAAAGGATGATTTTGAAAAAATCATTAATTATAGGTTGATCTTGGACCCCACCCTCAATGTAATAATCTACCATGCATAATTGTAACATAAGAACTTTATAAACCACCACATTCTAAGAAAACACTAATTAATACATAAAAAATATATGATTTTCATAGAATATTCTATAAAACATTAATTACGCCTTATTATTAAATTATTTTTATGGTTTCATATAACCATTTTCAGATTTTAACCTAAGGAGATGTTGGGACGTTGAATACTATTAATAATTACTTTTTAATTTCATTTTATTTAATATATTAAAAAATAAATAGAATTTTTTTTTTTTTTTTAATATTAATGAGATAATGTAATTTGGAAAAGAAATTAATAAATTTAATGCCATTATTATTTATAAGATTGTTCATTATGGAAAATAATTTTATCTCAAAAATAAATCACCAAAATTATATTTGAAAAAAATTTATTAACACTACCTATGTCACGACCAGTCCTCAGGCCCGTGATGTGACTACCCCAAGCCAGAATTCTATAGGCCAGGGGCTGGTGAATAGCATCAAAGGATAATCATTGATAAAAAAGGGAAGACATTGCCTTTTAAGATGTAACTCACGCAGTCCGAACACAAGCAGTAGAAGCAACAATTACTAAAATTGAAAATTAAAGTGTACTGAATGTAAGTGGTCTAGAATATAAACCCAACTGAACAACATGTACATGTACAAGTAAAAAGGGAAAACATATCCTGGATCATCCACTGGGAAATCCTACCTAAAGGTAATGTACAGATCATGAACAACTCGTCCCTGAAGTGCGTCCCATATAGTCCTGCTCTAAGAAGCCTCTCGTCTGTCAGTCTCACCCTTTATCCCTGTAAAACATTATCTACACAGAACACAACAAGGTGTGGGCGAAGCCCGTGCAAGGGTGAGTATAACAATACTCAGTAGGGGACCCTGAGACCCCTGAAGTTATCCCAGAATCCACTAAGGATAAACCACCTAAGTACGATACAATCACGAAGTATCAACCAAACTTACTTAGGTATATGCCTATACATATAACTATGTTACCAATCAAAATCCAGATCCAACACTGGATCCCAAGAGCAATTCAGTCCACAATGGAAGTAGAGTCAAACACCACGATGATAATGGTTGAAATACAAGACTCAGATCACACAGGTTCACATCTTGTGTAGAGTGATATAGATGATCAGATGTTGTCACTAATTCATCTAAGCTGTCAGACCCACACATGATACATGACTAGCTATGCTTTCAAAACCACACAGGATACATGATCAGCTATTCTACATATAAGCTATCGGACCCACACCTGATACAGGACTAGCAATGATTTCAGACCCACACCGGATACATGATCCGCTTTTCTGTCAGACCCACACAGGATATAGGAACAGAAGTCAGAACTATCGGACCCACGGAGTATCATGGTAAAATATTTATAGTTGTCGAACCCATGGAGAATTCTGGTACAATAGTCATCTCTATTGAACCCATGGAGGATTATGGTACAGTAGTCATCATTGTCAAACCCACGGAATCTAGTACATTAGTCATTAGTGTCGTACCCATGGAGGATTCCAGTAGAGTAGTCATCGTTGTCGAACCCACGGAGGATTCTGGTACATTATTCATCGATGTCGATCCCATAGAGGATTCTGGTACAGTATTCATCACTGTCGATCCCACAGAATATTCTGGTACAATATTGTCATAGCCAACCCACGGGTTCCCGCACACAGCACGCATGATTCCGGGAGGGTTCTCCCCTCGAGCCAAGTGTCGATACATCAACATTCATGAAGTCCTGAGTTGATGTATCTCGTAGTTCTGTCACATCATAAGGAAACCAACGTGACAGACGACATGCCAATCAGACGCCTGGTCTATGAGTTATTGGCATTTTCGTTCTAGGGGCCCGATTGGTTATTAGGCTCAAACCAACCCGACCATAACCGAACTACATCGAAACCTCAAGAGAGGTATTCCAAAAGTATCGTCTCATGCCTATAAATCCATCGTCAAAGAAGGTCCATCAATTGGACACCTGTAGCCCATGATACAGGCTAAAATGTGGAAATGACCATAGCGGGTAAGTGGTCGGTCCGACCCAGTCGGACCGCCCCGACCTAACCAGGAATGAACCGGGGCTTGACCTAGTCCGCGGGTCTAACCCAGTCTGAGGAAGTGACCAGAGCCCAGGGGACGAACCGACATAATGTGAAGGCTCGGCTCGACGGGCGGCCCTGCCTGAGGGTGGCCCAGCCAATGGGCGGCCCGGCCAAGGCGATGCCCGACAGAGGGGGGCTCGGACGACGGCAGCCCGACTGTGGGTGGCCGGGCAGAGGGGCGGCCTGCCGAGGGCAGCACGGCCGTGGCGGCCCCTCCCATTACGGCATTACTGGCCACATGAGGGAGGGGGTGTCGTGACCCTCTCCAGTTTTTCAAATAGAACCGGCGCGATGTGCTGGTTCAGCGGCTGCAGGACCCAGCTGGTCCTGCTTGTCTGGCTCCACGGTGGCAGGCCCGGCCAGCCGCCTCCGTAGGGCGACAGCGTCGTGGTCCTCCTGCCCTCCGCACGGCGCAACGGTGCTACGCCACCACCGCCACGGCCCGACCTGGCCACAGCCTTCGGCTCCACCACGCATTGATACGATGCTGCTCTTCTCCATCCATCACGGCCCTCCCGATCGTGGTTCCCCTTCAGTGCGGCGCTACGGCACCGTGCCCTTCCTATTCCGCCTTCGAAGTCTACCAATCAATAATAAATGGAGGGACATTGGGCCATGTTTGTTCTCCCCACACCCTCTACATTACGTGATAAAAATAGGCCACTGTCAAACCAAAGTAAATGTCAAAAAACGAGGGTATAATTCATACAGTAAAAATAATCAAATCCCACTACCTTTTAATAGGTGTTTGCTCTGTGGAGTTGCAGGATGGTGGTTTCATTCCGATAACATCGAGAGGAGATGATGTATTCGTTGGTGACATTCTTCTCAGGCGGCGTATTCCCTTTCTCGCCCCAGTTGGAGAGGAAGAAGATGTCCATAGAAGAAGCCAATGAACGGAGGATGTCTCCGGCATTCTTCACGTTCTTCATTGGAAGGAGGAAAATTCTCTATGTATTCTCCCATGTCCTCTCAATGTTCCCCCCAAAATAAAAGTTGCCAAAAAAATAAAATAATAGATCACCCATTATTTTATTATTTCCATGGAATCAAAAAGAATTCAAAAGAAATCACAACACTTCAAATTAATTTATTGGCATTAATTAATTCCTATGCGTGTTGTCACCATAATGGGGAAGGTGAAGTGGCTCCAAAAATTTATGGGGGAAGTGAATATTTCATCCTCCATAATTGGGGGGTTCAAGGTGAGTTAAGGGGGTTTTATGTTCATGTGGTCCCCACCTTATAAACTACTCCCAAGAGAGGTTATGTGCAAGGGACCCACCACCAACCTCCCTTTGGAGGTTTTAACTACCATTCAAATAAAAATATGTTACATATAATTTTATTTATTTTTATTTAGAAACCACAATAATTAACTTCCATTAATGTTGAAACACAACTACGGTAAAGGACACCATAAGCAAATACCGGCACTTTGAGTTCAACAGTATCCTCAGATTTCAATTCCAAGAAACGGTTCAAAAGATATAAAACTCTGCATGTACTTTTATTGAACGTAGCCAAAAATAATTAGAAATTTATTTCGGATACAACGGTCCTTGGAATCATGTTCCATCTGAAACATCAGACTTCTAAAATTCCCATGTATTTAAAAATAAATCTCAATGGAAATTAGGGGTCCTTAAATTCTCCCCACCTCAGGGCATTACATCCTCATAAGCTACAACATGAACTAAGGGAATGAATGGGGGTACTGAGGATGAATCTGAGTCTCCCACTTCCATGTGCTCTCCTGGAGGTTCCCGTGCTGCCAGTGTACATACACCAGATGAATTGACCATCTACGCAGGACCCACTCCCATCGATCCTCAATCTCCACTGGAACCTCCGTGAATGTCTTCCGGTCATCGATGCCCAGATACCCATGGTCAATGATGTGGGACGGGTCGTGCACGTATCTTTTTAGCTGAGATATGTGGATGACGCCGTGCACCTGGAGCAACTGAGGTGGAGGGCTAGGTGGTAAGCCACCTCGCCTAATCTGCTGAGGACATGGAAAGGTCCGGTAAACCTCATAGATACCTTTCACCCTCAGCCAAAACTCTGTACACCTCGTCGAGATGAGAACTGTAGAAATATGTGGTTTCCATCCTCGAAATCTAGAGGTCTCCATCTCCTAGATTTATGTGGATGACCCGTCACGAAGTCCATGTATATCTCATCCCTCTTCCACTTTGGGTCCTCTCAAGGATGAACCAATCTTGCTGGTACCTAATGCTCAGCCATCACTTTATTACAAGTGAGGCATCGAGAGACAAACTCTGCTACTGACTTCTTCATACCTAGCCACCAGTGCTATCGTCGAAGGTCCTAGTACATCTTTACCACTCATGGATGTACCACAAAAGAGGATGTGTGAAACTCCCTCAATAATTCTTCCTGAAGTGAGACTAGAACCATAGTACATTCTCTAAAGAGGATGACGTGCTCCCCACCTTCAATAAATCGATTAGGTGCCTGTCCTATGGATGTCTGAGAACGTCGTTTCTCACAGTTAGTGTCTCCGCACTGCCCCACCCTGACTCGCTGAAGAAGTGGGGGAGTGACTGTAAGAGACTGAAGGAAGGATACTCAATCCTTATCTACAATAGATATTTTTAAAGCAGCTATCTGATCTGTCACCTCGCCTAACATCTGTATACTAGATCTCCTTCTGAGTGAATCTACTACAACGTTCCCCTTCCAAGTAGTATAGAATATATCGAATTCATAGCCTTGATGGAACTCGAGCTAATGTCGTTGTCTCAAGTTCAGGTCCTCATGAGAAAAGATATACCTGAGACTCAAGTGATCATAGTATATGGTAAAATGTTCTCCAATAAGATAGTGTTGCCACGTCTTCATGGAGAATACCACTACTGCTAACTCCATATAATGGGTAGTGTAGTTTTGCTTGTTCTGTCTCAGCTTCCGATAACCATATATGATCACTTCTCGCTCCTGCATCAGGACGAATCCGATTTTGGTCCCTGATGTGTCGCAATAAACTGCGTACCCTACACCTTCCTCTAGAAACCTCAAAATTAGTCCATTAGTCAGCCTCTGCCTAAGCTCCTGAAATCTCTGTTGGCATCTCTCTGACCACACAGAGTGTTTCCCCTTCTTCGCTAAAGCTGATAGTGGTGCTGCAACTATGGAGAAGTCTGGAACAATGGTATGTCTGGCCGACTCATGAGTGATCGATTACACCCGCTTATTCATGATTCCTTCTTGTGATGCCTAGGGATTCCGTTATGTTGACCAAGGAAAACCCCATCCTAATATTGTATATAAACCATAACATTTTTTTCTTAATATAGTCAATCTGTGTATGAATTGTGGTTTCCCATTCCATACCCAAACTAACGTTGTAAGTCCTCAACACTACCACTAAGAGTCTCCAACTGAAACTCTCTCCTTAAGGGTCATATCCCACCGTCTATGTATGTGGGATTATCAAGTCTCCTCATAAAGGTATCTCCAGACGTGAGGTTCAATTCAATGGTTTAACCATAAACTCTTGTTGTTAGACAATAGTTTTGGAAGGAATGAATGATTGGTATATATGGCTATTGATATGGAAGCTATTATTAGACAAAGACCGTACGTCAAATAATTCTTAGAGCCCTTGGATCACACTCTTTGACTGCATGCATCTACTATCTACCCCATCCCTCCAACTCCCTGAGCCTAGCGGGGACTACCAAGGCGGGTGGTTACTACATTTCAGAATGTTCATCACCTCATGCTGCTCTCCTAGTTCTACTTCCACATATTCTGCCATACATATTGACCTGTTCTTAAACACACCTAACTCAAAGGTCCATGATCTAAAGCACTGCTCGCGTCATATTCATTTAGTACCAGAAATGGTCGGTACACTTCATTGAATATTGAACTACTAACATGTCTTCCTGCCGAAACTGTATATGCTCCAGAAAGCTCTCAGCCACCTCCTCAAGCAAGTACTCAGCCGCTTGTGGGTCGGGCTCACCTCATAACATGAGTGAAATCTGGTGCCAAAAAATATGTAAGGCACCTAGCCTAAAATTTTCCTCTACTGGTACCGCTAGTAGTGTATGCTGACCAAAGAGCAGGGATATATTTGGAACACTGACTGAGGGTAAAATCTCAGAAAACGGTCCATGTACCAAAACCACTTCACTATGCGGACCATAATCATGGTCACTCAATGAAAAATATTCATATCTAAGATCAAAATCTTTTTTACTAGTGTCCCAACGAGGCGAAAAATTCCAGTAATCGCCTCCAACCAGTCCTCCTGTGCCTGGGAATCAGTCTCACCTCATAACCTCAGAGGCCTCTATCGTTGGAACTTGTGCAACGCGCTCAGTCGGCGTGCATCGTCCTCCAATGCGGAGGGTGGAATCTACTTCCCAATGGGAGTTGGTGCTGCTGGTACATCACCCAAAGGTGCCTACAACGTAAGAGGGACCTGCAACGAAACCTCGTCACTTGTTGGGCTACCATCTCATACAGAACACAGAAACCCTAGCTGGTTGACTATGCAGTGGCATCCTTATAAAGGAAAGGTGTGCCACGGTAAATAAGTTTTACCTTGTGAGCTGACTCAAAGAGTAAAAAAAGGATAATCTTGAAAACACTCTCGTAATCAGTGCTTTCGTGCACTGAGTCGGAAATTAGATGTTAGGGCCATGGTGTATGGATACGTCCGCCTCCGCACCAACACTAGACTCCTTGAAGTGGAAACCACACTCAATACTCTTAACATTATTGCTTCACAGAAAACAAAATATTAGAGTCATATGTTCTATGGCTGAAACAACTCCTCTTATACTAATTTGTCACGACGCATCCTCGGGCCCGTGCCGTGAATACGCCAAGCCCGACTTCCATAGGCCAGGGGATGGCGACTAGCACCAAAGGAAAGTCCCAGATAAAAAGGGAAGGAAATTTCATTTAACCTATAACTCAAGAAGTTTTAACACAAGTAGTAGAAGCAACAAGTACTAAAATAGAAAAGTAATGTGTGCTGAAAGTATGTGGGCCAGAATACTAACCCAACTGAACAGCAGTGACATGTATAGGTAAAAAAGGAAAACATCGCCTGGATTGTCCACCAGGAAATCCTACTTGAAGTGTAGGTATATAACTAGAACAACTCTTCCATGAAGTGCATCCCGTCTAGTCCAGCTCCGAGAAGCCTCCTGTCCGTCACAAATAGCCTCTATCACTACGGACTGTGGTCTAAACAGAACCCAACAAGGTGCAGGTGAAGCCCATGCAGGGGTGAGTATAAAAATACATAGTAGGGACCCCGAGACCCCCAAATGTCTCCTAGAATCCACTAAGGATAATCCACAGAAGTAAGCTACAATAACGAAGTATCAACCAACCATACATAGTTATATGCCCATTCGTACAACTAAGTTACCAATCATTTCCCGGCTCCAACTCTTGATCACAAGCACAACACAATCCACAATGGATGTAAATTAAAACACCATGATGAAAATGGTTGGAAGACAATACTCAGCTGACACATGTTTACATATTTTATAGAGTGATAGAGATGATCAGATGTAGTCACTGATTCATCTAAGTTGTCGGACCCACACAAGATACAGAACCAGCTAAGCTGTCGAACTCACACTGGATAAAACATCAGCTATTCTGTCGGACCCACACAGGATCCAGGAATAGAAGTTAGAATTGTCGGAACCACGGTGGATCCCAGTACAGTAGTCATCGCTGTTGAACCCATGGAAGATTCCGGTACAGTAGTCATTGTTTTCCAACCCATGGAGGATTCATGTATAGTTGTCATCACTGTCGAACCCATGGAGTATTCTGTAATAGTAGTCATCGCTGATGAACCCACATACGTTTCTGGTACAATAGTCATCGTTGTCGAACCCACAGAGGATTCCTGTACATTATTCATCGATGTTGAACCCATAGAGGATTTTGGTACATTTGTTATCATTGTCGATCCCTCGGAGGATTCCAGTACTGTATCATTGCAGCCAGCCCTTGGGTTCCCGAACACAGCATGCTCGATTTCGGGAGGGTTCACTCCTCAAGCCAAGTGTTGATACATCAACTATCACGAAGTCCTGAGATGATGTATCCTACAGCTCCGTCACATCATAAGGAACCCAACGTGGTAGATGGTGCGTCAATCAGACATTCGATCTATGAGTTATTGGCATTTCTGTTCCAGGGGCTCGATTGGTTTTTCCGCTCAAACCAACCGGACCATACCCCAACTACATCCAAACCTCATGCGGGGTATGCCAATTGTATCGTCCCGCTCCAAGAAATCGGTCACCGTAGACAGTCCGTCGATCGGACACCCGTAGCCCTAATGCGTGCTATAAGTTGTAAATGACCATAGAAAGTCCAGGTCCAGTCCCACCCAGTCATACTGACCTAGCCTAACCAGGTCAGAACCAGGGTCTGAACCGGTCTGCGGGTCCGACCGGGTCTGAGGAAGCGACCCCAGCCGAGGGGACGACCCGTCCCAAAGAGATGGCCCGACCCGAGGGCGGCCCGACCCTTGGTAGACCCAACCAAAGAGCAGCCCGGCCGACGCTGACCTGACCATGTGGGGCCCGATTGAGGATGGCCCGAACAATGGTGGCCTGGCTGTGGGCGGCCCGGCTAAGGGAGGCATGGCCGGGGGCGGCCAGGCTGAGGGCTTCCAGGCCCGTGGTGGCCTGACCGACCACGTGATGGAAGGGGGTGTCACACCAATCCCCAGTTGGTTGAACAGAACCGGTGCTCTGTGTCGGTTCAGGGGTCGTAAGACCAGGATGGTCTTACTCGTTCGGTTCCACGGCAGTCAGCCTGGCCGGCCGCCCCCGCAGCGAAATGGCACAATGGTCCTACTACCCTCCGCGTGGAACGACGGGGTCATGCATCCACCACCGCGGCCCTCCTGGCTACGGTTCCTCTCCGGTGCGGCGTGACGGCACCATGCCCTTCCAGTTCCTTCTCCGACATCAACCAAACAATAATCAATGGAGGTACGTCAGACCGTGTTTGTTCGACCCACAACCTTCTCATTAAGTGATAACAATTGGAAAACATCAAACCAAAGTAAACATAGATGTATGAGTGTATAATTCATATATTAAAATAATCAAATCCCACAACCTTGTAATCGGTATTCGCTCGGCGGAGTCACGAGATGGCGGCATCGTTCCGATGACGTCGGGAGGAGATGACGTCGTCGTTGGCAATATTCTTCATGGGCGAGGTCTTCCATTTCTCGCCTCGGTTGGAGAGGAAGAAGATTTCCAAGGAAGAAGTTGATGAACATAGGATTTATATAAGGCCCCACACATAATCATTATTTAATCTAGAGTTATTTCAAGAATACACATTGAGGATCATTTCAGGTTTAGAGTTTTAGAAAATCAGATCATAAATCATGCATTACACTCAACATTTAAACAAAGTGGTTACATAAAAGATAGTACACATTTTTTCCATCATCAAAAAAATATTTAAAATAAAACATAGATTCTTTCTTGACACTTCCTTGACACTATCATCACATCATGTACCATTCCCTTGACCAGTGAAAAACATTTCAAAAACATTGGAAGAGCATAAAAAGCTCAGCAAGGGATATAAAAGTGCGAAATGAAAACTTTAGTCCATGTATGAAATCATACATTACTCGTAATACATAATCATTTTAGCATACCTCATCAAATCATGAATAAATCATAGAAATCATAAGATGTAAAGGTAACATGAGGCATTCCTAACATTCTTACATAGGGAGTAACCCTCATGGTTACGTTTGGAATACCTAGCACATATATTCCCTAAATATCTTCGGAGAAACCTTAACATTTAAACCCTACACGTTTCCCAATGAATTGGAGAGCTATATCAGGCTCACCTGCCCTTAGTTTATCATGGAACCACCCATCTTCGTAACAATGCCCAAGAACCATAACATAATTGTATCACATAAAACATGCATAAACGAAACATAACATTTCCACTTTTAAATCACAATATATCAATACAACACCATGATATAAAAACATTGTGAAAATTATTTTCAATACCAAAATAAAAGAAAAGTAAAACATGGTATTTATTTTTCATTTAAAAAAAGTTATGGCTTGTAGAGGAAGCTGAAACTCAAAAAATGGTCATGGAAAAGGAGAAGTCAGTGTCACCGCATATATATTACAAAAAATACATTCCCTTTATTCGTTTAGTAAATGATTTGTATAAAAATATTCCTTTTTAATAAATGTAAAAGTCAAAGGGGATTATACACCGTAAAAAAGAATTTTTCGTGTAAAACAAAATATGCCTCAATGAAAGGAGTTTGAGACGAAGTCCCATACCTCGTATCGGACTTGACTCGATCGTTCTTTAATCACTTGGATAATAAACTTGAGTTAATTTTTAATCGCTTAAGAACATTTTTCATGTTCATTATTCCTTTTATATCACTTATTACAATGTCATGAACACTATGTAATTATTTAAGTTAATAACGGTCGTTTTAACGATCATTGGTACTTGAGTCAAAAATAAACTCTTTATAATTACATGTTGTTCATGTATCCATTATATCCAGAGTTATATTCATGATGTAGATATCATATATATCATATATATCCGGTATATATATGAATTTATAATATTACATAACATTTAGAGGTATGAAATGAAATGCACCATTCATGGAGATGGTAATCCGTACGTACGCATGAACGCTACTATGATTTCTATTTAGTATTTTATGGAATGGAATCATAGTGATATAAAGGTATATTATAATTCCAGTATAATATCATATATAATATCATTAACTCCATCATTTATATGTCCCACATATGTTGTTAACGAATCAAATCACATTGAGGGGGCGGTAGTTCACACTTCCTAAAATGAAGATATCGCATTTACCCATAATGGAAACCATAATGGTATACCAGAAATGAAAAATACAAAAGCGTAAGGAAATAATAAACATACTATATATCATATATAAATATAGTGTCATCTTAATGGTCACCTTTGAAGGTGTTAGAAGAATATTGAACAATCATCGTTTTGTGAGGAAGAAACTCACCATCCACGAAAACAATATGCTCTTTAACCATTGGATGAATATTTGTGTAAGTTTAGCTAGAATAATTCATATAGAAACATCCTAGTATATTGAAGATACTGGTGTTTTTACAAAATAAATGATTAAAAAGAGTTTACGGGGTTGGAGATACAAAAAAACAAAAGAGCATTAGAGAAGACTTCAACTTTAAATTGGTTAACTCTTCTTGGTTTGAAAAAAAATGGTTTCTTGAAGAGCATTATGCCTAAGTTAAGGCTTCTAGGATGAAGAGAGGTATGTAGAGAGATAAAATGAGCTGGGATTGGCTGATCCAAATGCTTGATATGTGTGGGTAAGGATGTAGAGGTGGGGGCCTTTTATAAGAGGAGAGGAGGGGCACTCTTGGAAAGTTAAGAAACGTTACTTTATTTTAAAAAGAGTTTCGGATTTAAAAGGACCCACATTGATATATTTTTAGGATAAGGTTATAAGGGTTCGAAATATACTCATCCAATAGGACTTTGACATGTTTAAGTCTTAGATTTTACATTATCTTTTCATTTTATTTAGATCATTAATTAATGAGGTAATCACTATATCATCATGATGTCATAAATAATTTAATTTATATAATGTCTAAAAATTATCAAAAAATACTATGATGTAGGAAATTTTTTTAGATTTCCAATGAATATTTATAGTCCAAGAGATCATTTATTTAGACAGAATTTAAAATTTTTTTCTCAGGTGATACATTCTTTAATGATATTGTCCTTTCTTTAAAAATAAAAAGATAACGTGTCACATTCTCCCAAAAGTGATTCCATGGGGTCCCTAGGATTGGCACAAGGCTTCCCATGGTCGGCCATGACACAACCAGTAGCATTAGGACACATTTTGGGATCATTTTCTATTTTTATGATATTATTTATTATCCTTAACTACCCAATTAATAATTAATCATGACAATTAAAGATAATCACCGTCGTTACTATTCATAATGTCCAAAAACAAGAGTCATAATTAGATAATTTTGTCCTTTCGATTCCAAATATGGAATCCATTTTACCAAATTCCAATCATATAATTTTCAATAATAAATTTAAAAATAATTCCCGTTGTCAAAACAAATAGCGGGTTTTTTTGAAACAATGTCTATGAAAATTTTGGCACTTGTTTATGCCCAATTCAATAGTGCAATTAATTATAATGATGACCATTGAATTAGATGGTAAAAATATATTCTAATTACACTTTAAGATAAATTAAAAAGATAATCTAACCATATAATTAAATTAGATGAAAAAGCAGTTTTGATGTAAAATGCTATATTTTTCACTATTCATTAAAAAATGTACATGGTCAGAAAAATACCAAAACATTACCCAATGTAAATTTCAATGTAAAAATCATAAATAATAAGTTTATTTTGCAAAATATAGCTTATAAAATTGTCAAAATATAGATTAAAAAATGGTTCACCATTAAAAGGCAGTAAAACAATCTTTTAAAAATATTAGTGTATTCCATGCTTAAGATTGGATTTATTCTCATTTTAAGCCTCTAAAACACTATATAATTCATAAATAGACATAGATAAGAATTTCTTATAATTCATTACTTACCTGGGATGTTACATCATTACCCCTTTAGAAAATTACATCCCCGCAATTTATTTACTTATTGAATAATTGGGGGTATTTATCCCTCATTGCATTTTCAGATTCCAATAGTGCCTCTTCAATCATGTGGTTTTTCCACAAAAGCTTTACATGATGAATCAACTTATTCCAAAACACTTTCTCCCTATGGTCAAGAATCTGTACAGGTTGTTCCTCATAAGATAGGTTCTCTTCCAACTGAACTACCACTGGACTCAAAACATGAGATGGATCTGGCATGTAATTACTTAACATTGAAACATGAAAAACATTGTGTACCTAAGATAAACTCAGAGGTGAAGCCACTTGGTATTCAACTAATCCAATTCTCTCCAAAATTTCATATGGTCCAATGAACCTTGGACAAAAGTTTCCTTTCTTACCAAATCACATCACACTTTTCCATGGTGATACTTTGAAAAAAACATGATCGCCTACCTCAAAAGAGAGATCCTTCCACCTGTTGTCTGCATAACTCTTCTGCCTCTTCTGAGCTGTTCTCATGTGTCTCTGTATCAGCTGAACGTTTTCTGCAAACTCTTCTACCTATTCTGGTCCCATCAACTTCCTTTCACCCACTTCATCCCAGAAAGCTGGAGTTCGACACCGCTTCCCATATAATACGTTAAATGGTGCCATCTGTATACACGAATGAAAACTGTTATTATAAGAAAACTCAACCAAAGAATGATGTTGGTCCCGACATCCCTGATAATCCATCGAACAAGATCATAGCATATCCTCCAAATTTTGAATCGTTCTTTCTGACTTCCCATCTGATTGAGGATGAAAAGCTGTACTAAAATTTAATTCAGTACCCAATGACTTTTGAAGGCCTTTCCAAAAGATAAAAGTGAACCTAGGATCACGGTCAGATACGATGGAGAGAGTAACTCCATGTAACCTAAATATCTCTTTATGATTCAAATGGGAAAGTTGATCTAGTGAAAAAGTATCTCATATAGCAAGGAAATGAGAAGATTTAGTCAAGCGATCAACAATAACCTAGATTGCATTATTACCTCGAGGTGTGTTCAGCAATCCCACAATGAAGTCCATGGATATATTCTCCTATTTCCACTATGGTACTGGTAAAGGCTGAAGCATACCTTTTAGTAACTGACACTCTGCTTTAACATATTGACAAGTAAGACACTTCACAGAAAAATCAGCAATATCTCTTTTCATTCCATCCCACCAACAGTACTCTCGAAGATCTCTTTACATCTTAGTACTTCAAGGATGAACTAAAAACAGAGAACTATGAGCTTAACATAACAACTCTCTTTTCGTCTGTGAATCACACGACACACAAAATCTCCTCCAAAATCTCAAAACACTATCATTATTAATGTTGAATTTAGGAAACTTACCCTTCTGAACCAGCTCTACCTTTTTTTGCTACTCGTTGTCTTGATTCTGTGCTTGCTTAATTCTGTCTGATAGACAAGATTTCACTGATACCTGAAACAAAAAAGAAGGAAATCCTTCACCAAAAAAATCTATGCCAAAGTTCATCAAATCCTTAACCAATGGATCATGTTCCAAACACAACATTATTAATGAAGCATTAATTTTTCGACTCAAAGAATCATCCACATTATTTGATTTTCCCAGATGGTAATTAATTGTACAATCATAATCCTTGATTAATTCTAGCCATCTCTACTGTCTCATGTTTAGTTCTTTCTGAGTGAATATATACTTTAGACTTTTGTGATCGATATATATTTCACATTTTACTCCATATAAATGATGCCTCCAAATTTTTAAAGAGAAAATAGCAACAGCTAATTCCAAATCATGTGTAGGGTAATTTACCTCATGTGTTTTCAACTGACATGAAGCATAAGCAATTAACTGGTAATTCTACATTAGGACCCAACCAAGTCCTTTCAATAAAGCATCAATGTAGATATCAAACTCCCCATTCCTAGAAGGTAGTGCCAAAACTAAAGCATTCATCAATCTCTTTTTCAATTCCTTAAAAAAATCATCACATTCTTTTGTCCAGATAAACTTAACACCCTTCTCGGTTAGCTTAGTCATTGGACTATATAACCATGAAAAATGTATAACACACCTTCGGTAATATCCTGCCAACCCTAGGAAGCTACGAATCTCAGTTACATTTGTGGGTCTTGGTCATTCTTCAACAACCTTTGTTTTTGCAGGATCAATAGTTATCTCATCATTAGAAACAATATGACCAACGAAACAAATTTTATTCAACCAAAACTCACACATTCTAAATTTCCCATTTAATTTATTTTCTTTTATGGTTTTCAAAATAACCCTTAAATTACTTTCATGATCCTCTTTACTTTTAGAGAACACCAAAATATCATCAATGAAAACAACCACAAACTTATCCAAGAACTCAGGGAAAATTCTATCCATAAGGTCCATGAATACAGTAAGTGCATTGATTAGCCCAAAAGGCATAAATAAAAATTCATAATGGCCATATCTTGTATGAAACACAGCCTTCGCAATATCTGTTTCCTTCACCTTCAACTAATGGTACCCCGATCTCAGGTCAATCTTTGAAAAATACTGAGCTCCCTGGAGATGATCAAACAAATCATCGATGTGAGGCAAAGGATATTTTTTCTTAACAGTGATGTTATTCAAGGCTCTATAATGAATTCAAAGTCTCATTGAACCATCCTTTTTAATAAATAAAACAGGATCACCCCATGTTGATGTGCTAGGTCGAATGAAATGTTTCTCTAGTAAATCTTGCAATTTCTCCTTCAACTCTAAAAGTTCAATTTGAGTAATTTGATAAGGGGGTTTTGAAATTGGATTAGCATTAGGAACTAAGTCAATGGTAAATTCTACTTCCCGATCTGGTATTATTCTTGGAAACTCATCAGGAAAGACATCAGGATACTCATTTACCACTTGTACATCATTAATCTGAACAGTTCCCTTGTTTTCAACAATATGTGCAATGTAACATTCATTCCCATATTTTACATGTTTCTCAGCCTCTTGATATGTTATCAACAGTAAGGGTCCACTCTTGTACACAAACTGAAAGTCTTTCTGAAAAGAAACTTCTTTAGCTCTACAGTCAATCTTATCATGGTAAATAGAGAGTCAATCCATACCCAGGATAACATCAAACTCTACTAGATGTAAAACAATGAGGTTTTCAAGTAGGTTCCTTCCACGGATAAGGATAGGAAGGATATTATAAATTCTTTTTTCTCAACATTTCCCCCAGGTGTTTTTACCACAAGTTCAGGAGTCATTTATTGATATGATATTCCCATTTTACTAGAAAAGATTTCAAAGATGAAAGAATGTGTAGACCCCGAATCCAAAAAAACACTGGAATAATCTAAAAAAACAAAAAAAAGTACCTGGTAACTCTTCATTGGATGGCCCAACATCTGCTGAAGTAGTTGCTAAGGATTTCACCACCCCTTTCTACTTGTATTCTAACTACTTCCCATCACTCCAGGTCTTTGTCGGACACTCGTTTTCATAGTGACCCATCTCATTTCACTTGAAACATTTCAATACCTGTAAATTACATTTGGTCGTACCATCACCATGATATTTTTTAGTCTAATCATGAGCCGTATGTCCCATCTTACCCCATCGGTAGCACTTTCAAAATTTCAGAAGACAATCCCCAGCATGCCTTTTACCACATTTATCACAAACTGGAGACTTAGTTTTCTTACCATCAGACCTTTTTGAAGAATTATTCCCTTTCTCCTGCCACCTTTGTCTCTTCTTCTGTTGGTTGTTATATAACACTTGATCATCGGAAAACTCCATTTCCACCTTCCCAGCACATCGAACAAGCTTTTCATAACATTTCAACTCCCGAGAAACCAATGCCCTTCGATATTTGGGCTTTAATACTGAGTAAAAACGATTGATTTTACTATCAAGGTCTCAGATAAAATTTGGAGCATACCTTGCCAAACGAGTGAACCTCTCTTCATAAGCTACCATTGAGTCATCCTCTTGCCTCAATTCCAAGAATTATTTTTCCCATCCTATGTCCAACAACCTTATGAAAATTCTGATCATGAAACATACCTTTGAATTCATCCGAGTCGAGAGCATCAATCTCATCAGTGTCCCTGATATTTTTAACCATCGACCACCACTGATCTGCTTCACCCTCCAAACGGTAAATAGAAAGACTATCCTTTTGATTTTCTGAACACCCCATGTCATTGAAAATATTCTCTAGTGCATTAATCCACCCATCAGCTAGCACAATGTTAGATGATCCTCTGAATGATAGGGGATGTTGCCTCATGAAATGTTCCACCACTGACATGTTCCTCTGCGGTTGATCTAGCTGATCTAGTGCATGAATACGACCATCATTTATCACTTGAGTCAACTGCGCCATCACTGCAACAAATTATTCATTTCCAATTCTGACCATCATAGGAGCTGATTCGGAAGGTCATTTCCTTTTGTATGCCTTCCTAGCACTACTTCCCTATTTCCTCTGCGGAAAACCATTCCGAACAAACATGTCATAGATGAAGCAATAAGGTAGTCTTCAAATTCTATATCATTTCAATTTGAACATAAAAAAATATTTTTGGAAAATCATTTCATATAATTCTAACTCCTAATGCTATCTAAACCGACCAATGATACCAACTATAAGGCTTCAGAATTAAACATTACTTAGTCTTGAGTTATTTCAAGAATACATGTTGAGGATCTTTTCAGGTTTAGTGTTTTAGAGAATTAGATCGTAAATCATGCATTACACTCCAAATTTAAACAAAGTGGTTACATAAATGATAGTACACATTTTCACCATCATCGAAAACATATTTAAAATAAAACATTGATTCTTTCTTGACACATACATGAAACTATCATCACATCATGTGTCTTTCCCTTGACCTGTGAAAAACATTTCAAAAACATGGTATGAGCATTAAATGCTCAACAAGGGATATAAAAGTGTGAAATGAAATCATTAGTACATGTATGAAATCATACTTTACTCGTAAAACATAATAATTTTAACATACCTCATCAAATCATGAATAAATCATGTAAATCATAAGACCTAATGGTATCTTGAGGCATTTATAACATTCTTACGTAGGGAGTAACCCTCATGGTTACGTTTGGAATACCCATCAAAATATATTCCCTAAATCTATTCGTAGAAACCTTAACGGTTAACCCTTTCGCATTACCCAATGCATTGGAGAGTTATATCGGGCTCACCCGCCCTTAGTTTATCACAGAACCACCCATCTCCATAACAATGCCAAAGAACCCTAACATAATCGTATCACATAAAACATGCATAAAGGAAACATAACATTTACACTTTTCAATCACAAGATATCAATACAACACATTGATATAAAAACCTTATGAAAACCATTTTCAATACCAAAATAAATGAAAAGTAAAACATGGAATTTATTTTTCATGTAAAAAAAGTTGTGGCTTGTAGAGGAAGCCGAAACTCAAATAATGGTCATGGCAGCGGGGAAGTCGTTGTCGACGCAGACGTATGACAGAAAAAACATTCCCTTTTGTCGTTTAGTAAACTCATCATATAAAAAGATTCCTTTTGAATAAATTTAAATTTCAAAGGGGTTTATACACCACATAAAATACAGTTTTGTATAAAACAAAATATGCCTCAATAAAAGGAGATTGAGACGAAGTCCCATACCTCGTATCCGACTTGACTCAATCATTATTTAATCTCCTGAATAATAAACTTGAGTTAATTTCTATTTTCTTAAGAACCTTTTTCAAGTTCATTATTACTTTTATATAACTTATTACCATTTCATGAACACTATGTAATTATTTAAGTTAATAACGGTCGTTTTAACGATCATTGGTACTTGAGTAAAAAATTAACTCTTTATAATTATAAGTTGTTCATGTATCCATTATATCCAGAGGTATATTCATGATTAAGATATCATATATATCATATATATCCAGTATATACATGCATTTATAAAATTACATAACATTTAGAGGTAAGAAATGAAATACACTGTTCATGGAGATGGTATGTCGTACGTACGAATGAACGCTACTTTCATTTCAATTTCGTATTTTATGGAATAGATTAATAATGATATAAAGGTATATTATAATTCCAGTATAATATAATATATAATACCATTAACTCCATCCTTTATATGTCCCACATATGGAATTAATGAATCAAATCACTTTGAGCGGGCGGTAGTCCACATTTCCTAAAATGAAGATATCGTGTTTACCCATAATGGAAACCATAAAGGTTTGCCAGAAATGAAAAATACAGAATCATAAGGAAAACATGAAAAAATTATATATCATATATAAATATATTTTCATCCTAATTTCCACCTTTGAAGGTGTTAGAAGAATATTGAACAATCATCATATTGTGAGGCAGAAATTCACCATCAAGAGAAACAGTATGCTCATTAACCATTAGATGATGGTGTGTGTATGTGTAGCTCGAATACTTCTAATAACAACATCCTAGTATATTGAAGATACTTGTGTTGTTACAAAAGAAATGTATAAAAAGTGTTTATGGGGTTTTAAAAGAAAAATAAAACAAAATAACATTATAGAAGACTTTACCTTTAAATCGGGTAACTCTTCTTGGTTTGAACAAAAATGGTTTCTTGAAGAGACTTCTGCCTAAGGTTAGGCTTCTAAGACGAATAGAGGGATTTTTAGAGATAAAATCATCTTGTATTGGCCGAGCCAAAGGCTTGAGAAGTGTGGGTAAGGAGGTAGAGGTGGGGGACTTTTATAAGAGGAGAGGAGGGGCACTCTTGGAAAGTTAAGAAATGTTACATTATTTTAAATAGAGTTTTGGATTTAAAAGGTCCCACATAGACATATTTCTAGGATAAGGTGATAAGGGTTCGAAATATACTCATCCAATATGACTTTTTCAAGTGTACGTCTTATATTTTACATTTTCATTTAATTTTATTTAAATCGATAATTAATGTGGTAATAGATATATCATCATGATGTCATAAATAATATAATTTATTAATGTTGAAAATTTATAAAAAAACACTATGATGTAGGAAATATTTTTATCTTTCCAATTATTATTTGTAGGCTAAGAGATAAATTTTTTTGACATCAATTAAAAATGTTTTACTTAGGTGATACATTCTTTAGTGATATTCTACTTTCTTTAAAAATAAAAAGATAAAGTGTCACATTTACCCCAATGTGATTCCATGGGGTTCCTAAGATTGGAATAAGGCATCCCATGGTCGTACATGACACTAATAGTAGCATTATGAAACCTGTTGGTGTCATTTTTTATTATTTTGATATTATTTTATTATCCTTAACTACCTGATTACTAATTAATCAAGATAATTAAAGTTAATTACGGTTGTTACTATTCATAATGACTAAAAACAAAAGAGTCTTAATTAGATAATTTGGAACTTCTTATTCCATATATGGAATCAATTTTACCAAATTACAAACATATAATTTTCAATAATTAATTTAAAAATAATTCCCATTGTCAAAATAAAAAGCAGGTTTTTTGGACACAATATCTATGAAAAGATTTCCACTTGATTATGCTCAATTCAAATTTAAAATTAGTTATAATGACCACCAATGGATTAGATGGTAAAAATATATTCTAATTAAAATTTACATCTAATTAAAAATATTATCTAACAATATAATTAAATTAGATGAAAAGGCAGTTTTGATATAAAATGCAGTATTTTTTATTATTCATTAAAAAATGAACATTGTCAGAAAAATACCAAAAATTTACCCAAGATAAATTTAAATATCGAAACAATAAAGACTAAGATTATTTTTACAAATAGAGCTTATAAAAATGTCAAATGATATATTTAAAAATGTTTCTCCATCAAAAGGCGATAAAATAATATTTTAAAAATATTAGTGTATTCCATGTTTATGATTGGATTTATTCTCATTTTAAGCCTTTGAAACACTATCTAACTCATAAATAGACATAGATAAGAATTTATTATTATTAATTACTTACATGGGGTGTTACATCCTCCCCCCCTTTAGAAAATTGTGTCCCCACAATTTATTTACTTATTGAATAATTGGGGGTATTTATCCCTCATTGCATTTTTAGATTCCCATGTTGCCTCTTCAATCATGTGGTTTTTCCAAAAAAACCTTTACATGATGAATCACCTTATTTCGAAACCCTTTCTCCCTGTGGTCAAGAATCTGGTTAGGTTGTTCCTCATAAGATAGGTTCTCTTCCAACTAAACTACATCTGGACTCAAAACATGTGATGGATCTGGCATGTACTTTCTTAACATTGAAACATGAAAAACATTGTGTACTTGAGATAAACTCAGAGGTAAAGCCACTCGGTATGCAACTAATCCAACTCTCTCCAAAATTTCATATGGTCCAATGAATCATGGACTCATATTTCCTTTCTTACCAAATCGCATCACACCTTTCCATGGTGATACTTTGAGAAAAACATCATCGCCTACCTCAAATGTGAGATCCTTCCACCTGTTGTCTTCATAACTCTTCTGCCTTTTCTGAGCTGTTCTCATGTGTCTCTATATCAGTTGAACATTTTCTGTCAACTCATCTACCAATTCTGGTCCCATCAACTTCCTTTCACCCACTTCATCTCATAAAGGTTGAGTTCGACACCGCTTCCCATATAATTCCTCAAATGGTGACATTTGAATACTGGAATGAAAACAAATATTATATGAAAACTCAACCAAAGAGAGTTGTTGGTCCCATCTTCCCTGATAATCCATTGAACAAGCTCGTAGCATATCCTCCAAAGTCTGAATTGTTCTTTTTGACTACCCATCTGATTGAGGATGAAAAGATGTACTAAAATTTAATTCAGTACCCAACTACTTTTGAAGGCCTTTCCAAAATTTAAAAGTCAACATGGGATCACGGTCAGATAAAATGGAGATAAGAACTCCATGTAAACAGACTATCTCTTTAAGATACAAATGATAAAGCTGATATAGGGAAAAAGTATCTCGTATAGCAAGGAATTTTGCAGATTTAGTCAAGCTATCAACAATAACCCAGACTACATTATTACCTCGAGGTGTCTTCGCAATCCCACAATGAAGTCCACGGATATATTCTCCCATTAACACTCTGGTACAGGTAATGGGTGAAGCATCCCTTTTAGTAACTTCCCCTCTACATTAACATGTTGACAACTCAAACACTTCACAGTAAAATAATCAATATCTCTTTTCATTCCATCCCACCAGTAGTACTCCCGAAGATCTCTATGCATCTTAGTACTGCCTGGATGAACAGAAAATGGAGAACTATGAGCTTCACATAACAACTATCTCTTCAACTGTGAATCACACGGCACACACGATCTCCTCCAAAATCTCAACACACAATCATTATCAATGTTTAATTTAGGAAACTTAGCCTTCTGAACCAGCTCTACCTTTTTCGGTAACCCGCTGTCTTGCTTCTGTGCTTGATTAATTCTGTCTGATAGAGAATATTTCACGGATACCTGAAAGAAAACAGAAATACATCCTGCACGAAAAACATCTATGCCAAAGTTCATCAAATCCTTAACCAAAGGATCATGTTCCAAACGAATCATTGTTAATGAATCATTACTTTTTTGACTCAAAGAATCAGCCACTTTATTTTATTTTCCCAGATGGTAATGAATTGTACAATCATAATCCTTGATTAATTTCATCCATCTCCTCTATCTCATGTTTAGTTCTTTCTGAGTGAATATATACTTTAAACATTTTTGATCGGTATATAATTCACACTTTACTCCATACAAATGATGCCTCCAAAATTTTAAAGCGAAAAAAACAGCAACTAATTCCAAATAATATGTAGGGTAATTTACCTCATGTGTTTCCAACTGACGTGAAGAATAATAAATTACCTAGTCATTCTGCAGTAGGACAGAACCAATTCCTTTCAATGAAGCATCACTGTAGATAACAAACTCCCCATTCTTGGAAGGTTGTGCCAAAACTGGACCATTCACCAATCTTATTTTCAATTCCTCAAAACAATCATCACATTTTTTTTCCAGATAAACTTAACACCCTTACAAGTTAGCTTAGTCATTGGATTAGATAACCGTGAAAAGTTTCTAAAAACCCTTTGGTAATAGCCTTCAAAACCTAGGAAGCTACGAATCTCAGTTACATTTTTGGGTCTTGGCCATTCTTCAACAACCTTTTTTTTTGCAGGATCAATAGTTATCTCGTCTTTAGAAACAATATGACCAATGAAAGAAATTTGTTGCAACCAAAAGTCACACTTGCCGAATTTCCAATATAATTTATTTTCTTCTAAGGTTTGAAAAATATCCCTTAAATTATATTCATGGTCCTATTTACTTTTATAAAACACCAAAATATCATCAATGAAAACAACCAAAAACTTATCCATGAACTCATGGAAAATTCTATTCATAAGGTCCATGAATATAGAAGGTGAATGGGTTAGCCCAAAAGGCATAACTACAAATTCATAATGGATATATCTTGTACGAAACGCGGTCTTCAGAATATCTGATTCCCTTACCTTCAACTGATGGTACCCCGATCTCGGGTCAATCTTTGAGAAATACTAAGCTCCCTGGAGCTGATCAAACAAATCATAAATATGAGGAAAAGGATATTTGTTCTTAATAGTGATGTTATCCAAGGCTCTATAATCAATGTAAATTCTCATTGAACCTTCATTCTTTTTAAAAAATAAAACAGGAGCACCCCATGGTGATATGCTAGGTTGAATGAAACCTTTCTCAAATAAATCTTGCAATTTCTCTTCAACTCTAAAAGTTCATTTTGAGCCATTCGATAAGGGGTTTTGAAATTTGCATAGCATCGGGAACTAAGTCAGTAGTAAATTATACTTCCCCATTTGGTATTATTCCAGACAACTCATCAAGAAAAACATCAGGATACTCATTTACCACTTGCACATCATTAATCTGAACAGTTACCTTGTTTTCAAAAATATGTGCAATATAACATTCATTCCCATATTTTACATTTTTCTCAGCCTCTTGATATGTTATGAATAGTAAGGGTTCATTCTGGTACACAAACTCAAAGTCTTTCTGAAAAGAAACTTCTTTAGCTCTACTTTCAATCTTAGCATGGTAAATAGAGAACCAATCCATACCAAAGATAACATCAAACTCTACGACACGTAAAACAATAAGGTTTGTAAGTAGGTTCCTTCCACAGATAAGGATAAGAAGATGCTTATAAATTATTTTTGCCTCAACATTTCCCCCAGGTGTTTTTACCACAAGTTCATGAGTAATTTATTGAGATGGTGTTCCAATTTTACTAGAAAAGTTTTTAGAGATGAATGAATGTGTATACCCTAAATCAAACAACACACTGGCATAATCTTAAAAAACAAAGTACCTAATACCACTTCATTTGATGGCCCAACATCTTCTGAAGTAGTTGCATAGGATTTCACCACCCCTTTCTGCTTGTAGTTTAACTGATTCCCATCACTTAAGCTCTTTGTGAAATACTCGCTTGCATAGTGACCCATATCACTGCACATGAAACATTTCACTAACTGTAAATCTAATTTGGTCTTATCATCACCTTGATATTTTTTAGTGCATTCATGATCCTTATGTCCCATCTTACCACATCGGTAGCACATTCCAGAATTTAGAAGACATTCCCCCGCATTCCTTTAACCACATTTATCACTAACTAGAAACGTAGTTTTCTAACCATCAGACCTTTTTGAAGAATTCTTCCCTTTCTCCTGCCACCTCGGTCTCTTCTTCTGTTGGTTGTTATAGAACACTTGATCATCGACAAACCCCATTTCCAACTTCTCAGCACATCGAACAAGCTTTTCATAACTTTTGAACTCACGAGAAGCCAATTCCCTTTGATATTTTGGCTTTAATCCTGAGTTAAAACAATTGATTTTACTATCAAGGTCTTGGATAAAATTTGGAGCAAACCTTGATAATCGAGTGAACCTCTCTTCATAAGAAGCCACTGAGTCATCCTCTGGACTCAATTCCGAAAATTGTTTTTCTATCCTAAGTAGAACATCCTTAGGAAAATACTTCTCATGAAACATACCTTTGAATTCATACCAGTCTAGAGAATCAATCTCATCAGCATCCCTGATATTTTTAACCATCGACCACCACTGATCTGCTTCACCCTCTAAACAGTAAATAGCAAGACTAACCATTTAATTGTCTGACCATACCATGACATCGAAAATCTTTTCCAGTGCTTTAATCCACCCTTCAGCTAGCACAAGGTCAGATGATCCTTTGAATGATGGGGGATGTTTCCTCATGAAATGTTCCACCACTAACATGTTCCTCTATGGTTGATCTGGCTGATCTCATGCATGGATACCACCACCATTTATCGCTTGAGTCAACTTCGCCATCACTGCATCAAACTATTCAGTTCCAATTCCATCCATCTCAGGACGCTGATTCGGATGGTCATTTCCTTCTGTATGCCTTCCTAGCACTGCTTCCCTGTTTCCACTACGGATAACCATTCAAAACAAACAAGTCTTATATGAAGCAACTTGGTAATTTTCAAATGCTATAGCATATCAATTTGACCACAAAAAAGTATTTTTGGATAATCATTTAATAGAATTATAACTCCAAAAGTTATCTAAACTGGCCTCTGATACCAACAATAAGGCCCCAACCTTAAACATTACTTAATCTTGAGTTATTTCAAGAACACACGTTGATGATCTTTTCAGGTTTAGATTTTTAGATAATTAGATCATAAATCATGCATTACAATCCTCATTTAAAAAAAGTGGTTACATAAAAGATAGTACTCATTTTTTCCATCATCAGAATCATATTTAAAATAAAACATAGACTCCATCTTTCCACTTCCTTGACACTATCATCACATCATGTGTCATTCCCATGACCTTTGAAAAACATTTCAAAAACGTGGGATGAGTATAAAAAGCACAGCAAGGGATATAAAAGTGCGAAATGAAAACATTAGTCCATGTATGAAATCATAATTTTCTCGTAAAACATAAGCATTTTAAAATACCTCATCAAATCATGAATAAATAATATAAATCATAAGACATAAAGATAACTTGAGGCATTCATAACATTCTTACACTGGGAGTAACCCTCATGGTTACGTTTGGAATACTCATCACACTATATTCCCTAAATCTCTTTGGAGAAACCTTAACATTTAACCCCTTCACGTTACCCAATGCAATGGAGAGCTATATCGGGCTCACCAGCCCTTAGTTTATCACAAAACCACCTTTCTTTATAACAATTCCCAAGAAGCATAACATAATCGAATCACATAAAACATGCATAATGAAAATATAACATTTCCACTTTTCAGTCACAATATATCAATACAACACATTGATATAAAAACATTATGAAAACCATCTTCAATACCAAAATAAATTAAAAGTAAAACATGGTATTTCTTTTTAATTTTTTAAAAAAGTTATGGCTTGTATAGGAAGCCGAAACTCAAATAATGGTCACAGCGGCGGAGAAGTCGTTGTCGCCGCATACGTACGACAAAAAACATTCCCTTTTGTCGTTTAGTAAATTATTCATATAAAAAGATTGGTTTTGAATAAACGTAAAAGTCAAAGGGTTTTATTCACCGTATAAAAGAATGTTTTTTATAAAACAATATATGCCTCAATGAAATTAGATTAGAACGAAGTCCCATACCTCGTATCTGACTTGACTCGATCCTTCTTTAATCTCATTAATAATAAACATGAGTTAATTTATACTTTATTAAGAACCTTTTTCAATTTCATTATTCCTTTTATATCACTTATTACCATGTCATTAACACTATGTAATTATTTATGTTAATAACGGTCGTTTTAACGATCATTTGTACTTGAGTCAAAAATAAACACATTATAATTACAAGTTTTTCAAGTATCCATTATATCCAGAGTTATATTAATGATGTAGATATCATATATATAATATATATCCAGTATATACATTCATTTATAATATTAAATAACATTTAGAGATAATAAATGAAATGCACCGTTCATTGAGACGGTAAGCCGTATGTACGCATGAATGCTACTTTCATTTCTATTCCGTATTTTATGGAATGGAATAAAAATGATATAAAGGTATATAATAATTATAGTATAATATCATATATAATATCATTAAACCGATCCTTTATACTTCCCACATATGGCATTAACAAATCAAATCACTTTGAGGGGGCGGTAGTCCACACTTCCTAAAATGAAGATATCGCGTTTACCCATAATGGAAGCCATAAATGTATGCCAGAAATGAAAAATACATAATCTTAAGGAAAACCTAAACATATTATATATCATATATAAATATAGTGTCATCTTAATGGCCACCATTGAATGTGTTATAAGAATATTGAACAATCATCGTTTCGTGAGGCAGAAATTCTCCATACAAGGAAACAATATGCTCTTTAACCATTAGATGAAGGTGTGTGTATGTGTATCTCAAATAATTATTATAAATAAATCCTATTATGTTGAAGTTACGGTTTTTGTTAAAAATTAAATGAATAAAATGATTTTAGGGGGTTGGAGAAGCAAAATACCACAAAAGAACATTAGAGAAAACTTTTCCTTTAAATCGGGTAACTCTTCTTGGTTTGAACCAAAACGGTTTCTGGAAGATATTTCTGCCTAAGGTAAGGCTTCTAGGATGAAGATAGGGATGTGGAGAGATAAAATGTTCTGGGATTGGCCGAGACAAAGGCTTTAGAAGTGTGGGTAAGGAGGTAGAGGTGGGGGCCTTTTATAAGAGTATAGGAGGGGTACTCTTGGAATGTTAAGAAATGTTACATTATTTTAAAAAGCGTTTCGAATTTAAAAGGACCCACATTGATATATTTCAAGTATAAGGTGATAAGGGTTAGAAATATACTCATCCAATAGGTCTTTTACATGTTTAAGTCTTATATTTTACATTATATTTTTATTTTATTTAAATAGTTAATTAATGAGATAATCGGTGTATCATCATGATGTCATAAATAATTTAGTTTATTTATTGACTAAATATTATAAAAAAAAACTATCATGTGGGAAATAATTTTAGCTTTAAATTTAATATTTATAGTCCAAAAGATCATTAATTTAGACAAAATTAAAATTTTTTTACTCAGGTGATACATTCTTTTGTGATATTCTCCTTTCTTTAAAAATAAAAAGATAAAGTGTCACATTCACCCAAATGTGATTCCATGGGGTCCCTAAGTTTGGCACAAGGCATACCATTTTTGGCCATGACACGACCAGTAGAATTAGGAAACATGGTGGGGTCATTTTTTATTATTATGATATTATTATATTATCCTTAACTACCCAATTATTAATTAATAAAGATAATTATTGATAACTACCATCGTTATTATTCATAATGTCAAAAACAAAAGAGTCTTAATTAGATAATTTTTACCTTATAATTCTAAATATGGAATCCATTTTACCAAATTCTAATCATATAAATTGAAATAATTAATTTAAAAATACTTCCCGTTGTTAAAACAAATAGTGGGGTTTTTTTAATACACTATCTATGAAAAGTTTGGCACTTGTTTATGACCAATTCCAAAGTTTTATTAATTATAATGACCACAATTTTATTATATGGTAAAAATATATTCTAATTAAACAATAATACATATTAAAAAATATCTAACAATATAAATGAATTAGATGAAAAAGTAGTTTTGATGTAAAATGCAGTATTTTTCACTATTCATTAAAAAATGATCATGGTCTGAAAAATACCAAAAATTTACCCAAGATAAATTTCAATGTCCCAATCATAAAGAATAAGTTTATTTTGACAAATAGAGCTTATAATGGTTTCAAAAGATAGATTTAAAAATGGTTCTCCATCAAAAGGCGGTAAAATAATCTTTTAAAAATATTAGTGTATTCCATGCTTAAGATTGGATTTATTCTCATTTTAAGCCTCTTAAACAATATATAATTCATAAATAGACATATATAAGAATTTCTTATTATTCATTAAATACTTGGGATGTTACAATGTCACCGTCATTCTTCAAATTCTTCATTTAAAGGAGGATAATTCTCCAAGGATTCTCCCAAGTCCACTCAATGTTCGCCCCAAAAATGAATGTTTCCAACAAAATCAAATAACAGATCAACGATTATTTTTGTATTTCCATGAAATAAAAAATAATTAAAAAGAATTAAAAACACTTAAAATTAATTAATTGGGATTAATTAATTCCTAGGTGTGTTGGCACCATAATGGGGAAGGGGAAGAGGCTCCAAATATTTATGGGGGAAGTGAAGAGTTCATCCTCATTAATTGGGGGGTGGGGGTTCAAGGGGAGTTGAGGGGTTTTGATGTTCGTGTGGGCCCCACATTATAACATACTCCCAAGGGGAGGTTATGTGTGGGTGGAACCACCACCAACCTCCCTTTGGAGGTTTTAACTACCATTAAAATAGAAATATGCTACACATATTTTTATTTAATTTTATTTAGAAATCCCAACAATTAACATCCATTCACATAGAAACGCAAATAAGGTAAAGGGCTCCTTATGCGAATATTTAATGTTTTCATATTTTTATCTTTTAAAATAATATTAAAATTTAACGAATTCTACATTTTTAGAAAAGGTTCTATTAAAGGAAAAAGTAGTATTATTATTATATTATATCAATTACTAATTAAAAATATTAATATATTTTATAATAATTTTAAATATTTCGTATTATTATATTCGTTTATTAATTTTTACAATTTAACTTCTATATAAAAAATACGGAATACTAATGAAAACTATGTCATGGGAAAATTATTTTTTATGAACAATTAATATAATTTAATTGTCCACAAAATAAAATAATGAATATATGATTACTCAATTTTATTGTTCTATTTCAATTATTCTTCTAAATATTTATTCATAAATAATCTTTTAATATATCATATATTATTTTATATTGGTGTTTTAAGAGAAATAGGATATTAAACAAGTTAATAATTAAAATGCAATTATTACAAAAATTTCATAATGTAAAATTATCCCCATTTTATAAAAAATAATCCTAAAAATATTTTTATCAATCATCGATAATGTTAGGAAATGGAATCCATATAATATACATGACTGAGTAAAACATTTCTACTCAGATGTCAACCCAAATAACATTGGAAATACATAGAAATATAATTGACATATATTGTTTTTTAACCCATTTTACCTACATATGACTCATTAGTTGGATATAATAAATAATAGTTGAATACCAATAACATATTCAACGTGATGGTCTTATTTCAAACTATATAATAAAACCAAAATGGTTATGATCAAATCAAATCAAATAAATGTGAATGATGTTATGAATATGAAGACAATATAATAATATATATTATCTTTTAAAACAATCATTTCCACATAAAATATATTCAGTTTTACATTGATATAATTGTGAGAATGTATTACACCATTAATTTATCCTTAATAGTCAATTGTCATATTCATATTATGCTTTCAAACCCATGTAATTTTATAATACATGGTCAAATTTAGTTGAAATTTGTCAAAATAATTCCTAAAGATCATTTGAATTACCCAATCATCTCCCCAAGAATTCTTAAATATAGATTATAGTTAATAATCATAATATTGATATCATTAAATATTTAATTAATAACAAAGAAAATTATATGTTATTTTCCCTAGGTGGATATATATTGAATATGCATTAACCTTGTTGTAACCAGACAAGGATGTCATGATATGAATTACAAAACAATAAAATTATAAACAAAATTAGAATTCTATACCTTTTGTAAACATAACCCAATTTATATCATTAATGGTAACTTATCATAATACCCAAAAAAATATATTACCCTGGAATTACTAAACCCTTCTTAATTTCTAATTTGTAAGCCCTTAACCATACATTTGTATCATGTGATAAGAATTTTATTTTCCAATAGTTTTGACAACAAATGAGGAACAAAATATAGTAATATTTATTATATAACAAGATTTAACATAATTTAAAAATTACATTGAATATTTTTCCCAATATACTTTGAGTGCATATTGTCATTTTCTTTAAGATAAACTACACGAGATACTTATATATATAAATATATCCTAAATCATACCCCAACAGTCTCCCATTAATATATCGCATAAGATACATTTTCATTTATAACATGGGGATTGAATTACTGAAAAGGATGGTTATGAATCATTAATTGAAAAACTCATCGAAATTCTATCAAGTGTTCGATAATAAGTAAATGAAAAAAGAAAGAGTATAAAGATATTTATTACTAAAGAGGACATGGAAAAATATGATTTATCTATAATGAATAATTGAATTAAATTTAGTATCAAATGACAAACCATATACAATGTTATAGGATTGTAGAAAATGGGATAAAAAAATTTACCATATTAACACAATGTTAAAACATTACACAGAAATTTGTAATAAGAAAATAATATTAAATTATAACCATGTGGATAGGTCAATGATACCCAATTTTTATAACATAGTATTATAGGGATAAGGACACTTATTCCCTCTTAGGATAGGGATAGGACAACATGTACCATACATGGATTTTTCTAAAAGTATTTATAACATCATGGGATTTTCCTAATAAACTATGTACTCGCCATATATTGGAAAACCGCCAAGTTTTTACTCATTGGATTGGGATAACAACCTTGGGGCCCTCTTGGGCTTGTCCTAACCTCACATGTACTCTCTTAGGCTTATCCCAAAATTCTATCTTATTTCTTGAGATTTTGACACTATATGTGTACCATTTTGTGTTCATGAAATATTAAACATTATCAAATTATCTGGTGTGAGTCATCAGAAAATGAATATAAAATAATTAAAAAACCTAAATATGTTTTCTATGATAATAATAGAGACATTTATATTTAAAATATTATTTTTAACATGTGAAAAAGATGAAGGATTAACATAAACATTCATATAAAATTTAATCATAAGTATAATGAAATAAAATTTAT
The DNA here is from genome assembly GCA_963277665.1 of Viscum album. Classification (NCBI taxonomy): domain Eukaryota; kingdom Viridiplantae; phylum Streptophyta; class Magnoliopsida; order Santalales; family Viscaceae; genus Viscum; species Viscum album. Next base: position 1,041,406,230 of record OY728160.1, on the reverse strand, counting down.
TGTGACATTATATTATATTCCTAATTTCATATAATGGGAATTATGGATTCTGATAGAAAGTAAAAATATTTTTATATTTTTGTTAAATAAATCACGTTGATATATAACAACATACACTAAACATTCAATAAAACCACTAGAATTATGTTAATTTAGAATAACAATTTTATTATATGGAATGTAATATTTATTAATATTATTATTTATATACTAAAATAATGTCATTACATAGAAAAATTAATTAATGATATTTTATAAAAAATGAAATTAACATTAGCATATAATGACGACACTAGTGTCAATTTGGAATGTATAAATCACGGGGTTGACCAGAATTCCTTTTTTCAACCATTTATTTGGTAGATCGTTCATATGAATATCAGAATGTTTCACTTTCCAATAGTTACAATAATTAATATAATTACTCATTTATATATCAATATCCATAATGATGTAAAATAATTATAATTAATTATGTAAAATATTGTAATGTTGAATTTTATTGGTGAAGATATATTATTGTCATCATTCTATGGAGGCAGTGGCCAGACAATACCCACATAAGACATTTTTATTTTTACATGAATGGTATAAAGGAGAAATACGAATTATATTTAAATAATATAAATGGTTTTATAAAGATCATTTTTAGTCAATAAATACACTTTTATAAACATATTACTTTGTAATTTAGTATAAGTGAATTATATTGCTTCATGGTTTTGGTAGTCTGCACAAACACCTGAGTAACATTATCATGTTTCTATAGAAGGGGTGAGTGGATAATTGAATGAATAAAAACATAATAAAAATTATGATTAATAATATTTTGTATGAAATTATATTGGAATGACTAAAATATATATTTTATATGAAATGTAGAGAAAAAATGGTTATGAATTCATTATTAATCAAGTTGGGTATAGAACATTGTCAACATGGGCCACTAGGAAATGGGGTATTTAGGGATTTTATTTTGAATAAAGGTTTTATAAATGTTAAAGTGGATATTATATAAGTTATAAATGTATTGTTTTATATTTTAATTTTATTATATAATGTGTGCAATGTGGTTTTGGATGTACCCGTTTACAAGTGAGTGTAGTTACATTTATGAAATAATATATATAGGGAATGGAATATTAAATATAAGGGATTGAGTAAATTTTGAATAATGGTCGATCCATTTGTTTAAGACCCACAAAACCTCTATCTATGGATATTTTGATACCATTTGATGAATTTTATAACTTTTTCCTTGATTTTATCTTTAATTATAACTATATTTTAACATGGTAACTCAATTTTATTTTTTATATTATTTTTAAATGAAAAATTAAATATTTATCCTCATTACCTAATTTGATCATTATGATACTAAACATGTAAAAAATAATCTCAAATGAAATTGAAATGGTTATAAAAAATAAGTTTATTGTTATTATAAGTAATGTGTAAAACCTATTATCAAAATGTTTTTTAAAGAAAAAAATTATGTTAATTAAATAATTATCTATTATTTGAATATTCATTTCATTATTTGGATAATTTATAATTTTTCATGACATGTCCCCAAGGGCCCATGCCATGACTACCCCAAGCCTGGCTCCTAAAGGCCAGCAGCAACTGCCTAGTTTAAATGGTGTCAACCTTCATGTGTGAGGCATTTACCTGAGTACCCCAATGCCCACACATGCCAAACCACATCCCAACACACTGATAGGAATGAAAATGTATACTAAAACAAGATTGAGTATAAAATATAACTAAGGAAAGTGGGTCGGAATACAAACCCAACAGAAAGAACTAAAACAACAAGGTAAAAAAAGAGCTCTGATGGCCATCCACATAAAAACCGACATGATCAAAATAGTATTGATCATACTGGACGACTAAGTAGTATTTCATGCTCTCCTAGTCCTACCGGGCCCCGCCCTATCTTAGGCCACTTAGTCCACCATCAGAGAATTTGTCAGTCCCATCCCTCTAAGAACCTCTATTGTAATGTCGATCATATGCACCAGACACAACACTTGTGGGAGAAGACTATATAGGGGTGAGTATAACAATACATAGTAGGGACCCCGATGAAATAAGTAAATACCACCAACAGTCCCCAATGTGAAGAACACCGTACAAGACAGCTCACACTAGGTATATTCTAGTGTAGTGATAGTAGCATCATAAGTCATATCATCGAGCTCCTTGGATGCTGAAGATATTCTCTTCAATTGAGTACAGTGGGCATTATGGGTCACACATTGCCACTTCCCACTAACTATGGACTTCTATGTTACTCATCCCAAATGGGTACTATATGTTTGTTGGGTCACACAGAGCTGCTCCCCTCTATGGGCATGTCGGGTCACCTAGATCTATTTCCCTCATTGTTAGAACTCAGGTACACTGATTTTCTAGTAAAATTGGTCAACTAGGTCACATAGAGATTCTCCCAACCAAGGGCATGGTGGGTTACACATAGCCTCATCCCACAATGTTGTCGTCGAGAAGTCTTATGGTCTCAGCCAACCGAAGGGTTCTATTTGTAGCCTGTTTTGGTGAAGCGCTACTCAATCCATTCAACTCATATCTATGTCCATGAATGTCACCATTAAAATTTCAACAGATCTGCCTCTTCATGAAGGTCCTAGTGCCACAAACAGACCTTCAATCGGACAAGAATTTTGCATGATACAAGTGTTTTTTTAAACACGGGTTCGGTTGCAATGGGGCCCGATATGACCTGGTCGGGCCAACCCGACCAACATGGATTGGGGGTAAAACATACCCCAATTAATTATATTTAATCGAGTTAAATTTTTTTGGTCAGGTACTGTATACTCCATCCTGGACAATGGGAAATGCATAATAAGCCTCACTGGACCCTACCCGGTTAAGCCAATGGTTCACCTAACCACGTTACCTAGAAACCAGGTCTTGTCCGGACCGACTCGAAGAGCGCATGTCCGGCATGCCAGCGTGGTTCTGGCACAATTGGTGTATGTTCGGACTGCTGGAGTAGGTCTGTTCTACTGGGCTTGGGGAACGTCCCACCATCATTATCTCGTTCCAAAAGTGGAGGTGAATTGGCGGGTGCGTTGCCCGGTCGGGATGCAACATCTGAGCCGCGTACGACTCTAACTGGACCTTCGGTCGAAGGACCGCATACTGGATGTGGGCCACTAATTAAACACAGCGCTCACCTCGCGCCGAGAGTCCCGTCACCACTGTTGATGAGGGTTGACTGCCTCTACGGTTGCAGCCGTGCCTGTGGTGCCGCTCCGGCGGCACCTTCTTTGGGCCACTATAGTTTCTCTGATGGTCAATTTTTTGATTCCTCTATCCTATGGGCCTCATGGGTAGCCTCCATCCCTAATGATGCACCAGAATCTATTTTCTGACACTTCGAGAATATGGGAACCAAGAATGCATGAGAGGAGGTACTCGGGCCATGTTCGTGTCATCTGAGGCCTTCCACATTAGAGGTTTAAATTAAGGTGGGCGGTTCAAGGATTAAGTTTCAATCATTAAATACATGTTTTGATTCTTTAATGATAAATCCCCAATAAATGTAACCCCTCCTTAATAAACACTTGAATCATTGATTGACTTTTTCATGGGTAGATCGTTGTATGTCGTTTTTATAAAAGAAGTGCGGGGAACCACATTGTAATAAAATAAAACCCCTACCTTACTGATATTCGATACCATAGAATTCTTCCATGAGAGTTCAAGGATTCAAAGACATCATTTGCAGCTCCGTTCATCAATGATCATTGAAGACCATGAATATCCACAAGTGTTTGACATTATTTATTAGAGAGCAGATTCACCATAGTTTCATCAGAGAATCCCCTATGTTTTAGATATATGTCTACAAATTCATTAGACAATAAAAAGGAAATCACATAAAAACACATTATGTATGCTGCAAAGTCACATCCTTACGTTGTTTCTTTTATGAAACAAAATTGTTGATATTATTGCATAATTACATCATCACACTGTGTGATAAGGGCTATTAATGAGCCACATTAATGTGACTCATCACTACCTCCTCGTCTCACCAAAATGTCATCATCCTCCTCTCAATGGATAAGAGTGAATATAAAAAACATTTTGGATGATTTTATTATTTTTCTCTTAAAGTAAGAAAATAATCTTATCAGTTCGTCCCTTTACGACTAACATTAAGACCATTCTAGGTGAATCCTGACATTCACTGTTCAACAATGTCCTCATGTTTTTGATCCAAGAACTGGTTCAAATGTTATAAATACCCACTCACACGTTTACTGAACATACCGTAATAAATGTTCAAAAATATGTTCTAGGAACTCCGAGCCTCATAATCACATACCTTCAGAGTGAGTGGTCTCAAAATAATTCAATATAGTAAAAAATATGTAAATTTGGAGTCTTTACATTATTCCCCCCATGGGGATTTATGTCCCCAAAAGCCAAAAAAACTACCCAAACTAATGGCGGTATTGAGCACGAATATGAGCCACCCACTCCCATGTCCTCTCCTTGAGACTCTCATACATCCACTGAACGTTCCCCAAAGTAATTGACCATCCTCATAAGACCCACTATGATCCATCCTTTATCTCCAATGGGAACTCCTCAAAAGTAGCCACATTGTCCACGTCTAGCTCACCCCAATCAATGACATGCGATGGATCATGCATGTACCTCCTATGTTATGACAAGTATAAAACATCATGCAACCAGTGCATCTGTGGGGGGGGGGGGGAGAAAAAGATGGTATGCCACCTCAACAACTCTACTCTATATCTAAAAGGGTTCGATGAACTTCAGAGATAGCTTATACCCCTACCAAATAATTGAAATCCATGACGAGGTGAGACCCAAAGAAACTCATGGTCTCTATCCTCAATCTACATGGGTCTCAATATATTATTGGGATAAGATTTATGCCTACTCTACACCATCCATATCCATTCCTATAAGATCAACACCTTCTTGGGGGTAACCCGTATGATCATTGGACCCACGAGTGTCGACTCCAAAGAGACTGTCTTGCATTTGGTTGATCTGCATGGTCTCCCAAACAACACCTCAAATGGTGACATGTCTATTGTGGAATTATAGATATTGTTATATTTGAACAGAACCAAATGCATTTGGTCCTCCCCAATAAAACCAAACACAAGTTTACAAGCTCGAAGCTGGCCCACTAGGGTCTGTATGTCCGTTCCGTCTGACCATCAATTGGTGATGAAAATATATGATCAAACACAGATGCATCCCAAATGCCTCCAGTAATGAATTCTAAAATCCAGATGTAAGGAAAGAATCATGATCTGATACTATCATCAGAGGCACCCAATAAAGATTCGCTAACTCATTGACCTAGAGGAATCCCATTCCCTCTACCAATCCCTATGCCTAGATGGTTAGGAAGTGAGCCGACTTGGTGATTCGGTCAACGATCACCAAATAGAATCCAGGCCTCTAAACATGCATGGAAACGCTGTCCCAATGTTCATCGAGATACCATCTCATTACCTCTTCAGTACATCCAATGAATAGTCCAAGCATGCTGGATCCTGACGGTCAGTCTTCACATGCTGACAATTGAGGCTTCTTGAAACAAACTTAACCATAGCTTTCTTCATCACATGGCACCAGTGTTTATGTTGATGCTATGAGTACATCTTCGCCACTATAGGATGTACCGCCAATGGGTATGTATGTAACTACTTCAAACCCACCTCTTGAAATGTCATTTGTACGAGGGTACACTCTATGAATAGAATAACATTCACCCCACCTTTTGAAAATCCATTATGAGCACGTCACGAGGATATATGATCTTGTTGGGCCTCAAAGTCACCATCCAAAGGTTTTGCCTCCCTAATTATCTAAATCATCGGGGGAGTGGCATTCATAGAATATAGGTAAGATTCTTCATCACTATAAATTAAGGATATCTACATTGTGGTTAGCTTCTTGGTCACCTCTCTCAACAGCTGTAAACCAGTCCTCCTACTAAGTGCATACGCAACCACATTACCCATACTAGGAGTATAGACTATGTCAATGTCAATGTCCTATAAGAACTCCATGCATCGCCATATTCTCAAGTTCGGGACCTTCTATGAGAAGATATAACTGAGACTCTTCAGGTCGGAGTAGATGGTAAACCATTCACCCATCAATTAGATTCAGCATATCTTCTGGGAAAATACTACTACTACAAACTATAGGTAATTGGTCATGAATTTCAACTCATGCTTCCTTAATCTTCGTGATCCATATGCAACCACATATCTCTCATTCATTAAGAAATAACTCATTCCCTTCCTGGATGCGTCATAGTAAACTAGATACCCAATTCCATCCTCTAGTAGTATAAATATGGTGGAAATAATCAGTCTCTACCTCTACTTCTGGAAACTATACTGTTAGTTTTCTATCCACATGAAGAGATTTTCCTTCCATGTCATGGATTATAAGGGTGATAAAACTCTATAATAGTTGGGTATGAACCTTTGATAGTATCCATACAACCCCAAAAATCACTGCATCTCTATCATGCTCTAGGGTGACTCTCAAGAAAGAACAATCTATATCTTCACTGTATCTACCACAACAACAAACATTGAGATGATGTGTCCTAGAATGTGGATCTCTAGAATTTATAGTTGGAACATTGAGATCTTACCATAATGTTGGTGCTCTCATTGTGCATCCAGGAATATCTGCATTTGTGTAGCATGCACATCTTCTGATGTCGAGTACGCCAAGATGTCATCAATGATGACCACAATGAATTGGTCAAGGGAAGGCTAGAAGATACTTTTCATGAGGCCCATGAACACTATTGTGGAATTGGTCACACTAAGAGGCATCAACATGATCTCATAGTGGTGATACCATCACCTCAAGGTTTTCTTCAATACATCCTCATATCGTACCTGAAGCTGGTGATTGGCTAATCTAAGGTCTATCTTAGTGAACCACTTCTCTCCCATCAGCTGGTCGAAGGTTACATTAATTATCGATAGTGGATAATTTTTCATAATGGTCACCTAGATTAGGCACATGAATTCCACAAACTAACTCAAACTCCCATCTGCCTTCTTGGAAACAAGCATTGGGGCCGCCCATTTTGAAATGTTACTCCTTATGATCCCCTTATCCTTCAGGTCATCTAGTAGTACCCCATGCTCGCGATGCTCCATGGGAGCCATCTGATATGCCGTTGTAGATATCAGTTTCATCCTGGGAACTCGGTTATACAAATGTCTACGTCTCTGTGAGGAGGTAGTCCCAGAACATCCTTAAGGAAAACATCCACATACTCGTCCACCACTACAGGAATGCTCATATTCCTCTCATCCACTACACCAATGGTGAAGCTTTCCAACTGGATAGTGATAGGATATACCCTCCTCTGATAGATTATGTCCTACACTGTAAGTATTTCCTTCTTGTTGGTGAAAGAAAACATGGTCCCATCTCCATAGACACAACACACAGTAAGCATAAAACAGTCAATTTGTGCGTTGATTGTGGACAGTCATTCTATACCCAATATATAAACATAAGGCCTCAACACTGCTACTATTAGATTCCAACCAAATCATTAACATTCTTCAGTAAGATCACACTGCCAGCATAAATGTGTAATTATTTAATCCCCTCTCTTTTGTTTCTGTAGATGCAAGAACCGAGACATCATATCTAGTAGAATCATCGAGAATTGAAATGAAGGTGTGACTAGAACCATTGTCTATAATAAATGTTGATAGGGATGAGAAGAAAAAAATTGTTCCTTTGATAATCATCATATCATCGTGGTTATAATCATTTTCACATACAGTTGATCTTGTCCTTGCCTACCTGCTCTTTGTGGTCAAGGTGGAAAACCTAGTTATGATGGAGGTAACAACTCAAACATTCACCCACTGCAAGTCATTCTACCGACTCCCTAACACACCCACCGCCATGTGGAGATAATCTGTCGAACTGCTACCTTTGCCTTGACTTCCAATTTATTTTCTCTTGGTCATCTATAAGGTTGGTTGGGAAGTCATATATTGTGTGTCCCTTCCCGCCACACCTGATACACTGCCTGGATCCAGGTAACTCCCCTTGGACTGGGGTCCCCCCTACCGACCTTGAATCCTTGGGTGATCCCTTAAAAGTCATGGCATGCTTTTTCCCTCATGTCTACTGTCTACTACTTTCCAAAGACTCTTCCACATAGGGTCTACTGGCATCTATGGTTGTCTGATTCTCCTCTTCTAGTAAGCTCTACACAAAAATGGCTCACTCTAGCACCCAGCCTGGGTAGGGATACTGAGAGACCACAAAAATTCCCTAAGCTCCAAACTAAGTCCTTGCTAAAACCTAGAGCCCTGATGAAAGGTTATTTCACCAATATAGCTCGTTGTAACTCATTGATTTCATATATACCATTATGCTGCCCAATTGTAGGTGAATCAGCCTATAAATGCGCACAGAGCGAAAGGTTACAGGAATAAACTACTTTCGAAAAAGATTCTTGAATTGTGCCTAGGTATGGGCCACCTCATCATCCATCAGGGAGGTTATACTCCACCATCTCCCTACTGTCCCCTGTAGGAGGCTCGCTGCCATGATCACCATCTGGTCATGTGGTGTCCTCATTAAGCGGATGATCAGTTCCACTGCCTCCAACTAGTCCTCAAAGGCACAAAGCCAATAGACATCTCTAATGAACCCACCTGCTTAAATTGATGACCACTGGGTAGTGGTAGAACATGTTTATAACCATGTGGGTCCATCGTAAACATTCTTCCCTGAAAGGATGCTTCGTCACTAGGAAGGTTTCACTAATGACCTTGTATCGGGATCCTGACTATTCATTCACATAGAGGCATCCTGAAATAGATCTAGGAATACCATGGTAAGAATATTATACCTATAGAGAAAAAATTTATTCAAAATAAGATAAAGATACACTTATTCCACCATTTTTTTTCATATATAAAGCCAAAAAATAATTCAAGGTCCTGGTGAATTGATACATCGACAACCACACAAAACCTGTACTCCCCGAATCTGAAAGTCATACTCACAACACTTAACACTGTTTCCCAAAAACATAACAAAAACTCCTAGTATTGGTGGTAATACCGAGCACCCTCTGATACCACTTTGTCATGACTTGTCCCCCAGGGCCAATGTTGTGACTACCCCAATCAAGAATCCTGATGGACAGGTACTGGTTACTAGCATGGAAGGCATCATCCATCAAGTGGGATGCATTTTACTAAGTACCTGTACTCACACACACACACCCAACCAAATACAAAAAAAAACTGAAAGGGAAGAACAAGTGTACTAAAACAAGACTGACTACAAGATACAACTGAAATCAAGTTATCCAAAATACAAACCCAACAGAATGTACTGAATCATCAAGGTACAAAATGAATCTTATATGGCCATCTGCAGAGAACATACCCTGATCATAAGAGTATTGAAGATACTAGATGCTGAAGTATTATGTCTAGACTGATTGGTCCTACAGGGCCCCACATAGTCCTAGGCCACCATGTCCACTATCATATCATCTGTCATCCATGTTCCCCTAAGCACCTTTACCGAAATTTATATTATCTAATCCCGACACAACACGTGTGGGTGAAGCCGGTGCAAGGGAGACTATAAAAATACTGAGTAAGGACCCCGAGGAAAAAAATTATAGATCAAATGAGAATCCCAAATGTAAATCATGAAGTAAAAGATAGTTCACAACAGGCATATGCTAGGGTAGTGATAGTTGCATCATTAGTAATATCATCGAACTCCTCAGTTGCTGGATAACTCCTCTTCTATCAAGTACAATGGGCTTGTCGGGTCATACATATCCCCTTTAAACTATTCTTGGAATCCTATAGAACTTATCCTTGATGGGTACAATGGGTATGCTAGGGAACAAAGAGCTACTCCACACCATGGACATGTCAGGTCTCGTAGAGCTGCTACCCACCTTTTCTGATCTAAGGTACTCCTCCGATTAAGTACTAGGGGTCTACCTGGATACATATAGACACTCTCCACTGTTGTCTTGTCGTGTCAAACAGAGATGCTTCCCACAAGCCTTTATTGATCACTCTTCAGGTCTCAACCAACCACAACGATCCGTACGTAGCACGATTGGGAGAAATGTAACACCCCGACCACAAATACCCAAAGCTGGTGCATTATTTTAATACACTGGCATGATTAGAAGGAATCAATTCCAAAAGGACCAATCAGTTTTGAAGTCTTGGAAAATATATTACATACATGAATCTTACATTACACTTATTAACATAAAATGCAACTTAAATAATCCTTCATGAGCGCCATTATCCATTAGCTTAATCTGGAATATCAATCATAATACACTTCTTGGAATCCTAGGAAAAATAAAACATTGAATGGGGCGAGCTCATATGCTCATTAAGGATAACAATATAGCGAAAACATTCATAAATAAGAATAAACATTTTAGGAAATGTATAACTAAAACAAAAGCCTTTTAAACATGAACATCAGCATAATATGGAAAACATAAAATGAAATAATTACATTTACATATTCACATGGATATTTTATAAGTCGAATAATCACATGCAATACCACTAACCACTTAATTAATGATGGAATGCATAACACCAGACTATAATAACAACATAGTCAAGTCCTTCTGCCAAGACTGTAAAAAAGATTTTTTCATGGCCTTGTGCCATGACTCTAGTTTGTCTCATGAGACCTAACGATGCATCGAGGAGCTATAGCTGGCTCCACCCATCACATACTAAGTCCAATGCATTCACCATTTGAAAAGGTTTAAATATAACATAAACATTCGTGTTAATACTAGCATAGAAAATGTCAATACGTTATCCCTAAACCATGAATGGTATAAAAAAACACATCCATAGTCAAACATATCACAAATAATTCAATGCAGTATGGAAGATTTTAATCATACTAAATCATCTTCAAACAAGTTTCAAATATATCAAAGTATGTTGACATATATGAAAATTATTTGTTAAACTCTTTGAAAGAAATATCCCTTTTTCATGAAAACATTTTAATGTCACACAATTTAAAAAGGAAGAAATTTAAATAAATTTTTGAATCAAAGAGTCCCATACCACTTTGAATCTTTTAAAAGGAATTAACATTTTAAAAACAGTCTCGTGCATATAAATAAATCCATAAAAACCATTTTGATGATATAGACATTAATGAGAATGATTTATAAGAATAAATATTTAAAACATTTGAAATGATGTTTTTGTAAAAAAATGCCTTAAATGAATCCCTTTGAAGACACTTTCATGAAGCATGGACGTGGATAATAAATATGTCCCGTTATATACTTACAAAAAAACAACCTCGGATAATAAAGAGATTGTGAAATTAACCCTTACCAATTTGGTAACATACAAAACATACACCCCATGAACGATGTATCATACAATGAATATGTAAATACACATAAATTAAAGTGTATTACACAATGAATACAATTATGGGAAGTAAATACACCACACAAAAGGTAATAATGTAAAAATGGAACGAATCTCATGGGAATAAGGAGTGACATTAAAACCCCTTACCTTGCACTTTCCATTAGTCGAGGGTACCTTTAACTTCTTGTATGAAGACCGTAGTATGTTATTAAATTAAACCAGAACCATATTAATATTTATTATATCATAAATTATTCATTTATGACTTTATTCTACCCTTTTAATAATAATTTCCATCTAAAATAAACATTTCGGGTTATAATCCCTTTCTATATCGTACATGTTTTAACTTGTTACTCTTGATTGTATCACATAGATCATGATTCAAATAATTCCAGAATATAAAACATGATTTATATATCATATATATATATAATATAATTTTTTATAACAGACATATATTTGAAATTAAAAACATCGTTTATGGAGACGGTAGTCCGTACATACGCATAAACACTGTTTCCGTTTTCATAGCATATTGAACGAAACTAAGTGAATAAAATATATGTAAGTACATATATATATAGAATAATTATTATGTCATATATTAAAAACATATTAGTAATATATATTTTTATAATCATCGATGAATGGTGAATGTGAAAATGAATCTCATCGCGTCGTGGAGACGGTAATCCGTACGTACGCACGAGTGACAATATCATTTCCTTAAACGTGTGGAATTGGATGGTATATTAATTTTATAGAGACATTGTCATGTTATTTTAATTATTTAAATAAATATTACTAATCATTATATGCATCCAAATAACTTAGTGTTGAATAACAAATTACACCACGGTGTGGAGACAGTAAGCCGTACGTACACACGCATGGTGACATTATCATTCATAAGAAGGATAGAATAATGAATATAGTTGTGAAATATTTATAATAACATCTAATTATATATAATATACTAGAGTTATTATTTATAATTTAAATAACAATGAAAGAAAAAGTGGAAAAGAAAATAACTTGAAAGAGGGTGGTGAAAACATTACCTCTTCTTCGGGTTCTTCCTTTTGATTTGATCAAAAGGACAACATAGGATAGATTTATGATCAAAATAAGGCCTCTAGGTTTAAGGGAGGGAATTTTAGAGAATATTTGGTTAGTTTTTGGCCGATCCAAAAGTCATTGAAGGTATGACTTTTAGAGAAGGGGAAGTTCTCTTTTATAAGAGGGGTAAGTGGCACCTTAGGAAAACCATAAAATATTATTTTATAATAAAATAATTTTCGGTTTCTAATGGCTAAAAATGTATTATTTATAGAATATGGTTGGTATGGGTATAAAACCACTAAACCAATAGGTTTTATACAGGCTTGGGTCACTATATTAAACATAACTTTTAGATTTAACTCTTAGTTAAATAGTTTGACAATTACCATGTCTCTTTGTATTTATATATTATATTGTTAATAAACATTCTATATACTTCCCTGAGAACCCCAAGTGGTTCATTAATGATACAACAATCATTATATAAGTCTTTGGGCGCAAACATAGATTTTTTGGAATAGAATATCAATTAATAATATAATATTTGTTTTCAAAACTCATTATGTCAATTTTGACAGTATTTAATAATTGATTTTTGTTAAAGTCTTAACAACTTTATTAATTCGAAAAAAAATTAATTTAAGAAATAAAAACATTTCATAGTGACCAATAAAATTTCTTTATGTCATCAAAACTTTCAAAAAATATTTATTTTAACATTTATAATATTAATTATTTAATTCTTTCATTAATAAGTAAAATACTGCATCATTATTGTGTCTTAAATTAATTTAAGTATTTAATTTCAAAAAATTATAAATAAAATAATATTATGTAGAAAATCTTTTTATCTTTCTAATTAATATTTATAGTCTAAAATATAACATATATAACCCTATTTAAAAATTCTTTTTCAAAACGATATATGCTTATGTCATTTTTGTATTTACTTTAGCTTATCTAATATAAATTGTCATTATCACTTACAAGTGGATCCTTGGGGTCCCAAAATCGACCCAATGATGCCCAGGGTCGGAAATGTATCAACCACTAGGGTTAGTACATGTTTTAGGGTAATTTATTGTTATTGTAATATTAATTTTTTTACCCTTATTTAACGGATTTACCCTTTAACCATGGTAAATAAAATATTTACCGAAGAAATTATTCAAAATGACTAAAAATAAAAGTTACCTATTTACACAATTTGGAACTCCTGATTCTAAATATGAAATCAATTTTTCTAAATAAAAAATAGAGATGTGGCAGAAATTAATTTAAAATTAATTCCCGCTGTCAAAACAAAAAGCATGTTTTTTAGAAATAATAACTATCAAAAGATTAACACTTGCTTATGTTCAGTTTAAATGAGAAATTATGTCCATGGACAAAATTGGATTAAATGATAAAAATATAATCTAATTATACTTTAAAATCCCTCAAATTCATGATTTATCACTAATAATTATTTTGATTAAAAATGTTGTTTTTAATTAAAATTTAGTAATTTTCACTATTCATCCAAATATGAAAGTTATCAGAAAAGTACAAAACATTTATTGAAACTAAATTCTTATGTCCCGATTTTAATGAAGAATTTTATTTTGTCAAATGTAATATATCAAAGTTTCAATTTTTTTTTAAAAAAAAATCGCCATTAAAAGGCGGTAAAATTGCATTTTTGTAAAAATACTTCTTTTCTCTTAAAAATATAATTTGTTCCCATATTATTTCTAGGAAACTCATAATATTGATTCTAAAATTATATGGATTATATAATGTTCAAAATTAAGTTAACACTATTCATAACCACTTTTTAACGTCTTGTATGGTAAGTCATTGTGCGCTAGAACTTGGTGTTGCATGTAGTGCAAGTTAATGAATTACTTTGATGAAACAAGGTATTACGAAACCTTTGGGTGTTACAAGAAATTATTTTCAATCCATTTGTTGCATCATGATTTCCATTAACATTGCCACAAAGAATTCTAAAATATCCATCTCATCAATAGTGTCATAACGCTAAAAATTATCAATCAATCGAACACACGGTTTGCATGATTCAAGAGTTTAAGTGAAGAGGGACCATTTGTGATGAGACCTGCTTGACCTGGTCAAACTGACTCGACCAACCCAGCCCGAAGGTCCCACATTCCCTGGTTGAAAGATATGGACTATTCCTCACTTGGATTGGATCATGGTCGGTCTGGTATGGCCCAGATAATGGTCCAGGCCCAATAAGCCTGGCGAGACCCGACTCGGTTTCGCCTAATGTTCAGCCCGCTGGGTCATCGGTGACCTGGTCCAGTCAGGCCCGACTGGAAGGGTCCGGGTCCAGCCCACTGGGTACATGACTAGTCTACCAGTGTGGATCTACTCTTTTGGTGCTAGTCGGGCTAGCACGGTGTGGGATGGGCCTATCCCACTAGGCCGGGGGTGAGTCCCTCCTTACATAGCCCGATCCGCCAGTGGGGGCAGACCAGCTATGCGTCACCTAGCCAGGACTCGACAGTGGTGCAACGTCCTACTCCAGATGGCGCTGCGCATGCGGGCCCCCTACCACCTTAGTCTAAGAACAATGGCCCACACCACCCGGGTTCCCCCAACGCAGGCCACCCCTGCCACGTGATGCCTACCAGGTTCCTCGACTCCCACTACCATGACCAGCTAGTCACCGTTTCCTACAGCCACAGTGTGCCGATGGGCTTGTCGTCATCCTCCAGCGCGGCCTGTGAGGGTCATCCACCTATGCTTCTGCTGCATCCCTATTTGGTGCTACCTCATCATGCTGCCACCATGGGCCATTCACCACCGCCATTTGCTGGTGCCGCCACATCAGTCGCACCATCCACAGTCCAGAAGAGTTGCTCTGGTAGTCTGTTTTCCAATCTGTCTGGGCCTATGGGCTTCTCTGGTCACCACTATCATTGGTGACACACCAAAATTGAATTTTTTATATGATCTAATTAATACCCAAATCATCATGTTGTTATGAAATCACAATTATTAGTGAAAACTATAATCGTCACTATATACAATACAAATCAACAATATAAAAAAATTCAAATAACTTCATTGTTTTCTCTTATTGAAATGATGAGATGAAAATATATGTAAATTTAAGTAAACAAAAATTTATATATTCTAAAATTTTGATGTTAAAGAGAAATTTATAATTGAATGGAAAAATATTTTGATAGAAAAAATTTCCGATTTAAAAATATGTTTCATTAAACATAGTCTTTATTAATTACAGATTAAATAAGATAAAATAGATTTTTAAATATATTTAAATAATAAATATAATTTAATCTAATATAAAAAATGAAAACATTAATTTATTATTATTAAATAAATTATAGATTCAAAAAATATTATTTACAAAATATTACCTATAATTTAACAGTTATGGACATAGATCTCAAATATAAATATATACCTATCGTCAAATCACTAAATTTGAGGAAACAAATTTGTTACAATGGATAATGGAAAATTAGGGGATGTGATTTTATAATAATAATTGATATATATTTCAGAGTAATATAATGTGGGAATATGTTAAAAACCTAATAGGAAAAAAAATTTTATGATCAATCATATAAATGACATTAGATGTCTTTTTAATAATAATAAAATTATCAGTTCCAAGAAAAAATTATTATCATTTATATATAAGAAATAAAATTAAAATTCCAAGGTTTAGTTTATGTGATACAATAATATAGGTGTAGATAATACCATGTATTTTTTTTAATTCACTATCTAATTGTATAGTAGGATTCAAGAAAAACATATCTCATACTATAGAGTACTTTTTGAGGTATAATTTTTTAAGAGTTGTAATTATTTTATTACCATTAAAAAATAATTTTATGATTAAATATTATTGGAAATAATGATTCTATGATAAATCAAAATGCTCTTATATTAATTTGGAGACATATTTAAAACATTAAATAATCATTTATGCTATGGAAATTATTTATGGAAATAAAATATTGAAATTATACAATCTAATAAATTGTCAAATATACAACATTATTATTGAATGTGTATTTGTATTTATGGAAATAAATATATTAAATATATAGAATCAGGATGGGGAATTATTTACTTGATTAATAAAGGAATAAATAATTATTAAGGAGAAAAAATATTGAGTTGGAAATAATAATTTCGATGGAGGAGAAGAATATTTATTTGTTTATAATATAAAAAATTCAACAATAAAGAAATAATTACTATATATATTTACATCACATGTGTAAATAATAATATAGAATATTCATGATTTTTAATTAGTGGAAAACTCAAATGGGAGAAATTACGATTTTGAATTATTGTTCATGCGATAAAAGTTAGAGTATGAAATTGAAAATATAAAGGATGATGTTTTAATATGATGTATAAAGAGAAGGAAAACCATATAGAATGGTGGAAATGTAGTTAAAAGGAAAAAATATTTTCATCATTGACAACTATTTTCATTATTATGAATATCATTTAGAATTACCCCACCCCCACATGTTTAGTTTCCATTAATGTTTTTTAAATAGTTAATTTTCATGTGGGATATATTTTTCATTTGGTCAGTGTGTGTATAATATTAATTAATTTCAATTATATATATATATATATATATATATAAATTATTATTGAAACCATTATGAATAAAAATTATTTATATATGAATATAAGCGGTGTTACAATAAGTCTATTGCTATAAAATATCATTTTAACATATGATGCGTTAATTTTATTTAATTTTCAATTGGCATCACGATATTATCAAGAATTTCAAATATTAAAAAATTAATTGATTAGATGTTTAAACTATTATATAAATTCATAATAGTTATTAATTCCAATTTCATTATACTTTTGTAAGTTATGAACCTTATTAAATGGGATGAAATTATTTTTTAGTTAATAATAAAATGGTATCAAATAAAATCATATAGAACATGAAATTATGTATATATCATGTGGTCGTCAGATTTATGATCTGAATAAGATTGTATTTTTATTATATAATTTTCTAATAATATAAAACTAATTCCATTATAAAATTGTTCTTAATTTAACATGTTGTTTTACTTGATTCATGATACGTAACGATGTTGTAAGAAGAGGCACATGACAAACAACATTCAATAAATTAATGTTAGAGAATAAAACACAGTATACTATTTTAGAAATGTATTTAAGGTTAATACCATCATTTATCAATGGATGTTGAACATATAAAAGAATTTAAAATTTTGTTACACGTTCTATGACAGACACAGTTTGTGTGTAATATTTGTGCATATATTTGAAAAATGTTAATATCAACAAATAGTGAATTTTTATGGTGTTCATTGATCATGTTTTTTTTAATTTTTATGTAATGTATTATAGTTAGATGTAATGGTGTTATTGATTTTAAATGTTCTTTCAAAGAACAGTCAATGAGTAATGTTTTCTTTTATGATTGTTAGTAATAGTTTAGAGAGTTGAATGATTACACATTGAGATCATTTAAAATTATTCTTATTTTTAAACATATTGATAATAAGAAGAAAAATTATTTTATTATAAATGATTAGTGAAAATTATTTATCTATAAGAATGAATTTTAATAAAAATGTTGGATATGATTTTATATATATTTAAATATTTTCATTATATTATTATTAGAATATTATAGACATAAGAAATTGGAAGATGTCATCAAATGTGGAAACATAGACCCCATGTGTGAAAGGTAATAAAATAAATATAAATATAGGAATTTATATATTTGAGTCATATGAAAAAATGAGGATTTATTTATATATATAACAAAAATCTCACAAAAAATGAATTTGTAATATCACATGATATTAAAATAATGAAATTAATTTTTATAAAGTGTGTGACATGTAACACCAAGCATTGACAAAGAACAAAATATTATTATATAAATATGAATGTTACAATATTGATATTATATTTTTGGGTATGAATAATACTAACAATTTTACGAAATATATATAGTAGTTCTAATATATAAAAATTTGTTTATTAATTGTTAATAATTATAAATTAATTTTTTAATAAAATAACTATATTTATAAAAACTTATTTTTAATTAAAACTTATTTTTATTGTTATTTGAAATAAAGTATTATAATTAATTAATATTATATATGAAAATGCATTTTAAAAATATATATTCATTCATAAAACAAGGATATTAATGTTTGATTATGTAGATACCATGATAATTTTACGAAAATTATATATTTCTCTCGAGGTGAAATATATTGTTTTCTTTTTATTTTTTAATTTTAATTTATTATAATGATAAATTATTTATTTAATTAGCTTTAAATTCCCTTTAATTCTTCAATAATTTATGTAATCCAATTATTATTCTGAAATATAATTTATAAATAAATTTATTATAAAAAATTTTCCATATAGAAATGAAATTTTTCAGAAAAATGTTTTATATCATGAAATGTTAATTTTATTTTTATTTAAATTATTCAATTTATATATTATGATTTTTGAAAATTTGAATACTAATTTGGAATCATTGGTTCGAAATTTGGAGAATATTCACATTTATGTTGGGTTAATATGAATAGTAACTTTATTAGTTCTTTTGAAAACAATATACTATATATAAGGTAATTATTCAATAAAATAAAATTATAAATACAATAAAATGACTCTAATAAAATCTTGTAATATTATTATTATTATATATCTTCTATGATAAAAAATAATTATAATTTATAGACAGTTTTCAATTCAGGTATTATTTTGAACTTTATAATATATTATCTAGAAAAAAATAAAAAATTTCACACTCTTGTTTAAAAAAAAATATTTTTAACAAAGAGATATCTTGTGGAAATTTTTTAATGGTAATTTTATATAAAAATTATATATTCACATTATGATATTTCTTTCTTCTTATCTAATAAATAGATTCCTTTAAAGCATACCCATCGTTGATGTAGATATTAATCAATTAATAGAAAAATACAATACATGGCATAAAAAACAATATATGTCATTAAATTTGAACTAATTATTATGATAAAACAATTATTTATGAAAAAATTACACATAAGAGATGTTTTGAAACCGTTTATACACATTTTACTTTAAACATGTAGTTATAATATTGAAATTTAATGAATAGTAGCCAATTTTCCATTAATGATATGTTTTAATATATAATATATTATTTAATTATATAATTTGAATAAAAATGTTATCATTATAAAAATAAATGGGTTGTTATTTATTAAATTTGTAATTTTCCATTTATTTCCATTTATCCCTTTTATAGTAACAATAATTACATCTTCATTGTAAAAAACATTAATATCACCATTATAGTTAACAAGATTAATGATGTGTTAAAAACATGAAAAGGGTTAAAATATCATCCATACTCTTCCATGTTTCTACTGGATATGATAATTTTGACATAACATCTTCTTATATTTTAATATTATCTCATTTGATTTATTTGTAAATCAATATTAATAAATATTTATTTAGTAGTATTTTTGAATTCCATGATTACTTATACCCTCTCTTATAAATGGGATCATCTTCTTATTATTTACTAACACATTAAAAGCTCTTTGATTCATCTGATTCATTTCAAAAACCATTCCCCAAATCCCTCACCATGTACAATGGGCTATATTTTTTGTATAATACAAATATCAGAGGTCATAATGGGAAAATAATATGAGATTGTCCGAAGAATATGAATAGTTCTTAATCAAGGGTTTTTGTAATATATATTACTCAATTTCATTAAAATCCCTATAGATAATGATGACATAATAAAATAAGTTTCAACCATATATTAATATTTAAGAATATTAATGTAATAACATATATTCCACTCCCCATCTAATAAATTGGAATGAAATCAAATATTCGTCTATACAATGGAGTACCACCCAATGTATAAATGAAATTTTTTTCATTCATTGTAATTCTAGATGGGTAATACTTATTGAATTATTGCAATTATTTTATACTAATGGCATATTTATAATTTTAAATATATAATATATCATCTACTATATTATCTTTTTATTCATTGTGAAATGATAATGCCATTTTGGGAACATGTGGACTACCACATACATTAAGGGATGAAATTTGATTTTTATCCCAACATCACATGGATAATATACTGGTATATATATAATAGGTATCTATATATTAATGAAATTATAATAATTATGGAATGATTAAATAACACATACATTCTTTTAAAACATGATCATTGAAAACTGGAAATGTTACAAATGCACATGTACAGGCTTTTTCTTGGCATCCAAAAGACCTAGGATCAAAATCAGGTGGAGGCGAATTATCAGGCACGGTAGTAGTCACTGTAGAAGTATCTTTTTGGTGTTGTAGCAACATGAACTATTCACCCAGTTTGGGACTTTGGGCCACCGGTTTGGGCCTACGGGTTTTATGTGCCTTCGGATGATCAATGGGCTTTGGGCCACAGGTCCTTTGGGCCATGTAGACCATGGAGTATCCCAGTTCGCACATAATATACCCTAGAAGAGGATCCGAGCAAAAATAGTAGCAGCCAGCAGAAGCAGAGCTAGCTAGATTGGATAAATGAGTGGGTATGGAAACCACCATTGGGACCACGCGCCATGCAGATTTGTACGAGGTAATTCTAGCCGATTAGAAATGCAAGTGGGGAGATAGGTGATCAATGATGCTGATGTTTTGTAGGGGTAGTTCAAGTGGGATGGGATTACAGGTCATTTATTGTGTATAGTATGCCTCTGGGCCTTTGGGTCATGTATTGCGGGTCAGTCGGGCCTTATGCCTTGGACATACGGGTCATGTATAGGTTCCCCATCAACCATTAATAGTTGGATTATCCATAATAAAATAAGAAATAAGGCCTTCAGAACATTCTGGAAAGGAAGGACATGAAGAGACAAACTCGAGTGAAGTGTCTTTCTTTTAAAAATCATTTTTTTGTTCCGCTTTAATCCTTATTTCATTCATTACCAATTATTAAAAATATCTTTAAAATAATTTTTAAATAGATATAATCTAATTATAAATATAATTTTATATTAATTTTTAACTTTATTTCAATTGTTTTCAAACAAAATCATTTTACATAGTGTATTGTCATTAATTAAAAAAAGGAAAAAGCATGTGTTCTATTTTAACATATATAGGGAAAAAAACTTTTCCCACCACCATAATTGAAATTTTAAGATTCAATTACTTTAGAATATCTATTACTTCATTACATGGAATTTTTTCCAATTATATTGGTTTTTCGGTACTCTAATTGTTGTTTAAAAATAATACTTTATTTGTATTTCGAAATGTGATTGGAATATTGGGTGAAAATATTATCAAAAGAGTTTTATGAAAAAAATGGTAATACATAAAAATTATTTTCTTATGATATAGTGGTGGAGTAATATAGGTCACTCATTTTCCTGATGTAGCCTATCTAAAATGTTGATCCCCAATATAGTTATGGGGTGTTCCAGATTCAATGTATACCTTGGGATTTCCTAATAAAAAATATTCAATGAATTTGGTAATGATTGTATGTTTCCCATGATGTTTATTCCATAAGAAACTATGACTCTTCCTCCATGATAATTTATGGAATTTTACTGATCGTGTATATGGATGATTCACTATATTGGTTTCTATAGTTTATTACCTAACAATTATATAATGTGTAATAGTGATGGTTATATAACTTAAAATCATATTCATTATTAAAAATTTCACCATGATGGTAATTAAAAGAATAACTATGATAGTTAATAAAATTGTCACTATGATTGTTATTTCATATATAGGAGAATAATGTGTAACATTTTTAAAGACCAATCATTTGATTTCAGGATTGGAATAATCCCTTTATGAGTAGTACTTTTCATTTAAATTTTTAAATGAAATATTTTATAAAAATTATTTTTAAATGGAAAATATTCTATAGGTAAGAATATGATTACATTGAACAAATAGTAAAGTTAGAATTGTATCTTTTTATAATTATTCATTGTCTAATGGTTATAGTAATTTATTTTTATATCCCTTACTAAGAGTTTTATACTCATCACATATTTTCAATGTTCGACAAATGGTTTTAAGGATGTGTTTGTATGAGGATGATTTAAATATGAACATCATGATGATCTTTCTTGAAAATAAGTCATGTTTTGTTTTTGAACCGCATTATTTTACTATATAAATATTTACTATGTACTTGTTTCACCGTGTAAAAAATTTGGTTTCATTGTAAGAGTTGTGAAATAATCTCCAAAATACTAATTTTAAAAATATAATCAAAATCAAGATAATAAATTCCTACATCGAATTCATGATTGTGTAATGATTATGTATAAGTTCATTTAAATAGTATAATTTGATAGAAAATATTTTATTAAATTTTAGGATGTTATTTATGTCCTCTATAACCTTAGGGATAATATGTCAGTGATAAATATGGTATTTTTTGTTAAACATATAGTGCTAAAGATACCATGGCCAATGATATGTTATAGTTTATCATCCTCATAATATGGTTTATTATTAATTATTTATATAACCTTTGTAATAATTTTTGGATTTATTAAATAGCTCTATGTAGTAGGAACCGTACTAAAAATTGGTCTGAATGAAAATTTTATGGTTCTCTTTATGAGAAATTTATGGGAAAGGGAGATTAATAAAAGACAATATGGAATTTTTTATAAAATATGTATCATGATTTTTGATTTCCAACATGAATAATGGTATGTTTATAAGCACATCAACTAATATACACATTATAAAACCCAATGTTTTTGTGAATTGTTTAATTAATTAAATATTTTTTATATTTTTTATTTTATAGACTATAAATATAGATTCAATTATTTGAACTAATTATGTTTTGAATGTGTTTAATTAAAAACCATTTAAATCACGAAATACACAAAAAAGGTTAGTATTATATTGTCGTACATACAACACTATGTTTTGACTGGGTTACGCACAATGTAGAGTACTATTGATATCTTGTATAACACTCAATGACATGTTTTACCAAACTATAATATACAGTTAATTTTATTATTAAAATATTATTATGGATACCACAAAGCTATTTCATTGAATGTTCTAAATAATTTTGAATAAATTTTGAAATTCTTATTTATAAATGTATTTAAAATGAATCTTCTAATTATCAATTACCATATGTTAATGTATGTACTATTTTATTAAAATTAAAATGCGTTTCTTGGTAAATTATCATTGTATGTATATTCAAATTTTTATCTCAATAAATTTTAAAGCCCACATTGGTTAATGTTTTTCAAATAAAATTTTTATATTAGATATTTAATAAAACTTTTTATTCTCATCCAAAATATTTGGTAATAATATCATAAGAATAGATATACAAGTTAAAATTGAAATATGTATTTTTGTAAATTGAAAATTTAGTACTTTTTGTTGAAGAAATTGATTTAAATATAAATTTTATCACTGTTATAAATTTTTTTTTTTAAAAAATATTCATTTATTGATGTGAAATTTATAGATTTATTTTGGATTAAATAATGTTATTTTACTAAGAAGTTTCAATTTTTTATGAATAATGAAAACACATAATACAAATTAAAATTATATTTTTCACCTTATTTAATTGTATAGTAATATTATGTTTTAATTCTGTATTATTGTAAATTTTGGTCAATAATAAATCACTTAATCCATAGTAGGTAATTATAACAAATTATCAAAATGAATGTTGATGTTAAAATATTTCAATCTTTTTGACATTTTCGCATAAATTACATGCATTGTTGTACCATCTACAAGATTTATTTTATATTAATTTCTTCCAATTATGTGATTATACATTAGAAAAATGGATTCAATATTTTTGATAAGAATAATTTTAAATGAATAATAATATTAAAATAGTTATTTACCAAAATATTATTTAATGTGATTGAAATTAAGTACAACCATGAATAGAAAAATTAGTTTAACAAATGAATAATCCTTAAACATAAGACCCATACTAACCATGAAATTATTCCAATATCCCTTTTATTTCAATATTTCAAACATATACTACCTTGGATATAATTTGGAAAATTTATTGTAGCCACATTATAGGAAAAAAACGTTGTTGGAACTCCCTTTTCAAAAATATACCAGAATACCACTCCTCCTCAACTATAAAAAGGCACTCATCCCTCCAACTTATTCCCACATATCAATCCCTTTGGATCACCCAAAATTTTCTCAAATAAGGTCCCAATATCACACCCTTCATATGAGAATCCCCTATTTTTTAATAAATATAACTAATTATTCATGATGGTGAAAACTAAAAAGTGTTACCCAAATATGGGGTAAACCCCTTCCTCAAGCTCCTTTGTTTTATTTTAATTCTCCACCACATAATGATTTGTTTTCCCATGATTATATAATTAAATAAGTATTAAATATATGTATATATATATGTGGGTGTGTGTGTGTGTGTGTTTCTATTCAAATTGTATTACATAATCTTACACACAAATCCTTCTTGTGTGTAACGAAAATACCATTCTTATGAACGCCAAACTAATGCCTAAAAAATGATGTTGTTCAGTTTTCATTTAACATGACTCGTCTTTAGGAATTATGATGGAAAATATATTTTTATTTGATATATAGATATTTATGACATATTATTTCATGTTTAATTATTATATAATACATACCACCATTGTTCCCATTTTATTTAAATATGATAACATCATATGTGGACGTGTGGACTACCTCCTTCTCAATGTAATGTGATTCATCTAAAATTGAAAGGAATTTATTAAGGATGAGTTTTGGGAACCTATATGATATATATGAATTATAAAATATAAAATAATGATTATATATATATATATATTATTGAAATTCATTAATTCAATATGAAAATATGGGAAAAAATTCATGAATATGTACGGCCTAACGTCTCCATTAAATGCGTATTGCATTTAATATTTAAATATTTTATTTATTGTTACAAAAAAGTATTTTTATATCATAATTGATATATAAATTTTTTTATATTTTATAATTATGTAAATAATTATCTATTTTATATTATCAGGAATACATTGTTATTACACAAATGATAAACAAATCTGTTTTTACCAAAACACAACATTAACATGGAATTGTTAACCCATGGGGAATATATAGTAATAAGATAGTATTATATAGAATGATATATATATATATATATATTATACATTTATTATAAACATATATTTATTATACCGGATTATTGAATGTGTATGGTGAAATTCAGGAGTTATGGTAATGTAATGTCTTCTCACAATGTATATATTTGATATACATTCCGTATTCACAACATGTTTATTTTTAGTAATGTATATACTATCCAATTACATGATATATCATTAATTTAATTTATTTGATTATATTATGAGCTTCAATTGATTCATTTCTTTAAAATTTTCATGATTCATATGATACTCAATTATTACGGATTTTCTGAACTCACATTTATTTTCTGTGAGACACTAGAAATATTCACCTTCTATTTCATATATGTGGTCTTCATACTACCCATGGATGAAATATATTATTATTATACCAAAATTTATGATTATTTACATATCTATCATAGGAACATTCCCTAAAGGGGTTTATGATTCCAATGATACCAAATATTTAAATTTATTTTGTATCAATATGACTTATTTTAGAAACATTCCATGTTATGACACATTAGATTAATTAATTTAATGTAAAGGAAAAATGACATAAACAAAAATATTTGAGTTAATTAATTTTTATATGGTGTTATATAAGTAATATTTTTACTATAAATATTCATTATAAAGATAAAAAGACTTACTATATCATTGTATTTTTTTATAATTTTTAGATATCTAATAAATTAAATTATTTATGACACAATAATGATTCAGTGTTTACCTCATCAATAAATCATTTAAATAAATAAGATTAAAATTATTAAAATAACATCCAAAACTTGTCCAATTCTTAATGGACAATTTTATTTCGACCATGAACCATATTATCTTTGACTCTAATGATTTTTGTACATTTATAAACCGAATATCATTATATAATAATATAATATTATCACACTTTCCTAAAGAGCCCCTCCTCCCCACTATAAATATCCCTCACTTATAAACAATTCCACACACCTCTCAAGCCTTTAGTCTCATCCAAACTCTTTCCAATTAATCAACCTACATCCCTCTCATCCTCTTAGAAGCATTACCTTTGGCATAAGGCACATTAAGAGTCATTTTGGTTCAAACCAAACAATGTTACCCAAATTAAAGGTAACAATTTCTCTTAACTTCTTTTCTTTTATTTTACTTCTCCAACCCCTAAACTCATTTTATTACTTTGTTATATAACAACACCATTATCCTTAATATATTAGGATGTTTTTATGTGATGTATTCGAACAATAGTTAGACACACCAACATCTAATGGATGATGAACATAATGTTTATGTGGGTGGAAATCTAACGCCTCACGAAATGATGATTGTTCAATTACCTCCTACCGCCTCTCATGGTGGCCATTATGATGGAACTATACTTATATATTATATATATTATGTTTATTTTATTATTTATACAGCTCTATTATCCATTTATATCATACCATTATGGTTTCCATTATAGGTAAACACAATAATTTCATTTGGGGAAGTGTGGACAACCGCCCCCTCAAAGTGATATGACTCGTTAAAGCCTTATGTGGGATTTCTAAAGGATGGAGTTAATGTTATTATATATGATATAATAGTGGAATTATAATATACCTATGTATAATTATGTTTTAATTAAATTAAAATAATAAATAAAAATGAATGTAGCGTTTATTCGTACGTACGACTTACCGTCTCCATGAATGGAGCATTTCATTTCTTACCTCCAAATGATATGTACTATTATAAATATACATATATATATAATGGATATATATGATATATAAGATATCTAAATAGTTAATATCATCTTGGATATAATGGATTATTGACAACATGGACCACTTGTAAATATAAGGTGTTTATTTTGGACTCAAGTACCAAATATTGACAAAATGAATGTTATTAACTTAACTAATTAAATAATGTTATAACATGGTAATAAGTAATATTAAATGAATAATAAACTTGAAAAATGATCCTAAGAAAGTATAAATTATCTTTAGTTTATTATTCGGGAGATTAAAGAAAGAACGTCTAAAGTTAGACAACGAGGTAAAGGGATTTCTTATCTGACTTTTAAATCTGTGAGATTTCCATTGTTTGCCTCTAATTTATTTCATGTTTAGTATAGTGGACAAAATTTTGATATATATTATCATGAAACTTTTCATATTCATGTAATTATGTGAATCATATGGTGGTTATTAACTTTTGGTCATCCGACTCAGTTGATTACAACATGTTAAAGGGTTTCATCTCACTCTTTATTCCCATGAGATTCATGCAATATTTGCCACTATTTTTTTGTGGAGTTGGTACCTCCAAAGATTTTTCACTTTGTGTAATATAATTTAATTTTTGAGTATTTAAATCATCATTCTATGATCTTTATTTCATATTTCGTATGTTTTGTAAGTTACCAAATCGGTAAGGGAACCTTTCACCCACCTTTTTTCAAAAAGTCTTATTTTTGTTTTGTATTTTAATTTAAAACTTATTATGTTGGGATATGTTATTGTATATCCTAAATGATGTAAATTACATGTCCATGTTATTATATACCCTTCTTATCTCGTCAACACATTT
Organism: Viscum album; assembly: GCA_963277665.1. Classification (NCBI taxonomy): domain Eukaryota; kingdom Viridiplantae; phylum Streptophyta; class Magnoliopsida; order Santalales; family Viscaceae; genus Viscum; species Viscum album. Next base: position 1,041,377,816 of record OY728160.1, on the reverse strand, counting down.
TTTTAATTTTAATGTGACGCAGTTATGCATTCGAATTTTTGAAAGGGAACTTCTTAACCCAATTTCAATTATTTTGGTTAAACTTTTACTTCTTCAATATTTAGTCCTATGAATATGTGTGAATGACCTCTAATTGTTTTACACAGAATATCGACGTATATTGGGTGTATTTATATTTTTCACACATAATTATGTGATTGCTTTATCCTTAATTTAAGGATAATGCCTTTATACGGGATTTCATCTCAATTTACATTTTCATTGAGACCTCATTGTGGTTATGAATAAATTCACTCTTATATGGGGTATATACTGTCCTTTGTCATATAATATCATGAACCCCTTTATTATTATTGTATTATAATGTTCAGATTATATTTTATTACTTAATTATTTGTATTCAAGAGTCTCTAATTTTGTTAAAAACTCTTTAAATAAAATATCATTTTAAAATAATTAATGATTTATTATTCTAAATCATTATCTTTAATTTTCATGTTTTAAAAATGGTTTTGAGTATTTGTTTATATGGAAATTAATGTTTTAAAATTTTAATTCCATTAAATGAGTCAAAGTGGTATGGGACACCTTGATTCAAAAATCTCTTTTCAAATGGTTTATGAAAATGGATTGATTATTTAAATATCTTGAAATTACTTCGTGTGATTTCAATTGAAATGTTATGAGTGAAATGTTAATATTTCCAATATTGTATGTGCTATGATGGTACATGTACATTTGACAGGTGGTTACATGATATACCATATGACCGGTGGTGACCTGAAAACCAGGAATGGTGGTTACATTATAACCTCCAATGCATTTGGTATGGAAGTCGGTCGTATGGCTATTCCATTTAGTGATATATGTGGAAGTCAACCATTTTGTTATTCCATTTTTGTTTTTTTATTTCCCAAGTTACCTTTATATGTTATGTGTTCTTTATATGGGTTTTATGGTAATCTTTTGGTTATAGAATGATATGTATTGATCTTTAATTCAATGAAGAGAATTTACTAATTCATAAAGGTGAAAAGTATTTCTTATGATAAAGTGTTCACGGTTTACTTGTTGTTTTGAAAAACTAATAGTTTTCCTTCTTTGTGTATCCATTACTCATATTTTTATGCTCATCCAATGTTTTGAAAAGTTTTCCATATGGCATAATGAAGAAAAGGGTCAAGGATGGGATCAGGGAAAAGTCATGCTATCTAAAACATGGAACAATAAATTCATCTTTTTTTAATATTTTGTGATTTTTGATAAAAATTGAAACTGGGTAGATGTTTATAATTTGTAATTTTTGAAATGAAATGTAAATGTTATGAACTTATTCGTTAAAACACTAAACCTGTAAATAACCTCAATGTGAATTATACAATTAATTCTAGATTATGAAATGTTTAAGCTAGGGTCCTTACTGTTGGTATCAGAGGTCGGTTTAGATAACTTTAGAGGTTAGGGTGGTCTTTAAGAATAAGTGACATTACCCAAATGGTTATGATTTTAGAAAGAGAAAAAGTTATTTCAGATAAAGTGAATGAGTTTAAGGAAACATGAATAAGTTTATCACAGTATTTACCCTCCTATTAAGATATTATTTGATGATTTTACTAATATACTCACACTTAGATTTTTGGTTTTAGTAAATGGCTGGATCATGCAGGAACGAAAGTAAAAGTGAATGTGAAGATAATAGTGATGGTTTTCTAAACGAGAAACTAAATAAAATGGGAGCTACAATGAGGACACTTGTGGTTCTTCTAAACCAACTATTTGGAGTCATGATTGACCACAAGAACCTTGGTGATTTTTATAGGGAATCGTATATACAAGAAACAAATCTATACGGATGTTCAGGAAATAATCATAAAGGTAAATAGCTTCAAAAACCAATGTGTCAAGGATGTGAAAAGAAACACAAAAGAAAATGCTTCAAAGGGACAGGGAGATGCTATATATGTGGCAATGAAGGTCATTAATCAAGAACCTGCCAATGAAAAAGGAAGCATCCAGATGACTCTAGGAAGGGGAAAGAAGTTCTTTTTGAGGGATCAATTAAATGTTTTAAATGAGTTGTGCAAGGCCATTATAGTAATAGATGTCCTATGAATATGTTTCGAGAATGAGATCACCAGGATCATACAAATATATGTTTACCAATAACTAATGCTATTTAAAATTGAGGATGAAGAATCCAAAAATGAACAATGAAAGTTATGCAATATATCATAACATATGATTTGAAATTATTTATTCTTAGGATATGATTCAGGATTTAGTTTTGTAGGAAATAATTATTTCAGAATAAGTTGGAAAGGAATAGTTAATGGATCATGAAGAACGTTGAATGAGTAAGAATTCAACATATAATGGATTCAATTGTTATTATAGATTTTATGATGATGAAATACATAAAATTATTAAGTCTCTTTTGATGATGGGATTATTTTTGGAAGACTTTTTATAGTATGTGTAACCCTAAACTTTGATATATGAAAATTTCATTCAAGGAATAACTATATTTCCTTTTGATGAGTAGTGGTGGAATTTTATAATGGGAGAATATATGTTTTTATTATGGACATATGGTGATTTGTTTTTTTATGTAAATGATTATCCTATCATAGAGAATATGTGATTTGGATTATCAATATCATATATGAAGTTCCTCGAGGAATATTTAATAGATATGGAGGGCCATCTATCTCTAAAATTGAGAGTGTTTAGGGTTTCCTTTGCATTGATTCTCTGTTTTTGATCTCATGGACGCTTCATTTCTTGTTCCCGGAAGATTCAATTATCACCATTTTCTATTTGCAGAGACAATGGAGGTGATGTTCAGAAGGAAGAAACCTTTCCGAAAGAAAAAGCTAAGTCGATTTCCTTTTGGATGCGTTGAAAGGCACAGATATGTGCACTACTAATGCAAGGAAATCATCTTTCTGCAAGAAATTAGATGATAGATGTCTTGCGGTGGAGGCCGATCTGGAGGCTTTGAAGCAGAGAACCCAATAATATTTGTTCTTGGTTTTGGGTCGCATTTCTTACCAGACGGGTGACAAGCCATGGCCATCATCAGAGCTCTAACCAACGATCTCACATATTTGGGGTTTCAATGCGTGGATGCTCATTCTGATTGGCCGTGTATATTTTCACATTCTTCTAATCTTGTAGGAGGAGCTCGACCGAGTCTGGATTCTTGGCAATATTCTTCAGATGAAAGGTCTACTGCGTCATTCGGAATGGGATTTCTCATTCAACCGACACTCACAAAAACATGATGGCTCAGATTTGGGTACGATTCCATAGACTAAATTTCTTTTTTGGCATCCCAAAATCCTAAACGACATCGACTCTTGCATCAGAAATCTGATGAAGATAGATCATCAGATGATCAATGCTGAGCTCGACATGTATGTGAGGGTCATGGTGGAAGTTGAACTTGGTCCCAAGCTTCCCTATTCGATTTCCTTCAATGAAAATAAGTACAAAGTCGACATTCAATTGAAATATGAACGACGACCTCCTTTCTGTGATTTTTGTAAGATCGTTGGGAATTCTCTCATGAACTATCGTGTGATGAACTGCCAGGTGAAGTTGCGAGATGACCAATCGAAGGATGACAGATGGACTCAGGTTCTTTGGAAGAGGAGGGTTCAATCCTTTGCCGCTTGGATTCAAGACAATATTCTGAAAAATGTGGGACGATGGGTGAAGAAACTACCTCTAGTGGGGGAGACCTCTAGTGTTAAATGGTCCAACATGGTAGAGGAGGAGGAGACCGAGGATACTGATGGTGTTATCACGGCTGAAATTGAGTCTTCTATGTGGGACATCCTCGAACAGCCTCCGGTTGCATCTGATGAAACTGACTCAGGCTGCGGCATATTAGGCGATGTCCAACAGGCAATGCATTGGGTCTTATCTAGTTGCCAGAGCACCTCTGTTTTGGTGGTTTCAAAGGGGCAGTGCCTCATTCTTGATATGGTTGATGTATGTTCCCAATTATTGCAGATGAATTGCCATTAGGATTCAGGTGACGGCCCCCCAAGCAGGGCCTCCACTAGATACTCATATGCTTATAAAAGTTGATCATAATCTATGGGAAGACATATAGCTTATAGTGTGAAGCATATTTGAATAGAATTGTGCGGATTACCATCATGGATCTTTGAGTGATGGTCTTCCAGATGTGCCTCATATGAAGATTCATGAGGTTTCTCGTATGCAGTCAAAGGTTGAGGTTGCATTCATCTCTTCATCCTCAATTTTTCTTGGTGATAAGGATCTTATTAATTTAGTGGGTGCACACCCCACTGCCAAGGTTGCTGACCAAGTTAAAGGTACAAATGACCAAATTTTTTAGCCTGTACCTCCTCAAAGGACACCTGTATGGAATTAAATTTGGACCTTAGTCTCAATAAAATCACCAATGACACCTCATATCTGGTGCAGATGGCAACTGAAAGACCTTACACCAACAAGTTGACAAGCCCTATTAATCAGGTAGTGGCAGTGGGATCCTTGGCCACTGAAACTTTCACCTAAGTTACCTTTGAGGCATCCACATCTTTTTTTCCTCCAAATGATGGCTCAGCGACCCCAATGGTAGCTACAATTTCATTAGAAAAGAATCGGGGTGCTAATATTAAATCTAAACCTAATGTCTCTGTTTCCCCTTCTAAGAATATGTCGAGAAAGAAATCTAGTCCTTCTTCCTCACATGAACCAAAAAGGTCAGCAAGAAATAAGGGCTTAGGTGAAAAAGGGATCTCTATCTCCAAACAAAGGATTAAATGAATTGCTTATTTTGTAATTGTCAGTGTTTAACTAACTCTGATACTTTTATTCTGTAAAAAAGATTTGTTTTGACTCACAAACCAAATTTTTTTTTCTATTTCTGAGCCTAAAATTATTTTTTATATTAAATAATTACACCTGTTCTATTTTGGGTATAAATTCCTTGGTGCTTGCAAGGAAGGTACTTCTACTGAAACTCTTTGGGTTTTTTATCATACATATTTGCAATCTATTAATGTTCTTAGAACTTCTGGCCAAATGCTTACCTGTGATTTTTTCTCTACTAGTGTTCGTATTGTCTGCACTTTGATTTATGCTAAAAATAGATATCAAGAATGATGATCTCTTTGGAATGACCTCCTTTCCCTCTCTAGTTCTGTTCAGGACCCCTAGCTGGTGATCAATTATTTTAACGCAATTATTCTCCCAAGTAAAAATATTGGATCATCTCATTCTACAATATCAACTAGAGAATTTAAAGCCTCTTTTGAGGACTGTGACTTTATTGAAATCAACCTTACGGGTGCTAAATATACTTCGTATAGAAAGTTCCTCAACAGGATGGTGGCTAGAAAACTTGACAGACCCTTCACTAATACGGTTACCCTTGATAAATGGGAATCCATCTATACTATTACCCTACCTAGGATCAACTCTGATCATCATCCCATTCTTTTCAGCTTCACCTCTAAGGGCTCAAAATCTCCCCTCCGTTTTAAATTTATCAATGCTTGGGCTTAGGTCCCAGAATATTCCAATATGATAAAAGATCTATGGGATGGAATGAGGCACAAAAATGATTCTTTTTCTTGCATTGATAAATTAAAACTTTTGAAACAGCAACAAAAGGGTTGGTGCTTCTCTAAAACAAATCATCTTGACATGGACATATCCTCTTTGGATAATGACCTCATTCGTTTTCAAATCTCCAACACCTACTCTGATTTTTCTCTTGATCCCCAAGCTGAAATTACTACATACATAAAGCTTAAATCTTTTTTGATGATAAAGGATAACATGCAAAAGCAAATCTTTAAAAAAAATGGATTTCGGATGGGGATAAGAATACTAAATTTTAAAATTCCCTCCAAAGAATCAGGAAGATTTGTAGGCCCCTTTCCTTTCCTAGAGTTGATTAAACTCTTCTTAACACTGAAGAAGCCATTGCTAATAATGTTGTTGATTACATTCACAATTTATTTAATGGTCCAAAGGTTTGTAAGGACCTTCTTCCTAACATCATTCCTAATATGGTCACTACTGAGGACAATGAACTTCTCATAAGCCTACTTATAGATCAGGAAATTTGGGTCACTGTTTTCAGTCTCAACCCTGACAGTGCCCTGGGTCCTGATGGTTTCAATAATGGATTATTCCAATAATACTGGGATCTCATCCATATAGATGTTTGTAAATTTGTTAAATCCTTTTACTCCACTGTTCTTCTTCCTCACGGGTTAAATTCTTAATTCCTTAATCTTATTCCTAAAGTGGACAATGCTGCTGAGATTCATCTTTTCCGACCCATTTTTCTCATCAACACCCTTTATAAAATTATCACCAAACATCTTGAAAAAAGACTCTCCTCTATCTCCAATAAAATTGTATCTTGGAACCAATTTGGTTTTATCAAAGGAAGAACTATTCATGATTTCATCTACCATGCCTCTGAATGTACTAATATGCTGAGTAATGTTTCTATAGGAGGTAGTGTGGCCATTAAGTTAGACATCAGGAAAGTTTTTGACACAATGGACTAGAACTTAATTTTAATATTTCTTAGGAATTTTGGGTTTAATGACTCTTTTACTACCATGATCCGTACCATATTCAATTTAGCTTCCATTTCTGTGTTGTTCAATGGGTCCCCTAAAGGTTTTTTAAAATGCACCAAGGGGGTTAGGCTAGGTGACCCCCTATCTTCCTTTATTTTTTCTGTTGCTGAGGATTATTTAGGCAGGCTCCTTACGATCCTTTTGAATCAAAACAAAATCAATCCCATTTATGCCTCTAGAAACCTAAATGTTCCCACCCACCTTTTATATGTAGATGATATAATTTTATTTTTAAAGGGTGATAAAAAGAACACTAAAAATCTCAAAAGTGCCCCGGAACATTATGAAGATGTTTCAGGTCAAGAAATAAATTGGAACAAGTCTTTAGTTTTCTTTTGGAAAATTTTTTCCCCCAACAGAAAAAGTCACATCATTGATTACCTAGGAATCAATGATGTCTCTTTCCCTTTCACTTATTTGGGTGTTCCTATCTTTTGGGGGAGGCCTAAATCCTGTTATTTTCATAGCATTTTTTATCAAATTATCAATCAACTTTCATCCTGGAAGGTTAAGTCTCTTTCTATGGGTGGAAAAGTTTGTCTTGTTAAGTCTACTATTGTTTCCAATATGGTTTATTTGATAATGGTTTACATATGGCCCGCCAGTCTTCTCAAAAAATCTACATTTTCATTAAAAATATTGTTTGGTCTTATAGTAGGATTGAAAGAAAACTTGTCACCATACCTTGGTTCACTTGTTGTAAACCCCTCGATAAAGGTGCCCTTGGCATTAAGAATCATAAGTTTTTTAATGAATCTCTTCATGCTAGAATGACATAGAATTTTATTCATAAAAACTCTGATTCCTTGACCTTTCTTAGGAACAGATTCATGACCAAGCATCAGAATGGTAATTTGGGCTACATCACTTCTTCTATCTGGCCATCCATTAGGCGTTCTTTCCTTAAAATCATGAGCAATTCTAGATGGATGGTTAGTTATGATTCCGCTATGAATTTCTAGATGGACAACTGGACTGGTGTTCCTTTAATCTCCATGCTTACTTCCACAACTACTCTTATGAACACCAACTATACTATAAGTGAGGTTGTTAACTCTCATGACATCACCCTTCCAAACCAAATCATCCACATCATTGACAATTTTTATTTTTCGGATACTGATTACTTTCTCAATTGGGTACCTGCTCCTAAGGTGTCCTGGATTCTAAAATGTTCTACAAAAACAATTTTAGTAACTCTGATTCTAATTTTTTGGATGAAATTTATTATAAAACCTAGGATCAAGCCCTCGTGGCTGTAATGACCCAAAGTTTCATTAATGGAAAATCCCTCTTGATCCAGTTAAATGTTTCTTTATGAAAAATGTTTTTTTTATAAGATGTCAACTTCTTTAGTTTTACGTTAAGATTTGTGACCGTTACTTTTATAGCCGTTGAACAGTGATCATCTGGGTAGTTTAAATATAAGGCTTTAACGAACCAATTTTCTACTCAAACAAAGGAATCGATGGCCTCATCCAGTAGAATTTCCACTTACGAAGCCCATTTGTCGGAGCTCGGAAAGGAGGTGGCGTCTTTGGGCTTTTCCCTTGACCAAGCCCATGCTGAGCTTCATCAAGTCAAGCTCGAACGTGATCGTCTACGGGAAAAATGGAAGTTGATAGAGATTACCACTCGAGCGATGTTATCCGAGCAACCCCAATAGTCTGTCACCATCACACACCTTACCCTTAGGTCTTATGCGACTATTTTAAGGGGTTATGTAACAAATAAGTATCACCATGTTCATGTACATTATTTTTGTATATAATAATGAATATAATTTCTAGTCATTTTTGATACATTGTAATTAGTTTTTAAAGTACAAACGGTGTTTTTAGTTATTATTTAATTAAGAATTATATTTTATTAAATTAAAGGATTTTTGAATTAAATAATATTTTAATAAAATATTATTATTAATATTAAATTAATTTTTATTAAATATAAATGATCTTATATTTTTAATAATGCAATTAAAATTTTTATTAAGGTTTGAAAGCCATTTCTGTCAAAACCCGTGAATTTTTTATAAATGTCGGTTTTTATTTTAGAATTGAAAATTCACATATTTATAAAATTATTTAGATAAAATAAAAATTATTTTTGGAATCAGGACGTCGAAATTATCCAACGGTGAATTTTTCATAATTTTCTGAGATAGTCAAATTTTTGGGTAAAAATTAAATACCATTTAAATATATAATGTGTTTTATGACATCATAATGACCCAATGGTGATGTAATAAAATACCATAATCCTTATGTTAGGCCAATATGTGTTTTATCATTAAAATAATGAGGTTTTGGGTTTGTTTGACTCACTTTTCAAAGCATTAATGGAGCCCTGAAGACTTATTCAACACTTTGCCTTTTTAAATTAATTTCCATGGGAGGGTGACTCACCTCCACATAAGCAACCCTAATTTTTTAATAAGTTCGGACCTTTGCCTTGTAAATTATTGTTTTCCTCTTTCCTTTTCCAGAAACCATGGGCAAATACCATGGGATGGTTTGTGGTTTGGATTTTTTTAATATAAGTGGTCCCAAACCTAAATAATAAAGAATTCTCTCACCTTTCCTATATAAACCCACCCGAGCTCCCACTTCCTCCTCACCCAAAGCCCTTGAAGTTACTCCAACCTCTGACCTACTCTCTCTAGAATCCTCTCAAGGTGCCCCAAGCTCCCAAGAAGCCTCTCACAAGCCTCTCTCTAGCCTTTGGAAGCACACTTCCAAGTAAGGGTTTTTCTTCCTTTCTCATTTTTGTCAATTTTCTTTAAGTTGTATTGCCCTTTTAATTTCATTTATGAATGTTGGGGTATGGTTTCTCACCTCTCCCATACTGCCCTATTATTGTTTGAATTATGGGAGACCCCTTTCTCTCTCATTAAATGCCTCCCATGTACACCCGTTACTATGCCGAAATTCCGAAAGGAACCTTTTTCTCCTCTTTTATATTCAAGCAATACTTTTGTATCATGAATCTAAATTCATTTTCAATTGTTGGGACATGTATCTATATGACCTTCTTATTGTCCATTACATTTAAATATGATGAGGAACCCCTTTCTCTCTCATCATCCCTTTTTATGAATTCTTATGTCACGCCGTTACGCTGCCGAAATCACAACGATTTTCTAAGCCAATATCATTGTGTAGTGAATACCATTCCCATTTCTCCATCAAGGGTATTCACCTTTATGCACATTTATTTATTGATTGTAAAGTTTCATGTATGAACTCCACATTCCTTTATCGTGGAATAAATGATTATGTTTTATGAATCCATGTTTTATGATCCATGTGGCACACTTATGCATGAAATGAAATGTTTAAGAAGGGTGCGCCCTTTATAGCGCTCCAATGCATTGGGTAAAGTATAGTATCATGATACGTCATGTGCAATGAGTGTTGACTCATGCTAATTCAAGTGCAACGAGGGTTTACTCGTTCTTCAAGTGCAATGAGGGTTTACTCATGCTCCATGTTCAATGAGCCTTGGCTCATGCTAATTCAATGTTAAGTGTTGTTGCCACATTTCCATGTTATGATTATCATGCTTTATCATGCCTTTATGTTCATGTCTCTCTTATGCTCTATTGATATGCCTATTGCCTAACATGTATTGTACTCCTCATGTTATTCATTGTGTACTCCCTTACTGGGCTTTATAGCTCACCCTTTTCTTATGCATGTCCTCAGGTTATCCCATGCAATGCTAAGTACGAAGGAATGTAGTGGTCATGTAAAGGATGTTTTCAATAAAGATGTTGTATTTCAAGTTTAAAGTTTTTATGTAATGATCCTAAGCCCCAAATACACTAAACCTCTCGATATTCTTTGTTGTATCAAGTGATGTTTTATGTAATAAAGCATGTTTAAGTTGTAATAAAAAGCAGGGTTGTCATAGTTGGTATCAAAGGATAGGTTTAGTTATTTTTGGGATTAGGAAACCCTAGTAAAGCCTTAGATACAAGACTAAGCATAATAAAAACATCCCTATGTTTTGGTAAATACTAAGTAAGTGGTTTATCAAACAAATACATCCCTGTCTGGATATGAGCAGGTAGAGGTGGCTCTGGCACAGATGTATCCTAGGGGTAAAACCCGAAAACACCGCTTTGAGCTAGAGTCGAACGAGAACTGGTGCACGACAATGGGCCTTGCTGCACTCTTGGTTACGACACTCCCGGGGGATATGTTTTGATAAATTCACAATCTTAGTATGAACCCTTATTAAGGGAAAAATTCCCCTAAGAATATATGTTAGAAGGAAGATCATGAAAATCCTAGATTGAATCCTATCGACTCATGAGTTAAATAGATTAAAGTTTATTTATAAGTCATCAACTTTTGTCTTTGATTACCCTTTATGTGTTACCCCTAACTTTCCTTTTATTCCAGCCAATGGCCGGTAATAGGAGAACTCGGGCTAACAACCGTTGTGAAGATCAGTGTGATGATTGTACTTATGAGATGCCCAATCCAATGGGAGCGGGAATCGCGAACTTTGTCACGCTTCTCTCTCAGCTAACTCAAGTTTTGAATAGAAACACTGGTCAATAGGAATGTTCAACCCCCCTAAGAAAGAACAAGTCGCTATTGAATGCTTCATGAGACAAAGGCCTCCTACTTTTAGTGGATCATCCGATCCCACGATTTCTGAACAATGGATCAACTCCATTGAAAAGATATTCTTCATCCTCCAATGCTCTGAAAAAGAGAAGGTTCTCCTGGCGGTTTATTGTATGGAGGGTGAAGCTGATCAATGGTAGACATTGGTCAAAAATTCGAAGCCTGAGGAGGAGATCGAGGCTTTGGAATGGAAGTTATTCCGGAAGATGTTTTTCGATAAATATTTTCTACGCACCCTCCGTCTTAAGATGGAAAGGGACTTCCTTTCCCTCAAGCAGAATGATGAGGAATCTGTGGGAGCGTACGAGGAAAACTTCACAAGGCTTGCACGATACGCTTTCGGCTTTGTCGTTACCCTCGAATGTAAGGTTGACCGCTTCTTTGGTGGGCTGAAGCCTAGCTTGCGGAAAGAATTAGCGATCCGTGACTTCGACAGCAATGAGGAAATTGTCCGATGTGCCCTCAAGGTTGAAATGGAGATCGGAGAATCACAGGGGTATCATGGGGACAAGAAGCGGAAGGTGGACATCAATGCTGGTGGTCCGATGGATAAATCCAACGGCGCTAAGAAATTCCAGCACCCCACTTGCCAAAAGTGTGGAAAAAAGCACCCAGGAAATTGCCTTAGGGGGACAAGAAAATGCTTCAAATGTGGAAGAGAAGGGCACCTAGCTGTTAACTGTCAGCAAGAAGGACCCGCGGCTGCGACGGAGGGGAGGAACGCTCCGTTCGAACCTCAACGCGTTGTTCAATGCTTCAAATGCAAAGAACCGGGTCATTTTGCGAATCAGTGCCCTAATCCAAGGGTTATCGGAGGCAATCAACAACCTCCAAGACAGCAAGGAAGAGCTTTTGCCATCACTTCTGCCGAAGTGAACCCCGACAACGAAGTGGTGATAGGTACGCTAGTTATTCATTCAAGAATAGCGAACGTACTTTTTGATTCAGGTTCTACGCATTCTTTTATATCTCAAAAGTTTAGTAGAACAATCCCTGCACCACCACAAATCATGGAAGTAAAGATGTCGGTGAGTACGGCAAATGGGGAAATCATTGCATCCCATGAGTATAAGTCCTCCCCTGTTATAATCTGTGGATTTAATTTCCCGGCGAACCTCGTCATACTCCCTTTGGTGGAATTTGATGCAATTCTTGGCATGGATTGGCTTTCCATATATAGAGCCAACATAAATTTTCGGGAGAGGGAAATCACACTCCATATGGAGAATCGACCCCCGATTCTTTACAAGTGTCCGGAGGAAGATGAATCTCCTTTAGCTCCATCATCTCAAGCATGGATATTACTGCCTTATGAGCACGCATATCTGGCTCAGATGATTGAGTCCAAGGAAGAAACCACCCTTGAAGAAATGCCTATTGTGAGGGAATTCGCTGAAGTATTTCCCGAGGAACTTCATGGTCTTCCTCCAAGAAGAGATGTTGAGTTCTCAATTGAACTTATACCTGGGGTGCTACCAATATCCAAGACTCCATATAGAATGGCTGTGTTTGAGCTTGAAGAACTGAAGAAACAACTACAGGAGAATCTGGATAAAGGGTTTATACGCCCAAGTGAATCACCATGGGGTGCAGCAGTCCTCTTCGTCAAGAAGAAGGATGGGTCAATGCGGCTTTGCATCGATTATCGTGAACTTAACAAAATCACGATAAAGAACAAGTATACTCTCCCAAGAATCGATGACTTGTTTGATCAGCTGCGTGGAGCACAATACTTCTCCAAGTTCGACTTGCGGTCAGGATATTATCATGTAAGGGTGAAGAAGGAAGATATCCTCAAGACTGCTTTTCGTACAAGGTACGGGCACTATGAATTCATAGTAATGCCTTTTGGACTCACCAATTCTCCAGAAATATTCATGGACTTGATGAATAGAGTCTTTAGAGATTACCTAGATAAATTTGTGGTAGTCTTTATAGATGATATTCTAATATACTCCAATACCAAGGATGACCATGAGGAGCATTTAAGAACTGTACTGGAGACTTTGCGCAAGGAGAATCTCTATGCCAAGTACAGCAAGTGTGAGTTCTGGTTGAAAGAGGTCTCATTCTTGGGCCATATCATCACAAGCAATGGGATATCTGTGGACCCCTCCAAAACAGATGAAATTGAGGGATGGCCGAGGCCAACATCGGTAACTGATATCCGTAGCTTCTTGGGGTTAGCTGGATATTATCGACGATTTGTGAGAAACTTCTCACGATTGTCCAACTCTCTTACCAAGCTAACTCGAAAGGAAGTAAAGTTTGCTTGGAGTGATGAATGCGAAGAAAGCTTCAAGGAGTTGAAAAGGAGGCTTATCAATGCACCTGTGCTCACATTACCCACAAGTGGGGAGCTTTTTGTGGTATTCAGTGATGGTTCGAAGAAGGGATTAGGATGTGTGCTGATGCAGAATGATAAAGTGATATACTATGACTCAAGGCAGTTAAAAATCCATGAGCGAAACTATCCAACACATGATCTGGAGTTGGCGGTGGTGATGTTTGCCTTGAAAATCTGGCATCATTACCTCTATGGAAAGAAATGTGAGATATATACTGACCACAAGAGTCTTAATTATATATTCACACAGAAAGAGCTTAATATGCGCCAGAGAAGATGGATAGAGCTCATAAAGGATTTTGACTGTTCAATACATTACCACCCTGGGAAGGCGAACAAGGTGGCAGATGCCCTAAGTAGAAAGGATCCAGCAATTCTATCAATGATGAGAATTGAGAAGGATCCAATCTTCTTAGACTTGATGAAGATGGACGTGGGAATCATAAAGAAGGGAACATCATCAATCCTTTCACAAATGATTGCTCAACCATCTCTTTTGGAAAGGTTAAAGGATGCTCAAAAGGATGATGCGAGAATCCAAGAAAAAGTGGAAGCTATCAAAAAGGGAAATTCATCAGAGTTTAATGTTAATGAAGAGGGAATTGTGCGGTTTGGGAAAAGACTATGTATCCCATCAAGTTCAGAGCTGAAGAAGGAACTTTTGGATGATGCACATAGTTCAAATTTCTCTATTCACCCAGGGAGCACAAAGATGTATCGAGATCTCCGAGAAAACTTTTGGTGGGATAATATGAAGAAGGAGATCGCCGAATATACATCAAAGTGCCTGGTGTGTCAGCAAGTGAAGGAAGAGAGGAAGAAGTCTAAGGGGATGATGCAACCATTGCCCATACCAGAATGGAAATGGGAGAACATCACCATGGACTTCGTCACTGGACTTCCAAGGACATCCAAAAGCAACAATGCAATCTGGGTTATTGTGGATCATCTTACAAATACTGCACACTTCATTGCTATTCGAGAGGATTTCTCTTTGGATCAACTGGCACGGATATATATCAAGGAAGTGATACGGTTTCATGGAGTACCACTATCTATTGTGTCTGACCGAGATCCAAGATTTACCTCTAAGGTTTGGAAGAGTCTTCAACATGCTCTGAATACTGAACTGAACTTCAGTACGGCCTATCATCCTCAAACTAATGGCCAATCCGAGCGGACTATCCAAACACTTGAGGATATGTTGAGAGCGTGCTCAATGGACTTTAAAGGAGGATGTGATCAACATCTTCCTCTAGTTGAGTTCTCTTATAATAATATTTTCCACTCGAGCATCCAAATGGCACCATATAAAGCCCTGTATGGGAAAAGGTGTAGAACACCGGCATGTTGGGATGAGGTCGGTGAACGTAAGCTGCTTGGACCCGAAATGGTCGAAGAAATGGTGGAGAAGGTGAAAACCATTCAGCAGCATATCAAGGAAGCCCAGAGTCGGCAGAAGAGTTATGCAGATAATCATCGACGAGACCTTGAGTTTAAAGTCGGAGACATGGTGTTTTTACGCAAATCTCTGTGGAAGAAGGTCATGAGGTTTGGAAAGAAAGGGAAGTTAAGTCCAAGGTACATTGGCCCCTTCGAGATTCTTGATCGTGTTGGGGCTGTGTCCTATCGACTAGCACTTCCACCTACTATGGCCAAGGTGCATGATGTCTTCCATGTATCCCTCTTAAGGAAGTACATACCAGACCCTTCACATGTACTCTCTTCCGAGGTGGTACAATTAGAAGACGATCTTTCTTATGAAGATCAACCAGTAAAGATCTTAGATCGTAGAGAAAAAGTTCTACGAAATAAGACATTGCCCCTTGTCAAGGTGTTGTGGATAAACCACAAGTTTGAAGAAGCAACTTGGGAGTCGGAGGATATGATGAAGCTAAGTTACCCACATTTGTTTTAGTGTGGGAAAAGGAAAAATTTCGAGGGCGAAATTTCTTAAGGGGGGAATGTTGTAACGACCCAAAGTTTCATTAATGGAAAATCCCTCTTGATCCAGTTAAATGTTCCTTTATTGAAAATGTTTTTTTATAAGATGTCAACTTCTTTAGTTTTACATTAAGATTTGTGACCGTTACTTTTATACTCGTTGAACAGTGATCATCTGGGTAGTTTAAATATAAGGCTTTAACGAACCAATTTTCTACTCAGACAAAGGAAGTGATGGCCTCATCCAGTAGAATTTCCCTTACGAAGCCCATTTGTCGGAGCTCGGAAAGGAGGTGGCGTCTTTGAGCTTTGCCCTTGACCAGGCCCAAGCTGAGCTTCATCAAGTCAAGCTCGAACGTGATCGTCTACTGGAAAAATGGAAGTTGATAGAGATTACCACTCGTGTGATGTTATCCAAGCAACCCCAAGAGTCTGTCACCATCGCACACCTTACCCTTAGGTCTTATGCGGCTATTTTAAGGGGTTATGTAACAAATAAGTAGCACCATGTTCATGTACATTATTTTTGTATATAATAATGAATATAATTTCTAGTCATTTTTTGATACATTGTAATTAGTTTTTAAAGTACAAATGGTGTTTTTAGTTATTATTTAATTAAGAATTATATTTTATTAAATTAAAGGTTTTTTGAATTAAATAATATTTTAATAAAATATTATTATTAATATTAAATTAATTTTTATTAAATATAAATGATCTTATAATTTTATGAATGCAATTAATATTTTTATTAGGGTTTGAAAGCCATTTCTGTCAAAACCCGTGTTTTTTTTATAAATGTCGGTTTTTATTTTAAAAGTAAAAATTCACATATTTAGAAAATTATTTAGATAAAATAAATATTATTTTTGGAATCAGGACGTCGAAATTATCCAACAGTGAATGTTTCATAATTTTCTGAGATAGTCAAATTTTTGGGTAAAAATTAAATACCATTTAAATATATAATGTGTTTTATGACATCATAATGACCCAATGGTGATGCAATAAAATACCATAATCCTTATGTTCGGCCAATATGTGTTTTATCATTAAAATAATTTGGTTTTGGGTTTGTTTGACTCACTTTTCAAAGCATTAATGGAGCCCTCAAGACTTATTCAACACTTTGCCTTTTTAAATTAATTTCCATGGGAGTGTGACTCACCTCCACATAATCAACCCTAATTTTTTAATAAGTTCGGACCTTGGCCTTGTAAAATATTGTTTTTCTCTTTCCTTTTCCAGAAACCATGGGCAAATACCATGGGATGGTTTGTGGTTTGGATTATTTTAATATAAGGGGTCCCAAACCTAAATAATAAAGAATTCTCTCACCTTTCCTATATAAACCCACCCAAGCTCCCACTTCCTCATCACCCAATGCCCTTGAAGTTCGTCCAACCTCTGCCCTACTCTCTCTAGAATCCTCTCAAGGTGCCCCAAGC
Organism: Viscum album; assembly: GCA_963277665.1. NCBI lineage: Eukaryota > Viridiplantae > Streptophyta > Magnoliopsida > Santalales > Viscaceae > Viscum > Viscum album. The sequence goes on along the minus strand of OY728160.1, from coordinate 1,041,360,799 downwards.
TCCCAAGAAGCCTCTCACAAGCCTCTCTCTAGCCTTTGGAAGCACACTTCCAAGTAAGGGTTTTTCTTCCTTTCTCATTTTTGTCAATTTTCTTTAAGTTATATTTCCCTTTTAATTTCATTTATGAATGTTGGGGTATGGTTTCTCACAACTCCCATACTTCCCTCTTATTTTTTTAATGATGGGAGACCCCTTTCTCTCTCATTAAATGCCTCCCATGTACACCCGTTACTATGCCGAAATTCCGAAAGGAACCTTTTTCTCCTCTTTTATATTCAAGCAATACTTTTGTATCATGAATCTAAATTCCTTTTAAATTGTTGGGACATGTATCTATATGACCTTCTTACTGTCCATTACATGTAAATATGATGAGGAACCCCTTTTTCTCTCATCAGCCCTTTTTATGAATTCTTATGTCACGTCGTTACGCTGCCGAAATCACACCGATTTTCTAAGCCAATATCATTGTGTAGTGAATACCATGCCCATTTCTCCATCAAGGGTATTCACCTTTATGCACATTTAGTTATTGATTGTAAAGTTTCATGTATGAATTCCACATTCCTTTATCATGGAATAAATGATTATGTTTTATGAATCCATGTTTTATGATCCATGTGGCACACTTATGCATGAAATGAAATGTTTAAGAAGGGTGTGCCCTTTATAGCGCTCCAATGCATTGGGTAAAGTATAGTATCATGATACGTCATGTGCAATGAGTGTTGACTCATGCTAATTCAAGTGCAACGAGGGTTTACTCATGCTTCAAGTGCAATGAGGGTTTACTCATGCTCCATGTGCAATGATCCTTGGCTCATGCTAATTCAATGTTAAGTGTTGTTGCCACATTTCAATGTTATGATTATCATGCTTTATCATGACTTTATGTTCATGTCTCTCTTATGATCTATTGATATGCCTATTGCCTAACATGTATTGTACTGCTCATGTTATTCATTGTGTACTCCCTTACTGGGCTTTATAGCTCACCCTTTTCTTATGCATGTCCTCAGGTTATCCCATGCAATGCTAAGTACGAAGGAATGTAGTGGTCATGTAAAGGAAGTTTTCAATAAAGATGTTGTATTTCAAGTTTAAATTTTTTATGTAATGATCCTAATCCCCAAAGACACTAAACCACTCGATCTTCTTTGTTGTATGAAGTGATGTTTTATGTAATAAAGCATGTTTAAGTTGTAATAAAAAGCAGGGTTGTCATAGTGGCTCTCACTAATTTGGTGTGTTGCTCATGATAGGGTCCCCACCGATGTGTGTCTTCAATCTTTTTGAAACTATCTTTGTTCTAGATTTCACATGTGCAACCAACATCATGTGGATGCTAATCATTAGTTCCTGTCTTGTGCTACAGCTGCAGCTCTTTGGAATTACATTTCTAAAATTTTTGGTTTCATATGGTATCATCTTTCTTCTATTAGCTCTCAACATCAATACTATATGACTTGGGATGCATTCAAGAAAATCAAGAATCTCTTTCTGGCTGCGGTGGCAGAGCTCCTACATGTGATCTTGTGTGATAGAAATAATTTATTCATAATAATTTCTCTATCAATCTCAATGTAGGTAAAATATATATTCTCATTGCCATCATGGAATCTTTTTCTCTTCAGAAGGATCATTGTGACAACTCTGTTGGTGATTCTGAGATCCTACGCCGTCTTCGAATTGCGGGCTCTTATAGGAAACCCCTACATACCTTTGAGGTCTTATGGCATGTCCCGCTTCTAAGATGGATCAAAGTGAATGTTGACGACACCTCTAGAGGAATCCCAGGTCTGGAAGGTTGTGCTCCCATCTTCAGATATTTTCTATGCATATGCCTTGGTTGCTTCTTTGGTGGATGTGATATGGCATCAACATTGGGAGCAGAAATTTTGGGAGTCATTCATGCGATGGATTTCACCAAGAAAAAGGGTTGGAATAACATGTGGATTGAATGTGATTCAACCACTGTTGTCCAAGATCTCTGGAAAGGGGTTGTGTGCCTTGCTTGGCCTCTTTCCTCTCATCGGTGAAATGTCTTGACTCCCTCAGGGATCTCAACTACATTGCCACTCATATCTTCTGAGAAGCGAATATGGTTTCCAATAGTCTTGCCAATACGAGATTCAATCAGGTTGTCACCTGGTTGTATGATTTGCCTGATGAATCGCTCCCTTTTTGCCACAAGGATTTTAAAAAGATTCCATCTTTCAGACTTTTGTAACTCCCTTTCTTTTTTATCAATAAATTGTGCCTTTGTCTTTGACTGAGGAACCACCTCTTAAAAAATAGAGAATATGAGAATTGGTTAATTGAACTTCAGTATGAGACTTTATGAGTGGTTGATTTTTATTTGGAGATAAATTTTAAGATTTACAGTGGAAGACTATGTGACTAAATCATTCTGAGTATTGGGTTACAATCTTATTTTGGGTTATTTTGAATAATTTAATAGTAAATGGTATATTGAATGGTCTTTATTAAACATTGTGTAATTTTTTTAATTTTTTAGATTAAGAGTAGTATTTATTTTTATAAAGGATTATATTTTTTGGGGATTATATGATCTCGTACTAACCATTTTTGGTTTTGGATAATGTCTAATGAAATGGGAAATATTTATCATTTTTGTGTGGATTATGTGATTCTCTAGAAGTTGATTCTAGTGCTTTTGATGTGACCAAGTTAGTTTGAATACTCAACATTGGGAGAAAAGATGTGTTTGTGGTAGAGATTTAATAAAGGATGAAAGTCTTCATGATAAGTAAGTACGTTTCCTTATGTTTTTAGTTATTCTCATAAATAAATTTCTCAACTTTATGAAATGTAACTTAAAACAAAAACTTTATTTGTTAACTTTCCCTACTAGAGATTCAAAGACTGTTTTACCCATCATATGTTTGTGATTTTTTGGTGGTCAACTTTATCCTAATCATCTTTTCTATCACTCTCAATCCGAACTTGACCATCTTTTATTTCTTCCATATCAATGTTTTCCTATATGGAATCCTAGTATGGGTTATCTTAGGTGACATTTTTACATTTCTTTCTTTCGTTTAAAGTGATAGTTTTACTGACTTTTTTCCGATGTGGGACTTTTAATGATGTTTCCAAGCACTCTTTTAAAATTGCGAGGATGCAATTCCCAATATGGGAGAAGGATGTAACATCCCAGGTAAATAATGAAGAGGAAATTTTTCATATTTATTAATATTTTTGGATTAAATATTAATTCTTTGTTAAAGGGGATGTTATGTTCAATGGCGTACCCGATAGACAACAATGAGTTTCTTTTATATCTTTCACTGCACACTAATAATATAATATTATTATTTTAAATGGAAATTATCTCCTATACATTGTATTGGTGGGAATGAACAAAGAAATATACAATATAATTACACATTCTTTTTAAATGTAATTAATTTTATCCAATAAAATTTAGATACTTAAAATGTGAATGAATCTAATTTTAAGATTAACTTACATTAAAAGGTCGATTTAACACCATTTAATGGAGAAACCTCTTTAAATATAGTTTTGGTAACTTTAATACATTCCATTTTACCAAAAAAATCATCTTTTAGAATGGGGACATCAAAATTTACTTTGGGTAATTTTTTTGGAATTTTTCCGATAAAGTTCATTATTTAATGAATACTGAAAAAACATTTATTTTAATTCAAAACTGTGTTTTAATATAATATATTTATATGGTTAGATTATATTTTTAATAGGTTATAAAATGTAATTGTAATATATTTTTACAATTTAATCCAATTTTGGTCATTGTAATTAATTTGACTTTTAAAGTGGACATAAATAAGTGTCAATCTTCTGGTAGTTATTTTTTCTTAAGAACACGCTAATTATTTTAACAATGAGAATTAATTTTAAATTAATTAAAGACCTATATATGTTTTGAATTTAGAAAAATAGTCTTCATTTTTGAATTCATATTATCAAATATATCTTAGGCTGATGTTTTGGTATTTTTCTGAAAAACTTCAATTTTTGATGAATAATGAAACCACTTAGTAGTAGTTAAAAAAACTGACTTTTTCATTTAAATGAAATTTTACCACTTATGTTAATTGAATATCTAAAATAAAACATAAATTATTGTTATTATTAGGTAAAATTTTGTTCAATAAGATGAAATTATTTTTTGTGGAATAGTATCTTTTGACTTTCATTTACCGTGGTTAAAGGAAAATAGGGTAATTCAAGGTAAAAGAATATTATAATAATTCAAAATTACATTAACACTTGTACTAACATTATTGGATGATTAATTTATGACCATGGGATTCTTTGGGTCTATTTTGGGACCCCTTGGAGCCACTTATGAATGATAATGACAATTTAGATTAATTAATTTAATGTAAAGGAAAAAATAACCAAAACAAACATATTTTAGTAAATTAATTTTTATATGGTGTTATATAAGTAATATTTTGACTATAATTATTTATTGGAAAGATTAAACGATTTAATACATCATTTTAGTTTTTTTATATTTTTAAGATATCAAATAAATTAAATTATTTAGGACACAATAATGATGCAGTGTTTACCTCATTAATAAATCATATAGATAAATAAGATTATAAATATTAAAATAACATTAAAAACTTGTCTATATATTATTGGATGATTTTATTTCGACCATGAGTCATATTATATTCAACTCTAATGATTTTTGGACCCTTATAAAACTAATATAATTATATAATAAAATAATATTATCACACTTTCCAAAAGAGCCCCTCATCCCCCTTATAAAAATCCCTCACTTCTAACCAATTACACACACCTATAAATCCTTTAGTCTCGTCCAAACTCTTACCAATTCATCTACATACATCTATATACTCCACCAAGATTCCTTACCTTAGGCATAAGTCATTTCAATAAGTCCTTTTGGTTCAAACCAAAAGAAGTTACCCAAATTTAAGTTAACAGATTCTAATAACTTCTATTCTTTTATTTTTCATCTCTGACCCTAACCACATTTTATTCATTTATTTTATAACAACACCAGTATCATAAATATACTAGTATGTTGTTACGATATGTATTTAAACTACACTTACACACCCCTCCATCTAATGGGTGAAGAACATAACTTTTCTGTGGATGGAAAACTAACGCCTCACGAAACGATGATTGGTCAATTATCTCTTACTACATCTCACGGTGGCCATTACGATGGAAATGTATTTATATATGATATATATTATGTTTATGTATTCTTTATGCATCTGTATTTTCCATTTATATCATACAATTATGGTTTCCATTATGTGTAAATGTGATAATTTCATTTGAGGAAGTGCGGACTACCACCCCCTCAAAGTGATATGACTCGATAATGCCATATGTGAGATGTATAAAGGGTGGATTTAATGATATTATATATGATATTATACTAAAATTATAATATACCAATGTATAAATTTTTTTAATTACATTAAAATAATAAATAGAAAAGAATGTAGCGTTCATGCGTACATACGGCTTACCGTCTCCATGAACGGTGCATTTCATTTCTTCCCTCCAAATAATATGTACTATTATAAATAAATATATATATATATATAATGGATATATATGATATATATATATCTAAATACTGAATATAAATCTGGATATAATGGACTATTGACAATATGGACAACTTGTAAATATAAGGTGCTCATTTTTGACTCAAGTACCAAATATCAACAAAACAATTGTTATTAACATAAATGATAACATAATGCTTATAACATGGTAACAAGTGATATAAAATGAATAATAAAAATTAAAAGGTATTTTAATCAATTATAAATTAACATTAGTTTATCATTCAGGGGATTAAATAATGAATGGGTCAGGTCGCACAACGAGGTAAGAGGATTTCTTATCTCACTTTTAATTCTGTGAGATTTCCATTGTTCACCACTAATTTATTTCATGTTGTGTATTGTGTACTATGATTATATGTATATTATCATGATATTTTTTTTATTTATTTTATTCTGTGAATCATCTGTTGGTTATTAAATTTTGGTCATACGACTCAATTGTTTACAACGTGGTACCATTTTTCATCTCACTTTTTATTCCCATGAGATTGAAGCTATATTTGCCAATATTTATTTTTGTGTGGTGTAGTTACTACCAATTATTGTATTCTTTTTGTAATATAATTTCATTTATGAGTATTTACATCTTCATTTTATGATCCTTCTTTCATGTGGCTTATGTTTTGTAAGTTACCGAATCGGTATGGGAACTTTTGACCCCTCTTTTTTTTAATGTCTTATTTTTGTTATGTCTTTTAATTTAAATCTTATTATGTTGGGATATATTCTTTTATATCCTTATTAATGTAAATTTTATGTCTAAGTGATGAGATACCCTTTTTATATCATCAACACATTTTCTGAATTTTAATGTGATGCTGTTAAGATTTTGAATTTTTGCAAGGTAACTTCTTAAACCAATTTCAATTCTTTGAGTTACACATATACTTATTGAATATGTCATCCAATGAATATAAGTTAATGACCTATAATTGTTTTATACTTAATATCCATTTATATTGGGAGTATTTATATTTTTAAAACACAATTATGTGATTGATTTATCCTTAATTTATGGATACCATATTTATAAGAAATTTCATCTCAATTTATATTTCCACTGAGAAATTATTGTTGTTATGAACAAATTCAATCTTATATGGTGTATATACTATCATTTTCCCTATTATATTAGGAATCCCTTTATTATAATGATATTTTAATGTTCAGATTAAATGTTATTCCTCAATTATTTGTATTCAAGAGTCTTTCATTTTGATAAAAAATCTTTATCTATAATATCGTTTTAACTGTTTTAAAAATTTGTTATTATAAATCATTATCTTTAATTTCCATGTGTTAAAAATGGTTTTGAGTATATATTTATATGGACATTAATGTTTTAAAAATATAATTCCATTAAAAGGTTCAAATTTTTATGGGAAACTTTGATTCAAAAATCTCTTTTGAAATGGTTTATAAAAATAGATTGATTATTTCTATATCATGAAATTACTTCATGTGATTTAAAAAGAAATATTATTAGTGAAACGTTTTTATTTGTTATATATTTTTTACTATGATGGTATTTGGACATTTAATGGGTGGTTACGTGATAAACTATATTATGGGTGGTGTTGTGAAAACCAGGACAGGTGGTAACGTCATAACCTCCAATGCATTGGGTATGGAAGTCAGCCATATTGCTATTCCATTTAGTGATATCTAAAGAAGACGACCAAATGGTTATTCCATTTAAATATTTTTATGTCCCAAGTTACCTTTATCTGTTATGTGTTATTTATATGGGTTTTATGGTAATATTTTGGTTATAAAATGAATGTATTGATCTTTTATTCAATTAAGAGTATTTACTACTTATTAAAGGTGTAAATTATTACATATGATAAATTATTCATGGTTTACTTGTTGTTTTGAATAAATAAAATATTTTCTTCTTTGTGTATCCCTTTCTGTTCTTATTATTGGATTAATTTTTTATGAAACCCATTTCATTTCATAGATAATGATATGATTGTGTATGAAGTTACGATACCGGTATGTATTATTTCATTTTGAGATTTGTGGGACCTATATATCATTCGAATGAAATGGATAATGACTTATCTCTCATGATTATGACTTCACTATAATGAGTACTAAAGTCGGTTCTGTATCAAATGGATAGAATGAGGAAACATGTTAGTTTTGTAATTCATTTTCTTGATGTTGGAGTGAACATGGTTAATAAAAACATGGATTAAATATGGATTGAAAAAGTTTCAGTAATAAATTTTAAACTAAGGAGTGAACATAATTATGTAATACATGGCTGGAATGAGGAGTTGATTTGATTCAGTAATAAATGGTTATAATGAGGAGTGAAATCAATTCAGCAATATAATGTTGGAACAGGGTGTGCAGCTTTGTAAAAAATATAATTATGGAACTCGGAGAGATCATGGTTTTGTAAAGTAAATTTTCTAGTATTGTTATCTTTGAAATAATCCATAAATTATAAAGATATCATTTCATATGTCTCCCGTAATACCATTTCATATTCCAATGTTATTCATGCTTGTATAAATCTCTTGATTATCATACAATTCTTGTCCTATAAACTAGAAATCATTATGTCTGGGATTCTTTATATCATATTTGATATGAATTGTATAATCATCAAATTTTATTAAAATGTTCTCATACACCTATTATAATTTTCTTCATACATATCACATTTATTTACACATATTGAGAATCTGAGTTTATCTCATTCAGACGATTCTTTTCACTAGATTATAAAAATGGGTTTAATGTAGGAATACGAAAGGGGAATATATTTTTGGGATATGTTGAGGATCATTCATCGTGTTAGAATATTTTATTTCCATGTTTCAAAAGAGACTAATCTATTAATGTATTTGGACATGAATTTTTTTAATGAGCTTAATATCAATGTAAAATGATGTTATATAAATGAATTTAAATGCAATGTATTTATAGTTTCATTCAAAGGAAAGGTTTAGTTAACCACTGGGAAATGGGATGAAGAATCCTTATTGAGAACCCAAGATATGCCTCTAATGATATTAATAGGGATATTTTTGGGCATATTCCTAGGTAATTATTGTATGGATTCATAATTTATACATCTTATATTTTTTTCCTGGTTATGTGGTTTTATATTACTATAAGATATTATCATAGAATAATTTTAGGATTTAGTCAATGGAATGAAATATAAGGTACATGGAAAATATAAAATGTAATGGAAATGATTCTTATGAGAAGTAAAATGGGATGATAATATGAGTGAAGGATGTGATGATCATGCCAAATTATTAGTAATAAATCTATATTAAAAAAATTGTACAATAAGATTGTCATCAAATCACCAAATATGAAAAGGAAGGAGTTTGACGATAGATAGCGAAATGTAGACTGTGGGGGAATGATGATTCAATATTATCTTAGTTAAGAATGTGTATAGAATAACACAAGTGAATGTATTATAGGAATAAAAAATTGACTATCGAATGCATGACATAATGAAATTAAATTCAAATGGAAAATTAAAACGTTCAGTTAGAAAAATAGAAGGAAATACAATTCATACAATTTTATTATCAACATTTGAATGTTTTTGTTTAGAATGAATGGATATTATTCCAACTAGTTTATGGAGAGGAAAAAACATGAAAGAATCATAATGGTGGTTTGAGAAATGGTTATATTTCTAAGGATAATTAGACGATATAGTACTTTTTATAGGAAAATGGTATTAAGTAATTGGATGGTCTATCATAGAAAATGTATTAATTATGAAGCGGAATAATCAAAGGGTTTATGTATTTGTATTATAGAATTATTAATTTTGAAATATAAGGATTGTTTATTTTATGTTACTCACTATAGATTTACAAGAAGTTGATCAATGGTTCTGTTGGGCTAGACAAGTGAATTAATGGAATTTTTATGTTCTTGGGAAACACATGATTAAGGTAATGATAGTATTTAATATATTCCTAATGATGAGATAATTATGTTTGGATAATGATCTTTTTTGGAATTAATTTGTTTAGTGGATGGTAATGATTACCTTATATGTAATAATGGATTTGATTTTAAGGTAATTGTTATATCATGGATGTTATTTAATTTTTTTTAGATTTATGGAATATATCCTATAAATCATGTAATAAGGGATTATGCATGTTTTATGTGAATGTTTTTGAGAATTCACGTTATTACCATGTTTCTAGAGAATACATGATGAAGTCATATACATGTTTGGTATATAGAAAATATAATATACATTATGATATTTAGGGGATCAACGTAAAGATTATTGAGACAAATAGGGATTGTACTTCTAATGTTTTCAACATTCATCATGAAAATGGATTATAAGGTTAACCATTTATGGAATGGTTTATACTAAAATTTTAATGATTTTTTACTTATTAAAATGTTATCTCACCATATGTGAATGTATGCATATTTGATATCATGTGATATCCTTATTTTTTTGATAAATAAAGACAGATGGAAATTCCTATCATTCTATTTTTGGATCTCATTATCTCCTAAAGCTTTAGGAATTTCAAATTATCCTTTATTTTATTGAATAGGTATTGAAGTGGTAGTTGATAATGGTATATAAATGGTTGTGTTTTTTCTGAAATAATTTAATAATATATTTTCATTAAAATTATTCATATTAAGTAAAAATGGTCTTCAAATAAAACGTTTTTTTTTCATCATTTTAATGGTATCAATATCCCTTTTAAGCAAGGATTGGATATGGTTTTTGACTGATAAATTTATCCTAACTATGTTCTCTGTCACTCTCCCTCCGAATATGATCATTTGGGTTTTCTTCCATATCCATGTTTTAACATGAAACAAATGTCCCCAATATTAAAACATACTGATGATTTGCAGTATATAATAATAATATTTATAAAATTAATTTTAAAAAATAAACATTCATTTTTATGATGTGGGATTATATGAATAGAACTTTTAAGTATTACTAGTATGGAAACTGTACATAATTTTGATGATGAAAATCAATTTAAGGTTGTAAAATTTTACACCAACTGATTTTTGGAATTCTTTTTCAACAAAATTAAATAATTCATAAATTTTTCATTTCATAGAACACTGTATACATACTGTGTTATATGATATAACTATGTTTTACAGAACACCAAGACAATATTAAACTACATGAAAAACATAGACTATATTTTTATTCACAAAATACTATTTTTATATTTTGTTACACATAGTGTCATGTTCATTTTCCATCTAGTTTTACACTTATGACCGGGTTTTACCAAACTACAATATACTATTAATATTATTATTAAAATATTATAATATAAAACACATATTTTTTGAAATATATGTTATGAATAGTATTGATAAAATTGAAAAAATATTATTTATACATATATATAAAATAATTCCTTCAGTTATAAAATAGTATAAGATAATTTAAAAAATATATTAAAATAATTAAATTATTTTTCTTATCAAAATATTTTTCAAAGTAAATTGTATTCCTAAATATAATAAACAACCCAATTTTTTTAATATTTTTATAAATTTTATATATTCTATATTCAATCCATATTATTGATACTCATCAAATATATTTTATTGGTATAAGAGAATAACACATCCGTTTGTATGAATAGATATATGTATTTTTATAAGATAATATTAGTACCTTTTAATAGTAAACCCATTTTAAATATAATTTTTAACACTTATATAATATCAAAAATTACATTGTATTAATTTTTCAAATTCTTCTAAGAAGAAATATAATTTTATGAATAGTGAAAAACTCTGAATTTTAATTCAAAATACCCATTTCATATAATTTATTAATATTATAAAAATATTTTTAATATTTTGATTTATTTTATAATTAGATAAATTATACATCACTAAAACAAATTTCGTAATCATAACTATTTCTAATAAGAAATTAGATAAAAGGATTTTTTAATCATTTGATCATTTTCACTTGAAGAAACATGCATTATCGTCAAATTTGCGGGATGCATATAAAATTAATTATATATAACTATGTGATTTTAAATTATAAAAATTGAATAAATATTTTTTTTTACTTAATTTGACATATAATATTAGTTCAACTTAGTATTTTTTTCAAAAATATTTGTGAATGTTATTAAAATAAATTACAGTGATTAATAGAAAATTAAGCATATTTAACTACTAAGCCAAAGAATAAACAACAAAAGGGAATATAAAACAATCCAAAACACATTTAATGGAAATATTAGGAACCTATATTGAATTTTCAAAAATACCCACCATTATGTTTTCCACATGAGAGGGGAAAATGTGGGTGAAAATCCCTTTTAAAAATTTTACTAGAATTCCACCTCTCCTCAAATATAAAATTGAACTCATCCACCAAATTGTTCAAAACAATAAAGGTTATTTTGCAAAAATTTGTCAAAATAATCTCCAAAATTCCATAGAATTATCATATAATCCTCTCATTTTAATGAAATCCTTCCATGTATCCCCTTTTATGTAATCTAATATGACTTACCAAAAGGAGGGGTAACATCCTTCTTCAATATCACTTATTTTATTTTCATTGACAAACCAATCAAATATTCTTATAACATTATATTATAATAAAAAAATTATCCTATATAAACTTGGATTTTATTATTCAATGGGTTTTACAAACACTTACATAAAATCCTATCTAATGGGTAATGAACAAACCATTCATGTGTACTGTGAACTACTACCTCATAAAATGATTTTGTTTGTTTTATCTTCAAAAAAATTCATTTCTAAGAAATATGATTCAAAATAAGATTATAATGATATATATGATATATATGATATAAATGATATGTTTATTATTATTTAATATTTATGTCACAATTAACTTTATGCATTCCATTTTTTGTAAATATAATAACATTGTTCGTGGAAATGAGGACTTCCACATACTCAATGTGAAAGGATTCACTCACACATTACAAGGAATATAATTAGGATGGGATTATTGAAAATATATGATATATATTACATAATAATGATACATTAATGTTAATATATATATATATATATATATATATGTTACAATCATTATTTCGATACAACAAAAAATATAAACAATCCTCAAACGAACGTACGACCTACCTTCTTAATGAACGATTTATACCATTTCATATTTCATTATTTTATATTTTTTAAAGATATATATATTAAAAAAATATTATATATATATATAATGTTTTAAATTATTTAAATAGAATAACCACAATATATGTTACAGTATTCAGAATAACATGTTAAAACACGTACAATAAACAAAGCAGTTTTGTTAGAAACAATTTCATAAACATATAACATGTAATTAAAATGTAATAAAATTTATTAGGTGAATCATATATGGATTAATATATAATATTTTACTGATTTATAATTAACGTATATTTATTATATAATAATTTTCATTGTGCCTGAATAAATTCATGACTTAAGGTATGAGAATTTCTTCTCACCTTTTACATCTCTTATATACATGGAATATTCACCATTGATTTATTTTGTGTGGTGTATAAACTGCACAATAAAATTTTATGATAATATTCAAATTTATTTCATGATATAATATGTTTAAACTAACTAAAATAATCTAGATATCAAATGATTTAGATGTTACTGAAGTAGTAACAGTTTTTTGGATTCACATTTATTTTTCAAGAGACACAGGCCATGTTCACCTCCTTCGTCATATATGTGGTTCTAATTCACTCCATGGATTAAATTTATGATTACTATACTTATATACATGGATATTTACATAACCATTTCGGTAAAAAAAATTCATCATGGATATGTTTGAAACAACACCAAATGGGAAACGTACTTTTTCTCAATTTTCCTTCTGGGTGACTGCTTCCATGTTATGATCCTATATTCTTATATGAAATTAATATAATTCCATTGAAAAGTTACAACCCCAATATCTTTCTCAAATTTGAATTTTATTCTAAATTTAATATCATTTTATTACATGGGGATATTATTTAAATCTACTATATAGAAAGAGATTTATTTTCAATAATCTCATTGATTATCATGATTATTTATTATTATTCATTAATTGATGAACATTTTGGATAAATAAATCAATAACATTGATTAATTTTATTATCCTTTATTTATTTATGATATCACCATGCATTGGAACCATTTTACCACTCTTTGGTACATAATAAATTTAACAATGTGTTTTTAAGAAGACTTAACTTAATATGTCTCTTCTGTCAAAAATATGTGTTATTTCAAAACATTGTATTCTTAATTTTATTTAAAAAATGTTTTGTGATTAAGGTAGTTATTTTAAAAGATTATAATTATTTATTTAAAATATCATTTCATATTAATTGGGTTTAAAAATATTTTGATGTTTCTTTTACATATTTACAAAGAAGTGGTCATTCAAATCGTATTAAAGATTCCCTTAATAATTTTCCTAGAAAAAAGAATTTCTATTTATTTTCTAGATTTAGTTATAAGTAATCAATATTGTTTAAATGAAAATGATTTTTATAAAATTATTTATTTTAAAATTACTTTTTCAATGAAATGAGTATATTTCCTTCAAAATTTTATTAGAAATGTTATCTCAAAATTATTTTCCACGTACGATATCAATTATTGAGATTAATTGTTAAATTATTAGATATAGTACCCAAGGGTACCCTTCATTTTCATTTTAATTATATTTTTTTGGATGGAATGTTTATTATAGGACAATTTATTAATTTATAGGGTTCATGTTTATGAATCCCATTTCCCATACATGGTTTATATTCTTTTAGACGTGGTTCATATTAATGATCTATTATGTTCTAAAATTATTTTGAAACATGTACTTTTTTCCATAGGTTTTTAAATGATTTCATTTTTAGGAAAACCATTTAGTGTCATGGGCTATAATATATTTGTGTATGATCTTTTGGAACATGTTTGTATTATTTAATTATGAGATGAGCAGGACCAACATCACCCTCTAGTTTTTTGGGTAATGTATTATCACTCATGATTATGAGAGGGAGGGAACATGGAGTGGACACATTTCAAGATTTAATTGCTAGAAAAATTAATGAACATAGTTTAGAAATAAATGGATGGAAAGAGGTGTGTCAACTATTTACTTATAAGAAGCTACTAGGAAAAGTGAACTTAATTCCCCAATACAAGGATGTAAGGACGATTTAACTCTCTTTATTAATAAATGGTTGTAAAGAGGAGTCAACATGACTCAGAAATACATGGATGGTATAATCATTGAACATGGTTCCATAAAACAATAATTGAAGTTATCCTTGTGTAATATGGAAATCATTTTATATGTATTCCATAATACGATTTATTATTCCTATGTTTGGATTTCATGGTTTGTGCTCCTGATTAAAGTATTATTCTTTTATTCAGAACTACATATCATTGTGATATGACTCATATGTATGATCATTGATATGGAGTGTATGATCTTCAAATTATATTAGAATGATATAATAACCCATTGCTTATTATAAGCATATGTATATCCTTTTTAAGACATAATGAGCATTTTTACTCACTCCATTCATATGTCTCCTTTTCCCCAGGTTATGAAAATGTATTTTGTGTTTTATTACTAAAATTAAATATCTTTATTGGAGATGTTGAATATATTTCACCATGATATTGTATAATTTTTATGTGTTTCTAAAGACACTAAAAAATTATGGTCCTCAAACATATTTTTTTATATTGTGGTGAATATTAATAAAAAAATGTAATATCTACATATGTTATGTATGTGTCACTAAATATATTAGTCATGTTTTATGTTTAAGAGATAGATGAAATATATATAAAAATATTGAATTTCGTTTTTATAGAAAAAATGTTGAAGATAAAATTTTGAATATGTCTATAAATGATGGGATGATATTTTATAGGTGGTTTATGATGGAAGAAAGCAATAATATATGATGGAGAAAATGAGGGATTCTATTAACACTGTGAATTGGATTGATATTAACCCCAAATGATCAATTTAATTGTTAAATGTGTGGATAATGGGAATTTTGTTGAATAATGTCCTATGGGAAGAACAGATGAACGATATCAATAGAACAAAATTTCTTGTAATGCATAATTCCATAATCATAGATGATGGGGAAAATGAAAATGATATATGAATGATATGTCTGATATCTAGTATTGTATTTTAATTTTTTTACTCATATGAAATGATTAGTATTTTGATTATATGAATAATGTATTATAGAATATTATATAAATTATTTGTAAATGTATTATAAAGTATATTTAATGATTATGTTGTCTACATTTATGGATTCAAAAGTTATTATGTACTCATTGATATAAATATGATAGTGAGTTTAAATTATTATGCATCTTTTTTTGATGTTTTTTATTACTAGAGAATATTATATACATTTTTAAATATTTTATAGAATTTTAATGAATATATAGACTTCATGTTTTAGATGTGAAAAGTTATTTCAGGAAGATTTATCATTTAATTATACCGACATAATATTAAATTTATTAACAAGATATATGCACTGTATGATCTATAATGGCTAATGGTCATTTACAGAATGTTCATCGTTATATATTGGAATATTTTATTTCCCCTAGATATTACCATGTTACTGAAATGTTATTTGGTGATTAGGTTTTTATTTTTATTTTTGAAGAAGATCACTATATTGTGATCCACAAATGATTAAGAAAAAATGAACAATATGGGTTATTATTAGAGAAATAATGTTTGATTTGGATATTAGTAAAATATATTATTTTAATATTTCTATAGACTGATTTTTGCCATTTATTGAAATTATATGAATATCTTGGTTGTAATATAAGAATGCAATATTCAATTTGGTATAAATAATTATGATTTATTGATGTTAATTAGAGATAAATAGAACATATTTATTCGATTAAAATGTGATCAAATTTGTTTTTGTTTTTTGGATGCAATATTTTTATGAAATATTTTAGATTATTTTATGTAGAATTATTTATTGAATTATTTAGTTTAATATTTGGGTCTCATTGATCACTATTAGAGATTAATGATTTATTTTTTGATGATGTATAATTAATTTTGGGAATTATCTTATATTGTCATTTCAATATCAATTTTTGTTAATTTCAAATGATTTTTGGAATATATTATTATTATTTTGTGGACTTACATGATCCAATAGAAGTGAATCATGTTACTCAAGTGATAAAAAATCCCCTTTAATTCATATCTTTTGGTGAAAATGATGTCATTATTTTGAAAATGATTAAAGGATTAAATTATTCATTTCATTTAATAATATTCCCTAATGATTTTAGCTATGAATAAAAATGTATTTCTAAAATATAAAGGAAAAGGAAAATGAAACATGAATTTCATTTTATTACAATCATTTCCAAATAACCAATGTTCCCTTTTCCAATCAGTGATTTATTATTATGTGATTGTTACCCTTATCGTGAAGATGTTTCTTCTCTATTTTTGTCATTCATTAAGCGTTAAATGTTTTCTTTCATGTTTATGTCTAAAATCCCCACCAATGATGTCCTCTAGGTATACATTCTTATGGGTCCTTCTAGATAACGTTTTTTACATCAATTTTCTCCCGTTTTCTGTTGATGTTTTATTAAAAAATTTTATATTGTTGGGTATCCTTAAATTAATATTGATAATTCAAGAAAAAAAATGTTGAGAAATATTTCAAATTTTAAGGATTTAGTTTGTTAAATGGTGTATAATTTAATATATAGAAACATTGAAAGATTATTAAGTATGATTACATGTATGATATGAATTGCATAATTTAGACGAGTAATAAAAATTATTATTTCAATATTAATAGTTTATCATAACAAAAATATTAGGTTTAACAAA